>CM047394.1:23459405-26428852 GCA_026123125.1 Chironomus striatipennis | reverse complement strand
TAATGTTACTTTCATTTACAGGCTTTGATAAAGGCACTAATTACATAGAAAATGATGAGGATGATAGCCTATGCAAGTATGAAACACAGTTGCCACAATATGAAGCAGGTAAAATCGATTAAACTTGATTTTAAGAAATTTTGACAAAAAATTATTTTTTATAGACAAAATTTCATCAAAAAGCCTTTCCAAGTTGAGGATATGATAGTTAAGGATGATAATGGCAGAAGAAGATTATACAGAGCATTTACAGGTGTCTTTTTAGCTGTATATTGGAATACAGTTGGCTCTAAAGAAGGTAAATTGATAAATTTATGATTTCAATCATTTATTAATGTTACTTTCATTTACAGGCTTTGATAAAGGCACTAATTACATAGAAAATGATGAGGATGATAGCCTATGCAAGTATGAAACACAGTTGCCACAATATGAAGCAGGTAAAATCGATTAAACTTGATTTTAAGAAATTTTGACAAAAAATTATTTTTTATAGACAAAATTTCATCAAAAAAGCCTTTACAAGTTGAGGATATGATAGTTAAGGATGATAATGGCAGAAGAAGATTATACAGAGCATTTACAGGTGTCTTTTTAGCTGTATATTGGAATACAGTTGGCTCTAAAGAAGGTAAATTGATAAATTTATGATTTCAATCATTTATTAATGTTACTTTCATTTACAGGCTTTGATAAAGGCACTAATTACATAGAAAATGATGAGGATGATAGCCTATGCAAGTATGAAACACAGTTGCCACAATATGAAGCAGGTAAAATCGATTAAACTTGATTTTAAGAAATTTTGACAAAAAATTATTTTTTATAGACAAAATTTCATCAAAAAGCCTTTCCAAGTTGAGGATATGATAGTTAAGGATGATAATGGCAGAAGAAGATTATACAGAGCATTTACAGGTGTCTTTTTAGCTGTATATTGGAATACAGTTGACTCTAAATAAGGTAAATTGATAAATTTATGATTTCAATCATTTATTAATGTTACTTTCATTTACAGGCTTTACACCCACTGAATTCAAAAGCTCTCGATCAGAAAATAGTCACTGAAGTCTACAGATTTCATGGATGAAGAAGATTTTAGTGAATTTGGCATTGCACCACAAAAGATCCAGATGAAAGAAGATTTTGGTACTGAATCAACAAGTAGTGGGAATAAAAGACGGCGAGAAGCTCTATCTGATGATCCAATTCCTGGAGAGCCTGTATTAAGGAATTTATTAACGCCAGTGCAGGATAAAGCAGCTATAAGAGCTAAGTAATAAACGGCTGAGTCATTTTTGAATTTTGTGAACTCTACAAAAAAACCGTTAAATTTCAAATTCTCTACAAACTTCAGGTTCAAAAATTGAACTTCAAAATTAATGTACTCATAAAAATTCAATATAGTTATGTCTATCAGATAACACATATTTCAATATGACTAAAAATAAACATCCAACAGCATTTTATCTGTCTTAACAATAAAATAATTTGAACATTAAAAGTCTCCAAATTGCATTTGAAAAAATCAAAACAAAAAAATTAGCGTAACAAAAATTGATTGTAATAATGAGTTGTAATGATGATAAAAGCACTAATTACGTAGAAAATGATGAGGATGATAGCCTATGCAAGTATGGAACACAGTTGCCACAATATGAAGCAGGTAAAATCGATTAAACTTGATTTTAAGAAATTTTGACAAAAAATTATTTTTTATAGACAAAATTTCATCAAAAAGCCTTTCCAAGTTGAGGATATGATAGTTAAGGATGATAATGGCAGAAGAAGATTATACAGAGCATTTACAGGTGTCTTTTTAGCTGTATATTGGAATACAGTTGGCTCTAAAGAAGGTAAATTGATAAATTTATGATTTCAATCATTTATTAATGTTACTTTCATTTACAGGCTTTGATAAAGGCACTAATTACATAGAAAATGATGAGGATGATAGCCTATGCAAGTATGAAACACAGTTGCCACAATATGAAGCAGGTAAAATCGATTAAACTTGATTTTAAGAAATTTTGACAAAAAATTATTTTTTATAGACAAAATTTCATCAAAAAAGCCTTTCCAAGTTGAGGATATGATAGTTAAGGATGATAATGGCAGAAGAAGATTATACAGAGCATTTACAGGTGTCTTTTTAGCTGTATATTGGAATACAGTTGGCTCTAAAGAAGGTAAATTGATAAATTTATGATTTCAATCATTTATTAATGTTACTTTCATTTACAGGCTTTGATAAAGGCACTAATTACATAGAAAATGATGAGGATGATAGCCTATGCAAGTATGAAACACAGTTGCCACAATATGAAGCAGGTAAAATCGATTAAACTTGATTTTAAGAAATTTTGACAAAAAATTATTTTTTATAGACAAAATTTCATCAAAAAGCCTTTCCAAGTTGAGGATATGATAGTTAAGGATGATAATGGCAGAAGAAGATTATACAGAGCATTTACAGGTGTCTTTTTAGCTGTATATTGGAATACAGTTGGCTCTAAAGAAGGTAAATTGATAAATTTATGATTTCAATCATTTATTAATGTTACTTTCATTTACAGGCTTTGATAAAGGCACTAATTACATAGAAAATGATGAGGATGATAGCCTATGCAAGTATGAAACACAGTTGCCACAATATGAAGCAGGTAAAATCGATTAAACTTGATTTTAAGAAATTTTGACAAAAAATTATTTTTTATAGACAAAATTTCATCAAAAAAGCCTTTCCAAGTTGAGGATATGATAGTTAAGGATGATAATGGCAGAAGAAGATTATACAGAGCATTTACAGGTGTCTTTTTAGCTGTATATTGGAATACAGTTGACTCTAAATAAGGTAAATTGATAAATTTATGATTTCAATCATTTATTAATGTTACTTTCATTTACAGGCTTTACACCCACTGAATTCAAAAGCTCTCGATCAGAAAATAGTCACTGAAGTCTACAGATTTCATGGATGAAGAAGATTTTAGTGAATTTGGCATTGCACCACAAAAGATCCAGATGAAAGAAGATTTTGGTACTGAATCAACAAGTAGTGGGAATAAAAGACGGCGAGAAGCTCTATCTGATGATCCAATTCCTGGAGAGCCTGTATTAAGGAATTTATTAACGCCAGTGCAGGATAAAGCAGCTATAAGAGCTAAGTAATAAACGGCTGAGTCATTTTTGAATTTTGTGAACTCTACAAAAAAACCGTTAAATTTCAAATTCTCTACAAACTTCAGGTTCAAAAATTGAACTTCAAAATTAATGTACTCATAAAAATTCAATATAGTTATGTCTATCAGATAACACATATTTCAATATGACTAAAAATAAACATCCAACAGCATTTTATCTGTCTTAACAATAAAATAATTTGAACATTAAAAGTCTCCAAATTGCATTTGAAAAAATCAAAACAAAAAAATTAGCGTAACAAAAATTGATTGTAATAATGAGTTGTAATGATGATAAAAGCACTAATTACGTAGAAAATGATGAGGATGATAGCCTATGCAAGTATGGAACACAGTTGCCACAATATGAAGCAGGTAAAATCGATTAAACTTGATTTTAAGAAATTTTGACAAAAAATTATTTTTTATAGACAAAATTTCATCAAAAAAGCCTTTCCAAGTTGAGGATATGGTAGTTAAGGATGATAATGGCAGAAGAAGATTATACAGAGCATTTACAGGTGTCTTTTCAGCTGGATATTGGAATACAGTTGGCTCTAAAGAAGGTAAATTGATAAATTTATGATTTCAATCATTTATTAATGTTACTTTCATTTACAGGCTTTGATAAAGGCACTAATTACATAGAAAATGATGAGGATGATAGCTTATGCAAGTATGGAACACAGTTGCCACAATATGAAGCAGGTAAAATCGATTAAACTTGATTTTAAGAAATTTTGACAAAAAATTATTTTTTATAGACAAAATTTCATCAAAAAGCCTTTCCAAGTTGAGGATATGATAGTTAAGGATGATAATGGCAGAAGAAGATTATACAGAGCATTTACAGGTGTCTTTTTAGCTGTATATTGGAATACAGTTGACTCTAAATAAGGTAAATTGATAAATTTATGATTTCAATCATTTATTAATGTTACTTTCATTTACAGGCTTTACACCCACTGAATTCAAAAGCTCTCGATCAGAAAATAGTCAATATTAAGTCACTGAAGTCTACAGATTTCATGGATGAAGAAGATTTTAGTGAATTTGGCATTGCACCACAAAAGATCCAGATGAAAGAAGATTTTGGTACTGAATCAACAAGTAGTGGCAATAAAAGACGGCGAGAAGCTCTATCTGATGATCCAATTCCTGGAGAGCCTGTATTAAGGATTTTATTAACGCCAGTGCAGGATAAAGCAGCTATAAGAGCTAATTAATAAACGGCTGAGTCATTTTTGAATTTTGTGAACTCTACAAAAAAACCGTTAAATTTCAAATTCTCTACAAACTTCAGGTTCAAAAATTGAACTTCAAAATTAATGTACTCATAAAAATTCAATATAGTTATGTCTATCAGATAACACATATTTCAATATGACTAAAAATAAACATCCAACAGCATTTTATCTGTCTTAACAATAAAATAATTTGAACATTAAAAGTCTCCAAATTGCATTTGAAAAAATCAAAACAAAAAAATTAGCGTAACAAAAATTGATTGTAATAATGAGTTGTAATGATGATAAAAGCACTAATTACGTAGAAAATGATGAGGATGATAGCCTATGCAAGTATGGAACACAGTTGCCACAATATGAAGCAGGTAAAATCGATTAAACTTGATTTTAAGAAATTTTGACAAAAAATTATTTTTTATAGACAAAATTTCATCAAAAAAGCCTTTCCAAGTTGAGGATATGATAGTTAAGGATGATAATGGCAGAAGAAGATTATACAGAGCATTTACAGGTGTCTTTTTAGCTGTATATTGGAATACAGTTGGCTCTAAAGAAGGTAAATTGATAAATTTATGATTTCAATCATTTATTAATGTTACTTTCATTTACAGGCTTTGATAAAGGCACTAATTACATAGAAAATGATGAGGATGATAGCTTATGCAAGTATGGAACACAGTTGCCACAATATGAAGCAGGTAAAATCGATTAAACTTGATTTTAAGAAATTTTGACAAAAAATTATTTTTTATAGACAAAATTTCATCAAAAAGCCTTTCCAAGTTGAGGATATGGTAGTTAAGGATGATAATGGCAGAAGAAGATTATACAGAGCATTTACAGGTGTCTTTTCAGCTGGATATTGGAATACTGTTGGCTCTAAAGAAGGTAAATTGATAAATTTATGATTTCAATCATTTATTAATGTTACTTTCATTTACAGGCTTTGATAAAGGCACTAATTACATAGAAAATGATGAGGATGATAGCCTATGCAAGTATGAAACACAGTTGCCACAATATGAAGCAGGTAAAATCGATTAAACTTAATTTTAAGAAATTTTGACAAAAAATTATTTTTTATAGACAAAATTTCATCAAAAAAGCCTTTCCAAGTTGAGGATATGATAGTTAAGGATGATAATGGCAGAAGAAGATTATACAGAGCATTTACAGGTGTCTTTTTAGCTGTATATTGGAATACAGTTGGCTCTAAAGAAGGTAAATTGATAAATTTATGATTTCAATCATTTATTAATGTTACTTTCATTTACAGGCTTTGATAAAGGCACTAATTACATAGAAAATGATGAGGATGATAGCCTATGCAAGTATGGAACACAGTTGCCACAATATGAAGCAGGTAAAATCGATTAAACTTGATTTTAAGAAATTTTGACAAAAAATTATTTTTTATAGACAAAATTTCATCAAAAAAGCCTTTCCAAGTTGAGGATATGATAGTTAAGGATGATAATGGCAGAAGAAGATTATACAGAGCATTTACAGGTGTCTTTTTAGCTGTATATTGGAATACAGTTGACTCTAAATAAGGTAAATTGATAAATTTATGATTTCAATCATTTATTAATGTTACTTTCATTTACAGGCTTTACACCCACTGAATTCAAAAGCTCTCGATCAGAAAATAGTCACTGAAGTCTACAGATTTCATGGATGAAGAAGATTTTAGTGAATTTGGCATTGCACCACAAAAGATCCAGATGAAAGAAGATTTTGGTACTGAATCAACAAGTAGTGGGAATAAAAGACGGCGAGAAGCTCTATCTGATGATCCAATTCCTGGAGAGCCTGTATTAAGGAATTTATTAACGCCAGTGCAGGATAAAGCAGCTATAAGAGCTAAGTAATAAACGGCTGAGTCATTTTTGAATTTTGTGAACTCTACAAAAAAACCGTTAAATTTCAAATTCTCTACAAACTTCAGGTTCAAAAATTGAACTTCAAAATTAATGTACTCATAAAAATTCAATATAGTTATGTCTATCAGATAACACATATTTCAATATGACTAAAAATAAACATCCAACAGCATTTTATCTGTCTTAACAATAAAATAATTTGAACATTAAAAGTCTCCAAATTGCATTTGAAAAAATCAAAACAAAAAAATTAGCGTAACAAAAATTGATTGTAATAATGAGTTGTAATGATGATAAAAGCACTAATTACGTAGAAAATGATGAGGATGATAGCCTATGCAAGTATGGAACACAGTTGCCACAATATGAAGCAGGTAAAATCGATTAAACTTGATTTTAAGAAATTTTGACAAAAAATTATTTTTTATAGACAAAATTTCATCAAAAAGCCTTTCCAAGTTGAGGATATGATAGTTAAGGATGATAATGGCAGAAGAAGATTATACAGAGCATTTACAGGTGTCTTTTTAGCTGTATATTGGAATACAGTTGGCTCTAAAGAAGGTAAATTGATAAATTTATGATTTCAATCATTTATTAATGTTACTTTCATTTACAGGCTTTGATAAAGGCACTAATTACATAGAAAATGATGAGGATGATAGCCTATGCAAGTATGAAACACAGTTGCCACAATATGAAGCAGGTAAAATCGATTAAACTTGATTTTAAGAAATTTTGACAAAAAATTATTTTTTATAGACAAAATTTCATCAAAAAAGCCTTTCCAAGTTGAGGATATGATAGTTAAGGATGATAATGGCAGAAGAAGATTATACAGAGCATTTACAGGTGTCTTTTTAGCTGTATATTGGAATACAGTTGACTCTAAATAAGGTAAATTGATAAATTTATGATTTCAATCATTTATTAATGTTACTTTCATTTACAGGCTTTACACCCACTGAATTCAAAAGCTCTCGATCAGAAAATAGTCACTGAAGTCTACAGATTTCATGGATGAAGAAGATTTTAGTGAATTTGGCATTGCACCACAAAAGATCCAGATGAAAGAAGATTTTGGTACTGAATCAACAAGTAGTGGGAATAAAAGACGGCGAGAAGCTCTATCTGATGATCCAATTCCTGGAGAGCCTGTATTAAGGATTTTATTAACGCCAGTGCAGGATAAAGCAGCTATAAGAGCTAATTAATAAACGGCTGAGTCATTTTTGAATTTTGTGAACTCTACAAAAAAACCGTTAAATTTCAAATTCTCTACAAACTTCAGGTTCAAAAATTGAACTTCAAAATTAATGTACTCATAAAAATTCAATATAGTTATGTCTATCAGATAACACATATTTCAATATGACTAAAAATAAACATCCAACAGCATTTTATCTGTCTTAACAATAAAATAATTTGAACATTAAAAGTCTCCAAATTGCATTTGAAAAAATCAAAACAAAAAAATTAGCGTAACAAAAATTGATTGTAATAATGAGTTGTAATGATGATAAAAGCACTAATTACGTAGAAAATGATGAGGATGATAGCCTATGCAAGTATGGAACACAGTTGCCACAATATGAAGCAGGTAAAATCGATTAAACTTGATTTTAAGAAATTTTGACAAAAAATTATTTTTTATAGACAAAATTTCATCAAAAAAGCCTTTCCAAGTTGAGGATATGATAGTTAAGGATGATAATGGCAGAAGAAGATTATACAGAGCATTTACAGGTGTCTTTTTAGCTGTATATTGGAATACAGTTGGCTCTAAAGAAGGTAAATTGATAAATTTATGATTTCAATCATTTATTAATGTTACTTTCATTTACAGGCTTTGATAAAGGCACTAATTACATAGAAAATGATGAGGATGATAGCCTATGCAAGTATGAAACACAGTTGCCACAATATGAAGCAGGTAAAATCGATTAAACTTGATTTTAAGAAATTTTGACAAAAAATTATTTTTTATAGACAAAATTTCATCAAAAAAGCCTTTCCAAGTTGAGGATATGATAGTTAAGGATGATAATGGCAGAAGAAGATTATACAGAGCATTTACAGGTGTCTTTTTAGCTGGATATTGGAATACAGTTGACTCTAAATAAGGTAAATTGATAAATTTATGATTTCAATCATTTATTAATGTTACTTTCATTTACAGGCTTTACACCCACTGAATTCAAAAGCTCTCGATCAGAAAATAGTCACTGAAGTCTACAGATTTCATGGATGAAGAAGATTTTAGTGAATTTGGCATTGCACCACAAAAGATCCAGATGAAAGAAGATTTTGGTACTGAATCAACAAGTAGTGGGAATAAAAGACGGCGAGAAGCTCTATCTGATGATCCAATTCCTGGAGAGCCTGTATTAAGGATTTTATTAACGCCAGTGCAGGATAAAGCAGCTATAAGAGCTAATTAATAAACGGCTGAGTCATTTTTGAATTTTGTGAACTCTACAAAAAAACCGTTAAATTTCAAATTCTCTACAAACTTCAGGTTCAAAAATTGAACTTCAAAATTAATGTACTCATAAAAATTCAATATAGTTATGTCTATCAGATAACACATATTTCAATATGACTAAAAATAAACATCCAACAGCATTTTATCTGTCTTAACAATAAAATAATTTGAACATTAAAAGTCTCCAAATTGCATTTGAAAAAATCAAAACAAAAAAATTAGCGTAACAAAAATTGATTGTAATAATGAGTTGTAATGATGATAAAAGCACTAATTACGTAGAAAATGATGAGGATGATAGCCTATGCAAGTATGGAACACAGTTGCCACAATATGAAGCAGGTAAAATCGATTAAACTTGATTTTAAGAAATTTTGACAAAAAATTATTTTTTATAGACAAAATTTCATCAAAAAGCCTTTCCAAGTTGAGGATATGATAGTTAAGGATGATAATGGCAGAAGAAGATTATACAGAGCATTTACAGGTGTCTTTTTAGCTGTATATTGGAATACAGTTGGCTCTAAAGAAGGTAAATTGATAAATTTATGATTTCAATCATTTATTAATGTTACTTTCATTTACAGGCTTTGATAAAGGCACTAATTACATAGAAAATGATGAGGATGATAGCCTATGCAAGTATGAAACACAGTTGCCACAATATGAAGCAGGTAAAATCGATTAAACTTGATTTTAAGAAATTTTGACAAAAAATTATTTTTTATAGACAAAATTTCATCAAAAAAGCCTTTCCAAGTTGAGGATATGATAGTTAAGGATGATAATGGCAGAAGAAGATTATACAGAGCATTTACAGGTGTCTTTTTAGCTGTATATTGGAATACAGTTGACTCTAAATAAGGTAAATTGATAAATTTATGATTTCAATCATTTATTAATGTTACTTTCATTTACAGGCTTTACACCCACTGAATTCAAAAGCTCTCGATCAGAAAATAGTCACTGAAGTCTACAGATTTCATGGATGAAGAAGATTTTAGTGAATTTGGCATTGCACCACAAAAGATCCAGATGAAAGAAGATTTTGGTACTGAATCAACAAGTAGTGGGAATAAAAGACGGCGAGAAGCTCTATCTGATGATCCAATTCCTGGAGAGCCTGTATTAAGGAATTTATTAACGCCAGTGCAGGATAAAGCAGCTATAAGAGCTAAGTAATAAACGGCTGAGTCATTTTTGAATTTTGTGAACTCTACAAAAAAACCGTTAAATTTCAAATTCTCTACAAACTTCAGGTTCAAAAATTGAACTTCAAAATTAATGTACTCATAAAAATTCAATATAGTTATGTCTATCAGATAACACATATTTCAATATGACTAAAAATAAACATCCAACAGCATTTTATCTGTCTTAACAATAAAATAATTTGAACATTAAAAGTCTCCAAATTGCATTTGAAAAAATCAAAACAAAAAAATTAGCGTAACAAAAATTGATTGTAATAATGAGTTGTAATGATGATAAAAGCACTAATTACGTAGAAAATGATGAGGATGATAGCCTATGCAAGTATGGAACACAGTTGCCACAATATGAAGCAGGTAAAATCGATTAAACTTGATTTTAAGAAATTTTGACAAAAAATTATTTTTTATAGACAAAATTTCATCAAAAAAGCCTTTCCAAGTTGAGGATATGATAGTTAAGGATGATAATGGCAGAAGAAGATTATACAGAGCATTTACAGGTGTCTTTTTAGCTGTATATTGGAATACAGTTGGCTCTAAAGAAGGTAAATTGATAAATTTATGATTTCAATCATTTATTAATGTTACTTTCATTTACAGGCTTTGATAAAGGCACTAATTACATAGAAAATGATGAGGATGATAGCCTATGCAAGTATGAAACACAGTTGCCACAATATGAAGCAGGTAAAATCGATTAAACTTGATTTTAAGAAATTTTGACAAAAAATTATTTTTTATAGACAAAATTTCATCAAAAAAGCCTTTCCAAGTTGAGGATATGATAGTTAAGGATGATAATGGCAGAAGAAGATTATACAGAGCATTTACAGGTGTCTTTTTAGCTGTATATTGGAATACAGTTGACTCTAAATAAGGTAAATTGATAAATTTATGATTTCAATCATTTATTAATGTTACTTTCATTTACAGGCTTTACACCCACTGAATTCAAAAGCTCTCGATCAGAAAATAGTCACTGAAGTCTACAGATTTCATGGATGAAGAAGATTTTAGTGAATTTGGCATTGCACCACAAAAGATCCAGATGAAAGAAGATTTTGGTACTGAATCAACAAGTAGTGGGAATAAAAGACGGCGAGAAGCTCTATCTGATGATCCAATTCCTGGAGAGCCTGTATTAAGGAATTTATTAACGCCAGTGCAGGATAAAGCAGCTATAAGAGCTAAGTAATAAACGGCTGAGTCATTTTTGAATTTTGTGAACTCTACAAAAAAACCGTTAAATTTCAAATTCTCTACAAACTTCAGGTTCAAAAATTGAACTTCAAAATTAATGTACTCATAAAAATTCAATATAGTTATGTCTATCAGATAACACATATTTCAATATGACTAAAAATAAACATCCAACAGCATTTTATCTGTCTTAACAATAAAATAATTTGAACATTAAAAGTCTCCAAATTGCATTTGAAAAAATCAAAACAAAAAAATTAGCGTAACAAAAATTGATTGTAATAATGAGTTGTAATGATGATAAAGGCACTAATTACATAGAAAATGATGAGGATGATAGCCTATGCAAGTATGGAACACAGTTGCCACAATATGAAGCAGGTAAAATCGATTAAACTTGATTTTAAGAAATTTTGACAAAAAATTATTTTTTATAGACAAAATTTCATCAAAAAAGCCTTTCCAAGTTGAGGATATGATAGTTAAGGATGATAATGGCAGAAGAAGATTATACAGAGCATTTACAGGTGTCTTTTTAGCTGTATATTGGAATACAGTTGGCTCTAAAGAAGGTAAATTGATAAATTTATGATTTCAATCATTTATTAATGTTACTTTCATTTACAGGCTTTACACCCACTGAATTCAAAAGCTCTCGATCAGAAAATAGTCACTGAAGTCTACAGATTTCATGGATGAAGAAGATTTTAGTGAATTTGGCATTGCACCACAAAAGATCCAGATGAAAGAAGATTTTGGTACTGAATCAACAAGTAGTGGGAATAAAAGACGGCGAGAAGCTCTATCTGATGATCCAATTCCTGGAGAGCCTGTATTAAGGAATTTATTAACGCCAGTGCAGGATAAAGCAGCTATAAGAGCTAAGTAATAAACGGCTGAGTCATTTTTGAATTTTGTGAACTCTACAAAAAAACCGTTAAATTTCAAATTCTCTACAAACTTCAGGTTCAAAAATTGAACTTCAAAATTAATGTACTCATAAAAATTCAATATAGTTATGTCTATCAGATAAAACATATTTCAATATGACTAATAATAAACATCCAACAGCATTTTATCTGTCTTAACAATAAAATAATTTGAACATTAAAAGTCTCCAAATTGCATTTGAAAAAATCAAAACAAAAAAATTAGCGTAACAAAAATTGATTGTAATAATGTTACTTTCATTTACAGGCTTTGATAAAGGCACTAATTACATAGAAAATGATGAGGATGATAGCCTATGCAAGTATGAAACACAGTTGCCACAATATGAAGCAGGTAAAATCGATTAAACTTGATTTTAAGAAATTTTGACAAAAAATTATTTTTTATAGACAAAATTTCATCAAAAAGCCTTTCCAAGTTGAGGATATGATAGTTAAGGATGATAATGGCAGAAGAAGATTATACAGAGCATTTACAGGTGTCTTTTTAGCTGTATATTGGAATACAGTTGGCTCTAAAGAAGGTAAATTGATAAATTTATGATTTCAATCATTTATTAATGTTACTTTCATTTACAGGCTTTGATAAAGGCACTAATTACATAGAAAATGATGAGGATGATAGCCTATGCAAGTATGAAACACAGTTGCCACAATATGAAGCAGGTAAAATCGATTAAACTTGATTTTAAGAAATTTTGACAAAAAATTATTTTTTATAGACAAAATTTCATCAAAAAGCCTTTCCAAGTTGAGGATATGATAGTTAAGGATGATAATGGCAGAAGAAGATTATACAGAGCATTTACAGGTGTCTTTTTAGCTGTATATTGGAATACAGTTGACTCTAAATAAGGTAAATTGATAAATTTATGATTTCAATCATTTATTAATGTTACTTTCATTTACAGGCTTTACACCCACTGAATTCAAAAGCTCTCGATCAGAAAATAGTCACTGAAGTCTACAGATTTCATGGATGAAGAAGATTTTAGTGAATTTGGCATTGCACCACAAAAGATCCAGATGAAAGAAGATTTTGGTACTGAATCAACAAGTAGTGGGAATAAAAGACGGCGAGAAGCTCTATCTGATGATCCAATTCCTGGAGAGCCTGTATTAAGGAATTTATTAACGCCAGTGCAGGATAAAGCAGCTATAAGAGCTAAGTAATAAACGGCTGAGTCATTTTTGAATTTTGTGAACTCTACAAAAAAACCGTTAAATTTCAAATTCTCTACAAACTTCAGGTTCAAAAATTGAACTTCAAAATTAATGTACTCATAAAAATTCAATATAGTTATGTCTATCAGATAACACATATTTCAATATGACTAAAAATAAACATCCAACAGCATTTTATCTGTCTTAACAATAAAATAATTTGAACATTAAAAGTCTCCAAATTGCATTTGAAAAAATCAAAACAAAAAAATTAGCGTAACAAAAATTGATTGTAATAATGAGTTGTAATGATGATAAAAGCACTAATTACATAGAAAATGATGAGGATGATAGCCTATGCAAGTATGAAACACAGTTGCCACAATATGAAGCAGGTAAAATCGATTAAACTTGATTTTAAGAAATTTTGACAAAAAATTATTTTTTATAGACAAAATTTCATCAAAAAGCCTTTCCAAGTTGAGGATATGATAGTTAAGGATGATAATGGCAGAAGAAGATTATACAGAGCATTTACAGGTGTCTTTTTAGCTGTATATTGGAATACAGTTGGCTCTAAAGAAGGTAAATTGATAAATTTATGATTTCAATCATTTATTAATGTTACTTTCATTTACAGGCTTTGATAAAGGCACTAATTACATAGAAAATGATGAGGATGATAGCCTATGCAAGTATGAAACACAGTTGCCACAATATGAAGCAGGTAAAATCGATTAAACTTGATTTTAAGAAATTTTGACAAAAAATTATTTTTTATAGACAAAATTTCATCAAAAAGCCTTTCCAAGTTGAGGATATGATAGTTAAGGATGATAATGGCAGAAGAAGATTATACAGAGCATTTACAGGTGTCTTTTTAGCTGTATATTGGAATACAGTTGGCTCTAAAGAAGGTAAATTGATAAATTTATGATTTCAATCATTTATTAATGTTACTTTCATTTACAGGCTTTGATAAAGGCACTAATTACATAGAAAATGATGAGGATGATAGCCTATGCAAGTATGAAACACAGTTGCCACAATATGAAGCAGGTAAAATCGATTAAACTTGATTTTAAGAAATTTTGACAAAAAATTATTTTTTATAGACAAAATTTCATCAAAAAAGCCTTTCCAAGTTGAGGATATGATAGTTAAGGATGATAATGGCAGAAGAAGATTATACAGAGCATTTACAGGTGTCTTTTTAGCTGTATATTGGAATACAGTTGACTCTAAATAAGGTAAATTGATAAATTTATGATTTCAATCATTTATTAATGTTACTTTCATTTACAGGCTTTACACCCACTGAATTCAAAAGCTCTCGATCAGAAAATAGTCACTGAAGTCTACAGATTTCATGGATGAAGAAGATTTTAGTGAATTTGGCATTGCACCACAAAAGATCCAGATGAAAGAAGATTTTGGTACTGAATCAACAAGTAGTGGGAATAAAAGACGGCGAGAAGCTCTATCTGATGATCCAATTCCTGGAGAGCCTGTATTAAGGAATTTATTAACGCCAGTGCAGGATAAAGCAGCTATAAGAGCTAAGTAATAAACGGCTGAGTCATTTTTGAATTTTGTGAACTCTACAAAAAAAACCGTTAAATTTCAAATTCTCTACAAACTTCAGGTTCAAAAATTGAACTTCAAAATTAATGTACTCATAAAAATTCAATATAGTTATGTCTATCAGATAACACATATTTCAATATGACTAAAAATAAACATCCAACAGCATTTTATCTGTCTTAACAATAAAATAATTTGAACATTAAAAGTCTCCAAATTGCATTTGAAAAAATCAAAACAAAAAAATTAGCGTAACAAAAATTGATTGTAATAATGAGTTGTAATGATGATAAAAGCACTAATTACATAGAAAATGATGAGGATGATAGCCTATGCAAGTATGGAACACAGTTGCCACAATATGAAGCAGGTAAAATCGATTAAACTTGATTTTAAGAAATTTTGACAAAAAATTATTTTTTATAGACAAAATTTCATCAAAAAAGCCTTTCCAAGTTGAGGATATGATAGTTAAGGATGATAATGGCAGAAGAAGATTATACAGAGCATTTACAGGTGTCTTTTTAGCTGTATATTGGAATACAGTTGGCTCTAAAGAAGGTAAATTGATAAATTTATGATTTCAATCATTTATTAATGTTACTTTCATTTACAGGCTTTGATAAAGGCACTAATTACATAGAAAATGATGAGGATGATAGCCTATGCAAGTATGAAACACAGTTGCCACAATATGAAGCAGGTAAAATCGATTAAACTTGATTTTAAGAAATTTTGACAAAAAATTATTTTTTATAGACAAAATTTCATCAAAAAGCCTTTCCAAGTTGAGGATATGATAGTTAAGGATGATAATGGCAGAAGAAGATTATACAGAGCATTTACAGGTGTCTTTTTAGCTGTATATTGGAATACAGTTGGCTCTAAAGAAGGTAAATTGATAAATTTATGATTTCAATCATTTATTAATGTTACTTTCATTTACAGGCTTTGATAAAGGCACTAATTACATAGAAAATGATGAGGATGATAGCCTATGCAAGTATGAAACACAGTTGCCACAATATGAAGCAGGTAAAATCGATTAAACTTGATTTTAAGAAATTTTGACAAAAAATTATTTTTTATAGACAAAATTTCATCAAAAAGCCTTTCCAAGTTGAGGATATGATAGTTAAGGATGATAATGGCAGAAGAAGATTATACAGAGCATTTACAGGTGTCTTTTTAGCTGTATATTGGAATACAGTTGACTCTAAATAAGGTAAATTGATAAATTTATGATTTCAATCATTTATTAATGTTACTTTCATTTACAGGCTTTACACCCACTGAATTCAAAAGCTCTCGATCAGAAAATAGTCACTGAAGTCTACAGATTTCATGGATGAAGAAGATTTTAGTGAATTTGGCATTGCACCACAAAAGATCCAGATGAAAGAAGATTTTGGTACTGAATCAACAAGTAGTGGGAATAAAAGACGGCGAGAAGCTCTATCTGATGATCCAATTCCTGGAGAGCCTGTATTAAGGAATTTATTAACGCCAGTGCAGGATAAAGCAGCTATAAGAGCTAAGTAATAAACGGCTGAGTCATTTTTGAATTTTGTGAACTCTACAAAAAAACCGTTAAATTTCAAATTCTCTACAAACTTCAGGTTCAAAAATTGAACTTCAAAATTAATGTACTCATAAAAATTCAATATAGTTATGTCTATCAGATAAAACATATTTCAATATGACTAATAATAAACATCCAACAGCATTTTATCTGTCTTAACAATAAAATAATTTGAACATTAAAAGTCTCCAAATTGCATTTGAAAAAATCAAAACAAAAAAATTAGCGTAACAAAAATTGATTGTAATAATGAGTTGTAATGATGATAAAGGCACTAATTACATAGAAAATGATGAGGATGATAGCTTATGCAAGTATGGAACACAGTTGCCACAATATGAAGCAGGTAAAATCGATTAAACTTGATTTTAAGAAATTTTGACAAAAAATTATTTTTTATAGACAAAATTTCATCAAAAAAGCCTTTCCAAGTTGAGGATATGGTAGTTAAGGATGATAATGGCAGAAGAAGATTATACAGAGCATTTACAGGTGTCTTTTTAGCTGTATATTGGAATACAGTTGGCTCTAAAGAAGGTAAATTGATAAATTTATGATTTCAATCATTTATTAATGTTACTTTCATTTACAGGCTTTGATAAAGGCACTAATTACATAGAAAATGATGAGGATGATAGCCTATGCAAGTATGAAACACAGTTGCCACAATATGAAGCAGGTAAAATCGATTAAACTTGATTTTAAGAAATTTTGACAAAAAATTATTTTTTATAGACAAAATTTCATCAAAAAGCCTTTCCAAGTTGAGGATATGATAGTTAAGGATGATAATGGCAGAAGAAGATTATACAGAGCATTTACAGGTGTCTTTTTAGCTGTATATTGGAATACAGTTGACTCTAAATAAGGTAAATTGATAAATTTATGATTTCAATCATTTATTAATGTTACTTTCATTTACAGGCTTTACACCCACTGAATTCAAAAGCTCTCGATCAGAAAATAGTCACTGAAGTCTACAGATTTCATGGATGAAGAAGATTTTAGTGAATTTGGCATTGCACCACAAAAGATCCAGATGAAAGAAGATTTTGGTACTGAATCAACAAGTAGTGGGAATAAAAGACGGCGAGAAGCTCTATCTGATGATCCAATTCCTGGAGAGCCTGTATTAAGGAATTTATTAACGCCAGTGCAGGATAAAGCAGCTATAAGAGCTAAGTAATAAACGGCTGAGTCATTTTTGAATTTTGTGAACTCTACAAAAAAACCGTTAAATTTCAAATTCTCTACAAACTTCAGGTTCAAAAATTGAACTTCAAAATTAATGTACTCATAAAAATTCAATATAGTTATGTCTATCAGATAAAACATATTTCAATATGACTAATAATAAACATCCAACAGCATTTTATCTGTCTTAACAATAAAATAATTTGAACATTAAAAGTCTCCAAATTGCATTTGAAAAAATCAAAACAAAAAAATTAGCGTAACAAAAATTGATTGTAATAATGAGTTGTAATGATGATAAAGGCACTAATTACATAGAAAATGATGAGGATGATAGCCTATGCAAGTATGGAACACAGTTGCCACAATATGAAGCAGGTAAAATCGATTAAACTTAATTTTAAGAAATTTTGACAAAAAATTATTTTTTATAGACAAAATTTCATCAAAAAAGCCTTTCCAAGTTGAGGATATGATAGTTAAGGATGATAATGGCAGAAGAAGATTATACAGAGCATTTACAGGTGTCTTTTTAGCTGTATATTGGAATACAGTTGGCTCTAAAGAAGGTAAATTGATAAATTTATGATTTCAATCATTTATTAATGTTACTTTCATTTACAGGCTTTGATAAAGGCACTAATTACATAGAAAATGATGAGGATGATAGCCTATGCAAGTATGAAACACAGTTGCCACAATATGAAGCAGGTAAAATCGATTAAACTTGATTTTAAGAAATTTTGACAAAAAATTATTTTTTATAGACAAAATTTCATCAAAAAGCCTTTCCAAGTTGAGGATATGATAGTTAAGGATGATAATGGCAGAAGAAGATTATACAGAGCATTTACAGGTGTCTTTTTAGCTGTATATTGGAATACAGTTGGCTCTAAAGAAGGTAAATTGATAAATTTATGATTTCAATCATTTATTAATGTTACTTTCATTTACAGGCTTTGATAAAGGCACTAATTACATAGAAAATGATGAGGATGATAGCCTATGCAAGTATGAAACACAGTTGCCACAATATGAAGCAGGTAAAATCGATTAAACTTGATTTTAAGAAATTTTGACAAAAAATTATTTTTTATAGACAAAATTTCATCAAAAAAGCCTTTCCAAGTTGAGGATATGATAGTTAAGGATGATAATGGCAGAAGAAGATTATACAGAGCATTTACAGGTGTCTTTTTAGCTGTATATTGGAATACAGTTGACTCTAAATAAGGTAAATTGATAAATTTATGATTTCAATCATTTATTAATGTTACTTTCATTTACAGGCTTTACACCCACTGAATTCAAAAGCTCTCGATCAGAAAATAGTCACTGAAGTCTACAGATTTCATGGATGAAGAAGATTTTAGTGAATTTGGCATTGCACCACAAAAGATCCAGATGAAAGAAGATTTTGGTACTGAATCAACAAGTAGTGGGAATAAAAGACGGCGAGAAGCTCTATCTGATGATCCAATTCCTGGAGAGCCTGTATTAAGGATTTTATTAACGCCAGTGCAGGATAAAGCAGCTATAAGAGCTAATTAATAAACGGCTGAGTCATTTTTGAATTTTGTGAACTCTACAAAAAAACCGTTAAATTTCAAATTCTCTACAAACTTCAGGTTCAAAAATTGAACTTCAAAATTAATGTACTCATAAAAATTCAATATAGTTATGTCTATCAGATAACACATATTTCAATATGACTAAAAATAAACATCCAACAGCATTTTATCTGTCTTAACAATAAAATAATTTGAACATTAAAAGTCTCCAAATTGCATTTGAAAAAATCAAAACAAAAAAATTAGCGTAACAAAAATTGATTGTAATAATGAGTTGTAATGATGATAAAAGCACTAATTACGTAGAAAATGATGAGGATGATAGCCTATGCAAGTATGGAACACAGTTGCCACAATATGAAGCAGGTAAAATCGATTAAACTTGATTTTAAGAAATTTTGACAAAAAATTATTTTTTATAGACAAAATTTCATCAAAAAGCCTTTCCAAGTTGAGGATATGATAGTTAAGGATGATAATGGCAGAAGAAGATTATACAGAGCATTTACAGGTGTCTTTTTAGCTGTATATTGGAATACAGTTGGCTCTAAAGAAGGTAAATTGATAAATTTATGATTTCAATCATTTATTAATGTTACTTTCATTTACAGGCTTTGATAAAGGCACTAATTACATAGAAAATGATGAGGATGATAGCCTATGCAAGTATGAAACACAGTTGCCACAATATGAAGCAGGTAAAATCGATTAAACTTGATTTTAAGAAATTTTGACAAAAAATTATTTTTTATAGACAAAATTTCATCAAAAAGCCTTTCCAAGTTGAGGATATGATAGTTAAGGATGATAATGGCAGAAGAAGATTATACAGAGCATTTACAGGTGTCTTTTTAGCTGTATATTGGAATACAGTTGACTCTAAATAAGGTAAATTGATAAATTTATGATTTCAATCATTTATTAATGTTACTTTCATTTACAGGCTTTACACCCACTGAATTCAAAAGCTCTCGATCAGAAAATAGTCACTGAAGTCTACAGATTTCATGGATGAAGAAGATTTTAGTGAATTTGGCATTGCACCACAAAAGATCCAGATGAAAGAAGATTTTGGTACTGAATCAACAAGTAGTGGGAATAAAAGACGGCGAGAAGCTCTATCTGATGATCCAATTCCTGGAGAGCCTGTATTAAGGAATTTATTAACGCCAGTGCAGGATAAAGCAGCTATAAGAGCTAAGTAATAAACGGCTGAGTCATTTTTGAATTTTGTGAACTCTACAAAAAAACCGTTAAATTTCAAATTCTCTACAAACTTCAGGTTCAAAAATTGAACTTCAAAATTAATGTACTCATAAAAATTCAATATAGTTATGTCTATCAGATAAAACATATTTCAATATGACTAATAATAAACATCCAACAGCATTTTATCTGTCTTAACAATAAAATAATTTGAACATTAAAAGTCTCCAAATTGCATTTGAAAAAATCAAAACAAAAAAATTAGCGTAACAAAAATTGATTGTAATAATGAGTTGTAATGATGATAAAGGCACTAATTACATAGAAAATGATGAGGATGATAGCCTATGCAAGTATGGAACACAGTTGCCACAATATGAAGCAGGTAAAATCGATTAAACTTGATTTTAAGAAATTTTGACAAAAAATTATTTTTTATAGACAAAATTTCATCAAAAAGCCTTTCCAAGTTGAGGATATGATAGTTAAGGATGATAATGGCAGAAGAAGATTATACAGAGCATTTACAGGTGTCTTTTTAGCTGTATATTGGAATACAGTTGGCTCTAAAGAAGGTAAATTGATAAATTTATGATTTCAATCATTTATTAATGTTACTTTCATTTACAGGCTTTGATAAAGGCACTAATTACATAGAAAATGATGAGGATGATAGCCTATGCAAGTATGGAACACAGTTGCCACAATATGAAGCAGGTAAAATCGATTAAACTTAATTTTAAGAAATTTTGACAAAAAATTATTTTTTATAGACAAAATTTCATCAAAAAAGCCTTTCCAAGTTGAGGATATGATAGTTAAGGATGATAATGGCAGAAGAAGATTATACAGAGCATTTACAGGTGTCTTTTTAGCTGTATATTGGAATACAGTTGACTCTAAAGAAGGTAAATTGATAAATTTATGATTTCAATCATTTATTAATGTTACTTTCATTTACAGGCTTTACACCCACTGAATTCAAAAGCTCTCGATCAGAAAATAGTCACTGAAGTCTACAGATTTCATGGATGAAGAAGATTTTAGTGAATTTGGCATTGCACCACAAAAGATCCAGATGAAAGAAGATTTTGGTACTGAATCAACAAGTAGTGGGAATAAAAGACGGCGAGAAGCTCTATCTGATGATCCAATTCCTGGAGAGCCTGTATTAAGGAATTTATTAACGCCAGTGCAGGATAAAGCAGCTATAAGAGCTAAGTAATAAACGGCTGAGTCATTTTTGAATTTTGTGAACTCTACAAAAAAACCGTTAAATTTCAAATTCTCTACAAACTTCAGGTTCAAAAATTGAACTTCAAAATTAATGTACTCATAAAAATTCAATATAGTTATGTCTATCAGATAAAACATATTTCAATATGACTAATAATAAACATCCAACAGCATTTTATCTGTCTTAACAATAAAATAATTTGAACATTAAAAGTCTCCAAATTGCATTTGAAAAAATCAAAACAAAAAAATTAGCGTAACAAAAATTGATTGTAATAATGAGTTGTAATGATGATAAAGGCACTAATTACATAGAAAATGATGAGGATGATAGCTTATGCAAGTATGGAACACAGTTGCCACAATATGAAGCAGGTAAAATCGATTAAACTTGATTTTAAGAAATTTTGACAAAAAATTATTTTTTATAGACAAAATTTCATCAAAAAGCCTTTCCAAGTTGAGGATATGATAGTTAAGGATGATAATGGCAGAAGAAGATTATACAGAGCATTTACAGGTGTCTTTTTAGCTGTATATTGGAATACAGTTGGCTCTAAAGAAGGTAAATTGATAAATTTATGATTTCAATCATTTATTAATGTTACTTTCATTTACAGGCTTTGATAAAGGCACTAATTACATAGAAAATGATGAGGATGATAGCTTATGCAAGTATGGAACACAGTTGCCACAATATGAAGCAGGTAAAATCGATTAAACTTGATTTTAAGAAATTTTGACAAAAAATTATTTTTTATAGACAAAATTTCATCAAAAAAGCCTTTCCAAGTTGAGGATATGATAGTTAAGGATGATAATGGCAGAAGAAGATTATACAGAGCATTTACAGGTGTCTTTTTAGCTGTATATTGGAATACAGTTGACTCTAAATAAGGTAAATTGATAAATTTATGATTTCAATCATTTATTAATGTTACTTTCATTTACAGGCTTTGATAAAGGCACTAATTCAAAAGCTCTCGATCAGAAAATAGTCACTGAAGTCTACAGATTTCATGGATGAAGAAGATTTTAGTGAATTTGGCATTGCACCACAAAAGATCCAGATGAAAGAAGATTTTGGTACTGAATCAACAAGTAGTGGGAATAAAAGACGGCGAGAAGCTCTATCTGATGATCCAATTCCTGGAGAGCCTGTATTAAGGAATTTATTAACGCCAGTGCAGGATAAAGCAGCTATAAGAGCTAAGTAATAAACGGCTGAGTCATTTTTGAATTTTGTGAACTCTACAAAAAAACCGTTAAATTTCAAATTCTCTACAAACTTCAGGTTCAAAAATTGAACTTCAAAATTAATGTACTCATAAAAATTCAATATAGTTATGTCTATCAGATAAAACATATTTCAATATGACTAATAATAAACATCCAACAGCATTTTATCTGTCTTAACAATAAAATAATTTGAACATTAAAAGTCTCCAAATTGCATTTGAAAAAATCAAAACAAAAAAATTAGCGTAACAAAAATTGATTGTAATAATGAGTTGTAATGATGATAAAAGCACTAATTACATAGAAAATGATGAGGATGATAGCCTATGCAAGTATGAAACACAGTTGCCACAATATGAAGCAGGTAAAATCGATTAAACTTGATTTTAAGAAATTTTGACAAAAAATTATTTTTTATAGACAAAATTTCATCAAAAAAGCCTTTCCAAGTTGAGGATATGGTAGTTAAGGATGATAATGGCAGAAGAAGATTATACAGAGCATTTACAGGTGTCTTTTTAGCTGTATATTGGAATACAGTTGGCTCTAAAGAAGGTAAATTGATAAATTTATGATTTCAATCATTTATTAATGTTACTTTCATTTACAGGCTTTGATAAAGGCACTAATTACATAGAAAATGATGAGGATGATAGCCTATGCAAGTATGGAACACAGTTGCCACAATATGAAGCAGGTAAAATCGATTAAACTTAATTTTAAGAAATTTTGACAAAAAATTATTTTTTATAGACAAAATTTCATCAAAAAAGCCTTTCCAAGTTGAGGATATGATAGTTAAGGATGATAATGGCAGAAGAAGATTATACAGAGCATTTACAGGTGTCTTTTTAGCTGTATATTGGAATACAGTTGGCTCTAAAGAAGGTAAATTGATAAATTTATGATTTCAATCATTTATTAATGTTACTTTCATTTACAGGCTTTGATAAAGGCACTAATTACATAGAAAATGATGAGGATGATAGCCTATGCAAGTATGAAACACAGTTGCCACAATATGAAGCAGGTAAAATCGATTAAACTTGATTTTAAGAAATTTTGACAAAAAATTATTTTTTATAGACAAAATTTCATCAAAAAGCCTTTCCAAGTTGAGGATATGATAGTTAAGGATGATAATGGCAGAAGAAGATTATACAGAGCATTTACAGGTGTCTTTTTAGCTGTATATTGGAATACAGTTGACTCTAAATAAGGTAAATTGATAAATTTATGATTTCAATCATTTATTAATGTTACTTTCATTTACAGGCTTTACACCCACTGAATTCAAAAGCTCTCGATCAGAAAATAGTCACTGAAGTCTACAGATTTCATGGATGAAGAAGATTTTAGTGAATTTGGCATTGCACCACAAAAGATCCAGATGAAAGAAGATTTTGGTACTGAATCAACAAGTAGTGGGAATAAAAGACGGCGAGAAGCTCTATCTGATGATCCAATTCCTGGAGAGCCTGTATTAAGGAATTTATTAACGCCAGTGCAGGATAAAGCAGCTATAAGAGCTAAGTAATAAACGGCTGAGTCATTTTTGAATTTTGTGAACTCTACAAAAAAACCGTTAAATTTCAAATTCTCTACAAACTTCAGGTTCAAAAATTGAACTTCAAAATTAATGTACTCATAAAAATTCAATATAGTTATGTCTATCAGATAACACATATTTCAATATGACTAAAAATAAACATCCAACAGCATTTTATCTGTCTTAACAATAAAATAATTTGAACATTAAAAGTCTCCAAATTGCATTTGAAAAAATCAAAACAAAAAAATTAGCGTAACAAAAATTGATTGTAATAATGAGTTGTAATGATGATAAAGGCACTAATTACATAGAAAATGATGAGGATGATAGCCTATGCAAGTATGGAACACAGTTGCCACAATATGAAGCAGGTAAAATCGATTAAACTTGATTTTAAGAAATTTTGACAAAAAATTATTTTTTATAGACAAAATTTCATCAAAAAAGCCTTTCCAAGTTGAGGATATGATAGTTAAGGATGATAATGGCAGAAGAAGATTATACAGAGCATTTACAGGTGTCTTTTTAGCTGTATATTGGAATACAGTTGGCTCTAAAGAAGGTAAATTGATAAATTTATGATTTCAATCATTTATTAATGTTACTTTCATTTACAGGCTTTGATAAAGGCACTAATTACATAGAAAATGATGAGGATGATAGCCTATGCAAGTATGAAACACAGTTGCCACAATATGAAGCAGGTAAAATCGATTAAACTTGATTTTAAGAAATTTTGACAAAAAATTATTTTTTATAGACAAAATTTCATCAAAAAAGCCTTTTCAAGTTGAGGATATGGTAGTTAAGGATGATAATGGCAGAAGAAGATTATACAGAGCATTTACAGGTGTCTTTTTAGCTGTATATTGGAATACAGTTGGCTCTAAAGAAGGTAAATTGATAAATTTATGATTTCAATCATTTATTAATGTTACTTTCATTTACAGGCTTTGATAAAGGCACTAATTACATAGAAAATGATGAGGATGATAGCCTATGCAAGTATGGAACACAGTTGCCACAATATGAAGCAGGTAAAATCGATTAAACTTAATTTTAAGAAATTTTGACAAAAAATTATTTTTTATAGACAAAATTTCATCAAAAAAGCCTTTCCAAGTTGAGGATATGGTAGTTAAGGATGATAATGGCAGAAGAAGATTATACAGAGCATTTACAGGTGTCTTTTTAGCTGTATATTGGAATACAGTTGACTCTAAATAAGGTAAATTGATAAATTTATGATTTCAATCATTTATTAATGTTACTTTCATTTACAGGCTTTACACCCACTGAATTCAAAAGCTCTCGATCAGAAAATAGTCACTGAAGTCTACAGATTTCATGGATGAAGAAGATTTTAGTGAATTTGGCATTGCACCACAAAAGATCCAGACGAAAGAAGATTTTGGTACTGAATCAACAAGTAGTGGCAATAAAAGACGGCGAGAAGCTCTATCTGATGATCCAATTCCTGGAGAGCCTGTATTAAGGATTTTATTAACGCCAGTGCAGGATAAAGCAGCTATAAGAGCTAATTAATAAACGGCTGAGTCATTTTTGAATTTTGTGAACTCTACAAAAAAACCGTTAAATTTCAAATTCTCTACAAACTTCAGGTTCAAAAATTGAACTTCAAAATTAATGTACTCATAAAAATTCAATATAGTTATGTCTATCAGATAAAACATATTTCAATATGACTAATAATAAACATCCAACAGCATTTTATCTGTCTTAACAATAAAATAATTTGAACAATTTCTTAAA
This sequence comes from Chironomus striatipennis, assembly GCA_026123125.1. Lineage (NCBI taxonomy): Eukaryota > Metazoa > Arthropoda > Insecta > Diptera > Chironomidae > Chironomus > Chironomus striatipennis. Next base: position 26,402,590 of record CM047394.1, on the reverse strand, counting down.
ATTAAGTTTAATCGATTTTACCTGCTTCATATTATGGCAACTGTGTTCTATACTTGCATAAGCTATCATCCTCATCATTTTCTACGTAATTAGTGCCTTTATCAAAGCCTGTAAATGAAAGTAACATTAATAAATGATTGAAATCATAAATTTATCAATTTACCTTCTTTAGAGCCAACAGTATTCCAATATCCAGCTGAAAAGACACCTGTAAATGCTCTGTATAATCTTCTTCTGCCATTATCATCCTTAACTACCATATCCTCAACTTGGAAAGGCTTTTTTGATGAAATTTTGTCTATGAAAAATAATTTTTTGTCAAAATTTCTTAAAATTAAGTTTAATCGATTTTACCTGCTTCATATTATGGCAACTGTGTTCCATACTTGCATAGACTTTCATCCTCATCATTCTCTACGTAATTAGTGCCTTTATCATCATTACAACTCATTATTACAATCAATTTTTGTTACGCTAATTTTTTTGTTTTGATTTTTTCAAATGCAATTTGGAGACTTTTAATGTTCAAATTATTTTATTGTTAAGACAGATAAAATGCTGTTGGATGTTTATTATTAGTCATATTGAAATATGTTTTATCTGATAGACATAACTATATTGAATTTTTATGAGTACATTAATTTTGAAGTTCAATTTTTGAACCTGAATTTTGTAGAGAATTTGAAATTTAACGGTTTTTTTGTAGAGTTCACAAAATTCAAAAATGACTCAGCCGTTTATTAATTAGCTCTTATAGCTGCTTTATCCTGCACTGGCGTTAATAAAATCCTTAATACAGGCTCTCCAGAAATTGGATCATCAGATAGAGCTTCTCGCCGTCTTTTATTGCCACTACTTGTTGATTCAGTACCAAAATCTTCTTTCGTCTGGATCTTTTGTGGTGCAATGCCAAATTCACTAAAATCTTCTTCATCCATGAAATCTGTAGACTTCAGTGACTATTTTCTGATCGAGAGCTTTTGAATTCAGTGGGTGTAAAGTCTGTAAATGAAAGTAACATTAATAAATGATTGAAATCATAAATTTATCAATTTACCTTCTTTAGAGCCAACAGTATTCCAATATCCAGCTGAAAAGACACCTGTAAATGCTCTGTATAATCTTCTTCTGCCATTATCATCCTTAACTACCATATCCTCAACTTGGAAAGGCTTTTTTGATGAAATTTTGTCTATAAAAAATAATTTTTTGTCAAAATTTCTTAAAATTAAGTTTAATCGATTTTACCTGCTTCATATTGTAGCAAATGTGTTCCATACGTGCATAGGCTATCATCCTCATCATTTTCTATGTAATTAGTGCCTTTATCATCATTACAACTCATTATTACAATCAATTTTTGTTACGCTAATTTTTTTGTTTTGATTTTTTCAAATGCAATTTGGAGACTTTTAATGTTCAAATTATTTTATTGTTAAGACAGATAAAATGCTGTTGGATGTTTATTATTAGTCATATTGAAATATGTTTTATCTGATAGACATAACTATATTGAATTTTTATGAGTACATTAATTTTGAAGTTCAATTTTTGAACCTGAATTTTGTAGAGAATTTGAAATTTAACGGTTTTTTTGTAGAGTTCACAAAATTCAAAAATGACTCAGCCGTTTATTAATTAGCTCTTATAGCTGCTTTATCCTGCACTGGCGTTAATAAATTCCTTAATACAGGCTCTCCAGAAATTGGATCATCAGATAGAGCTTCTCGCCGTCTTTTATTGCCACTACTTGTTGATTCAGTACCAAAATCTTCTTTCGTCTGGATCTTTTGTGGTGCAATGCCAAATTCACTAAAATCTTCTTCATCCATGAAATCTGTAGACTTCAGTGACTATTTTCTGATCGAGAGCTTTTGAATTCAGTGGGTGTAAAGCCTGTAAATGAAAGTAACATTAATAAATTATTAAAATCATACATTTATCAATTTACCTTCTTTAGAGCCAACAGTATTCCAATATCCAGCTGAAAAGACACCTGTATATGCTCTATGGAATCTTCTTCTGCCATTATCATCCTTAACTACCATATCCTCAACTTGGAAAGGCTTTTTTGATGAAATTTTGTCTATAAAAAATAATTTTTTGTCAAAATTTCTTAAAATTAAGTTTAATCGATTTTACCTGCTTCATATTATGGCAACTGTGTTCTATACTTGCATAGGCTATCATCCTCATCATTTTCTACGTAATTAGTGCCTTTATCAAAGCCTGTAAATGAAAGTAACATTAATAAATGATTGAAATCATAAATTTATCAATTTACCTTCTTTAGAGCCAACAGTATTCCAATATCCAGCTGAAAAGACACCTGTAAATGCTCTGTATAATCTTCTTCTGCCATTATCATCCTTAACTACCATATCCTCAACTTGGAAAGGCTTTTTTGATGAAATTTTGTCTATAAAAAATAATTTTTTGTCAAAATTTCTTAAAATTAAGTTTAATCGATTTTACCTGCTTCATATTATGGCAACTGTGTTCTATACTTGCATAGGCTATCATCCTCATCATTTTCTACGTAATTAGTGCCTTTATCAAAGCCTGTAAATGAAAGTAACATTAATAAATGATTGAAATCATAAATTTATCAATTTACCTTCTTTAGAGCCAACAGTATTCCAATATCCAGCTGAAAAGACACCTGTAAATGCTCTGTATAATCTTCTTCTGCCATTATCATCCTTAACTACCATATCCTCAACTTGGAAAGGCTTTTTTGATGAAATTTTGTCTATAAAAAATAATTTTTTGTCAAAATTTCTTAAAATTAAGTTTAATCGATTTTACCTGCTTCATATTGTGGCAACTGTGTTCTATACTTGCATAGGCTATCATCCTCATCATTTTCTACGTAATTAGTGCCTTTATCAAAGCCTGTAAATGAAAGTAACATTAATAAATGATTGAAATCATAAATTTATCAATTTACCTTATTTAGAGTCAACAGTATTCCAATATCCAGCTGAAAAGACACCTGTATATGCTCTATGGAATCTTCTTCTGCCATTATCATCCTTAACTACCATATCCTCAACTTGGAAAGGCTTTTTTGATGAAATTTTGTCTATAAAAAATAATTTTTTGTCAAAATTTCTTAAAATTAAGTTTAATCGATTTTACCTGCTTCATATTATGGCAACTGTGTAATTAGTGCCTTTATCAAAGCCTGTAAATGAAAGTAACATTAATAAATGATTGAAATCATAAATTTATAAATTTACCTTCTTTAGAGCCAACAGTATTCCAATATCCAGCTGAAAAGACACCTGTAAATGCTCTGTATAATCTTCTTCTGCCATTATCATCCTTAACTACCATATCCTCAACTTGGAAAGGCTTTTTTGATGAAATTTTGTCTATAAAAAATAATTTTTTGTCAAAATTTCTTAAAATTAAGTTTAATCGATTTTACCTGCTTCATATTATGGCAACTGTGTAATTAGTGCCTTTATCAAAGCCTGTAAATGAAAGTAACATTAATAAATGATTGAAATCATAAATTTATAAATTTACCTTCTTTAGAGCCAACAGTATTCCAATATCCAGCTGAAAAGACACCTGTAAATGCTCTGTATAATCTTCTTCTGCCATCATCATCCTTAGCTACCATATCCTCAACTTGGAAAGGCTTTTGATGAAATTTTGTCTATAAAAAATAATTTTTTGTCAAAATTTCTTAAAATTAAGTTTAATCGATTTTACCTGCTTCATATTGTGGCAACTGTGTTCTATACTTGCATAGGCTATCATCCTCATCATTTTCTACGTAATTAGTGCCTTTATCAAAGCCTGTAAATGAAAGTAACATTAATAAATGATTGAAATCATAAATTTATCAATTTACCTTCTTTAGAGCCAACAGTATTCCAATATCCAGCTGAAAAGACACCTGTAAATGCTCTGTATAATCTTCTTCTGCCATCATCATCCTTAGCTACCATATCCTCAACTTGGAAAGGCTTTTTTGATGAAATTTTGTCTATAAAAAATAATTTTTTGTCAAAATTTCTTAAAATTAAGTTTAATCGATTTTACCTGCTTCATATTGTGGCAACTGTGTTCTATACTTGCATAGGCTATCATCCTCATCATTTTCTACGTAATTAGTGCCTTTATCAAAGCCTGTAAATGAAAGTAACATTAATAAATGATTGAAATCATAAATTTATCAATTTACCTTCTTTAGAGCCAACAGTATTCCAATATCCAGCTGAAAAGACACCTGTAAATGCTCTGTATAATCTTCTTCTGCCATCATCATCCTTAACTACCATATCCTCAACTTGGAAAGGCTTTTTTGATGAAATTTTGTCTATAAAAAATAATTTTTTGTCAAAATTTCTTAAAATTAAGTTTAATCGATTTTACCTGCTTCATATTATGGCAACTGTGTTCCATACTTGCATAGACTTTCATCCTCATCATTCTCTACGTAATTAGTGCCTTTATCATCATTACAACTCATTATTACAATCAATTTTTGTTACGCTAATTTTTTTGTTTTGATTTTTTCAAATGCAATTTGGAGACTTTTAATGTTCAAATTATTTTATTGTTAAGACAGATAAAATGCTGTTGGATGTTTATTATTAGTCATATTGAAATATGTTTTATCTGATAGACATAACTATATTGAATTTTTATGAGTACATTAATTTTGAAGTTCAATTTTTGAACCTGAATTTTGTAGAGAATTTGAAATTTAACGGTTTTTTTTGTAGAGTTCACAAAATTCAAAAATGACTCAGCCGTTTATTAATTAGCTCTTATAGCTGCTTTATGCTGCACTGGCGTTAATAAAATCCTTAATACAGGCTCTCCAGAAATTGGATCATCAGATAGAGCTTCTCGCCGTCTTTTATTGCCACTACTTGTTGATTCAGTACCAAAATCTTCTTTCGTCTGGATCTTTTGTGGTGCAATGCCAAATTCACTAAAATCTTCTTCATCCATGAAATCTGTAGACTTCAGTGACTATTTTCTGATCGAGAGCTTTTGAATTCAGTGGGTGTAAAGCCTGTAAATGAAAGTAACATTAATAAATTATTAAAATCATACATTTATCAATTTACCTTATTTAGAGTCAACAGTATTCCAATATCCAGCTGAAAAGACACCTGTATATGCTCTATGGAATCTTCTTCTGCCATTATCATCCTTAACTACCATATCCTCAACTTGGAAAGGCTTTTTGATGAAATTTTGTCTATAAAAAATAATTTTTTGTCAAAATTTCTTAAAATTAAGTTTAATCGATTTTACCTGCTTCATATTATGGCAACTGTGTTCTATACTTGCATAAGCTATCATCCTCATCATTTTCTACGTAATTAGTGCCTTTATCAAAGCCTGTAAATGAAAGTAACATTAATAAATGATTGAAATCATAAATTTATCAATTTACCTTCTTTAGAGCCAACAGTATTCCAATATCCAGCTGAAAAGACACCTGTAAATGCTCTGTATAATCTTCTTCTGCCATTATCATCCTTAACTACCATATCCTCAACTTGGAAAGGCTTTTTTGATGAAATTTTGTCTATGAAAAATAATTTTTTGTCAAAATTTCTTAAAATTAAGTTTAATCGATTTTACCTGCTTCATATTATGGCAACTGTGTTCCATACTTGCATAGACTTTCATCCTCATCATTCTCTACGTAATTAGTGCCTTTATCATCATTACAACTCATTATTACAATCAATTTTTGTTACGCTAATTTTTTTGTTTTGATTTTTTCAAATGCAATTTGGAGACTTTTAATGTTCAAATTATTTTATTGTTAAGACAGATAAAATGCTGTTGGATGTTTATTATTAGTCATATTGAAATATGTTTTATCTGATAGACATAACTATATTGAATTTTTATGAGTAGGTACATTAATTTTGAAGTTCAATTTTTGAACCTGAATTTTGTAGAGAATTTGAAATTTAACGGTTTTTTTGTAGAGTTCACAAAATTCAAAAATGACTCAGCCGTTTATTAATTAGCTCTTATAGCTGCTTTATGCTGCACTGGCGTTAATAAAATCCTTAATACAGGCTCTCCAGAAATTGGATCATCAGATAGAGCTTCTCGCCGTCTTTTATTGCCACTACTTGTTGATTCAGTACCAAAATCTTCTTTCGTCTGGATCTTTTGTGGTGCAATGCCAAATTCACTAAAATCTTCTTCATCCATGAAATCTGTAGACTTCAGTGACTATTTTCTGATCGAGAGCTTTTGAATTCAGTGGGTGTAAAGCCTGTAAATGAAAGTAACATTAATAAATTATTAAAATCATACATTTATCAATTTACCTTATTTAGAGTCAACAGTATTCCAATATCCAGCTGAAAAGACACCTGTATATGCTCTATGGAATCTTCTTCTGCCATTATCATCCTTAACTACCATATCCTCAACTTGGAAAGGCTTTTTTGATGAAATTTTGTCTATAAAAAATAATTTTTTGTCAAAATTTCTTAAAATTAAGTTTAATCGATTTTACCTGCTTCATATTATGGCAACTGTGTTCTATACTTGCATAAGCTATCATCCTCATCATTTTCTACGTAATTAGTGCCTTTATCAAAGCCTGTAAATGAAAGTAACATTAATAAATGATTGAAATCATAAATTTATCAATTTACCTTCTTTAGAGCCAACAGTATTCCAATATCCAGCTGAAAAGACACCTGTAAATGCTCTGTATAATCTTCTTCTGCCATTATCATCCTTAACTACCATATCCTCAACTTGGAAAGGCTTTTTTGATGAAATTTTGTCTATGAAAAATAATTTTTTGTCAAAATTTCTTAAAATTAAGTTTAATCGATTTTACCTGCTTCATATTATGGCAACTGTGTTCCATACTTGCATAGACTTTCATCCTCATCATTCTCTACGTAATTAGTGCCTTTATCATCATTACAACTCATTATTACAATCAATTTTTGTTACGCTAATTTTTTTGTTTTGATTTTTTCAAATGCAATTTGGAGACTTTTAATGTTCAAATTATTTTATTGTTAAGACAGATAAAATGCTGTTGGATGTTTATTATTAGTCATATTGAAATATGTTTTATCTGATAGACATAACTATATTGAATTTTTATGAGTACATTAATTTTGAAGTTCAATTTTTGAACCTGAATTTTGTAGAGAATTTGAAATTTAACGGTTTTTTTGTAGAGTTCACAAAATTCAAAAATGACTCAGCCGTTTATTAATTAGCTCTTATAGCTGCTTTATGCTGCACTGGCGTTAATAAAATCCTTAATACAGGCTCTCCAGAAATTGGATCATCAGATAGAGCTTCTCGCCGTCTTTTATTGCCACTACTTGTTGATTCAGTACCAAAATCTTCTTTCGTCTGGATCTTTTGTGGTGCAATGCCAAATTCACTAAAATCTTCTTCATCCATGAAATCTGTAGACTTCAGTGACTATTTTCTGATCGAGAGCTTTTGAATTCAGTGGGTGTAAAGCCTGTAAATGAAAGTAACATTAATAAATTATTAAAATCATACATTTATCAATTTACCTTATTTAGAGTCAACAGTATTCCAATATCCAGCTGAAAAGACACCTGTAAATGCTCTGTATAATCTTCTTCTGCCATCATCATCCTTAACTACCATATCCTCAACTTGGAAAGGCTTTTTTGATGAAATTTTGTCTATAAAAAATAATTTTTTGTCAAAATTTCTTAAAATTAAGTTTAATCGATTTTACCTGCTTCATATTATGGCAACTGTGTTCTATACTTGCATAGGCTATCATCCTCATCATTTTCTACGTAATTAGTGCCTTTATCAAAGCCTGTAAATGAAAGTAACATTAATAAATGATTGAAATCATAAATTTATCAATTTACCTTCTTTAGAGCCAACAGTATTCCAATATCCAGCTGAAAAGACACCTGTAAATGCTCTGTATAATCTTCTTCTGCCATCATCATCCTTAACTACCATATCCTCAACTTGGAAAGGCTTTTTTGATGAAATTTTGTCTATAAAAAATATTTTGTCAAAATTTCTTAAAATTAAGTTTAATCGATTTTACCTGCTTTATATTGTGGCAACTGTGTTCCATACTTGCATAGACTTTCATCCTCATCATTCTCTACGTAATTAGTGCCTTTATCATCATTACAACTCATTATTACAATCAATTTTTGTTACGCTAATTTTTTTGTTTTGATTTTTTCAAATGCAATTTGGAGACTTTTAATGTTCAAATTATTTTATTGTTAAGACAGATAAAATGTTGTTGGATGTTTATTATTAGTCATATTGAAATATGTTTTATCTGATAGACATAACTATATTGAATTTTTATGAGTACATTAATTTTGAAGTTCAATTTTTGAACCTGAATTTTGTAGAGAATTTGAAATTTAACGGTTTTTTTGTAGAGTTCACAAAATTCAAAAATGACTCAGCCGTTTATTAATTAGCTCTTATAGCTGCTTTATCCTGCACTGGCGTTAATAAAATCCTTAATACAGGCTCTCCAGGAATTGGATCATCAGATAGAGCTTCTCGCCGTCTTTTATTGCCACTACTTGTTGATTCAGTACCAAAATCTTCTTTCGTCTGGATCTTTTGTGGTGCAATGCCAAATTCACTAAAATCTTCTTCATCCATGAAATCTGTAGACTTCAGTGACTATTTTCTGATCGAGAGCTTTTGAATTCAGTGGGTGTAAAGCCTGTAAATGAAAGTAACATTAATAAATTATTAAAATCATACATTTATCAATTTACCTTATTTAGAGTCAACAGTATTCCAATATCCAGCTGAAAAGACACCTGTATATGCTCTATGGAATCTTCTTCTGCCATTATCATCCTTAACTACCATATCCTCAACTTGGAAAGGCTTTTTTGATGAAATTTTGTCTATAAAAAATAATTTTTTGTCAAAATTTCTTAAAATTAAGTTTAATCGATTTTACCTGCTTCATATTGTGGCAACTGTGTTCTATACTTGCATAGGCTATCATCCTCATCATTTTCTACGTAATTAGTGCCTTTATCAAAGCCTGTAAATGAAAGTAACATTAATAAATGATTGAAATCATAAATTTATCAATTTACCTTCTTTAGAGCCAACAGTATTCCAATATCCAGCTGAAAAGACACCTGTAAATGCTCTGTATAATCTTCTTCTGCCATTATCATCCTTAACTACCATATCCTCAACTTGAAAAGGCTTTTTTGATGGAATTTTGTCTATAAAAAATAATTTTTTGTCAAAATTTCTTAAAATTAAATTTAATCGATTTTACCTGCTTCATATTGTGGCAACTGTGTTCCATACTTGTATAAGCTATCATCCTAAGCTATCTTCTATGTAATTGGTGCCTTTATCATCGCTACAACTCATTATTACAATAAATTTTTGTTAATCTAATTTTTTTTTTTTTTGATTTTTTTCAAATGCAATTTGGAGACTTTTAATGTTCAAATTATTTTATTGATAAGACAGGATAAAATGCTGTTGGATGTTTATTTTTAGTCATATTGAAATATGTTTTATTTTATAGACATAACTTTATTGAATTTTTATGAGCACATTAATTTTGAAGTTCAATTTTTGAACCTGAAGTTTGTAGAGAATTTGAAATTTAACGGTTTTTTTGTAGAGTTCACAAAATTCAAAACTAATTCAGCCGTTTATTACTTAGCTCTTATAGCTGCTTTATCCTGCACTAGCGTTAATAAATTCCTTAATACAGGCTCTCCAGGAATTGGATCATCCGATAGAGCTTCTCGCCGTCTTTTATTGCCACTACTTGTTGATTCAGTACCAAAATCTTCTTTCATCTGGATTTTTGTGGTGCAATGCCAAATTCACTAAAATCTTCTTCACCTATGAAATCTGTTGACTTCAGTGACTTAATATTGACTTTTTCCTGATCGAGAGCTTTTGTTTTCAGTGGGTGTAAAGCCTGTAAATGCAAGTAACATTAATAAATGATTAAAATCATAAATTTAACAATTTACCTTCTTTAGAGCCAAATGTATTCCAATATTCAGCTGAAAAGACACTTGTATATGCTCTATATAATCTTCTTCTGCCATTATCATCCTTAACAACCATATCCTCAACTTGGAAAGGCTTTTTTGATGAAATTTTGTCTATAAAAAATAATTTTTTGTCAAAATTTCTTAAAATTAAATTTAATCGATTTTACCTGCTTCATATTGTGGCAACTGTGTTCCATACTTGTATAAGCTATCATTCTAAGCTATCTTCTATGTAATTGGTGCCTTTATCATCCCTACAACTCATTATTACAATAAATTTTTGTTACGCTAATTTTTTTTTTTTTTTTGATTTTTTCAAATGCAATTTGGAGACTTTTAATGTTCAAATTATTTTATTGTTAAGACAGGATAAAATGCTGTTGGATGTTTATTTTTAGTCACATTGAAATATGTTTTATTTTATAGACATAACTATATTGAATTTTTATGAGCACATTAATTTTGAAGTTCAATTTCTGAACCTGAAGTTTGTAGAGAATTTGAAATTTAACGGTTTTTTTGTAGAGTTCACAAAATTCAAAACTAATTCAGCCGTTTATTACTTAGCTCTTATAGCTGCTTTATCCTGCACTAGTGTTAATAAATTCCTTAATACAGGCTCTCCAGGAATTGGATCATCCGATAGAGCTTCTCGCCGTCTTTTATTGCCACTACTTGTTGATTCAGTACCAAAATCTTCTTTCATCTGGATTTTTGTGGTGCAATGCCAAATTCACTAAAATTTTCTTCATCTATGAAATCTGTTGACTTCAGTGACTTAATATTGACTTTTTCCTGATCGAGAGCTTTTGTTTTCAGTGGGTGTAAAGCCTGTAAATGCAAGTAACATTAATAAAATCATAAATTTAACAATTTACCTTCTTTAGAGCCAAATGTATTCCAATATTCAGCTGAAAAGACACTTGTATATGCTCTATATAATCTTCTTCTGCCATTATCATCCTTAACAACCATATCCTCAACTTGGAAAGGCTTTTTTGATGAAATTTTGTCTATAAAAAATAATTTTTTGTCAAAATTTCTTAAAATTAAATTTAATCGATTTTACCTGCTTCATATTGTGGCAACTGTGTTCCATACTTGTATAAGCTATCATCCTAAGCTATCTTCTATGTAATTGGTGCCTTTATCATCCCTACAACTCATTATTACAATAAATTTTTGTTACGCTAATTTTTTTTTGATTTTTTCAAATGCAATTTGGAGACTTTTAATGTTCAAATTATTTTATTGTTAAGACAGGATAAAATGCTGTTGGATGTTTATTTTTAGTCATATTGAAATATGTTTTATTTTATAGACATAACTATATTGAATTTTTATGAGCACATTAATTTTGAAGTTCAATTTTTGAACCTGAAGTTTGTAGAGAATTTGAAATTTAACGGTTTTTTTGTAGAGTTCACAAAATTCAAAACTAATTCAGCCGTTTATTACTTAGCTCTTATAGCTGCTTTATCCTGCACTAGTGTTAATAAATTCCTTAATACAGGCTCTCCAGGAATTGGATCATCCGATAGAGCTTCTCGCCGTCTTTTATTGCCACTACTTGTTGATTCAGTACCAAAATCTTCTTTCATCTGGATTTTTGTGGTGCAATGCCAAATTCACTAAAATCTTCTTCATCTATGAAATCTGTTGACTTCAGTGACTTAATATTGACTTTTTCCTGATCGAGAGCTTTTGTTTTCAGTGGGTGTAAAGCCTGTAAATGCAAGTAACATTAATAAATGATTAAAATCATAAATTTATCAATTTACCTTCTTTAGAGCCAAATGTATTCCAATATTCAGCTGAAAAGACACCTGTATATGCTCTGTATAATCTTCTTCTGCCATTATCATCCTTAACTACCATATCCTCAACTTGGAAAGGCTTTTTGATGGAATTTTGTCTATAAAAAATAATTTTTTGTCAAAATTTCTTAAAATTAAATTTAATCGATTTTACCTGCTTCATATTGTGGCAACTGTGTTCCATACTTGCATAGGCTATCATCCTCATCATTTTCTATGTAATTAGTGCCTTTATCAAAGCCTGTAAATGAAAGTAACATTAATAAATGATTGAAAAAATAAATTTATCAATTTACCTTCTTTAGAGCCAACTGTATTCCAATATTCAGCTAAAACGACACCTGTATATGCTCTGTATAATCTTCTTCTGCCATTATCATCCTTAACTACCATATCATCAACTTGGAAAGGCTTTTTTGATGGAATTTTGTCTATAAAAAATAATTTTTTGTCAAAATTTCTTAAAATTAAATTTAATCGATTTTACCTGCTTCATATTGTGGCAACTGTGTTCCATACTTGCATAGGCTATCATCCTCATCATTTTCTATGTAATTAGTGCCTTTATCAAAGCCTGTAAATGAAAGTAACATTAATAAATGATTGAAAAAATAAATTTATCAATTTACCTTCTTTAGAGCCAATTGTATTCCAATATCCAGCTAAAACGACACCTGTATATGCTCTGTATAATCTTCTTCTGCCATTATCATCCTTAACTACCATATCCTCAACTTGGAAAGGCTTTTTTGATGGAATTTTGTCTATAAAAAAATAATTTTTTGTCAAAATTTCTTAAAATTAAATTTAATCGATTTTACCTGCTTCATATTGTGGCAACTGTGTTCCATACTTGATTAGGCTATCATCCTCATCGTTTTCTATGTAATTAGTGCCTTTATCATCCCTACAACTCATTATTACAATAAATTTTTGTTACGCTAATTTTTTTTTTTTTTTTTTTTTGATTTTTTCAAATGCAATTTGGAGACTTTTAATGTTCAAATTATTTTATTGTTAAGACAGGATAAAATGCTGTTGGATGTTTATTTTTAGTCATATTGAAATATGTTTTATTTTATAGACATAACTATATTGAATTTTTATGAGCACATTAATTTTGAAGTTCAATTTTTGAACCTGAAGTTTGTAGAGAATTTGAAATTTAACGGTTTTTTAGTAGAGTTCACAAAATTCAAAACTAATTCAGCCGTTTATTACTTAGCTCTTATAGCTGTTTTATCCTGCACTAGCGTTAATAAATTCCTTAATACAGGCTCTCCAGGAATTGGATCATCCGATAGAGCTTCTCGCCGTCTTTTATTGCCACTACTTGTTGATTCAGTACCAAAATCTTCTTTCATCTGGATTTTTGTGGTGCAATGCCAAATTCACTAAAATCTTCTTCATCTATGAAATCTGTTGACTTCAGTGACTTAATATTGACTTTTTCCTGATCGAGAGCTTTTGTTTTCAGTGGGTGTAAAGCTTGTAAATGCAAGTAACATTAATAAATGATTAAAATCATAAATTTATCAATTTTCCTTCTTTAGAGCCAAATGTATTCCAATATTCAGCTGAAAAGACACTTGTATATGCTCTGTATAATCTTCTTCTGCCATTATCATCCTTAACTACCATATCCTCAACTTGGAAAGGCTTTTTTGATGGAATTTTGTCTATAAAAAATAATTTTTTGTCAAAATTTCTTAAAATTAAATTTAATCGATTTTACCTGCTTCATATTGTGGCAACTGTGTTCCATACTTGTATAAGCTATCATCCTAAGCTATCTTCTATGTAATTGGTGCCTTTATCATCGCTACAACTCATTATTACAATAAATTTTTGTTAATCTAATTTTTTTTTTTTTTTGATTTTTTTCAAATGCAATTTGGAGACTTTTAATGTTCAAATTATTTTATTGATAAGACAGGATAAAATGCTGTTGGATGTTTATTTTTAGTCATATTGAAATATGTTTTATTTTATAGACATAACTTTATTGAATTTTTATGAGCACATTAATTTTGAAGTTCAATTTTTGAACCTGAAGTTTGTAGAGAATTTGAAATTTAACGGTTTTTGTAGAGTTCACAAAATTCAAAACTAATTCAGCCGTTTATTACTTAGCTCTTATAGCTGCTTTATCCTGCACTAGCGTTAATAAATTCCTTAATACAGGCTCTCCAGGAATTGGATCATCCGATAGAGCTTCTCGCCGTCTTTTATTGCCACTACTTGTTGATTCAGTACCAAAATCTTCTTTCATCTGGATTTTTGTGGTGCAATGCCAAATTCACTAAAATCTTCTTCACCTATGAAATCTGTTGACTTCAGTGACTTAATATTGACTTTTTCCTGATCGAGAGCTTTTGTTTTCAGTGGGTGTAAAGCCTGTAAATGCAAGTAACATTAATAAATGATTAAAATCATAAATTTAACAATTTACCTTCTTTAGAGCCAAATGTATTCCAATATTCAGCTGAAAAGACACTTGTATATGCTCTATATAATCTTCTTCTGCCATTATCATCCTTAACAACCATATCCTCAACTTGGAAAGGCTTTTTTGATGAAATTTTGTCTATAAAAAATAATTTTTTGTCAAAATTTCTTAAAATTAAATTTAATCGATTTTACCTGCTTCATATTGTGGCAACTGTGTTCCATACTTGTATAAGCTATCATCCTAAGCTATCTTCTATGTAATTGGTGCCTTTATCATCCCTACAACTCATTATTACAATAAATTTTTGTTACGCTAATTTTTTTTTTTTTTTGATTTTTTCAAATGCAATTTGGAGACTTTTAATGTTCAAATTATTTTATTGTTAAGACAGGATAAAATGCTGTTGGATGTTTATTTTTAGTCATATTGAAATATGTTTTATTTTATAGACATAACTTTATTGAATTTTTATGAGCACATTAATTTTGAAGTTCAATTTTTGAACCTGAAGTTTGTAGAGAATTTGAAATTTAACGGTTTTTTTTGTAGAGTTCACAAAATTCAAAACTAATTCAGCCGTTTATTACTTAGCTCTTATAGCTGCTTTATCCTGCACTAGTGTTAATAAATTCCTTAATACAGGCTCTCCAGGAATTGGATCATCCGATAGAGCTTCTCGCCGTCTTTTATTGCCACTACTTGTTGATTCAGTACCAAAATCTTCTTTCATCTGGATTTTTGTGGTGCAATGTCAAATTCACTAAAATTTTCTTCATCTATGAAATCTGTTGACTTCAGTGACTTAATATTGACTTTTTCCTGATCGAGAGCTTTTGTTTTCAGTGGGTGTAAAGCCTGTAAATGCAAGTAACATTAATAAATGATTAAAATCATAAATTTAACAATTTACCTTCTTTAGAGCCAAATGTATTCCAATATTCAGCTGAAAAGACACTTGTATATGCTCTATATAATCTTCTTCTGCCATTATCATCCTTAACAACCATATCCTCAACTTGGAAAGGCTTTTTTGATGGAATTTTGTCTATAAAAAATAATTTTTTGTCAAAATTTCTTAAAATTAAATTTAATCGATTTTACCTGCTTCATATTGTGGCAACTGTGTTCCATACTTGCATAGGCTATCATCCTCATCATTTTCTATGTAATTAGTGCCTTTATCAAAGCCTGTAAATGAAAGTAACATTAATAAATGATTGAAAAAATAAATTTATCAATTTACCTTCTTTAGAGCCAACTGTATTCCAATATTCAGCTAAAACGACACCTGTATATGCTCTGTATAATCTTCTTCTGCCATTATCATCCTTAACTACCATATCATCAACTTGGAAAGGCTTTTTTGATGGAATTTTGTCTATAAAAAATAATTTTTTGTCAAAATTTCTTAAAATTAAATTTAATCGATTTTACCTGCTTCATATTGTGGCAACTGTGTTCCATACTTGCATAGGCTATCATCCTCATCATTTTCTATGTAATTAGTGCCTTTATCAAAGCCTGTAAATGAAAGTAACATTAATAAATGATTGAAAAAATAAATTTATCAATTTACCTTCTTTAGAGCCAATTGTATTCCAATATCCAGCTAAAACGACACCTGTATATGCTCTGTATAATCTTCTTCTGCCATTATCATCCTTAACTACCATATCCTCAACTTGGAAAGGCTTTTTTGATGGAATTTTGTCTATAAAAAATAATTTTTTGTCAAAATTTCTTAAAATTAAATTTAATCGATTTTACCTGCTTCATATTGTGGCAACTGTGTTCCATACTTGATTAGGCTATCATCCTCATCGTTTTCTATGTAATTAGTGCCTTTATCATCCCTACAACTCATTATTACAATAAATTTTTGTTACCTACGCTAATTTTTTTTTTTTTGTTTTTTTTTTTGATTTTTTCAAATGCAATTTGGAGACTTTTAATGTTCAAATTATTTTATTGTTAAGACAGGATAAAATGCTGTTGGATGTTTATTTTTAGTCATATTGAAATATGTTTTATTTTATAGACATAACTTTATTGAATTTTTATGAGCACATTAATTTTGAAGTTCAATTTTTGAACCTGAAGTTTGTAGAGAATTTGAAATTTAACGGTTTTTTTGTAGAGTTCACAAAATTCAAAACTAATTCAGCCGTTTATTACTTAGCTCTTATAGCTGCTTTATCCTGCACTAGCGTTAATAAATTCCTTAATACAGGCTCTCCAGGAATTGGATCATCCGATAGAGCTTCTCGCCGTCTTTTATTGCCACTACTTGTTGATTTAGTACCAAAATCTTTCATCTGGATTTTTGTGGTGCAATGCCAAATTCACTAAAATCTTCTTCACCTATGAAATCTGTTGACTTCAGTGACTTAATATTGACTTTTTCCTGATCGAGAGCTTTTGTTTTCAGTGGGTGTAAAGCCTGTAAATGCAAGTAACATTAATAAATGATTAAAATCATAAATTTAACAATTTACCTTCTTTAGAGCCAAATGTATTCCAATATTCAGCTGAAAAAGACACTTGTATATGCTCTATATAATCTTCTTCTGCCATTATCATCCTTAACAACCATATCCTCAACTTGGAAAGGCTTTTTTGATGAAATTTTGTCTATAAAAAATAATTTTTTGTCAAAATTTCTTAAAATTAAATTTAATCGATTTTACCTGCTTCATATTGTGGCAACTGTGTTCCATACTTGTATAAGCTATCATTCTAAGCTATCTTCTATGTAATTGGTGCCTTTATCATCCCTACAACTCATTATTACAATAAATTTTTGTTACGCTAATTTTTTTTTTTTTTTGATTTTTTCAAATGCAATTTGGAGACTTTTAATGTTCAAATTATTTTATTGTTAAGACAGGATAAAATGCTGTTGGATGTTTATTTTTAGTCATATTGAAATATGTTTTATTTTATAGACATAACTATATTGAATTTTTATGAGCACATTAATTTTGAAGTTCAATTTTTGAACCTGAAGTTTGTAGAGAATTTGAAATTTAACGGTTTTTTTGTAGAGTTCACAAAATTCAAAACTAATTCAGCCGTTTATTACTTAGCTCTTATAGCTGCTTTATCCTGCACTAGTGTTAATAAATTCCTTAATACAGGCTCTCCAGGAATTGGATCATCCGATAGAGCTTCTCGCCGTCTTTTATTGCCACTACTTGTTGATTCAGTACCAAAATCTTCTTTCATCTGGATTTTTGTGGTGCAATGCCAAATTCACTAAAATTTTCTTCATCTATGAAATCTGTTGACTTCAGTGACTTAATATTGACTTTTTCCTGATCGAGAGCTTTTGTTTTCAGTGGGTGTAAAGCCTGTAAATGCAAGTAACATTAATAAATGATTAAAATCATAAATTTAACAATTTACCTTCTTTAGAGCCAAATGTATTCCAATATTCAGCTGAAAAGACACTTGTATATGCTCTATATAATCTTCTTCTGCCATTATCATCCTTAACAACCATATCCTCAACTTGGAAAGGCTTTTTTGATGAAATTTTGTCTATAAAAAATAATTTTTTGTCAAAATTTCTTAAAATTAAATTTAATCGATTTTACCTGCTTCATATTGTGGCAACTGTGTTCCATACTTGTATAAGCTATCATCCTAAGCTATCTTCTATGTAATTGGTGCCTTTATCATCCCTACAACTCATTATTACAATAAATTTTTGTTACGCTAATTTTTTTTTGATTTTTTCAAATGCAATTTGGAGACTTTTAATGTTCAAATTATTTTATTGTTAAGACAGGATAAAATGCTGTTGGATGTTTATTTTTAGTCATATTGAAATATGTTTTATTTTATAGACATAACTATATTGAATTTTTATGAGCACATTAATTTTGAAGTTCAATTTTTGAACCTGAAGTTTGTAGAGAATTTGAAATTTAACGGTTTTTTTGTAGAGTTCACAAAATTCAAAACTAATTCAGCCGTTTATTACTTAGCTCTTATAGCTGCTTTATCCTGCACTAGTGTTAATAAATTCCTTAATACAGGCTCTCCAGGAATTGGATCATCCGATAGAGCTTCTCGCCGTCTTTTATTGCCACTACTTGTTGATTCAGTACCAAAATCTTCTTTCATCTGGATTTTTGTGGTGCAATGCCAAATTCACTAAAATCTTCTTCATCTATGAAATCTGTTGACTTCAGTGACTTAATATTGACTTTTTCCTGATCGAGAGCTTTTGTTTTCAGTGGGTGTAAAGCCTGTAAATGCAAGTAACATTAATAAATGATTAAAATCATAAATTTATCAATTTACCTTCTTTAGAGCCAAATGTATTCCAATATTCAGCTGAAAAGACACCTGTATATGCTCTGTATAATCTTCTTCTGCCATTATCATCCTTAACTACCATATCCTCAACTTGGAAAGGCTTTTTTGATGGAATTTTGTCTATAAAAAATAATTTTTTGTCAAAATTTCTTAAAATTAAATTTAATCGATTTTACCTGCTTCATATTGTGGCAACTGTGTTCCATACTTGCATAGGCTATCATCCTCATCATTTTCTATGTTATTAGTGCCTTTATCAAAGCCTGTAAATGAAAGTAACATTAATAAATGATTGAAAAAATAAATTTATCAATTTACCTTCTTTAGAGCCAACTGTATTCTAATATTCAGCTAAAACGACACCTGTATATGCTCTGTATAATCTTCTTCTGCCATTATCATCCTTAACTACCATATCATCAACTTGGAAAGGCTTTTTTGATGGAATTTTGTCTATAAAAAATAATTTTTTGTCAAAATTTCTTAAAATTAAATTTAATCGATTTTACCTGCTTCATATTGTGGCAACTGTGTTCCATACTTGCATAGGCTATCATCCTCATCATTTTCTATGTAATTAGTGCCTTTATCAAAGCCTGTAAATGAAAGTAACATTAATAAATGATTGAAAAAATAAATTTATCAATTTACCTTCTTTAGAGCCAATTGTATTCCAATATCCAGCTAAAACGACACCTGTATATGCTCTGTATAATCTTCTTCTGCCATTATCATCCTTAACTACCATATCCTCAACTTGGAAAGGCTTTTTTGATGGAATTTTGTCTATAAAAAAATAATTTTTTGTCAAAATTTCTTAAAATTAAATTTAATCGATTTTACCTGCTTCATATTGTGGCAACTGTGTTCCATACTTGATTAGGCTATCATCCTCATCGTTTTCTATGTAATTAGTGCCTTTATCATCCCTACAACTCATTATTACAATAAATTTTTGGTACGCTAATTTTTTTTTTTTTTGTTTTTTTTTTGATTTTTTCAAATGCAATTTGGAGACTTTTAATGTTCAAATTATTTTATTGTTAAGACAGGATAAAATGCTGTTGGATGTTTATTTTTAGTCATATTGAAATATGTTTTATTTTATAGACATAACTATATTGAATTTTTATGAGCACATTAATTTTGAAGTTCAATTTTTGAACCTGAAGTTTGTAGAGAATTTGAAATTTAACGGTTTTTTTGTAGAGTTCACAAAATTCAAAACTAATTCAGCCGTTTATTACTTAGCTCTTATAGCTGTTTTATCCTGCACTAGCGTTAATAAATTCCTTAATACAGGCTCTCCAGGAATTGGATCATCCGATAGAGCTTCTCGCCGTCTTTTATTGCCACTACTTGTTGATTCAGTACCAAAATCTTCTTTCATCTGGATTTTTGTGGTGCAATGCCAAATTCACTAAAATCTTCTTCATCTATGAAATCTGTTGACTTCAGTGACTTAATATTGACTTTTTCCTGATCGAGAGCTTTTGTTTTCAGTGGGTGTAAAGCTTGTAAATGCAAGTAACATTAATAAATGATTAAAATCATAAATTTATCAATTTTCCTTCTTTAGAGCCAAATGTATTCCAATATTCAGCTGAAAAGACACTTGTATATGCTCTGTATAATCTTCTTCTGCCATTATCATCCTTAACTACCATATCATCAACTTGGAAAGGCTTTTTTGATGGAATTTTGTCTATAAAAAATAATTTTTTGTCAAAATTTCTTAAAATTAAATTTAATCGATTTTACCTGCTTCATATTGTGGCAACTGTGTTCCATACTTGCATAGGCTATCATCCTCATCATTTTCTATGTAATTAGTGCCTTTATCAAAGCCTGTAAATGAAAGTAACATTAATAAATGATTGAAAAAATAAATTTATCAATTTACCTTCTTTAGAGCCAATTGTATTCCAATATCCAGCTAAAACGACACCTGTATATGCTCTGTATAATCTTCTTCTGCCATTATCATCCTTAACTACCATATCCTCAACTTGGAAAGGCTTTTTTGATGGAATTTTGTCTATAAAAAAATAATTTTTTGTCAAAATTTCTTAAAATTAAATTTAATCGATTTTACCTGCTTCATATTGTGGCAACTGTGTTCCATACTTGATTAGGCTATCATCCTCATCGTTTTCTATGTAATTAGTGCCTTTATCATCCCTACAACTCATTATTACAATAAATTTTTGTTACGCTAATTTTTTTTTTTTTGTTTTTTTTTTTGATTTTTTCAAATGCAATTTGGAGACTTTTAATGTTCAAATTATTTTATTGTTAAGACAGGATAAAATGCTGTTGGATGTTTATTTTTAGTCATATTGAAATATGTTTTATTTTATAGACATAACTTTATTGAATTTTTATGAGCACATTAATTTTGAAGTTCAATTTTTGAACCTGAAGTTTGTAGAGAATTTGAAATTTAACGGTTTTTTTGTAGAGTTCACAAAATTCAAAACTAATTCAGCCGTTTATTACTTAGCTCTTATAGCTGCTTTATCCTGCACTAGCGTTAATAAATTCCTTAATACAGGCTCTCCAGGAATTGGATCATCCGATAGAGCTTCTCGCCGTCTTTTATTGCCACTACTTGTTGATTTAGTACCAAAATCTTTCATCTGGATTTTTGTGGTGCAATGCCAAATTCACTAAAATCTTCTTCATCTATGAAATCTGTTGACTTCAGTGACTTAATATTGACTTTTTCCTGATCGAGAGCTTTTGTTTTCAGTGGGTGTAAAGCCTGTAAATGCAAGTAACATTAATAAATGATTAAAATCATAAATTTAACAATTTACCTTCTTTAGAGCCAAATGTATTCCAATATTCAGCTGAAAAGACACTTGTATATGCTCTATATAATCTTCTTCTGCCATTATCATCCTTAACAACCATATCCTCAACTTGGAAAGGCTTTTTTGATGAAATTTTGTCTATAAAAAATAATTTTTTGTCAAAATTTCTTAAAATTAAATTTAATCGATTTTACCTGCTTCATATTGTGACAATCAATTTTTGTTAATCTAATTTTTTTTTTTTTTTGATTTTTTTCAAATGCAATTTGGAGACTTTTAATGTTCAAATTATTTTATTGTTAAGACAGGATAAAATGCTGTTGGATGTTTATTTTTAGTCATATTGAAATATGTTTTATTTTATAGACATAACTTTATTGAATTTTTATGAGCACATTAATTTTGAAGTTCAATTTTTGAACCTGAAGTTTGTAGAGAATTTGAAATTTAACGGTTTTTTTGTAGAGTTCACAAAATTCAAAACTAATTCAGCCGTTTATTACTTAGCTCTTATAGCTGCTTTATCCTGCACTAGCGTTAATAAATTCCTTAATACAGGCTCTCCAGGAATTGGATCATCCGATAGAGCTTCTCGCCGTCTTTTATTGCCACTACTTGTTGATTCAGTACCAAAATCTTCTTTCATCTGGATTTTTGTGGTGCAATGCCAAATTCACTAAAATCTTCTTCATCTAGAAATCTGTTGACTTCAGTGACTTAATATTGACTTTTTCCTGATCGAGAGCTTTTGTTTTCAGTGGGTGTAAAGCCTGTAAATGCAAGTAACATTAATAAATGATTAAAATCATAAATTTAACAATTTACCTTCTTTAGAGTCAAATGTATTCCAATATTCAGCTGAAAAGACACTTGTATATGCTCTGTATAATCTTCTTCTGCCATTATCATCCTTAACTACCATATCCTCAACTTGGAAAGGCTTTTTTGATGGAATTTTGTCTAAAAAAAATAATTTTTGTCAAAATTTCTTAAAATTAAATTTAATCGATTTTACCTGCTTCATATTGTGGCAACTGTGTTCCATACTTGTATAAGCTATCATTCTAAGCTATCTTCTATGGAATTGGTGCCTTTATCATCATTACAACTCATTATTACAATAAATTTTTGTTAATCTAATTTTTTTTTTTGATTTTTTCAAATGCAATTTGGAGACTTTTAATGTTCAAATTATTTTATTGTTAAGACAGGATAAAATGCTGTTGGATGTTTATTTTTAGTCATATTGAAATATGTTTTATTTTATAGACATAACTATATTGAATTTTTATGAGCACATTAATTTTGAAGTTCAATTTTTGAACCTGAAGTTTGTAGAGAATTTGAAATTTAACGGTTTTTTTTGTAGAGTTCACAAAATTCAAAACTAATTCAGCCGTTTATTACTTAGCTCTTATAGCTGCTTTATCCTGCACTAGCGTTAATAAATTCCTTAATACAGGCTCTCCAGGAATTGGATCATCCGATAGAGCTTCTCGCCGTCTTTTATTGCCACTACTTGTTGATTCAGTACCAAAATCTTCTTTCATCTGGATTTTTGTGGTGCAATGCCAAATTCACTAAAATCTTCTTCATCTATGAAATCTGTTGACTTCAGTGACTTAATATTGACTTTTTCCTGATCGAGAGCTTTTGTTTTCAGTGGGTGTAAAGCCTGTAAATGCAAGTAACATTAATAAATGATTGAAATCATAAATTTATCAATTTACCTTCTTTAGAGCCAACTGTATTCCAATATCCAGCTGAAAAGACACCTGTTATGCTCTATGGAATCTTCTTCTGCCATTATCATCCTTAACTACCATATCCTCAACTTGGAAAGGCTTTTTGATGGAATTTTGTCTATAAAAAATAATTTTTTGTCAAAATTTCTTAAAATTAAATTTAATCGATTTTACCTGCTTCATATTGTGGCAACTGTGTTTCATACTTGTATAAGCTATCATCCTAAGCTATCTTCTATGTAATTGGTGCCTTTATCATCCCTACAACTCATTATTACAATAAATTTTTGTTACGCTATTTTTTTTTTTTTTTTTTTATTTTTTCAAATGCAATTTGGAGACTTTTAATGTTCAAATTATTTTATTGTTAAGACAGGATAAAATGCTGTTGGATGTTTATTATTAGTCATATTGAATTGAAATATGTTTTATCTGATAGACATAACTATATTGAATTTTTATGAGTACATTAATTTTGAAGTTCAATTTTTGAACCTGAATTTTGTAGAGAATTTGAAATTTAACGGTTTTTTTGTAGAGTTCACAAAATTCAAAAATGACTCAGCCGTTTATTAATTAGCTCTTATAGCTGCTTTATCCTGCACTGGCGTTAATAAATTCCTTAATACAGGCTCTCCAGGAATTGGATCATCCGATAGAGCTTCTCGCCGTCTTTTATTGCCACTACTTGTTGATTTAGTACCAAAATCTTTCATCTGGATTTTTGTGGTGCAATGCCAAATTCACTAAAATCTTCTTCATCTATGAAATCTGTTGACTTCAGTGACTTAATATTGACTTTTTCCTGATCGAGAGCTTTTGTTTTCAGTGGGTGTAAAGCCTGTAAATGCAAGTAACATTAATAAATGATTAAAATCATAAATTTAACAATTTACCTTCTTTAGAGCCAAATGTATTCCAATATTCAGCTGAAAAGACACTTGTATATGCTCTATATAATCTTCTTCTGCCATTATCATCCTTAACAACCATATCCTCAACTTGGAAAGGCTTTTTTGATGAAATTTTGTCTATAAAAAATAATTTTTTGTCAAAATTTCTTAAAATTAAATTTAATCGATTTTACCTGCTTCATATTGTGACAATCAATTTTTGTTAATCTAATTTTTTTTTTTTTTTGATTTTTTTCAAATGCAATTTGGAGACTTTTAATGTTCAAATTATTTTATTGTTAAGACAGGATAAAATGCTGTTGGATGTTTATTTTTAGTCATATTGAAATATGTTTTATTTTATAGACATAACTTTATTGAATTTTTATGAGCACATTAATTTTGAAGTTCAATTTTTGAACCTGAAGTTTGTAGAGAATTTGAAATTTAACGGTTTTTTTGTAGAGTTCACAAAATTCAAAACTAATTCAGCCGTTTATTACTTAGCTCTTATAGCTGCTTTATCCTGCACTAGCGTTAATAAATTCCTTAATACAGGCTCTCCAGGAATTGGATCATCCGATAGAGCTTCTCGCCGTCTTTTATTGCCACTACTTGTTGATTCAGTACCAAAATCTTCTTTCATCTGGATTTTTGTGGTGCAATGCCAAATTCACTAAAATCTTCTTCATCTAGAAATCTGTTGACTTCAGTGACTTAATATTGACTTTTTCCTGATCGAGAGCTTTTGTTTTCAGTGGGTGTAAAGCCTGTAAATGCAAGTAACATTAATAAATGATTAAAATCATAAATTTAACAATTTACCTTCTTTAGAGTCAAATGTATTCCAATATTCAGCTGAAAAGACACTTGTATATGCTCTGTATAATCTTCTTCTGCCATTATCATCCTTAACTACCATATCCTCAACTTGGAAAGGCTTTTTTGATGGAATTTTGTCTATAAAAAAATAATTTTTTGTCAAAATTTCTTAAAATTAAATTTAATCGATTTTACCTGCTTCATATTGTGGCAACTGTGTTCCATACTTGTATAAGCTATCATTCTAAGCTATCTTCTATGGAATTGGTGCCTTTATCATCATTACAACTCATTATTACAATAAATTTTTGTTAATCTAATTTTTTTTTTTTTGATTTTTTTCAAATGCAATTTGGAGACTTTTAATGTTCAAATTATTTTATTGTTAAGACAGGATAAAATGCTGTTGGATGTTTATTTTTAGTCATATTGAAATATGTTTTATTTTATAGACATAACTATATTGAATTTTTATGAGCACATTAATTTTGAAGTTCAATTTTTGAACCTGAAGTTTGTAGAGAATTTGAAATTTAACGGTTTTTTTGTAGAGTTCACAAAATTCAAAACTAATTCAGCCGTTTATTACTTAGCTCTTATAGCTGCTTTATCCTGCACTAGCGTTAATAAATTCCTTAATACAGGCTCTCCAGGAATTGGATCATCCGATAGAGCTTCTCGCCGTCTTTTATTGCCACTACTTGTTGATTCAGTACCAAAATCTTCTTTCATCTGGATTTTTGTGGTGCAATGCCAAATTCACTAAAATCTTCTTCATCTATGAAATCTGTTGACTTCAGTGACTTAATATTGACTTTTTCCTGATCGAGAGCTTTTGTTTTCAGTGGGTGTAAAGCCTGTAAATGCAAGTAACATTAATAAATGATTGAAATCATAAATTTATCAATTTACCTTCTTTAGAGCCAACTGTATTCCAATATCCAGCTGAAAAGACACCTGTTATGCTCTATGGAATCTTCTTCTGCCATTATCATCCTTAACTACCATATCCTCAACTTGGAAAGGCTTTTTTGATGGAATTTTGTCTATAAAAAAATAATTTTTTGTCAAAATTTCTTAAAATTAAATTTAATCGATTTTACCTGCTTCATATTGTGGCAACTGTGTTTCATACTTGTATAAGCTATCATCCTAAGCTATCTTCTATGTAATTGGTGCCTTTATCATCCCTACAACTCATTATTACAATAAATTTTTGTTACGCTATTTTTTTTTTTTTTTTTTTATTTTTTCAAATGCAATTTGGAGACTTTTAATGTTCAAATTATTTTATTGTTAAGACAGGATAAAATGCTGTTGGATGTTTATTATTAGTCATATTGAATTGAAATATGTTTTATCTGATAGACATAACTATATTGAATTTTTATGAGTACATTAATTTTGAAGTTCAATTTTTGAACCTGAATTTTGTAGAGAATTTGAAATTTAACGGTTTTTTTGTAGAGTTCACAAAATTCAAAAATGACTCAGCCGTTTATTAATTAGCTCTTATAGCTGCTTTATCCTGCACTGGCGTTAATAAAATCCTTAATACAGGCTCTCCATCCTTCTTTAGAGCCAACAGTATTCCAATATACAGCTGAAAAGACACCTGTAATTGCTCTATGGAATCCTCTTCTACCATTATCATCCTTAACTACCATATCTTCAACTTGGAAAGGCTTTTTTGATGGAATTTTGTCTATAAAAAAATAATTTTTGTCAAAATTTCTTAAAATTAAATTTAATCGATTTTACCTGCTTCATATTGTGGCAACTGTGTTCCATACTTGCATAGGCTATCATCCTCATCATTTTCTATGCAATTAGTGCCTTTATCAAAGCCTGTAAATGAAAGTAACATTAATAAATGATTGAAAAAATAAATTTATCAATTTACCTTCTTTAGAGCCAACTATATTCCAATATCCAGCTAAAAAGACACCTGTATATGCTCTGTATAATCTTCTTCTGCCATTATCATCCTTAACTACCATATCTTCAACTTGGAAAGGCTTTTTTGATGGAATTTTGTCTATAAAAAATAATTTTTTGTCAAAATTACTTAAAATTAAATTTAATCGATTTTACCTGCTCATATTGTGGCAACTGTGTTCCATACTTGCATAGGCTATCATCCTCATCATTTTCTATGCAATTAGTTCCTTTATCAAAGCCTGTAAATGAAAGTAACATTAATAAATGATTAAAATCATAAATTTATCAATTTACCTTCTTTAGAGCCAACTGTATTCCAATATCCAGCTAAAAAGACACCTGTTTATGCTCTGTATAATCTTCTTCTGCCTTTATCATCCTTAACTACCATATCCTCAACTTAGAAAGGCTTTTTTGATGGAATTTTGTCTATAAAAAATAATTTTTTGTCAAAATTTCTTAAAATTAAATCTAATCGATTTTACCTGCTTCATATTGTGGCAACTGTGTTCCATACGTGCATAGGCTATCATCCTCGTCATTGTCTATGTAATTAGTGCCTTTATCAAAGCCTGTAAATGAATTTCATAAATTTATCAATTTACCTTCTTTAGAGCCAACTGTATTCCAATATCCAGCTGAAAAGACACCTGTAAATGCTCTATGGAATCTTCTTCTGCCATTATCATCCTTAACTACCATATCTTCAACTTGGAAAGGCTTTTTTGATGAAATTTTGTCTATAAAAAATATATTTTTGTCAAAATTTCTTAAAATTAAGTTTAATCGATTTTACCTGCTTCATATTGTGGCAAATGTGTTCCATACGTGCATAGGCTATCATCCTCACCATCTTCTTGCAATTGGTGCATTTATCATCATTACAACTCATTATTACAATAAATTTTTGTTACGCTAATTTTTTTGTTTTGATTTTTTCAAATGCAATTTGGAGACTTTTATTGTTCAAATTATTTTATTGTTAAGACAGATAAAATGCTGTTGGATGTTTATTATTAGTCATATTGAATTGAAATATGTTTTATCTGATAGACATAACTATATTGAATTTTTATGAGTACATTAATTTTGAAGTTCAATTTTTGAACCTGAAGTTTGTAGAGAATTTGAAATTTAACGGTTTTTTTTGTAGAGTTCACAAAATTCAAAAATGACTCAGCCGTTTATTACTTAGCTCTTATAGCTGCTTTATCCTGCACTGGCGTTAATAAATTCCTTAATACAGGCTCTCCAGGAATTGGATCATCAGATAGAGCTTCTCGCCGTCTTTTATTCCCACTACTTGTTGATTCAGTACCAAAATCTTCTTTCGTCTGGATCTTTTGTGGTGCAATGCCAAATTCACTAAAATCTTTTTTATCCATGAAATCTGTAGACTTCAGTGACTTAATATTGACTATTTTCTGATCGAGAGCTTTTGAATTCAGTGGATGTAAAGTCTGTAAATGAAAGTAACATTAATAAATGATTGAAATCATAAATTTATCAATTTACCTTCTTTAGAGCCAACTGTATTCCAATATCCAGCTGGAAAGACACCTGTTATGCTCTATGGAATCTTCTTCTGCCATTATCATCCTTAACTACCATATCCTCAACTTGGAAAGGCTTTTTTGATGAAATTTTGTCTATAAAAAATAATTTTTTGTCAAAATTTCTTAAAATCAAGTTTAATCGATTTTACCTGCTTCATATTGTGGCAACTGTGTTCCATACTTGCATAGGCTATCATCCTCACCATCTTCTATGCAATTGGTGCATTTATCATCATTACAACTCATTATTACAATAAATTTTTGTTACGCTAATTTTTTTGTTTTGATTTTTTCAAATGCAATTTGGAGACTTTTATTGTTCAAATTATTTTATTGTTAAGACAGATAAAATGCTGTTGGATGTTTATTATTAGTCATATTGAATTGAAATATGTTTTATCTGATAGACTATATAGATAACTATATTGAATTTTTATGAGTACATTAATTTTGAAGTTCAATTTTTGAACCTGAAGTTTGTAGAGAATTTGAAATTTAACGGTTTTTTTTGTAGAGTTCACAAAATTCAAAAATGACTCAGCCGTTTATTACTTAGCTCTTATAGCTGCTTTATCCTGCACTGGCGTTAATAAAATCCTTAATACAGGCTCTCTAGGAATTGGATCATCAGATAGAGCTTCTCGCCGTCTTTTATTGCCACTACTTGTTGATTCAGTACCAAAATCTTCTTTCGTCTGGATCTTTTGTGGTGCAATGCCAAATTCACTAAAATCTTCTTCATCCATGAAATCTGTAGACTTCAGTGACTTAATATTGACTATTTTCTGATCGAGAGCTTTTGAATTCAGTGGGTGTAAAGTCTGTAAATGAAAGTAACATTAATAAATGATTGAAATCATAAATTTATCAATTTACCTTCTTTAGAGCCAACTGTATTCCAATATCCAGCTGAAAAGACACCTGTTATGCTCTATGGAATCTTCTTCTGCCATTATCATCCTTAACTACCATATCCTCAACTTGGAAAGGCTTTTTTGATGAAATTTTGTCTATAAAAAATAATTTTTTTGTCAAAATTTCTTAAAATCAAGTTTAATCGATTTTACCTGCTTCATATTGTGGCAACTGTGTTCCATACTTGCATAGGCTATCATCCTCACCATCTTCTTGCAATTGGTGCATTTATCATCATTACAACTCATTATTACAATCAATTTTTGTTACGCTAATTTTTTTGTTTTGATTTTTTCAAATGCAAGTTGGAGACTTTTAATGTTCAAATTATTTTATTGTTAAGACAGATAAAATGCTGTTGGATGTTTATTATTAGTCATATTGAATTGAAATATGTTTTATCTGATAGACATAACTATTGAATTTTTATGAGCACATTAATTTTGAAGTTCAATTTTTGAACCTGAAGTTTGTAGAGAATTTGAAATTTAACGGTTTTTTTTGTAGAGTTCACAAAATTCAAAAATGACTCAGCCGTTTATTACTTAGCTCTTATAGCTGCTTTATCCTGCACTGGCGTTAATAAAATCCTTAATACAGACTCTCTAGGAATTGGATCATCAGATAGAGCTTCTCGCCGTCTTTTATTGCCACTACTTGTTGACTCAGTACCAAAATCTTCTTTCGTCTGGATCTTTTGTGGTGCAATGCCAAATTCACTAAAATCTTTTTTATCCATGAAATCTGTAGACTTCAGTGACTTAATATTGACTATTTTCTGAACGAGAGCTTTTGAATTCAGTGGGTGTAAAGTCTGTAAATGAAAGTAACATTAATAAATGATTGAAATCATAAATTTATCAATTTACCTTCTTTAGAGCCAACTGTATTCCAATATCCAGCTGAAAAGACACCTGTTATGCTCTATGGAATCTTCTTCTGCCATTATCATCCTTAACTACCATATCCTCAACTTGGAAAGGCTTTTTTGATGAAATTTTGTCTATAAAAAATAATTTTTTGTCAAAATTTCTTAAAATTAAGTTTAATCGATTTTACCTGCTTCATATTGTGGCAACTGTGTTCCATACTTGCATAGGCTATCATCCTCACCATCTTCTTGCAATTGGTGCATTTATCATCATTACAACTCATTATTACAATCAATTTTTGTTACGCTAATTTTTTTGTTTAGATTTTTTCAAATGCAATTTGGAGACTTTTAATGTTCAAATTATTTTATTGTTAAGACAGATAAAATGCTGTTGGATGTTTATTATTAGTCATATTGAATTGAAATATGTTTTATCTGATAGACATAACTATATTGAATTTTTATGAGTACATTAATTTTGAAGATCAATTTTTGAACCTGAATTTTGTAGAGAATTTGAAATTTAACGGTTTTTTTGTAGAGTTCACAAAATTCAAAAATGACTCAGCCGTTTATTAATTAGCTCTTATAGCTGCTTTATCCTGCACTGGCGTTAATAAAATCCTTAATACAGGCTCTCCATCCTTCTTTAGAGCCAACAGTATTCCAATATACAGCTGAAAAGACACCTGTAATTGCTCTATGGAATCTTCTTCTACCATTATCATCCTTAACTACCATATCCTCAACTTGAAAAGGCTTTTTTGATGAAATTTTGTCTATAAAAAATAATTTTTTGTCAAAATTTCTTAAAATCAAGTTTAATCGATTTTACCTGCTTCATATTGTGGCAAATGTGTTCCATACGTGCATAGGCTATCATCCTCAACATTTTCTTTGTAATTAGTGCCTTTATCAAAGCCTGTAAATGAATTTCATAAATTTATCAATTTACCTTCTTTAGAGCCAACTATATTCCAATATTCAGCTGAAAAGACACTTGTATATGCTCTATGGAATCTTCTTCTGCCATTATCATCCTTAACTACCATATCCTCAACTTGGAAAGGCTTTTTTGATGAAATTTTGTCTATAAAAAATAATTTTTTGTCAAAATTTCTTAAAATTAAGTTTAATCGATTTTACCTGCTTCATATTGTGGCAACTGTGTTCCATACGTGCATAGGCTATCATCCTCGTCATTTTCTATGTAATTAGTGCCTTTATCAAAGCCTGTAAATCAATTTCATAAATTTATCAATTTACCTTCTTTAGAGCCAACTGTATTCCAATATCCAGCTGAAAAGACACCTGTTATGCTCTATGGAATCTTCTTCTGCCATTATCATCCTTAACTACCATATCTTCAACTTGGAAAGGCTTTTTTGATGAAATTTTGTCTATAAAAAATAATTTTTTGTCAAAATTTCTTAAAATCAAGTTTAATCGATTTTACCTGCTTCATATTGTGGCAAATGTGTTCCATACGTGCATAGGCTATCATCCTCAACATTTTCTATGTAATTAGTGCCTTTATCAAAGCCTGTAAATGAAAGTAACATTAATAAATGATTGAAATCATAAATTTATCAATTTACCTTCTTTAGAGCCAACAGTATTCCAATATCCAGCTGAAAAGACTCCTGTAATTGCTTTATGGAATCTTCTTCTACCATTATCATCCTTAACTACCATATCCTCAACTTGAAAAGGCTTTTTTGATGAAATTTTGTCTATAAAAAATAATTTTTTGTCAAAATTTCTTAAAATTAAGTTTAATCGATTTTACCTGCTTCATATTGTGGCAACTGTGTTCCATACTTGCATAGGCTATCATCCTCATCATTTTCTATGTAATTAGTGCCTTTATCATCATTATGTGTTACCTTTAAGGCTTTTGACAATGACTTAGTGCTAAGACTTACTCGAATTAACTCCTTTTTTATCAGCTGTAAGGCAAAATCGCGATGACGAATGACTGAACAAATAAAGTTCAAAGTAATACAAAATTTACTCAAGATTTTTATTTAAACCAACTTTAATCCACAGCTTTAAACTTTTTATTTAATTTTAAAATGGAGATTTAACTAATAATAAAAGTTCAAATAATTTTCTTCGCACAATTTTACACGATTTAACACCGTCCACGATCTCTTCTCTTGCTTGACACGATCTCTACTGCTCTCTCTTCTCGTCTCTTCCTTCTCCCCCACCAATTTGCCTTTGACGTGCCCGAATTTGATTCTCGATACTTTTTGATTTACGGATAATCGTTATGATTCATGCATATAAAGATCATCAATTTAAAAGTAAATATGAATTTCCTTGACACTCCGGCAAGACAAAAGTATTTAAGAATTTTAACGGATTTTCAATTTTTAAGTTTTATGGAAAATTTTTAAGGAGTGCGTTTAGCGAAAAAGTAAAAAAAATTCATAAAATTTATATATATTTTTTTTTTTAAAAGACGAAATTTAAGTGGTTTTCCTTACATTTTGGAACTAAGAGAATGGATTAAGCTGCATAATGTATTTATTGCAAAATTTGCTGCACTTTTAAGGTAAATTGTTCCAATATTTTAACTCATTTTAGCTCACTACTAATAAATTTTATGTTGAGCCTTTTGGCTCTTTCTTTTAGGGAATTAATCATCCTTTAGGATGTTCTGACATGCATGTAAGTAATTCTATTGCGCTTTAGCGACTTTCCAATTCATTTCTTTATTAAATTTACTTGTTTTTTCAGATTTTTGTTCTTACTGGATGTTGTTAATTTTATCGGCTTGATTTTATAAAGGATTAATTCAAATTCTAAAGGACTCACAGTTTCTATGGATCTATGCTGCTAATAATCACCATCCGATAACATCACCTCTTCCTGAATAGTGACGACATTTGTATCTACAGGTGTGCTCATCGGTTGTGCCTTATTTATTGGCTTATTCGGTGTAAGTAAAAAATGTATATTCTCGGCTATTTTGAATCGCTTAGCTGGGCAATTCTTTGGATAAATTTTTCTCAAAAATTTCTGAAGAATCATTTTTTCTCAATATTTTTCCATTATCAAGCGTAATATTAATAATCAGTTCCATACATAATCATTAAAACTATCATATTCTGGTATTAAAACAGATTTAAAATGTCTAATTTTATAGATATTTTAACTTTTTCATCAAAATTGTTGTCACCCAAAATGGAATTTTCATCCGAAGAATCAAAATTTTACGAAAACTAAACACTTATTTAATATTGTAAGGACACAGATTGATAGTATTTTTGATATTCTATCTAACTGTATTTAAATTTCAACACAAACTTGTTTAATATGCTCAAAATTTCAATTTTTAATTAAATTTTTTGGGTGACAGCAATTTTTCAAAGCGCTCTTAAAAAATTTGAATTTTAAAAACCGTTAGAACGAAATTGAAAAGTTATTGTTAAAAATTAATTAAAACTTATAGTTTCTCTTAAGCTATCAAAAAATGATTATTTACAAATAATAATGGCGTTTTAAAGCATAATATTAATAGTAAAATTAAAAAACATACATTTTCATGAAAAATCGTAAACAAATTTAACGGTTTTTTGGAATTCAAACAAATTCGAGTAAAGTAAAACTTGCAATCGACTTTTTAAAATTCAACTCATCCAAAGAATTGCCCAGCTAGATTCCTAAATGGAATCTTACCAATCTCTAATATGTTGGGATTTGAGGGGGTTTCGTTGGATAAAGTTAAAGTCATATCCTTTTGGTCACTTTCGGAACTTGACGGAATCACAGCTTCTCTCTCTCTCTTTGCTGTTCCTCATCACTTTCAATAGATTCAGTGCAAAGGCACAAATACGTTCTCGCATACGTCACTTTGTAGTGCATGCGTCGATACTCTTGGTATGCTGTTGCAGCCAATTCTTCGGATGTAAATTTTATATATGTAAAATCTTGAGCTTGAACGCATGACTCTATTGGTATGCTATCATTTGGGATACATAATGGCTGTGGTAAAAATTTGAGTACGTTGCCGATAGATTCAAAAGAGCTTGCTTTGACACGAATTTCCTTTTTGCTCAAAGTCTCATTCAAATTGTTCATTATGGACAAATTCCAAGTTTCCTTGCCGGGAAAACTTACTTTAATTTTGTTATTCAAAACATATAATAGAAATTCATCTCCCTCCTTATGACATAATCTTTTAAATCTTTTGATATGATTGAGTTTTGCAAAATACACATAGATGGTGAGATATTTAAGACGAGGGTTCGCATCTTCAATGTACAATCCAGCTAATTCTTTTCCCTGTCTGTAAGAATAATCCATGACTCGAGAAACTTCATAAAATAGGTCCTTTAATGATATCGTTGCTGCGACATTCTCAAATTTAACTAAAATTTTGTCTGAATTCATCTTGCTTAATCTGTGAAAAATATATATATATAATGAAATTAATTAAATATTTATGGCATAGTCACAAGGAAGTTTTAAGTTCTAAAGTTGCCACTTGAGTTGCTGGTCTAGTGATAAATGAGTATGCCTCATTTTTGTACCGCTGCTCAATGTCCTTGGGTGATTTTTTGAATTTCTCCCCGATCTTATTCCTTTTACCCAATCTGATGGTGACTTTGCGGACTTGATCTTTAGATCCTTCTTGGACGTCTGCAATCACCCCGAGACGCCATAAGTTATGGATTGTAGGGTCGGCAGTGACGACTATCTCACCTACTTCCAACTTTTTTGCTTTATCGAACCATTTCTCCCTGTGTAGTAATTCATTCATATAGTACTTTTGAAAATGATCCCAAAGAGACCCAATGAATGTCTTAACTTCCTCCCAATTTTCAATTTGGCATGTTTCATATTTACTACTTTTGGGGGTGGCTTGAAAATTCGACCTTAACATAAGGAAATGATTAGGAGTTAAGAACTTATCTGTAGTTCCTTCTAGTGGGACCATTGACAGGGGACGATTATTGATTAATCTCTCAATCTGTTTAGTCATACAAATAAATGTTTCATCATTTGGTATGATTAGCCTTTTATCGAGTGTATTATGCATCTTATGTAGGATCTTCTTTACCATTCCAACAACCCGTTCAATACTTCCATTCATGTGGCTTGTTTTTGCTGGATTGAAATCCCACTCTATTGGCTCTGTAATCATTCCTCTTTCAATTAAATCGACATTCCATCGTTCATGACATTCTGTTAATTTAGTGTCACTGCCTACAAAATTACTTCCATTGTCTGAGATTATTCTCTTCGGTGCACCGCGAGTATTTATTAAGTTCTCGATAGCCATTAAACATGAATCACTATTCATACTATGAAGTACATTAAGGAATATCGCTCTGGTTGTAAGACATGAGGCGACAAATAACCACCTTTTCTCTGTTCTTCTGTTGACACGAATGGAGAATGGACCACAAGTGTCCACTATAATATATGTGAAAGGGTTTTCATAGATCGCTAATCTGCTACTTGGAAGATCTCCCATCATTGGAGTGTCAGGTTTAGCATTTTCACGTTTACACTTGAAACAGAGGGCACGAATAGTCTTAGTTACAGTCCAGTTAATGTTTGGAATGAAATATTTATGCTTCAATCTGGCTATAACAGATTTGTGAAAGACATGCTGATTGCTCGCGTGATATTGTAGAATGACAAGTTGAGTAATATAATGGTCTTTTGGAAGCAAAATTGGACATCGTCTGTCAAATTCGAAACCCTCATTTTCAGGGATTCTGGTTGTTATTCTCAGTCAGGGACTAAAATGAATGAAAAACATCAAAGATGAAAAAAATCATTGCTTTTGATGAGCAAAAACATTGCAATGTTTTTCATTTCAATTCCATCTCTACGTAAAATTTCATTACGTAAGTTTCATTTTTACGTAAAATTTCATCCCGTAGCAAAAATTTTACGTAACAATTTAGTCTACGTATTCTTTGTTTACATTTTTAAAAAAAATTTGTTTGTTGGTAGAATTAATGCTAAAAGTGTATTGTTATACCATATTAATGATTTATTTTGGATTCAAACAATAATGAACTCAAATAGAAAAGAAAATCAGAAGTAAATTAAGAAATTTTAGGAGTTTTGTGAAAATGTTGGTAAGTTAAGATAAATTTTACGAATTATTTAATTTTAATAGAACTGAAATCGATTTTAGGAAATAAATTGTGATTCAAATGGCAGATCAAGATGTCATCTATGGCTGTCGGTTTCAAATTAAAGCGCAAATGACTCAATAAAATTCTTAAAGCACTGAAACATCGCTCTACTGACGCTTGATTACTTGGAGTTGCTGCAATTGCTGTAAATGCATCCAAAATGACAGTGTCTTTAGAGTATTTAAGCTGGAGATAAGTAAAAATGTTAAAATTCACATCTGATGCTAAAACCCGTGCTTGATAACGACATTTCTGGATTTTTTCTAATAAATTTCGATCGTCATTTTCAGGATCATTTAGTTCTGGATCATTAAAATCCTCATCAAGGAATAAATCAAATTCCGTTAAAGACTTAGACGAACCATTTGAAACATTTGAACCCTCTGAGGATTTCATTCTGACTACTTGCTTGCAGATTTTTAAAATGTAAGCCTAAAACAATAACAATTTTTAATTTACTTTATATAGTTTCTTTTCAGGAATTACCTCAGCTCTACATTTCTGTTCATCATTGAAGAAATTTCGGCCACTAAAATTAAATCTGGGATCAATATACAGACTAGCCATCAGAATGTCATTATTTTCAAAAAGTTTAGCTGTTCGTTCACGCATATGTGTGAATATTATTTGTGAAAACTCATTCTTTTCTAAATCATCCTTCATATCAAACATTGTCTTTTTCCATAATGCATAAAAGTCACCTATATTTGAGTATACAGTAATTAATCTTAAAAAGTTAAAATGTCAATGATAATACCCAATCCAACATTCGAATTTTGTAGCTTCATTGTCAGGTTGTAGCAAGAAAGAAAAGCGGCATAAAATGAATCCATGAATTCCCAATGATTTGATTCCAACTTAATTTTATCTAATGCTTCGCCTTCGAAATATTGATAAATCTCATCCATGTTTTCTTTTATGCTCATTAATTCTCTAATCATTTGAAATGATGAATTCCAGCGTGTGCAGACATCAATTGAAGGAGCTTTAATATTGAGATTTTTTAATTGCTCAGTGTATGTGCTGGATTTAAGATTTTTTACGACTTTTCTGATATCATCTAACTGAATATTATGCTTTTTCTTTATGTCACTCAATGAATCATGTACACAGAGCTGCAATGTATGAATCGAGCATCGAACTAAAACAGCAATTGATGTAATTTCATTTAGTGAATCTTTAATTTCGTTTGGAATGTCTAATGGATCGTTTGCATCGAATTCTTCTCTGTCATCTTCATCATCAAATTCCTCATAATTCCACTGATTATTTTGCTCCAATTCATCAGAAAGCAGTAAGCTATTTTGGTAGTTTTGAAATAACTTTGCTGTTGCTATAATGTTAGCGCCATTATCACAAGTGAAGCTGCAAACTGAACGCTTATCAATGTTAAAATCATTCAATAAATTGCTAATCATTAAGCTAATGTTTTGGGCGGAGTGTCGACGATTCATTTCAAGCATGCCAATAGTGCGGGTTACGATTCCGTTCTCAGCCATAGAAAAAAATTGAATATCAACACCAAGCACACTGCGACCTAATCTTGATGCAATATCCACTTTTAGTCCAATCATTTGATCCTTAATTTCCATTTTGATTCGATCTCTAATCATTTGAGCAGCTTCCTTCACATATTTTTGAGCGTTACTATAATTCATGGTTATTCCAGTCGTAACTTCATGATTATAAATTAGATCCTTAAAAGCTTTCATAGAGAAGATACTAAATGGCAATAAATTCATCACGACAAGCTCAACTGATGATTTGATAAAGTCAGAAGCGTTCATTTTTTTTAACTTTTTGAGTGGTGGTTCTTCTGCTGACTTTTCTGTTGATGATGATGCTGATTGTTGTTTCCTTTCTCTATAAGTGACATTTGTATCTGCTGCTTGTGGCTTATGAAAATCAGTTAAATGCCGCTTTAGATTGTAAATATTTTTTCCTTTAAATTTCGTCTTGCAATGATTACAAAGTGTTTTATTATCACTTTCTGAATAAACAAAATGCATATTAAATACACGAGAATCCATATTTAATGATATTAATCAATATTTATTCAGTTTTATTTAAATTAAATCAGATTTTTTTTTAAAAAAAATGTAAACAAAGAATACGTAGACTAAATTGTTACGTAAAATTTTTGCTACGGGATGAAATTTTACGTAAAAATGAAACTTACGTAATGAAATTTTACGTAGAGATGGAATTGAAATGAAAAACATTGCAATGTTTTTGCTCATCAAAAGCAATGATTTTTTTCATCTTTGATGTTTTTCATTCATTTTAGTCCCTGGATAAATCTTTTTCTTTACATAAATTGGCAATTTATTTCTCAGTCTCCATAACAATCCTGCACATGACGTTAACTTTGATTCTAACTGTCGACAATGCTCATCGAACTTCAGATGTTCATCCAATATCAAACCTAAATATTTTGCAGATTTTGTTCTATTCATTTTAAAAGTGTCATTGACTAAAATACTGTCTCCGTCAGCTATTTTTTGATATTGAGAATGCATAATCATGTATGTGGTTTTAGATTCATTTAAAGTAAGTTTTTTGTCATTTAAGAATTCCATTACACTAAGAACATCATTTCGAACTGCTTCTTCTATGTTATCTTTGTTGTTGTGGACATTAAGAATAAGAGCATCATCAGCGTAAAGAAAAAGAGATCCGTTAAGTGGTATTTGGGACATTTCATTGATAAAGATAAGAAATAGTAAGCTGCCCAAAGTTCCACCTTGAACTACTCCGTTTAAAACAAGTCTTATAGCACTATAGCAATCTCCAATTTTCACTACTTGCTTTCTGTTGGATAAATAACTATTGATAAGATCCAGGACTATTCCTCTTATCCCAGCTCGATCAAGCGACATTAATAATTGTTGTTTATCGACAGAATCAAATGCTTTCTTAACATCCATCAATACAAGTGAGACTTTTTTCTTTTTATCAATATTTCTCCTTATTTCATTGATCAATTCAACTGCTGCAACTTCTGTATTAGATTTTTCTCTGAATCCATACTGTCTTTTATAAAGGATATTGTTACTTGTGACAAAAGTCATTATTCTACGATAAAGAATTTTTTCAATAACTTTGTTTAGCGATGTGAGAATAGATACAGGTCTATAATCCTTAATATCATTCTTTTTGCCTGATTTATTAATTGGAATAACAATTGCAGTCTTAAATATATCTGGATAACATCCAGTGTTGAACATTTGGTTCATTAGGTGACAGAGTGGTTTAGCAAGCTCTTTCCTCAAACATTTAATAACTTCTGGCTTTATCCCATCAATTCCTGCCGATACATTTTTTAGTGTCATTATGGCATTAATAATTTCATTCTCGTCAGTTTGTTCAAGACACATGGAGTGTGACAATGAGGTAAATTTTAAACGTTTACTTGATTCGGAATTACTTTGAGTTATTTCATTGACACTCTCTGCAAAGTGCATGTTAAAACTTTCAGCCATTTCATTCTTATTTGTGATGAACTTGCCATTTACATCTGTAATTGATGAAATTTTATTATTCGAATTCCTTCCAAGAACAGAATTCAAATTTTTCCATAAGACTTTTTGATTCTTAACCATTAGATTTTTGAAATAAAACTTCTTTTCTTCTTGCTTTATCGTGTTCTTTAATTCTTTAGAAATTTCCTTTAGGGGCCGTTCACAAAGTACGTTCGCATTTTAGGGGGGAGGGGGGGTTCGAAAAAGTGTAACCATTTGTAACAGGGGGGGGGGGGTATTTGAAAATGTAACGTTCTATCAGCAATAATAATTTTATAGTATTCAAATAAAAAATTTATTGTAAAATTTAGGTTTTGTAATATTTAGATCATGTGAATTTAGTTTTCATACATACGTTAAAGAAAGTTAGTTAGTATTTTTTTCAATAGATATCTTCTTATAAAGTTTGTATTGGATTTAAAAAAATTAGTTAAAAAAAATTAAAAAAATTTTATACCAACATTTTTTATAAAATGAAAAAAATTTGAACGTTCAGGGGGGGGGGGGTTGACAATTTGTAACCATGCGTAACAAGGGGGGAGGGGGGGTCTAAAAAGTCATTTTTTTGCGTAACGTACTTTGTGAACGGCCCCTTAACTGCTTTTTTAAGCTTTGACTTTTTTTGTGCCTTTTGGCTCTTTTTCTCCTTTTGGAGTTTTCTTATTCGACTATTAAGCCATGGTATGAGTTTTTTCTCATTCTTAATTTTTATCTTAAATTTTTTAGTCGATGCTCTTAATGCGTCGTTAATGCAATTGGTCAAGCATTGTGCAATTTCGTTAACATCATCATAAGCATAAATATATTTGAGTTCTCGAGATGACTTAACATGTTCTATTAATTTTTCATAGTCAATAATATCAAATGTTTTCAATGTTGGTGATGTTTCTTCAATTTTCATATCTTCAATCTCAGTAATTATCATGTTGTGATCCGAGAATGCTTTATCAAGTGAAATTGTATGAATATTTATGTTGCTCGAATCCGCAAAGTTAACGGTAACATGATCAATAATTTTATTACTTGCATCACGTGTTACATTATTATTTATTATCTGCATGTCAAATCCATTGATAAGGTTTTTGTATTTATTTGAATATTTCATATTATCATTAATATCAATGTTCAGGTCGCCTAAGAGCATAATTCTGTCATAGTCGCAAGATATTTCCTTTTCAACGTCAGTTAAAAATTCTTTACAGTTCTTAATTTTTAGTGTCTCTGGTGGACGATAGTATGAAATAATCTTTAGATTTTTTTTATTTAAGAATACATTAAGACTGATTTTTTCAAATGAAGTTGATATAACTTCATGTTTAACTACAGCAATTTCATTTTTAACATATATTAGTAAACCACCACCGCCAATCAATTTTCCTTTAGAATTTTTGTAGCATTTTCTGCATACCACATACATGTCATATCCTTGCAAGTTATATAGAGATCTAGGAAATGATGACTTTAATTTAGTCTCTCCAAGTATCATAATATCGAATTTAAAACTAAGCGATGAGATCATTAGTTTAAAATTTTGGAATTTATTAGAGTCATTAATACCTCGTACATTAAGTTGCATAACTGAGAAATTATTTAAGCTCAATACTTTATTTTGAAACTTTGCAATTGATTTATAATATTTATTATTGATTTCAGGTTCGGAAATTTGATGCGGTGACGGTGATGATTGCTAATCATCAGCTTGCATATCAGATGATTCAGGAGCGACAATATTGGAATTAGTTGATTCAACGAAATCCTTTAAGGCTTGCAAGTCATCCTCAGATTGGATAATTAACGACTTCTTTTCGGCGATTTTTACATGGACAGCATCATCATAAAATTTAGTTTTTAGATTTGTGCTTTTAGTTAAAAATTTAGCTTTACGCATAAAATATCCATTCGATGGAGTAAGCGAGACATTGAAAAAAATTCCTTTATTATCCTTAATTTTATTCTTCTCATGCATAACACGTAATTTTGTATCTACATCACCAAATTTTACTGTTAGTATATTGTTAGGATTTGAGTTAATCTTTTTTATAACGAAGAAAGTAACTTTTTTTATGTCTACTTCTTCAATTTTTAGATAGCTTTATCATTAGGGAAAATGCAATTAAAATTTTAAAAATTTCCAAAACTTTAAACGTTCTTAAGTTAAAAGTGGGTTTCTCAGGGTCTCTGAAACCTACCAGAATCCAAAGTTTGAGTCTTTATTTAGCTTCTAATCATGCTCTGGTATGGTACTTTGATGCACTTTTCTTGATATTTGCATTTTAATTTCACTTGTTTTTTCAAAATTTTTCCATACAAATTTGATCGTGCACAAAATTTTTTTGGAAACTATTTTAAATTTTTGATGAAAAATCATGTTTATCTTTAATATTACAAGCTCATATTTTCAGAGATATATGATTAGACATGACAAAGCTATTAACACTATCAGAACAAAGAAAATCAATTAAGACTTTGCGACCTCTACAGTTTACATCAAAATATAAATTTTGAAAATTTTTTTCGATTTCAGACCATTGTGTGCGGTCAAGTCGATGAATTATTTATGTAGTCTGGATGTGAGTCAACTTTAGAGTTAGGTTTGAAGAAGGTTTCTGAAATACAGGCGACGTCGACATTTTGAGTGCATAAGAAGTCGAGAAATGGTAGCATTTTGTCGGTGAGGCCATTTGCATTCCAGTAAAGTACGTTGATTCTTTGTTGATTACAATTCATTGTTGTTTGAGTTTGTTTTGACTGAGTCGATTGCTTGCTTGACATTTTCGAGGAAATCAGAATTTTGTTTGATAAGTTCAAGTATCATGATGAGTTTGTTGAGGCAATCAGGATTTTGTTTGATAAATTCAAGTGCCGTCTTAATACCTATTTTTTCTTCGTCTTTTTCTGGTCTAATCGGAGCATTTGCAGCATTGATGGATGACGACGAAGAAGAGGCTTTAGCGATTACTTCATATCTGTTTGGCGTTGGTAGGCTGATGTCTTCTGTTTCCATGTTGTTTTCGTTATCTGAGATTGGAAATGAAGGTTGTTTTGAGTTTTGTTTTGTTGTGGTTATTGTTCACAATAATCACTTTCAATTGAAATATTGAAATTCGTACACCACGATTTTTTCTTGCAATATTTTTTGTTTGAAGAGGTTCTGCATAATCCTGAGCAGCTTATTTGTCCTTTGAATTTGTTTTAATTAATTGGTTTACACAAAAACAATTGAAATTCTTCACCTACTATCTACTTCTGCCTACTATTGAAATTTTATACGAATTTCAATATTTCTTGTGAACGAATTTCAAAATTTGGAATGAAGTGGATTTTTGTCGTATAAGCAGTGTTTATTTATGCCTTGACTTAATTTTATTGTAAAGTAGACTGCAAGAGCAAAGTCATAAGGCGGAAAAAATTTTTTTGTGAATTTGTTCGTACGTACGAATTACACTCTTTGAGTGTTCCAAAATAATATTATACTCATAATTGGATATTCGAAAATTAAATGTTATTATTTTATTGATTAGGTATGTGATTCGAGATAATAATTTTTTTTTTATTCAAACTACAATCAAAATTTTGAAATAACCTTGGATTACATATATGATACTATCATGCAGTACAAGCAAAGGACATATTTTAATGCAAAATTTATTTGTTAATTGTATTGAAATTGAATAAATTGATATTTTAATAATTAGAATATAAATTTCGTGATTAAATATATTCAGGAGAAATATTTATATCAAATTAATCTTCTGATGAGCTTCCACCATCTAAAATAGATTCAAATGCAAATGGTTGAAATGCATATCCAAGTCCGGAATAGAATTTCGATTGGAACTCGACCCAATGAAGACGTAAAGTGTGCAAAAATGCTGATAATCCTTCCATCAAAACCAAA
Source organism: Chironomus striatipennis (assembly GCA_026123125.1). NCBI lineage: Eukaryota > Metazoa > Arthropoda > Insecta > Diptera > Chironomidae > Chironomus > Chironomus striatipennis. The sequence continues at coordinate 26,358,813 of CM047394.1, read as the reverse complement.
ATTCCAACAGTCAGCACAGCCCAAAATGCAAAAATTGCCCAGAGTGCAACTCCACCAATTGCTCCTCCTGTTTTTAATCCGTTTTGCAAAACCATGTTCCATAAAACTTCAGCTAATTCTAGAAACATAAATACATACATAATTTTAATTCTGTTATTTTCATTAAACAAATTTCCTTACGAGCATGAGCTAATGATAATGCCCACAAACGCAAATATGATGCAGTATGACTAACAGATCCCAATACATATTCGATAGTATGAATGCCTTGATGAATAAAAATTTCACTCATTTCCTCATTTCCATGACCTCCATTATGGGATTGATCGACAGGTGGAATTGATGATGACTGTGGTCCACTATTTTCTACGTCCTGTCCTTCATTGCTGTTATATGATAAAATTGGTTGATGTTGTTGCTTCTTTCGTTCTTGCATAATGAGAAAAGGTTTAGCAAAAAGCATCCATGGAATGCAGATAAAAGCTGACAGAACTAAAATTTTTTGAAGAAATTCTTGTCCTGCAAACATAAATGGCGTTTCACATGTCTCAGTTAAAACAGTTGATTCTTTAAATAAAACCATATTGATGAATGTAATCAAAATAGATGGTGCACAGTGAGCTGAATACGGATCAGGATTGCTAGCAGAGTATTTAGTCCACTTAATGAACATCAGCATTGTCATGTAGAAGAAGAGGAAAATTAAGAAAATCATCTGGGGAATGAATTCAGTGTATATGTTGATAGTATTCTTGAAGTAACGATGATTAAACAGTCCCACAATTACACCAAAAATCATGTGTATAACACCAAATATGATAGAAATTTTCATCTTGTAAGCATTTTGAAAAATAATTTTATTCATTGGTGCAACTTGCCAAACTGGATCCATTCCAATAGGATATGTACGTTCAAAATCTCGAGCCGGGTCAAGTTGTAGAGCTTTACTATCCATAATTGTTGATGCATCATAGTTAATTTTCCATCCCGAGCCAAAAACGTTGAGCGATTTTGAAAATATATCGTTATAAATAAAGCCAGTATACATCGAAAACAATCCCATTAAAAATATAATGTAACGTCCGCCAAAAAAGATATTCCATATTTCGTTATCGGATTTCTTTGCTGCCAATGGTTTTTCCTTTAGTACCATCCATAATCCAAAAAGTGCCATTATTGCTCCATGTCCAAGATCACCAAACATGACAGCAAACAAGAATGGGAATGTTATAATTGTATATGGAGCCGGATTCATTTCACGATATGAAGCAACACCATAAGCATTTATCAACATTTGAAATGCATGAGTGAATTTGTTAGTACGGTTATAAGTCGGTGGATCTTCATATGTTTCCATGCGATTCAAAATTGGGGGAACAGAACTTCCTGAACGTTCAGTTCCTCTGCGCAGAGCCATTTGAATTGTTTCCATATCAAGTATTGGAACCCAGCATTCAGCTATCAAACATTTTTGTGTTACATCAAGATTAAACAAATTTAATGTATGATAAATTGCCTTAATCTTTCGAACTTTGATAAACCAGTTCTTTAAATTCTTCGCTGCTGCAACTAAAACTCTATGACGGTGATCTTGAGTTTGACCTAAAACAGTATTCAAATCTTCAATTCTCGTCATTACACCCATTGCCATTTCTCTACGATCAGCAGGTGCCTCTGGACAAGGATATAAAGTAGCCCGAAAACCTTCACAAATCTTTTTGACACGAGTTTTCAATTGATCTCCTTGGAAGAAAATGATGAATACAGATTTATACACGTTGTCACCCTAATAAAAAAAATTAGTAAAAAAAAAGTTGTTATTAAATTAATTCATATGTAGGTATAATGTTATTTACATTAGAGGGATCTTCCAAAGGAGCCTCGATCATTGCCTGTCGTAAAAATACATTTCCACGACAAGCACGCCACAACATTCGCTCAAAAGCTGGCAATCTTTCACGCAATATGACACCAGCAACAAAGCTAAAAAGTTAAATAAAATAAGTAATTTAAATAAAAATTGAATAAAAAACACGTTAAAAAAACACAAAATGGTACATATATTTAAAACATTTAAACCTTCTAAAATCTTCTTTCTGAGTTTTCTTTTAGAAACATTATTTTATTATTATTAACATTTAACCCAACCTAACCCAATAATAATAATAATAATAATAAGATATGTAAAAAAATAATATACAATATATATAATATATGTAATTAGCAAATTGAATAACCCAAAATGCACATATTTGTTAGAAATATAAAGAATCACAAAAATAAAATAATTAAAAAATTATTAAGCGTGGTTAGGAAAAATACTCGACTGCTCATTACCATGGTAAGCAATCATCTTCGGCTGACGGTTTTTCCAGAAAACTTGAAATGATTATATTATAGCGTAATGTTAGTTTAGTTTATTCACAATCATATTTAAATGATATTAGTAGTGAATGCATTTCTTAATAAAATCATAAAATAAGCAAAAAACATACCCAAGTTGAACAGGACCAAGAGTGTTTCCCATACGTGATTCATCAGTAATTAAAGCTCGAGTCATCGATTCTGTGGGGTTATTTATTCCACCTTCTTGCTAAAGTATTTATTAACCCCAAGTATTGTTAGACAATAATTTTTTAAGTTACCACGAATTTATAAAATTTATAAATATCAAAAAAGAAATGAAAAGAAAAATAAAAAAATAAGTTTGTTGAATTGAATATATCTAAAATGAAAGAACTAAATGATGATTGTTTATGATTATAAAATTAAAATTTAGCTAAAATTTTCTCAATTGAGAAACAGTGACACAGAGTGCCACAGTTAAAAAATTAAGAAAAAATTATTGAATAAAGAAAATATAACTAAAAATATTAAACAACAAAATTATCCTCCAGATTATTTTGTCATGCCAAAGTTAATAAATAAATAAACCATTTTCCTAATGTATTATGTTCATTTAAAAAAAATAATAATAATAAAAAGAAATAAATGAAAATGCATGTATTAGAAATAAAAATATGTGCATTTATATTACTCAAATTACGGCATTCGAAGTTTTATCAAATAATAATATAAAAAAAATTACTTAGCAAATCTTCCCAAAGTTAAAGATTCACAGAAAGAAGCGTTTTTTTATCAGAAGGTGGTTTCTTATAAAACGAATCAAAAAATATTACAGGAGTTAACGTACACATTTTCAATACTACAGCTCAGAAAAAAATAGTTACCCAAGCTTTAAATTTTGTTGCTGCTGTCCACGAGGCCCTTCTTCTAACAAATTTAATTGTTCCTCTTCTCGATGAGAATCGGCCATCTGACGACGATTTGAGAATTTTATGCGAAAGTTTTCATATTTGAATGGACGAGAAGAGAATGTTGTTGTTAGTTGAGAATGTCTATTAGCAAGAATCTCATGATATTCTGAAGCTGTCTACTCTAAGCAAAGCATTCCATAATTTTTTTTTTTTTTTTTTTTGTATCATAGTTTTGATATTTCAAACAGAAGTATGTAAAAGCAATTTTGTATTGCATAAATTATAAATACAGCAATATTTTTTTAACACATAAAATAAAAATAAAAAAAAAAAAACATATATAATATTAAAATTGATAAATTATAAAATAAGAATTTAAAAAAAATTAACCTATCGCTATATTTTTTAGAAATCAAATTTAAAAAAAATTATGCATTTTTGACGCAGCGATCAGTAACCGAGCTACAAAAAGAAAGTTTATCAACTTTCTGTACAAAAAAAAAATCTGATGAATATAGATGAAAATATATCCGTAGAATCGCCCATTTGTGGAAAAATTGTTTGAAAATATACGAAACGAAATTTTTATCATATTGATTATTTTTTCTTGTAAAATTTTATAGTAGCGTTAGTAAGTTTAAAGGTTATATACTATAGGAAATTAAATAAAATTAATGCGCAGAATTATATTTCAAAAAATAATAAATTAAAAGGGTTTTAAAAAATAATGCCGTAATTCAAATGTTCAATATTTAAAAGGTTTCTTTAACATTATCTCATGACTTTTTAATTTAGAAATATTTTATCTGATGATCATTTAGATATAAGGATTAAAAAAAAATTATAGATAAAAAAGCTAATTACAAAATTATTTTTGTGGCAGACAGACTATCAATGTCATGAAATCATGTGATGATTTTGAATATTACACTCTTCTAATTAATTAAATTTAAGTGTTTTTTAATTGCATTATCTATATTTTTAAATTAACTACTACCACAATTCACCATTACCAAGGAGGAAAAAATTCGATCATGCATTCATATAAATATAAAAAATAAAATAAAAACATAAAAAATAAATAATAAAGCTAATTAAATGGTGATAGACATTTAAATGAATTATTTTTCTATTATGATGCTCATGTTGACGAATAATTTAAGCAAATTTAGATTTGAAAACGACAGCTGAATATGTTGTTTTCTATTATATATTAAAAATGCTGTACTTATAGACTTATTAATTAATCTTTAAAAAAAACACTCACCTCGTCAAAAAAAACTTGGGTCTTTCTTAAAATATGTTTCAACTCAGTCAATTCCAAATAGTTTCTTTTTAAAGCTTCTGCATTTTGATTTACTTCTCTCAGTTCATTTTCCAGTTTCTCGAATGTAGCTTCTAAATCAATCATCTCTCTTGGTTGTGGAGCTTCAGGATTTTCACCAGTATCCAACATTGGAATGCCATCTTTCTTAATTTCTTTTTCAAGATAACGTAATTTTCGCTCCATTTCATCACATCGTCGAACTTCATTTACAAACTTTCTTTGGAAAGCATTGACTATAGTACACGTGAAAAAAAAATATATATAAAAATTAAAATTTAAAAAAAAAAAAAAAATTATTACTGTCTGGATTAAGATCTCTGAATTGAACAAGTCCAAGTTCTCCAAGTTCACTCACGCATGCATAAGCAGCTTCACTTTGTAAAAATAGCTGACATAAAGTCATTTCCTCGCTACGAAATAAGGAGCCCATCTTTAAGTCTGTGCAAGAAAAGTAAATAGTAAAAAAGAAAAATTACATTTCATTTGTTCGAAAAATTTCATAAAAGAAAAAATGACGTCATCACTTGCGCAGTCAATTTCATAAACAAGAAAATAATCAATACTAATTTTTTTTATTATTATTACTATTAATAATATTATTTAATATATGTTTTACGTTTTCTATTTTCAAATAAAAGAACTCTGAGTCACTTGTGTTGAAACACAAAGGTATACTGATAGAAAATGACATCCAAAAATATTATTTATAGCTTTTCTTATCACAAGAATTATCGATTCTTAATGAAAAAGTAATAGATTTAACGATAAAAGGAAAATCTTATTGATAACTTACTTTTAAATGAGCCTTTTTCAGAAGATTTTTTAATAAATAAAATAAATTCAAGTGATTTTAAAAAAATATATATATATAGGTATTGTATATGGAAAAAATTTTAAAATAAATTAAAGCAACAAAAATTTAGATATTCTAAACATTCCATTACTTAGAAGAACTTACTTTTTTACTTTTAATGTTTTTTACAAGATAAACAACTATAATTTGATTTTTAATTTTATTTTTCAATCAGCAGCAAAAATTTTTCACAAATGGATGCTTTTCACCACTTTTACACCACTATTGATAAAACTTACCACAATAAAACGTTTTTCAAATTTTCAAATTTCAATCAACATTGTAGGTAGGTACTGTACTTTTTTTACCTACCTAAGGAAGTACCAATCAATATATATGTATCAATATATATTGGCTTCATAGAGTATATTACCTACCTAGGTAAGTTAAAATTGCTTTACACAGTTAATACCTATATGAGATTTGATGTTTTTCAAAAAAAAAAAATCCAATAAAAATACTTGCTTCAAGCAGCTTCAAGCATAATTTACACGAACCGAAATTAGCATATTTTTCAAAAACATATTTTTGTAAGGACATATCCAGACTGACGATGACAAATGAGACAAATGATGAAATGAATGAATGAATAAGATTAACGATAGTAATAGTTCAACGTGACGTAAAGCTTTAATATTCTCTCAAATAATTTAATACAAAATAATCTGTTAGAATGTAAAAAAAAAATAGATTTAAGTAAAAATTTGGCTTTATAGTTAAAAATGCGTTAAAGTCACACAATACTGAAGAAAGAATGATCTTTTTACTGTTTTTTCCGGCGTTTTCAAAATAAGGAAAATAATTAAAATATTAATTTTAGGTATTTACGGAAAATATTTCAGATCAAAAACTACAAATATACATATTATCGATTCGTCCCATCATGTCTCGTGACAATCATTTGTAAGTTATTGTATATAGAAAAAAAGATTAAAGATTTTTACAATATCTATTGTTTTCATTATTTATCTCATTTACATTTTAATTCTGTTTTGTGTTAAATTTAGACGTTCAAATGAAAGGTCTACATCACGCTCAATATCAAGATTTCGCAAGTGCGTTACAAATATGCTCCTTCAAAAACAACAAAGAAATTATCAAATCAATAATTCAATCCAAAAATGTATATTTTTAGCAATGCTTCAAAATCTCATCATCGTTCACGTTCACCGCCACTTTACAGATCATCTCCACCGTTAAAGAGATCAAGATATCAACGGGAGAGAAGTCATTCGATTGAAAAAAATGGAAATCGACGTGGCCCAACTCCAACCGATATCAGAAGAAAAAATCCAGTGAGTATAAAAGAGAGAGAGAGAGAGAAAGAGAAAAATCATAAACGAAATTTTATCCTTTCTATGTACAAAATTCTTACACATATAAAAAAATATGAAAATTATATTATTTAGGATCCTTCAAAAGTTTTGGGAGTTTTTAACTTGCATGTAAAAACGACTGAAAGAGAAATTCGTGATGTTTTTGATCGTTTTGGTCAAATAGATGATATTATAATGGTAAAAGATGCAAAAACAAGAGGATTTCGAGGCTATTGCTTTATATATTACAATAAGCAACGAGATGCGACCGATGCCTTAAGTCAATGTAATGGAATAGAGCTTAAGGAGCGAATGATACGAGTTGATTATTCGCTAAGTGAAAGGCCACATTCAAGCACTCCAGGTGAATATCGTGGAAAACGAGGTGGAAATATGATTCGTGGAGGAAGTTTTCGTTCGCGACCATACGAGAGAACACGCTACTATGAGAAGCATGATAATGATCGTTTTAGGAGACAGCGCTCCTCAGATAGATCAATTCGAAGGGATGACTACAGACGACGCTCCAGAGAATATGATCGTATACCCAGATCTATCGAAGATACTCGGCATAGAAGATCTACACGATCCCCACGTGATAGATATGATAGGCATTAGATACTTTGTATTCAAACACATAATTAATGGAATTCTAACATTTCTATTGCAATTATTTTTTTACTATTTTTTTCACTTTTTTTTCCTTTTATAATAACTACACTAAAACAAAAAAAAAACGACCAAAATCACTAAGTTTTGTTTACTCTTTACAATTAAAATTAATCTGATGTTCTTGTCTTCATTCAAAAAGATACTAAAGTATCTTTATCAAATTTTTTTAAGTATGTTTTTTTCCCATGAAATGAACTATTAAGGCGTAATTAATTTCATGTATTAAAGATTAAAATAAATAAAATATAATATAAAAAAAAACGTTAAAGCAGTTTAGAGTAAAAAATTTGGTAATCATATTTCTGAAATTTCTTGAATTTTTATTTAATGTGTTCGAAATATCTAATTAATTGAATAAATTTTTTTCATAAAAAACAAATTATTCTTTTGCTATTTTTTTTTTTATTATTTATTTATTTCAATTCAATTAGGTAATAATCATTAATAAAGAAATAACAGATAGTAAATATTACTTGCCTATTATCATCTCTAATCATTCGTATCTATCATCTAATTATTCAGTATTCAGTAATGTTTTGCTAATTTTTCGTACCTAATTTTATTTTTATTTACTTGATTTTAAAAATTTTAGGTATAGTTTTTAGAAATGCTGTAAATACATTTAATTTTACTAATCGAGCCTTGTATGTGTTGTATCTGGAATAATCCATACTCAATACATAAATATTTTTCTCCTGAATAAATAAATATACGTCCTACCTTCATCGTTCTCACATTTTCCTTATTTTGAGAGAGTAATATAAGCCAGTAATATTTTTCTAAAAAGGCTAGTTCTATTGAAGCTTTTGGTCATACAACATCATTAAAATCTTCTTGATAAATTGTGTGTGTTTTTTTCATAAAACAAATATATCAGCAAAATGGAAATACTTTCTGAAAAAGTTCATTATTCTGAAAATTATATTGAATGTATTTACGATTACAATGCAACCTACGTAGAAAGATGTAATGGAAAATTAAATGTAAGTAGCTTAATTTGACATAATTAACAATCAACAATAAAAATACCTCATATTCACGTGTTTAATGTTATAATAATTCATAAGCTTTTGAAATTTTTGTATTGGAAAGAAATTAAGGAGTTTGTCCAATACAAAAGTTTAAGTTTTTAAGGAGATGCAAATTTTTAAATGTAGGTAAATACTAATAAATACCTTTCTTTATTCAGAAATTAAAAAAATTTAATTCAAATATTTAGAAGTTTTATTTTTTAATAACTATTTAAAACTCGAACGATTGGTTGAAAAGAAAAAGACCATGACAACGTCAAATACTGCCTGTTGATAAGCCTGAATAATTATTATCTGTCTGAAAAATTTGTTATGTCGCATAAAAACGTGATTTAAGCTAAATATAATTATAATGACCCTTAAAATATTTTCACTTTGTTTGACTTTTTTTTTCAATCGTGGCTTTGGCTAATCGTTGATTCTATAAAGCTTTACGTTCTACATCCGTGTTTCGGAATGATAATTTTAATTACCTATTATAATATTTATTTCTTATGTTTGATTAACATTTTTTTTTTTTGGATTCATTTAGGTTCAACCAATTACGAAAAAAATTGACATACGTACAGAAAGAAAGGTGCCAAAAATAGGAGTAATGTTAGTTGGTATGGGAGGAAACAATGGATCGACATTAATTGCATCGCTTGAGGCCAATCGTAAAAAAATTTCTTGGCGTACTAAAGACGGAATCCAAGATGCAAATTGGTTTGGATCAATAACGCAATCATCGACAGTTTTATTAGGATCGGATATTAATTCAAAGGATGTTTATATCCCCATGAACGAAATATTGCCAATGGTTAATCCCAACGATATTTATGTAGATGGTTGGGATATAAGTTCTATGAATATTGGAGACTCAATGAAACGAGCAAAAGTATTGGATGTAAATTTACAAGATCAACTGTATCCAAATCTCTCGAAAATATTTCCTCGTCCTTCAATTTACGATCCAGATTTTATAGCTGCAAATCAAGCTGATCGAGCAGACAATTTGATTCAGGGAACTAAATACGAACAGTTTATGCAAATTCGAGAGGATATTCGTGATTTTAAAAATAAAACAAATGTTGAAAAAATTATTGTTCTGTGGACAGCAAACACGGAACGATTTAGTGACATACGTGAAGGATTAAATCTAACAATGAACGAATTGGAAGAATCGTTAAAAAATAATGAAAAGGAAATATCACCATCAACGATTTTTGCTATGGCATCTATTGTTGAAGGATGTATTTATATAAATGGTTCCCCACAAAATACTTTTGTTCCTGCAGTAATTGAAATGGCAGAATATCACAAAACTTTTATTGCTGGCGATGATTTCAAATCCGGACAAACAAAACTAAAGTCAGTTCTCGTTGATTTTTTGGTCGGAGCTGGAATTAAACCTGTCAGCATTGTTAGCTACAATCATTTAGGTAATAATGATGGAAAAAACCTTTCTGCACCATCACAGTTTCGTTCTAAAGAGATATCAAAGAGCAATGTTATTGATGAGAATATATCCAGTAATCAAATTTTATATAAAGAAAATGAGCAACCTGACCATTGTGTTGTTATTAAATATGTCCCTTATGTAGGAGATAGTAAAAGAGCCATGGACGAATATACAAGCGAAATAATGATGGGTGGACATAACACTTTAGTAATTCATAATACTTGTGAAGATTCGCTTTTGGCAACTCCTTTAATTCTTGATTTAATAATTTTGGGAGAACTATGTTCGAGAATCACAATAAGAGATCATGAAGGAAATGGAAATTTCGAATCTTTCAAATCAATTTTGTCTCTTTTGTCTTATTTGTGTAAAGCACCTTTAGTTCCAAAAAATACACAAATTGTTAATTCATTATTTAGACAAAGAGCTGCAATTGAGAATATTCTTCGTGCGTGTGTCGGACTTGCTCCTAATAATCAAATGGCTTTAGAGCAACGATTCAATCTGTCACTTTATCCTGCTAGCTTGACCAAAAAAGCAACAAATTTTAAAACAATCGAAAATGATCATATTTACACGAATGGTTTTTCTGAAACCAATAACGAGGACCATTTTGAAAATGGATATTAAGTTCATTCCATATTCAATAATCAATTATATATTGATTATACAAATACTTTATATGGCTTTACGCATAACGAAATAAATGAAATAGAATTTTTTTTATTAGCTTTGTAATAACCATTAAAAATTCATTAATAAATAAGCAATGAAAAAAATAAAACGATGTTACATTTTTTAGTCCTTATTTTAATTTATTTTCAGCACAATTTTTGTCGTCGATCTAAATATTTTATAACCACCAGAAAAAAAATTTAATTTTTAAAAATCATACCCTTTCTAAAAATTGAGTTATAATTTGATGTTTTATGTAGGTTTATTTTTGAATGTCCATAATATTTTCAAACATATCCTGTTTTTCCGATAAGAAAGAAGTATAAGCCGAGGCTTATGTCGGTAAAACAGGGTAAGTTTGTGTATTATTTTTACTCTCAACTAAGAAAAACATGGTTCATGCTTTATTTAAAATTAAATTTTCATAATGGAAGAAATTAAAAGAAATAATTTCTTTTTATTTATAAAAATCCTAGATATAGATACTTAGATATTGAAAAAAACATTCTGAACAAAATCCTCAAGTACCTGCAAAAAGGTGCAAAATAAATTCTTAATAATTGTTCTCTATAAATCAAGATATGAAATAATTTTCCAACCTCAAAGTATATTTCTCATTTTGCATCGTGAAACACCCATTAAATCCTAATATTAAAAAAAAAAAATAAAGCAACAAAAACTTAATAATAAAATTAAAACAAAACCATAAAATTTTATCTTATTTATTAAAACTTGGGTTTTTGAAATTTAAATAACACATAGCTCATGACAGATTTAAGATTTAATGTAATTAAAAGTACATTAATATTTAGATAGATTTTTTTTAAAACATGTATATTATATTGTTAAGGAAATGATAATTTTTTTTAAGAAAGATACACTTTCCCACGAGCAAATGTTGATTGAAAACTTGAAAATGAAGAGAGCAATTCCATGACAGATTTTTCTTTTTTCATGTGACATTGTTATTTACATCACAAGAAAATCTTTTAGCTGATTCATGAGAAGCTCTCTTGAAATTCACGTTTTTCCGCAATTTTGTTGATTAATTGATGAATCTTTTCAAAAGATCATGTTGAATTTTACATTGTTGCAATTAAACTAGAAATGAAAGAGAGCAAACCCATGACAGATGTGAGTGGATGGATCAGTACAACTAACTACTAAGTTGTAATGCTCAAATATAGCTGATACATGAGAAGCTCTCTTACTCTTCACGTTCATCCTTTTTTCCATGAAGACCAATTACACCTGCATCACTGCTTAAATTCAACTGATTCTCTACTTTACATATTTCACATTCAAAAATGAACTGTTTGTTTCTTATCACCTTGAACAAACTAAACGAAAAAAAAAATGTGAACTGAAAATATTATATGTACTTTTGAGTCTTATCAAGTTGAAATACCGAAATAACAGAAAAAACACTGTTCTTTATCACCTGTAAAATGACTCGTATACAGTGCAAACAATATTTTTAAGTTTAATCATGAAAAAAATTTCTCTTTCACTTAATGAAGTACAAATAGTTTAAAAATCTTTTACTTAATCATTTTTACTATTTTTTTTATTTTGGAAAAATCTTCTCAATGTTAGAATAATAAAATGATATTTTGATATGAACAGAATTTTCACTAATTTTTCATATTTCAGAATCATTCACAACGGACTCTATATACACTCAGCAAATATATCATAATATGTCATGGATATAAAATTATTTGAGATATGCTTAACGTTTTGTTAAACATTTTATGTAATAAAAAACGAAAAAATTTTCTTATTCATCTAAAATTGGCTGGTTTTACGTTTGTTTAAGATTTTCTTGAAATAAACTAGTATGAGTAAATCTTTAATTAAGAGATAAAAAGAAGTTTTTTCATAATCTTATCGTTAATTATCTTCCAGATAAAAAAATAATGATTTTTTTTCTTATTTTTTTTTTTTTTTTGTAAATTTGAACTATTTATTTTTGGTCTAAAGATAATTATTGAAGTATATTAATTCACCACGTGCTCAATTTATTGAAAAAAATGATAAGGTTTATTCATCATTACGATAAAGCAGCAATGTGTTTTTGTGACGCAATAATGCAAAGTAAAATATATCTTCTTGGTATTTAATATTTGTACAGATAAACAGACATGAGAAAAATTGTAGTTTTTTTTTATAACTTTTTAGATCTATTATGCAAAACTTTAAAAAATAATAAAACCTTTAAAATAATTTGTCTCAAGCTCTCTCAAGTGTATGATTTAACACGTTGCTACTAGAAAACTGAAATCTTTCTTTTAAAAAAAGTTAGCACAAATGAATTGACGAAAATGAAAAAAGTCAACAAAATGTGTGCTATTGATAAAACCTTTTGATAAATATTTTATATACACAGATCTCTCACAGACAACCAATTCACTAATTAGCACTTTCGTTTTTTATTCAATATTTTGCCCTCTTATGAGTTTTGTTAAATTGATGTAGACTACTCAAGTGTGTTGCCGATGACTGGTTTCTTTTTTAAGCTCTCCAAGTTTCTTAAATACTTCCCCTTCTCAAAAAAAATAAAATAAAATAAATAAATATATATACATGATGACTTACTACACTTATTGCTCTATTGTTGTATAAATGATAAGGACAAGATCTTGTCATCATAAAACTGTCGTAATGTGACTACCCACCCATATCTATTCAGGGATGAAGAAAGATTTTTTTTTAAAAGTAAACAATAAATTAACCCCAATTAGAACAAAACCAAACTTTTCCTCTTACCTAAACGTGCTTTAGGTTAAAAAAAATTTTCACTGATTCTAGCAATATGAAAATCCATTTCATAATATGTTTTACAGCAATTATTAATTATTATTACTAAATAAACATCTGAACCAACATCTCATTTATTTTAAAGTAAACTCTAGATAAAAAAGAATGATAATGAAATAAGAAAAGAATATGATTTATTAAAAATTCTTCATGTGACAAAATTAAATTTACAAAAAAAGTAAAAAAAATAATAAAATATTCAGTATTCTACTCCCAATCATCACTTTCATTAAAAGTTTTTTTTGAATTTGCTCTATTAAGTGTATCCTTGTCGTTCCTAGAAACGTTTGTTTTGTTATTTGGTAATTCATCAGTTTTTTGAGTATCTTCCGAAAAATTTAATTTATTGCTCAAATCAATATCAACAGAATTAGAGTCAGCTTTTGTAATATCTTGTTTAAAACAAAACTCTTGAACATATTTTCCATTTGTAAAGCAATCATTTTGACACGTGTAAACAGCAATTATCCCCCAATCTAATTCATAATTTTTTAGTTCATTGAGCATTTGGGGCATTATTTGAAATTCAAATGACCTTTTTTTGTTACAATTTGAACAATTAGGGACGTCTAATTTGTTTAGAATTCCAGCACATGATATCCAGAGAGGTTCTGAGTTAGTACGACGATCATATCTGATAATTTGTGTAGGATATCGTTCAATAGCTTTTTTAAATTTTCCAAATGCTTTATCTTCTTTTGAGTCATCTAAATCTTTCATATCATCCTCGGAAATATCACTATTATGTACGATTTTTCCTTCTTTGAGCATGTTTTCATATTCACGAAGTCGTCTAATTTCAGCTTCTTTTTCCGATTCTTTTTTTAATTTCTTGTCAATTTCTTCCCTTTCAATAACAATTTCATACTCTGGAAAAAGATAAAGTTGCTTTGTTACTGATGATGGATTATCCTGTCCACAAATCCTTTTATGAGATATCCAATCAAGCTTTTGATGACTTTTTCCACAGTAATTAATTTTCTTACACTTTCCACAAACCATAGAAGCCTTGCATCCACATACATTACAAATTTTGCAAAATGGTTCTATTCCATCAATTTCAATCGATTCATCTGCTGGCGTATCCGGATAAAATTTATTCTTTAACGGGAGTTGACTTCTTAATACTTTAATATTTCTAAAAATTAGACAATGATCATTATTTTATTTAAACAAATTAGGTTTTAATATAATCTAAAAAATACCCAGATTGATTGATGTTACAGCATTTTCCATTCTTACAGATAAATACAAATATTGTCCTGTGGAAAGCATGATTACCCTTTCCAGCTGCATAAATTTGACAAAGGAATGTACATGGCTCATTGCAATAATCACAATTTAATTCTTTTGCATCCGGAATATTTTCCAGCTCTTTAAATATATTTAAGTGAGTTAAAATTACAATTTTATATAAAAAATAAATAAATAATTGTCAATTACCAAGCCATGCCACCTTTCCTCCAATCTTTGATGGAAAAAAGCGATTACTCAACAGCCATGAATCCTGCTCCTCAGAAAAACCTAGGTCGACGTAATTTAATTCACTCGATTCCATAACTTTATTAGCACGTTTTGCAAATATTTCTACCAATTTCTACTTGTTGTATTTTTTTAAGCAATGTTTTTTTGAAAACTTGTTTTCTGAATAACTCAGTTTGGTTTGATAAAGTGCTCATAATGATAAATAGCAATTTTTCATGGATTAATTTTTTGAGGAACACGGATAAATTTTTTTGAATTTTCAAAAACTGCTAAAAAGTAATATCTATTCTATAATCAATAACTGATCGCTGCTTTAGAAATGCGCTGAAATTCCTCTATATATACAACACGAGGGGTTTTTTTTATTTTTATTAAAGGGAAGTTCCACAGATGTGTTTCCATCAAAAATTTCGTCCTAAAATCAATTTTTTTCAAAATACAGCTATCTAGACGATTTAATAACCAGCTAAGCATGTGTAAAACATTGAATTCTATATGCGTTTCCACAGATCGAAAATTTCAAAAAAAATCGACTGAAAAAGTTGAATTTTTTTTCTTACCAAGCAACGCTCACAAAAATCAAAATAATTAATTAATGAATGCACTTACAAGCAAGATGAAAAGGCAACAAGGTAGAATTGAACGTTCTATACGACAAAAAGAAGTATTTTGGTTGTCTAGATAGCTCAATTAAGAGAAATATTCATTAAAAGACGATTTTTTTTTGAAATTTTCGATCTATGGAAACGCCCTGAAACTTTACAAATTGAATTGTTTTCAAATTGTTTAAAATCTAGAGAAATGTTCAAAAATATTATTACATCAAACAATATATACATCACACATCACGTAAATCTTAGGTATTTAATTTTAAATCTTAAAAACTAACTACTAACTAACTACCGTTTAAATCCAATTGAAATTTAGAACCTATTAGAATTACCTTTGTTGAAATATAGGTAATTTATCAAGACAAAATTTTTTGATTATTTTTTTCATTCTGTGTCATTGTTGGTTGTTTCATAAATGATGTTGCTTGTAAAACTGTTTAAAATAATAACACATTTTTCTAGCTTAAATTAAAAAAAAAATACCTTTATTTGCACAATTTCCATTAAAAAACAAATTTAAAAATTTTGTAGAATTTTTCCATAAAGAGACGATAATAAAATTTAAACACCTATACCAAAACGATAAAATTTAGTTTAACTCGCAAATAACTCGCTTCATCTAAACTTACTTGTAACATTGCTTTACTTGCCACTATATTTTACTGAAGCACTTTTAGTAAAGCAGACTAATTTTTTTTTGTAGAGAGAAAAATATATATATAGAAGCATAATCATTTTTCATTTAGTTATTATAAACATCAATCTGAGTAGGTAAGTTCTTTATTTAGATAAATATAAATTAGTAATACTATTATTATTTTTTTTGGAAATAAACACATTAAAATATAATTGAAATTTAAAAAATAATATTCACATAACATAATTTTCTGACTAAAGGTCGCTGTTCATATCATTATTATCTTGGAAACAAAAGAATAAAATTTCATAATATAGTAAAACTTTTTTAAGCTTCTTATCTGTCTTCTTGTCTTAATTTTATTAAAAAAATTTTGGTAATATTTATTTTATCTTTTAGTGATTGACGAGTCAATAATTTAAGGAAAATGATTGTGAAATATAGAAAAATACATCTATTACCTATTCTAATATTAATGATAATCATTCAACTTGATATCGTAGGTCAGTATATAATTTACGACTACCTAATTGTTTAAATTAAAATAAAAAAAAGAAATAGTTTAAGCTTGATGATTGCAGAGAAATGTTTTTTTTTTATGAAATTATTGCTTAACACAATGTAAAAAGTGTGTGCGTAATAATTTCATCATATAAGTTAGAAATCTCATGTTGTAAATTTAAAGATAACTATTTCTCTAAACTTTTTGTGAAAACTGATTTTATTTTTTTTGCTTTCTTTCATATAGTACATGGAGCATTAAATTCGACAGAACTTAACGATCTTAAAAATTCTGTCGTAAATAGTTTGCCCGAAGGTATAACTTTGCCACCAGAATTGAAAGATATAGATGTAGGAGATGGTATAAGGCAAGCATCAGATGTTTTTAAGCAAAAATGTATAGAGAATTCTGGAAGTGATGCAGCTTTTGAGGAAGCATCAGTAATTTTTTTTTTTTTAATTTTGTATATTATAATCCTTTAGTGTTATTCAAATTAATGTCTTCATGTTTTATTTAGCAAGCACTGAGTACTCTTATGGAATGCGTTCAAAATATTATTGACTTTAATAATATACAACAAGAAATTGAAGAAGCAAAACCAAATGGGAATTTAGACACTGTTTTTAATAAATATTGCAATAAAAGGGATGAAGGAGTAGCATGTGTAGATAAATTTACATTATCAATAGATCCCTGCTTAACACAGGAAGAAAAGAACCAAAAAACTGTGTTTATTAATATCACAAAGAGTTTATTAGAATTTATCTGTCACGAGTGAGTACATATACACTTACCTATTAGGTACTACACGTAATGTTTTATTTAATGTTTTTATATTTTAGGAACGGAAATCAAATTGCACTTTTCATAGCAGAAGAGGGTCCAGAATGTTTTGAACAAAAAAGAGATAAACTGATCAGCTGTTTCAACAACACAATGGGAAAATATGTTAAAGATGAAACACCAACATTAGAGAATCTTCCAACGTTAGTTATAAAAGAGGAAAATTGCAACGATATGGATCAACTAGAAGAATGTGTCGTTTATGAATTAGAGCAATGTAAAGAAAGTACGCCCGCTAATCTGGTCGAAGCTTTATTTAGATTTGTTAGAAAGGAGACACCTTGTGGGAAAAAAAGCAGGAAAAATAATCCCAATTCTTGTAATCATGTTAAAATATCGGTTTTATTATTTGCATCTATGACAACCCTTTTAAATATAATTTAAATATACATTTTTTTATTTTTTTTTTTTTTAACGTTATTGATTCAAATTATTTATTACAATTTGATTTAAATATTTACGGAATATATTGGTATTTTTTAAACATATAAAGGAAGGGATTTATCAGAGTAATATCATATTGTTTTACTTCTACTAGATTTTATTATCATTTGTTATTTTTACATCATTTGAAAAATATTTGTAAATAAAACGATCATTTAAATATAGATTTTTAGATTAGATAAGTCTACAAAAATACAATTTTTATTTGTATACTTAGAACCTAGTAGTACTAATTGAAGCTTGTACTTCAGCATATGATTTTATTTATATAATAAAATTAAACATGAATCGCTGTAGATTTATTTAACTAAAAATTTCTACTAGTAGGACTTATCTTAGGAGGTATAAAAAGTAATTTTTTTAAAGAAAAAAGTGCTTAGTTACTCTTATTCAATAAGTCGCTAATCGCTTACACTTATGTTAATACAATCACAATTTTAATTTTTTTTATCTATCCTCCTTTCCCTTTATAAGACTATACTCGTTGCTAAGCCTCTACTCTAAGCATTTTTTTCTTCTACCTACCTAATCTACTGGCGCATAGCGTTGAAGTATTCATCATTGACACGAAAGTTCTTTTTATGTTTTAAAAATATATCTGGGCAGGTAAATTATAAAAAAGTTTTAAAAAATGTTATAAATTAAAGATTTTTGCGCATTATTAGTGAAACCACTTGAAAATTGATTGTAAATACATTACCTATTAAAAAAAAATTCAACAAAAATCAAATATTGTTTTTTCCAGCTGAACAAAGTGTATGATTGAGCGTCCCTTGTTGAGAACAATTTTTCAAAAATACGCTAAATATTTAGGACTCATACAATAACAAATTGTTTATATGAAAGTTTTTTTTATTATTCATTTAGGTGAGCTTCAAAAAAAAAAAAAATGGATAATGACTGTGTTATATTGAATTTTATGGAAATATCAAACTGTAAGTTGAATGAAATATTAAATGAATAAAAGGAAATCCAGAAAAATAAGTATAATAATATAAATTTGTTAATCATTTTTCCAGTGCCATTTGACGAAGCAAAGCGCTTTTTAGAAAATGCAGGATATAATATAGAATTGGCGGCACAGAGATATTATGAAAGAAGTCAAGAGTTAATTGATCCACAACAAACAGAAAGGGAAAGCACTCATGACGAACATGTAGATGAAGTAAGAGCTATTATACCAAGAGAATATGATATTTTAATACAATCGGAGACAACAAGAGACATTCAATTATCGTCTGTTAGACGACAATTTAGTAGTTCATTTCGTGATCTTAAAAGAGAAATGGAAATTCAAGAAGAATTGGCAAAAGGACAAGTTCCAAAACGGAAATGCTTGGAAATGATTTACAAACATCCTGTAGATATATCCTATAATATTGATTTCAACTTAGCAAAATTTAAAGGACAACAATTAGGAAAATGGATTGCAGTGTTGATAAATAATGAGAGCTATGAAAGTCTCTCATTTAATAGAGACATTTTTAATGATGATGAAAAGTCAGAAAAGGTCAAAAGATTACTTAAAAACAATTTCATTTTTTTAAGAAAAAATTGCAACGATCTTGAAGCGTTAAAAATATTACAAATTTATAATTTACTTGAATGTCAAGCTGTCCCAATATTTTTGATTATTGATAGTATTACCGGGGAACTGCGAAAAAATTTTCATGACTGTACAAAATTGTCTGTACGAAGTGTTATACGAGAGCTCAAAAAATATTCGTCTACAAAAGATAATCAACTGACTTATAATTCAAATGTCGAGGATTCGGATGAAGAAATGATGACTAAGGATGAATATATGAGACCCGGTACATCACAACAGTTTTCAAATCCAGATCAAAAGTCCTCTCAAAAACTTAATTGCAACACCAAGTCAATAGAATCATCTGATGATGAAGAGTCATTTGCATCATTAAACTCGAATGATGTTTCTGAAGATGAACTCGGCGATGAAAATGATAATGACGAAGCAGTAAAAATTTTAGATAGTGACGATAATATTTTAGCTAATATTGACGAGCCACAAACAAATGTGCTGTTAAAACTTGAAGATGAGGGACATAAATTTAAATATCCTTCATCACGAACTGTTGGGGACCTAATTAACTACATTTATCGTAATTATTTAGTTCAAACTGGGATATATGATAACAAAACTAAGAGATTTTCACTTTTTTCAAAAATTCATAATAAATGTTTAACTTCCTTAGACCACGATCTTTCACTAAAAGATGCTAATATTCATCCTTCAATCGTTCTTTTGCACAACGCCTTAGACAAAGATTAATAAATAAAACTTTTAATTACATATCATTAACCATTGTTTATTTTTATTTTTTTATTTTATTATAATTATTATTAAAATTTTTAAATTTTTCGGTTCTTGACAATTTAGGTATTAAAAAAAAATATATATTTATATCGTTTGTAGGTTGTTTCTTTTTAACCACGTTTTTTTATCATTAATTCAATTTAACAAACAAAAATGTTTTAAGAAATTCACTTATTGTTATGTATTCAAAATTATCCTTTCTAAATTTCTTAATATAGGTTATATCGACTTAAATTTCTTTCTTGACATCTTTTTTTCAATTGGCAAAATACAAGAAAAAAAAACTACAGAAGTTTATTTTTCAAATATATATAAAATAAATGCAATTATGATGTAGTAAGAGACAAGATTAAATGGTGATGATCGTATCATACTCGATTTGAATTATTTTAAAGATAATATTTCAAAAGTCTTATAAAAGTAAAGTAACAGCAATTTTTTACAAGACATTCTTAAGTTCAACATCAAACACTAGGGTGGAGTTTGCTGGAATTACTGGTGGATTTCCTCTTTGTCCATAAGCAAGACTTGGAGGACAAATCAATCTTCGTTTTCCTCCTACTTTCATTCCAATCAATCCAATGTCCCAACCCTTAATTACTTCTCCGCGACCTAATGTCATCTTAAAACCTGGACCAGATTTTGTAGCATCAAACACTTTATTATTAGTCTTCAAGCGTCCTTCATAATAAACCTGAATTTTCTTTCCAACTTTTGCTTCTGCACCACTTCCAATTTTCAAATCTTGACATTCCAATCCACCTTGTAACTTTCGAATCTGTCCCGATTTTTCATCCTTTTGAGGAATTTTCTTCTCTTGACCGTTCGTTGTTCCATTTTGTTGCTTTTTATCTTTTTTCTTATCCTTACCACTTGTATCCAACTTCTGCTGCTTTGGCTTAGGCGGTACTATTTCTTCTTCTTCTTCTTCAGATTCACTCTCTTCTGAAAATTAAATCAAAATATTTTTATAATTATAAAATTGAACTAGTATCAACGTGGTCACTCGTGAACGACGAAAGCGCATTTTCCGCGTATAGCAAATAAATCAGAAATAAATTTAAAACAATTAAAAAAATGAGATCCAGTAAGCATTTATGGCCATAAAGTGAGATCCAGTAAGCATTCACGGTCATAAAGTAAGATCCAGTAGGCATTCACGGTCATAAAGTAAGATCCAGTAGGCATTAATGGCTATAAAGTGAGATCCAGTAAGCACTCATGGCCATAAAGTGAGATCCAGTAAGCATTCATAGCCATAAAGTCAGTTTCAGTCATAAGGAATCAAAAAAGTACCGAAAAAAGAATTCGACCTCTGATGGGATTTGAACCGAGGACGGATGAATTTTTGAAAAAGTCAACATTTTAGATTACTGGGGGACCTCGATTTGAGTAACTAAAGTGCTCCCATACAAAATATCAAATTTTCTTTTTTTAACGGTCATTTTCCATACATTTCGATTTGAGTAGATTTTTTCCGGAACCAAACAATTACTCAAATCGAGGTCACCCAGTATTTTACCACACTAACACATATAAAGAAATGGGCTGAAGTCTACTTTAGGGGGGGCCAATATATGAAATTTTCAAAATGACTTTTTTGGTCTAAAAATGCTTAAAATGAATAGAAAATACTAAAATTATGTTTTAAATACTAAAAATGAGCAATTTGAGGTATTTTTTAGCTCTAGCCAGACATACTACACACATTTTAAGCCAAAAATCGCATCAAAAAAGCTTAACCCTGAGGAGGAGATGCGATGACTGACAGACAGACAGACAAAGTGCGGACAATAGCGTCCTTTTCCCAAGAGGAAAATGCGCTAAAATATTGTACAATAATGCAAAATATACCATCATCGTCATCATCAACACTTTCGTCATCATCTTCGTCCTGTTCATTCAATCCAGACATGTCCAATTCTTCGTCTTCTTCATCTAAATATATTAAACATTGTTATATACATAATTTAAAAAGAATTTATATATTTTATTAATTACCATCAATTTCATCACTATCATCATCAGACTCCTGTATTTGTTGTTGCTTCTTGCTTCCTTTCTTGTCAACAGTTTTCTTTTTATTTAATTTTTCGCGCAAATCAGGTCTAAAATAAATGTGTTGATATTTTGTAAAAAAAAAAAAAATATGTTTAAAAATAAAATAATTATCAATATCCTTACGTTTCAATTTCAGACTCCTCTTCTTCATCAGAATCATACTCGCCATAATTAAAATCATCTTCAGGAACAAGAAATCCTGTTAAATGAACAATTCCATTTCCTTTTGTTAGGAAGCATAATTCATCTCCTTCAGCAAAATTTAAATCTAAGGCACATTGGACATTTTTGCCTTTTTGTAAAGTACACAGAAGGTAGCTGCTGTTTTCATGAGAATACATAACTTGAACTGGATCATCATCTGAGGACGAATGATCAAGTGCAGCTTGTGAAAGATGAAAGGGTTTTTCCAACTTTTGTGTATATTTCTTGTTAGCCTTTAAGATTAGTCCTATAAAAAAATAAGGTTATAATAAAGTTTTTCATGAAAAATTTAATATTAATTGGTATCCTTGCTGTATTTATAATTGATTTTATATAAGATTTATTGAAATTTGCAAAGAGTAATAAATCCACGTGTTTTACATCAAGTTATGGAATTCGGCATGTTTATAAGTAAAAAATTTATTAAATTTTACGTACCCCAAAACATTTTGATATTTTCTTGATTAATTTTTACAGTTTTATAAAATAATTCACTTAATTAGACTACTTTAAAAAGTAAACTCTTTATTAAAATTATTTCTTTTACTACAAACTGCTCGCTTCGAGATTTAAATGAAAATGATGCAAAAATTCATAAAAAATGATCCAAAAGGGAAACTGGTAAGTAAATAAGTACGTCGCCACTTATGACTGACAAAAGCGCATTTTCCGCGTTCAGAAATTTTTTTTAACTGAAAATTTTGAATTTCAAATAACTGTTAAATTGTAAAACTTGTTTTTGATTGAATATTATGAAAATCGATTTTAATGCAAGCATGATAATTAAACTTGTAGAAAATAAGAGTTTTAATTATTAAAATTAATAATGCATGGTAGAAGGAATCTGTACGGTTTCGATCTTTAGTTTTAAACTTTTTATAGAAATGTATTATGATTAGAGAAACAGCAATAGAGTTTTAAATCTTGTACATCTCTTATATTAAGGGCGTTTCCACAGATCGAAAATTTCAAAAAAATCGACTTTAAATGAAAAGTTCTCTTATTAGAGCTATCTAGACGATCAAAATACTTA
Organism: Chironomus striatipennis; assembly: GCA_026123125.1. NCBI lineage: Eukaryota > Metazoa > Arthropoda > Insecta > Diptera > Chironomidae > Chironomus > Chironomus striatipennis. Next base: position 26,335,263 of record CM047394.1, on the reverse strand, counting down.
TTTTTGTCATGTAGAACTTTGAGTTCTATCTATTTGTCCTTTAATCTTGTTTATAAGTGCATTCATTTGTGAATAATTTTGATTTTTGCAAGCGTTACTTGGTAAGAAAAAGTTGAATTTAATTTTTTGCAAAGTAACGCTAATAATTTCCTAATTAATCCGTTTGGTAGGAAGGTAATAAGACAAATGAGTAGAATTCATTGTTTTACTCATGAATAACTAGTCATTGCATCGTCTAGATATCTTAATTTAGAGAAAATTGATTTTTGACCAAAATTTTTGAAGAAACACATCTGTGGAAATTCCCTTAAGTCAATTACTAATCGCTTCGCCAAAAATGCGCTGAAGTCCCTCGATATAAAACACGAGGATTTTTGTATTTTTAGCGCATTTTTGAAAACTTGTTTTCAAAAAGGAAGCTCAATCATGCACCAGGTCATGCACTTTGATCGGTCGTTCGGTAGTTTGGTCGTTCGGTCGTTCGGGTCCCAATTATCTCTTGATCTAGACTTCGTAGCAAGCTCGGAATTGTTTTAATAGCTTCATTGAATGTTTTTATTCCCGCCGTTTATATTGAAAAGTCAAAAAACACTCATTAAAAAGCTTAATTCATCGATTTTATATTACAAAAAAAAATATGTAAACAATGCAGGGCAAAGCTATGCTGATGATAAGTTTGAATTTTTTCTAACCGTTAAAAAATTTGAAATTTTTTTGTCCGTTATTTCGGATAAAATTTTTTTTTATACACCTTAATTAATTACCATTTAATTTTTTCAAACAAAACAAATGTGTTTAGAAATTTGAAAAATAATGGATGTGTTCAGAAATTTGAATTTTTTGCTAACGGAAAATTTTGAATTTCAAAAAACCGTTAAATCGTAAAGCTATTTTTTGCATTGAACATTATAAAAATCAATTTTAAAGGAATTTTGATTTTTAGTTTTAAACTTATTATTGAAATGAATTATGACTAAAGAAACAGCAATAGAGTTTTAAAACTCGACATTCTTTTCTATTTAATCAATTGCTAATCGCTGCGTCAAAAATGCGCTGAAGTCCCTCGATATAAACGAGGACTTTTGTAATTTTTTTTTTATAAGATGGAAGAAGTTGTGAATTTAACACTAAAGTATGATAAAATTTTACTTAATACCATTGGAAGTTATTTAGATGACATAGAAACATCTATTGAGAAGCAGGAAAAATTAAATGAATTGCTGGATGATCAAGATAAAATTGATGAAACAGTATGTGTTTTTCAAGTGATAACAAATGTTTTGCTGGATTACAGAAAGATGGATCAATCGGAATGTCTACTTAAAATTTTAATTCACAACATAAATAATTCTCAGCATTTATGGACTAAAATATTTAAAATTACTAGCATAGAAAATCTTTGGAAGTCTTTTGAGGACTTATTAAACATTAAAATTGTGAGACAAAACATCCTCGACATCGTTAATATTTATTTCAAATCATTGTTAAATGTTGATGGATATTTTTTACTAAATGAAGATCTCGTGGAGAATAAATTAAAATTGAGATTTTTAAAAGGCCTGGATTTCTCAAACATGCTTGGATTTCTGTATTTTCTTATGAATTCTAAAGATAGTATTAGTGAGTTAATGTCAAGATATGTGACTGAATTTGATACAAATTTGATGCAATATATTTACAAATCATTTAAAGTTTTAAGCTTATAATAATATTAATAAATAAAATAAAAATAAATGAAACAATAAAAAGTTAGTGTTTGCATTTTCTTCTTTATTATTTTCAGGACCTTCCATTTTATTACTCTTTTTTTTTACAAAATATTAATACGAATTACTTCAACAGTAATCATTCACAAATCTTTCTCTAATTATCTCTCATCAAGTTATGTTAAAAATTGATCAAATAATAATGAATAAGAAAAAAAAGAAGTAAAGAAATATCGCATATTTTAATAATAAGAGAGAGAGAGAGATGAAGCAAAAGAAATGGAACAAACATTTTACAAAGTTTAGGATAATTTTTTTGCCTTTTGATAAAGTGTATCTACAACTTTTCCCATATGATGAATAGTTTCAAGAGCAGTTTCATAAGTCTTATCAATAGGCGTTTCTTCAAAAACGATTAAAACTCCATCACCCTGGTCTAATATGCCACTAAATTTCTTATCCAAAATCATTTGAGAGAGTTTCTTTTCGACTTGATGTATCGGTAATTTAATGGAATTTGCAATAAATGAGACTTGAACTCTCGAATATGGTTCAATAATACGACACAAGTTTTGTTCCAACATCGTGTCATATAAAGAATCTAAATGAGCTCGAACAATAATGTCATCTTCTAATTGAGTCTTGTAATCCTTTAGAGCTTGTTGAAAATCAGCCAACGAACGCTTGTGGGAAGCAAGTGCGACTGATTTCATAGCATCTATGTCTTTTCCAGAATAGGAAATTGCCTAAAATGTTATCAAAGTTATAAGTTATAAAAAAAAAAAAAAACAACTAGGTACTCTATCGAGTTTAAATTAAGTTATTTTAACTTACCAATTTTCCACTAACAATTTGATTAACATCATCACTTTGACCCAACATAATTTTACATAATAACATATATTTGAGTGCAGTAAGTGCCTTAATATTTTCTACACTATCGTATCCTTCAAAAGCTTCATAGAAATATGAAAAGGCTGTTTTGAAATCTCGCTCATCTGCTGCATGTAGGATTCCAGACTGTAAATCAAGAGATGCTTGAACTTTTGGTGGACAATAAATTGAATTTGCTGTAGTACGAGCTGATGTAAGTGCGGCGCGAGCCTATTATTTGTATTATATCAAGATAAAGAATATTTTTTTTATATAGTAAAAAACACACACACACACAAAGGAATATAAATTGAGTTTTACCTTAGATAAATTGCTTAAAGCATGATAAGTTTTGCTTTCGAGCAATTGAACCTCAACCAAAAGATTTTTATCGTCCATTTTCTTCAGTTCTCGCAACAGTTGAGAACCTAAAGTAAGAGCTTCCGAATACATTTTTGTATCGAAATAAAGTGCAATTAATCTGGCTTCCAATGATTGGCGCAAAAAGGTCCTTTTTTCTTGCTTTGACCATTCTATGCATTCTTTACACAACTGAACTTCAATGCCTGTTCCTGCTTCTAAATCCAAAAATAAGTCAACTAAACTGCGGACTAACTTTGCTGCTTTTGCTTTTGAAATAAGATTTAGAAATGGACGGGATTTGGAAATAAGATCTGCAAGTTCCTTAGCCTTTCCTTGTGTCTTATAAAACTGTCCCAGTTCCAAAATTCCGGCTTCTTTTATGCGAATTTGCTCCTCGTCATTTTCGTTCATTTCGAGGTCTTTAATGATTTTATTTAAAACTTTCTCACGATCTTCTTCACGAACAGTAGATGTTATCGATTGTGTTCTTTCAAATTTAGTTGCTCCGGCCATTGTATTTAATCAATTTTAAACGTTAAATTAAGTTCTATTATTCTAGAAAATCTTTTTCACTAGTTTTCTTTATATGATTCTTCAAAAATGCTGTGTAATGAAGTTTTGCTTCAAAGATGCGAAAAATCATCACAATAATGTCAGACAGTCAATTTCAGACAGTAGGTAAAAGATTTTTTTTTTTTGAAATTTAGTGAAATGCCCCGCGTTCTGATGATTTTCCCCTCAAACAAAATTTGTTTTCCTCTTTTTTAAAAAAATTTCAATACTTAGGTATTCGATAATTATTAAAAAATTTATAATAATATGTCAGGAACACTGGAATCATTTGTCGGAAAATCAGTATTAATAATCAGCTGTGATGGTCGATGTTTTAGTGGAACATTAAAAGGCAAAGTTTAGACATAGGAAGCTTAGAGAATATGATATCTAATTTAATGTTTTTGTATTTATTGGTATTTTTAGGATTTGATCAGTTAATAAATTTAATACTAATTGATACACACGAGAGAATATTTTCTACATCAGGAGGTATGGAGCAAATCAATCTTGGATTAAAAATAATCAGAGGAGATAATGTTGCAATTATTGGATTAATAGAAGAAGCGATTGATCAGGAAATTGATTATGGAAAATTTAGTAAATTAGAACCAATCAAGGAAGTAATTCACTAAAAAATGAATAGCCGTTTTAATCAATATTCTTAAATTTATTGTTTTGTTTTTTATTATTTCTTTTTTTTAAAAAAAAAAAATCTATCATTTAATAATAAAAATAAATAAATAATACTTAAATTCTTCTGTCAAAACAGTAATAATCTTAAAAAAATTACAAATAAAAACATTCGTTTTTTAAAACCAGACCGTGGAAATGTCGAAATTGACCGTTAAAATATAATTCAAATTATTTTTGGCCGTTACACAAAATTAAAAAATGTTAATTTAACTAATATTTAACAATGTTATTGGGCTTAATATACTTTTAATTTCTCTAATATACTTTTAATTTTAATACTCAAACCTTTCAAAATTGATAAAAATGGTTTATCAATAAAACAACAACAACAATAAAAACAATAAATTCCGAAACAAAAAAGTTAAAAATTTGCAATAAAAGCTGAATCTTTGATGATTAAAAGTTAATTAATGCATTTCTTAAGCATTAAACTATTAAAATTAATTGTTAGAGCATCAAATAATAGAATAATTAATCAAAAAATAATGATTTTTAATTTTACTGTTTTAACGGTCAAAAAAGATTTGAAATTTTTTGGTTTGTCGAAACATTTTGAATCCTTCGACACTGAGTGTCGGAGGATTTCGACATTGAGATTTCCACGGTCTGTTTAAAACAAAATGACATTAGGGCGATTCCATGAGTTCGTTATAAAGAGTCTCCACAGTTTTTGCTTAATATTTCTTTAATTGATTACTTTAACTGGTATATTAAAGATTAATATCATGTCTTTTCATGACATTTATCTTTATCAATACCTAAAACATTGTTTAAACTTGTCTAAAATCAAATTTATTAAAAAAACTTGCGTTAATCGGTTGCCTCGAAAAGGCAACCGATTAACGCAAATTTTTTCAATTTTTTGGTTTTAGACAAATTTAAACAGAGTTTTAGAAATTAATATGGATGAATAACATTAAAATACATGAAATTAATCTTTAATATACCAGTTAAAGTAATCAATTAAAGAAATATTAAGCAAAAACTGTGGAGACTCTCTATAACGAACTCATGGAATCGCCCATTACCTAAACTTGAAAATTTGTGAGCTTCGATTAACTAAGTTTGAACTGCGTTGAAACTATTTGTATTCAACATTTTCACTTTTCATCCCATCATTATTTAATAATCTGGAGAGCAAGAATGAAAAAACGCAAAAGTCCTTAATATCTTATAAGGATAGATCTGTTGAAGCAATCTCGGAAGTGCCTTTATAACTGAAACTTTTTTCTTGGTTTTGATCTAGCTAGGAAAATGATCAAGATCGTTTCGGGAACCCTTAATTTCTTGTTAAACAATATTCATTTGTATTTTAATAACAAGGCAGTCATTTTCGACGAATCCTTTTTTAATAATATCACTAATAATAGCATATTCAGTGAATCCAAATCCTCTGCAGTTTATCTCTTCCATTGGTCGATGAAATGCTAAAATCTCAGGCTTACTCATTATACAATCGTGTTGACTTTGAGTTGGATTTTTTGTATGAATCATTGAAATCTTTATTCTGCCTATAAATGGCCATGATAAATGATAATCGTTTTCAGATTTCATCAAATGAACATGAAGACTTAAATAATCTTTCATTTTATGTGATAAGTTAATCCTCGCACAAAATTTATATCCATCAGTAGTATATGCTTCAGTACTGTAAAACATCATATTAGAATTAGTTTGCATTGACTCAATTTTACGTTTAAAGTCTTCAATTTTCCAAACAAGTGTTCCATGTCCATGCCTCTTCTCTAAACTCAATAGCCTTTCTATCTTAATAGCTTGTTCTCGACTTTGTTGCTCCAGAATTACAATTCGTTCAAACATAGCATTAATCAAATCCCTCGTTGTAGACTGATTTTTTAACAATTCTTCCTTATCACTATTCTTATTTAACGGATCCCACGCTTGATATTGTGACTTTAAGTAGCTGCTTAATAAATAATCTATGTGATCCTTTGTTGCTTCCTTCATGTGTTGATCTAATTCAGATGCGGAAATAGTTTTAAAGTCACAAGAAACAGTTGAGAATCGACACTCGTGTAACACTGTAGGAGGATTTTTATCTTCAGGAAAACTCTTTCGTATTTCTGTTATATGTCTTTTTGTGTAGTTATCAGGAAAAATATCTTCAGAACTCAAGTCAAGACTATCTATTGGGCATTTCGAATTCTTCTTTCTAAAATTATTAGCATAAACAACTTATTACATCTTTTTGATCCATATTTTTTTCTTCATATATATTTACAACTTACGTTCTCCATTCGTTTAGACAACTTGAACAGAAGCGATGACCACATTTTGTAAGTACAGGATCTTCCAGCCATGAAATACATATGCTGCACATATAATTCTCTTGTGTTGCTTCTTCCAAACTTTTTGGTAAAGTTTGTGACTCTCCAGTCTTCTGTTTTAGTGGTAAGCTATTGCTTGTTTCCGCTTTCATTGTGGAGGATTCATCAGTTGGCAATGTTTGATTCATTTTACAAGTGTATTTCTTTTTTTCTTAGGTTTGTCCAATAAAATTTGAGTTTCAAAGTTTAAATTAAATTTTAAAGAGAATATTAAATTTTTTTCTTAAGGAGTTAAATAAATTCAATCAATTCATAAAACTTTTAAATATTAAACTAAGAATTAATAAAATAAAAAATTCCTAATATATACTTTCAATTTATAAACTTTTATGTAGCTATATTTTTTTATCAAAAGCATAGATTAAATTAATAAAATAACAACAAAATTACACAATCTATAAATTTTGCTTCGATGAGTCAGAAACTAGTAAATAAATGCTGGACTCATTTAACAGTGATGTCAATAGATTTCTTCACTATACTTTTAAATCTGTTGTTTTTTCAATAAAAACTAAAAAAATTCTTAAAAAGAAATACATAATAAAATAACTCGCCACATATAATTAAGTAATTTTAAGTGTTTAAATTGCAAATATCTTGAAATCGGCATACTTCACTATGTTTTCTAAGCTTTAGCATTAATTTTACAATATTTTAAATATTTATATAGCAGTGATTAGAACGTAGAAAAGCATTATATTATATTGTGTTTTTGTTAGCAAATTTCTAGTAAAATTTGTTAATGATTTACAAAATAAGACAACGATTAGAAGGTTTGTGTTTTTTTTATTCTTGGATTACAAAAGATGAGGTTTAAAAGACTTTAGGTATATCTTAAATTTTTGAACATTTTTAATTTGAGATCATTGTGATAATTAATTAAATTTATTAAAAATGACAAAACAAAATGTAAAACCATGTTCTTCAACGTTCATCCACAATAACCAGGAAATTTCAAAGTTAGTTAAAAGATAGTTCTCAGCAAACTTTTAGCTAGTCTTTCTAAATAAGGTTAGTTTTAAGCTTGCTTTAAACTAGCTTTTAAAATTTCTGGTTATTGCATGCATGCTAAACAAAAATATTAACAAGACCAACAAAAAGTTTCTTTCTTAAGAATATCACAGAAATCCATCAAAACTAAAAACAATTTTTTTCCGTTATCTTCGAAAACGAACTACAAAAACAGCAAAAAACAAGCATCATCACCAGTTAAACTTAATAATCACAAAATAATTACTGAATGAGACATTTAAAGTGCTGCACGATTGATTAAAAACGGAGAATTTATAAAACATGAAGCTATTCATGAACTAACTAAAGCAGTCGTAACTGGTCGTAACTATCAATGATGTTGATGTTAAACTAATATTTTTAAAAATAGATTGATCATGATTTAAAGCAATTTAAAGAATTTTGTAGGTTTTAATAAACATAGGTATATTGCTTAGGAGCTTAATGATAAAGACAAAAGTGGTAAAAAGTTTTGATTCTTCCTTGTGAAGCTTCTAATTGTTCCAAAAATGTTATGAGTTTTACGAACGATCTCCTTACTTGATAAGATGAAATTAATGCTTTAAACTGGAATTCTATACGATGTGTTCCTTATATGGTTGTTCGAGTATCATCTGAATAAAGTGAAACTATAGGAGTATTTTTTTTTTCTTTAATTTTCAAAAATTGTCTAAAAACGTTAAAATAATATTTTTTTAAAAAAAAAAATGTTCAAAGTTGTTAATCGAGGGACTTCAGCACATTTTTGTCGCAGCGACAAAACCTCTTAAATCTTCTTTAAATCATCAAAAAAAAAACCTTCCACCCCGAGGCCGGAATAACTCGATAGTAGAAAGATAATTCATTATAACAGAACTCTTAACTATGTCTGGTTTCTGAGATCTTTTTTGCAAAAATGCGCTAAAAACCTTACCTAATCAGTTTCAAACTAAAATCAATGTATGAAAAAACATAAACTAATTATATGACTCTTTAATACTTTTTTGAACTACAATTTATTATTATTTCTCTCACATTTTTACCATTTAGAAATTGGTTCGTAATTAAATAAATGTGTTGAATTTATTTTTTTACACTTATGTTAAACAAATTTTGTTTTCTGATTATCGTCATCATATTAAATTAAAAAAAAATCAATGATATCGATTCTTTCGTCATATTCTGAAAATACAATACAAATTTCATTGTGTCAATATTTTCAGGTCCTAATTTCAGGGTTCCTTTATAACTATTCTTAAAATTAAGTTATTTAATTACAAAAAAATTAAGATTATAATAAAAATTAAAATTACAGCGACTAAAATCAGAATTCGCATTTATTTACTCTTGTAATGCTATTTACTATCTTTCTCTTGTTCAATTGAGTTTATTAGCTCACAAACTATAGTTTTTTCTTACCTAGTTAAAGATAAGAAAGGGTTTGAAAAAAAAAATATGATTCAATGATTGGGTAAGTGACAGACTGTAAAAATAAAAAGAAAAGATCTTTTTAAAATCAAGAATGCATTGATTCTGCATCTGATAATGTTCGCAAAAGATTAAAAAAAAAATTTTATAGACAAAATTATGTTTTTCATTCGTTTGCATGATCTTTAAAACTGCCTTTTTCATTCTATTAAAGAACTTAGGTAAGCATAATTCAAGAAATTGAATATTTCTCCTAGAATATTATTACTTAATGTGTCTTATCATTTAAAAATCTTTCTTTTCGTTATCAGATATTAACTATTGAACATTAAATGTTAACATTGAAGAATGTCCCGGAGAAAAACGGTCATTTCAGATTGAAAAATAGTTGACCGATTTTTACTAAACACATTGTTAATTTTTGAATAAGACACGACCGTTAAACTATCTATGCAACGGAAGCAACTCGAGCAATGTTAAAAACGTGAAGAATATGTCTCAGCTAATCAGGATAGAAATTGGATAAGAAATGACATTAAAATTGACATGTAAGCAACTGGAAATTCGGAGCACTTAGCAAAACAAAATTTTTTAACATTGTGTTTTGTGAAAATCGGTCAACTATTTTTAAATCTGAAATGACCGTTTTTCTCTGGGACATTTTTCAATGTTATCGTTCATTTCACTGTCTTCTAAAATTATTATAATTATTATTTTTTTTTTTTTTATCAATATGTGAAAAAATATTTCAATTCATTAATTCAGGTCTTGTCTGCTTCAATCAGTATACATTATTACTCTGTGTATATGATGTACTGCGGACTTCCTTCCATTTCATCATTATATTGTGGCTGTTGTGCTGCTTGCTGTTGTTGTATGACATTACGACTTCCCGAATTTTTCCTCCTATTCTTGCATCAATAACAAAAAAAAAAATAAAATAAATAGACGATAGATATTATTCAAAAAATGTTTTCTTAAAAAATTAATAATGACTTGACTACTAACTTGGCTTTGGCGTGAGTGAGAATGTGAGATTTTAGATTTGTTGATTGGGCAAATTTCTTATTGCAACCATCGAATGGACAAACGTAAGGACGATCACCAGTATGAATACGAACATGAGTTCTAAATAATAAAAAAAGAGTATTACCATTAATATTATTTAATATATACTAAAATTGAATTATTGAACCAATATTTTACCGTAAATTGAAATCAAGCGAAAATCTTTTGCCGCATCCTTCAAAAGTACACTGTAGAATGGAAATTTAATTTTAATTCATATAAATTCGTAAAAAAAATTTGTGTTATCATACCTGAAATGGTTTCTCTCCTATTTTTTTATATAAATATTTAAAAAAATAATAATAGATAAAAAAAAATTATTTGAAAAGTATGAATAATTTTGTAGTTACGTACCTGTATGCACCAGTTGATGCCTTTTTAGCTTTGAACTTTCAACAAATGCTTTTCCTATTGTTATTGTAAGAGAAAATTCTGATGTATTCTTCTTAAATAAATATTAATCCATTAACTTACCACATTCTGCACAGACATGCACACGTGGTCCATGTGTATGTAAATGCTTCCTCATCGCTGAATTATCTCTAAACATTTTACTACAACCTTTATGTGGACATGCTACAAATAAAATTAATTAATAAAAATAAAATTCGGCCAATTGAAATATTATACCAATGCTTCTTATTTCGTGTTCATTTGTATTTGGCTCCTTCTTAATTTTAAGTTTGTTTACAGGTTTTGCAAATTCTGCGAGCTGCTTTGGATCTGACAAATCTACTCCAGTAATTGGTAAGGGAGGATCTTGTACAATTCTTTTGCTGTTCATATATTCTGTATAATCTGGATCAACTTCTGGATTGGAGCCATCTTCATCGTCAGTTTCGGATGATGCCCACATTGTAACACTAAATTCACCTTCCATTGTTTTTATTTGTACTTGCCTCTGTTTCCATCTTCTAGATTTTGATTCGTTTGGTTCTATAATATTTATATTATCCAATTCAATGTTTTCTGTCGGAGGCTGCGGAATCATTGAAGATGATGTAGATGGGAGACTTCTATTGACAATACGCTGTTTTGAAGCTGTTTTTCGAGATCTAAAAACACACAGGATTTTTTTTTTTTTTGTGATTTCATTTTACACTTCGTTTAAACCAATTTTTTATTTACCCATATTTAAGTGATGTTCCCTGATCTAAATAAATTTCATTTTCCAGCGCTACTTCATAGATATTGTTTAAAGCAACTCCTTCAGTTATCTCTTCGTGACCATGCAAATCTGCCTCTGTATGTAGTATTACTTCCTCAGCGAAGCATGGTATATCTGGATGTTTGATTTAGTCATTTTTTAAAAAGAAAGCCGTTTTTTGTTTATTTACATACTATTAATCACAAATAATAAATAAAATGTTGCGTATTTAAGCATACCATCCATCATTGAGAAATCCTCCGTCCTGCCTATCTCATCGTAATGCTCATTATTCATTTTTTTAAAAAAAAAACTTTACAATGCCTCCTTTTTACGATTCCTTCCTGTATCTTTCTTTTATCCTCTTTTTACCGAAAATTCAGAAATAAAAAAAAAATATTTTGATTTTTAATCACTTTAAATACGCGCCCAAGATTTTAACACTGATAATGACAATTGTCGATATTTTAAATTTAGTTTTATGTATTACATATGTGCAGAAAAGTATTAATTCGCAGTTTAAATTCAATATTAAACTTATTGTTGCTTATATTTATAAAAAAAAGAAAAATTTGGTATACTCAGAAAAAGACTGCTTTTGAAATGTAAATGACAGTTTATATATGGCTGGCTCGATGAGCTCTGAGATATCTAAAGCCAGACAAAGTATGTATCACTAACTTGAAAAAGTAATTGAGGTGAGGAAATTGTATTCAATATTCATTTTAACTTGCCTTTTTATATAAAAATTAGACAATTTCAATTTTAGATCGACTTAATGGTCTGAAATCGAAAAAAAGATAGAAAAAAATGTCCAAAATTTATATTCTAGTGTAAACTTTAGAGGTCGTGAAATTTAAGTTGATTTTCTTTATTTTGAAAGTGTCAATAGCTTTGTAATGTCTTAATCATACATCTCTGAAAACATGAGCTCATAATTTTAAAGATAAACATGATTTTTCATTAAGTATTCTTTAAATTGTTTCTCAAAAAATTTTGTAAAAAAGCAAATTTGTATGAAAAAATTTGGATATAGATTGGAACTGCCAGAGCATTAATGCATTATTGCCAGAGGTAAATTAATGCTCAATCTTTCGTTTTGTAGGAGTTTCAGAGTCGGAAGCAATACTTATAAACAATTAAAATTTTCAAAATTTCAATTGCATTATCCCTAATGTTTAAGCGACTTGGTATTACTTTGTAAGCTTAAACATAAAATTTGAATGTTAATTAAGCTATTGGCAGTAATTAGAACATAGAACGAATAATAGAAAGTTGGAAAATTTATGAAAACTTTTTCATGTTTTTGTAAACTGTTGTAAACAAATTTTTTGTGAATTTCGTTAATGATTGACAGAGTTAGACAACGATTACAAGTTTGATAGTTTCACAGAAGATGCGTCAGTTTATGTTTAATAATATTGCATTCAAAAGATGAGGTTTAAAAGACACTTTAAATAAATTTTGAACACTTTATACGATTTCAGACCATTCTGCAGAGCAAAGCTTTTTACCCTGAATTTGAATTTACTGTAATCGTTAACTTGCTTTTATTTCGTAAACAAATAATAAATAAAATAAAATAAAAAAATAAATAAAATGTTATATGCCTACATTCTGAAACATTTAGAGTTTTATTATTTTATCAAACAATACCTAAATATTATCAAATATTATTTTTAAAATTTTTTTTAAAAAAAAAACCAGTGCTAACTAATTAAATTATTAAAGTCATTTAGTGTGTCACCGAATTTTTAAAAATACCCGATAACCAAGGATTCATATATAACTTCGATTCAAAATACAATATTTTAATGTTAACCAGAAATTGTTAAATTTGTTTGTATTAATTTTTTTTATGTTATAACAATTATATGACCCTAGTTTACATATAATTTAAATTTTTAAATTTAATATTTTTAGAAAGGCAAAGAAAAAAGGAACTAGCTTAAGTTTTCTAGCTTCGCTTTTAGACTATTAAGAGTCATTGATAGGGAACTTTTTACTTACTTATATACCAAGTTGTGCTAAAAATTATCTTTGTATATTTTATATATATATATATATATTAAAAAAAAACAAATATTACATTTCAGTTCATTTATAGGTACGTAATATCAGTTCTGAAAGTTTTTAATTAATTTTTATTTATTTATTTTTTTTAAAAAATACCTAATACATTTTACATTTTACCTTTATAAAAAAAATCTAAATCAAAATATAAATTACACGCTATGCGTGGAAGTTAATAGTTATTCAAGGAAAAACCAGGAAAAACTATGAAATTACCTACCAGATCAGAATAATAAAATTTTTATAAGGTATCATCAGGTATCATATGTTAAATTTTAAAATAACGTACAATATTCCTTTACAAAACAAAAAAAAACTCTCAAATAAAAAAATATATTTTATTCAAAGTTATATTCGTTGCTAAATAATAAATCTCATAAAAGCAATATTATTGAAAATTAAATGAAAAAAAAAAATATTTTACAGTGATTGTAATTTACGCACATAGGTATATAAAAAAATGCGCTAAAAATAAATAACAAAAAAAAAAAAAAAATAAAGATAAAAAAATTGAGTATATAACCACGTATCATTCAAAGAAATTTTAAATCAGTCAAATATTGTGCTTTGTTAAATAATGAAAATTGGAATTTTCTTTTGGGTAATACATTCATCTTTATCTATTTTACACTACATTTAAAAATCAGCTAATGCATCTTTAGGTGTTTTACATTTTCCACATTTCTGTAAATGGAAAATATGTTGAATTCAATGTGTATGAAAAAGTGCAGGAAAGTACAGGATTTCTTGACAAAATAAAAGCCTATGATAATTTAATAAAACTACTACAAGCTCTTCGCAATGATTTAGATTTCGGTATTGAAGATTCATGGAGAAATGCAAAACCTACATACAAAGGCTGTGAGCCTTTAAAAACTAGTCGACATTCTGTACAATGTGATTAAAAATAGTAATTTTTATGGATTTGTGACAAGAAAAATGTCTGTTGTTAATCAATTCCTAAAATCGGAATCAATTGTAAAAGAATCAAAAATCCTAGAAAAATTGTTTCACTTGTCAATACTCTTTCATGACAACATTTAATTTTCATACGATTTATATTGTTGGTTGTTTTATTTTTATTCAATTAATTTTTATAATTACTTTTCTGTAAAGTTCATTTTACTACACAATTATTAATTCATAAATTATATTAGGGGTCGTTCACTTATTACGTAACGCAAAATTTCGGGTTTTTTACCCCCCCCCCCCCCTCCGTAACGTTTTTAACAAAAGAATCAGGTGCGAGAACAATAGACCGTAACAAACTCTCGACCCCCCCCTCCCCCCCCAGAGCGTTACGTAATAAGTGAACGACCCCTTAGTTCACTTAACTTTTTGTGCAACTTTTATTAATTGTTAATATATATTCCGGCTTCGAGTTGTGTAACTTACAACTTACAAAATAAAAATCATGAAAATTGAAAACAGTTCTGAAGATGACTTGTAACAAAGTCGAAATATATATATTAACAATTAAAAAAAGTTGCACAAAAAGTTAAGTGGACTGATTTAATTTATGTTTTAATTACTTGCATTTAATATTTTTTATTTTATTAAATTACAAAATATAGGTATTTGTTATGAATTTATCGATAAATTTCATTAAATTTATCAATTCAATTTTTTTTTTATTTAGGTATCTATTAATTTTTAGCGCATTTTTGCAAAAAATGACGCTATTGCATTCACTTTGTTCGGCTGACTTGCTGGATGAGCTCTGAGATCTCAGAAACCAGACATAGTTAAGAGTTCTGTTATGATGAATTGCCGAGTTACTATCGAGTTATTCTGGCCAGTTATTCTTTTTTTCAGGGTTCAAAGTCCTCGTGTTGTTAATCGAGGGACTTAAGTGCATTTTTGTCGCAGCGATCAGTAATCGATTAAATAGAAATTTTTTTAAATTACAAAATGCCTTAATTCCTTTTTTTATCATGCAATAAAGTTTTCACGAAAAAAACTGTCCAACAGTAACAAGAATGATTAACTTTCGTCTTTCTAGTATGCACTATGCATGAAAAGTCTTTTTTTACGATGTTAAATACAAAAACTTTTAAAAATGAAGAAAAAAATTTGGACCAAAAATAACGGTCAAAAAATTTTAAATTTCAACTGTCAAAAAATATTCAAATTTTAAACGAGGGGTTTTCGACGAAGTTTTTTCCTTATAAAATGTTAAATCGTTAATTACAGGAATTGTGGATTGTTATACGATTTTTTAATAAGCTAGGCCGGAATAACTCGATAGTAGAAAGATAATTCATCATAACAGAACTCTTAACTATGTCTGGTTTCTGAGATCTCAGAGCTCATCCAGCAAGTCAGCCGAACAAAGTGAATGCAATAGTGTCATTTTTTGCAAAAATGCGCTAAAAATGTTAGTTTTTTTTCAGAAACTTGTTTTCAAAAAGGAAGCTCAATCTGGCTCAATCATACACTTTGATCGGCTGCAAAAAATTGAAAACATATCTTTTGATCTAGACATCGTAGAGAGCTCGGGTTTGTTTTATTTATTACCCCAATAACCAGAAAATTTCAAAGTTAGCTAAAAGCTAGTTCTCAGTTAACTTTTAGCTAGTCTTTCTAAATAAAGTTAGTTCTAAGCTTGCTTTAAACTAACTTTTAAAATTTCTGGTTATTGGGGTTAGCTTCGTTTTATAAAATTATTCCGGCCTTGGCTATTTAAAAGTCTTAAAATTGAGTTTAAACCCCTTAATTAATCAAATTTTAATTTTTTCATACAAAAAAAAAAAAACATGAAAGTGTTCAAAAATTTGAAAAATAACGGTAAAATGTAAAGAGTGCGTTCAAATATTTAAAATTTTTCTAACGGAAAATTTTGAATTTAAAAAAACCGTTAAATCGTAAAACTTATTTTTTTGCACTGCATTTTGGAAATCGATTTTTGGAGAATTTAAAGGAATAGGAATTTTTAAGGGTCATATTTAAACTTTTTAGAGAAATGCATTACGATTAAAGAAACAGCAATAGAGTTTTAAAATTCGTACATTTTTTCTATCAAATCAATTACTAATTACTGCGTCAAAAATGCGCTGAAGTTCTTCGATATTTTTATTTGGATACTTTCTCAATTTTTGGGAATTGGTCACGATCACGATTAGTAAAAATTTTGTATTTTTTTCATTAATGTCAAATCCGTTTTTATTAGGTACTTACTTTAAAACTTTTTTTTTTTGTATATTTTCGAGATAATTTTTTTTTTTTTACAAAACTTCCCACAGCAGTTTTTTTTTTTTGAAAATTTTAGTTTTTAAATAAAAAAATTATTAACAGCGTAAAATAGTTTGAATATGGTAACCACCAGACTATATCAACTATTATTGTAAAGAAAGCAATAAATTTTATTGCAAACCATAATGTTCACAGCCGTTACACGTATTTACAATTTTTATGAATTTGTGAATACTGTTTTACACAACCGATTACTTTTTAAACTTCTTTTAAAAGGCTTATAAATAAAAGGCTTATAATAATAAAAACATTACAATGAAAGGAATCACTCTTCATGGGTATATTCACACAAGTTTATTCATATTTTAGTTATTATCAAACATTTTATTTATTTAATTACATTTCATCTCAGTATTTCAGAAATCTAAAGTCTGGAAACTTTAAGTAAAATTTTTCAGAAATTAGAGACTGTCCTCCACTATAAAAAATTTGGTGTGAATATAAAGAAAATATTAAGCAAAACCATCCTTCTAATGAACGATTTTTGGATATACTGGAAATATTAAAATCTATAGTAAAATTTAAAAGCTCATCAGACAAAATGATAAGAACTCAATCATAAATAGATTCTTCAAATTACTAGGTTCTTAAAAATACGTATGCGTAAAAAAATATTAAAAAAATCTAATTTTCATATTTCAAGAATTATTTGGAAATAGTCAAATTAACTTTAAATTTTTATCACCTATACCAACTATATACATATATAAAACCTCAAATGTCATATAGCCAATAAATCAGCTGAATATATAAAACAGTATATTGTGAAATATCCTCTTTACAACTATTGAATTAAAAATAGATACAAGACAAAATTCAATGATTGATATTAAAATAGTTCTGAATGATGTACGTCCTGAGGATATTTTAATTGTTATTAAAGAGAAATCAATATATCTCAATGAAACGTTTGCAAAAATGGAAAAAGCTCAATAGTTTTATTTTAGATCATTTTTTTTTATTTATTTATTTGTTAGTATCATTATAATAATAATGAAATTATTATACTTTTACTTTTAACTATTGTTGAATTGTTATTTAATGTAAATTATTGTAATAAAACAATAATTATACAATGAAATTTATAATTTTGAATCTTTTTGTACAAAATTAATAATTCTTAAGCATTGATTTTTTTTATTATTACTGCAGTTATACTATCTTATAAAAGTGATTTGAATGTATTTGCTTTATATTACTAAATAAAGAATCTTTACATTCATTGACATTCATAAAAATGCAAATTTATTAGCAGAGACAAAAAGAAAAGAAAAAAAAAACAAATAAATAAATGCAAGTTTGTAGAATTCAATCAAAAATCACGTTCTAGTAAAGATTTTTTATTATCTAAAATTACGGAGTGACACGCTTTGCTTTTAAACATCAAACAATAAAATAGCATTATTAAGTGTCATCTGATTTTTTAAGCTTAAAAACCACAGTACCCTATTTTTACCTTTATATTTTACATGAATATTTGAAACAAAGAATATTAAAGTGATACAATACAGATCTGATTTAAAAAAAATCGGTACTACATAGAATAAATACAGATTTTTTTTTTTGTCGTTCACTTAGTACGGAGGTGGGGACTAAGATTTTATAACAGGTTAAAATAAAAAAATGTGTTTATCAATTGCAAAAGAAAATATTCGTGTTTATGTTTGAATTAAAGCGTTTTAATCTCTGACAAAACAGCATTAGTACTCTATTATTCATACATAAATTTTAGACTCTCATACATGAATGCAATTTGGGAACCAATCTCAAAATATTTAATGGGTTCACTTGAGATCATTTTTTGATGATAAGATTAATACAATTTTTTGTTATATAAAACGACATTTATTTAATATGCATCTTTGTTACAGATTTTATTTCAAATTCCATAGCAGGTTGTCATCTAATTTAATAAATTTTGTTTTAATTTAGTATATAAAAACAAAAATCAATCTTCTGTCAATATTTTGTATTAATAATGAAACAAGGATAACATTATCGATGTTTAAAGTACCTATTTAAGATTACTTGATTGAAAAATTAAAGATAATGACTAAAAAAATGATATTTACTTATTTGGTTTAGTTGAAAAAAAAATAATAATAAATAATATATATTGGATTAAATGACATGGGCGTTTCCATAGATCGAAAATTTCAAAAAAATCGTCACTCACTTTATAGCCATAAATTCTTACTGGATCTCATTTTATGGCCTTGAATGCTTACTGGATCCGATGGTTTACTAATTTAGGATTTTGAAATTTTTGGTTTTGGTCGGTTTACTAAACGCGGAAAATGCGCTTTAGTCGGTCACGAGTGACCACATATTTACTAGGTTTTGTTTTTTTTGTTGTTTTTTTTTTTTTTTTTTAAAAAAAAAAACTTCTAAGCAATTTTTAAAATGCATAGGCATATTCTACACGTAATACGAGATTTAAATAAAAAATATAAAACTTAATACAAAAATAAAATATCATTTAAATATAAATAATATCTAAAACACACATTCAAGCGCCCTTGATATTAAATGATGTTCTTTATCTTTGAAAAATATTCTTCCCCGGAAAATGCCGAAAGATTGTGGAAAGCATAGGTTGCTTGATTAAACGAGTTTCTTTTGCTCTCTGAGAATTTTAAACAAAAGTGCTTTTATTTAAGGATAACACTTTACATAACAAATCATCTTTTTTTTACTTTACTTATATTGTGAAATAAAACATGATACATATTTTTAGAGTCTGAGCATGAATTTTTCGAAGTGTTATAGTTTCTCTTTTTTTTCTCTTTCTCTCAGAACGTATATTTTTATATTCCCTGTAAGAAAAGAAGCGAGCTTTTGCAAAAAAAAAATTCAACTTCAGTTTCTCTCGTGCTTTCAAACTGCTTACATATATACCCATAAATGGAAAATCAAATACATAATACTGACATATAAAGTAATTTTTTATTCTTATTAAAATTTATTGCGAAATCTCAGCATATGTTTCATCAAAAAGAAAAGAATTAGTAAAAATAAATAAATATCAATAATACAAAAAAGTGATATTTATATATTTGTGTTGTTTATTAAAATATTTATGTGAATCAATAAAAAAAAAAAAAAAATAAGAAGAAAAAATTAATAAAAAGAAAAATCAAATGCAAAAAAAGCGTGTAAAAAATATGATAATTAAAAAAAAGCTGTGAAACAAAAGAAAATTGATGATTGAAAAGGATTTAATTACATGCAGAAAATAAGTAAATCCCAAAGAAAACTAGGATAACACCATAAAATTTTTACTAAATAAAAATCGTATGAATACTGATAAGAAAATATCACATGTGTCACGAAAAGAACAATAAATTCATTTGAAATAAGTTTTCAAATGACACAAAATTGAAGTTTGTGGTTAAATATATTGTATCGTCTTGTACAAAAAAGTAATTTATAATTTACTTCAAAACTACATTATTTGAAAATCTAAATGTTTGAAGGAGAAAATATAGAAAGAGAGAAATTATTTTGACGAGGTTTAAGGTTAAATATAATTTTTTTTTCCAAATATTTATTTATAAAACTCAAATTAACACATTTTACATGTACATATTTTGATATAAATCAGTGTTGTCGAAACTTTTTTTGCCAAGGTACATTTTGACTCAAAAAAATATTTTTGCGGCAACCTATAAATTAATTTAGAAAACACGATATTACATAAGAAATTCCGTCTTTGATACAGCAAATCAAAGTTTTTTTTTTGTTAAATTATTGATATTACAGTGCACAAAATAAGTTTTTTTTCTTTTGTTTGAAATTTTATGAAAACTTGAAATTCATGAAAAAACAGTCTATTATTGTTTTTTTTAAAAAAAAAAAAAAAAAAAAAAAAATTCAACGGCACTCCTAGCCATGTTCTACGACACAGTTTGGACAACACTGATGTAAATTGTAATAAATGTGAATTTTGAAAATATTAAAAAGAACCTAATTTTTAAAAAAAATATTTTTGTTACCACAACAATTTTTTACAAGTTTAAGTCTATAGTTCAACTGTCTTAGCAACTTTTTTTTATGTACCTATATAATATGTAAAAATATCTAAGTATACTTGTAGAAAATTGCCATTTGCTTGAAAATTTTAACCTTGAAAATTTTAAAAAATTGTTATTCTAGCCTTTGAATCTTGATTAAAATTAATTAGTTATCAAATAAATAAGATTGCTAAAACATTAAAATGATTAACTTAACAAATAACAAATAATTTAGTAAAATTAACAAATTTTTGGTGATATTTTTAACCAAATATTTAGTTTTAACAAAATCCATGCAAATTTACCCAAAATTTTGTAAAAGTCGATTACTACAAAAATTACTTAAATCTTGGTTGATTTTTTTTCTATGAATAAACCACAATGGTCTGAAATGGGCAATTCTACAGATCGCTGGATTTTTTGAAAATTCAAAAAATTGATCCGTGTTCATTAAAAAATTAATCCTTAAAAAATTTTCTATTTATCATAATGAACACTTTATGCAACCTAGCTAAACATCTTCATTTGCAGTCAAAATTTTCATCATCAATTATCTAATTGAAGTAAATATTCATCATTAAGCTAAATTTTCAGTTTTAATAAAATCATTTTTTCACGGATTAAGCATTTCGTTGCTTATACTCCAGGAAGTTTTTAAGAAAAGTTAAAATATTTTGCTTAATTATTGATATTTAAGTGTTAGTTAGCTGCAATAGAACAAACAAAGAACTATCAGTTAGTTCAATAAAGAAGCGTCATAAGTGCTCATGAGCTTCAAATTAAGCATTCAAAAAAAATCAAAATTGACAATTTCCGAAAAAAAGGTATAAGCAACGGGCATAAAAGTGAAAATATCTCGGAAATTAGAGTGTTTTGACATGCGTTATTAAGTCTTAAAGGTGTTAAATGAAGAAATACATCATTGAGAATAGGTAAAGTAATGGAAAAATTAGTGAGTAGAGAGAAAAATGAGTTTTCGTGTGAAATTTCATCTGTAGAATTGCTCAAATCGAAAAAAAGTGTTCAAAAATTATATTTTGGTGTAAACTTTAGAGGTCCCAAAGTTTTAATTGATCCTTATTTTGAAAGTGTCAATAGCTTTGTCATATTTGTCATATCATACATCATTGAAAATACAAGCTAATAATATTAAGGATAAATATGATTTTTCATTAAAAATTTTAAATTGTTTCTCACAAAATTTTATGCACGAGCAAATTTGTATGGAAGTGAAATTAAAATGCAAATATCGAATATACCTTATTTCTATTTTTAGATATGAAAAAAATAAAAACTAAAAAGTTCAAACTTAATTCGAAACTTGAATTAAGATATAAAAAGTTAACAGAATGAATGAATCAGAATGCGACCAGCTAATAGAATCCGTTCAATGGACGGAACCAAAGAATCTCATATCTCTAGCTATTCTTGGATTTATTAATATCCTTGTTATAGTTGGCAACTGTCTCGTTATTGCTGCAGTATTTTGTTCTCATAAGCTTAGAAGTGTAACAAATTTTTTTATAGGTAATCCACCATACATGTAATATTGTTATTTTTTGAAAATTATTTATATTTTTTTATAAAACAATTGCTATTCAGTAAGTTTAGCAGTTAGTGATCTTTTAGTAGGATTAGCTGTTCTTCCATTCTCTTCAACGTGGGAAGTGTTTAAGGTAAGAGAAATTGGCTTAGATATTACATAAAGTATAAAAATTACAAAAGCCTCGTTTTTTATATCGAGGGACTTCAGCGCATTTTTGACGCAGCGATTAGTAACCGAGCAACGAAAAGAAAGTATATCAATTTTCTGAACAAAAGAAATCATACTCGTAAACAAGATATGGGCAAATCCGCAGCTTGCATTAACCTGATGTGTGCGATTCAAACATTGTGTCCGTTACAGTTTCCAAATAAAAATGCAAAAATGACATTTTTGTTTGTCTGTCATGCAAAATTCGAAGTTAAATACCCCTTGTTCGAAAAAATTTAAACTCAAATTAAATCATTTTTATGCAAAATTTTTTAAAGAAAATGATTCAGTCCATGATTAAGGACTACAATAAAGTCAAATAAATGATAAAAGTCATAAAAAGTTATGAAATTCAAGAAAAAGCGTAACGTATTTTTTTGAATTTTCAATTTCCGAACATAGGGTAAATGATTTTGAAATTTGCACAATGTTGAAATTTGCACACTTTTTAAAAAACGAAAAATCAAAAAATCTTCCGAAATTCAAGTATCTATTGACACTTTCTTCACAAAATATGTGTACAATCACTGTACGCATGTTTCTGTATCACTTTTAGTCCTCTAAAAGGAATAGGAAGCTGAAGAATCCTTAAAATTGAAATCACATACAAAATCAAACATTTTTTGTGATAAAGTTTTGAAGTGTACAAAACAGCTTAATTAAAAAAGTTGGTGCCAAAAAATGCAGATCATGGTGTGCTTGATGTAATCAAAATATTTCACTTCCAATAAAATAAATGGAAGTGCTTAAAAATCAATTTTTAAAATCGTTGTTTTTGAATGTTGAAATTTGCACAAAATTTTCGTGAAATGTTAAAATTTGCAGACTTTTTTATCGTAGGAATCACTTGAAAATTTCATGTAAACATGAATTATTTTTAATTAAAATTTAAATATTTTATGCCTAAAATGAAGAATGCTGATGAATTAGATGTTCCAAAAGGTCCAAAATCATTCAAGAAACGTACTGGACTGAAATTCAAAACATAATGAAGTTCAAGAAAGCTAGGATTTTTTTAGGAGTCAACATTTCTAAGTAACTGGAGTTGGATCTTGATTTGAGGCATACTTTTATTTTATTTTAAGGAGCAACTATTTTGGTTTTTAAAAAAAAAACAATAAATTGAATATGCTGGATTTAAAAATGTATTTTATTTTTTTATTTAATGAGCCGTGACATTCAGAAGTTAGATGCAAAAAATTAATTTGAAGAAAATTTTGTAAAGAGGGCATCAATCTTGAATTTCACTTATTTTAAAGCTTCACAGGATACTTAAAAGCCTTGAATTAAGCACAACAGAAAATTTTTAAATTTTCTTGATAATTCCATTCTTATTTGACAAGAAAATAGTTGACAACGGTGATAAAATTAAAATAAATATGTTTGAGACTTTTGAAGATCCATTTTGGACGTTGTTTCGCACGATTTCTTCATCAAGTAATTAAAAAATAATTATTTGTTTACAAAAAACAATTGAAATTTGTCATGGCTTGCTATCAAAAAAATGTGCAAATTTCAACATTTTTTTGTGCAATTTTTAACATTTTCTATGCAAATTTCAACATTTGAAATTGAATGTTTGATATCTCTTCCTGTACTTAATGCAGCCTTCAAAATGAAGTCTGAATTAAAAGTGTTTATATTCTGCTACATTTTAAAACTATTTACGAGCCTTAAAGCTAAGCTATTGCTGAGTTTCAAGCAATCAAAGTTGTCAAGGAAAATTTTGTGCAAATTTCAAAATCATTTACCCTATATATTTGAATACCCCTAGACTTTCGATAAGTCTGTCGAACATAAATCGCGCACATCAGGCATTAACCTAAAAATTTTTGTTTTTATCAAAATTCTCTTAACTCTTGCGGTTTTCATAATGTTTTAAGAATGAATCATGTACAATTTTATGATTTGTACAGATTTTAATACTTTGGTAATGCTCTAATTTTCTAATTAATGAGATATTTTGATTTTTATAGCGTTAATCGATCCTGCGGACGAAAAAATATTTTTTTAAAATTACAAAATTTCGCTTAACTAGCAATCTAGACAACTAAAAAAGCATTGTTTCACATCGATAATCAGCTTTACTTTCACTAAATCCTATTGTCAAGCGATTAAATACAGTTAAAAAGGAGAAATTTAATAAAAATAGCGTTAATCGATCCTGCAAAACGGATAAACGGTAACGAAAATTTTGAAAAATTTTAAGAAAAAAATCAAGTTTTTTTTGTTTACAAAAATTTTCCAAATTTGTTTCTTAAAATTTGTTGTTAAATAGGGACTTTATCGTTTTGAGAATTCTAACGATTAATCATCATAAATTGTAGAATACAACTGGATAAGTTAACACTTATGAAAATAACTTAATTCATTTGTAAACATACAAATCACAATGGTCTGAAATCGAAAAAATTGTTCAAAAATACATTTTAAGGGAAAATTTAGAGGTTCAAAAGTTTTTGTCGATTTTCTTTATTTTGATAGTTTTAATAGCTTTATTATGATTTGATTATACACTCCTGAAAAAATCAGCCTATAATATTAAGTGTAAGTATGATTTTTTGTTAAAAATGTATCAAAAATTTTTATTAACAAACAAATTTGTATGGGAAAACAAGTGAAATTAAAATGCAAATATCTTAATTTGCGCATATTTGCGCATTACCAGAGTATGATTAAAAGGTAAATTAAGACTCAATCTTTCGATTTGTGCTAGTCCCGTGAATACCTTTGGAAACCTTTTTAACTTATGAACGATTAAAGTTTTGGAAATTTTCAAAATTTTAATTGCAATTTCCCTAATGATAAAGCATTTGGCTAATGTTTTGTAAGTTTTAACATAAAATTTGTGCATTAATTAAGCTATTGACAGCAATTAGAACATGGAACAAACATCAGAAAGTAGAAAAATTTACAAAAACTTTTTCATGGTGTTTTTATAAACAAATTTTTCATGACTTTGGTTAATGATTGACAGAGTTAGACAACGATTGGAAGGTTGATATTTTCACAGAAGATGCGTAAGTTTATGTTTTATAATCGTGCATTCAAAAGATGAGGTTTAAAAGACATGACTTTTTTTAATTTTTGAACATTTTTTTCGATTTCAGACCATTGCACAATGCACAATGGTCTGAAATCGAAAAAATTGTCCAAAATTTATTTTAAGTCGTGTCTTTTAAACCTCATCATTTAAATGCAGGATTATAAAACATAAACTAACGCATCTTCTGTGAAAATATCAAGCTTCCAATCGTTGTCTAACTCTGTCAATAATTATCCAAAGTCACGAAAAATTTGTTTACAAAAACACCATGAAAAAGTTTCCATAAATTTTTCCAATTTCTCTTGTTTGATCTTTGTTCTAATCATTGTCAATACTTTAATTAATGCTCAAATTTTATGTTAAAGCTTATAAAACATTAGTCAAATGCTTTATCATTAGGGAAAATGCAATTAAAATTTTGAAATTTTCCAAAAATTTAAACGCTAATTACATTATTTTGTCGCCTGAATGAGCCTCTGAAACTTACATGCATCGTAAGATTGAGCATTAATTTACCTTCTAATCATACTCTGGTAAGTCCAAAGTAGGCCAATTTCGAGATATTTGTAATTTAATTTCACTTGTTTTTCAAAATTTTTCCATACAAATTTGATCGTGCGCAAATTTTTTTTGGAAACAATTTTAAATTTTTAATGAAAAATCATGTTTATCTTAAATATCATAAGCTCATATTTTCAGATATGTATAATTAAGGCATGATAAAGCTATTGACACTTTCAGAATAAAGAAAATTAACCAAAACTTTGCGACCTCTAAAGTTTACAACAAAATATAAATTTTGGACACTTTTTTCGATTTCAGACCATTGTGCATTGTGGGATGTTTTAAAAGTGGAAATTTTTGGAATAAAAGTTTACAATTCCACATTTTGAAATAGGGCGACGCTCATAAAAAGTGAAATATGTTGTTAATTAAAGCATGTAAGAACAATATATAAGGACATAAATGTAGAATTCAGTGTCGTTTATAATAATATTTGGTTATTTAATCTAGATGGCTTAATTAAGTAAAAATTTACTTTAAAGTCAAAATTTTTTCAATTTTTGATCTGTGGAAACGCCTCTTTGCGAATTTCTGTTTCTTAGAACCTTTTCAGACACTTTTAAATTTTGAAAATCCGTTAAATACAAAAAATTTTCTTTTTGTTCGTAACGGTCTTTTGAAATTTAAAAATTATAAGAAAAGGTTCTAAGAAACAGAAATGGGCAATTCTACAGATCACTGGGCAATTCTACAGATCACTGGATTTTTTGAAAATTCAAAAAATTGATCCGTGTTCATTAAAAAATTAATTCATAAAAAATTGCTATTTATCATAATGAACACTTTATGCAACCTAGCTAAACATCTTTATTTACAGTCAAAGTTTCATTATCAACATTTTAATTAAAGTAACAATTCATCATTAAGCTAAATTTTCAATTTTAAAGAAATCATTTTTTCACGGACTAAGCATTTCGTTGCTTATACCTCGACAATTTTTTAAGAAAAGTTAAAATATTTCGCTTAACTATTGATATTTAAGTGTAAGTCAGCTGCAATAGAGATAGAACAAACAAAGAACTATCAGTTAGTTCAATAAAGAAGCGTCATAAGTGCTCATGAGCTTCAAATTAAGCATTCAAAAAAATCAAAATTGACAATTTCCGAAAAAAAGGTATAAGCAACGGGCATAAAAGTGAAAATTTCTCGGAAATTAGAGTGTTTTGACATGTGTAATTAAGTCTTAAAGGTGTTAAATGAAGAAATACATCATTGCGAATAGGTAAAGTAATGGAAAAATTAGTGCGTAAAGAGAAAATTGAGTTTTTTTTTGTGAAATTTCATCTGTAGAATTGCCCAAATTCGCAAAAATGAGCATTCGCAAAAATGAAGCTTCGCAAAACTGACCACCGTTATTTTCGAAGATTTAAAGGAAATAAAGCTACTAAAATAAAATAATAAAAATCATATAAAAATTTTAAATTGAAGCAATCTTTATCAAATATAGTTTTTCACAATGGTCTGAAATCGAAAAAAATGTTCAAAATTTATATTTTGGTGGAAACTTTAGAGGTCCCAAAGTTTTAGTTGATTTTCCTTATTTTGAAAGTGTCATTAGCTTTGTCATGTCTTAATCATACATCACTGAAAATATGAGCTAATAATATTAAGGATAAACATGATTTTTCATTAAAAATTTTAAATTGTTTCTCACAAAATTTTATGCACGAGCAAATTTGGATGAAAAAATTTGGAAAAACAAGTGAAATTAAAATGCAAATATCAAGAAAAGTGCATCAAAGTACCTTACCAGAGCATGATTATAAGCTAAATAAAGACTCAATCTTTGGATTCTGGTAGGTTTCGGAGACCCTGAGAAACCCGCTTTTAACTTATGAACGTTTAAAGTTTTGAAAATTTTCAAAATTTTAATTTAATTTTCCCTAATGATAAAGGATGTGGCCAATGTTTTGTAAGTCTTAACATAAAATTTGTATATTAATTAAGGTATTGAATGTAATTAGAACATAGATCAAACAATAGAAAGTGGAAAATTTTTGTAAAACTTTTTCATAGTGTTTTTGTTAACAAATTTTCGGTGACTTTGGTTAATGATTTATAGAGTTAGACAACGATTAGAAGCTTCATACTTTCACAGAAGATGCATCATTTTATGATTTACAATCTTGCATTCAAAAGTTCAGGTTCAAAAGACATGACTCTTTTGTATTTATGAACATTTTTAGCGCATTTTTGAAAACTTGTTTTCAAAAAGGAAGCTCAATCATACACTTTGATCGGCAGCAAATTTTTGAAAAACTATCTTTTGATCTAGACATCGTAGAGAGCTCGGGTTTGTTTTATTAGCTTCGTTTTATAAAGTTATTGTCGCCACGGCTATTTAGAAGCCTTAAAATTGAATTTAAACACCTTAATTATTAAACTTTTAATTTTTCATACAAACAAAATATGAGTGCGTTCAGAAATTTGAAATTTAACGGTAAAAGTAATGGATGTGTTCAGAAATTTAAATTTTTCGCTAACGGAAAATTTTGAATTTCAAAAAACCGTTAAATCGTAAAGCTATTTTTTTGCATTGAACATTATAAAAATCAATTTTAAAGGAGTTTTGATCTTTAGTTTTAAACTTATTATTGAAATGAATTATGACTAAAGAAACAGCAGTAGAGTTTTAAAACTCGACATTCTTTTCTATTTAATCAATTGCTAATCGCTGCGTCAAAAATGCGCTGAAGTCCCTCGATATAAACGAGGACTTTTGTAATTTTTTTCGATTTCAGACCATTGTGTTTTTAGAGCTAATTGAAAAAAAAAAAAAATAAAAATAAAAAAATAACAAGAAAAGTTAACCTAATGCTTATTTATTTGATTTTTATTTTTTAATTTTATTTTCATTGCTTAAGGTATGGATATTTGGAGATGTTTGGTGCAAAATATGGCTTGCTGTTGATGTTTTATTGTAAGTAACATTTTGTGCAATAAGTCTTTCTTACCTTAATGTGTTTACCTAGCATCTCTGAACAAATACGTTACGTGCGAAATTTGAATTTGTTCTAAAATAAATCGCATTAGTACGGCTTATTTTAGTACAAGTCGTCCGTTAAATTTTTAAGAAACAAATTGAGATTTATACACTTTCTATTTGTTATAATTAGTTTAAATTTTTTTATATCAAATTTCATGGCTGAAATTATGGAAAAATCATTATTATAATAAATAAAAACTTAGGAAAAACACTTAATTTTGCAAAAAAAGAATTTTTCTTGGTCGGATTATATGTAAAAAAAGATTTGAATTTTTGATTTTTTTCAAAAATTGAGGGCCTTTTAACTAAAAAATTAACGGACAAAACAGCTGTTCAGAGATGCTAGGTGTTTACCTCATAAAATAGTATGCATCAAAGATGCATTGATTGCATGTTGAAGTGCATGTTGATGACTCTAAAAGTGCATTAAAGTATTAGGTAGTAATTTTTTTTGTTTAAAAAATAAAATCTTTTTTGAAATAAACTTTGAAAATTTAAAAATACGCTTTTAGTAATGAAAAATTATTGTTTCCTCAGATGCACGGCATCAATTTTAAATCTATGCGTGATTTCATTGGACCGATATGTGGCAGTTACAAGACCAGTAACATATCCAAGCATAATGTCAACTAAACGGGCAAAATCACTTATTGCGGGATTATGGGTACTTTCATTCGTAATTTGCTTCCCTCCTCTGATTGGTTGGAAAAATCAAAACCAAATTGTAAGTAAATTGTATATTTTTTTTTTTTTTTGTTGCACAATCTTAAAAAGATCAATTCTAGGATGAAATTCAGTGAATAACCTTTCTAGTAGCTATAATGCTTAGTAAAAAAAATTCAAAAAACTACACATAGAAATAAATTTAGTGATGCAGAATTATTGTATAGGACCAAACGATTCTGAGGAATGCTTAACTTTGCTTTAAAAGTCATTCTGTGAAAAATTATGATAATTTTACGACACAAATACCCCAAACCCAAGTCTTTGCTATAATTTGTGTAGAGTGATTTTTAAAATAAAGCTAAGCATTCATTAGAAGCGTCTGGTTCTATACATTATTTCTGTATCACTAGATTTATTTCTAGATTAATTAGAAAGAGTTTTTTCATGGACTTAGGGTACATTTTTGACTTGGGTTTGACATCTCTACAACATATTCAAGAAAAATTAAAAACAGCCAAAAAAATATACTTACAATAGGCTTCCTCGGGATTGGCACTAAAATGGGCTAGTATCTTAAAATTTTTATTCATTTTTAAGGGAATTAATCTCGAAAATCGAGAAATAATTTAATATATATATATAATAGAATGGTATATATAGATGTATCCATAGAAGTATACCATTCTTATTAAAACTTTTTGTATCCATATCAAAAGGATCCATAACCTCTAAAATATTTGACTTTATTACATGTATTATCTTTTGTTAAATTATTATTAATATAATTATGTTTTTTAATATAAATTTAATATTATATTTTAATTCTTTTTAACTATACACTTTATAGATGGCTGATGATATAGTTTATCAGAAAGAAAATTATACATTATTATCAGCAACAATCATTCCATCAACTTTTGCCAAATGTCAATGGAAATGTGAGCTTACAAACGATGCTGGCTATGTTGTTTACAGTGCATTTGGAAGCTTTTATATACCTATGTTGGTCATGCTATTTTTTTACTGGCGAATTTATCGTGCTGCCATACGTACTACTCGTGCAATCAATCGTGGTTTCAAGACAACAAAAGGTACAATTTTATATTTTTTTTATTTTTATTTTTAAAATTTATCAGTTTTTTCAGTTTTCGTATGTAGCTTTATTACTTTATTAATAAATATGCAAAAACGTTCTTGCTAACATTTCGTCAATTTTGTTGATAAATATATTGTTAATTTTGTTTTCCGCTTTTGCATTTTCATCAAATGCTTGTGCTTAAAACATGCTTATTTTTCTTTAATGTGCGCGTAAAATATTTCATATTTGCCTTTTTTTCCTTTTAATATCGCTTGTTAAGCTTTAAAGCCAATTAATATTTAACTTTTTGCACTGTCAACAGACTGAAATAAATGGATAATTTATTTATCTGATAAACTTCAAATATTACAATTTTTATTTAAAAAATTACTTAGAAAAAAAAAAAAATCAAATGATGATCTCTCCCATAAAACTATTAACTTCTATATATAATTTTGTATAGTTAATTAATTTTATCTTGAGTCTTTATGAAATAATAAGCTATTTTTTATATAACTATCGATTCTTTCATCTTTAATCATCAACAATAAATTACATCGACAAATGGTTCATAAAATTATTATTAAAGGAAAATGTGGGAAAAACAATCAAGTTGACGAAGAAAATGTAACATTGCGTATACATCGTGGTAATAAAAATCAGAAACAAAATCTTGATATGACGAAATCTAATTCGGTAGCAAATCTGGATAACTTAAGAGCCAATCCAATAGAAGTCACAACAATTTCGTCATTCGATCGAAGGAAAAGGCATGTTGCGCGATTTAAAGATAAAGTTACTATTTCTATATCTTATCCTTCTACTGACCATATTACAAGTCCTACAATATCAACTAGTTCGTCAAATCAAGCCATAATGATTTCTTCATGCTCTAAAGAACCAATCACTTTACGCCAAAGCAATTTATCTGAATGTCAAGATTCTCAAAATTTATTTAGAGAAAATATAAATAGTTGTAGTCCAAAGAATGAGTTTTCACCTAATAGTTCTGGGAAAAAAGGAAAAAGAACTTTTAGCGGTGCAAAAGTACAAGTAAAAAAATTTCGCATGGAAACAAAAGCGGCAAAGACACTCGCCATTATAGTAGGTAAATAAGATTTCTTATAGAAATAAAAATAATAATAATAATAAAATAATTAAAAAAAAAATAAAATAAAAAGAAGAAATTTTATAAAGCACAATCTAAAATATATGTAATTGAATTGAATCAGTTGATACAGTTGATTATTAAGAAATCAGTTACAGTTGATTATTAAGAAATGTCAGCAATAAGATTACAAACTAATTTAAGTTATCATTTAGACAAGTCAAATTGTTTATTTTTGGTACATAATTTAACGGTTTTTGATTTTAAATTTTTTTAAAAACTCAAATAAACGCTTTTTGTACCAAAACGTACCAAATTAATTCACAAAAGTTCATTTTACTTCTTAATAAGTGAACGCTTTTGTTGAAGAATGTGCCCCTAAAAAACGGCAATTAATTTTTTAAGAAACACGGATTATATATTTAAATTTTTAAAAAATCCAACGATCTAAGGAATTGCTGTGTTAATTTTTCCAATTTTAAGCGTATGAACGTAACAATAATAAATAACAAATGATATTCAGTGAAAATTTCTTAAATGAAACATCCTTCTTTTCATTTTCACTTCTGTAATTTACACTTCTGTATTTTACTACACAATAATTAATAAATTAAATTATATTAGTCCACTTGACTTTATGTGCATCAATTATTAACTGTTAATTTTTATATATTTCGACTTCGTTAAAAGTCATCTTCAGAACTATTTTCAATTTTCAAGATTTTGATTTTGTTTTTGTAAGTTAATTTGGGTATTTTTGAAAGAAAATTTTCTTATCAAAGATTACACAAAGTTAAAACCAAAGAAATATTCTTCTTTTTGTTTTTTTTTTTTTTTTTTTTAAATAAAACATGTTCCTTAAATATTTTTTAAAACATAACATATCTCTATATTTAGGTATGTTTGTGCTTTGCTGGCTTCCATTTTTTACATTATATTTAATCCGGCCATTTTGTGATGACTGCATAAATCCCATACTCTTTTCTGTATTATTCTGGCTTGGATACTGTAATTCAGCTGTGAATCCTTTTATATATGCAATGTTTTCCAAGGACTTTCGTTTTGCATTCAAACGTGTCATATATCGATGCTTCTGCTCTAAAAAGTATCTCGAGGAACATAAATTTCATGTATTGCATCGATTTGTACCGATTCCTTTTGCTGCTGCTGGAATCGGACAACAACGCAGCGATTTAAATTTTGATATAGACAGATGACGTTCATTTACTACCACATCGGCACTTAATGCAAACACAATGCGGAATACTATAACAGAAATATGCCATCCAATCGTAATAACAAATTTGTCAGCAGCTTGTAATCATTCATCAACATTAAATACTTCGCCAGCATCTCGTAATGAATCATCAACATCAACAAATTTATTTCGTTCTAAGTCCGTGCGAGTAACAACTAATTCAATTACCATATTGTGAAATATTTTTATTCATGCTTGCTTTGTTGTTAAACAAAACCGCTCTTTTGCTATGTGTTACCCATTTATGGAAATTAATTATTCTATATTTGATGTTCATTCTTATAATTTATATTGTATGTATACATATTCATATATTCCACACATCATGCATAAATATTATATGAGTATAATACTTAAAGGTACAATACGACAACAACAATCAATAAAAGCAGTCAAATTTTGTCCTTTTCAGTTTAAATGAAACAGACAAAGTTGGATTAAATCGGATAAAGTATTAAACTAGTAAATATGTGGTCACTCGTGACCGACTAAAGCGCATTTTCCGCGTATAGAAAACCGACCAAAACTTAAAACCAAAGATTACAAAATCCTAAATTAGTAAGCCATCGGATCCAGTAATCATTCGTGGCCATAAAATGAGATCCAGTAACCATTCAAGGCCATAAAGTGAGATCCAGTAACCATTTGTGGCCATAAAATGAGATCCAGTAAGCATTAATGGCCATAAAATCAGATCCAGAAAGCATTAATGGCCATAAAATGAGATCCAGAAAGCATTTATGATCATAAAAGATGATCCATTAAGTATTCATAGACATAAAGTTAGATCCAGTCATAAGGAATCAAAAAAGTACCAAAAAATAATTCCGATTCCGGTGGGATTTGAACCAAGGACAGCTGGGTTTTGAAAAGTCATCATTTTAGTGTATTCGACCACACTAACACATACAAAGAAATGTCATTTTTGGTACTTTTTACTCTGGTTCCAGCAGAGGAAGTAACCATTCGTGCTGAATTTTTGGCAGCTTCTAGCCAGACATATTACACACATTTTAAGCCAAAAACCGCATCAAAAAAGCTTAAACCAGAGGAGGAGATAGCTCTACAGACAGACAGACAGACAGACAAAGTGCGGATAATAGCGTCCTTTTCTCAAGAGGAAAATGCGCTAAAAAATAAATTAACGCGATATCTACTAGCAGGGGCGTAGCCAGGGGGGTTTTGGGTGTCAACCGTCAACCACCACCCCTCTTATTTTCTCGAAGTTTACACTAGATATTATTGAACTTTTTAGATTCAAACCAAAAAAAAACGTCGAAATGTAGCAAAAACCTTCATGGCTACGCTCCTGTCTACTAGTTTAGGACTCCGTTAAGCTTGGACGAAATTAAATATTAAAAAATATGGTCTCGAGTCCACTGAAAAAATCAAAACTTTATTTGAAAAAACCAAAGATATGTTTTTTAATATACATTAAAAATTATTCAAAATAATTGATAGATACTTTTAATATTAGAATTGTAGATTGATATGTTAATCATATAAAAATAATGTAAATAAAATAACATGTAAGTAAACGTTTAATCAATACATGAAACTGATAATATTGTAAAAACATGATAAATGATAAATGTTAAAGATACATAAAGATAGTTTTCTGTATAACATAACCACAATAACGTTTTTATTGAGGTCAAACTATGCAACAGGAGGCCAGGTTAAATTTGGTGGAATATGATTCATGACTTTTATATTCTTACCAGTTTAAACCTGTTTTAGTAAGTTAGAAGGAGTTGGAATTTTTTTTATTATTTTGATCTAATTTTTAAGAGAAGGGCAAATCCATTGAAGAGTGGAAAATGCAAAAAGTATTATTACAGTTATAATTTTGATTGTAAGGAACTTTTATTCATTGAATAATTATAAGGTCATGAATTTAACGTTAAAACTATAATTTATCAAATTTAACGAATTTTTTCAGTTATTATACATGTAAAAAAATTAGTTTTAGGTGTCTTATTCTACCGTTTAGCTTGAACTGATCATCTTAACAGAATTCCACTAAATCGAGGCTAACGCTTTGAAAATAAATTAAATTTTTCTAAATATCTGCTAATGTTTCATTGAAAAAAGGTATCAGACCTTGGTATCAGGGCATCGTATTACACATAATTAACTTTTTATGTCAAAAATATATTATAAACATTTAATTTGTAAAAACACCCTTTTCAAATCTTTCTTATAATAAAAAAAAAAAAATAGCGTTTTTTTACTATATTTACTATTCTGAAGTTATGTTTTTAGAAAATGCACTTTAACTGGTCACGTCTCCTTTTTTGACTTCTTTTTTCATTATTACAATATGTATTACTTTTTTCATTACATTTCTTTATTCTGTTCTATTCATACAATTTTCGAATATTAAGCTAGGGGTAGGGATTCATGGTTTTCGGAATGAGATGGAGCAAGCGGAACAAAACAAAAATTTTTTAAAGTTTATCGGAATAATTCCGATAATTATCGAAGTGCAGAGAATCTTAATTTTCAGTTAATCATGATTAGGATAATTTTTAGAAAATGAACTAAAGCATTTTTAAGGTAATAACTTAAAAAAAATATATGAAAGACACAAAAAAGAATATTTTTTGAAGCTTATTGCTTCTCAAAACATTAAGTAAAAAATTTTGTAAAAAAAAAGTAAAAATTTTCAATAGCAAAGATAGAGCCTAGATAAATTTTCTTAAATATTTAGTTTAACTTTTTTTTTATCAAATAAAAAATCAATACTTTTAAAACATTTATTAAAGTTTTTTTTAAATATATTAGCTTAAATTTGGCATGAGAAAAGTCAGTATATTTTTTAATGTCTAACAATACCATGCAACTTTAATTTCCTTTGTAACGTCCTGGACGTTTTCCAAATATTCTCGTCCAGTTCCGTACCCCGAAAATCATACAGGACGGGGAAATATTTCTTGCAAATTTTTTTATTCATAGAATATAAAGCACTTTATGTTGAACTTTGAATTGCTTAGAATTTTCATTTTTGCGACATTTCGTGTCAAGTTTGTATAAACTTATGCTTTACATCCTTTTTCAATAAACTTTTTTCTTTAAATTTATTAAATTAAGTATGTAAAATAAATATTGATGATAATTGTTTTAATATGTTATAAAATTTACAAAAATTTATTTCTCGTTTTCATTTAAAAGAATATTTTTTTTTTTCCTTCTTTTTTTATGATTCGTAAATTAATTATATGTTTGCGTGACTGTGAAAAAATTAATTTTCATATAAGTGATTAACGTTAAAAGCAATATTGAACTAATTTTATTTTTAAGACTCACGTAAATTTAAACACATGAAATATTTAGATCAAGATATATAGATGGTCCAATACAAAGTATATTCGACCGACTCGACCAAACGCTTTTTTCTGTTTGTAAACAAACAAATGAAAAAAATTTCTTTGAAAAAAATTCTAAATCAAATTATAATTTTTTAATTTTTAACTCAAATTTGTTTACTGGATCTTCTTTTTGTGGTTGTAAAAGCAACATTACCATGTAAACTTTCGTTTCTAATAATTTTTAACCACAAAAACTAAATGAAAAGTCCAAAAATTTGTAGAACAAAATTTTCCAAATTTCTTTCATTGTGTTAGTGTTTTCACCAGTAAAAACGGTAACTGCTTTGGCTCATCTTTATATCTTGATTTAGATTTTAAGTTGAAATTTATGACTTATTTTTCTTTTTCTTTGCTGAATAATTTTAATCAGTTTTTATTTAGTTTATGAGAATATACTTAATATCGATCTACAACAGTGTATTTCAAATCATTCTAAATCATGTACAACTAAGATATTTCTTATGCATTATTTATTGATCAATACTTAAATCAATTTTATTATTTAACATTTTGCTTTTTAGTTAAAAAAATCGTAACTCATATGTTTGTTTGATGGCATATATTAGGTTTGGGATACACTATTTTATAGAATACTCTAATTTGTTTTCTATAATTTTTTATTCAATCTAATAATATTTTTATAATGTCGATGTAATATTATTTGATATAAAGGTTCTAAAGCAATTGGAAACCGTTTTGATGATCAAAGGTTGACATTAAGAATTCATCGTGGACGTGGTTCAAATTATCGCGAATCTCCACATAGCAATGGTAGTACCCAAAGTACAACAACAAGCATAGGAAGTGCCTCACCAGAACGCCTATCAAAATTTGTAACACAAAGAAAACACGAGAAAGTTAAAATATCTGTTTCGTATCCATCCTCAGATAATTTAGAAAATATTTCATCTTGTTCAACAAAAGGATCTAGTCAGTTATATGCTGTTCACTACACAATAAATGGTAAAGAAACCCAGTCGTCTCATTTATGTCGTGTAAATTCGACATCAAGTAAAAGAAGTAGCATTACAAGTCAAAATATTCCTTTCTTTAATAAGGAATTTTTAAATGCTAGTGATAAAGATAGGTCACCAAGAACAAGCAAAAAAATGGGCAAAAGAAACATCAAAGCTCAAGTTAAAAAGTTTCGAATGGAAACAAAGGGTAAGGTATTTTTGTATATGATGTAGTGATGAACTTTCATATTCTTTGGTGTTCTGACTACACAAAAATAAATCGCATTAAAATACTTTCTGCGTTTAGTAAATAAGTCAAATAGATTAGATTCGTTTCATTCGTTCATATATATATATATATATATATATATACATATACGCATATATACATATATCACATATATCTGATGTGAATAATTCGAGATTTGTGACCGTTACAGTTTCCCGATAAAAGTGCAAAAATTACACTTTTGTCTGTCTGCCATGCAAATTTCGAAGTTAAATACCACTTTTTCGAAAATTCAAAAATTTTTGAACTCAAATTAAACCATTTTCATAAAGAATTTTTCAAAGAAAATGATTCAGTCCATAATTCAAGACTACAATTAAGCCAAATTAACTATAAAAATCCAAAAAGGTTATGAAATTCGAGAAATAGTGTAACGTATTTTTTTGAATTTTTAATTTTCGAAAGTGCATACTTGAATACCCCTAGACTTTCGATAAGTCTGTCGAACTTGAATTATTCACATATTAATATGTATGGAGCTCGCCGAAAAAAATCGGATATAAAATTCAACGGTCATAAATTTTTTGAATTCTTTCTTCATTAATCGAAATTTCGAAAATCAAATTTTGCATTATTAAAGGACTTTATGAATGATTTAATGATGTTGAATCTTTCATTTCTCTTTCATAAAGCCTTTAAATAGCTTAACAGCTTTTATTCTGCTGTTATTGCTTTATTTTTGATAATTTCGAAAATTTTATTTATTTCAGAACTAAGAAAATTTGAATTTCAAGAAACCGTTAAAAACATATTTTGTTAATTTAACTGTTTTCCATTGTGTTTTCGCGTAATTTTTTGTTGTGAAAAGTTGCAGCAGCAGTTAAACTAAGTTTTAAGACATTAGCTAGATTTTATTGATGCTAATTGAGAGAAATTTTTCAATTTTTGTGTTGATTTCTGAAAAATTAAGCGTCAGTGACAGTGCTTAAAATCGATTTTTCTCTTTAATTATAGTGTTTCATATCAGAGTTGATACCTAGCATGTGCCTTCAAAAAGGTTTGCCTAGGCGTAGGCAAATTGAAATCAAAGGCACCTACCTTTGCCTTTGTCAAAGGCAGAAAAAATTGCCTTTGCCTTTGTTTTGCCTTTGCAAAGGCAGAACTTTGTCGTGGTGCCTTTGAATCTTTGCCTTTGTAAAAAAAAAATTTAACAAAAAGTTCCAAAAATTGATAAAAGTTAAAAATTTTCAAATTCAAAAATATCAAAGGCAAAGCTAGGCAAACTCAAAGGCAAAGGCATTGCCTTTGCAAAGGCAATGTTTTCGTGCCTTTGCCTTTACTGTGCCTTTGCAAAGGCAAAGGTTTTGCTAGATCAAAGGCAATGCCTGAGCAAAGGCACCTTTGTATCAACTCTGTTTCATATCATACTTTTTATGTCAATTTATAGATTTTAGAGATCTTTATCAAACTTTATCATTAGTTTTTGATTTTATTTCGTACTTAAAGAGAAAAACTCAAAAAAATATGCTGTCACTGACGCTGAAATTTTTTTTGGCGAGCTCCATATAATATATAAAATATGTATATGTAAAATATGTATACCATGATAATTAACCATTATTATTAACTTTTTAATTTACAAATAACAGTTACTAACACTTATCTACAGTTGTTTTTTGAGATCAAAAGTTGGAAAAAAAGCAATTTTGTGCTATCTTTCAACTTTAAATAGTCACAGAATCGCTTAAACAGCACCAAATTTCGTAAATATTTCAAAAATATTGGTCAGATAAATTCTATTAGTTGTATACCTAAATAAACCCAAATAAAAAATAATCACGTACACTTCAAACCTTCAGACCGCATTAAAAATGTTATTGCGTAGAAAAGACACTTTTATAGAAATAAAAATATCTTGAAAAAAAAAATTTGCATCTTCTATATCCATCCATGTAAAAAACCTTAAAAAAGATAGCTCTGCTTATTGAATTCTTAAAAAATCATATTTTCATAATTCTATTTTATAATATTTTCTGTTTTCTTTTCCTTTTTCTATTTGTATTCTTTTACATCAAAAAATACCTATGTACATATATAATGAAATCACGACTCCAAAAACTTGAGTAGCAGCCAAAACCTTAGCAATCATCGTTGGATTATTTGTCGTATGCTGGCTTCCCTTTTTTACGCTCTACCTTATACGACCATTTTGTGGAGACTGCATTAATCAATTGTTATTTTCTATAGTTTTTTGGATTGGATATTGTAATAGCGCCATCAATCCAATGATTTATGCGTTATTCTCAAGAGATTTTCGATTTGCATTTAAGAAAATAATTTGTAAATGTTTTTGCTCTGGTGAATCTGTCCGTAAGACATCAAGTCGCCGTAGTTCTGATTTGTCTGCATTTAGACGAGATGGTGGCAGAACGCCAAGTATATCACCAAGTGCCCTTGCTCATTCTTTTGGTGATGATAGTGATCCTATTAGTGATGATTTAATAAGATGACGTTCGTATGCACCTAGTATTAGCAGTTGTACTAGTGGAATGACAAGATTAAATACAAATACAAACTCTAATGAAATAAATAATTATAATAATTTAGATATAAATGGTGTTAATACTGTAAATGGTAGTGACAATAAAAGCAATCATGAAAAACTTGAGAATAATATTTGCATTGTAAATAACAGTAATATACGTACTGCATCGGTCTATGATATTTGCCACCCTTTGGTTATGTAACAAAATTTGTTATTTTAATCATTAAGATAAATTAATGAAAAAAAAATGTTAATTTGTTTGAAATGAAATTAATTCAATAGTTTTTGCTTATTCTTGTAGTTTCAAAAGTTATTGATAATCAATATCAAATAACAAATAT
Organism: Chironomus striatipennis; assembly: GCA_026123125.1. Classification (NCBI taxonomy): domain Eukaryota; kingdom Metazoa; phylum Arthropoda; class Insecta; order Diptera; family Chironomidae; genus Chironomus; species Chironomus striatipennis. Next base: position 26,294,853 of record CM047394.1, on the reverse strand, counting down.
TATTATAATATGTGAATAGGATTGAAATAATAAAAAATAACGATTTATTTAAAGTTTCAAATGTGTTTGTATTGTTTATAATGGTTTCAGAGTTGAAATCTGACATGTGACATGTATCTGTAAAAAGACATTATCTGTATGCGGAAAGATTTTTTTCGTCTGCATGCAGATCATCTGTAAAGACATTTTATTTGATCCAATAATTTTTGCTACTAATATACAACTATAAAAACTATAACATCTGTTATTTATAGATGAAAAAAAAAAATAGATAAAATTTAATTATAATTTAAAATGTAATGCTTAGTCCTGTGCTTAGTATAAAATTTTACTAGAGTTTGAAGCATATGATTTATTTTATTTTATTAATTTAAACTTTATTTTATATATATTTTTTAAACATGATTTTGCATATTTTGCTCTATTTTTTTTAGTCCTAGCTGTTATTTAGTTGCAAATATCTATTGAAATTTCTTTGTTTTTGGACAGAAAAAAACAATCTACAATTGGAATTATAATTATTAAGAACTACAATATAATACGGTTCTCTGCATTTATAGATTTGAAAATATACATTTTGATCTCTTTTAGTCAGAAATTTCCTCGACATAACTGTTATATAATGAATTATTTAAGTTATTACAAATAAAACGTTTTCCTTAAAAGTATGCAACATGAAACATATATAATAGAAAAATTCTCTAATCACACAAAATTCCGTTTATTACTTAATAACAACCTAATAAACAAAAAAAAAAATAAATAAAATTAATAATAACAATAATAATAAATAGAAATTACTTAATAAAAAATGGGTAAGATTAAATATAAGATACATTATCATTTACTCTATTGCAGTGGTGGCCAACCTTTTTTGTGCCGTGGCACACCTTGTGAGTAAGTCATGACCTAAACCGCACGCGGAACACGGTTCGTGGTACTTTTCAAATAAAAAAAATCGGCACACGGTTGGGCATTACTGCTCTATTACCAATGTTGTCCAAAATGGGCGTTTTGAAAATCGAAAAAATAGGCTGTTTTTTATAATGTCAAATTTTCATATATTTTTACTTAAAAATGTTATTTTCAGCATCAAAATATCAATAATTTAACAAAATAATTTTGATTTTATTACTTTAACTGGTATATTAGTAATATAGTCATAAAGTAAGATCCAGTAAGCATTCATGGCCATAAAGTGAGATCCAGTAAGCATTCATGATCATAAAATGAGATCCAGTAAACATTCATGGACATTAAATGTGATCCAACCATGAGGAATTAAAAAATACCACATTCTACACACATTTTAAGCCAAAAACCATATGAAAAAAGCTTAAACCTGAGGAGGAGTTAGCTCCACAGACGGACAGACGGACAAAGTGCGAATAATAGCGTCTTTTCCTGTTAGAAAAAAAAAATATATATTTTCCCCTATTTTTTAAGGTAAATTATTATTTTCATTTTTTTATGCTTTATCATGCTTAAAATGTAAATGAAACTCGCTTAGGGATTTTTTTTTTACATAATTCACTGTTGTAAAATCTGAAGATGATGAATAAATAAGTGCCCAGTCGAGAATTGTTTTATTATAAAATTTATAAAGAAAATGAGTATATCCTCCTTCTCCTAAAATTCTTGATAAAATTAGGAAATAGGTAATTGTTTTCCGAAAATCTTATAGCAAATCTTATGCAAGATCAATCAATCAATCAAGCTTATTCAATGCAATTTTTGATTCAAAACAATTTAAAAAATCCGACTTACGTAGAAAGCCACGAACTTCCACGCCACCTTACCAAAAATTTTTTTCACAGACAGATTACAGCATATATACTTATAACAAATTATCATATATAAAATTATTTATTGATTGATACAATTTAGCTAATATTAGTGGAGAAAAATCTATGAAAAAGTGTACTTGCAACTCGTGGTGAAATGATTTCAATGTGGATGAAGTTGTACTTTTAAGGGTAATCTTGGATGTGGTAGATGTTGTTGGGGGTTGTGGATGAGATGTGCGGAACGAAACGAAATGGAACAAGCATCATGCGAAGCATGATACGCAGTGGAGCGGAGTGGTCTCATCCAAAACCCCCACCAACATCTACCACATCCAAGACTTCCCTTAAGAGTACAATTTCATACATATTGAAAAAAAAAAGAAACGTAAAAATTGTAAATCAAAGTTGTGAAATTTAAAATATGTTTATTAAAATTATTCGAGGTCACGCGTTAGAAAAATTTTTGGGGGTTCGAAAAAATCAGTTCTTTGGCTTTTTGATCCTTTAAGGGAGCATTTAAATTGGAAAATTTCTTTAAATTATGAATCTACTTATCGAGACGCACATTTTTGTACCAAAAACTTCTAATAAAAGTAGTGGGAACATAATGAACACGAAAATTGACATTTTGGGTGAAACCAATAACTTACACGCGATGCGTCATAAATAACTTAATCAGCAAATTAAAGCTCATTTTGTATTTTAATAGATTCAAATCCCAAATCGACTTTTCCTTTTGAGAAAAGGACGCTATTATACGCACTTTGTCTGTCTGTCTTTCCATCTGTGGCTGTCTATCTACTCTTCAAGTTTAAGCTTTTTTTGATGCGGTTTTTATCCGACTACCGACACTTCGAAATTTGTCAGTTAAAAACTGTCAAATTTTTGAAAATAAAAAGTGTGAATGTGTTAGTGAATTTTTTCACTAATTATAATTTTCAAAATAATTTATCGATTGAAGCTTTTCCTTAAAAGCTTTTCTAATCAAATGGTAGAAAAATTACTAAAGAATAAAATTTATTTAATAAATCAAGATCCAGAAATGAAAAATTCAAAAATATTTCGATTTGAAATTTTTTGTTTGTTTACATTTATTTTTTGTTTACATCTAATTTCGAAGTTTTCGAAATTAATTTCGAAGTTTTTCGAAATGAAGTGACGGTAGTCGGGTTTTTATTATTATTATTATTAAATTATTAAAATTAAATAATAATTAAATTAAATAATTTATTATTATTATTATTATTATAAAATTTGTGTATCATATCTAGCTAGAGGCTGCCAAAAAATCAGCACAAATGATCACGTTCACTGCTGGAACTCGGATCCCAGGTTTGGCGAACAACTCTCTGTCCGTTAAATTTTGAAAAATTTAAAAAAAAATTTGAGTTCACTAACACTATCAAACAATTTTTTAAAATAAACAATGTTAAATATCAACATAATTTGATCAATTTCTTTGTCAAGAGTATGATTAAATGTTTAATTGATCTTAAATCATCATTATTTACGGTTTTAATTAAGATCCAGTGAATAAATTTGTTGCAAAATGAAAATTTTTCTAAAATTAAATTTTTGTCGAGTGTGTTCAGAAATTCAAATTTTGTACTTTAACGATAAAATAAGGTACCTTTTTGCTTCTGAACACAAAAAATAAGAACCGTTCGCCATACCTGGCTCGGATCAAATCCCATCGGAAGTAGAATTATTTATTTTTTGCTTTTTTGATAATTTTTTATTTCTAATACGTGGCTAGCACCATGAAGGCCATGGGTTCGATCCTACTCATGAGCAATTATTTTCTAATTTTTTAATATTTTTTGTTATCATATAATCAATTTATTTTTATTTTTTGATTTTGTATCTTTTTTGGTTTAATTCTTTGTGTATTTACTAATCGCGGAAAATGCGCTTTTATCAATCACGAGTGGCCACTTTTATACTAGTGTTTGTATCACTTTGTTATTATTGCTTTTTTCAATTTACGAAAATTTACATTTAAGAGAGAAAGAAAAGAAAATAAGAGTGGTTCTCTGAAGTTAAATTAATTCGAGTTTTATTGAATACCAGTATTTACTTTTATTTTATAGAGTGGCAAAATAAATTTAATTCATTTTTATTTGCGAATCTTAAAATATTTCTATGGCATTTAAAGGAAAACTTGATAATCTCAATTCATTTACTTTTCTTTCCTTTTTAAATTTTATACAGAGTTACTTGAGAGTTCAATATGAACACACGATTAGACAAAAAAAAAAATCATTTTGGTTTGAATTGATATGGGGCCGTTCATTTAGTACGTTACGCTTTAACAAACTTTTTTCAAAAAAGTACAATAGAATTCTTGGAATTTCTATTTTTTTATTCTTATTTAAGGGCGTTTCCACAGATTGAAAATTTCAAAAAAATCGACTTTAAATGAAAAATTCTCTTATTAGAGCTATCTAGACGATCAAAATACTTATTTTTGTCATGTAGAACGTTGAGTTCTATCTATTTGTCCTTTAATCTTGTTTATAAGTGCATTCATTTGTGAATAATTTTGATTTTTGCAAGCGTTACTTGGTAAGAAAAAGTTGAATTTAATTTTTTGCAAAGTAACGTTAATAATTTCCTAATTAATGCGTTTGGTAGGAAGATAATAAGATAAATGAGTAGAATTCATTGTTTTACTCATGAATAACTAGTCATTGCATCGTCTAGATATCTTAATTTACACAATGGTCTGAAATCGAAAAAAGTGTCCAAAATTTATTTTAAGTCGTGTCTTTTAAACCTCATCATTTAAATGCAGTATTATAAAATATAAACTAACGCATTTTCTGTGAAAATATCAAGCTTCCAATCGTTGTCTAACTCTGTCAATAACTATCCAAAGTCACGAAAAATTTGTTTACAAAAACACCATGAAAAAGTTTTCATAAATTTCTCCACTTTCTATTGGTTTCTGCATGTTCTAATTACTGTCAATAGCTTAGTTAATGTACAAATTTTATGTTAAAGCTTATAAATCATTAACCAAATGCTTTATCATTAGGGAAAATGCATTTAATTTTTTTGAAAATTTCCAAAACTTTAAACGTTCATAAGTATTGTTTCCTGTCTCCTTCCGTCTCTGAAACTCATACAATTCGAAAGATTGAATCTTTATTTACCTTCTAATCGTACTCTGGCAATGCCAATCGATGCCAATTTTCAGTTATTTGCAATTTAATTTCACTTGTTTTTCCAAATTTTTCCATACAAATTTGCTTGTGCACAAAATTTTTTGAGAAACAATTTCAAATTTTTAATGAAAAATCATATTTATCCTTAATATTATTAGCTAATATTTTCAGAGATGTATGATTAAGACATGACAAAGCTATTGACACTTTCAAAATAAAGAAAATCAAACAAAACTTTGCGACCTCTAAAGTTTACAACAAAATATAAATTTTGGACACTTTTTTCGATTTCAGACCATTGTGATTTAGAGAAAATTGATTTTTGACCAAAATTTTTGAAGAAACACATCTGTGGAAGTTCCCTTAAATTTATTTTTGAAAATTTCCAAAACTTTAAATGTCCATACCTAAGTTAAAAAGGGGTTTCAAGGGGTCTCTGAAACCTACCAGAATCCAAAGATTCACAATGGTCTGAAATCGAAAAAAGTACTGGGGGACCTCGATTTGAGTAATTTCGATTTGAGTAACTAAAGTGCTCCCATACAAAAATTCAAATTTTCTTTTTTTAACGGTCATTTTCCATACATTTCGATTTGAGTAGATTTTTTCCGGAACCAAACAATTACTCAAATCGAGGTCCCCCAGTATCCAAAATTTATTTTAAGTCGTGTCTTTTAAACCTCATCATTTAAATGCAGGATTATAAAACATAAACTAACGCATCTTCTGTGAAAATATCAAGCTTCCAATCGTTGTCTAATTCTCCCAATAATTATCCAAAGTCACGAAAAATTTGTTTACAAAAACACTATGAAAAAGTTTTCATAAATTTCTCCACTTTCTATTGGTCTCTGCATGTTCTAATTACTGTCAATAGCTTAGTTAATGTACAAATTTTATGTTAAAGCTTATAAATCATTAACCAAATGCTTTATCATTAGGGAAAATGCATTTAAATTTTTGATTGTATTGTTTCCTGTCTCCTTCCGTCTCTGAAACTAATACAAATCGAAAGATTAAGTCTTTATTTACCTTCTAATTGTACTCTGGCAATGCCAATCGATGCCAATTTCCAGAAATTTGCATTTTAATTTCACTTGTTTTTCCAAATTTTTCCATGACACTTTCAAAATAAAGAAAATCAACCAAAATTTTGCAACTTCTCACAATGGTCTGAAATCGAAAAAAATGTTCAAAAATACAAAAAAGTCATGTCTTTTAAACCTCATCTTTTAAATGCAGTATTACAAAACATAAACTGATGCATCTTCTGTGAAAATATCAAGCTTCCAATCGTTGTCTAACTCCGTAAATCATTAACGAAAGTTACAAAAAATTTGTATACAAAAACACCATGAAAAAGTTTTTCAAAGATTTTCCACTTTCTGTTGTTTGTTTTATGTTCTAATTGCTGTCAATACCTTAATTAATGCACAAATTTTATGGTAAAGCTTACAAAACATTAGCCAAATGCTTAATCATTAGGGAAAATGCAATTGAAATTTTGAAAATTTCCAAAACTTTAAATGCTCATAAGTTAAAAGCGGGTTTTACAGGGTCCGCGAAACCTAACAGAATCCAAAGATTGAGTCTTAATTTAGCTTCTAATCATACTCTGGTAATGCCGTTTTATGCCGTTTTCTTGATATTTGCATTTTAATTTCACTTGTTTTTCCAAATTTTTTCATATAAATTTGCTTGTGCACAAAATTTTTTGAGAAACAATATAAAATTTTTAATGAAAAATCATATTTATCCTTAATATTATAAGCTCATATTTTCAGAGATGTATAATTAAGACATGAAAAAACTATTAACACTTTCAAAATTAAGAAAATCAACTAAAACTTTGCGACCTCTAAAGTTTACAACAAAATATAATTTTTGAACATTTTTTTCGATTTCAGACCATTGTGCTTCTGAAGTATTCTCCGAAATATAATTTTCGAACATTTTTTTTCGATTTGAGCAATTCTACAGATGAAATTTCACACCAAAATTCATTTTTCTCTCTACTCACTAATTTTTCCATTACTTTACCTATTCTCAATGATGTATTTCTTCATTTAACACCTTTAAGACTTAATTACGCATGTCAAAACACTCTAATTTCCGAGATATTTTCACTTTTATGCCCATTGCTTATACCTTTTTTTCGAAAATTGCCCATTTTGAATTTTTTGAATGATTAATTTGAAGCTCATGAGCACTTATGACGCTTCTTTATTGAACTAACTGATAGTTCTTTGTTTGTTCTATCACTTTTGCAGCTAACTAACACTTAAATATCAATAGTTAAGCAAAATATATTTTAACTTTTCTTAAAAACTTCCTGAGGTATAAGCTGGTATAAGGAAAGTTCCACGGATGTGTTTCCATCAAAAATTTCGTCCTAAATCAATTTTTCTGATAATACAGCTATCTAGACAATTTGATAACAATCTAAACATATGTAAAACAATGAATTTTATCTATTTGTGCTTCAATCTTACCTATAAATGCATTAATTAGTTAATTATTTTAATTTTTGTGAGCGTTGCTTGGTAAGAAAAAAATTCAACTTTTTCAAAAAATTTAAGACCGTTGAATTTTTTCCCATTTTTTTCTGCCATACTATTAATTGCTATTAATTAGGTATATAATTTATAAATTTTCGTCATTTCTCTGTATGTCATTCCGCCCCTTTATTATTGAGAATTTTGCGAGAGATTTTAAGATTTTTTGAGAATTTCAATGTTTGTTTTTCTACCTGAAATTATATTTTTGGCACTGGATGTTATTATTCCTCACTTTTTCTGACTGGATCTTAATAATTGGGAATAGGATGTTCTTATGCCCCATTTTTCCTAAATGGATCTTAACATTTTAAAACTGGATGATCCTATGCCTCTTTTTTCTTAACTGGATCTTAATATTTTGGAACGGGATGTTCTTATGCCTCATTTTTCCTAACTGGATCTTAATATTTTAGAACTGGATGTTCTTATGTCTCATTTTTCCTAACTGGGTCTTAATATTTTGAAAATGGATGTTCTTTTGCCTTATTTTTAGAACTGGATGTTCTTACCTATTCTTGTATATGGAATATAAAGAAGAATAAAAAATATTTGAAACATAATTTTACTGTTAGGATATAAAAAATCTTCATATAATTCCGAATATTTAATTTAAAAATTTACCCGTCATGCTTGACGGGGTACTATACTAGTATATATTATATGCTCCTTACATTTTTCCATGCAAATGCTTTTTATGCTGATTTTTAACTGAAAAGAAAAATGGAATAAATAATACAATAACTGCAAAATTTTATGTAAAGAACAAAATTTTTGACTCTTTATTTTTCTTCAATTTTCATTTTTACTTTTTTTTATGTAAATTTTATTTACAAACATTATTCATTAAGGATGTCTTTTTAATCCAATATTCGATTAATCCATTTTAAATGCGGTCGTTATTCATTGGACATTTTGGTTTTAAATCATTTTAAAGATGTGAAAACCTAATCAACTTATTAAAGTCCTTATGATAATAAAATAGTAATGCTCTTAATATGGAAGCTACTTGCCAAAAAACAAGAACTCTTCATCATATTTAAAATGCAATTTTTGACAGAGCAGCACAGTTAACAAAGGTAGATGAAAAAAAAAAATATAAAAAAATACCATAAAATTATCATAGGTACTTTGCAAAAAATATATATAATGATTTTCACATCAATAAAATGGGTTTACGATAATTAAGGATAATTTAAAGTAGAGTAATCTTGATAAAGGAAAAGGAAGACTTAGGTCATTGGTAAAGATATAGAAAGAGCAGTTTTGAATGGCAGTAGGTGTGAGAATTTTCGCTTAATTACTAATAACTTAATTGATTGATTTCAGTTCTCAGTAATTAATTAAAATTTAATGCCAATAGTGTTCGTTATCATATCGTGAGTCATATGAACCATCATCTTCTTGTTTGTAATGTCCATAATGTCCATGTGATTGATGTGATTGAGCCTCTGCAACGAGAGCAAAATGTTTAGCTTTCTCGGCTTTGACTTCTTCTGTTTCTTCTGGAACTCCATTATGGATAACTGGGTAGTGATAAGGTCCATGGTAAGCATTATGTGATTTCCATTCATCATGAGCTGGAGCATAATGGGCACCACTGTGTACAAGTTTGGATTTAACATCAGCGACTAAAGCAAAATGTTTTGCCTTTTCAGCTTGAACTTCAGCTGTGTCAACAGGAATTCCATTAATTGGTGCTGGGGCTGGTTGATGTGCCCAATGATTATAATGAGCTGGAGCGATTGGAGCAGCATGATGATTATCTTTCCAAGCCAATTGTGGATGATAGATCAATGGATTAGCGGGTAAACCTTGGAGAGCACGTTGATGAGCAGCAAAATGGATAGCCTTTTCATGTTGAACTTCGGGTGTGTCGACTGGAACATAAGCAGAACGTTTGTGATGGTGATGTAATCTAGCTTTTGCTTCAGCATGAGCAGCAAAGTGAGCGTGTTCAGCAGCAAGAACTTCTGGAGTTTTTGATGGAGCTAATGGTGCATATGCAGGGATTCCCCAATGAGCATGATGAGTAGCAACAATTGGAGCGTGAGCAATAACTGGTACGATCGATGCTGGACTTTTTGGCAAATTTGTAGCTGAAACAACTTGGAAACCATGATGAGGATCAGCAACATACTTTACTGATTGAACATGACCGTTAGCATCTACGTATGAATATCCTCCGTGAAGGGATCCATCATGTGATTTTGCTTCATGTTTTGTGCTAAGTGGGTCTGAATATCCGTATCTGTTTTTATGAAAAATTTTTTTCATTGAATTAATTTCTTTATAAAGTAGATTAAGTTCCAAACTTACGAGTATCCACCAAGTCCATCTTGAGCTTGATATTGAGTTGAAATTAAACTTGCTGAGCAAGATGCGACAAACAATGTTGCAATCACCTATGAATTATTATTTAGAAATTAGTGATCGATATGTAGAAAATATATTTATGTAAAATAATGAATAAAATTTTGATTATTCAATTGAGATATATTGTGCAAATTATACTATTCAAATTGCACAATTTTCTCTTCCATTTAAAATTATTTCTCTTTTCTTATTGTGGTTAAACAAGAAGTGAAACTTTCTGCTTATAAAACTGCTGTAGTTTACGCTTCATTTAAAATTGCAATTTTTTATGATTTTGTTAGGCGAATTTATTTCCTAATTTTGCTTTAACAGTTTGCTCTAATTACTTGCAAAATTACTTAAACGTCAATATTTTTTAACGGTAAAAATTTTTATCTCATTAATATTTGATTGAATATTCTTAAAAATATAGTACGTTTTTATCGTTATCTTCAAAAGATTTTAAAACTATTTATGGGAATTTCCACAGATGTGTTTCTTCAAAAATTTTGGTCAAAAATCAATTTTCTCTAAATTAAGATATCTAGACGATGCAATGACTAGTTATTCATGAGTAAAACAATGAATTCTACTCATTTGTCTTATTATCTTCCTACCAAACGGATTAATTAGGAAATTATTAGCGTTACTTTGCAAAAAATTAAATTCAACTTTTTCTTACCAAGTAACGCTTGCAAAAATCAAAATTATTCACAAATGAATGCACTTATAAACAAGATTAAAGGACAAATAGATAGAACTCAAAGTTCTACATGACAAAAATAAGTATTTTGATCGTCTAGATAGCTCTAATAAGAGAACTTTTCATTTAAAGTCGATTTTTTTGAAATTTTCGATCTGTGGAAACGCCCTTATCTGCTTTTATTTGGGTTTTATGACGTCCGATACGATCCAAAAAATTGTTATCAACTCTTTTTTTTTATTAATAGAATGCAATTTTTTACGAAAACGTTAAATTTTCAAAATATTTTTAACAGATTTTTGCATAAATTAAATTCTTGGAAAAGTCACTTTAGAAAAACTTAATTTTGTTTTTTATCACAGATTATCACTTTATATCACTTTATCATATTTTTCACTCATATACTTACAAATGCTTTCATTTTGAATTTAAAATTTTAAGAAATAGATAAGTGGAAAATATAAAAATGCTGCAGAAACCTCCTAGTAGATGCTAGGACTGTTTGAAACTGTGATTCCAACATGCCAATCCACTGGCTTTTATACAAAGCAAAACAAAAAACTTTTAATTAGGCAACAATACGGCAAGAATCAGCTGTGGCGGCGGCAAAACCAAACACATTCATAATTTTTTTTTGCTTTACTTCTCATATTTCCTATAAAATATATGGTTCAAGCTCTATCTTATAATTTAAATCCATATATTTCTCACTTTAATAACACAGACAGTATATTTTTCGCCCTCTATTAGATGTATGTATGCAATATATAATAGAGAATACAAATAATTTCGTATGTGAGTATTTTCATAAATTTTTCCATCATTTCAGAGCAAGCAAACAGGTAAGTAGGGGCAAGTGAAAAAATAATAATGCAATAATTAGTCGTGATTATTTAATTAATTTTTAAAGAAAAAGAAAAAATGCATTAAAGCAAAAAGAATAAGAATATGTCTGCTCAAAAAGAAAAATCATTCAGAAATTACTTTTAATTCTCATTCAAAAATTGTTTTCAAATTTTGATTGATTTTTTAATTATATTAATAAAGTAATATTTTAAGAAATTTAATTCGGTCCAATTCATGAGTGACGCTGTTGATTAATTTATTTATTTTATCCGTAACCTTGATTTCAGTAGTTTTGAATCGTTTTATTTTGTTGCTTTGGTAAACAGCACATTTGCAGCAATTTATTAATCGATTGACAAGCGTAACAAACAAGATATTACAACAATAGTAAAAATGCTTGGTAGATGTAAGCAAAACGGAGAAGAAAACATGAAAGATAATTGGAATGTGAGAATTTATTTGTGTGGTACGAGCTAGTGCGCAGAAATAGCGCGGGAGATTTTTTCATTACTTACTGATTTGTTTCCGAATTTTTATTAAAAGTAATTTTAGTCTTTAACACATGTAACATGTTACAATAAAAGTATTCAAAATATGCTCATATTAAAATATCTGAATTCTTATTTTTTTAAATAGTGACTTGTTTAATATTAAAATATTTTGTTTAACAACATTAGTGATTTTGGTAAAAGATCGTTGAATTTCTTTATCAAAGTTACAATTTCAGGCTAAGCTAAGTTTTAGGAAACTCTTTCCCCTTTCATTGTTCTAATTAGAAACTCGATTCAAGAGTTAGATAAAGTTTGGAGGTTTTTGACAAATAAAGAACCCATTTTTTACGCTGTAAATCTAAACAATATGTTCTTTCTCTAGATTAAACTGGAGTGCTTGCTTAGTCAAGAATTTAGTCAAATCTTTTCCACGGTTAATCATTGTCAAATCAATTTCATTCAATTGAAAACTGCGTTGTATTCTGGCAATTCTTTTAATTCTGATCCATTCATTTGCATCATATGCATTTGTAAATCAACTTTTAAAAAAATTTCTCTATGATGAAACTTCTATAGAAACAGAAATACTTTTAAACTTTTTTTTTAAAAAAAAAAAAAATAAATAAAGACACATTAAAAATATGCTACAAAGTTTTAACTTTCTATTTTTTGTAGATTAGAATTCAAAAATTCTAAATTTCAATTAATTTTTTTTTGAAACTACCTAATTTTTAAAATAAAATGATAATCTTTTAAAAGCCGTTAATTTAGTACGTTCGTATTTTATTAGGGAGGAGGGTTTGGAAAAATGCAACCATTTGTAACAGGGAGGGAGGGGTATTTGAAAACATAACGTTCTTGCAGAACTAAAAATTTTAAAGTATTTGCAATAGAAAATTTTGCTTTGAAATCTAGATTTTTGTAATATTCAGATCATGTAAATTTAGTTTTTGTACGTTAAAGAAAGCTTTCTTTCGAAAATTAGTTAAGTATTTTATTCAATTGATATTTTTTTATCTGATGTGTGCAATTCAAATATTGTGTCCGTTACAGTTTCCAAATAAAAGTGCAAAAATGCCATTTTTGTCTGTCTGTCATGCGAAATTCGAAGTTAAACACCCCTTGTTCGAAAATTCGAAAAAATTTAAATTCAAATTAAAGCATTATCGTGTGGAATTTATCAAAGTAAATAAATGAATCCATGATTAAGGACTAAAATGATGTCAAAGAAGTGATAAAAATCTAAAATAGATATTAAATTCAAGAAATAGCGTAACGTATTTTTTTGAATTTTCAATTTCCGAATAAACTTAATTGAATACCCCTAGACTTTCGATAAGTCTGTCGAACATGAATTGCGCACATCAGTTTTTTATAAAGTTTATTTTTTATAATAATTTTTGGGTCTAATAATAAACTAATGTAGAATATTACCTGGTACTATTTAAAGTTTCTAAAACTAATTTTCCAAAAATTTCCAAATAATATATTCCATATTTTCCAAAAAATTGCAATCCAACAAAATCCATTCCAAATATTTCTTTTTCCAAAATATTATTTTCCAAATAATTCCATTTCAAAAAATTTCGTTCCACGATAATATTTTCCAAAAAAATATCGCCCGCCCTACCTACCAAATATTTTTTTGTAAATTGAAAAAGAAATTTGAACGGGGGTTGACAATTTTTGCCTCAACGTACTAAGTGAACGGCCCCTTATAAAGGATAAAAAAATATTTAAAGAAATAAATCGATTTAAAATTTTTTGAGCTTTTAATAATAGAGTAAAAAAATGAAATTTCTTTTTTATTCAACTAAAAATGTTAAGACACCAATTCGTTTAAAAATTAACAAATAGTATTTCAATCCTATAATAGAAAATAAATAAATGAGGAAACAAAAAAAAAATCTGAAAATGAGGTAGTCAAGGTTAAAATAAAGTATTAATGCTAACCATAATGTGTATTAAAAATCAATTAAAAAAGTAAAAAGTTATAAATTCATAAGCAATTTTCTCGTTTTGCTTTCAATTTAAAAAAAATTTCCCAATTTTTAAAATTATGACTTTTATTACTGGTAACAGAAATTGCACAATCATTCACATTCCACATAATTCTACTTACCTATACAGTGCATTGACCAGAACGATCGCGTGAAGCTGCATGCAAATATATATGTAAACACTATGTAATCAGGAATGAAACTAGAGAATGAGTTGCTATTTAAGCGCATTCGAAGATTTCTTATTTTTTCTAGCATTTTTTTTTTTTTTTGTTTATTTTGATGATGATTTTAAAAAAATGTAACAACAAGTCTAGGGAAGAGTTAAATGTTGCTACTTATTGCCTTTTTAAACAACAATTAAACAATTATCGAGTTTCTCAGAAATTCAAAATAATAAAAAAAAGAAATACAAAAAAAAAAAATGTATAGTCTATTTGAACCAAAAGCATGCATGCAAACATGGGCAAACATATGAAATGCATTAATTTGAAGTTATTGAACCGCCTATAATACGTATACCGTTTGTCTTTATTTAACACAACCAAGAAATTTTTTTAGGCGCAGCATAAATTTAAAAAAAAAAAAAAAAAAAAAAAAAGATTAAAAGTAGGTAAATATCAATTGGATTTTTGATAATCTCTTAAAATAATAATAATAATTTTAGAATGGTATTGGTCCTTTAAATTAATTAGTATTATAATAAAAAAGATAGCATTCTTCTCTACTTGATACGAAATTATTAAAGTAATACTGAACTGAACTTGAAATTTCATTCATTCTTTTCCTTAAATGTAATGAAATAAATATTTTTTTTTTTTTCACTACAGTTACTATTACAGTTTATATCATGATCAATATACATGCTCTTGATTTTTTTTCGGGGGAATTCAACTTGTTTTGTGATTTAAATATGCAATGTTTATATGATACAATTATCGCATACAGAAATGCGCACCTGGTTAAAAGTTATACTTTTTTGTAGTATGTTGTTTTGGTATGCATTGTGTAAGCATTTTTCATTGAACGAATGTCAAGTTTTTTTAAAAATATTTTATTGCAATAACAGCCGTTATTAATTATAATGTTATGGTAGGTGTAAAATTCAAAATAATGCAAAACGTATTTGTGCGGAACTTGTAAAAAAAAAATAATAAAATAAAATAGAAACTCAATTTAAATTAAAAAATTAAAACTTCTTAAATGGGTATTCAAATTTGGAATAAAAAGAAAAACTAATTTTAAAAAATAAAAACGATTTTTCATTTTTTTTTTTTTTTGTTTATTAATTTATTTATAACAACAAGTTCATCATGAATAACATCAAAAAACATCAACATTTAATGATAACATCTAGATTGGAAAACATTTTACAATTTCTAACATACATATTCCATTTTTAGCGCATTTTCCTCTTGGGAAAAGGACGCTATTGTCCGCACTTTGTCCGTCTGTCCGTCTGTCCGTCTGTCCGTCTGTCTGTCATCGCATCTCCTCCTAGGGATTAAGCTTTTTTGATGCGGTTTTTGGCTTAAAATGTGTGTAGTATGTCTGGCTAGAGCTGGCGAAAAAATCAGCACGAATGGTCACTTCCTCTGCTGGAACCAGCGTAAAAAGTGCCAAAATTGCATTTCTTTATATGTGTTAGTGTGGTCGATTGCACTAAAATGTTGACTTTTCGAAACCTTAGCTGTCCTCGGTTCGAATCCCACCGATGACAATGTTCTCTTTTTTACTTTTTTTGATACTTTTTTGATTTCTAATGACATTTAATGTTGAATTATGTCATAATTTTCAATTTCTACAATTTTCCCGAGTTTTTCCGAAGATTTTTGTTAAAATTTTCAATATTTTCATACAATTTTCATAGATAGGGTAAAAAATATTGAAATTCGTACAAAACGAAAAATTTTTTTTCAAAGTCCTGTAACTTTTATTGGAAGCATTACTGATTTCCCAAATTTTTCCTACGACTTTGCTTATATTCCAAATTTTTTTATTCGAACTTGAAAAGAGCAATTTGTGCAGCATAAAGCAGAAAAAAATCCACTTTATTTCAAATATTGAAATTCGTACACACAAATATTGAAATTCGTACACTCAAATATTGAAATTCGTACACCAAGTACTTACGATTTTTGCATCCAAAACTTGATAAAAAATTAATATTCTTGCAGTATTTTCATTTGAGGAGGTTTTTATTCATCCTGAGCAGCTTAATTATGCTTTAAATTTAATTTATTTAATTTGTTTACACAAAAACAATTGAAATTCTTCACCGCCTACTATTGAAATTTTGTACGAATTTCAATATTTCTTCTGTACGAATTTCAATATTTGGAATGATGTGGATTTTTTTCGTATAAGCAGTGCTAATTTATGCCTTGACTTAATTTAATTGGAAAGTAGAGTGCACGAGCAAAGTCATAAGATCTTAACATATGGCCAATCTTGAGTTTAAAGGCAATTTTTTCAAGTCTAAAAATTGTGAAAAAAAAATTTTGTAAATTTGTTCGTACGAATTTTGGTTTTGTACGAATTTCAATATTTTTTACCCTAATTACTTTTTCCATATTTTTTGATATTTTTATTGTTTTAATTTTCTATTTTCATGGATTTTTCATAGTTTTTCAGGAAAATTTTGTGAAAATTATAAAAACTTGCATTTATATAAAAAAACTCATCAATATAAATAATTAAATTGCCACTTAAACTTTTTGAAAAAAAGCGCAGCAGTGGAGTAAGTGGAAGAGCGCGTGATTCCTGATTTGAAGGTCATGGGTTCAATCCTAGCCCGTAGCCGAATTTTTTTTTGCTTTTTTTATTTTTTTTTAAATTTTATGTCGCTTAATGATAACTTTTTATTAAAAATAATTTTTTTTCCTCATGTTTCACTCACATTTTTTTTCTGTAAATTTTAAATTTCTGGTAAATAAAGAATATTTATAATTAAATATTAGGCTTTATACTTTTGGGGTTTTAATTCTTTGTGTATTTACTATACGTGGAAAATGCGCTTTCGTCGGTCACGAGTGACCACGTTGATACTAGTTTCTTCTATAGGTATAAGGTTTTATTGAAATATAATATTAAACTTAGACTTAGATATTTCGAAAAAATGTTTAAAAAAATGTTCTAAATTTGCATTTTAATTTTGCATTAAAAGTAAAAAAAAAAGTATTAAATTTCCTTCAAATATTGAAAAATGTTTCCTATAACTTTACGGTAAATTTGGAGTCAAAATGTTAGGTGAATCATATAAAATCTGAGATATTTTTCGAAATTTTACAATATAACAATAATAAAATTATCATAATTAACAATTTTGTTAATGGTTACTTTAGTTATAAGTATTGCGGATTTTTTTATTGGATTTTAGTTTGAATTTAAGCTTTTCCTTTCAATTGTCATGTTTTTAAATGTGTAAAAGAGGTAGATGGATATAATTTCTAAATATATTAGCAGGTTCCTGACTAGATTATTGTATAAATTAATTATGTTATTTTATTTAACATAAAATTCATTTTTTACTAGATTAAATTATAACTTTAATAAATCAAATAATTTTCAAAAAGATTTTTAAGTTACAAAATTTGGAATGTAATTAGCTAATTTACTTTTTGCAACAAACAATTGTTCTTTTTTTTTAATTTGTTAAAGAGATTTGCTATTAATTTATACATAAATTGCTATGTTTGAATATTAATTTATACTGTTGTTTCTAAATAAAAATGTTCTATAATTGAGTCATTGCTGTCGCTTCCTTCTACAGAATTTGTCAATTTTTCATCTTTGTTGATTTCTTCTTCACTTGATTGAATAATCTTTATATAATGTCTAACACTTTTTGATGAGTTAAGTACGGAAGAGTTATCACATTCTAACATTAATTTTTGGAAGATTTGTAAGTCTATTTTAGCTTTCCAAATCTCATTTTCACTTGCAGCATCTAAATAATGTATACAAATATAAAAATAAAAAAATTAAGCACATTATTTTTTGACTATTTTAACAATATCAGTAATCATTGATTTCCTTTTTTAGAATTATTCGTTTTTAGGGAAATAATAATTCAAAACAACAATGAAAGCTGAGCTGAAATAAATCAAGCTTATTAATAATAGAAATATCCAATATTTATATATGAGGTCATATGAACAGAGTACACCCCCCCCCCCCCCACAATCGCCCCAAACAAAACTAACACTATCAAAATTTTCCATTGTTTCCGGTATAGAAAGTTTTGCTGGTGTTAGTAAATTTTTCAAAATTTAACGGTCATTTTCTTATATGACCTCATATACATATATATATATATATATATATATTGGAAATATCATTAATAAAATAAAAAAAAGAATTGAACTTGATTGAATTAGTTTTTTTCTTGCAAAAAATTAAGAAAATATATGTACTGTTGAAAATTAGCTTAATTGCAGAGATAAAAAAAATGATTTTCATACAAAACTGTAAATAAAAAAAAGATAAATAAAAAATGGTAAAAAAAATAAGTAACACATTATTTAATAAACCTATAAATTAATATTGGAAAGAACAATCAATTACAACATTTATTAAAAGCTTAAATTATAAAACGATAATGTTAAAAAAAATGGTAACTTAATGCTACAATATAACACAAGAGCAACATATACACTTTGAATTTGATTTATTATTTAAATTTGATAATCCACTGCCACTATTTTTTGAACTGCATTCTAACTGAGATTCACGTCTTAAAATTTCTAATCGTGTTTGGAGTTGACTAGCTGAAACTGAATGATTAAAGTTCTGATAATTTTGAAGACAAGAAGAAGAATCTTCATGAATATTATCAGTTTTATGCTTATATGCATCACAAATCATAATGTTATCTTCATCATTTGTTTCATTTATAAAACTTTCATCCTCCATTTCTGGTTGTGGTGAATGCGATTCAATACTCTCAGGAGTATATGGATCATTAAGTTTTCGTAATTGTGAAGGACTAGATGAGTATGTACTTGTTAAAAATTGACTATCTATTCGATTTAAAATGACATCTCCAAGCATTACTTGCTTTGACACAAGCATTGATTGTTTTTTAATAATTGATCCGCATTTTGCGCAACATATCTCGTTTGATGCATTGTTAACATATTTTGGAGTATGAATTTCAAAATCATTAGATTTATTACACAAACAGAAGTTAATCAAATTATCAGCATCAACTACGCTTATGCTAACTAAAGGCATTTGATTATTTTTATTCAAATTTATTTTAGAAGAAGAAAGTGGCAGTGGTGATATACTAAATTCGCTAAGAATTTTATTCATGTGCTTTAAGCACTTTTCACAAGCTTTTATTTCACTGTTTAAGTTTTCTTTGCAACCTTCTTTTGTATTTTGCACATGATCACAGTTTTTGACTATACCTTGATTTGTTTTCAAAGACAATTTCAAATAAACGGGCTGTAGATTGATGAAAAAAAAAAATTAATTTAAAGTTTTTTTAAAGAATTAAATTTCACATTTATATCTTACTTTATGATCACCCATACAAACTTCTTTTCCTATTATCCCATATTCTACATTTTCTTCATTTTCGATCAATCTTTTCATTGATTTTGTCATTAGGATTCTATCACACCATGACGGACATCTGTAAATTAAAGTATTATAAATTTCATTTAGTTTAGTAAATAAAATTAGGTTTTTACATACCGAGTCGTCATATAATTATTTGGTAATTGAGGATTTTCCTCAAAAGGATAAGTGGGAGAGAAGCTAATTGGAAACTCATATAGAATATCCTTCAAAGGATCTAACTCGCGATCAAAATTTTTCAACCAATCTTCCTGAAATATTTTATGATCAGCGTGAGTAAATTCTTTTTTTCCAACTGTTAATAGAAGACTTCCATCAGCATCACGAAATTGAACTTTTGAATGATCAGATTTTAAATGTGAAATCCTTTGTTCTGTTAAATGAAATGTTAGTTTTTTAACAACTCCTTCTGTGTCGCATCTAAAGTTGAAATCACCAAAAATAAAAAATGGAACCAAACCGTTTTGCAAATCACTATGAATTCTTTCTAACGTATGAATTAATGCTCTTCTTCTGCTTTTACAATAGACCGAAGGAAACGGTTCGCATGCTGCTAAATTACTTGCATCATGAAATAAATGTATATTAATTAAATCTATTGTGGAACCATCAATGTTCCATCGAGTTCTCAAAAATCCTTTTCTACTCCATTTACATTCTGGAAAGAATTGTTGTGGAAATTTCGCTTTTTCTTTAGTTTCAACCGACTCAATGTTTCCTGTTTGAATAGTTTTTCCTTCAACATCCTCAAATTCATGATTCACAAAATTCCAAATCTTTATACTTTTGACAGAGTTGTGAACAAAGTAGAGATTTCCAAGTGCCTAAAATGTTTGAAAAGTAATTAGATAATTTGTAAAAATTTCATATTGTAAGCAATTGTTTTCAAAACAAATCAAAATGATCAATGCCAGGTTTGGCGAACAACTCTCTGTCCGTTAAATTTTGAAAAATTTAAAAAAAAATTTGAGTTCACTAACACTATCAAACAATTTTTTAAAATAAACAATGTTAAATATCAACATAATTTGATCAATTTCTTTGTCAAGAGTATGATTAAATGTTTAATTGATCTTAAATCATCATTATTTACGGTTTTAATTAAGATCCAGTGAATAAATTTGTTGCAAAATGAAAATTTTTCTAAAATTAAATTTTTGTCGAGTGTGTTCAGAAATTCAAATTTTGTACTTTAACGATAAAATAAGGTACCTTTTTGCTTCTGAACACAAAAAATAAGAACCGTTCGCCATACCTGGGATCAATGCATTTGTAATCAATTTCTAAATTTAAAGTAAGAATTTTTTGCTAATTTTACAAATCAAAATTAAATATTTTTACAAGCTTTTAGTTAATTACGGAAGTAAAAGTATACAAATATAATCAACTTTATGCGTAAGTATAATTATACATCATATATATATATATATATATATATATAATATTTGTGATAGTTTCTTTTCCGGTGATGTGACAATCAAGTGTATTTGAAAATGATAATTTCATTAACACATTCCAGTTTGCTGACGCAAATTAATTGACAGCAGCAAAAGCAACCCATATAAGTTTTCAAAAGAGAAATACATATTTTTTTATTATAATTTTTATATATATATATATTTCTATTTACTTACAGTAAAATGTTCAGCTGAATTATAGTCTTCATCAAGATAGACGCGTATTTTAGTAAATTCACAAAGTTCGTTCGATTCGCAAAGCATTTTTATAAATTGTTCTACATATTCCATGGACTTCTCATAAGTCTTTCCCCCAACTTCTTGCAAATGTAATCCAATAAATTTGGGCTTTAATTTCTGCACATGTGATAAAAATTCTGCAATCCAATTTTCAAGCAACCTTGATGGCTGTTATTCATTTAAAAATAATAATAGTAACAATTAGTTTCCTTTTAATATCATTCGAATATCATTATCATTTTTTATTATTTATTTTATTTTATTTAAAATTTAAGATGTCCATTCAAAAGTCTGAATATATGTTTGCTTCATGTATGCAGAACTTTAATTACTCACATCTTCAAAAACACTGCCGCAATTTGCTGTGACTAAAAGACATTCAATAGAATTATTCATCATTTTAAAGCATGTGATGATAACTGTAACGTGAGATGATGCTTTGTTATTGCAAACCGAGATTGATAATTTTTAAGAAAGTAATTTTTAGACGTAACAAAATTTGATTCTGTTCACTTTATACCGTATCAAACTTTTACTTTTTTGCAATTTTTTTTCAATCTTCTACAATTGGCATATTTTATTTGAGTATATTGAAGATAATAGTTGAGATCAAATAACAGTTCTTTTCTTATAATAACATATATGAGCACTAGTTAAAAAAAATAACTCCATTTAACTAAAATAACTTTTCTACACATTGTAATGAGCTTATTTTATGAGAACTTTTATATATATACGTATATATATTTGTTTTTTTTTTTTTTTTTCTTATTAGATCAAAAATTTAAGTGTTTCTTCTTGGTTGAACGAAATGGAATGAAATAAGAAAATTATTTGAGCAACAACCATGTCTACAAAACTTTTGTAGATTTTTCTACACAATTCTACGTCAGTAGTGATGATTGAATGATTAATTTGAGTGAAAATGATAAAACATTAAGAATATGGGCGATTAGGTTTCTTTAAAGATTAAAGTTAAGATCAACAAGAAAAGAAATTCTTTTGAAAATAAAAAATAAAAATCTGGTATTCAAACCGGTAGTGTTTATTTTTTCCACGAAAATTCCATTTGTATATTTATTTTTTCTTCTCTATATATATATAAAACGCAAAAGTTAAAAAATAGTGATTAATCAGTCTAATCGTTAATTTTTCATGTAATAATCAAATCTATTGAATCTCATAAGTATTTCACAATGGAAACCAGAAGCAGAACAACAAAGTTGATAGTTAAAAATGTTGAAATGCTCGAGAATCAAAAATTTGAAAAATTTGAAAAAGTAATTCAATGGTTAGATACATTGCACGATATTGAATATAATCAACAAAAACAAACTTCTCAAGAAAATTCATCGATCCAACAGAACTTGTCATCGCGAATAGAGAAGAATGACGATTTTTTTGATTCAGATTCAAGTGTAAATACAGGCGAGTTTTTTTTTTATTTTATTATAAATTTGAATTCTTTAAATTTAATATCTTTCCTTCATTACTTTTTTAGCTCGTTATATTTTAAATAATCGCAAAAACAAACGAAAATCGTCAACACATTGCCGATCAAAAATAAAAAAATACCGTGAAAACGATTTGCAATTTGAATATGATGACGGTGATATTGAAGATTTAGAAGATAATCCCGGACATAAACTAAAACGATTAAAAATCGATCCAAAACCTAATATGAAATACTGCTGTGTAACTGTCCAAAAGATAAATACAGATGAAATAAATTTTGATGGAACTTAATTGCAAATTTAAAGAAAAAAACCAATTCCAAAAAATACCTATACGAAAGTAATTAGATATTTTTTTAAATTTTGAGTTTATTTTAAACGTAATCAAACAATTATAATTCAGTAATAATTTCATCTTGTGGTCTTAATCCCAATTTAAATTCTATTAAATCATCATCAACAACTTGAAGGCTTCCTTTAGAGTGATATGAATTTATAAATTTTAGATCATTATCCAAATTAATTGAATGATGCTTTTTGTTTACAGCTTCTTCCTTAACAAAATCTTGCAAAGAAATCAAACTTATACTGCTATCATTTGCAACTATATCTGATTTACTTATTTTTTCTAGATTTTCTGCATGTATATACTCTTTTGATGGGCTGTCATACTTTATTTCATTTGTATGTTTGTGATCAGTATTAGAACTTTTGGTTGATGGTAATAGAATTTTCTTCCGATTTTGTACAACAGGAGTTGAATAAAAAAGACTTTTAAATGTTGTATGATCACTAACTAAACGTGCATCTTCATTATTAAACATATGTGATGGAGATTGCAATGTTGATGCCTGGAGAAATTCAATAAATTCTTTTGTTTGTTGTTGTGATTTGCATTGAGCTAAAATTCTTTCAGCCCATTGTAAAAGGCGATTCCAATCATGCGGTGGCCCATCAATCATTTCAATTTGTCGATTTAAAATAATCAAGATCTTTGCGAGGTCACGAATAATTGGATAAAACTTTGCGGCAGCTGTTGTATCACCAGAAAGATATGATTTTCTTATTTGTTTTCTAGTATCATTTAGCATGAAGAGAAAATATTCACTATATGGACGCAATTCATCTAATTGCTTAATAAATTCCACTTGATCATATTCATCATTAATCAACTGATCTTTTATCAATTTCTTTTGAAGCTTATGTTGCCTTTTCTTTAAAATCATAATAGATACAAAAACAATGAAGAAGCAAAGGAATGTTCCACATATTATACCAACTAAAATAGTTTGGAGAGAATTGTAAATATTTAATTGGACGCATATTTTGCCCATCAATTCGGAACTTGATGACCATTGATTTATATATTTTGTTGGACATTTATCGATACATTTTCGTGAATCTTTCATTAAAAAATTTGTACATTTTATGCAGCCGTTCATTTCATTACATCGAAGACAACCTGGTATCATGCTACAATCTTTAATTAAATAAAAAAGTTATTACTTATTGTTATCACTGAAATAATAATTATTAAATTATTTTACCTGTCATTTGGGATAAAGTTTTTCCAGCTTTAATTAAATCAATTGATGTAATATTTGATGAGGAATCTAATTTTTCAATATATTTGTTATTTCCATTTTGCATAAAAACCTCGTTAGATTTAATGCTTTCCACTATTGAAATATATAAAAGTTGAATAAATAATAATTGAAACCATTTGACAAGGACTAGATGTTTTCCTTTAATAATCTCCATACTTAATTGTAAAATAAATTTGAATAAAATTATAAAAAGTTTAAATTCTATTTATGAATCATGATATCATTTTACGCGCTTCAATTTAGTTAATGAGTATATAAAATAAATTTCCTCATTTATCTCCGAATCATTTCTCCATTAAAAACTTAATTCAATTAAAACCTTAATTAATTTTTTCCATGTTCTAAACCACATCTATCTGTTCGAAGAAGTTTACTACTGAAGTTTCTAAAAGTTTTATTTCATATAAAATATATTGACATTTTTAACACTTTTTATTGTATTTCACTTTTTGGTCCAATGTTTTTTCTCTTTCTCTCTCTCTCTTTCTATTATTATTATTTTTTTTAGATTTTTCAGTCTTTTTTATTTTTTGTTTTTTATTTTTGAGTTTGTATTCATTTTTTACACATCCTTTCACAACACATTTTTTATTGAAATATTTTTAAATACACATCTTTTTTTTTGCATTCAATCAACAAAGATTAAAAATTTTTACAAATTATGTTTTTGACCCATTTTTTATTATATAAAAAAAAATATTTATTTAAAACTTTAAGATATACTTCTTTGTTAGTCAAAATCTGAAATATGTATGATCATTTAAAATGAATTTTCTCTCTTGAGAACAATGATCAGTTTCTCTCAGAGAAATATTATTCAAATATTTAGTACGACGTCGAAAAATTACATTTTCATCACATACTAGAGATAATATAATGTGATCACTTCGGACTCATGAAAACGAACTTTATTATACATTAAAATTGAAATAAACTCATCTTTTAAAAATTTATTTTTTTTATTATTGTAGGGCTAAAAAATTGTGTGAACATTTGAACAAATTAATGATTTATTAATGAAAACAAAAATTTTAATGCATTAAAATTTCGGTTTGAATTAAACGGGAATTTATGTCACCAGGCATGCGATATGGAATTTTTGCAGACATCACTGTTATAGCCTTTGCTTGTTCACGAAGAAACTTTAATTTATCATCAGTATTTCCTTCGTTGAATCTTGAAATTTCTTTATTTTTAATCAAGGTATACTTTCTGTAAATCATTTCCATAGTTGATAGTAAAATATCAGGAAGAATTTTACAAACTTCTCCGCCAGTTCTGTAAACATTAAAATTTGAAAAATTATTAATAATTACGTAATAATAAAAAAAAAATCCATACTTTTTAAAATTTTGAACACAAACGTCAACATCTTTCATATGCAATGGTACGAGTTTAGTTTGAGCTAATATTTCCAAAGCTTCTTCGTGTTTGTTATCGTAATAATATTGAAAAAACTGCATTAAAATCTTTAATGTGTTAAATGTTTTCATTATTTGAGGATCACATATGACTTCTTTTGATTTATATCGTTCGCTTATTTCCATTGAAATTGTTTGTAATCTTTCTTTCATAGATCCCGGTTTTGTTTGTTGATGTACTACTTGCGATAATAGTGTAATGATGTAACGAAATGTTTGCTCTGGATTCTGGAAACAAGGAATTAAAAAAATATATAATTTTTTAAAATAAAATGATTAAAGTAAAAATTTGTAAGTACCTCTGCAAGATCATACATCTTAATGGCATCTTCAAAAAGTCCCTTTTTAACAAATTCGTCTGCTATTCCATTACATGCAGATTGAATATTTATGACACTATCAAACTGATCTATAAATCCTTGCGATCGTATTCCACTCAGCTGCATTTTTCCAAAAATCAATTCATAATTGAGATTTTCAACAACTAAATCAGTGACACATGTTAAAAAGAGATTCTTGCCATTTGAATCCGTCAAGTGTCTTAGAAAATAGTAATATTGAAGAGCTTCTCCTGGGTCGCTAATTTCGAATTTTTCAACATAAAGCATTATAAGTCGAGCAATATTTAAACGTCTTAAAGGTTTTGGATCCTCTATATCAACGCTTATTAACGGTTCTTGAATGCTTCTCGGTGTTGTTATTAAATGCAATTCGTTTAGTGCAAGAGCAAAATGAACTGCATGTGTTATAAAACGTTCAAAACGCGATAAAAATTCAATGGCAGCTTCAAACTGTCCCGTAAGAGCTAAAACTTCAAAATATCTTTGAGGTTGCTCATCAGCTTTAAAATATTTTTCACCATATTGCTCTAATATTGTTCTTTGTAATGCTGGAAGCGTCTGTTTGTCATTAGAATCAGTTGAAATATTGGAAATTAGATAAAGTTGCATCCACAAATAATCTTCAAATGATGAATTTAGTTCAGATTGCTCGCTACATGATCCTAAAATTGCATAGACTGCTCTCTTGTAGGGATCACTCATACGAATCTTATGTTGTTTGTATTGCATTTTAATCTGAGATTTTATCTTTACACTAATTTTCCCGTCAGTACTCTTCAAAAGCTCTTCGATAGCTGTTATAATATCCTTCTGATCTGGTAAATTGTTTTCAAGACATTTCAAAGCAGACTTATTGTCTCCACATCTCATCGAGTAAAAAATATTCGGCCAAGGAAAGAAATTATCACGTCTATCTTGTAATCCAATCAGCTCATTAGGATTTCTTAATTTAAGATTGACAAACGCTTCAATCAACTTATAATTACTGGGATCGCCTCCTCTTTGTGTTTCTTTTAAATGCTCGGATATAACAGTTTGCATAAAGACACGAAAATGTTTTTCAAGATATTTCTTAGCTTGATCAACAAATTCTGAGTTAAAGCGATGCTTTGCTGGATCTTGATTCTTAGGAATTGGACGTACATTTGACATGAACTTTATAATTTCCCACATTTCAAGTGTCTTTTTATCATTAAATGATTGAGCAACATTTGTAAATTTTTCAACTAGTGAAGTTCTCATAGCCCTATCAAAACGATTGTATTCTGTCACTTCCTTTGCATAAGCCATTTGAATTGAATTCAATGATGATTTGGTACTTCCAGATGTTTCATTAAGAATTGTTTGTTCTGGAAGTTTTCGAAAATCTATCCAATTTTGAGAAGGACCTACAAGCGCATTCATTAGCTTAACTTTTTCCATATTCCATTCATTCATTATATGATCCCATTTTTGTGCCTGAGAGTTCTCAATCGACTGTATAAATATAAAGAAAAAAAAAAAAATATAAATAAACGAAATAATTTATATTAAAGCAATATGTAATACTTACGCTTTTATTAACATCCTGAATAATTGACAATATCGCATTCTCTTTTTCATTTTTCAGAAAGCTATGAATATCGGTGTCATAAACTGGATCTAATGTCTCAAATGTCTTTCGAGCGCTCAATGTTTCTAGATTTTTTGAAATTTTTGGTAAATCAATTCCTTTTGATCCTAATAATACATATCTAGTAAACAAAGGATGAAAAATTTATTATCTCAAAATTTGAATAATAATAAATAATCTCACTTACGCTTGAATATCTTGAGCACTGCTTGAAGAAGTAACACGACTGTGAAGCTAAATATTAATAAATAATTTATATATATAAATATATAAAAAAAATATTAAAATGTGCTAACGCGAAAATGAACGAAAAAAAACATATTTTTACCTCATTTGTTGCCTTTAATATTTGCGGCATTGACCGTTCTACTCGCGGCAAATCATCAGTATTTTGCGTTTCATTTACAAGCTTTTGTGCTTGTTGCATTAATGTTGTGAAATCCATAGTTTTTTTATTATTTTATTTCTTTTTTTAAATTTTAAATTAATAATGAAATCAATTTCAGATTTGTCGGCTTGAACTAATTCGTGTAAATCAGATATTTCAAAAGAATAATAATGGCAAGCTAAATCCATTAAAAAACTGAATCGGTAACGTTCTGTTTTTTTTCTCAATCGGTTCTATCGGTTTATAAACTATAAAATTTTTAGTATTTTACTATATATAAATTTTTCAATATTATTTTTTTAATTAATATATTTAATTATTATGGCCTCAAGTCGACAGAAACGTGTAAATGCAGGGAACCGATATGCTAGAATATTGAATGAAGAAGAAGAGGATGATGATTTTTATAAAACACAGTATGGAGGATTTAGTGAAGATAAAACCGATGATGATTATCTGTAAGTAATATTTTTTAGCGCATTTTTGAAAACTTGTTTTCAAAAATGTAGTTCAATCATACACTTTGATCGGCAGCAAAAAATCGAAAATCGAGATCTCATGATCTAGACATCGTAGAGAGCTTGGGTTTGTTTTATTAGCTTCGTTTTATAAAGTTATTGGCGCCACGGCTATTTAGAAGTCTTAAAATTGAGTTTAAACACCTGGAGGTGGACAAAAAAAAATTCAGCATGAGTAACGATAGGTTTTTGTTAAATATTTCCATAATTAAACACGAATAATTCAAATTTTTGTTGTAAACTTGTGTATTTCACCGAGATGAACATTTACCCCTATTTTTCAAGACTTAAAAATAAGTAGTTTAATCAAAAATCACTAAAAACAGAGCGTTACTCATGCTGAATTTTTGGGAAATTTTCTGAAAAAGCTAAATAACTCGCTAATTTCTCATTCAATTTAAAAATTTTCTTCGCAAATATGTTTTTTAAAGGTTCTAGATAATTTAACAACATTTTTTTCATAAAAATTGGAATGTTAAATATGTTAAAATAATTGCATAAAATATAAAATTTAACTCTTAACGGTTTTTTTAAATTTAAATTTTTAAGGGGTAATCAACTACGATTTGTTGATGTTTACAAAATATTCAATTGTTAAATTCTTTAAAATAAGCTTAAATACATTGATTTACATGCTGTAATTCACTAATAATCATGACTGAAATTTGCTTGTCCTTATAGCCCCATGTTTGTTAGCTTTTATAATGAATAAGCATTACATTTTAATGAAAAAATTTTTGTCAACAATTTTGTTTGTGTTAGTGAGAAAATTTGAATTTTGTTTAGCCGTTAATCGAAATTTCCCCTTTTTTGTGTCCATCTCCACCTTAATTATCAAACTTTTAATTTTTTCATACAAACAAAATATGAGTGCGTTCAGAAATTTGAAATTTAACGGTAAAAAAGCGTGTAAAAAGTAACGGATGTGTTCAGAAATTTAAATTTATTTCTAACGGAAAAATTTGGATTTGAGAAAACCGTTAAAACGTAAGAATATTTTTTGCTTTGCATATTATGAAAATCGATTTTAATGTATAAACTTTAAGAGAAAGTAAGGGTTTTGATCATTAATTTTAGTCCCTCGATATAAAACACGAGGCCTTTTGTAATTTTTTTTTATTACTAATTTAAAATATTTATAAATTAAAATGTATTATTTTTTTACAGAGGGAATGAAGATGATCGGGATATTGTTGATTCTGACTTTTCGATTGACGAGAATGACGAGCCTGTAAGTGATAAGGAGGCTGAGGAGCCCAAAAGGAGACGAAAAAAAGTAATTACAAGAAGCTATAAAGAACCAACGAAGCAATTAAAAAAACCTCCACAAACAAAGAATAAACTCATATTGAAGTCATCAAAAAGGTCTAATTTGTCAGCAGAATTTAAAAAGTCGCTTAGAAAGTCAACAAATGCTAAATCGGCGGCTACACAGCATAGAATTTTAGAGCGAAATGAAGCGGAGAAATTAAAACCAAAATCGATAAAGATTGATGAG
This sequence comes from Chironomus striatipennis, assembly GCA_026123125.1. Lineage (NCBI taxonomy): Eukaryota > Metazoa > Arthropoda > Insecta > Diptera > Chironomidae > Chironomus > Chironomus striatipennis. Next base: position 26,264,827 of record CM047394.1, on the reverse strand, counting down.
AAAATACCAACACAGGAAGAACTTTTGAAAGAAGCAGCTCATACAGAAACAGAAAATTTAAAATCGCTTGAGAAATTTCGCAGAATGGAATTGGAAAAGAAAAAAGTTCGACCGACAAAAGCAAGTAATTTTACGGGTGCAATTATACGTTATCATTCAGTATCAATGCCCGTTATAAATGATTGCTCACAGATATGGGATAATCAAAATGATGATACAGAGGAAATAAAGAGAACAACAAGAAGAAGTCGACTTGCTGCTAACGATGCATCCAAAACAAAGAGTCGTTGTGAAAGGACATTTATTACATTTGAAAATGATATTAATAATAAAATTTTTGAAGATTTATTTCCACCATCACAAAAGAAACAGAAAAAAAGGAGTCAGATTTGTCCGATTACGAATTTAAAAGCAAAATATTTCGATCCAATAACTCAACTTCCTTTTAGTAATATTATGGCTTTTAAAATACTTCGAGAATCTTATTATCAAATGCTCGAAGCTAAGGCAGATCAAGCAGATTCAAATGTATTAGAATGGCTTCAATGGCGGAAAAAATCTAAAATGCAAACCAAATTTATTAAAACGGAACAATAAACATTTTATTTTGCTTTTTCTTTAATAATAAAAATAAAAATTTCATTATTTATGTACCTTTCTTTACCTAATAGGTAATCGTTTTTGATTGAGAAAGTCAAATTCAGCTTTGCTATTTTTAGGTAGAACATAAAACGTCAAATAACCGTTGAAGACATAGAAGTTTTTATCGCTAACGATATCTTTGATGGGTATTGCTGGATCGGTTTTAAAAACTTGACATTTGAGGCGATTTTCAAAATAAATGTGAAGATCATTGGAATTTTTGTAATTATGTTCAGATATTTCATCACTTGAAAACATATCATCGAGGCATTCATTTAAAGTTTGCATTTCATGAGCACTTTGCTGAATATCTGTTGTTGAGAACTCTGGATAGCAGAATACAATTGGCCAATAAATTGTTCCTTGTTGATCTAGGCTTACTGGATTTCTCTCAAGAGGTTCAATTTTGGGTCTAATAATTTCTATTGACATGAGAGTGCTTAAATCTCCATTTGGTATTTCTTCAAACTTGACATTTCTTTGAATTAATGCATGTATGAGCGATTGAAATTCCTGACGTTTCTTTTTCTCTTGCATCTGAACTTTTCGCTGGTTTCTTTGTTTTTCCGCCTTTCTACTCATTGCATTCTTTTGATATTCAATTAAATCTTTATTTGATGGATCTTCCAATAAAAATCGTTCAATATCCTTACATGCTTCATCATATTTTTTCAATTCCATATTACACTTAATCATGCGTAATTTAACTTTATCATAATTACTTTTGTATTTTAATGCATTTTGAGCATCCATATATGCTGAACGATAGTTTTGCAGCAAAAACTGTGCCAGAGATCTATTATTATATAAATTGGCAATCAATTCTTTATTTTCATGTTCAGAACTTTGATTTAAGCCTTCTGTGTAATTCATTATTGCAATCCTATACTTTTTATGCTTCATCCAGTAATTTCCATCTTCTTTGTATTTTTCAGCTAATTCTTCAGGCGTATTTTCTTCGGGATCAAATTTCAATTGTTGTAAACCTTCTAACATAGGATGAATTTCTTCTCCAGGTTCTGGAGCTTTTTTCATAAAGAACGGATGTCTATCAAATTCCTAAAAGGTATCACGACACGTGAACATATTTTTTTTAAATGTTATTATTTTTTTAATTACCTCTTTCCAATTTTCTTCATTCCATCCATCTTTATATGGTTTTCTTTCTAAAGAATTGATAAATTCATCTAAATCTTTATCAAGCTTTTCAGCTAGCTTAATTCTTTCCTCTTCAGAAATTTGTTTTTTAGAGCTGTTATGTTCCATTTCGTGTGGCTGAAGTCAGTCGGCATGGTATCACCAATCGATTTGAAACCTTTACTATAATTTCGTAAAAATATCGTCAAATTTCGTCAAGCAAACCCCGAATTTCGTCAAGCCTTCCTTGAGGAGCTACAGCAGTTTCAATTTTTGGGTACGATGCAGACCAACTTCAGTTGGTAAGACTTCTAAAAATAAATTCTAAGTGACATGTTATATATCAAAACGCATCTCCTAATTTCGTCAAATTTCGTCACGTAAAAATTTTCAAAATCGGAAGTGACAGACAAGAGTTATAGCCTGTCAAAGTTTTGTACTGGACTGTACCATCAAATGGTTATTTATTGGTCAACTTTTAGTATGGCTTGTAATACCTCTAAACATATCTACTTTTAATAAGGATATCAAATATACAAAAATATTTTGGAACCGTCCATCCACAAGAGAGTTATGTCCAATCTTAATTATGGTTGGGTACGAAAATCAAAAGCCTCAAAAAATTTCGTCCAAATCATGTTGTATATGTAAAAAAATCTACATTTTTCAAGGATATCAAATATACAAAAATATTTTGGAACCGACCATCTAAAAGTGATTTATGTTTATTTTAGTAATGGTTGGTACGAAAATCTCAGGTAATTTCAATCATGTAAACTTTTGTAAAAAAGTTATTTTAAAATTTTCTTATGGTCAAAAATTCTGTAAATTAAATCTTAGTATTTGAAATTTTAGTAAAAATTATTTTAATTTTGAAAAAAAAACATAGAATCTTGGTAAACTCCAAGTAATAAAAAATTTACTTGAAAATTTTGTTTTAATATTTAAATAAAATTTTACCTATCTCAAAAATATAAAAGTTTTAGAAAATGAGAATATTTTGTTACCTGAGATTTTTGTACCCAACGATAATTAAAATAGACATAAATCACTTTTGGATGGTCAGTTCCGAAATATTTTTGTATTTTTGAAATCCTTGAAAAATGTAGATATTTTTACATATACAACATGATTTGGACGAAATTTTTTGAGGCTTTTGATTTTCGTACCCAACCATAATTAAGATTGGACATAACTCTCTTGTGGATGGACGGTTCCAAAATATTTTTGTATATTTGATATCCTTATTAAAAGTAGATATGTTTAGAGGTATTACAAGCCATACTAAAAGTTGACCAATAAATAACCATTTGATGGTACAGTCCAGTACAAAACTTTGACAGGCTATAACTCTTGTCTGTCACTTCCGATTTTGAAAATTTTTACGTGACGAAATTTGACGAAATTAGGAGATGCGTTTTGATATATAACATGTCACTTAGAATTTATTTTTAGAAGTCTTACCAACTGAAGTTGGTCTGCATCGTACCCAAAAATTGAAACTGCTGTAGCTCCTCAAGGAAGGCTTGACGAAATTCGGGGTTTGCTTGACGAAATTTGACGATATTTTTACGAAATTATAGTAAAGGTTTCAAATCGATTGGTGATACCATGCCGACTGACTTCAGCCACACTTCCATTTCTGCTGTTTTTTTTACTATTAGAACCGATTCAATTAATAATTTTGCAATAACCGGTTGAGAAATTTCCACAATGGTCTGAAATCGAAAAAAATGTTCAAAAATACAAAAAAGTCATGTCTTTTAAACCTGATCTTTTAAATGCACGATTATAAAACATAAACTGACGCATCTTCTGTGAAAATATCAGCCTTCCAATCGTTGTCTAACTCTGTCAATCATTAATGAAAGTCATGAAAAATTTGTTTACAAAATCACTATGAAAAAGTTTTACAAAAATTTTCCACTTTCTGTTGCTTGTTTTATGTTCTAATTGCTGTCAATACCTTAATTAATCCTCAAATTTTATGTTAAAGCTTCTAAAACATTAGCCAAATGCTTAATCATTAGGGAAAATGCAATTGAAATTTTGAAAATTTCCAAAACTTTAATCGCTCATAAGTTAAAAACTCCTCCAAAATCCTTCACGGGACTTGCACAAATTGAAAGATTGAGTCTTAATTTAGCTTCTAATCATGCTCTGGTGAGGTACTTCGATGCACTTTTCTAGATATTTGCATTTTAATTTCACTTGTTTTTCCAAATTTTTCCATACAAATTTGCTTGTGCTCAAAATTTTTTGAGAAACAATTTAAAGTTTTTAATGAAAAATCATGTTTATCCTTAATATTATAAGCTCATATTTTCAGGGATGTATAATTAAGACCTGACAAAGCTATTGACACTTTCAAAATAAAGAAAATCAACTAAAACTTTGCGACCTCTAAAGTTTACACCAAAATATAATTTTTGAACATTTTTTTCGATTTCAGACCATTGTGATTTCAATATATTAACTTCCACGCATCGCGTGTAAGTTATTGGTTTCACCTAAAATTCCAATTTCGAGTTCACTATATTCCCTACACTTTTATGAGAAGTTTTTGGTACCAAAATGTACGTCTCGACGAGTAGATTCATAATCCAGCATCACCGGCTTCCAACACTTTCGACAAATCTTTTATTATTAGCACAGTCTTCCAATTCTGGAAATTGTCTGAGCCTTTCAACAACTCAACACTAATGTCACCAATTTTTACAGAACTTACCTGGGCAATTCTTTGGATGAAAAATTTCACAAAAACACATTTTTCTCAAAATTGACTCCTTTTTATATAAATTTAGCCATTAGATATCACGTATTTCTATATTTTTGATCCTTTATACCTATCTAGACTTGGTAAAACGCTTTAATTAATGAGATATTTTCATTTTTATGGCCGTTGCTCTTACTTAATTTTTGGAAAAAATTATTTTGAGAAACTTTGAATCCAAATTTTAGTATTTCTATACACTTAGACGGTTTCTTTCTTGCACTAATCAAAAGATGATTCCTCTTTATATCACTATTTATGCTTTTTGCTCCTTCACAACTTGTTAATATCTTTAATTTATTGATTTTTGTGAAAAATGAAATTAAGTAAGAGCAACGAAATGCAAAATCCACGAAAAAACTATTTTTAAAAATTGAAACTTTAGCCTAATAATTATTGTTTGCTTTGATCAGAATATTGATAATGAAACATTAACTGAAAATAAAGATGTTTATCTAGGTTGCATAAAGTATTTATTATGGTAAATTGCATAATTCTAGCAATTAATTTTTTAAGGAACACGGATCATTTTTTTGAATTTTCAAAAAATCCAACGATCTAAAGAATTGCCCACCTATTGTTTTATATTTCTTAATTTCAGAATTTAATAATTCCACAATCACAATACACGATGTATGATGAACTACGCTCTGTTACCATGTTCTGAAATATTTTGTCATAAATTATAAAATACGAGTGATGAGTTATAGAGCTATAACGATACAAGATTAACTTATTTTATTAATAACAAAAAAAAAAAAAATAAATAGCTGAGAGTGTCTTTGCTCTCTCTTTTTTATATCTAAACTTCTCTTTCTTTCAAAACAAAATCATTCTTAATCCTTATTAATAGTGTGACATTTCTCCAACATCTGATCCTTCTGGAACTGCATTATGAGATGTGACATTCGAACCGTCTGACAATGTATGATGAACAAGGCGAGGAACATCCCAAGATCGATGAGTGGATTCCATTAAAACACCACCAACCTATGATTTTTTAAATTTATTTTTTGTCATTATCCTAAATTTTTTTAAATACTCACAGAGATTTCCATATACATTTCTTCAACATCCGATCCTTCTGAAATTGCAGGTTCGACAAGGTGAGGAACAGACGATGAACGACAATTTGCACCAACAGACTAAGATTTTTTTAAAATTTATTTTTTGCCTTTTTCTAATTTTTTTTTTTTAACTTACTGAAAGTTCCACAGGTATATCTCCAAAATCCGATGCTTCTGGTACCATACGAAGTTCTTGAGAATTTACACGTGTCACTTGTACTCCGCGTACTGCATCTGGCGATTTCACTTGTCGAGCGCGCACTTGTCGAACGTGTTGATTGTTACAAACACTACGAGGTCCCCGATGCTGCTTATATGGACCAAGAAAATTCGACACAACTGTATAATCACGATGTATGTCACGAGCAATATCCCGTATTGAAACAAATTTATCATAAAGATGCAAAATGCGACACTTTTCAGAAATACTTAAGTTGCTCATTTTTCTCACAAATTTCAATTATTTTCAACTTATTTCACTTATTTACTCACAACAAAAATACAAAAAAAATCTTCAAATTTATTAATACACTTCACTTTTTAAGATACACTTCTTATCTAATAAATCAGAATTATTTGCAACTGTTTTCTTGAAAATTCTAAATCAAAATGAAGAAAAATTGGGCAATTCTTTAGATCGTTGGATTTTTTGAAAATTTAAATTTATAATCCGTGTTTCTTAAAAAAATAATTGCTGGAATTATGCAATTTAACATAATAAACACTTTATGCAACCTAGCTAAACATCTTTATTTACAGTTAAAGCTTCTTTATCAATATTCTAATCAAATCAAATATTAATAATTAAGCTGAATTTTCAAGTTTTAAAAATAATTTTTTCGTGGATTTTGCATTTCGTTGCTCTTACTTTAGTGCAAGCAAGAAACCGTCTAAGTGTGTGGAAATAATTAAATTTTGATTCAAAGTTTGTCAAAATAATTTTTTCCAAAAATTAAGTAAGAGCAACGGACATAAAAATGAAAATATTTCATTAAATAAAGCGTTTTATCAAGTCTAGATAGGTATAAAGGCTATAAAATATCGAAATACGTGATATATAATGGCTAAAATTATACAAAAACGAGTCAATTTTGAGAAAAATGTGTTTTTGTGAAAATTTTCATCTAAAGAATTGCCCAATAGTCAATAAAGTTTTGCAAAATTTGACACGGGATTTTATTGACAGGATAAATAGTTAATTGCATTTAATCTCATAATTTTGCGTACAAAATCAAAATATACTAAGGCTGAAAAATCATAACAACACGAGATGAAAAATTAGACAAAAATCTAAATTTGATTGTAAATTCTTACACATTTCCTAACCTCAAAATTTAACTAAAATTCGATCCGGCGCACACATATCTTAACTTTTTTAGATGATTTATATACCAAAAGATGTGTATTTCATCAGTCGAAGAAGGTTCAAAAGATATCCAACACATGTTCACCGTATTACTTTATTCAACACAAAAATTCTCAAAAAAAAAAGCTAAAGAAAACTGTATGGATGTCTGTATATGTCAAAATGTCACATTTCAACCCTCGTTAGATCTTCAGAAAGAAGGAAAATAAACCCGAAACTCAAAATAATCACAAATCTACACCAAAAAAAAAAACGAAACTTTAAGTTTTCATTAATTTTAAATGAAAATTTTGCTGTGAAAATTGGGATGAAAAATTTCTAAATTGATTAGTTTTTAAGTAGAAAGGCATAGATTAGATTTTTGAGATGAAATCCGGCACCAGACTGGAGTGAAACCAGCAACAAGCTGGCATAAAATTTAAGCCTGGCCTCACTCGATGCCATATTTTATCAGAATCATATAAACTGTTGAAACCAAGATTAAATACATCAGGACCACGACTAGGTGATCATTTTCGTGTATACACGAGCTCGTTATGTTTTTGTTATGAATTGTGAGGAAATAGAGATTTTGATATCAGCTACTACACCTCGCACAAACATCAAAGATTCTCAGCTATACTACATCCTCCCACAAAAGTTCTATCCAAACTTTATAAGACTTTCATCTAGCTTTCGAAATCCATATCTAGAGAGACTTCAGTATTACATGGATATTTCATTCCAGGCTGGGTTATATACATCACTCGATAACCCCTACATGTTGGTGGGAACTGTAAATGAGATGTGCGGAACGAAACGAAGTGGAACAAGCATCATGCTTTGCATGATATTACAAGTACACCTTTTAATAAATTTTTTTTTTACATTTTATATAAATAAATAATTTTTTTTTTTTACATTTTATAATATTAGCTAAATTTTATAAACCTTTATATAGTTTTATATGTCATAATATGTTATAAGCATATATGCTGTAATTTATAAGTAAAAAATGTTTTAGGTAAGGTGGTGTGGAAGTTCGTGGCTTTCTACGTAAGTCGTGTTTTTATTATATACATATTTATCTCCTTTTAAAATAATAAAAATATGTCATTTATATAATTTTTATATAAATACTTTAATTATCTGTGACTATCTACAGATGTGACTCATTTTACAGCTCATAATAATTAAATATAACTACAATGGTATGAAATGAAGCGGTATTTTATATATTTTATATTTCATTAATGTTTTAATATCTACAGAATCGAGATTTAGAAGCATCCAAGTTATTTTTGGAATCAGAAAGAGGGTGGGTGATGCTCGGCATTTATTTTCTTATGAATTTTCACATATTTTTAATTTAATTTTATGGATTAGTATTATTTCCAGTACTCAAGCAACAACATCAACTAGACCAAAAAGTCCACTTGAAGAATTGATAAAATGTTTTTGTACTGTCTGTGAAACATGGTTTAAGCGAAAAAGTATTGAATATGCTTTAAAATCAAATGGTGAAGCAATTCTCCGAGATGATGAATCAAAACATATACTTAAGAAATTTGTAGCTTTTCGCAAAGCTGGTTCTCATTTTAAGACACAATTGGAGGAAATTATTGAATGCTTTGAACTAGCACAAGATATATTAAATGGCGAAAAAGATCTCGAAGAAAACCGCAGCGATTTGGACGATTTATGTTACACAGAATATTGGGTATTTAATTTGGTAGTCGTTTCTTGATAATTAATTATTAATTTATTTTATTTTAATATTAGGAAGATTATCTCACTAGAGCTATTGAAGATGGTACAACTGATGATTTTTTTCATGATCTAATTCGCGAATCAGCCATCCGACTTGAAAATAATGAAGAATATGTTATATTCAAAGATGAATTAAAGAAAAAGTTAAAATTGAAACAATGATAATGAATCAATTTAGCATCACAAAACGTCCTGTACTCCTCATATATAATATATAATAATATTTATTTATTTAAGATTTAAATCCGAAATAAAATTTTTATTCAAATGCCTTTTTTGAAAACTAGGTTTAAAAAAAAACGAAATAAATAAAAAATAAGCATAAATTTTCTCAGGCAGCAATTAACTATGAATAAAAAATGCATGTGTAATTTTTAATTGATGAAAAAGGATATTTTAATTAAGATAATAATGTAGATTAGATGGAATAATTATTGTAAAAAAAAATGAAGGAAAATAGAAGGTTGCTAATTTCATGTTGCTAACGCAGTTCATTTGATTAGGTAACCATTATACTCCTTATGACTGACATTATTTTTTTCTTTCTTTTAATTAGGTACCAAATAAAAAATACAAATGAATTATTATTATTTTTTTTTCAAAATGCAGATATTACTATATGATTAGAATGTAGAAAAAAGGAAAAGCTAGAAATGTGTATATAATATATTATTAAGCAAACAAATAATGCAATTTAAATACGATCTGTTGCGCGCAATTTTTCTTCGACGGATTCCTTTGATGCTTCGGACAAATCGGATGCTTGAATGTATTTCTGAACGCCAACAAGTGACTTCTTGAGTGCATCAAAAGAACTTGCATACAACATCTTCATCTTAATTTTTGCTGTATCTGGACACCACAAGAGTAGGAATAATTTTTGTTTCTTTGATGACTCTGTTGTGCCTTGATGTTGATGCATATATTCAAAATCAAACAAGCCATAACGACATTCGCCTGTTCCTCCTTTTTGTAAATCTTCCAAAAACTGATCATATTCAGCTTCACGCTCTCCAATAACTTCCACATCAATCTGCTTCTCATCCACAATATTAAAAATTACATAGCGATGTTTCTTGTCTTTTTTAATCTCTTCAAAGATTATCTTACATTTATCAGCAACTAAATAGAATTAATTTTTTTTAGTGTAAATGTGTGTGTCATTTTTAGGGCGGAATGAAAAAAAAAAAATTGCAAACAAAAATGTGTTTTTTAAAATTTTCTTTTAATTTCTATAAATCTTTTAAATTTAAAACTTGTAATTTAATACTATGATTACCTTCAACACCGCTAGCCATTTTTTATTATTTAATGTTGAACCTTTAAGGAGGAAATTTAAAAAACAATTTTCAATGGTGATTACAATTGAGAAAAATTACACACCGGCTGTTTTTTGAATCGGTTCTTAATTTTGAAAACCGTTAGTTTTTTTTCTTCTTTTTTTTTGAATCCTTTTATTTCTTTTTAATTTGTTCAAGGACATAAAGGTAAGGGATGCATAATGCAGATATATTGGTTCAAGCCGATAAATATGTTTAAGAAAATTACAGCAGATCTAATAAAACAATTTTTACTTTTTGTCTAATTTGATGCCTGTTCCTTTTATTTTTGTACAATATGAAAACTTATAAATGAACTATCCCTAATAAATTTACAATATATATATTTAACAATTTTTGATTTAAATTATTATTTCTTTCATTGTTTTCTTAAACCTAACTACCTAAATAAAGAAAATGCAAAAGATTTGGTTTGCTTATGGTCTTGTAATGTCATATTTTTTCACAGTTGTAAAACATGTGTAGCATTTTGTTCTAATTAATTGGCAAAGTGTCGCAAAAAAATGGAGTAAAATTATTAAAAATGCAATCATAATGCAGACTATACTGGTTTGACCGGGAGAATTCCAATCGAGAATAGAATAAATAAAGTCATTTCCATTTGCATCAGTTCCACCACTGTAGAAATATATTAGTGAAAAAATTAAGTAGCAAAAGCCTCCAACAATAGGATATATAAAATGTAAAAAGTGAATTGGAAAAGCGACAACAAATATCTCAATAAACATCAAAATAGAGTTTGACGAATGAATTAAGAAATCATGAACAGTTAAAATCCCTAAAAAAAAGAGAGAAATAAATTTAGCTGAACTGTATATGAAGGCATGCTTTTTGCCATAAGAGAGAGTTACCTGACTGTATATCGTACAAAACTGACCAATAAACGATTGTTATCATAAAAGCAAGAATTATTGAAATGCTAGATAGAATCCAGAATAGTTTGTAATTTACTGAAGTAGATTTAATTTCTATCATATCAAAATGATATAATGTTACAAAAATGGCAGCATATAGCGTATAAAGTGTAACTAATAAAATTCCAATATTAGTTAAATAAATGAAGAAGTAAGCAATTGTTGTTGGGTCTTGAAATAATGAGTATGCTAGTACAAAAATAAAAAATGCACAGACGATCCAACGATATGCCATAAAGATCCAGCTCTTTGAATTCTTTTGCCATTGAGATTTTAAGAACACTTCAGGATTTTCATGATGTAGTTTAATTGAACGAATAGACGGAAATTTGATTTTCAATAGCATCATCACAAAAGGCTAAATGATAACTAAAGCAAAATTAAATATAGCAAAATCATTAACAGATTTATGTTTAGATGTATTGCTAATAAAATAAATGCTGATAAGTATATGATAAAAAAATTGATAAGGGATAGTGGTAATCTGAAAGAAAACGTTCTTAACAATTTTAATTACGTATTCGAAAAAATAGCTAAATATATATATATATATATTCTTGCTTACAACTCTGCAAATTTAGTTAAATATATGGAGCAATATGGAGATGGACACAAATTAAGGGATATTTCAATTAACGGTTAAATATTCAAAGATTTTTTTTTTATAAATTTTCAAAATGCGCTATAACACACAAACTGCATATTCATCATTACTTTTTGACTGTTTTCATGGAACCGATTTGAAGAAGAGAACCGATTTGTTTGAATTTTCGTCAAGTCATTGAAAAAATTATTACAACTCGTAATTTTCAATCAAAAGTAGTGAATTATACAAAGAAAAATGTCACAAAATATTGTTGCAACATATTTGAATGACCAGAAACGCACTAATGATAAAGAGCTGGCAGAAGAATGGGGAATATTGGAAGAATTGTATAATGAAAAGTAAGGACAAAAAAAAATGTTTTTTAATTCGATTATTTTTTTTTATTATTACCCATATTAATCTTTTTTAGACTTTATAATGAATTAACATTGAAGCTGGATTCGTTTGTTAAGAACCCAAAAATGCAAAATGAACAAGTTTTGGTTCGATTGTACACAAATTTTATTCAATCGTTCGAGACCAAAATCAATCCATTCTATCTTGTTGAGATTGTTTCAGTAGTTATTTCCCACATGAGTGATAAAAAGGAAGCTGTTGATTTCATTGAAAAGTTGAAAGAAAAAGTTAAAATGTGCGACGAAGCCCACAACTTTTGTCAAGTCCTTCAAGGACAAATTTATTTAGAATTTTTAAACGATCTTGATTCAACAAAGAAGATTATTGAGGACTTGAGAGAAACCTTAGATGAGGCCACAAATGTTACACCTGTTCATGGAAAATATTACCTTCTTGCATCTCAATATTATCGTCTGATTGGACAACATGCTGATTATTACAGATCATCGTTGCAATTCTTAGGATGTTCAATTGATAGCTTTCCAAAAGATCAATGGGCTCAACAAGCATTCTTTTTGGGATTAGCAGCATTGCTTGGTGAAGGAATTTACAATATTGGTGAATTATTATCACACCAAATTATTGATTCTCTTATTGGAACTGAATATGAATGGCTAATAGAATTGCTGAAGGCTTTCAACAGTGGTGACATTTCTAAATTTGAACAAATGAAGCCACAATGGTCAAAAATGGCCGATTTAGCAACTCAAGAAACAAAATTACGACAAAAAATTTCATTGCTGTGCTTAATGGAAATGACATTCAAACGTCCAGCAAATAATCGCACAATTACATTCAATGAGATTGCAAATGAAACCAGATTACCTATTAAAGAAGTTGAGCATCTTATTATGAAAGCATTAGCACAAGGACTTGTCAGAGGCTCAATCGATCAGGTTTCGGAAGCTGTTAATATGACTTGGGTCGCTCCGCGAGTTCTTGATAGAAATCAAATATCTAATATGGCAAACACTCTCGAAGTTTGGATTCAATCAATCACTTCGATGGAAAAGCTGATTGAAACTAGAGCATCTGAAATCCTTACTAATTGAAATATTGCTACATGATTATATTCGTAACATTTTAAAGAGAAAATAATAAAGATAAATCTTTTTCATTATCATATTTTAATATATATATATATATTTTAAATCTTTTAGATCATTTTCTCAAAAGCAAATAGCATTTTTTTTTGTTATTGATAAATGATTATATGTACACTTTAAACTAATATGCTTTACTAAAAAATGACAATCATATATTCAAACAGCGAAGCTTTTTTTCGGGAACTCTTGATGAATGCGCAAAGGTAACATTCCGATAAGTTGACTCATGATGATCTCTTTGAATCCTTTCAATATGTTGTCCCATCATTGAATAAATACATATTTTACGCCTTATCACTTCCTCCCTTACTAGTTTTTCTAAAGTGAATAAGTGCTCATCTTCTGCGTGAGGAATTTCTTCTCGCATAAATATTGCTAACCGAATAAGATATTCTACATTATATCCACTGTTTCCAGAAGCATCAATAATTTGTTTTGCAATTAATTTTGGATCATCATCTCCTAGCCAGTATTTATTCAAAGGCGTTGCTATATATAAAACAACAGGAAATGCTTCTCCACTTATGCCTGAAAATTCGCTAGCCACTCGAGGATAAAATTTCGTATATTTTATTTCGTATCCTCCTAATGTACATTCTCTTTGCTCTAAATACTGCAAAGCGTAATCTCCTGTTACTTTATACGCACATCCCCAAGTTATGCTTTTTTGATCATCTTCAACTAATGTAACGACTCGTCCAGGCTACAAAAAAAAAAAAAATGGGAAAATTGGCTTTTTTATATCAAATTTGAGAAAGACTTGTGATACAAAATAAATACGTGCGATAAGATTTATCAGCAGTCTACAGTTCTGTCTACTTTCTGTCTCGTTTTAAACAGCAAAACTGATTCTGTCTACTTTTTCATTTGAGACTAAACAAAAAGTAAGTCACTTTTTCTTCTTTTGCCACAATATATTTATTTTATACGACATTGACTTAAAAAAGTTTGTTTTTCTTTATAAGGTTATCATTTATTCTTATTTATTTATTTCTTATGCTTTCATTCCTTAAGATTTGCCTTCATTTTTGACAAATCAAGAGATTCATTGAATTTAATCTAAAGTCCCTACTATTAGCCCAATTAACTTTATCATATAAATAACTCATGGTCATTATTAAAAATGTGCGAAATCATTATCATTATATTGCTACGCAATACTTTTTAAAATTTTCGTCAGACAATTTTCTTTGACCTCTTTCTCTTAATGTTTCTACCCGTTTCTACAATTTGATATTTTATTTTTTCTTTTTTTTTTTAAATAAATTTAATAAACTTTTGGATAACAAATAATTAATTAACTATCGAAGTATCGAAGCTTTAATTTTCAAGTTCTAAGTTCAATAAAATAATATTGTATTGTTAATTTGACAAATAATTATTTTGCGACTTGTCTGATAACTGTAACTGCACGTGTAAGGAAATTAAATTAAATAAAAAGTTTGTAGTTGTAGTTGAGAAAAATTGTTTATAGCATCATCAATAATAGAAAATGCTTACCTTTTCAAAAGTACCCCTATGCTCAACTGACCCCTGCCAAAATTTACGAGAATAACCACGGACGTCTAGAATTATTTACATCGTAATATTTACAATATAAAAGTATTTATCTAGTATTTAAAAAATACATACATCCAGTTAAACATTCCGTATATTCAAATCCCGGATTCCAAATTAATGATCCATATCCAAAAACGTATACAGAATCAAAACTATTAGAGTTAGCTGAAGAATCCAGAGCCTCACTATCACAGTCACGAAATATGTTGAACGTCGTATCCATTTTTTTAAAAATTATTAATACTAAATTTATTTGCTGCTACACTTTTTATGATGCGTTTTTTTTAAAAAAAAATTGAGGAAGTTCCAATTGATTAATTTTTTTCTCTTAGGTACTTTCAATGTTTTAGTTTCACCATTTTATTTTGTATTTTCTCTTTGGAAAATTCACTAGTTATCATTCATTTTCAATCATAGACTTTTATTTTGTCACTTAAATAATATATATATATAAAAAAATAGACTTTAAGACTACCCACGATTTTTTTTTTTAACTCTAAAATATTGTCTGACTTTTTGGCAAGATAGATGATGAACGAATGAAATCGTAATTTTCCGTACGTTTCATTACTATTGTTTCATGTTCTTCTCTCATAAATTTAGTTAAACTTCTCTCGTCATTTTTCGTATGTTTATACACGTTTAATTTTTGGCGAAAAATAAAAATTTGTCCAATAACATCTAGAAGATTGCTGAATAAAACATTTAACTTTTAATATCTATTTGAAATTGTGAAAGGTCATGTCAATGATGTAAGGAAAAAATTAAATTGCGTCATGCAAAATTCCAAATAATATAAATTGTAACTTCACTTGTGATATTTCTATAAAACTTTCACATTTTTCTGTACTACAACAATTATTATTTTAATTAGGTATTGCAAACTTTTTATTCAATCTTTATCATAGCTTATATGTCTACTTACTATTTAAAACATTCAACTCTTACTTGATAAAAAATTAATCGTCAAATTCGCAAGACATTGAGTAAAACATTGAGACGAAGAGAGTGAAAAATTTTACTAATAAGCTGAGTATTCGTATAAGAATAGTCAATTTTTGATAAAAATATATAGTCTATTAGAAATTAAAAACAAGCACCGACTCTTAAAAACTAAAAAAAAATTTAAAAAATTTAATTGCTTTCAAAGTAAAATCTTTTGAATATTAAAAGGAATTTTAGGAAAAGATCCAACAAAATTTTTATACTCTGATGATAGATTAAGAGAGAACTTTTTATTTTTTTCTCGCAATTTTTTTTACTCTCTTCCTCCCTTTGCGAGCTTTTCGTAATTTTTATTTGGTTGATGGCTGGTAATGATTGAATATAATTAGGTATGTAAAAATAATGCAGAGATTGTTATTTTTAAAAATTTATTTTATAAAATCACTTTTAAACAAATCAACATATTTATTATTGACAGAATCTGTCTAGATAATTTTAAAGACAAATAATTCTTATTTTTAACAAAGTGGAACAATAGATCTGAAATGTCAAGTGAGAACTAGGTAATAATTATTGGAAATGAACAGTATACAGATAAAATTTGCAAATGCAATAATCTGTTTTAAACACATTTTCATTGAGAATGAGAATAAAACACGTTTTTTACTTGTTACAAAAATTTAACATCTTTTCAGTTAATATTTTGTACTTAAACTAAATAAACGTGTTAGAATAATCGAATAATAAAAAGCTAGAAATGTTAATAAAATTTAATCAGCTTACTTATAGTGTAAAGATAAATTTTTTTGAAAAAGGTTGGTGGTTTAATTATCAAAATAATTCATAGTTAATATTTTCTTTAAAACTTCTTAATTTTGTACAAATATAACTTTTTTTTAAAAAAAAAAGGAAGAAAAACTATTTTGAAAGGAATAAGTGGTGAATTTCAAGGCTCACAATTGACAGCAATAATTGGTCCTAGTGGTTCAGGAAAAAGTACATTGCTTAATTTGTTATCAGGATTTCAGACAAGCAATTTTACTGGAAAAATAAAAATAAATGGAAAAGAAATCAGTAAAATTCAATCAAAAATTGCATATATTATGCAAGAAAATTATCTTCAATCTCTATTAACTGTTTGGGAATCAATAAATTTTGCGATCAAATTAAAAACTGGAAATAAGTTAAATACAAATGAAAAATTGGAGAAAATTAATAACATTATAAGTGCATTTAGTTTAACTGAAGCAAAGAATGTGCTTGTTAAAAACATCAGTGGAGGACAACAAAAACGATTAGCAATAGCTCTTGAAATCGTTGATGATCCATTGATAATATTTGCGGATGAACCAACGACAGGTTTAGATAGTGTTTCATCAACATTGTGCTTGAACTTATTAAATGTGTTGGCACATGAAGGAAAAACTATCATTTGTACCATTCATCAGCCATCAGGCAACCAAATTCTATTATTTGATCATCTTTATGGGATATCTGATGGTAAATGCATTTATCAAGGTTCTCCCAACAACTTGATTTCTTTTTTGAATGAATCTTGTCTAACATGTCCTTCTCACTATAATCCAGTGGATTTTCTACTTGAAGTTGCAACAGGAATTTATGGTGAAAAAACTCAAATATTAGTTGATAAAATTGAAAATGGAATGATTGAAATTTATCGTTCAGCAATTACATCAGTTAATAGAGAAGATTGCCTTGAACTTGCTTACTCTCCTTCAAATGCATCACAATTTTCTAACTTGTTAGTAAGAAATTTTATTACTTCAAGTCGCGACCGTAAATTTATTTTATTAAGAATATTTATGCATGTGGCTGTTGGATTATTGCTAGGAACTCTTTATTATGATATTGGAAGAAATGCTGAACATATTTTAGATAATTTTCGACTCTTATTCGTTATTATGTCATTTCTGACTTACACTGCATACTATTCACTAATGGTTGTTTTCCCGATAAATTTTCCTTGTATAAAATGTGAAACATTTAATCGATGGTATTCTTCTACAACATGGTTCTTAACGATGATTATTTGCGACATTCCAACGGTCTTAATTACAAATTTTTTATTTATTTTACCCGTTTATTATTTAACATCACAACCATTTGAATTGTATAGATTTAATAATTTTGTCATAATTTTACTGCTTACATCATTTACATCTCAAGCTTTTGGACTTATTGCAGGTTCATTTGTGGGTCTAAAGGTAAGAAAAATTTATTTAATTCAAAAAATTTTCTTCAATCAGAAATATTTTATCGTTTTAGGGAACACTTATTCTAGCTCCAGTTTTGATGATATTTCATGTAAATAAAAAAAAAAAATCAAGTTTATAAAGGAATAACTATTTTTCTTAATTGTGCTTTGTTTTTTTTTTTGTTTTTTTTTTTTTGTAGGGTGCTTTTTCGGGGTTCTACATATTGAAAAAAGATAGTCATCCATTTTGGCATCCATTCTTTGAGCTTTCCTATCTAAAATATGCGGCTTATGGAACTGAATTGAGCATATTAGGATTTAATAGAACTAAACTTAATTGTAAATCATTTTATTGCCATTATAGATCTCCACAAGAATTTCTCAAATCGGTTGGGTTTCAAGAAAATTTTGAAATGTGTATTTGGATGCTAATTATAAACTTTTTATTATTTATTGCAATTGCATACTTTTTAATAAAACATCGCATAAAGCATAAAACACATTTAAAATGATAATGACGATAATATTATAAGGATGTTAAAAAGGCTTCATAAATGGTTGAACTTTCAAACTGATATATTAAATGAATAATTTTTTAAGTGGTTATTGTATTTTTTGAATTTTAATTTAGGTGAATAAAGCTGAAGTAATATTTTAAAAATATGACTTTTTAGATATTTTCCACTATGTAACAATTTGAAATAAGGGTAGTAAACAAAAAGCTGGATTTGACCTGAAAAGTTTAGTAAAACTAAATGAAAGCAAACACAAGAAGAACAAAAAATAATTATAAAGCTGTTTTTACATTTATATTTTTTAATTTTTTTAATTCTTATTTTTTCTTTTCATTTTATCACATTTTACAAAATTAAAATTGTTCAAATTACAAACTACGATGTAGGTATTCAACATGCTGAGGAAATATTTATTAAATTATTATCATGATAGTAATTTTTCTCTTTTCATTCAATTTATTTTTTTTTTATAATTTTTTTCCACATTTTCATCATAATTAACTTTTTTTTTAAAAATGTTATTTTCCTCCATTTTAATTTATGAATTTTCAAGAGCTACTTTTTTCTTAGACAAAATAAGTTTTTTAAAAAATGTTTTGATCTTTTTTCTTGAATTATTTCTTCCAAACATTTACATATTTAGGTAGTTTTACACTGCCTAATTTTTTAGTGACCATATTTTGTAAAGAGATTTTTCGAAAAAAAAAAAAATCAAATTCACATTTCTATGCTCAATTTACAACTCAAAATATGTTTGTACTTTAATTGATTTTTAAAAAATACCTAAAAGATTAGAAAATTTTAATTTTTTAAAATTTTAAATAAAATAATAATAATAAAAAAAATAGTTTTCTCAATAAAAAATTGAAAAGAAAACTCAATACTGCACTGATAGATTTAATGATTTTTTTATATCTTCACACCTTCGACAACAAATCATCTTTAGTAACCTAATAGAAATTCACTGTACAGTTTTTTTAAGACCAAAGTTTCTTAAGTAATATTTACATTAACTTATTCCTAATCTTACCGAATCCTAAACGTTAAAGAGAAATTATTTATATATTCGTATAAAACTAGAAATCCTTATTTATATTATCAATATTATTATTTTAAAGTTAGTTCATTTTTATATTTTATATAACTTGAATTTTGATACAAAATATGTATGTTTTTTATGTTTTTTAAAATAACAAATGAAAATGGAGAAATTTCAAACTTATAATCATAGAGAACTTTTAAGCGTTTTCAGAAATCTACATATTTTATCAATTTTATTTTTGTTACTTTTTAAAATCATTTATTCCATCCCTTTTTTGCTCTTTGTGTATGTTTTTTTTTCTTCCATTCAAATTTAGTCATATCAAAAATCATTCTCAAGAATAATATATCACGAAATTATTCATGGTTACATTTTTGTAAGTAATCAGTATTATTGATTCACTTGAAAAAAAAAAAAAAAAATTAAGCGAATGAAAAGTGAATCAAAGCTTTCTCTAGTTATTTCACATAAATCCAAGGCACAATTAAAGTTCTAGTAATTGTTCTGCTAATTATGCTCTGCATGATTCACTTTCCTAATTTGTAAAAAAAATACAAAATACTTAATGAAAACATGAAATTAAAGAAATGGATATTCTTTCCATTCTTCTATTAATACATAGAAAATTAATTTTCAAAAAATTTAATTTCTCTTATTCTTATATTAATCGATTAACATGTGGAGTTTTCCGGCGGTTATGCGTTATATTTAAAGAATTGGGTGAAGATATGGATGTTGTAAACTCTAATCGAGGTTTCTTTTGTTGTGGCTGCTGAGGTGAGAAAAGACTGTTTGTATCATCATCATCAAAAAAATCTTTAGAACCATTTATATCAAGTGTTAAAGCTTCACGTGCTGACTCTTCAATGTCAATATCATAGAAATCTTCTGTTATCTAAATAAATGAAAAAAAACTAATTTAATTTGAGATTTTTTAAATTTTTATATGTATTGTACCTCTACATCAAAGTCTACATCTGGTTCATCATCACTAGCTTGAACATCATTAAGAGACTCTGGTGTGTCTAAAAAACTTTCATCCTGCTCTCCTTCACTTTGAACATCATCATTTTCTTCTGAGCCGATTTCATTCTCATCTTCATCATCACTTAAGCCACTATGACCATGCTTCATTTCACCTTTTTCTAAGGATTCAAGATTTTCTGGATGTACCATGGCTTTTTTAATAGCCATTGGATCTTTACGAGACCATTTTAAAACTTCCTCGTCCATTTTTGTTATCTTTGCAGGATTCATTGCCCATAAACAGCCTTTTCTTTGACCACCGTTTGTAACTGGCTTTTCAATTTTTTCAAAACATTTATTTAGAGATAAATTGTGTCGAACAGAATTTTTCCATCCATTTGGAGCAGTTTTGAAATATGGAAAATGCTCACACATAAAACTATATATTTCAGAAACTGGTAAAGATCCAGCTCTTGAGTTTTTTAAAGCCATTGCGATCAAACAACTATAGCTATATGCAGGTTTTGGAAATTCGCTGACATTTTGTGGATGATGATTCTTAGATTTTTTCGTTGGTTTTTCATGAACTGTGTGTCCATTAATATGACCACTCGTGACATAATTGTGGTGAATAATATTCTTTTTGTGTCCATTTTGCAAAAGTGTAAATTTGGGACTAGCTGAACGCTGTATTTTTTGTTGCTTGTTCTGAACATTATATATGGTGCTTTCTAAAACTTTCAAATGACTCTTGTGCAGTTCAATTTTGTCATTTCCTTGAGCAAATGTTATTCCACCTATTCCTGGTGCCAATTTAATATTATTCTTTACTTTTAGTGATCCTAATTCCCCGCTTAGATCTTTTTTTACGTTTTCACGATTAGCTTCAATGGTATTAATGCTCATAAGCCTCTTTAGATTGTTAGCATTTACATTCATTGCGTCACGTTGTTCCTGTTTTATTTGAGATAACTTTATTGTACTTGGCGAAAAAGTTAAATGGGATTTTTTTTCATGAGGTGAAGTTATAGAACTATCGAACATATGATGACTGTTAAGATTAGTATGATCCTTTGGAGATTTAAGTAACATGGATACATTTGCTGTGATATTGCCTGTGTTAGGCATTATAACGTTAGGATTAACACAGTCACCTACATCCGCGTAAATATCGTTCGCTGATCCAAAAGACCAACGTGAGCTACTTCCCATCCATACATCATTGGAATTAGAATCAAGATCCAAAGGTGGTAAATCAAAGTTTACAAGCGATGAAAATTCATTTGAACCACCAACAACTGTGGCTACTTCTGAACGAATATCAATGTCATATATGTCTTGCATACTATCGCTGATGTAACAATCCATTAAGGAATCCTGTAATCATATCAGAACATAATAAAATTTAAAAAAACGAATTTTGAAATTTCAAATTGAAAGAAATAAAAAAATCTATTACATTAACTTAAACAAAGTCAAACCATAGAATTTTATATTTTAGTATGCTCATTCGTAAAAAAAAATGTTTTATATAAGCAGCAACTGACGTGAATTTTTGAATCTTTTGGCGCGACTGTACTTTTTCGTTGACTCGATTACTAACACATTGATAAAAAAATAAAGGCAAACACCGGTGGTGTGTATAAGTTATTTTTTTTTTGTTTTCGAATCTTCATAATATTCTTAATAGTATTAGTGCGTCAAAACAAATTTATGGAGAATGGAAGTAGAAAAAAACGAAACGAAAAAAGTACAGTTGCGCCAAAAGATTTGAAATATTTCGAACGATCAACAGAGCATGAGTTTTGAATTCTAGTAATTTTTTTATTCTTTTTTTGAATCTGCGTACTGTGGGTAAAATGTGTATTTCAAACGAAGCGGGTATAAAAGTATTCATATGGTTCACTCTTGTGAATTTATCAAAGAAATTTAATAAATTTTTAAATAAAAATAAAACAATTTATGATTTTTTTTAAGAATAATATTTTAAAATCATATTAAATTTTGCTGTAAACTTTTTTTAATATCTCGTTAAATTAAAGTAATTTTTCTCAATATAAAGAGCAAGCATTACAACATGCACAAACAATACGATGTTGTAAGTTTATTGATTTTTTTTTCTTCGGAAAATAGAATCATAGAGTTTTACAAAGGGGGTTGTAATAAAATTTATCTAGTTAGTAAAAATTTCTAGTGTTAGGATAGAATATAATGCAAAAATACTAAGGAAACATTTTTTTGCATTATAAAAAAAATGAACTTTTAAACCAAATTAAAAAAATTTCTCATTAGGTATCTTTACCTTATAAGAAAAAAAAAAAAATACTTAGAAATAAAAATTTGTTAGACTTCCAATAATGAACGAGTTATTTTTGAATTTAAAAAATTGAACATCGATTCTAAGTTTCTAGCAAACACACGTGTAAGCTTGAGATGAAAGTTTGACGACCGCTTGATTTTTATGTTACGTATAGTTTGATACTGTACATAAACAACTATTGCAGAACATTTATAAAAGAAAATAAATTTTTTCCTCAGAAAGCTTTTTGTAAAGAAGAAAATTAATCTCCTTTACTGAATAAAAACCACTCGAGAAGGCAAGGAAAATCACGTTTGTAATTTTGCAAACAAAATATTTTAAATTTTTACTTAAAAAAATTGGTGAAATGAATTAGGATAAATTTTTGATTCTCATTTAATTGAATTGGGTCCGTTTGTAAATTTTGTTGCGAAGATAGACTATACTCCCCCAAAATTCCATTGTTTATGAAGATTTTTTTTATATCAATTGAAATTTTGAAATTAAATAGTTTATTTTATGTGACAAAGAGGTGAACGCCTAGCTTTTGATGAACGTTATAAGTGAATAAACCCGATTTCATAGTTGAAAAAATATTCAATCTTAACCGCTTCAAAATGCACATGATATATTTATATTAATATCTTTTTTGTATCTAGAATTATTTCTTTCATCAGTCGTACGTAATCGGTTTAATATTACTTATGCTCAACTTTAAAAACTGGTTTGTAAAAAACATCTTTGATGTATTTTTCTACCTTCTTTTCTACCATTCGCCTTCTGCTCAATTTCTTATGAAAAGATAAATATATTTAAAACCAAAATTATATACATGTGTAAAAAGATCATCATCATAGTGAAAATATTTGGTGAAAATACATGTGATGTAAAGATGGTTTCCTTCCTTTTCTATATACATATATATATATATATATATATAACAATAGGAATAAAATTCGCAAGACATTTTTTTACGACATGGAATGATATAATTTATAATTTTATAATTTTTTCAAAATTACTTTTTTTTTTGAGATTTTAATCGACAATAAATTTTAAAATTGACTATATTCTAAAAATTTGAACTAATAATGATTCTGGTGGGATTTAAAATTAGTTCTTGAAAAATATTCAACATTAAAAAATTAAGTTTTTCTTTTAAGTTCATTTAATATTGCAAGAGATTCATTTTATGTAAAAATAGTTAAAATATTGAATGTTCATATTGGAGCGAAGGAGAAAAATAAATTAAAATCAAGTTCATGGTCAAATTAAGCCGGCATTTTTGTTATGGTTCAGTACTCAAAATTTATTTATTTATTTTCTATTGTTATGGTTCTGAATCAGTTTTCATACATTTAAAGCGATGTTTCTTTTGGCGCGCGATTACACGATCCAATCAGAATTGCCATGTGATTATTTTTGATTCTTATTTAATCATAAATAATAAAATTTAAATTGTTTTGGTCTTAAACATCTCTTTTGGTTTGTAAACAAATTGTATATTATAAAAGCTAAAAATATTAACTATTTCTTGTGTTCAAATGCATACACTTGTTTCATAGTATTTTATAAATTTTTTATGTTTTGGTTTCAAAAGAAGAAAAAAAAAACTCAGTTAAAATCATTTCTTTGGCGCGTAGTTTTTTTGATTTGCAGGCTTAGAATACTTTTATTTTATTTTAACGATGAAATCTTGTAAAAACGATTGACAATTTAAATTATGTTTTTTATGAATTCATTTTAATGCTTTAAAAAATTAAATTAAATACCTAAGTTTATGAAATTGATTTTATTGTAAATGATTATTGAAATATTTATTCAACACATATTGAAACCCTGAAAGTAGTATATGAAGCCCTGTTAAATAATAACATTGCCGGTTTTCTATGTATTAGTACACAAAGAAATAAAATACAAGGCCATTTTGAAAAAAAAATTCGCGCTCGATTTCATGAAATTTTACTTTAATTTACTTACAGCATTTTTATTGAGGAAAACATCATGCAATCCTCCAGCATCTTCAAATTCAAACATTTTTAATTATTTGTTCAAAGAAACTTTGAACTCTTTTTAAACTCAAAATTTAGATATATGTATTTATATTTTTATTATACTAATCACTGTTAGTTTCACTTTATTTTAGTTGTTTATCTGCTTCTTTATTCACTATTTAATATTTTTGTTTTTAGTTAGCCAGTTTAAAATATTTTTTGTAAAACAATTTATTTCGGTAAGAGAAAAAACACAACTGCAATGCTCGAATATTGAAGCAAATATGAATTTTAATTCGAATTTTTTTTCTTTGTTCTTCGGGACAACAGAAGTCTAGTACTCCAAATAATCTAGAACATTTTTATTTTTCCTTAATAACAATTCAATTCAGAAAGGTTTGAACAAAATAATTAAATAGAAATATTTTAGAAACATTTAGGTATCAACTTAAATCAATTGAAATTGGTGTAAAATAATACTGATTTCTTCTTGATTCATTCAAATTGTTTTAATTTAAAAGCTTTATTTTACATGAAAACTTAATGTATTGTCAAGTAATAGTCAAAAATAATAGCAAGATAAGTCAAGTTGATGATTTTTTAATTTTAAATTTTTGTTCAAGTTTTTTTTTCTCTCGTTTTAATTTGTCAAGTCTAGAAAAATAAAAAAATTAATTATGAATGAATAAATAAACTAATTAAACAATCCTACACAATAAAAAATAATAATAATCAAGTACTAAATAAAATTGTAAACGAATAAGTATAAACATTAAATTTTTGCTTCAAAATTTCAAATAAAAAAAAAACTTCTCATTTTATTAAAGAGCTTTATTATTATTTTCTGTAAAGTTCATTTTACTATACAAAAAATAATTCACAAATTAAATTATATTAGTCCACTTAGTCGAAACATATTAGCTTAAGTAACAAATTAATAAAAATTGCGCAAAAAGTCAAGTGGACTAATACAATTTAATTTATGACTTTAAATACTATTATGTTTAATAATGAAATCCAAACCAAAAAGTTGCCTATATGTTTCCTGAAAACCAGAAAGCAATAAAGATAAATGCACAGTTCAAAATACTTTTTTTTTATTTGAATTTGTTTTTTTTTTTTCAAATAAAGAAGCAACAATTTTATTCAAATCAAAATCTTTACTTTGCCATAATTTTTCATATTTCGTGCTTCATGTATTTGAAAATTTATTATATTACGTTATAATTTTGACTTTTTATATAGTAAAGTTTCAAGCTGATCCGATTGATTTAATTGTTTATATTTATTATCATGTGTGAAAAAGCGGAGAAATATACAAATAGTGAGCGAAAATGAGCTTTATTTATATATAAATGTATATATATTTATTTATTTGACCTAAATATTTCTATGTTTCATTATCATACCAAATATCTTATAATATTAATGGTGTCCGTGAAGTACGCGGGAACAGGTTGTCAGAATGCCCTGAAACTTGGCCAGAATTACGTCCATATTACGTCCATTTACGTCCAGCATTCAAATATTTTCGTCCTACCTTCAGTTCCTGGATATAGCATTGGTTTTTGGTATCTTTCCGCGTATTCTAATTTTTCGCGGAAAGATATGCGGAATTCTTTATGGACATATTATATATCAAAATGCATCTAATTATTACGTCTAATTACGTCCTGCAAAAATTTTTGAATTGGACATGAGTGGCAAGAGTTATGGACTTCCAAAGTTTTGGACCAAATTTCTCGAAGAATAAAAAAAATTTACCTGAAAAAGTTTCTTAAAATTATTTTTATCAAAATTCAATATATTAAAGATTTTTATGATTTTAATCTATGCTTTGGACTTTTAGCAGTTCCAATCAAATGGTCGTGCCTTAATAAAGCACAAGCAGATCTCAAAATCTTAAAATCGTGTTGTATATCAAATAACATCTATTTTTTCTAACAATTTCAAATCTGTTAACATTTTTAAGATCCATTTTATTATAATTTAGAACATAAAGGCAGTTTTATATTATCGAATTAGGAAACTAAATATTACAAACGTCATATTTAAATTTTGTCAAATTTTAGCCAAAACATATTTTATGTTTAATCATATCTACTTTTGTGAGAATTTTTAATTTAAAAAAAGAGAAAATTTTATTTTAAAAATCAATTCAATTTTAAATTTCAGAAAAAAATTAAAAAAAAATTTCTAACGTTTCTAAAGTTGAGAATAATCATAAGATTTTCTGATTAAGTATCCATAAAAACGTTTTTTAAGAATATATTTTAGGTGTATTTAAAACTTTAATTTTTAAATTTGTTTTTAATTTTTTTCTGAAATTTAAAATTGAATTGATTTTTTAAAATAAAATTTTCTCTTTTTTTTAAATCAAAAATTTCAATTACCTAATTAAAAATTCTCACAAAAAGTAGATATGATTAAATATAAAATATGTTTTGGGCTAAAATTTGACAAAATTTAAATATGACGTTTGTAATATTTAGTTTCCTAATTCGATAATATAAAACTGCCTTATGTTCTAAATTATAATAAAATGGATCTTAAAAATGTTAACAGATTTGAAATTGTTAGAAAAAAATAGATGTTATTTGATATACAACACGATTTTAAGGATTTTGAGATCTGCTTGTGCTTTATTAAGGCACGACCATTTGATTGAACCGCTAAAAGTCCAAAAGCATAGATTAAAATCATAAAATCTTTAATATATTGAATTTTGATAAAAATAATTTTAAGAAACTTTTTTTTTCAGGTAAATTTTTTTTTATTCTTCGAGAAATTTGGTCCAAAACTTTGGAAGTCCATAACTCTTGCCACTCATGTCCAATTCCAAAAATTTTTGCAGGACGTAATTGGACGTAATAATTAGATGCATTTTGATATATAATATGTCCATAAAAGTTAGTTCCGCATATCTTTCCCGCGAAAAAAATTAGAAGTACGCGGGAAAGATACCAAAAACCTTTAATGTGCTATATCCAGGAACTGAAGGTAGGACGAAAATATTTGAATGCTGGACGTAAATGGACGCAATATGGACATAATTCTGGCCAAGTTTCAGGGCATTCTGACAACCTGTTCCCGCGTACTTCACGGACACTATTAATGCAGCATTTCACATGAGTTTCTTTCTTTTTTTATTATTGATAATAATTTATATTATATTTTGTTTATTTGTTTACTTAAAATATATAATAAAAGGATCGTAGAAGTTCAATAAAATATCAATCATTTTTTATGCTTGAAAGAAAAAATGAAAATTAATATTAAAATTTAAAATAAAAAAATAATAATAAATTTTAAAGCCATTTTTTAAATACAAAGCTTTTAAAAAAAATTCAATAAAGTTTTAATGTTTGTACGTTCACTCAGATTTTTTTGAATGGGATAAAAGTTATTGTTAGGTTGCTATAAAAAAGAAAAGAAATCTAGTTTGAAATTTTTTGCAACATACTTTTTTTATAGTATTTAGGAAATGGAAAAATAAATAAAGTTATTTGGAATGGATATTAATTTTTGACTATTTTCTTTATTTTTAATCGCTCAAAAAATCAAAATTGAGATTTTTTAATAAATCGTACAATTGAACATAAACTTAATTTTTTTTAATGCATACAAGAACATATTTTCTGAAATAATATTTTTTTTCTATGATGGTATGAAATTAACAAAATGAACGAGCTTTTTATATGGCATTATATGGCTAAGTTTCAAGACTTTTGCAGATTATAATGATTATAATATTTAGAAATCAAATTATTATAATATTTAAAAATCAAATATTATAATCTTTGTATGAAAGCATGGAAGCTTTGCCAAGTATGTATACTAATTTTTTAAGTTTGTTTTGCGATCAGAATATCTATATCTCAATTTAAAATATTTAAAAAAAAAATAATTTTAATTATGTTCAAGCAAAGACAGATTGAAATTAGAACTTTAAAATGAGTTAATTACGGAAATCGTTTTGTTTAATAATATAAAGTCAAAAAACTATTTAAACAACTGTCAAAATTCACTTTACCTTGATTAAAAACAGAAAAAAATTTAGATCAAATAAAATCAGTTTTAGTTTCGCAACAAATTTAATGAGTATTTAAAGATAGCATTTTAATTCTTTTTTTTTTTTTTTTTTTTGCATGGAGGAGCTTATTATAATTTGTATAAATTTTATTTTTAAGCTTTTAATTTTGATGCATTGAAAGCTTAATGTGAAATTTTTTTAAAACTTTTTAAACTAATCAACACTGAGAATTTTAAACGAGAATTTTTTTTTCATAACTTCAAAAAAAATATAATCGAAATAACTTAAAAAGATATTAAAAGTTTTCACAAACTATAATATAATTTTTTTTCTATTCCTTTAAATCATAAATTTTTTGAAATTTTTCTTTATATAAAATTTTAATGTGTAATATCTCATTTGGTGATGTTTATGTTTTTTAATTGCTTACAATATTATATTTTTTAACAGTATTAGATAATTGAACAAAATTGCGAATCCTGCGCTTATTATTTGTGAAAGAGAAGTATAAAAATAATAAAGAAAAGAATCAATTAAAAAATAAAAAAAAAAAATCGTGGATGTTTAAAAATTGCTAATTGTTAAACTTAACTTAACTATTACTAAAAGTTTGAGTTGTTGTGTTGACTAGAATATGATATTATTTATATTATTATGTATTCATATAACCATAATTTATAAACATTTACATACAACTATTACATTGTAATATTAAAAAAAATCTTAAGAATACCACTGTGATGAAAATTAAAAATATTTAATATGGAGTATTAAATGATTGAATTTAAAATGTTGATTGCAGTTTCAATAAAGAAAAAAAATATATACATAATTATATTTTAAGTCCAATATTCATGAAATCAAGTTTCAAATAAAAAAATCAAATTTAGTAAAGAATTTTACAATTTCAAAATAAATTATGTTTTTTTTTGTGGATAACTAACTATTAATGATAGTATTATATTTATCAAATAGTAGCTTCGTTTCTAAACTTTTAAGCTTTTGCTCGCTATAAATAATATTATAAGATTCATCAGCTTAGCAAATAAGTTGAAAAAATCTGCTTTGTAAAATCTACTTATTTGATCTAAAGTTTACATTTGAAATGTAAAGACCAGTCAGGATAATTATTTATAGACATTTTTTTAATATATGTATCATATTTTATGTATAGATGCATTCAGCTCAATATAAAATTTGAATATTGTAATTTGAGTTTTATGGTAATATTTGTTATTTTTTAATTGCTACATTTTGCTCTAAGAATGAACAAAAGTGTACTGTTTTTTATAATTTGTTATAGGGATTTATTTTTAAGCAGAAAACTTCACCGATAGCTTTTTTGTAACATATAATAAATTTTTTTTCCTCATTTAATTTTAATATGATGATTTTTATGACATGTGTCATTTTAAGAAAACCATTAACTTCTTAGAGTTTGTGATACTTTCTTTTCTTTTTAATTTTGTAGATCACCACAAATTTTCGCGAAATTCTATTTTTTTAAATACACTGTATATTTTTATGCATTGTTCAATTTTGTGCCATATTTTTTTTAGCATTTACTAACATCATAAAATAAAGCAAAAAATTTAGTGAATTTTTCGTCATCATCATTAGGAATCATAGCTTTTATATACAAAGTCTATTCTTTTTTTATCAAATACAATTGAATATATGAAGATTTGATTATTTCTGGTTTTTGGACAACAGTAAATAGATACTTACTATATTTCATTGTAGAAAAGATTTTTTTCCCGATATTTCTTTTTTATTAAACAGACTTTTTATAAATAATTGCTACGAGTGATTTATTTAATGCACAGCAACAGTCAATAAGACTGTTATAAGATGGTATTTTCTTATGTGCAAAAAACTAATTAGCCTCTGAAGGATGTAAAATTCACTGATTTTCATCAATATTAATTACACATTGTTTGTCATTAGAGTTTTTTAACGGCTTATGTACCGGCGTTGTTGAAGACGACGATGCTAAAGCTATACTTCTGTATTGTTGCTGAAAGGATAATAGGATTTCGCGAATCTTTGAGATGATCTCTTGAACTCAGGCATTTGATTCCTGTAATAAAAATGTTATTTTCTTATTTTTAGTCCTGTTATTTTTGATTGCTTTTTTGCTTTAATTAAATGTTGTCTTGAAGATCTTAATAATATAGTTATATTGAATGCAAAATTTCATATTTGCAAGCATAAAAGCGTTGAAAATTATTTCTTATTCACCTTTAAATTGTCAAAATAGTGCATAATTTGATCATAATCCATTTCTAGATCATCTAAACCTAGACTCTCGCCAGGTCCCTCCAGTTCACTATCCTGACTTACTGCTGAAAACATTGGATTACCAACAACAGTGGCACGTTTCACTCGATGACTCTTTGGCTCGTGATCTTCTGGGGTAATGAAACCTCCATTATCATCTGAACTTGATTCAGAACTTGATTTTATCGTCAAATTTACTGTATCTTCATCCTCACTATTATTTTTGTATACTTTTGGTGGTGAATGACTATCATCTTTGGTCTTTAATTTATCGTTTTTTGCAGAAGTTTGAGATAATTCTATTCCTGAGTCGAGCATAGCAGAAGAAAGGGGAGCGTCTTGAAAATCTGTTAATGTACTATCGTTTTTTGTTGACAAACTCTTTTTCTTTGGTGTAATTGAATCAAACTGAAATGCACTTCTCTGTTGTCCATTAGAAGAATCAACTAAAATTTCTGCCATATGTAGCTCTTGATTTTGATAATGTTTATTTCCGATTTCTATTGGGTGCACAGAATACGACGGAGAGTTTGTATTAAACAATGCAGCATTTATTTGTTGTTGAGTAAAATTCAAGTTGTGTCCAGGATTTGAATGAACTGATGATCGATGGTCAGATTGATGCAATTGAGTGTCATGAGAAAAACCAGTGCTACTTCCATTAGAACGTCGATTTTGAGCATTACTTCCGTTTCTGACATGTTTATAACGTCGAGGAATTTCAGGAATATGCTAATTAAATTAAATAAAAAAGCAATCAAACAAAGTACATAATATTTTTTTTAGTGTTAGTAACGGTCAAAATATAATTTGAATGAAGAAACCAAGTTTCAGAACCTTTCAATTTTTTTTTTTGCTCTCGAAGTCAACTTCACACCAAACAGCGCTAAGTTCATTCTTTTTGGAAAAAATATTTTTTCAACATGGGTCGTATGCACGCTCCTGGGTAATTATTTAAGTAGTTAAACTAAGTAAAAATTGTTTAAATTTGTGTGAAATTGTTAAATAAGTGTTATATCTATCAATTTAAGTTAAATTTCACGCGTGAAATTGAATAAATTAGTGAAAAAAATTCATTATAATTTTTACTTAGAAAAAACGTGTTCCGACATTTTTGTTTTTCAAATTTTAATTTCTGTATTTATCGATTTTAGTAAAGGTATTTCGCAATCTGCGTTGCCTTATCGTCGATCAGTTCCATCATGGCTTAAATTAAATGCTGAAGATGTCAAGGAACAAATCAAGAAGCTCGGAAAGAAAGGAATGACACCTTCACAAATTGGTAAGTTGACTAATAAATAAGTTTAATAATAATAAGTGAATCTAATGAATTTTTTTTTAGGAATTATTCTTCGAGATAGTCATGGAGTTGCTCAAGTACGCTTTGTCAACGGAAATAAAATTCTCAGAATCATGAAAGCAGTTGGTCTTAAGCCCGACATTCCGGAAGATTTATATTTCCTCATTAAGCGTGCCGTAAGCATCAGAAAACATTTGGAACGTAATCGTAAAGATATTGACAGCAAATTCCGATTAATTTTGGTGGAATCAAGAATTCATCGCTTGGCTCGTTATTACAAAAACAAAGCTGTTCTTCCACCAACATGGAAATATGAATCAGCCACTGCTTCAGCTTTAGTGGCTTAATTTAATATTAAAGTGTATTGAAAAGATTGTGAAATAAATTAAAATATTTCATGAAAATTCAGTGAAATTCAAGTTTAATTTTGATAATATTAGTATTTCAGTGAAAATATTTTCATGAATTCTATGTGATCTAGTTTTGGACAAATATTATTTGTGAATTTGTACTTACTCGGCTTCCAGTAGTGTTATTGATATTTGCTGTTACACCAATATTCCGATGAGGAGGTACAGGAGGTCGATATTCCACATTATGAGGAGGTAAAGGTGGCGGGGCGTTATCACTAATTACAAAATATACAATACAATAAGTTTATATTTCAAAAAAATTATTTACATACAATTAAAGGATAATCATACATACCTCTGTAAACTTCTTCGATCCTTCTTTGTATATGTTTCACTGTTTATTGGCCCATTTGATTTTGATGGTAATTCGATGGCATTTGGATTATCAAAACTATTTACTACTGCATCATCAGGATCAATATAATTTTGAGTTATTGGATTACTTGTTATTCTCATCATTCTAACATCTCGTGATTCAACATCTTGTGAATTCATCGAACGATCCATAGTAGCACGACCCAACCAAACCCAATCATGAGCGTTAGTTGTTAATTCACGTGGACGACGAGAATCTCTTAGCATACCTAGACCTACGTTTGATTGATCTTTATGGATTCCTATATCTTCGCTCACCATATCAACAGTTACAGGTCGAAATTTTGACGCATATACCACACATGATATTACAAAAATACCAATTGCGAGACAAAAGCCTGTCAAAAGAACATACATTCCGACTTCTAATGTACTCATATCAGTATGAACAGGACTTTTTCCGCTATTTGACATAAAAGATATTGGAGTTAATCCACCATTGCCATGCTTACGAGCTTGAACGGCTGGTTTCTCATTATTATTGTTGTCATCTCTTAGTGGTATTCCAATTAATATATCGGACAAGTCATTCATTTCCTTTTCTTTTCCAAATTTTCTTTCCCTTCCACTAATTCCATCATTTTGAACTGTATCTGGTCTATTTGGCGCCTGTTCTGATGTACTAAAGTCTACTTGTACGGAAGCTAGTGCACTTGCCAATGGTCCACTTGCTATTTTCGTGCTTTGTTTGCTCATTGGAATATTTCGTCTTAATCGACATTCTTCAGAGAGAAGTAGTGTTACTCTTAATAAATCACCATTTCCTTCACCAACAGCTATGACTCTTGGATGATGAGATGCAAGCATTGGAGCAAACGCAACAACATCAGTGTCCAAACTTTCAACAAGGAGGAAATAATCGTCAACAGATATATCCCTGTGTTGATTTATGACAAAATATATATATATTTTTTTAATATCTTGTAACCAACTTTAAAATATAAACAATTTTTACCTTAAAGGAGTTCTCTGTCCATCAGAAAATTCAATATCAATATCAAGCAAACCTTCTTGATATTGTGCTGTCAATTTTCTCGTGACTGATGTTTCTGCAATATATCCGTTTTCAACATAACTATCAGGTGTAATAGATAGTTGTAATCCTGAAATTACTCGAACTATGAGTCTTGTAATGCTAACTTTATCACTTCCAACACGAATTTCTTTTGTTCCAATAACACGACCATTAATCGGCGAAAGAACTTGAACATCAGTACGACCCATCATGCGACCTTGTAACGTTCGTCCACGAAGTATCGCAATTTTGGGATCTGCAACTCGTAACAAAGGTTGTACAATGTCTGTAACCCTTAAGCCAGTTCGTCGCGAAATCAAATAACTAACACGTCCAGAATCCTAGAAGATTTTCTTATTTGTGATTGCGCAGCTAACAATTTAAACATTTTTTGATAATTACCTGATCAACAGCAACAAATTTTGCATAAACATCAACTGAACTCTGTTGATATCTTGCACGACATGATGATGATCTTTCAGTTCCAACTCCATTAGTAAAATCATCGTTATGATGATTCCAATTATACGCTCTCTTACGCCTTGTTTTTCCATTAACACTAGATAAGATATTTATGGAAATTTTAAAGACGCATTTAAAAAAAATTATAAAAAAGTAATTATTGTAAAAAATTACCTATTATGTTCTTCTGGAATTTTCCAACCTTTAATTTGCGATAATCGATAATCATTAACTGATACTTCGAGAGGAAATTCTGGCATCCACACTGTAAACTTTGCCAAACCTTTATATGTACCATATTTGACTACAATACTTGCATTTGATGATCCTCTTAGCTCTGATCCATCAATGTATACAGAACTGCAGGATGAAGACACCTGAGACGATTTATTTAAGTTAAATTAAAATGTTTTCTTCAAAAATTTACTTTTAATAGAGGGTAAAAGAGATGTATACAAAAGC
Organism: Chironomus striatipennis; assembly: GCA_026123125.1. Lineage (NCBI taxonomy): Eukaryota > Metazoa > Arthropoda > Insecta > Diptera > Chironomidae > Chironomus > Chironomus striatipennis. Next base: position 26,229,854 of record CM047394.1, on the reverse strand, counting down.
GTTAATTAAAACAAAAAAAAGAAAGCATAATAATCGCTAACTAATACAGAATATCTCAATGGCTTAAAAATACAGTTCTTTAAATACAGGATCCCCACCTTAATGACACTTTCATCTTCTGCTTGACAAGAGCTTTGTAATGTCACGTCTGCAACCTTTCCAGCTTGAGTAACAATAAACACTTTCATAACTTGAGACACTTGTCTTCCTGTGAGAACAGCAGTGTTCATCATTTCCCAATTCTTTTTAATTGTTGGTTTGTGTATAAGAGAGAAGAAAATGTTTTTTTATTGCAGGACTTATATTTTATTAATTTCTTAAAGTTGATAGTTATTAATTAAGCAAATGGTCATTAAATTCCATTAGAAGTTTTAAAAAATATACAAACCTTTGATATTGGTAGTACAGATTGAATATCATCCTTTTGAATTTCTAATTTAGCAATTAATCTCTTTCTTGACTCTTCATTTGGTTGAATTTCAGCGGAAATATCTTTAGATTTTGGACCATCATGAACATAACTAACAGACCATACAATTCTTGCACCATCCCAATGTTCCTTTGTATCATTTGCTACTTCCAAAAGCCACGAAAATACTTCAACAATTCTAAATACATAATACAATCAATCATATTGCGTTTTTCAAGTCCTTACAGTAAAAAGATTTCAAGAAAAAGAATAACTTACTTTCCGTTTAAATCTTCTGACTGCTTTGATGTACTATCTGGATCTTGATCTTTTCTAAATGCTGTAACTCGTGCAACTGTATGTTTTGAGTTTTCTTTTTCCACAGATATGTTCCATTCATCTGATGATGCAGTTGCTCCTAATATTTTCATACCACCTTTAACACGTGCTCTATAATTTATTTATTTTTTTAAGAGAAATAAACTTTCAATTGCACAATTGCTAATTTTAACTTAATTCAATTACACACCGAACAATGAATACAGCAACATTTTGTCCTGATTGTTGTTGTAGGAATACTGGAACATGAATTTTAGATAAAGGATAAAGTGGTTGGTGAGGAACCATCATTGTCAATAAATCATCAGCTTTTAGTTCACGATAACTCGCAATGGCTTGAACTAATGGAACCTTTATAAAATGAATTAAACAAAATAATTTTTTTAAAAATTGAAATGATTCAATTATATCTCTTAGATTTTATTTTACCTTTGCAAAAGATGTTAACGGTTGAATTTGCACCTTTGGCTCGCATTGCTCAGGATTTCTTGGAGGTGGTTCAAAAACACTATATGAAACTTGTACAAACCGTTGAGGAGTTTTTGGTGGTGATATTATCTGTCCATCTTTTGCTGGTGGAGGCATTAGTGGCCACCAATTTGAAGGTACAATAACCTCTGCTACACATACCCCATCTTCTCCTTCTGGTATACATCGACCTTTTAAAGGTTGCCGATTAGGCATGGAAACATGAAGAAGAACACAAATTTTTTGCCTTTGCAAATGACCACCAAGATCAGCGCCACCAGCATGAAAAAGAACTCTCAATACTGGAGAATCGCGTGGAACAGATTGACGTACTAAATGGGCTGAAATATCCAAATGGATATTCGATTGCTGTTGTAAATCAAGTAATGCTTGAGTAGCATTTTGTGTTGTCGTTACAGTAACTGTATCCGTGGTAGTTTCTGACAAATCTGGAACTATGTATCGTGCAGGTACGGTTTGTTTTGTAGAAAATGGTCCATAGCTGGCACGAATCGAAACGGGTTGTGTGGTTTGAACGACTGTGAATTTATCTACTGATAAGATTGTATCCTTTGGTGATTTTACAGTTACTTTGGACGATGTCGTAACAGAAGAAGATGATGATAAAATTGATGACTGACTCGATGTAACATCAGGAACACTTTGTCGAGGAGAGTGTTTAAGAAAAAATCCACTATCAGGCGTTTCAAAATGAACTTCAACTGCTTGACTTAATGAAAATGTAAATATGAGACCTATGAAAGAAAGGATTTTTTTTAAAAAAATTATCATTAGCTTTTCTTCTTTACTTAATTTTTAACTAGAGAAAACTTAATACTTAATTTTTTTAAAAAAGAATATTTTAATTATCTAACTTTTTCATATCAATTATCAATTAAAACTAAGTCTAAATCATTCATATTAGGTAAATAATTAATTGTTTTCTGACTTAAAAAATGTTCACATAAGATGAAGAATATGTGATAAACTTGGAGAAGAAGAAGAATGAACACAATTGAACATGTGCCAGAATGAATATATGGCGTCAGTTATCCTTTCATTAAGAATCTCTTTTCTGCCTCTTAACAAATACATGGTTGTATTTGTATATTAAGAATATTTTTTTTTTGTTTTAGAAATTTCATTTGATTTATTTTTTAATGTATTTTTTTATTATTATTTATAACTTAATATTGTATAAATGTAAAATTACATTTGAGTCAATCTAAATGAAAATGTATTAAGGGACATTTTTATATCTCGCATTATTTCTCGTGCTTGATGTTACGATATATATCATATTTGGTATCGTTGGAAAGCTTAACACAGTAGCTACCCATTACTGTAAAAATTTTTGAATTTGGACTTATCCATTTTTTCACAGAACGCCTCAAAGTTCGAGAAAACATGCAATTTTCAAACTAAAATTTTGTGTATGCCGTGTAGTCAAAATTTATATTTTTTTTATGTGGTGATAGCTACTAAGTACCAACTAAAACCCGCCACTTAAATCAATTTAAATAAATCAATTGGTTTCGGGATATGAATTTTTGAAGTTTCGCAAATTTCGCAAAAAATTTTTTTTTTGAAAATTTATACTTTGACTCTTTATCTCATTTCTCATCTGTATTATCACCATAAATACAATGTTTTATATCGTTGTAAAGTTTAAGACAGTAGCTATCAATTTTTGTAACAAGTTTTTGATATAAAGCTATTCTGTTCCTTATAGAATGCCTCAAACTTTTACAAAAAATGGGATTTTCAAATAATAATTTTACGAGCATCTTGCAAACAAAATTTTTTTGTCTTTATTGTATCATAAACTACTTACAATAAACTAACAAATGCTTTTTAAATCAGTTTATTTTAACAGATTGCAGTTGAGATATGAATTTTTGAAGTTGGGACGATTTTTTCATATTTAAAAAAGTAAAAAATCATAAATTTTTGCTTTTAATTTCATTTCTCGTGTATAACTTCACCATATTTAATGAATTTGGTATCGTTGGAAAGCTTAAGACAGTGGCTAGTCATATATGTAGCAAACAAATTTTTGAACTTATGCTGTTCCTTACAAAATGACTGAAATTTTTTAAAAAATATACTGTTTTAATTCAAAGTTTCTGACTGCTTATCTAAACTTAATGTAGTGCAAAGTATGTTTTAAGTGTAGTCTTACTTAGTTACTTCCACAACACTAAAAATAAAAATATTTTTTGTTCAGAACTTACAAAAAAAATTCATTAAAAAATGTTATATAATGTAAATATGGTGAAGTTATACGCGAGAAATGAAATTAAAAGCAAAAATTTATGATTTTTTACTTTTTTAAATATGAAAAAATCGTCCCAACTTCAAAAATTCATATCTCAACTGCAATCTGTTAAAATAAACTGATTTAAAAAGCATTTGTTAGTTTATTGTAAGTAGTTTATGATACAATAAAGACAAAAAAATTTTGTTTGCAAGATGCTCGTAAAATTATTATTTGAAAATCCCATTTTTTGTAAAAGTTTAAGGCATTCTATAAGGAACAGAATAGCTTTATATCAAAAACTTGTTACAAAAATTGATAGCTACTGTCTTAAACTTTACAACGATATAAAACATTGTATTTATGGTGATAATACACATGAGCAATGAGATAAAGAGTCAAAGTATAAATTTTCAAAAAATTTTTTTTTCGAAATTTGCAAAACTTCAAAAATTCATATCTCGAAACCAATTGATTTATTCAAATTGATTTAAGTGGCGGGTTTTAGCTGGTACTTAGTAGCTATCATCACATAAATAAAATATAAATTTTGACCACACGACATACACAAAATTTTAGTTTGAAAATTGCATGTTTTCTCGAACTTTGAGGCGTTCTGTGAAAAAATGGATAAGTCCAAATTCAAAAATTTTTACAGTAATGGGTAGCTACTGTGTTAAGCTTTCCAACGATACCAAATATGATATATATCGTAACATCAAGCACGAGAAATAATGCGAGATATAAAAATGTCCCTTAATACATTTTCATTTAGATTGACTCATTTTTTAATTTAAAAAAATAACGTATATGAAAAGCGCTGATTTAGTGTTAATTTCAACTTAATTTGTTGAAAGTTGTATAATATGTTATCTTTTAATGAGTAAAAAAAATTATTTAAGTAGGTATTTATAGTTTTTCTAGAAGAATATAAAGTGATGATACTTAAAATTGTTTGCATGCATTTTCTGTTTATAAACAATCCATAATAAGTTTAAAATTCAGAAACAATGTAGCAGATGGTAAATGAAGAATTCAAAACAGAACACTTTTTATTTGAAATTCTACTCATAATTTGATTCTTGTAATCATCATATGCACATTAATGTTTTTTTTTTTTTTTATTGATAGGCTCAAAAAAAATTTTTTTTGTCATTAGAATAATATTTAAAATAAAAATTCTTCTAATTTAGCTTATAGCTTAATTTTAGGAGACAAATGAGGGATGTAATTGATCACAATTGTTCTGAACGGTCATTGAAATTAAGTATAGTTAGTTTTATAAACTTGTACGTAACATTTAGAAGCATGGCTAAAAACTGTTTTTTATATATGTGTTGTCGCATTGTGTAAGCAAATTACTTTATACGACTGTGGACGTCATTTTTAAATGTTTCGGGAGAATAAATGTTTACTTCTTTTAGTTCTAGTTCATTAAGATTTTTCTAAAGTAATCAACATCAGTTAGGTATAACTTGGGTATAACATCAAAAAAGATATGTCCAGTGATTTATTTTAAAAAATACTTGAAAAATACTCATTGAGGATAGGATAGGGAGTCTTTATTATCTATTATCTAAGATTTTAAATCTGCAGAGTTTTTTAATATAAGTACATTGATTAACCTTCATTATGAATAAGTGGTTATTTAGTATTCTACGCTGGAAAATGAATTTTTTGATTTAAAGTTCATATAACAATATAAAATGCAGTTAGAAAATTAAATCATCTATAAATAATCGTGGAAAATTGTTCGTATTTAATTTACAGCACGAATTTTATATGAAAAGAAACTTTATATTATTTTACATGAAATTTTTATGTCTAAACAATTTGAATCCTTTTAGGCTATGTTAAACATGATTTCATTTGTTCTGTGTTTCTTGCTTACCTATATAAGAAAATCATTTAAGTACAATCATTTGTCAAAACATTATTAAGATTTTTAATAATCAAATTCAATTTTATTTTATTCTATTTATTTATTTTTTTTTTATTTTTTGCTTTGCTTTTTCAAGAATTTAATTCTTCTAGGTATTTTGAAATTATTCAATTTCATATGAAAATTAAGCTTCTAAATATTTTTTTATAGGTATGAACTTAAATATTATTATAGGTATTTTTGAAAAATATAATTTTGAGTTGAATGATTTTGTTTGTAAATACTTAAGTTTTAACGTTGTTGAAATTTAGAATCTTAAAACTTTTGGTAGAAATATTTCACAACAAATTTCTACGAAAACAATGTTTTGTTTTATTTCTCCTTCTTCTATGTACCTCATCTGTGTTTTATGTACCTGACTTACACAACAGATCTTTTTTTTTTAGTAAAATTAAGCAGAAATATAACGATATATCGTTTTATGATTTCTTTATTATGAGAGTAATGTTATTTTATTAAATGACCAAAAGTAAAAAAAAAAAAAATACTTTTTTAAAATTAATAAGATAGAATAAATTAGAGATCATCAATTTAGTATTGCAAAAGAAAGTTGACTTACCAAAAAGTGCAAGAAACATAAATTTAATCCAATGCATTTGGTATATGGTATTCTATTAATCTTTTATCTTTGGGTGAGTTATGCACTATATTTTTTTATAATTTAATTTTTTACATTAAATCACTTTTCACACAAATATTATTGAAACATTAATTTTTAAAAATTTCACAATTAATAATAACGTAAACAAAAATTTTCTTTTGACTTTTTGCTGCCTTGGGTCTTTTAAGAAAACTTTTTTGATTCTTAAAATTATTCTTCGAATTTTTGAGTAAGGAAATCCACACTACACACATACACAGAGAAAATTTTATTTTCCTTCCTTTTTTTCTTTTTTGCGCCTTTCCTTTGAATTTTCTTCTCTTTTTTTTGCAAATATATACTGGTGGAATTATTTTTATTTATTTATCGATTTTTCCTCTACTCGTCTCTTTTACTGTCACTTATAGACATTTTTCTCATTTGGTATTCACTTTAACTTTTAAAAAATTACTTTCTTAATATTTCCATCACATTTTCAGTGTTTTCAATAAGAATTTTTCATTCAATTTAATTATATTTGGTGCTAATGTGGGCTTAAAAGCCACAAAATTGTCGAAGAAAATTTTTCTTGATGAAAAAATTTCGTGATTCCCTTGAAGATATTAAAAGATGAATATCGATATTAACATACATACATTTTTGATACAATGAATCAAATTAAAAAAATTATAAAGAAAAACTTGTTTTTAATTAATTTGTAATTTTAATAAACATTAAAAACTTTTCCACTAATTTCACAAGATTTTTTATGTTATGTAAATTCTAAATAAATGTTTTATGTATTTAAGAAATTGTAATTTTAATCACATTAATCCTTAGAAACTTCAATATACGAGATAATTTTATAAATTTTGTAATATAATATTTATTAAGTGAAAACATTGATATATATTGAAATTTTTATATTTTTAAAGAAATTTTTGAAACATTTCAACCCAATTCAATTGAAACAATCTTAAAAATTTGCACTCATTTTAAGAAAATCATTCATTTTCATGATGTTTGGAAACTTTTTTATGTTTTCTATCGGATTAATTCTGTTAATTTATTGAATTTTTCACTTAATTCAGTTTTTGATAAGTATAAAAAAAATAATAAAGTCACAGAAATTGCGTTACGTTCTTTTACATTCGAATGCTCCTCGTAGACTAATCTTCGATATTTTTTCAGTCATTCGAATACTTTGACATTTGTTTAGTACAGCAAATTGAGGCGAGAAAATTGAGATGAGAGATAGAGAAGGTTCAAGTTGAACAGCAAAATGTGTATTGGCTAAACACACGTTTGATGCTTTTTATAATATTTTTACAGGCTTTTTTTTAAATTTCTTTTTTATTAAAATTCAAAAAAATTTTAAAATTAAAAATTTCTTATGTTAATTCTGTAAAAAGAAAGAAAAAAATGTTAAATAATTACATTTCTTTTTATACTTAAAAATAAAATTCCGCTGTTTTAAATCAATAATTCGTAAAATGAAGTAAAATATAAACTAAAACTGGCTCTTCATTTTTTTCAGGCTTAAAATAGCTTTTGAAATAAAACTAAATAAAATAATAAATTAAAAGGATTTAGGTAAAAGCTCTTTTCATCCAAAGAATTTTATTTCAATTAAATATTTATATTATTAATTACAAAAAATATTCTTCTCAAAATATATTTATGAGAAATGATTAATTTTATGGAATTTTACTTTCTGTTACAACTTTTGTTTTGAGTCACAAACCCTTTTTTACTATTTATATTTTACATTATTTATAATTTATTATCAAGCAATATTACAGAAACATAAAAAATACATAAGCATATATAATGTTCGCGATATATCATAGAATAAATCTCTTAACGGTTAAATATTTAAAAAAGTATGAATTGTCCATTTTTTCAAATGTTCCAGATAGAAATTTATTCCCCCTATATCTTTAATACATCTTTTTCTGTTCTCAATCATTAAAATTCATTTTAAAAAAATCTTTGGAACAGGATATATAGTTTTAGATATATAGAAAATTAAGGTAATGTTTTGATTTATTCAAGAAAAGCAATATATATTGTTAAAATGAAAATTTAATAAGGTTTTAGACAAATTATAACAATACGTGATTTTTTTTATTTTATTGATAATGGTGCATAATATTCATGACATAATGTGTTTCGATATAGAGAATAATTAAATTCTATGAATTTGATCAATATGATAATTGTAATATTATTTTTAACATATAAATTTACATTTTTATCAAAGATTCTTAAAATTGAATTTATGAATATTTTTCAATTTTTAATAGTGAATGTAATATCTTATTTAATCCTTTTCAAACTACATAATGGAATAGATTTTTAAAATATCAATATGTTATTTTAAGCATATCAAGTTAAAGATTTAAATTTAAAAATATAAATATTTTTTTTTTTTTTTAATACCAATGCGGTTCTTTTTATTATTATTCTTACAAAAAAAAAAAAAAAAAACAGAATATCACGTACATCACTTCATTTAAAAAATAGCTTTAAAGCAAAAAAGTGTTATTCATATTCACATTAAAATAAAACTTATTATTTAAATTTAGGAATGAAATTACAAAAAAAATTTTAAAATGAGTAAAACAAAAATCATTAAAGCACTTCAAAACCAAATGGATAATAATACCATTTCAAATGATGAGGGAAGTAATGCTTCAACGGGAAATATTGATTTAACTTTACTAAGAAGACCTATCGCGACATCCATCACTGGGTTGGAAGAAGTTTTAAGAGCTTATAAAGATGGAACGAATGAAGTGAGAATTTTTTTTATTATTGATTTTGATTCTTTAAATAAAAAAAAAATAAAATAAAATTTGCTTCTTGATTGTACAGCTTAAAAAGTTATTATCAAAGGAATGTGATTTAATTTATGAATGCAAAGTTTGCCGGAACATTTTTCGTAGTTTAACCAACTTCATTTCACATAAGCGAGTATACTGCCGGAACACATTTAGTGCATCTGATCATTTTCATTTTCGCAGCAATGGATTTATGGTAAGACAAATAAACTGTTAAAGTTTGCAATAATTTTAAAAATAATTGAAAAAAAAATAGGTTCAGGATGTAACAGAAATCATTGAAGCAGAGCAAAAAAATAATAACAATCCGATAGCAGGTGATGATAAATGTAAAGATCTTAGTGGTGTTGTTGAACATATTTTGTGGAAGCAACATCAATCACGAAACAGTAATGTAAACGATGTTTTAAATCAAATTGATTCAACAAATCGTATTTCGTCACATCGAGATGATGACAGTAGCTCAGAACAAACAACATTATTGCTAAATCCAGTTAAAGATTCTGATATTGCAGTATATCAATCATTACAAACAGAGCACAATATCAGCAATATGGAAGATGAAGTAATGATATCCATAATTTTAGATTAATTTTTTACCAAAAATAAAAAAAAAAATATTTATAACCTTTTTCAAACTAGATTAAGGAAGTGCATAATTTGTTGAAGAATTCAAATTCTATGATTGGATCTGATGGAAAAATTATAAATCTGCATGGTGATAAAAATCTACAGTTAACAGGATCACTGGTATGCAAAGTGTGCAATGTTCAATTTGAAACGGAAAAAATGTTGAAGCTGCATTTAGAAATGAAACATCTTCCATCTACTTACATTTATCAATGCCCATCTTGTTCACAAAAATTTTCATCATCTGCTGCTGTTTTAAAACATCTTAGCAACGATCATAAGTACAATTCGTGTCTTTTCTTAATTTTTATCTCTAAAATTTATTAAAAAATTTTTCAGGAAATCAAATCGTAAGATAAGACTAATGCGTGAAGCTATAATGAAGAAACGCATACGTGCTGATGAAGTTACGAATAAATCTTCAAGTAAATCAAAGAAAACACAATTAGTAACTGAAAACAACCTTACAATAAATGATCTTGAATGGAATTCACAGAATGTTAAAATTGAAAATGATATTGATGATTATGTGTGTCCAAGCTGTTTAAAAAAGTTTGATAGAAAGGCAGTTTATACAAGTCATGTTCAGATGTGCTCAGACATAAAGGATCGTGAACAAGAAAAACTAAAGAAAAAGAAAGCAAAAGATGGAGCTAGAATGAAACAATTGTTTAATATCTCATTAGAATCAGAGGACAATTCCAGTATAAGTGAAAATTCAGGTAAAAATAAAAGGAAAAAAATTATGAATACAAAGTTTGATGAAAAAGAAATAAATCCCGAATTTGCTGAAGAGAATTCAGAAGACATTATAGATTGGAATTTAGACGACGAAGAAGAAAACATGAAATTAGAAAATATTAAAAAAGAAATCATTGCAGACGAATATAAAAGAAATGTGGATGTAGTAGCATCTTCAAATCATTTCAGTAAAAATGAGATGAATGCTGAAAACAGTTTGCAAGAACAGCCTGATGACGATGAAAGTGGTTTAATAATCGATGAAAAAACTGACGATGATCACAAACAAGAAATGAAATGTCCCACGTGTGATAAAGTTTTTCCTACAAATGAAAAGCTTAAATATCATCTCACTTATTATCATTCGAGACAAAAAAGATTTAAATGTAAAATGTGTGAATATCAAGGATATCGTAAGAAAGATACAATGAATCATATTAATTTTGTTCATAACGAAAATGTAACTTTGGAGACGTTAAGTAACTTTACTGAAACAGTATCAAAAGCCGTTAATGAAGAGGATGTAAAAAAACAAAACGAACTAAAAAAAAATCAATTGAAAATCAAGCGGAAAATGGCTCGGGAAAGGCAGAGAAAGAAGGTCGCTGAAGCGAAATTAGAGATAGCACAAATTGATTGTAATAAGAAGACTGAAAGCTCAGATGAAACATTTACACTTGAAAAAGAAACATCTGAGAAAACCTCGGAAATTAATCCTTTACGAAAGGAAAAAAACTCAAGAAGGAAATCAGCACATGTATTATCCAAAATGAATGAATATATAGATCAAAAAGATTATGAAGTTAAAAAGGAAATTGACTGTGAAGATAATAAATGCAATGATACCATATTAACACAATCTTCAGGGTTTCCGACTGCTTCTAACATAACTCGTTTTGGCAAAGTTATTAAAAATATTCCAAGTATCGACATGATGGATTCATCACAAAATTCAAGACCTATTCGTAATAGAATAAAGGCCGTTCGAAAAGATTTTCTGTACGATCTGTCCGATTTATTGAAGAAAGAAGCTGATGCTTATCGTGATCAATCTTCTACTGTGACTGTTAAGAGAGAGTTAAGAAAACGAGCGATGTCAACTCATACAAGAGAAACACCATCTATCAATACATTTGATCAACCATTAAAAAAATTATCTTTAGACATACTTCCACAACAACTAAGCTCATCATCAGCGTTGAATAATATTGAAGATTCACCATCAAAATTTAAAGATCAAAGAAATCGACGAATGAGTGTTTTTATACCTCCAACGAGATCATCTATGTTTCCACCACTTCCACCACAGCCTAGATCTCCTCCATATCGACCACCAGCAACACATAAAAATGCAGGATCAGCATATAAAATGGCGCTTAAAGAGTTTGATAATAACCGTGCTAGTCTATACGAGCCAAAATTCCTTTGGACAATATGTTTTGAACAAGAAAATGAAATACCTAAAACAACATCTGTAATAAGTACTTCATCTGTTTCAGCCGCATCAAGCATTTTGCAAAGATTAAGTGGTAAATTTATGAATCCTGAAATTAAATCGGAAATTATGACAGAAACTTCCAAATCACTTACTGCTGAACAGCTATGCAAGAAATTCGAATTAATAAATGTAACAAATATGAATGAACTTGACATACCAATATCCAATACTATTAATTTAAATCCTGGAGCAACTGAAAATAACTTAATGTCATTGGCATTAGATGAAACAATTTTACAAGAATGTAGTGCTGAGTCATCTGATGATGAAATAGATGATGATAGTGATCCTAAATTGGAAATTGCGAGTAATGAGGATAAAGTTAAAATAAATAATAAGAATAAGAAACCAAAAAATAGTTTGACTAAGAAGCAAGCAGAAAAACGCAAGTCAGCTGTAATCACACAAAGGAGACTAACGGTAATGCAAAGATTACAAGAAAATAAGATTCGTAAATCGAGAGAGCAATTGTTTCAACGACTTATAAATCAGCAAACTGAAGAAAATCCATCAGAATTTGATCTTTTCACAGAGTCTTAATTTTTTTTTTTATTACATATAATTTTATTTCAATAATCACACCATTTGAATAGTAAATAATTCAATTTCAATACGTAGAGCAAAAAAGAGTGTAATATGTTATTTAGGTAAATCATTAGATTGTGCAAATCTTAAAATAAAATTAAATATTTTCAAATCAATATATTCGACTATATGAAAAAAATTGTGCCTTAATTCCATTTTAGAATTTCCCCTTAAATTTGACAAAATTATTTGTCCTTCTTGTTTTCTCCTTCAGCTTGTTGAGATTTTTCTTCACCATTTTCTATATCGCTTGAGCTATTATCAATGTTCAATATCCCGTCATTTTTTTCGGTTTGTTTCATTTCTTCCTTCATAGTTAGTTGATCAGCTTCCGAATTATTTTCTTCAAGGCTCCACTTCTTCAAAAAATCTGGGAGCCAGAAGCAGGCTGAAATGAGTCTATTATAAGCAAAAACAATAATAAAAAATGCCACGTAACTTCGTCAAAAAAGATCAGTTTGCATAGAGAAAAAACATACTTAATTAACAACCATCCAGAAGCAATCAGAGCTAAAAGTGTCACAGATGTTTCTAGCATGATTTTGTAGTCAGGAACAACTTGTTCATTTTTCATTTTATAATTATAATTTTTTCGAATGCAAAGTGTTTTATTTAAATATCTACTTTAAAATAATGAAATTTATTTCAAATCTAGTCACATAAAATGTTGTGGATTTTTCGTTGTCAACGATACAAATGTTAATTAATATTTTATGATGGCATATATATATTAGTTATGTTGTTCACAAATGAATAGTGCTGAAAGGCAATATAATCAAAAACTTAGAAATATTACTTCTTGAAATTCAAAATGTATTTCTTTTTCTTTCTTGAATTGTATTGGTTTTTTAATACAGCAAATTGATGTAAATAAAGCTGCAAAATATGCAATCCATTTTAACGATAGGATTTCTGGTAGCGAGCACGAGCGCCTGGACCGCCAAACTTCTTTGGCTCGCAACGTCTTGGATCTGCAACAAGCAATGTTCTGTCGTACTGTGTAAGAATGTCTTTGAGTTCTTTACGAGATGCTTCATCAACATATTTTTGATAAAATGCTACAATAGCTCTTGAAATGGCTTGACGGATTGCATAAATCTGAGCTACTTGACCACCTCCTGAAACACGTACGCGAATGTCAATTCCAGAAAATTTCTCTTTGCCCAATAATAAAATTGGTTCTTGCAATTTTGCTTGCAAAATTTTCGGTTCAATTTGTTCTAAGGGACGTCCATTTACTCTTAATAATCCACGACCTCGCTTGCAATATGCTGTTGCAATTGCCGTTTTTTTACGGCCAAAAACATGAACTGCATTTACTGGTTCCTTAACTTTTTTCGGCATCTTGATGAATGACCTAAAATTATATATATATAAAAAAAAACAAAATTGTATCACTTAAATGCATTGTTTATGTGAGATGAAAATTGAGGTTAGTCTATTATTAATTTTTCCTTGTTTTCCTAGTAATTTTTTGCTTATCTTTATTTAAATAATTATTTCTTTGCAAGGATATGAATGTTGTAGACGTAATAACTAGTAATTAATTTGAAGTTTATGCATACTTATGTGTACAAATTATTTAATATATTAAGCATGTAACAAAAATATTTTAAATCAAATTTCAATCAATTTTAAGGCACTTTTTCTTATTAATTTTTAATGTAAACGGGAAAGTCAAGATAGCACTTTCTTTTCATCAACCTTTTAACTTATAAACTCTAGGAAAACTAGGAAAATTTAATTAAATTGTATTTAAAAATTCTACCTCGTAGAACAGGGAGTTGAAAAGAAAGATCAAGGGGCAAGAAATTTTCGATGTTTCAAAAAAAATGGAAAAATTTTAAATTTTAGCTGACCGTTATTAAGTTACTAATCTACTAGTAAATATACATACTTACTAAATATTACTAATCTTAAGTCCTGGAATAAATAAAATCCACATTAGGTACATTATTAAAAAAAAATAGCAACTAGTAATGAAGCGGATCACGCTTCATGTGCATATTCACACCGTTCCAAAACTCTATGTCAGGTCAGCAAAGCTTCGCTTTGCATAAGATAGAAAATTAAGTCTCAATCGGGTCAGCAAAGCTTCGCTTTGCATAAGATTGCAGATTAAGGCTCGATCGGGTCAGCAAAGCTTCGCTTTGCATAAGATTGCAGATTAAGGCTCGATCGGATCAGCAAAGCTTCGCTTTGCATAAGATTGCAGATTAAGGCTCGATCGGATCAGCAAAGCTTCGCTTTGCATAAGATTGAAGATTAAGGCTCGATCGGGTCAGCAAAGCTTTGCTTTGCATAAGATTGCAGATTAAGGCTCGATCGGGTCAGCAAAGCTTCGCTTTGCATAAGATTGCAGATTAAGGCTCGATCGGGTCAGTAAAGCTTCGCTTTGCATAAGATTGCAGATTAAGGCTCGATTGGGTCAGCAAAGCTTCGCTTTGCATAAGATAGCACATTAACGCTCGATCGGATCAGCAAAGCTTAGCTTTGCAAAAGATTGCAGATTAAGGCTCTATCGGGTCAGCAAAGCTTCGCTTTGCATAAGATGCAGATTAAGGCTCGATCGGGTCAGCAAAGCTTCGCTCTGCATAAGATTGCAGATTAAGGCTCGATCGGGTCAGCAAAGCTTTGCTTTGCATAAGATTGCAGATTAAGGCTCGATCGGGTCAGCAAAGCTTCGCTTTGCATAAGATTGCAGATTAAGGCTCGATCGGGTCAGCAAAGCTTCGCTTTGCATAAGATTGCAGATTAAGGCTCGATCGGGTCAGCAAAGCTTCGCTTTGCATAAGATTGCAGATTAAGGCTCGATCGGGTCAGCAAAGCTTCGCTTTGCATAAGATTTGAGATTAAGGCTCGATCTGGTCAGCAAAGCTTCGCTTTGCATAAGATTGCAGATTAAGGCTCGATCGGATCAGCAAAGTTTCGCTTTGCATAAGATTGCAGATTAAGGCTCGATCGGGTCAGCAAAGCTTCGCTTTGCATAAGATTGCAGATTAAGGCTCGATCGGGTCAGCAAAGCTTCGCTTTGCATAAGATTGAAGACTAAGTCTCGATCGGGTAAACATAAATAAGATTGAAAATTAAGGTTACTAAAAAAATCGAGAATTTTTACATTTGGACTCAATTTTCAAGCACTAATTGATGTTTTTGGACATGACAACGTATGTACGACTTTTAGGTCTAATTATAAGCTACAATAATCACAAGTTTTTAGAATTTTTAATTCTGAGTTGTAGGGACAGGAGGCCGAAATGTCCAAAAATGCCGAGTTTTTGAACTTTTTCGTCTTTTTGACCAACTAAAATTGGATTAAAAATATTTTTGGTATTTTTCCATAAAAGTTCTCGCATTAATTGATTAAAAACAGAAAAGTTTACAAAAATCCATCCACACAGTGAACTACACGAATTTCTCCAAAATTTAGGTTTGTGGGAGGTGTACTGGTGGCTAAAAATTTTTTGTTGCATTTTTTCTCATCATTACTTCATTTTTTATTGATTTTGATCATAAAAGTTCAATTAACAATTTGTGTGAAATTTTTTAACGGTATTTTGCAATAATCGGCTAAAATATGCTTAAAAAACACACTATTTCGTTAATTTCTCAGATCCATCTACATAAATCGGCACCAACGTGTGAGGTGCACATTTGAGTGATAATGCGCACATTTTGAGACATTTTTGACATAAAATGGTTTTTTCGTATTTGAGTTCTGCGAGGAACAAACTTGCTTGTAAGCATACACCACCACTATTTGGGGTCGTGTCCGGAGGCATCAAAACCTTTTTCATTGCGGTTTTTTGTATTTTGTAGATAATTTTGAGGCCGAACTTTTCACACCGAACTGTTTATGAAAATTTTGAGTTTTGGCGCCAAAAAACTAAAAAAACGATTTTTCAAGTGTATCGAAATCAATATATTCACAACGTGAAACGGTGTGAATATGAAAATTAAGAAATACATAATTTACAATTCTTGAAACAAAATATTCTGATGAAATTAATATTTGTGCATTCATATGCGATGACAAACCATCTGTTGAAATTATTATCTGACAAAATCCTGTATGAAAAAGTACTATATGATTATATATATAAACGACAAATTTAATATTTCATACATTTAAAATCTGTTCTTTTTGTGTACAAGATCGTTTTGTGTAAATTTCATACATTGAGTTGAGTGTTAAAAAAATGAATTATTTATTGATCATACTGTATACTTTATTTAGTTCTTGTGCAATCATTTATAGTCAAAATAAAAACATTGATTGTGGTCTATATTATTGGTCACATGTTCACGAATCAATGATTACATGTGTAATCAGTAATAAAGATATGAAATTTGGTGCCAAAATACAAAATAAATTTAACATTATCGGAAAAAATAATCTAACAGGATTAATATTTAATTCCACAACAAACACCGTAATTCCATCATATATTAGCAATTTTGAAAATTTGGATAGTTTGAGGATTCAAAATACCGATTTAAGCAAAATTGTTTTCAATGGAAAGACGAATATTGCATTCTTATTTTTAGGATATAATAAAATTTCTGAAATAGATAGAAATGCTTTTGATGGATTCGTTAATTTAAAACTATTATATCTGAATAATAATCAAATCTCAAACATCCACAATGAAGCTATTAGAAAATTAACCAATCTTCAAGTTATTTGGTTAAATGACAATCACTTAAAGGAAATTCTTTTCCAAACTTTCTCAAGCAATACAAATTTGGAAAGAATCAAGTTACAATATAATAACATAACATTTATTGAAAATAATGCATTTAATTCAATTAAAAATTTGAAAAACTTGGATTTACGCGGTAACAAGTGTATCAACACAGAAACATTTTTTATCAGCGTAAATGAAGTATTAAAAAATATCAGTATGCAATGTAACACCAAATTATTATATGGATAGAAAATTTAATCTTTAAAAAAAAAATTATGTTATATTATGTATAGGTATGCTTAAAATGATATTTGTAATGTAATTAATTTATTTCATAAATTAAAGAATTATAAGATATATTATTTTTAAGAACCCTTAACAAATTATCAAACGTTTCAATCTCATGACAATAAATATGTTAAAAAAACATTAATTTTAGACGAAAAATAAAATAATTTTATTTATTCATTTCAATTATTTTTGAATGGGTACATGTTTTTAACAAATTATTTTTAACTATGATAGATGAAAAATAATTTTAATTTTTCATTATATAACGAAAATTTTGTTATTTTAGGATTTTTATTATTTTTAAATATTATATTATAAATCATGAAATTAATTTGATCAGACTTCGTTTGAGAGATGATTAAAAAATTGTTCTGTAGAGAGATCCAATTAAAAAAATATATACCTCAAAGCCAATAAGATTTTGTTCACATCAGTTCACATGTTCAACATTAATAATTTGTAGACATTAATATTTTTATTATTATTATATATAATTTTTTTATCTGAAATTTCATTCATTTCTTGCAATGATGGTGTTTTTCAAAAGTTCAGGATTTTCGCTTAATGTATCTGATAATGCAACAAGTAATAAATCTAAAAATAAACAAAAATGTACATTTTAATTTTAATATTTTTGGGGTTGAACTCTAAATTCTACCTAAAATTTTCTTCTCAAGAATTGGAGATATTCTTTCATGCTTTCCTTCGTTTTCTAAAAACTGTGTGAGTTTTTGTAAAGCAACTTGTGAGTCTGATCCATTATTAAGACTTTGCGAAAACATGGTTTTTGCTAGCTGATAAATTACTTTCTCCAAAGTATATTCTTCAGAAGGAAAATCTCCAACTTTCAGATTGTTCAAGTTTTTATCGAATAATGATACCACATTTTTGTGTTCGGGATGAATTTCATTTAATTTTTCAAAAGATGGAACTTTTTCAAAAGCTTTAAGCATCATTGAAGATAATCTTGTTAAATCATGATCTACAGATTTTTCTTTATCTTCGAAATTTTTATAAAAACGCTGAGTCTTTAACTTAGATTCGAATTCAGAAGGTTCTTTGCTGATCGTTTTTACTGTCTGTGTCAAATGCTTGAATAAAAAAGTTAATACTTAAAAACTGCATTTCAAAAATTATAAGAATCATTACTTTTTTTTCCTTGTCAGTCTTATACTTGTTTTCCATATAATCAATTCCAAGCCGTATATCTTTTAAAAATTCAACAGCATTTTCACGAGTCATTAATCCTTCATCAATCAGTTCTTCCACAGCATTTGCGATTCCTTTTTCATCACCAGTCCAAAAAATATACTGTGCTATTTCATAAGCAGAGTATTTATCATTTGATTCACGCAACATTGTATAGGGGTTTATGATTGACTAGTATAGTATATTTGTCAAATTAGTGCTTATTATAAAAAGAATATCAATTTAAAGTAAAAAAAAAATTGTCCCATCAAAATATTTACCCCGTCTTTTGGAAATTTCTGGATTTTCTTATTTTCATAAGAAAACTCAATTTTTTCATTTGGGATATAAGGGTTGTCAAAATTTTCCTTTTGTGACTTTGATTTTTGATGATTTAGGCCATGTTCAATATCAATTTGTTTTGTAATCATAAATTATAAAAAATTGGAATATTGCAATTCTTTAGTTATTTTTTTATCTTTTAAATAAATGCAAATTTATACCTTTGATCCTTTTAGATCGGAATTTCGAAGTTTTTTTAATGAGCTTTCAGGATTTTCATCGAATGTTTTTAGGTCCTCAGTTTTATCCTCTTTAACAAATTTTAAGTTGTTCAATTCAGACACTTCACCATCATTCTAATTAAAAAATTGAAATTAGATAATATGAATATCAATTTATAATAAGTAGGACAACAATGAGCCCTAAATGGTTAGATAAATTTTCCTTTTTAACGCATTTTTTTTTTTTTTCAAAATGCATTCTTTTTGTTCGGCTGGTTGGATGAGCTCTGAGTTATATCTGAAACCAGACATAGTTAAGAGTTCTGTTATGATCAATTATCTTTCTATTATCTATTATAAAATACACTTGTCTATACTGAATTAACAACACGAGATTTAAACTTAAAATAGCTTAAAATGTTAAAAAATTTTAATGACATTCAAATGCATTGAGGGAAAAGTTCAAGAGATCTCTCGAATCAAAATATTTTTTTTACCATTGTTTCGAAATTAAACCTTCTAAGTGCTGTGGCACAATAATGAAATAAATGTCAATGAATAAATTGATTTTTTATTAGTTAAAGAAAAAAATCAATGAAAAAAATAACTTATTATTTTACGTAATAAAGGTTGACAGAAATTACCTACCTAAATCTAACTAGTATCGACGTGGCCACTTGTGGACGACGAAAGTGCATTTTCCGCGGCTAGTAATTCCTCAAAGACACTAACACATATAAAGAAATGGCATTTTGAAACTTTTTACGCTGGTTCTAGCAGAGGAAGTGACCATTCGTGCTGATTTTTTGCCAGGCTCTAGCCAGACTTAGTACACACATTTTAAACCAAAAACCTCATCGAAAAAGTTTGAACCTGAGGAGGACATAGCTCTACAGACAGACAGACGGACGGACAGACAATGTGCGCACAATAGCGTCCTTTTCCCAAGAGGAAAATGCGCTAAAAATTCGATTTAAATGAAAATTTTACTCACTTCGTTTCCATACATTTCATTTAATATAAGCTCATCATTAGGTACTTTTTCTTTCGTATTTTTATCCAAATTTTCCATCATAAGTTTTTCTTTTTGAGAATAATAAGAAAAAAAAATATTTAAAGAAGAAAGTAGTAATAAATAACGGTTATTATAAAAAATTATAAAAGGAATATAATTTTTAAAAAAATAATAAAATTATTTTTTAAAGGATACACTGTGATACACATGTTTAAAACAATTACATACCAGAAAGGTTTTTGATGGAAGCGGCATCGATGATAAAAAATAGAAATATGCTGATTAGTAAAAATGACAATTTCATTCTTTTTTTTAAGAAAACAATTCAATCGTTATATCTTTTTTTAATTTCTTTTTTAAGCAGCTTTTGTTATGAGTATAATTAAGCTCAGATTTTGAGCTTTAATATTCAAGCTATTGTAATATTATTCTTTAGTGATTGAAGCCAAAATTACGACTAAAATAAAAATAGATATAAAATTAAAGAACAATAATACATAAATTATTATTATTTTTTTTTTTTCAATATTTTGTCATGCGCAGTCATAAAAGCTATAAATCATCATAAAACATTTCTTACTACCTCATAACTCATTTTTAAGACTCGATTAGTGATCGATTTTCATTAAATTGCATTTAATTTCTTTCTTAATTAAGAAAGCCGTTTATGAATTTTAAATTCTAAACATTGCTTGCAGTTGCTCGTTTCTAATATATTAACGTACATTATTTTTATTTTTTAAAGATTTTGTAACGATTGAAGGGCATTTCCATAGATAATGTTGCTTAAAGTAGATTGCCTGTTGAAGTATGAATGAATGAAAAAATTTATAATTAAGAATGTGTTAGTTAAAAATGTGTTAGTTAATTGATTTCATATCACAATGGTCTGAAATCGAAAAAAATGTTCAAAAATATAAAAAAATCATGTCTTTTAAACCTGAACTTTTGATTGCAAGATTGTAAATCATAAAATGATGCATATTCTGTGAGAATATCAACCTTCTAATCGTTGTCTAACTCTGTCAATCATTTTTCAAAGTCACCAAAAATTTGTTTACAAAAACACCATAAAAAAGTTTTCATAAATTTTCCTACTTTCTGTTTCTTCTATGTTCTAATTACTGTCAATAGTTTAATCAACGTTTAAATTTTATGTTAAAGCTTATAAAACATTAGCCAAAAGCCAATATATATATATATATGAGGTCATATAAGAAAATGACCGTTAAATTTTGAAAAATTTACTAACACCATCAAAACTTTCTATACCGGAAACAATGGAAAATTTTGATAGTGTTAGTTTTGTTTGGGGCGATTTTGGGGCGGACTCTGTTCATATGACCTCATATATATATATATATTGCCAAAAGCCTTAATCATTAGGGAAAATGCATTTGAATTTTTGAAAATTTCCAAAACTTAAAATGCTCATAAGTTAAAAGGGGGTTTCCGGGGGTCTCTGAAACCTACCAGAATCCAAAGATTGAGTCTTTATTTAGCTTCTAATCATGCTCTTGTAACCTCCTTTTACCTCCTTTTCCAGAAATTTGCATTTTAATTTCACTTGTTTTTCCATACAAATTTGTCCGTGCAAAATTCGATCGTGCGCAAATTTTTTTTGAAACAATTTTGCCGTTGCAGGAGAGATTGACGCTATAAAAATTTGAGTAATAAATCAAGATATATAGATGGACCAATACAAAGTATGCTCGACCATACTCGACCATACGCTTTTTTTCTGTTTGTAAACAAACAAATGAAAAAAAATTTATGAAAAAAATTTCTAAGTTAAATTTTGATTTTTAGACCAAATTTGTTTACTGGATCTCATTTTTGTAACTATAAAAGCAACTTTATCATGTAAACTATCGTTTGTAATGCTTTTTACCCACGAAAATTAAATGAAAAGTCTAAAAATTTGAGGAACAAAATTTTCCAAATTTCTTTCATTGTGTTAGTGTTTACAAAAAATTTAAGATTTTCAAATTTTTATCCGTTAAAAACGGCAACTTTTTTACATTGGCCCATCTATATATCTTGTAATAAATATTTGAATAATTTTGAGAAAAACAAAATTTTGAGCTTTTTTCAGTCTATGGATTTGCCCATATGCTGTAATTTGTCAGTGAAAAATGTTTTTGGTAAGGTGGCGTGGAAGTTCGTGGCTTTCTACGTAAGTCGTGTTTTTTGATAATTAAGACATGTAGGAAGGAGATATAAAGATATATATGTACGATTCATCATCGTACATAATCATATTTGTGTATTAATTTGTCTAGATTGTTGAATTAAGTAAACATTTACTTAATTTTAAGTCAAAATTTTAACAAAGTTCTCTGTGGAAATGCCCTGTTGCTCATTTTGAAAATTTTAGAAACTTCTAGAAAGAAAAAAAAATCAGTCACACTACTATTAAAAGCAGAAAAAAAAGGTTTTTTAGTATAAATCAAAAGTTTGAACTGAGAAAAAAGGTAAAATATTGAATTCAGTAAAATCATTAACAATTAATTAGTAATATTCAACAATTTAAAGTATTAAAAGTGGGTAAAGAATCAAATATAATCCATAATACCTAATTTTTAATGAAATAATTTTTTGAGTAAAATTATTGTTAATCAGATAGGTATATCTTTCGTTTTCATTTTATCATAGTTAAAGTAATTCTACAGAACACAAAATGGTCAAAGAAACAGGATATTACGATATTTTAGGTAATTCAATATATCTTTATGAATAATATTAATATATATAACATTTACCACAATATAAATATTTTAAAAATTAATAATAAAATATATATAAAAAAATAGGTGTTAAACCAAATTGCTCGAGCGATGATTTGAAGAAAGCTTACAGAAAACTTGCTTTGAAATATCATCCAGATAAGGTATGAAAAATTAATGAATGAATCCGACTACCGACACTTCGAAATTTGTCAGTTAAGAACTGTCAAATTTTTGAAAATAAAAAGTGTGAATGTGTTAGTGAATTTTTTCACTAATTATAATTTTCAAAATAATTTATCGATTGAAGCTTTTCCTTAAAAGCTTTTCTAATTAAATGGTAGAAAAATTACTAAAGAATATAATTTATTTAATAAATCAAGATCCAGAAATGAAAAATTCAAAAATATTTCGATTTGAAATTTTTTGTTTGTTTACATTTATTTTTTGTTTACATCTAATTTCGAAGTTTTCGAAATTAATTTCGAAGTTTTTCGAAATGAAGTGACGGTAGTCGGGAATGAATCATGTCGTATTTGTTATTATTTATTGTCGATATTGTCTTTTTAGAATCCAAATGAAGGTGAAAAGTTCAAGCAAATTTCAATGGCTTATGAAGTTTTGTCGGATCCAGAAAAAAGACAAATTTATGATGATGGTGGTGAATCTGCTATCAAAAAAGGATCTTCAAGTGGCATGGGTGGATTTCATAGTCCAATGGACTTATTTGATATGTTCTTTGGAGGAGGATTTGGCGGTGGAAGGTAAATTTTTTTAATTTTCTTAATTCTCGAACATTCCCATCCATCATATACAACCTACAAATGTGTTTGTTCGATAATATTTTATTAACTTATACATTTAAAACTATTCGAAAAGTTTTTTTAGACAACCGTTGTTGATTCTTACCGATTAATATATATATTATCTTTTTTTTTTAAATATTTTCAACAGACAGCGTGAACGCAAAGGAAAAGATCTCGTTCATCAAATGCAAGTGTCATTAGAAGAAATTTACAATGGAGCTGTAAGAAAATTGGCTCTTCAAAAGAATGTCATTTGTGAGAAATGTGAAGGACGAGGAGGCAAAAAAGGAGCAGTTGAAACATGTCATACGTGTCAAGGAAAAGGCGTTGAGATAAAAATTCAACAAATCATGCCAGGTTTTGTTCAGAAACATGAACAAATTTGTCGTTCATGTCAAGGACATGGAGAAGTAATCAATCCAAAAGATCGATGCAAAACTTGCAATGGCAAAAAAACGATTCGTGATAGAAAGATTTTAGAAGTGCACGTTGAAAAAGGAATGTTAGACGGACAAAGAATTGTGTTTAGTGGTGAAGGCGATCAAGATCCAGATCTTCAAGCTGGTGATATCATTATCGTATTAGATGTTAAAAAGCATCCAGTTTATCAATTTGGATCAAACGGAACAGATTTAGCAATGGTAATGGACTTGCAGTTAGTTGAAGCTCTATGTGGATTCCAGAAAGTTATAAAAACTCTCGATCAACGTGATTTAGTTATAACGAGTTTGCCGGGAGATGTCATTAAAGACAAAGAAATTAAATGCATAATTGGAGAAGGATTACCTGAATATAAAAATCCATTTGAAAAGGGCCGTTTAATTATTCAATTCAATGTTATTTTCCCTAATGCAATTCCTAACGAGTTAGTTTCAACTTTAGAACAATGCTTACCGCCACGTCCCAGAGTTGATATACCAATCACAGCAGAGGAATGCGTGTTAAGCGAATACGATCCGAATGCAGATTCACAGAGACGTCACAGAGAAGCCTATGAAGAAGATGATGATCACTTCCATGGTCGTGGACCTCGTGTTCAGCAATGCGCTACATCATAAATTAAAGAAGAATTATTTAAACTTTTTTTCTCTTATCAAACAAACAAAAAAAAAAAAAATTAACCAATTATAAAGATCGAAAAATACAAAAACATTAAACAGCATTAAACGTAAAATGCATCAAAAACTTAATTTATCGTTATGATTGTAACTTTATTTAATTTGCATTTTTTTATTTGAAATTTGCTTTCTCAATACATTAGGTTTAGTATGTATTCTATAAGAGACAAGATATATACATTAAAATTTGAATCATCATGTTTAGAAAAAAAAAAACATCCCTGTGTTTAAAAAAAATTAGAGTTTTTTTTTTCTTTTTAACTGTTTTAATTCAATCACTCATGAATGATCATTATGAAGCTATTCAGTTCTTATAGATAAGTCGTAAATAAGTTCACTCAAAAATGAAACTAGTTAATAAAGCATATTATAAATATTTAAAATATATTTTCATTAATATTATGACAAATGAAATTAATATTATGTTGAAAAAATGAACAGTAAAACCAACGTAACTGAAACATACAATTTAAGCACTCTATAAAACCGAGCCCTAATTTTCACCAATCAACGAAAAATATTATTGTATAAACACTTGAGAATGAAAATTTTAAATTGTGCTTATTCGTCAACTGTATGTGAAATAAAGCCATATAAATTTCAAATACAAATTGTTAACTGATTAAAACAAATAAAGATTAAAAGAATTTAGTGAATTTAAGAGTAAAAAATAAAAAATTCAAAAAAAAAAAAATTGTGCAACAAAAAATAAAGCTAAAAAAAGGAATCAGATGCTATTTCTAGCTTTATAAGTGATTTGAAATGATTAAATAAAAATTTGTGATTAAAAGCTAAGGTAAAAAAGTGCTAAAGTGAAAGTTATCTTTTAATGACAAAAGAACTGCAATTTCATTATATTTTTTTCATTGATTTTGTAACTAAATGATGTGACGCTGCATTTTTATCCATCCAAAACACCAAACTAAATTTATTTTATTATTGTATTTTTTTTTTTTATTTTATTTACGAGATAAAGTTATATTACTTTTTTAAAAATGGAAGAAAGATGTGTATCAGTATAAACGTATTATTTGCATTTAATAAATAAACCATTTTTATTTTTTTTTTAAATATTAAATTGACAAGTACCTACCTATTCGTATTACAATTCTCTTCATAACAAATTAGTATAAAAAATACAACCTCATTAATAGCGCGCGTTTATTTGACCTTGACTAGTTCTCTCTTTTAAAATTACTTCTCCATGCATATACACATAAATTTTATTAAATTTTATCTCAGTTTATTTTCTTCAATTCTTCAACATTAGCTTTGAATACAGTAAATCTCAAAGGATAAATGCTTAGATTTTTAAGTTAAGAAAAATTAATGATTGAACGAATTTTTCCATAATTTTATTTTTTTTTTAACACAGAACAATAAAAAAAATAAAATAAACATTATTCAGTAAATGTCAGCAGCGAACAATTTAATATTAAAAGCAACCGACTGCGATGCAGTGAATTCTGAAATAACTATTAGCGAAGTCTATTCTTTAAAGGAATCAGAAATAAAAAAATCTTTTAAAACAATAACCGATAATAATGGAACCAAGTTAAATGTTACTCAGTCTAAAAACATTAATTTAGAATTAACAAATAACCTAATAAAACCAAAGTCATCAATAGAATCTCACGATAATTTGAATGGCCAAAATATCAAAGATGTCAGAAAAGTTTTAGATCAAGAAAAAGAACTACAAAAACAATTATATTCAGGAGCAAACATTCCAAATGGTTGGTTTCGGGTACATCACGTTAATAAAATTATTTATATCAGGTAATGTAATTTTGGTACTTTTGCAGGACAAATTGGAATTTTTAGCTTTGAAAATAATCTGTTATTAGCAAGCAAACTAAATTTCAAACAAAATAAATTTTGCAAAAGCATAATTTTTCATTAAAAAAAAGAAAGGATTTAGAATAAGAAAATTATTAAATCATTTTTGTTTTTTATTTATGTATTTAGTCCTTCTGGAATAGGTCTCAAAAGTTTAAAACAAGTCAGAAATTATCTTCTAACTCAAGGTACATGTAAATGTGGTTTGCCATTTCCATTGCGTGTTGAGCTCTTCTTCAATTTCGATGTAAATGTAAGTTAAGAATAAAATAAATAAATCAAGACTTAAACATCAAATATAACTCAATGTTATATGAATATTTCAAACAGGTTCCAAATGTGCCATTAAAAGCAAATCTTGAGGGTATAAAATGTGATCCAAATTGTCTTCACAGTAAGAAAGTAATCACATCAAGTCATTCTGAGGTCAATCATGGTATGAATTTGATTTTTTTATTAATTAATCATCACATCTTTCCATTAGAAATTATATAAAAATATTTTGACGTTTTAATTTTGAATTTTTAAAAAATATGCATAAGAAACAACTTTTTTTCGGATACTCGAAATAATTTTATAAAGGAACAGAAACTATTTGCTTTTGAGTCTCGAAAAAAATCAGCCTTTAAGACTGAAGACTATAGTCTTCATTAAAAAATGTAATTTATGAATGAAACATAGGTACATAAAAGATTTTCTCAATTATTTCGGTCATATTTAACATTTATTTTTTTAAAAAAACTAATAATTCGGATAACAAAAAAGCGCGTAAAAAGGATTACTAATGGGTTTTTTGAGATTACCAGTCTTTATCATCATGTTCTTCATGGTGAGAATGTGAATGGGATTCATGATGTTTATGTTCTTCTGTATGAACTGGATGATGATGCACTGGGACAGTTACAACATGGGGTTTAATGACAACGGGGTAAGGAACTTTAACTGTGAAATAAAAGATCATGTAATTAAGTTAATTTATTTATTTGTAATTTAATATTTATGAAGTTACCTGGAACATGAACAGGATAAGGAACTTTTACTTCTTTTACTACAGGAACTTCTACTTTTTTATATACTGGATATTTTTCAGTATGATGATGATGAACTGTATGTATTTTGTAAGGAACTTCAATTTTTACTGTTTGATGATGACTAAGATTAATGAATTTAAATATTAAATCAAAAAATTATAATAAATATAAATGTTTAATTCTTACGTTCCACCCCCACAATATGCTAGATCAGTATTCAATGATATGATCATTGAAAATGTAATCACAAGAACAATCTATTCGTATTTAAAAAAAAAAAAATATTTAAAAATAATATGAGTAAACCTTTTATTAATCTGCTTTCTTATTATTATTGTTAACTTACATTAGTTGTAATTGCCATATTATCTGAAGATTTTATAAAGAGTATAATTAGTGTTGATACACTATGTTGGAAGTTTAACTGAAGTCTGATTATTTTCAGCAAGATATTTTTCTTTTATAGTAATATTTTTCAATATCTGTTATGTATAGAGAAATGAAAATATTAAAGAAATTTCTATGGTCCATTCCACTTCCAAATATTATGACTCTATCTTTCCTTTGAAATTTACTCTCGATCGCTGCATTAGTTACGGAAAAATATTTTGCTTTGCATTTAATTACTTTTTGTTTAAGTTCAACGACATTTTCTACCACAGCAATTATTGTCCAATACAAATGCTTAATACATTTTTTTTAGAAATGTAAATTACTTAATATAGGAAATAAAATTGTGCAATAGCAATCATAAAAAGAAATATGAATGATTTCAAACAAAATTTTGGGATTCTCTTTATTACCAAAATTAAATAAAACTTAATTCCTTTTTTTAATTTTTAAATAACTTTTATACATATATTTTACTTTTTTTTAAAGGAATCAGTAATCAGCATCCACAGAATAAAAACAATTCAAAAAAATACAAGAAAACAAAAGAATGCCTTTTACCATCATTCGTTATGTCAGTAAATAAGAAACTCAACCAAAGTTCCACATGTAACAGCATCGAAAGTGCGGTAATGGTTAAAAAAAGTAATAATACACTTTCAACTAATAATATTCATCAGTTAATGATGCAATCGAAAACACAACAAACTCAATATTTACAACAACAGTCCGACCTTCAAAACATGTCAAATTTAGTAAATGTAAGAATAGTTAAAGAAGAAAATGACAGTTTCGCAAATTCAAAACTACCACCTTGGAAGAAAAATATCATGCAAAATCAATTTGTAAGCAACAATAAAAGTGAAATGCATAGTGGAATTCCTATTTTCCAATTCAATGGCCAAATGATCACAATTGATCAGCAGAATCAACAATTTGGCAATCAACCACAAAAAATTCAAATTTTTGAGCACAAATCTGCTGATGGTGATAAAGTTATTATTAGAAGGAAGCATCCTACATTTAAAGAAGATCCAACTGCATATTTAAATCAACAAACTGCACTACTTCATAATACAATTACAACATTACACAGTCCTGATGTAACAAAATCAATAATTTCTCCAACAACTCCAGAAAATTCTCCAGAATTCAACCAGCTTGCACAGCATGGAGTTCAACAAATTGTTAAAACACCAAATATTTCTACACAACAATATTCATCGATTAATGAGCAAATAGTAACACAAAATATGAGTACATCAAATACAACTGTTCAGTTACAAAACTGTGATATAAAACAGCATCAAACTAAATTTTTAAATGTACAGGATCAAATGAATGCAACAGGTCAGCAAATGTTTAAAACGAATCCAAAAGGACGTCCTCCAAAAAATTCAAGACGCCTGGTTTCCGTTCCTCAAGAATCACCTGTATCGTCTAGTACTACAAATACTTTGATAAGAAATGAAAAGTCTGGTGCATCTGAAATTTCATCATCGTCTGGAATTATAGAAAATGTCGTTCAATCAACAAATAATCTTGACGGTATTGATATTTTAAAAAATGGACGAAATTCTTCTGCACAAGAGTTCATTCGAACATCTTTGTCACAGGTTCTTACAGGAACAACTGCTTGCTTTACAACCCCATCTTCAAGTAGTTCCTCATTTCGTAAACCAGTCACAACTACGATACAGAAAAAACCCCAAACAATCGTAGCACAGTCGAAGACAAATTCTAATAATAATATTATCAACAACAACCCTAGCATAATAAACCAATTAAATAATAATTCAAATCATCAGGTCATGATGACTTCAAACGGTCAGCAGTATATTGTAATGCCGACATCTAACCTTCAAACGCAACAACAAAATATTGTCTTGAATAATAATTCAATTGTACAAATTCAAAATTCAAATCCAAATCATCAACGTTTAGTTCAAACATCAGGGCAAAGTGGAAACATCATAATACAAACTAATAATGGAAATTTATTAGCAACTACTCAGACAAATCCTAATAACTTTATCGTGAATGGTCAACCTTTAATTTTTCACAATAGTCAAATCATTCAAAGTATGAATTCCAATTTGGTTACATCTCCAAAGAATAGTATTTTATTAGCAGGAACATCATCTAATAATAAAACTATTTTTGGAGGAAATAACCATTTAGGACAACAGACTGTCCTTATGCAAAACAATTCAGTTCCCCAACCAATTTTGATAAATGACACATCATATATACAAAATATAACACAGCAACAGAAAAGCATTCTAAACCCTGAAAAGAAAAAAGGACGAAAAAGAAAGATTCCTTTGTCAGACCATTCTATAAATCAACAAACAACATCACATGCAAGTCAGCAACCAAGTTTACTACAAATTCCTAACACAGCATCACAGCAAAATTTTCAAATTTCTTCACCAAATATATTTGTTCAAAATAAAATTTCACAACCAACAAATACAGTAAGCAGTCAACAAATCATACTTCAAAATGGTCAAGCAATCATTCAACAACCAATGAACTTCATTGGAAGTCAGCAAATAATTCCTTCTCAACTAATGGCACTATCATCAGATGGAAACTCTTTTGTACAAATACAAAATCCATCTTTCAATGGTATTATTGGGGCACAAAATATAATTAGAACAGCTCCTACGCATCAACAAATACAGCCAGTACAAAAAACTATAATTACGAACAATGGGCAGCAATATATAGTGCAAGGTGGAGGCCAGGTAAATTTGATGAATCATTTACCATTCAATTCTATGGGATTTGTAGTTCAATCGGCGGCTCATCATCAAAACCAACAGCAAATTATAAACCCGATTGTAATTCAATCTCAAGGACAGCAAATTTTAACTCAACCTCAGATTGTTACACATAATCCAGGACAAATTGCAACTCAATTAGCATCTCAGCAAACGCAATTTGTGAATCAAAACGATTTTAATAATAAAATTCAACGTAAAATTATGCTTCAACATAAAACTCAACAACAAAACACATTATTTCCTCAAATTATCAACAAAACTACACGGATGACAGGAATGCAATATGGAACAGTATCAAAGAATACAAATCCTACTTTGGTTCAAAATGTTATTGAAGATTATGAAGATTTGGAAGATGACGAGGAAAATCATGAACTAATTGAACAAGATGAGGAATTAGAATGTGAAAATGAAGCAGATGAACTAGAATTATCGTTTGAAGAAAAACCACCTGATATGATTGAGGAATTACATCATGGTACATCTCAACAAATAATTCATAGTAGTTCAATGATAGACGGTCAATGCGGAATAATGAACATTGATGATATAACAATTGAAATGGATGAAATTAATGATCTCAATGAATATCTGAATGCCATTGATGAAGAAGATAATAAAATTTCTCAAATAGGGTTATCATCATTACAGCATTTTGCTAATTCTCCACCAGATACAACAACACACAGTCCTCGCAGTCCTGTAAGCATAGTAACAAATATTCATCATGTTTTTGGTACTGAAAGTGAAAAAAGTAATGGATCAAGTGAGAATAATAATATGGTATCAAGTTCTGAGTTAGATTCAAATGTGCTGTCACCGGAAAATCATCACATTACAGATTCCCCATTACCATCTCATTATACTAATCATTCAAGTAAAAAATTTTATTTACTTTTTAATTTTTAGTGACTTATTAACTTTTCTATTTTGTTTTAAAATTATTTTTAAAGGTACTTCACAACCAATTTTTAAATTACCCTTAGAAAGAAGATCGTCCAATATTTTATCTCCGCCATCATATAGTATAACAAATACAACTCAATTTTTTGATAATAACAGTCATAGTCCTTTAAATCCTGATTCACATGGTAAGTTTTGTTTTTGCATGTCAAAAAAAAAAAAAATAAAATAAATAAACATTTATAAATCTTTATTAATCACTTCATTTGCATTTTGTTTTGCTTTCAATTAAATATCAGTTATTAGTGCTAAATGTTAGTTAGATTGGTGTTTTGAAGCTTATATTTTATAAGATTTTATCATGTTTATCGTGTTTACTATGAATAGTAACCAAAATCAACCTAATATATTCTATTCATGAAATTCTAAGGAAAATTAATCTAATACGTAAGGACAATTTTGGTTACGTGTACATATTCATATATTGTTATTAATTATTCATTAACAAATTATTATTTTTCTTAGTTTAAATTTAAATTAAATATTCTTTAAAATGAATACTTAATGCTGTACTTAATTTTAACATGTTTTTAAAAACTCATATTTAATAAGTAATCATAAAAGCTTACTAAGTCTCGCTGTAAATTTGAAAAAAAAAAACAAATAAGCTTTTTTATCTAGATGTAGCGAACTCAAGTTTGTTCCAAGTTGTCTTCGTGAAATTGTGTTTATTGAATTTTGGATTAAATAATAAAACTTGTATGAAATTATGGGAAATTGGACTTACTGATCAGTTATAAGATAAGGGATTAAAAAACTTGAGCATCTACTTTTAATCTTTTTCTTGTCGCTACAATGAGTCAAGTCTAGGCTTTTTTTTTGAATTTTTCAAATCATATCATTTCTAAATTTCGAAATTAAAAATTTTGGATTTTTCAAATTTAATGAAACCCATCAATTCGCATTATTTTCTCAAAGTAACTTTTTTAATATACTATGAAACATTAAAATGTAAAAAAAAATCTTGATTTATCTTGGTTTGTATTAAACTCATTCATTAAATCCGGACTTGCTCGGAATCAATAATAAAGATTTTGGTGCATTAATGGGAATTATTAGTGGCACGTAGTATTATTTGGTATTATTTTGAAAATATTAATTTAGTTAAGTAATTAAGAAATTTTTTTAGAAAATAATTTTAAACTTTTGGCATTATTGTTTATTATAAACTTCCTTTTCTCACTTACATTTGGCTTTATGTTACGATGCTTGTTTATCTATTTATATTAGAGTCCTAGAAACAAAATGTCAATCTAACATTAACTAATAATTATGTCCATAAAATCAAACATATTACTTTAAGTATTAAAAGTAATTTTTTAAACATACTGGAAAAAATCAAAATT
The DNA here is from genome assembly GCA_026123125.1 of Chironomus striatipennis. Classification (NCBI taxonomy): domain Eukaryota; kingdom Metazoa; phylum Arthropoda; class Insecta; order Diptera; family Chironomidae; genus Chironomus; species Chironomus striatipennis. The sequence goes on along the minus strand of CM047394.1, from coordinate 26,196,869 downwards.
ACAGAAACATCAATTTCCGAGGATCAACACAAAAACAATGATAATTATATTAAAAAATCGTTTGCTACTTCAATGAATAAGGATTTAAACGACAATAACAGTATTATTTCTGGAAAAAGTGATTTTGATTTGCTAAAAGAATCTCCAATACTTAATAATATAAATCCAATAGTTGGAGAGGATAAAATGATTAAATCTGACAACTCTAATAATTCTTTATCAGTAACTTTAACGAATAAATCAGTGAATAGTGAAAAAAGCTATTTAAAAAATCAGTTTGATGAAAATAAGTCTGATGAATATGAAATAGAAAAGAGTACGAATAACAAAACTGCAAATGAAATACCAAAATTTAAAGTTGGTGATTTAATATGGGGTGTTGTACGTGAATGTGACGCTTGGCCTGGAAAAATAATAAATGGACCAGATAATGAGCCAATATCAAGTAACTGTGTTTGGGTAAAATGGTTTTGTATAAATGGTCGACAGAGTAATGAAATCGTGCAAGTTAGTACGTTAAAAAGTTTATCTGACGGGCTTGAAGCACATCATATAGCACAAAAGGATACAAGAAAGTGAGAACACTAAATATTTGTTTCAATTTAATTATGTTCCTAAAACCTAAAGTTTTTGTTTTTTTTTTTCATTTCAAAACCTATTTTTCGATTTTTCAGTACAATTTAAAATTCAAATTAGTCCCTTTCCACAATGGTCTGAAATCGAAAAAAATGTTCAAAATTTATATTTTGGTGGAAACTTTAGAGGTCCCAAAGTTTTAGTTGATTTTCCTTATTTTGAAAGTGTCAATAGCTTTGTCATGCCTTAATCATACATCACTGAAAATATGAGCTAATAATATTAAGCATAAAGATGATTTTTCATTAAAAATTTAAAATTGTTTCTCAAAAAATTTTATGCACAAGCAAATTTGTATGAAAAAATTTGGAAAAACAAGTGAAATTAAAATGCAAATATCAAGAAAAGTGCATCGAAGTACCTCACCAGAGCATGATTAGAAGCTAAATTAAGACTCAATCTTTCAATTTGTGCAAGTCCCGTGAAGGATTTTGGAGGAGTTTTTAACTTATGAGCGATTAAAGTTTTGGAAATTTTCAAAATTTCAATTGCATTTTCCCTAATGATTATTTGAGGATTAATTAAGGTATTGACAGCAATTAGAACATAAAACAAGCAACAGAAAGTGGAAAATTTTTGTAAAACTTTTTCATAGTGATTTTGTAAACAAATTTTTCATGACTTTCATTAATGATTGACAGAGTTAGACAACGATTGGAAGGCTGATATTTTCACAGAAGATGCGTCAGTTTATGTTTTATAATCGTGCATTTAAAAGATCAGGTTTAAAAGACATGACTTTTTTGTATTTTTGAACATTTTTTTCGATTTCAGACCATTGTGCTTTCCATTTTTAAGCGAAAGATAATAAAAGCTCTTTAAAAAATGATAATATGAATAAAAAATAACATCTAATTGATATCACATCTCTTTTTTCTCAATTATTTATGAAGACATTGAAAATAATTGGTTTACTAAAAATTACTTCCTTCATTCAGAAAGCAATTCATTGATTTACTCAGAACATTTCAAAATAAAATTTTTTAAAAAAAAGTTTAATTTTTAAATTTTATTTCAAAAGGAAAATTTATAAATTTTGCTAAATCAAACAATATATATAACCAATATCCAATAAATAGGTACACATCAAATTTTTTTGAAATCAAAATTAAATTACTTGGTAAATGTAATATTCTTTGCTTTTGTGTGGTAGTTAAATAATTCTGAATTAGTTTTTGCCTGAATTTTTCTTAATTTTTAGTAGAGATAGTATTTATTTGTCGATTTTTGACGCATGGAATATATCTTACATGAAATTTTGTCTAAATTGTACTAGAGTTTTGATTTATTTTTTATTTATTGATTGACAAGCTTTCATATACTTAATTTTTTTAAATTTTTCTTCTTCATATTTTTATTTTCTTATATAGGAGTAGAAAATTAAATTCACATCTAGAACGGGCAATTCAAAAGGCGATGATAGAGCTTGATAAGCAGTCATTAGAATAAACTTTATGCCATGGAATAAATATTAATAAAATCCAAAATGAAAAAAAATTGCAAATAATCATCAGATGATTTAAAAATCATAACAAAAAATTAATTTAGTCTGATTTTATATTCATAGATGAAAAATAATGAAAAGAAAACTAAAAAAATGATAAAGAACAATATAGAAAATCAAGTAGTAATATATTTAAAGCTTTAATCAGAAAAAATAAAAAAAAATTCACAAAAAACACTAAATTTAGATTAAATGCATTAAAAATGATTTGTTTCTTGTTGATGTTCTAATAATAAGATAAAAATAAAATATATATATACATTAGACAGTTTTAGCATTCATAATCTCAAGTGTTAAATCTCAATTGGTAAAAATAGAAATCTGCCCTTTTCTTATCGTCTATAAGTGAACAATCATTGTCTATATTTGTTAAAATGGAATTTTCATGGTCTTATACTTCAAAGAAAATAATTAATTTATAGTAAGAACCAGTAAACAATTTTATAATACTAATTATTCTACGATAAAAGACAATAATATAAAAAGTGTATTACCTAAAATAAATTAAAATATAAAAAGAAAAACCTACCTAATGAAAGTTTTTTCACAATTATGCAAAATTTAATTATCTTTGCTCTCTTTTTTATGCCTGAACTGTTGTCATATCACACATTTTATTGAATACAGAAAAAAATGATAGTTTTATGCATTTGAATTATTAATATTGTATCTAAAACTATTAAAATAAAACAATAACAGTAATAATAATAATAAAAAAAATATCCAGTTACTTTATAAATTCTACCAAAAACTTCAAAGATATAAATAAATATTGCATAATTGTTTTAAAAATAAAGTCAAATAAAATAAAACGTCAATGTTTTATTAAAATACATGTAAAACATAAGTTTTGTTACTGTCATAAACGAATAATCAATAAAATAATAAATATGTCCAGTTTTAATTAAAAAATATTGTTTAACCAATCATTATAGAAAAATACATTTGTAAATATTACATTTTTATTTCCATCCAAATGATGAGGAATGAAGGAAGCAATTCCAATTAATTTCCAACGATTTCTTTCGTCAATGTTATAAAGTCCACATCCCAAGTCAATGTAGTTGATTGTTGTGCTATTTGCGCTAAACATTTCACATGAAGAAAAGGCTTCTTCACATATGTTATCTAATTTGACTTGAAAGTCATTTTCTGTTAATAAATTCGATTGACCAAATCCAACCAGCTAAATATAAAAAATTTAATTGTTTTTTTTTTTATTTCTTGTATTCTTGGAAAATTTATCAAATAAAAAAAAATGAATACCTTTAAAATATCGCCATTTTTAATTTTTGAACTAAGATCTGGTAAGCAAACCGGTTGAGTAAGATCATCAAATGCAATTGTTCTTTCAACCTTAACAACTGCAATGTTATTTTCTAGATTATAGTTATATTTTTCGTGAAGAAAAATCTCTTCTACCTAAAATTAATGGAAATATTTTTTGCATATGAAAATAAAAGATTATATTTACAGCTTAGATAACAAATTAATTACTTTATAAACTTTGGAATCCTCAATTAGTTTTTTAAACAACAAAGAATATTGCGCTGTGTAAACAATTAATTCTCTTTTATTGAGAAGTCTAGAATTATGATCTAAGAGGCAGTTAACTGATGATATGACTAATTTACTGCTTATTATAGTCCCAGCACATTTGTAATGGGTTTCATTAGAATTCATAATCCTAAAAATGGAAACTGCAAAAGGAAATTCGCCTGGATTATAAGGAATCTGAAACTGCTTAAAATCGAATAATTTTGAAGATCCCCCACATTCTTGATCACCTTTCTCTTCAATTTCTAAACTTGTTGTGAATGGAATAGTTTCAGTTGTATAATCATGATCCTTTTGTATTTCAGTTGTTAATAAAATTTCTGTTGTTGCTGATGGGATGAATGTTGTGCTTTTAAAATTGTTTACTGTCGTTTCAATTGTAAAATATTCAATATTGTTCTTTGATTCTGTCGTTGGGATTTTACTGGTCAATAAATCAAATTTACTTGTTGTAGTACTGATATTGCTTATTAGAGTTGTAATCTCTTCACCACTTATTTCTTTCTGTTGTTCTGGCCACATATGACGATTTTTACCCTTTCCATAGGTACAATTTTGTGGTTCATTATTAATTGTTACTTGATAAATTTTAAATGATGTATTGTTGCTATAGATTGCAAATCTTCCTTTATATTCTTCTGTTACACGCACGTCATATAATTTAAAGCTTGGAAATTCATAATCAATTACATTAGCTCCACTCTAAATTTAATAAACATGTTCATTTTAGTTTAAGTATTTGTACAAACCTATAGTTTTAAACTTTTATTCTGTTCACTCACGTATTGTAAATCATAATCGGGATGTAGTTCAATTGTTAGACTATCAAAACCGTATACATTTCCTGTAGTTTTTTCATATGTTAAGCAATAGAAAACCCCATTTTCAACACCCCTTGTAATTTGCATTTTTAATTTCTTTTGTGTTATGCATGTTGATGATTTTACAGCAGTTGATTGATAAGATAAACATCTATTCTGAAGTTGCTGAAGATTAAGATTTTTATTTGTTCGATTGCCATTTACAAAAAGAAAACTTGAGCACGTAATAAATAATAAAATGCTTGATTTCTTCATTTTTTGCAAGTATTTAACATATTCACTGTATGCTTCTAAAATCAAAACTGAAAAAAATTCAATCCGGTCTCATACTCCCTAACATGATTTAGAAAAAGCATGTAAAAAAGGGAGATGATATGAGTATCATAATAGTTAACGATTTACTGACCTTGTTTATTGATAAACACGAAACGAAAGCATCAAAATCGTTTAAGGGGAATGTAAAGTGTAATATAGAAATATTTTGACAACATTTGTGTATAGTAAAGATAAATCTTAGTTATCTTTATTCAATTTAAAAATTTAAGCAAGTTTACAGAATTTTTTTTTCATAAAAGCATATATTGTAAAAATCTTTCATCATCATGATATTTATTTAAATAGATCAGTTTAAGAAATGTAATTTTTTTATTTTGTTTTTTGCAAACTCAATCATTAGGGGCCGTTCACTTATTTTTATTTTTTTTTTTTCACATTAAAGCACAGCGTTAGCCTTTAATGGACTATTAATTCATTATAAATTCAGTATTTTGAGTTACAAAGAGTGGAAAAAGAAATTAAAAAAAAAAAAAAATCAAAATAATAGGAATCAATTCATTTCCTTAATACCCTACATAATTTCTGATATTTCCAATTTCAAGCTGATTGAGAATAATATTTTTGGAAATATGATCGGATCTAAGTATGTTAATAAAACCATCAGAATCATTCACACCCAATGCAGCCTGTCTACACCATAAGAATTTGTCCATTAGGAAAATAGCTCCATCCTTCGTCCAGTTGTACTTCCGTATTTCCTGAATTTTCCAGCATTGATTTCATTAAATTAAGCTTATCCTGACTAAATGTTGATATCAAAATATCCTCCTGAAGCATTTTTGTTGAATGTTTATAATTAAGCAGAATATCATCTATTAAATCGGATACATTATTTGCGTCACTTTCTATCAGAATTTCCATTATTCTTTCGGTAGGAAAGAACTTGTTGTACGCCACTTGAAGCCTTCATTTTAAAGAGGCTAATGGGTATATCGATTGATGAATCATTTCCCACGTAGCCAAAATCGACGTATGAAAAAAAATCGACGTAAATGGACGATTTTAGGGATAGTACATTACACATCGATTTTACGTCGATTTGTATTGAGCCATCATATACTTCACAAGAGCAAGCAGAAATCGCTCATATAAGTCCCGACAAAATTTCATACTTAATGTGAATAATTAATGTAATTAATTACAAGTGTTATTCCACGTGCGTGAAGCAATGGCTTCTTTTTTGCAAATTCAAGGTCCGTAATAATGTTTATTAATGGATTTTGAGTTTTAAAATTTATTATTAAAAAGTATATCCAAAATACAGTCCAAAAATAACGTTCGAAAAAATTTTAAACTGTAACGTTCAAAAAAATTTTGAAAAAATAATCGACGTGAAATCGACGTAAAATCGACCACAATGGTCTGAAATCGAAAAAAGTGTCCAAAATTTATATTTTGTTGTAAACTTTAGAGGTCGCAAAGTTTTGGTTAATTTTCTTTATTCTGAAAGTGTCAATAGCTTTATCATGCCTTAATTATACATATCTGAAAATATGAGCTTATGATATTTAAGATAAACATGATTTTTCATTAAAAATTTAAAATTGTTTCCAAAAAAAATTTGCGCACGATCAAATTTGTATGGAAAAATTTTGAAAAACAAGTGAAATTAAATTACAAATATCTCGAAATTGGCCTACTTTGGACTTACCAGAGTATGATTAGAAGGTAAATTAATGCTCAATCTTACGATGCATGTAAGTTTCAGAGGCTCATTCAGGCGACAAAATAATGTAATTAGCGTTTTAAGTTTTGGAAATTTTCAAAATTTTAATTGCATTTTCCCTAATGATAAAGCATTTGACTAATGTTTTATAAGCTTTAACATAAAATTTGAGCATTAATTAAAGTATTGACAATGATTAGAACAAAGATCAAGCAATAGAAAGTGGAAAAATTTTAGAAAACTTTTTCATGGTGTTTTTGTAAACAAATTTTTCGTGACTTTGGATAATTATTGACAGAGTTAGACAACGATTGGAAGCTTGATATTTTCACAGAAGATGCGTTAGTTTATGTTTTATAATACTGCATTTAAATGATGAGGTTTAAAAGACACGACTTAAAATAAATTTTGGACACTTTTTTCGATTTCAGACCATTGTGCGACGTAAAATCTTCCATTTCCATATTAGCATAATGTCCCATGTACGTTACATGGAATGTACATATGGAAGATACATGGAAGATTTTAATGTAATACATGAAATCATCCATTGATCGACGTTTGGCTACGTGGGATAGCAAAGCATGTCTCACATCTAAATCCCTTCTAGCAGCCTGGATTTGCATAATAATTCCTTCCAATTGAATTTCTTTCAAATTGTAAAAAAATTGGTTAAATTCAGAGCTATTTCTACATCCAAACAGCCAACTATTGCAATTATTAGCATCATCAACTAAACGTTTATGGATGAAATAAATAAAATTTAAGTTGTCATACGTACGCAAGTACGAAACAATTTTTTGTAAGGAAAAACCATGCGGTACATTCGTAATCTCGAAGAATTTTGATTTCATTAAAGCTCTTTTGGTCGTGAGTGTTTTAAATGCTTGAAGCGTTGCTCTCTTAATTAATAAACTTATGACGTCCATCAGAAATATAGATAGACCCCTCTTCCCTCTTCTACCACAAAGTATTCTTTAAAAAAAATCCTTTTGTTTAAAATTGTTACACTGCTTCAGAATCGAACATCATAAGTGGATTTTACATATTTTTTTTTATTGATTTACTGAACTTATGATCAGTAAGCTTTAATTTTGATTTTTGTTTTCATTCCATCAGAAAAAAAAGATGCATACATCTTAAAGCTTCTTTTTTAAAAAATATATAATCAAATTTCATAAAGCTTATAAAAGAGAAAAAAAGGACAAACAGGATAATTCAAATATCAAAATCTTATCTATTTTTCATAAAGTGCATATGTATAGTTGATTTTAGTACTTTTACCGTTTTTGAGTTTTTTTAAAACAAAAACATTAAAAATCCAGCGAAAAATTAAGGAATGCATTATTATTATTTTTTCTTATTGACGTTGAATTGCTTTTGAAAATTGAGATCATCAAGTGAAATATTTTTTTTTAAATAAAAAATAAAATAAAATAAAAAAAATAGATAAATAAATCTTTATATAAAAATAAAACCTTTAAATTAATCGTTCTATGTTTGGTTTACATTTAAAATATTAATTAATGAAATTTCAAAATCAAACACGTCATAAACAGAATTATTATAAAGATAAAAAAAATTATGATAAGCATATTTTAAAGAAGGCTTCAAGTTAATGAAACTCAAAAAAATAAAATAAAATTATCTATTCCAAATTAAGACAGCAGATCCAACAGTGAAAAAGATTTTAATTTTTTTGACTTCCCCAATATTTATCATTATTATTAGGTATTTTGTTTAAAGTTACCATCATTACCTATAAAAGTTTTGCTCAGATTGTGTGAATCAAAAACTGTTTTACTTTGAATCAAATTTAAACACATAAAATATATTAATTATGTCTAGCGAAAATAGAAATTCTGTCAAATTATCAAAAGCTAGCACATATCTTTCGGGTGAAGAAAATGATTTAGTTTTCCGATTACTTGGGAGACGTTGTCAAAGTCAGTGTACAACAGTGGCTCAAATTTATCAAACTGAGACTCCTCACACACGATGGGTAAAGAGATTTACTGGAGCCCTATGCTTTGTGAAGGATAATTCTAAGGTATTTTCTATATATTATTAAGATATTTTTATCACAAAAAATTAATATTGTTTTTTTTTTCATGCATTGTAATTTTCGGCCATTATGACATCAATAAATAATAGAGATCATATTATGCAAGAATGTTCTGTTTGATAAAGCATGAGATGGTATGGGAGCAGGAAATGTATGATACTATTGAAATTAATAAAGTTAAGCCGTACTTGTTAACATTTGAAGGAGAGGTAAAAAAAAGATATAAGCTCATTCAGTATAATAATATAATTAACATGTTAATAACACATTTAAAATTAATTATTGTCAAGGATGGAATGGTGGCTTTAAATTTTGCATTTGAAGATGAAGCTGAAACATTTTTGAACACAGCAATAAGCACAGTTCAAAGTCGTAACCGAAGAAGAGAAGGTAATATACAGTTTTTATTAAAGATTTTTTTTTTCTCATCCCACGTGATAACATTGATGCTAACACTTCTCGATAGAGATATTGTCCGTTATTTCGTACAAAAATTTGAATTTGAATGCTGTATGTGTACGAAAAATTTACACTAACACAAATGCAATGCAAATTTTGGATTTGTCATTTTTAGAATAAATGTATTATTTTTCATTTCCATAAAGGCTTATTTATAGAGTTTTAAAGGTATTCTATCAATTCAAGCGTAAAAATTGTCTTTAAAATCTCAAATATTGAGTTAAAATCGCAAATTAATTCTGATTGGTTCATTTGCTAACATCACTAATACAAGTGTGCACACACACTATGATAATAAAATAAATTTTAATTTTGTTAATTTTACTAATATTCCTAATAGTTGGTACATTTTAAATAGGTTTATTTAATAGCGAAATAGATTTTCTATCGAAAAAATCATCTGTAATATTACTTAAACAAACAGAAATTAAGATTTCATCGAATTTTTCTTATAAAGATTTAACGGACAAGTTGTACTAAAATAAGGCGTACTAAAAATCCTTATTTCAAATTTTGTACTAAAATAAGGAAAACCGTTACGTATTGAGAAGTGTTGGCATTGATGTGCTCAATTTTTTTTAAAAATATATATATATATATATATATATATATTAAATACATTTCGTTCATATTTTGTTATTGCATATGACTCATATAACACTAATCGCATTTATGCACAAGTCTATTACGAATAAGGAAATGACGAATGTCATCCATTTATGATTTTTTTCCTTATTAAGAGAATGAGAAACTCAACTTCTCTTTCATGACAAATGGGCAAATGGGGGTAGATTATCAGTATAGTGAAACAGGAATATAATGAATTTCAAAGAATAAAAAACAATTTTTTAAAAGCTTTGAAAAAAGTTGATAAGATATCTATATCTATGGAATCTTATCAATAAACTCTTGTAAATAATTATGATGAATTCATTGTTTCTTTGTCTATTCTAGAACGAAGAAATCGCATAAGAAAAGAACCACCTGCTAGACCGCCTCCTATAACTTCATCTGCTTTATCTGATGAGCCTGTAACTTTAAGAAATCAAACAAATTTAAGTAAATAACCTTTTTTAAGTGTTTTATATTGAATGTTGTTTCATAAATATGGTATTTTAGCTAAGATAACTCCAAACCAGTTTCAACCACCATATAGCCAACAACAACATTCTTTAGGCAATGTTAAAAATAAGAAACGCGAAGTTAAGAGAATTAAAAAAGAAGACATTGGTCTGCCATCTAATTTTAAGCATGTTACACATGTAGGATGGAACGCAAAAAGTGGATTTGATTTATCGGGAGAAGATGAGGCATTAAAACCATTCCTTCAGAAAGCTGGAGTTTCGGAAAATCAGTTGAAAGATAGGGAAACTAGAAATTTTATTTATGATTTTATTCAATCCAATAATGTTGAGGAAATTGTGCGTAAAGAGACTAAGAAGCCTGCTGCTCCTTCAGTTCCAAGGAGAAATCCCGTGAGTAAAAATAAAAGCTTATCGCATGTTAAATTTAGTTGATTTAATTTATGGTTTTTAATTAATAAAAAAAAATATACAACAGCAAAATAATATTGAGAAGCAGACTCCACGTATAGCTCCTCCTCCTCCTCCTCAACCGCGTGATTACCCGCAAAGTGAGGTCATGCATAAAAGTCAAGCACCTCCTTTACCAATTTCTTCAATACCTAGAAATACGCCATCTAAACCAACTATTAATTCTGCGCCACAAGCTCCTCCGCCACCACCGGTAATTAATGAAATATTAAAACAGAAAGATATTCGGACTAATCAAAGATTTTTTTTTCAGCCACCACCAGTTCCAAATAACATTGTAAGATTGAAAAATTATATGCAATATTAATTAAAATATTCATTACTTTAATAATAATAAACCTTTTTAGCCACCACCTCCACCTGTAATGAAAGAATCAACTATATTGCCAGTTATTCCTGATGCTCGTGGTGCTTTGATGGAGAGTATTCGAAAAGGAGCCCAACTTAAAAAGGTTGATGCTTCATCAACAACTTCTAATAGTAGTGGCGATTCGCGTAGTGATCTTATGTCTGAAATTCGAAAAGGTGGTATAGAATTACGGCCAGTAAGTGATCGGTCAAACAATCAAGCTAATCGTTCGAGCGATGGAAATGGAACAGATGCTTTAGCAGATGCTCTAAGAAGAGCTTTAGAACAACGAAAAACTGCAATCAATGGATCATCATCTTCAGAGTCTGAAAATGAGAATTCTGACGACGGAGAGTGGTCTGATTAAATTTTATTTTATAATTGTTAATTAAAAAATTTAAATCATATTTAAATTGTTACTTTTTTCTATTGAAACAACAAGAATTAATATTGTTTTTTTTTTTTTATATATATAATGAAATCCAAATGTCTTTGGTGAAAGAAAGACAGACTAACATAGAAAATTAAAAAATATTTATTTTTTTATTTCATTATTGTTTTCGTCTATTAAACAATTTATATTTAAAAAATAATAATCTATTCAGTGCCAATCAATTTTTTTTTTTGCTGAATTTTTACATTACATTTATTACTTCAAAAGTCTTACTAATAAATTAACCTATATTGATCAAAATTATTAAATCCTCTTGAAAATTAAAAAAAAATGTGCCTAGAAATTATTATTTTTTTTACCTACTTAAAATTATTGATTAATTTGAAACAACTAAATATGTTTATTAGCAATATGTATCATGACGAAATATATTCAAAAAACTGAAGTCAACTAATCAATAATGATATTTGATTGATATGATAGTCGTTTTTAAATGAATAAAGAAACGTCCCCAAAAAATATTTTACTAAATCAAATGTTGCATTTACTTTTATTAATGTTAACCTTCTTTATTCCTTTATTTACAAAAATGTTTCATAAATGTTAAGAATGTGTAAAGTGGTGAAAAGTTTCTTAAACTGTTTTAACGTTATAAATCATTGGCTTATTAGAGAAAAAGTTTTCAAAATTTTGAAAAAAAAAAAAAAATCTATCAACTCCGAGAGTCAGAGCAGCTGTTTTTGGTTTCTCGTTATTTTTTTTTTTTTTTTATTTTATTTTTAAAATTGTTTTAGAACTTTTGAAATTGAATGAATTTCACCATCGAATTGTTATCCTCAACTCTATTTTAAAGCTTATGTTATAATTAGAAGCTACGATATAACTGTCGAGTCGACAAAAAATCTAAATTGCCGCTAACCATTAAAAAATGATACTAGATGGCGCGTCAATTGGTATTAACCATACTTGCATTCCCCAAAGGAAGCAATACATTAAACAAAACTTGAAAAATGAGTGAAGGTACGTATTCCTGAATTTTATTAAACAAATAATAATAATAATAATTGAACCAAATATGCTAAATTAATGTTAAGTCAAAACTTTTTGTGTATTTCAAATGACAAACATATAAGACATAAAAATTTATATTTGTAAATTTTTCGTTCAATAGGCAGAAGAACGAGATCAGCAAAGGCAAAAACAGAAGCAGATGTTCAAGAACTGCCAGTAACTACAAGAAATACAAGAAGAGGTAGAAAGCAGGTACATGGATTATAATTAACTAAACAAACACAAATTTGATATATGAAAAAAACCTAAAAAAAATTGATGATGTTACAAAATGCATAAAGTAGCGTCGATGTTTATCCGCTACTACTGATAAGTCTAGTTAATTTAAAACTTTGTAAAACTAAAAAGATGCATAGAGCAAGGGCCAGCTGATTGAATTATGAATCTTTAATGTGTAAACATTAAATTGTTGGACTGCTTTTCTAAAACTTCCTTTTTTCAAAATTTTAGAATATGGAAGAAGAAGAACGTGATATGAACGTAGAAGTAGGAAATGAAACAATTCAAACAGAAATTTCATGTGCTGAAGTTTTGGGGCAGTTTGAGTGTCAATCAGAAGTTAATCAAGAAACTGTTGACGATACGGAAAGTTCTAATCTTGGATTTTATGATGATAATTTAACATTTGAAAATCCAATGGACGAAAAAAATGACACAAAAGAAACGATCGAGCCGGCAAACAAGGATTTATTTATGGCAGATTTAGCAGAAGAAAACGCAAATAGTGTTCCATCAACACTTGACGAGAATCTTACTATGATTGATGAAGAAATTCAGTCTGAAAATAATGCTCAAAACACTATGGATTATGAGATGAAGGAAGATGAATTATCATTGGATACTAAAACAGAAGATACAATAGCACAAAGTGAAGATTTAAAACAAAAAGATGATGAGCAAGCAACTGATTTAGATGCTGAAAATATTTCTGAAGACGAATTACCTATACCAACTAAACCGAACGTTGTAGGTGCTGAGGAGGTTTCTGATGAAGAATTACCAAATATTGCAGCCGAATTACCGGCCGATACTGAAATTGTGTCTGAAGAAGAACTTCCTTCATCAAATACACCAAATAGTGTTAAAAAAGACGGAAAAAGAAAACTTGAAGATTATGATCCTTGCGATCCTACAGCTGACGAAAATGAATCACCTGAAAAAAAGACAAAAAAAGAAAATGAAGGTAAATTAAATTATTAAATTATTATCTTTTTTTTTCATTCTTTTTGACATTCATTAACTCTTAAATAATTATCTTATTCTTTGTGAAATTTATTTAGAAAAAAAATACAAATTACCAGATTTAGAGAAATATTGGAAGAGCGTTCGTGCAGATCCTGAAGATTTTAATGCTTGGACATACTTGTTGCAGTATGTTGATTCAGAGAATGATGTAGATGCTGCTCGTGAAGCATATGATGAATTCTTAGCAAAATATAGTCTTTGCTATGGATATTTCAGGAAATACGTTGAATACGAAAGAAAAAAGGGCAGTTTGGAGAAATGTGAAGAGGTAAATAATAATTAATTAAATTTATTATACACTGAATTAGTATCTAATATACACATACATTTATTAAATTACAAATGGATGTTAACTAGCATCACCAAACGTGATTCTATTATCATCATAAAATTTCATATGCGCTAAGATATTTTTTATATATTTTTTTTTATTTACTATGAATTGTAAAAAAATAGGCTCATTTTTATCTATTGACTACGTAAAATCACGGTCAAAAATTATTTCTTCTGTTGAAGGCACGGACATTGTCACAATTTACCTGAGACTATGAATTTAATTTATGCATAATTTTTTTACGATATAACTCAATCAGTTAAAATATTTATTGTATGAGACTTACAAAAAAATTATTGTGATATTATATTAATATATAATTTTGATGCAAGTTTTTAAAGATTTAGGATTAAGAAAATTATGTTTTTGAAACTTATTGTGATATATTCTTTTGAATAGTTTTAAATTAAATTAAAATATATATTAATCAAATCTTTTCCAAAACATTTTTCCACTTTATCTAGATATATTTAAGACTTTATTGACTAATTTAATCTTCTATGAAAAGTTTTAAATAATTTGATATACCTATTTTATACAGTTTTAAAAAACATTTACTAGTAAATTGTGCATTCATATAGTTGCCAATCGTGACAATTTAATATGGTTTTACAAATATGAAAAATTATAGTTAAAAAAAAATAGCGTTTACTTTTTTCTGACTGAGGTGCTTATTATTTTACATGGCGTAAGTATAAAATAAAATTTGAAACTATTAGCGATTTGCTAAAAATATAATGAAAACGTTTTGTCACGTGAATATGAAAGTGAATTGATTAATGTATATTATATAACATGATTTTATATACGAAAAATATGTAATTAATCACAACAATTATTGGCTTATTGAAACAATTTTTAAAAAGGTGAGGGATTTTCGAAGAGAATTCACATTTGAAGTTTTTACTAATATTTTTATTATTACATAAGTTTAAGATTTTCAAAAACTATAATTTTAAATGAATGAATTTTTAAACATTTATTCTTTTTCTGTTTTTATTTTAAAATCCATATCATAACAATGTAAAGGTCTTTGAAAGAGGTTTAAAAGCAATCCCATTATCGATTGATTTATGGATTCACTATCTTACTTATGTAAAGCAGAAATATCAAGATGATCGTGAATCAATCAGAAGACAATTTGAAAGAGCTTTAAATTCGTGTGGACTAGAGTTTCGCTCTGACAAGGTATGTTTAGTTTGGTCATTGCAATACAATGAATTGAAAAATATTGAATTATTTTTAGCTTTGGGAAGGTTACATCCGATGGGAATTAGAAGGGAAAAATTTTCTTAAAGTTATGGAAATTTACGATCGTTTACTTGCAACTCCAACACAAGGATATAAATCACACATGGACAAGTAATATTTTAAATTGCATTTTTTGCTTCCGTTTGTTATTTTTAACTCTCTATTATTATTATTTTTATTTTTTTGGGTTTTTCATTAGTTTTCGAGAACTGGTAAATAACAATCCTGTACAAAATCTTTTGACCGTTGAAGAGTTTAAAAAATATCGCGAAGAAGTTCGTAAAGGTAGCAATGAAAAAGCCGATGATGAAGCTCCACCAGGTTTAGATGAAGGTAACAATTAATTTAGTAAAAATTACGAAAATTTTTATAACTTTTGCTTCTTTAACAAATCAGCGGATGATCATGTGAGAAATGAAGAGGAAGCTGATAACATCCGAAAATTAATTATAAATAAACGTAAGAAAATAAATAAGTTGAATGTAGAGATGATCAATAAGCGTTGGTCATTTGAAGAAGGAATTAAAAGACCATATTTTCATGTGAAACCACTTGAGAAAATACAATTAAAAAATTGGAGAGAATATCTTGACTTTGAAATTGAGCAAAAAGATAAGAAAAGAATACTTGTTCTTTTTGAAAGATGTTTGATTGCTTGTGCACTTTATGAAGAATTTTGGATTAAGCTAATTCAATACTTGGAGCAGAATAAAGATGACCCTGATTATGAAGAGCGATTGCGAGATGTTTTTGAACGAGCATGCTGCATTCATCATCGAGAAAAACCGAGCTTGCATTTAATGTGGTCTGCTTTTGAAGAATCTTTTGGGAATATTGATAAAGCATCATCAATTTTAGAAAATCTTGATAAAAATAATCCAAACGTGCTTCAAATAGCTTATCGAAGAATTAATTTGGAACGTCGTCGTGGTAATATAGAACTGTGCACTCAATTGTATGAACGATATTTATCAAATGCAAAAAATAAGAATATTTATTCATCACTTGCCATTAAGTTTGCACGTTTTTTAAATAAAGTAAAACATGAATATCAAAGATCTATGGATATTTTGAAAAGTGCTCTTGAAAAAGATCCAACAAGTACACGTTTAGCATTGCAAATAATAGATTTAGCATTACAAAGAGATACAGTTAACGAAAATGAGGTGTTAGGTGTATTGGATAAATTCATGCAACAGGATAATTTGGACATTGATCAAAAACTTTTGTTTGCTCAAAGAAAAGTTGAGTTTTTAGAAGATTTTGGTAGCTGTATAAAGCAATTGCAAGAATCCCAAAAGACTTTGCAAAGTTTAATGGATAAACATTCTAAAGAAAACAAGAAAAAGTCTAGGTAATTTAATTTCAAATTTACACCGTTTCATGGCGTGGATATATTACATTTTTTTAAAAACATTTTCGTATACAAATTGAAACTAAATCTTTTTTTTTTTTGATTATTGTAGTGATCTTGAGCAATCGAAGAAGTCCAAAGAATTGAACAATTCAACTAATAATCCATCATATAATTCAACGGCTAACTATCAGAGCTATTCAAACAGTTCTTATCCACAATCTAATCAATGGAGTGGAAATTACAACTATGATTATAACCAATGGAGTGGTAGCTACTACAATTCATCAAGCTATGGAAATTATCAACACGGAAGTTATGGAAATTCATATTAAACATATATTTTTGAGAAAATACATAAAAAGCAAATACGGCGCCTTTGTGTTTTAATAAATAGCACTTCAAATTTGCATATTCCCTCAAGTTTTTCTTGGTTTATCTATCAAAATACTAAGTGTAATTTTTTAAAAATTTATTTAATAAAGAATTATTTCAATTAAACAGGAATTACATCAATTTTGAATCCTAAAAGACCTTGACCAGCCCATGTTTTCGGTGTCAAAATGAGCTCCAAATCATCTATCTCGTTTCTTCGTAACTTTATTTTGATATTGTGATTCTTACTGTTATTGACTAATTCTCCAATTTGATTCAAATCTTTGAAATTGTTAAAATTAATACTTCCAAAAGCTAAGATTCGATCATTCATCTGTATACCTGCCGTTGATCCAGGAGAATTTTCACTGATCATGCTTACTATCAAGAAGGGTTTTAATTCAACATCCTTCAATGTTTTTGTTGCTTTGGATTCTAACGATATTTTAGAAATAGACGGGATTGTAGAATCTGGCAGATCCTTTTTTTCTGTAAAATATTTTGCAAGACCATCCTCGATAGCTTTAGTTACATCTTTTAGATCGTTTTGAAGATATATTATTTGCGTCCGTGCTAATCGAACAGATCTAACGTCAATATCATTTCGAGGAAATCCTTCACTGTCTACTAATGCTTCATTAAAACCAATATTGTTCTAAAAAAATAATTTTTTTTGATGAAATAATTTACCACAATGGTCCGAAATCGAAAAAAATGTTCAAAAATACAAAAAAGTCATGTCTTTTAAACCTGATCTTTTAAATGCACGATTATTAAGCATAAACTGACGCATCTTCTGTGAAAATATCAGCCTTCTAATCGTTGTCTAACTCTGTCAATCATTAATGAAAGTCACGAAAATTTTGTGTACAAAAACACCATGAAAAAGTTTTATAATAATTTTCCACTTTCTATCGTTTGATACATGTTCTAATTACTGTCAATACATTAATTAATGCTCAAATTTTATGTTAAAGCTTATAAAACATTAGCCAAATACTTAATCATTAGGGAAAATGCATTTGAATTTTTGAAAATTTCCAAAACTTCAAATGCTCATAAGTTAAAAAGGGGTTTTCGGGGGTCTCTGAAACCTACCAGAATCCAAAGATTGAGTCTTTATTTACCTTCTAATCATGCTCTTGTAACCTCCTTTTACCTCCTTTTCCAGAAATTTGCATTTTAATTTCACTTGTTTTCCCATACAAATTTGTTTGTTTACAAAAATTTTTGATACATTTTTAACAAAAAATCATACTTACACTTAATATTATAGGCTGATTTTTTCAGGAGTGTATAATCAAATCATAATAAAGCTATTAAAACTATCAAAATAAAGAAAATCGACAAAAACTTTTGAACCTCTAAATTTTCCCCTAAAATGTATTTTTGAACAATTTTTTCAATTTCAGACCATTGTGATTTACCTGTGTTTTTTACATAAAAATAAATAAAAATTTACGTTTTTAAGAATGGTTCCATGTTTTTGAATATCCTTCTCAATTCTTTCCTTCTCTTGAATCAATTTTAGAACTTGATCTTGTGTTTTTTGGAATAACATTTAGTGATTAAAAAAAAATTCCTCACAAAAATATTATGAATGAACAAACAAAATTTTCAAGTTATATGATTTTGTGTTAAAGCAAAAGTGACGCTTTTGAAATGTATATATAACAAACCATATAGTCTTAGTCAGCCAAACTGTCAAAATTACAACATAAACATATATAATTAAAATTAGATCTTCAGCTGCAGCTTAGCTTCGAATCCAATCCGCATAAATTGAAATGCACTTGAATTGTTGCCACTAAAAATATTTCCCAGAGATCGAAACCGACTTTTTCCGGCTTAACATATTTTGAGCTTAGTACGCTATCAATCTTAGAAAATGTAACTTAATATCATAGACAATGACAAAATGAATAAATAGAATATCTAAAACATTTTGTCTCTGATATTCTTCACAAAAATAACCAAAATTAGTAAATATCAGTTACTTGGTTCTGATTATACTGACGCTTCGTGACAACATATGCTTAAATGTAAGCTAATCGAGATAACATTTAATTTCCGATTTACTCATCCTTTATTTCAAATGACTTTATTAAATATTTTATTTATTTCTTAAATGACCGTGATATGTCCCACATTTTCATCTTAAATTCATTTCTTCCTCCTCAGGACCTATTTCCTATAACTAGATATTTTATTTAGATTTTTAATAAGTAATTATTTTTAAGGATTTTTTTAATTTTTATTATTATTTTTAATATTATTATTATTATTATTATTAATTGGTTGATTCTTCATTCAAAAATTTTTGTTATCTGTTAAACAAATCATAATAATCATTGACAAAACATCGTCAAACAAAATTCAGTTTTAAAATTTCATTAAACTCCTGATGATGCCATCGGTGATGGCGAAATTAATTGAGTGAAATAAAAAAACTTAACAGTCTATTGGAGATTAATAAGAAAGAGTTTTCATTCATTTTGCAAGAAATTGTATGAAGAATCAACCAATTATTATCAAGACTGTAGAAGAAATGGATTTAACATCGTTTTTGATTATTATTATTATTTTTTTTTTCAAATGTTATCATATTGTAGTAATAAAAGGATAAGCTTTCGGTAAATGGTTTTTAACAATATTTTTCTTTTTTAAATTATTCCATACCTGTTTCTCTTCTCTTCTAGAACTTCTAAAGAAAAGCCGATTTATTGAAGGCCGATTAAAATATATATATATTTCTTATTAAGGATTTCTACTTAATATTTATTCATAAATTGTTATTAGTAAAATAATCATCAAAACTAATGATGATGTGATAAAGATTACATGTGCTTTCTTCATATTATCCTTTTTTTTGTTCATGGTGGTCTTTATAAATATTTGACATGTAGGTATTATAATTACCATCTAATCTTAGAAGTTTCGCATTTCAAATTTTTGATCAACTAAATAGTCGACGACTGGTGTCTTTTATGAATACAAAATCACCTCTTTACTTTATGCTACCGATCGAGCATTTGTCATTTTCATTATTCATTGTTCATCAATTTTCGTTTTTATTCACCTCATTTACTTTAAAGTGCATATATATTTTTATGCAAGGTGCACGTCTTAATCCTATTGACTATTGTTAAGAAATTCAAATTTAATATATTGATGTATAAAATTAATGACTATGAAAACTGCCGTTTATTTATGTTCTCAAATTTCATGAAGGTTTTATTCAACATTAAAAACTCATACAGAATATTTTTTGCATATGAAATCGGAAGCTATTATAAAGCATAAGGAAATGAAATTCGATGAAGTCTACTAAGAAAAAATTAAAAAAAATATATATTTTATATGTAAAAGTCAAGGCTCTAATTTTTTAACAGAATTGAATAAAACTATTTTTTTTTGTGGTTTTCTGCTTTCCTTCATCATCATCATCATCAGATCCTTTTTCTTTTGTGTTGTCCCCAAAATTAACCATATAATTTATCAACACAAAGAAAATTTATTTCCTGCTCCTTTCTTTTGCTTTATTCATTTTTAACTACTGAAATCTCTTATGTATTGTTCTCTCATAATTTTACGTCCTCTTGAGATTGATATTATCAAAAAGATAATTTTCTTCTCACGATTGAAGAGTCCTTAAAGTCAAACAAAACGCCCACTAAATCCCTCTTCAATAATGATGACAATGAATGAATTTTTTGGTTATATTTATTTTATAGGTTTGCTCCTTTTCTTTAGCAGAATATTTTTAGAAAGAAAAAATTGCTTTCCTGAGAAATTTTCAAGTATTTTCAAATTCATAAAAAAAATGAATTTTCCTACGAAAAAAAAAAAATCAATTAATTAAACTTCGATGCTGCATATAACATTCAAACAAAATTTTGATACATACATAAAAAAATTAGTAGTAAAGATGTTTTTTCTCCAAAACTTTAATATTTTATTTGCGAGACTTAATTGCCGACTTAAATTATGATGTTTTATCATCTAAATTGTGGCAAATTTTTAACAGGTTTCTTACAACTTTTGTATTAAAAGAAAAATAAATTTTTTATGTTTAAAACATTTAGCATTTATGCTTATAAGCTTATTAATATACATGTTTGCACACATTATAATAACCAACACGCGTCCATTCATTCGTATTGCCATATGTTGTGAACTAAAATTGCGATACAGAAGAAATTAATCTAAAACTGCAAAGAAGTTTATAAAAATGACGCATCATGCTTGGGACTTAATCATTCTTTATATCCTTAATATAATATAAAATAAAAAATAAAAAAAAAAAATAAGAAGAAGATCCCAAATGTTACAATTGCTCTCTATGCCCCATCTGTGCTTTAACACATGTTAAAGCGCAGTTGAAAACTAAAGAAAAAAAATCGGAAATAGTTATGAAGCATATAAAATTAATTCAAAACAACAAAACTCACCCGTGTTGTATATTTTCGACAAAATTTTATGATGCCGTGTTTTGTCTTGAACAATTTTAATATGTTTTAGGATTATTGTTTGTGTGCAACAAAATTGTCTAATAAGTCTAAAATCATTTTGAAAAGTTTTTCATGAAAGAAAATAATTTCAATAGGAATCATGTTTACAATCAACGAATCTAAATTAAGATTTCACATAATTTCTGACACGCTAATTCTGAAAAATTTTTCCTCGAATATATAGGTATAAAAGATAAATTACATAAAATCATCAAAGTTTAACTATTAAAGAGTATTTATTGATAACGAGTTTCGTGTGAACCTTAAAAAATTACAAAAGTCCTCGTGTTTCATATCGAGGGACTTCAGCGCATTTTTGGCGCGGCGATCAGTAATCGAGCTACGAATTGAAAGTATATCAACTTTCAGGACAGACCTTGCAATATTCTACATAAAAATAACGATAATTTTACAAAAATGTTACAACAACAATCAAAAACCCTTCAGTTTCAATTTCCTCGCATTCATTGTGCATGAAAAGTGTGTTTTCAATATGCACAAACTAATAACTTGCAAAACTGAACAAAAAACTTTTCGTAAAAAATAACGGTCAAAAAATTTTCAAATGTCAACGGTTAAAAAATATTTGAAATTTCTATGACGTGAAGTTGCAGTCATGTGTTGATTATTTTTCTTTGTGAAATTAAAAATTAATTAATTAAGGTGTTTAAATACAAATTTGGGACTTTTAAATACATTTGCCGCCAATAACTCGATGAAACGAAGCTAATAAAACAAGCCGGAGCTCTCTACGATGTCTAGATCAAAAGATAGTTTTTCAAAATTTGCTGCCGACCGAACAAAGTGTATGATTGAGCTTCCTTTTTGAAAACAAGTTTCCAAAAATGCGCTAAAAAGGCTAAGTGGCTTTTTAAAACAACATCAGTATTTTTTTTTAAATGATTAATTTCATTTATCAATAAAGCTTTGATTAACCTAAATAATTAAATAGTTTGTTACTTTAAAATAAAAGGAAAATTTTTAAAAAATATTTGTCTTAAATTATTGATTTCATTATGCACTGTAATTAGCAGTAATTTGACTTAGACTTAAAAATGGAATGGTCAAAAATAAAATCTTTGTTTCGCAATTACAAACACTGAGCCAAATTGGGCAGTAAATTTATAAATTTAAAATATATATTAAATGCAGTGAAAATTTAAAGGATGTTGTGAAGGAAGTTGTAGTATAAAAAGAAAGTTGACTTAATGTATAACCCCTCAATGAAACAATATTTTTTGAAGTGTTTGAGCACTAGCGGAAATGAGAAACAAAATTGAAAAATTGGAGAACTTTTTGCACCATATGTTATGCTGGATAAGTCCAGAATTAAATTTAATTTTTTTCTTTCAAAAATTGTAGTTGCCATATCGTAAAGAGACAGAGGTCCTATAAAGGAGTCTAAAGTGTTGTATATATATATGAACATTTTCTAAGTCTTCTGATATAATTTTCTATCTTTTACGGTTCATGATCAGCGCACGTGTTACATGTATTTATTTCTTTTCTTTATAATATTACTGCACATATTAGTGAGTTTATTTTATTGTTATTTTTTACCCATTTCATTTTTTTATATATACACAGAAATGTTCAAATAATTATTAAATTGAAAATTGATATCACAACTTGATCACAACTAAATAAATTTATCTGCAATATTTGGGATGATCTAAAAATTAAAATTTTTTAAAAGGCTTATTTCCAAATCAATGAAAAATTTAGAATTTTTAAAATAAATAAAAAATAAATAAAACTCTTCCGTATTGACTTTTAAGAATTTAGGAATTTTGGCAAAATTATATAATCAATTAACGGTTATTTTACACAAATCAGTAACTATTTAGGTGAGTGCTTTATGATTTTTGCTCATTTAGCATAAAGAAATTTGATACTTTCTACAAAGTAAAAGTGCTAATTTCACACTTTGAAGAATTAATTTGGGTGAAGTAAAAGATCGCAACACAACACGAAGATATTAAAATTTAAAAATAATGTTTTTACCTGTTATTTGCAATTTCATTCATAAAAAATAATATTAAATGCTTTTGGTAAAAAAAAGAAAAATCAAGATAAAATGACAAAAGCAAAAATTAGATATGACCCTTGTTTTAGCAGTATATATATACTCTTTAAATTCATTGAAAGTTGCAAAGGATTTGCCGATAGTTATAAATTATCCTTGTTGATTCAGCATTTCTTTTTTTGAAGGATCATCATTAGTGACGTCTGCCACAGACACATAAATTATCTCATTTTTAGTTAATGAAATTTCTGTATCAGTAACCATAAATATTCGATCAATGACCGACCATAGATAAAATGCGGTCTTCTTTTTGTTGCCGGTTTCAAAATGCGAATACGATAATATGTTTTTGCTCACAGAATTTGGAAAAAATTCCCATGAGATCTTACATACACAATTTCTCACAATTTTAAATTAAAAAATATATATACATATAGTAATCAAATTAAAATAAGGAGCGGAAATTAATTTGTAGTGTTGTTGATGGTGATGGGTATTGCAGAAATTTTTGGGTGAGATATCCGAAGATGTAGTAAAGAAACAGTTTGGACAGTAAAATTACCGAAAATTATTTCACTGAAGAAGCGAGGAAATGAAAAAGCAATGTTAAACAGAAATTTTTTTCTTAAATCGATTTGCATGCAATGATAAAATTGTAGAAATTGCAATCAACCAGACTTAATTTAAAAAGAAATACAAGAAAAATAAGAGAATATAAACGAATAATCATTAGACATTACTTTAAATTTGTGATGGAATAATTGTCCATCAATTACTTTTAACTTCAACTTAAAATGCATAAATCATCTTCTTTTATCCAATTTCAATTTGAAGCACTTTGAAAGTTCTACATTTATACTTTAACTTTCCCTGTAAAACTTTATAATGCTAATCAATTAAAAAATTAATTTTAATAAATTTTATCCTTTTTTATCTTATTTTTTTAAAATTTGAATAATCAAAATTTTTTATTTTAATGCTACATAGGTACATAATAAAAAACATATTTATACACAATAAAACAAAAATCTTAATTTTAAGATAACAAAGCAATTACTTTTCTTTGCTAAACTAATTACTCGAGTAGGTCACAAAGAGCAGAAATGTAAGATTGTGCCATTTGTAATGTTTCATGTTTCGATAACTGACGGTCATTTCCAAGTGATGGTAAATACTGTCTTAATCTATCAAATGCTTCGTTCAAATTTTGCATGCGTCTTCTTTCTCTAGCATTTGCAGCCAATCTTCTTTTCTTTTTTATTTGTGGAGCAATTTGTTTAGTTTTCCGTTTTCTTTGCGTTTTTGTATTATTTTTTGATGTCATGTGAATGATTACTGGTGATAAATCCTGATCTGAAGCACTTTCCTCTGTATCACAATCTGTTTGGAATTCTGTTTTTATTGGAATTTGTTGTGGCTGATAAAGCAATGAAGGTGTACTTGAATAATTATTTTGATGCGTTTTGATTTGAAAATTAACTGGGAGATATTTGGAAGTTGATAATGATACAAATTCTGGACTTGATGAACGGTAGCTATCACTTATTGAATTTGGTGATTGCCATCCATTAGAAGTGCTTGTCAAAGAATATTCCTTTGCATTGTTTGAAGATGAATTAAGTTTAAATTCCACTGGCAATTCTATGTTAAAATTATTTGGAGATAAATTTTCGTTATGATATTTTTGAAATATTTCTGCACTATTTGATGACATATTAAATTTATTTAATAAAAATATGTTTGATGTATTATTAAAATACTGTGAATGATATAAGTCAGAAATCATCTTAGAGTGAAAAATAAAATATGTTGGCCACAATGATTCTTTAATATCAACGATCTGATCGAAACTGAATCCCTTTTGAGTTTGCACTATATATTTATTCTGTTTCATATGTTTGGATATCAATTCAATTTGGACTAGGGATTGATCAAATTTCGGTTTTTCGATACAAAATTAAAAGTTCGGTACTAAGAACCCCAACAGCACAGACAGGTAAATTTTTTCTCTGAACAATTGTTTTTAAAAGAGAAGGAGATGTTCCAAAAAGAGAACATAAATACCTGTTCACGATTTTTC
This sequence comes from Chironomus striatipennis, assembly GCA_026123125.1. Taxonomy (NCBI): domain Eukaryota; kingdom Metazoa; phylum Arthropoda; class Insecta; order Diptera; family Chironomidae; genus Chironomus; species Chironomus striatipennis. Next base: position 26,171,282 of record CM047394.1, on the reverse strand, counting down.
TTTATGTTATGCTTCACTTCTTCAACATTTTATTATTACTACCTATTTGTTGGGTAGTGTTGAATTCATAAAAATTTCCCCTTCAATAGTGCGCGTGCCACTCATGGACCAATCACAATCGTTCTTTAAAAGTTAAGAAGTACAATTGCTGCATATTTAAATGCAATTTCAACAATTGTTTTGTGGTGTAATAATGAATGATCTGTTTTATATGTAGATAAAAACTCGTTTATCAGTTTAATTCAAATAATAAGATTAAAATTTGAAATATATACTGATATATAAAAAAAGACTATAAAAGACTAAATTTAAAAAATAGAAACAAAATCATCCAACTGTGCAAATAACTTTTGATGTTTTGTCTTCAATAAAATTATAGATTTGGCTCTATTGAGTATTGATTTCATTTCATCCATCAAATTTGTAACGCTTCTGATTTTTCATAAAAAAAATGTTATCCTTGATTTCAAACCATAAAACAAATTAGAAAAAAAATATTTAAAACATTAGTACGCTTTATTGATTTATTTTCATTTCATCCTGTGAGGTTTCTTTATAAAGATTAATACATAATACATATATACCTATACATAAAAGTGTAAATTTTTAATGATAAAATTGCGAATAACTTTCTTAGAACTGTAGTAGAATATTATACTGATTTTAAACTAAGGAGAACTAAGCGATAGAACAATCATATACTTAATAAAGAGGTATTTTTAAATATTTTCCAAATTACACTTGAAACTTTTTTTAAAACTCGTACAGTTGCTGACATTTATACATGGCAATTTACGCACGTGTGCTTATTCGGCCATATGTTCTGACCTTTTCTTTAATGCTAAGAACTCAAAAAACCCAAATCCCTAAATTTATAAGAATCAAAAGGAAAAAATATGTGTCATGATGGACCATAGTATGATAATTGAATATTAATCATTGCCATTAATGCCGTTGAAACAATTTAATTCTGTTTTCATTTCAAAGATAATGAAAATTAAAATCTTGAAATTAAAATCTTGGTGGAAAGAATAAATGAAGACTCCAATCAAATATTAATAAAAAGTGAGAACATATATTTGAGAGCTTCCAGATTTATTGCGAAATATTGATTAAAGCAAAAGGAAGAAGATTTTTATCAATGATTCTTCAAATTTATAAAGTCGAAGGAAATTATTTTCGTTCTAGACATAATTTAACTTTTCGGACTTGTCCAAAAATGCTGAATCAACAGGATAATTTACAACTATCGGTTCTTTTTATTCTTTTTCTTTATATTTACCGAATGTCCTTATGATAACTATTTTTAAAATAACTCTGGTATGTGGTTTTTTCTTCGGAATTAAAAATAAAATTAACAGACCACCTTATAAGATGCACGTCAATATTAAGTTTTTTTTTAAAAAAGTAAATTTTCTTGATAGCATGAAATCCTTGATTTCAAACTCTTTCTATAAAAAATTATTAAGGATAATACATGATTGAAATATCTTCAATATTAAATTTTATTAAAGGACTGAGGAGTTTATAAAAATTTTATCCCATTCGTGCCGAAACGATAAAACATTTATCTTAAAAACTTTTTAATCAGGTAAAAAAGAAAGAAATTTGTAAATATTAAAACATAAATCACAAAACGAATATTTTGAAATCGAAGTCATAACAATTTTAGGCTTTGAATATCCACCTCCTAATCGAGATATATAAAAATCAAATGAATATCTTGAGAAATGATACTGTTGATTTTATCAATAGAACATAATGTAAGGATTGTATACGTATAATCTTACCTGAGAGCGCTGATTTTTTTGTTTTATCAATTTGTTAACGACAACAAAAGGAATGCAAACAGAGGCAATAGTATGGAAGGACTACACAGAAGTGAATTATTGTCAAAACGATTTTATCTTTGCAAATAGACAAATGATGAAAAGGGTCGAAAATTTGTGTACATAAAATGAGTTAATTTGCTTTTTCATTTCAAACATTTCTCATTCGCTTGCATTCATGTTTGCCAATGATTTTTATATTCTACAGCAGTGTTGTCCAAACTATTTTGGGCCACGGCACACCTTGACTCAAAAAATTTTTTCGCGGCACACCAAATTTTGTCTACGGCACACTTATAATTTTAATTTAGCAAAAATAGTACCAATTGCAAAAAAGACTTTATCCTTGATCAAATAAATCAAAATTATTTTAATAAATTATCGATATTTCGATACTAAAAATAAGTTTTTTCCAGTTTTTTCGATAAAAATGTATGAAAATTTGAAAATTTTTGAAAAACAGCCTATTTTTGGGATTTTCAAAATTTTTCTGCGGCACCCCTAGACATCTTCTACGGCACACCAGTGTGCCACGGCACACAGTTTGGACAACACTGTTCTACAGCATATCCATATTTCAATTGATGGAAATTAATTTCGATTCAATTGCAGAGTTAAGATAGAATGTAAATGTTTATTTTGCATTCCACTCAAAAATGTATATGCAAAGTTATGAATGAGGATTGCGGACAATTATACAATTCGAGGAGAAAAAGTTACAAAAATGAAAATAATAAAAAAATTGCACACTATGCGTGGAAATTGATATCAATAAATGACAAATTAATTGAAATATTTATTTCAACATTGACATTATCTTCCTTTCAGATTTGCCCGTGCTTGTGACCCAATAAATTGTTAATCCCTACTTTTAACTACATTTTATAGTCTTCCAAAAAAATCGCAATAAAAGAAGAAAAAGACGTGAATGTTCAGAATAAATTTTTTAAAAAGGTGAAAAGGAAATTGAGAAGCAATTTAAAAAAAGAACAAAAAACCAATAAGACACGACCATAAAAATGAGAAATTAGTGATTAAGTTATTATTTTTAATATATAGCATCATCTTGATAAAAAATGAATTGGCGTCAAATTTGTGAACATTTTTGCACATAATCGATTTTTACTCTGTTTAAAAACCTTTTCCTTGTAAAAACATAAGAGCGGAAGAGAATTTCATTCATTTTAGGCTATGCATAAAAGCTTGAACTGTTTATTACATTAAATCATAAAATGTTTTGTAGTAAAAAAAGGTATTTAAGCAGCAAAATGATTTAAAATTTTTGTTTTTTTTTTTTTTAAAAACGTAAAGTCTAAGTATAATTATAAGTTTGTTTTGAGCGCTCAAAGAAAGTCATAATATTTCACGAAAAGTCAGAATATTGTGTAAAAATGAGTGAGTAGTCAACCATCAATCAATCAAAAGAAAAGGTTTTTGGTAAAACTTAAGTATTAAAAATGAAATATGAGATGATTTAGACATTAATTTTTCTTGCAATATTTGCATTTTGGATAGTTTAATTATAGCTTAGAAAATTTAAACTTTAAATTTGGAGTAATAACTGTTTTTGTTGTGTAGAAAACAACATTTAAAAGTAAAAATTATTTTTTTTATAAATGACTCTTATTACACTTTTTTTATTTTTAAATAGGTATAGGTTTAAATTTAATAAATAGGTTTAAACAAATCTACCAAAATCCAAACATAAGCTGAAAATTCACATTTCATCATCATTTAATAATCTCATAAGGAGTAAAATATATTAAGTTTATTAACAATTTTGTTCATAAAAATATTTTATTTTTTTACTTGAACAAATAAATTCTCGTATTTTCTCACCAATTATTAACATATCTCTCAATCTCATTTAAATGAGAGGAGAATTGGTATATAACCAATAGAAAATCTTTTTTCCTTTACAGTTCAAGATTTAATTGTAAAGAATTCAAATGGGAAACAAACTCAATATTTTGTTTGTTCTTATCAAAGTTTTACTTTTGATTTTTTCAATAAGGGTCATCAAAGCGCAAAATATTGAACTAAATTGCCGGATGTATGCTTCGGATGTAAAATGTCAAGTGTCAAATCATATATCTGTTAACATGACGGTAGAGATAAAAAAAGTTATAAGTAAGACACTTCAACAGAAACAATTGGAAGAAGCACCTGTTATAGTGTTGAGTCGGGCTAATCAAATAGAATCATTACCTCAACAGATTGGATATCATTTTAAGAAATTAAAGGAATTGATTGCTAACTTGATTGGTTTAAAAGTTGTTAGACATTCAGACTTTAGTGACATGACCTCTTTGAGCACATTGAATTTAGCTGATAACAAATTAACAGAAATACCGTCAAACGCGTTTAATGATTTGAAAAATTTGACAATATTGTTCATCAATGGCAATCAGATTAAAACCATCGATCCACTATTGCTTAAAAATCTAAAACTTCTTAGAGCATTTAATGCACAACATAATAAGATAGAAATTCTCCCTGAGATTTTCACAGAAAATATTGATTTAGAATCTATTAGCCTGAATAACAATCAACTCAGTAAAATCAGTGTCAACTTTAAAAAACTCAATAAATTAAAGCATGTCGATTTAAGGAATAATCGTGAAATCTGTACTCGTTGTACTATGAGGAATCAGAAGGCTCTTAATAGAACTTATGACATTTGTATTACTGATGACAATGTTGAAAAAAAGAAGATGGAAAATCAATTTAAAACATGCGCCTTAGAAATTTTTAAGACAAACACTGAACTCGAAAACAAGTTAAGCAATTGCAAGAAGGAACCATCATTTGGAAATTGCATAATGGGTCGAATAGATGAAATTTCAGATGGAAAAAATATTCTCAAAACCTGTATCAATTCAAAGCAAATTTCTGAAGATATGATTGATAAGAATTTGAAAACTTGTTTATACTGTAAATACAACATAAGTGACATCATCAATCATACTAAAATATGTGATTTGCGATACTCAGAATTTAGCCTTTATAATATAACAAGTTTTGACATCCAAGTTCATACGTTTTTTAACTCAAGATAATATCGAATGAAGCAACTTTTTCTTGTAAAAAAAAAAATGAAAAAGTACATCCTTTAATGGACATTTTCTTCTTTTAGATGTTTTTTTGACTTCCGTTCTTTGTAGCTATAAATATAAAATTAATAATATCCAGCTCGAATTTGTCAATTGTGTGGCCGCTGAATTGAAAAGCAGCAATAAAGCAATAAGGATAAATATATAAACCTCTAAACTGCGTTTTATGTTTTCGAAAAATATATTTTCAGGGTGTTCGATGTTAATAAACGACATCATTTAGCATAATCAGGAATATTATATTACACCTTTAACTACACTCTTCCTACGTTTTTGCAATAAACTTTTATGAAATATGAGACGATATTAAATGAATAATTTCTGCATCATTAGTTTTGGTGACAGTATTTTAAACTAACTACAAGAACCAATTCACTTTATGTAGAATTTCAGGTGTAAAAAGTGTTAACTGTAATTTTATTTACATATCTAAAATTTTTAAAATCACAAATTAAGTTTTTTTATTATTATTATTCACCAGCCTTATTTTTTAGATTTTAAAACTAATTTACTGTTATTCAAAAAATTATACTTTAATGAAAAGGAAGGAAGTGCAGAATAAGTTTGTTAACGTTGATGAAGCAGGAAGTAATTCTTAATGTTGTTACTTTGAGATGGAAAGGAATTATATGGTTAACTTAACGGTATTACTGAAAAAATTGAAATCATCATGATTTTCCAAAACAGTTAGGTAACTTTAAAAACTTTAAGAATTTTTCTTTCTAAATTTTTTTATTTATTCTTACTTTTAATCTTTAGTGAATTTCAAAACATTTAGATTAGGAACTTATCTCGTATACATATTTATAGTACAAAAATTTCTTTTTAAGATCCAAATAGGGTTGCAAATTAGTTAATTACTCGAGTAGGTCACAAAGAGCAGAAATGTAAGATTGTGCCATTTGTAATGTTTCATGTTTCGATAACTGACGGTCATTTCCAAGTGATGGTAAATATTGTCTTAATCTATCAAATGCTTCGTTCAAATTTTGCATGCGTCTTCTTTCTCTAGCATTTGCAGCCAATCTTCTTTTCTTTTTTATTTGTGGAGCAATTTGTTTAGTTTTCCGTTTTCTTTGCGTTTTTGTATTATTCTTTGATGTCATGTGAATGATTACTGGTGATAAATCCTGATCTGAAGCACTTTCTTCTGTATCACAATCTGTTTGGAATTCTGTTTTTATTGGAATTTGTTGTGGCTGATAAAGCAATGAGGGTGTACTTGAATAATTATTTTGATGCGTTTTGATTTGAAAATTAACTGGGAGATATTTGGAACTTGATAATGATACAAATTCTGGACTTGATGAACGGTAACTGTCACTTATTGAATTGGGTGATTGCCATCCATTAGAAGTGCTTGTCAAAGAATATTCCTTTGCATTGTTTGAAGATGAATTAAGTTTAAATTCCACTGGCAATTCTATGTTAAAATTATTTGGAGATAAATTTTCTTCAAAAACCGAATAATTTATTTTTCTATTTAAAATAATATTTGAGCAACTATATAAAAACGGTGGATTGTACGATTCGGAGATCATGATGATTTTTTTTCACTTCTGATCCTTTCTTAACAACAATCAAATATATACTGAAATGATTTTAGAAGCAGTGCATTAATATATTCCTTTTGAAAAATATTGAACAGCACTGAAACAGGTATTTATGTTGTAGGAAGAAACATAAATGAGAGAGGAGAAAACTAACCTACCTTTTAAAATTCTCTCTGTTATGTTTCATTTTTCAATTTTTTCTTACATAGGAATTTCCTAATCCTCTTTTTTTTCATTTATTTATAAGCATGCTTTTTGAGAAAGCTTCTGAACTTTTTGGGATTGCTTGATAACTATTTGTTGGAAATATGCCCACGCTTTTATTAAATTTTTCATTCATAATTTTTATTTTTTTAAAAAAAAAAACCTTTAATTTAAGTTTGGGAATCTAAATATTATTTTTTACTTTTCAAAGTGCTAAATAAAACTTAAATGTTCTAAGCTTATAATTTTGCACTAAAACTTGCAAAAAATTAAATTATTTCGAACCATTTCGAATTATTTTTTTGTTATATTTCCTTCAAATTTTATCCAAAAAAACTAGTTTTTCGACCATAATTAGAAAATCTTAACTTTTGGAAATTTTTCAAAACTCTTTTTATTTGAAATAAATTTGAAATTTCAGCTTATTTGGATAAGAGGTTAAAATAACGCATAGAATAATTTATTACGAAATTATTACGTTTTGCAAAAAGAAAAGAGGAAAGGTCTAAAATTTTCATATTTTAGATTACAAACAAAATAATTTTACAAATGTTTGACTGTGGAAAAATATAAAAAAAATACAAAATTTTGTAATCGATTTTTTTTTTTTTTATTTTCTATTAATCCCATTTCCTGTCAGCAAAAAAAGACCAATTGTTTTAAAATACCCCGTTGTTATAAATATTAAAAACTTTTAAAAATATGAAAAATGTTTATTCCTGTTGCTGCATCATTACTTTGATCATTTCTCTATAACGTATCAACATTGGATCATATATTTCCTGACTGTTTGCATGAGGTTCTGCTACCCTCTGAATGTAATAATGCTTTTTATCGCAATATTTTTTTATGTAATTGTGATAATCATCATACGTATCGCCTTTGTCAGAAGCGTATTGTTTATACATGACATATTTTGCACGATAAGCAGCTCCCAAACAGGCAGCTTCAGGAGTCTTTTGAATGTAAACAGGAGAATTAAAAACGTCGCTCATTACTTGTAAAATTGTATGGTTACTACTAGTTCCTCCAGTTGCTAAAATTTTACTTTTATTACCAAATTTAAATCCAATTTCCATCGCATAAATTTTTCGATTTAACATTTGACCTTCAATCAAAGCTCTTATTTCAATTTGCTGTGTAGGAAACTGAATAAGTTGTGCACGTTTTCCAGCGTTTTCAAAGTTATCCAGGATTGACCATCTCAAAGTACCTTTTATATTCGGAAGTATTTCTTGTGTAAGATAATGTGCTGCCATGTATCTAAATTCAAATATAAAAGGAGGTATTATTAATTTGAAATAAGTTGTTGGAATTAGAATTATATAATTCACCCATTATTTCCTCTTGGAGAACTTTGTAATAATTCAGAAAATATTTCCCAACTGTTATTTGCTTCGGCTTTTTTAAAAGTATCTCGGATCAGAGCTGCGTTTTTGAAGCACAAAAGTCCCATAAAACCGTCTTTTTTTGTTGGATGAATAAGTATATGGCCATCATCATTAAATGCTGGTCGATTATCTAAACTAAGCATGATCGTGTCTGAAGTTCCTAAGCTAAATGCTAAGCAGTCGTCATTGATATTAAGACCTGCTAAAGCACTAGGATTATCTCCTGTAAATGCTACAACTTTACAATCTGGATTAAAATTATAACGTTGTACGAAGAATTGACCAATTTTTCCAACTATTGAGTCGGTTGGAACTGGTTGGCCAAGTTTACTTTCTAAGTTTTTAGCACATGCTTCTAAGCATTTTTGGGACCAAGTACGTGTATTAATATCAAGCAAATTCATTCCCGAACCGTCCGAAAGATCAATTGGTGCAATTTTATTAAGAAAAATTGATGCCAAAAATGATGATATTAAAGATATTCTTTCAGTGTTGTTGTAACTTTCAAGTTGTTCCTGAAAAATTTTTCTTATTTGTGCACCTGTAAATCGCTCATAACATTTACTTCCTGTTATCCTAACCATTTCATCCTTCCCTCCTACAAAATCTTCAATCTCTTTGCATTGTTGTCCAGTAGAAGAATCCATCCATATTGGAGATTTTTTAATGGAAAATGCATCTTCATTTAGTTGATTATAAAGGAAATTATCGGGGTCTAACTTTTGTAAAATTTCGATACCATGCTTATTCCAATATACAGAGCCATGTTGTTGAGTACTTCCAGAAATTGATACTACTGTCATGAAATTAGCTCCTTGCAACAAAAGTCTATCCAAAACGGTTTCTAGTGCGCGTATCCACATGACTGGATTACAATAATATTCATTAAGTTTTTCACCTGCCCTGACACCACCATTTGTTTGATACTCAGGAAAATCATGATCAAATTTTACTTCCGCTTGATACAGTACTTCTAAATTGTCGTTCAATTGAACGGCTTTCAACTATATTTGTTGGTAAAGAATGGAATATTGTAATTAAGGTATTAAAAAAAAATCTTGAAGGTCATTATTGTATTGCTGTTACGTGTTTTGATGTTAATGGAAGAATAGAATTTTTAAGTTGTTCAAAGGTGAATATTTTTAAGTATAAAAGGTCATGTGGTCATAGATAGACACACTTAGGAAAGAAATTAAACACTTACCTTTTGTGTAGAACAATCAAATCCTAAATATGTTTTTTCCATTTTATTCTTTCTTTATTATAGGTATTATCAATGTTTGATTAAAACAACTGCTATAATAAAACTGCAATGTGAATTTCTTATCAATTTAATCGGGTTTTTATTGTGATGTGCAATATAAGACGTTTGTCTAAATTAACAAAAAAAAATGTTTTTAAACAAATTGATTGATAAGACAAATGACAACTATTGATTTACTATATTTTGAAACAAAATTTACTATATGTATAATATACAGACAATAATTGAACACTATTAATGATTCCTTTTTTCTTTCATACTAAATACAATTTTTTTCGTTTTAAATAAAATTCAAATTCTTATAGGATTTAAAACATTCATCACTGACTACGAATAATGTGTGAACATCATTTATGAATAATACCAAAAAAAAATCGGCTAAAAGTGTTTCACAAAAAATACAAAATAACTAATATTTTCTTGATATTTGTTAATTCGTCGGAATTATTTAAATAAATTCATACTATTCACAAGATATTTTACTATCTAGAATAATCTAAAACGAGATAATACAGAAAGTGATAGGTCTTTCGATAAAAGTATACTCTATTTTTTTAGTATACGCTTACTCGTATGGTTGAATTGAGATTGAATTTACACTACACTTACTAGCAAAAAAAGATGAAAATTGTTTTTTAAAGTTTTAATTTTTCCTTATAAACCAATGGCAGACTCTTTTTTTGGCTTTGATACATCAACAATACCGGTAAGTTATGCAACTATATCATTATTGACTTAAAAAACGTGGTAAAAGTTAAGTCTAAAATAAAAATTTCAATTTTCCTCAAATTTGACTTTACTATTTTATTTTATTTTATATAAATACTTTTTTTTTCTTTATAAAAAAGCTATTACAATATTAATATGTTCTTTAATTATAGCGAGATGATGATTTAGGAGGTGGATTAGATAGGGAGTTATCTGAGGGAGAATACGACGCTTTGAATGATGAAACATTTAATCATGCTGTAAAAGATGATTGGGAAGGTAAGAAAAGAGACAGAAATGAACTGGATCTTTTTATAGTTCAGACTTTTCAGAGTATTTTTTATTTTTTTATTTTAATAATTAATTTTATTTAGGTGGGCATGAAACACTAGTACGAATTGAACATCGTGATACAAGTTTTGATAAATTAGAAGATTCGGATGGCGATTATGATTCAGATTTAGATATTACTTTTATAACAAAGCTTGATGATTTTGACATAACAAATGATGATACTGATATAAGAAATCAATTTCAATTGGATCCTAGTGTATGGACCACACCTGTAAAGCCTCCGAATGCTTTTAATTCTGCAAATAAAGATCAATCACAAGATTCAGATGCTTCTAGGAAATATGTACATCAAAACCTCAAAGCTTCTATTCAGCCACCACCCGGCCTTTCATCTTTGGCACAACAGACTAATGCATTACAACAATTAATTGCAACAGTTCCGCCAATTAATGCTCATCCTAAAATCTTATCAGTAGAAGAAATAGAGAGGAATATGATAAGTCAGCAGCAGCAGCATCAGAAAATAATGCAAGAAAAACTTGCTGCCATACAATCTAAAGTAGCGCAAGTTGTTGTTCAACCAAATTCCCAACCATTGATTCCACAAAATCCACAACAACAACAACAGCAAATTCGAAAAGTTTTAACAAATCAAATCACTGGACAGTCAGGTTTAGTTTTTCAACCACCTCCTTCTCATTTGAATGGCCCTCCTCCATTTGGATCTTTGCCGCCACATTTGCAAGGACCTAATTTAAATAAATTTAATCCAATTATTAATATGTCAAATCATCCATTGAATATAAATAATTTTCATCAAAATTTTGGTGGTACAATGTCATCAATCCCACGATCACAACAAATTCCTCTTCAAATGAATCGATTACCGCCTCATTTGATCAACATGCAAGGAGCACCATTAATGTATCAGCAAGCACAGCAACAACAAAATGTTTCACATCAAAATTCTGCGCAATTTAATCAGCGTTTAATGCAAGAAATTCAACAAAATCATCCAATGTTAAATCCTATGCAATTTCGTAATCATCCACAGCAACAGCATCATCTTAATAATCTTACCAATATCATCAATAATAATAATAATAATAGTAATAACAACATTAATCAGCATCAACGATTCAATAATAATGGAAAGATGGAAGAATATGATGAATATGCAAATCTAATGAGTAATCGTGATAAACAGTTTTTGATAACAATTCAGTTGATGCAGCTAAACACTGAAACACCGTATTTTGATGATTATTACTATACAATGTATAAGGAACGTCAACGCTTACGTGGTATCGAAAATGAAAGTCAAGCACATCGTGACAACCAATTGAATCATCCATTTACACAACCAAAAGGCCATGCTCAAATGTTGTTACGACAATTTAATAACATTGGTAAGAATGGAATGCAGAATCAAAAGAATGGTAATGCTCGTGAACGTCATAATTCGGAATCGTCAACAAAAAATGATAAAGAAAATCCAACTCCCCGAACATATACACCATTACAATTTGAAAATTCTTTGGGAAAATTACAATGTGGAAGTGTGACAGCACCAAGAAAGATTATTGATATGGAGGTCGTTAGCAATGCAGAAAATGGTCAAAATTCTATTTCTGATTCAACAATGCAGAAGAGATCACGACAAATTTTAATTTACATCGAAATGCTGTATAAAATTGTAATGAAACTTGAAGACTTACAGCACCCACTGGCCATTGCTGCTACCATTATTTTAAAGGTATTAATTTTATTATTATTTTTTAAAGAAATGAGAAAAAATACAAGTAAATAACAAACTTTAGGAAAAACGAGAAAAGCAACGCATTCAAATGGAGCAGGAAGCAAAAGGAGATTTGGAAGACATGAGTATTGGTTCAACAAAATCTTCAATTTCATTAAATGAGCCTGAAACACAGAGCGATTTATTAAACAAACTTCTTGCTCTCATTCAATTAGAGAAAATTCCAAGTGTTTTGGCAGTACGCAAAGGCAGAGTAAGTCTTTTTTTTTAAATATATTTATTTTTAACTAAATTTTATGCTTATAATTTTTTCAAAAGGTTCTATTGAAAAGACTATTTCCACATATTAAAGACCAATTAATTCGCTGGGATTTATGGAATGTCATATTTATATCTCTTACTGTCTTCAAACGCGATAAACTTGAGGAAATTGAAGAATCTCTGATGATTCTTTATTACGAATTTGCAACACAATTACAAGATGCTGACATTAATATTCTTTTAAAACTTATAAACAATATGATGACAAGTGAAAAACTAATGGGATATGTAAATGGATGCAAGGTAAGACAAAATAGGAAAAAGATGAAACAAAGTTTTTGCAATTTATTATTTTTTTCATTCATAGTTTGTTGTGTCGAGTATTATAGCAATGATTATCAAATGCGAACTTCTCTACCAAAAATCAGGAGACACTATAAACTTTACAGAAGAGGAACAGTGGATTCAATTTCTTAACAAGCTTTTTGAAATTGTCAACAATGATCGCACAGTTGATGCGCAAATTTTAAGCTCTGCAAACAATGTTCATCGTGATAAAGTAGATCATGATAGGATAATTCGAACTGTAATAACAAACTTTCAGAGATTTAAGCCACGATTTACAAGTGATGATGAAAAGCTCATAAAATTATTAAGCATACAATATGATGTGAAGTAAGTTTATAGATGCAGACTTTTTGTTTAACATGTGCATCAATGACTTTATTTTTATTATTACTTTAACTTTAATTTTTTGTTTCATTTAAATTCTTCTATATTTCTCTTTGATGTAAAAAAAAAATAATAAAAAAATTTCTCATTACAATAATAAATTCTATAATTTCGTTTAATTTCGAACGATACATCACACAATCACGTTTCTAGTTTTCTTACTAATTATATATAATATCTTTCGTATTCTTTAATTGACAACTATAAGCCAATTTTGATTATATTTTTGTTATTATTATTATTTTATTTTTTACTTTTTTCATCTTTTAAGAAGTTTCTGATTTAATGTTTTTTTTTTTTTTTAAAAAAAAACCATAGTATATATACATTGTAAATTTGAAAAAAAAAAATGAAAAAAACATAAAACTTTAATGAAAGAATGCTAAATCCTCAAATTGCAATTTAATCAATTTATCCTTACAAAAAATCACCATGATTGAGTTAATTTATCAATTTCAATATGATTTTTAAGAAAATTCAACATTTGACTATTTGTAAACTTGTAAATTTAGTAAATAGGAAAAAAATACATTTCTTGTCTTTTTTAGTCCTTTTTTAAGGACGTAATTGAAGGAGGAATAAAATATTCTTTTTTTGGCACTACTTGAGTTGTCAGAGTAAAAATTTTTATGGAAAACATAATTAAAAAACAATAAATATATTTGTTTTATTATTGGTTTAAAATTTAATGTCTCATTATCATATACAATATTTTATTTTGTTGACTAGAAATTGTAATAAATAATTCACTTCTTTTAAACTGGTTATTAAACATAATTGATGTTTTTTCATTAACTAATATGAAAGAAGATCATGGCGTATTTTAAAAGAAAGCTTGATTTTTTTTTAAAAAAAAATTTGAATAAAAAAATTTAGTAAGTCAAACTTAAAAAAGAAAAAACTAGTATCAACGTGGTCACTCGTGACCGACGAAAGCGCATTTTCCACGTATAGTAAATACACAAAGAATTAAAACCCCAAAAGTATAAAGCCTAATATTTAATTATAAATATTCTTTATTTACCAGAAATTTAAAATTTACAGAAAAAAATGTGTGTGAAACATGAGGAAAAAAAATATTTTTATTAAAAAGTTATCATTACGCGACATAAAATTTAAAAAAAAAAAATAAAAAAAAACACAAAAAAAAATCGGCTACGGGCTAGGATTGAACCCATGACCTTCAAATTAGGATTCGCGCACTCTTCCACTTACGCCACTGCTACGCTTTTTTTAAGAAGTTTAAGTGGCAATTTAATTATTTATATTGATGAGTTTTTTTTATATAAATGCAAGTTTTTATAATTTTCACGAAATTTTCCTGAAAAACTATGAAAAATCCATGAAAATAGAAAATTAAAACAATAAAAATATCAAAAAATATGGAAGAAGTAATTATCTATGAAAATTGTATGAAAATATTGAAAATTTTAACAAAAATCTTCGGAAAAACTCGGGAAAATTGTGGAAATTGAAAATTATGACATAATTCAACATTAAATGTCATTAGAAATCAAAAAAGTATCAAAAAAAGTAAAAAAAGAACATTGTCATCGGTGGGATTCGAACCGAGGACAGCTAAGGTTTTGAAAAGTCAACATTTTAGTGCAATCGACCACACTAACACATACAAAGAAATGTCATTTTTGGTACTTTTTACGCTGGTTCCAGCAGAGGAAGTGATCATTCGTGCTGATTTTTTCGCCAGCTCTAGCCAGACATACTACACACATTTTAAGCCAAAAACCGCATCAAAAAAGCTTAACCCTGAGGAGGAGATGCGATGACAGACAGACGGACAGACGGACAGACGGACAGACGGACAGACGGACAAAGTGCGGACAATAGCGTCCTTTTCCCAAGGGGAAAATGCGCTAAAAATAATATTTATTTCAAAAAGGTGTCTTAATGCTCATTCAAATTTATAATCAATAACTTAAAATATCCTAGAAAAAAAAGATTCTTTATTAAATTATTACGTAGTATATATACTATCACCACAACACATTTGTAAGTATGCTACTGTTACTGATTGTGATTCGTTAGCTTTTTGTTACATCTCTGAATTTAAATGGAAAAACAGAATTTGATTTTTTTTAATATATCACATAAATGACAGCTAATCAGATCACATTTAAAATCATTTGATAGTGAGAGAATAAAGTTTGTAGGAAAATTAATTACTTATCTATCCAAATTTTATTTTTTCTTTGCATGAATTTTTGTATGAATGTAAAACGATCTTTTAAGGTTATTTTTCAAGAAGAAGAAGTTTAAATAATTTTCTTTTGGAATTTTCCTGACCTTTTTTGGAACATTTATGTCCTTGGTAAAACATAGGGTAAAAAATATTGAAATTCTCAAAAAATTGAAATTCGTACGAACAAATTACAATTTTTTTTTTTTTACAATTTATTATATGAAAAAAGTCCGCTTCATTCCAAATATTGAAATTCATACAGAAAAAATATTGAAAAAATCGTACAAAATTTCATTAGTAGGCGGTGAAGAATTTCAATTTTTTTTTTGTATAAACAATTTAAATAAATTAAATTTAAAGCATAAATAAGCTGCTCAGGATGAACAAAAACCTCCTCAAATGAAAATACTGCAAGAATATTAATTTTTTCTCAAGTTTTGGATGCAAAAATCGTGAGTACTTGGTGTACGAATTTCAATATTTGGAATAAAGTGGATTTTTTACTGCTTTATGTTGCACAAATTGCTCTTTAATAAAATATGGAACCTAAATAAAGTCATAGAAAAAATCAGCAATGCTTCCAATGAAAGTTACAGGACTTTTAAAATTTTTTACCCTTATATCATCTCGATTTTTTGAAAATTTTATGATGTTTTTTTTTTAATTTATTTTAAAAACTTGAAAATCAAGATATATAGATGGGCCAATACAAAGTATACTCGACCATACTCGACCATACGCGACCATACGCTTTTTTTCTGTTTGTAAACAAAAACATGAAAAAAAAATTTTTGAAAAAAAATCCAAATTTAATTTTTGATTTTCAACTCAAATTTGTTTACTGGATCTAATTTTTGTGATTAGTAAAGTAACATTATCATGTGAATTACCGTATCTAATGCTTCTTACCCACAAAATCTAAATGAAAAGTCCAAAAAATTGAAAATTAAAATTTTCCAAATTTCTTTCATGGTGTTAGTGTTTACAAAAAATTTAAATATTTCAAATTTTTAACCGTTAAAAACGGTAACTTTTTTACATTGGCCCATCTATATATCTTGTTGAAAATTAAAACTGAAATTTTTTTAAATATCATTTTTCTTTTTTTCTTTTTAGCGCATTTTTGAAAACTTGTTTTCAAAAAGGAAGCTCAATCATGCACTTTGATCGGTCGTTCGGTCGTTCGGTCGTTCGGTCGTTCGGTCGTTCGGTCGTTCGGGTCCCAATTATCTCTTGATCTAGACTTCGTAGCAAGCTCGGAATTGTTTTAATAGCTTCATTGAATGTTTTTATTCCCGCCGTTTATATTGAAAAATCAAAAAACACTCATTAAATAGCTTAATTCATCGATTTTATATTTCAAAAAAAATATGTAAACAATGCAGGGCAAAGCTATGCTGATGATAAGTTTGAATTTTTTCTAACCGTTAAAAAATTTGAAATTTTTTTGACCGTTATTTCGGATTAAATTTTTTTCTTTTATACACCTTAATTAATTAACATTTAATTTTTTCCTACAAAACAAATGTGTTTAGAAATTTGAAAAATATTGGATGTGTTCAGAAATTTGAATTTTTTGCTAACGGAAAATTTTGAATTTCAAAAAACCGTTAAATCGTAAAGCTATTTTTTGCATTGAACATTATAAAAATCAATTTTAAAGGAATTTTGATTTTTAGTTTTAAACTA
Organism: Chironomus striatipennis; assembly: GCA_026123125.1. Classification (NCBI taxonomy): domain Eukaryota; kingdom Metazoa; phylum Arthropoda; class Insecta; order Diptera; family Chironomidae; genus Chironomus; species Chironomus striatipennis. Next base: position 26,154,285 of record CM047394.1, on the reverse strand, counting down.
ATTATTGAAATGAATTATGACTAAAGAAACAGCAATAGAGTTTTAAAACTCGACATTCTTTTCTATTTAATCAATTGCTAATCGCTGCGTCAAAAATGCGCTGAAGTCCCTCGATATAAAACACGAGGACTTTTGTAATTTTTTTTATTTATATAATTTGTCTGAAAATCATCTCATCCTAAACATATTATGCGTATCGTCATCACAAAAACAATATACAAAGAATTTTGACGACTGACGTCTTGGCGCGTCCACAAAGAATAAGAGAGGGGTGAATGTAGTGTCTAGAAAGCAAGAATGGCTAATTTATGTGTTTAATGATTTATGAAATTTTGAACATGAAATTCAGTTTTTAAAAAATTGATAAACTTCCGTTTGATCCATGATAGTTTCCTAATTTTTATGTATTTTCCTAATGCCGCGCAGAGTGTAAAGACCTCAGAATGGTGTACAAGTAAATGTAATGAATTCATTCTATTTTCCTTTTTTTTGGCGCCCGAAAATTGAGGATGGAAATATATGTAGATAGATAAATGCACAAATTATATGATTCTGTTATGTCGTCATAATTCTTATGTTTGTTACTCAATTGACATTTTCTGATTCTAGTATTCTGATAGATTAATGAGAATAAAACTTTTTATCTCAACACCTACTTTTCGTTTCAAATTTTTGTATGGAAAAATAAGTCTTGATTTAAGTTTAGAAGTTCAAGTTTGGCTGTATGCAATTTTATACGTTGGGGTGTTGCGAACAGTAATGATTTTGGAAACTGAGAAACCCTGAGAAAGTAGCGTAGATCGCATCATATGACGCTTACAGTATTTGAAAAACATCAGAAATATGTCGTCAGTCTTCTAGTCTTCATATATGTCTCGACTTTTCATTTTTTCATTGGCGACGTTGACAAAACTTTCTTTATTTTCCCTTCTTATGTATTTGCAATAAACTAAGTTTGTATTATTTTGATGTGACAGCTATTTGTATCAACCATTAAAAGGATTAAAAATCGATTTTGGAAATTAATAAAAAACACTTAGCGGAGAAAAATTTTTCTAGAAAAAAAAAAAAAACATTTTTAATTTTAAATAAAATTATATAATAATAAAAATTCATATTCATTTGAACGTTATAAAGCAAAATAAAAGAAAAGCGAATAAAAATATAGTAAAACGTAAAATATACTCAATTGATAAAACTCAGATTAGTTTTTTAAGCGGGAAATCGAGTTTTCTCTCAGTTGTAAACGCTTTAGTGAAGTCTATAAGGAGAATTTCTCGTCTTTTGTATCATGTCTCTCTCGTTTTTTGATTCGGAAAATTCCACATGTAAACAAAACTTTTTCACCCTAAGAATGGCATTTTTTTCTTTATTCTCATTTTATCCATTCTTATTTGCTGTTATTTCATTCAACCAACGTCTGAGCACATGGTGATTGCTGAATGGATGATGAGTCTATATAAACCGCATCAAATCTGCCATAAAGTTTAGTTTTACGGATGCTTTCGTTTATGTTGATCATTTAATCAAAACTTGTGAATATTTTTTTTAAATAAATCTTTTAAAAAATTACAATATTGTCAAATTTTAAGTCACGTTCTTGTGCTATTCGAAGTGAAAAAATAACGAATTAAAATTTAGGTGAAAATTAAATGCCAATATTTTTAATAATGATTTGATTAGACATACATAAAGTGTTGAATATTCAAAATATTTTAAATTAATCAGAGCCTAGTTGTTTGTGAGAAATTACTTGAAATTCAAAAGGCTCAAAAATTTATTTGTGAATTTATATTTCAAACGAAAAATGAATGAAGCCGAATTAAGTAAAACTTAGTTCTAGTTGCTGCTAATAGATTACAGACGATTCAATAAATAAATAAGCTAAAAATTTGTTTTGCAATTTTATTGGCACTAATTTTAAAGTGTTATTGCAGTAAATGTGTATAAAAAAGAATTTTTAAGGTAATTAGAATAAAAATGAGTAATTAAATACATCAAACATTTATTTATTTTTAGATCACTGATTTTTTTTTAAAAATATTTGCCATAAAAGTAAAGTTAAAAATCAAGTTTTAAGGATATAAGTTTGCAACATAATTATGAGGAACAAACTAGAAAACAAACTAAAATCCATGGTTTGATACTATAATATTCGTCAATTAAGATACTTTTATGAAAATTTTCTTTTTTATGTGATAAACTTAACACTTATGTGTTAAAGAATAAATGAAATCATCAATCAAACCTTCAAACCAAGAAAAAGTTTCAATCTATTTAATGCAGGGAAAAATGAAGATTAAAAAAAAATAATTATTTTGATCTAGGTTTTTGAAGTGTACTAAACTGTAAATCAAACGTACATTCAAATCAAATAATTTTTTCATAATGTTAATAAGCAATAAATATACTGTGCGAAATAAGTCAATAGGCGCCAAAAAGCTCCCAATACAGCGCAAGCCGGTGAGTAATCAGAGTAAGTAAGGCGCCAAGACAGGTTGATATTTATTCTGTCTTACTAAGGTTTCATTTTTCACTTTTTTCACTTCAATGAGTTTTTGCGATTTATAAAGTTGTGGTTGATTCTTTTTTGCCGATTTGAAAAAATGATTTTTTTTTTTTTTTGGATTGAATTCTATTTTTTTTTTTTAATATTGTTCTCACACAGTGAAAAGGAAAAAAACACACTAAAAAAATTACATTTTTTGTTCGATAGTTTTTGTGCTGAGAAATGAAAAAAAAAACAGCTAAAATCATATATTGCAAAATTAAGGCGCCAGTAAAAAAATAATACAATAAAATTAAAAAAAAAAAAAAAAAAAAAAATTGCTGCACTTTTAAGCATAATGAAAAGTTACATCTCTGGAAGATTGATTAAAATCTCATTAACAATCGATTGGTTTAAGACTAATAATTTTGTATATTATACTATATATGTATTTTAAAACTTACAAAAATAAGTATATATATATATATATGTATTGCATATTAAAAATATTAAATACCTATATATAATATGCAGTTAAAAGAAAAAAATGATAAAATGCATATATTCTAGATTTGTGGCGACAATTTAATTTATTTTATGTCTGGACATTTATCCAACAAACATTTTCTTACTGCATTAAATCAGACAACAACATTATATTAAAACTGGTAAATAATCTTAATGTGAAATTAATTTTTTTTTTGCATAGTTAGTCTTTTCATAACCATGCAGTTAATTTGATTTTTTTTTTCAAAAAAAAAAAAAAAAAAAAAATTGAACAACCTATTCAAATAGATACTAATGATTTTTCCATGTATTAAGAATTGAAATGTTAGTTGGCGTTTTAAAAAATTTAAATTTTTAAATTTTTATTTTTTTATATATTATAATAAAAAAATAAAGTTTTGTTTGAAAGTTTTTTTCATGTTTATTTCTGCCAAAATTTAAAATAATGACTTTAAATGTTCACGTAAGAATTTTCAGAAAGCATAAAAAAGAGATAATTAAGGCTTAACAACATGTTGCATCGCAAAGAATACAAAAACAAACAAAATATTTAATAAAATAGATGGTCGGATGTTGAAATAAGAGAGAACAGAAAATGAATGATGAAAAAAAGAAAACAATAATGTGATGTAGGTATCATTAAAAAAAAAGTAAAAAAAACAAGTTTTTCTTAATTTAATCCTTCAATATCGTTATGGAAATGGTGAGCAGATATTATCAAAAAATTTAAGAATTCTGTTGAGGGAAATGAGATTAGTTGAAAAATGAAATTTCAAAAATAGTACAACTCCTTTAAAAATTAAAAAAATAGGTATTTCATTAATTTTGAATTTTTGTTATTTTTAACATTTACTTATCTATGCAAATACAAGGAAAAATGTTTCTAAATATTTTTCATATAAAAAGAATTAAAGTTATCAATTACCTAATGGAGGGATCAATGAATTTATCGATAAAATCACATTTGACATTTTTCCATCATATATCAAAGCCCATTATAGTAAAAAATTAATATAAATAAAACTATTTAGTAAGTTCCAAAATTTTCAATTAAAAAAAACTTTATTTCAATTTAACATAATTCATGTTGGATCTAAGGTTTTGCTATAGTCTCAAATATCAATTAAGATTTTGACGGACGTCATAAGTGAATGACTTCTTTCTAAATATAAGAAAAATGTTTTCTGTTACGAAAATATTCAAGTTTCGAATTTAATAAAAAGCTAACTTCAGGTATATCTGAAAATAAATTTATTTAAATAGTGCTATTTTTTGCTAAGCTTCAGATACTATAATGTTATGAAAATATTTAGACTAACTTAAATTTTCTTTAAAAATTGATTAAATAAGAATAAAACTACAAATTTTAATAATTTAAAAGATTCATTACTGTTTGATTGTATTTGTTTTATACTCCGTTCTCTGCAATATTTGTCCCTCTTACTCAATTTTCTCTCACAAAATTGTGTGTATACTTCCATCAACATTTTTTTAAAATTCACTATACATTCAGAAGAATAATAACTTTCAATGTGAACATATCGTGAATTTTTTTAAGACTTTTTAGAAGAATGTATTATTTTTTACAATAATTTTAAAAATTTAAGGAATAATAATACCTACATATCGTGAAATAAATAAAAAAAAATCAATATTTTAAAAATTAAAAAATACATCTTAAAAAAATTTGCAGTAAATAAAATATATAACATATTTGTGCCTTGATTGATCATTGATTAAAAAAAAAATAAGAAATTAAAATCTAGTCGAAAATTATTTGGTTAAAAAAATAGTGAATGAAGAAGTAAATAAATGAATGTAATGAAATTATTTGAACTATTTTGAAATTAAATTTTGAGTGCAAATATAATAAGTGGTATTTTTTTGACAATTCTATAAAAGTGATCATAATTAAAATTCAATGATATTCTGCAAATGATGCTTAATGAAGTGTGAAAAATATATTTTTAAATACGAAAGCAATAGAAAAGTTAAAAGAATCTTAAATCTGTGCAATTTTCAAATAAAAGAAATTAGTTCAAAATATATTGGAAAAAGTGGATAACATAAAGTTTGAAGAATTTAATCATGTCAATCATCATTCCCACATATCATTAATAAAAAATAGTGAAAATGAAAACACACTAAATCGATGTTATCAATGTGTGATTTGCCAACCCATGTTCTTCAGCAAAAAGTCCAGTTTAAGGAAACGGCTATGGCGATCGCGTATAATGTCAACATCAAATGCAACGCATCAAACACAACAGTATCGTCCAGAAATGCCGAATCATTTAAAAAATTATCAAAATTCGTCAAACGAAATAATCCCAGAAGATTATCACCGAACAATTCTTCGAGAAAATTTAAATGGTCATCAAAATTGTGGAGTCGTAAGAGAAGAAGGAAGCTCGTTGCTTTCAACAACAACTGCAGTACTCCGAAATTGTTGCACCAGCAAAAATTCCACAAGTACAAACGACTTGTACGATCCATCAATAGATACGGCAGATCAACAATCGTTACGAATGTTTCGTTTATTAATGAATCAATTAAAAAAGGAATCACAGTTAGAAACATTGTGCCAAGCAATAGAAAATGGACTACAAGCAGACAATAACAAAATACTTTCTCATCAATACCAACCTACTGATTGTGTCCTTGTCCCTCGAGGTTTAATTTATGGTGAAGAGCCACAGTTGATAGCTTGTCGATTATGGCGTTGGAGTGATTTGCATGATTGTCAAACTATAAAAAGAATTCCTAGCTGTCCAAATGAAAAAGACCCTGTATACGTGTGTTGTAATCCGACACATTGGAGTCGCATTTATAATTTAGGTAATTTTCAATATAAATCGTCATTTCCACTGTCACAACAGTGAGTTTTAGAGTACGATAATGCATATCTTAACTGATAAGGAAAGAAAAGAAAATAGTTTAGATGTAGTCACACGTGATCAGTATTAGCGTAGTTTTCCCAAACATAATTTGAGGGCAAAAAATTAAATTCAGACTAGTCCAAAATTTTTATTAAAAATCCACCTTAAAATGTGTTAATTTGTACATTAATAACTAAAAATGCGTCACACAATTTAATTTTTTTTTTCTTAAAAAAACTAACTTTATATATTTAAACAAGAATGCCGAATATCCTTTGTCCAATTCATTTCACCTTTCCCTTTTTTTAAAGTCAGAATGAAAAACATGAAATAATTACACTGTTATTTATTAACAGATTATTTATTTTTAATCTATTTTAACTGTGTATATATGTATATATGATGGCGCCTCGAAAAAAACCAACACGTTGAAGACTAAATTGAAAGAGAGAAAAAAATATCGAATGATGTATATTTATAGGCCACAGGCATGCACTTGTATCGGTGAACACATATTAATTTTTTGCTTTTTCTTTCTTTATTTTCTTCTCTGTAAAGCCTTCTACATATATAAAGCATTTTGTTTTTTTTTTTTCTTCGAAAAATATATTCATGTCTGCTCAAAGTATATAAATGTAATTTAGACAACATCATATATATTATTCTGTATACTGTTGGTTTCGTTTTATATTCAATATTTATCAAAATAGCTACAAAATGATAAATATCTAATTTTTTATGATTTTAGAAAATTAAAAAAATACCTAAGTATTTTTAAAAAATATATGTATAAATCATAAATGTGATTATTTGTCATCAAATCTAATTAATTTATTTCTAAGATAGTTTTCAAAAATTTCTTATAAACTCAATTTCTATCATGAAACAATAACAGTAATAACACAAACAATCAGAAGTTTTAAGTTAATTCAAATCAAATTTAATTCTAGCTAAAAATTAGTTAGAATCTGAGATTTAATAAACTGATTTGATGTATGTCGCACAAAGATACTTTTTTTTCCAAATTATTACGATTGAATCAAATTTCTTTAAAAATCAGTATCTATAACTAGATTCTCGAACTTCTAGAAAGAAAAGGAGATATGATAAGTATTATAAGAACTTCTAAAATTTATTTATTAAAAAAAAAGAAAAACATATTTGAATTCTAAATTTTTTTCCAAAACAGTAGTAAAACAATTAATATTTTAATATTTTTTTTGCTTTTTTTTTAAAAAAAAAAGGTAAAAAAATTCTTTAAAGTTTCATTTGCATTTTTACTTTGCACAGGAATAAAATTTTATTCACATGGTGCGGTTTTAAACAAAAATTTACATAATGAGATCATTCGCTGTTATTTTATTTTGAGCAAGAATTTGTTCTTTTTCCTTCTTCTTGGAGAATCGTTAATTTGGAGTCTCATGTGGATAAATTAGAAGCTTATAAAAAATGTTAATCTTCTTAATTAATATTAGTCGTGTTATAGACGAAAGATGATGATGTTGAAACTAAAAAATGTACTTCCAAAACGTGTGTTAGTGAAATTAAAAGAACTTAGAATTAAGCTTAAGGCTCTTTAACAAACGAAAAGGCTCTTTGGTTTTTGATCCGTTGTACCTTTGTTATGATTTCTTTTTAGAATCCTTAAATTTAAGCTTAATTACATTTTCCTAAAAAAAGAAAATAATAATAATAAAAATATTTTTGAATTTTTACAAACTTTTCTAAAATAGTTAAATCTAAAAAAAAAACAATATTTTCTAAACTAATTATTATCTTCTTATTCTTTTTTTATAGAAACACCCCCTCCTCCATACAATATGAAAATTGATGGTACGTTGAATATGATAATTTTTTAACAAAATTGAAAATTTTCATTCTAAAAGTTGTTTGCAATTTGAAAAAACATAATTATTAAAAGTATAAAATTTATTTATTTTTTTAAATTAGTTAAAAACAAAAATTTAATGGTTAAGCTATTTTTTATTCGCTTTATCTCAAATATTGAATATACCACGCTATTATCGCATACCTACTCTTTTTTATCACTATTTTAACTATTGCAAACATTACTTAAAATTAATTTTTTTTGTTGTTGAGGAAATAAGAAATTTTTGGTAATCGTTCTTTTTTTAATTTGTTTTCGATATTGTATAGAATATTTTGCAGTCGTTTCAATCAAAAATGTAAATATGCTGAATTAATAAGACTAATAAATTTTAGAATAATTTTAAATCAAATCTTAAAGAATTATATTCACAGTGCCATAAAGAAAATAAACAAGTTTGCAAATAGAGATTTAAATCAAAAGAAAAAAAATATATGTATATTTTAAAATAATCTTTTATTTACCAGTTTATATACATTAGTATGTAAATACATAAATAAATATATATATATATATATACATTTATTTACTACAAAATACAAAAACTTCAGAAAGAAATATGTAAATAAATTAATAAAATTCCAAAATTAAACACGACACAGATGATGTAATTCATGATGCTAAACACCTGGAAAAAAAGTCAACGAAAAAACACGAGTTATCAATTCAAGCTTATAATAATAATGAATCTGTTAGGTGTATAATGAAATATATAGTTACAAAAATGCATAACTTTTAGCAATATTCTATAATAGATACAATTTAAACTTGCGATGACAAAAAATGTCAAAGGAATTAATAACAAGATGCAAACAATAATTTGAAAATTTTTTAAATTATTATTTTTTCCATATTTTGTTACATTTATATAGTTTCTCTTTATTTCTGAAATTTTTGCAGAACCTTCAATGGATCTAGACGTGTATGGGGCTTATAGCAAACAGCAGATTGAATCGTTAACAACTGATGGAGATGGTAAGTTTAAGTTTTTTTTAAAAAGAATCTTTTTTTTATTTGTTTTCATATTTACATACATAATGTCATTGACGAATTGTAAAAAAATGCAGATAATTACATTAAGTTAATTTCTTCTAATTTTGTAATATCGAATGATTTTTAAATAATTTTTGATACCTAACTACTAGTCAATGCGAAGTTTCATAAAAAAACAATATTCTCAAAGAAATTTTGGTGATTTTTTTAATCACTCCTAATTATGCACATATTAGTTGCTATTTAGTTATTTATACTTGACGCCGCAATGACAGGAAACCCACTTTTTCTAAAAGCAAGTTAAGCAAAAGAAAATTTTTATAACTATAAAAAAGAATACAAACTATATTTCCCGTCTCGATGTACAAAGAAAAAGAGAGAAAAAAAATAATAATATGAAGGCCATGCGACGATTAAGTCTGATGACGTTTTAACGTTTGGCGCCTATAGTATTTCTGTTCAAACACTTAAAATATTAAATAAACGAATGAATAATACAGCGAAAAAATGTATAAACTTGATACTAAATTTTAGAAAATAGAGATAAATAACTCGTAACTTCTTTCATATGAAGAGTGCAAAATTTTTTAACAGTTATTCCTAATTATTTTAATTCGTTATCTTTAATCGTTTGAAAATGAAATTAAAATGCATAAAAAATGTTATAAATAATTTCCGTATTTTTTAGACAGGTATTATGAATAAAATACCGAATAAAAAAAAATAAATGTAAATTTTTGAAAATTCTAGCTCGAATTGGTTAAAGTCTATGAGTCATCGAATTTTTAAAAACATGTTAAGATTTATTTGTCTTTTTTTATATGTCTTTTATCATAAAAAAAAGATGACAAAACCTATTGAAATTGATTGTTTTTCAACGCTTGTTTCTTTCAAAGCATCATGAATATAAAAGAGGTACAGAATTGTATAAAAATAAAGATATGAGTCAAAAGAATATTTTAAATTTGTTGCAAAAATAAATTTGATATAATAAGGAGACGCCTCTGGACACACGATAAAGAATACGTGATAATGAACATGTCGATTTTCTTCTATGTCAGCAAAATGGAACAGGTTTTGTGTTTGCTAAAGTTCTCTTTATTTATTTACTTTTTTATTTTAAGTCAAGTCAATATTATGCAGATTTAAATTTAATTAAGCAAAGCAATTAAAGGATTTTGTAATATTATCAAAATTTGTAAGCATAAAAAGCTATAAATTTTAATTTAGTAGAGCTGTGTACAACAATAATACTTATCAATAATAGATACTATTCGATACTGTATGCAAATTAACAAAATATTGCACTATGTTAAAGGATGAATCATTATTGTTTCTTGTCGTTTTCAAGACAATAGCTTAAGGTACAGATTATTTGTGGCATATATAATTTTTTTAATGTATTTTTTTTTATATTAGGTACTAGTGTTTTGGGGCCCGTCACGGGCCCCGTTGCGGGCCCGTTGCATTTGTCTTAAAGCTATCGGACATCTCATTTTAGATCTTTCAATACCTAGCTAAGCATTTTATATTTTACCAATGACTCTTACTTTTTCGTCCAATTTCATAAAATACTTATAGTTCATCTTGAATTGAATTCAAAGCACATGAAATTTCACTTTTGAAAGAAGTCTTGAATGTGACAGCGGAAATTTTGGATAAGCTGTGCTCCACTTGACTTTGTTTCACTTTGCATTGCTGAGCAAAGCGAAGCGAAGCTTTGCTGACCCGATGAAGACTTAATCCTCAATCTTATGCAAAGCGAAGCTTTGCTGACCCGATGAAGACTTAATCTTCAATCTTATGCAAAGCGAAGCTTTGCTGACCCGATGGAGACTTAATCCTCAATCTTATGCAAAGCGAAGCTTTGCTGACCCGATGGAGTCTTAATCTTCAAACTTATGCAAAGCGAAGCTTTGCTGACCCGATGGAGTCCTAATCTTCAAACTTATGCAAAGCGAAGCTTTGCTGACCCGATGGAGTCTTAGTCTTCAAACTTATGCAAAGCGAAGCTTTGCTGACCCGATGGAGTCTTAATCTTCAAACTTATGCAAAGCGAAGCTTTGCTGACCCGATGGAGACTTAATCCTCAATCTTATGCAAAGCGAAGCTTTGCTGACCCGATGGAGACTTAATCTTCAATCTTATGCAAATCGAAGCTTTGCTGACCCGATTGAGCCTTAATCTTCAATCTTATGCAAAGCGAAGCTTTACTGACCTGATTGAGACTTAATCCTCAATCTTATGCAAAGCAAAGCTTTGCTGACCCGATTGAGCCTTAATCTTCAATCTTATGCAAAGCGAAGCTTTGCTGACCCGATGGAGACTTAATCTTCAATCTTATGCAAAGCGAAGCTTTGCTGACCCGATGGAGACTTAATCTTCAATCTTATGCAAAGCGAAGCTTTGCTGACCCGATTTTAACTTAATCTTCAATCTTATGCAAAGCAAAGCTATGCTGACCCGATGGAGACTTAATCTTCAATCTTATGCAAAGCGAAGCTTTGCTGACCCGATGGAGACTTAATCTTCAATCTTATGCAAAGCGAAACTTTGCTGACCCGATTGAGACTTAATCTTCAATCTTATGCAAAGCGAAGCTTTGCTGACCCGATGGAGACTTAATCTTCAATCTTATGCAAAGCGAAGCTTTGCTGACCCGATGAAGACTTAATCCTCAATCTTATGCAAAGCGAAGCTTTGCTGACCCGATGAAGACTTAATATTCAATCTTATGCAAAGCGAAGCTTTGCTGACCCGATGGAGACTTAATCCTCAATCTTATGCAAAGCGAAGCTTTGCTGACCCAATAGTCGAACGCGGAAGCTATTGACTTTCTACGTAAGTCGTGTTTTTTTCTTTAATTTGTTCTGTTCAATATTTTTCGGAAATGAAAACTTTTTTTGCTCAAATATAAGATTACTTAAAATTATTTAAATTTGCTTACCAAAAGTTTTGTCAGAGCTTTTTTTGAAATCTATGAGCCGCTTTCACTAAGGTGGATAATCTTATCCGAAGATAATCCTCTTTTTTGATTTTTTTTTTACGCTTAAAATTTCATGAAAAATCAAGAAAAATTTTACGGATTGATGGATTTTACTAAAAAAGATTACCCATGGATAAGGATTATTCTGGATTATCCATACTGAAAATCGAAAATGTTAAACTTGGTCTCTCCTAAGTTTTACATTTTCAGGATAATCCACTGGATAATCTCTGGCCACTTTACTGTTTCTATGAAATCTAAAATAGCAGTCAAAGATTTCAATGTTTCAATGATTTGAGCGTTCGCGCGTCAGCGCGAACGCGAAAATTTTAGATTATTATGAATTACGTATTTGAGAAGAATTCACATGATTCATCATTCACATGATCCACTACCCAAATTTTGGCCAAATTTTATCCACATGGCAAACTTCAGTTAAGAAAACTTTAACAGCTCGGTACAGGACAAAAATTACGTAATCTAACCTCAAATAACTTCAAAATCCAAAAGAAGGAATGCTGACTATTTACTCACTATCCATATGACCCACAACTCAAAAATCAGCTCATAAGACCTCAGCAGATCACTACAATTGCTAAAATTGCGATTCTAACCTCAAACAGCATCAAAATTCAAAAGTAGGTATACGGCCTATTTACTCATCACCCAATCGTTCTACATGCCAAATTTTGGCTCATAAGACCTTAACAGTTCACTGTAACACAAAAAATACACATTCTAACCTCAAATAATCTAAAAATCAAAAGTAGATATACAGCCTATTTACTTATTACCCACATGATCCGCGTGTTAAATTTTATCTTCTAAGATCTTAACAGTTCACTACAGTACAAAAAATCCGAATTCTAACCTCAAATAACCTCAAAATTCAAAAATGACTACACAGTTCTTTTACTTGCTACCCACATGATACACGTATCAAATTTGAGCCTAAAATACTCTAACAGATCACTGAAACATAAAAAATACGAATTCTAACCTCAATTAACCTCAAAATCCAAAATGAGTATACAGTCTTTTTAATCATCATCTACATGTCCTACATGCCAAATTTCAGCTCAAAAAACCTTAATAGCTCACCACCACAACTAAAACAAAAAGACAAAAAACCGTCATTTTTGAGGTTAAATCAAAGCTATCCTAACTTCGAAATTTTCGAAAAAAATTTTTTTTGCATGCGCTAATCATGAAAAGTCATTTCCCACAATATAATATCAAAAAAACTTCAAATAGAACGAAATCGAAAATAACCGTCAAAAAAAATTTAAATTTTGATCACGGAATCACGCAATCAGCATTTTAGGTTTTTATAGTATTGATTTAAAGTATTAAATTGATAACAAAATATTTCAGAACGATTTAACGAACGCACATAGCTGCATTGAAAAAGTATTGTTGCCATTTTTAAATTCAGAACTACCTCATCTTCAGTAAAATCGATAAAATGATTTTTTACAATATTTAAAAAACATTTCATTATAAAAATTTTTAAATTCAATTGGAATGCTAAAAATTACATATAAATTTACAAATACAAAGAAAAAAACTGTTTAACGCAGTTTAACGTTTTATTAGTTTATAAGTAAGATGCAAATAAAAAAAGCTAAAAAATGTTGAATATAAAAATATACACAAAGTGCTGCTGACTGGCGCCGCTAGTGAAGTTCGAAATAATATTTATTTGAATTGAACAGAAGAAAAGAAAAGAAAGAATGAAAAAGAAGAGGTAAAAAAATAAGAATTTGTATCGCGCCACTGAGATGCCTTCTCTTTCATCATTTAGTTTTTAACTGTTTCTTTCAAGAATGAATTAATTTTTATGCTTTCGTCTCGTTTAAATATTTTAATGAACTATTTTATTTCTATCGAAATTTGGCAGGAATTTTATTTTTTCAACTTATTGTTGATACAATTTATTATACATTATTTTTCTTTTTTAAAAAAATGAATTATAGTAAACTTATTAAGATGTATTAAAACCCTATGCAAATACCTATGAACCGAATGCAACAATTAAAGTTTTATATTCATTTTTTTTCACTAGCTGTGATAATAATATAATAATAAAATAAAGCAAATAAATAAACAATCAAATACGATGTTAAATCCTTTTCTTCTACAGTCTTGATAATAAATGGGCGATTCTTCAGACAATTTCTTGCAAAATGAATGAAAACTCTTTAATATTAATCTCCAAAAGACTGTTAAGTTTTATTAATTTCACTCAATTAATTTCGCAATCACCGATGGCATCATCAGGAGTTTAAAGAAATTTTAAAACTGAATTTTCGTTTGACGATGTTTTGTCAAAGATTATTACGATTTGGCTAACATTTAACAAAAATTTTTGTTATCTGTTAACCAAATCGTAATAATCTTTGACAAAACATCGTCAAACGAAAATTCAGTTTTAAAATTTCTTTAAACTCCTGATGATGCCATCGGTGATGGCGAAATTAATTGAGTGAAATTAATAAAACTTAACAGTCTTTTGGAGATTAATATTAAAGAGTTTTCATTCATTTTGCAAGAAATTGTCTGAAGAATCGCCCATTCAAATAAATAAAACTTCAATTACAAAAATTATTTATAAAAAAATCGGAATGTCGTTTAATGAGGCGCCATCGTAGATCATTCAGAAGAATAACATGTTTTTTTCTATTTATTTATATATTTTAAATAACCAAATTAAGAGTAGCAAAAATTATTTGAACGTGAGTGGGTGGTCGATGTAACTTCTGTAATCACAAAAGTATTCAACAAAGTTCAAAAAAGAATCCGAGTAAAAAAGGCTGATCAAAATTTTTACTCATTTAATGTATGTTTGTCTTCTTCTTACTTTCTTCTTCTCTCAGTCTTGTTCATCAATTTTTTTTTTTACTTTATTTTTAAAATTCCTCTTTATGATCATTTTCTTCCTTTGCGCTACGTTTATATTGAAAAAGATGTTTGCAAGATTTCTGTTCTGTTTTTTTTTTTTTTACTTTTTCATGCATATTTCTTCTATTTAAAGAAGAAGTTCTTTCTTAACATGAAGAATCGAAAAGAATGCATGACTTGTCGGTGCTTTCTTTCCTTTTTCCTCTTTGCTTTGTCATTCTCAAACAACCGCAGAAAGAGCCACTTAAGCATCATTTTGATATTTTAAGAATAAGAGTAAAGAAAACGCGAACCGCAAATTTTTGATTCTTTTTTATTTGATTCTAGGGAATGTAATTTGATTTTAATTGCATTGTTTCAGGCCAAATTTAAGACTTGTTTATTTTCCATTTCTTATATATTAAGTATCTTTTTTCTCTATAAGTACAGTTCTTCTTGTTGTAACTTTACGAACATCACATGAAAGAAATAAAATTAAAAAGTATTACATGAGCTTTAAAGCATTTTGAGTCATTATATTATATTCTTAAGAATTAAATTGCAAAGAGCAGTAAAAATTCTAGAAAGTCCTAGTGCTTTTTAATAAGATGAAAACACTTGAATTTTTCATGGAATATGTAATTACAAGAGCGTATGTAAGTCTTTAAAATTATATTTCTAAAATTTTCATAAAATAAAATAAACTTCTAAATTATGTCCGAATAATTAAATAAATAAAAAATGAACATTTTCAGTGCTATGTGTGTTGAAACAGTCATTGACTAGACATTTGACTGTTTTGATGGCGCCTATTTCTGAATATAGCAACAGTAATATAAATGGGAGAGAACTGAGAGCTGCACGCGTTTGTGTAGTCAGTATTTAAAGCAAACAATATTCTTTTATGGTCGCTGCACATTCACATATATATTTTTCTCCCCTACAATAATATAAGTGAACATGTGAACATGTGTTGTTGTAGAGCCGTCTTTATGTCGGCATTTTCGGATGATATTTCGCTGTCTCAAAATACAATATAAAAATCAAATCAAATAATTTTTTTCAACTATCACAATTTTGCACAATAATTCTAAATTATAATCGTTTATATTTTAATAATGAGTTTTACGTTACAAATGTTCTAAATCTTGAAAAAAGTTTAATCCTATTATTAAAAAAAAAAAAAAAAAAAATAAATAAAAATCCCCGAAAGAAAAATAAAAAAAATACTTTTATGTATTTTTAAGATTTATTAATAAGTGCATGGCGCCATTCTTTGTAATTGAACTTTTATTTAGTAATAAAGACAGTTAGGGATTTAGATTGAAATTTTATTTTTAATTTAAAGTCCTGCTTTAGACTTTACCCGACTTTACATTTCATCTTTCATTTTTTTTTTTAATTTATGATATAAAAATTATTAACTATAATTTATTTATTTTTGTAGATCTTACATCAACATGTTGGTGTCAATTAGCATATTGGGAGCAAAGTGAACGTGTAGGATCAAAAGTACCTGTAGAAGATCCAGCTGTAGATGTGTTTGGAGAGCAAACACGTGGTGCTGGTCTTTGTATAAAGACTATTGCCCAGCAAAGATCATCGAGAACACCAGAATTAGTATTAAAGACAAGAGAAAAAATTGGATTGGGTAATTGTTAACATTATATTATTGGGTATTCAGCAATATCATTTAACTTACTTATCATTAGGTGTAACATTAAGTCGAGAAGCAGATGGAGTTTGGCTTTACAATAGATCATCATCGCCTGTATTTGTACATTCACCAACATTATGCGATATGGAGTCTAGAGTAACAATACCATTTAAAATACCACCAGGCCATTGTATTCGCGCATTTGATCCATTTAGGTAAGGATCTTTAAAATAAGTATTGACACATAATTTTAACTAGTTTTTTTATGTATATATATATATAGAGTGAACGAATCAATAATATGGCCATCTACAATTAGTGGTTTACAGCTTGGACCAGTTGATACCCACAGCGTGAGAATTAGTTTTGCAAAAGGATGGGGATTAAATTATTCGAGACAAGATGTAACGTCATGTCCATGTTGGCTTGAAGTTCTCCTCAGTCGAAATGGCTATCATCTTCCATGTCGGTGACATAGTATATTTAATTACTGGCCATAAAGTTATTAGTTGAACGATAAACATCGATCATTTTTCTAATCGTAACTTAAAAGAAAATAAGACCTGAAACGAATTAGAAATAAAAAACAACAAACTAAAAAAAATTGTTGATATTGCAGAGGCCTGACCAAATTCAACGTACGAAATTGACATCAACATTTGTCTTGACATCAACAAAAGAAATTGACTAAGAAATCATACAAGAAGAAATTTGTAAGCAACATTTGTATGCAAGAATCTTGTACGTAAAAAAATTATGTGATTATTTCACATTTAGTTGTGAATGTTTTAATTTTATTCTGGAAGATCATTCACAAAGTTGGAAGTAATTTGATTTCCCAAAAAAGGAAAACAAAAATTAAATAATTTAGCTTTATATAAATTTTAAAGCATTTATTTAAATTGTAAAAATTGCGATTATATATTAACTCAGGAATAGTCGAATGAGCGACATTTTAAGCAATATTAATTTTGCCTAGATTAGCAAACCTAATATTGTTATTTCAAAATGAGAATGAGAATTGATTGAGATTCCTTGAATGATTCGTACTAATGATTGGCATTAGGTAAAAACTAAAAAAATCCAATAATGCTATAGAGGATATTAATTCAAGTTTTTTAAATATAATACCTCATCTCCAAAACCGTACAAAAGATTGCTAAAATTTATTAGACTTTTTGTTGATAGAGCAATATTGCTTAATAGATATTTTCATTTGATTTGTTAAAGACCGTAAAATTTGCCATAATTATCATAATTTTCTGTAAAGTTAGTTTTAAAATAGTTATTTCTGAAAATTTCAGTCTATGAATTCTGATATACATCAAAATGATTTAATTCAAATTATTGTATTTATTTTTAAAAAAAAAAAATGAAATTTTTGATTCTTTATCGAGAAGAAAAAATAAACTGGTAGAATTAAAAGCATATTTTTTTATATGACTGCCAGTAATAATCTACTTCTATCTGCAGATGTCTATAATTACTTTTTTAAATTTTTGATGTTAGACCGAAAATTTTAAATGTGCTAACGAATTCTTCAATCTAAATATTGATTAAGAAAGGATGAAGGAAAAATTTGTAAATGTCTTCAGTGATCATGATAATTCCAATTCCTTATCCCAATTTCGAAGACTAATTTTTTTTAAAGATTGACAAAACATTTTCTAATTTAATTTTTTTTCGCAAAAAATAATTTAATGTAAATTGTAATTGTACATAAAAAATATTAATCTGCATTAAACATGAAAATGTGTATTCATGTTCATTTTAAATGAAGAGGATGAAAACTTGAATATCAAGAAAAGTTATTACCTAAATTATAAATTTTATTTTTATAAAAATAAAATAACGAAAATGCTTAAGTAAAACAATATTTTTTTTTCTCAAACTTAATTTCTTTTTTTTTTGTCTTACCACACCGGGGCCATATGAAATATTTTGTATCTTTATACATATATTGAAATTACTTTTCTTTTTTCAATCATAATTGCATTGGGTTGATTTTAAAAATAAAAAGGATCTGTAGAAAAATAGTTAATCACGAGAAACTTTGATTAAAAGTAAAAAAAATTACAAAAGTCCTCGTTTATATCGAGGGACTTCAGCGCATTTTTGACGCAGCGATTAGCAATTGATTAAATAGAAAAGAATGTCGAGTTTTAAAACTCTATTGCTGTTTCTTTAATCATAATGCATTTCAATAAGAAGTTTAAAACTAAAGATCAAAATTCCTTTAAAATTGATTTTTATAATGTTCAATGCAAATAATAGCTTTACGATTTACCGGTTTTTTGAAATTCAAAATTTTCCATCAGCGAAAAATTTAAATTTTTGAACACATCCATTATTTTTCAAATTTCTAAACGCACTTATATTTGTTTTGTATGAAAAAATTAAATGTTAATTAATTAAGGTGTATAAAAGAAAAAAATTTAATCCGAAATAACGGTCAAAAAAAATTCAAATTTTTTAACGGTTAGAAAAAATTCAAACTTATCATCAGCATAGCTTTGCCCTGCATTGTTTACATATTTTTTTTGAAATAAAAAATCGATGAATTAAGCTATTTAATGAGTGTTTTTTGACTTTTCAATATAAACGGCGGGAATAAAAACATTCAATGAAGCTATTAAAACAATTCCGAGCTTGCTACGAAGTCTAGATCAAGAGATAATTGGGACCCGAACGACCGAACGACCGAACGACCGAACGACCGAACGACCGAACGACCGAACGACCGATCAAAGTGCATGATTGAGCTTCCTTTTTGAAAACAAGTTTTCAAAAATGCGCTAAAAAATGAAAATGAAATAATAAAAATTTTTCAAGAAAAATACAACAAAATCAAAAACTGAAAAAAGTAAATAAACAAACTTTTGTGAAAGTTAAGAAAAAAAAAAAAAAAAAAATCAAAAAAACTAAAACAAAAAAGAAAAAACAAATACCTAAATACCTAATGAATAAAATTTTATTCATTTTTGACATAAATTAAATATTGGTAATATGATAACTGTGAAATTTCTCTCTAAAACTTTCAGCAGGCGATATTCTAAATTTTTGTAAAAATGTGTATAAATGACATTTTTCGAAAATTTTATCACGATGAAAAAAAATCTAAATTAATTATTACAGCACTATACAATAAGTTAAAAAACCATAACAAGATTTTGAAGCAATCTAAACGGATTTGAAGTACAAACTGCACGTTTTCTTGGGCAGTAGTAATGTCTTAAACATTTTGATAATGCCCTATCACATTCACACAATTTTGTAGCACAACTTAAAGGTCCGCCAAATTCTCCATTGTCTTAAAAATAAAGAAGAGTAATGAAATAAAAAAAAAAATAAAATTCTTAAGATTTTTTTTTGTTTGAATTTTTAAAATCTCACCAATTGCACACAAAGGTTTACCTCTGTAGCACTTCCATAAATAAGGCACTAAATATTCTTAAAAAATGATAAAAAATTTAAATATATATATTTTTTTTTAATTAAAAAAATGTTTTACAAATTTACCTGTATAAAAAAAGCAATTTGCATTACTATAGCAGTAATCATGGGCTTTACAACATCTATCAATTCCATCAAGTGCACGTCCTGAGCCCAAAAATCCACAATAACAGCCATAACTTTAGATTATAATAAAAAAGTTTGAAACTAACTATTAAAACTCCTTTCCTATTTAATAAAATAATCAAAACTTTTAATTTCTTCTAAAGTTTATGGAGGTGGACAAAAAAAAATTCAGCATGAGTAACGATAGGTTTTTGTTAAATATTTCCATAATTAAACACTAATAATTCAAATTTTTGTTGTAAACTTGTGTATTTCACCGAGATGAACATTTACCCCTATTTTTCAAGACTTAAAAATAAGTAGTTTAATGGAAAATCACTAAAAACAGAGCGTTACTCATACTGAATTTTTGGGAAATTTTCTGAAAAAGCTAAATAACTCGCTAATTTCTCATTCAATTTAAAAATTTTCTTCGCAAATATGTTTTTTAAAGGTTCTAGATAATTTAACAATATTTTTTTCATAAAAATTGGAATGTTAAATATGTTAAAATTGCATAAAATATAAAATTTAACTCTTAACGGTTTTTATAAATTTAAATTTTTAAGGGGTAATCAACTACGATTTGCTGATGTTTACAAAATATTCAATTGTTAAATTCTTTAAAATAAGCTTAAATACATTGATTTACATGCTGTAATTCACTAATAATCATGACTGAAATTTGCTTGTCCTTATAGCCCCATGTTTGTTAGCTTTTATAATGAATAAGCATTACATTTTAATGAAAAAATTTTTGTCAACAATTTTGTTTGTGTTAGTGAGAAAATTTGAATTTTGTTTAGCCGTTAATCGAAATTTCCCCTTTTTTGTGTCCATCTCCTTATGCATTAAAATCGATTTTCATAATATTATTCAATGAAAAAACAAGTTAAATAACGATTTAGCGATTTTTTGAAATTCAAATTTTTCCGTTATTAAAAAATTTCAAATTTCTGAACGCACGTTTCATGTTTTTTTTTTTTGTACGAAAAAATTAAATTGATTGGGTAATTAAGGTATTTAAACTCAATTTTAAGACTTAAATAGCTGTGGCCGAAATAACTAGATGAAATGAAGCTAATAAAACAAACCCGAGTTCTCTACGATAGTTTTTCGATTTTTTGCAGCCGAAAGAAAAAGTGTATGATTGAGCTACCTTTTTGAAAACAGGTTTCCAAAATCCAAAAATGCGCTAAAAATCATTTACCCTTTGTACCGAAGAGGATCACAGCCAGTTGCACACTTTATCATTGAATATAGATGCAAAACTCCTCTTTTTGATCTTCCTTCCCTATGGTAATTTTCAATGTCAGTCGAATTCCTAATGATAGTAAAATTTCATTAAAATTTAAGTTGAGTGAAAAGGAAGAAATTAATTGAGTCGCTAAATAATCTAATCTATGTATAAAAATTAGTTGCACAATTAAAACCTTTCATTTAAAAACTTCCGGAATGCAAGTGTTAAAAGTGCATCTAATGTACGTATTATGCAATTCAACAAGTTTAACATCTCTATGAGTATCATAAAAAAAAAAAATTGTAAAACAGAGAAAGAGAAAACGCGCGATTTTGAACTTGAATGGCGATTAGACAATGTAAGTTAGTATTGTCATGCAATCTTTTGATAAATAGTATTGTAGTAAAAAACAACTCCAATAAATCAAAATCGATCATTTACATTAGACTCAAAAATTCTTTATAAAGTTCATTCAGAAACAATTTTTTTTTAAACCAAATTATCAGTAGTAATTGTGTGCAACTTTTTCTGCTTCTGTTTTGCTAATCGTTTGATAGATGTTATGTATGAACAAAAAAATGATTGTCATTTACAATGTTGATGCTAGTTTTTTATGTAAAAACCTAGATATTCTATTTTTTTCCTATCGTAATAACATTTTAATGTAAAGATGAACAAACCTATATTTCCACTTTGTTGAATGACCAAAAGGATTATTGGCACGAGCAATAAACACATCATTATCACGGTGCTGCTCTCGGGGTGTTGTAATAGGCCAACGTACATTTGGAATACTTCCTGTTTTATTGAGTAAATTTTTTTCGTTTTCTAGAAAAACTGTTGTTATCTGGTCAACATATTCTTCCATTTTCAGAACTGACTCGTTTGAAGTAAAATCTTGTATTTCTCCTTGATTTTTAATTCGTTGCTTTTTCAAATTTAATAAAGATGATATGTCTATATTTTCAGTCAAAGGAACCATTGCTGTGTTAGGTATTTTAGAGACCTTTATTCTGTTAATAAAAAAAAAAAAACCTAATTTAAATGAAATTTAAGATTCACTACTGATTAAAACATTAGACTTCACCTATCTTTTTTAGGTAATTTTTCTTTTGAATTAGTCATTAATCCACTCCATCCATCTAGACCTAATTCACTCCATTCGTCTTTTGGAGTTTTACTATTTTTATTTCTTAAAGGATTTTTTGAATCATTTAAACTTTTTTTTGTATCTTCATAATCTAAATCATCATTAAGTTGATTTAACAATGTTTCAAAATCTTTTTCTGCTTTTACATTTTCTTGAACTATTCTTTTCATGTTGTCATCATAATCAACATCTTCAAAGTTTCCATCCAAATTTCTTTGAAAAATTAATTTTTCGTTCTTTAGTTCATTTAATAATTCTTCACTTGTTGTTTTGATTTGATGTCTGTTCGATGATGATGGTACCAGATTAATTTTTTTAATTACATTAATGTTTGTAATATTCGGAAAAATTGGTGTAATAAAATCTGATTTTTTTAATGTCAAAGTTTTATTAGTTCCAGGCATTTGAAATGTGTATGTAGGATTTGAATTTTGAAGATTAAAAACTTTTGAAAGGTACTCATCTAATGTTGAATTTTCCGAGCGAATATTGAGCACATGTTTAATGTGCTTTTTCATATCGATAAAGTTTTTATTATGTCCATTCATTGGTGGATGATTAACTTTTTTGGAAATATGTACAGGTGATGTGAAAGTAAACTTTAATGCTGCCGAAATAAAAAATAGTAAAAAAACATTCCTGTCTTAAAAGTAATAATTTCCTGATCTAAATTACGGAAGAGGAGTTCGTAAAGTGTTGTTAAATGCAAGCATCACTTACCTCCTTGAGTAAACTTGATAGGAAAAAAGTGTATATATGAAAAGATCCATAATAATACATGAACTTTAAAGTACATCTTTCTATAAAACTGATAAAAATTCAACTAGGTATTTTACTATTTCCCTGCTAAGGTATTTTATTAATATGTATATACTTTTTTAAAAAATAATTATTAACTTTGATTTTTGTCTTTATCAGTTATACATTAAAAACACATTATTTTTAGAACTTATTTCTATTTTCTTATTAATTATTTACTGAATATTATATTGTGCATTTTAAGAACTTTCAAATCACTTGAAAATAGTTTTAGAGAGCGAAATATTTTGCCTGAATTGCTTTGAACCACAACATTAACTAATCTACTGGCGAGTCATAAACGAAAGTAAAAGTGGAAAAAAAATGTAATGAGTCGAATGAGACGGAAAAGCCGTGCTCAAGAGCTAGAGATTTACTTTCAATGCAGAAAAATAAGAGAGAACAATGACAGAAGAGCATCGGAAATTTCATAACTCTTATTATTATTTTTTTTATTGTTTAAGAGCCACGGGAAAAGAGTAGGACAAATTTGCAGTTTATTGTTTTATTTTTTGTAGCATCAGACTGTTTGAGAAATAATACACATTTTAATGTTGATATATTTCAAAATTACAAACAGAATTTGAATTTCAAAGCATTTTACCTTTTTTTTTGAACCTATTTTGTAATAAAAAAATAAAAAAAAATAGAAAATAATGAATTGTTTTCAGCAACTATCAGAATCATTTGAAATTTCGGAAATATAATTATTGTAAGGCAAATTTTTTGTATAGGAATAGTTATTTTTATTCAAACTCATATGAAATCAATAAAATTAAAAGATGTACATGTAAAAAATATATATAAATATATTTATGAAATGTAATTAAGATTTCTTCTTAATTTGCTTTCTGTAGCTTTTATACACATCTTCTATTTCCATATGCATATCTATTATTTCTAAACAATCTTTAGTAAAGTCGTGAACCATTTCATTAAATTTTTGACCCTTATTATTTAACATTACAATATTTGTACACATGAGAACAAAGTCACGTTTAATGTCACTTGGTAATGTCGAGATATTTGTTTCAATATTCTTCGTGATCATTTTCATATTCATAGGATTTAGACAAACCTTCTTGTACACTTCATCCTGAATAATTTTATTATCGATAATATGAGAAAAGTCTTTTAATTTTTGCAATTCTTTAACGCAATCTTCCCATCGTCCTTTCCAAATTGAATGTTCTTGCTCTTTTGTAAAAGTAAATGATGTTTTCGATTCAGACAAACTTATAGCTGTTGATGAATGCCGACTTCTTGTCCGAATTGGTGTTGAATCGCGATTATCGTCATTTTCAGAATGATCTCTTGAACGTGTTGAACTGCTTGGTGTATCAGCCTTTAAAGAATCGGCTCCTTTTCTCCGATTAATTGAACGTGATACTTTAACTTCTAAAACTTCTTCATCACTGTCAATAGCACTATGGGATGCCTCTTCAATTTCAGATATAACTGTAGACTTAGACGATAATTTGTTTTCAGGAAATTCTTCATTTTTTTCTAGTGGTAAATCTTTATCATCTTTATTTTCTATTGCTTTTTCCGATTCTGAATGATGTTCTTTTGCATCTTCAAAAATTGCGTCATCGGAATCTTCAGGATGAAATGTTGGTTCTTCTTTTAATTCTTTTTCACTGTTCATAGAATTTTCATCACTCTCAACAATTCCCTTAAATGACTGTGGTTCTTTATTAGAATCTTCACCACTTCCATCTTTTAAATCGTCAACTAAAGATGATTTTACACTCTGAGATTCTTCACCATCATTTGGATCAATTTTCTCACAAATGTCACCTTTCTTCTCTTCATTTGTATTCGAACTTTCGTCAGAAATCATGACAATTTTCTCATTATTATGAATTTCAGTTGTCGAATCATTTGATTCAGCATTGTTTTCATCAGTCATTTCAATTGCATCTGACGATTCTTGAATCATTTCATTATCTACAACTGGAACTGTTTGTGATGGTTCATGAGATTTATCATTAATAACATTATTATGTACGGATGTTTCAGCTTCAGAAACACCTGCTAAATCTTGAATTGTTTCAACAATTTGTTTGATCTTTAATTTATCATAATCATCTGTTGTTGTTGTTGTTGTTTGAGAAGAATCATCTTTGATAGGCTCGCCGTCCGAAATTTTCTCCTCAAGAATTTCAGGATTCATTATAATAGAGTTAAGATCTTCCAAATCCTCGTCCATATCAAATTTTTCTGCATCAATAAGCTCATTAAAATCTGCGAGTAATTCAGCTTCTTCGTCTTTTACTAGATCGCCATCTTTTCCACCGCTTTCGATTGACATTAGCATCTTTTCTGCTGTCGTTGAATCCTGCTGAGATGATGATTTTTTATCTAGTAATGTTATTAGAGTTGGCGCAGATTGAGAATGTGACACTATAGAGGAAGGAGAAGAATGATCAATTTTAATGATATTTGACAAAGTTGATGCGGAAGCAGATAAATTAATGTTTGGTGCAGATGGTGATAATAATGATGATGATGATGATTGCATAATGATATTGGGATTATTGGAAGTTGATGATGTGCCAGTTAGGAGATTGGTTATTGTGGGGGCTATTCGAGCAGAGTTACTATTATTACTACTGCCACTGTTTAAGGGCAACGCTTGCTGTAAAGTCTGTGATGGAGACTTAAGAAGCGATGTAAGCAAAGGTGATGTACCTGATTGTTGTTGTGTAGTTGTATCTGGTTCCATATCGTCTTGTGATTTTTGTGATCTAATATTTGCTTTATATGGACCACGCCATTGTCTTTCATGTTGCAATTTCTTTTCTTCTCGCTCTTTTAGCCATTCATCATAACGAATTTGTTCACGCTCTTTCTGTATCTTTTCTAGTTCAATTTGATTCCACATTTCTCGTACTTTTGTCTCGTCCAGTGATGAGCTTTGTAAAAATAGCACTTCTTCCTTGAGCTTTGCATATTGCTGTTGCTCTTCATGAATAGCTCTTTTCAATTCAATTATACGTTCAGCTGTGAGTTTTTTAACTAACGATTCTACCGGTGTTGAAGGTGCTTCAGTAGGTTGATCACGTTCTGAAGCAGTTCGCTAAGCATTGCAAATAGTATTACAGATTATAACATAACTTATAAGTAAACAAAACATTCAATAACAAGTACCTTTTTACGTTTCGGAGTTTCACAAGATTCCAACAATTTTCCATATTGGGTAGCACAGCTTTTTGATAAAAACCAATCTGCTGGTCGAGAATTATAAGAAGAAACAATTCCTTTAAGTGCTCTCGATACACTCATCCAGTTTTGATCACCACTGCAAGCAACTGCTGAAGCTAAACACAATTGCTCATGAGTATTCCATTCATCCAACGGACTTTAATTAATAGAGAAATATAATATAATATAATACAATTTTTTTTCTTCAAATCATTTAAAACATAAACAAAAATATTACTTACGCTCGTTTTGTTTGTAAGAATTCCTTAATTTTTTGATCTTTTGTGGTCATTTCAATTGTTTTATTTAATTATTTATTGACTTAACTTTTTGTTAATAGGTTTAAAAAATTTATATCCTTTTGTTTAAATACTGAAAATTAATTTAAAAAAAATCTAAGAGAGTTCTTTAGATTTCACAATGGTCTGAAATCGAAAAAATTGTTCAAAAATTAAAAAAAGTCATGTCTTTTAAACTTCATCTTTTGAATGCAGCTTTATAAAACATAAACTGACGCATCTTCTGTGAAAATATCAAGCTTCTAATCGTTGTCTAACTCTGTCAATCATTATCCAAAGTCACGAAAAATTTATTTACAAAAACACCATGAAAAAGTTTTCGTAAATTTTTCTACTTTCTGATGTTTAATTCTATTATCTGAATTGCTGTCAATAGCTTAATTAATGCACAAATTTTATGTTAAAGCGTTTCCAAACGGATTGAAATGCTTTATCAAGGGAAATTTCGTAAAATTTGAAAATTTCTCAAAGAGCTATGCCAATAAGTTAAAAAGTCCTGCAAAGTCCTTCACGAGACTAGCATAAATCGAAAGATTGAGTCTTTATTTACCTTTAAATCATACTCTGGCAATGCGCAAATGTGCGCAAATTGAGATATTTGCACTTTAATTTCACTAGTTTTTCCAAATTTTTCCATACAAATTTGCTTGTGCACAAAATTTTTTGAGAAACAAATAAAATTTTTAATGAAAAATCATATTTATCCTTAATGTCATAAGCTCATATTTTCAGAGATGGATGATTAAGACATGAAAAAGCTATTGACACCTTCAAAATTAAGAAGAAAAATGAAAAATTTGTGAAAATTTTATGAAATGTACACCAAAATATAATTTTTGAACATTTTTTTCGATTTCAGACCATTGTGGATTTTGCCGTATTTGGGCGATTCCACAGATAAATAATTTTATTAATATTATGAATCAATTCTTGGAACTAAGTAAATTAATCTATCTTTTTGTATTTCCTTAATACTCGCGTTAATTTGTCACTAAAATTATTTGCTTAGGTAAAAGTTAGTCATGAATTTTATTTTTTATTTTAATTTTTATCAAGTAGAAGAAGAATTGCAAGCGATTTTTAAGAAACTCCATCAATCCGTGGAAATGCCCTGATTTCTCTGTAAACGTCTGAATATTTTTTCCGTGGAACATTCAGCAATTCAAATTCAAAAATATCGTTTTTTAGTTGTTTTATTTTATTGAAATTTTTTAATGTTTCTAAATTTCGTTGTAAAATGCAACATAAAATGCAAAATCATTGTTATCAACATATTAATTAGGTAAAAAGTATAAACATTTTTTAGAATCAATCCTAACTAATTCATCACATTTATTAAAAAAAAAGTTTTTTTTTAAATGTTCGATCGATAATTGATTAATTCTTATTTCTTAATTTTTGAATATTGTGCACCTAATATTGGCCGAAAAATACTTTTCATTTTAATAATATTGTATTATTGTCTTTTTTTTCTTTCATCAACATAAATAATTGTTGTTAGGTCATAATCATTATTTTGATAAGGCATTCATTATGGTATAAAGTTTTGTTTTGAAGGAGAAGCATTAATTTTTTTAAGAATGATTTAATTACATCCGCAAAACATCTCTAAAGTAATCTATTTACATATCATATCAAAACTGGACTGAATGATATTTTATATATATAAATAATATATATAAATAAAAAAAAGCAGGATTTATGCAGCTAAAAGTTCATTCGCGAGCATTTCTCTGCTAGAAAACGTGATTCCACTTCGTGATCTACTTCTAGACAATTGAGCTCTTCTTTCAGCACCTGCTGCTCTTTGTCCTCGTTTTCTTCTTTGATCTCGATTTCCAAAAGCAGATCCTGTTTGCAAGGCTTCCAATAAACTATCCATTACACCCTCTTGCGTTTGGGCAGCATCAATATCAACCAGTGCCAATTTTCTTTGATTTCTTTCTTGTAGATCTTTTTGCTGTTGTTCTCTCGATTCTCGAGCACGTCTTGCTTTCTCCTCATTTTCTTTAGTCTTTACATTTTCCTGATACGCTTGAATGAAAGAATCTTTAAATGTTTTAATGTCCATAAAGAATTCTTCCAATGAATATTTATTATCATCGAATGCATAATATTCGGAAAGTTCTTTAAACGCATTCTCCATCTGTACTTGCATTTTACCCAAAACTTCAACTTGATCACGACATTCATGTGAAAAATTGCCCATAACTTCTATAAATTTATCGTCTGGTGATTGTGGCACTTTGTTGTTATTTAAATCAGACTCTAGATTCTTTAATGATGCATTCATTTGCCTCATTGTTTTCTGAATATTATCTAAACTAACGCGCGATGCTTTGTCAACGTGGGATAGATCCTCATAAAAGTTTAAGCATTCTGGAAATTTAACTTCCACTATCTCAGCTATATAGTGTAACAATGTCTGCTTATTTTCAAAATCTTTTGTGCTCGTCAATTTCGTTAGGAAGCTTATTTCAAAACCAAAAGCTGCTTCATTCTTTGATCCTGAATTCATATAATTGCCCAAAAGTAATATAAGTTCTAATATTTTGGCAAATTTTCGACTGGTTCGTACTTCCTCGCATGCTGCTGTAACTGAAACTATATCTGGTTTTACATCATTAACCAAATCTGGGAAATTGAGACGAAAACTTAAGCTCTGTAGTCGAGCACCAAGTCTCTTTATTTCAGCAATAGTGCCTGCAAACTTTTCTGCGCCTGATAATTCTTCTCCACTTGCTTTTATCTCTTGTAATCGTTTTAATTGATCTGGTGGTGGTAAATATTGTATCATTTGTTGTAAAATACTTGCATTTAAATTTGACATGTCACAACGAAGAAGATAAATTTTGATTTGTTCATATGATAAATGTTTGAGTGAACCGCCAAGTAAAATTGAAAGATTTTGTGCAGCTTTTGCATCCAATACTCTTAAATCAACAACAGATTTTTTCGTTGTTCCTCCTCGATCTAATGCATCTTTCTCTGTTGTCTTTTTAATGGGTTTAGATGAAAACTTCGATGCTAATCCACTAAGAATATCATCTGAAGCAAGCTTATCTTCATGCACTCGCACCCAAAATGATTTCTCACTCATTTTTTGCGGAATAATAGCCTTCCAATTCGCTCGTTTCATTGGTCCATCAACATCCCATTTCTTTTTCGGCTTTAAGCCATGCGGAAGTACTTGTGGCTGTTGTTGCTGTAAAGGCATCCTTGGTGCCATCATCGGGAACATTGGAGGTGGTCTTGGTGCTCCGTTATCTGTAAAAACAATTTTGCTGTTACTACGCTATGTAATTTTTGATCTATTGAATTTTATTAAAGAATTTCAGAAGCATTTTATATTAAACCATCATAGATAGAGAGAAGAATAAAAAATGAATTTTTCTCTACCGTTAAAATTAACTTTCTACTTTTTTTATCACATTTTCTTTATGTCATTTTTTTTTTTAAATTTGTATACACTTTACTTTTCTGACGTTTTAAAAATTTTTTTAAACAAATAGTTTTAGATTTAAAGCCCTAAATTGCAAAGTAAATATTATTAATTAATTTACCCATGCTGAATGGTGGAGGCGGTGGTCTAGGAATTGTTCCTGGAAAAGGAGGAGGCGGAGGAGGCATTCCATTCGAAATTCCCGAATTTGGTGGTAAAGGAGGTGGCCTTGGTGGTGCTATTCCTAAAAATTAAGTTGTACAAAAGTAATAATGATGATAAAAGGACTTGTAAGATATTAGTGATTAGAAAATTTAAATGAATATGCTTACCAGGCATTAGAGGTGGTGGAGGAATGTTAATTTGAGGTAATTTATTTGTCTTAACCATACCCCCATTTGCCTCAATTTCTTTAAGTTTCTCTTCTAAATGTGCAGCTTTTGCTTCTGCTTCTTGCTTTGCCATTTGAAGTTCTTCCATTTTCTTCTCATACTCTTCAGCTTTCTTTAGTTCTATAGCTTTACTTCGTTCAACAAGATCGTCCAATAAAACAGAAGTATCAATGTGAAAATCGCGAGATTTGAAATTTGGATCAACACCACTCTTATGCAGAACAATTTGACTAACACATTCTTCAATCAATTTATAGTAAGCAGGTCGATAAAGATAATCATCACGAATGAATAAAAGATGCTGTAGAATCGAAAGAAAATATGGTTCAGCAGCAGTGTCAACAACTAAATTCTTTAATAACTCAAAACAATCGGTCAAATCATCAATTTCGAGTCTAACATGATCAAAACGAGAACTAAATTCTTCATAATCTTCTTCTCTAAATGAGTTAAAGATTTTAAAATGATTTTCCAGACGTTTGTCTTGTGCTTGATTTACAATTTTTGATAGTAAATCCAATCGATCATACATGCCAGATCGCATAATTTCACATCTTAGATGAAGACGAAAGTTTAAATCAGATGGCGTATTTGTAATTGTGTTAATGAAAATTAATGTATGATAACACAATTCTCCTTTTGTTTCTGTTTTTCCACCTTTTTCTTCTATTTCATGTTCAACGAAAAGGGCTTCAACAATCGATCGAAATCTTTCTCCACTCTTATCAATTGTCGCTGCAGCTTGTGTGACTGCTCTTAATACTTTATCATATCCGTTTCTCTCTTGAATCAAACAAAACCCAGCTAAAAGTTTTACTGCTTCGCACATGGTTTGTGGTTTGTTTGGATCGAGACATTGTGCTAATAAAAATACTGCTGCATGCTGGTCAGGTCTTAGAATTACATTGAGACCCCATGTATTGTTTACAACAGCTTTTAAGCATCGAATACATTCAAATTCAATCTTATCGTAGTCTTTCCTTCTTTTGCACTCACGCAATAAATTAACTATTTCATCGATTCCAGGCTGTCCAAAATCTTTAATCCAACTTATAGGATTACTAGTTAAAGCTACTCGAAGACTCTCGACACATTGATGAATTTTATTTGGACTTCTATCTGCCTCTTTTAAATACTCAATATAATCATGTGGCTTTTCAAAGCGGGAATTAGATCGATGTTCAGAGTTTACTTTTCCTAAAAAATTAAATAAAAATGAATAAATGCTTAAGTATGTATATAAAGATTACATTCAATTAATGAAAAAAATTTAACTCTAATTTAAGACAACGAGATATTGTTTGGCATTTTGCCATATGACACTTTCGCTCTAAAATTAAATTGAAGGATGAACTGCTGTACGATACATTTCATGCGCTTGCATATTGCTGAACAGAAATAAACAAATTGTTCAAAATATAAATTTTCCAGAATCATTTCAATTTCCGTTGATACGACGCGCCAACTAAATTACAATACAGAATTTTGACGAGTTCAAGGTCACGGAAAATAAGAATTTATTGTTTGGGTGTATCATGCATGGCATTAAAAAAACAGGTTTTAACGGAAAAATTTTTCAATATTACTCATAATCAATGAACTCTTATAAAATTTTTCATCAGTAAATGTACACGTTAAAAAAAGGAATCAACTCAATGAAGAGGTGAGAATGAAAAAAATGACGTCATGAACCACAGAAATAAAGGTCTTATAAAATGTCGTTAACGTCGAAAATATTTTACCGATAAGGATTTTTTTTTTGCCAATTTGAAACATTTAGGTAAAATACATTTCTTAATTATGATCTTTAACAAATGTAGATAAATCCTTTTTATTCAGGCTTTTATTTATTTAAAAGATTTTTTTTTTGACGCAAAAAAATGAGAGGTAAATGAAATATGGATAGCATTTCTTAAGGGTTATTAGCAGTAAGATTGAAGAGTTGTAAGAATATGACGCATAACGATTATTTCTCTTTTGTTCAAGGTTGCATGAAAAACGAAATTTTTGTCATAAATACGAATGATTAAATGCAAAACAATACGATTTATCAGCTGACTCGAATAAAAAAAAAATGTGAAAAACTAAATTAAGTCAAGGGCAAAAAAATAATTAGAAGATGAAGGATCAAATTTAAGAACAAACCTTTTAAATGCATTCTTAGCATATCTCGTTTCTCGTCCAAATTCTTCTTCATCAGTGGATCGCGTTTGTCTTTTGGAATGTTCATGTCCTCGAGAATTTCATGAAACCGTTGATTTACTTCCTCAACAGTTAGCCTCATGATCATGTTTTCAATTTCTTGTGCATCAAAAAAATCATTTTCATTTGCAGATATTGGACGAGGTCCTGTTCCATTGTTGTAAGGGTATTTACTTCCTCTCTTTGTTGAGCGTGTAAATAAGGTATCTAAAAAACCTCCAGATTTTGTTCTATCGTGTCGTGACATTTTTCACAGTAAAATTTTTTGCTGTTTGTTTTTAGGTTTATATGAATTCTAAAATTATTATTCTTAATAGTTTTTTTTCATAAACACTGTATAAACTATTTAACTATTTCATACTTTTCTTTTAAATTATCAATTCAATATTATTATTATTTACATTCTTCTTTATAAGTTGAGCACCTTAAACATTTTATTTCCGAATATATATTTGTCTATATCATGCTATATATAGTAGATATACACAGTAAAAGATTAGATCACTGCCTTTTTTTTTCTTCTTCTTTAAAAACTTCCTCTTTGTGCAAAAAATATTCCACTTTGCAATATTATTATTTTTTTTTTGTTTTGGCGTAAAATGTCGATTCACGGATAGACGTATATCATTGATTGAAATTTAATAATTACACAAGTGAACTTATTCTTTTATTTTTTTAAAGAAAATGTTGAAAAAAAGAGAGTTCAGTCAAACAATTTATTAATTTCGCTCGACACTTGTTGCTAATCTTGTTTTCGTATTTATTTTTTCTTCTTGTATATTTCATTAAAAACCTTCAGTTTTAATCTATTCTAGGGATGTTTAGGATTCTTTTAAGCGTTATTTTTCCTAGAATTAAGTAGCTTAAACTGATAAATTAAAAAAAATAAAATAATTTAAAAACGAAAGCAAACAAAAGAATTTTATAAACTATTCAGCAATATATGCATGCTAAAAATCATTAATCTGTCCACATGACTTTGGTACATAGTTTCGTTAATTAGTTCATTCATAATCTAATAAAAAAATGCATTGTTACCATTGAATCTCTAAGTAAAGTTATTTTATAGAAAAAAAAGTAATTGCAAATTAAATTATTGTTTATTTGACTAAATACGCTTTAGACAACTTTTGATCTTTAATTACTTTCTTACTCAATATTCAGCACTTTTTTCGGTTGTTTACTATCAACAAAATATTATTTAGACAGAATAAAATATTGAAATAAAGCACTCTTTGGACATAATATAGATATTTAATTTCTAAAATATAACATAAGGATTAAAAATTTCATCATGTCAAATGTTATGGATTCAGTAAGTACATAAAATTTATAATATTAAAAGTATAACCATTAAATAAAAGTCAATATATTTAGGCTTTGAGGGAACAAATAAATGAAGCGTCTCGGGTGGCTGAAGAATTTACAAAGATTTATTATGATTTCATTGATAAAAAGAAACCAATTCAAAAGTTATACATGGATAATGGATTATTAGTTTACAATGGAAATGGCTTTCAAGGTAATATTTAGTATTATTATTTGGATGCCAATTTATGCTAATACCTAAATAAAATTGATTGTTTAGGAGAGTTGATTGGAAATTTCCTGAAATCATTACCTGATACAAGTCATCAAATGACAACATTAGATGCACAACCTATACTTGATTCTTCCGCTGGTAAAAGTTACTTGATTCAAGTTTCTGGAACTGTCAAAATAGATAATACAAAGAGTAGAGCATTTCAGCAATCATTTCTTATTACTGCTCAAGATAATAAATGGAAAATTGTTACTGACACGTTTAGATTGCAAGATGGAATTTGTGGAGAAATTAAGCTGTAATTTTTATTTAATTAATGAATAAAGCTTAAGATTCAAGGATTGAAATAATTAACGTATTTTAGTAACTTAAAAAAATTGTTTAATTGTACAAAATACATTATTGATAAACTTCTTGGAGTGTAGTACTCTATATAAACAAAGAAAAGTCATTTTTGTTTTAAATTAATAAATTACAGCATTAAACATGAATAAGCCGAAAATTACATTCGGTGCTATAAAACTGAATGTCAGTGCACCAAAAAAAGAAGATGATACACAGCCTGAAACATCTGGTGGTGGTAAATAATTCATTAATTTTATTTCATTAAAATGTTATTCTTCATAAATTAAACATTTATTTCGCAGGATTTGGAGTGTTTAAACCAGAATCCAGTAATGTAAAAAAGACCATTGAGGATATTGAAGATGATTCAGAGACGAAGAAAATTGAAGAAATGATGGGTATTAGTGGATTTGGCAAGAAAGCAAAACAGTTTGATATTAAAGAAATGATGCAGATTGCACGTAAAAATTCTAAACCGGTTGTGGACCAAAAAAGAGAAATTAATAATGAACCTGAAGAGGATGAATATATAGGTCCATTGCCTTCAATGGCTGCTTCAGATTCAAATAATAAAGAACAGGATGAGTCAAGTAACAAAAAAATTGATGACGACGATGATAATTCAACAGACAGTGAGGATGGAAGTAATGAAGAAGATAATGTCGCATACAAAATTCCTGCTTCTCATGAAGTTGAGATGCATCATGGAAATAAAGCATTAACAGCTTTAGCAATGGATCAGTCTGGTTCTCGTTTAGTAAGCGGCAGTATTGATTATTCTTTAAGCTTCTGGGATTTTGCCGGAATGGATAAATCAATGAAATATTTTAGAAAAATTCAGCCATGCGAAAATCATTTAATAAAATGTGTAAATTATTCCTTAAATGGGGAATTGATCCTGCTTGTATCTGGAAGTTCGCAGGCTAAAATTATTGATCGTGACGGATACGAAAAGATTGAATGTGTTAAAGGCGATCAATACATTACAGATCAATCGAAGACTAAAGGACATGTTGCAGGATTAACTTCAGGTTTGTTTAACGAATGCTTATGTCTTAAATCTTTACAATCGATCATTATAAATCAATTTAAAATTGTGTTATTTTCTTATTATAGGTTGTTTTCATCCAATCAAACGAGATCAGTTTTTGACGAGCTCTTTGGATTCAACACTCAGATTGTGGATTACAAATTCAAAAGAACAAAAACAAGTCATAAAGACTCGCGATAAAGCAGGACTAAGAACTTCTCCAACAGCATGTACATTTAACAGAGATGGAACATTAATAGCTGCTGGATGTTTTGATGGATCAATTCAGATGTGGGATACGCGAAAAATGTTTGTAAATACTACTCATTGCATTCGAAATGCACACGTAGCAGGAAGTGAAATTTCTTCCATAAATTTTTCTTATTTGGGTAACACTTTTGTTACAAGATGCAGTGATGACACTATGAAGTTATGGGATATGCGTAACATGAAAACATCACTTAATATATTTAATGACTTATTTTCAAGATATGATACATCTGATGCTATCTTTTCGCCAGATGATTCTATGGTAATTACAGGAGAATCACTTGATAAGAATAAAACTCACGCAAATCTTTATTTCTACGACACTAAAACATTTGAATGCATAAATAAATTACCAGTTTCAACATCACATGTTATCAAAGTACTGTGGCATCCAAAATTAAATCAGATATTTGTTGGCTGTGGTAATGGCATAATTAAAGGATATTATGATGAAAATAGAAGTATGAGAGGAGCTAAATTATGTATAGTAAAAACTTACAGAAAGAAAAAGCAGACAGAAGTGTCAGGAAGTATACAAATCATTACACCACATGCACTTCCGTTGTTCCGTCATGAGAAAAATCGTTCATTGAGGAAACAAATGGAAAAAAATCGGTTAGATCCTGTATTGTCCCGCAGACCTGACTTACCAATCACTTCTGGACAAGGAGGAAGAGTTGTGTCTTCAGGTGAAAAATTTTGTGTGTTTTTATTGATTGATAATTTTTTATCATCATTGCTATGATCTATTTTACAGGTGGAACCTTATCATCATATGTCATTAGAAACTTAGGTCTGAGTAAACGAGTCAATGATGATAAAAACCCGCGTGAGGCTATTCTTAAATATGCAAAGGAAGCTGAAGAAAATCCTTATTGGATTGCACCAGCTTATCAAAAGACACAGCCAAAACCAATTTTTAATACAGAAGAGCTTGATAAGGAGACTGAGGAAGATTCTGAGGAGCCGAGTGTTAAAAAAAGCAAAAATGCTTAATTTAAAATTAAATTTTATACCTAAGAAATAAAAATTAAAAAAAAAGAATATATGAAAAAAAAAACTCTGGCATTTTTAATGCACCTGTGCTTTACATGCACATTGATATTCATATTTTCAACATTCAAGCAAAACAAAGGTATAGCGGTTTTTTCACTACCTCTCTCAATGTTTTAACGTAGTATGTATAGTTGTATGCAGGAAAAACCATACACCTGTACATATACAATTACTCTTCTCTTCATAATTCGCTCAGCAACTTTGTTTAGTTTCAATTTGTACGTTGATATAACACAACATAGTATGCTGTGAAATTAAATTAATATTTATTTTTTTTTTAATTTTTAATTTCACTTGAATTTCCGGTATTCATATCGATTCTAAATTGAAGTTAATTTTTTTATTTAAAACAATATAAAGAAATTCAGTGTTTTGTAATTAAATTCTTTATCGCATTTACAATAAGATAGTGTTGAAAAGGTATAATAAATTACTGAATGAAAAATTTTCCACAAAAATATTTGTGCATGCGTCATCGAATTGCCAGTACTCAGTTTCTATAAAATAAGATACATTAAAATCAGAAAGAGATATTGTGCAAGTTTTTTATTTTGATATTAAACACTTCTGCAAAATATGCCATTGTTTAATAAAAAAACTACAAAAGCAAATTCTCCAACGAATGGAACGATCACTAATGGCCACGATCAGCAACAATCTCAGCAAATTATAACTTCACCAATTAAACAGTCAACGCTTCCACCGCCAAGCTTAGTATTTCATTGCCAACTTGCAAATGGATCGCCAACAGGACTAATTTGTGGATTTTCAAGTGTCAAAGAACTTTATCAGAAAATCGCTGAATGCTTCGACATTCAACTCGATGAAGTAAGTATTGATAATCTTAATATGCTAAATAGAAATTAAATCTAGATAAAGTTCTTTTTTTTTCAAAAAAAAAAAATCAAAAAGTAAAAAGTGTTATGCAAGTGCATCATTTGATTCCTTTAATTTAGCAGTTCTTCCGTTTCTCTGTTTTGAAAGTTAGTTGATGCGTATAATCCATAAATATATGAAATGCCTTGAATAAAAGTATCAGAAGTGTGAAAATTCAAGACATTGTAAAAATGTGAGAATCAGGGACAAATTTCAACCAAAAATTATTACTTTTATTCTCCACTAAACTGTAAATTTCTTCATACTTGAAAATGAATCAACAGTAGATTCTTTTAAATCTTAAGTGAAATTTGTACATGTTCCGATTTCTTTCAAGAGATTATTTTACTGCTTGCCTTACTTACATGAGGCTTCGTGTTTACGTTTTATTTATAAAACTAGCACATAACATAAGTTCTTCCATACTGCTCACCAATAATTTACTTAACTGTTTGAAAATAGATTTTCTTACCATATTTTTTTTTATTTTTTATTATTGCATTACTGGCATTTTTTATTGATTAATTTCTAAATAGATATAAGCTAATTTAATTCTCAAAATATTTCCAAATTTAGTAACGTAACGTTATAATTATTAAATTACAATTTATCGATTACATGCTGATTTTTCACAAATTTAATTATATTATATTTTTTTATATTATATTTTGTCATTCTTGTGTGCATTCACAAAATGATTTTTTATTGATTTGATGACCAGCAGTAATCACATTTTATTTTATTTGTACAAATTTTACTCTTCCATTTTTCCACTTTATTATTTTCTAAAAGATTACAAGAAATATATTTTACTTAGACGTTTGAGAATTTTGTCCTATCAAGTGGTAATGAATTGTTTTATTTTACTGATAAGAGGCAGGTCTAAAATTGAGATAAGAAAAATATAGAAATTCCTGAATGTTAAACGATATTCAATTTAGTTTTCTGGAAATACATTTTTTTTTTAGAAAAATGAAAAATTTTTTATTTTTGATATTGTTTTATGCAACTTTATAAATCGAATAGTTAAGTGCAATATATATATATGTGTTCATATAGAAAAGTGACCGTTATTTTTTTCAAATTTTTGAAAAAATTCACTAACACTATCAAATTTTCAATACAAAAAACTGAGCAACTCAACTGAGCTATGGTCGTCGCATGGTCGTCGCTCAGTTGTATGAACACATATATATATATTGGTTAAGTGAAACATTTTAAACAGCATTTTTTGCAGTCTCAATGAAATAGCATCAGACATTGAACGTAAAAGTGATTCGAATGTACAAATAGAAACGGTTGAGAGGAAAAGAAAAAGAAGCAGCATTAACTTTCACTAGTCACTTATAACATGTTGCCAATGATATTAAATCAAGAAAAGTAAAAAGAGATTTATTTGCAAACAAAAGCAACTTAAAGTAGAAATTATTTTTTTTAGTTTAATTTGATTTTCGATCAAGTTCAGCTTCTGTTTTTCTTTTGTTGCATACATTAAATTTTTGACAAGAAGTTTGGTATTCTTTTTTTCATAAGCGATAAGCTAAATGATAAATTAAAAATCTATTTGTTTTTCTTGTTTTCATAAAAAGATAATGATGACAATTAAGAAAACAATCACAATGTTTTTAACTCTACTTTGAGGTTCAACTATATCTTTAATCTACGTAATATATGACATTGTGAAACTAAAATTATCATTTTAATACTGTTGAAATGGTGATTTAGAGAATATGATCATGAATGTAGAAACTTTTTGCTTAATTGTAGTCCATTTATCTCAATGACAAAAAATAAAGCTCCATGAACTCTTCGTGATTTTTGATTTTCCAAAAATAATTTGGAATAAACCATCTTTAACTAATTTTTTCAATGCTAGCTAGTTTGTTTTAATTTTTGAAAATTAATATACATTAATCTAATGCAGATTGGAAAAAGGTAAAAGTCGTTCATGACACAATAATGAAAAAAGTGTATATAGGAAGTACGCATGGCTGACCAGCAATTTAATTTTTAGTTTGAATTACATTATCATATTCTGCTCAGAAAAACGCAAATAAAAAAAAAAGAATTTTGGAGATGGAAATTTAA
Source organism: Chironomus striatipennis (assembly GCA_026123125.1). Taxonomy (NCBI): domain Eukaryota; kingdom Metazoa; phylum Arthropoda; class Insecta; order Diptera; family Chironomidae; genus Chironomus; species Chironomus striatipennis. Next base: position 26,114,511 of record CM047394.1, on the reverse strand, counting down.
TTCTGCTTTATTTAAACAAATTTAGTTTTAAAAACGATTAATTTGGATTTTTAAATAGCCTGTACTTTTCTAAATTTTTTTCTTTTAGATTCTTTTTTGCACCTTAAATTCACACAAAGTTGAAATGTCAAAATTATTAGGTGGACAAATAGGTTTGGATGACTTTATATTTGCTCATCGAAAAGGAAGACCAAAAGAAATTGAAATTTTAAAATCTGAAGATGCTCTTGGACTTACAATTACTGACAATGGAGCTGGCTATGCATTCATTAAACGAATAAAGGAAGGAAGTGTAATTGATAAAATACCACATATTCAAGTAAATATTCATTAAACTTTAAAATGAACCAGAAACTTTACACTTTTTTTTTGTTGCAAATTTAGGTAGGTGATCATATAGAAAAACTTGACGGAGTAAGCGTTGTTGGAAAAAGACACTATGAGGTTGCTAGACTTTTAAAGGATATTAAGACAGGATCAACTTTTACAATGCGATTGATTGAGCCACTTAAATCAGGATTTCAAACAATAGCTCCAAGAAGCGGCGGAAAACAAGGAAGTAAAAAAAGTTTTGGAACTGGCAAAGAAACATTAAGATTTAAAGCTAATGGAAATGTATCTATAGAAGATGAGGTTCAAAATGCTCAAGATATATTAAATTTGAGAAAAATAATGTCAATTTTTCAATTTTCAGCATGATGATGCGACACAGTCGGGGATTGACGCCATCAATATTTTATTAGATCAGTTCTTTGGAATAAATGGTAAAAAATTTATTGAATAATTTATTATTCCAAATCTAATGATGAATAAATAATTTTCAGATAGCGAATTGGCAGCTCAAATTTGGGATCTAGGAGCAAATAAAACAAATTCCATGGATTTTGCTGAAGCAATAGATAATTCTGATTTAGAAGCTTTTGGTTTTACTGATGATTTCATAATTGATTTATGGGGGGCAATAACAGATGCAAGAACAGGAAGAATCAAAAGATAAAGAAAATTTGTGAATTAATAAAAAAATCAAATTTTTATATATTTTTATATTTAAAAATACTGTATATATGTATTTTTTTGAATTTTAATGAAACCATATTTTTTTTTTTGTAATAAATGAATCATCTTTTATATAAATATTATTTCTACTTACTAGCTGTATTAGAGATAAATGCATAAATATAAATAAACATTATATTAAATAATTAAAGCTCTGGCGATTTTTGAGCTTTATTTTTTTTCTACTTTAAAAGTTATCAAACATGAAATAACGAATATTTTCAATTGTGTAAAGTATATTATAGATTTTTGAAAAAGAGAATTCTCGCAATTTTTCACTCTCAATTGCTGTTTACAAACCTGCGCATAAATTCAACCGATAACGATAATATTTCACAAATTTTGTTAGTCTTCAATAAGAACTGGTAGTGTAAAGATGAGTTTTACGTGTTTTTGTGATTACAAATCAAAGTTTATTTGAACGATTATTTAAATAAATAAAAATATAGTGTCAAAAGCACAAAATGTCAAGTATTTTAATTTTTCAAATATCTGATTAAAGATAGCTATTATTTAAAAATTGAGCAAAAGGATGAGATATTTTCATTCCAATTCAAATTGAGAAACAATGGATTTAACTACGTCACCTTTTTTGATGAAAAACACCAATAAGCAAACGTTGATATTTAATTTCAACAATGTTGTTTCTGAACACTGTGAGGACGAAGATGAATCATCGGAAATTTTAATTGGTAATCATTTAATTTGTGTGAAAAAAATGTCCTTTTATTTCAATTCAAATCAACCAATTATTACCATAGAGTAAGAAGTAAAAAACACATTAAAAAATAAAAAAAGTTGATGTATATAATTCACATACTATTGTTAAATACAATAAAATAATTTAATTTGTTACATGAACCAAAAGTTTTTGGAATGAAAAAAAGCTTATAAGCTTCAGGCAATAAAATAAAAATCAGCTTAAATAGCAAGGGATAAACACATTCCAAGGTTTAATACAAGTTCATTCAAATTACAAATCATCCCGATAGCTAATTTTCGAGAAAATTCATTTTGAAAACTTGTCAAGTTGTTAAGTCATTGAGTTTTAGAAATGACATTGAAAATGTAAAAAAAAACTGATTTATAATTTCGTATAACCATGGAAGGTGATTGTTTTCTTATTCATAAGTATGAAAAAGAACCATATATTTTTATGATTTTCACTTGTTGATTATAATTCATATCCTTTATATCATATAAAGTATGTATACTTTATTAATATTATCGATTATTGGTTTTCTTATTTAAATTTTTTAAAAAATTTACTAAAAATGGCAAACAATTAATGAAAATATTTTTGTTCAAAGAAAAAAATTAGTATTTTACGGACTAAGTACATAAATAAAAGGAATAAAAAAAATATAAAAATATAATAATATATAGAACGTGCCAAAGTGGAAAATGTCGTTCAAATTGATTTCGCACGAATTTTTTTCTACGTTTATTCTTCGTTAGAAAAATCACTTTTATCTATTTTAAATTTTATATCAAGAAATTGAATGGAATCTTTCTTTTGGAAGCTTCAAAGAAAAAATTTCTTTTCCTAATACTTTTATTAAATAATTTAAATTTTTTATCCAGTTCTTATGATTTTTTTTTGACAACTTTCTGATCTCATTAATATTTTTTTTTTTGAATTGTGATTTTTAATCTAATTTGAATTTCATTCTCAAAAAATATCTATAAATGATTTATAATTTTTAATGACTCAAAATTTTATTTTCTCTTTTTAGCATTTAGAATAAAATTATTTTGTAGTCATATTCCACTAAAAATTTTATATAAATAAAAATATATTAAGAAGTTTACCAAATTAATGTAAGTTACAAATTTTTTGCAAATTTTATAGAAAAATAATTGTAAATCAATTTCAACAATCCTTTTCCCTTAATATATACCATATTTAAATTTTGGTTCAAAACAAATATGCAATAAGATACCAATGTCCCTACATATATTGGATTGACTATGACTCTAATACTTCAAACGTGAATCCATTAGCACGAAGATTTTTTATTAAATTTGTTTTTTTAAATGCAGCACCAGGTGCAAGAACTCCGCCAATTTCTGCCATATTTTTCCGTTCATTTAAAATTGTTTTTGCCGAGAGTAAAATTGCGACTGAAGTAGCTCCATATGCTGGGTTTCTACCACTAACTCTAACCTTAATTTTTTTATTCAATGAAACTGATTTGTTGAAGTCTGTATCTAATGTTCCTTCATCCCATCCTTGACCAAACAAAATTACTTCAAAATTTGTTTGATCCATTTTTTCCTCTTTTGGACCATTCTTAGAAAAAACACCAAATGTGAAAATTTCAGGATATTTATAGAGAAAATTTCTTGTAAAACTCAATGGTGATAGCAAAATTATAAAAAATCCAATTAAAATGCATCCAATAACTTCATAAATTTTATTCAAAACAAAATATGAATGCAATTGAACAGGGCGCTTTTTCTCATTTTCATAAAAATATCTCTGTGATCTTACAACTGTTGATGGATCAGGTTCAATTAAAGGAACACACCATCGACTTTTATTTGATATGTTTTGTTTATGAATCAATCGATTATTTAGCTTTGGCTTTAATGTCGGTAAAGGATTTGGATATAACTGACGACGTAATTTAATCATTTCAAAGAAATTAGCTACAACTTGTATCCCAGAAAAATATGTTCCTTTATTTAAATTTGCTCCTGAGTGATCAGAACCTTTGTCCATATATATTCTTAAATAACTTTCAACAGAATTTAAAGTTCCTTTAAAATTTTCTTCCATAAAATTAATTCCCATTTCAACAGGAATGGATTCAAGACCACAAGCTGAAATAATATAAATTCCTTTTTCTCGAGCAAGGTCATGGTATTTCAATTGCATTTTCTCTATAAACTGTGGTTCTCCAGATAGATCTACGTGACTTGTAGCTGAATCTATACAAGCTTTCACAACGACTTCACCGTATAGATAGTATGGACCACAACAATTTACAATAACTTTTGCTTGCGTAGTCATTTCCTTTATTGATTTCTCATCCTCGACATCAGCTATAATGATGGGAATTTTTGACAAATCAGCTTTCGTATTATTTCCCACTTCATGCAAGATATTTTCCAATTTTTCTTTATTTCTTCCGGAAATAGCCCATTTTAAGCCATCCAAAATTTTCACTGCTTCGCGAATAGCAAATTTTCCAGTATATCCGGAGGCTCCAAAAATTATTACATCATAATTTCTTTGCATTTTATCAAAATTATCTGGTTTCCTTTATCAAGTTTTTTTATACTTTAAGCAGCTTTTCAAAAGATAAATAAATTTTGTACTTTAAACTAAAGGCACAATCAAATTGGAAAAAATTTATATTTATATTAAATATTATTACTTTTAAAATTCTCAGTTTATTCGTTTTACAAGACAAAATTATATTCTTTGAAATTAATAAACATTTAATTTTTTAAAAACTTCGACAGTTAACACAAATTAGATTCGTTTAGTATTAATTGAAAACTAAAAATCAGATTTAAACAACATCAGTTTTTATTAGTTGTAATTTTCGAAAACTTTTTCGATATTTTCGGTATCATTTTCACATGTATGCTGTTATGATGTATACAAGCACACTAATAATCATCTGTTACTCAATACAGCTGTATTCTATTTTCTTCAATTACCTATGCACGTTGGTATATTCCAATATATCCATATATTTTCATTTTTTTACTCTTAATATTGATACATTGAAATTATTATTGATCAGTTTCTCAAATAATTCATACGTATATCAGTTGTCATCATTTTTCTTAAAGTCAATGCAATAAGTTTGATTTTCAAATTAAAAAAAATTGATCCTTCCAAAAATATGAAAAAGTTTTTTGCATTAATAAAATTTAAAGGTAAATGCAAATCGATGATATTTGGTTTCAAAATTTTAGAAATTTATATTTTTTGTGAATTTATTCTAAAAAAAGTGCGAAAGAAAGATAATCTTGCCAATCGAATCTATCATTTTCAAAGGTTATTAGTAAATTTTGTTTGTATTTCGAAAAAAAAAAAAAAATAAAAAATAAATAAATAAAAAATAAAATAAATAAAAAAAATGATAGAAACCTGATTAAATTGAAAATTGTAAGACAAGTAGCCAAGTAGTTTAACGCACGTGTTTTCTTGCTGCTAATGTGGAGTAGCGGGAATTTCATTCTCATAAAATTATCCTCATGCATGCATGTAAGAAATACTTTAGTGAAGTGAGAGAATTATTTGTTTATAATTTCATTAGTAAGCTAGAAGACGAGCAGGTAGTTTTGAGCGCATGGTATGCTCGAATTTTGACTCAACAGTTTATTATTTTTCTTCCTCTCGTCAAATGTAACTATGAAGAAACAAAAATCTATTTTTCTCTCCTGCGAGAAATATGAAAAAATTTCGCCATACAATTTTCTCGCTGATTCAGTTGCGGTCGTACTCTTGGTGTGTTGAAACGTCAAGTCAAAAAAGCTAAGATTAAAACTCATAGTGATCGATTTCGTTCCTTATTTCATAAGGCAACATAAGTTAGATAAAAAAAAATATTATAAAATCTGTTGAACTTTGAGAAGTGTATTCAAAATAAATATATTCAGTTAACAACGCAAAGATGATTCTAAAAATAAATTTTGTGTATACATAAAGAAAAATGACATTGAATTATTCATACAAGACAAAATAGAGATCAGGAATAAGAAATGCTGTGTGATGTGTGAAAAATATGAAAATTACTTGCGAATAAATTGAGAATAATTTTTTTACATAACGCCTTCGTAAATAAACCCGAGAAAACATGCACAAATTAATGGAAATGAAAAGACACGACAGTAACTCAAAGTGTGAATTACACGAAGACGACAACAAAAATGAAATATTATCAGGTAGTTATTTTCTTTATCGTGCGTATTGCATCGATAGGAGATATAAAGAAGAAAGGAAATATTATTACTACAAATAAATAGAAGCAACACATTAAAAAAGTATATAAGTATATATCATTTGGTTATGCCTTAAGTAAGATAGATTAGATAGCGTTATGTGAATCACATTTTTATGCCACAATTTTCGATACTGACCAAAAGAACAAATTTTCATTTATAATCTACAATTTATATTACATCAACTTTTTGTAAAAGTTAAAGTCGTTATCTGATTGTTATGATTGGTACTGTATTATGAAAAGGCATTATAATGTTCAACCTTTTTGAACCTTTATATATGGAATGAATTTTTTAAAATAGAATTTAATATCTGATGAGTTCTAAAAACATTTATATATTATATGCTTGTATTCAATTTACACTCTTAAAAACTAAAAGTTAAAAATGATACGCACTTAAAATTCTCATTTCAAAATTTTTATTTCACTCTTCGTCTCTATTAAGATAAACTTTGAAATAATGCCCAGAGAAAACATAATTTATTATTCATTTCCTTGTGATAAATATTTTTCTTTCGCCCTCGTATTTTTAACACATTTTTAAGATTTCAGTTAGAAAAGCGCGATTGTCTTTACTTTGTCCGTAACTTTATAAAATCATCTGTGGTTGCTAGAAGATTTGTAAGCAAACCCTAATTGTCTTCAAATTTAATAAGGTGTAGAAAGATTGGAGAAAGGATTTTAAAAATGGCCACTTCCTTTCTGTGTTAAAGTCGATTGAAAATAATAATGCTCATGCTTTTAATAAATTTTTCATATATATGACAGACTTTCCTTACAAGCTTTTAAATTTTTTTTACATATAGCTTAATGGTATTTTCTGAATACATATGCCAGAAGTTCTGCAATATTTAAATGCGCTTCTGTACTGCATTTAAACAGTCATTTACATCAGTGGAAATAGTATGAAAAATGTGATTTAATGAAATGAGATAAAATGATGAATGCTCATTACAACGACTATTATGATAAAGAGCGTATATTTTTTTTTTATTTTAAAAATTTTCAATAATTCTCTCACTTTATTAACTTATAGGTGATATATAAGAAAATAAAATCAGTCAAAATACTATTTTTATTATTAGAAAATTATTTTTTAATAGTTCTCTTTATAAATAGAATGAAAGAAAACAATTTTTCATCATTCACTGAGTAAATTATTAATATCATGATGACAATGAATTTTATAGGGACTTTTACAACACATATTGTGTAAATTTAACTTAAAATTACCATCTTAAATAGAAACAATAATTAAATTGTTAAAATAATCATATTAACATGATTTGATTTGTGGAAATATGAACATACGTGGCACTAATTTTCCTCCAATTAACATAGCGCTAAAAACTGGAGAAAAAAGAAGAGTGAAAATATCTGTCAACATGACAAAGTGTTGGAAAAGAGAAAATGGAAAAAATGTATGACATAAAATTCTGCCCCATTTCCTTCCACAACACATCACGTATTGCAAAAAATTTACACGATTCGTAAAAATTTATCTCATCCGTAAATAATTTTTCATGACATAATCAAATTTTTTAAAGACGATTTTCTTAACACATTAAACATTTTTGTGCGTAAAATTTCCATTTATATTTGTTCTTTCTCTTTAAAAAATCCTACGAGAGAAGAAATAAGATTTATTTGATATCATATTACTAATTTATATAGAAAATGTAAAAAAATAAAAGAAAATTCAGCATGCTTAGAACATCATATAGAATATAATTTTCATATGCGACATTAAAACATTGTTGGTATTTGATTCTTAACAATAATTTTCACAACAGCTCGAACGAATGGGCGAGAGAAAAAAAAAACAAAACAAAGAAAACTTCAACAGGTGTTTGGAATAGTTCCAAACTCATTATTGTACTTCATAGAAAGCTGTATATTTTTTTTTTCTTTTCACTCAATGGACTACGAAAATGTATGAGATGTGATCTTATTGACTTCATATGAGTTTTTTCAAATATTTCATTCAAAGTTTTGTTAATTTGTGATATTTTTATTATCCTATTAGGTATTATTATTATTATTATTATTATTATTTATGTTGTCATTTATTAATTAATAATTCAAAAATTAATTTTCTTATTAGGTTATTTATAATTAGTTATGGTTTAACACGCCTATTAAAATCGAATATTTATGTTTGAATTCGCTTCCTCGAAAATTTTTCCAAGAAATTTATTTGTTCTTCTTGCTGTTCATTCAAAAATATTAAAACTGTTTTCGAGATGACGAAACCGATCGATTTTTAGCCCAAAGAATAACGGTCAAATTTTTAAAAAAAAGTTTAGCCGGCTAAAGCCGACTAAAGACGGCTAAAGAGAGAATTTTCCATTTATGAAAAATAATGAAATCTTATTAAATATTTTATCATTTTTTAAACTTTTAATCTGTTTTTTTTTTTTTCCTTAACATAATATAAAAATAAATTGAAAATCGGACTAATATATAAAATTTGGATTTAAAACTTAATAAAAAACGATTTTTTCACATTCATTTTCTTATTTGTGATGAAAAGTCCCTCAAAAAACCGAATTTTTACATCGATTTTCTTAATTAGGATGAAAAACGCACCGGAAAAATGATTTTACATTTTACATCATCGTTTTAAATCTCATTACATTTCAAAAGTAAAAAATCATACCTTTAGCTGATTTTAGTCGGCTTTAGTCGTCTTTAGCTAAGAAAAAACGTGATTTTTAAAGCCGACTAAAGCCGGCAAAAGATGGCTTCGCCCTCTGCTGTTTTCTAAAAAAACGTTTAATCCTTAAGCAGAAATTCCTAGTTTTTAAAACAAAATACAATAATGACTGTAAACATAAAAAAGCGTGTAAAAAATCATAAAAATAGTTGTAAAGCGGAACACGCTTTATGAAAATATTCACACTGTTCATACTAGAAATGCTGTTTTATGGGTATAACTAATATTTCTAATTTGCTGCTTCAGGTTTACAGTAATGTTTTGTTACAAAATTCACAAAAATTTTTGTGTGAAGTATAACAAAAAAATCTAAATATTAAAAGTTGTTGTTCAATTGAGCGAAGCTCGAAAAAAAAGTTTGAATACAGTTCAAACTTGGTTGATAAAAGCTCATAAATTTTTATCTCCTTAACGAAGCGAACCCAGTGAAAGTTACTTACCTTGACTTTAGACTTCTAAATTAATGAGAAAAAAAATGAAAAAATGTTCAGCTGGAATACAGAAAATTTTATATAATTCATTCAGAAGTTAGAAAATAAGCTAAAATATATTTGCAATTTTTCCAAAATTTTTATTTAAAATAATTTTTTCGAATAAAAAATAGGGTCAAATTATACATTTTAAATTTATTTTTTGTTTGTTGATTGACGAACATTGTTCGTTCAATAAAAGTCCTTCTCCTCTTATTGTCCCACTCTCTTTCGATTTGATTTTGTCAGTTTGGCCTTTAAACTAAAAAAAAAAACAATAATTAGTTATTAAAGACTTGCTTAGATGTGATTTATCGCTTACATGCACGCTTTGGTCCTATTACACGAAAACTTGATGACACATTGACTTGATGAGACATGCTGACACGTTGAATCCCGATGACACTGCAAAGATAAAGAAAAGAAAGAAAAAAAAGTACATACGCACACACAAACGTTCAACCGCGACGCGAACCCATAATTCATCAAGAAACCATTTTCATTCAATTCCTTGTGACCCACAAGGTACCCTCAAAACCAGAAATTATTGGTAAAGGTTCAGCTCTCATTTTGATTTCCACCATCGAATTTACACCAACCGCACCATACCACCGGAATTACATACATGCCCCGGTATGGTCGCTAAGTTGGGAGGGAAACGAAAGCTTAGAACAAAACTATTCTGATCCCACCCACAAAAGAATTGCAGTTTCATACTGTCACTCGCTGTCACGTTCTCTACATTCCGATTGTAAAGCTGTAATTCCGTAAACGGCATGGACTTTACGCTCGATGATATAGAGCTCTCGCTCGGCACTCTGGACAATAATCCCCATACAACCTCCGTGGTCCAATAATTTCTTTTGATACGATAATTTGTGAAATCAAAGGAATTTCACGAAAACAATTTCCCGATAAATTATAGATTTTTACCAACCCCGAACCGAAACCTCGAACGCGAAAACCCAAATTATACTCACAGGACAATGACGATGGCGTATTCCTATCCCGATGGTTCGATGACTCCGACGAACGACGATTACCCTTCTTGATCACACGATGAATGACTGTGGACGATGTCTCCTGATATCCCGTTGGCACGATGAATCCGACGACGACGATTTCCTTTCCTGATAATCCGATGATTCTGACGGTGACGATTTCCTTTTCCAATGACACGATGGCAGTTCCTGAAATTTCTAGAAATAAAAAAAGTTATTAGTTCTTTTTGTCCTTTTGCGATTCATTTTTAAAACTTATCTCACACAGCAACGAGGACAATAACTTCCTCTTTGACTTCCTGTTCGATGACGATGAACTCCTATCCCAATTACACGTTTACTTGATGAGACTTGCTGACACGTTGAATCCCGATGACACTGCAAAGATAAAGAAAAGAAAGAAAAAAAAGTACATACGCACACACAAACGTTCAACCGCGACGCGAACCCATAATTCATCAAGAAACCATTTTCATTCAATTCCTTGTGACCCACAAGGTACCCTCAAAACCAGAAATTATTGGTAAAGGTTCAGCTCTCATTTTGATTTCCACCATCGAATTTACACCAACCGCACCATACCACCGGAATTACATACATGCCCCGGTATGGTCGCTAAGTTGGGAGGAAACGAAAGCTTAGAACAAAACTATTCTGATCCCACCCACAAAAGAATTGCAGTTTCATACTGTCACTCGCTGTCACGTTCTCTACATTCCGATTGTAAAGCTGTAATTCCGTAAACGGCATGGACTTTACGCTCGATGATATAGAGCTCTCGCTCGGCACTCTGGACAATAATCCCCATACAACCTCCGTGGTCCAATAATTTCTTTTGATACGATAATTTGTGAAATCAAAGGAATTTCACGAAAACAATTTCCCGATAAATTATAGATTTTTACCAACCCCGAACCGAAACCTCGAACGCGAAAACCCAAATTATACTCACAGGACAATGACGATGGCGTATTCCTATCCCGATGGTTCGATGACTCCGACGAACGACGATTACCCTTCTTGATCACACGATGAATGACTGTGGACGATGTCTCCTGATATCCCGTTGGCACGATGAATCCGACGACGACGATTTCCTTTCCTGATTATACGATGGTTCTTCCGATGATGAGCTCTGGTTACTCCTCAACCCGATGACACGATGGCAGTTCCTGAAATTTCTAGAAATAAAAAAAGTTATTAGTTCTTTTTGTCCTTTTGCGATTCATTTTTAAAACTTATCTCACACAGCAACGAGGACAATAACTTCCTCTTTGACTTCCTGTTCGATGACGATGAACTCCTATCCCAATTACACGTTTACTTGATGAGACTTGCTGACACGTTGAATCCCGATGACACTGCAAAGATAAAGAAAAGAAAGAAAAAAAAGTACATACGCACACACAAACGTTCAACCGCGACGCGAACCCATAATTCATCAAGAAACCATTTTCATTCAATCCCTTGTGACCCACAAGGTACCCTCAAAACCAGAAATTATTGGTAAAGGTTCAGCTCTCATTTTGATTTCCACCATCGAATTTACACCAACCGCACCATACCACCGGAATTACATACATGCCCCGGTATGGTCGCTAAGTTGGGAGGGAAACGAAAGCTTAGAACAAAACTATTCTGATCCCACCCACAAAAGAATTGCAGTTTCATACTGTCACTCGCTGTCACGTTCTCTACATTCCGATTGTAAAGCTGTAATTCCGTAAACGGCATGGACTTTACGCTCGATGATATAGAGCTCTCGCTCGGCACTCTGGACAATAATCCCCATACAACCTCCGTGGTCCAATAATTTCTTTTGATACGATAATTTGTGAAATCAAAGGAATTTCACGAAAACAATTTCCCGATAAATTATAGATTTTTACCAACCCCGAACCGAAACCTCGAACGCGAAAACCCAAATTATACTCACAGGACAATGACGATGGCGTATTCCTATCCCGATGGTTCGATGACTCCGACGAACGACGATTACCCTTCTTGATCACACGATGAATGACTGTGGACGATGTCTCCTGATATCCCGTTGGCACGATGAATCCGACGACGGCGATTTCCTTTCCTGATAGTCCGATGATTCTGACGGTGACGATTTCCTTTTCCAATGACACGATGGCAGTTCCTGAAATTTCTAGAAATAAAAAAAGTTATTAGTTCTTTTTGTCCTTTTGCGATTCATTTTTAAAACTTATCTCACACAGCAACGAGGACAATAACTTCCTCTTTGACTTCCTGTTCGATGACGATGAACTCCTATCCCAATTACACGTTTACTTGATGAGACTTGCTGACACGTTGAATCCCGATGACACTGCAAAGATAAAGAAAAGAAAGAAAAAAAAGTACATACGCACACACAAACGTTCAACCGCGACGCGAACCCATAATTCATCAAGAAACCATTTTCATTCAATCCCTTGTGACCCACAAGGTACCCTCAAAACCAGAAATTATTGGTAAAGGTTCAGCTCTCATTTTGATTTCCACCATCGAATTTACACCAACCGCACCATACCACCGGAATTACATACATGCCCCGGTATGGTCGCTAAGTTGGGAGGGAAACGAAAGCTTAGAACAAAACTATTCTGATCCCACCCACAAAAGAATTGCAGTTTCATACTGTCACTCGCTGTCACGTTCTCTACATTCCGATTGTAAAGCTGTAATTCCGTAAACGGCATGGACTTTACGCTCGATGATATAGAGCTCTCGCTCGGCACTCTGGACAATAATCCCCATACAACCTCCGTGGTCCAATAATTTCTTTTGATACGATAATTTGTGAAATCAAAGGAATTTCACGAAAACAATTTCCCGATAAATTATAGATTTTTACCAACCCCGAACCGAAACCTCGAACGCGAAAACCCAAATTATACTCACAGGACAATGACGATGGCGTATTCCTATCCCGATGGTTCGATGACTCCGACGAACGACGATTACCCTTCCTGATCACATGATGAATGACTGTGGACGATGTCTCCTGATATCCCGTTGGTACGATGAATCCGACGACGGCGATTTCCTTTCCTGATTATACGATGGTTCTTCCGATGATGAGCTCTGGTTACTCCATAACCCGATGACACGATGGCACTTGGATTTCACGATGACTCTGATGACGATTGAACTTCTGTTCCAAATACACGTTGACTTGATGATACGTTGTTTCGATGAGACATGTTGACACGATGAGACTCGATAACATTGCAAAAGTAAATAAAAAGAATTTACAGATATATTATGGGTTCTTTCTAAACCTGAAACGAAACCAATCTCGCGTAAACCCAAATTATACTCACAAGAAATAACGATGATGTAGTGCTTTCCCGATGATCCGAAGACGATTTTTCTTCCTGATCACACGATGGTTCTATCGATGATGAGCTCTGGTTTCTTCATAACCCGATGATATGATGGCACTTGGATTTCACGATGATGACGATGAACTCTTATCCCATCCTATCCCAATTACACGTTGACTTGATGTAACGTTACTTCGATAAGACATGTTGACACGTTGAAGCTCGATGGCACTGCAAAAATAAAAAATAGAATATTGATAAATTATGGGTCCCTTTCAATCCCGAAATGAATCCACAAACGCGTAAACCCAAATAATACTCACACAGCAACGAGAACAATAATTTCCTACACTAGCGAGACGATGATTCTGGCTGAAGACTTGACTTGCCAGGTTTGCTTCTTAATTCGAATGCCAGATCTTAAGCAATCGTTCTTGATGATATTCGATGGCACTTGATTGCTTTTCTCTTGTTGTTCGCATGAGAAAAAAATCCAGAGAATCAAATACAGATATACAAACAAAGATTTTCAATATAGGGTTGATCGATATCCTGTAATTTAAAAATCATTTTATTAATTTGCTGAAAATTTTCAAAGATGGAAAAAAAAATAATCCAAGCAATCAATGAAAAATCTGCCAATTGGAAAGAAAATTTATGAAAATGTTTAATTCCAATTCAGAACCTGATTGCAAGTCACGAAATTCCGTTTGCCAATTACAAGCAAGTGTGGCAAATATTTTATTACAATCCTTTACTTACTATGAATTCCTTAATGACTTTGAAGTTATTCACGGCGACCAATTCGTTGATTCATTCTCATAAATTTTCAGACTCGAAAAATTTGGCTCTAATTTGTAAGCTAGCAGTTCTTATTCCTTCATAATTTTCTTTGCATCTTAACTGTTAACAGACAAGACGTCTTCCTAATAACTGGTAGCACTCAGTCACGGAGAAAATTTAAAACGATGTTACTCCTTCTGTTGTTGAACTCACAATGAAAAAATTTGGGAAAATTTCAAAATTTCATTTTTCAAAGGTTGCTTTTTTATTGATTTTTTACAATTTCAAACAAAATGAGCGAATAAACACAAAAATGTTAAAATTTCATTATTAACATCATGTTGAAGCATGAAAGGTACAGTAAAAGTTGTTAAAGAGAAAAACTAATGATCTGTAATTTCTAAAGAAGCTTAAAAATCAGAAAATCAAGACAAAAACAAATTTTAACTCGAAAATCTTGAAATGCAATTGATATTTCAAAAAAATTAATTGCCCAATTTTTAAGCAGATGACACTTCAAATAGACAGATTTTTCTGCAACGTTCCGTTCTTATACATAATAATTAAAAATTTTAATTACTGTTGTGTAAACTTCTCTTTTATAAAAGGAATATTTTATTTAATTAAACAAAGAAACACACCTTCACTCGCTTCGCTTCGTTCAGGATGTAAAAATTTGAGAGCTTTACTTTATTTCGTTTCCTTTCGTTCGTTTATTACAGATCATAGGAGTGTCGAACTCCACTCCGCTTCGCTTCGTTCCATATAACTTTTATAAAAAACAAGAATATAAACTTCACTTCGCTTCGCTACGTTCGACTGTTATAGATTACATTATTATATTTAATAATTTTAAAACCCTACATAAGTTTAACGCGAATTTAGCATTATAACTAAAGAACAGCCTGTCTTTTTTAATTTTTCAACTTTTTTGTTGCACTAAACATGGGAATTTTTTTGTCATTTTAGCAAGCCCCAAACATGAACCCAAAAATTACACAGCAAATCTATAGACTGTTTCCAACCAGATGCAAAAAACCCAAAGCCTTAATATTGAGTTAAAGTCGAGTCATCGCTCTGATTAACTAATTAACTAAATAACAGAAAACGAAATTTTACGATTTCTCTTGCCTGAAAGCACCAAATGAGATGCGGTTTTACCGTTAGATTGATTTTTTCAGGCACAGCTTTTCCATCATAGACACTATCGGATAAAACTGTAATCCTGAAGCAGCAAGTTAGAAAATGTGGTTTTCAGTTTTACCCAAAAACAATATATCTATTTACCCAAATTGAAAATTTGGTGTGAATATGATTAATGAAATTTAATGTAATAAAAAAATTTGAAAATTGATAGGAGAAGTAAATGAGATGTGAAAATAACCAAGATGAAAAATTCATTTTGTTGATACACAATGATATTGTAATAGCATTTGACTTCGTTAGAGTGTTATCAATCATGTTATTTACATCATTGTATAAAATTGATTTCGTGACAAATATTGATCTCTTCTTCATTATTATTCATTCAACTTACATCTTTAAATACTTTACATTCATTTAGACTTTAAAAGGAAATGGTATTTTAAGATATTCCTTTCAATCTTTTTCTTTTATTAATCACTATAGAGGATTCTCAACTTGATGATTTATATACGAGATATCGAAAGCGTCTTCGAAAATCTCTCTTCATTTCTGGCTTAGGGATTTCTCTGATATCATGTCTTGTATCAATAATTCTCTGCAGTATAGGAAGCCAGGTAAATATCATCATCATATTATTAAAGTATAATACCCAAATAAATGTTTCTTTTCAATTTTCAATAAAAAGGAGCTTTTCATAAAATGATACAATTAATATTGAATTTAAATCATTTTTTTTTAAATTTCAAATATTTTTTTTTTCTTTTGTGATAAAAACTAGAGGCCGCTTAGCATATCGTTTTTAACAATTTCAAGTGCTGTCATCATAACAGTTTTAATTGCACTCCAATTCCCATCTACAATGAATTCTCATTGGATTGCAATGGTTTTTGCAGCTTGTGTAACAGCTGTGCTAGCATGCACAGCAATTATATCAGGAGGAGAAATTGCTTCCCTCCCACTTTACGCATTAATAATGGTAAGTAATGAATGTAAATTGCAGTCTCATCCTTCTAATTTCTATTGATTTTTTTTTATCTATAAAGGCAACGCATACAATGTTACCAATATCATGGCCTGTTTCTGTAATTATGGCTATAATTTTATCAATGGTTCATGTAGGATATCGAATATTTTCACTGGATGAGTTTAACTTTGCTCAGATAACTGCAGAAATAATATTTCTAGCTAGTGCAAGTGTTTCTGGCCTATATTACCGAATTATGTCTGATGCAGCTCATATTGCAACAGTTGATGGCACACGAACAGGAATAGAACATCGTGTAAAACTCGAATGTGAAAGAGAGCAACAAGAGCAACTCTTATTAAGTGTTATTCCAGCATATATAGCAGCAGAAGTCAAACGTAGCATTATGCTAAAAATGCATGAGTGTCAATCTAGTGGTCAATCCCAAACTCGATTCCACGAAATGCACGTTCAACGCCATAATAATGTCTCGATCTTATATGCAGATATTGTGAATTTTACACCTTTATCTGAGCAACTTTCAGCTAGTGATCTTGTTAAAACACTTAATGAACTTTTTGGGAGATTTGATCAACTAGCAATGGTAATGAAATATTTTTTGTTATTATCATTTTTTTTTCTTAAAAACTTTTAAATATATGTATTTTGTGTTCCTTATGAAAATAGGAAAATCAATGTTTGCGAATTAAAATTCTGGGTGACTGTTACTATTGTGTCTCTGGTTTACCGATTTCTCGACCGCAGCATGCATCAAATTGTGTGAATATGGGTTTGCAAATGATTGAAGCAATTAGGTAAAAAAATTATGTTTTTAAAATTAATTATTGAAATTGATAATTGAAAAATTAGTCAATATTAAAACAGATTAAAACATTTGTGCTATAATTTAAAAACTACATATTTTATGTCTTTAAAAATTTTTAACCACAATACGTTGCAAAATAATTCAATCCACATGACAATAATTTATTTTCTAACTTACTTTGAAAATGCATATAAATAAAAATGCAAGGAAATGCAGTTATATGTATAGAAATTGTGTCAAGAGTTGAGGGAGAAAAATTTGCATATTCTTGCATTAAAATGCTTTATCCTTAGAAATGGATGAAATTTTATTTCCATATTAAAGTATTTGCATTTTGTAGAAGAAAACCAAGATATAGTCCTTGTACAACGAGTTTTAAGTTTAAATATAAATGGAATGCAATAGAAAAGGATAGAAAATAAATCATTTGGATGAAAATTGTAATTATAAACAGTAAAAGAAATTTACATTTACTTCTATTGAATAAGAATTTTAATTGACAATTGCTAGATGTGGATACCACTTTAAACTCAATATATTTTACATTTATTAAACTTTTGTAATATTTTATACAAAAAATACAGTTTCTTTTTTCTCTTTTTCCATTGATTTTCCTTAATAATATTCAGAATTGTAAGAGAAGCAACCGGGAGTAATATAGATATGAGAATAGGCGTTCATAGTGGAAATGTTTTATGTGGCGTACTTGGTCTTCGTAAATGGCAGTTTGATGTTTGGAGCGATGATGTAACCTTAGCAAATAAAATGGAATCAGGAGGACTCGCTGGGTAGGAATCAATATTATAAAAATATTTTTAAATTATTCTAAATATCGTTAGTTATAACCCGTTTAAAATTGAAGAATATATTATTTATAAAATGTGGAAAAAGAAAAATCGATTTTCTGCTAGAAGAAATATTCAATGACAAAGTTTGATTACAATTTAATTAAGTTAAAGTAAATCAGATTTCTATCATAAAACTGTTTACTTCTATAACATTATTTTTTACATCACATCATATATAGCTTTTTTGCAACAAGTACCTATTCCATTTTTTAATATAAGAAATGTGCTTCATTTACGTGTACCCTTAAATTTATAAATATAATAGCATATGAAGGAAAATTTTGCTGCAGAAGTTAAGTCAAAATAATGAAAACTTTGGATTTTTATTTCATTCATTAAAACTTCGAAGCTGTGTATACATACAATACAATAATAATTAGATTAGTATTTTTTAAAAGACATTTTAGATTCCAATTTTATAGATACTAAAACAAGTATTTCTTTTTCGTGAATTTTTAATATCTATATTCAACAGACGTGTTCATATTACTAAACCAACTTTAGATTACTTGGGTGATAAATTTGAAGTGGAACCAGGAAATGGAGCTTCACGTGAACCATATTTAGCGGATCATAAAATTGAGACATTTCTTATTGTTCCTCCGAAGGTAAAGTATAAAATATAATTTTATTTTTAATATTATTATTTTTTTTTTATTTTTGCCCATCATGTATTCAAGAATAAAGTAGATAGTTTAACTGTAAATTATATTACATAATTTAATATTAGATCTACTATTGTAATACCCCATCAAGCATGATGGCCTAATTTTCTAAATTAAATATTAGGGCTTGCATGGTTATTTATGGGGCTTACATGTAGTGGGAACATAGTGTATGATCAAGCTCAAAAAACAAATGATATACTTAGTAATGAAAAAAAAAAATTATATAGAAATAAATATTTAGAAATTCCCAGTTCCTCAAAAATAAAAATAAAATCTCAACTCTCAATGATGTAAAAATAAAAATTCTCAATAATATAAATTCAGAATGACAGACAGAAAGAAAGGCAAAAAAATGACGAAAATTATAATTATTTCTACTTAAATATATCAAATTACAATATTCCACAATATACGTATAGAATAAGCAATG
Organism: Chironomus striatipennis; assembly: GCA_026123125.1. NCBI lineage: Eukaryota > Metazoa > Arthropoda > Insecta > Diptera > Chironomidae > Chironomus > Chironomus striatipennis. The sequence continues at coordinate 26,095,304 of CM047394.1, read as the reverse complement.
AAAATAAAGACTTTGTTTACATTACAAGTGATCATACATAGATAAATAAATGTATACAATAATGATGGATAATAATTTAATGCTATTTGCAGAAATCTTGTCAAGAATTAAATAAGCTGACAGTTCAACAAACATCGATTTGTGTATCAGAACCACCAGATTCTCCAATAAATGAATTTTCATTAACTAACGAGCAGCCTTTTATTTCATCACCTCCAATTAATATAAATATTTCACCAGTTTCACCACCGACTAGTCCAAAAGAAAATGTGGATGACGAAAGTAGTCAGCAAAAACAAGGTGAACAAGATTCATTCAGTAATGAAGAGGAAAAACAAATCCTTTTGCCGTTAAATAACACTGGACAAAATGTTCCTGCAACCATTAACGAGGAACTCGAAGATTCAACTAAAAACAAATCTTCATTGTCCCTTCCATATGAAAGTACACAAATCCCTTCTACACCATCGTCAATAAATACCAATAATCATGTCAATAGCAACGGAAATTCTATAAGTAATCATTTGCCATTATCAAATACAACATCAATGCCCAAGCCATCGTTATGTGAACGGTCTCAAAGTGATAGAAGAAAGTTGTCTGTCTCAAATATTATGAGCTTTGGTGAGCAGAGGCGTAGATCGACAAGTTCAATATTTTCTGATATGAGAAAAATGTCAATTACAAATTTTGATAGCCTCAAATCACCTGGAATCGGTGAGATTGAATCCTACCTTAATTTTCTTTTCTTCTGGAAAGTTTTCACAGATTATAATAAAAAAAAACAATATATACCTTAAAAGCTTCCATTTTCCTTTGATAATATATTATAAGTTTTAGAAATCTTCGTACAAACAATATCGAAGATTAAATTCTTCACATATAATCTGTGAGAGCTTTGTTATTTTTTTAAATCCTTAGAAAACTTTTTTTAAACAGTTTGTTGTAGATGAATGCATTATTTTGAAATTTTTTCCGAAAAAATACTTAACCCATTAATTGCGAAATTAAACAGATAAGAGTAGTATATAACTGCAACTGTTTAAATAAAAGAATTTTACAAACCATATTTTACAGTAGTCAAATCAAATCATATCATTGAATTTTATTTTCCTATATTGAATATTGAAAAGTCATATAATCTTCTGAATATCATACAAGTCTTTTAATTAAACTTTTTTTCTCATACTATACTTATATTTTTTGAATAGCTACACCAAACAATCCTTCTAGAGCTAGACCATCATCTAAAATGACGAAATATGTCGAGTGTTGGGGTGCTGATAAGCCTTTCGCTAATATTACAGATTCGAAAATGGCCAAAAATATAGGACTTGCTGTATGTTTTTTTTTTCTTTTTAAATGAAAAAATATCACATTACGTTTATTTTTAAAATTAGAGTATAGCAATGATAGAATCGAATTTATTACCAGAGGAGAGTTATTGCAATGAATGCCAATGTTGGGGAGCACCTAGAGAACTACAACCAGTAACAATGTGGTACAGAAACAAAGCGAGAGAAACAATGTATCGTTCTCAGCCAGAGCCTACATTTCGTTTTGATTTAATATGCGCAACTGTCATGTTTATTTCAATTGCTCTCATTCAACTTATTGTATTTGAAAAGCAAGTATTTAAGAAAAATTTAAAAATATACTAATATTAATTATTTTTTTTAAAATATAAATTTAGCAATATTCCTATAATTGGATCTCTAAGTGCAACAAGTATATCTATAGGATTATTTTTATATCTAAGTCACTATGAGATGTCCGAAACTTCACAGCCTGGGAACAACGGACCAGGACAGATTATATCGTCTGTTAGATCTATTCGATTAGCGATATTTATTATAACAACATCACTCATAGCAGCATGTGCTGTTTTCAATGTAATTAGTTTTGGTGAGAATTCTTCTCATGAAGGAATCTATATTACTGATATTGATGAAAATAACACCAATATTTTAAATAATACTTTGTTAAATGAGACTTTAAATAATACTTCTACGGTACCAGACCTGTCCGAGGATACGTTACTTACTACAGAGTATCCTTCTGTAATTCAAGAATTCGATATTCCACCAATATACTTATTTTTGTGCGGATTAAGTCTATCAGCAATTTCTGCATTTTTACATGCTGGTTTTATTCTAAAACTAACCATGATGTTGATAACAGTAGCTGTACAGACATTAATACTTTATACTAGCCAAAAATTCGAGGACTTTGAGACTCATGTTTATACGTAAGCAAAACAACTTTAGAAGTTCCTTTGCATAAATATTCTTTGCAAATAAAGAAGTAAAATTTAAATTTACTCATTAAAATTTTACAGTATTCAATTGCCATTGGCAATACGGGGAGGTTTGTTGCTTCTTTTGGTAGTTGCTGTCCTTCATACTCTCGATAGACAAGGCGAATTTGTTTCTCGAACAGATTTTCTATGGAAAGCTAAACTTAAAATTGAACAAGAGGAAGTTGAAACTATGAGAGGTATAAATAAAGTAAGTATTTAACTTAAAATGACAATCTGCATAACATTTTATGATACGTCCGTAAAATGTAAAATTAATTTATAGCATGACAGAATATAAATTTTCAAAACTTTATCTTCTTTTGTTTTCATGCAGATATTACTGGAAAATATTTTACCTGCACACGTTGCACAACATTTTCTTAAGAAGGAGGTGACAAAGGACTTGTATCATGAAAGTTATTCCAGTGTTGGTGTAATGTTTGCTTCAATTCCAAATTATAAGGAATTTTATGATGAAACAGATGTTAATAAGCAAGGATTAGAATGTCTTCGATTACTTAATGAAATAATTTGTGATTTCGACAAATTACTTTTAAAACCAAAGTTTAGTGGAATTGAAAAGATTAAAACTATTGGAAGCACGTATATGATTGCAAGTGGATTAAGACCAGGAAAAGAAGAAGGAGCTTTCGTAAGTTTTTAATTTTTTTCACGATATTTAAATTACTAAAATTTTATTGTTTTTCTCAGAGCACGAAGTCGATGAAATTTTGTATGAACTCCGCCATACAAATTTGACAAAAAATCCGAGTCGACTTCGAGTTCTGGTTTTTCTACACACTTTCTATACACTTAACTTTGAGAAAAAGAGAAAAGAAACAAGAAAATAATTCAAATCCTTTTTGTTTGCATTCATTATAAATGATTTCCTTCTTTATTTTCGCATGCTTCCGATTTTTCCTTTCTTATTCTAATTCTATTCGGAAATATTTTCTTCGTTTATTCAGAAGAATAATGAGGCGGTAAGTTGAGTAGTACTAATATAAGTATAGTATAATTATATATTGTGGTCAGATAAATTTTGTTTTTTCACATTCAATGTTACAACCATTCAATGCTACCAGTTTCAAGTATTCTTTCAAAATTTAAATGCAGTGATATATGTACTTATGTGTATAAAAATATTCAAGAAAGAAAATTTTTCCATAAAAACTTATTTTAAAATTTTAATTTCGTGTTTTTATATAGGATGCAAAACGAACTGAAGAACATAATGTGGTCATTTTGGTCGATTTCGCAATCTCTTTGATGCAGACACTTGATACAATCAATCGAGAAAGTTTTCAACGTTTTCGATTACGTATTGGATTAAATCATGGACCTGTTATTGCTGGAGTGATTGGTGCTCAAAAACCTCAATACGGTAGATATTAAAAAACTTATTTTTCGATACAATATATATTGTCATTATTTTCTGAATCTCTTAAACGATAAAGTACTTTGAAGTTGTTTATTTGTATGAAAATATTCTTTTCCCTAACATATAAAGAGTATGCTCATTTTGTTGAGTATGTTATTATTTCATGTAGAAATGTCATTTTTTATATTAATGTAAATTAATATGAACATATTTTTTATTTTTATTATTATATTCATTAAACTTCCTAGATATTTGGAGCAATACAGGTTTGTATAATATTATTTATGTTTAATTATAATTTTTAATGTTTTCAAATGTCAATTTGGTTTTATTCTTATGTTTTATAGTTAATGTAGCATCTAGAATGGATTCTTGTGGCGTTTTAAACAGACTTCAGGTAGTTAGTCATATGCTATTTTGTTATAATTTTTTTACTAAATGTTAAAATTTTGTTACAATAAAGACCACAGAGAATACCGCAAAAGTTTTGATGGCAGCAGGATATGGATGTGACTGTAGAGGACCGATTCATGTAAAAGGAAAGGGAATCTTAACAACATACTTTGTTAAAACACCATTTGATGATAAATTATAATTTGCATTTACTAAATTTAACTGTAATGATCAATCATGAACATGCTAATGTATGATATTATTACGTGAAAATATCGATAATAAGATGTTTCAATCAGCATCTATAAGTAAAGTTTATTTTTCTCTACCAATATTGATTATAATATAAATTAAAAGAAAAGAAAACTGAGCAAAGTTCCCTAAAAGTCATTTAAAAATCAACAGCCTCATTAATAAAGAAACTTTTCAAATTGAAACATTTATTAATAAGATGATTATTTTTTTTTCTTGTGATATAAATATATTTTTTGTTTTCCTTTGTGGCTAAATTAAAGAATGAAAGTACAAATTATTTTGTCAAAGATTTAAGTTGTTATTCCTAATACCTAGTACATTTTTTAAAAAAAATTGATTTTGTTAATGCATTGAATTCGAATTGAAACACTTTTCTATGAATTTACATATTTTTTATTACTAAATTCAATTTTCAATAGAAAAATAGAAAGCGAAGTTTTAAAGTCTGACTTTATAATGCGAAGAATTTAAATGTTTAGCAGAAAATATACTTATATTTATCGCCATTGGCGTGATCAAAAGTTTTTAAAGGTAGGTGCTTTCAAAATTTAATTATTTGAAAGATTTTTGAAAAATGATTTTGACACCACTTAAAGTTTTAGACTTACCAAATTTGTTAACAAGTATAAAATTTAAAGTTAATATTCGGATTAACACAAGTTAGCTGAAAAATATAAAAAGAAACTTTGAGGCAAATGTAATTAAAAAACCTTTTAATTACGTAGTTTAGTTTATTGTTTTAAAAATGGCCAAACATTAAATGTGAACATTTTTGAACTCCCTTCCTTCTCTGATAGTTCGGGGACCAATAAGACTCTTTTAATGTATTTGATAGCATTACTTTATTTATCATTCATTCATTCGTCTTCTTCTCTAAGTAAAATTATAATTTAAATCATGAAAATAAAAAAAGAGAAAAAATAACGTAAATTTACTGAAATTTTTGATAGCCAATAATTTAATGAAAAGGGGCTTAGAGAGTGTTTAAAACATAGAAATGACTTATTTATTTGATGACCTTTTGGACCTCTTCTACACTATGAAATGAACCTAGTAAACTTGTTTCGTTTCGTATTTATTTACTATTTTTTTTTTATCATAAACACTTTTTAATACCAAAAGAGCTAGAAACATTAAATGACAATCAATTTTAAATTACAAAAAAATGAACTTTGGAATGATATTAATTGAAACATTGATCATTTTAATTAGTTCTTTATAAAAAATTTAAAAGTTAAATTTTATATTAATTCTATTAATATTTTTTTAAAAAGATTTTATCATATTCTACACAGTAGAATATTAATGAAAATTAAATTATATATCCATATTTAAAGTTAACAAAAAATGTTTTCTGTTTAGATAAAAAATGATTTCACTAAAGTCCAGGTTCGGAAACTATGTGGAGTTTATTAGCGTGGTTTGTTGTACAAAAAGCATGAGTATCGCAAACAAGTAAAAAAGTAAATATGGGCAAACAGGAGAAAACAAGAACAGAATTTGCAATATTTATATAAATTAGCGCTATTAATGCACAGTTTCCTAGCTTGTATTAAGGTAAATAAAAAAAAAATGTAATTTAATTATTACATAAAGAGTAATAAAATAAAATCAAATTTATTCTAAAGCTTATAAGTTATTGTGTTTTATTTCATAATCAATTATTGATTTATGAAAATTAGTTTTTAAAATAGACTTTTTAAGTATTAAAAGCTTACAATTTCGATGTGCATGAAAAAACCCTTCCAACTCCTTTTTCGTTTTGATACTTTAATAAGAAATGAGGCTTCGTGAAAAGATATTAAAAAACATGCCTAAAGACTTTTTAGCATTGTTGTGTTCATGATATAAAGATTAATATAATGTTGAATATTTGAATTTAAATTACTTTTTCCTTCTAATGTATTTGCAATTGCTCATGGCAAATTTAAGCTTTATTATTTCTAATCTGGTTGCTTTTAGTAAGTTTTATCCTAGAATGAAATTACTTGAACATTTTAAAATTGTTAAAATCTTGTTAAAATCCATAACTTTTCTCAAATATTAATAAAATTTTTGAAATTTACACCAATCAATTTTCAGATTTCTATAAATCCTAAAATTAGTTTGACTTTTTGTCTCCGAAAACCTAACCAGTTTATGAATGAGAAAATATATTTAACTTGTCTGCTAGTATTATGATACATAACAAGGAATTGTTGCCTGCAGAAAGGGAACAGAAAAAAATCGATAAACCACAAAATGAGAAGCCTATGTTGATTGCTGCTACATTCAGTCATAATTGGCTTTTCAGTGTTTTTTTTTTTCAAATTTACATATTCTCTGAAAAATAACTAAATTTCCCTTATGGCTGTTAAGCATTGTTTTCTTTTATACTATATATTTTTATCCATCATAAATTCACATATTCTACATCATTTATTTATTTTTCATCAATCATTGAAAAATGTAGAGATCGGTAAAAATGATACTTTAGTGAGATTATGGTTGAAAACATAGAGATTTAAAAATCTTAAATTTTTCATATTTTCTAAAAGTATAAAAATTACAATATTCTAAAGAGTACTATGAAGAATAAAATTCAACATTATCATATACTAATTGATTATAATTTATATTTTAGAATACACCTAAATGAACTTTTTTTCTTAGGTAATATTTTTTTTTAAATGTTAATTTTTATCAAACTTCTTTCAGATTTAAAAATCAAACTTAAAACTACAATGTAAAAAATAAACTTTGAGTTAGTTAAATCAAAGTGTTTCACTTCTCAAATAATACAATTCTTTCGTCAATGAATTTGATAATTTCACCTAAAATCCATCTCTTCTTATAAAAATTTTGATATCAACTGAGAAAAATATGGAAAAATTATTTTTATCGGTTCTAAAATTGTGCGCAAGTCTTTGTTTAAATTCGAAAAATAAAATGATGAGAATAAAATGATGAGAGTGAAATTCTGAGAGCTTTTGCATTTGATTTAAGGTATAAACACGTGCCTATAATACTTTTATAATAATTATAATAATGTAATTTATTATAAATAAGGTATTTAAATATACATTATTATTATTGAATAACGGATAAGCAAAGCATTTGAATTGTACTATTTGATTCAAATCTATGGCGTTTCTAAAAAAGCAATTAAATAAAACAAAACAGTTGCAAAACAGTACATCATTACGATCACAGTTTAAAATACTATCCTAGACGCTAGCTGTATTCTTTGGGAAGGTGGAACTTTATAAACTGTTAATTTTTATTAAATAAAACTTTTTATTTATAAATGCGATTTAAAAAATTTCTAGCTAAATTTTTATATGTTTTTAAGTTTTAATTTTCCATATTTTTCAAACATTTATAATGCATTTAATTTTTTTAATGAGTATAGATACTTACATATTATGCATTACATTTGAAATTATTTTACATATTATACGTTCTTAAAAGTTTATTTTTTTTTTTCGTAATTTCAACAACACAAAACAAACATAAAGTAACAAACATGAAAATTTCAAATTTAACCTGGACACTATTTTAGAATCTACCGTAGCGTCATCTTTTGTCGGGATTAGAATTTATAAAAAAAATCATGAAAGTAATATTTAAAATTTACACATCGAATTATTCTAAAATACTGAATTTTACTTATTGATTGAAAAATGATGAATAAAATATTTGGTACCGTAAAACAAAATTAATTAAAAGAAAATAAATAATGAAATAGGGTAAAAAATCTATTTTTCCGGACAAAATTGCACTTGCAAACTTTAAAGTCTAAAAAACTCTTATCTCAAGCAATTTCTATTTCCCAAATTGAACTGATGTTGTAAAGCAACATAGTCAGTATCTGTTTCAACTATTTGATCTTAATTTCATGCAATGGAAGTTCCTAAAAATTTGATTTAATGTTGAATTTTATTTATCCGGACAAAATTCTATTTTTCCGGACAAAAAATTTTATTTTTCCGGACAGTTTTGAAAAGTTAGCATTGAAAAATTTTCTTTGAAAAAATGTCAACAAACAATATTTTTAATTAAAAAAAGCTGAATTTAAAGTTCAATAAGGATGAATGGATACACTTTTACAATGCCTTGTCATGAAACATAACTTTCTTCTATATAAACTTTAAAAATTTTAATTCCTCTAAATTTTTCGACAATTAGGACAAACTTTCCTTCCATGCCTCAACCTTCTCTAGTCTTACGACATTTCTAATTTTGTTGCAGAATAAAACCACAGCAGTTCCTTCATTCAGTATAGTAATTTTTGGAATGAAATTAAGATGTTAAATAAAAATAAATAAATAATCTTAAAAGACGATTTTAGCTGATTTGGGATATTGGATCAAGACATTGAATGTATGCCAGTATGCAGACATATCATCGAACCACCTTAAAAATTATTAAAAAAATCCAAAAATCAAAGATTTAAAACGAAATTTCATTTATTTAAAAATTAGTTGCTGCAATAAATAGAGACATGAGAACAGTAACAGTATAACTTGAAAATTGATTCTTGATCTTCTTAACTCGTTGTTAAAAAAAGTCGTTTTATTGATTCATACACATTTTGATGAACTTTTTGGAAAACTTGATGACAATGCTGAATTTTCATGTTTTTAGTCATTTCCAGTTATTTATTTATTTAAAAGGCTCGATTTAGATCAAATTTTGTGCAGTTTTCAGTCGTTTTTAGATGAGAAAATTGTAAAAAATGTCCAAAAATTTCAATGACGATTTAGATCAAAAACCGTCCGGAAAAATAAAATTTTGAAAAATTTTGTCCGGAAAAATAGAGTTAAATTTTTAACTCATTAAAATTGTAATATCAAGGTAATGGCTTACTAACTGCGATCAAACTAAATTGAATTTAAAACTACAAATCTTTAGCTATGATTTAAGCTTAATAAGTTAAATCAATTCTCTTCCTTAATATGAATTTTTTCTATCACAAGATTTGGTAATATTTGTATGGAAATCGATTTATTAGAATTTTGACTCTTATGACAGTTCCATTCTTGACAAAATTATTTCGAAATTATGCTTTTCAACATTAACAACATGATTCAGGTATAAATTTAATTTTTAAAGGCAAGAATTTTGTGAAAATTAATTTTTTTGTTTTTTGAAAACTGTCCGGAAAAATAAATCGTCCGGAAAAATAGATTTTTTACCCTATTTTCCAAATGAAAAAATTTGTTTCCTAATTTTATTTTTTTTTCGCACTTTGGTTAAAAAACAATTTGTTAAAATTCACTTAAAATGATGCATTTAAAAAAGTTTATATTTTCTAAAATTATTACAAATATGTAGGAAACTGTCCATTGTTTTTGCAATAAATTAAAAAAAGCTTTAATTGTTTAAATTATGAAACTATATATTTATATAATTTGAAATAAACAAATATCATATTTCATAGTCGAAGCAAAGTAAAACTTGACTATTGACCACAATGTTAATAATAGTAACAAAGTGCTTAATAAAATATCTAGAAGGGTGTTTTAATGCTGATAAAAGTATACTATTCCTCATTTGGCTATTTTCATATGTTTTTCATTGGACATTGTGTCCATAATCTGATAATTGATTAAATTTCTTATTTCAAAGTTTCATTCCTTCTTAAACAAACATCTCGCTCTTGTATTTCATTGTTACGTATCTTACTAAATTATGAAAAAGAGGCAAGGCACTGACCACATTTCAGGGCATAAATTAATTTCATTTTTCTCCATTGTAATATATGAAATTCAATGAAAGCGGATAGTGTGGGTCGGTCAGTAGTCTGTCAGTAGTCTAATCCATTAGTAATATTAAATTTTATTTTCTTCCTTCGATTCATCAATAATTTTTGGCTGATTGATTTTAATTTTTTTATACCGAAAGATTTTTTTCTCATTCCTTATGAAATAAATCTGCTTCTTACATAGAATTATCATTTTACATCATCAACATTATCTTCTTTCTTGTAATTTTTTTATCTGCTGTATCGTTCAATCATCGATCACAATACTACTAAGTTAAATTATATACATATATATATATTTTTTTTTTAATTTTCAAAATGGATGTTTTTCTGTTATATCTGTTTGTTGTTCATTTTTCTCTAACTTTTTTTTTCCATCTGAAATTTGATACTTTTTGACAATGATGATTATGAAAACCATTTTTTTTTTCAAAATTATTGTACTGAAATAAATTTAAGTTTTATTTCTATGGAATATTAAATCGATTATTATAGGAATTAATAGACATTTCTGTGTGAATTAGGAAAAACATAATTTTATTTGAATGAAAACTGAAATCAAGTGATTTTTAATTTCATTACTAATGGTTGTATTTCGTTTTATCTTTATTTTATCACTTAAAGAATAAACTACTTCGATTAGTAGAATTCTGTAAAATTATTTCAATTCATAGGTATTTGATTACAAAGAATGCATTATGAAGTGAACTAAATATTAAATTTCATGTAAACATCTATTTTAGGGTAAACGAGAAATCAAAAAGCCTTCCAATGATGATTGATCAATATGAAGATTTCCTTTTGTTTTAGGTATTTTTTTTTTTTGTGAAATGTTGAAGATTAAAAGCTACGAATAAGAAAAAAGAGAAACGAAGAAAGACGATAACATTTCCTGCGAATCAGCAAATATTTTCCTTGAAAAACTAAAAATTCATATGTCTTTGCCGTTTATGTGAAGTAGTGTTATCCTTATATAGATTTACCTTCTTTCATCTGCACTTTGCGGTTCTTCATGGGAGGTCTAAAAAATTTATATATACATAGACAAAATCATCGTTTATTACACTTTTCATTTTTCTAAATGATCTTTTTTATGCTTCAAAGTGCATTGTTTATTTAACCCATTCAATAGTTTCTTTTATAAAAAATAGAAAAATAAAAGAAATAGAAAAGGATACACACGTTTTACTATATTTTCATAATATTTTGAAGGTGTTTTGTTTATTTTGTTCTCATTTGAGTAGCGCTTTAAAGTAAAACGAGAGATGGCAAGGAACATTTCCTTCAATCATCACCGGTGATGATTCTTTTTGTACCTTTTAAGATACCCATCATAATTGCATTAGCACGGCGTCTTCGCTCTTGGTTAGTTTCTCGATCCAAAGAATAATAAAAATCATTATTACTTTATTTTTTTAAAAAATATTTTTTATTTGTCTTTATTTAGTTTCAAATATGCGATGCATTCGTGTTTACATAAAGGCTGAAATGGAAAAAAAAAATTTAAATGTAAAGCATCATTATTGAAATGTAAATAAGAATAAATGAAATTTTGAAAAACCATACTGAAGTTTATAAACGACTTTATGCCTACTTTTTTAAAGACTTGAGAACATAAATGTTCATATTCAATAACACAAGTGTATGATTCAAATATCAAACGTCAATTGAATTGATGTCATGCACTTGATTTTATTTTCATTTTTATTTCCAAATAAAATCTTAACTGAAAAAAAATGCAGTTTAAATTTGCTCACGCAGCTTATAAAATCTTAACCACCTGCTAAATTTTTTGTGATTTTGTCTGCTGAGTCTTTACAAAATATGCTAAAAACTGAAGAAAAATGCTCATTTTTTTACAATGAGAAAACATCTGATTCAATTCTTCAACAATAGAGGAGATTAATTTTATTTAAGATATCATTTGAAAGGGTCTGAAAATGTATTTCAATAGTTTAATCAAGAAAAATTACTGAAAATAAAAATACTCAAAATTAAATTTTTTAATATTTCCGCAAAGATTTTGTACTGTCAGAGTTTTAAAAATTCAATCAGAATTGTTTATTTTGTGCATCCTTTATTAGACGTTGATACACAATTGATGATTTTTCATTGTTATTTAAAATGCTTATTAAAAGCAACACGCTTGCATAATGAAAACAATTGCGTAATGCATGAAACAATTCCTTTAAAACATTTTATTCAAAAGCAATTTGGTTTTAAAGTGGTGAGATTTTGCATGTTTCACAAGTATCATAACAATGAGCATCGATTTTTTGTAAAACATGCATGTAGCCGCGTGTGGGAAATGTTATTGAAAAATTTAGGGTTTTAGAAGTATTGAGAAAAAAACAGGATGATTTGAAGGTAGAAATATTGATAATATAATAAGTTCATATTTGATGCACGTAGCAAATTAGAAGAATATTATTCAATTTTATTAAATTATCTTTAAACCACCAACTACCATAAAAATGCTTTTGTTGTTTTTACCCTTCGTAAAGCATTCAAAAAATATTGCATGGTAGTTTACTTTTATAAAAAAGAGCCGTAATAAGTATAAAAGACTCATTATGCTATGTTTTGTAACCGTTTTACATGCACAATGTGACAATAAAGGGATAATAGAAAGAAAGAGCTCAACTATTGAATTGATGAGGGGAAGTAATCATTTAAGGGTAATGACATGCAACACAATGTTAATATTTCTATTTTACGATTACGGACATTATGCAGTGATAAATTTATTATGCAGAAATTAGAAGAAAATTATTTTAAGAACTCAGACTAACCTGACCTCTGCTTTGAATAATAAAAACAAAGAACATGGTCGAAAAAAATAATTGATTGTAACCAAACACGTGTATTAAATAATAAAATTTTTCTACCGAATTGCTTATTTTTATTGTAAAAATTAATCAGAAAAAACATACTGAATTGAAGAAAATTCACAACAACATTTCTAGTTGTTTAAAATTGTAATCAATAGAATGTTATGGTAAAGTAGCATCATCTATCAGTAAGCCTACGAAGGAATATTTGTATGAGCATCTCCATCACTCATTGGATGAATGACAAATTTGTCATAATCGATTATACTTGTCCTCTACTATCTGTTCCTATTCTTTCTAGCAACATCTTATATTTATGGCAAATGTCAGACGGATGAAATCAATTTTTGTTCATTCTTTTTTTTTTTTTTGACGTCCAATAACCAGTAATATCATTTTTTATACACATGTATAAATGAAAGTGGGGAAAGAGACAAGATAGATCCCATTAATGTCGAAGCATGTCGTTCATCATACATAGTCGAATGTTTAATAAACATCAATCACGCAAAGTACGACGCTGACTAACTGTGAAGTACTGAAAACAAGATAAAGTATAACGCGAAAATGATTATAAATGTGAGATACTTCAAATGACGCGTGCCATTGTGTAGTAATGTTCAAACGGACATGTATGCATCAAAAAAATACAAATATCTAGTAGAATAAGTATAATTAAAATCACGTTATTCACTTTAATTACAGTGTAGATTGTGGGTTGGTGCATAAAACGACTTCGGGTTAAGGTTCATTGATGATCCCATTACTATTTTTTATCTATTATGTATGTGAAAATCCGATCAAAGATAGATAGGACACACTTCTTAATAAAATTTATATTATGGCCTGTGAGAGTAAAGAAAATGTAATTTATAACAACAAAGCATTTATTCCACTTGAGCTTGCGGTTGATATGAAATTTATGGCGCGTGTTTATGTGAATGAATTTTTGATTGAAATGAATTTACTATCCTAAATAAAAAATATGCAACACAAATGTAAGATGTTGAATGTACTTGATATTTAAGTAATAATATATATAAAAAAAATGAAACGTCAAACTATTCAAATTTTGAAATTTTTTATTTTTTTACAAAGATTCTAAATTTTAAAATAAATCTGATGGTCGAGAATGTTGTAAGGATAATTTATAATTTAAATTTTACAACAAAATTAGAATAAAGATAATTGTAATAAAATACATTTATTACCCTTTTTAAAGGAAGAAAAGTTGCTTCAAAAAGAACATTGCGTATTCTTTCTCCATTTGGAAATTAAAATTCAAATAAAGAGAAAATAAGAATTTGAGTACAATAAAGATCATTGATAATCTCTTAGTCTTGAAAATGGGTGTTTAATTCCAGAGATATTGCACATATTCACATTTTATATTATTATTCACCCTCTCAAGTAGTTGAATGGAATTAAACCACAGGAAGTTTTTTATCTGTACCCTTAGATGTTAAACATTAGTTGCTCTTGTTGTCTTCGGTATGCTTGAAATGAACATGGATATTTGTAAACGTTTATGGGAATGAAAATGTTCACCTCATTTGTAGTCACCGTGTGTTTATTAATAAATATTTAGGATTTAAGTGCAGAATTTATGATTATTGTATAAGAAAAGGTTGTGAATAAAGGCTTATAGAATTAACATTGTACTTAAGTAACTTGTATGATTTTTTTTTTCAAAAGAGGATTGAAAATGTTGAGATAAAATCCAGATTTTCATAAATTCTGTTTTTATTGCGTTTTGTTGACTTTTTTTTTTTGGTCTATTATTGATTTTTACACAAATCATGCGAGATTTACTTCTTTTTGAACTATGTTAAAATTAAAAATTATCACAAAATAATGGAACGTAATTTTTAATTTAAATAAGTAAAAATGCCTTTTCCAAATTTTGTAAGTAGTTTTGTTTTATTTTTTTGCCTACCTTTTTCTGTTGATGCAGGTGCATCAATAAAGTCATAAAAAGTCTCATTTCCCATTGAGAATTCTTCTTTTGTTGTTGGTGCTTGTTTGAATCACAACAAAAAAGAAGTTTTTATAAGCTGGCTCATAAACGAGCAATTTAACAAGTGAATGATGAAAAATCTTTGTAAATAAGAAAGCACGCACGAAATATTGAAAATAGAATGATACAATACTCCTCAAGTGATGACGGGTTGAAAAATATCCTCTCAGTTTTACTTGTGTGGTCCACTTCAAATACAACTGATAAATCTATTTAAAAATGAAATTCATCAAGGATTCTTAAGCAATTCAAACATAAAAAACTCCGAATATCAAATTAAAGTCCTATAAATGAAAGAGCTAATTATATTGTCGTTAATTTTCTAAGATTAATCCAATTTTATTAAAACTTTGAAATCAAATCCGTAGTAGACAAAGTGCAATTTTTTGGCATAACAGCGGTAATACTGTATTTTGAAACCATATTATCTGACTGTTGAATATTTTGTTTCCAATAAATTTATAATTAATGTTTTAACTATTCACTCGAGTATTTTGGGAAAATACTTAAAGTATTGTAAATTATTCAAGATAAAACGATGATCCACTATTTGTAGAAAAAAGTCAACACTCAAACTAATCTTGCAAATCATTGACTTCTGTGTGTTACAAAAATATTCTCAACGAATTTCTTAAAAACATTTTATGATCATGACTAATTTAATATGCTTCAAAATTAACAGAAGTTCACTTGATTTTTTACAAGTTTTAAATTCTAACCAAGCTGTCAATATATTTACCTTTCTTTTCCTGTATATGTTAATAAAAGAACTGTTTGACAATTTCCAGCATTACACATTTACGAAAAATGATAATTGTTGTATTACTTACTTTCTATCCATCATTAAAATTCACTTCCTCTTTTTCTCTTATTAACAAATAAATAAATGAATGAAATTTATCTCAATGAGAATACAGAAGCAATAAAAAATAATTTTTAAACATCACAATAGAGAAGAAAAGAATTTCAAAATAGTTCAGAAAAGGAAAAAAATAATATTTGAGAAATGAAGCAGAAAGAGAAGAAAAAAAGACACATACATGTTACCAGGTTAGTATTCAGGGCTACAGGGGTAAGCTCAACCAAATTTTAACTTGATATTAAAAATTTGATTTAAATTAAAATTGGCTTCTTAATTTTAATACTGTTAATGAATGCAAAAGATATTTCCGATAAACATAAATTATTTTCTTTGTGCAATTTCGAATGAATATAATTCTATTTTCAAATATAGAAATAGAGAAATTTAAACAGAATCAGCTGTACTAGTTAAAAGAATTAAATACATACATGAAAGAGAATATTTGTTTCAGACGTCTAGCAAAAAACCGCAAGAGAATCAGTTCATTGTGACCATTTGTCTGAGGTTAATTATTTATTGTATATGTAAACGTATGCGAGTATAAGTATCATTCAAATGCTAATCAAACACACGTTGTGTGGCTTCGTAATGAAACTTTTTCCTTTTCATTTCTTCACTCGCACAATTTTTCATGGTGGTTTATTGGGCTCCTGACTTCTTACAACTTACATGCATGCATACTTGGTTCTCTGTGTCATAAATTGTATTTACAATACCTGAGCGCCTCGTGAGATTTGAAATAAAATAAAAACTTGTTAATTAACTGTCTGATATTGCGTTTTCATTTTTACTTTATGGTTCTTCTTTTTCTTATTTTTATCATGTTTATAAATGCTTAAAGACTCATGGGAGATGAATTGTTGACTTTGTAATGATATACTAGCTTATTGTGCTAAAAATGAGTTAACTCCGCTATAACAACGATTAATATTATCATATAAAATTGCTTCTATGGTTGATTCATAGATAAAGAAAATAAAACATTATTTCAATCTAACCAACAGCAGAAAAAGAATGCATCAAATTTTTACTACGAATTTCTCATCAAGCTCAAATGAATGAATAAAAAAAGCGACAAACAGACACATGTTGAATATGAGCGGTAGCTGAAGCAATACAGTAATAAAAGAAATTAATACATCACAAAAGTAACAGCAACAGCAATTTGTTTACCATATGTTACTAAGATATACTTAATTAAGACACAGAAATACAGAAACCTGAAAACGTCTTTGAAATAAAAGTGATGGAAGAAAAAAATAAAATTAAAATGAACAAAATACAGTAGCTGTGAATTTCTTTTATTATTTTATTACATTCTGGGCTCAGTAATGTATACAGGAAGTAAATTTGAATTTTAAAATTTTCGATGCGGCATTTTTTTCAATTAACTGCTACTAAGGTGTGAAAAGTGTTTACTTAATGCACATTTTTATAAGTGTTTGAATAGGCTTGTAAATACTTATTTATTCATTTATTATTTTAAAAACTCTTTTGATAATGCAAAATTTTCAATGCAAAATTAAATGTTTTTTACTGTGCCCAGAAATTCCTTATATTCGTTAATGACTGTCTTACTTGACGTTGAGCGGTCAGAATTTTGTTTGAGTTAAATTTTTTTCACACATATGTGTTAATCAAAAATAAAGTATTGAGTGACAAAGGCAATTTTTCTCATCTCATCTTCATCTATTACCAATAGATTAAGGGACAATCGGCCAATAATGTCATAATGTACAAAAAAATTAATTAATGCAACATTTTTAATCTCGTATATAAATGTTAAACTTTGTTTTCTGTAAAAAATAATCGTCCCGAATTCGTCATTGCAGTTATTATATGTGACACAAAAACTTCCCCAATAACTGTTCTTTCTTTGAATATTACTATAAGTCACGGTGCTTGTTTCGAAAAAAATTAACAGATTGAGGAAAAATTCTTGTTTGATTTTTTTTTCTCTCACATTACACAAAAAATAAAATAAAATACAATATAATAACTAATAATTTTGTTTGTAAAAATACTTTTAATAATTTGATGTTTGTCTAAGTCAAACATATTTATTGTTAAATTGTGCGCGCGGATTCATCATTGTAACTTTTTTCACATATTTGATAATAGATAAAAATTTTGTTTGTATTTTTCAATCTTGATTCTATTAGAAGACTATTTTTGTGTAAAAACTCAGCAAGAATATTCTTTGGTATGCATTGTAAACGTAAAATGTTGTTATTTGTATACAATTTACTTCCCTAATATATTTGGTGATAGTAAACAAATTTAGAAAAAAAAATATAACAAATACTGTTATATACTGTTTTTGATTTAAATTTTGTTGTCGTGTGTATGTTGAAAATTGTAGAAAAAAGGATCAGAGACGGTGATGAAACATGAAAAGATTTATAGACAGAGTGTTATGATGTATTTATTTATGAGTTTTGGAGTAACCGTATTATTACAATTGAATTGGAAAACTGCTATAAATATTTGCTCTTCAACATATTTTTGTTGATATTATTGCATAATTTACAATTATAATAAAATTTTTTATTACTTATTAATCTAATAATTTTTTTAAAATTTGTTCGTCTGTATGAAATATTTTGTAAGAATAAATGAATTTTGAATAGCTGAATCATATCAAAAATATCAGCATTATAACAAATTGAGATACAATGGAAATAAAGAAAATATTATTTGAGTATTAAATAAACATGTTAATTGTTTTACGAATTTTTTACGGGTGGTCACTTTTACGATTTTAATTTCATAAATAAAAGAAAGAGAAGTAAATGGAAGCTTGAGATTAAAACAGTAGTCTACTTAAATATTTTTTTTTTATTATTTTATTATTTCACTTTTATTTTATTTATTGTTTATTTCAGTAAGTCCAAGATATTTTTGGACTGTACCATAAACATCACATATATTGTCATCACTCGAAAAATTTTTCAAGTGTGACGAAATAATATGATATTTTACTAAGTATTTTAATATAGTTAAGCACATGCTGCACACAATTTAAAACCATAAGTCACCGAATGTATTGAGAATGAGAAGTACTTTTAGACATTCTCAATAAATAATATTTAAAATGACGACTATCGATCGTCAACTGCAATGACTCAGCAACAAAGAAATTCTTTTCTTCTGAATATAATTTTTGTGTGCACGCTCAAACGAATAATAATAATTTAATTTACGCTTATGTAAAAAGGGCACAATTTAATTTTTATTATTTTCAAGTTTTGGGTTTTGTTTTGTGTCATAAATGAGGCGAGGTCCAGTAAATTAGAGGTGATCGACACATCACACGTGTCATAAAAATGAAATAGAACGGTTATTTCTTCTTTTGTAATTTCAAAGTAAACAGTAGATATTTCATGACCATTTCACATGGGTATTGAATTAAAGGAATAAATTCTGAAAAGTTTTTAGGTATATTCTAAATCAATAAAAAGTTCAATTCAAAACCGGTCATTGTGACTATGGTTATGTAAACAAAAATTGAATCCAGGTGATGTCCTAATATTGTTAACTGTTTCATTGTTGTTATATATATTGGAGAAAAAATTATTTCTTTAACTTTATGGTAGGTTAAAAGGAGTGATATGATGCCAGATGCGTCAAAAAATAATAAAACTTTTGATGTT
The DNA here is from genome assembly GCA_026123125.1 of Chironomus striatipennis. Taxonomy (NCBI): domain Eukaryota; kingdom Metazoa; phylum Arthropoda; class Insecta; order Diptera; family Chironomidae; genus Chironomus; species Chironomus striatipennis. The sequence continues at coordinate 26,075,867 of CM047394.1, read as the reverse complement.
TGAAAAGAAGAGATTATAATCATTATTGCAAATTTATAATGTCATCATTAAGTTTAATTCTGGAAACATTTTTTTTTTATCTAATTAATCATGAAAATTAATTGAATAAAGGCCAATGACAAATTAATTTATGAAATATAAATCAAATATTAAGATTAAACAAATTAATTGCTATTTATATTTATAAAACTGATTATTTGTTATGCATATAATTTAAAAATCATGAAAAACAAATGCGAAAATGATCACAGATCATTAATGAAATTGTTAACCAAAAATATTTTCATATATGTGTGTGCGAGAAAGAAAGATTAATTTTTTATTTATCATAAAAGTATGAAAAATCCAAATATTGTTTATTAATTAAACATTGTTAAAATCATCATCATTCATTCACGGGAGCTAAATATATGTGTATACAAAACACAATAGCACACATGTTTGTTATTATTGACTAAAATCATTATTATATTTGTTTAAATTTTTATTTATTGTATAAATTATTATATATTGTTTTAAGTTCTTTTCAACTTCAACAATAAATACTATGTATGTATGCATTTATACACACAAATTTTATTAAAAAATCATCATCAGCAGTCAAAGAGTCTTCAGCTTAAAAATTTTGTTGACTGTTGCTATTTGTGACTTTTTAAAGTCGCGCGACTGATTGATGAGAGAGAAACATTTTTTTTTATTGACATAAGGAATTATTTTCAATTAAAAGTCAGTGGATTGTCAATAATTAATCAGATGACGGTAATAATGATGGTATTGAAATTTCAAGTTATTTACACATGATGATTTTTATGAATTTGCATAGTTTTGTGCTGTAGTTAAGGTTTGAAATTGATAGAATGGAATAGATATCATCCGTATGAGTTATCATAATTACATAAATATTTGAACTAAATTAGTAAAAACTGATAAAACAACGCGATACAATTGTTTGACATACAGAAGTTATCAAATTTTCGATGAGTAAACATAAAATTACAATTGATTAGTAATCAAAGATACCTGAATTTGTCAGTTTTTTTTTCAAACTCATATGATTTTTTTATCTTTTTGTCGGTTATGTCTTATCAAAGATGTTTATTGTTCGCTCTGATTTATAACTTTCATTTTTTAATGTTTTATTATTTCAATTGCAGAAATTACAGATTATTTTTAAATCATTAAATTACTTATCATTGGTTGTAAAACATTATCAATTCTTAAAGTAAAAATGATTTCTACGGACAAAAAACTGATAAGAATATGACTGTGATTTTAGAAGTAAAATATGTCATATGTGCCAAAGAACTTTAATGAGTTGTCCCGCGTGAGTCACTAGTTAGCTTTACACATATTTTTTTTTTTTTTTATCATCGACGATTGTTCACCTCTTCGAAGGAAACTGAAAGAAGTGCGAGAATTAAATATATGAAGATTGTTGGAAGAGTTGAAAAATTATAAAACATTTTTTTATAGCACAGCACTCAAGAAATTCACAGTAATTAGCACGTCTCCAAGAATCTTTCTTATGATGATGCTAAATTTTTTGTCGCTCTTTAGTTTCATTTTATTTTTTTTTAACGCAATAATTTAAATTACTTGAACTTAATCTTATTAAATAACACTTTTACGATTAAAATTTATATATTTCTTTATTCAATAACACCATATGACAATTTCTTTATATAGCTTGCACTTTCAAAATGCAAATATTTTTATATGATTTTTTTGTTTTTAAGTTTATTTAGTGTAAATCTTTAAATTTTTATTAAATTCAATATTATTACCTTTATGTTTTTTTTATGAAATCACGATGAAAATATCCACTGTATTAATGTTTTCGATTAAGTATCAATTCAGGATTTATTCTTGGTGCTATCGGTAGAAGAGAAATTGAAGTGAATTTCGTTGACAAAAAGAAATACTTTATTTCTTTCTTGTTTCCACCGAAGATGTTTAATTTTTGCGACGATGATAAATTGATTAAATGCGTTTGAGTGAAAATACATACATTCATAATCGTCTGTGTGTGTTTGTGTGATAGTATCTCCATCTTAATATTAAAATATTATTTCCTCATATGTATAGTAAAAATTTCCATTCCACAAAAATAACGAAATAAAAAAAATTTTTACAGCACTTAGTCATTCACAATATCTCCGCCCATTTAACTGATATACTTCATTTGAATAGATTGCAATAGTTGCGGTGTAAAGCACACGATTGGTTATTTTCAGAATGCATATGTATTAGATTTCATGTTTTACAATAACAAATTTCAAATACATTCAAATTGATCGCACGTACACATACAAATATTAAGAATAATGTATGAAAAAGATGAAGCTATGTGACTTACCTATATATGGAAACTTGCTTTCCTATTGCATAAAATATATCGTAAATTAACTTTGTATTAGTGAGTATTGCGCATATCGCATACACATCTACATTTTATAGTTTACATTTATAATTTTGGAAGATATCTCTTCTCTTTTTGTGTTATATTTCGAATAACAATATTTTTTGGAAAGCCAAATAGTATTCGTTCCCCTCAGCAAACAGTCGCATCTCTTAAAGCGTGTAACAATATAGAAGGAAAAATAGCAGTACAACGTTTTCATAGTTCAGAGTAAAACTGTACTGAAAAAAGACTTGAAAATTTTTCGACTCTGGAAGTTTTTTACTCTCGTTGATCTACTGGCTGACTACAATCATATTTTTATTATTTTTTTCGAGATTTTTCGGGAGATAATAAAATTTTGTATTGAATATTATCTTTATTTTATTATGTGATTTCATGAACGTTGAACGCACATCGAAAGTGATGCTCATTTCATGATAAACAATTAAACAAAAGACAACATTAGTGAATAAAAGAATTAAAATAGTAAAATCGCGCGGGAAATTAAAAAATCTCAAATTGTGAAGTAATTAAAAGAAAATTATAATTGATGAAAATTTTATAAAAAACAGTGATAAAGGAATTTACACCAATACACACAAGACGTGAAAGGAAAACTTTACTATACAAGATAATAATTTTCATCATAGAACATACAATCAAATAAAAGTGAAGAAAGAAAAGTTGTGTAAAGATGAGAAAAATATATATGTACACACATAAAGTGAAAATGGTTATATAAACATAATAGCACAGCAGAAAGTTGAATCCTTTTTCTGTATGACATACGAAGAGAGACAAACAGTGTCTATTTGTTTTTTCAATCAGTAAAAACGTCTCTGTTTGATTGCAACGAGTCAACATTTATTGATACAAACGTATATACACAGATTGTGTTTTGTAGATATAGTGAAGAGTTTGTTAAACTTTTTTATGCTGCGTTGTGTATAGATCATAGTTTTCATCATTTTCATACGTTTTTCTGACTTTTTTTTTCATAAAAACCTGTTGCAAATTTTAAGAAAAGGACAAATAATAAAAAGATATAAGTATAAAAAAAATAATAAAAGTGAAGAAATAAATATATAAAGAGACAACTTAAGTTTACACTTATCGATTGTTTACAAAGCCAGATATAGTTGAATGAACCTTTAATTTTTTTTGAATGATAAAGAATAATGAAAAACTGATAATTTTCAATGAAAATGGGAAATACCATTTGTGTCGTGATGATACCAAAATTTTAATACAATAACTCAGATTGAATACAATTAACAGCGAAAAATTTCGCAGAAACTATTAAGCAGAAGTAAATTTAAAAAAAGATTAACACTGTCGACGGATACTAGAAACTTTGAATATATGAAAGTGGAAGACGAGTTAAGAGCCATGCAAAAACTCTACGCTGAGACACCGATAAGTAGTTCGGGTATGGCAGTGAACCCAAACAACAATAATAATAACAATAATAATCCAAACGCAAATAATGGAAATTTAAGCCCAATGACCCCATCATATACTATGAATACAATGGGAATGACAGGAATGCCTTCGGTGTCTCCACAAGGCAATGGTGCTGGTTCATTTGGTGGTGGAAATGGAGCACTGTCAGCATCAAATATGAGTGCTATGAATTCAGCAATGAATGCTATGAATGGAAATTGCATAACATCAACTCCGATAGGATATGGTTCTATGGGATCACCTCTTGGTAATATGGGCTCATGTATGGCTACAGGTATGGGAACTATGGCATCAATGTCTCAATATACATCAATGGGAAGTCGTGATCTTACAGAACCCAGTTCTCCAAATTCAGCAATTTTACAACGAGCTCGGGCGGAGAAGCCTACAACCTATAGACGAAGTTATACTCATGCAAAACCACCATATAGCTATATTAGCCTAATTACGATGGCTATTCAAAACAATCCTCACAAAATGTTGACATTAGCAGAGATATATCAATTCATTATGGATTTATTTCCATTCTATCGTCAAAATCAACAAAGATGGCAAAATTCTATTCGCCATTCTTTAAGTTTTAATGATTGCTTTGTAAAAGTTCCCAGAACGCCGGACAAACCAGGAAAAGGATCTTTTTGGACATTACACCCTGATTCAGGAAACATGTTCGAAAATGGTTGTTATTTAAGGCGTCAAAAAAGATTTAAAGATGAAAAGAAAGAAGCAATTAGGCAACTACACAAAAGCCCATCAAGTAGTATTGATAATCACAGCCCACAAGGTAAAAAGGATTTGCATGATGAGCATCACCATCATCGAGATCATCATAAGGGTATTTCTGATGCACATATGTTGAATTCTGTACATGGTAAAGATGCAGATACTTTAGCTATGCTTCATGCTACCGCAGATTTATGCTTAGCTCAACAATCTCATTCACATTCACAGCATGGTACGCATCACCATCATCAGCAATTACAACAGGAGGATATTGCTTCTATGGTCAATAGGTGCCATCCATCATTACTAGGTGATTACCATTCAATGCATCATTTAAAACAGGAACCAAGTGGTCATTATACACCATCAAATCATCCATTTTCAATAACAAGACTTTTACCTACTGAGTCTAAAGCAGATATTAAAATGTATGAAATGAGTCAATACGCCAGTTATAATGGAATTAGTCCTTTACCTAACTCACATGCTGCCGCCGCACTAGGTCAAGATTCCTATTATCAAAGTTTAGGATACCATCCATCAGCTGGAACAACTAGCTTGTGACATCAATATCCTATCGCTTAGTAACAACAACAGCAGCATTTTCAACAAAACCAACAAATGCAGAATCCGCATCAACAACAGCAACAAAATATTACTCAACAATATCGAAACACTCAGCAACTATTTCATCAACAATATGTAAAATATAAAAATATCCAAAATCAATGATATCTAAACAAAAGCTCCAGCAGTAAATTTGATTAGAGAGTTCGATTTTTTCATACATTTAAAATAAAACTTGAGGCACATTTGTTTGTTTTCTCTTTGCGCTCGATATAAAAAAGAGAGAGAAAAAAAAACAAAATTTGTTGAATAAAAAGTCAAGAAAAAACTCGTATGGTTTGAATAAGCCGTAAACACATCATTATTCTAGGGTAAGCTTAATCTTTTAAAAGATATGAATTGAAAACAAGGAATATAATTATTTTCATAAAGAAAGTTTTAAATATTTTCGGTATTTTTTAAAAAAATAGAGAATTCTGTTTTAAACAAAACATTTGAATCAATACAAGCTAAAAAATCAAATTTCAGAATTCTGTTTTGTTCATAATTTGTTCAACTTGTACATTATTTAATAAAGAAATGGATTTTTTAAAACAATCATTAATTAATTAGAAGGCCGACGGAAAATTGTGAAAACTAAAGTTTAATTTGTCAAAAGCATAAGATTCAAATTTTGATCTGATATCTGTTTTTAGGTTTTATTCTACTATTCTTTTTATTTTTGGCATTCAAATAATCTCAAAATTAGTAAATTCTGAATTTCAATTTATTATAATTTTAAATCTATTTTATTTAATTTATAAGTTCAATCTAAAATTATTGTGCAATCATTGTATTGATAGATAAAAAGGAAATAAAAAAAACTTCTGCAGGAGTTGATTTTTATTATTTTTTTTAAAAAAATTTTGATTCCCATATATGATTTAAGCGTAAAGTGAAATTGAATATTTTATGAATCTAATTAAAAGGATTGTAAATATTGTAAATCAATCATTGGGAAATAATTAAAGATGGAAATACTGAGAGATGAATTAAAAGAATAAGTTGAAAAAAGACAAGGGGAAATATTACAACATAAAAAATAAAGATTATAGAACATAAGAATGAGAAGTTTGGGATGAAAAGAAAAATGGAAGTACATTTAATAAAATAAATCAAAAATGAAAAAAAAAAAAAATGTTAAAAATGAAACATCTGCAATGTTTTATCGATTTACGTTCATCTTTTACTGACAACTCGTTCAGTACAATAATATTTTTTTCCTATTCTTTAAAAAAATCTTGGTTTAAAAATCTTTTTATTAGAAATTTATTGTTTGATTTTTAAAATTTCAAATTAAAATAATAAAAAAGATACATGCATAGATAGAATTTAATTGAATTAAAAAAATCCCGATTCCTAGAAATTATGTAGCAAATAAACAGAATAATGATATAAAATGAAATTAAATTTAAGAAAAAAATGTGTAAGATGATTATAAAAATAATAATAATATCTAAAAAATTAAATTGAAGTAAATAAAACAAAACAAAGAAATAAATAAATTTATTGAGAAATTTGTAAATTAAGACCACCATGAAAAATATGATAAGAAATCATCCTTTTTGTCACGAATGAAAAGCTACTATTAATTGATAATAAAAAAAATGAAAACAAAAACGTGAAATATAGAAACTATTTCGATGAATAATAATTAAAATTGTACGACATTCTTTAAAATTGTTAAAAGTTTTTTTTTTCAGATTCATAAATTTTTAGTATTAAAATACATATTTATAGAATAATTTATTTCAGATTTTTATTTTTTTTTTTTTACAAATCAAACTAATTTATAAACAAAAAAATCATATTGACTTAATTTATATTGTCTAGTTCTTCACTTTGTTTCATAATTTTATATCATTTGAAAATTCCTTTATTTGAATTTCTAAAGCTTGAAGTTATTTCACTTTATTTTCCTTTTTCAACGGAATCTATTTTCATTCCTCCATTTTTTCATTTCATAAAATATTTATGTAAAAAAGATGTAGCTTTCTCCCCAGACATGCTTTTCTAGATATATAGTTACATTCTGTGAGTTTTTCCCTCTCGTTATCGATTTTTCCATTACGGGTTTATATGCTCATCATGTGTTTGTAACTTGCTTGATGGAATATATTTATTCTCTCCCCAATAGCAATGAAAAATCCACTGACGTTGTATATACTATAATGAAATGAGAGAGAAGAAAAGAAGGAAGATATTTTTCAAAATGGCGTTTAATAAAAACGTGCTATGAAATTTAAGTGTCAGGAAGCTGTAAGACGTCGAAATTTTCCTTTACTTTTAATATATTGGATATAAAGTTATAAAGAAATTTACATGTTTCTCGTCGGCATATGTATAAATTGAAAATACTATCATCTTTAAAGCATATAAAAATTAATTTGAAAATTTTCTGAAGTTTACACAAAAATTTATTTCACTTTATTTTTATTATAACATTCATATTTCATTCGAGTCTCTTAAATTAAATTTTTAAGCAAAAGTAAATCTTAGGAAAATTTAAAATTTAATACACAAGTTAGCATAAAACATAAAAAAGTACATGTTTAAAAGTATCTGAAAACTCTTGAGTTTAGTAATATCATTTTAAAGTTTTTGTAAATTAGAAAAAAATATATATTAATTCAAAATCAAATAAATGTTTTCAATGAAGATTTTTGATATTCATATATGATACAATAACTTTTAGTCACTATTAGCTTAAAACTACCTTTCATATGGAAATGTTTATATATACATACGCAAAAAAATTCAATTTCAACTGGGTCAACTGTCGTTGTTTATCTTTGCAAAGTAAAGTAAAAAGAGAAAGAAAATGAGGATAGAATGAGAAAGATAGAGAGAATAATTTTTTCCAAAGGTTGATTCGAGACAGTTTTTTTCTCTGGTAAATAAAAAGATCAATATTGACACGACATTTTAAACTCACATTAAATACGAAATGATTTAAGAAAAGTTTCATCACATTTTTGATTTTTTTTTTCAATTGACTTATCATGATGGCTATTTGCATTTTAACTTTTTGTTTGTCATATTTTTCAAATCTAATTTTTTTAAAAAATATTTTTTTATCTTAAAATTGGGTAAAATTGGGGTAAAATTAAATCTGTTTTTCATTGGTGTTGTCAACAGAAATAAAATAAAAAAAATTCAAGTCTCGTTATCATGCAGTATGCAGAAAGCATTAAAATGAAGCACTTAAACATCAGCATAAAAGGCCTCAGATCATACATAAATATATATATAAAGAGAAAAACTCACAATCAGCTTTTTTTCTGTCGTTGTCTGCATAAAAGAGAACAAATTTTTCATATTTATATCTTTCTCGACAATAAATGTGTATCCTTTTTTGAGGAAAATAAAACATGAATGATTACCGAACTGAAAATTTAGCGAAGTAAACGTGCAGAATTCTGCAAAAATTTTCATTGCAAAAAGAAGGAATTTTATTGTACGCGCGAAAAAATTATGGAATTTTTATGTATGTTCAAACATTTTTTTTTGTGATTCACAAGATCATAAAAAGCGCGGTTTTATGTTGCTGCACACATAAGTGTGCAAAAAAATCACATACCACACAGCTTCATTTCTAAACAAACTCAACATGTCGTTGTCATCAGCATAACCAAAAATGATAATGGATTTAGAAAGTGGATTTCTTCTTTTTTTTGAAATTCTTTTTTTTGCTAGCATAGGAATGATGAAGAAACAAAATCGTTAGCCGCATATATGGTTGCAGCAAAAATCAGAGTCTGTGAAAGTGAAAAAAAAGAATGTGAATATTTGACATGCTTTTTTATGAAACAAAAATCCTACAAGATACAAAATCCTGCTGTTATCTCCAGACTGTTATTATTGAGTTAACAAACGATTATCAACACACAGGTAACTTACCCAACATTTTTTAGAGTATTTTTTTTATTATTATTTTTAAAATCAATGTTTGTAGTGGGACCTTCACATAAATGTGCTTTGTAAACCAGGAATACATGTCTAAGGTTGAGAAAATGCATTTCCTCTTATCATTTTTAATTTATCGATTTATGTACTCGAAAAAGTCACTCTTATCAAAATGTTTTCATTCTTTTATTGATTTTCTGCCTTCTTATCATACGTTTTTTATTCATAAATTGATTGTGCAAATAAAGACAGTAAGTGTTGATCACTCTCTTATCATTCTATCTCTTTTTTTCATGTCGGAGCTTTATTTTATTTCAGTTATCAAGTTATATCGATTATTTATTATTTGTATATGAGTCTTCAGAAAAGAAATAAAGTTTGAAAATTCAATGACGCGTCTCTCACATTATTTTTTCACTGTGTACACTTAGTTCTGCCTCTTTCTTCATATTTTATGCTTCTTCTTTTTCTTCTTCCTTTCTATTTACTTAGGCCTTTACCTTAAATTTAATTCATTTTTTTTTATTTTCTTATGCTTATAAAATACACATCTTTTCTTAATATGTACTTTTGTTTTCTACTGAAAATAAAATCAAAAAAATCATGAATATTTAGGATTTGATTTGAACCGACATTTAAGTGAGCATGAAAAATATAATTTAAACCATTGATTATTTTTTCTTTTAATATTGATTACAAAATATTCGATTCCATATTAAAGAACTTCCTTGGAACTTACTGATTTTATAAAGCGGCGTCTTTCATTGATTTTTCAATTTTATTTTCCGTTAAAGACTTTAATATTGTTATGCTATTTTATGTTTTTCTTTTTCTCACTTTTATTAAAAAAAAAAAAATATTGTGCAAACACTCGTACTATGTATTTCAATTTATCGATTTTTTTCGAGCGCTCTTAAATAAAAGAAAACAAAAATGTAAAAAAAAAACCTAAAAAATATTCTACATTTTTCTTCTCTTCAGCATTGCTTTTTAAAGTTTATATTGCGACATTTTTTTATTAAATTGCTTTACTTTAGGGAGGAAGATTTCTATTTCTTTACCTTGTCATTGCTGCTGCATATTTAAGTCTATGTATGGGTATATAATATCTAGTGATGCTGGCTGTTTATACAATGTTTAAAAATGTGTGTAGAAATGAGTCTGCTGCAAATGAAAAAAGAAAAAAAAATAAGCAAACAGAAATACTGATAATGTGAAAAATAATGTGGCACAATTTTTTTGCCTTAATTTTTAAGTAAAGTTTCGAGTTAAATATGAGAGTAAAAATAATTATTTGAATAAAATTTTTAAAAATTACTTTTAATTTTAGATTTTAATTATGAGCGATCCCTAATATCAATACATGCTTCTTGGGATAATTTTTTAAAACCCCATAATAATATCAGAAAAAAATACGCTGTGTCAAAAATAGGAAATAGCATTTTTTAAATGTATCAAAATGAAATAAAATGAATTATATTGAATTTTTTTAAAGCGCCTGCGTTGAGTATGTGCCATTACTATTATCATCATCATCATCAGATGAAATATGTAATGTCATAACTCTTGAAAATAAAGAGTAAAAACATTTTAGTTTCGTGTTGCAGAAACTTTATAATATTTAGAAAAAAAAAATAATTTAATTTCAATTTGAATATGATAAACTATATTGCATGTGGATATGAGTAACTGTCAACAAGCCTTTCCTCTCTATAACATCAATGAAAATGCAAATAAATTTATTTGAAATTGAAATACATAAAAAATTGTTTGACCGCCGTTGGCGACCATTCAATACAAATCATTTGATTTTATTTTATTTGACATTAAATTGCGGAATTTAGATGCAAATTAATTGCCGATCATCATCGTTTTGAACAATAAATTCACAGGGACACAAAATTTTCTTTCCAAATTTTTCCACAAAATATTTTTAAAAGGTTCCTTAAATCTAAAACAATCCAGAACTTTGAGTAGGATAGAGTTTAAAGTAAGTAATTTTTATTCATAAATATGTGAGTGTATATCTTAAATATTATTAAAACTAAATTATTTGCTTTAACTGCTATAATTTTTTTGCGATAAAATTAATTCTAAATGTACCTTAATCTAATTTAAACGCTAAACTATAGATATATTCATCTTAATAATTTGGTATGAAATTTTATGAAACGTATACACATTTATTTGAATTAAATCTGACTCAAACTTAAAAAATAAATCAAAATTACAAATTTTTGTATGTTTTGATAGCAAACCTAAGTTTAAATATAAAATTAGATGCATAAATAATATTTATTGATTCAATGAAATCTACCATGATAACAAAAATAATATTTAATAATAGTTGTATGCATGCAAAGGTGGCATATCCTGTCAAATAGTTTGCATACATGAATCACTTATACTCATGCGTACATATATTTATTTATTTATTTATTTATTTGAATGAATTATTTATAATAATAATGATGATGATGGTATTTAATATTTATTGTTTATAACAAATAAATGTCCTAAGAAGAAACGATTTTAAGAATATCGAGAATATAATTGTTAAACACATGTCTATTAATTTTTACTTCATAAAAATCTCACCATGTCTTTAATGCGTTCATGACGCTGATGATGTATTTTCCAATGAAATTTCACTATTTATTCATGAAATTATCATCATCGTTGAGGAGGTAAGAAAAAGGAGATTTTTATTTTAAAAAAGGTGAGAAATTGAATTCCGCTCGTTTAAAGATAAACACGAAATTATCATAAATTATATTCTCGAAGAAAAAAACTTGAAACGAAATGAAATAAAAATTTTTATATATGGATATTTTTTATTCATAATAATATGGCATATACATGTGAAAATACACGTTTTTCGTTTCTGTGTACGCCCATGAAATTATTATCATTCCATTATTTGTTCAATTCTCATTTTAACTTAAAAATTCATAAAGTAAATATGGTTTAATGTATATCTTTTACTAAAGGTTTTTTTCCATATTTAAAATATATTTTTATACTTCATAATTTTTTCCTTAAAACCCGGAGCTTCAGATGTATTTTTTTTTCTTAGAGATTCACTTTGGAATAAGAACAAGTAAAATTATTTTCAATTGTATTACAAAATCAAAGCGCATATGTTTGCTATTATAGCAATTTTTTAAAATCTGATTTATTTGGATTTACATATATCTGTTAAACATTTGCTTTGCATAGTAATATTTTTTTATCGCATTTATTAAAGGACATGTCTAACTATAGACTAAGAGGGACAGTAATTCCAAGTAAATTTAAAAATGCTTATTTTTTTTTTTATTTTACATCAACCATAAATCCATTATGATTTTTAACGAAACAACATTAAGAAGAGTCTTCAACGAGAACAAAAAATTATTTCATTATATTTTTGAGAAAAATAAGAGAGATATGAACGCAATATCAAGCTATGGTACAAGTAGGAACACTGAGAAAGAAACGGTCTTTGTATTCAATTTAATTAATAATGCAAACATCAGCAAGATATTTTCATTCCATCTACAACTGATTATAATTATAAAGAAGTATAATGGCTCACAAGCACTTTGTTCTATATCTTTTGTCAATTAATTAATTTTAATTAATTCCTACTTACCGAATTCCAAAGATTAGTAAATGCTTTTTGTGTCTTTAAATAAAAAAATAGACTTTAAATTTCAGAAATGTTGAAATAAAGGTTTTAAATTTATTTTATCAACTTTTTCATTCAGGACTAGTTTTATTTTACTAAAATATCACAACCGTAAAAAAAAACACAATTGGTGCGAATTTTCACGGAGATTTAACTAGCAACAATGAAGAAAATAAAATTAAGTTAAATTTTATGAGTTTATCATGTTATAATAACAACAATGAAACGAATGAATCAACATTAAAATCATCAAAGTAAATGTATAGTAAAGACAGACACCTACCCTCATGCTGCACATTTAATTTCACATGAATATAAATCCGGAGCTGATATTACGATTGAGGGTTGTTGATCACCAAGAATTAAATTACATGATGAAAATTTATACTCAATATAACTAATAGACTTAATAGAGATATCATCAGTTGTCAAATGACGTTTTATGGAATGTGTTCACCCGTCCATAAGATTTCATAGTCGTCGTTAAAAAATGTTTTGGTATAAAAGACTTATGTAGATTGTGGAGAATAGCATTATGTATACATCTTTGTAAAGAATTGCTTAAAAAGCTATAAAACAATTTTCCATGATTTTTTTACCTTCCTAAATTGAAAAAGTTGACTAAAATTATAATACAAAAAATATCAAACAATCAGCTAATAATTAATGACTTACACAATTCGTCGATCAAATTTTTGATAATGATAATGCATGAAAGTATGAATATGATTGAAAGGTTACTTAGATAGTAGTGCATTGATTTTAATCTCGCTCTAAATGCCAGAAATATGTCAACAATTACATTTCATTATCACATTTTCTCCTGTTAACTTACAATTGTAATGATTTCCTTTTTCTTTGAGGGTGCGAATGACTGCATATGAATTTAATTTAATTTTTATTCTTATTGTGATTGTAGGGGTGAGGTTTAACTCTCCCTCGCTTTAACATGTCTCTCGCCTTTGATATATTTATTATTATTCATCTGTTCACAATTGTCAGGTTTTATTGCCAGGATTATTTTTTTGTTGTTGTGTTCATATTGTTGTTGTGATTGCTCACAGCGTTTATTTGCTAATTTACTTTTATCCTTTATTTTTATCAGCCAGTGGAAAATTTAAATTTATTCATTTCAGAGGGCAAAAAATAATGAAAACTTGTTCATGCGTAAAAGTTTTAACTTTACTAACAGATGAGATTGATCAAGACATGCAATAAACCGCGACATATGTATGAAGTTTTTGTTTATAAGGAAATATAGTATAATTTAAACAACAAAATATTTGGATAAAAAAATTAAAATTTTAATGCATTTTTGAAAAGTTTTCTTGTGCTTAAAACATATAATTATAAATTAGTTGATAGTTGTAATAAGAAAGTTTCATTAAATGTTAATATTATATTAAATATTCAAGCAAATTCGAACAACCATGCTAAAAAAATAAGTAGACTATAAAAAATAATGAACTGTTTTTAAAAAGATATCATGTCGTGTGCAAATATAAAATGTATTTTTGCTGTTTATATTAAAAAAAAGAGCTCAATAAATTTTCAACGAAAGTGGAAAAGGAAGAGGTTTATATTCTTGCCTTCAGTGCAACTCTCTCACTTTATATGAATTTTTATGTATTTGATATTAAAATAAAATAAAAGTACTGAGACATCGTTGACTAAAGAGAAATGAAAATGATGATAAGCCAAATTTACATTGAGTATTTATATCACACTCAGAAATTTTTATTTAAACATTCAAATATTATGTTTAAGAAAATATTTATCCTAACAATTTATCGACGCTTCTGTTTTTATCATATATCTCGATGATATTCTCAATTTTGTGAATTATTAAAATTCTATCAATATGTCATTAAATAGATTAAAATTTAACGCTTTAAATTTCAATGTTAATTCTCAAAATAGAATTATTAGTTTTCAAATCATGAAATATTTTATACAATTTTGATAAATACTTTGTTATTTATAAATTTTGAGGCACTAATGTTTTTCATTATTTTCAATAATAACAAAGCAAGTATTCAGCATATAATTATATTAAAAAATAAAAATATTTAAATTTACTTCTAAAACTCTTAAATTTAAAAGTTAATTAATCTCACTCATGATACTTGCATGCGTAAATTTTTTATATTATTTTTAAATTCAAATCAACCACAATTCCTGAATACCAAAATTTTATTTTTCATTTTTTCTCTGCATAGGAAGAAGAAGAAATATATTTTTGTAAATATTTTGCAATTAAACAGATTTTATGTTGAAACAACGCGGAATAAAAGAGAAGGAAACGAGAATTGAGGGTGAGACAGATAGAAAGAGTAAAGAAATCATATTTAAATTTGCTGTTTGTGCTATGGAAGCAATAGAGAGTCCGTTATATGTTGAAAAAAGAATTTACTTTAATCACTTTCAATATTGACTTTTCTTTACTTTCATTCACAAATTCATTCATGTTTTCGCAAGTTGTAATACTCTAGGTATTTCAAATTACTCAATAATTATTTTTTGAAATTTTAACTTATTTTAATTTTTTATTATGATTACTTTATTTTTTACCGTTGAGTTTTATTAACGTTGAGACAATTTGCACTTCTTAGTACATATGTGAAAATCAAATGATGGAATATATTCAGAATGATAGGATAGAAATAAAATAAAATATAAAAATAGAAATGTACCGAAATGTATTGTGGAAAATATTACAGAAAAAACGCCGCAAACAAATTTATATAATACCAATAAAAATCAACCCCTAGAGAGAAAACTACATGTGCATTGAATAACTTAATGTTAGGGGTTGTGATTTTTTCAGATCTATAACAGCCAGGATTTCATCCTCTTCATTGTATGCTCTTACCAATGCCAATGATATGAGAAAGGAAATGAATAAAATTCAAATCTCAGAAGGGGAAAATGCTGAAATCATTTCGAAATTTGCTATAATCCTCCTATTGAAGCCTGCAAAGCATTTAGGATTAAATTTGTTTTGATTTTTTTTTCTTTCTCAATTGTTTATTTGTATCGTTTTATTTTTATTTTTTGCATAAACGTACATGATTGTTTAGAGGGTGAGCTAGAATATATAAATGTGTGAAAAAATTATAAGATCATTTGATCTTGACGGATGTAAAAAATTAATAAGTGCAGATTTTTACAACAAAAATTTTAAAATTTATATGATCTCAAATATTCTAGTTTTGTCGTGCATGTGAATTTGAATTCATAGTAAACAAAAAACAATATAAGAATACCAACTTATCAATTATCTAAGAATTAGTGAATCAATTTTTGTAAAATAATCAACGCGTGTAGAGAAATGAATAGGCTAAGATGAGTGAATTATGCTCCGAGTTCATATACAAAAAATAAAAACGTGCTGAATATATCGTAAATACCCTCAATAATCTCCATTGAATGCAGTTTGATTCACACACGTTCGTTTCACTTGTATATTTTTAGACTCTTAGAAACTTTGCATGCTCCTTTATATTTTTGTTTGATGGGCGTTTAATGATACGAACGTGTGACATGACTGTTTTTGTAGGATTTCTGAACGATGATTATTTTCTTTCAATTTTATTTATTCCGAACAGAATAGTTAAAATGGGTTTAAATGAGCAACTTAAACTGTACATTAAAGTTTAAAACATTTTTTTTTTCACTAATCCAAAAAATAATTTAGTTGCGTTTTGATGTTTGGCATTTTGTGAAATTTTTACCATAAATTGAACAAAATACAGATTCTTAATTTTTTAACAGATTTACTGAACCTTTATTGAATTTAGTTTAAGTATTTCCGGCAAACAAGATTATATTTTCTATTCAATATAGAAATCAGAATTTATCATTAGTATGTTCATCACTTAACTTAAAGGCTTATTTACCTTTATTGAAAACCAAAAACCATGAGGAACAATCTGCCGTATTATTCTCTATTGCCCTTCTACAAATTTATCTGTATATATATTTTTTATCCAATTCATTCATTTATTTCCTCTTTCTATACTTCTTTTTTTACTTCAAGTGAAACCCTTCGAGGCGTGAATCTTTTCACTCACATAAAATGTACACAGTTGTCCTATCTGCATTGTTATTCTATTCATGATGTTTATTGCATTATCATCAATTATTTAAATCGTTTAAATTTAATTCATATTAATTAGTCAAATTTTCTTTTCAGATAGTTTTTAGAGGTTATTGCCAAATTGATTGATTAATTTGATTTTATACAACAGTTGAGGCCGTATATTAGTTCAGAATCTAGAAGTTTTCAAATTATTCAACGCGGCACACTAATGCGCTGTAAAGAATCCCCAGGTGTGTTGCGAGTATTTCCAATTCTTATGTATTTTTGGTTTAATTACTAAAAATTTTGCAGTAATACAAAAAGTTTGTCCAATTGCAAAAAAATGAGTTTAGTTATTAAAAAAACTCTTAAAGATTGTGATTTTAATGCACTTATTCAAAATCGAGTATGACTAATAGAAAACAATAAAGAATACATATCATGCCTTGAAGGCTCCTTGAAACGCTGCACAAAGTACTTTAAAATACTTGAATATTCATTCTGTTTTATCAAAAGGCAAACATGAACTTTATCTTTATTCGACGATGCATTATTTGCTCAATGATAAGTAACAACTCAACGAAGACAATTGAGAACGAAGAAGAAGAGAAAAACATGTTTTTGTGATAAGAAACAGTTTATTATCTCTATCTTATAATGAAAAGAAATAAAAATTTGTATAAATGTATATTAAATGAAATTCCTTGTTATCAGTGATATTTTTATGAATACAAGTTCATTATTCTTATCATCATGACATTTACGGAGTGTTTTATTTTCTCATAAATTAATAAGAAAAAGCTTTCATTTTGACGTGAATTATAATTGAATTTAATTTCATCTCTTAATGATATGAAGAATGATAAAGTGTTGTTTTTTATTATATTAATTGGCGTCAGGAAATATGCAAATTCTATAAAATAGTGGAATGAGTCAGCATTGCGACACAATTTAGTACTCTAAAGAGTATGATTGGAATAAACAAATAGAATCAAAATTTAGTTCAAGATGATTTTCATCTGCAATGACCAGTATGAAAAAGATATTTCTTGTGTCTTCCAATCTGCGAAATTCATATTTAGGTGTGAGAGGTAAACATTGCAGAAGTTTTGAGATATGTGCTTTATACATAGAAGAAAGCCTAACAAAAGATCAAAGAAATAACTGAAAACGTTTTGTAGAAAATAATTGTAGACAAAAACCATTATCTAAAGTAAAGTCTAATCCTTATTTCCATCAACATGAATGTTCAATTGATTTTTTTTAATTGATATCAGTCGATAACTTACCTACCTTAAAAAAAATGATAATGATTTTGCTGGAGAGAAATTCAAGAAATGTCTACGAAGGAAAATAGAGAAATTATATCACAGCAATAACAATCAAATATTTGATGTTTATGTTTATTTCGAAAACACATCAAGTCTCGTAGTCTCCTTTTCTCTCTTTCAATTTAATATATGTAGAAGAAAAATAAAAAAAAATCAGTTTCAACAAATGCTAAAGTGAGAAAGATGGAAGATTGAATGAATGAATGAATGAAAAAAATTGGATAAGTATAATATTTAACCACACAAATATATACACTAGGTTATGATGATATAGATAATTTTTTGCCAAATATAAAACTTTTTTTTTGTATGCACATTTGTATTTATTGATACTAGACACACTTTACTCACTACTTATTTATTGTTAAATGATAAATTTGCTTAATGAATTATACTTGCTTACTTGTTCTGCCTTCTGTTGAATTATTTTATTTTACTTTACTTTAATAAATAAAATTGTGTATACATGTATGTAAATATATACTGAGGAATTTCTCAAAACACAAGTGTCTGCGTTATGTTTTGTATAAACTTATCTAGTTGTAACATCAAAATTAAAATAATAAAAGCAAATAATAAATTTAAAAACTATGCAATTGTTAGAACATTGAATATAAAATTTTGATCAAATTGTTGTTGTTTGCACTTAACAAATAATAAAAGAATAAAAGTTTTAAAACTATAATTAATGCATTAACATCAACAGTATGGTAATTTGTATGAGAATTACGTTTGCATATATTTCTACAAGATGCTAACTGTGTTAATGAACTTCTAATTGATTCATTATTGCTCATGTTTCAATCCGTTTCAATAAATGCAATGGTTATGGTGAGAAATTTTTAAATTAATTACTAATATTGTATAATATTTTTTTTATATTTAAATGAAAATGCATGATAAAGAAAAAAAAAAATGCGTTTTTAATAGAAAAAAAGATAAATAATAAAAAAAAAAAATCATTAAAAATGTCCACTAAAATATTCAGTCTTTCATTTTAAATACACTTCACATGTTCAAAGAAAAAAATGTGACGGAAAGATTTTTTTTATATATATTTAAACAGAGAATCGGAGAAAAGATAAAGACAACGCAAATAAAAGCAAAGCAAGGAGTAAAATATCATGAAACAAAAAAACGATTTACCGCTCTTCTTAACTTCATTTTAAGTTTTTTTTTGTGTATTTCTATTTTTTTTTCACTCTTTCTGTAGCTTTTGTTCATTCGTTTAATAAACGAAAAAGCTTATATTTCCCATAACGATTCATAAGAAAAAATTGTGAATATTAAAAAAAAAATGATCACAAAGAAAAAAAAAAAAAAAAATACATTAAGAAAAAGTAAATAAAGTCGAAGCCATTTAAAATGAATAAGATTGTCGTTTTGTTTTTTTAAGATGATTCACATAACAAAAAGGAATTTTTCTCAACAAAAGTTTTAGAATACAAATTTATGTTTCATTTCAAATCAAACTTATTTTTTCATTGCAAAATATACCTAACAACACATCATTAAAAACAAATTTACTTCGTTAGGTACAATTTTTTTTAAAGAAAAAAGAAAAACTAGATAGGTATTTTATTCTAAAAAATTGAAAATTATTATGAAAATATCGTAAATCTAATGAAGAAACTTTTCACTTCTTTATTTTCATACTTCTTTTCTTTGTGTTTACTTTACTTTTTGAGTTTTAATTAATTTTTAATTTTTTTTTTCGCATCGCATTCAATTTCAAATATTTACAATTACTATTCCCTTTTCTCTTTTAGCGTACATAATTTTTAATCTTTAAACAAACAAAATCTAATTAATTCTTTTTTTTTCTTCCATCTTTTCCTTTTTCCTCTTATGATAACAAACTTTCAAATGTTTTCTTTTTAATTTTTGTTAAACGAGATGATTTTTCTTGTGGTGCTACACTGAAAAAAATTATATATAATTGTTTTCCTTTTTCTTTTTTCTGTCATTTCATTCTTCTGAAATGAATTTAAAAAAAAAAATAATAATCAAAATGGCTGGCAATTATATCTTTAGTCATTTTTATCATCATCATTAGCTGAAAATTTTTTGAATTTCAAAAATTATTAATCTTTAAAATTTTATTTTTTTTTTAATTCACATAAAACTTTTTAATCAGCTCATCTTGAAATCTTATGGAATGAAAGAAGATTTACTTGTTATGGTTAATGACGTTAGATAAATGTTGTCTTAGCGTTAACACACTTCATCGGAGTATTTTAATCAAAATATGAATTTTATTGCGAAATGTTGTTGATTTTGAAACTAATTAAAACCATATTCGAGATTTTTCTTTTCATAATTAATATTCTTACCTTTAACTACTTTCTAATTTCTAAAACGCTACTGTTTTTCAAAAAAAAGTATTTTTATTAAAAAAATATTGGTATAAGGAAAATTTCATAAATTTATAACTAATAACTAATAATTGATAAATTAGTTTTTAATATCAAAACATCAAATGGGACTATTTTTTTTATTTATCAACTCAACAGTATTTGTTGCATTTTGAATAATAAATTATTGTAGATATGATGATATAAATATATTTCATTTTCCAATTTATAAGTTTAACAAAAAAGAAAAATCGTTTCGTGTATGCGATAAACATTCTTATTTGATTTATTCGCAACGTATGCACATGTTTAAAAAAAAAAGAATATCACGCTTCTATTTTCGCGTGAATTAACCATTTACCGTATGTTGCACATCTGCATTCAATGAAATCTGCATACAAAGCATCAGAATGACAATAGTATGGCAATGGCACTGCAACATATTTCATCTCAATAGCTTTGCGACTGTTTGCTATTTTGCTATTCGATTTTCTATATCCCGCTCGCAAAACTCACATCAAGTGCATTTATTTTTCATTAAAAATTGTGAATTGCAAGTGCACATAAGGTTAGATGAGTTGAGTGCCTTTGAAAAGTATACGAATATATTGAAAACAGATTGAGCTCTAAGCTCTCAGAATGTGTATATGGCATAGATAAAACTTTTTATTCTTGCAATACTATTTTCGAAATTTATAAAAAAATGTATTTCATTCAAACGTCCTCTCGTTCTATTGATATGTACAATGTATGATTTTTGAATTTATGAGTCAAGGTGTGTTCAATTAAAATTTAGAGAATTAAATTTTATGAAATTTCGAATTTTGAAAGCTAAAATTTTCAGAATATAGAGTTTTGATCAAATTTTCTTTTATGACTTAAAATTCAAATTGAGCACAATTGAATGTTCATCCCTATTTTTCGAATACTGATTTGATAAGAAATATAGTTTTGATATGTAGACAGCGATGTATTTTGAATATTTCATAATGATTGATGCTTCAGTACACGATTTCAACAATATTTATTTTTTTACGCTGATCGTCATAGCGTATAATATATTTCTTTTGTATCTACAAAATATAACAATTTTATATTTTATTTTGATAGATATGATGGATAGGCAAGAATCGTGTTAAATAATATAGATAAACATTCTTTTATGATTCAAAATTCCAATGTAAAACAAAATTTTCTGAGTTAAATATTTTAATAATGAAGAGAATCGATTTTTGCTTAATTAATGACTGCGTAATTATTTTAATGGAAATTGATTTTATAGGCATGAACGAATTTTATGCCAAATAAACGATGCCCCTTTTTGGACTAGATTTAATTAGGAAAATGTTTCAATCTTTATTTGAATTCTTTTCTTGAAAAAAGAAACGAATATTTTTCGCTTTTTTCATTACAAGTACAAAAATCAGTTTCTTTTGCTGTATTTTCTTCTTTTTTCGATAGAATCATACAAGTGTCTCTCTTTTTAATTGAAATTCAGTCAAAGTACTGAAAAGTGAGATAGAAAAAAAAAATCAATTTTCACTTCACTTTTTTCTCATTGATGATGTTAATCTCATCTTCAACTCTTCCATCTACTGTCATTTATTTGTCGAGTTTATAAAACGAATTTTTCTTGTTGTACACTGTTTACATTTGCAGTCTTTTATACTGAAAATTCAAATTGATGGAAAAAAATAAAGCAAAACAAGAAGATTGTATTTCCATAAATTTTTGCAAAAGAAAGAAGGAATTATTATTTTTTTCGATTATTACAAGTAAGTTTTTCAATTGATTACAAAAACAACAGTTCTAATCAAAATTAAAAAAAAAAAATGTAAATGTTAGTTTACTTGAAACTTAAAATAGTAAATGAGAATAAATTTCTATTAAATTTAATTTCATTCTTGTACAATCTTTTTTAATATTCCAAATAAAATTAAATGTTTGCATAAGGATTGCAATGTTATTAATAGACATCATTGCCCAAATTGTTTACGAATGTAAACAAAATCAAATGAAAACATGATGAACTAAAGAAATAAAATCAGAGAGTAGAGTTTTCACTCATTTTCTTCAAACACGTGACCAGCGCAAGATCATTTTAATTTTAATTTTTTATTTTCATTTTCTTCCAGCAGAATAGGCATAACTTTTTCTCTTCATTTAATGACACCTTCTGGGTTTTTTTGATTCTAATGTATTATGAATTAATATTGCAATAAAGTAAAATATTGTTCTTCACCTAAATTGTTTTGTTTTTAAATTTTGGAATCATCTCTCTTCAGTACTAAAAAAAGAATAATGCTTAAAAAATTATATTAAAAGTAATCAATCTACGACGATATAAATATTCTTAAATTAAAGAAAAAAATCTGGTAAGATTGCTATGTAACAAAGTTTGAAAGCTATTCAGTTTATTAACTTTTTTTCATAACCTTCCTTTGAAAATATATTTGATCAAAACTCTAATTAGTTGAAATGTCTCCCCTAATTATCAATACAGATTTTTTTGCTAATACAATTGAACAAAATATTAATTTTCGTTTTCATTGTGAATGCATGACTTGAAATTTTATTAAGACTGGTGTTGAGATCACAAAATCCCATTATGTTTAAATGTCCCATTATTTAACAAAATCTTCACACCATGATACCATATCGAATTAGATTTAATTTAATTGATTTTATGGTGTACTTAGTAAAGTTAATTTTTTCTCTTTTAAAGTTGAAGGGAAAAATACAAAAGAATGAATGAATGAAAATTTGAGGTAGAATTACATGTGTTAAAATGGCATGTAATGGCAATAATTTAACACAACAGGAGGCATAAAGAGGATTTAAATTGTTATTTTTACCAGAAGTGACATATTGCAATCTAGTGTTTCCTATATCTTCACGCTTCTTCGTTTTTGTTTCCTTTTTGACTTTTTTGACAAAATTTTTTTCTCATTCTTCATGACACGGAAAATAAATATTTTTGCAGTCACACAAAAAGGATATTGTCGATTTAATAAAATATTTTTATATTTTTTTATTATTGATTCGCATCACTTTTTGTTTCCTTTTTTTCTTGAAAAGAAATAAACAAAAAACTTTTCTGTTTGCCTTGTTGTTGAGGAATCAGTCTTGCCCATGTCAATTTCCGTTTTTACTATTTCTTTCTATCTTTTAGGATATTTTTGGGATCGTGAACAAAAAATTCTATTTAATAAAAACAAAATATAAAAGATATTTTTTTTTTTTAAATTCTTAGATAATATAATATAGGGTAAAAAATATTGAAATTTGTACAATATTGAAATTTGTATGAACAAAATCACAAAAAAATTTTTGTACAATTTTCGAACATGAAAAAATTGGCTAAGAAGACATTTTGGTTCACATATTAAGGTCTTATGACTTTGCTCGGAGATTGAAGTTTACAATTAACTAAGCGTTTGCCCGTATAAATCACTGCTTAAACGAAAAAAATCCACTTCATTCCAAATATTGAAATTTGTATACAACAAATATTGAAATTTGTACAAAATTTCAATAGTAGGCGGTGAAGAATTTCAATTGTTTTTGTGTAAACAAATTAATTAAATTTAATTTAAAGGACTAATAAGCAGCTCAAGATGATGCAGAACCTACTCAAATAAAAATTCTTCAAGAAATTTAATTTTTCCCAAGTTTTGGTTGCAAAAATCGAGATAATGTGGTATACAAATTTCAATATTTGTTTGTACAAATTTCAATATTTTTTGTACAAATTTCAATATTTAAATGTCAAGACGTTTTTTAGTGCTTTATGCTGCAAAAATAGCTGTTTTCAAGATTGATTAATAAAATATGGAAACCAAATAAAGTCCTAGGAAAAATTTGGGAAATCAACTTTGCTTCCAACAAAAGTTATAGGCCATTGAAAAAAATTTGTTCGTTTTGTACAAATTTCAATATTTTTTACCCTATTTGTTGGGCAAAATGCAAACTATAAATGAAATGTTTTGATTATTTGTTGTTGCAATATACAATAAAAACACAAATACTTTTCAGGTATCAAAAAATAATGTTCCCCAAAATTTCATGACTGGACATATTAGTATTGTATAAGAAATGTATATCTAAAAGTTTGATGAATTGACAACTACAATAAATATCTTTTAAGTTAAAAATTTTATAGTACTGCTATTGATAATAATTTAGTTTGTGTGTGTGTGTGTGTATTTGTGTTCTTTTTTAAATTGGTATATCCTTTACTAAAAAAATTTTTTTATTGAAGTAAGATCAAATAAATCGTGCTCATTATTTGTTAATTTTTTTTTCAGAAAAGTTCCGATTTGTATGGTTTTGCTAGTTTGAATGGCAAAACTTTTTTTTCTTTTCTATTAACTTCCTGAACTTCCTTTTCTTTGAGTGATTAAGCCTTCAGGGACAATTGGTAAAAATTTATCGAGTGGAAAGTAAAGAAATGAGCAGCTGTAGCTATATTACTTTTATGCATGACTGAAGAAATTTGCAACTCAACTTTGTTAGGATTAGCTTTTAAATCAATTACTTGGTAAAGAAAAGCCTTAAAAGGATGTGATTATCCCTGTTTCTTTCATGAAACTCTTCAAGATAAAAACATGAACATAATTTTACAAAAAATTGAATACATGAAGAATGAAGATTTAAGAGGTTTAAGTAAACCCCAAATAATTAATAAGTAAATTTTGATTTAAAAAATCGAGTTCATGAAATTTGAATTAATTGTATTAATTTTTATTAATAAAAAAAAAATATATTATAAAATTTTGGTAAGTTCGTTTGGATTGATTAAGTAAAAACATATATGTAAGAATACAAATTATACACAATGAAGCACCTTACAAATAAATTTGTCTTTAAAAGTTATACAATGAAAAAAAAGACACGGAAGGAAGTCTGCCAGTTAAACAATAAATAATAGGCTTGTTCTGAATGAAATAAAATTATGCAAAAGATGCATTACAGAATTCAATTTTCAAAACTTTGAGAAAATAAATTAAAGAATAGAAAATGAGATTTTATTGTTGTGACATTTTTATGTGAGATACACAGAAATACATTTAAAAAGTGTGTTTGCATAACAGCAACTGCGCAAACAAGTGAAATTGTTTCTGTTCTTCTATTTTTTTTCTTCCATCATGTATACATGCATTCATACTTGATTCTTTTATTCTTTTTTTATTGTCTGTTGAATGCTGTGCATGATGCTCTTAAATACCTTTTGAGATGTGTCATAAAAAAGATATTTTTCTACAAAAATTTCAACCTTCTTTCAAACAAAAAGTAAATATATATGATAAGAACGGATAAAACAAATTAGACTTGAAACCACATGTATTTTAAAAATTGAAAAAATTCAATTTACATATTATTGTTTACCTACATATTTCAAATTATTTTTCCTTATGATTTTAAAATATTAAAGTGTAATTTTCATTTGAGAAATCCAATCCGAAAAGCAGCAAAATATAATGTATATGCATGATAGCAGGCATGATAGCATAAAGTACATCATATCACATACATATACGTTATTTTGTAAAAATTGCCGCATGGTATGAAATATTGTTTACTCTGCTCAATAATGCAATATGCACAATTATTATACAACGTACATTAACAAACAGTGCTTTATAAAAAACAACAACAACAAAAAGATTTTACTTACATTCATTTATCCATATTGCGCTTTGCCTTTGGAAACGCAAAATTGCAATACAGCAATTGATTGTTTCTGCTAAAAAGCGTAGAGTATATGATTTTTACTTTTATAATATGTACCTGTGACACAGAAATAAATGTGAAAAAAGTTAATGAATAAATTGTGTTTTGTTTACACAATGATTTTAATTCACTTCTCGTCAATTACTTTAGCACTGGTCGAATGAATGCTTACTTACCTTTGAGGGAAAAAATTATTAAATATAAAAATGCGATTTAATTTTTTCTCTCATATTTGATGTTTGTCGCTTTTTATGGGTGTAGCCAAAGTACTTATACTAAATGGAAAAGCTTTTGATTTTTAATTACGAAAAAAATATATATAGGTAATTGGGATATTTCAGATTTTTGCAGTTATCATATTATAATCCTTTAGTTTCTGAAACAAACAATATAAAAATTAAACAAACATTAACAAAATGTTTACAAAACAATTTATCATATTTTTGACATACTACCTAGCTCTTTGAATACTCATCAATCGTCCTTTTACATTATTTAATTTATGTCTGATAATCAAAGTCGTTTATTTAAGGCGAAAAGATAATATTGATGTGAGGAACATAAAATAAAAATACTTTTACCTATCATTCATGTGAACACTATCATTAAAAGTTGTTTTACGTTTTAGAAATCAGTTTTGTTTTACCAAATTTTTAGAAGATTTATGATGTTGACATCAAATTATTGAAATTTATTATTTTCTTAGTTTTCAAGTTAGGTACGATGAAAATTTTTAAATGAAAAAATTAGAAAATAATACATTTGCTGTTGATTGAAGAACTCAAGCGCATTTTTTGATACACCGGCTATTATTTTATTAAGCAAAAACTTAATTTAATTTAACATGAAAAAAATGAATTTAACCTGTTTATATCTGGTTGCAGAGATCTCAAACTTGATCCGAAATTCAGCCGATAAAAAAGTGCAAAAGTCTACTAAAAATATTAGAAAGTCTTACAAATAATGCTTACCATTTCTGTTTGTAAAAAACCTTTTATTTCCACACTTTACATGCGTGATAAAAGGCCATGATAAATGCTTAATAAACGGACTTTCCTGTTAAGGGGAATGAAGAAAGTTAAAATTGTTTAAATGTTACAACATATGCTTTAATTAAAATTATTTATACTGAAACTTTTGTATAAAGTGTTTGATAAATCAAACCGTTCTAACCTGACATTTTTTTAGTTATCAATTTACTTATTTTTTCCCTGAAATGTGCTATATTTTGAAACAACTGTTTAAATTTAATCGCTTTTGTTTTTTCTTGTTTATAAGTGTATTATATATAATTGTATTTAAGTTATTTTACTCTGAGTATTCATTCATTTAGTTTAAATGGTCAATAATAGAAGTAAAGGAAATACTGGGGAAATACTCAAAATAATACAATTTGATTTAGTCAAAAAAAAAAAAAACAAAAGGAAAAAAGAAGGACAATGTGTAACATGAACAAGTTTCAATAGTAAAAACGAGCTAAAAATTAATAAAATTATATTATATGAACATAAAAGGAATAATAAAAATTTTCTCATTTAATTCCTTTTTGTTGGATGTGAGTATGTAAGTAAGTACATCATTCATATATTGTAATAAGTATATATGAAAAAACACGACTTACATAGAAAGCCACGAACTTCCACGCCACTTGCTCATAGACATTTGAACTGATAGATTACAGTATATATAATAAAATATAAAATACGAATTGAAATTTTAATCCTACTAAAATCCTACTTAATTGCTCTTTTCAAGACCTGCTCACAAATTATACAATTTTTTTTGGGAAATATTTTCACACTTTCAATCGCTTTGCTTCGTTCAGGATGTAAAAATTTGTGAGCTTCGTTCAACCAAGTTTGAACTGCGTTCAAACTAATTGTTGTTCGAACTTCACTCGAACATTTTTAATTACTCCACTTCGCTTCGCTTCGTTCCGTTCGACTGTCATAGATTACAGGAATGTCGAACTCCACTTCGCTTCGCTTCGTTCCGTTCGACTTTTATAGATTACAGGAATGTCGAACTCCACTTCGCTTCGCTTCGTTCCGTTCGACTTTTATAGATTACAGGAATGTCGAACTCCACTTCGCTTCGCTTCGTTCCGTTCGACTTTTATAGATTACAGGAATGTCGAACTCCATTTCGCTTCGCTTCGTTCCGTTCGACTATTATAGATTACAGGAGTGTCGAACTCCACTTCGCTTCGCTTCGTTCCGTTCGACTTTTATAGATTACAGGAATGTCGAACTCCACTTCGCTTCGCTTCGTTCCGTTCGACTATCATAGATTACAGGTGTGTCGAACTCCACTTCGCTTCGCTTCGTTCCGTTCGACTATTATAGATTACAGGAATGTCGAACTCCACTTCGTTTCGCTTCGTTCTGTTCGACTGTCATAGATTACAGGAATGTCGAACTCCACTTCGCTTCGCTTCGTTCCGTTCGACTTTTATAGATTACAGGAATGTCGAACTCCACTTCGCTTCGCTTCGTTCCGTTCGACTTTTATAGATTACAGGAATGTCGAACTCCACTTCGCTTCGCTTCGTTCCGTTCGACTTTTATAGATTACAGGAATGTCGAACTCCACTTCGCTTTGCTTCGTTCCGTTCGATTATTATAAATTACAGGAGTGTCGAACTCCACTTCACTTCGCTTCGTTCCGTTCAAACCTTTCAGTGCTATTAAATAAAATCTTCTAACTTTACATTATTAAGTCTCATAAGCATTCATGATCATATAATGAGATCAAGTTAAAATTCATGATCATTAAATGAGATCCAGTAAGCATTTATAATCATAAAATGAGATCCAGGGAACATTCATAATCCTTAAATTAGATCCGGTGAACATCTATGATCATAAAATGAGATCTAGTGAGCATTCATTGTCATTAATTGAGATCCAGTGAGCATTTATGGTTATTAAATGAAATCCAATGAGCATTCATTGTAATTAATTGAGATCCAGTGAGCATTCATGATCAAAGAACGAGAACCAGTGAGCATTCATTATCAAAGAATGAGATTCAGTGAGCATTCATGATCATAAAATAAGATCCAGTGAGCATTCATTGTAATTAATTGAGATCCAGTGAGCATTCTTAGTCATAAAATGAGATCCAGTGAGCATTCATTGTCATTAATTGAGATCCAGTGAGCTTTTATGATTATTAAATGAGATCCAATGAGCATTCATTGTAATTAATTGAGATCCAGTGAGCATTTATGACCATAAAATGAGATTCAGTGAGCATTCATGATCATAAAATAAGATCCAGTGAGCATTCATGATCATAAAATGAGATCCAGTGAGCATTCTTAGTCATAAAATGAGATCCAGTGAGCATTCATTGTCATTAATTGAGATCCAGTGAGCATTTATGGTTATTAACTTCCACGCAATTTAATGAGATCCAATGAGCATTCATTGTAATTAATTGAGATCCAGTGAGCATTCATGATCATAAAATAAGATCCAGTGAGCATTCATGATCATAAAATGAGATCCAGCAACAATTTATTTCAAATAACTGAGATCCAGTAACATTTATGTCAAATAAATGAGATCCAGTTAACATTTTCTCCTTTTTGACTTAATTAAGCAAGATCCAGTGACTTTTAAGTCTAACACTGTCTCTAAACTTCTACGAATGATTGTTTTCATACAAATTTTACGTACGTAATTTTACGTAACGTAAACTTTACGTAACGTATGAAAACGTAAACAAAATTTCTTAGATTTTTTGTCAATCTTTATGATGCTATAACTTTTTATAGAAGCATTTTCAGGAAAAATTGCTACTATATTTTTTGTAGCTCTTATGTTCAACTTTAATTTTATGATACTTATCATTACCAACAGTTAAAATCCTGGCCTGTATCAAAAACCACGCAACTGTTGCAAAATTTGCAGTTTTTTGCGTTTTTAGGTCACTTAATGGACATAAAGTCCAGATTTTATGATGCAGGATAAAATCCCCGAAAAATAATAAGTCCACGGTCCTGCGGGATAAAATCCCCGAAAATCGCAAAAATTTTAAAGTTCCCTGCGGGATAATTATCCCACTTAGAAATGTAGGTGGAATTATTATCTTCCCCGGAAAATATTAATCCCACATATATTTATTAGTGGCATTATTATCTTCATGGAAAATAATAATTCCACTTACATTTACAAGTGGGATTATTATCCTTTTGGAACTAGATTTAAATTTTGGATTAATTTAAATCCTAAAATATTTTTGTCACTGTGGATAATTATTCCACTTGTATTATCAAGTGGAATTATTATCCCTATGGATTTTCAATTGGATAAAAATCCCACTTGATGGTTTCATGAAATTTTTGAAAATAAATTATAAAATTATAGTTTTAAAAATTTTAGAAGATTAATATTTGGTTACACTGTATTCATGAAATATTATTGGTGCGTTCTAAAAAAAATGAGCCGGTTTGAAAGGTTTTCTTTAAAGATGAATAACTTTTTACAGGAAAAGTCTTTTTTAATGAAACAAAAAGTATAGTTTAGTATTTTGAATGTAGTAATTGTTGTGTTAATATGAATTACTAGAACTTTCTGGAAGTTAGTTTTATAAGCCGCGGAAAAAAGTAAGAAATTTCAATTTTTAGTGCATTTTGAAAACGCTATTA
The DNA here is from genome assembly GCA_026123125.1 of Chironomus striatipennis. NCBI lineage: Eukaryota > Metazoa > Arthropoda > Insecta > Diptera > Chironomidae > Chironomus > Chironomus striatipennis. The sequence continues at coordinate 26,044,944 of CM047394.1, read as the reverse complement.
TTTTCAATTTATTCGGCTGGCTGGATGGCTGAATAAGTTCTGAGTTCTGAGCAACCAGACATCGTTGAGAGTTTTTAATATAAATTTAATCTATTGCTGATTGTCGTGTGAAAAATTCGCTTAAATCCGTCATTTAATATGTTTTGTAGGGGGGCTGTTCACTTAAGACGTCCTTCAAAATCTTAGATTTTTAGACCTCCTCCCCTCCTCTGTCACAAAATCTTCATATAAAAAAAATTCTTTTGTTTAAAACTGTCACACAGCCTCAGACCCCCTCTCCCCTATATATTGGACATCATAATGAACGATCCCTAGCTTAAATTTGTAAATAATTTCGAAAATTTTATATGCAAGACTCTATGGGTAAAAGTAAAAATTAGGAAAATTTTTTGAAAAGAATTCATTCATTCCACATAATTGTGTTAATTTGATTTATTTTTATTCATATATTCCCTGGTTAAAAAATTCTTAAGATATTTAATTTTACAAGAAATCAAGGCTTCTGCAGATTGTAATCCTGACAAAACTCTATATAAAGATTATAATATTCAAAAATCAAAGATTATAATCCTTATACAAAGATTATTTCAAAATTAGATACTTCAAAGAAAGATTATAATCTTTAAAAAATCTTCATACATAGATGTAAACCAAATATTAATCTTCTAAAATTTTAAAAACTATAATTTTATAATTTATTTTCAAAAATTTCATGAAACCATCAAGTGGGATTTTTATCCAATTGAAAATCCATAGGGATAATAATTCCACTTGATAATACAAGTGGAATAATTATCCACAGTGACAAAAATATTTTAGGATTTAAATTAATCCAAAATTTAAATCTAGTTCCAAAAGGATAATAATCCCACTTGTAAATGTAAGTGGAATTATTATTTTCCATGAAGATAATAATGCCACTAATAAATATATGTGGGATTAATATTTTCCAGGGAAGATAATAATTCCACCTACATTTCTAAGTGGGATTATTATCCCGCAGGGAACTTTAAAATTTTTGCGATTTTCGGGGATTTTATCCCGCAGGACCGTGGACTTATTATTTTTCGGGGATTTTATCCCGCATCGATTTTATTCAGCACAATTTTGTTTTTAGGTACGATCTATCGAATCAAATAGAAGAAATTCTTAAAAAATGCTTCCCTGAAAAATTTTCCATACAAAAGTATGGATTTTTAACGGTTTTTTGCGTCTAGTTCCAACACAACGGAAGTGACCGGAACTAAACATGCTTTAGGTGATAGATATTTAAATTACCAATCAAACGAGACCAAAAACGTCATGATTGGAGCTTCCGTTTGCTCACAAAATCAAAAAAAGTGAAATTTTGCAACCTGCCCAAATCGAATAACTTACACGCTTTGCGTGGAAGTTAATACACGCTTTGCGTGGAAGTTAATACTTTACATTACATTTATGAAAAATCTTTTCATATTCAGCATATATCCTTTTTCCTGAATAATATTTGCAACATAATAATTTGATGCTTCAAGTATATTTACATTGTAGATTTCAACTCGGAAAAACGAGCTGTTTGAAATTATAGCGAAATTATTTACTTACTTTTAACTTTATCATAAATTCCCATTCTCCACAATCTTTCATATTTTTTTCATTTGTATACACTTTTTCCTTCTCTGTTGCGCATTCGGTACACTTTTTACGTATTCACATATTCATAAGAATGAGCAACAGCATTTGTATTCCATTAAATAAATTAACATATGCTAATGAAAATTGCTATGTTTGTCAGGAAGGAAGGAAGGAAGAACAACAAGTAAAAATTGAGATGGATTTTTTTTCATATCAAAAAATAAGTACCATGAAAAATAAGTTGAAATATTTTATAAAATTAAAAACGATTTTCAAAAAACATCAAAAAAATAAACGAAATCCTAAAATGAATTACACACGACTCATTTTTTATAAATATTTCAAACCTACGAAAACTTAATCATCGATGAGCAAATAAGACCACATCAACCACAAAGACCCCTCGTATGTCATTTTATTTTTTCATTTATTATTTACTTCTCGACTCGTCTCTCTTGTGTTGTCACTTATAGTTTGCTACATATAAAATATTTATCAACCCACAATATATTTTTTGTTTCTATTGCTATTGTTATAATAATTGTTGATAAAACTTAAACAATATTGCAATTCTTTATGTTTACATTCTATAGGGTAATAAGGATTTCAGTTAAGGACATCAGAAAGTAGCAAAAACATTTCACAATGAATATCAATTGTAATTATTTATCTTAAGTGCACTTTGCACAGCTATTCGTGCAACTGTTAAACTTTTGTTCCTTTATTCTGCCTCATTCAATTAAAAATTGCCCGTAAAATATTATTTTTTTGTTTTCTTTTCATCTTGTTAATGTTTGTTATTTTGCTGGAAATGATTGAAAAGTACCATTGAAAAAATTTTTAGTGAAAAAATGGGGTGTTTTATTATAATTGTGAAGATGTTGATATTGATGACTATATATTTTAAGTGTTTTATTTTCTGAAAATGATACAAAAGAAGCAAAATAATGTCTGGAGATAACATGTATTATTTTTTACTTTTTCAAATGAATAAAAAGCAGGTGATAGACAATGTTATCAAAAGTGTGAATTCTATGGAAAAAGCGTTAAGTCAAAAATAGATTGTTTTTTTGTTGAAAAAATTATATTGGCAATATCTGATAGAAATTTATGAAAATATATAAAATATTTCTTAATTCATTTACTTGTTGAAGAAGCGACCCTTCCAGTTAAAAACTTTACTTTCTTTTCTTTGCAATCTATCTCTCCCTTTTTCTTGAGTTCCATTTGAAAGTAAAAAAAAAAAAAAATGAATGAAAAATGTTCGTTGAACAACTTCTTTTTTAATTAATAAAGTTTTTAAATTAAGAAAATTAATTCAACGCCCTCGAGTTGATTTTTTCGGAACTTTTTTGTAACAAACTCAATTCTTGTTCAATCATTTATGAAAAAATCACGATGTATAAAAATTATACAATTATTTTTATTTTGACCGAATATTCACAGCAAGTTTAACAAAAGTTATTCAAATTTATAACCTTGTTTTAAATAGATTAAAAATGAGAGCTTAATTTAGTATACCTGCGCTTTATTCATTAACTTGTCGCAAGACTATAACTTTTATTTTTAATTTTTTTAAATGGTACACCCTGTAAATTTATACAGAGTTTACTTTTTGCAATAGAAATTCGAGCTTGTTTTGAAATTAAATTGGGAGGGTATCTGCAGATTTGAATAGCATTTTGAGTTATACTTTGATTTGATATTTTAATAAAACTATAAATACCCTAGGAATTAAAAATTTTGCCAAATTAAAAGAAAAATTATTTCAATATTGGGGCTAATGAAACTGAAAAATGGGCATTATTTCAATGATGAAACTGAAGATAGTAAATGATGAAAAAAAAAAGATTTTGCCAAAAGTAAATTTTGAACATTTTCGAATAATGTTTACTCAAGGACATCTGTTAATATTTAATGTCTTTTATCTTTTTTTTTTATTTTTCTTCATAAGTTACCTTTTATGCCATAAACATTTTGAGATCTTACTTAACTTTCTACAACAGTTACAAGAAATATAATGTAAGCAATATGTTTAAGTATGTGTATATTTATTTAAATCGAGAAAGGAAAAATTTCTATATCAAATGAAAAATCAACAAATTTTTACGAAAAAATTGAAGGGTAAAAATCCCTAAAGTACTTGTTCTTGAGTCTCTAATGTTTACATTCAATTCTTTAGTATTTTTCATCAAAATTTTGACAATAAAAGGAAAAAGTTTTTCATTTACCATTGAATGAAAAATGACAGAAGAGGATCTGAGTGTAGTTTTAGTAACAAATTGTGTAAGAAAAAATTTCCAAAATGATTCATGACAGTCACAAACCTTATCTCCTGTGTTTCAGAAACCATAAAAAATACATTGAACCTTTACTGACTTTTGAGCTTTGATGCCATTCTATCATTGATGACATACATGCGTTGATCGCAAAAGAAAGTTCAGAACGAATATGAAGAGAACTTTGAACGTTTTTCTTTACATAAAGCATACATTTCATGAAAATGTGGACGTGTTTAACAATGAATCATCAGTTATGCTTCATTGGAGAAATATGATTCACATATAAGAGCACATAAATATATTGTAAATAAATTTTTGTAAAATGGAAAGAGATAGTATTATTATTAAATTGTTCTTTTACATGTTTTAACAAATTTATAAATTATCACAATTATAAAAAATATATTAATTTACAAAAAAACTCGTTTAAATGTGCGATGATAAATTGTCTCTAACTTTCATCTTTCCATCTTATAAATTGAAAATGCCGAAAAATATCCTTGAATGGATGACTGATGATTTTTCATCTTTTTTTCTAGTTGAAAATATTCCTTCATTTCCTTCAACTTTTCCTCTCGTCGATTCTTTTCGTGAAATAATATAGCATTTTCTCCTTTCTTCCTCTCTTTGTTTGATCTTTGGCCATAAATCATCTCCAAATGTCTCGCAATTTTCTGAACGATGAAAACGAGGGAAGATGGCACAAAAAAATGAAGGAAAAAATTTTTCAGCAAAAGCGATTCACGCGCATTTTTTCGAATAACTATATTGAAAAAAGTAACAAAATGAGGAATAAATGAAATAAATTTTATTATCAATGGTTGTATTACTTTTGAAAAATATATATATTCGTAATTTTATGTCGAATTTCAACCAATTTATTTTTAGAAATTTATAACAATTTAAAAATTGTCATTCATTTATGTTACTTTTACCTTTATACAAATGTATAAATGAAAATTATTAAAAGCATTGATAATGCTATTTTGATTTAGATATTCTCATATTTTAAGGGACGAGCAGCGTATTTATGAAAAGAGAAACAAATAAATGAAAGAAAGAAAGAGAAGAGAAAAATATCTTCATCTTAAAAAAAAATTGTTGTGTAAGTAGGTAGAAATGATGTAAAAATGAGAAAGAAGGGAGAACAAACAACTCCTCCTATTCCCAGACAGTAACATACTAAATATGTAGGTTAAATATTATTATAAGAAGAAAAAATTATATTATCTTTCAAAGTTCAGCACTTTAATTAGCTTTAGAAAATAACTAAAATTTCCTTTATTTTTTTTTTTGTTATTTACTTTAAATATAAATATTTTATTCTGTTGTTCTTATTACTGTTAAACCCTGTTAACATTTCGTAACCGTAACAGTTTTAATCGTAATTTAAGAAATAATTTCCAAAAGATGTCGCTAATTTTTATCAAGTTCCACACAAACCATACAAACTAAAATCAGTGACGAGGAATTAAACGGAATTAAATAAATGTGCTTTAGTCTTTAAAACGTATTTTATTTATTGGAAAATTTGTCAAATTTCCGCTATATTAATAATGTTGACAGATTTGTTGATAAATCAAAACATGAATTCTTTTTTCTGAAAATATAGAATGCTATATGATTGTGCGGTGCGACAATAAAATTTTAGTATTCATACATAAACAAAAACTAATCGCATCCTTTATTTTCTAAGTTATTATTATTGAATACTTTTACTAAGAAAGTTTTGTTAAATTTGACTTTTAGAAATTTTTTTCATATAAAAATAATGAGCTATGTCTAAAGTGTTAAAATAATTAAAAATCCTGAAATGTTATCAACTTTTACTTGTTTTTTAACTGGTTGAAAAAAGTTGCCGATACACATGATTTTTACAAAAAAAAAAAAAAAATAATAATAAACAAAACAGAAATAAATGATGGCTTGTTGTAGAGCTTTAAGACTCACTAGTTCATTCTATAGGAATGTATACAAACTGCAAATTTATAAGAGAACTATTAGTCCTATACTATTTAATTTGCAAGATGTAAATTTTCACACTTCATGTAAGATTAAAAAAAATTTCTATCTAAATATTTCTTAAAGTTAATTTTTAAAACCTATTTTCAGCTACTCTTGATAAAAGAAGGAAAACAAAGGAAGAAAAGGTAATCATAACGAAAAAGTCTGTCAATAATAACGAAAATGATGTTTCTATTTTCTACATAACACAAAATTGGCTTTTATAATTTTTTCTCAAAGTATTTCCTCAAAATTTCAAAACATTTTTTAACTTCACTATTTGATTCAAACAAAATTGTCAAAAAATCCTCAAATTAAGGAATTAAAGATCTTACTTTCACTTTTAAAGCGTTTAAAAAGTATTCGCCTTTAACAAGCACAAATGACGGGTCAGATTATTTTATAAAGAAATTTGAGTAACGTATGCTCATACAAACAGCACCTTGTTTATTTTCTTTAGAAATTAAAATCATTTTATCTTTCTGTTATAATTCGATTTATTAAAATAAGTTTCAATCATTTCTTTTTAGAAAGAACATAAGGTAGTGGAATATGCACCGAAAAAGAAAAATGAAGGATTAGAAACTGTCGATGTTTGGCGAAATATGACAATTAAAGAACTTTCTCAGTCAATGAATCGTGATTTAGAAGACCTGCAAGAAGCAATTTTATACATAAAAGATGGTCCAGACATTCATCCAAAAACTAGACTTGAAGATATGAATATTATTAAAGATATTGTTAAAAAATGTGGAATGAAGATGAAAATTGTTTCTCCGCCAAAAGACGATAAAGAAGATCATGAAAAAATTAGAGATGTCACGAAAAGACCTCCAGCCAATCCAGAGTTTTTAAAGCCACGACCACCAGTTGTTACAGTAAGATAATTAAAATATTTATTTTTTTTTTAAAAAAAAAAATCTATTTAATAAAGAATAATTCTTTAAATTTATTTTAGGTAATGGGACATGTTGATCATGGAAAGACTACATTATTAGATTCTTTACGTCACACATCTGTAGCACAAAGTGAAGCAGGAGGAATTACACAACATATTGGTGCCTTTACTGTCGAACTTGAAAATGGTGAAAAAGTTACTTTTCTTGATACTCCAGGACATGCAGCCTTTAGCGCGATGAGAGCTCGTGGCGCGAATATAACTGATATTATAGTCTTAGTGGTTGCTGCGGACGATGGTGTAATGGAACAAACGAAAGAAGTAGTTAAGCTTTCAAAAACGTTTAATGTTCCTGTAATAGTGGCAATAAATAAAATTGATAAGCCTGATGCGAATCCCGAAAAAACAAAAAGAGAACTTGGGCATTCTGGAATTAATTTAGAAGGACATGGAGGTGATACTCAATTTGTATTAATATCTGCAAAAGAAGGGACAAATTTGCAAGAGCTTGCAGAAGCAGTAAGTACTCAAGCAACATTAATGGGCTTAAAGTCGGATTATACAGGTCCAATAGAAGGTGTAGTGGTTGAGTCATCAAATGATTCGAAGCGAGGCAAATTGTCAACAGCTATTATTACAAGAGGAACACTTAGACGTGGAGCAGTTCTTGTTGCAGGACACGCTTGGGCTAAAGTTCGTGCCTTATTTGATCATGCTGGACATCCTTTAGAAAAAGCCGAGCCTGGCACTCCTGTTGAAATTCTTGGTTGGCGAGAACTTCCATTTGCTGGAGATGAAATTTTAGAAGTAGAAAGTGAAAAAAGAGCACATTCTGTTCTGCATTATCGACATTTGCAAGCACAGCATGAAAAAGCAGAAGCAGACTTGGAAGTGATTCGCGTAAAACAAATGGAGCATGATGAAAAATATAAAGCAGAGCGAGATGCAAGAAGGAAGATTGGAAGATTTAAGGTTCGTCGAATTGGTCCACGTCCAAAGGAATATATTCAAGACGATTCAGTTCCTCGCGTAAATGTTATAATTAAAGCTGATGTTCATGGATCTTGTGAAGCTATTTTGGATGTTCTTGACACTTATCATGATAATGATCGAGTTAGATTAGATATTGTACATTATGGTATTGGTGATGTTACGGAAAGTGACTTGGAACTAGCGAAATTGTTTAATGCTATAATTTATGCTTTTTCTGTTAATTCGACAAGTAAGGCAGTTCCAAAAAATGTTAAAATCCATCAAATAGACATAATTTATAGATTAGTGGAACATCTTAAGGATGAAATCAATGCTAAACTCCCAATGCTTGATGTTGAAGAAGTTGTCGGTAGGATATTTTTGATTATTTAATTAGTGATGCGTAATAAAAGGTAGCAATCTCATAACTTTATCTAATTATTTAGGAGAAGCCAATGTTCTTCAAATATTTAAAGTCACGGAAAATAAAAAAGAAGTTTCTGTACTCGGATGCCGTTGTGTTAAAGGAATTTTGAAAAAGAGCTTAAAATATCGAGTTTTGCGGTTCGGTGAATTACTGTACGACGGTCATTTAGATTCAATGAGACACTTAAAATCCGAAGTAGATACAATCAAGAATAGCATTGAATGTGGATTGCGGCTAAACGATTTTCAAATAGATGCACAGCCAGGCGATACCGTCGTTTGTTATAAAATGGTTCAAAAACCACAGGAAACAGAGTGGGAACCATTCTAAATAATTATGTATAGTTAGATAATATACAAATCTAGTATAACTTAATGACTTTTATAAAAGGATAATGAGTAGATTAAAACAATCCTTAAGCCAAAACTTTTTGTTTTTGTTTTTAAAGAAATTCTTATTTAATTTCAGCGTATAAGTTCTAAGTAATATTTTTTTATTTTTTATTTACCAAAATTAGACAAACATAATTTAGAAAATCGATTTTTCAAGTGGCTTATCATAATGAGAAATTAAAATTATGAAGTTGAAAAATAACACTTTTGTGAATAATGCTAATTTTTTGCGGTGTGACCACAGCAGAATTATGAATGTTGGTATACCGCGCAACAGCCAGTAGCAGCAAATAACATAATGTTGACCATCAAAAAATAAAACAAATTGAATTAGTGCATGACAACCGCAAAAGTAATAAAATTTGGAATAAAAAAAAACGTGGGGACTGAATGAAAAAAGCACTCCAATTTATTACAATAAAACGAAAATATTTGGGTTTTTTATTATTATTCTTTTACAAAACGAAAGTTAAAAAAAAATTTTATATTAAATTTCATATTTTTTATTAATACGATACTACCTTATAATAAATTGCTGTTTCTTCTATTATAATACAATTTAGCTACGAAAAAGATCAGTTTTGTGTATACGTATCTTAAGAATCATAATTTGAAGATATTGGAAATAAATCAAATTATGCCTATGATTAGCATTAAAAGTAAATTTTATTTATTAACAAGAATTATATTTTTTCAATCTAAAGTTCCAATACTGCAATGATGATGTAATTTAAATTATTTTAAAGTTTTATCTCATATTGATAGAAGGAGTTTGACTGTTTTCAGAATTCATGGTAATCACATTATTATTTTAAAAATATGAAAAATTTCAGTGATTCTTTTTAATGCTAATAATCATGTTGTATGCTTACTATGTACAAGCGATAAATGAGCTCTAAAATAATTTTTGTACTTCCGTTGTTAGAATCCGCTGTTTTTGTTTTATCAAATTAAAGGAACATTTTACTTACTGTTGTTATGACAATTTCAGAAAATATTCTTAAAGTGTTTTTCAAATATAATCATGAAATAAATATTTCTTTCAAATTATTTTTTTTTCATTATAGCTGTTATTTATGAAGCTTACAAAGGTTATGAAGGCAAATATTGAAATTGGACAAAAAGTCTTTTGATTTTTTGCCATTTGTGTGAATGTTTATCTATTTTTTGATAATTTGTTTGATGTTCTTTCAATTTTATGATCTTTATTGACATCTTTTTTGTATAACAGACATAGACATCGTATAAACATGATCTAATTTTTTTTGATAAATATACTTTTTGATGACTAAGGATTTATTTTATCAATTGACCAAAGGTTTCATATCTGAGCTTAAAAAATCTAAAAAAAATTTTGTTTGCTTCGCAAATGTCATACTGAAATTTTTTGCCATGTTGTTTTGTAATTTTGGATTTAAAAAATTTGTTTTTTTATTGTTGTTTTAATATCTTTAATATTTTTTTTTTCAAAAAAAAATCATTATATTTCATAAAAATGTCTGTTAGTTGAGAAAGAAATCTCGGAATGTAAAGAAAAATTTCTAAGAAACCCTTAAGGAAAAGAAGGCAGCCGACATACAATCACAGTTGTCTGTTCAAAAATAAGACATGGTGAGATTAGTGAGTTAGTAAAGACGAGAGATAATACAAAAAATAACAGACAACAATTAAAGTGCAACATGTGTTTTTCATTCTTTACTTAGCCATCACACATTGGTCCCATGTGTGTTAATTTCCCTTTTCTTTAGTCGTTTTACATATAATCATTTTAGATGCGGGGGTGGGATTTTTTTTTCTCGTGCTTCTAACAAACTCTACAATAAAATTCGCTCTAAAATTCCAATTCTTTAACAAAAATTAAATAAGTTGTTGTAAAAAAAAATACATATCCACATTTGATATAATTTCTTATCACAACGGCACAACTAACACACATTTATCTTCATTTCCGTTAATTTTCGAGATTTTTTTTTATATCTAAGTTGCTTTTTTCATTCATTAAAATTAAAATGCTTTTTTTACCAGCGTTTCTAAACATTCATTGTATGATGAAATTATCATCAGTTTTTAGTAATAAAGCTTATTTAAAAATTAATATAATGGTACGATTGCAAACATTTGTACTACTCTGTGTCAATTGATAATTTTTTATGAATGAATTTTTTTCTCACATTATATATGATATTTGGGTACAATTGTGGTAAAAAATTGTCGCTGATATTCGATACTTTTTCACATTTCATGTTCAATGGTACGCATAGAAAAAATGTCAAGGAATTTTGTTTGGTTAATTTTTGGAAACTGAGTTCACATATGTGTGCTTTATTTTCAGTCTTCAATTTTATTATTTTATGAATAAAGTTTTGAGTTCGTTATTGATCACTGCCGTTGGCCATTATAGAAAATAAAGTGTAGACTGAACATAATTTATTTAATCAATCAATATCCATGCAATAAAGTTCAATCAACATCTTCTTGGCAAAAACTAATCGTTTTATTATTTTGTAAAATGTTTTTGCTTCTCTCTAAAAAACTTTACGAATGCTATGTAAAATTTTAATAATTTTCCTTATTTAATAATCTCACATGTAATATGTTAGCATCACACTCTGACGTCGAAAGAGAAGAATTTGCTAATTAATTTTCATCATAAAATTCTTTTGTGAATATATAAAAACTCACTAGCAATACGAGAAGTTCTTTTTTATAATTCGAGAAAAATTCATTAACTTTTCATATGCATATACATATCTCTCTACTCGATATGTGTGTTCTTTCTATGTGCACTGTGCCCCACATGTTGGCTTTTCTAATTTTACAACATGGGATTATACAGTTCGCATCATCATAGTAATTCCCTTTTCATTTGGAATTTTTAAAAAATGTTTATTTTATCCGACAGTAGTTTTTTATTACTTTTCAATAACGATGAAATACAAAACAAATTTTTAGTTGAAAAAATGTACAACCATATCATTCATCATCAATGTTTTTATTTGCTTGTACCCAATTCATTTGATATATATATTTTTTTTTCACAAATTTGATGAAAGATGAACAGAATTCATAATGTTTGTTTTGCAAAATATAATCAATGAAAATGTGTTTTTTTTTCTTTATGTGGAGTGTAATGAGCAAGGGCTAGGGACCCAAAGAAAAGTGTACTAAAGTGTAGCAAAGTGTAGTAAAGTGTAGTAAAGTGTAGCAAAGTGTAGCAAAGTGTAGCAAAGTGTAGTAAAGTGTAGCAAAGTGTAGCAAAGTGTAGCAAAGTGTAGCAAAGTGTAGCGAAAGTGTAGTAGAGTGTAGCAAGTGTAGCAAAGTGTAGCAAAGTGTAGGAGAGTGTAGCAAGTGTAGCAAAATTTTATTTTTTTAAGTAAATTATTTATATTATGGTATTAAAGGTTTCTAATTAAAGAAATATTTTGATAATCAGGTAAAAATTTTATTCAAAAATTCTTAAGAACTTATAAATTCAAATGTTTGTTCACAAATTAAGAATGATCAATAAAGATTGAAAAATTCAGTTCATTGCAGATATTATTGAGTTAATTATTTTCTTATTTGAAGAATTTGTTAAATCAATATTTTCTTTAACGTTGTACTTGTAATCATTACATGTAAATTTAAAATTAACAAGTTTATACTGAATTTTATTAAAATTGTGTATTAAGAAAATTGGAGAGAGAATAATTTCTATATCATCAAGATTTTTTGATTTCAAACTAACTGCTGCTCCATAAAAAGTTCTATTTTTCTTGTATTCCTCTTTATAAAATATAAAGTTCAAACAACATCCAATCCAAATCTTGTGGTTCTTTACCAATAATACGTAATCTCCTCTAGTTATTTGTTTTTCTTCCCAAATTTCAGAATTTGATTTTGCTGTTGGTGCTAAATCAAAATTTTTTTGAGCAATAAATCCAAGGCGTTAACACTCTTTTTTTCCCACAGGATTTTTAGGGATTTTCGGGATTTTTGTAGTAAATTCGGGATTTTTCAGGATTTTTCGGGATTTTTCGGAATTCTTCAGGATTTTTCGGGATTTTTCAGGATTTTTTAAGGATTTTTGAAAAAATTTTAGAAACTTTAAAATGTTATATTAAAATTTATGAATTTTAGCAGTAAGGAATACATATTTTATGGGAAATATCACTAGGAAAAGTGACTTTTCTCATAAATTTTTTGTATTTAGGTTAAAAATTATCTCAGAAAAGCAAATTTTCTCAACTAATTAACTATTTGAAGTGAAAAATTTAAAGGAAAAGCTCCATTTTATTATTTGAGATGAAAAACCCATTGGAAACGCGTTTTTTCTCATCGGTTTTCTTAAATAGGATGAAAAATTCATCGGAAAAGTGATTTTTGGTATCGGTTTTCTTAGATGGGATGAAAAATTCCTCGGAAAATCGATTTTTCACATTGATTTTCTTAGTTGGGATAAAAAGTTCATCGAAAAAGTGATTTTTGTTATCGGTTTTCTTAGTTGGGATGAACATTTCCTCAGAAAAGTGATTTTTGGCATAGATTTTCTTAATCGGGAAGGAAAATTCTTAGGAAAAGCGATTTTTCACATCAATTTTCTTAGATGGGATAAAAAATTCATCGGAAAAGCGAATTTTTGCATCGATTTTCTTAGTTGTGACGGAAAATTCCTAGGAAAAGAGATTTTTTGCATCGATTTGCTTGGTTGGGATGAAAAATTCTTCTTAAAAGTGATTTTTGGTATCGATTTTCTTAGTTGGGAAGCAAAATTTGTCGAAAGAGCGATTTTACGCATAAATTTTCTTTGTTCGGATGAAAAATCACTAGAATATGCCAAATTCTTCGGTTTTTATCTTATTTATGATAAGAAACTCATCGAAATATCATTTTTTAACATTTTCAAGCTTTTAATTATGAAAAAGTTACGAGAAAAATGATTTTCTTTCCATTTTAAATCAATTTATTGTTTTGAGATTTCCTGGGATTTTTCGGGATTTTTCGGGATTTTTCAGAATTTTTCGGGATTTCGGGATTTTTGTAGGAAATTAGGGATTTTTCAGGATTAATCCCGAAATTTCGAAGTGTTAATGCCTTGATTTGTATATTGCTTTTGTATAAAACTGAAAACCACATTTTCTAACTTGCTGCTTCAGGATTACAATTTTATCCCATACTGTCTATGGTGGAAAGTCTGTGCCTAGAAATACCAATCTAACAGTGAAAACCGCATCTAATTTGGTGCTTCCAGTCAAGAGAAATTGCAAAAAAACATGTATTTGTTTGGTGCGGAGAGGAAGACCATTTAATTAAGTTTTTGTTCTCTAATTGATTTCAAAAAAAATTCTACTGGTGGTGTGAATATACCCATGAAGCGTGATCCGCTTCATTACTAGTTTTTTTTGTATTTATACATCATACTTACGTTTATAATTGTTTTTAGCTTGAAATTTGTTTTAAAAAAACAAGTATAGTATAATTTAAAGTCATTTTATTAAAGTGTAGCAAAGTGTAGCAAAGTGTAGCAAAGTGTAGCAAAGTGTAGCAAAGTGTAGCAAAGTGTAGCAAAGTGTAGCAAAGTGTAGTAAAGTGTAGCAAAGTGTAGTAAAGTGTAGCAAGGTGTAGCAAAGTGTAGCAAAGTGTAGCAAAGTTTAATAAGGTGGAGAAAAGTTTAGTGAGTGTAGTAAAGTGTAGTTAAGTGTAGCAAAAGTGTAGTAGAGTGTAGCAAGTGTAGTATGGTCCTTGGCCCTTGGTAATGAGTAAATTTTATGCATTTCCATTATTATTTCTCAAATTAGTATTCATTTTGATATTTCGCATGAAAATCTGAAAGATTAAAACAAAAAATTATTGTTAATGAATGAATCATACGATTCTTTAAAAAATGTTTAAGACGAGGAATAATTTAAAAAAATGAGTAAATATTTAGTCAAGATCAAACAAGGCGAAAATGTTAAATTAAATAATTATTAGCTTCTAGTTTTTTCTCCATAATAAACGAACATATAACACTTCTTTCCAGCTTAACTTTCGCATAAACAAATATCATTCATTCATTTAGAGTCAGTCATAAGTGCTTCTAAATGGATTGTATATGTCATGATCATGGGAAATTTTCGACGATGAAGATTTTTTTTGCCTTAATCTTACGATACTTAAATTTTGATTGACATGGAAAGTTTATTTAAAGTAATTAAAGTTTATATTATTAGACTGTCTTTTTGATGCATAGTTTATTTTACGAGTCTTAAATATCTCCATTCAGAATTTATTTTAAAAATTTTGAAATTTAGTTCTTATATAAAAATTTAATGCATACAAACATTTTTCAAATTATCGTATTCATGTTTATGCTTGAAAATATGATACACATTTGTGAATGTCTTCCGTCATTTGGTTCTAAACACATTTCATTTTAAAACTCGAAACTTCGCTCATTACTTTGTCTGTCTAGCTTGATGCAAGTGAAACTGGAAAAAAATTATCTATACATTTACAACTCATTCAAAAAATGCGTTTAACGATTTTGTTTTTGATGTATTTTAATGCTTCAAAGTTAATTGCACTTGATCATTTACGATTCTTTTCAGCATGTATGAAATATGAGGATTTTTTCAATTTAAGATGAAATTTGAGGCGTATTCTCTTTGATATTTTTAGATATTTTTTATTGGCTTGATGTTTTTATTAATTAGTTTAAAAATGTATTAGGTATTTTATTTTTTCGATTTTGTTTTAATTATATAGGTATTTATGTATCAATAAGTATGAAATAATAATTTTAATGTAATGAAGGTGATCATCTCCAATTATCAGTTAATTTTCAGACACGAGAAGCTCATCATCATAATTGCATGTGTTTCGCAGAGTCTGTCGGAGTAATAAAAAATTCTTAAGATCTTCTCCGAAATTCGTTTATGCTCTCACAATATCAATTTTCCTTTTTCTGGCAAAATACATGTATTTAAAGTTTATTCTTATATCAAGACTTATTCTTGATTTTATTTTCATGGTCTCTCACTTGAATGCTTAGTGCCTTTGTATTCAGTCTTGAATGTTTTCTTGATATATGCTGAAAATGCAAAAAGATATAAAGGCATAAAAAGAATAACATATAAAAATTTAGTCTGTGGTGTGCTCATCTTTTTATTCTTTTTCTATTTCATTTTCAACAAAATTTCGACACAGCAGCAATAGCAAGAAAGAGTATTAACAGAGTAAATTGAGTGCTGGTTAATTTTATGAGAAATACCAGGCACATGCATAGAACGCGCGAAAAAGGGAGAAAGGAATAACGAAGAAGGCAGGCAATAACTGAGCAATGTTTTTTTTCTTCTGATTCTTCTTTCTTATAAGAGTAAATATATACATATCTGTATGAATACCAGGGTAGATATGGTCTGAAGAGTAAGTAGTATAGAAAAGACACCAAAAGGAAAATAAAACAAAAAACTCAAGTTTCATATGTTAAATCAGTTTAAAAGTCGTCTTTCGACAGTTAACATGTAAAGAATAATTTCACTAGAACTGCGGATGCATTTTTCATTAAGGCTAAAAAATTGTACTACGTGCGAATAAAAAATTCTTTTTATGTGCGCCAAAGTAAAAAGTAAATAAAACAAAATAATAAAGAGAGGTATTAAATATGAAAACGTGACATATGTACGATTTTGATTTTGAAGAAACTTTTATATCAGAATTGAGAAAATTTAAAAAAAAAAAAAAATGTTGACACTGAAAATTTGCGAATTATTTCCAAAATTTTGTGAAATCTTAAAAGAGCATGCAAATATCAGTTATATGTGATAATTAAATTAAGCTATTTATAAATAGCGAGGAGCATTCATGATGGAAACATAACGTTTCTATGTATCGTAATCATCATTTGTCGTCCGTCGTGTTATATAATTTATAAACTTTTTTTTATACTAGAGATATCTCATGTATGTATACATAACATCATTTCCCATCAAGTTATCGGCATCATATAGTATAGGGCAACAGTGTGACTATTCAAGGCATGTTGAATATCCGACAAATTTTTTTTCCTCTTTTATAGTTTGTTCATTATATGCCTTTTTTTTTTGTTAATGTAAACATTTATTGTACATACATTAAAGTTTATGTACACATTCGGACTTTGCAGCTCGCGCGGGAGAGAAACACGCGAGAAATCTCTAATATTATCATTATAATTACAACAGACTTCCATGTGGTTGATTTTTTTTTCTGGGAGAAGAAAGAAAAGTGGTCACTCATTCTCGGCCTTTCAAAGTTTCAGTTCAAGTGATAAACTCATTCGATTGGTTTCGTCTGAAAGAAGTGGACGTTAAGCAAAATTCGATCTCTTGCGGTCACTTGATTTTTTTTTGGTCCCGGGACCAAAAGTAGTGATTTAAATAGTTTTTTTTATATATTTAAGTTGTATAAGGATGGTAAAGAATTGTCGTTATATTTTATCAAACAATAAATTACTGACTATAACACAATATATAATTAATCCTTAATTTTTTTTAAACTATGCTAAATATCTTTTTTTTTTTTTAAAAAAAAAAGAACCTTTAAGCATTTCTAAAATTAAATCGTGACAATATCTTTTCAACATCCTTTTTTCATTTCTAGATAAAAATTGTATGTGCCTTTTATCAGCCTTTTTGTGTGTACTTTGGAATGAGAAAGAAATAAAAAAGTAGAAATTTATAATCTGTGAAAAGAAAAAAAGAAAAAAAAATTGTTAATGAAAATAAATTTTGGACTCAAGAAAAGTGGAGTTTATGCTAAGTAAAGTAAGAGTATAAAAAAATTATTTGTGGATAAGAGAAAAATAAAAAAAAAATCTCTAGAGTCGGATCAAAAGGATTTCAAAGGCAACAAAAAAAAAAAAGAACAAGTGGAAGATCAGCAAAAATGGATATAACAAGGCTAATAAAGTAAGTACTATTGAAATCTCTTTTCATTGTATTGTACAAAAACGAAAATTTCTCGTGGGATGATGATCTTCTTATTACTATTTGAATATATTGTGTATATAAGAATCTTGAATGAATCTTTCTCTTCTAAGCAAGTAAACAAAGGCACGACGAAAAAATTTGCGAGAAGACATAAGAGAAATATGTAACAAAGTCAGTGTAGTCTACATAAAAAGCAAAAGGAAAAGTTAGATGAAAGGAATTCCTTTAACAAAAAGGGATTTGTTGTTGCTGTTACTGCTGCCTTAGCCTTTTTTGTTTCTTCTAATAATATTATGTCTGTTGCTTGCTTTCTCCACCATCATCGTCATCTTATTCTCCTTGTGCTTCAGTTATTTGCGTTTGGGATTTATTTGAGGCAGTAAATATAAAGTGATAAGATCCCTTCATCTCCTTCCATGCACAATAACAGCACATTTTTTATTCGTTTATGATAAATTTTTAAAAACAATGCTTTTTAAATCCCATAAAGATTCTTGTCATAATCATTCTTTTTAATGCTGTTATTTTCTATGACATTAATGCAAAACTTTACTTCTTTTTCTCCTTCTTAATATCCAAGAAATATTTTTTAAGGTCTTGTGGTTTTATGGCTCTTTAAAGGAAAAAAAAATCTTATTTTGTTTGCAATCAAATTTGAATTTTTGTGGTTTTATATATTATACATTACCAAGGGAAAATAAAGAACACACTGTTGGCGTTTTGTTTAAGGGATAAGAAGAAGCTCCCACTTGAATATTAATCTCCGTATAGAGATGAAACCTTTTGCCACTTTTGAGTTTTTGATTTTTCCACATTTCGACCCTTATCGTATCACATTTCTGTTCATGGTATGCAAAAGAATCTCTTAATCTTCTTACAAACTCTCATACATGAAAAAAGATGACCTAAAAACTTTTTCCTCTCTACAGCTTTGCATAAGGAATTTTTATATGTGGTTTTTAGGTAGCATACCCTAAAATGAACGTAAAAAAGTTCTAAACAAATATAGACATATGCAGTCAGTTATCTTAAGCGGTTGAAAATTAACAGTGAACATAAGAAAAAAAAATAAATGTAAACAAAAAATATCCACGAGTACCTCATTGTTTATCTTTATCCAATGCCTTCACAGTAGTTTTTATCACTTTCTATGAATTCTGAGATCATTCCATAATAGTGCGTTTAATGTAAATATTCTAGAATGAATATTTGAATGTGTTAAAAAAATGTGGTAAAAAGCGCAACTCGTAATGTTTAAAATTCAAATTATGATGAAAAATATAGTTCAGTAGTTACAGACATTTAGCACTTGTTTTAAGAGAGTTTTAATGAGGAAATATGTTTTCTATTTCATGTTTTATGAAGATATTTCCTAAAAAAAATATCTGCTTAATAGCAATCTTACACTGAGGGAAGAAATTATATTCTAAATAAAGATAGAAATGGAAAATAAGAAAAGTTTGATTTTTTTTAAAAAAATTTTTTGTATAAATTTAGATTCTATGTTAAAAAACAGTTAAAAGGACGAGGAAAAGAAAACAAATAAAAAAAAAAAAATCAATTAATTATTTTTCAATTACTCTGCGTGTCAGCATAAAGAATCTATCTTAATGAAGTAAAGCAAACATTAAAGGCAAATGAAAGTATGTGAAATGAAAAATTTATGTGTAGCTTTTAAACAAATCTTGAAAAGAAAAATATTTTAGTATTTTTATGTTTATATGTTTTATGGGAAATACGTTTTGCAAGAGTTTCTAGCTCTTTGTTTTTAATGTTCTTTATTGTTTTTTATTTAAATTTAATTATAAAGTTCAAAATGAAATTTGTCAATTTTTTTCTAATTGCTCTAAAATTTTAATATTCAACATTATTACTTAATAATGAGTATAGAATAAATAGGCAAATTTTCTCAAGATAAGAAAAGTAAAAGAAGAGATTCATCAAAAGAAAATTATTTTGCATTTGTAATGGAGATGGCAAAAATAAGGCATATTTTATTTCATTTTAACATGATACAAAGTGAGTAAACGGAAAAAGTTCTTAACAACAATTCAAATGATTTAACATGGAGACGACTTTTTCGAGTACTGAATTTCAGTCATTAAATTTTTTTCTCGTTTCTTCACTTGCCTTTTTTCTTTTATCTATTTTCTTGTCACTTTTTTACTTCTTACAGCTCTCCAAAGAAAATTTTTATATCGTATTAAAAAAGAGAAATGAAAACGAGAAAAATGAGACATTTAATAGAAGAATTTTTTTGTCATTTATTATTTTCGCACAAAATGAGAAGTAGGAAAGAGAAAAAAAAGACTTATTTTTTTTAAGATGTAAAAGGGAAACGATGAGGAAGAGAGGGAATATGATACGACGAATAAGGAGCCACAGAGGCAA
This sequence comes from Chironomus striatipennis, assembly GCA_026123125.1. NCBI lineage: Eukaryota > Metazoa > Arthropoda > Insecta > Diptera > Chironomidae > Chironomus > Chironomus striatipennis. The sequence continues at coordinate 26,025,034 of CM047394.1, read as the reverse complement.
TTAAGCAAGGAAATTAATGTAATCCTCGAAAGACATTTCTCTATGTGAGAGAATGAGAATCGGTTTAATTCATGTTCTATTTTATAGAATTTTTTAAACGTTATAAATCGGGATAAATTTATGTGATGAGCGAGGATTAAAAATGAAATGGCGAGAAAGTTTTTTTATGAAACTATAAAAACTTGTTAAATATGCTCCGGCAAAAAATAAAACATGACGAAAAGCAGCGAATTGAATAAAGAACGATAATGTCATGAAAACGTTAGATTATTATAATATAACAATGTAAATGGAAATTGTTGTTCAACAGTTTACCGTTTCTTAACTGCTTCCTTTATCCAACTTTTAATTTAATTAAATTCGTACAGAAGATGGTTGAAGCTTTTTAAATGAGTGATATTCTAATTGTTTTGAAATTAGGCTCAAAAACCTTTATTAAAATAATTCAAGAAGAAATTATACCCATTGATGTTTATATAAATTTCATCATTTTAGACTTGAATGCAGATTTTTTGTAATATAGATAGTTGGAAATTCGATGCATGTAATAAAACAATTGAAATCAAATTTCAAGAGATTGAAAACGATGAAAAGAGTAAAAGCTTGTTAAATAATTGATTGCATTAGGCGTTTTCATACCCTCCTATTTTCATGGTCTATTCAATCTTTCGTTTACTGACGAGGCAAAATAATTTTCAAATCAATTAATTTTCCCTCTTGTTTCTATTCATTCTTAATTCAATTCATTTTCCTTCGTTCTCTTATTTTTCGTCTTTTTATCCAGCAATACAACATCTTTTTCATTTCCTTGTTCAAGCAAATCACAATAAGGACATAAAATCAGTGATAAGAAAGAATAAGAACAGTAACGGAAAGAACGAGAGAAATTGTGAATGAAACAAGATTGAAATTATTAAATTATCGCTCATTTTTTCTGCTTCATACTACAGGCACTTTACACAATATAGAATTTTATATCCATTGTCTTAGCACTTTAAATGGGATAAATTGATGTAATTAATGATTGCAATCCTTCGTTACTCATTACTGTGTAAGTTATATGATGTGATGATAATTGCTTTTATGCTAAAAGAGGAAGGAAGGAAGGATAATTATGAAATGCTTAAGTGGTTTGACGCTTGCCATTTAACTCATTAACATCCTTCTTTTCATCATTATATTTTTGCGAATCTTTGACTTTTGTCTCATTTTTTTCAACATCGCTGATGAGATTTATAAATTTACATACATTTATAGGTATAGCATCCATTAAGCACCGCAAATGTATGAACAATTGCGTCAACTTGATATCTTATTTGATAAACACTCAATTACAGTAACAAGTAGAATGCCAAAGCGAAAACAAAATAATTCATTTTGATGATTCCTAAAAAGGAGTTATGTGGTTTTTCAAAATAACACGACAACCGACATTGTTGAAACATATAATGTGAATTCAAGTCAGGTACATTAAACATCTTGAATAACATTTATTTATTGCATTATTTTTTAGTATGTAAATGTGACAATCTGGATCATGATTATTTATTTGATAACCTAATTTGCAATCATTTAAATATGTCATTTTCGATAAAACTATGATTCATGGTCACTAAAATATTAAAGCATATATTGAACTAACATTACGTTCAATCTTACACATTTCCGTTTAGAAACTCACTGATTAATAATTTACTAAGTTCTCAAATTTTAAATTTATGATTGTGTAAACATGAATTTACCGCAAAGCGTGATTTACTTAATTGAATCAAATAGAAAACTAAGTTTGTTCAAATATTTAGATCTTATTATGCTAAAAATACATTTGAAAATTATATCCCCTTCAAGCAACCTTTTACTCGTTCATATTAATAAATCGAAAACAAATGAAATAATTAATGAAATTTAAAAATTCTCTTGTTGATGTGAATACATTTTGGGTAAATGAAAAATGTTTACATTTTATATATTTGAGTTATTATGATGTGGAATAACCTTCTACGTCTATACTAAATATTTAGTTAATGGTTTGTGGTCAATATTTCATTGTAATTCAAAATTGTTGACCTTTATGTTGAAAATTTCATAAGGTAGAATCTAACAGTAGACATGAAATTATTTTCTTATTTTCTGAGATACTTTGTTTTAAGCATGTAATATGTCATTTTTCATACATTTTATTACGCCAGTATACAAAGAAGTTTTCGATGTTTTTGACTAGAAAAGATTTAAAATTTTGTAAATAAAAACTGAGAAAAACAAAAATAAAGATTCTTGTTTAATTTTTATTCGAATCCCTACAAAGTCAGTATCTTTCGTATTTTATTTATATAAATAAAAAAGAATCTAGAAAGAAAAACATAAATCTGTTATTATCCTTTCTTAATACTTTGATTTTCCACTTCTTTTAAGCTGTCCTATTCTACATTTTTTTATGTTCTGTTTTAGAATTTTTATAGATTGATTGACATTCACTACAAGAAAAGTATTAATATTGACTGAAAACTTTTTGAGTTTCCATAAATTATCAAAGTTTTCAGATCTTAATAGAAATAATATCGTGTACAAACAGTTTTGAATATGTATACATTTGGTATACATATACTCTAGATTACTGGAAGCTGTTATCGGATTTATAGCGGAAATAGCCTTTACCACACGCAAAAAACAGTACTGCTATGGAACTTTTCACTTGTTATGTTACATTAAAATGCATTCATTCTATAATTTTTTACAAAATCAATATATTTTTAACGCAGAGTATAGAAATTTTCTCCAATTAAAACGAATGTAATTGAAGAACAGTCCCTTTTGCGATTGAATTAAAAACTAATATGTACGCACATATGGAGAGTAGCTAGTGTTATAAAAAATAATCGCATGGCAACAATTTAAAATTTATCGTTTGATTATCTATCTTCTATATCACAGTATAAATCCTGCGTGCACACTTGTATACACAAATTGATCTCCACATTAAAAATTATTTTGGATGATGATGACTCAAAGGAAATCATAAAAAATTAGAGAAAAAAATATTTCTATCGTGAAATATTCAATTTTATGTAAATATTATGATTTTTGTTTTCTTCTTTACTTACATTACTTATATTCATTCCTTCATTTTTCGCATCATCATTCAACATTAAAAATTATAATGATGAAAAGGAATAAACAAGGCGGTGGATTGATAGAAAAGAGAAGGAGATAGAGAAAATCCCTGTAGACATTTGGATTTGAATATTTAGATTTTTCTTAAACATTTTCAAAATTGATTTTTTGAATTTGACGTTGTTTTCGAGATCTTCTGTTATGTTTTTCATGAATTGGACTGAGATAAATCTGATTGATTTTTATATTTTTATATAGAATTACAGCGACAAAGAGAAATAAAAGCTAAAATTTATGTGCATAACAAATTGGTGCAAACATCAGCAAAAAAACTTGAATAGTCTTTAGAAGAAGAAGAATAAGAAGCATTTTATGTAAAAATATACAGAACAATTCGAGAATTTCATTTTTGTGACAATTTCTTGTGTGACATAAGAAGAATTTTCATTCGAGATTTTGATACTCTAAATCAATTTTTGATTTGCTCAATTTACTTTTCTAGGATACTAGGTAGAGATTCTAAATTTAATTTTTAATTACTGATGTCCAGATTAGAAAGGGAAGATGAAATTTTGGAAGCAAATTTCTTGAAATCATTTTTAAAAACTTTAAACTTTTTACAAGGATTAAAAAAAATTGAAGTTAAAATTTTCATATCAATTTATTTTTAGGTCTATTTAATTAATGAGTTGGATTTGTAATTAGTCAATCTAAATTTAAAAAGTTCAAGGATATAGCTTGAAAATAATTTTAAAAACATAATAATAATACGTTGTTTTAAAACTTTCTCAGTCAAAAATTATTGTCATGAGGTTTTTATCTCATTTCCCCATAAGTATTGCACGTCATATCGAATCAAGTGATTGTTTGCCTGCCTCACTACTTATGTATCTAACATCACATGTGTATTTTTATTTAGTCTGAAGGATGCTTTAGGCCAAAGGAATAATTTGATAAAACTTTTTCTCCACTCTCTATTTCTCTCTTTCCATGTCTCTTTGTGTTTTCTTTATTTCTCGTTTATGTTTTCAGATCATAAGCATTTTTGTGATGCTAGTCGTCATTGATGTTTTTGTTGCTTGTGTTTATATATAGTTTCATGCATGTTATTTATGCCATTTATTTTCTCTTTCCCTTGCTATCTTCTTCTCTCTTTTTGTATATACATACATATAAGATACAATTTTTATTGTTGGTATTATGACTATGAAAGAGGGAGTTATTGGGGTAGTTTGAATTCCTTTTGGGAACGAATAAATCAGGGAATTGGTGATAGACAAAAAACGATAGTCGCAAAAAATAAAACCACATAAAATGAAATAAAAAAGAACAGCATTTTTGTATACAAAAAGTCTAAATCCTGTGGCTATTCATCATATCAAAACATGTGTATTTAATATGAAGCAGAATGTGAGAAAAAATTATGATGTAGATTAGTTTGATATTTGCGTCATGCTTAAATAATTTAATCACGAGTCGTGTGAAAAGTCGAGTTTTTTTTCCGTTATATTCAATACGAATTTGATTTTTTACTATATAATCGCCTATTTTTAATTTAATTTAATAATGTTTACAAGTCGTTCCATTTTTTATATAAATCAAAATGTTAACTTTCTTGTCACTTGTTTAAAGCTTAAAATAGTTTTCAATATTACTTTTTTTAAAAAAAAGATACTTTACTTTATTTCAAAATTGGGATCTTTCTAATTTTGTTACAATTCTATGAGTCTTAATTTGACATTAGCCTGTTATCGGCCTTAATTCAAAAACATCGATTTTTTTTTAAAATAATCATGAAACTTAACTTTTTTAACATAAATTTTTAACATAAATTTCAAAAAAGGAAAAATGATTTTTTCGACCATTTTTTGGATGTTTTTATTTTTTTTGACAATTTCTGATGTTTTTTTTTTTGTTTTTTGTTTTCATTAAAGTGTCATGGAGTAAAGTTTGAACATCACTTCAGTGTAGAGAAACAGGGAATAGATTAAAAAATTATAAAAAATATTGTGGGTGATTTTTTATCTCATAAGTAGAGACAGAAAAAGAGAGAATGGTTAATTCCGGAACAGAAAGATAAAGTTTTAAATACGGTTTTTGATTTTGCCTCTCAGTCAAATTGTGTGGCTTCCGATAACGAAGAGCGTCTCGTTTAAAATTTGTACAGCAGACGATGGTTTTTAAATGCTGATCCATTGTTCTTAAAAAAATTAAATAAAAACATAAAGTAAAAAATATATTTCAGAAGCTTTCAAAATATATGATTGTGAATGTCTAGGATAATAATTTTCTGTATGACCCTTCTAAATGTCTCATTCATTCAGTCATTTATTCTTTTATCTAGTCTAGAACTAAACGAATACAAAGTTTATTATGTATTCTTTTTTCTGTGAAAAACAGACATTATAGTCACAAGAGAAATATCATGCTTGATACTTTTGAGATAGACAGAAAATGTGCATTTACACGAAAATTCAATTCTACATACGAAATTGTAAACATAAAGGAGAAAAAACTTCTTTTATATTATCATCATCATAAAAATAAAGAACTTGAAAAAGAAGTCATAAAAATTTATGCGCTTGGGCCGATGCTACTCACATTGCCGCATTGTGAGTGAGAAGCAAGAGGCTCTTGAGTGTCATTTCAAGTACATGACAAACAAAGCACTTTTTGCTCACACTGATGAGCACTCGTTCGTTGATGATTCTGCTACTATTTCTGTTGTTATTTTAAAAATTAGTGATTTAAATGAAAATGTTTACAGAATGAAAGAATTTCTTTCCTTCTTGCTTTATGAACTTCTTACTCTTTTTATGTAGAATGAGGAATATATGTTCTGTAAAAGAACGTGCTTAATATTGAGAGCACATAATAAATCCAGAAACTCAGTATCTTTAAAGTGTTTTAATTATGAGAATGATAAAATAAGGAACAACTTTTTTTCCGCGTTTTTTATACTTATAACAGAAGATTTGATTTAAAAAAAATCATTTGATAAATTAAAAGTTTGTTTTTCAAAAAATAACTTTTACGATAGTTGTAACACAAGGATGTTGAGTATAATTTACGCTCATCATACTTTTAAAACTTAAATACATATCATTTACCTTTGCAGAAAATCAAAATAAAGATTCTATTAAGTTCTTTTTAATAAGCTTTAACTATGTATTTGCTTATATTTGTGATGAAAGAATTAAGATAAAAAAAACAGAATATAGTAAAGAAAGAAATATAAGAGGAAAGAAAATGAAGAAGACGTTTTTTAAATGCTACATCAGGTCACTTATTCTTTTTTCAATAAAAGTTTTTCTTGGGAATTCTTTCAGCTTCTGCAACATCGTATACGTTAAAGTTTTTTTATACTCTTTATCATCATTTCTTGTACCTTATTTTTATTATTTTCTGTTCTTAGTAACCATAATCTGATTGTCAAAAGAAAAAGATTGCCCAAGAAAAGTATTGATTCTTTAAAATTTTATCTGAATGAATTTATTCTACCTTAACTATTTCTTAAAAAAAGAGAAATGTGTAATGCTCTGCAATAGTTTGTTATGCATATAAAAACGCTTCAGATGATACGATTTTTTTTTCGAATTAAAAATTATTTTGTTGAAAATTTACCTACGCATAAAAAATTTACATTATTTCATTCATTTAGTATACTGTTTAAATTTAGAGTCTACGTTATTATTATTTTTAAGTAAATAAATAATCATAATTAGTAATACTATAAAAATATAATTCGTTTAAGTTCTTCAAAAAGGTAAAAATGTTGTAGAAGAGAAATTTAAAGATGCAAGATGTTCATGATATAAAAATGAAGTAAGCCATATAACATCATCTGCACGTTTTCTTGCAACAACTTAATCTCAAGTTCAAACCATTCATTTTAACTTTCTTGAGATTTTTTATTTTAAATGAAACTTGAAACTTTTTTTCCTTCAATTCATGTCTTATTTATTGTTAATGATTGTTTGTGGTCAATAATGCTCTTGTTTTGTTTTCGCTTTATCTATCACATCTTCTATTCTTTATTCACTTACATAGAAAACAAAAAAAAAAAAACTGAATTGAAAATGTGAATCAGTTAGATGATTTGCTTTCAGCTATTGATAGTAGAATTCTTTCATTCAATACGTCAATTGGTGTTTGATTGCTGGTTGTTTGTTCAAGTAGATAAATGAAAGAACAAAATTATAGCACTAAAGTAGAATATTAAATAGAATGGATACTTTAAGAGAATATTAATTTTAATGTTTCTATGAGTTTACTTATATATTCTGTTTTTTAAAACTTTATTTTTTTTTAAAGAATATGTAAATGAATACATTCATAAAAAATTTTTTTAAAAAATAGGTATTATTAAAAAATTTAAAATTTTATTTTTAAAAATTATTTTTAAAATTTAAAAACTGGTTTTTAAAAATAATTCTGTATATGTAAACATATTGCCATTGTGAATCACATGACTTGGTAGCTCAGTGGTAAAGCGCCTGGCTACCATTCCTAAGGTCAAGGGTTCGATTCCCACTCCGAGCAATTTTTTTGAATTTTTTTAAAAATTTTTTAACGGTCAAAAAAAATTTAAAATTTTTAAAAATATTTTTTAAATTTTAAAAATTGTTATTAAGCGTACAATCAAGATATATAGATGGGCCAATGTAAAAAAATTGCCGTTTTTAACGAATAAAAATTTGAAAATTTCAAATTTTTTGTAAACACTAACACGATGAAAGAAATTTGGAAAATTTTGTTCCTCAAATTTTTGGACTTTTCATTTAGTTTTCGTGGGTAAAAAGCATTACAAACGATAGTTTAGATGATAATGTTGCTTATATAGTCACAAAAATGAGATCCAGTAAACAAATTTGAGCTAAAAATCAAAATTTAATTTAGAAATTTTTTTCATTTGTTTGTTTACAAACAGAAAAAAAGCGTATGGTCGCGTATGGTCGAGTATGGTCGAGCATACTTTGTATTGGCCCATCTATATATCTTGCGTACAATTTAAAAAAAGTTTTTAAAATTTTCCATACAAATTTAAAAAAGTTTTTAAATTTTTTTTATCAGTGTAGAACAATGAAATTTAAAAATATTCAATATATAAATATATTAAAATCCGATAAGACAGGAAACTTTTCTGACTGCTTTTACTTTTTGTTCTAAATAAAAATTCTAATAAAGAATAATAATCTGTCTTTGATTCTTTCAGATAATTATATCATAACTAGTGTAGCACCCCGTCAAACATTATCTCCGTATTAAATTCACTTTCAAGATTCCAGATAGAAAAGGCGTATAAAGTATTTTGAACTCCTCAATAATTAAAAAGCAAAATGGCAAAAAAGAGGAAAATAAAAGTAATAGCAATAATAATGTAATATATTTGAAAATAAATAATCTATTAAAATATAATTCAGTTGAAACAATAATAATCATAACGGAATTTGATCGCAACACAAATATTTTCTTCAATGTCTAATATAATTATTTCTCTTCATTTATGTCAAACTACTCAAATTACCTCAAATTACTTGAAATAAAATTATAAAAAAAGTTCAAAATTTTAATTCTGAATAATAAAAAACTAAGATTTTGTAACATTTGCTCAATATGTTCTAAATTTGTTCACGAAAAGAGTTAAATACGGAACAAATACATCATCCAGAAATAAACTCGAATATTAAGGAAAGAAAACGAGAGAAATTGAGAAAAATTTGCTTCAGACACGTGATATGCAATTTAATCATCTTTATGCAGCATCTACTATATTCTCAAACATTTATTCTTTCATTCTCAACACAATCCTCCTTCAATTGCTATTTGCTTTCGTCTCCTTTTTTCATTTTCTTCATAATTTTTCCATGTATAAATTTAATCAGTGCGGTATTTTTGCGGCAGCCTCTTTTTGGTAAACGAGAAAATTATGGGAGCAATTTATGTATGAAAAAGTAGCTGTATATAATATGATAGAGGAAAAAATTTACTTTTTCCTGTCGGCTTTGGATAATGTTAAAAAATTAATATTGTAGGCTATCATCATATTTCATTAAAGGAAAAATAATTCTCAAATGGAAAGTAGTCAATTGATTACAATATTTATGCAATATGTAGTACAATATCTTTTGAAAGTGTAACAAGTGCTATTTAACTAATAGACAAATAAAAAATAATATTTTTTTACAATTTTTAATTAAATGATAAATTTATATTATGAAAAAAAATGACACTATCTTTAATGAACCCTTCATTTCAATTCATTTGACTGTGGAAGCTAGAATTATTAGCAAAGGCTTCAAAAGTTAAATACATTTATGCTTCTATAGTTTTCAGTGACATATCTCTCGTTCGTTCTGTATGTGTAGATAATAAAAATACTTTTTCCTTGCTTGATAAATCCTCTATTCAAATAATGAGAAAGTCAAACATTTGTTTGATGTTTGGCATTCTACATAAAAAATATGAAAAGGATAAACGAGAAAATAAATGACTGTATGAGTGAATGGAAAGAGAAAAAATATAAAAAAAGTTGTCTTTTAATCCATAAAAAAATGTTTTTTCTTTTCTCCAATGCAAACTTTTTTTTAAAAAAAATTTAATAATGACTTTAATTTTTTAATTTTTGGTTTAATGAATCTCTTTATTAAGCAAATTAACTTTATTTTTCCAAACACATATCACTCATAAAACTAATGAGCAGACCTCGAAGTCGACTCGGAATTTTTATCAAATTTGTATGGCGGAATCGACTCCGAGTCGACTCAACTCCATACAAAATTTCATCGACTTCGAGCTCTGCTAATGAGTAGTTCTAAACTATTAAACTTCAATGGTTTATTGTGTTTCTAAGCGGATAATTAATTCTAGCTATTGACATTAAAAAATAAATTTATCAGATTAAGTTACTATACTATTTTATTTTATGTAAATAATTTCATCCATGTTTTTTTTCATTATTTTTTAATGCCATATTAGCAAGCAGAACCATAATAAATACCACAGTAAAAAATGGTCGAGTATTCAGAATAAGTAATTAATTTTGAAATTAAAAGAAAAACATATTTTTTCTCCCAGCTGCTAATTTGGGGCCGTTCACAAAGTACGTTACGCAAAAAAATGACTTTTTAGACCCCCCCTTCCCCCTTTGTTACGCTTTTTGTTTAAAAATTCTTTTGTTTTCTTTAATCTGTTACAAAATCTTAGACCCCCCCTCCCCCCTAAAAAGCGAACGTACTAAGTGAACGGCCCTTTCTAATCTACAATAATAAACTTCATTTTGAGTAATGGATAGTAATGTTAAAGCTTAAATTCAAAATCTAAGAATATTATTAATTTATATGATAATAAATAATTCCAAGAAAATAATTTTATTTTTCGTCTGTCGTCATTGAAATGACGTCGACGCTGTCGTTCATGCATCTTTATTTAATCATAAAACTAAAATAATGAAGCGAAAGAAAATCTTTATGTTGGCAGAATGAAGAAGAAACAGTAAAAAATTGCACAACCTTGAAATTTATGTTGCTCATACATTAATAAAATTTTAGATGTCTTTGTCTCCTTATAACATAAAAATTGCTTTTCTTTTAGATTTCGTATGTGTGAGAAAAATTATATGAATGAATGTTTTACGGAAAATAGATCTCAAATTTCAGACTCGTCTTTTCACTTTATTTGAGACAAAATGAAACATAAATCAAAGTTGATATTTTTTTGGCAAATATATAGTAAAAAAAAGAACAAGCAAAAAAAATAGTAAGAAAATAAAAAAAAAGATTTGAATGGATAAAGGAATAAATTAAAGTGAGAGCATTAAATTTTATGTAGCAAAAGATATAAATGTGATTAAATTCTTGCATTTTTGTTGTATAGTACTTTATTTTTGTTTCTGCTATTTTTGGATGCCATTGCTTATAAAACTTTCTAAACAATTTAAATAGAAATAATTGATATATTTTACAAATTTTAATTTTTTTCATATACTGAAATATTATTAATATTTTTTTAATATTTGATATGATTATCGTGAGGTAGTCACGAGTGATACAAATGACACTAACAAAAACAGTAACAACAAATCTAAAAGGATCTTTGGCGGAACTTTTACATTTATAATTTACACAGCTAAAATATAAAAATTAATTTTTTTAAAAACTATAAGTAAGCATATTTTTCATTTTCTTAAAATTAAAATTTTTAATTTTTAAGAATTTTTTTTAATAATAAAACACTTCAATCTTGTATTAAAATTAAAGGTTTTAAAAGTGAAGTAGGAGAAATTTATTGTAAGTCATTAACATCACGAAAAATTGAAATTGAGAAAGCGAGAAAATTCAAATGATAAATCTATCAACAAAAAAAGGCATTAAAGTATTTGAGAAGTCAAAGCACAATATATAAAAAATACTGTGAGTAAATCACAGTTTAATTTATGCATTTATCTTTTTCTATATTAAATTTGTAAAAAAAACAATTTAAAGTAAAACAGTTTTTAATCATCTTTCTTTTATAAAATTGATAAGATGCTGTGTTTTTAAATTCTGATTATGACTTTTTTCTTCAATTTATAAATTTATAAAAGAAGTTAATTTGATGTTGATGACAGAGGAAAATAAATAATAAATAAAAAATTGCTAAGGATAATTCAATAGTAGTTGGATAAAAGTTAACACTGCATACACGTTCTATTTTTCTATTTTTCCAAGTTTTTCATTTCAATAATTCTTTATTTTCCTTGTCACACATAAGGGTTTTAAAAGAGGGTACACAAATAACGTACATGCATAGATGAAAATTGTAAAAAAATTTTTTTAGTAACTGAGAAAATAGATTAAAAAGAGTGTCAATGACAGGATAATATAAATTAGAGCACAGCGCAGCAATGTCTCTCTACAGGAGACTTTTCAACATTTGAAACTAACAAATAGCTTCGTAACTATGAGGAAACATAATATGCTATGAATTCATTGTATATTCCAAGTTCGGCCAAATACCAACAATAATTATATAAAAAGCAGTTAAAATTGTCAAAAATTGTTTTCTTTTTAACACGCTTTTTATATTGATGATTCTCAATTTAAAAAAATTTAAATTTTAACTGAAAATCTACTGTTAATAACAAGTATTAAAGAACTTTTTCATTGAAATAAATTTTATTATACCAGTAATTTAAAAAATGTGTGTAATGTTCACCATCACTTAGCAACTTTGAAATTTTTGATGTGGTTTAACATGAAACCCTCCAGTAAACTTTATGAAATTATTAAATTAATTTCCTCATCATGCAATATTTAGTTTAAGAAATAAATTCCTTCTTGCATTAAATTTTACAATGTTGCACTTGTGTGAAATTAAAATGAAATTTATGCAATCTCATCTTTTCAACTTCTATTCTTTTATTCTTTCATTGTGCACAAGAAAAAGTTTATGTATAATAAAGTTAATTAAACGCATCATAAAAAAATAAGAACTGGGATTTCTTAAGAAAAACTGCAATGAAGGGACAAATGGAATGTAATAAAAAAATATCCCGTCTAACTTGTTAGATAATTATAATTTTAATTTGAGCGTAATTTTACTAATTAAATACCCATGATGAATTAATGGTTTCATAATATAAGGTAAATTGTCCCATAATGGAAAATAGTAAAGTGTTGCGTAAAGTTAAATATGAACATTTTTTTTTCTCATATTAAATTAAAATATCAAAAAAATCCGATTGAGGGTGTTTAACCTGATACCACAAATGTTGTAATTAGCTTTGTTTTGCTGAACATCAAATGTTAAAAATACTGAGAATCTATATGTGTAAACAAGCAGAAGGTTAAATGAAGTTGATTGCTGTAACATAATAAATTGCTAACGAAAATATAATGTTACCTTACATCGATTCGGATGGTAAATAAAATGGAAAAGAAGAAAGCCAAAAGGATGCGACGGTATTCTATAAAAATAATCCCGCTATATGTGTCGTAATATTTTATGCGAATAAAATTATATGCTTTACTTTTTACCTTTTCTTCTCACAGCAGAAATACACACAAGTGCTTATACATATACATAAATGAAATATCTGTGCAAACTTATAATATGAAATTTTATTTGTTCACGCACAAAAATGAAAAATCGTCATTGTCATGAGAGAGGAAGTGCTTTAAAGAATTGGATGATGAAATGTATGTGATATGTTTGCCAAAAATATACCAGCAGTTGAGATAAACAAATGGTAATAAATTTACGGCAGTTGAATCTTATGATTAAACACTGGAAGGCATTGATTAAGGTTTTGTTTTATTTAACGAGAAATGTTTGTGTAAAGAATTGAGTTATCAAAAACATAAAATAAGCTCTTAATAATAACTGTTTAATAGAACTGTATGTTGTCTGTAAAGTATTTGTTACAAAAAATGATTTTACTATTATACACAAGGAGTCTATAAACACTTTTTAAATCTCTGCAATTATTTATTTTCTTGAAAATAAAAGAAGATGCATTTGAATGTTTAAAAGAAATATCATTCATTAAAAACCAAAAAAAAAAACAGAAACGAATTGGAATATTGAAAATTTTTATTAATTTTTAAAAATCTGCAAAACCACACATAAATGCAATATATTCATGAACAACGATAATTAAGAGCAAAGGATTTTTTTTCTATAGTTCCCTTTTTGTGGTTTTTTCCAACTCATAGGGTCACTACGAGTCAGGGTTGGTTAGTTAGTAGAGGATAATGGATGCGGTTGGAATTAAAATGAGCATGAAAAATATCACATTTTTGTCTGTCTTTTTCTCTTCCTTTTCACCCTGTGTTGGTCAAACCACAATTGTTCCACATACATATTAATTGTTCGCACTCATAAAACTACATTAACAAGTTTTTTTCATGAACATATATGCCATTTAAATTAAAAAATCCTTTTCTGTGTAATAATTCTTTTTATCATATACATGTCTATAAAACGATTAAAGGCGGTAGAGCATTAAATGTCATTTAAGTGCAAATAGAAATGAGGCGTACATAACATTTTAAAGTCAGAATAAGTTATGGCAATTATAGTACTTTCTCTATTTCGTACTGATTCATCCCACCCATTCACATAATCGTAAAGAAATAAATGAGAACATCAACATTTCATAGAACATTAAATTATATGAATCAATCCAAATGAAAATGCAATAAGCGCCATCCTCACTTTGAACTAAAATTTCTCGTATGTATTAATACCATATATATTATATTTGGTATCGTTGGAAAGCTTAATATAGTAGCTATCTACCACTGGTAAAATTTTTGAATTTGGACTTATCCATTTTTTCACAGAACACCTCAAAGCTCGAGAAAACATGCAATTTTCAAACTAAAATTTTGTGTATGTCATGTGCACAAAATTTATAATTTTTTGTTGTGATGATAGCTGCTAAGTACCAACTAAAACCCGCCACTTAAATCAATTAGAATTAATCAATTGGTTTCGAGATATGAATTTTTGAAGTTTCAGAAATTTCGAAAAAAAAATTTTTTTGTAAATTTTTACTGTGACTCTTTATCTCATTTCTCTTGTATATTATCACTATAAATACAATGTTTTATATCGTTGCAAAGCTTAAGACAGTAGCTAGCAATATCTGTAACAAGTTTTTGATATAAAGCAATTCCGTTTCTTACAGAATGCCTCAAACTTTTACAAAAAATGGGATTTTCAAATAATAATTTTACGAACATTTTGTGGACAAAATTTTTTTGTCTTTATTGTATCATAAATTACTTACAATAAACTAAAAAATGCTTTTTAAATAAATTTATTTTAACAAATTGCAGTTGAGATATGAATTTTTAAAGTTGGGACGATTTTTTCATATTTAAAAAAAGTAAAAAATCATAAATTTTTACTTTTAATTTCATTTCTCGTGTATAACTTCACCAAATTTAATGATTTTGGTATCGTTGGAAAGCTTAAGACAGTGACTAGTCATGTATGTAGCAAAAAAATTTTTTTGGACTTATGCTGTTCCTTACAAAATGGCTCAAATTTTTTTAAAAATATAACATTTTTTATTGAATTTTTTTGTAAGTTCTGAACATAAAATATTATTATTTTTAGTGTTGTGGAAGTAACTAAGTAAGAACAAACCTAAACCATGCTTTTTACTACATTAAGTTTAGGATAAGCAGTCAGAAACTTTGAATTAAAGTGTTATATTTTTAAAAAAATTTGAGCCATTTTGTAAGGAACAGCATAAGTCCAAAAAAATTTTTTTGCTACATACATGACTAGTCACTGTCTTAAGCTTTCCAACGATACCAAAATCATTAAATTTGGTGAAGTTATACACGAGAAATAAAATTAAAAGTAAAAATTTATGATTTTTTACTTTTTTTAAATATGAAAAAATCGTCCCAACTTTAAAAATTCATATCTCAACTGCAATTTGTTAAAATAAATTTATTTAAAAAGCATTTTTTAGTTTATTGTAAGTAATTTATGATACAATAAAGACAAAAAAATTTTGTCCACAAAATGTTCGTAAAATTATTATTTGAAAATCCCATTTTTTGTAAAAGTTTGAGGCATTCTGTAAGAAACGGAATTGCTTTATATCAAAAACTTGTTACAGATATTGCTAGCTACTGTCTTAAGCTTTGCAACGATATAAAACATTGTATTTATAGTGATAATATACAAGAGAAATGAGATAAAGAGTCACAGTAAAAATTTACAAAAAAATTTTTTTTTCGAAATTTCTGAAACTTCAAAAATTCATATCTCGAAACCAATTGATTAATTCTAATTGATTTAAGTGGCGGGTTTTAGTTGGTACTTAGCAGCTATCATCACAACAAAAAATTATAAATTTTGTGCACATGACATACACAAAATTTTAGTTTGAAAATTGCATGTTTTCTCGAGCTTTGAGGTGTTCTGTGAAAAAATGGATAAGTCCAAATTCAAAAATTTTACCAGTGGTAGATAGCTACTATATTAAGCTTTCCAACGATACCAAATATAATATATATGGTATTAATACATACGAGAAATTTTAGTTCAAAGTGAGGATGGCGCTTATTGCATTTTCATTTGGATTGATTCATATTATGTTATTTTGTTGTTCATAGTATTTTTGCTTTTTTAAGTGATGTGATATAGCTTGGAAATTTGTAAACAGTTTCAATGGGGGTAAATTTTTAAATATATAGATATTGAAAATCACTTACTGGGTATAAAATTCTAACCTTTTAAAAATTAAACACTTAAAAATCGAATTTACAATTGAAATTATTTAATAAGTTGCAAACATATCTACATAATATTTAAAAAATAAAATGACGATTTTTGAACAAATTAATCATAATTCGAATGATTTTGTTGCAAAAAATACACTCGTTTATCATTATTTCAATTTTTCGCCTTTAACATTGAGTGTCATGCTCTAGAATGCATACATTTTTTTGTACACGGGTAAAAAGTGCATTAAGAAGAAGCATCAGCATGATGAAGACAAAAAATGCAGAGCTATATAACTGCATGAAGTATAAAATACATTCATTTAATCATACTAGATTTTGATGGATGTAGAAATATTCGCGAATACTTTCCATTTAATGTATCATTCCTATATGATGAAAATTTCCAAACGATACAGTGACATGTATAACACTCACACACACATACACAAAACAATTTTCATTTTCATCAAGATGCATCAATAAAAAATCTCATGACGACAAATGACACAAGAGATAAACTTTTTGTAGCATTTTTTGTACAAATTGCATTGATGTGTTGCAGTTTAACATATTGTCATATTTAAGCACATTTGCTTTCTGAGTATATAGAGAATATGAATATGAGGGAAAAAAATGAGCATCTGGAATATTTAATTCGTTTTTAATTAACACAATTCTACTCTCACTAAAGATGACATGTTTGGAATGCTTTTTTTCATTTATGCCTCCATTCTCACGAGATTTGTGCATATTTAAGCGATAACACATTTTGAAATAAAACAAAGAGATTCCTCAAAATTCATTCACATCTTCACACATTCTAATGAGTTCATTTATGATTTTTTTTTTGTTGTAAATTTGCTTTCTTAATTTTTATATCTTTCTATTAATAAGTGAAAAGCTAAAATTCACATAGCAATATGTGAATAATTAATTGTATGGATTTGTGCATATGTTTTTTAGAATTTGAACATATTAACGAATACAGTATTATAAAAATTGAGGAAAAGTAAAACTTTTCTTTTAACATTCTCAATAATACACGTAAATAACCCAAAAATTCATTTTTAATTATATGCATACATTCGTGTTATTGATATATCATAAAAAAATGATAAGATTTTTTTTTTTTTTTTTGGGCAAGAATGATGAACGTTGCTCTTATTTTGTATGTATTAATATGTTTTATGTAAGAGTGTCTTTTTTCCTAAAAAGATTATGGAAGATTATTTTTTGAAATTTTATAGCAATAAAATTCTTATGATTTCATCATATGTATTATTTGATGAAAATTCAAATTATTAATGAAAAAATTTTAATTATGAAGAATTCAAATTCTATTTAAATTAAATACACTTCTCTTGTGTATTCAGCTTTATTAACACTTGATGTTTGAAACAATATGAAAACATAATTAACATCTTACAATTCTTCAGTTAAACCTATGTCGGGCTTATATAGAAATAATATATTATACATGAATGTCAAAAAAGGTTTTATTTTATCTCAAATGACAAAACTCAGAAATTGTATAAAATACATTTGTGTTCATTTTCATTATTGTATTTTCTCGTGTTGACATTTAATTAATGTATTCTCATATTTTAATTATCTTCTGATTTAATTTTTTATCCTTTTACGATTTTCTTATTATTTATCCATGTATGTTGCATATGCTATTCCTAATTTACAATCTGTTTTTATTTTATTGAAGAAGTTTTTAAAATTGATATTATAATGTATTAAAATGCGAAAATAATAATGTGTTAAAAATCAAGCTTCTAATTTGTAGGTGTGTCTATTCTATAATCTTCAAAACAAATAATGAATTTTTTTTATTATGTAAATTAAGTATTTTGTATTCTGAATACGGACTGTTTTTTCAAAAATTCTGAAATTTATTATATAATGAAGTGCTTTTAATAGACACAATTGCTATTTACATAGAAGCCGCATTTATCGCTTTATATTCTTGTATGCATGTGTGCTTACACACTTGTGAATTATTGTGGTATCAATTGAATAATTGTGGTAATGATGATGGCTTCTAGTGTTGCGAAAATGGAAAAACTAATTAGCAACAGTAGTTAAAATTACCACAATATTCTCTTGCAAATTAACAATTATAGATAATTTTGAATTAAATGATATATATATTTTTTATTTGTATAAAATTATTTAAAATGAAACAATTAAATATTTTTCATTACTTTTTTTTCTGGAATTTCAATTGTTCATAAATATTTTACAGAGCGTACAAATGATAATGATAAGTATTTTGTATTTTAGATATTTTGTTAAATCAAATTTAAAAAGGGAAACGAGTATGTAGTTGAAAAACATTAGAATATTATAAGTTTTAGATTTAATTATACACGACGTGTATACATTATCCTATTAAAAATGTTTTGGCAAAAATTCCACAGAGAGTTTTAGTAATGGAAAGTTAATAATAAACTTCATGTATTTTTGGAACAATGAAAGAAAAAAAAACAAACAAACTAATTGCATTTAACTAGTTGAATTTATGGAACTTTTTTAATAAAAAAATTCCTTCTAGCATGTTTAAAAATAATTAACTTACAATGCAAATAGAACAAAACTGAAAATATGTTACCATACTTGGTTGCCAAAAAGAGTTTTTACTTACAACGTCATAAATTTAAACAAATCCACTCGTTCGTATGTACAAATATATAATTATATGTAGAGAAGAATGTTTAATGTGCAGCTAAAGTCATGAGATTCTCAAACAAAACAGAAAACTTCAGCAATCATCATCTTCATTATTTCAGACATTTTGTCGCCAATTAATAAATTAAAGTTAATCTTATGTAGTATGTTTGCATATTAGCTTAGTTCTATTCATTATAGTTCAGTTCCTTTTCAGATTGATGATATTTTGCTTGATATCAAGTATTTACTTAACAAATTAATAATTCACCATTTTATTAATTTTTTTCATGCTATAAGCAAATAATTATGATAAATTTCTACAAGTTCAGTTTGTTTCAATTTATATTTCATTACTGATAGAAACTTAAAATTTTTTAAGAAAAAAAAAAAATCAATGAAAAATTCAAAAAGAGTTAAATCCGATTTATAGATTACCGTTTTTTTTTATTTGATTTTTCCGCTTCTATCGATTTGATTTTGCTGTGGGAAAATTGAGTTGCTATAGATTTCATAGAAATTCTTGTTTCATTTTTTTTTATCAAGTAGATTACAATAATTTGATATACTTTTCGTATTCATAAAATCGCTTATGCATTCCAAACATAAAACATCATAGAAAATAAAAATTCAACACGTGTAGAATTAAATAAAACACTTTATTATATTTATAAATTTTGCATGAGAGTATGAAATGAAGACAACAGCAATTGTTCGTATGAAGAAATCCTTAAAAACGTGTTGATTGAAAAGAATTTCAATTTGTATAATTTTTTTGCGCATCTTTATCAATTTAGCTCCATATGTAATAGCAATCAGTTTCATTTAATGTTCGAACATAAAAATGAATGTGAGAAAAGCGATACGAAATGTTAAAAAAATTGTTGAATGTAAATGTGTAACGCGGAAAATGATAAAATATTCATCATGATGAACTCTTTCATTCTCTCACTTATATTCCTTTTTTGTTTGTTTTTACTGATTCAGTTCATAACGAGAAAATTGAATTATGAATTTCGTGTGTAAAACTTTCCTACACGTCCTGAAAAATCCAAATTAGTGTAAATGATAAAAATATATATTTTCATATGAAAAATCTACGTAAATGACATATAAAACAAAATTAATCAGACTTAATAACATACCGTAAAATAAAATGATTATCATGACCATCTTTAAAATAAAATAATCAAAACATCCATCATTTTTTGTGCGTTCATATAGGTTTATTGAAATTTATCTCGACGAAATTAATATTGAAAAGTTTATTGAAATACAAAAAAAAGAGTAAAATAAAAATAAAAAGCTTATCGGTCTGTTTAATTCGTTGGAAAATTGATTTCCGAATATTGTTTTAAGCACAATTGTCAATAAAATGAAAATTAATGAAATATAAAATAAAGTTATTAAATTATCATGCGTTTTTTCGTACTAAGGTTTTTTTTTATACCAGACTAATTATAAATTACATATCAGATGACTTTATATTTAAATAACAAATAAGAGAATCATTCCATGACTATTTTGTTTATTTTTTTTTATTGAAAAGTTTTAGCTATCTATGGAAAAAAATTTCTGTTTTTTAATTAATTTACCTATTTATTTTGTTTTATTTTTTAAATATAATTTTAGATCATTAGCCTTGCTATTTTTTGTACTCACACAACAATCAGGTTTAGTGCAATCAAAACGAGTAAGTCAATTAAATTATTCTTTTGTTTTTAAGTTTTTAATAAAAAATTATTGTTTTCTTTAATGCAAAATCAAATATGTTAATTATGAATAATAAATTTTTAAAATGCAATTTTCAGTTACATTTCCAACGTCATAAACGGCAGCATGGTGCAAATTTATATCTTCCAGAAAGCTTTATTATCCCAGAAGGTGAAGGAAATGAACACCAATGGGGACCATGGGGAGCACCTTCAGAATGTTCTAGAAGTTGCGGTGGTGGAGTAGCATATCAAACAAGAGAATGTCTTTTATTTGGGGCAAATGGAGAGCCCGAGTGCGAAGGTGGAAATAAAAAATATTTCTCATGCAACACTCAAGACTGTCCAGAAAATGAACCCGATTTTCGGCATCAACAGTGTTCATTTTTTGATAAAACACCATTTGAAGGAGTTTATTATAATTGGGTGCCATATACCAAGGCTCCAAATCCATGTGAATTAAATTGTATGCCTAGGGGTGAACGTTTCTATTTTCGCCATAAGTCAAAAGTCATTGATGGAACACGATGTAATGATCATTCAGTGGACGTTTGTGTTGATGGCACATGTCAGGTATGTTCATGGAAGTAAAAGTTTTATTTTTTTTATTGCATGATTGATGAATAACTTTTTATTACCATTTCATATTTAGCCTGTTGGCTGTAATTTAATGCTTGGCTCACCAGCACGTGAGGACAAATGTAGAACATGTCAGGGTGATGGATCGTCATGTAAAACTGTTACTGGCGTATTGGACATGAATAATTTACAAGTTGGTTACAATGATATTTTGCTAATTCCACAAGGTGCAACAAATATTGAAATTTATGAACGTTCACCATCAAATAATTACTTGGCAATTCGTAATCTTACTGGACACTACTACCTCAATGGAAATTATAGAATTGATTTTCCTCGTCCAATGCCTTTTGCTGGTAGTCTTTGGACTTATGAAAGAAAACCTAACGGATTTGCTGCACCAGACAAAATTACATGTTTAGGGCCAACAACTGAAGCAGTTTATTTAGTAGTAAGTAGTATGAATGTTTACGTTACAAAAACATATTTTCTGGTTTTAAATAATTCAAATGTATTAAAATAAAATAATATTTTTCTTACTTAGTTATTATCACAAGATCAAAATGTTGGTGTGCATTATGAGTATAGTGTACCGCAAGCAGTAGCCCCAGAGGAGCCCGACACTTATTCATGGGCATATACAAAGTTTGAAGCATGTTCTGTTTCATGCGGAGGTGGACATCAATCTCGTAATGTTACTTGTACTAATCAACGCTCTTTGGAATCAGTTGATCCAAAACTTTGTGATGCTTCACAAAAACCAGCTGAAACACAAAAATGTGGATTGCTTGATTGTGCTCCACAATGGATTGAAGGTGAATGGGGCAAATGTTCAGCACCATGCGGTAATAATGGAACAAGAGAACGCAAAGTTCACTGTGAAGTTGTCAAAGCTGATGGGTAATAGAAAAAAAAAAACATGAATTGAAATCGTATAAAGGTATTGAACTTTATCTGTTTTTTTTCTCCTATAACAATTCGTATAGAGCTGTGACTGTCATTGACGATGAAGAGTGCCTTGAACTTGTTGGCAACAAACCTGCCACAGTTGCTTCTTGCAATGAGGGTAAAATTTGTCCGATGTGGTTTACAGGAAAATGGCAGCCATGCAATAAATTATGTGGAGAAGGAAAACAAACGCGACAAGTTGTCTGCTATCAAAAAGAGGAAAATGGAAAAATTACTGTTTTAGATGATAAAGATTGTCTTGATGAGAAACCAAAAGACGAAATGGATTGTATGTTACAGCCATGTGAAGGTGTCGATTATGTCGTTTCTAGTTGGAGTGGAGTAAGATCTTTTTAAATTAATTCATATATGCATTTTTCTAGTTTTAATAAATATTTAACAGTGCGATTCTTGTGATGCAACTATTGAGACACGTTTGGCATTTTGTGCATCAAAAAGTGGAAAAGTTTATGATGAAAAGTTTTGTGAAAAACGTGAAAAACCTGAGCTTTCGAGACCTTGTACATCAAAGCCTTGCGATTACAATTGGTTTACTTCACAATGGTCAAAATGTTCAGCATCGTGTGGTAAGGGTGTTCAAACGAGAACAGTTGTGTGCGGTAGACTTGAAAATGATGAAATTAAAAAGGCTGATGAAAGTAAATGTATAGAAGAAGATAAACCAGAAAACGAGAGAGAATGTGATGGTCCATCTGAATGTCCAGCACAATGGTTTGCTGGACCATGGACTGAATGTAATAAAAAATGTGGTGGGGGTATCAGAAGGCGTAAAGTCATTTGTTTAGGTGGAAATCAAACTGTTGATGCTAAAAATTGTGAAGAAGATAAAATCATTTTTAGCAGTGAAGATTGTAATACAGATGCATGTGTTGATGATGAGTTAATTCCTGTTGATACAACAAGTAAACCTTTAGAAGAAGATGACGAAAGCGAAGAGTGGTGTGATGAGGATGATTATGATTCTGAGTCTGTTTCAACGGTAAAAGCAATAACACAGGAAGGTGTAATTAAAGTTACAGATGAAGCTGAATTTACAATGGGAATTGATTATTCTCCAAGTACATCAACTGAAGGATCACCTGAATCTGAAGATATGATGTTTAGTGATGGAGTCTCAGATTTTGATGTTACTTCAAGCGATGATTCTACAGATATTCCGTCAACTGAAGGT
The DNA here is from genome assembly GCA_026123125.1 of Chironomus striatipennis. Lineage (NCBI taxonomy): Eukaryota > Metazoa > Arthropoda > Insecta > Diptera > Chironomidae > Chironomus > Chironomus striatipennis. The sequence goes on along the minus strand of CM047394.1, from coordinate 26,001,590 downwards.
TCTGGTTCTGATGATGGTAGTGGTGCTGATGCTTTATCATCATTTTCATCCATTTTGACGTCAGAATCGCCAGTAAAAGATGACAAATCAACCACTGAGAGTGAACTTGATGTCAAAATGTCAACGACCAATGATATGGAATTAAGTAGTACAATCGAAGATGCAACCACGTTGTCATCATTGCTAAAAAGTTCCGATACTTCTATCTTGGCAGAATCAACTACATTGTCTGAAGAACTTTTGCCTACATCAGTCAGTGATTTATCTTCTTCATCACTTCCATCATCATCAGAAATGATTTCTCATTCTTCTGAATCTATTACTACAACAGATTCTTCAACTCCTGAGCAAACTACAGATTTGACAACGTCGGAGGAAAGTCACACAGTATCATCATCATCATCATCATCAGAAATTCAAACAACATCAGTAAGTGAAGAAGAAACGACAGAATCCTATTCCTCTAGTTCATCTCCAGAAACAAGTACATCTGTGATAGAAACAAGCTCATATGAACCTAGTGAGAGCTCAACAGTAAGTGACGATAAATCGACTACGGAACAAGACACAACAATTCAAGATATTACAACTGAGACAGGAAGCAAAACAACCAAGAGTTTAAGTGATTACGAAATTCAAACTAGCAGTTTTGATTACAGTTCTGAGTTTACAGAAATAAATACTTCTTCTGAAGTAAAAGATGAATCAACGGAAGCAACTGATTCTGCAGAAACAACTTCACAATCTTTATTAGACACAACTGAGAGTTTGATAGAGATATCAACTCAAGCATCAACTGGTACAGAGATACCAGATGTATCGGATACAAGCACAAAAGAAATATCAGATTCAACCACAGAAGTAGATTTGACAACAATTGTTAGTGAACAATCTACTGTAACATCCGATGTGGAAGAAACAACAACTGGAGAAAGCTCCACATTATCAGATATTACAGCAAAATCAGAAACAGATATTACTGATACCACTTTGATAGACACAACTAGCGAAGATATTGCAACTACAGAACCAACTATTGATTCATCAACTGTTGATATTTGGAGTACGTCAAATACTCCTGAGGATGATGGTTTTGCAACCACAGATTCGTCAATGGCTATCACTCTTGAAGACATTATCACAACAGAGCTTAAACCTAAGAAATGTAAACCAAGACCAAAGAAGCCAGCTGCTTGCGTAACCTCTCAATTTGGTTGCTGTCCAGATAATAAGACTGCTGCCATTGGTCCATTTGATGAAGGATGCTCTATCATAGAAACATGCAAAGATACTAAATATAATTGTTGTCCTGATGGTCTTACACCTGCTAAAGGCCTGCATGGTAAAGGTTGTCCAAAAGAAGATTGTAAAGATACACTCTTTGGTTGTTGCCCAGATGGAATTTCAGCTGCTCAAGGAAATGATGAAGAAGGATGCCCTGTACCAACTACAACAACTGAAGCACCTACTACACTTTCAACGACAAAGAAACCCAAAGCAAGTAAACCTACGAAAACACCAAAAACTTGCAAAGACACAGAGCATGGATGTTGTCCAGATGGAATTGAAACAGCTTCTGGTACAAATTATGAAGGATGTGCTGATAAGCCAACAGGTTGCATCGTATCAGAATTTGGATGTTGCCAAGACAATGTTACTGAAGCAAAAGGTCCTAACTTTGAAGGATGTGCAACATGTCGAAATACACAATTCGGATGCTGCCCTGATAATGAGACACCTGCTCATGGACCACTTCAAGAAGGTTGTTGTCTTCAATCTGCTTTCGGTTGCTGTCCAGACAATATTGTTGAAGCTCGTGGTCCAAATTTGGAGGGATGTGGTTGTGAATATTCACCATATGGTTGTTGTCCTGATAATAAAACATCAGCTAAAGGCCCAGAAAATGATGGTTGTGGATGTAAATATTCTCCATATGGTTGCTGTCCTGATGATCTAACACCAGCTGCTGGAGATAATTATGCTGGTTGTCCATGTCAATCATATCAATTCGGATGCTGTCCTGATGGAATTACAACGGCTACAGGTCCACATAATCAAGGATGTCATTGTTCCAACAGTGAATTTAAATGTTGTCCTGATAATCTTACTCCTGCAAAGGGATTGAACTATGAAGGATGTGATTGTTCGACCAGTAAATATGGTTGCTGCCCAGATGGAGTTACAGATTCTCAAGGTGATAAATTTGAAGGATGTGAATTCGTTCCAGTATCACCACAGAAAGCTTGTAGTCTCAAAAAAGATATGGGAACATGTAATGACAACTATACTGTTAAGTATTTCTTCGATACCGAATATGGTGGATGCAGTCGTTTCTGGTGAGTTATCAAATTAAATCTCAAATTTTCATCTGTATATAAACTTTATTTTTATCCTAATTTCCAAAAAGGTATGGTGGATGTGGCGGAAACGATAATCGTTTTGAAACTGAATCAGATTGTAAAGCTACATGCGTTGAGCCTACTGGGAAGGATGCTTGTCATTTACCGAAAATTCATGGACCATGTACAGGATATTATCCAATGTGGCATTATGATAGTGATAGAAACGTCTGTTCTCAATTTGTATATGGTGGATGTCTTGGTAATGCAAATCGATTCGAGAAAATTGAGGATTGTCAAGCACAGTGTGTCGTTGATGATAAAGGCTGTAAGTATTTTTTTTTTTTTTATTTTCTTAATAAAAGATATAATGATTAAATTTTATTTACTTATTTAGCTGCATGTGATCAACCAATTGAACCTGGCGTTTGCAGTGGTTCATTTGAAAGATGGGCTTATGACAAAGAGCAAGATTCTTGTGTTCCATTCAATTATGGTGGATGCAAGGGTAATAAAAATAATTTCCCAACTGTTGGAGCTTGTGAACATCACTGTAAGAAACCTGGCATCGGAAAGAGTGAGTAAATTTTCTCCATTTTTTTTTCTTATTTTGTTGGTTTTTGTGAATGAAATTTTCTTGCTCGTAATTATTTTTTTATTTCTAAATTTTTTTTTAATTTGAAATCACTTAGTATTTATTTTTTGTGGGAGTTCATTTAGCAATTTCAATTTAATTTCGAGATAATTTTGGATTGGTTTGATTATTAACTTTAACTCATAACTTTAATTTACTGAGATGAATAAGTAAAATTATAGATTGAATATGCTAACTCAATGATGTTTTTTTATTTAGATCAGTTTAAATAAGAAATATTTTATTTCGATCCTACATATACATGTTATTTTAAATTAGATATTTTTAAATTATTTTATTTTTGTGAATTATGATATATTTTCGTGTGGGTTTGGCTATCATTCAACCATCATAACTTTATAAAATATATTTTTAAAATCATTATCATCATCACTATATTTTTACTAACATTTATTTTTATTTATTTTTTCTTTCTTGAATGTTCTTTTTTTTATTATTGTTTTAACAATTTGTTTGAAAAAAAAAAAAATCTCCCAAATATATGCGTCATACACATGCAAATTTTAAACATATATCCAAAAACAAATAATATGAAACAGAAGTTTGCAATTTACCAAAAGAAACTGGTAATGATTGCAATGAGAAACACGCTCGCTGGTATTTCTCACAGAGTGATAACAAATGCATGCCATTTTATTATGGGTGTGGTGGAAATGAAAATAACTTTGAGTCCGAACTTGAATGTGCACAACATTGTCCATCGGTTGTTGGTGAGAATTGGTTATTAATCTGTTAATTTGTCTCAATGTTATTTTTTCATATAAAACTGAGTTCTTATTATGTAATCATTTAATTTTAATATAGTTAAAGATCAATGTCAGTTACCGGCTGATATTGGCAATTGTCAAAACTACGTTGCATTATGGTACTTTGATACGAAAATTAAGCGATGTCGACAATTCTACTATGGTGGATGCGGTGGGAATGAAAATCGATTTACCTCAGAAACTGATTGTGAACAAAGATGTAGAAAGTCAGAAGAAGAACTTCCTAGAACAGAACCTCCATTGCCAAAAACCGAAGCCACAACGCATATCGAACCATCTACAAAAAGACCATCTACTGAAAAACAAAGAGATCATTGTCTTCTTCCTTATGAATCTGGAAGGTGTGGAGAACGACATAGAAGATTTTATTATGATAGGTCATATGGAATTTGCACACAATTCCTCTACACTGGCTGCGATGGAAATGAAAACAATTTCGAAACTCTTGAAGAATGTGAAGAATTATGTAATGATGTAGTTGACTTATGTGATTTGTATCCATTAGAAGGAAGATGTGATGAAAATGTTACTAGATGGCATTTCGATAGTTATACACAAAATTGTCATGAGTTCCAGTACACAGGTTGTGATGGTAACAAGAATAATTTCGCTGATAAATATTCATGTATGAATGCTTGCCGACACAAACTTGCTCAAGAGACACCAGAACCTACTACACAGAAAATAACTCAAGCTCCTGAAATTGTAAATAATGATTTTTTTTTATTTTTGCAAACAAAAGAAGTCAATTTGGTTATAATTTTTGCAGGATGTGCGAAGAACTAATGTCTGCGATGAGCCAGAAGATCCTGGTTCTTGTGATGATTATGTCATTAACTATTCATATGATAAGGATACACAATCGTGCAAAGCTTTCTATTATGGAGGATGTGGAGGAAATGGCAATCGTTTTGAAACAAGAGTTGAATGCGAGTCTAATTGTGTTGCAAAACAAGATGAAGGTAAATTATAAATATGAAATTATTTTATTTTATATTCAATTTAAAATCTTTCGATATATCATTGGAAAATTTTACAAAAAAAGGAAAAAAATGGGAGTAATTAGTGCATTTGGAATTTTAAATTATAAAAATATACATATAGTTTAATTAATTAAAGAAATTTTTGCATGAATATAGACTTGGACATTTGTATGTTGCCTGTAGAAGTAGGCTCATGTGATGACAATAATGTTGATCCAATAAGACGCTATTATTTCGATAATAGCAGAGGTTCTTGTGTAGCTTTTGCATATTCAGGTTGCTCTGGTAACCTTAATAACTTTGAAAGTGATGAAAGTTGTATAGAATACTGTCAACGCCGTAAGTTTTAGTACAATTACATATTTTAAATTTATTGCACTGAGTATACGCATGATTTTTTTTAACGTGCACTATAAAGCTTTTGCGCTACAATTCACAATATATTTTAAACAATAATATTCAAGCAATTTACTATATTTTACAAAGAAAATATTAATAAAAAAATTCATTTAAAATCTTTTATAATAGACGTTCATCAGCAACCTCAGCATACTGAACCGCCACCACAAGTTGATTCTCGACCTGATTGTAGTCTATTTACTAGACATTGTGACTCATTGCGATGTACTTATGGCATATTGAAATCGTATGATTCAAACAGTGGATGTGAACGATGTGATTGTGAAAATCCATGCTCTGATTATGAATGTCCTCAAGGAAGCAAATGCTCAGTAGATGTATCATCAGATGAGTATGGTGCAAATGTATTTGTTCCAACTTGTAGAGAATATGTTAAACCAGGACATTGTCCAGTTGATTATGAGCAAAATGAATCAGACACTTGTGAAAACGAGTGTGAAGATGATGCTGATTGCCGTGGAGACTACAAATGTTGTGCATCAGGATGCTCAAGAATATGTACTTCGCCAGAGAATGAAATAGCTACTTCTGCGCCTCCACATTATCCTGAACACCCACATTCAAGACCCTCAGAGCTTGAACAAGTGCCTGAAGAAGATTTACATCCAGTTGCAAGAGAAGGAGGCGTTGCTACACTACGTTGCTTTGCAACAGGTTTTCCACCACCTTCAATCACTTGGAAACGTGGCGGCATTGAAGTGAGTGTAATTAATTATTCTAATAATATCACCTTAATGATAATTGCCTAATTATCTTCAAATTAGCTCAAAACGAATCAAGGACGATTTGTTCTTACATCCAACGGAGATCTTCAAATTGTTCAATTACATAGAACTGATGCTGGAACGTATGTTTGCGTCGCATATAATGGAATTGGTAACACTGTCGAAAGAGAAATCGCATTGACTGTTGACGGTATGATATTGATTCTTCTTTTTTCTCGTAACTTGAATGGGTTGTTTTTAAACATGTAAACAGTTTTAAGGCAATGGTTTTTTGATTGAATATTTTTCTAAAAATATGGTGATTTTTTTTATTAGTTTTTAATCAAACTTTTTTAATCAATAGTATTTTTTGTGTGATATTTCATTTATTAACATATTTCATATCTTTTCGTGTTGATAATATTAATACATTAGAACCGGCTGAGGGTAGTGCCTACATTGTAGGTGAACCAAATTCAACCGTAATTGCTCATCTATCGCAGCCAGCAGTTTTACGATGTTCTGCTGGTGGTTTTCCAAAACCATTTGTAACATGGTGGCGTGGTGACAAAATCCTTCCATTAAAAGATGATCGCTTTGAAATTACACGTGATTATTCACTAGTATTTAGTAGAGTAGATTTATATGATTTGGGTACATATGCGTGCCAAGCATATAATGCAATTGGTAGACCAGTAACTATTTCTGTAACCTTAAGAGCACGTGGAAAAGTTCAACCACGCACTGAAGAGGACTATAAATATATTCAATATATTGTAACTGATCCACAACCTACTTCCCCTCCTACCTATAAACCCCCTCCTCTAACTTCAACTTCAGTTTCTACAACACGCCGTCCTATACCGCCCCCTACTCGTCCTCAAACTCGTCCACCTCAAAATGTTAACTTCGGTAAGTGTTCGTGTTTGGCATGTTGCATAACTTTATTATATATTAACTTGCATGATAGAGCATGATCTTTTTCTTATTTAAAACTTTTAACAGCTTATATTACATATATAAAATGAAAAAATATGCATGTATCTTAATTACTAAATTATTTATTTATTATTTATAAAAAAAAAATAGTTCCTGTATCAGTGAGTCTTTCGCTACCAAGAGGAAAAGTATTTAGTGTTGGCTCAGAAATATCTATATACTGCAATGCAACCGGCTTCCCAGCACCTGAAGTTTCATGGTATAAAGACAATCGTGCTGTTGAAGTTTCTGATCATATAAAAATAATAGGTATTGATAACATTTTAAAGTGAAGTAAATTAGAATAATATTGATTAAGTTAATTCATTTTTATTAAATTAAATTAACAGAATCACAAAGGTTAGTTGTAGTTGACGCTCAACCATTTGATTCAGGAAATTACAGATGCCTTGCAAGAAATGAATATAGTCAAGCATTTGCAGCTGAAGTAATAACTGTTGAAGGTAAAATAAATAAACTTTTTATTCTATAAATATAAAGCTTATATGCATTAAATTCTCAACAGGTTTCCATATACCATCCGATTGTACAGATAATAAGAACTTTGCCAATTGCGCATTGATTGTTAAAGGAAATTATTGTAATCACAAATATTATGCAAAGTTCTGCTGTAGATCGTGTACAATTGCAGGACAACTTCAAAGTCATCCTAATGAGATATAATTAGTAATTGTTCATAAGTATTTTAAATTTAACATCTGTTACAGCTTAAATTCTTACTATTTTGTTTTTAAAAATTTTAATATTAATTTATTCATAAACAGAGAGGTGTAATCATGTTTGGTTAGAGTCACCAATTTAGCCAAAAAATTTAATTTGGGGTTTTGATAATCCGGTATTTTTTTCCGTGTAGAACTTACTGTTTCAAACCTTTAAATTTTTTTAAATACACCTTAACAAAAATCAATGAAATAATAAACCTAAAAAACAAAAACTGAGAAAAACTAAAAATTATTGTGTTCATCTACTAAGTAAAGTTGCATTTAAAACTTTAAACTGCTTTAAACTATTAAACAAAATTTAAATATAATTAACAATTTTCTAAATTTACTTCAATTGGAAATGTTTATGGTTATCATCATTCAATAAGGCTTTTCATTGTATGCAAATATTTTTTTAAATTGAAAATTGTGTGTAAATCCTCACATACTATGTGCCATTTTCTTAAAAGTACTTGAGCATAACTACTATTAAAGTGAAATCTCATGTAATAGTTGTTAACTTAATTAGTTATAGCGTAGAAAAGTTCTGTAGATATAATTAAAATAACAGTTTCAAAGCATAATGAAATTGGTATTGATCGAATGAATTTATTGAAAATATGTGCCTTGTGCATGAATAATTTTAAGTTCATTTAAGTTTATTTTTTTAACAAAAAAGAAAATGTCATATAATTTTTTTATATAAATCAATTCAGCAGAATGAATTTTTTTAAATAATTTGAAAAAAAAAAAAAATATATTTTCAAAATTTTTTAGAGATTTAGTATGAAAAAAATGAAACTTTTGAAATAAATATTGAATGATATGCTTTACGCTTAGTAATTAGAGTCTTTTAAATATCTAAATTAAAATTCTTTTTTGAAAGAACACTTTATACTTTCTGTGTTGAAAATAGTGCATATAACCAAAACAACAATAGACTAAAATGATTATTTTTCAAAATATAAAAAATTATTAAAACATAATTTGTTACCTTAAAATGTATAAGAAAGATGTAATTTAAAAGAAAATTGTGGCAATGCTAAAAGAAAAAAAAAACAATAAATTAAAAAAAAACGTAAAAATATTTGGTGAAAGTTTTTTCTTCTTTTTTTTTATTTTAATATGATCCCAAAAAGTAGAAAAAGTATCACAATCCCAAGTGCATGATAAATAACAATACCAATAGCAGTAAATCTCCATAGATTGAGGCTAGTAAATTGGAGCGAAAATAAAACGTAAATTTATGCGGATAAAATGGAGAAGAGATAAAATTTCATAAATAATTTTTTGTTTCTTCTTTTTTCATTTTTTTTTCTCTCTGAACCTGAAATGACGTATTGTCTATGGATGTACTTTATTTCTTTTTTATTCAGATATTACATCCATAAAATAAATAAGAGCTTAAATAATGATAATAATGATAATAATTGAATGAGGATTACTGAAAATAAAGAACATGGTTAAATCGCATTAATCATCTACAGTAGAGATAATATTAATAAAAATACAATAATACGAATATTATAGATATTTCGAATAGCATAAATGGTTATGCAAAATTTTTAATGTCGGACGAATTGTCACGCACGAAGTAGTTTACTTATTTAAAAACTTATTGGAATACAAGGTAAAAATCTAAAAGGATAAAATTTATTCTGGAACATTAAATATTATGAAAGCAAGTTACTTATTTTAAGGTTTTTATTCAGGAATTGGAGATTAGCATCCTTTTGAACTAAATTTTTTTTCACGCTACTTTCTCAACAATTATTCCACAAAAATCAACTATTTGTCAATATTTGAAATGAATGAAAAAAAAAATCTTTTTTCAATTCGCAAATTCATGAAACAATTTTATTCTTCGACAATTAATTGAAATTCGACAGTTATTGATTTTCACCATTTTTTCCGATTTTATTTTCAGTTCTGTTGACATAATTTTTCAACCATATAATTACAATGCTTATCAGTTTCCTCATCATTTGACTTTTTTAAAAATAAATATCGTACTCGAAATTAAAGATATAGTTGATACGGTTGTGTTATGAAGCTATAAATATTATACAAAAATTAAAGTTTCTTAAACTGTTGTTAATTTTTTTAAAGTAATTTATATAAATTTATTTGAGATTCTATTTTCGGAAATAAAATAAAATATGTTTTACCATTTGTTATTTATCACTGGATTTCAACAATTTTATTCATTTAAATTTGTTTTGGATAGTACATAGTCATCTTTAAACATTCAACTTTCACACAATATTTAATCTAAACTCAATCAATCTTTTTAAAACATGTTTTGTGCTGATTGTGTACAACAGAACATTTGACGAAGCTTTAATAAAATACTTTCATTGGTTCTCGATGGAAGTTCTAAATTCAATTGCGAATCACAATCGTCATCGGATGATTTATCGCCATAGTTTCCATCCGAATCAGATTCAATTATAGTCATTTCCTGTATGCTAAATGTGTCGACATCTTTGCGCTTTTGTTGCTTACGTGAACGTTGCTTTTTAGGCTTTTTATGTATTGGAAAGAAAGTTGTAACTTCGTCATCGTCACTAAATTTTATAGAAAAAAATAATATTGAAATATCTTCTTCATTGAGTTTTATATGTTTTCAGTTTAAGGATCGTTTGTAAAATTTGTAACGCCAAAAATGTCCATTTTAATGTCCTCTCCCCACATTTTTTGACACATATATTTGTATTGTTATTACTAACCTATTATCACTTTTATATTCAACAAGAGGCTTTTGACTTTCGATGTTGTGACGTGGAAATGGTAGTCTTTCAATCGAAATCAGGTTTGGTAAAGATTTTTTTGCATCCTATTAATAACGTTTTTAAAAAAAGAAATTAAAATTAATTTGTATTTATTAGTGAGGAATAACCAATAATAACTAGCACTGAATTTTCACAAATTATTGTGTTCAACATGTTACATCATAATAAAAATCTCATGTATGAAATTAAAATGGAATGACAAAGGGAAAAAATTGTCAGCAAGACTTGTCGATAATGGTATAACCATTATGATAATGAAATTACGCAAATAAATGTTCTCACTTTCCTTATTGTATAAATTTTGATTGCAATATCAATTCTCATCTTGTTGAATAAAATATTTGAATTCACCTTTGTCAGATGGAAATGAGAGCATAGAAATGGGGAAGATTACCAAACAAAGTAAATATTCTGTTTTCATATACTCACAATATCATTTTCCAATTGATTGAATTTCTCATTATGCAGGAAATTTTTTTTAGCTCGATTCACTTTTTCTTCTAATTTTCTATGGAGGCTTTTACATGTATTAATATTTGACAGCTTCTTGTTGTGCTCATTTAGGTGATGATGTGTTTTCTGATGATCGATTAGCACTTGTGAAGATGATGTTGTTATGACATCGGTGTTGCTGTTAATTAATGATGGATTCCTGAATGCCACATCATCAATATTATTTTTTGGCATACGATTAATATTTAATATGTCCTCATTCGAAGATGAACTTTCACGTTCTAAATTATTGATGTTTCTAACATTATTATTATTATTATAGTTTTGCTGTAAAATAATAAATTTACAATATGGTTTTAAACAAAATTCACTTTTTTATTTTAAATTGTAGCTTTATGTACCATAAAATTTGCAACTCGATCTCCACTATCAAAACCTGAATCTTCCATCGTTTATTATATCACTATCTTCACAAATATTTAATAAATTTCCACTAAACACCATTAAATTAATTGCAAACAAAGAACAAGGATTTTTTCACAACTTTTCACTTCGCCATGTTTTATTGATTTTTGTCTTATTTTCTTTTAAGCTTTCCAGTTTATTCTCAGTTTGGAGAATTTTCCCATGATTCTCATTTTTGTAGACTTAGTTCCACAAGAAGAGAAACAAAATTTTGGAAAGAGAATATTTTACATTACTCATGGAGATTTTATATAGTTAAGAAGAATTTTTATTCAGTTCCTTAATTCAAAAATTTATGCTTTTATGTACGATTTAACTTTTTTATCAATTTAAATTTTTTATTTCAAATATATGACAATTAATTTATTAAATATCCAATAAATAGCAAAATTTTTTAGTCATCATTCAATGTAAGGCATACGCCTTGCAGAACCCAACGATTTGGATGAATTGTAGTTGGTAGGTCAGCTTCAAATATCAATCCAATACCCATTGCATTACGACGCTTGGATGTGGTATACACTGGTGTTCGAAATGTATTCTAAAAGAAAAACAAAAATAAAAATATTAATTATAACAAGAGTATTAATGAAAGTATCTTAAGATTGAATTTCTTCGAAAACAATAAAACTAATTAAATTATGCTAATTATTATTGGCTGCGTTCTTAAATTTAAGGTGATTTTTTTCAACTTCAGATAAATTTTATTTAACAAAATTGTCAATTTAAATTTGTTTTCAAGTTTTTCAAAAGTAAATTTAATCATTATGACAAATATGCATGTGCTTGTGTCTTTTAAATCTATGTATTTTCTACATCGTTCGCTTTTCATTTAGCTTCCTTTTTCCCCTTTCTATTGCTGATATCGTAAACAAAAATAAATCCTGTTATGGAAAAATAAGAAGGAACTAGTGGAAAATAAAAGTATAAAGAGAAGAGAAAAGAGAAATGGTAGTGGTACGTCCTGAATCTGAACATATATATATTCATATATAGTTGTAGTCAAAGGATGTAAGATAAAAATATTTTTGTATGTGATTGGAATCAGATGGTAAATGGTTGAATAAATACAAAAAGAAAGGAGAAATAAGGAAAGAGACATTGACATGAAAGAGCAGCCGTAGCAAAAAACGAGGTTAAAGTGATAGAAACAAAAGCTTCATTTGAGTGTGTTTTTGTGTACGAGAATCAGCTATTGAGATATATAGCATGCAGTAATTCACAGTGATAGAGATAAAAGAGTAAAGAAAGACTTTCAACATCGAAACAAAATATTTTTCAATACATCTCTCCCATCAATATCCCTTTTTGGAACCCTCCTCTCACTATCAGTTTGAATCAGTATAGAAAAAGTAAGCCCAACATTTTCTCATATTCTTTACTGTATAGGAAGATGAGATAAATGCTCGTTCATTTTATTTCATTCACTCATTTATTGCTGTTGTTGTTGATATATTGTGATATTCGGGAAGAAAGGCAAGCAAGGAAAAATGCTTATATGATGTGAAGGAATGTCAAAACTATATGTATAAAAACAAATGTGTAAAGATTTCCACATACGTTCATATGAAAGGTCTCAAGGGGGACAATCTGTTTTGTTTGGGAATTTATTTCATTTACAGATTTCCCAAATCATTTATTGATTTTTATTGAACGCTTCACATGCGAAAAATACATTTGTTTTTTGATTATAATATCAAAAATATTCTTTCGTTGTATTTATATCGCACTTGACTTGTGACAATTTTGAAAAAACGAATGTTTCTACTTTCTTAAATCGCATTAGATATTACATGGATAATTTTTCGTACATACAAAATATTGAGTTGTTATCATATACAATATTATCATCATACTCACTTGTAATTTGAGACGATGTGCTTCAATCGGTTGAATGGACAATATTGGCAATGGCTCAACAAGCACTTTTGGTAATGATCTCTCCAAGCACTGATTCTTTATGCGAGCACTTTCAAGATACAGGCCATGTATATAACAGCCCTATCATCATCGTCATCATGAAATATTTTTTTTTTTATAACAAATCAGTAAAGCAGTAATGTTATTCCGAAATTTTGATGATTCAGTCAATTTTTGCATCCATAAATGTATAACATGAAAAAAATAAAGAAATCGGATTTATGAAATTGAAAAATAATTTATTGGAAAATCATGGAAAAATTGTATCGTGCAAAAAATCCCTTCACTTATTTTAATACACGATTTATATTTTTTCAACTTTTCTTTACTATATAATCTATAATGATTTTAAATGGCATTTTTAAGAATTTGTATAAATCAGTATAATGCCTCTTTTGAAAATAAATAAAAATGTAGAATGAAAGCTTTCAAAGAAAATTAACTGAATGAATAATTTTTTTATATGTTTAATATTTTCTTACCGACTCTGGACGCTCTTCTACATCATCTGGATCTGTAAAATCAGTTACAATCGTATACAACGTTGATCGATCTAAAGGCCAATTATTTTTACGACATGCAATTTGAACCAGTGCTGTAAGAAAACTTTCTGGAACATGAAGACCAGATATCCACATTACAAGTGGCTCTCCTGATGACGACCAATATCTATACTGACTGGCACGTCTAATCAAATGATCTATCCAACCAGCCAATGTTTTACAAGTATCTGGAGCTAACTTTCTCCAATCATCTGGTATTTGATTGTTAAATAAAGCAATGGAAAGTTTATCTAATGTTAAATCCATCCCAATTTCACCAGCAAGCGCTTTTCTCAACTGATTTAATGTGAAGCTGATTCGATTTACGAGTTTGTTAAATCTCTCTAACTCTTGTAAAAGAACAATCAGTGTTGGTGTTATATTCATAGCAAAGGATTTTTTAATCCGCCAAATTTCGAATGTTTGTGGAATCTTTTTCAAAATATCCTCAGCAATATAATCAATCATTTGATCACGCGTTGTGCCACCGGTTGTTTGTCCTATTCCCATAGAAAAATAACGAAAGAAAAAAAAATTAGATTAAAACGCAATTTGGGAAAAGCTTTCAAACAACAATTTTTGGATAAAAAAAAAAAAATGAAAAGAGATTTTGTTTTCTACAAAAAAAGCTACAATTTTAATTATTCCTAGTACATTTGCAATTGATGGTGTGCATATGTACATAGAAAAGTTGAATGTATTTGCACATCAGTGCACGTCCATTCAATCAATCGACAAAAAATTAAAATAACTATTTTTCGATTAAAATACCAAAATATTCACTCTACATGTCATCATAATCAAAATTATTGGTTGGTGGTTAAGAGAGCATAAGATAAAATAGTTTTTTTTTTCTATGTGTATGTGAAAGCAGCAAATTTACATGCAACTATAGTTCTTTTTTTTTTTAAAAAAAAAAAGTCTATGCATGTACAAAAATGGTGCAAATGAATGTATTCCATAGTGTATGTTATCGGCAAGTGCAGTAAAAATAAATTAGTTTTGAAACAACCTACCCAAATCAATCCATTTTTCGACTTTTTAATAAAAAGAAAAAATTACAATTATTTATATACATAATATATATTTTTTTCTTTATAAAGAAAAAAGTAAAGTTATCAAATAGTTTGTTATTTAAATAATTCCAAATGATTATATGCAGATGTTCTGATATTTTAATTAAACATTTTTTGACTTCTAAAACAAAAATGTAGAACCTATTTTTCACATTATAAACGATTCTCATGCGAGCGAGAAATTTCCCAAATCATGAACACTTACCAGTTTGTGGTTGCAATTCGATTAAATGGCTCCATATTTCCCGTGCTGTTTGACTATAATAGTTAATTTCGGCATTCGGATGCAAACCAAATACTTCCGGTGTATTTGCAAGTGGTAGAAAATCAGTCGATGCTGTTCGCATGAAAAACATTTATTTATAACATCGTCATCATCATCAACAATATGTAGAAATAAATAGTATAAGGTCATCATCATCAACATCAATGTTATCAACATGATATGAAATAACATACATAAAATTTCAGAGGAAATAATAAACGGATAGATGTGAACAATATGTTGATGCCAATATTTGAAGAAAGAAAAATGAATCAAAAACTTGATTCAAATTTTTTTTTATCGCAACTTACCAATAAAGTCCTCTTGTGATTCTGCATTCATTGGAATTTTATAGTCAACATTATCGTCATGATAAAAATGAAAGGGCTGAAATGTGTCAAATAGAAAATCGCCCATGTATTCATCCATGTAAACACGTACAATTCGTCTATCAAAATCATCAATTATGCGTCCACCATACATGACCTGAAAATATGAAAAAGAAAAACTGTTTTAAGAGTAATCTAAATTTTGAAATTTTTTCAGTGCTCTTTGTTTGTATAGAACAAAAGTAACATTTGTATATGTGTAAACGATTTTGTTCTAAGTCCATTTTTTGGGTTTTTTGTTATACTGCTTCAACGTTTTATTCATATTTTTTACTTTCGGTATTGTTAGAATCTTAAGCAACTGGCTAAGGCATACAATAAAGTTCATTTTAAGCAGTATGACAAAAAATGAAAAAAAAAAAACTGTAGTTTAGAATAATATTTTACATCTAACAAATAAAATTAAGAAAATTAAAAAAAATATCCAATAAATCTTTTTCTGATTTTTTTCTAAATATTTAGGTTTCATCTCAAAATAATTTTTTAAAATTTAAAAAATGTCACGGATCTACAAATCATTCGTTGGTGAATTTCCATAAAGTATTTTATCATCGTTAATACGTGCATGAAAAAAACTGTAAAAGGAATGTATGACGATATTCTAGTCTGATGGTAAAAAAATATATTCCATAAATCAAATATAAAGCTATTTTCAACAATATAATGAAGAAAAATTTCTTTTCAATATATCCATGTATTTTTGTAAATGGGTTAAAATATAACGTATATAAGTAAGTAAGTAGCAAAGTTGATAGTGGCAAGAATTCATAGAAAAAAATGATATTTACCTCGCCAATAAGATACTTTAAACTATTCCAAGGAATTCCACTTTCGATTCTCGAAAGATATGTACTTAAAATTTCAACGCAAACATTAAAGTCTGATTCATTAAAATCGTACGAAATGTTAAAGCCCAATTTATCATATTTACGACGTTCTAATATGACGGCATGGAAAAATGCAAGAACGTATACAATTGGTTTGAATGCTTCATGCTGACAAGAACTTAATTGTTCTGGTGATATTTTGAAGAACGTTGAACGCAAATTTAACTTTAATCCATTTGGTGGCTCAGTAACAATTTTTAAGGATTTTTGTAAAATTCCAATTGGAAAGGCTGGTGTTGGATCTGTTGTTATCCATAGACGAAAATCTTTATGAAACGTGTCAACATTTTCAATTATTTTTTCAAGTTTTCTCATGAATGATATAAGCAGGTGTCCATTCTGTAGCAGTAACCATTCTCCTTTTCGAACAGCATTTTCAAACATTTTTAACGCCGCTGCTTCTTGACCTTGTCCAAGAGAAATATATTTAAACTTATCTGTTAACATATTATAATGCCCAGCTAATTTCATAAGATCATTTGTTGGATCAGATCCAGGTGATAACATAAAGACAACAGGTGTGGTAGATGTAGTTTGATCGAAAATAGATTTAAAGTTAATCACTGGTGGAGTAACAAATTCCTCTCCCATAACCTCAATTACGTATGAATTAATTGCACAAAAAATTCTATCAACTCGGAAGCAACGTAAAAGCATCATTCGTTGAAAAGATGTCATATTTGATGTAAAATTCCCTGGACATTGTACATTTTCTGGCGTTTCTAAATCGTACCAATCACGCCACTCTAACAAATGATTCTTAAAATGATGAAAAATCTCTTGAAATGTCTCTGGAAATTCTGCACATAGATACACAAAATCTTCCCATCCTTTTAAAGACAACCATTTTGCTGGGCATGGTTGATCTGATTTTTCCATCGATGGTGTTCCTTTTATAAAAAAATTGAGCTCTTTTTGTGATAATTTTTGTTCACTTTGTTGTAGTTTTGTAGCAATTTGAAATGAGAACAGAAGTTTATGCTTTTCAAATATTCCAGAACATCCATATATATAAACGTTTTTAGTTAGCATATTAATAATGTTTGATAAGCGCTTATTTAGGATTATGTCAGAATCAGCATTCTTTAATGATAGAACAAAAACGGTCAAATAAGCTGATAATGAATATTGGTACATCGTATTTACAATAGACATGTCAGAGAGAACAAAAAATAAATGCGCGCCACGAGATGCAATTTGTCTATAATCATTTCTAGCTTCATCAATATGTTTCGATGTCTCTACAGCTAAATTCAATTTTGTTGTTACTTCAATTGCTTTTGTTTTTGCATTTTCTAATGTTTGAATAAGTTCTTCATTATCCAACATATTTCCACTTGAGCTTGCAAGTTCTCTCAACAGTGAATCCTCGAGCGTTGATAATAAAATTTTATTTATGCTAGTCTCCTCAATCAACATTTCTCGCTGTTCTTCCAATTCGGAACGTTCAACTTTTACTACTTCCGCGAGCAATTGATTTTCTAATCCATCAATAGTGATTGCATAATTTATCACGACTGCTTTTGCATAAATCGATGGATCTAATACAGGATTTGAAAGTTTTGTGGTAAGGTAAAGACGGAAATTTACATCAACATCAATCTCTTTATCACCGAGTAAGACATATGCTTGTTTTCCTTGCAAGCGAAAATTCTTTTCGAGTAAATTTCCAATAACGGGATCAATGTAATCTTCAACATCCTGAAATAACACAGGATTTCCATATTTTATTGCTATTTCCAAGTGCCGAAGAAAATCTGCATCATTAAAAGACAAAGTCTTTAAATTATTATGTGCTTCTTTTCGTTTGATCCATCCTAAAGCTTGTTGTTGAGGGTCAATACAAAATGGAAATCTTGATCCATGTGTTGTTAGAATACCATTTTGAATTGAAAGATTATCAAATGGAAGTCCTTCTGATGACCACGTACTGATTTCAACATCATTAGATAAATCTTGATTAATTGAAAAAGGAATTGTTACTGGAATATCTCTCCTCAAAATGTCATTAAGCCAATCATCAAAAATCATGGTTTTTCGAAAATCATACGAAAATGCTCCAGTGTATGCCAAAAAGGCTGCTGATAACAAACATGTTCCAATCATATTTTCTTTATCAATAGCAAGTTGTTCCAGGTTGTTTTGCCAACGATTTTTCTCTGAATATAATCCAGTTACCAACCTGTCTGCAGCATTTAGTCTTTTCTCAGAAATATCAAGTTCCTCACGATATTTTTGTCTCAGTAAAAGAGAATCTTGATACTTTTTGTTTAATTCATCCAATTCATTTTCAAGTGTCTCAACTTCAAGTTTCAAATACTCAAGAACTTTTGTTTTTTGTTCCAAGTCACTTTGCAGCTCCTCAACACGCAATTTCTTTGGTTTTACTTCACGGTATGTATCATAATAACGTAAAACAGCTTTCACAAATTTCAAAAGCCCATAACCAGCTTTTGAAATAGCTTTCATTTCATCTAGTTTTGTTGTTTTCTGTATAATTTTAAATAAATAAATGTTCATATTCAATAAAAGGATTTAAGATGTTAATTAATTTTTTCAAAAAATATTATACCTTCATGTGTGCGCGACAGCTTGTTACTTGTTTCATCGTAATTAAATCGCAATTCATTTCCTGAAAATAAGTAAAGAAATAAAAAAAGATAAATTGTTTGCAAAATATAAGGGCCTCAATTATTTTTATCCTTTTATCATTAGTTTTCCGTACCTGTAAGCCTTTCAAAAAATTTACATCCGCCAACATGCCTTTTGCCGTCTTCCATGATATATCCTTGAGACCTTTTAATATGGCAACACACTCGCATATAATTTGAACGGGCTCTGGTGGATTTGCAAAACTCCTAACTTCCGTAATATCCTTTTTAGAAAGTGTATCTAAAGCTTCACGAGCGTTTTCTAAATCAGGTAGCGCTTGACGCAATGATTCTTCAGCTTCCTCTTGCTCTATAGTAATTTGTTTGCGATTTTGTTCCACTTCAGTTGACTTTTCTGTTGCTTCCTTTTTCTTTTTCATAACTTTTTCCGTTGCTATTACGTTAAAAAAGTGTAGAATGAAAAAAAAAAAAAATAAAAATAGAAGGAAAAATATGAAATTGTCGCAATTATGAATGCATGGCAATTATAATCCTTACAATTCTCAATATCAGTCATAACATCATCACAATTACGAGCTGCCTTTATTGCTTCCATTTTCGTTTTCTCAACTTCCGCTCGCAACAAGTCTATTTGTGCTGATGCATCGTCAATCTTACGTATTCCATCGGTATAACGAACAATTTGCTTCATGATAAATGAACTCTTATCATCTAGCAGACGGATGTAGGTGGTAACATAATCGAGATAGTGTTTTGGTGTTATATAATTGCGACGACGTAAGATGGTGATAAATTCCTGTGTGTAATATGTCAATGATTCATGTACGTGCACAACGTGATCATTAATTTCATCCTTATAGCTATCAGGTATTTTACGATTTTCTGAAATGTAACCACGAGCGACAGATCTTAGAGCTTGCTTGGGCCAAGGCAACATCCAATTTATCGTAGTATTGCCAACGAGACCAGGGAAACTGCGACAGTAATTTCGTAATGCATCTCCTGACGGCGACATACAAAGCACGACATGTAAATTTTCTGAGCATTTATCGACATAATATTTCCAAACTCCATCCCTTTAAAAAGAAATTATTGATACTTTATAAATATAACTGACTTTTTATTATTTCACGCGAATAGAAATAAATAAATAATCTTTATAAAATAAATAAATGATAAAAAGTTTATGTTGGCTAACGAAAGCAAACAGGAAGGAAATAGATGAAAAGGAGAGAAACAAAGATAGAAATAAGGAAGAAAATTGAAAATTAAGGAAGACAGCTCACTTTGAAAGGGAATATCCAGCATCCTTTGCAGCATTCCGGCAATTACCAATTATCGTATCTTTCTCCTCGTCATTAAATAATGCTGGCACAATTCCAACGGTTAAAATATTATTTATAAACTCCAAAAAACCTTCCTCTACAATCTGAATTCAAACATGAAAAAATAAAGATTTTTATGAGAAATTTAAAATTTAATTTAAAAAATTTATCAGCACAAAAATTGATATGAAAAGATTCTAAAACAAACTTACTTGAGCTGAAGAGAAGAGAAAAACGGTCGGTTGTGTCATCAAATTATTGAAAAGGGTCTTTAAGTCAGATTTGAATGACTCTTCATTATAGCCACGTGTAATAGTAATCTCAAAAACTTCACAGCCAGCAGCAAAAGCAGCCAGACGAGAAATGCTGTGTTTTCCAGATCCTCCAACACCCACCAGCAACAAATGGCCTCTAGTTTTTTTTAAAAGAGTTTTATACATATTTAAAAATATATGCTCTTAAACTATTTATATATTTTTTTACCTATGCATTCTCATAACACGGTGCACACGAGTTAAATGCTCAAGGCAATCATCAAACAGTACCAAGTCAATCGATTCACGACGTTCATTATATTCATCCATGATTTCTGTGAAAAGATGCATACATGCTGTAAAATCAAGCAAATCTTCATATGTTCTTTCTTCTTCATCAACAACTCCATGTCTGAAATCACCTGTAATTGAACATTAAAATGTATTTAAAAATTTAATTCAATTCAGTTTTAGGTAAGTGTTGGAGTATGCATACCAAAAAGTAATGGATCACGCATTATAAACTGATTTGCAGGCATATCTGCAATTGAATCCTTTTTTTCAATTTTTTCAATTCTATGAGAAAGGTTTGACATTCTAGGACGATATTCAGGTTCTCGAAAATTCTTATTAACCATTTCATTCATTTGGTCACGTATTATGTGAACATCATTATCGGCAATTAAGCGATCACAAAAAACACGAGTAAATTCATTTCTCCAAACTCGAATAAGTTGTCGTGGTTCCTTAAAGTTTACTGGACTAATTAGCAATATTCCAGCATAAACACGAGACAAATCTTTCAAATTAAAAATGTAATGGAATTTTGATGGCGTAGGAGGCAGTTGCAATGTAGCAATTTTGAATAAATCGAGAGTCATTTGTACGACAATATCAGATGCTGTTTGAACTTTTTCCGGAAACGACTTTAAATGACCATTCAATATGCTTCCGTAAATATGCTTTAATGTCGATTCGAGAGGAAATTGTAAATTGATGACGGCAAATTTCGATATAAAACGAGAATCGACTTCGTTGCGTCCACCACCACTCTTTCCCATTGCAGCCATAAATGCTTTATATAAAAGAAATTGATTTGCAAAATGAAAATGAAAAAATAAAAATAAAATAAAAAATAAAACCTACAAATATCTTTAAAAAGCTTCCAGTTTAAATCATTTCCTCGATCATACATTCCACCGTGTTCGAAAAGTAGCTTTAATAATGCAATTGGTTGTTGTGTACCGTAATCGTCAACTTTTGGCATGTTCATATCATCAACAAATGCAATTAGTTTTTTCCCAACAGTTGGTCCAAATATATTTTTTGTTCGCTTTTCAACAGCTGCTTCTATTGTTCTTTGAACATCCATTGACGTAGTTCGTGATGAAAAATTTATATTTAGGACAATCTATGTTGATGAATGAGATTTTAAAAAAAAAACGAAAATATACTATTTGATAAGTTTATAAACCTCACAATACTAACATAATTAGTTGAGTCAAGGTTCCTTAAAAAATTTGATATTATTGCTGTTTTTGAAGTTCCAGTTTCGCCAATGAGTATTACCGGTTGTTTTACCTGCACATGTAATTAAGTTATATTTCTATAAAAAGTACAAACTAAAATGTGATTTCTACCTTATTCATTTGATTAAGTGTCCATTCAGTTCTCACAGTATCAACAGTTGGTACTAAAATATCGTTAAAATGCGAATGAGAATTGTGGATATATTCTGGCACAATCCAATCCCATGCTATCCATTCTTTGCGTTGAATATCGAAGAAATATTCGTATAACGTTGATTTTGCGGTTGGACATTGTGTAGTATTTGCAGGCCTCTCAAGAGTATCCTGCACAGCCATAAGTGGATTCAATTTTTTCATGAAGGCATCGAACCGTATTCGACTATCGTCCATCAATGATGCTCCAAGTGAAAAATACATGCACTGTATGAATGCACATTCAAGTACTTCATCATCATATATGATTTTATCGTTTTCCGTGTGCGGCAACATAGAATCTAACATTATGCACAGCTGTACAACCATATTCAAGTCAGTTTGTATTACAATCATTTTGAGTGGCTCCAATTGCATAGATCCATCGATTCCATCAATAATAAAAGCTAATGTTTCGGGTATGAGGCGCTCATAAAGTTCATTAATCTTATCGCGTTCACGTTCAGGACGTGAAAGTAACCAACGTTGCCAATACGGTTGATAACCCAAATTCTTTGGATCAACATAAACCATACCCGCGCGAGAAACGGTAGCTGGTGATGCAAAAGCTAAATCTCCTACTTCGAAA
Organism: Chironomus striatipennis; assembly: GCA_026123125.1. NCBI lineage: Eukaryota > Metazoa > Arthropoda > Insecta > Diptera > Chironomidae > Chironomus > Chironomus striatipennis. The sequence goes on along the minus strand of CM047394.1, from coordinate 25,978,732 downwards.
AGCAATGCACATTTTGGTGATAAGCGAATTCTTTCGCCATTGGCCAATGTCAGCAGCTTGTTATCATCCATTACTGAATTCATGTTTTCTATCCATAGTGCGTCAACATCACCGTCAAAGCAAACATACTTTCTCACATTTTCTTCAGCTGCTACCTTATTCATTTCGCGAAAAATATTCGAGAACAATCCATCAATCCAATCTCTTGTTGTCGCATCCAGATGACCATACAATTCGATTACTGAACATGCCTATAGTTATTGGATATGAGTGAGTAAACAAAAATAAAAGAAAAAAGAATAACATTTTAGTCAATAGAATTTTTATGTTTGTTAATATGTGCAAACGATGTCACATCTTAATATTGTTAATTTTTTTACAAGAAAACTTAAAATTTTCTTTAAAAAAATGAAACTTAATATATGAAACTTAATGAATTATTATAAATTGTTAAAAAAATGAAAAAAATTGTTGTGAATATTACAGAATATATATACAGACTATTTATATATAGTCTGATGGGAGTTGTTAAACAACATTATACGAAAGTTTAAATCCACGATTTTAGAATGCTGATAAGGTGCAAAAAAAAAATTCAGCACATCAGTTTCACATATTCACAAAATGATCATAAAGTTGTTCTAACATCAATGTTACCTTCGGATTTAAAATGACACATTTAGTGGGCAAACCCATAGCGGTTTGAGATTTAACCAATGTATTTAAGATGACACTTTTACTGCCGCCAGATGGTCCTACAATCATTGTACAATGCCTCGTTAACATTGTTTCGTACAACTGAATTATCTTGTCAACCTATACACATGTATATAAATAACAATAACTGTCAAATGACCTGATATAATTAATTTTTTATTTCGCGCTTTACCTGTTCATTTTTAAGAATATATCCATCGTTGTGTAGAATACGCTTAGCCGTTTCATTTAAATCAGGATAAGCGATTCGTGGGCATTCAACGCCAGGAAACAAATCTTTAATCAAACCAAGAAATAATGGAACATCTTCGAAAACGAATTTAGGGAAATTCATATCACGTAGAACGCGCATGAGAACAACAGCTTCTGGTGTGTCTGGCATTTCTCGTTTTACGACACCCGCCATGCGAAGTACAGAATTAAGAGATCTTAATCCAAAATCATAGTGGAACTGCTTTGATAACTGCTCCCGAGCTAATTTATAAAGAACTGTCATTTTCTTTGCAAGTACTTTTGCCGTAAGAAAGCCATCAGAAAATAATGAAATCAAGCAAATTAATTCAAGATCAGGCACAATACATGTAACTGGACGAAAAAGTGCTTTTATTGATTCCGGTAATTCTGTTCTCCCAGCATATCCAGGATTCATTGTGATAAAAATTCCAATTTTAGAATCCAAATTTATGATTTGACCTTCAAACTGTGGAAAAAGTAATAAGAATAATAATGATAATAAGAAAATTAGAGTGTATATTAATTAATAAAAACATAGAAAATCTGAGAAATTTAGTCTAAGAATTGAGTTTTTAAATGAAGAAAATAAATCTAAAAAAAAGATATAGAAAAGAAGAAAAAACGGCAAAAAAATAAAATAAAATAAAATTGATTATTGACACGAAACAATGTCAATAAAGTACCGAAATAGCGAAAGATGCTTGAGATGTGACATGGATTGAAAGTATTTGCAATGAAAAAAATGAGTAACGGTAAAAAATAGGCGAAAGAAGTGAAAAAGGTTCAACAAATAAAACACACAGATTCCCCAATCGAATCCAAAATCACCACATTCTTGGAATACAAAAATATATATTGAATAGAATGAAGTGTCACATCAATAAATTTTTCTATCTTGTCCTTTTCCATTCAGCTTTTTTTTTTTTTTTAAATAGGTAGCGTTCAACATTGAAACTCAATTCTCATGCCATGATGAATAATGTGGAATGAGACATTTTCATTTTGACATGATAAACGAATGTCGCGGATTTCAATTTTTATTTTACCATAAATTTTTCCTGTTTGGCCAATAAAGCGCTCCTTATTGTTTGCAACTGTGCCGAAATCACACTCAATACTGATAAATCAATTCGATTGAATTCGTCGAAACATCCCCAGGCACCTGATTGAGCAAATGTATGAATAAAGCAAAACATTAATAAAAAGAACATCCGGAAGTTAATGAAAATGTAAAAAAATATGTCTTTTACCATAATTTAATTGCAATATTTTTAAATAAATCATAAATTTTGAAATCTAGAATCCTGATTTTTTTTAAAAAAAATTTAGACATCAACTCACCGCATTGTGATAATCCAGACAATATTGTTGCCACTGCTCGATTATCCATACCTTCACCACAATTGGTAACCATACATAGCAGAGCTAAAGCTTTTGCTAAATCCTTTGTTGTTTCCGTTTTACCTGATGTCCACAAAATACAATTTTAATTAATTTGAATTAAAAATTTAGATTATGATATTTACCGCTTCCTGCTGGACCCATTGGGGCACATCCCATTTTGATGATTAATGCTTGTGTGATTGTCATATAAATTCGATCTGTTAGAGGCGTTATAACTAACCTTCCATTTAATCCCATATACTCGTATCCATATTCAAACTTTCCTACATTTCATTTAAGAAAGTAATGTGAAAATAAAACCGGATATTAGATATTTTGATTGAAATTTGAGCTATCAATAACATAATACCAAAAGAATCATTTGAAATGAATATTAAAGCTTGATTTTTAAATTACTGTACATAAATTTAATTTTAAAAAAATCATTACTTTACATCAAAGTCTAATCGAAAATTTAAATACTCAAAAATACACTCTCAGATGCTTATTGATTTACAATTCAGTAGGGTGAGAGTCGATACTGAACCACTTATAACAATTGAGCCGTAACAGTTTCGTACATGAAATAATATACACTCACCTGTACATTGTACCACATACAAGTTGTCAACATCTTTCATCCAATAAAATCTGTAAAAATTGAGTTTTTATTTTATCTTTATATAATTTTTTACTGCCTTTAGCCTATGGAACATAAAAATGTACCAAAAAATTGCCTTCCCCCTTTCATTCAATCAATGTTTTATTGAATAAAATTTTTATCATTTTAAATTTTAATTTGTAAAGTATGCATAAATAAGGTTATATGCAGATAAAAAAGCAACAACGTACCTTAATTGACTTTCCCACTGAAATTCAGATACATCGAGGACACTATCTCGAACAAAGGTTTCAATGATATCTCGAGCATGTACGTCAATTGTTGTAATTGTTTTGAATTTCATGCGATCATTGTTTGATAGATTTTCCCGTACTTTTCGCACCAGATCCTCGATTTGTTTATTTTGTAATTCTAGATACTCTTTCATGGCACGTTTGTTCCCTTTAGCAACTCGCTGAAAAACTTCTTCTACTTCAGATGTCCACCAAACTTGATTTGCGGAAAGACAAACCATTCCTTGATACATCATAATCCATTCAGGACGTGACATATCTTTATTTTTACCATAATCGAAAATTGCTTTTTTTGTAATGTGACGATTAGTATTCCTCATTTCGTTCAAAATCTCATTCATCCAATTTTCAACACAACCTTCGGTGACAATTTGATGTTTAAACTGCATTACTTCTCCTTCACTTGAATTCATTGCTGTAGCAATATTTACTCCCATTGTAGATTTAGCTAAAGTCAATGACTTAATATTATCAAACATTTTTATCATATGTTCTTGAATGCAGTCATTTCGACTGCTGCCCAAAATCGAAAGTAATTCTTCAGTTGATATAAAATAAAAACGAGGAAAAATGCGCCGTTTTGAGTCAAGATAGTCATTTAAAGACTTTTGACAACGATCCAAGCCTTCATTAAGTCCTTTAATTTCAGCAAGACGTTCTGGCTCCATGCAAACATCAATGACAACAAGCTTTTCAGAAACATTATTCATGATCTAAATTTGATAAAAATAAAATTGTTTCACAAGATTATGATATACCTGATAAATTTAAGAAATGAAATTGTATACTTTTCTAAAATTCTTATCAATTTCGTCAAATTTTTTCGCTTCTTCTGGTAATTGCTCTCTAATATCTCCACCAATGAAAATTCCTTCTAAATACAACCACTTTCTTTGAACTATAACCCATTCATCAACAATTTCAGATATTAGTGTTAAACATTTCTCCCATTTTTGTACAGTATTCAAAAATGGCCCTATAAATGGTGATGCACTCATTGATTGTAAATTCATAGAATGGTCTTCTAATGTTTGAATTATCTCATCAAGTGGACCAAGAATGTATCTGTTGTTTAATATTATTTTTAAAATCTGCATTCATATAATAATTAATTTAATTAAAACCTACCCTCGATCTAAATTCTCGCCTATGGCGTGGTTAATAACAGAAAATTTTATAGATTCCCATTGATGAGCGATTTCTCTCACTCCTCGTTCTATAGCCAGTTCTTTAATTGCATTCAAAACAATCTCTTCAACGATTTCTTGGTGTTTATGAAGTTCCATTGAAAACATATTGCTCAATGTGAAACGCTGTGGCGACATGTCAAATGCCTTGCCAGTTTTAGTCATTAAAATTTTCCAATGGCGTTCTCTCATGGCTTCGTGCTTTAGGCTTGCCATTAGTGGAACAACATTTTTAAATTGCTTCATTATTGTCTCGAGGACATTTGCAATGGGTAGTTGCCGTACAATTTTCGGTAATTTTCGATAATCTCGAATGAAACTGTCGATCCCATCAGTGAGCGCTTGTGTATTCAAATTATTCCATAGTGTTTTTCCCCATGATTCACGGGCGATTTTTTGTGCTTGATATAACTTATAAATAACTTGCATTCTTTCAAATTCATCTTTCGCTTGCATGAATCGACTATAATCAGCAACATCTATATCAAACAGTTTCTCAGCATTTACTGAAATCGGAATGAATAATGTTAATTTAATTTTTCTTTAATCATATGGCAATTTTTATGCTAATATAACAAGAGTATTTTTAACTCTATGCAAGTTTATGAAAATTAAGGCGCACATGAATATGTTTAAACAATATTTATTGTATTTAAATCAAAAAAAAAAAAATCATATAAATTCGAATTATGCTTAGTGTGACAAGATTTACAACTTTTTATACTCGTTTATGAAATATTGTCATAAGTTATACGGTGCAAAATAACACAAGAACAAAGAGAAAAGGTCAATAAAAGAAAATAATAAAGGTTAAAATGGATAATTCTAGTCTAAATTTAACCATTAAAGAGATTAAATTGTTAAGAAAATATAAAAGAGGTAGTTTCAGGGATGTAATCACTACTCGATTTGTCTATGATAACTGTCTTATTTAAATTGTGGATAAATGCCTCGAGTGATGACAACTTTTAACATGTTTTAACAAACTTACCCATTTCTATACGGGTTAATTCCATTTTCTCAAAATCACTCGTATAAATCTCCATCAACTTTTGTCCTCTATCCATATCTAGCACAATTCCGGGTCCTTCAGTTTCAAATTTGTTGACAAATTCATCGAGCTGGAAATGTGACAGAAAAAAATATATGTATAATTTTTTTTTTTATTTTCGCAAACTTTTTGTTCATTTGATCTTTTCATGAAATATCTTCTGGTATTTTTTTTTTTAATCTGAGTTTTTGAAAAACAATAAAAAAATCACATTAAATTTTAAAACTTCTATAAATTTTCAATCTTTGAGTATGAATAATTTTACGCAAAAAAATGGTTGCTGTCTATTTTACATACTTAATCTTAATCTAATTTGACATTATGGTAAAGAACAATATTTTTTACTCCCTCAACTTGTATGTTACATTTAATTTTTTCTGTATTTTTTTAACGGTCTAAAAATATAAAATACTACAATTTAAAAAAAATCTCTTCCATCACAATATTAAAATGAGTATATTCAACGACTTCGTTATTTCATTGTTTTGGCAGTAGTATTTTACATTTTAACATTAATATATTTATTCTGTAAATAAGTGGAATGCCATTGTTTGCATAATTGAAATTGAAAATGTGACACAAAAAGTATAATCTAAATATTTTGAATTAAATGCAATGTAAATACAGAGTATACACAATTGCATATACAGCATAAACCTATTTATTTTCTCATTCTCTCCCACGTTTACTCATTTACCGCTTTACATATTTAAATATTCTCTTTTTTTTCAATTTACATATTTTGAGTATTATTTAACATGATGGTGGATAAAAAATTAAAAAAAGTATATAAAATGGAGATCAGATTTTTCGGTAATTTGTTTTTTTTTCTGATGATATTTTCATTAATGCGTAAAAATTTTATTAAAAAAATATGAATCAATATTTACTAAGAAAAAAGTTTTTCATTAATTGATCAAACCAAGTGAAGTAAATCAGGAATGATCTATTCATTAAATAAAGATTTTTTTAACATGAAAGAAAAAAAAAATTACCTCCAACTTAAACTTTTCAATATCATTGGATGTCATTTGAGAAAATTTGACTTTTGTCGAATATAGAGTTTTCATACGATACAATGCAGAGCTGAACAACTTTTTCCATCGCTTCTCCAAATGAAATGCCATCAACATGTCGCCGTAAGGAAACTACATAAGAAATAAATGAACGAATGAATGGGTGAATTGCAAAATCATTTTCCAGTACTTCTTCCTTTATCGTACAGTTTCAAATAAATAATAATAAGAATGAAAAGAAATAACAGAAATGGAAACATCTCGGATGACATTTTTCATTAAAAATATTCTCTCATCCCCTTTTTGTTTTCAGTCTCCATAATAATAATAATAATGATTCAGCATTTGTAAAATGTAAATTACTTACTTGAATGCGATGCTCTTCAAGAACATTATATGTCTCTTGCATTTCCTTTATTTTCAATTCAACACTCAATGTTGTTGATTGAATTCTATTTATCGTGCTCATGACAATCTTGAAATCCGACAATTGCTTTATATTTCGATCAAGATTAAGTCGTAGCTCCTATGGTGTTTATGCGAATATGTGAATGCGTATGTTGGTAAGAGAATGGGAAATGTGAATATATTTTGACTAGCATTATGGGAATATGTGAGTTTTTTTTATTTCTTATTTAACTTTTGTAGACAGAGAAAAGTAAATGGAAGATGGAAGCTATTTTCATTTAACAAATTATAAAAGTGGCAGTAATCCCAACATTCACATGACATGTTGAAAGGACTTAAAAACGAATAGAAAATACCATTTACATTATGGATATTTCATTCAAACGGGGCTGTAACTTATTTTAGTATATACATTTTATCGCGTCTCATAAAATATATACTAACATATATTCACTACACAAATAATATTTACCTTAAATTCCATGTTCATTGTAACCATGTCGACACTAGTACGATCTGACAACATATTACCTAATGTATTACGCCATTCAACAGCATGTTCGATAATTGCATGAATTAGGGGTTGTAGATTAATACGTATTGATTTTATGTCGTAATATGGCTTAACACTCTCCAAATCGTTGATAATTTGAGTGAAGAAAATAAATTTTTCGTCTAATCTCACAAGCGGTATGCGTCGATTCAAATATTTATCACATACAACATTCTTATCGTACATCCATAAACTTTTATATTTGTGCCAACTAAAAATATATATAAATATGTATTTTCATTATTAATTTTTAGTAATTCAAAAATTCTAAGGTAAGATAAATTATGAAATCAATATTTGAATGTATATTGCAATATATCGTAACCCTGTATCGTTATTGAAAGAATGTTTATTCTCATGATGAGATATGAAATTTCATGTATGCAATTCTTTTACAGCTCTTCCGATGCCACATACTTTAGTTGTTATTCCATATCTCATGAGTATGGTGATGAACGATTGTATGAATTATAGATTCACACACATATACACAAACATGGTTCAAAGTATGTCAAAAATGAGTGCAAATAAATCAAGCAAAAACGAAATGGGAATGGCAGTCATCTATCAAATGAAGCAAAATTGAAATGATCATGAATATCAAACGAACTCAAGTTCAAAAACTTTTATTGATGCTTCTTGAAGAGTGATGAAAAAACTTTTGCAATATCATATTACAATTTTGAATTGAGAAATAAAGAAGGAAGATAAGATGAAAGAATTTTTTATAGACAAAATTGATGAAATTGTTTTGAAAGTACTTTTCTATAAACTTTTGTATTTAGTATAAATATTTAGAGTACCGTATGTAAGTTTTAAAAATAAGATTTTCTACATCACGCTTATTATTTTACTTTACAATTAATTTGATTAATTAATCTTACCGTGCCAAATATGCTCGAACATCTGATACCAAATTTTGAATAGTTTGCTGCAAGTTTATAACAAGTTCGCATACTTTTGGGATCTAAAAATAAGAAAAAAATTAAAATTTGAAATTTTTTTAAACTTTTTTCTCTTTTTACACGCTTTTTTATCAGTCGTTTTTTTTTTGACGATATTATAAAACATTTTTAGGACGCTATTTTTCATCTTTTAAATGTAATGAGATATTGCAATTTGCAATAAACATTTTTCTCTTTCTAATAATAAAAAAAAGTGAGGAAAACTATTCTCAGTATTTCATTTTCTCACAATTCAAAGAATGAGGAAATTATTATTCAGTACTTCTTTCATGCACTTTTATAAAAGGAAAAGAAAATTGTACACCATTGTATATAAAATAAAACAAAATTCTACTACTATTTACATAAAAAAATCTGTTATTTTCTAAAGTTCTCTCACAAACAAACAATTTTATTGTAGCATGAAAATGTGCTTTTTGCTATTTGTTTTTTTATCAAAGATATATATAATATAAAAAGAAGAAAAGCTACTAGAAAAAAGACAATGAGGAGAAAAAAATTGTCGCATTTAAAGACACACGAATTATTGTCATGATGTTTGCTTAGTAGCTACATTATTTTTCTTATGCATTTTTCTTCCTTTTTTTTACTTTTAATACATTTACAGAATACCATGCAGACACTTTACAAATAATACGTATGAAAAAGAAAATAAATTTAAGAAAAAATATTTTTCAAACATAACACAAATTTTTTTCAAAAACGAATAAAAAATTCCATTCATGTGCTGAATGCATACATGACAGGGATGAAAGACGAAGAAAAAGAAGAGAGTTTATGTACATCTATAATTGCTTTTTGAAGAATAGAAACGAAAAAAACTGTCACGTTCTCATAATAAGAATGTTTGTCTCTTTAAACTTCAGTAGCATTAACATTGGCAGTAACAGAAACAAATTATACAAACAAAAAGTAATTCAAAGAAGGTTATTCTACATATTATGTTTTGAATTGCTATTTTTAAATAAATTAAAATTAAATTGATAGGAATCGTCAGTAAAAATATTTTTCATATTATAAAATCTTACAAAAAATTATAATTTTTAGAGCAAAAAAAAATCAATTTATGATAAAAGTGTAACAAGAGAATAAAATAAATAATAATAAACAGTGGTTTTTACTTACTTGAACAATATCTTCATAAAAGCTAAATACATAGACTTCATTGTTATCCAATCTTGTAGGTGGGCACGGTAAACATGTCTCTGACATCCATCGCTTAAAACATTTCAACCTTGATGTGAGTGTTAAATAAAGAAAAGGTACTTTCATTGTGATATTCTAACAATACTGATGTAATAAGGTAAAACGATGTAAGTCGAAATTTATACGAAAGATTCAATGTAAATAAATGAAATCGTGATAACAAAAGAAAATTCTAGTAATTTGAGTAATGTCACAGTAATTCACCAAACATCTTATTTTCTAAAGATATTATTAAAAATATTTTTTTGTTACCTTTCGAGAAAATCTTTGACCGAATGAACCATAATGTTATAAATTTCATTTGCTGATGGTTTCATTGTAATTTCTGGTGCAGCTAAAATTGCATCAACTTCAAACATAACATTTTCCTGCATAAGCGTATCCGAGAAATTTTGTAAATTTTTCGTAGTAAATCGTACAAGAGTTGAAAACATTTCTTTTTCCCAGTATGTATAATAGTAACTCATTTTGTCAGATTCTCCAGTAAATGAGTCTAAAATAAGACTTTCTAATTTTATCATTGTCGGTCCAATTGAGTCATATAGTTTCTGCAAGCGACTCATTTTCTCATTTCTTTCAAACTCCAAATTTCTGAAATATTCTAAACAAGGCCTGATCATTACATCGCGTTCTGTTATCCGAACACTTTTTTTTCTTTCATTTTTATCTAGGTTTCTTTCTAGATCATCAGGCGTTTCGCTCATTTTTCCATCAGATTTGAAACTTTTCAAAATTACAGGATTTTTTGAGTCATCTAAAGCTTTCTTTTTATCATGCACATCACTCTTGAATAACCAAAATGATTCCAATTGAGATACTTTTGCGTGAATATCTCTTGCCATCATGCCAATTTGCATTACAATTGCTGATAAATTTTTCAATAAATACTGACACGTTTTACAAAACGTTTTAATGTTTAATGTTTGCCATGTATAGCGACCAAGACCAGCTTGAATTGTTGATTCAACTTCGTATAACTTATCACGTAAAAAATGAATCTGTTGATTGAAATGAAAAATTTAAATATAGAAAATAAAAAAAAAAATGATGATATTTTTTTTTTAATTTATGTTTCTTGTCTTATTCATTTACAAAAAAAAAATATATTTTCTTAATTATATGTGAAAAAATTGGACAAACCTCTGATGATGACAATTTCTCTATAATATCATTATATTCATTCACAATTCTGGTGACATGTTCCACGTCTGAAGATAATTGCTCCTTAAATCAAAGACAAACATACACATAGTCATCGTTATATAGTTTGTTATACGTTTTTACGTACATAAGCACATAAATATGTTAGAGATAAAGTAAAATACAAAAAAAAGAATACAATAAAAGAATATCTTCGAAAGTGAATTGTAGTGAGGACATGAGAATGAAATGAGATAATAAAAATATATAAAAAACGATAAGAATGATGTGTGTCCTCAAGACATTGAATACTTTTGCAAAAAAAGAAGGAAAAATCTTAGTGCTGCCGTTGCCTGTCTTTTGTATATTTTTTCTATACTACTATTCTCTAATACAAAACAATAAAAATGGAGAATTTGTGAATGCTGGCTTCGAGCTCTCTTTTTTGCTGAATCGAGACATTTCTATTCGACACCATCAACACCATAAGGATCATATAAAGGAAGAGGAAAAAATATTATTTCATATGGCATATTTCAACATACTTTTCTCATTATAGCCATCCGTATCACTGGATTTAATGTGAAGCCTAAGAACTCAAATTGTTGACCTTCAATCATGACATCAAAAATTTCTGGAAAAAAAATATTATATTATTATACAAAAACTGAAAAAAGTATTCTTACTTTAGAATTATTCATTCACAAAAATTAATTTTTTCAAATTTCAATTTTCATACAGTCTTACATGCCAAATTAGATTTTAAAAAAATATATAAAATAAATGAGTAAATATAATTTGTAATGATTTAGTAAGTGAGCAATTAAAATTATGAATGATTTGTATGATATATTATGATTCAAGCAAGGATTCAAGATTCCTTTCGTTTGTACGAAGACAAAACGGAGAAGTCTCGATTGGTGATCGTAAAAAATAGCAAACTTTATACATATATTTTATTTTAGAGATGAAGAAAATTTAGGGTCGAAGAAGCATAAGAAAATATGGTTTTTCATAACACGCACTCATAATAATATTATACGTATGTATAGATTATTATTTTCCTTCTCATTCACTCTGTGACGGTAATAAAATGAAAATATGCTTACGTTGTGAAAAATTTACATCAAATTTTAACTCATACTCTACGAGTAAAGAACTACCAACGATCTCCCTCCATGTTGGAACTTTTTGCTGTTGCGATGCTGTAGTCATCACTATTTTTCCATATGTGTACATGAATACAAAGAAAGAATGAAAAAATTAATAAAAAATACTACTTTTAAAAAAAATAGGGTGATTTTTTTTACTTTTCAAATTAATAAATGGTAAGAAATTTGTATCCCATTTCCAATTAAAACTATTTACTAACAAGCTAATTTAAAAATGGGGAAAAAATATTTATAAAATCGAATATCCTTGGTAATAAAACTGGAGTCTCAGAGTTCATAAGAGATTCTTATCTAAACTTACATTTTGCCTGTGAGATTTTAAAATCGCTTCGTGCTGTTCGTGAACTTTTTGTCATTGACTCTGATGCCTTCATCAATTTTTCAGCTAAGGCTAAATCAGGATTATCAGATATAGGTCGATTTGCCATCCATTGAATTGCAGTTGAAAAAATATTAAATTTTGATTTCATTGGCAAAGATTTTCGTGGAACGAGGACATTAAGAATTCCTACTGATGGAGTTTTAATCTTTTGTTGTTGTCTCGTTCTTGAAATTTTTTGAGATGGTTTTGTTACTGACATTGATTGCGGCATTACTTCCTTTCTTACAATTTCATCTTTAAGTTCCGCCGGCAATGTCATAAATTTCAACTTTAATATGTTTCTTCTCAGCACATTGTTTACAACAAAGGTACCTTCATGGAGAAATTTTGCAAACAGTTCTTTTTCAAAGGAATTCATTTCTTGTGATACTGTAAAATATTGATTGAATGCTAAACGTTTCAGATAATCACATTCATCGTTATCGTCTGCATTTTGCTCCATCTTTAAGAGAAGAAAATAAGTTAAGATATTGCAATTTATTTAATGAAGTAAAAGTCTCAATTAATTACAATAAGATGCATCGATAGCTTCTATTTTGAACGTAAAGGATAAACGTCTTATTGAAAGCTTCTTAAGAAGTGCAATAATGAAAAAATGCAATGAACAAAAAAGGAGAGAAATATATAAAAGATTTTTCATTTCCTTCCTCTCTAGAAGCTTCTTCTTTTTCATTTTATATATATACATATATTTTTTTTTTCAATCATCTTATTCAGCTACTTACATTACGAAATGCAATAACAGATTTCTTCAATTTCTCCATCAGTAATCTTTCCCAAAAAACAGCACCGGAATATTTATTTTGACTTCTTTGAAGTGGAGGATGCTTTCTTCGCTTCTGTATTTTTTGTTGTTTGTGAGAAAGAAAAGAGGGGAAAAAATAAAAATCGGATAAAGGAGTATGAAACAGCTGCGTCTAAATAAAGAAAACGGATGAAATGTGAATTGTGTAACAAAGTAAATCTGCAATCAGTATCAGTAAGATATCCAAATTAAATAGTGCAAATTTAATATTTTTAGCAAACTAGCACAATAATAAAAAAAACTCTCACGATTTATAATTACATGATTATAAGCATTGATAATTGGGAAATAAAAAAAGATAGGAACGCATTTTCAAAATGCTACTTTTTTAAAAAAAAATAGTTTAAAAAGCACTATATAGTGTATATATCATGCATATGTATCAATTTTCAATTTGCTTTGGAATATAAAATCACAAATATACGATTGAACAGAATGGAAAAATTGTTCTCTTATAAAAATAAGCTGATAATGTGCATTTTCTCTCAAGCTATATAAATGGAAAATAAAGACTTTATCTATACGAACCAGAAATTCATGTTCAACAGTTCCAACTTCGTTTACAAATTTCTTCATTATACTTTCTCGTTTGTTCATTAAATGCTTCAGCAATTTTTGCCTTGTTTCAACTTTGGACATGTAAGCTATAAGCTCGAGGCCCTGTTCAGCTGATTTTAAGGAGTCAATGCATTGATCTAGCACATGACATGCTTCGATTTCTACAGTGTCCATATATTTGTAGAAGTAATCTAGAGTCGATTCCCAATTGTCTTTATTGTTTGGTTCAAATATATTATAATCGACACTCAATATGTGGTTCAATAAACGATAAACTTTTTTTATCATTATGTCCACCTCTTCTGGATCAGCAACATTTGAACGTAATCGATATCCAAACATGTTTTCAAACTCGTAAAAGGACTAATAGCAAGAAAAAGGGGAATATAGAAATCAATTAAATTGAAAATAATATTTAACAAATTATTTTTTTTTTACCTTTGCAATATCTGCAATATCTTGACTTATGCGACTAACATGATCAACTAATCCGAATAATATCTTCTTATCAAATTCCCATCGTGAGCCGTTTCCTGAATTTTCAATATATGCACGAGTTTCCATATATGATGCTTTCCAGCATTGCAATAAATTGACACAATCACGAGCACGTTTGTACGCAGATGTTGCAGTGAGACTACATTTGAAAGAATTATATTGAAATTTAAATAACATACTTAAAAATAATTGATTAAAGAAAATAGTTAAAGGATGTATATTGACTTTTGTTTTATACATTAACTTCTTTTTTTTAAAAAAAAAATGTAGGTATATTAGAAAAATAAATAAGAAAAATGTTTTTAAACAAAAAAATATCAATTTTAATTTCAAAATCATATTTACGAAATGAAATTGAAATTATGATTGAAAGATATATAATAAAAAGTTAAAATTAAATTGAAATAAATTGAAAATAGTTAATTCAATAATAAAATTTCTTTTTGCATTCACACATCTAAAATAGAAAATACATGAATAGAACAGAATACATTTTTGCAGAATCAGCATGCTGTTTCACGAGAAAATAGAATTTTTAGCTCACTGACTTCTCAAAAGGATCAACCATGAAAATTTATTTTTTTTTGTTTTAGTATATATATATTAGTATAGGATATATATGTATCCTAAATGTTTATAAAATATGAATCAAGCACATGTATGCGTATACTTTTATGAAAATAAAACGTCTGTTTTCGTACAAAAATATTAATTCTTTCATGCTGACGAATTAATATTTTTAAAAATGGAAACTTTCTATTCTTTACTATTTGAAATTTCAGTTAATAAAGAAAAAATAAAAAAAATGTGGTAATTAATTAAATAAAAGGTGCTTTTTATGATTTAAATAAATATCATTGATGCATAAGAAACAAATTCTTTGAATAATTTAATTTAACATTTTTTTGAATTAAAAAAATTTCATTTCTCACTTTTTTAAATAAAAAATGAATATTAAAAAAATACATATGCGTGCAAGAGATTAAATTAATACAGTGGAAAATTTTAATCGCAAATATAATCGTTTTTGCTTTTATTTTTGTTGTTATTGTTGAGTCAGTCCACATAAAAAATATTTCTTTTTTTTTCACAATATATACTCATGAAATCGAACGTGCAATAAATAAATTCATTTTGTGAACGTGTTTAATTTAATTTTCATAAACAACTTAATTAAGCATTATCTCATGTATGAATATGTCTCTGTGTATCAGAATACGATTCTCATTTTTGTTTTTTATGCCATATGCAACATTTATTGTTTTTAAATATGAATGATAATGAAAAATTTACTTTATCAAAAAAAATTTGAAGAAAAGTTTTGCAATTCCTCATCAAATTTAACTTTTATCTTTAAAAAAAAAAAAAAAATTCAAATTAATTCGTAGAGTAGATATAAGTAAGTTTAAAAAATAGAAATTCCAAGAATTCTATTGATCTTTATACAAAAATTTCATAACGTTTATCGTAAAAAATGAAAAATCCCAAATGTGATTTATTGTTTTCATTTCTCGATAATTTTTCTTTTTAATTTATATTTCAGAAACGATAAGTAAATATCAATATTAATATTAAATATTTAATCAATAAATTTCAATTTAAAAGACCAAAGAGAAACGAAAAATAAAATGCATTGAGGATAAATACTACATGACAGGCTTTATATAATATGAATAAATATGCAGAAAATATGTGATAAATATCAATTACTTATTTTCAATAAACGCAAGCTTACCTAAATATCTTTTCCAAATCAACGATCTGCATAACCTTCATTGTAAATATATTCGATATCTTCACCAATAAATTCATCATTTTTTCATCTTTTGAGTAATTATTAGACATTGTCCATATGTGTCGCAATCCAATCATCATATTTGGTATAATTGAAATTGTAAATGCAAAATTATCTTCATCCCTGATTTTCTACAAATATATAGTTTGCACAAATTGGAAATAAAAATAACTTTAAAATCTTCAAATTATTAGTTAATTTTTTTTTTTTTAAAAAAAATTCTTTTGCATCTTTTAAGTCTTACTCTTTATAATAAAAGATAAATTAAAAAAAAAAAAACCTTATGAAATAAAAATAACAAAAAAAAAATGCAAAAAAGATAGAATCAGTGAAGTAAGAGGAGAAAAAAAATTTTATAGCTGAATGAATTTTAATATGAAATGCATGAGAGCATTTGAAAGTGTATAAGAAAAATTGAGATTTTTTACTCATCGTAAAGCACTAGTGTTCCTCGTTCAGATCTTTTATATGCAGGAAAAGGGATATTAAAAAAATATGAATGTGAATTCACATGATATTAAAAAACCTCCTTTATCTTCACTTTTTATATTATAAATATAAAGGATATGATAGTGCACTCTTGCCTAAGGATGTAATCCTATTACAATATTTCAAGTTAAAGTTATCAGTTTTTTTTACTTTTTTATGGAAAATGTTTTAATTCAAAGTAATCAAATGATTTAGGATTTTTATCAAAGATTAGCAATACTGACATGTCAAAAATAAAAATAATAAAAAAAAAACATTATAAATAATTTTAAAATGGCTATCTATAGCATTGAACATGAAGGAACATAAAATTTCTTAATTATAATAATATTTAAAACTAAATTTCTAAAGAATACCGCTAAATAAAACAGTTTTTACTTACAATAAAGAACTCTTGAAGTGTTGATAAATATTCGGCATTCTCTTCAGCTAGGTCACGTTCTGACTGAAGCTTTATCTTCAGTGAAGGCCAATTCTCAAGTACCTTAGATTTTTCAGTTTTTAATTTATCTAAATAATGATATAAAAAACGATTAAATACTAAGAAAGTTCGTTTATGACTTCAATTAAAAAAAAATTAAAAAAAAAATTCAATTAGGCAACTTAATGTGAACATTTATGTTTTTTCAAAAAGATTTTTTTTTTAATATAGTCAATAAAAGTTTTCTGAAAAGAAATAGTTGAGCAGTGAATTGATAACTTACCAAATACCATTTTTGCAAATGGAGACTTGAGTTGTTCTAACAAATGATTAAATTCTCTCTCACGTTCAAGCCATAACTCATATTCTGCTATTGGTGTTGGATTGATTGGTTCCTAAACAAATATTTGTCAAAAATATTTTTAAATAGAATTATAATTTTAAATGCAGTTTATAACCAATCAATAACACATGGATCATCATTATGTTTGTGTTATGCATAAATAAAATCACAAAAAGTTTAAATTAAACCTGTGTGGTTTAATTTAATTTTTCTTTATTTTTTTACCTTTTCATTTGATTCACGAAGTACTTTAGTAATATACTTCATCCATCCTTCAACGATTTCTTCTAACTGACTTATTTCAATGCCATCCAAACTCATTTTCATTGGATCGACTTTTATTTTCATTTTATCCTCGTCATCTATTATATGTTCCTGGCCTAGAGCATTGTATTCAGTCGGTAAATTGAACGTGCATATAACATGATCTATAGTCCTATAAAAGTAAAGATAAAACAAGATGAAGGTATGTATTGAGTAAAGAAAAGAATATGAGTGAAAAAATTGTAAATTGCTTTTTACTCTTTCCTTGTGGTTTATATACTTTATTGTATATACGGTGAATGAATTAAAATTGCCTCAAGGAATTTATAAAAATAATGATAATATAAGAAAGGGAATGAAACTAAAATTTGTTGAATTAATTTTTGAATTATTTAAAACTTTGAGAGAATTTTTTTGTTAAATAATTTTGGAAATATTGTCATAAACATGAGTTTGATAGTATGGGATAAAAAAATAAAAAAGGTTTTAAAAATAGAGAATGAAGGAATGATTATGCAAAAGCGAAAAAGGAGGAGTAAAAAAATCTATCAAAAATCTTGGTTTTAATTAACAAACTTTGTTTAGAGTTTAAAAATGTTCACTAAAGTTATTCTGCCTCATTATTTTAATAGCTGTTTCTTATTAATTCAGGTTTATACAAAAAATTAAAATAACAGTGTAATCTTGGTAAAAATTATGATTATAAAAATGGATAAAAATTAAAAATTAAAAAATATTGTAATTAAATTTGCAAATCTGTGTATGTATAATGTAAAAAAAAATCTTGATAATGTTAAATAAGAAAAACGTGGTAAAATGAAAGAGTAAAAAAATTATAGCTACCAGTTGATTTCATTATAAGCAAATATAGACAAGAAATAGGTGAATTCTTCAATTTATATTATCCTTACCATTCGATTGCATGCTGAAATTTATCAAGATTATTCTGTAATATTTCTATTGTCGAAGGTTTCTTTATCCGCACATTTTGACTATGTGTACGTTCTTTTTGTGCTTCTTGTTCGGCTTTAGCATATAATTGATTCCATTTATCATCATGACTTGGAGGTGTTGGTTCTATTAGAAAAGCATTAAAAAAGTTAGAAGGAAGGAGATATAGATAGAAAAGAAAATTAACCAATTAATTTCACCTCAAGCTCATCTACTACATATACTATATATGAGATATTTTCTCTTTCTTTCAATTTAGCTTCACCCAATGGGAGGTAATTTTTTTACTGTTCATTGAGCACATCATGAAAAGAGGAAAGTATATACGTATACACTTTTCAGCAAAAATTAATTGAGAAAGTCGAGTGATTGTGTATGTATGTGCTCTTATAAATTGAATGGAAAATGAGATGAAAGAAGAGAAAGCAAAAAGGATTACCAATTTAATTGACATTTTACCTTCATAAGGCGTATTTCCTGTTTTAAGTGATTCAATTGATGTTGCAACAGTTGATAGGCGACTCGTGCCTGACAAATGTGATGTATCATCACCAATATTAATTCCTGCATTTTTTGCCTCAATTGCTTTCATGCGATAATCAGAGGGACGAGAAAAGTCAATTAGGCCGATTTTCTGTTCACCTTCATCAGCACCATCAATTGCATCATTCTTATCATTAATTGAAGGTACATGCATTTGAAGCGTAAATAAATTACGCAATATATTTTTTGATAAATACAGCATTTTATGCAAGAATGAACCACGAAATGTTCCCATAATGAAATGGTCAGGCATATCTGACATAGCATCTTCTAAAGTTTCTATTGTTGAAATTGGAAGAAGAGATTTTCGAATAAAATATACAAAGTAGCTCTTATTTTCAACTTCTTCAAGTTCTCTCATGCTAAATACGGCATGCAAATTTGGCGTCTTTTCATGTGATTGCTCAATTTTCTGGAAATATAAAATAGGAATAAAAGTAGAAAAAAGCGTAAAAAAATTGAATAAAAAGAAAAAAGTTCCAGAGGAAACGAGATCCACTTACCCGAACTTCAATAAAGCTATACTCTTGCTCTTTAGGTGGCTCGGGGGTCTCGCCTTCTTGTTCATCCTCTTTATAAATTTTTATGAACCGAGGAAGAGGAAAAACGAGAAAAAATTCACAATGTTAAAGACGTCGAAAAAAAGGAAAGAAATGATAATGAAAATTAGCTAATGATTATAAAAACTAATTAAATTATTTTTCATTTTTATTCTTCTCCACTCTACCAACCTTCAACAGCCGTTCTCCTCTTCCGTGACTTTCCACCTCTTTTCTTTTCTGGTGCTGTCAAAAAAATTAAAAAAAAAGTTGGAAAAAAAACTTGAGAGGTATAAATTTTACGTATATTTTTTCTGAGTTGAATAGAGGAAAGAGTGGTACTAAAAAGTTTAAAAATTTATGATGAATAGAATAAAAATTGTTTATTGTTATGTTTTTATGAAATTTTTGATCTGATAAACATAACGCAGAATTTTAAGTTTTCCAGTCATTAAAGAATTGCTATTTTCCCCAATTTTCTTATTTAATTTCAGGAATTTATTGAAATTATTTTATTATTAAGAGTCTTGATATTTTAAATACAAACTCAAAAGGATTATAGCTAAATCCTTTTTTTAACTCAAAATTAGACTCAAAATACAATAACGTATTTTGAGTCTGTAAATTAATTTTCAAATAAATAATTAATTTAGATTTTTTATTCCAAAATAAAGATTTGAAATGATTAGAAATCAAAGCTGTCTTTCTTTCTTTCTTTACTTGGTTTTTGCTAAGTAATCACATCATATTTGTTTTTTTTTTTTTTTTTTTTTTTTTTTTAAAAAAAACTTTTAAATTAACGAATAAAATGAGTTTAAGGTTGTAAAAGCATTTTATGCTCAACATTATGGATTTAAGCTAATATCCAAATCCATTCAAATAATCATACTAACAAAGACTCTCATTCCACTTAATTTAGAAAAAGTTCCCATTTACTTTTGCAAAATAAAAAAATAAATAAGTAAAACGAATCAAATTAAATACAGCGCAAAAGAAAAATGCGAGAAGAAAAATCCCCTCGGAGCAATATAGATTAAATTTTATCATTATAATAAACAGTAAATCCATCCGACATTACCACGTGCGGTGGCGTATTTTCATTTCAATTTCTTTTTTAGTAACCAAAAATTGCCATTGAGATTAAATAATTTTATAAATATATATTGAAATTTCAAACTAAATTTATATTCTTAACTATTTTTAAAATAAATTTAAATAAAACTTTTTTAAAATTGAAGCTGTCCAAATGAGCAAAGAAAATTTTTTTAATATTAGATATCATCATTTTTATTACCATTATTGTTTAGCGTAATGATTTTTTTTTATATATATCACACATGGCAATGTGAAATGTTAAGATATTTCAAAAAAGGATGATGAATATTTTCTCCATTTTTCTTCTATTTCCTTTTTTATGATTTTATTTTTCTGCAAGTCACACATTCGATTGCAAAAAAAGAAGGAAAAAAATCTCAGAAAAATCTGACCGTTTTAATATGAACGACTTTAGGGAATAAAATCTGAAAGACTGATGCCTTCAAATATTACATTTTTTGAGCGTGGTTTTAAAATGATGTCACTTGTGGTAAATTGAGAATGATTAAAACTTTAATTAGCCTCAAATTTGTTACAAAACTGACTCATTTTTAAATAAACATCCAAAAAGTCTTTAAGGGTCTTTAATTAATAGAAATAAACTTGTAAAATTCTTTCGAAATGTTTTTTTACAATATTGTAGCTTAGTCAACGGTAAAAGACAAAAAAAAAAAAAATACCCAAAAAACAGGGCTGAAAAAAGCTGAAATTTTTCTTGAGATTTGTTTGAAACAACAAAACAGAAGGAAGGAAATTCAAAATCAGAAGAAACTTTTACGTTTTACGCACGATAATCATGAATAGATCATTTTGAAAAAATTTCACGCTAAGATAACATACACCATACAATATGAACAAATAAAAACATAATGAGCACAAAACAATTAACTTACCGGAGCGTGTCATCTCCTGAATTTCTTCATCACCGATATCTCGATCTGGTCGAACTTCCCCTCCTTCTTCTCGACTATCTTTTGCTCGTTTCGCTAAAAGAAAGTGTAAAAAGGTAGATTTGGGTAAAAAAGGTATCGTAAAAAAATAAAATATAAGAAGGGCATGTTGCCGGCATTTTATGTTCAAAATAATAAATTTCAGAATTATATAACTTTACAATTCTTTCTATATCAATTTCTCCGTCTAGTATAAGTGAGTAAAATATAGAATTTCCAATGCCAATTCTACCTAAGGTAATTGAAAAACATAAAAGAAAAAAAAAAGAATATGAAAATTGAAAAAATATGGAATTACCGCTTAGCGAAAATAAAAACAATTTTCGTTATAAAATATCTTAAAGATAAAACTCAAAAATTGAAAGAACTTTAATAAAGATTATTAGAAAGTTGTGTAAAGGTATTGAAAGTAGTATAGCAAGAATAACTATTCTACAGGTATTGAATCATTAGTTTGTTGACTTTAAAAATATCCCTTTTGTATCTTATAAATCTAATCGTATCTAAAAAAAATATCACCAAAGGTATAAAATGGAGATACATATCTTCTTTGACTTTAGTCCATATATCTTAACATTTTGTGAAAAACTTTTCACACACCAACTGTGACCCAATCAATTTATCTTCTTTCTTACCTTTTCCCTTTTTTCCTTTTTTCTCTTTTGAAATGTCAATTGTTACTTGTTGTGGTGGTGTCATAATTCTTGGTACTAGAAATAAAAGGTACAAAATTTATATTTTTCACATGGTCTAACATTGACAATTCATAAATTTTACCTTTCTCAAGTGTAAGAACTTCTCGTTCCACAAGTTTATCGTAAAATGTTCGATAAATGTAAAGAATGCATTTCTCCATTTCTTCGATATTGTTGATTTCATCTTCCAGAAAATTGTAGAATTTGTCATAGTGTTCTCGAAAAAGTTCTTCAACTGTTTCTGGATGTTCTTCAACTCCTAATAGTTTGGAAATTCGATCTCGCAGCCAAACTACACGATAGTCTGTCATCGTTCCTCCCTGAAACTGTTATCCAAAAGTTTTGCCGGTATGATTTGCAGACTTGAACAATTGAATTATTTGCCGAAATTCAAATTAATATTTTTATCATTAAATAAATAAGTCAATTAAATCACTTGATAGAAAATAAATTATATCCAGTATTTTGTTTAAAGCACGGAAACACGAAAAATAAATATTTTAATTGAATAATTGAAAATAAATTGCAAACTGCTAAACTGAAAACTGAAAACTAAAATTGATTTTTTTCCACACTGTTACTATGATTAAAAATAAACATTCAGTAAAAAAATATTCGTCGTCAATGTTTTGGTTGCACGTTTTATATTCCAAGAGATTTTCTTCATTTCCATAGTGATGTTTGTTATTTTAGAAAACATTCACTTTATGAATTTGAACAAACTCCAACATGGTAAATATGTAAGGGTAAATGGTTTAGTTTTTTAAAGTTTTTTTTTGCAAATTACTTTAAAATGTTTATAATGATTTGTACATTTAGAAGATGTTAAGATAAATATGGATATGATATTGAATAAAATAAACGGTCTAATTGCAATTTAATAATATTTCAAAATTAATGGTAATATTTTTCCAAAAAAAAACTGTGCTTAATTGCTCAGCTGTATAAATTTACTAAATATTAACAATTATTGTTCATAACAAAAACTTTCACTACTTAATTTAATTTCTTATTTGTACCAAATAATATTTCTAAATACTCAGCTTCTGCTTATGTATACAAAAAACTTCTCATTTAACATCTTGAACCACTTGTGAAAGAGTTGAAAATCGAGTTAACAGAAAGTGGAAGATGGAGTGAAAAACTTTTATCTCATAAAGAATTGATAAGAACTACAATTTGTGATAACATTAAATGTTTTCAGTATAAGTGAATTCATAAATATTGAAATTATTAAAGGGATTTTACTCCGTAATCCATGAGTGAAAAATTATTGTTATTATTATTTTTTTTTTTTTTTAAAAAAAAACCTAATCAAGAATCTTGATTCAAGATCATTAAATAAATATGAATAAAAAACTAATTAAAAAATTCATGTCCCTTGCAAAAAATCTAATAAAAAAAACTTTTTAACTTTTCTTGATAGCTCAACACTAATTAAATGTTTTTATACCATCTCGTTTACTGCATTTATTACTTTTACATACTTCGTTGTACACCTTAATGAAACATATTTTTCTTCCATCTATATGTTTACATTGAGAAAGAAAATATTTTAGATGAAAAAGTGTTATGGCATAAGAGGAAAGAATTTTTTTTTATTGAACAAGTTTTTCGAGTGTAATTAAATTTATTCACAGAAATGTTCTCATTGCTAGTTTTTCTTGTTATTTATAGAAATAGTTAGCTCATACTCTATTAATGCAGTTACCTTTCATATGTTCATGCTGTATTGTTCGTGCTGTTATTACATTTTAGAATGCTTTCATTATTATTAGTTGGCATAACTTACAAAGAAAAATTCTAAATCGTTTACGAAAGTTTAAATAAATTTTATTCTGGAATAACTATTGCAAAAAAAACTAATGCATTTAATGAATTTGAGAGTTAAAAAAAATCAAAAAGCATTCAAATTATTTTTAATTCATTAAAAATAAAATTTAAAATTCTATGAAACAATTTGTTTGAGTATTTTTTGCTATGTTTTTTTTTTTTTTGTTTCAAGGATTTCTCAATTTTCCATAAGCCAAAATCTGCAAGTTCTTTATAGAATATTACATTTTTTCATTTGATAAATTTTATTACATTTTATACATTTTTTATTTTAAAGAAATTTTTATACTTTTGCTTTCAAAATTAAAATAACCAAATATCTATAAATGCAAGGAAAATATGCAACATAAACAAATTCATTATTTTTGCCGCTTTTGATTCCCATTCGTCTGGAAAATTAAAAAATAGAAGGAATAGAAAAAATATTAGAACAACATATCTTCATTAAATAATTTAAATTCTTTCTTCATTAAAAATATTAAAATTGTAATGGTAATTAAAATATAATAATGTTATATGTATAATGTATATACACATATATATCAGTATCAGAAAAATTTAGATTATTTCTTTTTTAAAAATAAATTATATAATTCAACATCTAACGTGTAAAAGTTAGTCTTGTACTCATGTATTTAATTTTTAAATCAACAAGAGTATTTTATTTTTCATCGGGTGTTCTCGACATCAGATTTATTCGAGTTTTATAAAGTTCGATATTGCAAAATGCATACCTTACACAGATACTAAAAGTATTAAATTTAAATTTAAGAACACTGCAAACTCGAAAACTCTCTGCATTCATCGATTTCACAATACTTTTAAAATTCTCAGAGGACTCGTTGTTCAGTTTCCTTGCAAAGCTTTGCTCTTTTTCGGTAATCGATGATAAAAATAAGTGAAGATAATGTAGATACTTTACTAAAGTTTACAGTTGAATAGCTTAGGTGTAAAATATGTGCTTCGATTAAGTTAAGTACTTGAATATATGCTCACTTTATAGCATAAGAGGTGTTTCAATATCGAGCAAACTATTGGAAATATATAAACATAAGAAATATTCAGTCAAGCAGATGACTTTGGAAAGCAAAGAAAATGCTTATATTCGTCTTAAGGGTTCAAATAAGGAAATGGAAAAAACACCATATGTATTTTATTTTATTGCACATTTTGTCCTTATTGGAGTCTCTTATAAAAGAACCCTACGAATATGATAGCAAAATATGGAAGAAAATAAAAGAATAAATAAAAAAGATGATAATAAAACTATTTTCGTCCTTTCTTTTTTTTGAAAACTATATTTTATTCTTTCTTACATCCCATAAGAATGAAAACGTTTTGAAATAAAAAAAAAATCGGGAATAAATTTGTGAATCAACAAAAATTTCACAGATTGTTGAAGAACTCGTTTTTCCTGATACGTTTTTAATCATACTAATCAGAGAAAACATAAATTAAGGGAACTTCCACGGATGTGTTTCTTCAAAAATTTCGGTCAAAAATCAATTTTCTCTAAATTAAGTTATCTAGACGATGCAATGACTAGTTATTCATGAGTAAAACAATGAATTCTACTTATTTGTCTTATTAACTTCCTTCCAAACGCATTAATTAGAAAATTATTAGCGTTACTTTGCAAGAAATTAAATTCAACTTTTTCTTACCAAGTAACGCTCACAAAAATCGAAATTATTCACAAATGAATGCACTTATAAACAATATTAAAGGACAAATATAAAGAACTCAACGTTCTACATGACAAAAATTAGTATTTTGATCGTCTAGATAGCTCTAGATAGAGAATTTTTCATTTAAAGTCGATTTTTTTGAAATTTTCGATCTGTGGAAACGCCCTTAATTAACTTTATAAGCATTTACAAATTTTCTTAAATTTTCATTAAATTTGAAATTTATTAATCCAGTTCAATTTCATAATAGTCCACTAATAATTTGTCATGAGAGTCTGTGGTCTTTCAAATAAAATTTAAGTGATATTTCAATAAAATTTAAAATCTGTGATAGTTGCATTTCAGTATTAAAAAATTAAAAAAGTACTGAATTATGAAAAAATAAAAAAGTTATTTTTCCGTTCTTTCATACTTACCATGACAACTCAAATTATCTTCCGATATGATCCTAAATTCTTTCTTGCAAATGCAAAGAAGTTGATGGCGGCAAAATGCATTTTCAATGCAATGTGAATCGTATTGACATTTAGTACCGACACCTGAAAAGAAAAATGAAGGTAAATTAAAGTAAAATGCATGAGGAAATAAATGACATCATTTGGAATTTCATTTGACACCATAATGCATGTTTTTGTACCACTACTATCACTTTTTCTTTTCAATGACTGCATTGCATGGTCGTTTTCATACCGCACCCCATATACATACACTTTTATTTCATTTTTATTTTTTGTGTAATGCTAATGCAATGTGATAAATAAATGTAGTGGAACTGTCGCTACTACTCCTGCTGCTTGAATCGTTTTCCTTTCTTTTTATATTTTTCTTTCATGCAGCAAAAGAATATGAATAATAAATTTTTCTAGCATGAGAAAAAAATAATAAAATAAAAAAAAGCTCTTGCAAAATTCTCGCAAAATGAAAATAAATTTTCATTTAGTCATAAAATCATCTTGAAATATGAAAACTACAAGTTTTTCTTTTATCCCTAACAATATGTAATTCATATATTTTTGATGATGTGCATTTGTATGGAGTTCTCTCCAAACCTCTGATCAATGAGGTTGCGGAATTGTGAAATTCTTCAAATTTATATTAATTACGCGTAGGAACTAGTTAAAAACCGGATATAAGTTATCGTAAGGCACTAAGGAACAAATGGACTATGGAGAGAACTCAAAAAAGTCGCGAATTAATAGTAAATTTGGAGAAAAATTGAAATTGCATCAAAATTAACCTAGACAACATGGATTTGTTACTTCTTGGAATTTTATACAACAATAGATCAACATTGGAATACCACAGAACATAATAAAGGAACAGTACAACTTCGGACACCGATGGAGCTGGTCTTGTAATAGCATTAGCTGATGGACCATAATAAATATAATAAACAACAACAACAACAAAGCATTTGTATGGATTCAAATTTTTTAAAGACCATATTATTTTTCACTAATTTTAATTTAATAAAAGAATATTGGCTTAACACATTCAAAAATATGTTGAATTTCTCTTAAAACCCGACAATAACAAACGTAATTGAAGTGCTTTATTTTTCAAACTTCTTAGTTGTTTTTTGTTCATGTATCATGATAAAAAAATACAATGTTCTGAGATGTAAAAACTTTTCTTGGATAATTTTGTCATACATGTGTATCGAATTAAGGACGTTAAAAAAGCGATTGCCAGTTTGTTAAGAACAAACAAACTTTCAAAATTTTTTGAAATTTCAATTTTGTTTCTGTTTTTATTTATGTGAGGCAAAATTTCTTTCATAGTAAAAAAATATTTTTCATTCATTTATTAAAATATTGAATGATTTTCTTTTTTCTATTTTTTTTTTTAATCATAATTTTGTTTATCTTTTTAATGAATTGAAATAAGTCTTCTCATCTTTAAAGTAGTTTGAAAAACGGGAACTTAAACTATTTAGAGCGAGATTTGATTTAAAAAATATTTAATTCAAAAAGATAAAAAAAAAATAATAAACCAAAAATGAAAAAAAAAAATATCCTTAAAAAAAAGATCGGTTCTGTTGAATGATCACATTTAATTTAATTAAAAGTTCACTTCACGAGTGAAATTAAATACGTTTCATAGTAATACCTACAACAATCAACAAATGTGAAACCCTTTTCTTGTTTCCTTCCGACTGAACAAATTGTTTACTTTTTTCATTTCACTTATACGTTACAGATTCCATATAAAGTAACAAACTCAAAAAATCACATGAGTTCCATACACTTAGAGAAGAAAGGTTTGTTCATGACACTGTGTGTGTAAAGGTTAAGGTAGCAGGAGGAAAAAGCAATTAATTTATGAACTCACCCTTCCTTCCTAAGCCTTGAAAAATCTTAAACTCTTATTGAAAAGACTGTCATTAAAAAAAACCAACACAATTTAAAAATTTTGGATATAAATTCATAAATTTCATATTCATAAATTTTTTATGAGAATTTATATGACATTGTTTTAAGTTCAGAATGACAGAAAGAAATTGATCAAATAAAAATTTTCATATAATAAAATTAAAATCAGTAATGGACAATATTAATTTTTTAGTAACTCTCTTAAAGTACTTAATTTTCATTCTGATTGAACTTTATAATTAGTTGTAAAAGTTTCGTAAGTCCATTAATTGTTTTTGACATAATTTTGTATAATTTTTTTTATCTGTAGAGATATTTTTTTGAAAACTTTTTAAATAGGTATCTTGAAATATTTTTTAAATAAAGAATTTTCAATTTATTTTCTACACTCATTAATTCGCTTACTTATCAATTCACTCTTTGTTTTTGTTCCTTGAAGCGTAAATTTGTATTAGGGTAAAGATTAAAATATTCTTATTATCTTTTACGTCTTTAAGTTTTTTTTTTTTTTATTTATTTTGCTCTTTGGAGAAAGGATCGGAACTCAAACAATGGTTTTTATCAGACTCATCAATTAATGGTAGATTAGAATCAAAATTGGTTTCCAAAGCTACGCTATTACATTTTCTTAGTGGAAATAAAGATAAAAACAAAACAACCCTAGTAACCAAAATCGACCTAATGTATTCCATTCATGTTCCTAAGGAAGGTCAATGTAATACATATGGAATACTTTGGTTATATGGGCAATAGAAGCTTAAATTTTAAAATTATTAAATTTTATTGTATTATGGAAAAATTTTGAACAGATTTTCAGATTAATTAACTGAGTAATTTGATTCCTTATTCAGATTTTCTGAAATCATCAAAAATCATTAAATAAAAGGAACTATTTTGCAAATTTTAATTGTAAAAACATTGTAAAAGGTAGCCAGAGATAGGAATTAAAATCTAAAATTTTATCCTTACCACCAACACAAGTTTTGTTTTTTTCATCGGAACGATATCCTGAAAATCAAATATAGTATATATAAATTTACAATTTAAAGTTATTTGGGAGATTAAATATCAAAAACTATATAGAAACCCAGCTTTAGTCTAAAGTTTTCACGATTTCCTGATTACAATTTTTTCTCGAGAAAAGTCGAGAACGAGATATCAGAAAAACGAGAAAAACTAAAGTCTTTAACGATAGATTTTTTTATCTAGCGAACTTGACTTTTGAGAATTCGGGAATTTTTTGAAATTTACACATTTAAAAAAAATTAACTTATCTTTGCTAATTTTTTTCTTATACAAAAAGTCAAATATTATATCAAGTAAAAATTTATAAAAATTTGCAAATTCAAGAAAATATCTAGATATAGTTAAAGCAAGTTAAAAGTGTTCGTTGCAAACTCTATCAGTAAATTTTAATTTTCCATATGACAAGCTTTTAATATATCGAGAAAAGCTATAAATATTTCTCATTTATTTACCTTCTGAACATTCACAGCGATTTTTATAGCAGACATAAGCAAATTCCCTACAGTCAGATGTAACATCACAATACTCCCGCAGCTCTGGAAAGAAAAGAGAGAATATAAATAAAATAAAAAAGGAAGTAAATAAAAATAAAAATACGAATTCTTATGTATGTATGTTGTATATTTTGAGGGCAGTCGTTGCCTTAAACGTCAACAAAAAATGAGAAAGGGGAATGTGGGGCATTATTTATAGCCGCTCAATTGAATTCTGTCTGCTGACAAATACAGCTAAGTTACTGCAGAGTTCATCCATACATAATTGACTCCATCTTTCTTTCTCACTTATTCTACTTCCCGCTGCTATTTATTTCTTCTTTTATTCCATTTTTTCAACCCGCATTTTTGCATCTAACGGCAATTTTCATCCAAAATCTAAGAAAAATGCTTGAAGCTGTGATATCAAATGCGGAGAAAACAAGAAGGAGTAAGCAAGAAAAAAAAAGAAAACACGTATAAACGAAGTAAACATGATTCATCAACAATTGACATTCAGTTAATCATTCTATAACTGTGCACTCCATAAATATGTATAAATATATACGAAGAATTTTAAGGGAAAGAAATACTAAATTGATTGTAAATAATGACTCAATGATTGTAATTATCGCAGCAACTGAGGCTTATGGGGTTGAAGAGAATCGTATATGAGCATATATTAAGAACAAAAGTGGGATTGAACGATAAACTCCTAATACAGAATTTCTCTAAGAGATGAAAACAAAATAAAAAAAAAAAAAACACGACTTACATAGAAAGCCACGAACTTCCACGCCACTTATTGATAGACATTTTAACTGACAGATTACAATATATATAATAAAATATATAATATAAATTGAAACTTTAATCCTGCTAACATCCTACTTCATTGCTCTTTTAAAAATATGTGAGCTACGCTCAACCTACTTTTCTTCGTTTCGTTCCGTTCGACTTTTATAGATTACAGGAATGTCGGACTCCACTTCGCTTCGCTTCGTTCCGTTCGACTATTATAGATTACAGGAATGTCGAACTCCACTTCGCTTCGCTTCGTTCCGTTCGACTTTTATAGATTTCATGAATGTCGAACTCCACTTCGCTTCGCTTCGTTCCGTTCGACTTTTATAGATTACAGGAATGTCGAACTCCACTTCGCTTCGCTTCGTTCCGTTCGACTATTATAGATTACAGGAATGTCGAACTCCACTTCGCTTCGCTTCGTTCCGTTCGACTATTATAGATTACAGGAATGTCGAACTCCACATCGCTTCGTTCTGTTCGACTATTATAGATTACAGGAATGTCGAACTCCTCTTCACTTCGCTTCGTTCCGTTCGACTATTATAGATTACAGGAATGTCGAACTCCACTTCGCTTCGCTTCGTTCCATTCGACTTTTATAGATTACAGGAATGTCAAACTCCACTTCGCTTCGCTTCGTTCCGTTCGACTTTTATAGATTACAGGAATGTCGAACTCCACTTCGCTTCGCTTCGTTCCATTCGACTTTTATAGATGATAGATTACAGGAATGTCAAACTCCACTTCGCTTCGCTTCGTTCCGTTCGACTTTTATAGATTACAGGAATGTCGAACTCCACTTCGCTTCGCTTCGTTCCGTTCGACTATTTTAGATTACAGGAATGTCGAACTCCACTTCGCTTCGCTTCGTTCCGTTCGACTTTTATAGATTACAGGAATGTCGAACTCCACTTCGCTTCGCTTCGTTCCGTTCGACTTTTATAGATTACAGGAATGTCGAACTCCACTTCGCTTCGCTTCGTTCCGTTCGACTTTTATAGATTACAGGAATGTCGAACTCCACTTCGCTTCGCTTCGTTCCGTTCGACTATTATAGATTACAGGAATGTCGAACTCCACTTCGCTTCGCTTCGTTCCGTTCGACTTTTATAGATTACAGGAATGTCGAACTCCACTTCGCTTCGCTTCGTTCCGTTCGACTTTTATAGATTACAGGAATGTCAAACTCCACTTCGCTTCGCTTCGTTCCGTTCGACTTTTATAGATTACAGGAATGTCGAACTCCACTTCGTTTCGCTTCGTTCCGTTCGACTATTATAGATTACAGGAATGTCAAACTCCACTTCGCTTCGCTTCGTTCCGTTCGACTTTTATAGATTACAGGAATGTCGAACTCCACTTCGCTTCGCTTCGTTCCATTCGACTTTTATAGATTACAGGAATGTCAAACTCCACTTCGCTTCGCTTCGTTCCGTTCGACTTTTATAGATTACAGGAATGTCGAACTCCACTTCGCTTCGCTTCGTTCCGTTCGACTTTTATAGATTACAGGAATGTCGAACTCCACTTCACTTCGCTTCGTTCCATTCGACTATTATAGATTACAGGAATGTCGAACTCCACTTCGCTTCGCTTCGTTCCGTTCGACTTTTATAGATTACAGGAATGTCGAACTCCACTTCGTTTCGCTTCGTTCCGTTCGACTATTATAGATTACAGGAATGTCAAACTCCACTTCGCTTCGCTTCGTTCCGTTCGACTTTTATAGATTACAGGAATGTCGAACTCCACTTCGCTTCGCTTCGTTCCATTCGACTTTTATAGATTACAGGAATGTCAAACTCCACTTCGCTTCGCTTCGTTCCGTTCGACTTTTATAGATTACAGGAATGTCGAACTCCACTTCGCTTCGCTTCGTTCCGTTCGACTTTTATAGATTACAGGAATGTCGAACTCCACTTCACTTCGCTTCGTTCCATTCGACTGCTTTGGATTTCAGGGAAGTCAAACTTAACTTCGCTTTGGTTCACTCCGTTTAAACCTTTCAGTATTCTTTTAAGTAAAATCTAATAATACATGAAATGAGATTTAATGAACATTCTTGATCATATAATGAGATCAAGTGAGAATTCATGATCATAAAATGAGATCCAGTGAGCATTCATGATCATAAAATGAGATCCAGCAACAATTTATTTCAAATAACTGAGATCCAGTAAACATTTTCTCTTTTTTGACTTAATTAAGCACGATCCAGTGACTTTTAAGTCTAACATTGTCTTTAAACTTCTACAAATGATTGTTTTCATACAAATTTTACGTTACGTAATTTTACGTAACGTAAAGTTTACGTAACGTATGAAAACGTAAACAAAATTTCTTAGATTTTTTGTCAATCTTTTTAATGCTGTAACTTCTTACAGAAGCATCATAGGTATAAACATAGCCGAGATTATTTGTAGCTCCTATGTTAAACTTTCATTTTATGCCACTTATCATTACTAACAGTTAAAATCCTGGCCTGTATCAAAAATGGCGCAACTGTTGCAAAATTTGCAGTTTTTTGCATTTTTAGGTCACTTAATGGACATAAAGTCCAGATTTTATTCAGCACAATTTCGTTTTTAGGTACGATCTATCGAATCAAATAGAAGAAATTCTTAAAAATTGCTTCCTTGAAAAATTTTCCATACAAAAGTATGGATTTTTAACGGTTTTTTGCGTCTAGTTCCAACACAACGGAAGTGACCGGAACTAAACATGCTTTAGGTGATAGATATTTAAATTACCAATCAAACGAGACCAAAAACGTCATGATTGGTGCTTCCGTTTGCTCACAAAATCAAAAAAAGTGAAATTTTGCAACCTGCCCAAATCGAATAACTTACACGCTTTGCGTGGAAGTTAAAAAAAAAAAAAATAAATACTTTTTCCCTCAATCTCTCATTCTCTTTTCTACTCTTTTCAAATACACAACGCATTAAATAGAAAAATTAGACGAAAGAAGCTTCCCAAAATACATGTAGCTATAGAATACACGCATTTGGTCGAGGCAGATCTAATCCATCATGCTGTTGAAAGGAATATTCAACATTCATCCAAATACATACCACAAATACACGCTTATATACACACATCATTTAGATAGATGAATTAAGTAGAGTGTAGGATTACTTTTCTTTCTTTCTGTAATACAATACAATATGCAAAATGGAAAGAGTGAAAAAGCTGAATTAGAAAAATGATAGGAGAAAACAGAAGCCAAAAACGTTTCGTTGTAGTAATAAAAATTTCCCTCCTGTGTAATGAATTTGATTTCCTTCTTTTTATTTTACCTGGCATCATTTCTTTTTTGTGTAAAACACGTGATATCTGGTAAGAAAGTTATTTCATATACTTATTATTATTATTTTTTTTTGATAAAATTATAAATTGATTTACAAAAGTAGGTAATTTAAAAAATACTTTTTTGAAAGAAATCATTCACATACCAAAATATAAATTACATAAAACCGTGGTATATTAAATATTCAATCATCATCGAATGTTTAAACATTTGAAATTTTACAGTCTTCAGTTGCTTTTGTTTTTCTTGGAAAAAATAATACTAATCTTGAAGGAAGTTATAACGATAATAAAAGTGAGCAAGCATATAAGCCGTACGAAAATAACTTATCGTCCTACATAATGTCAGGAGCACAAATGCTATAAAAAATTGTCGTGTAATCATGAAAACCAAAAAAAAACTAATTTGAGTCTGCACAGGAAAAAAATTTATTTTATTGAGAACAAAAAAGGCAGTCATGAAGCCTGAAAATCAACTCGTGATTGCTAATAAAATTTCGACAATATAAATTCGTGTTTGGACAAATTCGAATTTGCTAGGATGATAGAAAATATGGACAATGAAGAAGCATAGACTAAGTAAAATAATTTGAATGGAGAATGGAGGAGTAAAGTAGCCTACGTGATTGCTCCTCGCTCATCGAAAAAGTAAGGAATTTTGCTTGTTGGATGTGAAAGGTAAAATTGTAATCATTCATTTGACCTCCTTCCATCCATTTATATATTTTTCCATACTCGAAAATGAGGTTTTGAATTCAACGAGAACGTGACTTTGTCCAATTAATATAATACACCTAGTAGAATTACCCCACAATTCTCTTTCTCTTACTTCACCTATAAGCTGTTCTTCATCCGCCAACTATATTTTTCCTTCCTTTTTGGTATTCATTTTTATGGGTGAGTGAGATTAATTGAATTATGAAACATATGGAAATTTCTACACGATAAAATTTTATTGCCATTATGTTTGCCTTTTTCGTGCGTATGTGTATGTGTACATATAACTAATTCCTATAAATTTTTTCCTGATGAATGATGATGTGGAAAGTGGATTAACAATGACATTATGAATCTACGTCCATCATATCTTTTATTATTATGATTATGGAGACTGTGTTATGGTTGAAGATAAATCAAAATTAATCTACTTATGAGGATGAAGATTTAACGGAATTTATTATAATCATATCTCTTGAAAAGTTTAGAAATCTTTTTTTTTATAAAAACATTCATTTTTTGAGCAGTTGCAAGAAATGAGAGTTTAATAGCAAAACTCATTACTAAAAATATAATATCTCTTTTATACATTTTTTTGGATGATAGTAAGTATGTGTGTAAGTGAACCTTTAACTCCTCTATCCCATTCTATCTACTTTTTATTTCTTTTTCTACCTGGTCCAAATATTGCTGAGCGTAGCTTTTCTTTTTTCTTTGTTATATTACAAGCACACACAAGGTATAGCTTTTCATCCTGTATGTGTGATAAAGGTTTTTATGGGATCTACCATGCTTTTAAATGACAAACATTTACATAAAACTTATGAGGTTTAGCATTCATCTAATGGCTCATCACCATCAAAATTTATGCAGCGTATGGCTCATATGTTCATCTCCATATTATGTAGATCGCACAAAGGACACATTTCTAATAATATATGCATGTACGTATGTGTATATATAAAGCAAAAGAGACTCTATAACATCAACAAAAAGACAAAAATGAGATATAAATGAAAAAGGAGCATATCGCTTCGCATATGTAGACAAAATTAATAAAATATTGATGTTACGTGAGATCTATGATAGTTTTCCTTCATGATGCTTTGTTTACAAATTTTAAAATAAAACGTAGTCGACAATTTTAAAAGCTACTCACCTCCTAGTAACTGATATTTCTCATGATTCTCATTTACAACATGATAATTTGACATTATTGCAGTAAATTGCTCGCTATGGTCGATCGCAACTGAGTAAATAAATGGCAATATTTGAAATAAAAATGCTAAAAAAGTCCACTTCATTGAATTTAAAGTTAAATTGTTATTATTATTAATATTTGAAACACTAATTTTTATTTCACTTTAGTCAGATCATTTCTTTTAAATATTTCGAATTCTTTACAAATTTTTACTTTAAAAAATCACCTGAAAACTTCTAATATTCAAAATTAACTGACTCACATTTTCACACTAAAGAATTTTTTCATTTTATTTGACACATTTTTGTAGCGCCAGGCATATTTATAAGTTTCGGATTTTTGGAGATTGTATCATAAAATATTCATAAATTAATATTGATCCAAAATATATGAATTTTTCCCACTTATCATACATAACTCATATTTTACTGTGAAAAATTATTATTAAATCCTATTCATGAAGTGTTTCATTGATTGATTGCTTTTTGTTGTTCAGTACAAGGCACAGAAATCGTTCATTGTGTTATCATATCGGATATGTGTTTAATTTTCCTCATTTCATATAAATACAAAAGTGTGAGCTAATGCGATGAATGTGTTTAAATCGAATGCGAGATTAGGCACATTTTTTTGTGTTGAAATTTTATTTAAATTGATTTACTTACATTATTTTATGTTTTGACATCATTTTAATAAATCAATTTCTGAAAAATGTTAATAATTGTTTAAAAGTTGTACTTAGAGTTTTTTTAATGATTTTTTTATATGTCATTAAGGTCTTTTAAATTTCAATAAAATGTAACATTTATATAATTAAAGTTGAATTTAAGTTGACATCTCACCGTTAAGATCAAAATTAAGCTAAGTTTCTTTTCTGTAAATTTTTCATAATAATCTTGAATGTTTTAATGGATTTTTAAGAAGGAAAAAAAAACAATAAACAAATTAGTAAAACAATTTTTCTCCATCAGCAATTTAAAACTTATTCTACAGGATATATTTTTATAATACACAATGATGTCCTCCTCAATTTTATTGATATAAATTTAATAGTTTGTGAATAGCTGTTATTCTTCTTTAATGTTAGAGAGCTATTTTGTAATTCATTCTACATTTAAAAACCATTTAGAAGCATTTGAAAAAAAGAAAAATAAACAATCCAATTGTTTTTGATTCTAGTTATAATACAAAATCGACCAAAAAGTGGAAAGTAGAAATCTGAGACAAAATGAATATTGGGCCATTAAGGATGGTTTAGTATCATAAAAACTAACAATAGGGCGATTCTCCACAGGGTAAATCAACCTTTTTTAGGTTTCAAATGAATTTTTTGATTAAGATTTCCACTAAAGTTATTATGATTTTCAGCTTATATGATACATTTTTCCATTCTCTATGTCGTAATTTATTCGGTTTAAATCTAATCTCCTTTGTTAATTAAATATTTCAATTCTTCGGTCTGTTGCTTTGTGACCAAAAGTTGAATTTTTTCAGAGTTTTTATCAGAGAATCGAAAATTAACTATTAAAGTCCAACTTTAAAAATACATAATATATATGAAACGATAGATTTTTATAAATACTTTAATATGCATGCCTTCAATTTATGTGAAGCAGCTTGGTTAAGCTGCAAAATTGATTCTCCGAAAAATCAACTTATGTCACAAAGCAACGCAAAGACGCTTTTGCAGGGGAATTTTTTAAATTTTAGAAAACCGTTACTTCTTAATTTGATTTCAATAACATTTATAGGCTTTGATTAATTTTTTGTCATTTGTATCATCACTATAAGTGAAGATTTTACAATAAAAATATAATATCCTCTATCTAAAAGCTAAAAAATTAAATATACAAGCAAAAATCATTTTTAGTTTGACCGTTAAAAAAAATTTGAATTGAAACAAGTAAAAGAAGAATTATAACTAATTTTTGAAAACTCCACTGTTGTGGAGAATCGCCCAATAACCAACAATATTATTTTTACTATTAGTATTATTGTTACAGAGTGCGACTAAAAACATAAAAAAACCCATTTTCTAGAATAAGTCCGAATTGGGGTTCAAAACTATTTCACAATTTAAGTTCTCCTGAGAGCTCTCATTTGAAATAAAAAAAAAAACATGAAATATTTTTTTTTTGAGTCTTGGTTTGAAAAAGAAGAAAAATATGTTTAATATTTAATATATTTTTATTTAAAGGATGTAAATCAATGTCCATTCATGTTTATAAAAAATGTTAACCGTGTTGATTTAAAAATTTTAATATGGTACCATAATTTCATCATTTGCTTTATGATAAATGAAAGTTTCAAACATAAGCATATTGTCTGTTGGTTTGAAATGGTATTCGAATTGTCGATTAAAAGGATATCCGAATGGCATTGAATCTAAATAGCGAGTACCACTACCAACACCACACGAAACTGATGGATCGAATCCAGTGAAACGTTCTACAGATGGAGGATGATATGGATAAACCATAAAGAAAAATTGAACAGGAAGGCCACCAACTCGTCCTCGTGGCAACATTAATCTAGATGGAAATCCACAGTGTGCTTCGGACATATCCAATGGGAACTTGTCACCTCCATTCATTGCTGTCATAAGTCCTTTGTATAGTTCATAATAAGTTGTTCTATCTTTAACAAACCAAGAAAAATCTGTTGATTTTCTGTCAATTACATTTTCACCTTTTTCCAAGTCAACAATCCACCTATCGATTTCCCAATAATTGTTTCGATTTTGCGTAAAATCT
Source organism: Chironomus striatipennis (assembly GCA_026123125.1). NCBI lineage: Eukaryota > Metazoa > Arthropoda > Insecta > Diptera > Chironomidae > Chironomus > Chironomus striatipennis. The sequence continues at coordinate 25,940,281 of CM047394.1, read as the reverse complement.
ATAGTCTTTCCAAAGCTATCGTATTTAGGTCCAACAAATATTGTTATTACTGCTTTTTGTACTTTATTTGAAGAAAGTTTCATGTGAACATTAAATGGTACGTGATTCAATCGTGGAACTTGAGCTTTAAATTCAACTTTAGATTTAATATTGTCTTGCGTATCCAAAGCAACATCAACAGCATTTGTAATATCGGCAGTAAACATATCAAAATACGTTAACAACTTATCCATTTTGACGCTTTCGAATTTGACTCCGTCAAACACTAAATCGGATTTCTTGTATTTTGGCATTTTATTGATAAATGCTTCATAGAAGAAAGTAATACGCTTATAGAAGGCATAAAACATCGGGTCACGCATTGCTGTTTCGAATAATTCCATTACACTAGAAACGAAAACATTAAAATCAAAAATTAACAAATTTAATTTGATGAAATGTAACTAAGTTGGAGAATAAATAAATAATATTTAGAAAATTCTGTAAAATTGATTAATTTTTATGAATGATTAGAAATTAAATTCCATAATTAAAAAATATTCATTTGTATTATGAATGTGAAGAGGGATATAAACATATTAATCTCCATGGAGTTTTGTATTTTAAATTACACTATTAGTACTGAAAATAATGTTAATCTTATGATAAATTTAATACAATAATCACATTGAAAACATAATTTAAAAATTAATATTATTTAAAAATTCATCGTTCATACATACCCTGGAATTCTATAGAACGTTTCTACACTCTCGAATGAGCCACTAAGTAGCTTACGACCAAAAGTTTCTAACATTCCATAAAAGTACATGTTACCCATTGTGTCCTTATTATTTTGAATAAGATTTCCTAAATATTCAATACTTTCTGGTTTATCGAGCATTATTTTCTCTCCGTTCGGTTTGAGAAAATATCCTTTATCGATTGCATCAAATATACGTCGCTCAAGTCCATATAAATGATCAAGATATCGAGAGTTGTCACTATTAAGATGCATCATATAATAGTTTGTTCTTGTTGGAAAATTGACACCATTATAAAACATTAGGTTTGAAGAATAACCAGTATTGATTGCAGACCAAAAATTGATTTCAGGAATTTCACCAAGTCCGACTGATAATCTTTCTAAATAATATCGTGAAAGTATTTGACGTATTTGATACATATAAAATTCTCCACGTCTGTCCTTATTTAAACCATATTGATCTCCTCCAAGATATCCATAATAATCCATATTCCAGTAGTAATAATAGGAATTAAGACCCATGTCTATTATGTATAAAGAGAAAAATATAAATGTAGAGTTCATTTTATAAAATTCTAAAATCACGTTTAAAAAATAAAAATATTGTTAATATTATTTTTTAATAAACTTTTAATCCTGACATATTTTTCTTTTGTGCTTTATGTCATTGCAATCATAATTGTAAAACTCTTTATTATAGACATCTAAATTTGCATAAGCATACAATGAACGACCATACGAAGTATATCAATCTTCATGGAAAGCAATCATAATTATTCACAGAATGCCAACATACTCAATCAATGTCAACATGTTTTCCTTAATTTCACTCTTCTTACAATTTCTCATTTCCTATTCTTCACACTTTGCCCCTTTTGTCCTTGCATTTATGTAGAATAATGAACAATGCAATTCAGTTTGATTATGCAAGACACATGAGTGTATTATAAAGTAAATAAACACTAACCTTCCATAAAATAGGCCAATTTTGATTCAGGATTTGTCGTAATATAATAATTTGTATAATTCATTGGAATGGTATATGTATAGACGTCACCAACTTTCTTCATGCTTTTGTATCCCATCATTTCGATACGGCGTGCTTTTGTAATAACATAGCTGTTGAAAAAATAAAATGGACTTATTTCGTAAATTGCTGGTAAAATATAACCAGCAAAATCATCACGATGAAGTACAGCCATGGTGACAGCTTGAATAAACATTCCGGGATTTATGTTAAAGCGAGCCCAAACCATGAATTTATAAAATGCGTCCCAATCTTTTGCATAGAACAGCATTTTGAAGATGGCAAGCATTTGATGATTATGCTCTTTTTGTAGTGGTGAAAAAATATCTTCCATTCCAATGAAACCTTTTTCATAACATTGGCTAAAACATTCAAAGGCTTGTTCATTTATAATTTTGTCTTTGATTGTCAAATAATTGAAATTCTTCGCTTCACTATAATATGAGTTGTGAATTTCTGACTGCCAAATATTTGCGAAAATTTCGAAAATTGCTTTTTGTTTCACCATAAAATCCGAATCCGCATATTTAACTTCATTTGTCATATAACGTGCAGTCACTGTAGTGATAAGAACCACAAACAACACAATAATTCTCATCTTGACTCTTTAAGATTCAACACATCACTGAATAATTTTTAATGAATCTTTTTCAATTTATACAATCGCTGATGCATTTATTTCTTTATTTTGTTTTTAATTTGAGATGAATGAACGCTCATGATAGCTTTTTTGACTTTTTGTGCATGTACCAAATATTTTTATGATTGCAGTGCATTAAAATTTTGAATTTCATTTTCAGACCCTCATAATCACGGATTTTTTAATGAATTCTGTTAAAATCTTCAATTGATCAATGATTTTTAATATTACTGTTATTACGATATTTTTTTTATGAAACCACCTGAAAAGTTCAAATAAGTTGTAAACCATTCCTGTTTTTTTTTTTCTTTTTTCATAATTTTATTTATTTAAATTGTTTACGCTTTCATGTTTGCTTTTATTTGTTATTACCAAACACGATTCCTTGCTGTGTACAGATAACGTTTATAACAAATAATCACCTTCTTAAATTACATTTTACTCTTATTTTATTTACAAAAATTATTATCAATTCATTTTTTGTTATAAAAGGATTATTATTCTATAATTGCAATATAAAATCATGAGCTTTTCATGCTTATTTAGTCGAGTTCATTTTCAGTTAAACTTTTTCTCCGTAATAAATCATTTTTTTTTTTAATTTCAGAATTTAACAACATCATAATCGGATTAATTAAGTAAGGGTTAAGAGAGGAGAGATTTTTATATTTTTAAACTTTTTAAGCCTTTTTTGTATTTGACTTATTTTAACAAAAATAAGCTTTTATCTCATTAAAATTATTTTTTACCCCATTTACTGTTTTATTTTGTTAATTGTTTATTCGTTTTTATATATAAATATTTCTCACTTAAAACATTCATATTATCGTCATTTAAGTTAATATATATATGCTCTCATTATTATTGTTATTATTATTTTTAAAAATCGTAAATTTTATTGAGTTTTTAAATATTACACTCATAGAAAAAAATCAACCAAACTTTTTGTTATTTTGTTGGTAATCAACTTTAACAAACTTATTGTTAAATTTGTATAAGAATTTTTTTTTTCAACAAAATATTTGGTTAAAAATTTTACCAAAAAAATTGTTAATTTAACTAAATTTTTTGTTATTTATTAAGTGAATCATTTCAATATTTTCTTTAATTTATACTCTTCTTTGTTCATAAATAAAAAGTTTCCACTAAAAATTTATTCATAAAAATATATGACATATGCATAAATCAGATTTTTATAAATTTATTTAACAAAATAATTTGTTAAATGTAACCAAAACTTTGTTACCAATTTTTTAATTTTTAAATCCTTTAAAAATTAATGGTGACACTTAAATTAATTTTTTTTTTACATTTTTCATGCTTTTTAAAGTTTTAATAAATCATCAATTAATAAATGTATAATTACGATATTATTAATAATTCGTAATTTATATATGCTTAAAGTCATTTTAAATATAAATAAAAATTGATAAGAATTAGATCAGCGGAAAATCTTCGGGACATAGAAGTTAAGCAACTAAAATTTCATTTTAAGATTGGATGGGTGACCAAATAACAAATTTTGTGGTTAAAATTAACCAAAAAATTTGTTAAATTTTTGTAAATTTTTAATTTACTAAAAAATAACAAATTTTTGGTTAAAAATTTTGATTAACCAAAAATTTGGTTAAATTTAACCAAACAGTTTGTAAACGCTATTTTAACAAACATTTGGTTGAAATTTTCATACAAATTACAAAAGTTTAGTAAATTCTTTTCTATGAGTGTATGTACATCCTTTATGTTTTTTTATTTATCTCAAAAAAGAGTTTAATCAATTTTAAATCTAATTAAAAAAAGAAATTATGCTATTTACAAACATTGGACAAAATAAACATAAAAATTTTATTATTAATTTATCAAAATAATATTTTTTAAAGTTTAAAATCAAAATATCAAGGTTTTAAAAACAAATAAAATAACAAGTCTGCTTTGCAGATAATAGGCATTTTAATTTTGTAAATTTAAATTTTATCCTGTCTTTATGTTTTTCAAAGTAAAAGAAGAACCTTTTAATTTTTTTAAAAAAAATTAATTTAATTTTAAAAAAATCCAATTTTTTGATTAATGCTTAGAATTTTAACAACGGCTGTGAAGATACATTTGATAGCATTATTTTATATTCTTGTGAAGTTGTTTTCAGATTACAGTTACTAGAGTTTATTATGAGTTCAAACCAAATCTATGCTTGTTACTATTTCATAGTTAAGTTCTGTTTTTATATACATTTTGTTTTTCATTAGAAGACAAAAACTGTAACGTTCAAAACATTAGGCTTAACAGTTTTATCCACTAAAATTATTTTTGTTGTATATCATATTTTGTTTTTTAAAAATAATTATTAGGTATTTATTTTTTAATTTTTCACGTCATGAATCGCATTACTTACAAACTTATAGTTTAATGTCATATGAAAGTTAAAATTCTTAACATGTTCAATCCTGTTGAAACTAGAATGGACATTAATAAGACCTTTTCTATTAAAAAGACTTTATTATTTGAAGCTGAATGCAGTGCTGAGTTATCTGGATCACCATTTTTTCGTCGTCCATCCCAACCGAGCATATTGGGAGAAACAGTACTTGACATATCAACCAATACAATGCGTTGTTGCAAGTTCTTGTGATAAATGTGAAAGATTGTAATTTCACAAGACACAGTAATAATGTTAGTAAACGGTGTTGGATTTTGATAAATTTCCTGTAGTATAGGACTATGTGGGTATAGTTCTAATGCCGAATAGGTTGGTGTTCCTTCAAATGCTCGATAACTAATACGTTGAAATGGAAGTTTATTGACCTATTTTTTTTTTAAAAAGAAAAATATTAAATTATTTTTAAAAAAATAAAATAATGAAGAAGTAACTCACTTTTTTGTTATTAATATACCAACTTATGTTGGCAGGTGGAAACGATGTACCAACGCTACACGATGATTTTAGATTATCATTTGCATAAAGTGTTTTTTTCTCAACAATCATACGGGGTTCATCATTAGGCAGCTCAATAACCTGCATCACTGCAGTTCGAATATCGGTATGGAAAAGTGGAGCGTCTTCTGATACTTCGCATTGAAATTGCCCTGTTAAGTCTCTTGTGACACCTCTCAATGTCACTGATGTGGCATCCGAATGTGCCAGCTGTTATATATAAAGTTTCGAAGGAAAGTGGAGTGAGATTATTAAAAGCTTTCATGACACACTCGTGTACTTACATCGACAGTAATTCCTGCCACTTGAAATGTTCTTGCAGGCGGTACTTCTTTGGGAACATAACGATAAAACTCTTCAGACTCAAAGTACCATCTAACTGAATATAAACTTGCCTGTAAACGAGGAGCAATAATATTTTATCACTGAGTGTATATTTTTTAATAAATTGATGCAGCACTTACATTATCTAGATCATATTGACACGTGAGAGTTGCTGCATTTCCCATTATTACAGCTTCGGGCACAAAAATTTTGAGTTCCTTTAGGCAAACAACTGTGAACAAAATAAATTAAATTGATTTTTTTTTGTATTTTTCGAGTGGCAATAACTAATTAATTATATTACTATGTCAAAGTCAAATTTGTTTATATATTAATTCTTAAAATGATATTAATAAAATTTCGAATGCATTCACCAAATGTTGAAAAAAAATTCTAATGATTAACTTTATATTTGTCTACTTGTAATATTTTATCTTCATCAATCCCACGATTCTTTGTTCTATACTATTGAATGATGTCGTTTTTATGTTTCACAAAGCACGTATATAGTTTGGTTTAATTTGATTATCACAAATCCACATTTTTTTAAATTCATTTAAAACAAGACTAAACTAAAAGATTTTTCTTTTTTATCACCTATTATCATTTACACAAAAAGCTTCGTAGTGTTCATCATATTTAGGTCCAATATCACAAGTAATAGCTCTTGTTACTGGTATATCAACGGTAACGTGTAATTTGTAGGTGAATGGAATAGTATTCAACCGTGTTGTACGTGTTTTAATGATCAAATCTTTTTCTTGTATAGAACGAAATTATTTCAAACTTCTTCATTTCAGCTTTTGGAAACTTTTCATCATAAATTTCAACATCTAATTAGCATCAAACTTATCGAAATATGTGACAAGTTTATTAACTCGACTTTATCAATTTTAACCCAGAAAATCTTTTTTTTTCAATTTTGTACAGTTATCTAGAATTAAATACTTAGAAGAAAAATTTTAATTGTATTTTTGGACATTTTAATTTAACAATTTAACCTATATCACAATAGTCGTAAATGTAAAAATTTTGTTAATGAAAATTTTTTAATTACTTTTTGAATTTCAAAACTCATTAGAATATATTAGAAATGGTTAGGAACAAAGAGAACTTTATCTTCATTTTTAAAAACTCGAGTAGCCTGTGTCCAAAAATGTTCCTAAATTGGGACTCTCTAAAAAATCACCAAATTAGTTTACATGAAATAATATTACTTCTTTGAAGTTTTTCATACTCAACTATTGTAGACAAGTCATCAGTTGAATCATTTCATTTGACAATATATGAACGAACTTCACCAAAAAATTTTGGTAAGCTTATTCTTTCTTTTTTTTGAATCATTACGAATTCAAAAGAGATAAGAAACATAATGAAATAATAGATGATGAATTTAATCTTTACCAATACTAAATATCTGCAAACTTTTCCAAAACTCAATACTCACTTTCGTTTTAATTTATTATATTTTATGCACTGAATATTTTTTGTGGGGTTTTTTTAATAATTTAGTTTTGCACAAAAATGCTTTAAAAATTTGATGTATGTATCATTTTTCAAGTTGTCCATTTCAAACCAAACATGACTTCACCATTTCAATAAAACATGAGACAAACGCTTTATATCAAATGACTTACCTATTGAAATCTGTTTGAGTAGAAATATGAGAAAACAAAATGCCATTCTCGTTGTGGTGGCATGTGACGATGTTATGTTCTTTTTCCTTCTTGCCATACTTGTCATATTCAAAACTTTTGCTTTTCAACTGCTTATAAGTATGAATGTATCTGATGTATATATAATAAATATGAGAAAGAGTAAGTTGACTGTTTTGCGATGTTTTATATTATATGGTGTATAAAAAATCTGCAATGAAAAGAAAAAGAAGTGAAAAGTTAGAAATCATTAGGTAAGCAGTCAAACATAGAGACAGGAAAGAAAATGTAATTAATTCAATGTTTAGTTCATTAATTTTGACACTTGTGTCGTCATATTTCATAAATGGCTTTTTTCGAAAACCTATCTTTCGTTCTTCATCACCGTTTCTTCCTTTTATTTCTTCCTTTTCTAGTCTAAATAATGTTTTTTTTTTTGTGTTTGCGTTATATTTATTCACGGTGACAAGATGAATGCTTCATAATTTTATTAAGCACTCGACACACAACGGTAATAATACAGCGTAACATCATAGTGAATCTTGATACACATTGGTAGAGTGAAATGAAGAGAAACCTCATGATTTTATGGTATATGAAAAATTCTTTTTTTAATATTATATCTATGAAATATGGTAAAACTTTATAATTTTTCTTAGCAAAGTATAAAAATGTGCTGCGAGGAGGCGAAAAGTTTTTTCTTTCAATACCAAAAATACTATATTTTGGCGGTCTAGGGAGCAAACTTGGTTGGAAAAGTTTTTCCTCTCCTTCGCATTTTCCTTTCATATTTCTGCAAGCAACAGAGAACGATGATTATGATGAATTTATTTACGCTGTGATGGAATTTTCATAGTATTAAACTGGCTTTCCAAAGTGCTTCTTTTACTGCCTTATTTTTCTCAACGGAGAACGGAAAGAGAAAAAATATTTTAAGAGGGATTTGTTTTGAAAAGTTTTCTTGTGAATAGAATAAAAAAGTGTTTATGAATTTTTAATGATTTTATGAGAAGATTGATGGATACTTTTGGACTTTCTAACTATCGACTTATTACCAAATTATTTTTTAAGCAAGTGTACTCATGCTCGATTAGTTACAATCCAAATACAGATAAGATTTTTTTTTTTGTAAACGCACATTAATTCTTTATAGAAATTTGGTTGAGAGATGGAATTTTTATTTTACGGCTTAGTATCCGTTAATTAGGATTTTCAATTTGATTATTGATATGCAGGAATCTTATAACATTTAATGAATATTTAAATATAAAATGTTACAAACTCTAATATCTTTATGAAAAAACCTCAGTATTGGAAATAAAGATAAATAAATAAAGAAAATGTATATACTTTTAAAAAATATCGAAGAGCATATATGTATATATTACATACAATCAGTCTGACCCTTTTTTCTCTTTATAAAAAAGCTGGTATGTATAAAGCATGCACAAAGAAAAATGTGGTAAGAAATCACGTTTTACAGACTTGTTGTTCCTGCTTCTGAAAAAGATATAGTATAAAAATCCCCTTTGACTTACTCATACATAATGAAATAAATTCAGATTGTCTTTTCAAACAGAAAAGAAAGCATTAACAGAAGAAGCAAGAAAAGCCTCAAAAAGGAATTTAATTTAAATGGTTTTTATTGCTTTACCAATAAATCACTTAAGAGATAAATACGAAAAGAAATGTGAAAACCCTAGAAACGAGTTTAAGTAAAAAATCTTTCGCTGAAATGTATGGGCAGAATGAGTAATTTTGTGACTTTTCTCAAAAATTACGAAAAGGCAACTTACATGAAATACGCAGAAAAAAGAAATAAATTAGGAAAAACTTGTTGATATACAACTTTATTTCATGAGTTTCAAGAGCAAATGGAAAACGAGCATGGATAAAAAATAGATCTAAAGCCTAAAGAGGATGCGAAGAATGTTTGGTGGGTGCTCATATAATTGTAGGAATTAACATTTAATGAGTTTAACATTAAAAAGATGAAGCAAGCGCTTGAATAATATACTGTGTAAAGCCTGCAAAGCAATTAATAAACGTGCACGATTTAACTGATGAATTAAAAATATATCATCATGATATTATGTTAGAGTATGAAAATCTTTGGGACTTAACTTCTTTGCGTGTTTTTAAACAGCAACAAATTCTATGCTTAATTTTCCTAAACTACAATAGATTTAGAAGAGTTTGTCAATCTTTAAAAGTTCTGAAAATATTTTTATTATAACGTTGATATTCGTTCAGAAGCTGATAATATATACGTATGAGAGTAATAAGCACGGAAGTTTATTCTGCTCGTTCATAATTCTTACATACATTTCATCTCCTTGCTAGAAAAATATATCACTGGGATGTATAGGAAAAGTTTTTATGGGTTGCTAAAATGTAATTACGAGAGGGACTGTCCTATGAGAATATGTAACGAGTATATGAAATGGAAGGAGAAGAGATGAAATTATTTATGTAAATAAGGTAAGTTAATAACATTTCGCATGAGAATAAATTCAAGTTTTTTTTTCCATTATTGATGATAATTTCGTTAATTTATTTTTTGACGCTTTAAAAGCTTTTTTACCTGTTCTTGGATCTTTGAAAAATTTAATTTTCATTATGTCTACAGTTATTAATAATTCTCACGGTAAGAGTGTTTATGAAAGCATCACAAATAAACAGAAAGCATAACGATGAAAGAGGAGAATGAAAATTGAGGGGAGAAAGAAGGTGAAAAATTTATTACAAGATTAATGATGGTTCAATGGATGTTAAAATAACAAAAACAACTCGCTGAAGCAGCAAGTAAAAGGAAGTATAACACATCATATTAATGGCAAAAGTTAACATTGTTGAAACATGACTAATATTTAATACATCATCAAGCGAAGGTTGAAATAATGAATATAAAAATCTTTACGCCTACCGGCTATAATGTGATGAAGTGTGCTCTTTTCTCACTGTATTATTAATGAGTTATTTATATTTTTTATCGAAAGCTTTGCCTTCATTAGCATGGTTTGAAAATATCTTCAAGCCCAATATAAAGATTAATTTAAAGTGCCATGTAAATTAATAATAAGATGTAACCACTTCTTAGAGTACCACTGAACTTTTAAAACTTTTAAGTATGAAATCATAAAAAAATAAATTCCACAATTTCTTTTATCTAAAATGAAATTTGGTAGAAATTTTTATCACATTATTCCTTGTTTATGAATATAAAAGAAAAAAAGAATAAAAGAAATTCAATGATATAAAACTTTTTTGGTTCAGCTAACACTAAAAGCATGACTGATTCTTTTGTATTATCTACAGACAGATATAGAGACAAAAATAGATGTAAGAATTAACATGTCATATCAAATGATTTTCGAGAGTTGACAAGAGGAAAACTTAATGCCATTTAATTGTAAAGCCGAAATGACAAATAGTTTTTCTCTTCCCAAAACTTTCATTTGTTTGTATACATGCGTGAGCTTTGAAAAGTGTTCACAATTGAGGGTGAAGGCATTTCATATAATGCCATCTCACTTCATGCCATATCATTCATCTTTTAATTTATGCTTACATCAGCTATTTTATAGATATTATTATCTCTTGATATGTCCTATTAAGGCATTTTAGAAATGTCATCATATAATTAATTTAATGATAATTGTCATGTGACTATCGTTATGTATACATTTTATTCATATATATTATGTTGGTTTCAAATCCTAATTAAATATTTTGCTGAGCATATAAATCATGAACAAATCTTAGCTCATATCGCAACTTCAATTAAACGTATTGTAGATTTTTTATTTTGCTTTGGGAAAAGACCTAGCAGAAATTTTTGTCAGTTTGAATGCAAATATTCAAAAATTTTAATGTAATTTTTCAGTTTACAAATTTAAAAAAAAATATATATATATATATTTTTAATTTTTATGAATTTAATTTGTCAATAATTGAATGAGGATTTCAAATTGTTTTCAAGCTAACTTTCTTAGAGTATTTCTACTATCTATCGTCTACCAAATACGAAAAAACTCATGAATTGATATAAATAAATTATCATGAAGAAACAAGTAGCAATAAAAATATGAGAATGAGAAAATTGAGATCTCTTCTATAGCATTACAGTAGAAAAAAAATATATTTTTTTATTATTATTATTATATAAACTGCTACACAATACACACAGACAATAATAACAATTTTATGCTTCTTTTTCCTCTTGATTTTGCTTTCCTTTCCTTATACACTTGCATACACATTTTATACCAGCAAAAAGGAGAGGAGCAGCTTTATTAAGAGGAAATCGTACATAATTATATTGTCGCAATAGTGGCACTACTGTATTATTATTTTCTTCCTTTCCCTTATTGTATTATTTGTAGACATATAAAAACAATTTCATTCATTTCTTTTTTCCATGAAGTTCTTCTTTCTTATTGTGTAGATAAATGTTCTTTTTATTGAGATAGAAATGCAAGCTTATTAGGTAAATGATAATTGAACATATAATGAATGAAAATGGTATCTTTATTTGTTAGATACTATATTTTTGTGGCAAGGTTTAGTTTTACTATGTAAGTACTGGTAAGTACGCAAAAAATATTGTTTCTAATACATGTAGTACAGTTAAAAAAAGATTTACAATAAAAAATATCTGTTTTGCTTCTAATGATTTTTTAAAATATTTTTAAGTATTATTACTTTAATATGAAAATGTGAAAATAAAGCATATGTAAAGCATATAACGATTGGGAGAGATTATGATGGAATTTTATTATACTTTCTGTTGTTGCTTAGATTAGAAATATGAACAATAGCAAATGTTATATTTAAAAAAAATTATGAATATACCTGTAATGTGCGAACAGTAGAGTTTACAGTTGATTCGAAAACAATTTGAATGTTTTCGAAGCATACATAATTTAAAATTAAAAAATCCGTTATTACGAAAAATCATTTTTAATGATGATATTTTGATGAAAATATATTTTTACAAATTAATTGTTTGTAATAAAAATGCAGCATAGTTTAACCATTTTGATTTTTCAATAAAAAGTATTTGTTTACATAAAATTTTTGATAAAAATACTCAACGGTAGAAAAAAATTCAAATCATTTCCGAAAATAAGAACCTTTCGAAATTCCATTTCCGAAAATAAGAACCAGTTCGCACATTACAGGAATATACTATAAATTTGAATAGAACACTCAAAAGCAAAATAGAAGCTGCTAAAAAATTTCATCATCTCAACAAAGCTTTTATGTTTGTATGTCAATGATTTTGATGTTCATCTCCTCCTCTTATTCTCAATGCTATTGAGTTTTTTTAGTATGTCATTCAAGTTAATACGACACAATCACAAAGAGTCATGAGAAGATAAAAATGAAAACATTCAATAGAATTATCAAACATACAAAAACAGCATGGAATAATGGCAAGTGCCCTGAAAAGATAAATGAATGCTGATCAAACAAATAAATAAAAAGAGGAAACATAACAATGTCCTACAATGTTCAATTGAAAATTTATACACAGACAATCACATAGTTGTATGTGAAGTAGAGTAGATATACCATTCCCTTTATTTGCAGAATAATCACAGAATCCAAAAATTAAGATATTTTTCTAACTTTAAAAAGAAAATTTGATGGAATAACTGATGTGATGTTAATGAAATGTAACAAACTAAACTAGTAATGAAGCGGATCACGCTTCATGGGGATATTCACACCACCAGTAGAACTTCTTTTGATTTCAATTAGAGAAAAAAATAATTATACTTTATCTACTGATTATAGATTACATCATTCATAATTAATCGTTTTAAAACCCTCCATCTGTTCAGCGCGCATTTAGCACTATAACTAAAGTACAGCCTGCGACGAAAAATTTTTCGATTTTTCAACTTTTTTGTTACACTGCGCATGAAAATTTTTTTGTCATTATAGTGTGAATTATACCTTAAATAATGCTTAATCTAACACCGAAAATTTCAAATCATTTGGTTAAGTTATGTCTGAGATATTAAAGAAAATGTAAAATTTTTTGCATATTTTGGTCAAAAATGGCACATTTTCGTCCATTGTGCCTCACAGGAAGCAGCTCATGACTCCAAAAACTATACCGGTTTTCCTTGGGCCAATATTAATCAAATGCAAAAAACCCGAAGTCTTAACGTTTCGTTGAAATTGAGTTATCGCGGAAACTAACTTGCTAACTTGCTAACTTGCTAACTTGCTAACTTGCTAACTTGCTAACTTGCTAAATGACAGAATGCGTTTTTTTGCGATTTCTCTTGACTGGAAGCACCAAATGAGATGCGGTTTTCACTGTTAGATTGGTATTTTCAGGCACAGACTTTCCACCATAGACAGTATGGGATAAAATTGTAATCCTGAAGCAGCAAGTTAGAAAATGTGGTTTTCAGTTTTATACAAAAGCAATATATTCACCCAAATTGAAAATTTGGTGTGAATATGATAATTTAAACCAAATATAAGTATTAAAAAGCACCTATTGAAAATTAAATAAAGATTAGCTGAATAATTTTTTTAAAAAAATTCAGTAACGATTATAAGAGCATTGAACTTTTAAAAATGAAAATAATATGTAAAATATTGATAACCTTTTTATTAGCATTTTAAGGTTGAACCTATTATCAATTGTGCTATATATAGACTATGTACCGAATATTTCTTTCTTATTGAGAATGACCAAAATTTGTTTTTTTTTACTTTCAAAATAAACTTATATAATTTACAATGATTTAAATATTTTTAGACTATGTATTCACAGAGAGATATAAATCATACTTTATATTTAGCTTTGTAGGTATTATACACGAAACACGAAAAAATTGTAAATCCTTTTATTTTAACACTTTTATGAAAAATACGGAAGCAGTCAATGTAGCAATCTCTTTTTAACAAAATTTATTCCCATGAGTTCATAAATATTAAAAGCGAACTTAATATATTAATACTGGATTTAGTTTCTCTTCCATTGAGATCCTCGTGGGTTTAAGTACTAAGTGTATTATTATGATATTCAACATTCTCTTTTCATAATTTATCTACAACGAAGTGAACTGTTCCTTACTAATACACGTAGGGATCATGGTGTTTTTCTAAAATATAGGGGATTCAATTTATGAGTAAGCTTGAAAGTCCAAAGTTAATCCCTCACAATTTTATATCGTTTTTTTTCTCGCTCTCTTCTTTTGTCGTCTCCATTTCACCACCATAACGCTATTAAATTTCATTTTCATTTAAATTCATTTATTGTAAATGTATACAATTTAGCTCTACCGAGTGAGAACGTATCAAAAAGAAGAAGAAAAGGAAAAAGTTTACGGTTGAGACTCATTACTATGCAGCAGGTGACGCAATTTAATCTTAAATTTGAGCTTAATTTAAATGTTTTTTTCTTTCTCCTTTTCACTTTATTCTGTGTATACACCTCTCACTTTTTTATAACTTTTCATAAAAATCTTCATTTGCCATCAACTTCATGCACCACTTGTTATATGATACTTGCTATTCCGCATTCAGCATTTCATTAAATCTATAAGAGTACTTTTGTCGTTTTTCCTCCATTATTTGCAAGCAGATGGATGGAATAAAATTCAAGGAAAATTTAAATTAAAAAGGAAGACAGTAATTAAAACTATATAACAGTTTTGATTTGCGGTTTTGTTACTTTATGTCAATCTTTCTTTTATTTCATTTATTTACATGAATGATATTGTTTTGATTAATGAAAACAAAAATATCTTGCGGTTAGGTAAAATTTAATTTGCATGATTTATTTTTCAGACAATGTTTTCTTTACATTAATTATATAAATTATTAAAAATGTTTGATTGAAGAAAAAAAATGCAATACCTAGTATTCTTTAAAAATTTAATTTTTTTTCGAACCAGTTAGTTTTTAATACCAACAAAAAAAAAATCACAGCATAATTTGTTTGCTCATAAAATGCATAAATAGTTCATGATTACACAGAAGAGAAATCTTAATTTAAAAAGGTTTATTGAAAAAAAAGAAAAGAACCTTTTCAGTTAAAGGTTTCCATATGATTCTCTGACTTCATTCTTTTCTTGATGTTGAGTCAAATAATATGACTAAGAGTAAGAGCTCTGATTTTATGTTCTAAATGTGGTGGAAAATATTGTTAGGTATGAGACGATGGAAATAAAAAAGCAGAAATCTCTTTTTATGACATAAGGACATAGAAAAAAGAAAATTGGAGCGGAAAAATATGGGAATTTAGGCAAATAAAATTTATTTTTATGAAAATGTTTATGTCAGTTTGAGGATGAATTTTTTAATATCATGAGATATACATATTTCAATGAAAGTTTAGTGATGAATGACTGTTATTACTACTCTAAATGATTGAGACTTTATAGAAATTACAGTAAGAAATCAAAAATTAATTAAAATACTTAATTAATTGAAGCAAAATCTACTTTTCAATGATCTTAAACATTGAACTGAGATTTATTTAGCATAGGTAATTAAATTTATTTGCTTTGACCTTAAAAATTGATTGTATAACTCAAATTAGTATTAGTGAACATTGAGATTAATAATTTACTATAATAAGAATAAATGATAAGATTAGGAATAAAAAATATTAAAAATTAATGCTTAAACCTTACAAACACGAATGCTCACATAAATTGTAATTTTAAATACATGCATGCATGTGAAACAGAATAAAAAAATAAAGACATGAAAGACTTTAATCCGTTTTTAATCCATTGAGATTTTTCTCCCTTAAAAAATGTAAAGAGTTTTTAATTTGAAATTTCATTTTAATCTTGCAGGATTACGTAGGTGACTTGAATACATTTTCTAAATTGAACATTTTAAAGCGCATGAAATTTAATTCAATTTCTTACCAAAAAAATTGTACAATTTTAAAGTTTTTAAAGACAGCATCAAATTATTTATTTATTTTATTGCAATTAAAGCTCTGCACTTTTATATTTATCACAAATAATAATAAAAAAATCTTAATAAAACGCTCACTTGTAATGCCTTTTATTCACATCATCACACTAATAAAAATCTTTTTCGTCTACCTCTGCTCTCTTGAAAGTAAATATTCATCTGCGTATATGTATACATTTATATTGTATGTACACGAAAACACAAATTTAGGAACCTTATGCTTGCTTATAAAGGATCAATTGATGTTGATTATGATTCCCTTCGGGAAGTTAAAGTGGAATAATGAATACAATATGAGACTCTGCCTGCTTGCTTGCCTGATGCATACATGTTCTTTTCTATTGTATCGAAAATTGAACTTAGTGATACAAGGTAGTAGTGTGGGGTTAAAATACAAATTGCTGTTTGAATAAAATACAAATTGATTTTGAATAAATTTCTCACTCTCTTTATTTCTTATGTCCTACATTTCCTCACTCTTCTTCGTGTTTATCCTTTTTTCTTGTATACTTCTCGATGTAAAAAAGTGCTTTAACATTCATGAGTACTTCTTTATTTTCAAACTTCAACATCCTGTACTCAAGTGTCCTCCATTTCATTTCATTTCGTTCTTGTATTCTATTTCAAATCGTATTTGCACGTAATGCTATAAAAAATAATATGAAATACCATAAGGAATAAAGTGTTGTATACTATTTGTGGAGTAAAAAAATGAAAATCTTGCTTTTATGCAACTTTTTATTCCTTGAACTAGAGTGTGGTTTTAAAACGTAGTATATTTTTTTTTAGTTAAAATTTTTATTTTATTCTGTGTAAATTATGAAATCCTCTTTTTAAAAGCACTATCAAAAATTTTAAAACATTTCATTATAGATTGTTGTATAACCATTGTCTTTACAGATCATTTTTAAATCATTTTTATTAGTATATACGTTCATAATATTATTAAGTCCAGTTTCCTTTAATTTACATTGATTTTTCAAAAAAAAAAAAAAACTAAACCTTCAGATTAACTCAATATATAAATTTGCAATGTTCATTGACACTAACACAGAAAATACTATTATTGAAGCAACAGCCATTGAAGAATAATAATTTATATTGAATTTTTTCACATTGTATGCTGCACACTGTGTAGATTTATTCACATAAATGTGTGTGAAAATACTCAACTGACAATGGAAAAAAGGGATTTGAGTCCATAAATTAGGGATTATGTGTCGCCATCGTAGCCTCATATGGGCAAATCTATGAATGAAGGGAACTGAAAAATTTTCCTAAAAACTTTTAAAACTGTTTTTTCTCAAAGATTACTCAGTTTAGAGCATCATTTTCTTGCTTTTATTTATGTTTTCAATGATATTTGATAACAAAAAGAAGTTAAAAGTTAAAAAATTGCATTTTTAAGTTGAAAATATGCTTTGTGTTTTGCAATAATCGGCTAAAAAGTTGACTCAGAAACGCTATTTTTGCTTAATTTCTCAATGATTAAGCATTTTTAATTAACATTTTAAGCGTTATTTGAAAGTGTTAGTAGGCGAAAATATATTTTAATGATTCCTATTATTTAAAAAGCTGTATTTTCACGAAAATTTGGATTTAATTTTTTTTTGACTTTTTATAAAATTGACTCAGAAACACTTTAAAATTGAAATAACTTTTTAACAAAGCAACTTACAAAACATATTAAATGTGAAAATTATAGTATTTTGATGGCTTTAGTAGGAACAACTTCTAAAAGTTGTTCATAATGCGTCATTTTAACAAATTTTATGAATTTACATTACAACATCAAAAATTTCATTCATAGATTTGCCCATATACAATTCAATGGAGAAAAAAAGGCAAAATGAATAAAAACAATGCATAAAATTATGATTGGATTTATGAAAGAACAAAAAATCTTTTATCTGCTTGCATTCATTCCTATTTTATTTTTATTTTATCTCAAATTCCGCGACCCAAAAAAAGATACATAAAGAGACGAGAAGGAGATAGAGAAGAGAAATATAAAATAAAGAAATGAACAGACAATCTTTATTGGCGTAATGCGTATAAAATTCAAATAAAGAGAAAAAAATCCTGGAAAAGGCAAGTTCAAATGAAAAGCTAATTAGGCGCAGGGTCATTTTATTTCCTTTACTTTCTTCTATCCTTTTTTTCTCTCTTAGATCGTTCAATATAAAAAAAGAATTATTAGAAAAGCAAAGTGAGTAAAAACCCTCATCAGTGCTGATGGTGATGACGAAAAAAGAAATTTACGATGATTTTATTGAAGAACTTCGCTTCCTTTTGTCAATAATTGAATCACCCTTCCATAATTTAATTAATTTACCTCACTTGAACGCAAAAATAATACTTTTCAATGACATTTAGAGCATGATGAGAGAAATAGGCGGAAAGGAAAAAAGGCAGGCATTCTTGTGCTTCGTTAGTACGATATCTGGAATATAGTAGAAGAAAAGGCATTCTATTAGCTTTTTTCATAAAGTATCAATGCTACTTGACTAATTTTCTTTTTATTGTTCCATTCTCTATTACTCTCGAAGTCATGCGTGAATTTCTTGTATAATTTGATTTTATCTAACTGGAACCTAATAATTCTTTTCGGATCTTTTAGATCTAAGAGTGCTTTCAAATCGACTTTACAGCGTAAATTCAATTGAATTTTCATTTGCTCTGTAAATCTTCAGATTTAGAAAATCGGTTCTATACATAAATATGTTTTGCGTTATTCGTTTTACAGACCCTTCCAATTATGGTACGACCTTTATTTTATAAAGCTTTTGAGCAAAGAATATATTCAAATTTTGGGTATCTAACCGACATTATCTTTGAGTATATGATATTCATTGAAATTCTTATTACAAAATTCTGTAAAAGTTTAGCATATTTACTTTGAATGAACATACGAAAAAATTGATATCACTTTCAGATTTGAACCATCAATGTCAGCAGGTTTTTATTAATAGCTATTAATTTAAAATTATATGTTTGTAATGTCTTAAAAATTTTCATAAAGTTAAATAAATAGCATTTTTAAATTAAAATATATATAATTATATATACTTTTATAAAGGGATATAGATTATATATAAGTAAAAACTTAGTTTTTTTGGTTTTTGAATAAATGCTTTGCTTTAGCTCTCTTCTAAAACACTAATTTAGCCGTAAATAAAACTTTTATCTCGCTTTTTATCCTGATTTTCACTCACTCTTTTCTTTTTTCACCATATACTTACTTCTTCTCACACCACGAAAAATAATTCGAAAATAATTCATGATCGCTATTAAAAAATGTAATAATAATAAAGACGAGTGTCAAAAAGCCAAAAGGAGCACAAAAGAAGTAAAGGTACTTCAAAGAACAGAAGAAGAGGCAAACACTGCATGTCAAAACGTACTATTCATTCGCCTGATATAAAACATGATTGAATAGAAAGTTTAAAAATCTCTTACATAAATATCCTTAGTGACGCTCTTACAAAAGTATCAAAAATATTTTCTAAATCAAGAAAAGACAGCCAAATCAATTTAACAATCACTATACGTAAAATCCAGTAAAACCTTTGATAACAGCGGATTCTCGTTAAGAATTTTTGAAAAGAAATCACATTCTTTTGAAATTTTAAAGCCTCATTCTTTCTCGCTGATTTCTTGTCTCATGACGCTTTTTATTACATGATTTTCTTTATTCTTCGCTTTTATGTTCACAAGTTAGTACTTTTCTCTCGGATGCGCGTACTTATTTAACTTAAAGGCATGTTTATTAACATAACGCACTTTGAAGCACATACAGTTGACAACATAAGATTATAAATTCGGGTTCTTTATAACAAGATAAAAATGAAAGAATGAGAATAAAAGAAAGTTCTCCTTCTTAGAAAGATTGAAAATGTTTAAAAAGTAAAAGAGAGAAAAATCGAACGTGTGAATGTTTATTTAGGATGAAAATGAATCCTTAATGAGTATTCTTAATGTTTACTAACAGTATGCTGGAAGTATTCATCGAAAGTAGCAATATAAAAAATGATAAAAGAAAAAGTATTTTTAAGCACAAACTTTTGAAAAAAGGGTTTATGATCTTGTAAAACTTTACGTTAAGAAGCTGTTAAGAATGTGTGTATTAAAATTGGTTTATAAATTTTAAGATACAGCACAAGTTCCTAATGAGAGTTGTTATTGTAGCATACTTACAATAATTTACTAGATCATAAGGATCAATATCCCTAGTGCCATAGAATTTGAAACTTAGCAACCTAATTTAATGAAATCAAAAAGTTTATGCCTGAATTTAAAGCTTTCGTTACAGATCTCCAAGCAGAACTTAATAGTAAATAAAATCAAATATAAAACAAGAAAAAACCATCATCTTACGTTGTATAATTCAATTTAACATGTATATAAAAACGAAATGCTCACCATTCCCTAGACAATTTTTCTCTGTAGGATCTTCTTTTAAAAGAACAAAAATAAAATGAAAATAAAGACATTTCTCTTTTTTGTTTTCTTTATTTTGTGCCCTTCACGCAGTGCAAGATTCTTTCCTCATCTCTAACATTTTTTTCTTCTCATTTTGAACGAAACAAAAAAATTTTTCATGTCGCCTCTTCTTGGAAAGAAAATTGTCTTTTACTTTCAACATAGAAAAAAACTACAGTGGAAAATCATAAGAAATGACACAAAACGAATTTTTGAGTGCTCATTCCAAAAACGCATTTTTCATAGTACTCTAGGACTATCCCATCAAATATGACGAACAAACTTTTAATATTAAATATTCTCGCTTTTATGGAAATATATCATAAGAACAAACAGCAAGGTCAAGCTCAAAATAGCAAATGAGAATCTCAGTTATAAAAAAGTTTCAGGTAGAGATTCTCAATAATTGTAAATTCTAAATAAATAAATTATTGTTAAATAATTTAATCCAGGTATGGAGAACGGTTCTTATTTTTGTGTTCAGAAACAAAAAAGGTACCTTATTTTATCGTTAAAGTACAAAATTTGAATTTCTGAACTCACTCAACAAAAATTTGATTTTAGAAAAATTTTAATTTTGCAACAAATTCATTCACTGGATCTTATTTAAAATCGTAAATCATGATTATATAAGATTAATTAAACATTTATTCATACTCTTGACATAGAAATTGATCTAATTATGTTGATATTTAACAATGTTTATTTTAAAAATTTGTTTGATAGTGTTAGTAAACTCAATTTTCTTTTAAAATTTTACAAGATTTAACGGCCAGAGAGTTGTTCGCCAAACCTGGATTAATATGTTTATTTGATTTTGAAATAACGGGAAATAACTTATCGAATATTCTACCAGACCGACAAAATAAGCCTTGTCTTGTTTCATTAATGCAAAGTCTCGGCAACGGAATATGAAATAGAGAAAGATGGAGGAAAACATTAAAATAAATATATGAAACAAAATAATGAAACAGAAAGAGCAAAGGCAAAGCTAAGAACTTATATTTTTACCCTCTTCTGTTTTAATTCCCTTTTCTTGTTTTGCTTTCCGACACAATGATGACGACAGTGCTTTAACAATGACAGACATGCGAAAACTTGTTGTTTAAATGTGTGCAAAATTGAAAAATATTTTTATATACATTTTAGCTGATACTTCTTTAGACACATGAAAATTTAGTGTAGTGAAAAAGAAAAATATAGACAGAGCAAAAAAGAAAAACAACTTGCAATATAAACTGAATGAAGACAACATAAGAATGCTCGAAGATTAAATGGAAAACTTTAAAGTCTTTTTTATTTTGTTTTATTCTATATGACACACTTTTGAAAGTTTCTCTTCCTCTATACGTATGCATGTCTCTGTTCTATGTGTCTTTATTCAAATATAAAACTTTCATAACGATAAAGTTTTCCCGTGAGTGGTGAGGAAATGGAAAGGGCGAATAAGACGATTAAAGATGCATGAAGAATCGATAGTTAGGTATATTAATGCATAAGAATGTCAATAGATGTTGCGAACCTTGTATGCATTTTTTAGTACAATTTATAAATAAATTATGCTAAACTTAAGCATCTCGATCAGAAAGGGTTTGAAATGACATAATAAGGTGCATTTCATTTAAAATGAGCTAATTTTGAAATCTTTTATTAATTAAAATCCTTAATTTAAGAAAAAATATATTTTGTTAATAAAGTCAATCGCCACTATATGAAAAATCACTTTTAATGGTAAATCATAACAAATCATTTTAACAAAAGACCTTAATTTCATGTCAAAATAAAGATATTTCCTCTTCATTAAAGCTCTAAAGCACTGTAATTTGCATTTCATATTTCATAACTTTCACTGTACACAAACATTAAAGCAAGAGATGAGGGGAAAAATGAGAAAATGTCTAACAAACTACAGAGAAGTTTTTTAAATATTCATAACTACAATGTCCGTAAATCCCCTAAATAGAGCCTCCATAGTACAAAACTTTTTCCTATGAACATTCTCATTTGAAAATTTACAAGCGTAAACCTTTCCTAATAAAGAGCGCAATTATGATTATGAGAAACTTTTACTTGCTACTTGACTGGTATATTGAAGAGTAAAGACGAGCTAGTGATAGTGTATATTTTTTTGGTTTATATAGAATGACAAAAATAGGTGACAACAAGTTTTTGTACTTTTACTCTTTTGCACATCTATATTAGTCTACTTTGGACTGTAATAATATGTTCATTAAAAAAATTCCTTAGTAATTTGTTCTTGAAATTTTTTTTGCCTTCGACTCATTTCTTTATCAATTCATTGTGCGAGAAACGAGAAACTTTTTTTTAAAGAACTTTATGACTTAAAATGAGAAAATTAAGAGAAATAAATGAACCTTATTTGATTACTTTCCTTCCCCAACGCTCACTCTGTGTGAAAATTTTTTTTCTTTTCTTAACTAGAAGGAAAAAGCTAGAACGTGAAGCAAATGTTTATTATAGCACAATTTGTGATCACTAGAAATCTTTTCCTTTGTGTGGTTTGTATTCTTCTTCATTTTTCATTCTATTGAATGTAGTTTTTCCAACCTCGAAACAAATGACAATCTTTTTTGGTAAAAAGAAAGAAAAAACATGAAGCCAAAAAGAAACAAGAATGACCTAAATGATGTTTCCTTTTCTGAGATTGTTTTCGTTTTGGAATAGTTTACATAATTTTATTGTTATTTCATTGATTAAATTAGATAATAAAGGACAAAAAGATTTCAAGTTAAATATCTTAATAAATTTTGCTCTAATTCTGAAAAAAATGGAAGCAATGAAATTTTTTAAAAAAAAAAATCTTAATGCTGTTCAATTATTATTTTGTTCCATTCCGTTATAAGTACTTATTATTGGACATATGTATGTACATTTCAATAGCATTCAACAGATTAATTTTTATATCATAAAATATATCGTTAAACTACATGTATTATCAGTGACATTAGTGATGATACATACTGCATGTGGAAACAAAATAAATGAGCGAAGAAAAAATATAAAAAATAAAAGGCTGAAACACTTTATCTATCTATCCATCTACAACATGAGCATAGAAGCAGCAATATCTGAAGTACAGTTGAAGAAGAATGAAGAGAGCAATAAATGAAAAAGTTTAATGCTTGTTATATCATGGCTTTATGATGTATAATTGCATTTTATGCTTTTCTGCTCGTTTGCTTTTAGTTCAGATCAAAGTACATAATGAAGGCAGCAGTACTAGCAACAGCAGCACATGATGATGCTTCAATTACTTTATTATTATCGTTTGTGAGTGTTAATTTCAGTAAAAAAGCAAATTTTCATGATAATTGCACAACTATTTAAGGCGCTGTTTGAAATTCTCACTTTAATTAAAAAGAAGCAGCAAAATTGTACAAAGGTTTTCATTACAAGGTCAGTATCTTCCTTTTGTTACAGAAAAATTAAAAAGAACTGAAAAGTATTAACATTTAAATTAAGCATATTTTTAAAATAAATTTAGATGGAAAATAGAAATCATATTCATGCTTATTGCCGCTTATTGTAGTTCCTTTCTTTTTGATGATTTCATGCGTTAGACAATAACGTTTTATTCGTATTCTTTCTAGTTATGAAAAAATCACAAAAAACAGACGTTGGACCATATGTATAAATTATTATTTAATGATCTTATTTTTTCATGTCTTTTTTTGTTTGTAAAATTGAACACAAAAGGACATAAATATGAATTAAACGATTCATTCTCTTTTTTGCAAGGTTTAAACGAAAAAGAAAGATTTAAGAAACAAGGAAAAAAGTTATGAAATAATTTTTAAAAGGAAGAAGAAATCTTTCTTTTTTGCAATCCTTTACATAGATAAATATATTCTTGGATTTTTCCGACAGAAGACAAAAAGTATCATAAATCTTTTGAAATTTCTATCTTCTTAACCACTTAAGTGAACTATGCATTTGAAACCCTTTATATAATGTATGTTAAGATAAAAGTCGGTATTTTAAAATTTACTTTGTGGTATGAAAATATTTCTTTGTCATTTCTCCTTCTACTTTGATGTTTGATATAAAAGATATGCTATGATAAAATTTTATTTAATTATACATGAAAATCAATTTAAAGTAAATAAAATCGAGAAATAATAAATCTGTTGTTTTATTCATAATAAAAAACTCAAATTTTTACATAAAATAACTTTAACGAAAAATCTGAATAATAATATTTTTAAATGAATTTTTAAGCGACTTTCATTTAATTTAAAATATTTTATTGCAAAGTAAATGTCCTAAATCTTTCAACTATTATTACAAAATATGCTTAACAATTAGCATATACTCAAATTTCATTAAAATAAACAAACATGTAAGAATGACATAAACAGTTATTCAATGTTACTTTCACTGTGAATATGATTTCGTCTATAGCAGAAAATAGAAGTTAGAAAAGAACGAGAAAATTAATTTTATGTGGAAGTTCTTTTAATTACAATAAAAGAAAAACGAAGAAGAAAATAACATAAAAATGAAAGGCACAAGAAAAACCCATCAAATTACTCTCCTCACTGCACAGTATTTTTTTACCCCCTCATAGAGTAACGAAAAAACACCCTTCAATTTCATTAGTGCCACCCAATATGTTTTGTTCATTTAAGCTTCTTTACTACACTATAGAATGGTTGTCGACGAAATGAATGAACATATACAAAATAATGGTCGCGCAGTAGCGGCAACATGTCGTAAAAATTGCCCATTTTCATTTATTTCTTACCGACGACGACGACGACTTTTACAATTTTTCTTAGCTTTTCTCTTTGTTGTATTTTTTTACGTGCGCGGATATAAACAAAAGTAATATTCTTTTCTACATCTATTAGATATGACAAATAGTTTTATGTGATTTTATTAAGAAAATTTTATCAACCGTAAATGCGATATAAGACATACTCCTCACCATTTTTCACGGAATTGCCTTATTTTCTATTTTTATTAAGAAATGAGAAAATAACAGAGTAAAAAATTGAGATCTGAAATCGTTGTATGAGATCAAAACAAGAAAAACATTGCCTAGAAAAGCATTAAAATGAAAACAGTCAACTTCGTGTGACGTAAAAACACATATAGACAGGCACCATATAACGCCATTACAGTAAATACAATAAAAATGAAAAGCCGATAACAGAATTTTAAAATAAAGTAATGTCGCAATGAATAATTCTCTAGAGTCCTGAGAAAAATGTGCAAGTATGAAAAAATAACAGTAAAACTAAATAAATCAAAGTTAAATTTAGTACCTAGTTATGTGTAAAAGACTCATAAAGAAAGTAGAAAGAGGTAAATTTTAGTTTCATTATTCTTGATTATTGAAGAGATTCACTTTTTTTATAAAGCTAATTTCAAACTGTTTTTTTTTCGACTGCAAAAACCTTTCGCAAAAACCAAACCATTGCAATATTTAAAATTCATTCTCTTGATACGAAGATTAAATGAAGCAATAAAACCCAAAAAGTAAGTTTTTACCCTTAAGCAAAGCTCATGTCGCCATTTCATATTAGAGAAGGGAATTTTCTTGTTCGTTCCTCAAACTGGTCGTGATATCTATTTCATGTTTTTCTTATAGCTTTACGTATTTCTCACCATATCCATCCTTTTTTCATCGTCATCACAAAAATATATACACGATAACAACAACAACATTGGATAAATGAATGAGAGATGTTATTGAAAAGTGCGTGGTATATATGTACATATAAAAAGTATAAGTAGAAGCCATAAGACTCTAAGCTCTTTTATGTTTGTTATGTGGCAATAACTTCGTTACGAGAATTTTAGCAAACGGAAATGTACATGAAATAAGTAAATAATTTACTAAATTCTCTTTGCAAAGCGTCTTTTATGCATGTTAATACTTAATATTTTAACACTTATATGAAATGAAAAGTAATGCTGATCTGATAAAATGAAAAATCAATAATATTTTGCGCATATTATATTTAAAATTTTATTAAAATAAGTTTGAAGGCACCAAAGTGAATATATATTTAAAATTATGTTTGAAAAAGCCTCGAGAAATAAAATACGTGGTGGTATGGAGAGATTTTCAAATTGGCCGTATCTACGCACCATAAACAATTTACTCATGAGCGCACTCGAGGCAATTTCGTCACTCAACATTATGAGATGTGAATGGGTAATTTTGGAATATTCTTTATAAAAAATTTATATTTTTTATTCCAGATTTTTTTTTGTCTCACCGAAATCGACTTAAAAAATGTTTCGTTCATAAAAAATTAAAAAATCATTGCACATCTCACACGCGGAATGTAGTAGAGCATAAAAATTAATGAAGTCATTTTTTCGTTTCTTTACAAACAGCTTAATATTATTTTTCACCACTGTTATCGTCTTCGCTACAAAGATAAAATAATCAAATCTAAAAATTTCTTTCTCATGACTTATTTTTTAAAGGCTGCTATAACAAACAAGCAAATAATATGTTGGTATAATAAAAAGCAAGTGAAAAAATCAAAACATCTTCATGATGTGTGAAACGTAATTTTGCAGAAACTTCTTTGAAAATTAATAATCTAAATCTTTATTTATGCTTCAAAAAATTCTTATTTATCGAAAATTTTGCAATATTTGCTTAATTTCAATACAACTTGCTTATTAACGTTTATTTTTTGTACTGTTTTGTTAACTTTAAGATTTTCTCTATACTTCTTAGAAATAAATAATTTCAAACATAATGCTGAAATATAGAAGCTACAAAAATTTCAATTTTTTTATATACCTTATTATTAACTGTAAAATATATTTACTGATTTTTCCATAAAATGTGTCTACAGGTTTATCGAAAATATATATACATGAGCACAATTTTGATTCAATCTATTATACTTCATTTCATCTCCCCGCATGATTGTAAGTATGTGTGCTAAATAAATATATTTTGTTGTTAAAAAAATAAATGCGATAGAAATTCTCATTTTCTACCACATAACAATCAATATTATTAATGTACAAAATTGATATTGTTATTGTAAATTATTTTCTTTCTGTTGCTTTGCTACAGCTTTTCGTACTCTTCTTAGAAAATAAAATGATGTTTAAGGAGCAAAGCAAATTACTGCAAATTTTAAATTGAATTTTTAATAAAAAAATTGAAGGGGAAGAAAAATCAAAATTTTTCTTTCAGCACCACACGATATTTTATGTTTTTACTCTGTCAGTAATAGCAACCAAATAGAGTTAGTTAATAAAGCAGAAATTAATCATAAAAATGAAGCCAATGTAGATGAGAGAAAAGTTAATTGACTATCGAACGAATAATATTTTTAATTAACTGAAATGCTACATTCTAACATTTCCTCCATCTTCTCTCGAAATTGAAAATTGAACAGATTTATTAACAAGTTTTTTTTAATTCCCCTCAACATCACGATGTAGATTTGAAGGAAAAAGCAAATATAAATTGACATAAGAGAGCAAAAATTTGTCCCTGATAATCAAATTTAATTAACGTCATTTCAATATCATAAAATGACCCATCATTTATCGAAACAAAATGAGCATTAAATGGAATGACAATCAAATAAATAAATGTCTCCCTTCAAATCTCATTACAATCCAAATTTTTCGTTACATCTCCTTCCTCTTCTTTATCTCATTCATTTTTATGGACATTCGATTTCTATGAGGACCCACGCAAAAGGCTTTTAACAACATCAATAGTTGTTTTCTATTCTACTCAGTTAATGCTATTAGCTTTTGGTCCGCCCAGGAAATTTATAGATTTATTTATCTTATTAAAAACAATAAGACGCTGTCGAGCATTCATAATTGTCATACGCATGATTTGATGCAGTAAAATAATATAAATAACATGAGAAAATGCCAAACTTTTTCTTCGACCTCCTTTCTCAATCGAAATCATTATAGTATTTATACTATTTGTTTCGGCTTTATCAACAAATGGTAGTAATAGATTACTTAACTGACAGCATTAGTAGTTTCTCTTACAGAACAGATGATATGGACAGATTTTGAAGAACTGTTTCTATTTCAATGTTTTTGTTAAAAATTTTTGTTATGTTTGAACATTATTATCAATTGCTTTGCTTTCTGATCGGTATTATACTTTTTACTTAAATTAAATTAAATAATAATTTTAAGACTAAAATTTATATCCATCCTAATGAACTGAATAAAAAGAATCTACAACGAGGAAAAATGAAATGGAGTGAACTTGACAAGGCTTCCGATATATAAGCTTTTCTATCAACAATTCATTACTAAGTTCCAAATATTTCGGCCATAGCATAAATTTTGATTAAATTAGAAAAAATTCTCGTATGAAATATCTTAGAATACTAAATAAAAATATGATGTACCACAATTAAAAGG
This sequence comes from Chironomus striatipennis, assembly GCA_026123125.1. Taxonomy (NCBI): domain Eukaryota; kingdom Metazoa; phylum Arthropoda; class Insecta; order Diptera; family Chironomidae; genus Chironomus; species Chironomus striatipennis. Next base: position 25,911,118 of record CM047394.1, on the reverse strand, counting down.
TTTATTAAAATTAATATTTTAGTTGAAACTACTTTATATAATTTGAATACTTTATTCCATTTTATGTAATTGATATTGATACGATAAGATTATACTTATACATCCAATAAAGTAATCGAAACTATTCACGCATGTAATCGTAAATTTTTATCATATTGTTATTATTATTATTGTTTGCCTTTGTTGTTTTGAAAGAAAGTCAGATATTGAACAAGAAAGTAAAAAAAAAGACGGGCAACAAAAGAAGATTATTTCCCAACAGTCAACAAGAAGCGACATGAATGCTTTCATTCAAATGAGAAAATTGGGGAGAAATGGAAAGAAAGTTTTAGCGATTTCAGCTATTATAGAAAATATTTTATTACCAGCAGTATATTTATTGACGACAGCTTTTATTCTTTAAATATCTTGTAAGATATTTGATTTTTTTTTCTTTTTTTTGCAAAATACAATAAAATAAATTAGAAATATGCTATTGAGAAGCGAGTTTCAGACATATTTAATAGAAGGATCAAAATCTACAATCATAAATAAATTCTTATCCTATTCATCTTTTTTACAATCGATGTGGAAAGTGGTAGAAAGTATCAATTCAAATCAATATAATGTTTAAAGAAGAAATCTGAAAAAAGCTGTTCATTGAAATGAATAGTTTCCTCTTGGAAATAAAGAAAGTATCTCTTTAAAATCTCAAACAATATGTAATCACAAATAAAAAATAAATGAATGTTTTGTCCCAAGGTCAAAATATTTTGTCGATATTGAGAAAAAATGTTTTTCTAGAGATAAAAAAAGGGAAAGAAAAATAGAAACAGAAATGAAGGAGAAAATGAAGAGCAATAAAATAGCAATAATCTTATCAAGATGCACAATCTAACATTTATGAGGCCAAAAAGTATTCTTTTTTATCTTAAAAGAAATGAATATCATTCAGATATATTTTTTAAGCAATCAAGAGAAAAAATAGAGTTGGCAATATCTTGTTGCGTTTCTCTCTTTAAATATTTATCGATTTAAGATCATAAAATTATTACGATCAAAATGTGGGTCCTATTTGCGTAATAACAGTATATTTTGCATCGTTTTTTTAACTTTCCAAGGGATGAAATGGTTAAGCCACAAAAAATTTTTGAATCACATTTAACACTTCCATTTAGGCTTCATTAAATTTTTATGATCCTTCCTTACTCATGCATGTGCGCGGCATGTTACATGATACAAGGATTGCTTTTTTTCAGATATGTTTGTTGAGATTTTTCCAACTCTTCTATATTCATAAAACTCCTTAAATTTTTCATCAAATGACGGAAATGAGCATTCACCATATACGATTCAATTTTCTTCCCTTTCCCCTTCTAAAAATTTTTACAACACAAAAACCATTTCCGCAAAAAACAGAGAATATCATATAAATGTACATAAATTTTACGTTGCTTTCACATATTGTATAAAGTTGAACAGAACTGAAGTTAACGTTCAAAAGAAATCTCCACACGACAAATGATACTTAGATTTTATTCTAATACATAACATAACCAGTATAAAAGAAAAATTCTCATCTGTTCTGGGAAATTTGTTGAGGCTGAAGGTTAAGTCGGTAAAAAAAATTTTATGTGGATTGTACATGGTTTGAAATAAGATTTTATTATGAAAATGACATTCATGAAAGCATAACTAGTAGAGTAAATGATGGGAAAACTTCATGAGGCTGTATAAAATTTTTATTCGGCGTATATGATCAGTACGGCAATACAATAAAACAAAGCTCAAACTTTACTTTTATACTGAATTAAATGATATTTTTAAAAATACGAAATTAATGTTTACGTTATTTAAAATTAAATCACGTCGTGAATTTGAAAAATCCTTATTGATTTAAGAAAATACAATTTAAGCATTACAGGATATTGTGAGAAAAAAATCAATGGTACTTCTAAAGTAAATTTACTTTAAATTTTCTGAAAATACAAGCAAATCCATTAAACGAGAATCAGATTCTTTTTGAAACATCAACGACTTAAATATAATCCAATCAAGTTGTTAAAATCAAAGACAATATAAAGCTTAGGAATAAAAGCCTTTCATCAGAAAAGAGGAAAATAACTAAATTGTGATGGCATCAAATGACAGCATAAATGAGAAAATTACCAAACAATAGAATAAGTGTAGAAAATACTACAGAAGAAGAAGGCACCCAACCACACAAATGCACATCAATTTGTCACCATAATTTGCTATAAAGCCCATTAAGACACATAATTTGAGGCATGAGACAATGAAAATATGTACAATAGACAATTTTCAAAACATGGAAAAATAGAGAGTAAAATCAAATGGAACTGTTGTGCATTGTTTGTGAAACGTAATAAACAGTAAGACTGAAGGAAACTTGGGATATTTTGTCAGATTAGACATTACTTATTATGACTTTCATTCGTTGTCTTTATACCTAGCTAAAAAAACTCACTTAATGTTTTTATTCGAGAATATAGACTCATCATAACATACATCAGAAAAATATCATTGAACTCAAAAGTTGCAATACTATTAAATGACATAAAAGTACATAAAATTTTGTAAGATGAAAATATATGTATTCAAAATCGCAACATCAAAAAAGCAAGTAGAGTAAAAGAATTGAAATGTTAACATCAACTGATTACTCAAGCGAAATTCGCAGCAAAGTCGTTATAGATATAGAAAAGTTATTGAAAGAAAATGTTCATGAAGCATTAAAATGAAATGGCAATACTACCATGAAGTAATTTAATTTTTTCTCATCTCTTATTTTATTTTTTATTCTGTTGAAGCCATTAATGGTTGTGTTATACATGTTTGTTCCATTACACTCGATAGAGCAAATTTCTAATTTTTTTCTCGCTCTCTTTTCCCCGCGCTTTTTTCATTACACTGCCAATTTATTAAAGCATACATGGTATATATGTAAATGCTCCGAAAGTTTCCACGCAACTACGCTTGTCTCATGTATGGTAATGTTGATTACATACATCGATGATGGCAGTAATTTGAGCAGAAAAGCAATAAAATTAGGAAAGCTTTCTATCTTACTTTCAAACATACATGCTACTCTTTTCTTCGATCTCTTTTTCGAATTTCATCTCGTTTATTGCTGTTTTTGTCAAAAGTGATTCGTCGGAAATGAAAGAATGGAAAATAAAACAATTGAATTGTATTTGAAAATCAATGTCGCGTCAAAGATAAGAATAACGATGAATAAAGAATTACGATATTTTTAATACTCTATAAATACTGGTTTGATAACAAAAATAATAAAAAATGAAGGTATGAACACGAGAAACTTTCTAAACAAATCCAATAAGATTCAAAATTCATGTTCATATAAATTCAAAAGACAGTAGAGAAATCAACTAAATCATGAACGTATCTTGAGTATCGTATAATAAAAATAAGTTAAAAAATTTATTTAATGTACCAGCACAATACCTGCAATCAAGTTCGATGAAATATCATCAATAACAATCTCATTGCAAAGGAATTTTAAGAAAATGTATGATTTCTCATGACAGATTACACAACAACAAATACGGAATGTTTATTTCTTTTTGATTTCAATTCACATACTTGTGTAAGAGTGAGAAAAATTTTCTGTCTTCCTCAATGTCATATGAATCGGAAAGAATGAAAATCAATGAAGAGAAAATTTTCTCTTCCTTAAACTCATCTTATAATATGTTTCACCACGAAAAGGGAGGCGAAAGAATGAATATAGGATATTGAAAAAAGGATAAAAGTTCAAGATTTATGAAAACTTTTTTATTTGATGACTTTCAAAAATTATCATTTTTATGTTTGATATAGATTTATATCTTTTGAATAAAATGTTCAGTTTTATATTTTCATATGAATGTTATTGAACTTTTATTGATTCCTGATATTTGACTAAGTAAAAGTTTTAAAAAACTTACAATCTGCATTCAAAAAAATCAATAGTTGAATTATTTTCAAAATCAATATGTACGTATCATGTATTAAAAATGTTTTGAAACAATTCTTCAATTCAATTAAATTTTAATCTCTTTACAGATTTTTTTTTTGAATTTTCTTAACAAAACCAAATTGCACCACACCCAAATGAATTCTTTTTAATGATTATCAATATTGAATATTCTTATTACTTATTTCTCATCAATACATTTTTTCTTTCAAAACAACATCATTACGACATAAATCATTGAACGTCAGACGAATTCAAGAAAAAAAAAATAAAATTGAAATTTCTTATTTGAAAATTTTTCTTTCACGTATAATGGTAAAGATGAAAATTTTTCTTCGTCATAGTATTTTGTACAGTTCAATTACTACAATTCATTGCTATTCTAGATTTTTCATACAAACAGACGTATGCTTCTAAGAGTCGTCAAAGTTTACTCAATAAATTTCGTTTGTTTTGTTGATTGAACATAATACTACAGTCGATTTGAGATTCTATTTCATATATTTAGTAACATTCGACCCGCATTTACAAGCAATCAGATCATTTTCATTTTCATTCTTTATTCCGATTTTTTTTTTACTTTATTTTATTTTCATCATCAGAGAAGAAAATTATACTGAAAATGTAAGGTAATATTGCCAGCAGCAGGCTTCGTACAATTATATTAATGGTTGCGTGGTTGCAACAAATACATAAGTAAACTTTTCCATCGAAAATCATGTACGAAATACGAGTTTTAATTTCTATTTTGAAAAAATTCTAATTTAGCTAATAAAGACTTTAAAAATAAAAACCAATGAAATTTTCTAAAAGAGAAATGTGTAAATTAAATTTGCTATAATAAAACAATACACTTGACTCCTTTTAAATTTATTTAATGTCGTTTTCATAGTTCTTTATGTTCTAAGTAACAGCAAAAGTTTTTCTCTTTAAGATACGGCAATGAAGAAAGTAAAAGATGAAGAGGAAGAAAGCAGAAAATTTAATAAATAACGTGTTTACGTTTCCGTAAAATAATAAATTCATCCGATCACTTTTAATAGGTCTGTTAATTCTCAAGAGCAAAAAGTTGTAGCACATAGAATAATGAAAATTTCTAGGGTGGAAATATTCTGTAATGGGTGCGAGGACAAACGACAATTTTTGGAATTGAAAAAGAGAGATACATTTGGAAAGAATGGTGGAAATGGAAGGGAATATCAAAAGAACTTTTGTCGGGGTGAAAATTCCACAACTGGCAATAAACTTTTCCTGAGCTTCTCTCTCTCTCTCTCAACACTTTAATGAATTTTGGGTGGATGAATCTTGCCGTTCCTCTCTTCTTTCTCATGGCAAGGGCGGCAAAAGATTTATTGTGTACAAATTTTTCCTCCTTTTGTTGTTACTATTATATATGTATGCTTTTTCTACAAAAAATTTTATTCCATTTTAACAAGGGTTGCTCGCTTTTCAATCAGCAAGTTTTGGGATTAATCTTCACTTAATATCTATTAAATAGCTTTCACACTAATTTTTGAATTTCTTTTAAAACTTTTTCAATGCGTTGAAGTTTAATGAGGATTGTTATAAAAAGTTTAAATCATGATACTTCATATCCTTCTTATCATTTCACCTTTATACTTTTCTGGCCCCTTCTTATTTTCAAATAAATCTTTTTCATATTTTTAATATATATTTAAAGTGCTGTATTTAAAATTCTTTCCCCTTTTCTCCTCAAAAATAACTAAACGGAACAAAAAGGAGAAAAGAAAATTGAATTGAATGACTGAGAAACTTATTGAGCATAAAAGGTTAGCAAACTGAGTATGAAAACTTTGTTGTTGATATTTAAAATTGATTTTACATTGTATTGTGCGTTCTTCTTTAAGATTTGTCTTTTAACTGAAAAAGGTTTTTATATCTTAGAATACTACCATAACAGATTTATCAATAATGTTTAACTTTAAATTGTGATAAAAAAAAAAATCAAACTTACCCTAACACTTTATCTAATAAACTCTAACTTTTCGTGTTTTGAATTTATTTTTCATTTACGCACATGAGAGCTAAATTAAAATGAATCAAAGTTGATGTCTTTAGTTGAAGCAGGAACGACCCCTAAAAAGAAATAAAAGGAGAAGAAAAATCAGGCAGGAAAAATTGCCAAGATATAAATGGAGTATAAATTTATTTATAAATTGCATTCTTATCTTTAAATCATGACATATAAGACCATAAAAGTCTTTATTATAGACACTTTCACATAATATTATAACTTTTTTACTCAGCAATGTTGTACAAGAGCAGCAAGCAGTGACAATGGAAAAAAGAAAAAGAAGTTAAAAGCCTTGGAATGGAATGATATATCACTATATTCTACATTTTCATTCTTCGTGTTTTATATAGTACATATAAGGTAAAGCATGGATGGAGGTGCACTTACGTAATATATGTAACAATATCAGGCACTTTTTACTGCTTTTTTATATTATCTTTATTCTATTCATCTACAATAGCATACAAGTACCTAACTCTAATAATAATAATAAAAAATAGTAGGAGTAGTACGAAAAAAAGGAAATTTTTGAGTACATCGTACCACAACCAATGGTTGTGACTTTAAACATTACATCATGATAACTTCAGACACTTATTTATTATGGGTGACAAATTTTTAATGTTTACATTCCCATTTATTTGAAATCATAAATTTTTTTCTTTTCTCTTGTTTTTTTTTAGTTTTTGATATTTTTTATTTAAGATTGTAAAATGAAAATTTGAAAAAAAAATCCTAATTTAAAAGAATAAATGTTAAACTACAAAAATTGTCAAAGGAATTTCTTTCTCTGTACAATACTTACTAAAACATAGCATATGTCTGTATGAAATAATAAGAACGATCTTAATATAATTTTTTTCTACAAGGATTATTGCCTGCTATTATTTGTAATGCTAGCATCGTTGCTACTGTTTCTGACAACGCGAAAAAGGAAGTAAGAAAGGAAAGAGATATGAGATACGTTAATCTTAACCTCAAAATCAAAAGAGAGAAAATGTGCTGGTCTTGGTTATGAAAACAAGTTAAAACGTTTATTATATGATTTATCGTGCATCTTAAGAAAGGATGAGTGGAATGAGAAAAAGAAAAATTATATGTTGGGAATAAATGTGCTTTTAAAGTTAAGAAATGGAATCGTATATTATTGTAAAATAGCTTGACTTCAAGTGATTTCTTCTTGAGTATGTAGAGTTTTTTGGATCTGAAACCTTAATTTAATAATTTTTCTTCTATCTTAATATCTTTAAGGAGACAATTTTCTAATTAAAGAATTGCATTTGTTATTTTTTTAAAAATAATTTAAATAAAAAACTAAAATAAAAAAACATTGAATTGAATTGTAAATGTTAATCACCTTTCTCTCTCTCTACATTCTTAATTAAGACAAACATAAAATGTTAAAAAGCATAAAATTATTCCTTAATACGTATGCTGCCCAAGAGCATGAACAAACAAATAAACGATAATAGCTAGTTTTTGTCCATAAAATATGAAACTAATTTCTTTGCTCAAGCTTTCTCTTTTCCTATTTCAGGAGGTAGTTACGGTCTGTGCACATTTCAAATAAGATGTGAAAAAATTATTCTGTTACTACTTTATCATGAATGCATTCACTAACTGTGTAGTCTATGATTTTATATGTTTTGCAATAGTTTGTTGGTTTAAATGGTCAGTCAATATGGAAAGAAGTAAGATAGAGCTAACGATTTGATATGTTGAACATTTAATTGTATATAAACGTGTTATGATACTGCTTTTATCCGCTTCCGATTGTTGTATAAAAATAAATGCATCTCTATGTGTGAGACGATAGTAAGCATAAGTTTAGCGTAGTTCAGATAAAATAAAAATTTGAAGTAGGAGGAAAATTAAAAAAATTTTGTATTCTGCTCACACGTCTTTTGTGTAGATATTCCTCTCATTCCATTCGTTCACATGCATCGTCCGTGTTCTTGTAAGCAACATCTGATGTATTTTAAACAGAAAATTTTTTCATCATTGCAATTGCTCTTTATTGTACTACTCAGTGAAGGAAGAAACTTTTAGCACTCTATAAAGTCTAAGTTTTATGATGTTTACTCTATCTCAATTGGAATTTCGTCTCAAGTCAGAATGCAAGCTTTTTCTGAAAAAGCGACGTGCGATAAACTAAAATTTTTATTTTTGTACTTAAACAGGAAATGAAAATGGAGAATTTGTGATGCAATTTTAAGGCACATAACGTTTTAATTAATTTTCTTTCATCGCAGATTTCAAGATGCATCAGAACGAAATGAACGTCATTTAATGGCACAAGAGGAATTAAATTTTACGTTCGCAATCTTTTGCTTTTCTAAGGAAATGAAAAACAATGCGGTGAACATGTGGATGCATTAAAATCTGACGATTTTACTCAATCTTGAAATTGATCCTTACTACTTGAACAGGATGATAAATTGAAATGTATATTATTATTTTTTATTTTATTATTGCAAAAATAAATGAAAAATCCGTTCATGATTTTATTACAATATTTTTTTTAGTAAAGGGGCCGTTCACTTATTACGTAACGCAAAAATTCGGATTTTTTACCCCCCCCCCCCTTGCCAGGGACAGTCAACGATCAATGATCGTGATCGACATGATCGTGATCGCAAAATACGATCAAAAATCGATCAGTGATCGATCGATCAATTGATCGCCTCGATCAAAATCATTTCTGATCGAGACGATCAAACGATCGTCGATCAGTTGATCGATTTTGATCGAATTTTTTATCGATCATTCGATCAAAAAATCAAAAAAAGATCGTGATCGTACGATCAATTTCGATCCTTGATCGCTCGATCAGTGATCGATTCGATCAAAACATGATTTTGATCGAGACGATCAATTGATCGAACGATCAAAACTTTTACTTTGATCGAGGCGATCAATTGATCGATCGATCATTGATCGGTCGATCATCGATCATTTGATCGATTTTCGATCAAATTTCAGATAAATGATCGAAAAATTGATTTAATGATCGATAAACATTAATAAATAAATTAAATCTAATCAATGATCATAAGAGTACTGTAAAAAAATGTCTTGAACGAGAATTTTTAAAACTAAAGTATTGTAGGTTGCATTATCTAAATTAAATTTCAAGTTTGAACTCAAATTTGCTAACTGAATCTCAAATTTGTGCTGGTTAAAGCAACATTTTCTTGTTTGATATCGTTTTCAATACAAATTAAACGAAAAGTTCCAAAAATTAGGAAATAAAATTGAAATACAATTCTCACACTGTATTAGTCAAGCATTATTTACTACAAGTTTTTTTAAAAATTACTAATTTGTGACCATAAACGGTAACGCTTTTTTCTTAGAAGAGAATTTCAAGAAACTATTGCATACAATATAATATATTTTTGTAAATTAAACGAGATTTAAAATTATAGTAATGAAAATATTGCTAATAATGAAAAAACTTTTAGAATCCAAAATGTTTATTGCAGAATCTTAATTTTCGTTCGAATCTTAGTTTTTGTTAATAGTGTACAGTTTAATGTATAGTTTTTATTTACGCTAATTTTTTTTCTCCACCTTATTTTGTAAACACACAAAATATTATTTTTATTTATAATAAGAACCATATTAATTCTGAGCATCAAATAAAACTTACTAGAAAAAAAGAAGTTCAAATTTTTAATAGGATCTTTCCATACAGAATTTCCTTTAAATTTGATTCAATGTATATTAATTTCTAATAGTTTTTTAAAGAAAATAATGAATATAATATTATGATTTAGAAAAAAAAAATAATTAAGAGCTAGATTTCTTTCTACTAAAGGAACTAAAAAATTTGAAGGGATTTACTCCTTTTAAAAGGAACTTTTATTATTATTTATTGATTATTAATTTATATTTTTTTTCACCTTCGAACTTTCGATCATTGATCGACGATCGTTTGATCGACGATCAATTGATCGGTATTTTTGATCGAATGATCGACGATCAATCGATCATATTATGAGAAAATGATCGTGATCGTGCGATCATTTTTCGATCAGTGATCGATCGATCAATTGATCGCCTCGATCAAAGAAAAATTTCGATCGTTGATCAATTGATCGTCTCGATCAAATTTGTTTTCTGATCGAGTCGATCAATTGATCGATCGATCACTGATCGAGTCGATCAACGATCTATCGATCTTTTTCTCAAAATATGATCGATTGGTCGTCGATCATTCGATCATAAAAAATCGTTTGATCGAATCGATCAATTGATCGTTCGATCATTTGTCGATCTGATCGGCGATCACCGATCACGATCAAACAGCGATCAATTGATTGACCCTGCCCCTTGCGTAACGTTTTTAACAAAAGAATCAGTTGCGAGAACAATAGACTGTAACAAACTCTCGACCCCTCCCCCCCCCCCCCTCAGAGCGTTACGTAATAAGTGAACGGCCCCAAAGTATTCTTTCCAATAAAGTAAACCGAAGATTCTTATGGACTCAAAAAAAGGCCATAAAATTCAAAACATAAAACATATCCTCAGGAAAAGAAGGTCAGAAAAAATATACTTAAGAATGATGAGAAGCTGATGTTTTGGTAACTTCCGCAGGCTGATGAGGTCAATATCAAAAATAAAGATACGTTCAAGCAAGAAAATGTTTTGAAATTTGGAGAAATTTTTTGAGTGGTTTTTCCTTAAGAGTCGTTCACTCATGATGTTCAATTTTTAGGGGTGGGGCGATCTGAGGCTATGTGACAGTTTTAAACAATAGAATTTTTTGTATAAAAATTTTGTGACAGAGGGGGAAAGGAGGTCTAAAAATCCAAGATTTTGATGGACGTCATAAGTATATAGCTCCTTAACTTGCAGCATATCTTTCTTAGAAATAAATTTGATACAGTATGAAGGAAAATTTCACTAATAAAAAACTTTAATATTTTGATTATTTTCATATTTTTAAAACATTTAAATTTTAAGTTAGATTGGAACTGAATAATATTTTATATTTTCTTTTAGAAATTTTTTTAAAAAAAATTCATTAAAATACAATGAAAATGCACAACTTATCTAAAATTAAATCTTTTTTTTTATTTCAAAGCTTTTCTCATTCTCACTATTCGTAATACTGTATTTCTTTTTTAACGGTACTGAGTGAAAAAATATAATAATTCTTAAGCATAAATGTGAATTTAAATTGTACGAGATTTATTGCTACTGCATAAAATTTCTCAAAAGATTTTAACAATTGCATAAAGTGAAGAAAAATTTATTCAGCTACTTGAAAGTTTTTTCTTTATGATAAGAATGAAACGCGAGTGATATAAAAAAAAGGCAAATGAAAAGGCAGTTGAGTTGATAATGAACTGATCTATTATGCGATTTGCGTTTTCACATCTTCGTTGGTCTCCGTTGCTCTCTTTTCTCTTCTTTTCTCTATGAAGAATAAAGAAATTAAAAAAGAATGTTTTATACAAAGAGGAAGAAAGAATTTCACTCTATATTCAAGGGAGCGTATAGAATGGATACAATCAAGTGAACGTCTCTCATCAGCAAAGGCATCTCTCATGAGATAATAAAAATGTGGCGTGAAAATTACAGTGTTTTTGCTATTAAATTATCAAATGGATGAAAAACTTTGTCATTTTGCATTTTTTTACTACTAACACTCTAAAGCGACAGCCGCAAAGTGCGGATGACAAAGCCAAATTTTTTTTGCTGCAAAAATTTCCTCCCTATTCCATTTTCCATGCACAGAATGATAAATTTTGTTTTAAATAAAAAAAAAAAATAAATAAGTGAGAAAAAAATCCAAGTTTTATCTCCAAAAAATGTATAAATTTCAATTAATGAAAAAAAGCTGGCATTTTATCTGCTGTAAGAGGAAAAAAACGGAAGAAATGAAACATTCAAGGATTCTTATTCATTTAGACATACTAAAATGTGAAAACAAGGAGAGAATCAACGGAAAAGACTCTCTGCGGTTGGTGAGCGCAAGCAAGCATGGAGTATGAATTTTTTCCTGGTTTATTATGATTTTTGTTGAAGCAACATCATTACATTGTTTTTACTACAAACCCCGAAGCTAATTAGTTTTTGCTTCACTCAACTACTACTTGCTCGGTTGGCAACAGTATATGCACAAAACATAGTAGAAAAAGTTAAGTAACTATCCAGCAAAAATGAGCAAAAAGTTGAAATGAGAGGAATAACAAAAAAATATTCATAATAGAGCAAAAAGACAAAACTTTTTCCTATCCAAAGTGATTTTATTTCCATATACATACATACAGTTGTGCTCTTAGCAATACTAAAAAGTGTGAATTATAATAATAGTTTTAATGTATATTGAAAAACCAGAACAGGAAGAATAGTGAACATTATGATGGCTTTGACTCAGAATGAGCTTAACAGCTTATTCTCTCCATGATATTAAAACGTTATTTCATTCATTATCATTTCCTCAGTATTTACATAATGTAATTTTTTCATATTATTTTACGTCCGATTTTATTAAAACCACCTGTAAAAATTTTCATTATTTTAAATCATTAGACAATTGTTTTCATGATTTTCAATTTAGTGATTCTATATATTTAAAAAAATAATAACTCATTGCAATGAGAGGCATATCAACAACCTAAATCACGCTGTCTAGTCTAGAATTAAATTATTCAGAAATGAATTTTTCGCAAATGTTCTAAATATATTGAATATCCTGAATATAATGGCATATAGGCAAAAAAATAATAAAACTCTAACCATTTTATCGCTCAAAAATCACAGCTGCATGCATCGCTAATGAGTTTCTGAGAGATTGAAATAAATCTGATGATGTTGCAAATGTTGTCATAATCTATTAGCTTTTGCCTATTTTAGTTTGCAACAAAATCTAGTTGTTTTGAAAACTTAATTTATTTGTCGATGTTTGTGTGAATATTGGATGTATGTTTGGTAATATATTGAAACTGTGTTAGTATTATACAAGAAATTTACTCATAATTTATGATAACAGCATATAAAAACGTGCGACAATCTATATTCTATCAATATATCGAGAATAAGGTGCAACCATAAACATAAATTTCGCAAAATTGTTTTATATCGAACATTCGAAAATAACATAATCAATTATTTATACACGGAATTTAACAATAAATGCATTAATATTGTTAATTAATTTACATAAATCATTAAATTATGCAACAAATTGGATGACATATAATTTTTTTTTATTGTTGTTGGAATACAATATGAATGGGGAGATAATAGAGCTTGTAAAATGTCATCTATTGCTGAAAATTGCATTTCAGCACTTCGATAAATTCTAATTATTGATTTTGGCCATTGCAATAACGACATTTTGTGAAATTTTTATTGCTTGTCATTTGTGTGAATTTTAATTAAATTCTCTCTATAATTATGAAATGACGTAAAATAATTTAAGGTAAATGGGTTAAATAGTTTCAAATTCAATTAAATTTGTTAAAACCATAACACTTCAAAATGTATCAACTTCATGTAATCCCAATTATTTAAAATTTTTAAATAGTTTTCTCTAACATTGTTGAATGAGTTTTTCAAAAAAATCATTAAAATCTTTCAAAAGAAATAATTTCTTGGTATGACACTAAAACGTATGTATTGATAATTTATTATATTTTACATACACAAAATTGCAATGCAACCAAAGAAATAGTAGAGATTTTGCAACTATCATATTGTGGGCGTTAATAAATAATTTGTTATGCGTTTTTATCGCTTCATTTTCATTTGACACAAATTCTCATGTGTTCTGCCCTCAAATATTGTCAGATTTATATCATTCTTCTCAATATGCTGACACGATTTTATGTTTATAAATGTATTTGGATTTAATATCTTTTTATTATATTTTCAAATGTTGAGAGTGAAAGAAGAAGAAGAAAAAAAGGAAAATTGAAATGTTTTATGCATTAAGGCGCAATTCCAAATGGATTATTATCTCTTCAACACAACACGAAAAAAGAGGTTTTTACGATTCAATTCATGAATTTTGTGTGCTTTCGTCGCCAACAAATTTGAAATTCCACACAGATCATAAGAATATAGAAAAGAGCAAAAAGATGCGTATGTGAATTTTATGTTTGGAACATCACAATTGGTTTCGGGATAAAATGTTATGGAAAATTTTGCTTCTTCTGTATTATAAATTTTCGTGTATATCATCCATGAGATTGAATTTATACAGATACAATCTGCTATAAAAATATACTTTGACTTTTTGTATGTTCCCTAACTTTTAATACTCTTTATGCATAAACACAATTTCGTGTATTTATACGAAAGAGTGCTGAATATAACAAATATTAGCCAATAAATCATAATAATAAACCTGTCATAGAAAAAGAATAGAAAATCTAATATTTACGTAATCCACAATTTTATATCTTTTCGTATCGTTTTCTGTATCCCCAACGAGTGCGAATAAGAACTTATTTTTCGAACTTGGTACACTATTTTTCGAACGCGGGAAAAAAAATTTAAACCAAAAAATTCCGTTAAAACTTGTTTATCATTTAGTGAAGAATTAATGCAACATTAATTGCCTATTTCATCACAAAATGAAAAAATTTTGCATTATCTATCATTTTTCATCTGTCATTAATCACTATTTTGTCAAAACTTACTTTTTCTTGAAATTTATTTTCGAAAATTTTTGTAAACAAAAATCTTTGTTTACATTCGATACGAAACTAAAAATTATTCAAAAAGTGATTAAATTTCATTTGGAATATAGTTTAAATTGATGATTTTAGTTATATAAATGTAAAACAATCGATATTGACTAATAACAAAACGTTAAATGTATTTATATTGGAGATTTCTTTAATAATAAATTTAACAGAATTTTCGAAAAATTTTCGCAATTCGTTATAAAAAATCCAAAAGTTTTCAAATTTTTCGAAATCAACTGCTTCATAGTCTGTTCGCACTCGTTGGCTGTATCCTTTACTGTTCATAATCTTTCTCTATTATTACATCCCTTGTTTACGATTCTTTCCTATTGATGATTCAAGAAAAAATAATAATGGAATGCAATGAAAAATTTATACATATGTTTTAAGGTGAATATATGATGTTAGAAGAATAATGTCTCATAATTTATCTTTGACGACACTTGAGTCCTAACATACATAAATTATATATATTGCCATCACCTCTTTCTTTCTGTCTGTCATGTATGTATGTATTAAATTCAAAAATTGGAATTTTACCATAAGATTTTTTTCTTTAACATATTTTGAGAGTTTCAGAGAGAATCAGACGAAAGGAAAAAATGTGAAATAAAATTAGAACAAAATAATTTTTACATGCAAAATAATTGTCACTTAACAAGAAAAAAAAATAAAAATATCAATAAATGTTGAAAATAATTTCTCCAACTCTTTTTATTTTTTCAATTTTTTGCATTTTTTATGTGATACTTAAGTAATAAAAACGGGCAAGTTACAAAACTGTGAACACATGTGAAATATAGAGAGAAATTTTTTCATTTCCGTATAAGGGCAAATCTATGAATGAAGGGAACTGAAAAATTTTCCTAAAAACTTTTAAAACTGTTTTTTCTCAAAGATTACTCAGTTTAGAGCATCATTTTCTTGCTTTTCTTTATGTTTTCAATGATATTTGATAACAAAAAGAAGTTAAAAGTTAAAATATTGCATTTTTAAGTTGAAAATATGCTGTGTGTTTTGCAATAATCGGTTAAAAAGTTGACTCAGAAACGCTATTTTTGCTTAATTTCTCAATGATTAAGCATTTTTAATTAACATTTTAAGCGTTATTTAAAAGTGTTAGTAGGCGAAAATATATTTTAATGATTCCTATTATTTAAAAAGCTGTATTTTCACGAAAATTTGGATTTAAATTTTTTTTGACTTTTTATAAAATTGACTCAGAAACACTTTAAAATTGAAATAACTTTTTAACAAAGCAACTTACAAAACATATTAAATGTGAAAATTATAGTATTTTGATGACTTTAGTAGGAACAACTTCTAAAAGTTGTTCATAATGCGTCATTTTAACAAATTTTATGAATTTACATTACAACATCAAAAATTTTATTCATAGATTTGCCCATAAAAAGTTCCTTACAAATGTAACAAATGTGAATTTCCATAAAATACACAAAAACTTTACTCATGCATGCCAACATCTGCCACAAAATAGCAAGAAAAATTCAACCAGAAATATAAGACATTGTGAGTAAAGAAAAGAGACATCGTAAAGTGATATACATACAAGCATATATTAAAGTTGATCAAATTCAGATCAACACTGAGTAACGAGAAAAGAGAAGCTTAACACTTTTAAAAGTGAGGCCTTTTCACAAATAGTAACTTAAAAAAATCATATATTTATAAGAAAACAAAACACAGAAAGAAAACTTGGAAATCCTTTTTTACCATGTGCCTTTTTACCAACAACATAAAGAAAGAGCAAAAACTTCTTTACTTCACTTTCCTCTTAAAGTGATGATTTTGAAATGATAAATGACTTTTTTGTGTTCTTTTATAGTCCTTCACTAAAAGATTCTTTATTCATTCATTCTCCTTTTCCTCATATGTCATTTTATTCCCTTTTAGTGACATAATAATAATATAAGAAAAAATAAAGACTGAATGAATGCTTTCATTCATATACAGAGTTTTATGTAAATTTGTATCTTTCTTAAGCTAATCTTTTTTTTTCTTAAATTGTTTTAAATTCTTTAATGTGCTTAATACAAAACTTCAATTTCTTCTCTAAAGCTTTAAAAATGTAAACAAAAATAAATTAAAATAACAAAAAAAAAATCTTCACTAAAGAAGGATTTGCAAGAAAGGTTTTAATAAAATTTATTTTTGTCATCGTTATTTGTCACTTTGTTGAGTTAAACTTTTTAAAACGTAAAATGAAAAAAAAAGAATTATGCGCCTCATCTGAATTATGCTAAGAGATGAAAATATATTACAAATGAGACATTTCGTTGGCAATGTCATTATCATATGTGAATATATATTTAAGCATATAGACGTAAATAAATTCTGCCAAGAAAGTTTAATCAAATTAAACTTTTTGAAAATTAATGTCGACAGTTTTGGAAAAAAAAATGTGTAACAGTAGAGTTCGTTGCATGAGAAGTGATAAAAAATAAGAGATAATGAATTAGATAGCAAGGAATAACGATACATGATAAAAAAAAATTTCAAGCTGCAATAGTTTGAAATGCTCTTTTCATCAAATTCATTGTCTTTCTGTAACAGACAATTCTTGTATATATGTTACATTCATAGTTCAAATACAGAAGCATGTCAATGGATGAAAACAGCATAATTTCTGTATAAATCATTTTTGCTTATTCTGTCTCTTCTTCACCATCATTTTCGCAGATTTCTGATTGATCTTTTTACAATTCACACAGTTATTGTGGTATGAGAAAAAAAGTTTGATTTTGCTCGTCACTCTGCCAAAACCTTTTCATATACACGTAGATATCGATTCAAAATGACATTTCTACAGTGTGAATTACATGACACGACACTCTACATTTTCAACCTCATGCTTCGTATATATACATACAAACTTTTTTTTTTTTTAAAAAAAAAAAGAATTCAATTCATTCTCTTCACATGATGTGTGATGGCTTTTCATATATTTTCGTGTAGGAAGTAAAGGAAAAATGATGAGGAGGAAACAAGAAGAGGAAAGGAAAACGATAAGACATGGGGTGAACATAAATCAAAATTTATTACAAATTATACTCGATTTTGAAATATTTATGAGTTGACTTGAATCGATTGCGACGGGTAAAGTCTACCCCATCGACATAATCCTGACACTTTTTAATTCATTCCTTGTTACTTTTCTAATGAAATAAAATTTCTTTTATATGCCCTCACTTCTTCAATATTGGATTGACAAGTTTTGCTCCAAATCATGAAGGAGAACGTTGATGATGACGGCAAGATTTATAATAAAAAAACAGCAAAAGCAATAACGATGATTCTCAAAGTTTTTTTCTCTCTCTCTCTCTCTCTTTTCATCTCTCTTCATTATACCGTTATTAATATTATTATTACTGTCATCATTTGATTTAAAATAAGATGCGATGAAAAATGAGTTATTTTCACAATGAAAACTTTTTGTAGCGGAAGTTTTTTTTTTTTTGTCATTATTCTAATTCAAAACATTAATAGACAACATCAAATAAAGTGATTGAAAAAGGAAACAAAGAATGACTTAAAGTAAAAAAAAAAAACTTTAAATGTCATAACTGATATTAATGATCTAACTTTAGAATTGATTTATGTTTTTTAGATTCCAAGAACAATTTTTCTCATAAAACTTTGACATGGGTTAACAGGATTATAGTTATTTCTCCTAATTTTTCTATTAATTATCTGTAAAGCGTTTCAAAGAAAACTGAAGCGATTTTTTTGTCATACTTTCTCGTATATTGTTCACTTGTATTGGCTCAGTAAAAAAAGATAAAAAAATCTGATAATTATGAAGATTTTAAAATAATCGGATGCTCTTTTTTGTTGTCCAATTTTTTTTTATTCTATCGCTAAAGCTAAGGTTGGTTTAAAATAAAAAAGGAATTTAAGTTATATTCGAATTAATTATGATTAGGTTTTAATTTGAGAATGTTTTCAATCAACCAATGAAATATTTTCGCATTAAAGCTTTTAAAAAGAGCTATAAAATAAATTCAAAAATTAATTCTCAAATGTTTAATTAAGAGAAAAGAAAGAAGATAAAATTAATGAAGCTAAACTGACAGACAGTAATGAATTTTTCTTGAAGTTTTCAACTAGAAATTTTTCTTTTCTTTATTTGTTCATTTGTATTCATTATATTTTGTAGAAAGCTCTTAGCGAAAAGAGATTATGGGAGAATATATCTAAATAATGTTTAAAGTATATGAAAAATAATTTTACAGTAAGATTTTATTGCAATTAATCCAATTTAATTTCTGAATATAATCTACAATTTCACAAAGAAAACTTAATTAATCAATCTTTTTTATATGTATTGTAGCATAAATTATAAAAGCAAGAATATCATTTGAATAATTTTCAATCATCCCACCAAATTAATCTTAATCTTTCCTATTTTAATTTCCCCAAACTGAATAATTTAACATCAGATATGTTGTAGATTTTAATCTATCCCTGCGGTCTGGAAAAAATTAAACGTTAAAGAAAATTGATGCAAAATGAAAAAAGAAACGAAAACACAAAAAAAAAATCAAATGAGAAATCGACAATTAATTTAACTTTTCATGACTAAAGATTAATATTTTTTTGTTCTCATTTTAATGGAAATTAATGGTTATTTAATTTTCAAGCGTGTAATTTTGGATTTGAATTTCTAAAGAGAGATATCTTAGTACCATCACTTTTCACAAATCAAAATTGAGTTTTTTTTAAATAAATAAATGAAAGAAAAAATGAATGCCAATTTCAGTTATTTTTAATTAATTTTACGAAAATATGAATAATTAGTAATAAGCAATGAGTAACAACAAATATTTGCAAAAATTAGTTAAAAGTTTCATTATCATACACATGTTTTTATCACTCATATTTTCATTAACAATTTATTAGTTTTCTTTTCTTGCTGAATTTAAATTGAAATTCTATAAAACAATATAATTGAATAATTCAAAATAAAATTCCTTGAAATCTTTAATAATAATTTAATTTTAATGTTTTCAATTTATATTAAGTTTAACTACATTTGCGAACACATTATTTGATTCCTAATTATGAGCTAATTATCAATCAATTGAAAATTTCCATATTTTCGAATAATCTTTGGCTGTATTTATAAAATAAACATTTGCTATCTAATTTCAACTTGATTAGAACAATTTCACATTTCATTTAATTGCTAATTGATGTTGATAGCTTTACATTCAATCAGGAAATTTTCTTGAAAAAAAGAAAACTATCATAAGCGTTAAACCTTTATTGATTGAAATTATTACGGTTATTTGAATGCAAATGTAGTCAATTCTATGTGGTTTAAGACAAATACACACTTTTGAGAAAGAATTCTAAATACCAATCAGAAATGAAAAATAAAGTTTTAGTCAGTCTTATTTCGAAATTTGGTATCCTAATTTTCAGAGCAAGGTATTTCTATAAGCTTGTTAAGCATTTCTCTACATCTTCATTATAATAACGAAAAACTTTTTTTCATTTTATTTAAATTTCTAATTTTACTTTTTATTTATTTTTTATGGAAGATGGAAAGCTATTCATAGGAAAGTCCTAAACTGAATCGCTCTCAAACTATTCGCAAACAAGCAATTTTAAAGTTTCTCGTCAAAATGTAAAGAGAGCTCCTTTGTGGTAAATTTGCAAATGCAAAGTTTTCGAAATTCATTTTGTGGTTTGCCATAGAAAAACTTCATTTTTCATTTTTTCTGTTTTGCTTGCAATTTCTTCCTTATTCTGTAAAATGTTGAGCAATGTTGAGGAAGAGTAAGAGAGGCAAAGGAAGGTTGGAGTACAAAAAACTTTTTTTTTATAAAACATTTTACTCGAGGCAAAACCAGAAAATTAAGAGATTTTCATGGAGAGCAATTCGGATAGAAAGGAAGAGAAATGGATAAAAAGAGTTTTTTCTTTTTTTTGAAAAAAGTTGATTGAGGATTTAATGTGATTTTAATGAAAAAATGTAGTTAGTTTCTAAAGTTCATGATGTTGGCGGGAGAGCTTTTAGGTTTAATTTAATTATCAATAAATTGATGTCGTACCTATAAACTCAATATATTGATTATATAAAATTAATTAATTTTTGAATGAATATAAGTTATTGGAGCAGAATTGACAGCAGCAAAAAACAGCACAAATTAATTTGATTGATTTTGTTGAAATTTCGAAGTTTGTTGTATGATGAATCTGATGAAGAAAAAATTATAAATTTTACATGAGTTCTCTTATTAACTGCGCAATACTTCTCACGGGTTAAATTTTTAATTACTTCTTAAATGATTTTTTCCACCAAACAAGATTGTTTAAATTAATTTTCAGAATGGTTTGAAATTTTCTACAAGCCGTTACATGAACGATAACATAAGTCATTTAATGAAATGTATCTTCATAATAATTTTTATGTTTCGTGTTCACTTTCATTTTACACAATATCTTTTTTCTCCTTTCACACCATAATCGTTTACTTATTCAATTGAGTATAACTAAATGTGACAAACTTCAACATAATAAAGTTCATGGAAGAGAAATGCTTCCAATTTTTCTTTCTTTATCGTTTCGTGTTCGCACTTGATGCCATAAATTAATTAAAAGGCATGGAAAATCCCTCTAATTACATTCATATTACGACCGCTTTTCTTTATTTTCGCTTTTTTCCCTTTTTTTCATTCTTCTTCTCTTTTTCTTCAGCAGGCAATGCTACAGATTTTTCATTTTTTTTACTTCAAACAATTGTAAAGTACCAAAGCAGAAAAATTAATAATTTTCAAAATTTTCCTGCTTTAATATTTTTTGGTAGACATAAAATAAAAAAAATTACGCATTTATTGTTTATTTACATAAAAATTTAATTTAATTTGCTTCCATTTAAAAAACAGGATAAGTAATGTATTTTTTATTTTGAGTAAAATTGCTTTTATATCAGGTCTTAAAATGTGTTTAAATACGTTTAAAATACAAAGGAAAAAATTATGTTTTTTTTTTTTTGATGAATTTTCGTTCAGATAAAATTAAAGGTATTTAAACTTTCAAAACTAATTGTATAAACGAAATTACAAAAATATCAAGGACTGACATATTTAAAAACAAATATGTATGCAAATTTTTTTTTTAAAAAAAATTTAATTATAAAAATCTTTCATTCAAAATATTCAATATATCTATTATAATAATAAATTACATTTTAATTTAAAAAATTGACAATCTTTAAAAGTTATTGTTAATTTGTCTCAAAGGAGTTCAGTTCATTTTTCTCGCTTTGAATATTAAATGGAGCAGTAATTAAGGTTCATAATTAAATTCATATAACGATACGATGTAAATTTTATAATCATTATTATTAAAACCGTTCGTTGATGAATATTTTAAATACCTTTTGCAAATCGAGGAAAAATGATATTAAATTTTCCTAATTTAAATTTTTGTATCCAAAAAGAACTAAGACTAGCTTGTTGAAGTCTTGAAAACAAGAAGAAAGAAAATAGATTTACACAAACAGAATTTAATTGGTATAAAGAGACAGTAAAAAGTTGCGCAGATTTTTGATTGAAATGGAAAAAAAAAATATATATTCCTCAAATATTTAATTAACAAAAAAACAGACAGTAACTTTCAAAATATTTTTTAACTTTAGTACATGCTTACCTTTTAAAGATATAAAGTTAGTAGCAAAATGAAACTAGAGCGAGGAAATCCAAGTGATGCGTAACGTCGAGAAAGTTTTTCTTCTGCCGAATTTTAATAGGCTTTCATGCCTTCATCTCACTCACTCTAATAAGTTTGAGTTTATTCTTATTCTCATTTACAAATAGAAAGAGAGCTTTTTGTTTATTTTTGCAAGTAAAACAAAAGTAAATTTCACTGTTGAACGGAGGTGACTTTGGGTCTTCTTTTTTTATTACTGAATTTTATTTTTTCATGAGATAATATTTATGGTTGTCAATAATTTATATCATAGGACTATAAGTATAGATGTTTTTATATCAGATAAGCTAGGAAAATTGAGAAAATTTCTTCTCTTTTCTATTCTCCTTCGCTTTTGCTTTGACCAAATCAGATAACTGTGCCGGAAAGTTATTTTTATGGAAAATATTTTTTCTCTTCTATCTATCGCGTAATTTCCACTTAATTTTCCTTGTTTTCTTTTTTGTTATCAATTTGAAGTGAAAGAAGAAAAGTAGAGAAAGTGTAATAAATTTTAATTATAAACTTGGCCATTGCTCTCTCATTTTTTAGCTTTTCATTTTGAAACCATAAAAAATGAAACTTTTTTCTATATTTCATTAACGGTACACAAAAAATATTTAAGTAAGAGATGAGGGAAAAGTTTTTTTTTTCTCCTTTTTTTGGTTAAAATTTATGGACTGGAAAAAGTAGAAACTTTGTTGGCTGCTGTTTGGGATTCTCCTACTGAGTTTTTAATTCAATTTTGCACAAAAAATATTTGGCTAGAAGATTCAATTAGAAGTTCTCTTTATTCTTTTGAACACTTCCACATCAATTAATTGTAGCAAATAATTGTTATTATGATTGTTATAATTTGTTGGATTCAGTACCTTAATGTTTGTGATCACGTGAAGATATTAGACATATAATGATAATGATGATAGAGTACTAACAACGTACAAAATGAGTATATGACATAGAAGAGAATTTCTTCAACCTAGTTTTTCCTTAATTATTACGCAATCACATTTCACTAGAGTAGTCGTTCATATGAAACGGCAATTCAAATATATTCATTAGAAATTATGAACCACATAAAGTTATTTATTTTAATATATCTTATTCCTTCTGTTCTTCCTTTTCTCATCTATTTGTTGTTTGCCATTCTGTTAAAATATCATCGTACAATTTTAGCACAACACACTTGTCACCATCTCATATATTAACTAGTATATCTGTATGATTTTATATATGCTTTTGTATTGTCTTCTTATGAGAGAGAAATTTCATTAAATTTGATAATGGCAATAAAGTTTATACGATTCATTGCCAACTGCCTTTACTGTACATTAATATAAAACGTAATCCATTCCGGAATCATTAAACTATGCAATAGAGCGTAGTTCGGAAATGAAAGCATTCAATGGTAAGTTTTTTTTTCAGTTTTATTTCATCTGATAAAATTTATATATTTTTTTAATATTTTTTCATTTTTCCTTTCTTCTTTTCTATTTCCACTGTTGTCATGAACATAGAACCGCAAAAACTTTTCACATAAAATATTCATAAACAACTAAAGAAAAGAAACTTTACTTCCTTCTTCACTTGTATCTTGTAGCATCAACCGCACTTCCTGCTTACAAAAATGTTAATTATTGTTTTTTTTATTTTTTTTTAGTTTGTTTTAATTAGTGTATATGTACTTGTCCTAAAAATAAAATTCACAATCTGTGTTTTCTCTCATACAGAGAAATTACTCAAATACGAAAAGCCACAATATTGAGGGATTCTTACTTTTCAGTAATGAAAATATTTCCGAATACACAGAGCGCAAGCATAAATAGATCCGTTTTTGATGAAAGATAAATTCAAACTCAAGCATCAGCAAAAGTATTTTTCCATTCCCCTAATGAAATTCTTCTAGAGTACACAGCATCCACCGTATCTCTTTCTCAGGATATTTGCGAATATATTTTATAGAGGTTTTAGTGTCATGTAGAATCGCATTCAGAGAGAAGAGAGAGAATTTTCCAGTATTCATGATACACTTTATGTATAGTTCCTCTCTTTTTGTAGACTTTTTCATTATTCCTAATGTATGAATTTTAAACATTATTTTCAAACTCTTATTTGAATTTATTGAAAAAATCGTTAAATATCAGATTTAAGATGCAAATAAAATTAATTTTTTGAAATGAGGTTTTTTAAAAAAAATTCATAGAATTCCAATGAAGGTATTTTAATTTGATAATTTTTTGTTAAAAATTTTTATATTAATAATAATGTTTATATTTTAACTCATTTATTTTAGAACAATTTAAGCAAATATGTAGCTATTACCTCTAAATAAAAATTACCAATGTTAGATATACATTTTACATTTAAATTATTCTTAAAGATTCTTGATTAAATTGTTCTATGGATTGAAAAAAAATTTGATAGTCTAAAATCGGCTAAAATCATTAAAATTGCAAGTTTGATATTTGACTAATGAACGTGAATCGTCAGCAACTTAAAGTCAATAAATGATCGTTATTTCCACTTTATGTACGCTATTATTATTTTCTTAAAGTGTACAACATTTAAACTATTTCTTTCAATTAAAATAATGGAAAATGTCTCTGAATTTTCTGCAAATAATTGTATTTTCTTACTGTGCAGACATAAATTCATTATAAGCATTTTCTCATTCTGATATATACATACATACTTTGGCGAAAAGCTTGTCTTAATTAATGAAGCCAATCAAGTACTTTCGAGTACAGCAACATAGTAAATTTTTCTTCATTAACAGTAATTACGTCAATTTGTTGATAAAGTAAGATGCAATTGAAATACACATATGGTTGCATCAATCATTTATCACTTACACTAAAATTTAATTTTATATTTTAAATAAAAAAAAATTATCATCTAAATAATTGTTAGAATACTTAATTCAAAATAAAAAAAAAAAAAATTAAACAAAGTAATGAAAAAATTTGAAAATTTAAAACAATAAAATATTATTAAAAATAAAATAAAAAAATAATTATAATTATAATGGTTTTAAATTCAAACGTAATTAAACAATCTACGATATACAACGAACTGTAGGTAAGTATGTATTATCTTTAAAACAAGATGAATAATGAAGAAAATCATTCATGTGTGAGATGGAAAGGAAAATTGATATTTAATTAAATTCAAAATTTGCTTAAGCGTTCTTATTCGTTCAAGTGTTCTTTTACAACTACTTTATATACAAAATATAGTAATTTGCTTATACACTATAGAAATTTATTGCATGAAAACTTTTTGCAACCACCAATAAATAAAATTGAGATGAAAATCCTGCAGAATGATAAAATGGAAAATTGTAAATAAATTGGAGAAAAAAAAAATCTTTAAGATGCAAATCGAAATTCTCTTGTACAATGATACTGAATGAAAAATATAAAGAAATTTATTATACATGCTAAATGAGACGACAATATCTTTTATGAAACATTTATAATGTATAGTACTTAATAAGAGTCTTACACAATCTCTGCTATTGCAATGAGACAAAGGAGTAATGAAATAAAAATATCAATTCAATTGAGCTTTTCTCATTTTATTCAAAAATAAAGATTTTTAGTTTTGTAGAATCAAAAATTCTCCTGATATTTCTAATTAAAATAATTTTGCATAATTATTTATTGTTAAAGCTAGCTCACCAAATATTTTTTTAAAAAAATAAATAATTTAGAAATACAATAATTAAATTGCACTTACTTTCTCAACTTTCTATCATGAGATTTTGAAATATGCATTATTTTTAACTTCATACACATATGCATACGAAGACTATTGTAATGCCATGCAGTAGATTACTAAACAAAGCAAAAGGAAAATGAAAATTGTTGAAAGGGTGAGAAAGAGCATGAAAGTTTGCAGCCGTAATTTAGCAAGCAAACAGACAGCAAACTCATTTGAAAGATAAAGAAACTTCACACTAATTGAAAGGCAAAAGGAAAAAAGGAGAATGGAAACTGAGTGCTTACATAAAACTTTTTCATTTTTATCGAAATAGGAGAATAAAATCAAATGAATGAAGAAAGAAGAATGCAATCCTCTTAAGTAGTTTTTAATTTCGAACATCACTCAAAGTGCAAATTACTTTTTTCATTCATACCCATTCTACCTTTCTCACCTTTCACATTTAACATTTTTCATTCACCTCGCAAGAATAATCAAGGACGGTGATTCAAGTCATTTACAAATGAGTATATACAAGTGCAAATTTGTTTGATGATGATTAATGAACTTTTTTAATAATTTATTGAACCTTTTCCTCTCAAAACTTTTCAATTTCAGTCTTTCAAGGGCAATTCTTTGGATAAAATTTTGAAAATTTTTGTCAAAGAATCCAGTTTTTTCAAAAATTTTCCACTTAAACCTATCATGTTATTGTTGTAATTGATGTAATTTTTCATATTCTATCATATTTTCACTAACAAAGATCCTGAAAGTCTGTATTAATTAAGTTATTATGATTCTTTGATCAATAACTCGTTGACAAAAAATGGAACTTTTCACTTGAAGCATCCGAAGAATCAAAAATTAAAGAAAACTGCTGATTTTATGATAAAATGATTGTTATTGAGTAATGAAAAATTCAAAAATCTATCGATTGTATGCTTAACTTATTACTTTAACTCATTATCAAGAGAAATATTTCGATTCTTTAAAAAATTTGATCTGTCAACGAGTTATAAAAAAGCTTTTTTTCTTCCTAATCCATGCGAAAATACAGAATGTTGAAATGAAAATATTCGATTTTCTAATCAGAAACGCTGTTGTATTATGCATTAATAGGCTACTGACAACAAGCAATTAATGTTTTATCATTTAAAACAGTTTGAATCATTAAATAATGAATGAAAATAGCAAAATTGAAGAAAACATTTTTGTGAGATGAAGATAATTGACATCGGATTATAAAAGCTCTTTTTTCAAAAATTCCACTCATCCAAAGAATTGCCCTCAAACGTAATTGTTTTCGGAAAAGATTCATCATGAAAAATATTGTCAAGAGAAACTATCAACAGAAGAAGTTTTAATTTTGTCATGAAAAAGTGAATACTGTAAAAGCCATTAAAGTTTCGTAATAAATTATTTAAAAAAACTAAGCCTTTTTTATTTACCTATTTTTTCCCATTTTTTTTTTTTAACTTGCTACACATGAATGGTTTCAATTTGTTTCATTTTTTTTTTTAAAAATTGTATAAAGTGCATAAAATTTCTAAAATATTATTTTCTTTCAGCACATTGCAACCATTTGATTCTATTTTTCATGGATATCTCATGAAATTCTCTACATTCAAAATATATCAGATTTAATTTCTATTCGTTTTGTTTACTGAATTTCTTCATGTGAACATTCACAACAGGAAAATTTCATTCCTCTTGAATATAAAATTCAACATTGATTGGCATGTTGATTTTCTCTATTTCATGATATATATCCTTTGGTGCCCTTGCTGCCGCTGATGCTGTTATTGTCAGTTATTTGTGTATATATATATATATATATATATACATATACACAAAACATGCAGATACAACGCATGCATTCCGTCGGAGTTTATCTCAGAAACATTCATTTAATCATGACTCACAGCAATTTCCCTTTTTTACTGTTTATGTCAGTTTCATCATTTATGTCTCAATATGTATACATAGTTAGTTATCCGCATGATAACGCAATCTTAATCTAACAATGTTCGATTTTGATTACTTATGTTCCTTTTATTTCTTTCAAAATTTAAAGACTTATCACGAACAAAAATATAACCTACAGCTTTACTATTTCCCATTTGTTATTTTCAGATGTGCTTGTATGAATAATCTTTTCATTCATCGATCATTTTCATATCGCTTCATAATGTTTTTCATAAGTCAATTTTTTACTCCCACTTCTCTTTTTTCCCTCTATTCACATAGGTTCATTATTTTTATTTTATATTATTCTATGCCTTTAGGGAATTTAGATATTGACCCTATGAATTTTCTCGATAAAAGCCCCAATTTATATATAAATTTATACACATCAACAAGAAAATAATGATGGCTGAAAAATACCCATCATAACCGATATGATGTTGTGAATGTTTAATGCTCCTATTGGACTTGAGTTTAACTTGTGTGAGAAAGGTGCTTAATGTCATGATAAATTGTTATGATTATTTATGGGCTTTTGTTTACATATCTAAACAAATTCTCGATGCTGACCCAGAAATAAGGAAGATAATCTAAAATCCTTCATTGAGAAAAATAATAAAAATACTAAGATTAAAATGTATTTTTTATAGCAAAAAAATAATAATAATAATAATAATGATCAATTAAGTTCATCAAGTATTTTAGAAATAAATTAAAAGAGGATAATCACTCTCAAATACTCTTTATTCTAGGTACAGGGGGTCCTCGATTTGCGTTACTGTTTGGGACCGGAAAAATGTTATGCAAATCGAAATGACGCAAATCGAATAAAGAAATCCATACAAATTTTCAATTTGGTTCCTGAACTCAAAAATATGTAAATATTTTGAGTTTTTTGATAAGATTTTTCTCTTAATTCTAATGCATAATGTTAATAATGCATATTACTGTCCTACTTGAAGCATTTCATGTTAATTAAATATAAGAAAATTTTACCAAAAAAAATTATATATTATTATAAGACTTAACTTCTCTTTAAAATTTATATGTTAGCATAGAAGAAAGTTAAATTAAGAACGTGCCATTTCTTATTGCTATATATATTTTTAACATCAAATACAATTAAATTGCATTTCAAAAGCTAAAATAAATTTTACAGAAAAATTACAAATATTTTTCTTTGTTTTGATTTGTAAACAAAAAATTTTTGCTGTAAAATGTGGTAAAAATTTGAATTTTTTAAAGACGTTAAGCTTTTTGTAAACAAAAATATCAACAAAATCATAATGCAAATCGAAATAACGGTCAAAATATAATGCAAATCGAATATTTTGGTATATAAAATTTTTGTAACGCAAATCGAAATAATGCAAATCGAAGTGACGCAAATCGAGGACCCCCTGTACATAAAACAAAAATAAAACAATGGATTGAATAATAAGACAAAAGTCAAACTTTATATCAATAAGCTCATCATGCAATTTTAAAGTCAATAACAAATCATTATTGATGAAACTCATATTAAAATGTTTAATTTTAAATAATTTAAGATATAATGGAGGTTGAAATTAATTTTTCATTCACTATATAGTTTGAAAACCACAAAACGCACATCAAATTGAGCATTAAAAGTACTCAAATAACTCATCTAATGTATGAATTTAAATGGTAATCAACATAATGTGCTTCAAAATTGAAATTATTTTCTCTTGAAAAGTTTGATATGGTTTGATATGTGAATGAACGGATGATTTGCACACACACACACTCACCAGTAATATATTTAATGAGAAAACTTTTTTATTTTATTAAATAGAAATAATGCAATGTAAATTTTACCGAATGATTGGGAATTCAAAAAACTTTTTATTAAAATTTTTAAGGTTCTTTTATTTTAAATGAGCATTTTTTTCACCTTTTGAAAGAAAAATATTTCTAATAATAATATTGGCTTGATTGCATTTTTTAATAAAACACTTAGATAAGCTTTCAAAACGATTAAAAAAAATAATTTTTCTAAAAGATCATTGCTATATTAGAATGAAGCTTATTTGTAAAGAGATAAATACAATAATAAGGAATAAGTAATAATAAAAAAAAAAACAACAACAACTACGACAAAATACTTCAAGGAAGTTATACTTTTTAGCGCATTTTCCTCTTGGGAAAAGGACGCTATTGTCCGCACTTTGTCCGTCCGTCTGTCTGTCTGTCTGTCCGTCTGTCTGTCATCGCATCTCCTCCTAGGGATTAAGCTTTTTTGATGCGGTTTTTGGCTTAAAATGTGTGTGACATGTCTGGCTACCATGTAACCAAAAATCAGCACGAATGGTCACTTCCTCTGCTGGAACCAGCGTAAAAAGTGCCAAAATGCCATTTCTTTGTATGTGTTAGTGTGGTCGAATGCACTAAAATGTTGACTTTTCAAAAACTCAGCCTTCCTCGGTTCAAATCCCACCGATGACAAATTTTTTTTTTTAGCTTTTTTTATACTTTTTTGATTTCTAATGACATATAATATTGAATTATGTCATAATTTTCCATTTTCCCAATTTTTCCGAGTTTTTCCGACGATTTTTGTTAAAATTTTCAATATTTTCATACAATTTTCATAGATAATTACTTTTTTTATATTTTTTTGATATTTTAGTTGTTTAGTTTTCTGTTTTCATGGATTTTTCATAGTTTTTCCGGAAAATTTTGTGAAAATTGTAAAATAATTCACTTTTATTAAAAAAACTCATCAATATAAATAATCAAATTGTCATATAAAAATTTCTAAAAAAAGAACAGCAGTGGCGTAAGTGTTAGAGCGCACGACTACTACCGTGGAGACTAAGGTTCGATCCTAGCTCCCGGCAAGTTTTTTTTTACGCTCTTTTTTACTTTTTTTGATTTCTTATGACATATAATATTTATTTATGTCATAATTTTCCATTTTCACGAATTTTCCAAGTTTTTCCGAGCATTTTTTTGAAAATTTTTAATATTTTCATACATTTTTCTGAAAAAATGATTTTTTTACATTTTTTTTATATTTTAGCTGTTAAACTTTCCTTTTTTTAGATTTTCATAATTTTTTCGAAAAGTTTTGTATATATTATAAAAACTTACATTTATAAAAGAAATCTCATCAATATAAATAATCAAAATGTCACATTATAATTTTAATAAAAAGAGCATCAGTGGCGTAAGTGGTAGAGTGTTAGGCTCCTACCATGAGAGTCATGAGTTCAAACCTAGCCGTGACCAAATACTTTTTTGCTTTTTTTTTTAATTCTATGTTGCATAATGTTTTTCATCCATTTTTTTCTGTCAATTTTAAATTTTTGGGTAAATAAAGAATGGTTATAGTTAAATATTTGGCTTTGTACTTTTGGGGTTTTAATTCTTTGTGTATTTACTGATCGCGGAAAATGCGCTTTCGTCGGTCACGAGTGACCACCGTTATACTTGTTTTTCTTGTTTTGTTTTACATAAAAGCTTTATAAAATTCATTTATCTTCAATTACGAGCAAAAGCTTTCAGCTCTGTGAATCTTTCAAGCTACTTTTATTTTTCTATTTTATTTGTTTTTTTTTTTTCTTCCTTATGAGATTTGAATGTTTATGCTCATCCCACAATTCATTTCTCTCATTTTCTTTTTGTTGCTGCTTCTTGCCTTTCATTCTCCGGAACAAAAGATTAAAAATGATGAAACTTAACGATAATAAACAGGAAAAGGAAAATAATATTTTTCGTAATGAAAAATTATGGAAATTGTAATGCTACTGATGCTATTGCTTGCTACTTTTCCCTTTCTCTCTTCTGCTTAATGTCATGAAAAATAAAGATGTAAGAAAATGTATTTCTTTCATAAGAGGAAAAAGGCAAGAAAAAATTATTCGAAAACTTTTCTCTGAGATGCAATTTAAGAAAAAGCAGAAAAAATTTATTTCATTTTTGCTGCATAAATTTCTGTAACGGAAGTTGAAGCAAGATGAAGGAAAAAATTATTCTGTTGCAAAAAAAAAGTATAGAATGAGAATTTCCTTAAGCCTTCTGTGCAACAACTCAGCATTCTCACCATTCGATGATTTATCATCTTCGTTTTCTTTTTGCTTCCTCTTGCATTCATGCTGTTATTTAACAAAAAATAGAAGATGTTCTAAAAAAAAATAGAATAATAATTTTACTTTTTGTTAGATACATTTTAAAATGCTTGTCCATTTCGTGCTTGAGTTTTTGTTTAAATCAGTCTGTTATTTCAGTTTTAATATTTGGAAGTAAGAAAATTAATTGTTATGCGATTGTAATGATTGTGTCACATCAGATTAAAAAAAAAATCCTTTAAAATTTTGAAAAATTTTCAATTTCAATCAATTTTTCAAACATAAATTTTTAGAAAAGAAATAAAACGCAAGGAAAGGATACTTGAAAATTAATTGCAAAAGTTTTCATTCTCAATTGCTTCTATTTGAAAATGAAAACAAGCTTTCAAGCCATTTTTGAAGACAAACTTTTAATTTACTTCATCTTAAGTGAACCTTTCGTATGAAAAAGTTTTAATAGCAAAATGATGAAAGATTTTTTATTTCAATTCAAAGTCGAACTTGTTAACTTGTAAACAATTAAAATTAATTGAAGTGTCCACATTTGTTTTCATTAATTTCCTATTCAATAAATTATGAGTAAAAATTAAAAAAAAAAAAAATGCCTATTCAGATATTAAATTTTAGTTTTATATATAAATTCGTTTTCTGCCTCTTTATTTATTTATAATCTTGTTGTAAAGACCGCTTGTGAGCTTGATTTAATTAAAATTTTACTCATTTTCACAACATAATATTTCAGCGACATTCAATTAAAATACTTACAAGAATTAATTTTGCTGAGAGCAAAATCACATAAAATTCTCGAGTGAAAAATTTTTATAAAAAAAAAATCATTAATGATTAAATCTTAATGTATTGCATATCGTAAAAAGTGGAATGAAAAATTTTCAGTTTTCTCTTAATTCGTGGAAACGAGTTCAAAGAATAAAGAAATAATTACTTTAAACAAAAATTGCCGCAAGTTTAAAAAATTATTTTTCTTTTAATTAAAATAAAGTCATCGAAATTATTTTATTTTGTAAATTACATAGGTATTTATTATTTGATATGGTAAAGATTTAGTTAAACAAACACAAAAATAATTGTGGTTATAATAATAAATCTTGAATATTCACAATAAACTGTTATTGATTAAAGAAAATAAAATAAAAAAAAAAATAGAATAAATCAATTTTATATAAATAAACGAATTTTCTTTTGATGTTTTCATTTTAATAAATAAATTTATTTTTACTAAAAGTCGAAGATGAAATCAAAATGAATTTGACATTTCCAAAATTTGAAAAGCAGGAAAACTCTTTTTTTTCTTATTATTCCTTAACTCGTATTTTTCAATTTTTATTTGTTTTCTTTCTTTCATCTTGAAGTGATACCCTAGCAGCAATTTGGAACGAATCTGGGCGGAATTTTTTTTCCTGACAAATTCGTTTGTTTTTCCGGTCATAAAATGGAAGAATTTTACGAGAAAAATTTCCTGGGGTTTTCTTTCAAAATCTGTCATAAAATTTTTTTTGAAAAAAATTTTCTGGCCGGAAAATGAAAGAATTTGTGAAGAATTTTTCTTTCGTTTTTCTTCCATTTTTCCTCGCAGATTCTTTCATTTTCTGATATCACAAAAAAAAGTTGCAACAGAATTTGAAGGAATTTTAGAGGAAATTTTCTGGCAGATTTTCTCTTGATTTTTTGCACATTTTTTGGCATTGAAGAATTTTAAGAATTTGGAATGTAATTATAATTGTTTCTGTTAAAATATTGGAGTTTTCAAAAATTGTTTTTCCATTTTGCAAATTAAAATTTTTGTTCCGTTAAATGAAAAAATTTTAATTTTTGACTTCGTAATACAACTTTTTAAAGTTTTTTATTATGAAAATCATTACCAGAATATAAATTATGCTCTCTAGTCAAGATTATGCTAAAATCCATACTTAACTTTTAGCTAATAAATTAAAGTTACTTTACCGTTATGTGTTCGTTAAACATAAATTTGTTTAAAAAAGAAAACTGTTTTATAGAAAAATAAATACATAGAAATTCATTGAATTCATGGAAAAACCACAAAAAAGAATAAAAATAGCTTAAAACTATTTTCAAATTTAAATTCTAATTAAACATTTTAAAATTCTCCTATTGAAAAATAATTATGATTGAAATGATTTAAATTCATTTGATTAAAGATTCTTTTACAAATTACTCATATTACTAATAAATCATTTTAGTATTTTACCAAGATATAAAATCGTTAAATTGAAATAATATTAATTTAAAAAAAAATAATAATAAAAAAATTAAGTTCCCTTGAAAGAATCATGCAGGATTTATGGAAGAATTTATTTGGTCCCCCTGAACCCCTTGGACCCTCCTGAAGCAACCCCACTGGAATAAAGCGTTATAAGTGTTAAAACAATCATAAAAATTATGGCAAAAGAAATTAGCAACTTAAATATGTCTTTTCGCCAAACATAATTTATATAATTTCAGATAGCGGTAGCTCAGCGGTTAAGTTCGGGACTTTGGTTTCAGCGGTCATGGGTTCGAGTTGGCAGAATTTCAACAGAAAATTTCCTTACAAAATCTTCCAAAAAAAATAATAATAATAAAAAAAGAAAATAAAGTGGAGAGAAAGTGAGAGAAAAAGAGGAGGAAGAAAAAAAAAGTTTTTTTTTAAATACTTTGAGAAAAATTCCCGCAAGATTCTTTCATAATTCCTGCAAGATTCGTTCATAATCCTCTCATATTCTTTCATTTTCTGTCAGATTAGTACAGAAAAAATGAAAGAATTTGTGAGGAAAAATTCCGGCCGGAAAATGGCCAGAAAAAACGCATTTTCCGGGCACTTCCGTGCAGTTAAGGAATTTTCCGGCCACTTTTCCTCACAAATTCTTTGTGATTCGTGAGAAAAAAAATCTGGCCGGAAAATTTCCTCACAGATTCTTTAAGATTCGTTCTAAATTGCTGCTAGGGTATTACAGAAATTTTATTTTATAATATTTTATTCCGCTTTCATCTCTTGTTTTTACTTTTCTACTATGTAGTTGAAAAAGCAGAGTAAAAGAAAATATTCCAATTTGTTGTTTATAAAATTTATTTTTTTTTTTTATTTTCGGCAAACAAAAAAATTGTTTTAAAAATCGTGATTTATTTTGTTATTCTTTTTGCCAATGTACATTTTTTATTTTATTTTATTTTGGTGAAATCGTTGCCAAAAAAATATTTGTAGAAAAAGAGAAAAAATTCAATAAACGAAAAACTCCTTTTCCGATTGAACTCTGATTAAGATTAAAATGTCGGAAAGAGGAGTAGTAGTTTTCCTTCTCTTATAAATAAATATATGAAAAAAAAAATAAATGTTTCCTATGGTGCAACAGAAGTCAATTTCATGATGGAGAATCATGGTAAATAATTTTACAAATTGGAAATATTTCTTTTCTTGCAATTTTTTAAACGATAAAATTTTTATTCATTTTTTAGTTCCGAAATCGAAAGAGATATTTGGATAGAATTTAAATGTAGATAGCTAATGATCATCAATAGCTTTTTATAGTTTAATTGAAAACTTTCTCACTGACCTGAATGTATAAATTCAAAAATTTGTGATTCGTTCATGAAGAATCATTTCATAAATGAAATTTTTTTTTGGAGATGCAATAATCAGTGGTTAAAATAAAAATTAGAAAAATTTTCACATTCTCTAATACATATACTGAAAGTTTTAAACTTTTTCTAATCTTGGTATTTTCATTAATTCATTTAATTCATAACTCAACATTTAATTAATTTTTAAATGCTAAAAAATATTTAAAACGATGATCACTCAAGTTTTTCCTTTCTTCTTTTTGTACACATAATTTTCAAAAAATCTCTATTCCTGAAAACTTGATCACATTTTCGAATATATAGGGTAAAAAATATTGAAATTCGTACAAAACGAAAAAAATTTTTTGAAAGTCCTGTAACTTTCATTGGAAGTAATGTTGATTTCCCAAATTTTTCCTAGGACTTTGCTTGTCCTCCATATTTTTTTATTCAATCTTGAAAAGAGCAATTTGTGCAGCATAAAGCAGTGAAAAATCCATTTTATTTCAAATATTGAAATTCGTACACACAAATATTGAAATTCGTACACTCAAATATTGAAATTCGTACACCAAGTACTCACGATTTTTGCATCCAAAACTTGAGAAAAAATTAATATTCTTGCAGTATTTTCATTTGAGGAGATTTTTGTTCATCGTGAGCAGCTTATTCATGCTTTAAAATTAATTTATTTAATTTGTTTACACAAAAACAATTAAAATTCTTCATCGCCTACTATTGAAATTTTGTACGAATTTCAATATTTCTTCTGTACGAATTTCAATATTTGGAATGAGGTGGATTTTTTTCGTATAAGCAGTGCTAATTTATGCCTTGACTTAATTTAAATGGAAAGTAGAGTGCACGAGCAAAGTCATAAGATCTTAACATATGGCCAATCTTGAGTTTAAAGGCAATTTTTTCAAGTCTAAAAATTGTGAAAAAAAAATTTTGTAAATTTGTTCGTACGAATTTTGGTTTTGTACGAATTTCAATATTTTTTACCCTAAATAAATATAAACGTGAAGAAAAATTAAAATAAAAAATGATTTTTTTTTTCAATAAATTTACAAATTTGAAATCAATTTATGATTCTGGATAACGACAATATGCATTTCCTTCGATTTCTTCATTTGGAATCCAATCCTCACTCAACGCCACTTTATTTCTATTTGCTTCAGCCTGTTATGCAATAAGCAAAAAAAAGCGTTATTAAGAACGAAAATTTTGTGCAGAAATAATCAATCAAATGTGATATTTATATTAAAATTTATTTTTTGCTCGCTACACATACCTCTCGTAATATCCTAACAATATTTCCGCCTACAAGCTTTTTCAAAGATGCATTATTCCACAATCTGTCACGAGCAAGCTCTGCCAAAAGCAATGCATACTTTCTTGGTGATACTGTAGTTCCAAGTCCTACATATTCTAAACCAGCAAGAGCACGTACATAATTTATGTTGTGTATCGCCTCCTTTACCGATAACTTATCAATGTTGATTGTGAGCACGCCACCGTTACTGCTCAATGCACTGTAAAAACAGAAACAAAAATACATGAGATGGATAGTGAGAAAAGTAAATGAAGCGAATAAAGGATCAATGTTCATGTTTCGCAAAAGGAATCGAATGAGAAAGAAGGAATATACAAAAATATATATGTGGGTGTATAAAATAAAATCTAATCAAGTGGCACTTTTCAGATGCAATTCCATTATACAGTCACATGCGGTAAAATCTTGTTTCTAGTTAATTTCCTTTAGTGATTGTTCAAAATAATAAAGATGCATAAAATTTTTAATTTAGACTATTACAATATGCACATAGTCTTGATTTTCTTTTATTGGATTACGAATAGGGTATAAAATAATTTCTGGAGAAATATTAGCAATTTTAATGTATCAGAAACTATAAACTAACCCCAACTTTTAAGTTTCGCTTGAATGAAATTCGATTTTTTATTTACACACGAAGAGTTTTTGAAGTGCATCTGATTTCTCCTCTATTGAGATTGATTCGAAGCTCATAGGAAATTAAAAAAAAAAAGTTCGTATCATGAAGCATGGTTTTTAGTGAAGTGAATCAAGAGCTTTTCTCCATATTATATGTAGAAGAGAACTCATTAAAATTAAAACATTAGTATGCAGTTTGATTATATGTAATCAGAATAGGGAAAATGAGGTAGAAATGAGATTTTGGAATTTGAGAAAAGATTTTATTTTAATTAAAGAAGTTTCAATTTATAAGCATTTATTCCTTTTGAGTGAATCTTAATTATATTTTTGAGTCAGTTTTCCTATATTAAATTTATTCATATCAATGAGTAAATAAGTACTTATTATTTATTCCGATCTATTAATTCTTTAATTATTTTTCCCAACGAATTTTCAAAAATAATCTCTAACCTAAGTAAGTTTTAATTTCTTTCAACTCTTACCGGAACTTGTTTTAATTTAAATGCAATTCGTTTATTTGGGAAAGCTATCCTTGCATAAAAATCATTATTGGAAAAGAAAGAACAAAAAATATTGGGCAAGCAAAAACAACTATTGAAACCACAGATATCTTTTGTAAAATTGGCAGTGGAAATTTGCCAAGAAATCAATAATTCGTTTTCATTTTTTTCTCGCTCTTTGCCGCCACGGGCAACTTTGCAACTGTGGAAATTGCAGTAGTGTAGCAGCAAAAAATGTTTTATATTTATAGAGGAACCGGAATCGAGTCATTTCTTGCGATGAGCAAAGAATTTCAAAATTGAGTCAGGACAAGAAAATTGCTAAGATGCTGTGAAAACGGAAAGAAGAGTGTGAGAATGTTGGAAGATTTAAAAAAAAATATGAAGGAAAAATATTTTACAGACTACAAATACAATAAAGAACGATGGCTCTTGCTTCAACGCTTTTTTGATTACAACATACGAATGAGTAAATGCATCATTGATCTAGTAATAAATTCTTAATGCTAAGGTAAATTTTCTAAATTTTTTTAGTGTACTCTGTTTTACGCTATAATATTGAATAAAAAATAAAACCAACAACCAGAAAGCGTAAAACCAAGCACTAAACAAATAAATAATTTTTGTTTTTTTTTCAACATTTTGTAGAAATATAAAAGTCAATTTTCCTATACAGGGTTTTGCTACTATAAAATCCTTTCATGTTTGGGTGGACATTTCACCTCCTTTGGCAATAATTCTAAATTTTTTGTCATTTTAATTCCAATTCCGATTGCATTTTATCTATTATCCATTACAAAAATTGAAAATATAAAAAAATGCAAGATACAGAAAAAATGCACCATCAATGGGAGGATACAATCGTTGTGAAAACCTTTTTTTTTTGTATGGAGCAGTATGAAGGAAGAAGGATGAGGAGAAAAATTAAATTGTCGGTTATTTATATTCGCTTTGAATGCGAACAAGCAGAAAATAGAAGAGAAAAAGCACTTTAGTTGATATAAAAAAGAATGCTATAATCGTGGTTGTAAATTGTCATTAAAAGTTTTTTTTTGTGAAAATCGAACGATA
This sequence comes from Chironomus striatipennis, assembly GCA_026123125.1. Lineage (NCBI taxonomy): Eukaryota > Metazoa > Arthropoda > Insecta > Diptera > Chironomidae > Chironomus > Chironomus striatipennis. Next base: position 25,871,824 of record CM047394.1, on the reverse strand, counting down.
GTTCATGGAAGAGAGTGATGAGAACAAAATAAATTTGAATTAATCTTAAATGGAAAACTGAATAAATGTAACAACTCAATGCATTGAAAGCATAATATATTATAACGTAATAAATAAATGGATGTATTGAATGAGAGCGATCTTATACCAACTTTAAATTTAATATCTAAAAAAAACTACTAGAAACATCAATTGACTTTTATTAAATTTAAAAAAATAGTAATAAGTCAATTAAAAAACTCAAATTGTCTTACCTTAAAACATGGTCTGGAATGATGTTAGTTATGTTTGGAGATGATGTTGCTGCTGGCATAGCATTGTTCACAAGTAATGGTGCTTTAGCAGAATTTAACACTTGCATCATACTCGGTTCACTCAAATGAGAAATCTCGGCAAGCATCCCTAAGCGATTTATCTCCCTGAGAACAATCTAGAAGACACAAAATGAATTTTATGCAAATTTACATTTCTTGATATTTCTTATTCATTCTTTTTTTCTATCTTCAATTCGAATGGACTTGCTCTATCTACACTTGAGAAAGTTTTTTCTCTCATGATTTTTATACTCAAGAGTTCATGAATAACTTAAAAAAAATAGATGGAATTGAATAGGACAAAAAAAAAGAAGTAAGAAAGGAAAATGAGTAAATCACTTAATTCGGATTCCAGATTTTTTCCTTCATCTTTTTCAAGGAGATAGGCGTCTTACTTTATCTACACGCTATAAATCTTATCTTTGCAAATAAAATTTAAAACACATTTGCTTTCTTTCTCACCGTATTTCCCGCGACACTTACCTTACCAAATTGAGTTATAGAAGTCGGAATATTTTCTTCAAACAATGGTTCTTTTGTAGTAGCAGCAGATATCCATGGGCTAGAACATTCGTAGCTTGAAAGGGATATAAATCGTGCACCAAGTGAGTAAAACATTCTTAGAACAGCTACACTTGATCCTAATAAATGGCCACCTTCAAGTCCCAACAAAACGCCAATTTCACCATTTTCATGTGCTTGCTCCATTTCTTCAGCTGATAAGACTATACGCATTCCTTTTGTACGGCTTACCATTCGAGTTGCTTGATCTATACCTTCTAACGCTAATTGAACGGCATCCAAATATTGTGCTTGACATGGAATACGTATTGGTAGCAAAACTGCTCCAATCATGCTTTCTTTAATTTCATAAAAATTTTGTGTGAAGTTTGATTCAGAATGGGTACTGAAAAAACCACCGACAAGCATACATTCACTAAGAAGCCGACGTATAAAGTTCAAACGAGCTTCTAAAAGAGATGAACTTCTTAATTGTAATCCAACTGGAATGCCTTAAAAAGAAAGCAATAAATCCTTCATATCAAAACTTTTCGAAAGTGATAACTTTATAAAAATTACCTGCACCCAAAAAGATCAAACCCAACAAAATTACAGTAATTGCTACAATTTTCTTTCCTTTTTTACTCCTCGACATTGATGTAATCGAAGAATCAGATGTATCTTTCTTGTAAGCACCAATTGCATTACCATTTTTCAACTGATATTTTGCACTGCTAATTTCTGGAATGTCTAAATCAGCAATATCTATTTCCGTAAAGACAAAATGTGTCTTGCATGTTTGCGGATTTTGTCGAAGTTCAACAAACTCATGATTGCTCACAGAAATCATTTTATTAATATAATTTTACCTAACTCAAAATACTATAAACAAAATTTTTCTTCAAATCTTCATAAATTTTTTTTTCTTTATCCTTTTTATTGGTGAGCATGCGCACGGCTAATATTATTCTCAATTCTCATGTGAATATCTTAAATTCAACATTTTGTTTGTAAACAAAATCAATCACATTAATCAAAGGGTATAATTTAATTGCATTTTTGATACCACGCAGCATAAAAATATAATTTTTTTAATTTTACTAATAATTTGGTTTGATTATTAACTTTTTGGTGCAGTATTGAAACGAAACAGTTTCAAATTGCTAACGGCTTACAAAGATTTAAAAACCATGCTTTTAATTTAAAAAACAAAACAAAAAAAACAACAATTTTGTGAATATTTAAAACGTCTACGACTAAAAAAACATGAATCCCGGTTTAATAGAAAAGATTGGCGAATACAAAGGTAATATTTAATACAACATATTGTAGTTAATAATCATTAAATTGTATTTTCTCAGTTTTAAAACTGAGATTTTCAGAAAACGATGAAGCAAAAGATGCACATGAAATTTACATGAAAAAATATAGATCAGAGAAAAAGTCATCAAATAAACCATCGGAAAAGACATTATTGGTTCTTAATATTCCACCATATACTACAAAAGAATCGATAATTAGTTTATTTAGTTCAGTTGGAGATGTCGAAAATGTAATATTAATCGACGATTATAGTAATGAACATAAAACAAAATATAATATTCCTTCAAAGTTCTTTAATGATCCAGTTCCATTTAAATTTTTAATTGGATTTGTTGTATTTAGAAAATCAAGTTCATTGGATACGATTTTTTCTTTAAGTGAACTTCCAGCAATGAGTGCAACCCTTACAGGAATTGATAAATGGACTAATGAGCAAAATAAGAAATTTGTTGATATTAATGACATGCAGTTAGAAATTGAAGAATATATGAAACATTTTGATAAATTGGTAGAAGCAGAAGAAAATCAAGATAATGCTGAAGAAGATGGATGGATTCAAGTAGGCAAAAAAGGCCATTTTTCTGGATTTAAACAAACTCAAAATGTTGTTCACCGATTAGAAGAGAAGATACAAAATCAAAGAAAAAAAGCAAGAAAAAATCTTCAACAAATATCTGGAATCTATGCATTTGAAGCTCGTGAAAATAAGAAGCAGGAACTTATAGAGTTAAGAAAGAAATTTGAAGAAGATAAAACAAAGTTACAAGCAATGAAACAAAATCGCAAATTTAAGCCTTATTAATGAAAAATTTATTTTGTATTATTAATAAAAACATTTAAAAATAAAATCTTGATTAAGACAATTTTAAAACTAATTCCATTAAAGGATTTTTAGGAAGTGATTTTAATCTTTCCATTAGTAAAGGTATATTTCCGTAGAGAAAGCTTTTGGAAATCTGAATGAGTTGTGCAAACTTTTCCAAACTCTTTTGAACTCTTTCTGGATCTTTGACTTTAGAAGCCTTTTGAATTTGATCAATTATGATTTCAAGAAATTTTGTGTAGACAATTGGTTTAGATGGTGACTTTACGTCGACACTGCTTAAACATTCTAAAATTTTTAAATGAAGTTTATTTAATGATGGAGATTCCTCGTATATTTCACTCAATATTGTCCAACGGAAGAATGTTCCCAGCAAAAACGCACCAACTTCAATATGACTTGGTATACTAAATATATAAATAAAAGGTGACCATGTCATAAATTCAGTAATTAATTCTCCAACAATTTTAGTTGGCAGCATATCGTCTTTGTATGTTTCAGCAAATATTAAGCACAGGGAATTTGTAAATAATGGTGATATCGTTGGCAAAGATTTTAATTTGTCTAATGAATTGTTAGAATAATATGTAATTTCGTTGATCAATAATCGATTGAGATCTGCAGATATTCTGATTTCCTTCATTGATGAATCTAATAAGTAGGTACCAACAGCATTAAGAGCCTAAAAATAAAATATTGTTTTCTATAGTAAAATTAGTTTTATTGGCAAAAGGCTTATGGATATTTACCGGTGAATTTTGGAGTGCGATAGCTATGATTATGAACTTGATTAAAATGAATTTTCTGCTGTTCTTTCCAACTTCAAAAATATTAAATAATAAAGCTAATTTAGTAGGATCATCTCTTGTGAAGAAGTCAGTAAGCAAAACAACAATTAATTGTAATTCTTGAGTGCTATTTAATCGACTTGATTTGTTTTCCATAAAAACTATTTCACTGATAATTTGTCTTCCAAAAACTACATCTTTCTTCCTTAATGCATCATCTGCATGTATCAAAGCTTCGCGGACCTTTTTTGAATACTCCAAATCGTGTCTTCTTAAATTAATTAAAATCAATTCACGAGGATTCATTTCTTTAGATGTTACTCTCAGTTCAACGTTCAATTGATGGTTTAACTAATTTTTACTCCTTATCAACCGTTTTTATTAAGATAATGTACACTAAATCATTAAATTCTTTATTTTTAAATAGGTAGGAAAATTAATTAAAATTATCGAAACTTTTTCACTGTATTTCACTAACAATTTTTGTTTAGGTTCTTTAAAAAAAAGATTTAAAATAATTTTAACCGTTATTGGAATTATGTATTTTTTCGATTCACATTTTTTTTGTAAACAAGTTATAATAAATTCTCGAAAACTGAATTTTCATCGAATAACTTTTAATATGCTCCAACATTTCAAACGCAACGGAGCAACAATAAAAGCTACTAAGTGTAAAATTCAGAAAATAATGAATACGTGCGTATTACAAACTCCAATTCAATCAAAAAGTGATCGAAAAGAATACAGATTAATTAAACTTAATAATGGATTCAAGGCATTATTGATTCATCATCATAGTAACGAAGAAATTTCGCACGATGATCAAAATTTAAACATGTCAACTTCTGAATCAGAAAACGACGAAAATCAGCTTGAAGAAAACTCTGATAATGATGAGGAAGGAGCTGAAAGAGAAAAACTTGCAGCTGTTGCTTTATGTATCGGCGTTGGAAGTTTCAATGATCCTAAAACAATTCAAGGACTTGCACATTTTGTCGGTAAGTTTGCATTTGTGTCATTAATAAAATTTGCGTTTTGCTTATGTAAATATCGAATTTCACTTTCAGAACATATGATATTTATGGGAAGTCAAAAATTTCCGAAAGAAAACGAACTGGATCAATATTTAAGTGCAAATGGTGGAGGAAGTAATGCATTAACAGAATGCGAGCACACTTTATTTTATTTCGACATAGTTGAGGAACATTTATCAGAAACTTTAGATCGCTTTAGTTCATTATTTATCGCGCCATTAATGAAACCTGATAGCATGACAAGGGAAATTGAAGCAATTGAATCCGAATTCCAGAATAATATTAATGATGACGATAGCAGAATTATTCAATTATTTGCTTCGAAAGCTGAAGGCCCTGCTTCTACATTCACTTGGGGTAACTTGAAGACTTTAAAAGAAGAAATAAATAGTGAGGAATTATATTCAGCAGCGCATGATTTTCGATCTAAATACTATGTTGCCAATAATATGTATCTCTGTATTGAATCGTCAGAATCTTTGGACAGTCTTCAAAATCTCGTCGAAAAAAATTTCTCCGAGATTAAAAATGGTGCATTAATTGAAAATCAAAACTCTTCTTCCTATCTTAATTACTTCAAACCTGATTTTCACGATAAAATTTTCTACATTAAACCAAAAAGCGATAAGTGTAAATTATTTATGACTTTTTTGATGCCATCAATGCAAAACCACTATAAGTCAAAGCCACACGATTATCTTGCATACATTATTCAACATGAAGGTTTTGGTAGTCTAAGTAGCTTTTTAAAACGAAAGTAAGTTATACAAATTTTTTTTTTATTTTCTTAACAAACTAATGATATATTAAAAATCTCATTTTAGTCTTTTAGCGTTGCATGTTGAAGCAGGTGTTGAAGATCAATCATTTGAAGCCAATTCCTTATATACACTGTTTGGAATTGATATTCTGTTGACCGAAAAGGGCTTTAAAAATATCAAGATTGTTCTTCAAGCTATTTTTTCTGTTCTATTGATGCTTATGAACACTCCAATTGAGGAACATGAAAAATCATTCTTAGAATTGAAAAAGATACGTGACACGTCATTTGATTATCAAGAAGAAAAAACTTCAAGCGAAAACACAGAGGATTATGCTGTTAATATGAAATATTATGATGATCTAGATATAATAACTGGAGCTGACAAATTTTTTCAATTTGATAGTAAAATGATATTGGAACTGATTGAGATTCTTAACGGAGGGAAATTCAACTTGTTGATTCTAACAGATAAACATGCTCAATATCCAAAGATTGAAAAATGGTTTGGAACGGAATATGATGAAATTGATTTTCCTGAAAGTATACGAAATTTGTGGAATAATCGTCAGTTGTCATCAGAATTTTTCATGCCGTTACCTAATGAATTTATATGTTCCAATTTTGATATCGTTTATAAACCCCAAGAAAATTTTGATTCAAATCATGTGATTTTGCCCGAAAAAATTATAGATAATCAGCAAATGGAATTATGGTACAAAATTGATAATAAATTTTTGCTGCCCTATGGTTTCATTAACTGCTATTTGGAAACACCCAAGACATTTGAAAATGCTCGTAATATGGTTTTGACATCAATGTTTTCATTGATTCTCAAATATTATTTAGATGAAAAATTGTATCCAGCCATTTGTGCTGGTCTTGGTTACAGCATAAATGCTGCAGAAAAAGGCTTGCTAATTAAGTTGAGTGGATATAATGAAAAATTGCTTCTTTTATTGGATATAATTATTAAAGAGCTAAAAGATATTCCAAGCAAAATAGAATCGAAGGTGTTTGAAACATTTCGCGATCAATGCAGAAAAAATGGCTATAACAATCTAATAAACTCCAAGTTTGTTACTCGAGATTTTAGATTGACGATTTTGGAAAATCAGCATCAATTTTGTCTGGATCAATATGCAATGGCAAATGAAATAAAGTTGGAAGATATCAAAAGCTTTGCAACAAACTTTTTGAACGAAATTTATGCCAAAGTTATGGTTCATGGAAATTTTGAAAGATCAGAAGCTTATAAAATTGCTGAGAAATTGAATGAGAATCTTAAAGTTAATAAGAATGTCAGCAAAACATCATTAATATCTAGAGCTAGAAAAATTCCAGTTGGATTACCAAACATGCTCTATGTTAAAAGCTTTTTACATGATGATAGAAATTCTACTATAACTAACTACTATCAAATTGGAAAAAGTACTATAAAGACACAATGTTTGGTTGAATTTATTGAAAAGTTAATGCAAGAACCATTATTTGATAAACTTAGAACTAAAGAGCAATTTGGATATTCAATTTCATGCAGTCATCGCGTAAATAATGGAATTGTTGGATTTACAATAACACTTCAAGTTCAAGAAGAGAAACATTCAACAATTTCTGTAAATGAGCGTATAGAAAAATTCCTGACTGAAGACTTCAAGGATATCATGTCAAAGCTCTCAGAGGAAGAATTTGAAGCAAATCAAAATTCGTTAATTAAGCTGAAAATGATGGAAGAAGTTGAAATGGAAAATGAAAACAGTAGACTTTTTTCAGAAATTTCTAGTGATGAATATCTTTTCACACGTCTTGATCTTGAAGCTGAAATGATTGGACGTTTAACTTTAAAGGATGTTCAAAATTTTTATGAAAAGGTTCTTCTTAAAGCGCCAAAACTTTCAATTCAAGTAATCGGTTTGAAAGGGGAGAAAGCTGAAACAAATGTTGACAACAATTTAAAATTAAATCTTTTGGATATAAAGAATGAAAATGAAAACATTATTACGGATATAAATGCCTTTAAAGATTCTTTAGAATTGTTCGAAGAATGGAAAACTCTTGTCGATTTATAAGGTTTTTATTAATTACCTAAAAAATAAAAAAATCTCGATTTTATCAAAAAATATTTTTTTTATTTCATTTTTCATTCATATTTAATTTTTGATTTGTTCGTTGCACAAAAATATATCGATTAATGCTCATCACGTTGACAAAAATTGATTAGATAATAGATCTCGAAAATGTAAATAAATATTGATAAATATGTATGCAAATTTGAAATTGCTTCACAAATACATTGCAGTTGAAGAATTAATTTGAGGTCAGAAATGCATTGATCATGGGTTTTCTAGCGTCGCTTAATTGAGCTGGTCGTTTTAGAAGCTAAATTACCACCAGTTTTAGGTTTAGGCTTATTAAGTGTTTGGCAAATCGGAATATGTCTTGAAGCAGCTGCTTCGTTAAATCGACGAGAACAATTTGGACATTGAACATAGTCCGGATTTACTGAAGGTGGCGGAGGTGGCAAATCTGAAAGTTTTCCTCCTTTAGCTACATACAATTGCATTTCTTTTGCTGCACGAATCGTTTTTATGAAATCTTCATGCTTAGCCCGCCAATTGCTACTTTTATTCGAAGAAGGAGTACTTGCACTCTTTACAGTTGCGACTCTCGTCAATGGCTTCTTATTATAGCTTTCTGCCTCTGTACCCTAAATGTAAGTATAACAAAATAGAAATTAAAAAAAAAAAAAAAAATCTTTTGAAATCTCCTACCTGAACTCGTTTCTTTGAGGAATCATAAGTTTTCCGTTTTTTCGTTTTCATTTTTTGACAAATGACTTGATGCTTTTCAATTCTATCTTCAGCAAAATTTCGCTTGCAAATAGGACATCGCACTAAACCCTCAGGAACTGGAATGTCATCGACATCATCAAAACTATTTTGCTGAGAAGATTTTGCGGATGAAATTTTGCTATTCGTTACAACTGGTTTAGGACTAGCGTATGTTGAACGGACTGAGTTTGAAGACGTTGTACTATTGCCACTTTTTGTTGATCTTGAAGGGCTTGACTGAATATAAAACGATTTTCGATTCATTTTAAATTATTTCACCAAAAAATAGTTGATTGTACAATCAAATTACAGAAAAATTATTAAAGATAAAATATCTATGCTTACTGCGATGAAATATTTTAAAAAAAAAAATTTCAATCTATTTTTTATAGCAAATAATTTACCTTCTGATTTGTTACATTTTTTAATGGTGCTGATGTTGTTGTCACAGCTACAGGTTTTCGGTTGGAATTGAAATTTGATCCATTCTTCTCATTGACTGAACTTGATTTAGTTGTAAGCTTTGAAGAAGCTGTTGTTGACTTTAAATTGACTAGAACTGTATCACTTGATTTCAAACTTCGATCTAATGTATCACTACCAGTTATATGATTATTTCCGTTAATATCATGATTGATTAAACGATTTTGTAAAGGAGGCACTATCACTTTTGTATAGTTTGGCATTTTTTGATCGCGAGTATTTTTAGATGGTCCAATAACTTGTCTTTGTTGTTTAGTTGCCTTTGACGTGTCTACAGTTATAGGTTCAAGAAGATAACTTTTATCGATTCCAGCTGTAATTCTGCTTCTTCTCTCATCAAACATTGCACGAACCTTTTCAATGAGAAATTATTATTTAGCCTCAAGTATGCCTTACTTTAAATAGACTTACTTTTCCTGCTCCCAAACTAGATGTCAGCATTTTTTGTTGTGTGTCATCATAGCCATAAAGATCATTTTTCTTTTGAGCATTCTCTTGCATCACTTTTTGCTGATACCGCATCTGCTCATTGAATATAAAATAAATTATCAATTTTCTGTTATTCTCCTTCGTTATGCTATGAAACATTATTCCGCTCATAATTGATTATGTAGAACGCCCATAATAATAATCAATAATCAAAAGTGATTACATTTATTGAATAAATCTCACGTTCTATTAATCGGTATTTTATGGATATTTAGGTATACAGCACTTTTAGATATATGATTTTTGAAAATCATATTAGAGAGTTAAATTCTAAAATATATTATCTTTAATTACACTAAGATTTTAAAGAAAAAAATAATAAGTATTAGATTTAGCATGTATATTGTATATAAAAGTATTGTTCTGAATGAAGACAAACCTTTATAAAAAGATTTAAGATGAAGGTCGCATGACTTTAAAAGCATTTGTTTATGAAATCATCGTCTATATTATTGACACTCACACATGGTTTTTATATACTCTATGGATGATTCATAAAGTGCTATGATCTCAAAATGGTCTGTGACGTCATTTGCACTAAAAACATCTTGTTCAAACTTTCTTACTATACTCCATTTTTGGTTTTCCAGTTAAAGAATTTAATTAATAATAACGTTAAATTTTAAAAAAATTAAGAATTAGACTTGTCTAAAAACGGATTATTGTTATAATAATTATTGAAATTGGAAACTATTTTAGCAATTAAATAATTTATTCTTTACACATTTAGTCTGTCACAAATTAAATAGTGTTTGTGCACATATTCTTTGCTCGAAAATAAGTATTCACAGAAAGGTTGTTGGCGTATGATTCAACTTAATAAGATCTCAACCAAATATGGTAAACTCTAAATACATTTATAAACAAGCGAAAGAAGTTTATAGACATTTACAGTTTCTTTTTGCTTTAAAAATATAATAATTTTAATTCTCACAAAAACAATAAGCAATAAATTTCCTCTATTTAATTTGTTCATATATTTATTTGTATATTTAGGCATATATATCGATACGTGCTTATAAACTTTGACGAAGTTCAAGGTCATTATAAAACATACATAAAGGAGGGAAAATTTTGTTGATAATAAATAATAAACGTCGCTATTAAATTGACAAAAAGGAAATAAAAATCGAAGCAAAATTTTGTTAGAATTTAGCCAAAAAAATACACTTTTTAACTACACCGTATGGAAAATAATTGAAAGGGCAAATAAAGTATGAACACAATTCAAAAAGTGCGTGTACACATTTAATGCACGACATCGAAAATATCGATGAATATTGTGATGGAGCATAAAACTTTCATGGAACATGAAAACCATTAAGTTTTGACATTATTGAAAAAATAAATGAGAAATGAGGTATGAAATAAAAGCTTCAATCACTTAAAGCTTAAATTTTAAGAATTCGTCTAATTTAAAGATTAAAACTTTTTAAAAAAATGTTCCAAATAATTTTTTTTTTTTTTTGCAACTCAAAATTTTATTTTGTCTAACGGGTATATTTTCTCATAACCATTTAAAGTAATCTAAATGCCATCGAATGAATAAGTCAGCTTAAAAGAATCGTAGGTTGTAAAAAAACTAAATTTCCCATCAGCAACATTTGGATAAAAATTGTCAGTAACAAATTAGCTACGGTCATTTAACTGAGTATAACTACCCACCTGAATTTGAGCTAAACGGCTTCCTTGTGAACTCATGATTTAACTTTCTTTTAAAAAACTTTTTTTTTTCTCACACAATCACTCCTTTACAATATAACACTTTGTATATATCTTTTTGCCAACTTAACTTGTCTTTTTAATCTTATTAACTTTTAGTTGAACTTTTTTTCTGGGGATGTCAAAATGCACAAAAAAATGATTGAATGTGATGGTTCTACGTCAATTATCGTTGAAGGAAATTTCTTTGACCAGACTGAAATCAATAGACATTACTATTTTATTTGAATAGAACTTTCACACTATAATTTACATTTCAATAAAAGATATTGTCAGAATTGGTCAGAATAACAAATACTTATTAATAATTCATTTTTATTCCATTTCCAAAGAAAAGGGATTCCAAAAACTAAGATATAAATTCGAAATGCTTTCAGTGAACAAAGAAGCAACGTAAAGTCATTCATACAATCTTAATGAATATTCTATATTTAGATAAAACAGATATGTCCTTGACAAACTAAATGTATGTAATAAATGAAATAAAGCTTAAAAAATTGTTCATGAAAAGAAAACCTGTCTGAAATTCCTAATTTAGGATGAAATCCATTATTTGAATGTTAGGTATTTAAAACTAATATTTTTTAAAAGTTAAAACTGCAAATATACAAATTGCATAAAAATTATTATTCACTTTATGCACGTTACATCCGATAGTGATGAAAAAATGACTATTTTTGAATGAAAAAGTCTTTTAGTTTAGGTTTTAATACAAGTTATCACTATAACAACCAAAATGTACAATCGCTGCTTAACTGTCCACAACAAAATACTTATACGCGTTAAAAATACTATCACTTTACCCTTTTTACTTTAAATATAAATTTATATAAATTAAAATTTTTTTAGCGACTTTAGTTTCGGAAAAAAAATAAAAAACTGAAAATTTTATTTTAATAAAATCCTAGAAAATTTGGATTGTTGATCGATCGAAAGAATAAATTGAAATGAAACGAAAAACACGTTTGATGTTTTATTTTAATAAACTACTACTAAGTATACGAGACATGCATACAAAGAAAATTCAAACAAAACATTTTTTTTTAGTCTGAAAGCTCTCCTTCATATGCTACCTGCTCATGTGTCTGTATGATTTTCGTTTTCTGTCTACTTTTTGAATCATTCTTAGTTTTATGCCTACACAATAAATTGTAAGCCCAAATATAACAACGAGTTGCTTAAAACCTCAAAAAGTGTTTACATAGCAGCAATTGTAAATCAGTTGCGTAGCAACTAGAGTTTTTTATAAATATATAAATGTAAAGGGAAGATAATGTCATTGATTTATAGTTCCTTTTTTTTAGTTTATTTGCTTTAAAATTTGAGAATATCTGGGATAATGTTAGTATTTCCATGTCACAACAATTTTTAGTTTGCATTAGCATATTTAAATCCTTTCAGCAAACACAAATTTTATAACTAGTTGTAAAGCGGAACACGCTTTATGAAAATATTCACACTGTTCATACTAGAAATGCTGTTTTATGGGTATGACTAATATTTCTAATTTGCTTGCTTCAGGTTTACAGTTTTGTTTTGTTACAAATCTCACAAAAATTTTAGTGTGTAGTGTAACAAAAAATTCTAAATATTAAAAGTTGTCGTTCAATTGAGCGAAGCTCGAAAAAAAGTTTGAATACAGTTCAAACTTGGTAGATAAAAGCTCATAAATTTTTATCTCCTTAACGAAGCGAACCCAGTGAAAGTTACTTACCTTGACTTTAGACTTCTAAATTAATGAGGAAAAAATCAAAAAATGTTCAGCTGGAATACAGAAAATTTTATATAATTCATTCAGAAGTTAGAAAATAAGCTAAAATATATTTGCAATTTTTCCAAAATTTTTATTTAAAATAATTTTTTCGAATAAAAAATAGGGTCAAATTATACATTTTAAATTTATTTTTTGTTTGTTGATTGACGAACATTGTTCGTTCAATAAAAGTCCTTCTCCTCTTATTGTCCCACTCTCTTTCGATTTGATTTTGTCAGTTTGGCCTGTAAAAAAAAACAAAAATTAGTTATTAAAGACTTGCTTAGATGTGATTTATCGCTTACATGCACGTTTTGGTCCTATTACACGAAAACTTGATGACACATTGACTTGATGATACGTTGCTTGATGAGACATGTTGACATGATGAATCCCGATGACACTGCAAAGATAAAGAAAAGAAAGAAAAAAAGTACATACGCACACACTAACGTTCAACCGCGACGCGAACCCATAATTCATCAAGAAACTATTTTCATTCAATTCCTTGTGACCCACAAGGTACCCTCAAAACCAGAAATTATTGGTAAAGGTTCAGCTCTCATTTTGATTTCCACCATCGAATTTACACCAACCGCACCATACCACCGGAATTACATACATGCCCCGGTATGGTCGCTAAGTTGGGAGGGAAACGAAAGCTTAGAACAAAACTATTCTGATCCCACCCACAAAAGAATTGCAGTTTCATACTGTCACTCGCTGTCACGTTCTCTACATTCCGATTGTAAAGCTGTAATTCCGTAAACGGCATGGACTTTACGCTCGATGATATAGAGCTCTCGCTCGGCACTCTGGACAATAATCCCCATACAACCTCCGTGGTCCAATAATTTCTTTTGATACGATAATTTGTGAAATCAAAGGAATTTCACGAAAACAATTTCCCGATAAATTATAGATTTTTACCAACCCCGAACCGAAACCTCGAACGCGAAAACCCAAATTATACTCACAGGACAATGACGATGGCGTATTCCTATCCCGATGGTTCGATGACTCCGACGAACGACGATTACCCTTCCTGATCACACGATGAATGACTGTGGACGATGTCTCCTGATATCCCGTTGGCACGATGAATCCGACGACGGCGATTTCCTTTCCTGATAGTCCGATGATTCTGACGGTGACGATTTCCTTTTCCAATGACACGATGGCAGTTCCTGAAATTTCTAGAAATAAAAAAAGTTATTAGTTCTTTTTGTCCTTTTGCGATTCATTTTTAAAACTTATCTCATACAGCAACGAGGACAATAACTTCCTCTTTGACTTCCTGTTCGATGACGATGAACTCCTATCCCAATTACACGTTTACTTGATGAGACTTGCTGACACGTAAATCCCGATGACACTGCAAAGATAAAGAAAAGAAAGAAAAGAAAGTACACACGCACACACAAACGTTCAACCGCGACGCGAACCCATAATTCATCAAGAAACTATTTTCATTCAATTCCTTGTGACCCACAAGGTACCCTCAAAACCAGAAATTATTGGTAAAGGTTCAGCTCTCATTTTGATTTCCACCATCGAATTTACACCAACCGCACCATACCACCGGAATTACATACATGCCCCGGTATGGTCGCTAAGTTGGGAGGGAAACGAAAGCTTAGAACAAAACTATTCTGATCCCACCCACAAAAGAATTGCAGTTTCATACTGTCACTCGCTGTCACGTTCTCTACATTCCGATTGTAAAGCTGTAATTCCGTAAACGGCATGGACTTTACGCTCGATGATATAGAGCTCTCGCTCGGCACTCTGGACAATAATCCCCATACAACCTCCGTGGTCCAATAATTTCTTTTGATACGATAATTTGTGAAATCAAAGGAATTTCACGAAAACAATTTCCCGATAAATTATAGATTTTTACCAACCCCGAACCGAAACCTCGAACGCGAAAACCCAAATTATACTCACAGGACAATGACGATGGCGTATTCCTATCCCGATGGTTCGATGACTCCGACGAACGACGATTACCCTTCTTGATCACACGATGAATGACTGTGGACGATGTCTCCTGATATCCCGTTGGCACGATGAATCCGACGACGACGATTTCCTTTCCTGATTATACGATGGTTCTTCCGATGATGAGCTCTGGTTACTCCACAACCCGATGACACGATGGCACTTGGATTTCACGATGGCTCTGATAACGATTGAACTTCTGTTCCAAATACACGTTGACTTGATGATACGTTGTTTCGATGAGTCATGATGACACAATGAGGCTCGATAACATTGAAAAAATAAATAAAAAGAATTTACAGATATATTATGAGTTCTTTCTAAACCTGAAACGAAACCAATCTCGCGTAAACCCAAATTATACTCACAAGAAATAACGATGATGTAGTGCTTTCCCGATGATCCAAAGACGATTTTTCTTCCTGATCACACGATGGTTCTTCCGATGATGAGCTCTGGTTTCTCCATAGCCCGATGATATGATGGCACTTGGATTTCACGATGATGACGATGAACTCTTATCCCATCCTATCCCAATTACACGTTGACTTGATGTTACGTTACTTCGATGAGACATGTTGACACGTTGAAGCTCGATGACACTGCAAAAATAAAAAATAGAATTTATTGATAAATTGTGGGTCCCTTTCAATCCCGAAATGAATCCACAAACGCGTAAACCCAAATAATACTCACACAGCAAAGAGAACGATAATTTCCTACACTAGCGAGACGATGATTCTGGCTGAAGACTCGACTTGCCAGGTTTGCTTCTTGATTCGAATGCCAGATCTTAAGCAATCGATTCTTGTTGATATTCGATGGCATATGATTGCATTTCTCTTGTGAACACACAAGAGAAAAAATCCAGAGAATCAAATCCAGATATACAAAGATTTTCAATATAGGGTTGATCGATATCCTGTAATTTAAAAATCGTTTTATTAATTTGCTGAAAATTTTCAAAGATGGAAAAAAATAATCCAAGCAATCAATGAAAAATCTGACAATTGGAAAGAAAATTTTTGAAAATGTATAATTCCAATTCAGAACCTGATTGCAAGTCACGAAATTCCGTTTGCCAATTACAAGCAAGTGTGGCAAATATTTTATTACAATCCGTTACTTACTTTGAATTCCTTAATGACTTTGAAGTCATTCACGGCGACCAATTCGTTGATTCAATCTCATAAATGTTCAGACTCGAAAAATTTCGAAAAATTGGGCTCTGCTCTGCAAACCAGTAGCTCTTATTTCTTCATAACTTTCTTTGCATCTTAACTGTTAACAGACAAGACGTCTTCCTAATAACTGGTAGCACTCAGTCACGGAGAAAATTTAAAATGATGTAACTCCTTCTGTTGTTGAACTCACAATGAAAAAATTTAGGAAAATTTCAAAATTTCATTTTTCAAAGGTTACTTTTTTTTATTGATTTTTTACAATTTCAAACAAAAGAAACAAATAAACGCAAAAATGTTAAAATTTCATTATTAACAGCATGTTGAAGCATGAAAGGTACAGTAAAAGTTGTTAAAGAGAAAAACTAATGATCTGTAATTTCTAAAGGAGCTTAAAAATCAGAAAATCAAGACAAAAACAAATTTTAACTCGAAAATCTTGAAATGCAATTGATATTTCAAAAAAATTAATTGCCCAATTTTTAGGCAGATGACACTTCAAACAGACAGATTTTTTTGCAACGTTCCGTTCTTATAAATAATAACTAAAAATTTTAATTACTGTTGTGTAAACTTCTCTTATATAAAAGGAATATTTCATTTAATTAAACAAAGAAACACACCTTCACTCGCTTCGCTTCGTTCAGGATGTAAAAATTTGAGAGCTTTACTTTATTTCGTTTCCTTTCGTTCGTTTATTATAGATCATAGGAGTGTCGAACTCCACTCCGCTACGCTTCGTTCCATTTAACTTTTATAAAAAACAAGAATATAAACTTCACTTCGCTTCGCTACGTTCGACTGTTATAGATTATATTATTATATTTAATAATTTTAAAACCCTACATAAATTTAACGCGAATTTAGCATTATAACTAAAGAACAGCCTTCCTTTTTTAATTTTTCAACTTTTTTGTTGTACTAAACATGGGAATTTTTTGTCATTTTAGCAAGCCCCAAACATGACCCCAAAAATTACACAGCAAATCTATAGACTGTTTCCAACCAGATGCAAAAAACCTAAAACCTTAATATTGAGTTAAAGTCGAGTCATCGCTCTGATTAACTAACTAACTAAATAACAGAAAACGAAATTTTACGATTTATCTTGCCTGAAAGCAACAAATGAGATGCAGTTTTTACCGTTAGATTGGTTTTTTTTTAGGCACAGCTTTTCCACCATAGACACTGTCGGATAAAACTGTAATCCTGAGCAGCAAGTTAGAAAATGTGGTTTTCAGTTTTACTCAAAAACAATATATTTACTCAAATTGAAAATTTGGTGTGAATATGATAACAAAAATAATCATTAACGAATGCTTAGGTGACATTGACACGATAACCTCATAACTTAATTTAAACATGATTATTTTTTACACGCTTTTCTTACTTTTTATTTTGATTTAATCTGAAAGATTTTGCAATAAAATTTTTTACAGATCGAAATTTGATTTTATTTTCAGACTGTTTTTGAAGCAAGTGAATTTACACCAATTTAAGGATAAAGATAAATGAATATGCTTAGAAAAAAAAGAAACTCACGATAACTTTTAAATTTTTATAGTTACTCCAGTTTTTATTTTACTTTTTCTTAAACAGTTTTAACCATTTGGATGGGAATTCGACACAATTTTTTATAACAATAATTTGCTTACATCCTCTATTTCTGTGAATATCAAATTTACTGCTTCCTCATTTTTTTCTTCTTTTTATGTTTTATATCCTTTTATACAAAAAATAATATTATTTCTAAGGGTCTTAATATTTTGATTGATTTATAAAAATAAATGTAGTCAGTTGAAGTGTACACACATCAAACTTTATTCAGCCCCTAATTATCTTTAAATTTCAAACAAAAAAACAAAAAAAAAATGTATTGGCTAGATTTTATGATTAAGGGAATAGCGTATAATCTATAATGGTAATTTTTGTTCATTAATATTATCAATTAATCTTTCTAAAATAAACAAAAATTGGATTTCATACTAGGGCACCTTTAACATTTAAGTTTTATTACAGGAGTAAAAGGCGAAGGCATTTACCATTATCAATAAAAGTCTTTGAAGGTAAAGTAAAAAAAGTCAAATTTAATCATTTTTAAGATTAATGATCAGGGACGAATTTGAAAATTACTTTAAATCACTTTAAACATTAATGTTTTGGATCTTATAACAAACAGTTGAAAATATTCAATTTCTAAAGTAATCATGTTCTCGACATCATGTTTGAAAGTGATTTGTTCTTAATTTAACATTATCTAGGTTTAATATAACAAAAAAAATTAGTCTTTAATACACTACCCGTAGTATGATTATACTTTTTGGATGCTACTTATCCTAAAATTTATTACGATTCTCTCACACATGTTTAAAATGTTTTTTTTTTTTTTTGAAGTTTTGAAAATTTTTAATAGGGCTTTTTTCTGATCAAAATTTCATTTTAAAAAACTTATTTTGATTTGAAATTGTTTTTTTAACTAATCATTTTGTTGTTTCTAGCAGAAATAAATGCTTTCTAGCAGAAATAAAATGAGTTCAGTTTTATTAAATTTAGTAATAATTAAATTACTATCGATGCCCGCATCATACATAAAATTTCTATTTTCCTAATATTCTAAAGCTATTAATAAATCTCATGTTCTGATGTGAAAATCAAATCATTTAATCTATATCTGCCGTATTATTAACGTCTAACGCTTTTCCAATTATGATTGTATCTAACAGCACTATATGAGCGTTTCAAGATCTTAGTTAGTTATATTTCCTACTTAAAAACCTAATTATGTTTCATATGATGTCTGATGATTTTTTAACACATATCCAACCTATCGTTTTCTGCTAACTTTCCTACAGCACACTAATTTTTCATCATTAATTTATTTAACATTCAATTTTATTTAAAACAAAATTCAACAAAATGATATGCAATTTTTGTCATTAAAAATACTGTAACTAATTAGCCCGGATTTTATTAAATGCAAAAGAAATGCAAATTTTAAAATTATTCCACTAAGCTTTTTTTCTATGATATGAATTTTTAAAATAAAATATATTAGAATCAAAAAATTTATATTCTTAATAAATTTAAAAATAATTCGGATCATTTTACTTCAAAAATTTTTTCTTCTTCATGATAAATTGTTTTAAATTCGATTATTCACATACTAAACACGAACATTCAAATACAGATACACGCGACAAATTGAAGTTTCACGTTTTTAAAAGAAAAAGTCTCCACAGTCAACTGCATAGTCATAATCTTCTGCCGTAACATCTTCTATTGTGGATGCTGCTTCCATGCCATACGTATGTGATTCAACGTGACTGTATACTTCGCATCCTTCAAACATATTTGTTGAGTCAGCTAAAGGGAGTGCATGAAGTAAAATAGAATCTTCGCATTGTGACCAAGTTAAACCACCATTCCAAAGGCCATTTGGTAGTGTTACCCAACCCCAACCATAACCTTCATATAATTATAACGATATTTACAAAAATAAGTTTTATCATTTCGTATATGTTTTTTCATACCCCATGGAATCGTACATGCAAGAGTTCCTTTCTGATTCGAGTTTTTCTTGATTACCGCTATAGGCGTCTGACCGTGAATCCTTATTATGTTTGATGAATATCTTTCTTCATGTTTATGCAATAATACCTCAGCATTTGATGAAGCTTGTTTAAAATTTATTGAAGTGAAATTAGAACTAAATTAATTTGAAATTGCAAAATTATTTATTCCTTACGTCTTATTCGCACCAGAGGCCTTTTGAGTACACCAAAATGTGTCTTCTCTAAAATTAATTCAATCTGAGGAGCAGGTGGAAGCTATCAAAGATGTCAAAAATGAAAAATTAAAAAAATAATAATAATAAAAATTCATAGAATTTACTTACTGTTTTCGAAATTGCTGCTATCCACTCACTTTAAAGTAATACAATATTGCAATTAATCAGAAAATAAATTGAAATTCATAAAAAAATACCTGACTTCGTGTTCTGATTGGGCCAGCATCCAGTACACTTTTGATCTTTTGCGACGAGAACCCAAAGCAATTAGTTGAGATAAAGAACATCCTTCTGGTATCGGAGGACGTCGTGGAACTTGGCTTGTCCATTGCGATATCGCTAACATTTCAGGAGCTTCTTTGACAAGAACTTTTCCTGAAGGAGAAGATTTTCCGGGTTCCTATTTAAAACAGATAAATTTGTATGTTAATTAGGGTGGAAAAAAAAATCATCAGAGTATTTACCGTGAACCAAGCCATTGTACTGTCATCATACAAGACAACCCATTCTTCACACCACGTATTCCATAAAATTTGTTCTTATTTTAGATAGAAAAGAAATTTTAAATTAGAATTAAGCAATCAGTATTAATCAAAACCAATCAAATACTGTTAATTAAAGTCTAAATGATTAATGTTTCACATAAAAAGATTAACAAACCAGAAAGATTAAATTAAAATCAATGAGAAATAAATATATTTATCTATGAAATCAATTTACATTAACAACTTGAGAGTTCAGTTTTAGATTTTTGTTACATATATTTTAATGATATGTACAAGCTTTGACTACTTACTTTTGTATCTCAATAAATAGCCTCCCTTGATTTGTTTCCCACCTATCCCTGAGTACGGTTAGGTACATAAATTTTTAAATATTATGAGAATTAAAAATACATTATCACTACATACCACATGAAAATTGAGGAAATTGATTCTGTTCATCTAATTGTTGGCAAGCTCTTGGTGTAAAATTTGGGCATAATGAAAACATTTTGCTGATTCCATTTTATCCAAAAAGAATATTTATAGAAGGAAATTAAATGAATAATTTTATTAACTTAATTTATGGCACAGTAACTTAACAGTTTTGCATTACCAAGAAAACATTATCTTACCAGTTATTTCAATATCAAAAGAAATTTATGTTAATCTGAGATGTTGCAAACTATCGAAAATTTATTTCTTATTCCACACTTATTCTCTCTGCCTTCCGATTCAAAGCACTTTCTAAAAATTGATACGTCGATATTTATTAAAATTTTAAATTACTAAAATAAAAATTTATTTATAATCATTTCATAGAATGGCTTAAAAAGACATTGAAAGTCCATTAAGAATGAAAAAAAAAGAAAATAATTAAACGAGAATTGCTTTTTATGTTTTTTGTAGCAGAATTGTCCTTGTTCACGTTAAGGATTCTTAAATTATATGATAGCAACACATTTTATTTTCACGCATTTACAGCTTCTTTTTCCAATAAAAATAATGACATTTTTATGTACTTTGCTTATATACACATAAACATATGCGTGATTAAGAGCATAAATTTCATTTTAAGCTCATTAACTTATGAATGGATTTTTTATAGAATTATTTAAATGATTTTTTTTTAATTAGATATAAGAACTATTACATAAAATATCAATTTCTATAACCAGATCACCATTGGAAATTTTTATTATTTAACGCCTTAAACAACTTTATTATAAATCCTTTCTTTTAAATTTTTTGCACTTTTAGTTTAATTAAATCTGAAGAAAATAAAGATGAGAAATTTATTCATTCAAATTGTCCTGATTTAAAAATTAAACTTTTCGAAAAATTTACAGAAAAGCACAAAAATAATTCTTTACAAAACCAACTTCCGTGGAGATGAAAAAACTTCTGTGTAAAGTTTTTGAAGCACATAAGAAAAAGAGAAAATTTTTAAAAAAAAATTGTTTCTGCTAGCAATACTTTCATATACAGATCTGAAAGCCTCACAGAATCCATAAAGAGAGCCTCATTCTCTTTTATGCATTCGTAAAGTGACGACCCGAAGACTTGACATAAAAGAAAATTTTCCCCTTAATACATTCAGATTTCATTCATTTTTTACAATTTTTGTACGGGATATTTTGGTGGGAGAGGTTTATTTTCTCCTTCGAGAAAAAAATCCTCAAAAAAGCTTTTCATCCTAGCCAAAAGCTACAAGGAAAGCTTTCTGCTCTCAATGTTTTCTCTTAATGAGAGAAATATGTGTCTGACATGAGCACTTGGTTCGAACAAGTAAAATTTAGCTTCAATAGCTTCTATTCATTCTGAAATGTGTACGCCTGTTAGTTTTCTAATATCTCTTTTAATAAGAATGTGCTAACAATTTTTAATAACATTATTTTTTACGTCATATTACAGTAAAAATATTCATATTAAAATAACACATTAAGAGAAAAAATGATGCTTTGGTCAGCACAGCGCCTGGTGTTGCGTGTCTTAAATAAAAGCTTTCTTGCCTAAGCTAAACTTCTGTAAACTCATAACATTAAATGATCAAAACCCGTTTTTGGTTTTTTTAACTTGATGCAGAATTTTTATACAAAAAATATTTATTTTCATTAATTAAAAATCTTAGTAATATTGGTATTTAAAAGATGTACAAAAACCGAAAATAAAAAATTATTTTTTTTTGGATTTGAATACAAATAAACTAATTCATAAAAAAAATATATAAATTTCCGTAGCCGAAATTTGTATAAATATATTTCATTAAAGTCATAACTCTTTATATTTTTAAATGAAACTTGGCCTTTTTTGTATATTTTGGTACATTCATAAAATAATTAAGCGCACTCTGTCATACTTAAAATCAGAAAATGTATGCAACAAATAATATATAGTGAAAAAAATATTTGAACATATAGGTCTTTAAAATAGAGCCAGTATAAAAAAATTAATTAGTCAAAGTCGATTTAATGTAAAAAATTTCATATTCGTAAATGCGCTCTCATTGAACATAACTATCCTCATTCATTGGTGATGATGTTTTTACATGTACTATTACATACTTCTCTTTTCATCCTATATCGCATTTTATTATTTGATTTTGTTTTTCATTTCGTAACTGATTCTCTTTCACTCGACTTTTCAATATGTTGAATATGTTCTAATGTTTCAACGAAACTTTTCTCATTTAAAATAAGAGAAAATGAGAGAAGATGTAGAAAATTGCATAAAATAAAAAAATCGATCGATAAATGTGCGCAAAAGTTTAACTTTAAACGTTGTTTTTAAAAACAATAAACAATAAAGCATTAAATCTTTGTAAAACATTCAAAGCTCATAAAATATATGAATGAAAATTTTGTTTAAAAAAAAAATGAAGATTGAATTTAGATTTTTTTTTCTAATTAACATAATACTATAATTGAAAAGAAAAATTATTAAAAATAATTGATTATAATTAAAAGTATGTATTATTATTGCCTTGACAACAAATATTATTGAAAAAATATATAGTTTCGTAAAAATTATTATCAAATTCTGTTAACAGCGAAAACAATTTTTGTAAATGAATATTTTTTAGTAAAAATCAACCTACATATTACAATCCATCCTACTATAAACGTACTCTTCTCTTAACAGCGCATGTTTTTCAATGTTTCAAAAAAATTTTTTTTACACAATCGAAAAAGCATGAATCTTACTCACACAATTTTTTCATTCTGGTTTTTCATTTTTACGCAAGTTTATGAACCAGAGAACAAATGTGTAAAGCTCATACATCCACATTCAAAACAAAACATTCCATAAAATGAGAGAAGGAACAAATTACATTATCAAACATTGAAAATCTCAGTGCATCGAATGTTTGAAAGGAAAATTTTATTTGAGAATGGTCAGATTTTCAACGTTTTCTGAGTTTGTGTTGAGCATTCGTGAAGTGAAGCCTTAAATGTAAGGATTGTGTGAAAATTATAATAATTTTTTTTACATTTTTATTTCACTAAATAGATATTAAATTATAGTAAAAATCTATAAAATGTGTTGTTTAATCCTTAATTAAATCGATGTTCCTACTTTTCGTATCTTTTAAACAAGAAAAAATGGATTAAAAGCTTCATAATTTTTTTTTTCTCTTATTGAACAAAAATGGATGATGGAAAAGGGACAAAGATTTTTTTTTTCCTTTTTCTCTTTTATCTACAAAAAAGAAAAAAAAAGTAAAATAAAATAAAATAAAAGATGAAATGTGAATAAAGAAAAAATGTGAAGAGTTTCATCTTGTGTAAAGTGGATAGAAAAATATAAAATAAAAGAATGAGTTCTCTTTTAATATAGAGAAAAATTCATACATAAAGATATCATTCACTTCATATCATGATCTTAATTCATTTTATACTCAAGTAGCAAATTTTTTGCTCTTCAATTTCCATTTATTATGAGATTTGTTTTACTAATACAATCTACACAAAGAAATAGAAATTTAGTGAACCTTGAGGGAAAACATACAACCAAGAGAAAAAAATTATTTTCATTGATTTTCTTACCTTTTTTTCTTTTTGTTCTTTCTTTTTTTCACATATATCTAAAATTGCCGTCTATTTAATGTGTACGTATATAATTCACAATAAAAGTATTTGATGAACAACACAAATATGATGATATTGCAAGAGAATAAAGGATAAAAAAACAGTTGTTGTGTTATTATCTTTGGATTGAGAAAGATGAACAAACTATAATGTTAAGTGATGAACGTGAAATAGTGTCAAACTCTTTAACCCGTTCAACAATGGAACGCTTATTTCGGTGGAAAATGAGTGAAAATTCAAGCTAGTAAGAAAAGAAAAGAGAAACAAATATTAAAAAAAAAAATCAATAGATTTTAATTATTTCTGATGAATGACATGAAAAAATAGAAATGTCAAGACGAAAATAGCAATTGATTTGTGTGATAAAAATCATTTCCAACTAGTGGCGCATAAAGTAAAAAAGATTAATTTTGGAGGGAAGCAGTTTTTATTGATTATTGGAGAAAGAAATTTTGAAGAATTGGCATGAAATAAATAGTTTAACACAATGTAAACGTTGAGTGAATTAGTAAGCCTTGCCGTGTGGATACTGAAATCTGAAAAAAAAAATCATAGGTATAAATAATATTAAAGTGTACACATGAAAAGAAAGACCTTTACACAGAATTAAAACCAACCAGAAAATTTATATTTCAAAGTGTCGTGAGAAAGTGTAAAAGAGAAGGAAGAAAGTGAGAGAAAAATTCTTTTCACACACGGAAGAGCTGAAAAACCAACCGATTTGTACATTCTGTGTATTTTTTTCTTATTGCGATTTCGACTGAGAGAAATATACACCGACGTGTATATAGAAAATCCAAAATGGCGGAATATGATAATATTCAATTATTCTCTAATTATCAATCATATTATAAACGGAATAAAGTAAATGACAACAGCTTAGTGTCTGATATAAAATCAACCCGAAAAAAAATTAATCATGAATGTGACAGTGAAATAACAACATTACAAGCACATAAAAGGCCAAAATATTATAATTTTACTATGACTACAAAGAATAATAGAAATAATAATAATTATAACGATGAAATAATAAATACTAGTAATAATAGGAATGATATGCATATATCTGCAACAACAGCATTATTTAGCGATTGCACGAACTTACCACTTGAAGCAGATTGCCAACTTCTTATCACTAATCGCAACAAAATTATGGATAAAAATATTTGCTGTACAAACACAACAAAATCATCACTAACAAAATGCATCGATAAAAACAATAAAAATGATAATAAAACAAAATTCTGTAAATTCTCGGTTAAAAAATATTTTAGTTGTTATAACAAATCAAATAATTTACTTACGTTAGCATTGTTATTAATAATCGGTTTAATGTTTAAAGTTAATCTATGTTGTGGTTTTCAATTGACTGGATCTGAAAATTCTTATGCAATGTTTCGAAAATGGTATGCTGGTTTAAACGGATCCCTCGAGTTAGAATTTAAAACGGAACAACCTAATGGATTATTACTGTATACTGATGATGGTGGAACTTATGACTTTTTTGAGCTAAAACTCGTTGAAGGCACATTACGCTTACGTTATAATCTTGGAGGTGGAGCGCAAATTATTAGTGTAGGACGTGATTTGCATGATGGTCATTGGCATAAAGTTCAGGTAAGTTTGTTGTTATTTTTAAACCTAGTGATAACTTCATAACTTGATTGATCAGCAGTCTTTGGTTTGAGAAGATTCCTATTTTGCTTAAAAATTTTTATGAATGTTGTCTTCTAAAAAATCAATCAAATTTTATTTTTAAATTTCATACAACAACCGTAACTCATTTAAGTTAAAGCTCATTACTCATAAATTTTAGAATCAGGTATTTTGTAATACGGAGGTCTATAGTATGATTAAAATTTGGTAGATTTGGCTGTATTTTCATTTCTTCGCTTTTGAGAATATACAGATTGATTTCGTAAACATTTTTTCTCATTTTTTATTAAATATTAGGTATTTTAAAGTAAAAATTTTAAATAAGGTTAGAGACTTGAATCAATTTTAAATAATTCTTTATACACATCTCAAAATTTTTGCTCAAACATTTCAGTCAATTGTTAAAAATTTAATGTTAAATATCCAAAGTAAAAAGAGAAAGAACTTCAAGTCACTTAGTCATCAAAGTCTGACTAATGAAATTATCCAAATTTAATTTTCCTTTTTCTTCAATTCATGCATGTTTTTGAATAAAATTGCAAAGCTACTAATTTAGTTTTTATCATTATTAATATTGAAAATATTTCTGAAAGAATCATTTAATAATAATAATAATAATAATTTTAACACCCTTTGCATGTCTCGTAACGATTTTCTATCTACATATAACAAGATATCTCGATAATGACATCGACACTGTACAGACTGTACTGTATATTTAGTTCTTCATATTTCTCTCATTAAAGATTAAATGGTGTAGGTATTAATAAAGTATATGGAATGAGAAAATGAAACAAGTATGTATATTTTTACATACGCGATAATCATACGAATTTTCCATTTCCTTCTTTTACTTTCCTAACCACTTTAAGAAGCATGAAAATAAGCATAGAAAAGCTCGTCACGTAATTATCATTCTTGTGCTTCTTATTTTCTTTTATTTTTATTATAAAACTCATGGTAGTTGTGATGATATAAAATAAAATTTATTTAATATCATTTTATTATGAAAATAACAGAAAATAATGATGCGGATATTTTTTATATTTTATTTAAAAGGATCTATGGATTTTATTTTTAATATAAAATGTATTCAATAATATTTTAGAATTCTGCAATCGTTTGCAGTTGATATAAAATTTGGTGATTATTAATAAAATTACAACTAATTTATAACATTGAAGCCTAATGCTTTAAAAAGAAGTTTGCATGACCGATTTCCCATGATTTAATGTCTGAAGTTATATTAATTTCATTGAATAAAGAAAGTGAGCAAATAAAGTTAAAAGATTTAACAATTATTAGCTTCTTTTACATGTTTTTATGTTATCAATATCTTGTCATCTTTTTTCTACAGTCAATTTTCTCTTATTTTTTCTTCCTTTACATTGCACATGCGTATTAAGTGCTTTAAAAATTGTGTAGGAATGATAAATTTATTCAATGATACCAAAAAGAAATAAAGCTTAAATCTTACATCCTTCTGATTTTTCAAATTTTTTGCATTTAAAGCACATGAAATAATAAAACAAATAAAGTTAATGAAATTGGTAGTTGTTATTTATTGTGCGAATCTAAATTGATCTAAATTTTGAAGAAAATTAAACAGTACCAAAAATTGTTAAAAATGAACTTAAATATATTTCTTTAAACCATGCATCTTACTTTCTTGATCTCTTCGTCTTCATTACTCTTATTATTGATTATGACATTTCCAACGCCTTATGACTGTTGATCAAGCAGCTAAACTTATTCATATCATATTTGTATCATCAATCTTATCTATTTCTTGATTCTACATTTTTCTTTTGTGTTATTTTCACCCACATCAATATATATTAGGTTCTTCGGAATGATGAGCATACGACATTAACTGTTGATGGTGTTTCGCAAAGTAAAGTGTCAAGAGGAAAAGAATTTCTATTTGGAAATTTTGCGAAAAATTCTGAAATATTTGTTGGTGGAATGCCAAGAGATTATAATAAGAAATTATCGTTACTTGCTTTACCAAGTGTTGTTTTCGAGCCAAGATTTCGGGGACACGTAAGGAATTTAGTTTACACAGATCAGCCTGGAGTTCTTCCTCGAAGGCAAGAAATGAAACCATCAAAAGATAATAAGGTATAAAGCAATCTATTAATAAGAATCTGACAATATAAATATAGAACTTTTATTAATAGAAAGTATTATGAAACTATTTCTATTATTATTATAATATTTCAGTGTGGCGACTCTCCATGTGATCTCGCTGATACGCCTAGTCAAAGTAAAGTCACTCGTGTAAGTGTTATTTTTTAATATTATTAAGTTTTTAATTTTTCTTAAACATTTTTCATAAACAGTAAAACTCGTAAGCTTCAATTGATGAAAGTTTAATTTTTTTAATTTCTTCTTAAAGGGATTACGCAATAACATCACAGACGCTTGCGAACGACACGACCCATGTCAGCACGGTGGAATTTGTATATCTACTGATTCCGGTCCATTATGTGAATGTCGCAACTTGGAGTACGAAGGCACTTACTGTGAAAGAGGTACCATCCAATGTTCGCAATTTATTTTTTATTAGTAATGTTGTAATAAAAACTTATAGATAAAGCACCAAGTGAAGCAACGTTTCGTGGAACCGAATTTCTTTCTTATGATTTAGGACAAACTGGCGGAGAACCAATTGTCAGTGCACAAGACGCTATATCACTATATTTTAGAACTAGACAACCTAATGGATTGCTATTTTTTACCGGTAAAGAAAAAACCGTTTTTCAAGGTTTTATAAAGTTATATTTTTAATAATTCTTTTTATAGGCCATGGAACTGATTATTTGAATTTGGCAATTCGTGATGGTGGTGTTTCATTAACGATGGGATTAGCAAATGGAAAACAAGAAATGCATATAAAACCTGCTCGCGTGCGTTTTGATGATCATCAATGGCATAAAGTGACAGTTCATAGACGGATACAAGAAATTTCATCTATAACTAGTTTTTGTCGAGTAAGCTAAAAACATGTTCTTTATATCTGATAGATAAATTTATTTCTAATTTTTTAAAAAAATTTATTTTTAAGCTGGTCGTGGTTGTTGATGAGGTTTACACAGATCATTCACATATAGCTGGTAAATTCACAATTTTATCATCTTCTAAAGTATATGTCGGTGGATCTGTTAATCCTCGAGCTTTACTCGGTGCAAGAGTTCATAATAATTTCGTCGGGTGTCTACGAAAAGTAGAATTTTCTGCCGATACATTACGTTTAAATCTAATTGACTTAGCAAGAACAGGTTCCAAGCTAATACAAGTTGTTGGGCGTGTCGACTACAATTGTCCTTCGGGTGATCCCCAAGATCCGGTTACGTTTACAACTCGAGATTCATATTTAGTACTACCACCATGGGAAGTGTCAAAACAAGGAGTCATATCATTCAAATTTCGCACAAATGAACCAAATGGAATGATTTTGCTGGCAACGAGTACTCGATCTCCAAAGGTGAATCATTATGATTGAAAAGCATTAAACATTGATTATTCATTTACACATATACACAGCATGATAAAATTTCTCATACTTATCTTCTTTTCATTTTTTTCTCTTAATTATAGTCAAACTTTTTTGCTGTTGAACTTCTTAATGGACACATTTACATACATATTGATCTTGGAACGGGTGCTTCAAAAGTAAGAGCATCACGTCGACGTGTTGATGATGGTGTGTGGCATGAACTTACCGTAAGAAGAAGTGGCAGAGAAGGAAAAGTGGGTGTTGATGGACAATATAATGAATTCAAAACGCCTGGTGATTCAACGCAACTTGAATTGGATAGTCCATTATATATAGGTGGAACGGGACCATCATATGCAAATGTAAATATTCCTCCAGCTTTATGGACTGGTACTCTACGGCAAGGTTATGTTGGATGTTTACGAGATTTAGTGCTCAGCGGAAAGCCAGTTGATATTGCAGCATACGCTAGACAACAGGATACGGCTGCAGTTAAACCATCATGTCATGTTCAAACAGTACAATGTACTCCAAATCCATGTCATAATGGTGGAGTGTGCAGTGATGGATGGAATCGTCCATTATGTGACTGTTCTGCAACATTATATACAGGACCAACATGTGGTCGGGAGTCTGCAACGTTAGCTTTCAATGGTTCTCAACATCTAACTGTTTGGACGAACGGATACGGCAACCAAGGTGTTAGAACGCAGACAGAGGAACTAGTTTTACGATTTAAAACATCACGACCAACTGGTCTTCTCCTGCTAACAAGTGCAGATACTAACTCACCTGATCGCTTAGAAATTGCTTTGATTGCTGGTCGTGTTAGGGCTAGTGTTCGATTAGGTGACCGAGAAAAGGTAAATTTATCTATTAGTTTATCTTCTCTCATTGAATTTGAACTTAACTAAAATTTTTTATAAAAAGTTACACCTTTAAAAAATTTTTATCTGCTTTTTATCCAAAATTATAATTTTCATTTATCTAAATGTTTAAATACTGACTAGTATTTTTTCTCTTTTTTCTATCATTTTATAGAATTTGTTAGCAGGACAGGGAGTATTAAATGACAATAACTGGCATACGGTGAGATTTTCGCGTAGAGCATCTAATTTGCGACTTCAAGTTGACGGGGCTGCCCCCGTGCGTGGTATGTTATGTATGTATCAACAGCACATATTTTTTGCCCTTTATAAGTGTCCATGAACGTTCGTTTTAATGAAAAGAGAATAAAAAGCTATATAAGAAATTAATGAATCAGTTAGTTGACTTCTAATATTCTGTTCAAATTAATCAAGAATTTTTATTCCTCATTTCCGAGGAAAAATAATAATTTTAATAAATAGTGAACAGATTAAGCAGTAATTTGACAATTTAATAAGGATATCGTTATAATTAAAGTTGCCAATTTCTGATATATATGAGAAAATTTTAGACAAATTTTAAATTTTTTGGCAATTTGCATTAAGAATTTAAATTTCATTAAAATTTGGAAACAACACGACATATTTAAACGACATTAAAAGAAACATTATTTGAAAAAATAAAAATTTTGCGATGATGCTCATTAAACATCATACATATTCACACAATATAATGAAACATATCGTGCTACGTGTACTCAAAGTTATACATTTTTAATTTCTCAGAACATTCTCCACACTAAAAATTTACATAATTGCGTCGTCATTAACATTAAGAAAAATATAATGATTAGTTTTCTCTCAAAATCCACACATTTCACTTTTGCCATTTAATTGCTGTATATGAATTAATTTGTTTTTCGCTTGTATAATTTACACTCTTCAAAATGTTTTGATTTTTCATTTTGTAATTTTCATATTCACACCGTTTCACGTTGTGAATATATTGATTTCGATACACTTGAAAAATCGTTTTTTTAGTTTTTTGGCGCCAAAACTCAAAATTTTCATAAACTGTTCGGTGTGAAAAGTTCGGCCTCAAAATTATCTACAAAATACAAAAAACCGCATTGAAAAAGGTTTTGATGCCTCCGGACACGACCCCAAATAGTGGTGGTGTATGCTTACAAGCACGTTGGTTCGTCGCATAACTCAACTACGAAAAAATAATTTTTTGTCAAAAATGTCTCAAAATGTGCGCATTATCACTCAAAAGTGCTGTGAATCTTTTGGTGCCGATCCATGTAGACTATTCCGAGAAATTAACAAAATAGTGTGTTTTTAAGCATAGTTTAGCCGATTTTTGCAAAATACCGTTAACAAATTTCACACAAATTGTTAATTGAACTTTTTTGATCAGAATCAATAAAATAAGAAGTTTTGTTGAGAAAAAATGCAAAAAAAACTTTTTAAGCCTCCAGTCCACCCCCCACAAACCTAAATTTTGAAAAAATTCATGTGTTTCACTGTATGGATGGATTTTTATAAACTTTTCTGTTTTTGATCAATAAATGCGAGAACTTTTATGGAAAAATAACAAAAATATTTTTAAACCAATTTTAGTTGGTCAAAAAGTCGAAAAAGTTCAAAAAATCGGCATTTTTTGGACATTTCGCCTTCCTGTGCCTACAATTTGGACTTAAAAATTCTAATAACTTGTGATTACTGTAGCATATAATTAGACTTAAAAGACGTCCATGCAATATCATATCCAAAAATATCAATTAGTGCTTCAAAATTAAGTCAAAAAGTGAACATTTTCGATTTTTTTTAGGAAACTTAATCTTCAATCTTATGCAAAGCGAAGCTTTGCTTACCCGATTGAGTCTAAATCTTCAATCTTATGCAAAGCGAAGCTTTGCTGACCCGATCGAGACTTAATATTCAATTTTATGCAAAGCAAAGCTTTGCTGACTTGATGGAGATTTGATCTTTAATCTTATGCAAAGCGAAGCTTTGCTCACCCGATGAAATCCTAATCTTCAAACTAATGCAAAGCGAAGCTTTGCTGACCCGATTGAGACTTAATTTTCAATCTTATGCAAAGCGAAGCTTTGCTGACCCGATTGAGTCTGAATCTTCAATCTTATGCAAAGCGAAGCTTTGCTGACTCGATCGAGACTTAATCTTCAATCTTATGCAAAGCGAAGCTTTGCTGACCCGATCGAGACTTAATCTTCAATCTTATGCAAAGCGAAGCTTTGCTGACCCGATCGAGCCTTAATCTGCAATCTTATGCAAAGCGAAGCTTTGCTGACCCGATTGAGAATTAATTTTCAATCTTATGCAAAGCGAAGCTTTGCTGACCCGATTGAGTCTGAATCTTCAATCTTATGCAAAGCGAAGCTTTGCTGACTCGATCGAGACTTAATCTTCAATCTTATGCAAAGCGAAGCTTTGCTGACCCGATCGAGCCTTAATCTGCAATCTTATGCAAAGCGAAGCTTTGCTGACCCGATTGAGACTTAATTTTCAATCTTATGCAAAGCGAAGCTTTGCTGACCCGATTGAGTCTGAATCTTCAATCTTATGCAAAGCGAAGCTTTGCTGACCTGATAGAGTCTTAATCTTCAATCTTATGCAAAGCGAAGCTTTGCTGACCCGATGGAGGCTTAATTTTCAATCTTATGCAAAGCGAAACTTTGCTGACCCGATAGAGTCTTAATCTTCAATCTTATGCAAAGCGAAGCTTTGCTGACCCGATGGAGGCTTAATCTGCAATCTTATGCAAAGCGAAGCTTTGCTGATCCGATCGAGCCTTAATCTGCAATCTTATGCAAAGCGAAGCTTTGCTGACCCGATGAAGACTTAATCTGCAATCTTATGCAAAGCGAAGCTTTGCTGACCCGATCGAGGCTTAATCTTCAATCTTATGCAAAGCGAAGCTGACCTATTGATAGAGTCTTAATCTTCAATCTTATGCAAAGCGAAGCTTTGCTGATCCGATCGAGCCTTAATCTGCAATCTTATGCAAAGCGAAGCTTTGCTGATCCGATCGAGCCTTAATCTGCAATCTTATGCAAAGCGAAGCTTTGCTGACTCGATAGAGTCTTAATCTTCAATCTTATGCAAAGCGAAGCTTTGCTGACCTGATATAGAGTTTTGGAACGGTGTGAATATGCACATGAAGCGTGATCCGCTTCATTACTAGTTCCTTTTTCAGTTTCTTTCAATTTTGTGTTTCATACTGTAGTTATTTAATTTTTCTTTTACCTCTTCTCCCTCTCTACGTGTATTTTCTCTTAAATCTTTGATCAATTCAAGAAAATCTTTTATTTTAATTTTTTAGCTGATTTTATTTTTTGAATAATAGAAAGTTCAGCAAATTAGGGTTCGAATTTTTATAAATAAAAAATCATTTGAAACGTAAACATAAATGTGTTAAGCATTTATTGAAAATGAACATTTTATTTGCTGAACAAAAAACTTTTTCCTTTGTTTATGCTTTAATATTATTATATATTCTTAATGTTTTCACAACAAATTTTAAAACACATAATTTAACTTTACTCATTAAATGATATTTATTTGTTTAATTTTTATTAGTATTATAGATTAAAGAATTATAAACAATTGTTTTCACATTTTTAGTAAGTTTAGATTTTTAATATATAGTTTCAAAAACATGACTCCTTATGCTTTGTAAATCAATAAATATTTTAACAACAGGGCTATTTGGGATTAAGAAATAACAGAAGACAAACAAAAATCTCGACATAACTACATTAATTTTATATGATTTACATTTTGAAATATCATTTCATATAATATATGCGAGTGCGATGAAAAAAAAACAAAAGTCAATTCAATTAAGCTTTTTTTTTCTTTCATTTTTTCTTTGTTCTTAATAATTATTAATACCTTTTTATTTTCCGTTTTTTTTTTCTCGCAATTTTTTCATCATTTGCCACAGTTTTTTCATGCATGTTTTTTTAATTAGCCAAGCGACCCTTATCAATTATTTAATATCAAAGAAAAATCATTAAGGTCAAACAATGAACGTAAAGTTAAAACCATTTTTTCGTAGCAATGTACTTATTTATAAATTTAGACCATTTTATATAGTTCTATATAAAAAAAATAATTTGGACAAAAATTAGCTAAAAAAATTATTCTAAAACATTTCTTTAATATTCAACTTGAATCTTTTGATCATATGAAACTGTGAATAACAATTGATAAGGAATTGCTTCAATCATGGTTTTATTATAAGTATTTAGCTTCTTTTAAGAGATTTTAATAATAGTTTTCATCTTCGCATTGAGCATAGAATCATTTATTTTTCCTTTTTGTTTTCTAAGTTTAAGTTTTGTTAATTAATAGATCTATTAACGAATAAGTTTTTATTTAATTAAACTATAATTTCATATTATTACTGAGAAAAATTATTATTTTCATGACATTATCATTCTTATAATTCATCAATATTTTTACTACATACAATTTTCTTACTTACGAAACCAAGTTTTTAATCTTATAAAAGTTCATTGATTAATTTTTTAAATAAAAATTAATGTGATATTAATCATACAGTAATCATTAAAACACTTCAAACTGATTCTTAACGAATTCCTTTACCCAGAATATCTTAATAAAAAGCGAAAAACAATTTACACAATTTCACGCATTTCAAAAAAAATAAATAATAAATAAATAAATTTATACATGAATATATCTACATAAAAATTAAACTATATGTGTACAGAACAAGATAGAATTGTTAAACCTATATCGTTAATATCGGGTGTCATCTTATTAAATGATACCATGCGTGTGGTAACAAAAATCATGACAAAAGGTTATCGGTATACAACAATCGAATTGGATTATAACTTAAAAATTAAAGAGAGTAAGTTTAAGAATATGCAATATGCAAACAAAATCTTTGGCTAAAGTGCGTTAAAAGAAAGTAAGAATTGGACAATATTTAACATCGTAATTTGCGAACGTCAGGGCGCTGTTTATTTACTGCACCAAAATATTTATTATCATTTATTTTTTAAAACTTTCGTTTTATAACAAAATGCTTTAGTTTATAATTTAAAACAATTATGAAATTTAAAAATCATAAATAAAGAATTTGTGAAAAATTGTTTAGATTTATAATTTGTAGATTCCGAATTTAGAGAAATTAACAAATTAGTATATGAATTTATGCATTTTAACAACATCTTAATTGCTCAAGCTAAAGATATTAACAGTACAAGATCTAGTCAGAAACTATTCGATAAATATTGCACTAATAATTTTGAAACATAAGCATTGCACTCTCTCGAATAATTTCTGATTTTAATTTAAACATTGATGCTCATATTAATTTTGTATTAGAAAAGTACAATATTTAATTAAAGTTGTATGGAAAACTTTAGTCTTATAGATTAAGATAGATAAGCACAGTATGCATCAATATGGATATTAAATATTTTTGAGTATGATATTGCTTGAAATAAATTTTACTTTAAAAACAATTTTGTTTTGTAGAATTTTATTTGAAATTTTTCAAGCATTTTCATTGTGCTGTCAATATTTTGTGCTTGAGTATGTGTAATATGTCCTTTATAAAATGTACTAATATTGATAAAATCTTTCAACCATAAATTCGAGATAAAAATAAAATATTTTTGTATTTCTGAATTGTTAAAATATTGAAATTTTTTTTTAATTTAAATTTTTATTTTTTAAAAAAATTATCGTTTTAAAAAAATTGAGAATTTTTTGAGATTCTTTATTTATTTTTATTAATTATTTTCTTTAGACTAATCGTACAAAATCTAAACATTTGCTGCACTAAAAATATACAAATTGTTGCCAATTATTCCCACAATAAAGAAATTATCCGACCTATTTTGTTATTTCATTTTTGTATATTTTTTTTAAAATAAAATTTGCGTTCAATTTTCCTCGAACGTTTTACTCTCTCTCTATTCCTTCTTCTAGTTCACTCCTTCACAAATTCATAAATAGTTTTCTTTAAAAATAAATTACTACACAGATCTGTACAAATGCATGTGGCATCGAAAAAAATAAAACATAAATTATTGCAATGAATGACTTTTTTTTAAAGTAACATCTTTTGGTTTTTATTTAGAAAAAAATAATAATGGCTGCTTTTGCAGGCTGTAAATGTGCATAGAATTATATCTTTGTTATCAAATAATAATCAATATTCAAAGCAAAAATTGCTTTCACTTGTAGAACGCCTAGCCTTCATTTATCTTAAGATACTCAAAATTTTACTTCCACTCTATCTCTTCTATTTTAATTTAACAATTTTTTTTATTTCTGCAGACAATGAGTGTAAATATTATTTATTTACTTCATGTTTTCAAATTTGTGTGTAACTAAATGTTTATCCTCATTATTTTTCTAATACCTAGCTCATATTTAAGCAAAAATTTTTTATTACTTTAAAACTATTAAATACTTATCATATTCGACATGTCGTATTCATACTTGAACTATACATAACTATAACTAAAAATTGAAAAAAAATGATGTAGAGTTTTCAATTACTAAACTCATCCTTACTTAAAAGAAAAAAACAATTCAGTATTATTAATATTTATTATTTTCTGAAAAAAAAAACATTGCGAAAATGTTATTGATTGAATTTGTGGAAGAAATGTTTGTTTCAAAAATAAAAAAAAAGTTTTGATAAAAGACCATTAAGAAAATCTCCACAGAGTTGAACTTTAACACACTTTGTTGTTATTGTTACTAACAGTGTTTTGTTTTTCGTTTACTTTTATTTTTGTTTTACTTTAAAAAAATTGAATTTAATTCTTCTGTTCGTTGAATGTTTTACTTTATGATATCTTTCAATTTATACAACTGGATCAATTAGTTGCTCAATTTTTATTTTATTCATTTACTCTCGAATTTATCTTTTATTTTTTTATTTTATATTTAGCTGTATTTTATTTAGCTCAGAGATAAACCAATTTTAATAAACATTGATCTCTGTTTTGTTGAATTTTTCAAAACAATTATTAGAATATAATGTAATTCTTGACATCATACAAATTTGTCTTGTGACTATTTCTTAGAAAAACACGCACATTTTTCCATTATATCAAACAAAAGCTATGTGGGTGTTAAATATTTTTCCTTAATTTAGTCAGCCTACATATGGTCTTGCGTCATGAATTAAAAAGTTCTTAAAGATTTGTTCTTAAAATTTTCACTCAGAAAATAAATACAATTTTTGATTTTTTAAAAATAAGCTTTGAAAAGATCAGATCTATAAAAAAATTAGCATGGTTTTTTTGTTTTACTTTTTTTAATTTTTATTTTTATTTAGGTACTTTAATGAACATTTTTTTTTAGTCTCTATTATCAATGGATTAAAAAATACATAAAAAAAAGTGAATCCAAAAAAAAACTTTTCCAAGCAATTGGTTTCTTTTAAAAAAACATAACTTAAAGCATAAATAGGAGAAAATTTTGAGAAATAGATTAGAAACATGCAGGAACATTATGTTACACATAAATCATAAACAAATACATAATTTACAGACACAATATATAATTTTTAATAATAATATAAATATATCGCACTTAAAAGTCACTTAAGAGTAAAGATGGAAATAAGATAATCAAGAACTTATTATATTGCATGCGATATTCCACACAGTAATGAGCACATCTTGTCTTAAATATCCCGCGCACAAATCACATTTTCCTCTCCCTTAATTTATGGATATGAATTATGAAAATATATATTTAAAATGAAATTAATATGAGAGCAAAATTAATTAAAGCTATTTGTAATAACAATAATTTTTAACATATATTCTCGAAAAAGTCTCTTTTTTATGATAAAATATATTTTTATGCGTAATAATACGCTATGCTGGATAATCAGTTCCACTTATGACTAATACTATCGAAATTTCGATATTCTCCTTCTTCGTCTCTTTTCAATTTTTTATTACACTGCTGATATTTATTATGGAAATGATAAATAGCTGAAACAATATTGGGACGACATAGCACATTAGAAGTCAGATCTCTGCATTTAGGAGGACTTTTTCATGCAGAAGAGGAAATACAAATGACGGCTACAATGCCAAATTTTGTAGGGCAGCTACAAGGATTCGTATATAACGGCCATAGGTAAATTTAAAGCAAAATTTGAACAATCAAATTTAATTTGTACAATTATTAAATTTATTCGCAACTCAAATTATATATTACAATTTTAATCAATGCTCTTCACATCCTTCAAAAGCTTTTAAACAGTTTAGAGTATTATTCTCTTGACGAAAATTTGTTCTCATTATTATTATTTTTAATAAAGAGCTTTTTGAAACATTTTCTGTAGATGCTAAATCTTGATACTTAAAATTTTCCGAAACTAAAGGTCAAGTGTTACGACCTAAATTTTGCAAAGACATTTTAGAATATAAAGCCTAACAAAATGAGGGAATAATAATACCAAATATTTTTTTAACCTCTTATTTTCATTAATTTTTCGATAAAATTTTTATTAAATTTAAATAAAATTTTTTCATGAAAAATTCGACGAAAAAACATTTCACAACACTTTTCCTTCTTCTCCTTCAGATATATTGATGTAGTTAAATCATTGGGATCAGAATTGAATGCTGTACCTCAAACCACTTATAAATTAACAGCACGCTTTATAAATTCACCACCCGGTAGTCCATATCAGACAGCAACTTTCAAATCAAAGCATTCATATGTCGGTCTTGCAATGCTCAAAGCATTTGATTCAATATCAATTGATTTCCGATTCAAAACCCTTGAGCCAAATGGAATATTATTTTTCAATAGTGGCAAAAAGAGTGACTTCATTTGTATAGAATTGGTAAATGGTCACATTCATTATATATTTGATATGGGAGATGGACCAGTAACAATTCGTGATAAGAGCAAAGTTCATATGAACGATAATCGATGGCATTCTGTTAGTATAAGACGACCTGGACCTAAAATTCATTCATTGATGGTTGATGATACATTAGAGACATTTGTTACAAACGGAAATTCAATGCATTTAAAACTCGATGGAATTCTTTATATTGGAGGAGTCTTTAAAGACATGTACGCTTCTCTGCCTGTCGGAATTGCAACTAGATCTGGATTTGAAGGATGTTTGGCATCCCTTGATTTAGCAGATTTGTCACCAAGTTTAATTGAAGATGCAGTTGTTCCAAGTTCACTTGTTATGGGTGGATGTGAAGGACCAACTAAATGCAGTCAAAATGCTTGTGCAAATCGAGGAATTTGTGTTCAACAATGGAATACATATGCATGTGAATGTGATATGACTTCTTTTACTGGCCCAACTTGTTATGATGGTAATATTTTACAAAATAATTTTTTTCACAAAAAAATAATTATAAAACTTTTAAATTTAAACAGAATCGGTTGCTTATGAATTCGGTGCAAGTCGAGGCCTCATTCAATATCAATTTCCACCAGGAAATCAACCGGATACTGAAGAAGATAATATTGCCTTAGGCCTAATGACATTGAAGACAGACGCAGTTCTTTTGAGAATCGAAAGTTCAAATACTCAAGATTATTTCGAATTGGAAGTTGTAAGTTCTTAGTTAATTAAATTAATTTCAAAAATAGTATATTTTTTTTTCTTTCTTATGCCAAATTTAGGTTGAGGGAAATATTTTTGCAGTATTTAATATAGGATCACAAGACTTACCATTGGGTGAAATTGGTGTAAAAGTTAATGATAATAATTATCATGTTGTACGATTTACAAGAAGTGGAGGCAATGCTACTTTACAAATTGATGATTACAATGTGCAAGCACTTCATGCTCAAGGTACAATAATAGAAATATAAGAAATTTTTTCTACAAAAAATTGGTTATTTTAGGTCATATTTCTACAATTTTCAACTCTATGGGAAATATTCAAGTTGGAGGAAAAGTTCCAAAAGGAGTTAGTCGTTCTCGCATCGAACGACCATTTGCTGGAGTAATAACTGGTCTCTCTATAAATCGCTTGCGAATTCTTGATTTGGCAGCTGAACGTGATCCACAAATTACGATTCGAGGAGATGTACAATTGGTAACTGGAGTATTAGATAGAAATGACCTCCAAAGAATGCAGCAGGTTAGATTTTTAAATGAAATGACAAGAATGAAAAGAAATATCTTTGCAAATTTTCACTAAGTTGAATTAATATCAATTAAGAAATGTCTCTGCAAGAAGTTTAAGAATTTTTAAAATGCTGAAAATGCCTTTTTCAATTGTTTGAAAATTTTATGTTATATTTTTTGTATTTATTTTAACTTATTTTATTTCATTTTTAAGAACACTAAAGAGTTATGTATGTGATGTGAATATATTATTTTATTAAATAGTTTGCTAGTTTCTTTGTTATTTTTCATCATTTTAAAGCTTAATTTGATTTTTTTTTTTTTTTTTGATTCAATTTAAATTTTATGTCATGCATAAATGTTATGATTTTTAATGCATTAAATTAAAATAAATTGCACAAAAATTATTTATCTTGATTTCGGTATGAATTTTGTTTTATGCGTCAATTTCTGAATCAAATTTTTGTATAATAATTTGTTTTGGTTCATTTAAATATCTAATACTAAAGTACGTATATGTCTATTTAAATAAAATCTCAAAATGCTAAGAAAAGGTTTTCATCACAAAAAAAAACCTGAAA
The DNA here is from genome assembly GCA_026123125.1 of Chironomus striatipennis. Taxonomy (NCBI): domain Eukaryota; kingdom Metazoa; phylum Arthropoda; class Insecta; order Diptera; family Chironomidae; genus Chironomus; species Chironomus striatipennis. The sequence continues at coordinate 25,830,709 of CM047394.1, read as the reverse complement.
AAGGAAATTCAAAACTTTTAAGTTTTAAAGAATATTTATATTTTTAAAATTGAAGAAGCTGCAAATCAAATGAAAAATAATTATTTGCATGATTGTTTTTTCTTTTATAAATTATCAACCAGCTGCAATCGATAAATTTCACACATCATGAATTTATCCCTAAAACAATCTTCATTTTCATTTACAATACTTTATATTTTTCATATAACACTGTTATATACTTTTTAATGTTGGCACATTTTTTTTTTTACTTTTAAGCACTACTTTGCACAAATTCTGCACACATGTTTTTATTTCTATTTTAATTTTAAAAAACTATAATAAGGTAATTTAAAGTTTTTTTTTTCTTAATTTTCAAAATGAAAATCAACTATAGGTACTTTTTTCTTCATTCTTCAATCGCATATAATGTTAATGATAAAGAAAATGTTCATTAATATGCGTGAAGCATAGAATTTCGAAACAAAAACACAAAATGAATTTTTTTGGCTATTGCTTTATCAACCACCAATATGCACGATCGGAACATTTCTTGAATTCATAATTTTTTTTTTTTTTTTGATTCTTTGCTTTTTTACCATTATATATTTTGCATAAAATTTTATATTTTACGGAAATAAATTCAATATATAAAGCCTAAAGTCTAAAGCCTAAAAAATAAATGATATTTTATTAGATTATGTATGTGATTGAAAGAATTTTTATTAAAATTTAAATATTTTTTAGATGTTAATTGCACAATTGCACTAAATCGCACAAAAAATAAACACTTACAATATTTTTATTCATTGATTCATATTGCACACTATAGTATCCTTAATAATCCTTAATCTTCAATTAATTTTTTATAAAATAATAATGAAGAATTAAAAAATTAAAAAAGTATTATTTTTCCATAATTTTTGTATTTTAAATTATATATTTATCAGACTCCTCCAAGTGGTTATCCTGGTGTGATGGATGATTTAATATTTTCTGGTGCTGGATCTGGATGTCGAGGTGATGATGAAGACGAATGTATGCCACCATTTGAAAATGGAAGTGGTGATGATTTAATTACTCCTGTTTATGTTCCACCTACGAAACAAACTATTAGTCAAACTAAGAAAAAAGAGAAAGGTGAAAGTGAAAAATCATGTGATGATGAAGATTGCTTACCTGGATCAGGTTCTGGAGAAGTTACAGATACATACTCTACTACATTAGTAACATCAAAGACTGAATCGAAAGGTATAGTAAAATAATTAATTTTACCGTCTTGTGTTTAATCAATCAAAAATTTTCTATTTCAGAAACAAGTCCTGATTTTACGTCAACTTATACAACAACGGATGATAGAAGGACTGATACTACAATTCCAGATACCACAAAATCGGAAACAAGGGATGAAATTAGCTCATCAAGTGGAACATTTGGTATTCATGAAACCACACATCCTCAAACATCATTAGGACCAAGCACAACAATATCTGTATCAAGTAGTTCCACAAGTGTAGCAACAAGTAGTAGTTCAAGCAGTGTCACCAGTACAACAAGCACTAGTGCAGGAACCACTATTACAACTACAACAACGCACAAAACTACACCATTTATACCCCCACAGACAGAAACGACGATTCCATATCATCCAAAGGAAACATATCCACCAGAGCCAAGTACCCCAGAAGAAGATTTACATAATGAAATCTTTCAAAATGGTCATAATGAAGATTCCGATTATGATAATGGTGGTCATTTTGAACAACCAATACCTGAGCCAGAAACTGAACCACCACCTCCTCCAATATATAATAAAACACCACCACCTTATCACCGAGAACGTGATCCAACAGGAAGACCTCCACCTAAAAATAAGCATGGACGAATAAACTCTGAAGCAGAAGAAAGAACAGCAATGATAATTGGAATTGTTGCTGGTGCATTAATTGCAGTTATTCTTGTTATACTCTTAGTTCTTTGGATAAAATCAAATGGAGATCGTTCCTATAAAATGGAGCATGATTTAAAGTATGGCCATGGAGCTAATGCTGCACTTTTAGGACATAATGCAGGCCATCATTCAAACCAACATCATCACAATCATGGAAATAATAATATGAATCAGCATCACAATCAACATCAAGATCAATCACAGTATCAAAATGGAAATAATAATTATAATAATAATGGAGCAAATTATGATGCACATGAAAGTCCTAATATGGGAGCAAATGGATCACTACGGCAGCAAAGTGGTCATTATGATCGTAATGGAATGAGTGCAGGTTTAGTACAACCAAAAGCAAAACGTAATTCCAAAGATATCAAAGAGTGGTACGTGTAAAATGATTTAAAGTTTAGATTTAAAAAAAATATGAAACTAAAATCAGTGCTGTGGAAATATCATTAAAAAAAATATCTGTAAAATATCTGTAGGAAACACAACAAGTAATGTAAACATTAAAGTCTAAAGTCATGATATCAACTCACATAAATATCAATAATAAAACGACCCGAATATATGATAATTTTTTGCTCATTATTCAATGGCATGTCCTATCGGGTGAAATAAAACTAATGTGATTAGTAAAGAAAAATAAATTTAAAAAAAAAATAACTTAATGTAGTCACAGAGGAAATGATAAGAATAAAATCGAGAAAAATGTGTGCGTGTGAATAATATTACGAAATGTGTAGTTTTTTCGGTTAAGACAGCGCTTAAAAAATCTAATTCCTATAATGAATCAATCACGAAAGTTTTAAATTACTCTATTTAATAAATAAATTCCTTCTTATCCTACGAAAAAGAACAAATTACTTCTTTATTCTTACCGGCACACTAAAAATACGAATATTATATAAAGCATAAAACTCAAATAAAATATTCGAAAAAAATCTTTCTACCGTTTATTATTTTGTAAGTAATATTATGGAAAGCATAGGACACAAAATTTAAAATGCAGCTATACGCATAAGTACACACGCATTTGAAATATTTAATAAAATAAACATATACAAACATATACTTAAAAATCAAATCTAGAAAATTTTCATCTTTCGTATGCGTATGTATGGACTGTTCAAGAAATAAACGTAATTTCTTTTTTATAAGCAAAATCTGACTATTAAAAAAACTTTTTATTATGCACAATTTATATATCCCAAAAATTTTTTTATTTAATTTTCTTTTTTAAAAATTACAATTTCTTAATTTACATACATAAGTTTTAAATGATTATGTGCAGCTAAAAGTAAAAATCTAAAAAGTAAAATGAAAAACGAAAATTGAATTCGTAATATGTAATGAACATAAGAAAGTTTGGAGTTGTAAATCAATACGAACTATTGAATTGCCAAACTATGAAAAGAAGGAATCGATACTTACGGAAATATTATTAATATAAATTTAGATCTTTTCTTCACAAAAAATTTCAGTAAAGTTGTACATCCCTTCACACTTAAACATTTAATTTGAATGTTTCAAGCTAATATGCAAGACTGGTTACTAAATATATATTTTAATGAGATAATCTTTCACAAAAAAAAATCAGCAATTCGTTCGTTGCATGCCTACAGAAAAATCAAAAAAAAAATGAATGAATTAATTAAAGTCACAAAAGCATTTGACTTTTCGAAATGATTAATATATTGGACTTTAGCTATATAACGCTAACTTGCATCCTGTTCATTTTATTGATATTAGAAAAACATATGAGTAAGCCTTCAAAAAAATTTTAAAATTTCTTGTTTGACATAATTTTTGAATAAAAATAAAATTTTTGTCGGCAATGACTCAAAATGTTATGCATAAGAGCTTTAAAATAATTACAATCAGGTCAAGATGCGATGCATTTAATATATTAAAGGCTATTAAAGGTTGATAATTTAGTTGATTTGTTAGCGTTAAGCTTACCACAAGTATTTTTTTGTTTTTCTAAAAATATTAGTAAAATAACGAATTTAAGAATAAATTTTAATCCCATTGGACCCTTAATTTCCATTCCAGTAATAATGTAGCCTGTGTTATAATAATAATAAAATGCAACTTCTTCTGATTCGATAAAATTTATTGCATATTAAAAGTTTAATATGTCTGTAAATTTTCTCCTAACAGAAGGATTTGCTAGTTTTATACTTACATGATTTAAAAAATGTTTCTTATTTTAATATGTGTAAATGAAAAAACGCAAATATAAATACACATAGTTTATACACAATAATACCCTTAATAAATTTAACATAATATATTTTAAAATAGAACCCACATATATATATTATATATACATAGATATATTTTAGAATTAGAATTTAGTAAAAAAAAGATATATTGAAAAATGACTTTTATGGTGATGAATCAAAGGATTTCTATACGAAATATAGTAACTATAGAAAACTACATTAGCAAAAGACAAAATGAAAGCACACTAGAATTTTAATTCATAAATATATGATAGAAAAACAAAGGATATTTAATGTTTAATAAAAGTCGATCCTTTAAAATCCCAAAACAAAACATAATATACTTGATCTCAATAAAATCGAATCCTTTAATTCCTTGTTAAAATTATTTAATTTAAATTTCTTTTTGTTTTAAAAAATAATCATCCTTTTTTGAAAAAATTCAAAAACTCCTAGGAAAAACTTATTGAAATATTAAAAATAAAAATCGAAATTTAAAAAATTTTTATATTCAAAATCAAATTTACAATCATCAAAAAAAAACAGTCTTTAATCATATAGTGTGAAGCATTAATTGGTGACACATTTTCATGACAAAAACAATATTTATAAATGCTTAAACAATTCAAAGGCATATCATTTTTTATGAAATACTAAAGGAAATTTTTGTAAGCATTTATAACGAGCTTTAATATAAAGGGCAGAATCATAAAACTAAAATCCATAATTCTTGCCATAAGTGTTATCAACTTTCATCTCAATTTTATTCAACATTTCTGGACAATATTTATTATTAAAGTATTTTTATCGAATTGTGTTCTTATTTTCCCAAAAATTTCAAAGTCAAGCTGACTTTAAATGAAAAAAAAAGAAAAAATAAAAGCTCGTTAGGCTCTTTTTATAATAAATGTTCTTATATTCAAAAAAAAAATAAAGTAATTCACCATTTCTTGTTTTTAATGTGCATCTATTTCCCTCCAGTTTTACAAAAATAAGAACAATTATCTTTAAACTTTACTTACTAGTCGGTTTGCTTGAATGTATTGCATTTATTAAGATTTCTCTTATCACGTAACTTAACTTCAAATCTTAAAGAATCCATAATGAGAAACGTTTGAAACAATTTTTTTCTTAAATATAGATGTAGTGAATTAAATAAATTTATACTTTAATATTAATTTTCCATGATTTTTTTTTTTTTTATTTTGTTACTTATTCCTAAAAAATTAAAGTTACACAAAACACATCTTTAAAAAGTAATATTCAAGAAAAACTTTAATCCTAAGAAACAAATCGACCACAGTTTCAAAATAATATTTTGATTATTAACAAATAAGCTGAAAAGAAAAACACTGAAAAAATTATGTTAGCGTCATGAATAAAAAAAATGATTGAAAATCAAATCATAAAAAATATTAAATAAATAAATATTACCTAGGTCTTCAAATAACTGAAAATTAAAATAACTTAAAAATGTTGTAAAACTGAAATAAATATAATAAGAATAATAAAAACTAAAAAATTATAAAGAGATCTAATTTTTTCTGATATGAGAAAAAAATGTACGAATGAATATAAAATAAATAATATTAATAATAATGGAACTAAAAAGATGAATTGTAAATTTTATTAAATTTGAGCAATAAAAAGTTTTTGTTGAGAAAAAAATTAATTTTATTCAATGAAATTTATACAAAATTTTCTTCACTCATTTCAGTATTTCATGACTATATTTTATTCATTTTACTATCTTAATAATAATCACAAAGTTTTGTTCAGTATGTAGCCTAAAGCAATCGTAAATAAACATAAAAGAACGTTTGATCTTAGTTTCGAAATACCATTTCCAGGATCTACATCTAATCTCAATTGATTTGAAAGTTTTGGAGGAACATCGACATAAACTTTATCAAGACCAAAGTGAAATATCATTTTTCTCAAATTTTCAACATTTACATTATCATTTTCAGAAGACCATATTGTAAAAGTTATCAAATTTGTGGCATTTAAGGATTGATATAAATGAGTGAGTGTCTCTATGGACTGTGCGGCAATTCCGGCTCGTACAGGAAAAGTTATTGCTTTGTTTATTTGATTCTTTTTTATTCCATCAATCATGTCCGAAACTTGTTTTTGAGTGTAAATTCCTTCAGTAAAATCTTCACCCCATCTTGTAGTCCAGCCTGATATGAAATTAAAAAAAAAAAAGTTAAAAAAATATTAAATAAATATAAAAAATTTTAAATACCTGTTGACAATGTAACATTTGTAAATTTATTAGATTCCGTCAAAAAAACATCAGGATCAACAGGTTTAGTTGATGTGTTGTTTAATGGTCCACTGTAAATATCTATTAAAACATCAAAATTAATTAAACTGTAATAAATTTTTTTAAAATAATTTTTCAACTATACTATTAAATTAACTTAAATTACCAGCATTCAACCAAATGTCATAATCGATGTTCCACATTTTGTTTAAGATTGTAAGTGAATTTGTAAAAACATCTGTCGATTTGAAATCTAGTTTTATTCCTTTTTGTTTTTCTTTTGGATTATTTTTGTTAAAGTCCCATATTTGAGAAAGAAAACTTTCTAAAGTTATATCAGATTCCACATCTAAATCAGAACTTAATAATAAAATTCAATTCAAATTGATTAGATAAAGTTATTATACCTGGTGGATGTGCCATAATAGGTTGTTGAGTTTTAGTTTCATCGTTTTTTAAGTAGCCGTAAACGATATCAGCTTCAATAAAATTTATATCAGCTAGTAAGTATTTAAAAAAAATTCGATAAGATTATATTCTCAATCCTTCTCAATCTTTTGATATATTGATACAGCAATAAAAAAAAATTAATTTAATTCAAAATTGTAAGCTTACATGAAAGAACTTCATTTAATAATTTTTGAGAATTTGTTGCATGGCTCCAAGTAATTGCTGTTAAGTTCTTAACATTTTGACCATACACCATATTCCTCATCATAAAAAACACTGCAAGATAAATGCATGATGTACATGTTAGAAACAAATACAAAGAAGCTTCTCTACTTAATTGCATCAATATTATTATTTATTATTTAATTTATGTTGTAATTGCTTACGGATGCTATATATAATAGAATTTTTCCCTAGTAATTTGCAAGCCATAATAAAATATATGTTTTATTATTTGAAATAATGTTTACACTTTGGCACTTTTGCGTTTACTAAAAAATATTTATTAACATCGGTTTTTCTCATTTCTCAATTTTGCTTTAATTGTATATTACGCAAAAAGCTATAAATAAATCAACAGCGACACATAGTAGAGAATTTCAGTAGCATGCTATCAAAAAACTGGCGGGAAAATCAAATCATTTAAAGCTATTTAAAGTTTCTTTATTTCTGATTGTAAGCTTTTGAAAAATTACAAAATTTTTCTTGAAAAGTATGCAGCAAAAATATAATCCATAATTTTTCTTTAATACTAGCATACCTCAAAATATTAAAAGCTAATATGTTAGAGACTTTAAAGATAATCCTTAGAGCACAAAATGACTAATATATTATTATCATGAATTAATAATCTTCTCTCGTATACAAAACATACAAAATCATTATCTTTTCGAGTTATGTTTTTTTTTTTAATGCATTTAGTTCTCCCTGATTTTTGGTTGTGTAAAGACGTAAAAATTCTTTTTTAAAAAATGATAAGACAATTTGTAAAAGCAATACAAAATATAGTGCCAAAACAATCGAAACGGTTTTATTGTTCATCTATTGGAAATAAATTAAGCTATTACCATCGATCTGAAGGCGAATCTTTTAAGTACATAACTGTTGGTGAACTTCTACAAAATGCAGCAGAAAATTATGGGGATAGAATTTCATTGATAACTTATAGTGAGAAAAAAAGGATTAGCTTTGCAGAAACTTTGGATAAGGTAATTATGATCGATCAACAAGATTTTAACAAAATTGCTAAAAGTTTTTTTTTATTGACAAGGCTGATCGTTTAGCAAGTTCTTTAATAAATATTGGTCTACAAAAAGGTGATAGAGTAGCAATATGGTCTCCAAACTACGAATTTTGGTATATAAGCATGATGGCGATAGCAAGAGCAGGTCTTGTGTGCGTAACACTCAATCCTGCTTATACTATCAACGAACTTAGTTATTGTCTTGAGAAAGTGAATATAAAGGCAGTTATTGCTCCAGAATCATTCAAAACTCAGAAATATTTTGACATGCTTTCTGAATTTACAAAAAAGGATGAATCACCAAGGTTTAAAAGTTCATTAGAGCATATTATCATATATGGAGATAAAAAGTTAAAGTAAAGATTTTTAATTGCATTTATTTTAAATGTCCCATAAATAATTTTTGCAAATCATTCTACTTAGTGGTGCATTCAATTTCAATGAACTTCTACAAAATCCATCAGAAAGCGACATTCGAAAGGTTAGAGAGCTGCAAGCCTCAATATCTCCTGATTCAGGTGCTATGATTCAATTTACATCAGGAACCACAGGAAAGCCAAAAGCTACACTTTTATCACATTTTGGAATGGTTAATAATAGTTACTTTATTGGTTGGTATTGAATATTCAAAATTATCACTTAAAAGGAGAATGCTTCAAATAATTAAAAAATATATCCAATATTTGCAGGTTTGCGAAATGAATTCCATAAAAACGATTATAAACTTTGTATTCCGCTTCCACTTTTTCATGTTGGCGGATGCATAATTAGTGTCCTTGGATCACTTCACCATGGAAGAACTTTAGTCTTTCCCTCACCACATTTTGATGGAGAAGCAATGTTAAAATCTATTGTCGATGAAAACTGCAATTTTTTTGCAAGCACCCCGACTTTTTGCATAGATTTGCTTACAAAACAAAAATCATTGAATCTTGCTATTCCAAAAATTAAAATAGCATGCTTAGGAGGAGCTGATTTAAGTCCACAAATTGTAAAAGATCTGATAAATGTTTTAAAAGTTGAAAGAGTCACTTCAGTATATGGAATGACTGAAACCTCTTCGGCTGTTTTTCAAACTCTCCCGAATGACAGTAATAAATCTGTTGAAGATTATGTTGGAGTTGTTGGTAATAATGTTGAAGCAAAAATAATTGATAGCAAAGGAAATTTAGTTCCATTTGGCCAACCAGGAGAATTATGTATCAGATCAAAAGTGAATATGATTAAATATTGGGATGAGCCGGAAAAGACAAAAGAAACTTTGGGAGAAGATGGATGGTAAGAAGAAATTTTTCTTATTTTGCATAATAAGTTATTGGCTTATATTTTGAAGGCTTAAAACTGGAGATCAATTTATACTGTATGAGAATGGATATGGTAAAATTTGTGGAAGATTAAAAGACATGATTATTAGAGGAGGAGAAAATATTTTTCCAAAAGAGATTGAAGATTTCCTCAACACTCATGATAATATTTTGGAAAGTCAAGTGGTAAGATTTTAGATGAAATTTTGACTTCTTTAATTAATTTTCAACAATTACTATGCAGATTGGTGTGGCTGACCAAAGAATGGGTGAAGAAGTTTGTGCCTTAATTAGACTAAAAGATCAGACAAAGCAGTTAACTCAAGAAGACGTTAAGCAATATTGTAAAGGAAGTTTAGCACATTTTAAAATACCGAAATACACAATAATTGTCAATGAATTCCCCAAAACACCATCTGGAAAAATACAAAAAAGTAGATTCGCAGAATTCTTCAAGGATCAATTAAATAATTTATGAAATAAAAACTTTATTTCCTTTCACCTAATGGTTTAATTGTTAATTGAGTTACATTTACATTCCATGGTGTACTTAATAAGTACAAAACACCTTGTGAAATATCTTCAGCAAAAATATGCGGAACCTCATCATAAGTATCCTTTGATGGATAAATTTTTCCTCTCACCATTATTTCTGTTTTGACAACACCTGGACTTAAATTTGAAACTCTTATTTTATCATCTCCATTAACAATTAATTCTTGTCTTAAAATTTCTGTAAATGCAGTTAAAGCAAATTTGGTTGGAGAGTAAACGTTGGAAACATTTAAGCCACTGTAAACACTGTGACCAGCTATCGAGTTTATATTTATAACTAATCCATAATCATTTGACTTTTTCATCAAATATATAGCTTTTCTAGCGCAATGAACCGCAGCCGTAAAATTTGTGTTGATAACACTGTTTATTTTTTCAGTTGCTTCGTCACTAGAATCGAGAATACTTAAGTTATGTAAAATTCCAGCATTGTTGATTAAAATATGAATAAAAGAAAATTCTTTTTCAATCCAATCAAATGATTCCTTCAATACATTAGCATTAGACACGTCACATGCACGAGAGAAAATTTTTTCTTTAATTTCTCCTAAATTATTTTTGAAATTTTCAATTGTCTGTATATTTCTGGCTAATCCAATAACTGTTACTCCATTTAGTGCCAAATCTTTAAGAATTGCTAGTCCAATTCCGCTTGATGCTCCAGTAATAACTGCGATCTTATTTTTCCACTTTTCCATCATTAACTCTTATTTAAACTGATTCCTTTTTTTCTACATGACCAAGTTCAACAAGTTTTAATCAATATAAGTTAAAATGATTTGATATCGTAATCAATATTTCAAAAAGATGATAAGAGCAATATGAAATATATTATACTTAAGCTTTTTTCAGCTCCAACCATTACAATTCAAGAATTATAATAAGACTATTAATTTAAATGTTTTAGCATGTTTTGAATTTCCATGTAATTCAATTTTATCTAGTAACAAATTATAACAAATTATTTACTAAAGTACGTAAATTAATTACCTAAACGCAAATAAAATATTTTCATATAAAATGCTGCATTCAGTATTTCGCATCAGTACGTACTCAAATATGAATTGCATAGGAGTAATATTTTTTTATTTATTATTCTACATTCAATATTCTATGGCCATTTCAGTAAGTTAAAAATCACTCAATTTATATCCTATATTCTAATTTTTATAAATTTTAATAGATTGGTAGTTTTGATTCAAACAGATTAGTTAGTCTTTTCCTTCCTGATTCAAATGGATTTCGTCCAGATTTATTACAAATATCGATTAAGAAGCTTAAAAATGACGAGGATACAAACAAAGTATTTTAATTTCAAAGATTTTTTTTATTAAGAAATATTTTTTATTTTAAACTTTTTAGTTAGACAATAATGAAGAAGATCGGCAAATTCCTGTAATATCTGACATTGAAAGAATTAAAAAAGTAATTGAAATCATAGAATTTGTGGGAGAAAAAGTTGGAGATTTAATTGATAAAATTCAAGTTCCAACCACTGATCCCAATGAACAAATTTATGAATCCAGAAGTACAGAAATAAATACAACAAGCTTGTAAACTGATTAAACAAATTCTGATGGCGCAAACCCTTTTCTTTCTGCAAGATACATTAATAAAATTTTAATTTCTGCTCGTATTTTAAGACTTTCTTCTCTTATCACTTCTGATTCCTTATTTAATATTTTAATCTTCTGTTCTAGAAATTTAAGTGCTTCTTCTAAACTTAATTCTAAATAAACATTTGAGCCTATATTTATTAAAACTGGTTCTATTTTATCTACAGTTGCTTCCATAAACATATTAGTTCCGACATCTACTTGAGTTTTAAATCCTTCTGATTTATTTATTTTGATGAATTCTATTGTTTTTTCAAGCTGCATATATTCCATAATATCTTCATTTATTTTATTCAAAGCAATTTCAATATTTCTTAAATCAACTTTTAGTTTATCATTAATAAAATATTCAATTTCTTCGGTGGATTTTGCACGAGACATAATTCAATGCTAAAATAATGATTACTGATCGTAAATAGAGTAATGTAATAAAAAAGAATTTACTTACAGTTCTGTATTAACACTTTATTTATTAATTCTTTGCTTATTTAAAAATTAACTAATTTTAATGTAGAACTTTTAGCTCTTTATGTTTGTAAACAAAAAGTTTTAAAACGTTTCATGCTTATTTATCAAAACATAAAGCGCATTACAAATTAATGACTGTAAATGCTGATTTTAAATAAATAGAATGTTTCATTTTTATTTACTAATTAATTTCAAGATATATAGATTGATATAGATGTGTTCCAATGTGTTCATACAAAGTATACTCGACCATACTTGACCATACGCTTTTTTTCTGTTTGTAAACAAAAACTTTGAAAAAAAAAATCGAAATTTAATTTTTGACTCAGATTTGTTCACTGGATCTTATTTTTGTGTTTACAATAGCAACATTATATTATAAATTATCATTTCTAATGCTTTTTGAGCACGAAAACAAAATGAAAAGTCCAAAAATTTGAGAAAAAAAAATTTACAAATTTCTTTCATTGTGTTAGTGTTTACAAAAAGTTTGAGAATTTTAAATTTTTAAACGGTAACATTTTTGAATGAACACATCTGTATATGGGCAAATCCGCAGCTTGTATTAACCTAAAAATTTTTGTTTTTATCAAAATTCTCTTAACTCTTGCTGTTTTCATAATGTTTTAAGAATGAATCATGTCCAATTTTATGATTTGTACAGATTTTAATACTTTTGCAATGCTCTAATTTTCTAATTAATGAGATATTTTGATTTTTATAGCGTTAATCGATCCTGCGAACGAAAAAATATTTTTTTAAAATTGCAAAATTTCGCTTAACTAGCAATCTAGACAATTAAAAAAACACTGTTTCACATCGATAATGAGCTTTACTTTCACTAAATCCTATTGTTAAGCGATTAAATACAGTTAAAAAGGAGAAATTTAATAAAAATAGCGTTAATCGATCCTGCAAAAGGGATAAACGGTAACGAAAATTTTGAAAAATTTTAAGAAAAAAATCAAGTTTTTTTTGCTTACTAAAATTTTCCAAATTTGTTTCTTAAAATTTGTTATTAAATAAGGACTTTATCGTTTTGAGAATTCTAACGATTAATCATCATAAATTGTAGAATACAACTGGATAAGTTAACACTTATGAAAATAACTTAATTCATTTGTAAACATACAAATTAAACGGGTTTTAATTTTTTGAACGGAAACAAGTAGAGAAATATTGCAAGTCGATTTTTGCCAGTTTCATAATTTTACGGATTTGCCCATATCTTGATTAATTTTAAAGTAATTTAATAAACAGGACAATATGTTTGAAATGCTGCAATGAGTAGCAAAAAAAAAGTGTTTAAAAAAACTGAGCAACTAGAGTAGAGTTGTTTTTGAGTATTACCAGTACTGAACATGAACATTTAATGTTAAAAACATTAACTTAAACATTTTTAATTTTTCCTACAATACAATCATTTATTCAAAATTGTTTTGTATGTTTTTTTTTTAATTAGGTAGATGACGTCAAAACGTGTGCTAAATTTTTTTAAGAATTTATTTGCAAATTATTTGAACTAATTTTTAAATGCTTTTATTTTATTTTATTACTATTAATATTTTAATTTACCTAATTAAAAATTAATTAATGATTGATAGAAATATACAAAATTTATTTAAAATATTTATGATCATATGGAGTTTATAATACAATACAATATGAAAGAATCTCATCTAGTCACCCCATGATCTCACTAAACCATGCAAACAAAAAAATATCTTTTTACGCGAAATATTTTTTTAGCCGCCATTAAAAGATTTTTTATGATTTTTCTGTCAAAACTAGCGAAATTCGTGTTATCTGGAATCATTTAAATTTCTATTAAATGTATTTGGCGATTAACATAAAGCACAAAATAAAATTTATTCAATTTGTAAGTGTTGAATGTTAAAATTATGATTTTGTCTCATGCAAAGAATTTATTTTACCTCATCTGATTTTTTTTATGTACAATAGAAAGAAAAAATATTTTTTTTTTCCGAAAAAAAATTATCACAACATAAACAAAACAGAAAAAAACGTGCGTGTATGGTTTTTAACTGGAAATAATTTTTTCATATGCCTTATTTCAGCTGTGAACATTATCAATACATATATTCTAAATGATTATGGCAGAAAATGGGATGGAAGTTGCTTCACGAAAAGAATCTAATTGTGTAAGATGTAGGAATCATGGTTTAAAAATTTTGTTGCGCGGACACAAGCAATATTGTCCTTATGCTTCCTGTGCGTGTGATAAATGTCGATTTACAGCAGGTATTATTTTTTTTTCGTATGCTTTGAATTCAATCCTAATGATGTTTGAATTTAAAAAAAAAAATGAATCAGAACAACAACGACAAATGCGACTACAAAATGCTATAAGAAGAGCGGAAGCTGCAGATAGGGGAAGTAATGGGCAAAGAAGATCTAGAAATTCAGCACCAACTATGGTTCCAACAACTCAACAAACACAACAGCAACAAACTCAGCAAATAGTTGTCACTGTTCAAAATAATGCACAAATCAATGGAACTACCGGTATGTTCATTAAAATGCTTTAAAACAATTCTTCTTCTTACTGACAAAAAAAAAAATGAAAACCTGTTTTCTTCTTTCCTTCATTCCCTCTTCCTTTGGTTTCCCCGCTTGTCTCTGACTTCTTATTTATATGCACTTTTTCGTTATTATATTTAAGTCTAAAAACAATAAATGTTTTACAGATAAAAAGGTACTGTTTGACTGCAGTTCAGAATTATTGAAAAAGTTTCGATATCCTTGGGAGATGATGCCAATTATGTATGCATTAGCCAAATATGCCAACGGAAATATCGATGAAGTGCTTCAAAAAATTGACGAAGGTGATAAGATTTACATCCATTAAATTATTTGATTTCTAATTATAATGACTTTATGATAATTTCAGGGCAATATGCTGTAAACGAACAATTGAGATTGCAGACTCTTAACATGTATTTTGGTGCAGCTCAGTCAAATTCAGCGGTAGCAAATGCAACAAGAGAATGTGGATAAGTAGAATATCAATCATAAAACAATTGAATTGGATGAAAATCAAAAAATTTCAATTCAAAATACGCGCATACAAGTCTTTCAAAAATGTCATTAATAAGTACAATTTAATTTTAAACAATTTTCAACTTTTTAAGAGTTAGTGGCGAAAAGAAAAAAAAAGCAAAAAAATGTAATGAAATGAAAATTAATGTAATTTTGGAAATATTCTATATATATATTCATCATTTATAACTAACTCTAAATAGCGTAGTATGAAAACAGACAAAAAAAATATATACAAAGAAACAAAATTTTCGTGTCATAAAAAAATCATCCAAATTATCACTAGTTAACTATTATCATTAATGAAAAAAAAATTATATTCTGTCCTTAACAATTAGCAGTTTAGTGATCATTTTTAATTTCTGAAGAAGAATTTTTATTATACAATTTTTTGACCATGACAATTTCTTCTAGATTAAAACTAAACAAAAATAGTTTTCGTAAAATCACATACCTAATACAAATAGGACCAAATGATATCAAGAACACAATGCTTATTTGAATTTTTAGGTCCTGGAATTTAAATTTTTCACACTTTTTATTTTTTTTTTTTTTAAATTAAAAATTGCAAAGCAAAATAAGCTATATTGTTAGTACTTTATAAAGCTGTGAAATCTAAAAACTGATCTCAAAAGATTACAGCAATTAGAGAACTAGCACAGATTGAGATCTACAAAATTAAAAATATCTTTAAAAAAAACTTTAACTGCAAACAAAATTAATGGAGAGCATTGAAAAATTAATTACAAAATTATATGAAAAGGACATAAATTTTTTAGCAATGTATATGATGCAATATAGTATAGAAAATCTTTCTTTCAATCGTAATATGCTCCATTTATTCTATCGTATTATTATTTTATTATTATTATATTTTGATTTGGTCGAAATGAAAAATTAAGGAGAAACTTTAAGCAACAAAAGTAAAAGATAATTTCTTTTTCTAAGTATACATACATAAGATGTAATAAAAAAAATGAAAACAGAAGATTTTACTAAAAATATTAAATTAAGTGAAACAATTTCATGCTTTTTCATTTTTTTTTTTTATTCGCAAATGTGTCTTTGAATGATAATTAAAAGTACTACATTTCAAACATTATCATACAATTTTCGTTCTGCACATATATTATAAAGTAGCATATAATATAATAAAAAGTAATAAAAAGGAAATAAATCCTTTATAAAAAAACTATCTACAGGAATTATATTATGACAAAATTTACTTTCCTTTCATTTAAAAAAAAAAAATACTTTAATAGCTATTAAAAATCTTAAGTTTTAAGTGCATGGAGATCTTTGCAAAATAAAATATTAATTTTATCCATAAAATCATTAGACTTTATTTCCTTGAACAAGTGAATCATAAATAAATAAACAAGGAAAACTTAGTTCATAGGCAATCATCTTCGTATGTAAAAGCTTTCAAGAAAAGAATTAAAATAATAAATGAAAAAGTGATTAATTATAGAATTAAATCTATAATTTTAATCTAGCTTTTGCTTTGTGATAAGATTCGATGATGTTATCGACTGACTGTAATCGTGTACTTATGAAATTTGTATTTTGAGTTTGTCTAATTTGTTGAATTTTAAATTTTATTTTTCCTGTTGAAATTGTATGATTTCCATACAAACTATTAGCTCCATTTGAATTTTGATGAATGCTTCTGATTCCACCTAAAAATAACCTATTCAGCATATCGATAAGAAAGTTTCCATTATGTATGTATCGAAAGCATTCCAAGTCAAATTCTGATTTTTTAGTTAAAACATGTAAGGGAATATTTAGTGAGACTATCCCTTCATGTCTTTCACGAAACCACAAAGAATCTATTGAGATAACATTAAAAATCATTTCTAATTT
Organism: Chironomus striatipennis; assembly: GCA_026123125.1. NCBI lineage: Eukaryota > Metazoa > Arthropoda > Insecta > Diptera > Chironomidae > Chironomus > Chironomus striatipennis. The sequence goes on along the minus strand of CM047394.1, from coordinate 25,813,720 downwards.
TTCAGCTTCCATTGGCATTAGAGAAATTTCATCTTCAACATCTAAAATAATAGATGTGCAATATCCAAAATGCCAAATATTATCATTTTTAAAACTCGAATGTGTCGATCCTTCAAGAGAACCTTCCACCAATCGTATATTATTTGGTAGTTTAATTTCATATTGTACATGAATATTATCATATTCAAATTTTTCAGCAGAAATTATTTCTAATAATAGTAAAATTCGATTCTTTGGAATATTAAAAGTTTCATGATCTTTTGTAAAATTTATCATTTTCTTCATAACATCGCTAGTTTCATTCAAAAGCTCATCAAGTTTTTGTTTTTGCTTCAATTTTTTCGTAGTTTTATTGCTTATTTTGGATATATTTTCCATGCAATATGTATACATTTGTTTGCTATTTTGATCAATTTCTAGATAATAGCAATTCTCATGATCATTAAAATCTGGATAAACGATGAATAATCCGTCTGTTTTTCGATATTGAATTGTAAAAAGTAAAACTGCTGGTTCGAGATCTGCCATAATGTGCATTTTCAAAAAATCCTTTTCATCATCAGTATCAAAATTAGATTTTGTTTTTGAATCAATAAATAAAGTTGCAGATCTTTCACTTTCGTTGATTTCATTAACAGGATCATTTATTTTACTCTTTTTATAATTTTGTAGTTGCAAATATTCTCTGGGTAAGTATCCATCTTCATTAATATATGTATATATTAGTTGATTTTCTTTGACATTTGGATTTTCTCTTATCAACGAATTATATCGCTTTTCAAGCTCAGATTTACAATTTTCTTTTTGTTCATAATACTTGACTTCTGTTGCACTGAAAATTTTTTGCTGCCAATCTAGTTCAATTGTTTCAACATAATCTGTGGATTGTTGATCATTTGTGTTGGTTGATTGAATTTTTTCAAATTTTGGAATATGGATGATAGAATAAAGTTTCTTCAAAGTAACTCTAAAAATGCAAATTTTATTTTATCTTTTAAAGAAATAATGAAAAAAAAAATCATCGCTTACCTTATCTTTAAATTATCTATTTCATCATTTGAGCGGTAAATTCCAGTATACCTATTATTTAATCTTTTCTTTATCATTTTAGTATTTTTTTAATAGAACTGATCGAATATTTAAATAAAAAAGAATTGTTTGAATATATGAAAACTATGGCAACCAAAAGAAAATGAAAAATTCCATGATTTTTTTAACAGAAATTTTTATTCCCTCTTTAGTTCAATGGAAATAATTTTTCAAAAATACACAAAACAAAATGAATTCGAATTAAAAGGTCTCAAATTATTGATTTTTTTTCCTCTCTTTGTAAGTTTCTCAATTAGACCATAATTTGAAAACAAATATGTAGCAACTAAGATATTAAATTGTTTTAAGGAATTATGGCGGGGATGAAGGTTTTTATTTTTTTAAGCATTTATTGAAGATGAATAAAATGCCATTTGTTGATGGATTCATTATAAGGTTCTGAATCACCACCGTCTGTTGCTTTTGAAAAAGCTTCTTCTGCCTGTTCGTTGGTAATTTTAAACGGACTTTCCTCATTTGTTACAGTCGAGCTAGAAGGTTAATCATAAAAAAATATACTTAATCAATATGCTTGTATGAGATAGCATTGATGGGAATTTACCAGAATTTATATAAATCTGATTATAAAAATAACATGCGAGAAAAGAGCGATAAAAAGATTAAATGAACTTACCATTTGATTTTGTTGCTTTCGATTTCTTTGTTGATTAATCGCTGCCAAAATGTGTGTGTTTCATTAATGATGTTTTTGGCAAAAGCGGCATTTTTAGCTTCACTATTAAATGCAAATTGATTTTCAGGCTTGCCATCGGGTACTTTATAAAATTTGAACCACTCAACAGTAGCACGCAAAAGTCCTGGGAAAAACTTTTCAATATCTTGTACATCTTCCATTTTATCGGCAACTGGATCATTAACATCAATGGCCAGCACTTTCCAATCAGTTTCTCCTTCATCGATCAATGCGAGAGTGCCAAGAACTTTTACTTGAATAACATCACCGCGTTTAGCTACTCTAGATCCTATTGTGAATAAGTAAACATGTGTATTAATTTCATGAATCACATATTAACGCATGTTAAAAAACTATTATAGGGTAAATTTTTACCTATTTCACAAACATCGATAGGATCATTATCTCCTCCACAATTTGTTGATTTATCGACATGTTCTGGATATTCCCATGTTTGTGGTAATGCTCCATAATTCCAGATATATCCTTTATGTGGAAAAACGTTGGCTACAAAACGCAATTTCTCCTTCTTAATATCTTGCTTGATAGGATTTAGTTCTTCGCCCAAAGTAATCTAAAAATAAAATTTTTTAATGGATTATTTTTATTTATTATTTGTGAACATATTTTAAAGAATATCTATCAAGATATTGATAGTATAGTTAATCATGCAATATATCAATCAACCATCGATCTACTCACTTCCATTTTAGCATTTGTCCATCTAGGTACTTCTACAACCATGTTGAAGATTTGAGAACTTTTATTTGCATAGAGTGGAATGTCATGCAAAGGAGAAATTGGTGTTCCTGCTTCATTTTCTATAGACAAAAAGATTAATGTCGTGGCATTAGAAATTTTTTATTAAGTTTTTAATTATGAAAATATTCAATGAATTTTAAAACTGTTTTGATATAGTCACTGATAATGATTATTTTTTTACATCCACCAATAAATCAATTCAACAGATAGTTATGAAATTACTGAGATTGTTAATTAATGATAATAAAAATCCATTCACCGGAGAAAAAATAATAATCACGAAAAGGTTAAAATTGCGTAAATTCTTAAAATATATAAACTTACTGAAGAAAACTCGATAATCTTTTGAGTTAACTGCTCCTTTAGATACTGCTTCAAACTTTCCTGCCATTCTCGTAAGTGATCTAACTTGAATTAAATTAAATTGACTAAAACCTACAAACGAGCAATGAAGAAATTTTTTGAGCATTTCAAAAGTCTAATTTTTTTCAAGGGATTTCTTTCAAATTTTATTCAACCGTTAGATCTATGCTTTCAATATTATTTTTGCAATTACATATCATTACATAGTTTTAATCTATAATAAAACATTATTTTTAACAATTTTCGTCTATCGTATAACTGTTTCATTAACAGAACTATTTCTTTTCATCGAACTATTAATATCATCCCTTTTGTGATTTAAGGGTATCTCACATTCATGTTCTTCGGATTTTGATCCAAGTGCTATTGATTCTTCCACAATATTTGGCAATTTACGGTTTAGAGTTTCTGGCAAATATACATAAATAACTCCTCCAAATATCGCCAGAACTCCAAAAATTATATAAGGCAGCGGTTTATAATATTTTTCTACAAATATAGCAAATGGACTAAATAAAGCACCAATACGACTCATGGTAGCAAAAAAGCCTATACAACTTGATCGTATAATAGTTGGCATCATTTCTGTAGCATGAACGTAAATAATTGAAAATGAACAAGTAATTCCTAATTTTCCTATTAAAAACAAAGCTATTTGCATCCAAACAACATCTGCATATCCGCATAAAATACAAGTTACTCCAGATAGGATCATTGAAATAGTAAATCCAGCACAGCGACCAAACTTTTCAATTATTATGTATCCAAAATAATATCCAGGAATTTCAACTATACTAACAAGAATAAAGTTAAAATACTTATTTCCACTGAGTGTAACTGAATTTAATGATAGACCAAAGTATACAAGCGCATTAATTGCAAAGTTGTATAGCAAAATAATTATACGAATCAACATTTTTTTTGAAGTTATCATTTTAATTAATGCTTCAAAAAGTTCTTTTCTGGTGTTTTCTTCATTATTTAAATTAGTTTCATCGCTAAACATCTTGACAGTCGCATCAGACAATTCTACACCATTACATTTTGCAGCCTTTCTAATTATATGAAGTGCTTCACAATGACGATTTTTGGAAATCAACCACCTGACACTTTCTGGAACTATCCATATATAAATAAATAATATCATGGGAGGAATCGAAATAAGGAGTTGTAATACAACCCAGTGATCATAAAACCATGATATTACCCCTAATACAGCAACACCAATTGCATAAAAATAATTACACACAATACCAGCTACACCCCTCTTTCTTTTACCAACCATTTCCAATCCAAGAACAAACGCCAAAGGAAAAATTCCTGAAATCCCGATTGCATTTAAAAATGCTGATAGTACAAACATTTCATAGCTCGTTGATAATGCCTGTATGATTCCAGTAAATGACATGAAGAATGTTGAAATTATCAGAGTAATTTTTCGTCCAATGCTAAAGAGATTAAAATTAATTATTTGAACTAAATTAGAGGCTGTTCGTAAAATTTGTAATGTTTAGGGACGGGTGAAGGGGTCTTAAATGGTCATGTTTGGTGTTACGAATTTTACAAACAGCCACGTAATAAATTTAATAAATACCTATCTCCTAAAACCATCCATAAACTTCCAACAATTACACCAAGAAAATGTGCAGTTCCCACAAATGCCAATTTCCATTCATTTTCTTCACATGTCATTTGAAATTGTTCGAGAATAGTAAATGAACCAGTATGATCAAATACAAATTGATCACACCGTACTGTTTCATTAAGAAATGATTGAGGAGAACATAACTCATCATATGTATTGCTTTGCATTTGAGATGCATTCTCATTGTATTTATAACGATTACAGTGATCAATTTTGAAAAGGCCATCTAGTTGAATTTCTCCTGGTACAGCGTGCGTTATCCATTTTGAATTAAAAACGGCACTTTCAGCTGATTCGCATTCCGGTACAAGACATCTGAGAATAAATAGTCACTTAAATGGGGTTTCAATTTTTGTCAAATATTCATAAGGTCTCAAAAATTCTTACGAATTTGATTTCTACCCAAACGTAATCATTCTTATTTACAAGTCTAATTTGAATATCTTATCTAAACAATCTAGGTATTTTACAAAATTATTAGATTATACAAACCGATAGTGTTGATGACCTGCTGTAAATACATAAGACAAACTGTTTGCTGCCCCGAAGAATACCGGTAAGCACAACAAGTAATATTTAATTTGCTGATATTTTCCAAATTCACCAATCTCTTCTAAGACACTTTCAAGATCCATCGTATCATCTGAGCTCTCAAATCACACTGATAATAAAAAATTATTTTTTTTTAAACTTACTCAGCCAGATGTGTATAATATATAATAAAATTGCTCTATTTATCTCATGAGATAAATTTATGAGATTGATGATGCATACCTTTTATCAATGTGAAGGTCTTTTTGACAATAATGCATTTTAAATGCACGCCTACGTTTTATTCTAAACATAAAGGACCGATTTTTAGAGAAATTAATTATCTATGATTTAATAAAATAATTTAAATTGTAAAGTTCAAGAAATTTTTTATTAGGTAGGTATTTTTATTTAATTTAAATATTTGTCATACAATTACTTTCTTTAATAAGTCATGAGCCGCATCATATTAATATATTATATAAGTTTATTAAGTTTAAATAGATTTATAGTTTCTCAGTATTTTTTTGTCATATTTATATCACATATATCAAATGATACGATTGCACCAGTAAATGATTACTATTTAAACGAATGAATGTGTGTATTCATAGAAAATAATATTAGGTTCTTAAAATAACAAAAATACTTTAGAAATGAGATATAGTTGTGCATAGATCTTGGCACTTTTTGGGATATTCAACAGATAAAACAATTTATACTACTTATTATAGAAAACTAATAATAAAAAAAGATATATTTAGTGTGCAAGCTTTAGAGCAAAGTTTCTTATATTGATTATGAAAATGACTTAAAATATATCATAATCACTTCTATACAATTTAGGCAACTCAGTTTCAAGCTTAAAAAGTTGAACAAAGCTTTTGAGTTTCCAATGACTATTAATGATGTTATTTCCACGATTGTCGTCAGTAAAGGTTGAATAAAAGCTTACAAGTTCTTTTGAGCCATCATTATCAATGTCAGCTATAATTAACGAGTTGTCTTGATATTTTATATCAGGTTGACATATCGTGTCAGAAGAATCAATAGGATTTTGACAAAATTGGATTATGTTAGATTGTGAAGTATTTTCTGCCTTCATATGAGTACTATTAAAAACGATTAGTAATATTGTTTCCTTTAAGTATCGGAGTTTAGTTTTATAAATATTGCTGTTAATAGTTTGATTTGTAAAATTACTTCTTTGTGATTTCATATTCTTAGAAGCTTTTTCAGATTGATTTGCTTCACGTTTTATTTTTCTTTTTTCAGAATTGTAACTTATTTCTGTTCCATTCCAAGTCCAAAATTTTACTATAAACCCATATATATTATCACTTCCATGATTTTTGGATGATGTCATATTTATTGAGAACTTTACAGGAATAAATCCATAAATTTTACTACCAGAATAGTTGTAATGGATTTTCTTAACACCATTTTCGATACTAGTTAACTTTAGTATCATTTTACTCTCCCTTGGCCATGAGCCTTTATTTTCGATCTTCAATTCTTTATCATATATTTTAGTAACTGTCGTTTGTGATTTGGTAGAGATAAGCTTTTCGGAATATTTGTGCTGAGGAATAGCAGAAGCATATTGAAGTTTTGTTACTGCTGGTTTTTTCGACATTAGCGAATAAAAATCGGTTAGGTTCTTAAATACTTGCTGTTCATTATTGTCTTTAACTACACATATAAATTTTATTACATATTCTGTATCTAACTGTAATTTGTGGATATAAGTGCAATTTTGTATTTCTTCAGCAAGCAATTTTCCATTTGATCCAGACAATAGAGACAAATAAGTTGAATTGTTTTTATAACTTCCCATAATTATTTCATAAACTTCATCCGATGTTAAGTCTGGAATAATTAAAGGAAAATCATAAATCTCTTGATGATCTTGTTTTGTATTTTTTGAATTTGAATTGTAGTATATCCAGTGGCCTGTATCATCTATGCAAGCCAATTGTCCGTAATCATCAATTATGAGACAATCTTTTCTTCCATTTTTATTACAGTCAATTAAGCTACAATCTAAGTAACGTGGCTCATTTGTCATTTCGTTTTTCCATACAATCTCTCCCGAATTACCATTTAGTTTTATGATTCCTCCATTTGACTTCTGCTTAGACTTTTTCATATCACTATTCGGAAAAATTTTATCACTGCGATACATAAAAATGAGATTTGATTGGGTGCTTTCATCATTTAGGGGTTCAACAGTGTTAATTTTTCCTTTAAATTCTACATTCTCATAATTTCTCATCCAATTCATAGTTTTTGTAAATTTTGTGATGTGATGCTTAGAGACACAATTTTTGTTGCAAGGAAGGAGGAGAAAAATGATTAGAACAAGAACTATGCTCACTATCGATGCTATAAAAGCCATTTTTCTGACTTTGGACATTGGTCTGTGATAGTTTCTAGTTTCACAATCCAAGATTGTCATTTGATCGTCTAAATCAGCGTAATTTCCAGCATTTAGGAAGCTACTATTTGATGTTGATGTTGAGAGCATATTTTCTTTCATTTCCCTTGTAAGAAAAACTTTTTATTGATAAACTTATAAAAATTTATAAGTTATTTCTATTTACTTATAATTACTTGCTCATAAACTATTTTTATCTATCAAATCTTTCTAATTTAGTTTTTAAAATAAGTTAATTTTCCACACATTTTAATTTTCTTAAATTTTTGTTTCACTAAGGACTTTTCTTTCTTTCTTCGGAAAATTTCATAAAGCTTTCTTCCATAAACTTAACGAAGCTTTTAACGAAAAAATTGAGAATTATGTTCTTTGATCAACATTAACTCTCTCTATTAATATGTTGATATTTTTCAAATATAATTTATTTTTTTGTTTTATTAATTACTTTTAACTTTTAGTACATACCAGTACATACTTTAATGCATTTGTTTAATTTATGTTTTAAAAAAGAAATAAATAACGGTCTTAACATGTTTGAAATGAACAACAAATTAAAAAAGAAAACAAAACAAATAACGAACATTAAAAAATGCTTAAAATATTAAAATTCAGAATTAATCGCGTTTACGGAAAGAGATTGCTAAGCACATTAACTGCAAACGATGCAGGACATTACGATGTTATAATTGGTGGTGGAGGTCTTGTTGGAACATCTTTATTAGTGTCATTAGGTATAAAAAAAATATTTTTTTCTTCTTCAAATGTTTTTATTTTATTTCACAATTATCTCTTTTATTTTTTTTTAGCAAAGAATGAAACGTTATGCAATAAAAAGATATTAATGCTGGAAGGATCTTCAGAATATAAACCACAATCAAGAACCACATATAGCAATAGAGTATCAGCAATTAATAAGCAATCAGTTCAGTTATTAAAATCCATAAAAGCTTGGGATTTTATTGAATCAGTACGATGTAAGCCTGTGCTGGAAATGCAGGTATGTTTACTTGAATAATTGAACAGATGAAAGAAATATTGTAAACTTTGCACTTTTTTTCATAAGGTATGGGACGCTATATCGGGAGAATCTATAAATTTTAATCATCCAAATTTTTGTGACAGTGTAGCATGTATTGTTGAAAATGATTTGATGTTAGAAGGAATGTATCGACAAATTAAAGATTTACATAATGTAAAAATAATAAATGGGGCCAAAATCGATTACTGCTTATTAAAAAAGGATGGAGCTGAAAAAAGTGAAGTGACTTTAAAATCTGGAGAAAAGTTTACATGTGATTTATTGGTAAGCTAAATAATTAAATCTTTTTTTGATTGTATGACTTTTGACATTTCTTCAAACTTCTTATTTAAACTATCTATTTTTAAACTTAAATCATTTAGCTGATTCTTAACATCTCCAATCAATATATCGTTTGATTTCTTCAAAATTCCTGTACTTTCTCTATCATTTTGATTTTGAGATTGTGATTTAGAACTTTTTGGCATTGTTAACTGATCTGAAACAGTTCTTTTTCGAAAACTTTGTGCTCTATTCAAATCTGGTCGTCTTAGTTGAATTTCTTCAATAGAGTCCTTGAAAATATTTAAATTTTTTGCATTTCGTTTCCTCTTAAGACTTTGATTACGATCTCTTCTTTCGGCCACTAAACGGTATATTGAAGCCATTATGTCTTGAGGTATCTAAAAAATTACATATAAATAATTTTATTAGGTAAATGATTCTATACATAAAAGAGGATACTTACTGTTTTTTCACGTGGATCATTGGGTCTAATATTTAGTTGCAAATTATATCTTGATGTTCTCAATAAGGCTTCTCGTCTTAAAAAATTTAATAATCTTGAGGGAAATTTTGATAAAATTTTCGAAAAAAGTAGTCCTTCTAGTCTAGATACTAATTCCGCCTGTCTACTTAATCGGTTTAACCCAGCTGACGCTTGCAATCCTTGAATGTCGCTTACAGCTAATCCAACAAGAAGATTCATTAAAATAACAGTTACAAGCATTAAAAATGCAAAAAATACTAAATGAGCCGTTACGGGATGCAAAATAATGTTGTTACTTTCTTCATTCAATTCAGGATGAAACATGTCCTCAAATTCCAATTCACCGATCATCATAACAAAAGTCTTAAGGATTGATCTGAAAATCAAAATTAATAATATTTATTTAGATTTCTTATAATTTATCGTTTAACATTGCTCATAGCTTCAGTTTTAATACTTACTGTGGAACATTACTAAAGGCATTAAAGTTTGGAAAGAGGATACAAAAACTCAATGCAAACGCGATAATAAGGCAGCTATAAGCCATGAGGAATTTAAAGAAATTCGCAGCAACTATAAATAATAATCGGCAATAATATGCTAGTTAATAAATTTCATATTCATTCGTTTGTTACCTTTGGTAAACATTTGCACGTAAAGTCCAAAAATAGGAAATCTTCCGACGAGCATCATAAGTTCAAGCCATACGAGAAATATAACAATTCCAGCTACATGATATTCCCAATGATCAATAGTATTCTCCTCTATATGATCTGTGTGCATGTGTGGACACTAAATAATTTTTTAAAAAAATGAAAATGTCACTATTAACACAGGTTTATTTAACTTAAACATCTTACTGCACATAGAAATACTCCCAATATGATACTCCATTGCAGCCAATTTTCCCAGCTTCGAAAGTATGTTGAAAATCCATGAATAAGTTGAAAGATTTCTTTTGCCAAAATAGTTAGATTTAAAAATAGTGTTACGTATCCAATTATAGTAAAATTGTTTAAATAAACATCACTTTCACAGTTTGGTGGACAGTGGTTAACAAAGATTCCCAAAGCATAGATTGTAAATAACAAAACATAAGTTGAATGATAAAAGAGGCTGAATAAAAAATACTTTCTAATTCGTCTCCATTTTAAAAAAAGAAATGTCTCGCACAATGGATGTTTCAATATTCGTTTCTGTCCAACTTCTATGAAATTAATAAGTAGTTCTGTTTCACCCTTTTCATAATTTGGTACAAGACATCGAAAATCTAATTTAATTTCACAATCGACGTCTCCAATTTCACTTTCATTAACTTTTATCGAAGAATCAAGTTTTGAAAAGTATTTAGGAATTACTTCTGGCGTTCTACGTACAATAAACGATAAAGCAGTGATTCCACCATTAGTTCTAGCTGTAATATCTGCACCATACTCAATCAACATTAAAACACATCCACCAAATTCATTAAGAGCAGCAAGATGTAAGGAAGTGTATCCAAAGTTGTCAGGTTTATTTACATCTATTTTGCAATCTAAAAGCATTTTTGTGCAATCCCAAGAACTTGTTTCTTTGACAATTGATGCATGTAGAGCTGTTCGTCCATCACGATATGTTAAATTTATATCAGCTTTATGTTGAATTAAGATGTCAACTGTTTCTATACTTTGAGCTAAACATGCTATATGCAATGGAGTTTGTTGGTCTGCATTTCTAATATTAATATTCGCGCCATGGTCTAATAAAAGTTTGACGCCTTCAACGAAATCATCTTCAGCAGCCAAATGAAGTGGTGCGTTGCGTTTACTTCCTGCAATCGAGTTAACATTTGCTCCATGTGACAATAACGATTTAAGACACTGAATATATCCCATTTCTGCTGCTATGTGTAATGGTGATTCATTATTCATAAATGAAATATTTGGATTAGCTCCATATTGTAATAAGATATTTACACATTTAATATGGTTCTTCTGAACAGCATAAAATAGCGCTGATTTATTTTCTATTCCTGCATTGACTTGAGCACCATTTCTAATTAACAAATTAATACAGTCTGGACTGCCTGTAATTGCAGCATAATGAAGAGGTGTGACATTATGATGCTTATCCCAAACGTTTGGAGACGCCTTAAAATGAAGTAAAAGTCTCGTTAATGGTCCACTTCCCTTAATACATGCATAATGTAATAGTGATCTATCCATTTTATCAACAGTGTTTGGGTTTCCACCTTGTCTTAAAAGCACTGCTGCAAATTCAACTTGTCTTAACCAAACTGCAAACATTAATCCAACATTTAGTTCAGCAATGCTTTTAAATACAAAATTGTAATTATTGCTTTTAATGGCTTTTTCAATTTCTTCTGAATTTTGTAATGCCTTTAAACATGATTCAATTTCTACTATATCGTAAAATTCACACTCGTCATAATATCGTTCTTTTGAAGCAAAAGATATTGCAATCCCTTCACCGCTACTCTCGCTTGAAATACTTCTTAAATCATCGTCAATACTTCTTTCGTGTTCTTCCCGGTTCAAATCATTTTCCTATAATTAAATTTCTATTAGTTTTTAAACTCTCTTACTTAAAATAAATAAATAAAACAAAGACTTACAATAATTGAAAATCGTACGGAATCTATCATTGTAAATTCGTTATTTTCAGTGTTGAAATGTCTAAATAAATATTAGGAGAGGTCATTTAAATAATTTATTTAATTTAATTGGCTTCCAAGAAATTGCACTATTTTTAGTTTCTTATTTAAACAAAAGTATGTCTGTACTCAACCACTACTTTGAATAAAGGAGATGTAATTTAATTTATTATTTGTTTATCCGCTAATTGAACACAAACATGACGAGAAGCATTGGGAATTTTCTCTCCATTTGTGATTCGTTAAATTAAAAAGTGCATTACTGAAAATTTATCGCTCAAACTTGAAGTATTTTCTTTTGGTATTGACTTATAATTTCTGATACACATGTGTCAGAAAACAAAAATGGAAATTCAAATACAAGAAGTATGTCAAACTAATAGTTCCTGAATTTGATAATTTATTCAAGCAGAAATTTTAACTTTTAACTTACGTGAATTCTTAATACTTAATCGTTTTGGATAAATTTTAAAGTGAAGATTAAAAATAATTTTACAATGCAGAGTACAAAATCCTTCTGATTTTAGTTTCAGATGTTACCTGATCGAAAGCTGAAATTCTACTAAGAAATGTATAAAATGTATCTCATTTTCCACTCATTTTCCATGCACGTTTACTCATTTAATTTCAGAAAAAAATAATAATTCTCCAAAAGAGATGAAAATTTTTAAAGTACTCGCTCAGCTCTCAAGAATCTTAATAATTAACATGTATTTGAAAAATATGAAACCTTTTTTGCATTAAAATTACTTGATATTTATTTATATTCAGCAATTATTTTGTTTGTCTTAATCATACAAAATTACTTTATTCATTCTCAGGTCGGTGCTGATGGTTTTAATTCAACAATTCGTAAAGCAATGGATGTTAATAACTATACAGTCATGTATAAGCAAATGGGTGTCGTTGCAACATTAGAACTTGATACTAGTGAACATCCAGGAAATTCAATTGCTTGGCAAAAATTTCTTCCAACAGGTCCAATTGCATTATTACCATTAACGGATAATTTAAGCTCTCTTGTTTGGACTTCAACATATGAGCATGCAAGAGAGCTTTTAAAAATGGAACCAAATGAATTTGTAAATGCACTAAACGAAGCTTTTTCGAAAGATTTTCGCGACAATTCGCTAGTCAATAACGTCATGAAATTTGTTGATACTGTATCCCCTTTTAAATCAAATCAAATGCTTCTTACACCACCAAAAGTTATAAGCGTTCAAGATGGATCGCGTGCACAGTTCCCTTTAGGCTTTGGACATGCTTCATCCTATGTTTGCAAAGGAGCTGTTGTAATTGGAGATGCTGCACACAGAGTTCATCCAATGGCTGGTCAGGGGGTTAATTTAGGTTATGGAGATGTTTTGAAGCTTACAGAAGTATTAGCAGAAGCGACATACAATGGAAGTAATTTAGATGATATTCAATATCTTTTAAAATATGAAAAAGAAAGATTATTGGCAAATGTTCCCATCATGCTAGGAGTTCATGCTTTGCAACGAATCTATTGTAATGATTTTACTCCATTAGTTCTTGCAAGAAGTCTTGGTGTAAAATTCACAAATTCCGTTCCACCACTAAAAAGGTTTTTTATGGAAAAAGCTATGGCATAATTAAACTTGTTTAATAAAATTTTATAACTTTTTTTTGGCAAATTTTCAATTCCTTTTTTAATTTGCTTTTATTCTATAATTTCCTTGTAAGAATAAGTTTATTAGCATATTTATTAGCATACTAAACTAGATGATAATGCTGTGAGAAAGCTTTATGAACTTTTAGGCGAATTTTGGGAATTTTGCAAGCGTTTTAAAGATGCTTCAAGTTTTTCACATGACTTAGTCAGCTCATCATTATATTTACTCGGTGGTAACTCAAATTCTTCAACATCTGAAAATTTGATTTAAAAAAAATAGTTTCTAATTAAACCATCAATAAATATCATACCTGAAATTTTATGAAGCTTAATATCAGGTCCTAATAACATAGCTACTTGATCAAACATGTCCATCAAAGCAGTTGCTTCACTCATTAGATCAGTAACAATCTTAACTTGAGAGTCGCTCCATGTGACCTTAGGACGTGAAACTCTTTCAGGAACAGGAGATAATCTTGCATTAAGGAACCGCTGTCCTAACACAAGAGATTCAAAATTTGACCATGGTGTTGGACCACTTTCAACAAAATAATTCCGTGGCAATTCGACTTTCTGTTCCTCAAAATCTAAAGCATTCCAAGAATTAAAAGTAGCATCTTTATTTTTCTTGGACTTTGAGTTACTCTTATTTACAGAATCATCGTAATCTCCTTGAATGCTATCTTCATATTCTGAATCTGAATGATTATTTTTGATGGGTATTTCAGCAGGAATTGTTTCTATAGCAATTATATCTGACGAATCATCTTCAATTACAATTTCAATATTGGACTTTTGCGAAGTTTTTTGACGTGATAATTTCTTTTTTGCTTTCAAACGACGTTCAATTTTCTCTATACACATTTCAGCTTCTACATCGTCATCTATTTCAGAATCTTCTTCTGCATATTGAATTTTATGACGAGAATCGGTCAATTTTCGGAATGAGACATTTGATCGAGGCATAACCGTTTGAGTAGAAACCGTGTGTGAAACTAATTTTTCAGTATTTACTGAAACACTTGCTGTTACAATGACTTCACGTGCGAAATAAATTGGTTATTAAAAAAATCAATTTATTCATATAACAAAATTATGTCTTTTACATACCAGTGCCATCTTTTGCCTTTAATGCTATCAAATCAAGATCTGTTTCAGTTTGAACATCTTTTGGATTGATCAGATCATTTTGATTATCAATCAATTTATCCTTGCACAATTTTGTTTTTATTGTGTCTGTTTGCATACCAGTTGAAGTTACTGGCTTTTTTGTCTTATCAAGAACTGCCTTTCTTGTTGCATCCAATAGTTTTAATTTTACCTACATAAAAATAAAGTTTTGAAAACTAGTAATTTTAAGGAAGAAAAGGAAAGCTTTAATTACCATATTAGTGTCAATACGAGATTTCGCACCTCCAGTATTATTCCAGCCAGGTTTTTTATCCTTGTCTTTGTCCTTTTCTCTTTCCTTTTTAACTTTAGGTCTGTAAAATAAAGTTTTTAAAAAAAGAATCTAATTAAAAGGCTTTTTTAAAAAAATCTTTAGCATGTACAGTCCATCACGACGATTAATAATGTAGTTGGGCACCGCCGTTTTTTTAAGGAATTTTGCTCCAACGGATAAAAAATATTTGAATTTTGACTAAAAAATTATTTCTCAAAAAACTCACTTGTTCATTAGTTTATTACGGCTAACATGATTTGAACATAATAGTTATTTAAATTAAAAGCTATTCAGAATATTGCTGCAGCTCAAGCATCAATAATAAGTGACATTTTATTAAATTAAAATTCAGCACACAAACCTCTCGTTGAAAAAATTCAAATAAAAAAAATCCGTTGGATAAAAATAAATTTGTTTTTCGTTTATAACTCTTAATCAAAGCTTTAATCATTGAGTTTTTTTAGCTCATTCGATAGACAACTAAATTCCCTATCTATAAAAATACATTTCATTATATATAAAAGAAGATTCGACGAAATATAATTAAATGTAACAAAAAATCCTCAAAATTGTTCGTGAGTGACGCTTAATAAAATTGATTTTTAAAGAAAACTACGTTACTTCAGGATATGAACTGTATATCAAAAAATAGGGAATTTTTTTCTGAATTATAAAAAATATCTTTAGAATTTGGTTCATTTGAGTAAAAAGAGAAAAGTAAGAAAAACAGAGCGTCACTCACGAACATTTTTTTTTCGGCGAAGCCCAGTTCATTTGCCATTCCTGATCAGCTAAACTAGAGCGATGATAAAATTTAGGCGTTCCTGAACTTGTTATTGTATCTGCATCAGAATTTGATGTTGTCTCATCACTTCTACCACCATGCATCATTCCACTCGTTTTAAGCTTACTATAAACTTCTTTCCAAGAAGTTGTCATTTATGAAATTTTGTATTACGATTGAGCAATCCAATACTTAGCAGACAGATTAGCTTTTTTTATGTGAATTGAAGTCGTTTCAATCTTGCAATGACTAACTTTTCAAGCGAGTGTACATTGATGGTACCAAAATAAGTGGCAAATATAAATTGCAAATTGTTACTTTGTTCCTTGAAATCTCTCTTTCTCTTCAATATTCAATCAATAATGAAAAAAAAACTCATGAAAAATCAAGCATGAACTTAACTTTATAAGGAATTCAAATTTATTTCAATAAAAGATATGCGATCTATAAAAAAAAGACGATAACACGCAAGCTGTACTATGAATATCGTTAAACATAAATTGTATAGCTTTTCGTACTTTGATGAGTTTTAAGGGATGGCAATGATGATTTAAAGAATTTTGCGAAACTTTGGCAATTTTAAAAAACCAGATTTTGGTTGATTGTTAAATAAATTTCAATTAATTACTGTTGATATTTTTAAAATTCACATGTGCAATTCCACAAGATTTTCCAGCCCTGTTCTCAACCACTCCGCATTGCCACACATTTTTCATTTTTGTATTTCATATTTTAACATATATTAACTGTGCTTTAAGCTCTATTATTTGTACACATTTTCACATTTAGTCATAGAAGTTCAATTGCTGCGTACAGCACCTTTTTAAAAGTACTTACTTTCTAACATTTGATACTTGCTGATTTTGACTTTCATCCGAATTACTCTGTTGATCTTCATCATTTAAATCGTCTACAGAAGACGCAATTGATGTTGAACGAGATGCACCTTTGGATAAAGAACCCTGACTCTTTTGAGCATTTAAGCGAGCTAATAATCCTTGCATTTTCGTGAAACGTCTTGACTAATCAACTGAAACTATTGTTATGCAAAAAGTACGAAACTCTCTCTATATTTTTTTGGTGATTTATAAATAGGTCAAAATAATGAAAATGCACGTGCCATCGCGTGGAATTGGTTTTTGGAGAAAACTCACAAAAATCAATGAAACTCAAATATAATTTCTTTTATTTGATTTTCAATTTTTTTACAGCACTTCAAAATTCCTGTATGCTAACTATATTACTTCAACTGACTGCGCATTATTTTTTTTTTTTGAGTTCAATTTTAAAAGCAAGGAAAAATCGACATGAAAATTCTAAGTTTACTATGATGAATTTGTTATACAATTAGATATTATTACTTTCAATGGATCGATTGTACAGGATTTTAACTTTATCTTATTTGTTTATTCGCCTCAGACTACCGACATTTCATTTCGAATTTCTTCGACATTAAGTTCGATTTCTTCGACATTTGATTCGAATTCTTCGAAATTCCAAAACAAAAGAAATTTTAATAATCAAAATTTGACTCTTTAATGTGAATTTAGCTTAAAGTTTTATACTTTAAACAAAACTTTGATGATTATTTAATGATTCTCTTTGCATTACACATTATATAAGTTAATAGTTAAAGAGAAATTAGAGAATATATTTCAAAAAATTTTGATTCACAAAAATTTTGTTATTGTTTACAAAATTTTAATTTAATCAAAAATTATACTTTAACCCATTTGAACAGATAAAAAATGATTATTAATACTAAATAAAGTGTTAATAAACTAAACTGGATGGTTTCTAGTTTGATTTGAGGCATATTAAGAAAACTAATAAAAAATTTTAACGACTGGAATTTTTTTGAAAAATTTTGAATTTAGGTTTTAACGGAGATATTTGAAATGTCGGTAGTCTGATTCGCCTGACTAACATCAAGGCCATCGAATGTAAAGTGCACGTTCTAACAAATTTGTTGCTTAGTTACGAAATGAACTTGAAAAAATTATTATAAACCACAAAAGAATTTTGCAACAGTTTTATTCCTTAATTTGATTAAATCTAAATCAATATTCACGTTTTATTTTTTATTGTTTATGATACACTTTCTTTATTTTCCCTATTATTTCTTTTATAAACTAATTGCTGTAAAATATGCTCATTAATTTAAAAACATCGAAATTATAATTTGTTAACAGCGGTCTTCCTTCTTTATAAATGCACTCATCGTACAGCTGCATTTCAGGTTTTCTAAACCAAAAATTGGTTGGACCATTAACGTCGTCTAAATCGAGAGTGTTTAATTGAAAAATTCCAAACTGTACACGCTTTCCATCAAGTTGTACTACTTGAACTGTAATAGGTTCTCGCAAGCTCTTGACATCATCCTTTA
This sequence comes from Chironomus striatipennis, assembly GCA_026123125.1. Taxonomy (NCBI): domain Eukaryota; kingdom Metazoa; phylum Arthropoda; class Insecta; order Diptera; family Chironomidae; genus Chironomus; species Chironomus striatipennis. The sequence continues at coordinate 25,795,512 of CM047394.1, read as the reverse complement.
GAAATAAAAATAAAATCATTATTTAATTGTTTTAATAAACTAAATCGTTGAATCTCTTACTCCATACAAACTCTTTGCTCTACTTGCAGCGACAGTAAATCCTTTTATAATTGCTCGACTCTCAAATTGATCATTTGTTACTGGTTCTTCAAATAAATTCTTAACATCCAAATTTGAATAGTGTAAAATCACTGTATGAGGATGTGAAAATGAACTGCCGATTTTTATGGCTATAAAATAATGGGATATAATGTCACAGACATATTTCAAAAAATGAAATGAATATGTGCTTACGATATGAACATCTTCTTTCAACATTTTCTTCAAATGGTATTGAAATTGACTGACTTAAAGGTGATATGTCAGGAACGACACTGTTAATATTCTTAGAAATACTAAATGGCTCAATTGGTTTTTTCGTTGTTATAAAAGTCTCAGCCTTTAAATTGTACTGAATCTCATCTCCATTTTTAACTATTGGAACCATAAATTTAACGTCATTTATGACTCTCTTTTTCAGTGATTCAGTATGCCCAAAAAATCGTTCACAATGATTTACTAGTCTAGTGGCCATAAGCGAGCTGTAAAATGATGATAAAGATTAAAATTAATAATCGTTATTAATAATAGATTTTCACGTTCTTACTTTTTTCGAGTATCTGTAATGCCGTATTCTTTACGTATTATATGCTTTGGTTTATCTGCTCTTAATGGTACTCTGATTGGAGACTTTTTTTGTTCTGCATCCAGTAAGTGAGAAACCAGAACAGATTGATGCATTGATCTTTCTATATCTGTTGGTAATTTCAACGTCTCAAACTTTCTTTCAATGTTCTCTGGAAGTTCATTCAACATGATTGATTTTGTTAAAACTTGTGCCTGCTTTGTTCCATAAACCAAAACATTAGAATCCGAAAACAAATAAGATGATGGGAACTGATTTTCTTCGACTACATTTTCTTGCACGTGAGGAACACTAGAATACATTTATTATTATTGTTAATCATTTAATTTTTATTTTATTAAACTTACAAATTTCGATTATTTGACTTAACAAAATCAATCGCATCAATTACTGCAATTCCTCGATTCTGAAGAGATGTAACTACTCCTGTATCAAAGACGTTTCTTTTTCCTTGAAACTTCCATTTTAACTTTGCAAGCCATCCATTATGCTGCTTTAATAGGAAACTAGTTAATTTCATATTTTTTTCTGTCTGTTTTCTTTTCTCGATTTTGTAACCTATTAGACTGGAAAGTTTTGTTGGAATATTGGAAATTAAAATAAAATATTAGGTTATAAATTGGAATAATATATCCGTTTGTATACACTATAATTTATGAAATGTATTTATTTCCTATTATTTATCAAATGACATTCTAATTCTTATTGCTATTTTCATCGTTCTCTGCATCTTTTACATCCAGTGCAATTTTTGAGAGCGACTCAAATGTTGCAGGCTCAAAAGCAGCTAAATCAGCTAAAACTTTTCTATTAAGCTGGATGTTGCTTTTGTGAAGTCCATCCATAAATTGCCAGTATTCTAAGCCATGATTCTCAAGTCCACCTGATATTCTTTGCTTCCATAACTATAATAAGTAGAATAATACAGTATTTTTTTGAAATAATTATGTATTTTCAAACAAAACAATATATGTGTACTTACTTCAATCAGGTCCATTTTCTTTAGAGCTCTGGATTTGGTGGCATAAACTAAAGCTCTGTGTAACGAACGAATAGCAAGACTATAGCAATTTCTCCTTCTTCCATAAAAAAACTAAAATGTGCAAATTTAAAAATTTTCATTAAATAATGTAATAAATTAACATGATATAAAACTTACTGCAGCTAATTTGAAGACTTTGCGCTTTCTCCACCATTCGTCAGGTCCACGGGATCTTGTTAATCGTAAAGCAGTTAGAAAAACCATTTTTATGCTTATTTTATTTTAATTTTTATTTTTTCCGTTTTTTGTTAAAAATGTAAACATTCCAAACTGGAAATTAAACCTTCCAAAAAATACTTCCAAGTTGAAACAAAACATTGGTTGATTCTTCAAAAGAAAAAAATAAAATAAAAAATGCAAGAAATAATTAACAAAATTAATCATTTATCGCTTGAATCAAAGGAAGAGGAAGTTGAGGCATTGTTAATCGAGTTAAAGACATCATTAATTCAAAATTCAGACGTTTCAAAGAGCATTTTAAATGCTAATTTCATAAATTCGGTAGAATATTGGATTGTACAGTAAGTTTATGCTGATTCATCAAACTTTAAGTTAGGTATTTAAAAGAATTTTAACTTTATTTCCAGAGATAATCTAAACCTTATTTGTCAAGACATATTGGACATTAGTTTATCACATTATAATATAACTGACAATGATTCATTCGAAATAATTGAATTACTATTAAAATCATCATCGCCGCCAATTAAAGGAATAGCGATTCGAAAGCTTCAATTAGATTGTCAGAAAGTATCGACATTCGTCCCAAAAAGTACAATTCTATTATTAATCGAATGCCTGAATTCTAAGCATGTAAACATTGGTCCTGCAACAATAAATATTTTAATTGAATTTATTCGACAAGATTTACTAGACGATGCTGATATTATGCATCACTTGTCTCAGCTATCATTAGATACATCCAAGACAGAAGTCATGTGTCGGGTATATGAAGTATGTGTTGGCATTGGAATCAAAAATTTTACAAGCTTTGAAAAAGTTCAATTAATAATTGATAGATCTTTTAATAACTTGACATCAGGAACAGATGTACTTCTACAGTTAAATTTACTTGAAATACTTTATAAATTATGTTTGAGAGATTATGGAATTGCTTATTTAGAGAACAAAAATGTATTGCAAAGCTTAGCGAAGAAAATTGAAAGTATTAACGAAGATCCATTAAGTGCTCTCCTTTTACCGGGATTGATGAAATTTTTTGGTGGAATTGCACGTTTATATCCTCAAAAAATCTTTCAAAACTATTCATTTCTTTTTGATTTATTATTCAACTGTATATTAGAGGATCAAGCTTCGTTGATTTATTCAGCATTGGATACGTTGGGATACTTAAGTAAATCGGACGAGTGCAAAAAATCGATGGATAAAAATTTTGGGAACAAGTTTATACAAGTTTTGTCTTACATATATCAGAATATTTCAAATTATCCTAGTGATGTTAAATTGAGGGCTCTTTCATGCTTAGATCATGCATTTGGATTGGATGATGAAGAGGAAATGATTAACAATCAAATAACTAGCATATGTGAAAAATGGTTTATTGGACTTTTTGGAATTTCTAAAGATATCTCATCACTTTTAAACATCTGTAAAACTCCTTTTGATGATCTATCTATAGCGGCTTTTAAGTTTCTCAAATCTCTAGCGATTCATTCTTTTGGACAAGAAGGAATTTTGAAAACTGGCGGCTTTATTGAATTTTTACTTGACCGAAAAAATGGATCAACGTTTGAGTTGAAACAAAAAAAGTATGAAGTAATTGAAATTCTTGCAAGATCCTCAATATTTGATGCAACAATTATCGCTCAGTTTTTAAAGTATATAAGAGAAGGAGTTAATTATGTTGAGCCTGTTAGTGAAGTTTGCTTTGAGAATTCATAAAATTTTGTCGGTTAAATCAACGACTTTTTTTAATTTAAAAATTTAAATTTTTGAGGGATCCTCGGTTAAAATAATTCTGTTAAACTGAAGAAATTGTACTATTATGAAATAAAATTTTGTCCTTTAATTGATACTACATTTATTTGTACACTAATTCTAATTAGAATGAATGATGATTTTCAATTACGAAATAGGAATATTTTTAAAAAAAATCAAAAAATTTATGAACATAATTTTTCAGATTTTAAGAATTTATTCAAAACAGACCCCCTGTAAACATTTGTGAATAAAAAATCTTGTAATTCACTATTTATTGAGTTTTCTTGATCTAAAGATTTAATAAAGAATAAAGGAAGTGATCTTGAGATAGTTCGTAAGATACAATCATTATTAAACTAAACAATCAAGCTGAAATACAATGGTAAGCGTAAATTAATAAATTTGTAATATTTTTTTTGTAAAAAATAAATGCTGAAAAAATGCTTGCCGGTTTCATCCAAAACTGAATTTTATCTATAGAATGATATCCAGTGATTATTATAAGCATATAATCATGGTATTTAATCATTTAACTATTGTAATTGACACAGGAAAAAAATTGTCATTGTTTTTTTCTATATTTTATTTGAGGTTAAAGAATTTTTAACAGCATTAAATGCTGTAATTTGTCCATTTGAATAATGCTTTATATCTGACATGTGTGTTTTTGATTTTAGACCGAAACGATGCAAACAACAGAATTGATGGAAGTAGTGACAACAGAAAATGGAAATCATTTGAAGGATAAATCAATCGTAAAGCCAGAAGAAATGACTAGTCGTGATTACTATTTTGATTCTTATGCGCATTTTGGAATTCACGAAGAGATGTTAAAGGATGAAGTCCGAACACTTAGTTATAGAAATGCTATGTATCACAATAAGCACTTATTTAAGGGAAAAACAGTCATTGATGTTGGCTGTGGAACAGGAATTTTGTCAATGTTTGCGGCTAAAGCTGGAGCTGCACGAGTTATAGCCATCGAGTGCTCAAATATCGCCGATTATGCTATAAAAATCATTGAAGAGAATAAACTTGATCACATTATTTCTGTTGTTAAAGGAAAGGTCGAGGAAGTTGTGCTTCCAGATAATATCGAAAAGGTTGACATCATCATTTCAGAATGGATGGGCTATTGCCTCTTTTATGAATCTATGCTCGATACAGTTTTGTACGCTCGAGATAAGTGGTTGGATAAAGTTAATGGAATGATGTTTCCTGACCGTTGTACTCTCTATGTAACATCAATCGAAGATCGTCAGTACAAAGATGAAAAGGTAATATTATTTTTGTTATTAAGATTATAGGTACAATTTATTATAATACGTATTCAATTGTATGAAATATAGATCAATTGGTGGGATGATGTATATGGATTCAACATGTCGCATATTCGAAAAGTAGCAATCAGTGAACCTTTGGTCGATGTTGTTGATCAGAAGCAAGTTGTTACCAATTCCTACTTGATCAAGGAAATCGATTTATATACTGTACAAAAGGAAGATCTAACATTCACAAGTGAATTCCATCTTGCTATAAAGCGTAATGATTTCATTCAAGCTTTAGTCACGTACTTTAATGTCGAATTTACAAAATGCCATAAACGAATTGGATTTTCGACTTCTCCGGAAGCTGCTTATACACATTGGAAACAAACAGTATTTTATTTAGATGATTATATCACTGCTAAGAAAGGCGAAGAAATTTACGGAACTTTTTCCATGCAACCAAATGAAAAGGTAATTTATTACTTAACTTTTATTTAAAACAATATTGATTGCTGTGTTAAATGTTTATTAAATTTACAGAACAATCGTGATTTGGATTTTCGCATAAAAATCATCTTTAATGGTGAATTATCACAGATGTCAGAGGAAAATACTTACCGTATGCGTTAATATGCGTTAATTCCTTGACATAAATTTATATATTTTTTTGTTCCAGTACATTAAAAATATCAGATTCTCAATAAAGTCCAAAAGATTCAACTCTTAATATTGATTATTTTTTTTTTCTTGTATCTTGTTTATAACGGTTTTCTTCCAGTTGAAAATATTTTTTTTTTTTTTAAAAAAAAAATTGGTCAAAACGACAAATGAGCGCAAGTTGCTTCAAGCCGTAAAAAAACCGAAAAAAGCATTTTTTCAGTTTTAAAAATTAATTAAAATATCGCGATAAATAAGCTCTCCAAGTATTATTTAATTGAATTTATTGATAGTTAAGCACATATATCAACGAGAAATAGTGAATTAATAATGGGAGATCGTAAGTATTATGTGATAAAATTGATTGAAAATTTATGAAATGAAAATGGCTTCCTTCCACTTTTTTTCATCCTTAAATTTTTCTTTAGAAGAATATAATTATCCACCACCAAGCTTTGGAGGACAAGGAGGAGGATATGGGCAGCAACAAAACAGCTATGACAATGGTATAAAGCAAAAAAATTAATTAAATCATCATTAAACTAACATTTTATTCGTCATTAGACTATCAAAATGATAGATCGGACAATTATCGAGGCGGAAATAGCGGTGGATATAAAGGAGGAAATTTTGGGTAGGTGTCAATTTTTCATTTTGGATTCATAATATTTTTTAGAGGTTCTTTCACGAAAAATGAAATAATATTGCAAATCACATAGAAATATTAGCGTTAATGAGTAAAAGGTTCACTGTTTGGTTCGGTAAGAATTCAAAAAGGTAATTCTTGCGACACGTATATGATGATTCTTGACGATGTTGATAAACGTTTGAGCTTATTGGATGTGGTACTTAGAAGTTGTTGACAATGTTAAAATTATGATTTTCTTTTATACAAATAATTTTAATCCCATCCAGTCAGTATCAAGTTTTATCGCATCAAAATGTGTTAATTAAAAATTTGTTTGTTACAATTACATGGAAAGAGTAAAGTAAAGCATTGTGTCGCATAATCCAAAGCGTTTAAAAATTCGACGAGCGTAACGAAACCAAATCATGAAAAAACTATGAAATTATTGAGAGGGTCTTAAAGCATATTGTACAAAAAAAAACTTTAAATTCCCTCCTTTAAGATCAATAGATTGCATATAATTAGATTCATCATTTTTTCTTTATTACAAAAGAAAATGATTTATTAATTTATATGCAAAAAAAAAAAAAAAAATTAAGCAAAAACGAAAAGTTCTAATGATAATGGTTTCATTTCATGATGTGTGTATGTGTGTATTCAGCAACAGAAGCAACAGAGGTGGTTTTAATAAAGGTAAAAACCGAATACATATAATTCGGTAAAATGTTTTATTCCTAATTGTACTACTGATTATTATGGTATTTTTGATGAGATCAGAAAACTGTTTTTCTCAACTTCCTTCGAGTTAATTAATTTGTGATGCTTTGGGTCTATCAGTTGCTTTGAAATTGTTATTGATCATTAATTTAGTGTAATTTTTTTTAAAATTCCACATATTTTGCATATTATTTGTGCAATTTTGGTGTGACGATTAAAATAAATTATTAAGAGACCCTTAGCCTTTAACGAAAAACTTAATTTACCATTTGTCAAAGAATAGTTTCTCATGTTTATATTTTATCATTTTACAGGCAACGACAACATGGTTGTACAAGATGATACTGTTTTTGTCAGCGGAATGGACCCTGAAGTAACTGAATCTGAAATTAATACTCATTTTGGTGCTATTGGCATTATAAAGGTGTGACTTTTTCCCCACATCATTTTTGAGTAACGATCCATTAACTAACTCACCTTATCAAATTACAGAAAGACAAGAGGACAAATAAACCTAAAATTTGGATTTATCGCGATAAAGAATCAGGAAAAGGAAAGGGCGAATGTACTATCACTTATGACGATCCAGCTGCAGCTTCCGGAGCCATTCAATGGTTTGATGGAAAAAATTTTAACGGAAAGTTCATTAAAGTTCAACTTGCTCAAAGAAATAATACATGGCAAAAAGGAGGTGCTGGTCCTAAAAAGACATTTGGATCAAGCGATAGAGGAAGTGGTGGTAAGTAATGACTTCATTACATGTTTAAAAAAATGTGTTAAAAAAGTATCTTTTAATATTTTTTTTCCTTGAATAATTAAATAGGAGATAGACGTGGAGGAGGATATAATAGCGGACCACGTGAAGATAGAGGACCAAGAAACTTTGGTGGATCTAATAGTTCAGGAGGAAAACCTGGAAGTGGACAACACCGTGACGGTGATTGGATTTGCTCAGAATGTAGCAATAAGAATTTCGCATGGAGAAGAGAATGTAATCGTTGTAATGCACCAAAGTCAGATGATGGAAATGGAGGAGGAGGTAATCGTTCAGGAGGATCTTCCAGTGGACGTTTTGGTGGGGATAGAGGAGGCAGTGACAGAGGTGGAAGAAATTTCTCACGAGGTGGTATGCGCGGAGGAGATAGAGGCGATAGATCTAGCGGTGGATTCAATCGTCAGCGACCATACTAACTTTCTTCCAGATTTTGATTTAAAACTTTTCATTGAAAAGACAAATTTTCTTTGAAAGGGTTCATTTTCGGGACTACATTTAAATCTTTATAATTATAAACATTTTTAACGCATTTTGAAATCCAATAAACAATAAATCATCAAACACAAAACTTCAATTTAAATGATTATTATTAGTTCATTTTTATTCAATTTAATTTCTAACTTATTGTGACGAAGTATAACTTTGATTAAAATAAGGAGCCTTTTCAATAGAATTTCGGTTTGATTCTGATGCATTTGTGTAAGCCATATTAAAGAGAGCTTCAGGACTGCAAACGAATTTATAAACATATCTCTCACCTGCAACTAAATATTTTATGTTATTTATTGCGTGCACTTAAAATATTATCATCAAAAACGATATCCTACCTTTCTGCATTATTCCTTTTTCATAATAATATCTTAAACTTCTTGAAAGTTTGTCATAATTCATTGCAGGTCTATTTTTCTGAATTCCCCAACGCCTTGCTACTTCTTCAGGTTCTATCAGTTTAAATTCCATCCCTCTTCCTGTCCATGTTATACAAGAGCTACTAAAATTGTAAAACATTCATGAATATGCTTCATATATGAAATTCATACTTTTTTTTTTACTTCGAAGTTGGTTCGTCCAAAAGAGCAATAAGAAATTGCCACAATTGTAAAGATCCACGACGCTGTTGAAAATTAATGGAAGGTGAATTTAAATTATTGCTTTGTAATTGATGAGTGCTTGTTGGTGTAGGTAGATGAGAACTAGACGTGGTTGTAACAAAATCAGAAGAATCTGAATTATTATAATAAACCATATCAGAATTGGTCGATTGATGATGAAGGGATGATGTTGAATCAGGTTGTTGTTGATAAAGTGTAGTAGATGGGGATGCTGCATAAATCTGATGATCTGAGAAGCTATATGGATGATGCCAACCAACTACGAATAAAGAAAATATACATTTTATTTTTTTAAAATTTTTAATTCTATGCAGCAAGCAATATCGCTGGAAGAAATTTATCACAATGAGAACATAATTTTAAATTGAAAGAAAATATATTGAAAATTAGATTAAAATTTCATCCAAGAATCTTTGTAGCAATACGCGCAAATGAGAAACGAAGAGAGTGTTTGACGTGACACACGTCAATTGCATAACAATAGGTATGAAAAATCAATTGATTTATAAGTAAACTGTGTTGACACCAGAATTATATAATAAATCCGCGTACACGAAAAAATTTTGTACATACTCAATTCCCCCCATTCATTTTCTTATACATTTTTACGGATGAAAATTTTTAAATAAAATGCTCCTTTTGGTTTTAAAACATTACATTTTCCCACAATAATTCATCTTCCTCACGATTAAATAAAACATAAGCATTAAAGTAAATGAATTTTCCATTATTACTAATAAAATTAACCCTTTAACAATTATCCTTAATCATTAATTCCATTATTTTATCTGTTGAAGCGTATTATTGAAATCAAAATGGGATTGTCTGAGCAATAACTCATTAGCATCGGAGTATAATAAAGAACAATGAAAATTGACTTGCTTAGTTAGGTAGATAAATAGCTACAAAATTATTATGAGAATTTAATGTTTACATAAATATTTGACTTTAATATTATCTTTTTAAGCATCATGATGAAAAAGCAAAAACAAATAAATAAATAATGCTTTTTTCTATATTCAATATCATGAGACCATCCAACCAACCCCTTTAAACATGTTTACCACTTGCTCTTATGAACGCTCCTCGCTTATTATTATCCCTCAGTCTATTTACCTCTAATGCTATCTTAATGTTCCTATTTGAACAATGTTTCAACATTTTGATACGCGTATGATTGCTTGGGAAAATTTAGGAAAATTTATCATGATTTTTTTTAGTTGTTGTTTGTAATAAACTTTGCACATTTAATTTATAAATTTTGTCGAAACAAAAGAGAGAAAAAAATAGATAGAGTCAACATTTAAATTAATAATGAAAAAAAAAAATGATTTCATTATGGATTTTTTTCAAAGTAACTTATATATGGGCCTCGCCGTTTTTTTAAGGATTTTTGCTCCAACGGATAAAAAATATTTGAATTTTGTCCAAAAAATTATTTCTCAAAAAACTCATTTATTCATGGTTTTAATACGATTTTTATGATTTGAGCAATATTTATATATGTCTTCATACAACTGAGCATCGACCAAACGCCGACCATAGCTCAGTTGATTTGCTCAGTTTTTTGTACTGAAAATTTGATAGTGTTAGTGAAATTTTTCAAAAATTTGAAAAAAATAACTGCCACTTTTCTTATATGAAGACATATATAAATATTGGATTTGAGGATATTAATAATGTGAATGTGACCATATTAAGAATACTTTTGCAGCTCAAACATCAATAATAAGTGATATTTTATTATTTTAAAATTTAACACACAACACAATGGTCTGAAACCGAAAAAAATGTTCAAAAATTATATTTTGGTGGAAACTTTAGAGGTCGCAAAGTTTTAGTTGATTTTCTTAATTTTGAAAGTGTCAATAGCTTTTTCATGTCTTAATTATCCATATCTGAAAATATGAGCTTATGACATTAAGGATAAATATGATTTTTCATTAAAAATTTTATATTGTTTCTCAAAAAATTTTGTGCACAAGCAAATTTATATGGAAAAATTTGGAAAAACAAGTGAAATTAAAGTGCAAATATCTCAATTTGCGCATATTTGCGCATTACCAGAGTATGATTAAAAGGTAAATTAAGACTCAATCTTTCGATTTGTGCTAGTCCCGTGAATACCTTTGGAAACCTTTTTAACTTATGAACGATTAAAGTTTTGGAAATTTTCAAAATTTTAATTGCAATTTCCCTAATGATAAAGCATTTGGCTAATGTTTTGTAAGCCTTAACATAAAATTTGTGTATTAATTAAGCTATTGACAGTAATTAGAACATAAGACAAGCAAAAGAAAGTGGAAAATTTTTGGAAAACTTTTTCATGATGTTTTTGTAAACAAATTTTTCATGACTTTGGATAATGATTGACAGAGTTAGACAACTATTGGAAGGTTGATATTTCTACAGAAGATGCATCAGTTTGTGTTTTATATTCTTGCATTCAAATGATCAGGTTTAAAAGACATGACTTTTTTTAATTTTTGAACATTTTTTTCGATTTCAGACCATTGTGCACAAACCTCTCATTAAAAAAATTCAAATAAAAAAAATCCGTTGGAAAAAAATAAATCTATTTTTCGTTTATAACTTTTAATCAAAGCTTTAATTGTTGAGTTTTTACAACTCGTTTGATAGACAAAGAAATTTTCTAATTAAAAAAATACATTTCATAATATTCAAATTGAAATTCGACGAAATATGATGAAATTTAGAAAAATTCCTCAAAATTGTTCGTGAGTGACGCTTATTAAAATTGATTTTTTAAGAAAACTAAGTAACTTCAGAGTTTGAAATATACATCAAAAGATAGGGATTTTTATTCTATATTAGAAAAAATAACTTTGAAATTTGGTTCATTTAAGTGGAAAAAGAAAAATAGGAAAAACAAAGCGTCACTCACGAACATTTTTTTTTTGGCGAAGCCCATATATATCCATGTGCCTTTTTTGTTTTCATAAAGTATGAGGGAGATAGAGTAAAAAATACTCGATGGAGAGAGAGAAACACGATTATTAAAAATTCATACAAAAAAAAAGTATGTTTAATCACGAGTAAAAATGTATATTTTCCAGTACAGAAGAGATGAACATTTTTTCAGACCAAAAATGCAAACGTTACCAAAAAGCATTACGAATTGAGCTAGTAAATTATTTAGGAGAACGATTAAAAATTCATTTCTCATTCTTATACTGTCCAGTAATCTATGCTTCAAAAAAATGTTAAATGTTATATTCTTAGATAGTAATTTTGCGAATTATGAAAATTAATATTATTATAATCATTTGGTAAAATGATCAAAATATTTAATAATAATTAAAATAAATTGTTTTATGAAATTTCTTAATTTTATTGAATCCGTAAACCATAATCAAATTTAGCATAAAATTTCTCATGTTAGGTACAATATGAAAATAAATGATTTTTAAAGTAATTTTTTTGTTATTCTTTGGGATTTTTATTTCAAAGCCAATCTCCCACTGATAAAAGAGACATGTTATTTTGTTAACAATATAAGTCTCTTGGGGTGAAAAGATGAGAACGATGAAGTACAACAAATATGTATCGCTTTTAACAGAAATGAAGATGAAAAATATTACAACATTATGCAAGAAGCGCCTAAAATATTTTTATAACATATTATGTTCTAGATGGACCCTAATAACCACGACCATTAAGTTAGTTAAAAGGTAGATCTGTAGATAGCCGTGAGATAAACTATCTGAACACTAATTTTTAAAATTTCTGGTTATTGAGAAGGGGGGGGGGGGGGAGGAAGTTTTTTTTAATGTTAGAATTTAATTTAAAGATAGTTAATAAAAATAACTAATTTGTATTTTCTAGATAAATGATTAAATCCAGGCTTGGAAACTTTCAACGATTCCGGAATACTTCATACAAATTTGCAATCATTTGTAATATCTGGAATACTTTCATATAAAAATGGAATACTTCTGAATCTTTGGAATCTTTTGGAATATTTTTATAAATTTTGTATGAAATTTTTATACTTCACACGAGAACATTTCTCAATATTCAGAATACTTGGAACACTTTCTAAGTATTCTGAATATAATTTTGGATAATACAATCCATACAATTTCAGAATACTTGGAATACTTTCATACAATAGTGAAGTATTCCGGAATACATATAGGAATTTCCAGGCCTGGATTTAAACATTTATTTAGAAAATATCAATTAGTAGTTTTTAATTTTATGAATAAAATCTTTCGAACCAAAAACACGATTTGGGATGTAGAAATCAAGTTTTAATAAATCACTTAATACAATAATATATTTTTTACAAAAATATTTTAATTCTGTATCATTAAATTTAAATAATTATTAATCAAATCAGTTTTCTCAAAACATTTTTCAACTTTTTTAAAAGACAAAACGCAGGAGACACAAAGAAAGTCAACTAAGGTTTGATGCTTAAATCATGCAGCGAAAAAAAAAATCAAGAGGGAGGAAAGAAAATCTCTTAAAGAATACAAGAAGAAAATGAATTATTTAGATGTTCAGGATTTAATGTACTAGTGATTATTTGTTATATACATACTATATATTCTGCAAATATGTATGGGAATTTCATCTGTTTTCTCAACAATAATAAATAGGAATAAACTCACCTTCATTAAATTCTCTTTTAACTAATTGAGATGTTGGCGATATTGAAGAATTAGTACTAAGTCTATAATTAAAGAAGAATAAAATATGTTTGCTACTGCTTATTATATGATATTGAAAGAGATTTATACCTGTAATAAGAATGTCCTTGCTTGGAAAATTCTACAAAAGATGAACGCTCGCTACGAAAATCTTTGCCTAAAAAAAGAAGAGACATTAGGGAAAAAGATTTTGATTCAACCGAGCTGTCATCTTTCATCATCTAAAAAATATCTAGATCACCTACTGTGCTTTCTTATCCACATTGCCCTTTAATGTTACATCTTTATATTCTTTGATTATTTTTTTATGTTTCGATTGATTTTTTTTTTCATAAATTTGGATATAATGGATTTATATTTTCATTTATATATTTTTTTCAAAAAAAATTATTTAGTTTCAAATTAAAAGCATAATAATAATCTGTAAAAAGCTCATAAAACATTTTCATAATAATATTCGTAAATGTTTGTTCAGTCTGTTATTATATATTGAACTCTGTTTTATCGAATATTTCAGTAAATACCCCGAGAGAAATTTTCATGTTTAATACGTTTAATAAAAAAAAATTAAATCATGTAGAATGATTAATAAGATTTTCATACAATATTGAAAAGTATCTCATGCTTAGAAACTTACTTATTGCTGATGGAGGCTCCTCTATTAGAGTTTCGTGTGGCCATATATCCCTTAATCGATATTCATTGCTCAGATATTCTATTTAAATTTATCTTTATGATTAAAATCTTCATATTTTTTTTTGAATCTCTAATCACTCACCATCATTTAAATTGCTTACATGTCCATTATAAATTTGTTGTGTTGGAAAATGAAGTGGAGCATAATGCGTTCTTGATGGTGACGATGCACGGGAAATTGAACTATGAAACTGGTTTTGAGGATAATATTGCAAAATTTTCTTTGTTTGGCTGCTTCTTTCATCTTCTGCAGATTCTGACTCTGTTTGACATAAATGAGCATACATAACTGATGGAAAAATATTTTTGTGATCTAGCTCTTCATCTCCATACGATTTGATAGTTTTATTGATGTTATTAAGAGTGACTCCATTGCTATTATTACTATGTAGATTTTGAGGCTGAATATTCGATATCAACGATTCAGATGAAACGAGCAAATTGTTCTGTAAAATATTTGCATTTATTAATATTTTTAACAGTTCAATTTTATTGCAAGTACCCTCCAAGTTTTTAAAAAAATCTGCCTTTCAATTCCTAATTATTCAAAATTGAATGTTTTACTTTTTATTTGTTTTTATTTTATTTTTTTAAAAAAAAATAAAAATTAAGCTCTTAAATCAAATTTTTATGAAAATGAGTTAGATATTTTAAAATCTTATAAAAATTCAATGAAAACTATTTTCATCAATTCAGACCGTATTTTTCAAACTTTCTATCATTACCAGAAAAAAGTTTTAATTTCATAAATTCTATTCTGCTATATTAATGCTCACTTTTATTTATCAAAATATCAATTTAGCTAATTGCTATTTTTATAAAGAGTCTGCCTTTTCAATAAACTTAAGGTATTTGTCACTATTATTTTTTTGTTTGATGCCTTTCAATCACATTTTTATTTTATTTGTTTTTTACTCCCCTTCAAAAAAAAACACAATAGATTATATAAAGTTATACACATTACACCTTCCGAACAATAAAAATAATAAAGTAAATAACACATAAAACCTAAAATCATTCTGTTAACAGTTTCTTAAATTATTGACATATCAACTAATTTATAGACCAGCAAAATAATATATGATATTAGGTAAATACATGACCTAATACTATAAAATAATATTTTCATTCTTAAAGAGTGATACATGCTCGATAAATTGTTTGAATGAATGTTATAATGTTTCACCTAAATGTGTCAATTCCCACAAGTCGGATATATATTGCAACACATATATGTGTACCATCCCATCATTATTGTCAACATGAAAAAAATAATATGTTTGATAGAATTACTACAGGCACAATCCAATTAAGCAATCGAGTGAAATTATATACTAATTGTTTTTAGTATAACAGCAGGAAGCCATTGTCAATGTGAAAATGAATGGAACAGGAAAATAAATAGCTTGATGATACAAAAGGGTGGAGTATGTAAAACTACTAAACTTTAAAGCAGACAATTTTTTTTAAGAAATGCCGGAAATCGGAAATGCCAATAAATTATCATTTGCTCTTGAATTTTATCGTGTTGGGAAAACGAAATTGAAAGTTTCATGATATTCCCGTTAAATGTGATTTCAATAAGATCCTACTATAAAAAATTAAAGATTTTCTTAAATTTCCGTTCTATGCTGCGATTTCCGTCGCGAGATTGCTTCTCTTCCTGTTAATAAAATTTTTGAGTACAACCTTTACATTCATTTAATTTTCTTTTGCACTTTGTGACATGAATTTGTATAAAATTCACAAAAATTATCAATAACTCAATAAAAAAAAGTCATGATTTTCATTTAAATTAAATACATTAAACAGTCACTGATTAATCTTACTTTTTCTATTTCCATTTTTTATATTATTCTATTTCCAAGGTTGATTTTTTTTAAAAAAATTATTTTAAAATAATCATTTTTAGGAGATCAACTTCACGTTTGTCTATATTTATTATAAATAATCCACTTTTGTCAATTTTAATTTGAGTATATTATTATCATTAAACTTCTGTCACTATCATCTCTTTCAAGTTTAGAACTAAATGAAAATAAAAAAATCCAAAATCCTTGGTGCTATTTTTTGCGTAGTCAATAATGATCCGAGGAATATAAAAAACTGATAAAGTTTCTCGTTTATGAAATCTTTATAAATCAAATGCTTGAGATTGTGATATCACATTTACTAATTTATGCACGTTCTTATCCAATCACAGCGTTTTTTACAAATGAATCCGCCCACTTTTATTTTTACGCAAGTACTGAATTTTCCGACTATATTCACCCCGTAGGTTTTTATTAAATACTTTTCAATGCATGATAGTAAAGGAATTGAAAAATGTGAATTTAATTTAATTTGCGGTTTGAATATACAAAGAAAGAATCTCCTTTCTGATACTTTTCGCTAAAACTTAACTTCAGTAAATTTTTACCATTCAATATGTGTTCCTCAAAATAAACATTTCTATAAAATCATTTTAGTCATTCTTAAAATTTTATTTATTTTCTGCTGAAATTTACGAAAAGATTAACGAATAAAAATGGAAAATTTAAATTGTCACCAATAAGCTGTCGTTCAAACTTATTTTAAATTTTGCGGAATTTTCTTAAAAATTGAATAAAATTGGATTTTTGTTTTAAAGTTAACTTTATTACGATTCTTACTCCTCCAAATTAAAATCTACATATATTGTTCGTAATGGTTTTGTTTTAAATCACAATTAAATGTTACAAAACGAAATTTTACAGTTTAATAATTAAAATTATTAATTTTGTCTAAACATCTAAATTCAAGAGGAATTAAGATGATTTTATTCTAAAATTAGATGAAATTTTACGAAAAGTTTCTTCATTGCGAAACTTTTCTTTTTTTTTTGGCATACAATGCAAAAAAATTATGTATAAGTTAATCATAGCGTTAGTCAATTCACAAATATGATTATAATTTTCTAAGAAAATGTGATAATAAAGTAACATATTTTATTTTTGTGTAGCTTTATTATCTAATTAAATTTAGGACCCATCTGGCTGTGTAATTAAATTTTGTTTTAAATCTACTTATTCCAGTCCCATCGACTATAGTTGGAATTAGAAGATGATGATGGGGTCATCGTAGTTGAAGCTGTTGTTGTTGGAGTAACTGGTGTAGTGTAAGAACTTGGTAACATCTGAGTGCTTGGATATTGATTGTATCCATGATGATAAGAATATTGTGGATCATAATTGCTAGGTGGAGGATAATGATACGGTCTTGGAGCATTTGAATAAGGTTGTTGGTAATAATTATAATTAGAAGATGGGTAATTATAGTTATTGCTACCATTACTACTATTATTTTGATAAGGTGGGTATGAATTGTGTGACGAGTACTGAGATGGAGGCTGCATATAGGTATTTGGAAATGGTGGAGCATGAAATGCAGACGAATTATTTCCGACTGTACTTTCTCGAGAAGAATTTGCATCATTTGCTTCACTTTTAACAATTGTAGAATTTGACGAATTGTATGCTAGAAATTTACAATTTAAATAATTTTATTTAGAATATTAAAATTTATTGAATGACTTACAATTTCCAAATGAAGTTTGATGATCATTGCTTCTAGAATTTCTTTCTCCATCGTATGATTGGTTAGAATAACTATTAGATGACTTATTGCTAAATCTATTCCATTTATGATAACTATCAGAATCATATGAGGAGGATTGACTGTCCAAATTAGATTGATTTGATTGCATAGAAGGTGTTGTGATGATTGAAGTAACTGATGTAGTAACACTTGTAATTGGAGGGGGCATACTTTTAGGTTTTCTCTGAATTAAATTTGGTTTGTATACTGGCTTTTCCTTAAATACAACTTCTTCCTTATTATTTGACGCATTGCTTTCATTTTCAATTAACTTTGAATCTAAATTATTATCCTTAAAGTCATTATCATGATTATTTTTAAAAGATTTACTTTCATCATCATCGTCACTATTAGTCATATCAATAACATCATCAGAATTAATTATAGACTTTCTATTTTGAAGTTCTGCTCCATCGTTTGGCTCCATAATACCAGGAATTCCAGCATTTTTAAGATCACCAGGAACATTTGATTGACCTGCTTTCATAGACGCTCTGATTGCTATAACCTTTCCACTTTCCAATTGCAAGCATATTCCTCTCGGTGATTTGAGTACAATTATTTTCTGTCCTGCTTTTAAAAATATTTTTGACTTATCTGCTGAATTTGTTTGAATTGAAACATCTGCAAAAATGAATGTTAAAGCAATATTTACTTAAAAATGATAATTTTTTTTTCACCTTGTGGAAGAGTCATTTCTTGGGCAATAATTCCTTTACTTTGCCAAACTTCAACAGGGACCCAACGATTGGGTCTAGGATTCTCTGCTCTAATTGCTGGATTTTGGTTTGGATTTTGAATGTTTGGAGTTGGAATTGATGGAATATGAGCCTAAAATTAAATTAAAAAAAAGACGAACTTACATTAATGAATGTGTATGAAATAAAACAAAAAATTCTTACATTTGAAATGACTGGTCTTTGAATCAAAGTGCCGTCTGGTGTTCTAAATAATCTATAATTATTTCCTACTGTATTATAGTTAAACGTAGTTTTATTTGCTGCTTGCTTTTCCATTTCATATCCACGTTGTGCTAACCTTTTCTCAGCCTGTGATAATTTTTTTTCTTTTCTATCAATCAATAGACTTTCATGTTGGAAAGGCTCTTTTGTTAACGCTTTTGGAAAGTCATCTAAAACCTTTCTCATTACAGCATCGTGATAATTTTCTCTCTCATTTGTAAAATCTTTAATTTCAGGATCTTCTCCATCATCATAACACAATGATGTCACCTCTTTTATTGATAAATGTGCATCTGGATTACATTCGTCAATAACACGATCTGCCATACCTTGTTTATTTATCTGACGATCGTATATTTTCTTCTCCAGGCAATTATCAACAACGAGACGATAAACGTAACACTGTTTGGTTTGTCCGTATCTATAAACACGACATATTGCTTGAGTGTCATGACATGGATTCCAAGATGCATCAAAAACGATTACACGATTGGCACCAACCAAATTAATTCCAAGAGATCCAGCTCTTGTAGATACCATAAAAAGTTTGTAATCTGTATTAGAATTAAATTCATTAATAAGTCTTTCACGCTCAAGAGCAGCTGTTGAACCATCAAGTCGGAAATAGCTCTGATTTTTAGCCCAACATTTATCAGTATTTGGAATTTTAATACGTTGTAAGAATTTCTCAAGCAAGTTTAATGTAAGAAGACTTTGAGAGAAGACAAGAAGTCTATCGCCTAATTTAATACTTTCGTTTAAGATGCACAAAAATATTTCTAATTTAGGTGAATTTTCTATTAAATCAGGAACATAATCTTTCATCAAATCAACAGCCCAATCGTATGGAATTCCATCATCTCGTGAACTATTTTTTAGTACGATTGAATCGGCAATATCTTCTTTACTCAAACTATTCTTTTCTTGTTGCTCTTTTGCTTCCTTTTGAATGACATCAGCTAGTAAACCACCATCTAGAATAGGCTTTTTGTCTTCCAATAAATTTTTTGATTCAATTTTGGTAACATCCCTTTCATGATCGGTTACATTATTGCACTGCGAAGTTTTTGTTTCAAGCATCTGCTGTTGATTTCCATAGTATGGTTGATATGAGTTTGGAGGATGGTAAAAATTATCAGGCTGATAATAGTTGTTCTGCCAATAAGAGTTTGAGTTTGTATTATTCCAGTTTGAAAAATTTCCGTTGGGATAATTATAATTTTGATAGTTGTTCATCTCATAGTTTTGGTAACTTGGATACGAATTATATGAATTAGGACCTTCATGATTACTTGAAAGTGATTGATTGGATGAATAAGCACTGTCGTTACTTGAAGGTGTTACAGGTGGTTTGAATGTTTCTGATACTGCTTGTGGAATGTTTTTTGACACCTCTAGTCTTATTGGATTTATTTCTTCGGAATCATTTTTCTTGTTAATCATTGAACTACTTTCTTCTTCCTGTTTTGATTTATCTTTTTCTTTTTCCTTTTCTTTGTCCTTGCTTTTTCTGCCTCTTTTTTTAATGTTTGATGAAGGTTCATTTTTACGATCAGCTTCATTTTCCTCTAGTTCAATTTCGAGATCAAGTTCTCTTTTCTTCAAGAAATTATACAAAACATCTGGATGATTCCAAATTTTGCAGCATACTGCAAATGCTTTTAGTGGATTTGGAACCTTCTTAGACCTAACTACTTCATCCATAAATACTGTGTAGAGCTTTCTCTGGAATGGAGTTAATCTGATGAGTAAAACATGCTCAGTTTTATCTGGTAAGCATTTCTGAAGCACTGAGTGTGATCTTCTTTGCACAAATCCTTTTAGTAGAGAATGTAAGACATGAGCTCTGTAACGCATCAATTTGCAATCTTGAGGGGTTGAATCGATACACTGACCATTTTGAATTGGTCTTTCAAACATATTTGAGAATTCAGTTTTTGTTCCTAAATAACTTGGTCGAACAAAATCAACCATGCACCAATACTCCAATAAATTGTTTTGAAGTGGATAGCCAGTTAAGACAACTCTTCTTTTGGTTTTTACTTGTTTGAGTGCTAACGATGTGCTGGCAGCTAAAATTAAGAAATATATACAAAGTTTTAAAATTTGCATTATGAATTTGAATAAATTTATACTTACATGCATTTTTGATACGATGTCCTTCATCGCAGACTATTAAATCTGCTCCTGGATTTACAAGTGCATCGTAAATTTTTTCAAACATATCTTGATCTTCGGTTGAAGGAACATCATTCTCTGGATTATGAATCGCTCCTCTTTTTCGCTTTTGTTTGACTTTCTTGAGACTCAGTAATCGAAACATTTCATAGCCCATCATCAAAACTCCACCCTCCTTTTTCCATTCTAAAACAACTTTGGATCGAATTGCCAGAGACTTGTGGCTATCATTGAGAACATGAATTTTAAAATTCCTTGGTCTAACTTCACATTGGCCATTTAAAGGACATTTCTCAACATCTTCAGGCAATGGAATCCACATATTAAATTCATTATTCCAATTTTGAAGTGTATTAATTGGCATAATAATAAGAATTGTCTTAGAATTGGTATGTCTTAAAAAAATATCACAGAAACAAACTAATTGTAGCGTTTTTCCTAATCCCATAGAATGTGCTAATATACAACCAAAACCAGTAGATTTATCAAATAATTCAATACTTTCAATAATGTTGTCATAAAGGAAACGTACACCACCAATTTGATGAGGCTTTATTATTTTTGCAATTTGTGGAGCAACAAAAACGTCTGGCTCTTTTTCATTGTGTCCTATGTTTATAATAACACGACCTTCTGCATCGTGCTTATTATAAGCATCATTTGTATGTTCACCACTGTTGTTTTCATCTTCCTCATCATCATCCTCCTCTTCCTCATCTGATAAAATAATACAATCATCTGAATCCGAAGAACTATCAACAACGACGGCTTTAGACTTTTCATTAGGCTCTTCTGGTTGAATTATGACATCATCGTCAGAATCAGGAATTTTATCATCAGTACTAATTAATGATTGAATTGATTGAAGTGTTTCTTTACATGCTGGAGTAATGCTTATTGCTGGATTAAGTGATAATTTTTCAAATAATGGATCATCTAAGTCGATTGTAGAGTTATTAATCTCATTTGATTGATCGCCTAATAAAGACAAAACCTTTTGTTGTGTCTTATTTGCATGCTTTTCAGCAGCAATCTGTCGTTGCGTTTCTCTTACGACTCTTTGGGCTTCTTGTAATCTTGCCAAACGTTCAGATTCCTGTCGCTGTGCTGCTAATGTAGACGCATCCAGCTGAGATTCATCTATAACATCTTTGATATTTTTTCTAAGGTTTTGTACCTTTTTCTCATCCTTTTTATCTTTCTTTTCTTTTGAGATTGCTTCATTTTTATTATCTGTGTCGTCTTCATCTAAATTATTTTCATTTTCAGTCATTTTAATTTCATTCCCTGTTTCACTCTCTTCATCCTCATTTTTCAAAACTTCGTCTTTTATTTTATTTTCTTCCTTTATACAATCATCTGATATTGGTGGATTATGATTCTCTTTTTCACATTCAGAATGAGGATTTTCATTTTCTTCCTTAATTTTAGGTTTTTTAGCCACATGAACATCTGATACTAATTTTCGTTTTACACTGTTAAATTTATCTTCATTTTCAACATCTTTGTAATCAAGAATTTTGTCTTCTAGAAGATTTAAAGGATCCTCCTTATCAGAATGTTCTATTTCTATTTCCGATGGGCTAGATGACGACATTGTTACAAATATTCCCTATTTGTTATTCTTATGATTGTGCACTATAACTAAAAAAAACAATAACAAAAAAGAAAAAGAAAAAAAAATTAAAAATGAAATTCATTGCAAGAAGGAAAAATTTCAGACAAAAATGGTTAGTTGTAAATAAGAATATTGAAAATATTAAAACTATGAGCAACAACACTTTTAAAATAATATTTAATACAAGTTTATTAAATTTAATGGACAAATGTCATTCATATAGGCTTTAAAAATTAATTATTAATGAAGTTTTGATATTTTATTCAATTCAAAAATTTTATTGACATTTACCGATTTTTAAGACTTTCTAGCAGTTTTTCTGAACCCATTAACACTTAACTTATCCATTAATTTATCAAATAGTTATTAAATTGTAACAATAAAATGTGAAAATTCTTATAAATTAGCTGAATTATTATTTTGAAAGAGAATTTAGTTTCTGAGTGTTTTTTTTTTTTTTTAACTTTTCTAACACCCCATCAAAAAACCAATGATGTCACATGAAATTTTTTATTTTATATTTTTTTTATTATTTTCTGTAGTAATTTTCATTAATTTTGACAATAAATGGATTATTTTTTTTTATTATGATTTTAAATTTGTCTGAAAACAAATTTTTCATTTTCAGACCATCAGCAACTAAGAAAATTAAAGGAATATTTTTTATTCTCCTTGTTTTTCCTTTCTCTTTCGAATTCTTTCTTTACGTTCCATTAATCTCCTTTCACGCTCATATTCCTTCATCCTCAAAATCCAGCTAAAACAAAATGAAATTTTGAATAAATTGATTCAACCACTGAATGAAATAAAATTAATCAATTACTCCTCATATTGACATGATAAATATTCATGTTTTTCAGGAGCGCATTTCCATGCCCATGGCCAAACTTCTTTACGGCATTGTTGAAATTTAATTGCAAGATGTGCACAATAGTCCCGATTCTCAATTGGAAGTTTTGCCGAAATCATTTCTTCCTCTGTTGCTATCATAACTAAAAAATTTTTTGAGCATAAACAAGATCTATTTTCTTTTACATTTTTTAAAATTATATATTTACCCCGTTCTTTTCTTCCATTTGGAAAACCATATAGAGGATCAAATTGTGACTCCTGATTAGGACTTGGTGTCACTTCAGGTTTCAATGCTAAAGTTATTCCGTTTCCCATCGTAAAAAATTAAAATAATTTTTTTCGATACGATGAAAAATTATGTAACGGGAACACTATTTGTGGATGTATCCAAAAAGTAAGCAATTAGTTTGCGGGAAAATTTGAAATTGTGTTGCGAATAGTTTCGAAGATTTAAAATTTCAATTTTAAATTTTTTAAATAATTTTAAAAAGTTTTCATTTTAAAAAATATTAAATAATATTAGTTATTCAATACTGTTAGGTAATCAAAGTTTCTATATTTTTAAAAATAATTTTTTTCAAAAAAGAAAACAAAACATAAAAATAAATAGTTTCAAACTGAGCAAAAATATCTACTTTATACACGAAACATGTGAAGACAACAAATCATATCAAAAAATATTTTAGTGAGAATTTTGCATTCATAAAATAAAGTTATTAAGTTATGGATTCATATGAATATTATTTGTTGTATCATGATAACAGAATTAAATTTATGGAATTATTTGACAACTGCAATCAAGAAATATTAATTGCATTGACTAAGTTAATTAAAAATGGAAAAATTAAAGAAGATGGAAATATTTTTTACAAAAAACTGGAAAAAATAATTGAAAATGACAAAGATTCTAATTTTTTACTGGATGAAACTCTTCAACAACTCATAACATCAGAACTATTTGAGTCATCGAAACAGTACCTGAATGAATCTGAAATTACATTATCAAAATTAAGAATTTGTAAAGTCCTCGTTGATTTTGCTTTACAAAACAACTTTGCCGGTAACGAAATTCAAAAATTTTGTGAAACACTGATTGATTTTATATTTAAAGAATCAAACTTACGACATTATGCCATTGGAATTTTGTGTCAAGTTTTGAAAAAAGATCACGTTCTTAAGGAATTAATTTTATCTACAATATACAATCGATCCATCGAGTATTACAGTAGCATAAGTACACAAAATTTTTGTTATTTTTTCAAGTATTTGTGTCAAAATGGATTTAAAGTTGAAGAATTAGATTTTCTTGAAAAATATTTCGATGATGATACAGCACTTGCAAGAAAACAAGGAATATTCTTGATTAAATGTTTATTAGATCATAATTTATTGTGTGAATATAATGAAGAGAATTGGAGAAAATTTATTACAATTATTGAGACATTGGAGGAAAATCAAAGTCACTTAATTCTTCCATCACTAGATTTATTGCATGAAATGCAAGTCAAAGGAAATTTTGAAAGATTTTGGTTCAAACTATGCAACATGATAATTCATCATGAGAATAACTTAGTTAAAAGCTATGGATTAAAGTATATATTTGATATAAAAGATAAGAAATTTTCAAAGCAACAGGTACTTAAAATTTTAGAAGCTGTTAATGTCACGTATCTTTTTGATTCAAGAGATGAAAAATTTCTTAAGTATGTTCAAAAATTTGTGGAAAATAATTCAGAAATAATATTTGAACTTATTGTTGAAATCAACTGGTTTTCAGTGCCATTTTACTACATTCTTAAGAGTTTGGAATTTATGAAAATACCTAATGAACACAATAAAGATTTTCTTTTGTGTTTCGAAAAGCAAACAGAATTAGTACCAAAACGAATAAGGAATATAAAAATAAGAGCTTTAGTTAAATCCCTTTACTCCAATTTACTTGAAAAAGTAATGCATTCGTTTGGAATTTGTGAAGTTCTTCGCACTTTTGAAAATATTTTTCATATTAACGAAAATCATGACTGTCTCGATAAATGTGTAAAACATATAAAGCAAGAAGATTATTCTTTAATATTCTCAAATGAACTTGAATTTGATTTTATAAAGTACTTGTTGTTTAAAACTCAAATTGGAAGGACAACTGATGAAATAAAGGACTGCGTTAAACACAGAAATGATAGTAAGAAAATAGTAGTGGAAGTTATGATTGATATGCATGAATTAATGGATAATTATGAAGACATCCCGAGTATATTGATTAACGAAATGATCCAATCAATTTGGGTTCAACTAATAGATCGAAAATGTGATGATATCGTTGAATCATTGAATCTTTTGGAATTGAGTTTAAATGCTTTAAAAGTTCAACCTGAAAATGAATTATTAGATCACATAGTTGAAATTTGGACAAAAATAAATTCAATAATGCTTGAAGATAAAAACTTTGAATATCCTTATTTGAAAGCATCATTTATTATTTTGAAACATAATAAAAATTTTGATGCTAAATTCTTAGAAAAAGAATGTTTTTCGTCATTATTTTCATCGCAGTTCCTAGGACTTCAATCACATTGCCAAGCCTTAATTATCAAAAATCATTTTCTTTGCAATCTAAATCAAAATTTACAATTCATTGAACGGATCTTGGACAATATTGAAACATTATTATACAGATCATCCACAAAAGACGATATAATGAATGTTTATAAAATTTTAAAAATTATTACGCTTAACATATCAAAAGACGAATTCAAAAACATTTTCGACAAACTCAAAACTGTGATGCATAGTTTTATTCAAACTTTTACTGACATTACAAGTTTATCGACAAATTTTTTGGAAAGGTAAAAAAATTGAAAAAAAAATTATCAGAATTAAGTAATGCATTATTTTTTATTTTATTTTCACAGTTTCATAAGATTCAGCTGGAGATCAATTGAAAAATTTGAATTTTTAGATTCATGGATATCATCAATTGAAGAGCTATTTAGATCCATAATGAATCATGCAAATGAGAATGATAAATTTACATTAAATTTAGCAATTTTTAATTTTCTGAGAAGCCATTCATCAGCATTAGCTACAAATAATGTCACAAACTATTTCAAAAACTGTTTGATAGAGGCAATGTTTGAAGTAAATATTATGACAAGAGATGTTCAGTAAGTAAATTTAGTATTAAGTAATGACAGCCAAAATAAGCAATTAAAAACAATTTTATTTACAGAATTGAAAATGAACTTATAAATAATTTTGATGAAATGACGAAGCAAAAAGTTGAGTTTCGATTAAATGTGGCCAAATTATTGCTAAAATTGTTTGGAGATGAAGAGTTTTCTAAAATTGTTGGGATAAAAGTACTGGAACTTTCACTTATTAGCAAAAAGAAAGTTAGATACTATCCCAATTCAAATATTCATAGACTCAAATTGCATCATTTTCAACCATTGCATTTCTGCAAGAATATCGACAAAGAAGTTCTCGATACATTAATTTTTGAATTATTGAAAGTAAATAATCAATTGAATGTAATTTACATACTCGAGATAGTTGCTGCTTTCCATTATCCTGACATTATTCAATTGTTGAATAATGATTTGAATTCTCAAGCTCTAAAATCTATTTTTGCAATAGCAATTATGCAAATGAAAATGGAAAACAGTTTCGAAAAGGCAGAGGAAAAGCTTGACTTGATATTCAAAAACATTTTTCCTTTCTCGATGGGACAAAATTTTGGAGTAAGAATTTATTCTTTACTCACAATGATTTTGTCATATGAACATATACAGACATTGACAAATTTCACTAAAACTGCTGTTACAACAAAAGTATCCGAGATTTGTAAAGTTATTTTAGAAAGTGTAAAGCAAAAGAATTGTTTGAAATATTTCAACGCTTTAAAAAATGATTTTAGATTCTCTAGAAACTACGAAAAATTGAATTTGTCAAAAGTTTTCTATCAGGATATTCCGAAAGCAACAAATATGCCTTTCGAAGAAGTCATTGTAGTGCATGATAGCAAAAATTCTGAAAGTTTCTTTGCTGCAGATATGTTGAAAGAAACTGATTGTATCGTTATGAAAGATGAACTTGAAATCATTATAGATGAAAAACTTGTTGACAGTAGAACTGTTAACTTACAGAAAAAATATTTACCATACAAGGAACAAAGTCCGGAAGAAAACTTTTTAAGAAATCTTCCAGATAGATTTAAAACATTTGATGTCAAAGAGGCATGCTTGGTAAGAACTTTTGTTTATTTTCATATTTTTTCGTAAAAAATTTTGTTTCAACTAATTTGTGTGAATCTCTTTAATTTAGAAACCGAAGTCAGAGTTAATTGTTGTTGCATCTCTGATCGATAATAATACTAATTTAGGTGGATTGGCAAGAACATGTGAAATTTTTGGAATATCAAAATATGTCATACATTCGTTAAAATCACAAGAAAACTTTGAGTTTAAAGCTCTTAGTAGAACATCAGAAAAATGGATTCAAATAACAGAAATTAAAAATTGGCAACTTTTTGACTATTTGATCGGAATGAAGCAGTCTGGATATATTATAGCAGGAGCAGAACAAAGTGGAAACAGCGTATCGTTAGTAAATGCGAAAATTCCTAGGAAATGTGTTCTCTTGTTAGGGTTAGTTTGCATTTTAAAATTGATTAATCATATTTTAATGATTTCTTTTATTATTATTATTTTTAGGAATGAGAAGAAAGGCATTCCTGCAGATTTGCTTGGGTTACTAGATTTGATTATAGAAATTCCGCAATCAGGAGTAGTGCGGTCTTTAAATGTTCACGTTGCCGGTGCTATAATGATTTGGGAATACGTAAAGCAGCATTCATACGAATAAAAGTTAAAGTTGAAGAAAAAATATTTGAGAGCAATAATTAAATTAAGATTAATTTTTTTAAATACCTACCTACCTAAATAAACATTTTACTTTTATTTTAAAAAAATACCTAAACTAAAATTTTAGTTAAAATTTCTTTCATTTTCAGATTTGTTTATAAATATTAAAGCTTAAAAATCTTTGAAAGCTCATTTTATAAAAAAAAGGATAATAAATGTCTTTTTTACAAGGGCTGAAAAGCTCAGGATAATTTTCTGAACTTTATATAGAAAATCACGTAGAATAATTTTTGTTTATTTTTTTAGTTAATTTAATTATATTCATCAAGTGATATTTCATTTTAAATCAATCTAAGATTGAAAATGAAAAAAGAAAAAAATCAGGAACTTTAATTAATGTTCAAAAAAGGAAGAAGCTTTTGTATTTTGAAAAATATTGAAAGATAATTTTTCAAAAGTAAAAAATGAAACTTTTATTAGTGAAAAAATGGAAAAAGTTTTGTTTAAATATGAATTGAACTTGAAGAAAAACTATATTTGTGAATTTGAAATCCTCATTGAGGAAAATAAAATAAATTGTTGAAGAAGTTAAAAAAAAAGTATTACGAAAAGTTAAATAATTTTTTGGATCTTTGAAAAATCATCTAATAATTTATCAAAGATGATTATGATAGCGGGTGTAGATTCTTATGGTAATTTATTAATAGCATTAAACCTTCCAATAAATGATTTTAAAAAATTATAGCTTTATCAAAAAATCAAGCATATGGTAAAAGGTCTTTGGTAAATGAAGTAAAATCTTGAAAAAATCGATAACAAGTATGTGTACTTTACCAATTTGTGTGTTTTTCCTTCCTCCATTATCGATTTTTTTTGTCCGTAAATATTGCGTGTTCATCTACATTGAAAGCAATTACTTTAAGTTTTCCCGCGTTGAGTTTAATGACCAAGTTTTTTTTCCAATTCAATACAAAAAGAAAAAAAAATATAAATTTTTTAAATGTTTATTAACAAGAATTTCAAGAGATGATTTCAAACTTTTCAATAATTTAAATCTATTGGACACTTGACATTTGAAAACTAATTAAGTTTTTAATTGTGTTTTTTAGTTTCTTTAGAAACAACGGTTGGTGCAGGATTAGGGATGTGCGTCCTAGTCGTCATCTTTTTCCTTTATATAAACCGAAAATGGTGTTTTAATAGCTCTACTATTCTACCTTGTTGCGATGAAAAAACTTTATCAACGAAAACAATTTATAATTTAAGTAAGCCAAGTTTTAAATCAAAATGCATAACATAGTATTAATTAATGAACTTATTGCTTTCTAGGAAGTAAACGTTACCCATACCATGATAATTCAAGTTCTGATTCAGAAGATGAAGTACTTAGACGCTTAAAATTGCAACAATCAACAAGTTTGACTAGTGAATCTAATTTATTTAAATGTGCAGAGTATGGAGGTCTCATTAGTGATTCAAATAAGCAGTCAATAAATTTAGAAGGATTTCAACCAATTTTAACATTAGATATGTTACCTACATCAAAATCAATCAAACATAATAACACATTAAAAAATAATAATTTCTACAGTAGTAACATTAATAATAATAACAATATTCGATATAGTAATAAAAACCAAAGTCGTGATTTACTTGGACAAGCAGAGAGAGGGAAAATTGGCGCACATTCTAGTAGCGAATGCAGTTCTAATAGTTCAGTAGAGGCTTCGGTTGAAAGCAATGTAGGACTTTTAAGCCATGAAAAAAAAGGTTTGCTAAAAAATTTTATCTTTAAGTCTCAATAATTAACTTCATATCATTTAGACCGACGCCAAATAAATTCAATATTTTCGTCCGGTCAAAACGATGAAAGAGGAAAAATATCAAGACTTAATTCTGTTCATCAAGATAGCCTAGAAAATATGCCTGACATCAGCAGCATCAATCAAGACGTATGAAAGATTTTTATCACGTTAAAAATAATTTGATGAGTAAATTGTTTCTTATTTATTTTGTATTGTCAATTTAGTGCATTGTCGATGTCATTCAGGAGCCACTTTTTGATAATAGTGAAACAAAATCAATAAAATCTGATTTTGATTTGAACTTGCAAAGTCCAACAGCATCATTGTTAGAACGAGGTGGAACATTTATTGAAATAGCTCTTTTGTACGATGCTCCAATGCGAAAAATGACAGTTCATGTTCTTCAATGTCGAGGTATTCCAACAAGGGACAAATCGACTACTCACTCACAAGTTAGATTATTAATGTTGCCTAGTAAAAAGCAAAAACACAAAACGAAAATTCGATGTGGCGAAAATCCTCAATTTATGGAAAGGTAATAATACACATTATAAGACGAATATTATGTTGTACTTCATTTTGCTGAAAATTTTTTAAGCTTTTTGCTTCATCGTGTTAATCCTGAAGAAGTCAATTCAATGGCATTGCGCGTTCGAGTTTATGGATGTGAGAGAATGCGACGGGAAAGATTAATTGGAGAAACAATCATTAGCTTTGCATCTATCGATTTAGAATTAGAATCAAATTTATGGCTACTTTTAGAATCAAGGAACAATTCCGTCGTAAGCTATTTATTATCATTTAAACTTTTTTCTGTTTTAAACCATTTTTTTTCCATTTTAAAGTTGAGTAGCTCTACAAGTGATTTATTAAGTTTAGCAAGATCTGATAGTACGGGATCAACAATTTCTATGCAGCAACATGGCGGAGGAGTTTCAGAACTTTTATTGGGGTTAGGGTATAATGGAACAACAGGTCGACTTACTGTAGAGATTGTGAAAGGAAGTCATTTTAGAAACTTAGCTATTGGAAAAGCACCCGACACTTATGTAAAATTGTGCTTGGTTAGTAGTATGGGACAAGAAATGGCAAAAGCTAAAACTTCTACCAAAAGAGGACAACCAAATCCTTTATTCAAAGAAACTTTTATTTTTCAAGTAAATATAATTTTAATCCATTCCAAAAAAAAACTTTGTAAAAATTTTGCTGTTTTTCATTAAAAGGTTGCACTTTTTCAATTAAACGATGTGACTTTAATGATATCGGTGTACTCTAAAAAAAATGTGAAAAGAAATGAAATGGTGGGATGGTTTTCGTTAGGATTAAATTCAAGTGGACCAGAAGAAGCTCAACACTTTAATGACATGAGAGATGCTGCCAATATAAACGGACAAGTTGGAAAATGTGATTTAATCTCCAGGTGGCATGTTCTTGTGGTATGATTTTAATCAAATTTACTTTCTCATTAAAATTACTTATTAGTGTTTTATTCTTAAGGATTCCTGATTCAACTAGCAGGGCGAGATGCCCAGGAGGAGTAGTATATCACAATTTATGAAATTACTTTCAAAAGATAACAGTGGAACAAGCACAAAAAAAGTTGATTCTTGTACGGTAGATATATGTGAGTTACCAACAGATGATCTCAATTTTGTATAACTCTTTTTTTTAAAATGAATGTGCATAAAGTGCAAAAATATTGTAGTGTAAGAAGTTTTTGTTGGAGGGGAAATTTTCAAGCGTTATTTGAAAACAAATTATACAGGCACTCAAATTATGATGAATCAATTAAAAATATGATAGAATTTGTTAAAAATTTCTTCATTCTCGAAGATTTGCCAACAAAAATTTTAAATTTGTCTTAAAAAATCGATAAAAAGATATAAAGTATTTGCAAACTTACTAAAAACATTAAACGTTGCTGAAAACTGATTCAAAGTTTTTAGAAATAATAAATTAAAAAAAAATATTTTGAATGCTTAAATGTATTTTTGGTAAACATTTTATAATAACTACTTTGAAAAGATATTTTATTACGTACTTTGGAATAATATTTGAAAAATAAATTTTTTGGAAATACAACAAGTTTGTATACGTATTAGTAAAGATATTTTGTATTTTCTAACATCGCTGAACAAAATATACTTTCAATTAGATCATTATTTACACGTGATCTTAATTCTGTTTTTTTTCTGAGCATTCATAATTCAATCATTATTTTATTTTAAAAATTAATTATGAAGAACAATTACCTAAATTTAATGATTTTTTTCTACAGAAAAAAATATGTTCAGTCGTGTTGTAAAATATAAAATATTTAATTAAATTGGTATTTTCTCCAAGAAAAAAATATGAAGAAATAATTTTTAAAAATGAAAAATTCTTGAAAACTTAAAATGGAAATTTCAAAACAATCTTTAGAAAAGATTAATTGTTTAAAATTGATATTTCTCATTAAATTGTGATATTTTGTCCATCTACTTGAGATGTTTTTTTCACCAATCAAAAAATATTAATCATTAAAATACCTTACAATCATTTTAAATTGCAAAATGATTTATTTGAACTACTTATTCGTGAATTATAAAAAAAAAAAACACTTTAAAATTGAAATTTAATATGAATGGAATTATAATCTACAATATTTTTTCAAATTTTCAATTAATATATAGTAATTTGTACATCGATGATTTTGTTTGATGTTAATTCACGTGCCGAAAATTATTTATTGCTAAATTCTCAATTAATAATGGCACGTAAAAAATTTTGCTTTTTAACCTGGAACATTTAAATCTTAATCATTTTTCTGCAAGAAGATATTAATGTAATTTTGCTTTAATATATTTGTATGTAAATTATTATGCTTTATTAAAATTCTTGATGTTTTTAAAAAAATTCCAGGAAGTAAAATTAAGAAAAAAAATTAAAGTTTTATCCCATTTCATCATAATATTCACATTGCAATAGCCTGAAAAAAATAAAATTTTTAATCAACATTTTTTTTAAAAAAAAAAGATTGTAATAAAACGAAAATAAATAATATTTAAGGATGCTATTATCATTTTTTAATAATAAAAATTTAAATTTTTAATCAACTACCAAGTATCTTTTTTTTATAACAAAATAAATTTATGTTTAATAATTACATAAAAAACTAAAAAAAAAGGTTTCTTTAAAAAGCATCCATTTTTCTATGAAAATTCTAATGTGATATATAAAACAAAAATTTCAAACTTTGTTATTGCATGCAAAGTAGATTAATTGTTGATATTCCTGAATTAACAAATCTCTTCATGACTTTTGAAAAAAAAAAAAAATAAATAAATAAAAAGAGAAATCAAATGGAAAATCTTTTTAAAGAATGCGCACAATGTCTAAAAACTTAAAAATTGAATGTAGGTTTAATAATTTTTAAAACGAGAATGAGTCTAAACGATTTCTTAAAAATATATATTATATAAAACATACTCAACAAAATGATCTTTATAAAGTTCAGATGAATAAATTTTAAAATGTTAAACCTACCTAAACTTAATATGAATGATGAAAATAAAAAAAAGTCATTAAAAAAAATAATTTTTCAACTGTTTATTTGTGTTTATCATAATATTTTTATCTTTATTTTCTGATTAAGATATAAATTTATACTTTTATTGCAATTCAAAAATAACCTGGCAATTAATTTAAGAAATAATAATTGAATTGAATAGTACATGAGCATTGATTATATTATTGATTACAACTTTTCAATTTACAACTATTCTCTACCATAAAACTCAAACATAAAAAACTTTTGTTCTTCGAATATTAATAATTCAACACAAGCTTACAAATTAAAAAGGTATGCTCAATCTTATGTTCTCATTATCCAAATTAGACATCGTCAAATATGTTTTTAGGTCTAAAATCATCGTCGTCGGGTCTAAAATTGATATCAGTTGAAACTCCAAAACGTTCATTAATTTCTTGAGATAATGTTCTTTGATCATAGGTAATGTCATCAATGCCTGTATTTGTAGTGTTATAATCGAAATTGCTTGAAGATCCTTCTCTTAATGCACCCCGATCGCCAAATGTATCTCGAAAATTAAATTCCTTTCGCCTTGATCCTGCATCTAATCTTTGTCTTTTACGCTTCTCTCTTATCATTAAATCTCTGCCTTCTTGTACAAGTTCCAATGAAATTTCATCATTTACCATAAATTGTTGAAAACCAAGTGTATTTAAAATTCTTGATCCAAGAGAAAACCAGGTTGCAGCACAAATTGCAATCTAAATAATAATTTTAGTTTATTTTATAATTTTAAAAATTTTTTAATGCAAGAAAAAAATTGTCTTACCATTAACATCGGGAAATAAATGTTGAAGCCATTAGCAATAATACCAAGAACATCCATATGTCCCATAATTTGAGTATAATATGTCTCTTGTATTCTTTGTTTTATTACATGAGAATCCATATGCATTAAAGATAAGAAATTCAAGCACAATGGAGGAGTTAAACGACAAAGGAGCATTCCACTAAATATCAAGCTATGCTCATTAGTTTGATGATGTGGAGCCAAATAATAAAGATTCAAAAACTTAATCCGAAATATTGTTGAATATGCACAATAACAGAGATAGAATAGAGTTGCCATTGAAAAAATTTCTATTGTAACAAAATCATAACTTTTTCCTGCCAAATAGAGAATGTTTGCAAACACTGATAAAACGGGCTTAGTACTAAAGAATGTTAGTTCACTCCAAACTACAATGATGGATAAAAATGCTGTCAATCCGGCAAGAATTTTTAAAAATGGTGATTTTATGACACATTCCCAATACCATAACGCGTAAGAATAAGCAGATGGGCAAACTTTTTTAGTACTTAATTCATGTCTGAATGGAGGCGATGATAAATAGTTCATTTCAACATCCTCTAAATATAAAATTTTTTCAACTTGAACTGTCCATAATGCTTCTGTTCTTTGAAGAATTTGTAGAGATTTAATCACTTGTTTATGCAGTCGAATTAATGCTTTTTCTGAAGGAACTGATGCTGATGACCCACCATCAGAACGAACTGAACGTTTTGCCTTTTCCATTAATTCTGATGGAACTCTTCTTAATATTTCCTCGACACACTGACGAAGTTGATGATGTGATGGAATCAATAAATTAAGCGACTGCAAAGACTCTAAAACATCTTCCGTATTTTCTTCTGCTTCTGCCTTATCCGAACTCAATTTGGAAAGTTTAAAGTATGCATGTTGTAATGTATAACCGACTTTTGAATTATTATAAAGGCTTCTGGGGACTTCAACAAGTGCATATCCTAGTAATAAAACTAGCAAAAATAAACCCCATGTGTTGCTAGCTGATGAAGCTATAGCTTTGAGTTTTTGCCAATCCAAATATACGCCAGGTTTGAGAGCAATATATATGAGAAGAAATCCACAAATGAATAAATACGTTCCATAATAAATTGCATTGTCTATTAATGCTGAACGAAATTTTCCACGGATGTTAAAATCACCAGCTTTCAAATAACTTTGCATCAACGGCATTATAAGCCACGTTAAAAACTGAGAACTCCAATAGATAATTCGCCAAAGAGTTGGAAAAACGTCATCTGAAATCTTTCCCCATGGTGGTTTACAAATTTCTTCTTGACTTGTAACATTCGTTGCGTTTTTAGCTTCTGCAACACATTGTCGGTAAACAGTCTAAAATATTAAAAAAAAAAATTATAAAATTATACAATAACATACAGTCTTGTATGACTCATCATCATTATTTGAAACAATAATATAGAAGATAACTTACCCCAGTTAAATCTAAAGGAATGGTTAAAACCATTAAAAAGGAAAATGACCAGGCTAAGACCACAGAGATAGACACTAATGGATGTTGTCTTGGAATGTTTCCATATTTCCAAAGAAAACCAATACTTAGTGCAAAAGCGAAAAATATGGCAAAAACGAGTAAGTACATTCTGTTAATCTGATAATAGTGAAGTTCTTTGTGTTTTTAATTTATAAATTTTTTTAATTATCTATTGATTTTTTAAACGTTTTCTTTGTCTACTTTGATTCTGTTTCTTTAGTTTGCATTAATTTTTGTGCTTCTAATTGCATTTTTTCCAACTTCTCCAAAGTGTAAGACCTTATTGACATCAAATGAGGCTTACAAAATTGATATTCGTCTTTTCGTTTTTCATAAAACAAGTTACCGCTTTTTGGAAATATAAAGCTAACTTCTTTTGCACTTAAAGACATTTCATTGCACGCATTTAGCTAGTAAATTAACAATTTTTTTAGTTTATCGATTTTTCTATATAACTTTTTACGCTAAATGAAAAGTCTTATAAGAATCTGAAATCAGTTATCCAGTTTTAGGGAGGCAAATTTGATTATCCGTTTTGTATGAAACATAACATAAACAGATGCAGAAATCAGGTGAAAAAGACGCAATGAGATATAATGTCTAGTTTTTAAAAAAATCATAAAAATAATAAATGGACAAATTTTCGCTAATATCAGCAGGGCTGTTTTCTACTGCTGGAATGTGTGCTGTAAGAGCTTTTTAAAACTTTCTTTAAAGATTTACGTCTAGGAATTTATATCTTTTGTGACTTCTTTTTCAGATAATATCTTTGGCAAGTAGCGAATGGATTATTGAAATAGGAAATAATTCAAAATACGGATTAATGTGGCAGTGTATAACGATTTACAAAAGAAATCAAATTTGTTTTACACCAATTTTATCAACAGAATGGCTGATATCCCTAATATTAATTTTTCTTGGTGTAATATGCATTACAACAGTCGTAATTCTTCTTGTTGCAAGTAAATGGGATCGGAATGTAATCTTCTATGCTCGATGGATTGGATTTAGTGCAATGATCTTATTCTGCATTGCTGCAGTAATTTTTCCATTAGGTTTTTATGTTCAAGAAATTGGTGGTTTACCTTATCAATTACCAAACAGTCATCAAGTTGGAATTTCATACATTTTTTTCATTCTGGCTCTGTGGATCACAGTCATCTCAGAACTATTTGCTGGAAAAATATGTTTACCGCATTTTTGAAAAAAATGCTCATTTTTCAAATTTCTATTTATAATTCCATTATTTAAGCCAAGATATTTTCATCTCATAATGAATCTTTAAGCTAATTGATATTAAAAAAAAGAATAATTTAGTAAATAAATTAAAAAATGTATATTGTTTGATTTATGCTCATTTTTATAATCTTACATACTTACAAGTATTAATTAATATTCAAACAGTGAATCTTTAAAAACTATTTTACATATACAACAGAAATTTTTATTATTTTTTTTCAAACTCTAATGACAAACCTAAATGTTTGGATCAAATCAACAAGAATTACCTAGAACTTAACTTCTATTGAAATATTTGCATGCATTTTCACAGATGTATACGTAGACTCGAAGTCTCTTGAATATTTCTTTAACGAGCTTTCGATTTCAATGACCCTCTCATAGTTAGCTATTGAGAACGCACACACATGTGTAATAAAATATTATTTAAGAAATTAGTTAAGTGCATAGCTAAAACATAAAATAACATAGATATACTAATGAGATCTGGAAATACATTGATAATGAGCCAAAACATAAGTAGTATTTTCTTGTTTGATTGCACACTGTCGGGTTGGTATCATAGTGTGAACTATACACATAGACATGAGCAAGATAAACTGCAAAAGAGCGTACAGTGCTTATTATTTACAACCTGTTTGAGTATGTCTGATTCCAATAACGTGAGTAGTCTTTCAGTGTTTGACAAACTCACGATCAACAAAGACATTATAGTTTTGTCTTTTTTTTCTTGGTGAATACATAATGCATTATTTGTACCAAAGTGATTTGAGTGAAGATATTTTTTAAAAATTAAATTCCTACCACTTTTTAAAAAAATATATTAATTTTTTAATTCTTACATTTTCAATATTTTTGAAAGTTCAAAGGAATTGTGTAATCAAATATTAATTGTAAAAAAATTTATACAAATTTCAGAAAGTTACAAAATTCAAAAAATTCAATGTGTTAAAAATGTCAAATTAAAATAATAAGAAAAAATATTTCTTTCTTCTTTATTTAAAAAAAAAAAAAAAATGATTACCTTAATGTTAAAAGTTGTTCATTAAAAAAATGTTTAGTACCTAAATAAAAATGAAATTTTTCAACTTTTTTCTAAACTACTATGTGTATTGAGTTAATGAGTGAGTCTCGCCGAAAATCAGAGGAAATTGCATAGTTCAAATAATCAAAAATATTCAAATAAAAACTTAAGTTATGCAAGTGCTTTTTTATTAAGTTGTTCTTTAAAACGTAGAAGATGAGTGAAGAATGCAAAATAGGAGGTGATGAAAACAGATGAAAAAGTTAAAAAGCTATTTGAATAATAAATTCCATAAATGAGAGTTTCATATGATATTGTAGTATTGTTTGTAAAAGTAACTAATAAGAAAAAAAAATGAGAAAATTGTTAATTGAAGCACATAATCAATTTTCGACAAGACCATTTTAATTTCACTCAACACAGTATTTGTAATCATAACTCTTAATTATGAGTTAATATTGTAAATAAATAAAAAAAATAAAATACTATTTTAGTTATCATAAAATCTTTAATAATATTAGTTTAATTTGTGAAAAATTACTAAGTTTAAGCGCGAGTATTAAAATGGGTGAAAATTCCGTTACGTTATTAAATCAAAGTAAAAGAGAGAGGAATATGTATAGTGGGGATAGAGAAATATCACTGCATGTTTAACAGTCTCTCATTATTAATATCAATCTTTATCATTTTAAGCGAGATCTTTTTTTTATTAAAGGATTAAATTCTTCCGGTTTATTTGCATTTTAATTCTATCATTTTACATTTTAGTTCTATCCTGAAACTTTTTGAATCAAATTTAAAATATTGATAAAACTAATACACAGAATCGTTCAAGTTTTCAGAAAAAGTTGTTTAATAAATTATTTATAAAAATATGCGCTAAAGAGCAAAGAATTAAAAAAAAAATCTAATTTAATAATGAATTTCGCAGTAACATATTTATTACCGACTACCGACACTTCAAAATTTATCAGTTACATACAGTTAAAAATTTGAAAATAAAAATTGTGAATGTGTTAGTAAATTTTTTCACCAATTTTTATTTTCAAGATAATTTGTTGATTAAAGCTTGTTAATGTACGCTTTATTGATTAAATGATAGAAAATTTGCTAAAGAATACAATTCATATGATAAATCAAGATCCAGAATGGAAAAATGCAAAAATATTTTGATTTCAAAATATTTGTTTGTTTACAATTTCGAAACGAAGTGACGGTAGTCGGATTTATTATACATTTTTTATCACAAAATTTACTAATTGGAATTAACACTTGAACAAAAGACGTTTTATTAATTTATCAAACATGTTGATTGAATTCTTAAAATTGAATCAGATTGTTAATTTATCATCTTTTAACATTTACAAGAATATGCTAATTTCGTAGAGTTTTATTAGTTGATAATAAATTCATATCACTTAAAAATTGACAACATCTTTTGTCTAAAAAAAGATTTTAAATATTCTTAAATCTTATTTTTTTCATATTTAGCTAAACATAAAAACAGTCAATAAGCAAAAAAACACTAAGTCAAATTTCTTGCATATGCTTAAATGTAAGTAACACTACAAGACTCTTCATTTCCTACAATTTGAAAACTTAAGGTCATTTAAATCATTAGTTTCATGGAATAAATAGTGTGTCAAAATCAATAATGGAATAAACGCAAGTCAGTAAATAATGCAAAACTTAAAATGTTGTGGCAATTAGTATACCCTTAAAAGATAAAAAAGTGCGAAAAAAATCTGTGCCTTTAATTTATTTGTGGTGAACGAAACATGTTAAACTGTACTGATCTTGCTTGTGTTTTACATCACCATCATTTTTATGCCAATTTACATCATCTTAAACGACATTTGGATGGTCACCACGATCATCATGAAACTGAAAAAGAAGGTAAGTTATTCACAAAACTTTATGAATAATCTTTTAAGAACTAAATATCTGTGTTTCATTTCATGTGTTTCATGATATCTTTTTACTAATCTTCATTAGTTCATGCAGTAAACATTTTGATAGTCGAATCATTTGTATTATTATGCTATCGATCTGTTTACAAGCATTCGAGATTTTTCTATTTTATTGCTGTTCATGATGTTTATTATAGACAACGTAAGTTGTTAAAAAAATTGGAAGCAAAAATTATGATTTGAATGATTTTAAATACAAGTGTAAGAGATAGTAACACTTGAAATTTCATTTTTACGTACAATTCATATACGAAAAACACCGTGATTTGCATAAACAAGAGTTTTTAAGAAACGAAAATATGGTAAACAAAAATGACCAATTCGTTTCCCAAGAAAATTAAAATCAAGCTTTAAAATTCATTACGAATTCCGAGAAAAAGACGTAAATCAATAAAATGAAAAAAATTTAAAAAAATAACACAAATTCAAATAACGAAATATTCTTCTTGTTCATATCCTTAAACTTTTTAAACGTTAATTTCAAGTTATTGAAGATTATTTTTTTCTTAACGCTATTGTTGCTTTCTTCATATTTTTTTGACTCGTGGAATCGATGTTTAACAACTGGAAGCACTATTTGACCAAAATTTAAGCACTCTCTTATTTATACATATTCATTTAAATACAATTGCATAACATATATGCCTGATGTTATAGTGTTGAATCTGTGCCAAATACAAGCAAAATTTAACAATCCTGATTGCATTTGTCATGGCCGAAATTAGTTTTTAAAATGTGTCTAGGGCTAATTTTTTTTAAAGTGGAGGTCAGAAGATCGTGAGATTTGCATGTAAAGGTACATCGTAAAATTTGAGAAGCATTTGACAATTATTGTTTTTTTTTAAAAAAAAATATTATTTCAAAATGATTAAGAATTTTTGATCCAATTAAGAGTTGATATTTTCGTCTATTTAGTGTAAAATTTGTTGTCAATTATCTTAGATAAATAAAATTTTTTGTAGTTATAAGAATATTTTTTTTTTCTAACTAAATTCAATTAAACCAATAAATAAAAATTACTATCGATAGGTATTCAAAGATAAGAAATGAAAATGAAAACATTATTGGCTTAACATTTCTTTACTTACCTTACCTAAGTTAACAAACATATATATACTCATTCAGTACGACAACACTATAAGCTTCAAATACTATTGTTGCATGACAAACAGTTTATTAGTGTAAATGAGTTTTTGAGTCATGCAGAGAAAAAGTTACGAGCGAAAATGCAACAATAATACCAATAAACTTTAAGGTCATGCTCTCATGGTTATTGAAAACTTATCTTTCTATAGTAATCACGTGTTTAATAAGTTTGAAAGTGAAATGCCTGATACTTTATTAGAGTAAACATGACTCTTGTTGAAATTTGATTTTACGTCAGGTATAATGTATAGTTTTACGTCATAATTTCTTAAAATCATTTAAGAATAGGGTTTGTATATTATTTTGTCGACTTTGAAGAAATCGAATGATATCATAAAATGTGCATTTACCTGCATTATTGTGATTTAGAATCACAAATACAGTTTTTATTAAAATTCATGCTCAAATGGTTTAAATCATATTTGATATGTAATCCTTTATTTATTACCCAGGTATGGCGAACAGAACTTTTGCCGTTAAATTTTCAGAAATTTAAAGTTTTTTTTGTAAAGTCCCGAACGTTCACTAACACTAAGAAACATTTTTCGAATGTAAATATGAAACAAACTTCATCAAAATTTTACGACAATTTTAACTAATAATGAGTAATCAGTTTTATTATTTACTTTAGTTTGTTTTGATAATGATATTTGAATGCATTTGGTGCAGTGAAACATATGATTTAATCGATTAATTGCAATTTTTTCAAAATTTTCATTTGTTTTGTATTTGTGTACTTTATTTTTCGAAATTCAAAATTCAAATTTTAACGGAAAAATAAGGTACCTTTCGAAAGTTCGAAATCGAAAAATAAGAACCGTTCGCCGTACCTGGTTTATTACATATATTTTTTACATTAAATTGTACAATATAATAAATTCCAATTCATTTTTTTTATGAATTGTCTTAAATTTTGAGCTTTCTACGAAACTTTTAAATTGAACCCTATTGTACAAGAAAGGATTATGAAATCACTAATAAAATTCAAAGATCAAAAATGTACGTGCAACAGAATTAACGCTTGATCGTTATTCGAGTAAAAGTTTGCGAAAAATTGCAAAACAAATAATATTACACAAACTTATTGAACTTTATAACATCCAGTTACACATATATGATTATGATTAGAAATACAGTACACACATACATACAAATAAGCTTAATACACAAATTTTTCCAAATGAGATTTAAGTTTATAAAAAAGCTCAAAACAAATTGTTTCATACATGAAGGTTATTTTACCCGGCTTTATTAAAAATAAAACAAAAACTAAAGGGAAAAAAATACACAGTCAATTCTTAGTACTTTTTATTTTTTTGTTTATTTTAAATTTGTTTTTAATGTTTTCAAAACAATACATATTGAAAAATTAAAATAATTTAAATCCACGAAGATTTGACTATCATAACTAGGTACTAGCGTAAATTTTGAGGCTTTGCTGAGTCTATCTTGTTCTTTTCTAGATAAAAAGGTGAAATTAATTAAAAACTTTTTCGTAAATATTTCTGGAAATAATTTTATCATCAAATAACAAACAAATATTTATTTCATGTTTTCTTAAAGAAATAATCCAAATAATTAATTTGATTTTGTCTAAATCATTTTTTAATCAAATCAAATTTGATTTAAATTTATTTTTGAGAAATTTTTCACACTTTGAATGAGTAGCATTTTATTGTTGTATAGTTTCGAACACATGGCACATTGAGAGAATGAAAAAAAAAATCACATAGCTATATAAATTCACTCTGCTAACTCTACTTATATCGGAAGAATATATTTTTTGTAGCATGTATACAGTGACAAATCGGCTCACGTTACAATCAAATAGAACTCAAACTCGCTCTAGTGTTTAAGGTAATACTTTCAGTTGATTTAGAGCTTTTGAGAAAGATGTTACACGCGATAATATCATATCGAATGCAAAAGTAAATAAATTCTAAAAATCGCGAATAATTTTTAAAAAATTCTCGCAGTTAAAAGTTTTTATTTCGCGGCAACAAAGTGCAGTAATTTTGATCATATGACTTAAAAATCATCTTTTTATATCATTAACTGGATATTTTATAAAATATGTCCTAGCCAGTTTAAAACTCAACAATATTAAATACAAAATATTAAAAAAAAATTTAGATTACAAGTGATAAAACAAAATTGAAAAATATATAACAGAAAAAAAATCACAGAAAAAAAGTCAGCTTAATTTTATTTATTTAGGTATTTTTTTTAAAAATAAAAAATAATTTTTTATGCATTTAGTACTTCATATTACTCATTCATACTGCTGAACTTGTATTGTGAATTATAAGCATCCATTCAGAATAGGAAATTAGATTATAAATAATAAAAAACTAAATATTGATTGATAGAAAGCGACATTATGTACAAGTTCCAAGAAAGTTCATTAACGACTGTTTTTTTTTCCTTTTTATTGACCATGAAAAATATACGGTACTGAAACTGTTCTATTATTCACACAAACTATATGAGCATGTACGTTCAAA
Source organism: Chironomus striatipennis (assembly GCA_026123125.1). Classification (NCBI taxonomy): domain Eukaryota; kingdom Metazoa; phylum Arthropoda; class Insecta; order Diptera; family Chironomidae; genus Chironomus; species Chironomus striatipennis. Next base: position 25,751,675 of record CM047394.1, on the reverse strand, counting down.
AATGAATAGTCTAAGTAAACTTGATGGAAGGTTTTTCTTTTTTGACTTGTGATAACATCATGCTTTAAATAATGATAATAAGACTTTGTAAATAAAAGTTTTATTTTTGTCTTATTTATTAGTAATTAAGTACAATTGTTACTTCCAAGTTTATTAAAAAACGCACTTTATTTTTAAACGTCTCTAATCTGTGAGTCAAATTTCAAGCAGTTAAAATAAAAGTTTAGCATGAAAAATTTAAAAAAAATCTAAAATTAAATAAGTATTATTCAAAAATCCTAAATTTAGATTTTTAAATTCAGTCAAAAAAGACAATAGTAACAAATAATAAATGAAGTGTCTTTAAATGAGTTTTTGGCAATTAGCAGAAACCTCTTAATCAGTAAACTCAATTCATATCCATTTAAACTAATTCAAATTTTAATATAATTTTAAAAAATCTTTTTCACACGTTTAAAATTCTCCATTAGAGCGTAAATTTTATATGTATAAGTTGAAATTAGACATTTGATTATTCAGAATAACGTGAAAGTTTCATAAAGTTTTTAAAGGATCGATAAAACTTTTGATATTTTAACACATAAATGGGACAGGAATAATCATACCTTATAAATCTAAAAATGGACAAATTGATACTATTTTGAAAACAATTTCAATGCATTAGTAATATAAAAACATGATAAGCACATAATTATTATTTATTTAATAGTAAAATTTGAGAATGAGAATTTAGCAGTAATAGTATTAGTCATCAACGTCTATCAGTTAGAAGTAAAAAAATAATGAATATTTTACCGACAGTGTCAATTTTCAGGACAAACAGAGAACTTTTACTATGTGACTAATTATAAATTTTTATATTAATTCAGTGTATTTAAAACTATATAACTCGGTGTTTTAGTGTGTCAAAACAAAATTAGCAAAAATATTACGATTTCTGCTAAAAAAATATACATGAGTGGTGCAAATTTCATTAATCTAAAAATGTGTCGCCTTTCAAAAAGTTTAGAAGATGTTGTTTTAATCATTTATAATATACTTGGCCATTAACGTTGCTATTCGTTTATCAATTAGTACATGTGTGTTAATATTTATTGGAAATAAAATATAAGATATCTTTTTGCCAAAAACGAGGTACTCAAGTAATTACAAAGGCACATGATAAGTTTTATTGTTGCCAGTGAATTTGAGAAAACAACAGCAATTTTTTTCTTGAAACTTTGCTTCTTGGTTTTTTTCTGTGATTTCCATTTTTTATATATTTTAATATTTCCATTGTCATTGCATAAAAAGACTCAAACTTTTTTAGTTCAGTGATAATAAATGAATTTTTGATAGTTATTAAAAAAAATCAAATTAACGAACATAATTGGATAAAAATATATAAAAATATAAAAAAATAATCTAAAAAGCTTTTTCTAATTCTGGATAAGCTTGGATATGTGTTTCATGAAAAAATGTCTAATACAACGGTTTCAAATGGTAAGTCCCTAAATAATATTACGACTTAGAAATTGTATTCTAATTTAGTCTCACGTCACGATATTCGACAATTGTACATCACGTGCTCAAATATTGTGCCTTTATCAATCAATTGATAATCATTTTGTGTCGTTAATTCCAATAATATACAGAGTAAGTTGAAATATTTAATAGAAAACAGATGAAAAATGCGCTTTTTGTTAAGCGAAATTTCAAGTTCATTGTTGTGATAAGATTTTAGCTCAATTGTTTCTCTTTTAATTTTTCATATATACATACTCAACAAAGCTCAATCATGTGACTGAAAAAATGAGAAAATGAGAACGTGTAAACAGATTCCATCGACCTCCGCCTGTTCTCCTATAATTTATAAATTTACAAGTAAAGTTCAATTCGAGTGTTTTCTTAACTTTTAAACCGGTTTTTGCATAAATGTTAATATTGCAACAGGAATAGAAAATTTTTATTCATTTATTCATTATTATGCAATAAATATCTTTCTAGGAGACATCTTATGATACACTCGTGTTATACCGGATATTTTAATCATTATGTGTTTGATTCGAACTTTTTAACATTCAATATAAGAATAATCATGACATATTTCAATATATTTAAAAAAAATCTTAAAAAATATTAAATGTCAGTTCAAGTTTCTGAACAAATTCTGCAATTCCATTAAATTTAATAAATATGACTTATACAGAAAAGATAATAAAAGGGTAGTAGAAAGATAGTAAAAGGTATCAATGGTATAAACATTTTTTAAAAAAAAAATAAGAAATTAATATAAAATATAATTATTGAATTGTAATATCTTTCACTGTTCCTGTTGTAAAATAATTACGACAAAAGCTTACACACGGAAAAGTTGTAACTTTTTTTCTTTTATTGCCTTTGAATTATTTTCTACAAAACATCATAAAAACAATTAGTCTATATTTACGTTGTAGTAATAAACAAGTTACATCTCTAAAAAACTTACATTTTGAATCATTTAATGAAATAAAGAAATTTAAGAATCCAATCACAAGACACATACAACGTGCTCGTAATTTTGCAAAAGTAATTAAATTTTTTATCAGATCATATGATATCCGTGAGCATTTCACATGAGCTAATTAGCATTGAACTTCCTCTATTGTTAAAAAATCTAAATAACATCAAATGATTCATTTGAAAATGTTCATTATTCATTGCTGGATATGTAAATTATAGCCCTTAAAATAAGATTTAAAATAAAACAAACAGGGGGAATGATCATGCAAGAAATCCAAAAATAATTTCCAATAGATTATTTTTCTCAAATTACATATTTAAGCAATTTTCACGTCAACTATTTTTTTACGAGAATAAAACGAATGAATCACTTTTTAATTTAATCTAAGGCTTCATATTGTTTCTTTTTATTTTCAAAGTATAAAAAATCTGCCAAGCAAAATCTAATTCGACAAAAAAAAAATTATAATATTTAATAACCATCCGTGAGTAATCCAAAAGAAATACATTGCGCAAGTAACAAAGCAAACATACACAACACAATGATAGCAATAATGGAATGTTTTGATAATTGCTATTAAAGTTTATTACGATAAAATGACTTCTTTACGGTTCATGAACATCAACATTCCGAAAATTACATTTTTTTAATATTTCAAAGTCAAACTTAAGTATCATACCTATACTGAATAATACATTCGTTATCACTAATTTTATTTTGTTCAATATTCTATAAAATTAGTAAAAAATATTTCGTCATAAACAAAACTGATTGTGGATACAAACGTTATAGAAAGGAAGCGTAAATAACAATAAAGAGAGTTCATTCATCTTAATGAAAACATTTTTTTTGGCATTTTATATTCAAGAAAGCATCATTTTACACTTTGATAACGACACGTGGTTGAAAAACCTGTTTCATCAAAAGGAGTTTTAATTTTGCTTCTCACAAAGCCTTGAACTTAGTTTTCACTAGTTTTGGAAATGTTTTAAAAAGATTCTTTAAATTTTATATTTAGGGTAAATGATTTTGAAATTTGCCCATTTTCACACATCAAACTTTGATTTCATTCAAGCATTTTAATGGTTCCATACTGAAATTACTGTTCGTAATTGTTGTTAAAATGTCAAGGAATATAGAAATTTTTATTTTTGAGATGAAAGAAGTAGCTGTGCTTCATAAATGCTGAGATATTTTACATTTATTTTTGAATTTTGAAATTTGTCCAGAAAATTTTAAAATTTGCCCAAAAAAACTTTGAAATTTGCCCATTTTTTTAAAAGTAACCTCTGACAAATTTGAATTAAATTCGGTGTAAACAAACAATTTATTTAAAAGTTTTGGATGAAATGCTAATGATTCTGTTATGGAAAATCACAGATTTTCACATTCAAGCACAACCATGATATTTTTAAAAAAATTCTACAAAGATTTTTACTGAATAAGAACAAGATCACGTTAAAAATCAAGCCTAATCATTCGAAGGAACATTTATATCAATTTCTGTCATCAAGTTTAAAATTTATAGTGTCAAGCAAAAGGCTGTATACAGAAAAATTGTTTAAATTCTTATGACTGAAATAAATTCAATAAAATTCATTCATTTTTAAGCAGTTCTAGAGACTTTTATGAGCTAGAACTGATTTTATTAATTCATTTGATGGTTGATCTTGAAAATTCGACAACAAAATGTCTGGTAGGATAAGTCTTTATACTTCAAAATTCAATTTTGAAACAACATCCATTTCGTATGGGATTTTTATTTTTGGAAATATTGGTCTTGTTAGTGGCTCTAGACTCTGAGAAAAAGTGCAAAATCATTCTAACAATAAACTTACACAAATCTTGTGAAGAATGTGTCATCAGAAATTCATACTTTTTGAGATATTTGAATTTTAAATTTTTAAAAAAGTGGGCAAATTTCAAAGGTGGGCAAATTTCAAAGGTGGGCAAATTTACCCTATTTATAAATTTAATAAATTTAATTTACTTACGTTGTCAAACAACTTTGGATTGCCTCAAAAAATAAACGTTTTTTAACAAATCTACTTTTTTAAACCTTTCACTATGAAACCATAGACTTAAATGAAAGATTTTTTTGTTTTTTAAATACTTCAGAATTATTCTGGAACCTAACAGAATTCTGCAGAATTATTCTGGAAGCTTAACAGAATTCTGCAGAATTATTCTGGAAGCTTAACAGAATTCTGTAGAATTATTCTGGAAGCTTAACAGAATTCTGCAGAATTATTCTGGAACCTAACAGAATTCTGCAGAAGAATTAAATATACAAATTTTAAACATTTTTAATACCTAGTTAATCATTTCTATGATAAATTTTTTTCTTTCCTTTTTTAAAGCGTCAAATGACTAAGTTAATGCAAAATATTCCTAAAAGACTTTTATCTATTTTTCAAAACAGTATCCGACAGTAGTTGGCTAGAGTAAAATTCAGCAAATTTTTAGTAATTTAATTCAATCTCCAATTTGATTCCTAGCACAAAACTTCAATTCAAAATATTTTTCATTAAAATATAATTTGTTGATACTTCATTTTTATACAATTCACAAATTAAAAAAAAAAATACAATATTAGTTTGCATTCATATTAAACTTATCACGCACAACACGGAACATCCTTCAACAAAAATCAAAAATGAAAATTTTGTTTAGAATTTTTTCAAATCATGAACAGTGTGTTAAAATTAAGACTAACAAAACTTTAAATTTAATTTTTTTTTTGTAAATTAAAATTATCCAAGTATTAAAACTTTCGATATAAAATAAATAAACTGTGTATAGTATGAATTAATCTTATGAGATCTAATTTTTCAATATTAATAATATTTGCTTTTTGAAACTGATATGAACTTTAATGAACATTGTCATTAAAGTTCATATCAGTTTCAAAAAGCAAATTTAAATCTTTTTAAAAAAATAATTATTGCATACTAATGAAGACGTAAATGGTATCATGACGTTTACAAAGATCCAACTTACTTTCCTCCACACATAAAACGGTTATACAACCTTTTTCGTACGATGCAGTACAATACTAAAATTAAATACTTTCAAACTTCCGGTTAGAATGTTATAATTTTTTCAAAAATTTTAAGATTCTTCTAAGAAAATCAGAAACACAAATAAATAATATTGGATATAGTTACTAGCAAAGACTTGTCACTATTATAAATAATTATTAGTAAAATACATTTTAGCAAGCATTAGAGGAAGTAATTTTTTTGACCTTAATTTCTATTATACAAGTACCGCAGTTAAAACAACACAGAACAACAAGATATGACGCTATTGACATAGGAAATGTACTTTGAATATTTTTATTTTCAATATCAAATGTGATTCTCTTTTTTTTAAAAAAAATATTAGAAACATTTGTTCAAATCAAATAATGTAATAAAGTTGCTCAAAAGCAATACAGAAACGTCTGTTTCTTAATAAACATTTCTCAAGGTATTGCTTTTAAATTTTTCATCAATACTTCATCTATGTTTCATTCATTAAACACATCAAATTTGTGAGATTCATGTCATACAAAGATGATTTTTTTTTTTTTTTGAGAAACTTCAGTTCCAATGAATCAAAATGATCATAAAAATCGAGAGATCTCCTAATAAACTCGTTTGTGTATTACCATGTATTAAAACAGGATATATTTGTGTAAAAAAAAATTAAACAGGAAGCAAAATACATTTTTAATTCAAATACATTCACAAACACTACATCACGTTTACGGGTTTCCCAAAAAAAAATGTTGTAAGACACATATTTATTATTTGAGTATGTAAATAAAAGAAGTCATGACAAATAAACGAAAGACTTTATACTTTGTACGATTCACTTTTGTATGACAAAGATTCAATCTTCTTAAATATTAATGTATTTCACGTAATCTTTTGACTTAACAATTTATCTGTTACTTATCTTTTCAGCAGATGGAACAGGGAGTGACGTAAATGATCCAAATAACATAACCAATTTACTTAATGACGAAGGTGTGTAATTATTTTACCAGTATTGTATAATTTAAAACATTTTCAAAAGCTCTCTTAAAATTCACCTTAAACTTTTTTGAGCTTTTTTGTTGAAAAGCTTCTTTTAATTTGTATCATTATGTGTTAACTCAAAGTTTCCTTTACAAGTTCAATCATATGATTTTTTAAAACGAACCGAAATTCGTTCAAAAATTGTATGATACTGTTTGTAACTTACATTTTTCATTACTATGCACTTCATTTTCTCAGTATATATTTTTTGGTTTTTGCAGATTCTGATTTGTCATTACTTTCACATGTTGGTAAGTGTCTTGTTTTCACATATTTTTTGTGTCATCATTCATTAATGTATAAAAGCTTAATTTATCTGATCGTCGATGGTTAAATCCAACAATAACCAGTTAAAGGCAATTTTTTTGTGTCTATTAATGTTTTTAATATTGAAGCTTCTCGAATTTCCTTAGTTTCCATATAAAATTAATGTTTTTGATTTTAATTGCGTCAAAAACAATTAAATATGGGACAATTATTTTTTGTATTAATTGGTATTATTTTTGATATTGGGTGATAGTTGAAATTTTTTTCACTGATTTTATTTTCTACTCTTCTGTAACATCTGTTTACTTCTTCTTTCACCAAATGAAATATATTCAATGTCATTATTTAAAGGAAAAAAAATCTTGGCGCTTCTCTTATTTCTGTCTAGGTGCAACATTCATAAGTGTGGCACATGCAAAGCTTTAGTTACTTTTATTTCCTTCTCCACATTGTTTTGTCTGTTCCATTTGATATTTTACATATAAACATTCATGTTTGCAACGTGTGACACGATTTCAGACAGTCTCAATGTTATTTGAGGATATATTGCTGTCTACTAAAATGAAAGCTATGATAAGATTTGTGCAAAAATAATAAATTAACACCTGTTATATGAAATCGTCATGAACAAAATAAACATTAAAGGAATTTTGTATCTTTATCATTTTATTCATTTGTTTTTCTTTTTTTTTAATATTTGTAACAGTTATTATTTAATAACTGCTATAAAACTCAATGCCAAGGAATCTGGATAGAGGGTCTTACGTTAAATCGAAAAACATTTGAATTTTTTGCAAAGGTTCAAATGTTTTGTTTACAATTTTTCGAAATTATTTTTTTTTAGAAAATTCAAAATTTTATCTCTTTTGAGACTGGATCATCACTAACTCTGTATTTAGTTGGCATTACTAAATCATAATGCTTCGTTTAAGTAAGATCCAGTATATTTGTTCATAAAAATAAGCAACAAAAATTATGATTTAAAATTTTCTTCTCAAAATGTAAACAAGTTTGTTTGTGTTAGTATGTGTTTACAAAAAATCAGAAGATAAAATTTTTATTCTTAATTTATGCTTTAATTAAAGAAATACTTAAAGATTTAAGCGTATTAAGCTTAGTTATATTGAATTTAATACATTTAAATTTAATTGAAGCTGTAATTACATGAAAATATGAAAAAATTTAACGACAAAAAATATTTCAAATTCAGTTCGAAAGTCTTCGAACAAAAAAAAAGGATTGAAAATTCGAACTCGAATTTTCAATCCTCTATCCAGATTCCTTGGACTCAATGATTATAAGCTATTAAGTCTCGTGTTTTGTTATTTCTTATCATATGAAACCAAGGAATCTGGATAGAGGATTGAAAATTCGAGTTCGAATTTTCAATCCTTTTTTTTTGTTCGAAGACTTTCGAACTGAATTTGAAATATTTTTTGTCGTTAAATTTTTTCATATTTTCATGTAATTACAGCTTCAATTAAATTTAAATGTATTAAATTCAATATAACTAAGCTTAATACGCTTAAATCTTTAAGTATTTCTTTAATTAAAGCATAAATTAAGAATAAAAATTTTATCTTCTGATTTTTTGTAAACACATACTAACACAAACAAACTTGTTTACATTTTGAGAAGAAAATTTTAAATCATAATTTTTGTTGCTTATTTTTATGAACAAATATACTGGATCTTACTTAAACGAAGCATTATGATTTAGTAATGCCAACTAAATACAGAGTTAGTGATGATCCAGTCTCAAAAGAGATAAAATTTTGAATTTTCTAAAAAAAAATAATTTCGAAAAATTGTAAACAAAACATTTGAACCTTTGCAAAAAATTCAAATGTTTTTCGATTTAACGTAAGACCCTCTATCCAGATTCCTTGGATATGAAAGTAAAACGATCTCGAAGATCGCGTGATGCTTATTATGATCCTTTAAAAATAGAATCAAAATGTTTATGTTAAAAAATCAATCCCACTGACCTTCCCCTTCATTACCACATATTTATTTCTATAATACAATTGTTTGCGATGACGTAGTATGGTTGCAATCAAACTTCTAATACTTGTGTACTATAAAACATTTCAACGCGCCAGTACTCAATAAAAAAAAACACATTTAAGTGAACAAACAAACAGCTGTTAAACCAAAAATGATTATTTTTCTGTTTTTCATGATACGACAGAAGCGAGATATGCATGTTTTTGTCGCTTATACTTCTATACTTGACAACGGCAAGTTAACTTGCTTCTTTCTAGTATTTAATATGTCAATTCGTTACAGACAATTTTCTATAACGTCACAAGCAAATTTCCATATTTAAGATCTTTTCTTTTATAAATTTGTTTTTACGTCAAAACTTTTATGAATAGGTGGCAAATATTGTTGTTATATAGCCGTGTCACATGAGTAAACGATAGTAAAACTTAGCAATTTCATATCAAAACAAAAAGAGTCGTTTTTCTGTTTTAATAAATAAATGTATTTGGTCTAGATTTTATTTCTTAAATTAAATAATTGATCTTTAATTTCAGATGATCCCAATGATGTATGGTATATATTGGGAGGTGTTATTATAGCAATGTTATCTGTTGGAATCATAATTATATTAGTAGCTGTCACAATAAGGTACATTACATTTAAGTTTACTTTTATTTTATCACAATTTTCTTGTCCAACTTAATATATACGAAAACGTAATTGCGGAAGTTTTTTTTTTTGTTAGAAGCTACGTACATTTACAATAATGAATAAGTCGAATAAATATTTTTCTTTTTTTACTATTGTATATATACGTCAAAAGATTGACCCCTCTAGAATTTTCTTATTCTTTAATTTTGAAACGTGCAAGTCGCAAGTTGGTGATAACCAGAGAGAGAGTAAACAAAACAAAATACTAAATCGAAATCGATCGTCGACATGAAATTTGAAAACATGAGATGAAAAATATTATTAGGAAAAAATTAATCAGGCGTGAAACTCATTTTACTCCCCAGCGTACTGAAAACTATGTGATTTCTATATATTCACGTGGCTTCGTACATGATCCATAGCTCGCACATATTTCCTTCAATATTATCAATTTTCAAAAGTCGCTATAATATTTCATTATTAAAAAAATGTTGGAAATATCACTTTTCACCGAAGTTGAACAAAGTTTTAATTGCTGATCAACAAGTTTCTCTTTGAACTTGAATTTCAGTCTAATAGATCTCTTTTTTTTCTCTAAAGATTTCATTATTTATAGAACACAAACTACCTCTCGTTTGAAATACAGACTTATTTTCATTGGCGACAAGATCTCCGTTTACTTAATGTGCTAGAAAATCAATTTTTGTCAGACTTTTGGACTGTATTTTTTTTTAAATTATCATCTGATCAACCAAGATGATTGAAGTTTGATAATGAAATCCTTTGTTGCTTCTTTATTCCTAACAAAAATTTTAATCTAATATTGTGCATAATATTTGTGCTCATTTGAAAAAGTTTATTTTTAAAATCATGCATGTATGCAAACTAAATGCATTATAAAAATTTAGGTCATTACTTTTAATTTATGTAATGTTAGAAAAAAATTAAAATTTCGCTTTAAATATACAAGTCAAAAAAACTTATTTTTTTGTAAACTCCCACAATTGCTCAACTTAATTTTTTTTATGACTCAAGCTTGAATTTATAACTTAAAAAAAAAACATCTAACCGAAATTAGATGTAGAACAAAGAATCCAGATTTGAATGGAACAGAAAATGTCATTTGGGCAAATCTTAGTTGAGTTTCAGTTTTTCTAAAAATAATATTAGTTTCAAGTACTTTAATACCTAATACATTGAATAAATTCTTTTTAAAAATTATTGATTTTGTGTTTTCGAGTATTTTTTGCTTTGAACTTGTATATTTTCAGTTTTAAAATTTACTTAGTTGTTTTTAAGATGTTAAAGTGATAATTATTGTATTTAAGTTCAAAGCAGTTTTTACCAACTTTTACTACAAATTTTTGCTCAAAATATTTATGGAACAACCATACACACTGTTTTAATATCTAAACACAATTTTTTACACAGTCTAATTATTTTTTAAAGATTCGTTTGATATAAGAAGTTCAGTTTTCCTTGCTTTTGAATTGAAATTTATTTTATTACGATGACGTAGAAGTCATTTATGACTAAAAATGCTTTATTTTATAAAATCGTTAGCACTTAAATGTGAAAAAAAAAAAATCAATTGAATAATGAGTGATTCATAAAAAGAAATTAAAAGTAGTCATTCTGAAAAGGCAATACTCGTTAATTTATAATTGCTTAAATGTTTATAAAACATTAAAAGTTTTTATAAACTGAGAGTGCATTATGTAGATTCTGACAATCTGAAGAATAAGCCGTTGTTTGTGTTCAGATCAAAATAATACTATCCTTGACGAATATCTTATTATAAACAAATTGTGACCAGCTGTTCAATTTCATTTCATTCAATTTTTATTTAGAGACAATCACCGTTTTAATTCGATATATTTGTTCTTTCTTTTGATACAGAGATTTTAAAATTATTGTTTGGTACCTAAGTAATAAAACAAGTCTAAAATTCAAATTTCTTCCTTAATCATAGTTTTCATTTTGGACATTTTTGCATGCTTCATCTAAATGTTTTTGAAATCTAAGATATTTTCAGCAAAAATTTAAACTCATTAAATCGTAGAAAAATTACTAATGCATTGTCATTGTTGACATTTGATCGAAGCTATAATTGCTTATAGATAAAAATAGTCAGCGTTTGTTCATCTAATTCAATTTCATTGATATAAAGAGAGGCACGTTGATAACACGAAAAGATATTACAATTTTCCATATCAAAATAAATCCAATTAGGATTTCATTACTTATATGAATCAATCATTGAATTAATGTTTAGATAAAAACTCAATTCTCCTCAATTCAAAGCAGGTATAATCATATAATGACTAATGAGTTGTATTTTTTATCACAATTTATAACATTTGGATCAAAAGTAATCATGACAAGCACAATTTCAATTAGTTTATCATTATTGGAAAAATTAATAAATATTCTGTAGAATGTAAAAACCTTGGAAAATTTTATGATGCAGTGCTTTTGACGATAAAATTAGCTCATCATATTTTATTTTGAGAAAAAGACATACGTTATAAATTTTGCGTTTCTGTCTTTATTTTTAGTTTTTTTCTCACTTTATTTTTACGAGAAATAGCTCATTAAACTTTTCTCTTATATCCCACACTTTACGTTGTTTTCGTTGAATGAAAAATCGAAATAACACGTGGAAAATCTCAGCTGTAGATTTTCATAAGAAAATCATTATTTTAATTCTGACATGTTGATGATGATATTAAAATCGTGTTTTTTTTTTATTTTAAGATGAAGGAAATTATAGACTCAATTTTCTAGACATTAAGACTATTTGTGACAAAAGTATACAGAAAACTTTACTTGACAACCGATTTTTTCGCCTCAGTTAAGTATTAATGCACATTGAATTACATGCCTATTTTACATTTTCTATCAAAAATCACGATTTATATGAGTGCATGCTTCCAGCGTTATATTCTGTTAAAACTTAAATATATTAATGTTAATTTTAATTTTAAAACAAAATTAGTGCAATTATAAAAATTTTGAATGATACTGAAACTCTTCAATTTCTCTAGGAAGTAACTTCCTTGTTGAATGTCACACGATTACTTTGTTTAATTTTATTCATTTGTTGCCGCGCGACAGTCTTGAATGTTCTTGTCATGTGACACTCTACGGATTCATATTTTGTTTTGACTTTAATCAAAACACTTTTTTTTGTTGATAATGTTATTAACCAGTATATTTATTTAAAAATACTCAAATTCTATAAAAATTTGACCTCGCAATTAAAACTTTAATAAATTTAACGATTACGTATACGTTTTATAATAGTTACTAAGAGCATGATCAAAATTAAAAGTAAATAAAAAAATCCATTCTGCTCAGAATATGAAAAATTTTATCAAACTGTTAATAAAGTTAATTGTCAGATGTGAATTAATTATTAGTATACTCTATTTGCGAAAATCATTTGCATAAAAATAATTGTATAGACCATAATTTCATTGTCACGGATTGAGGTCTTTATTGATTTGTTTACTGAATTCCTAAAATTGATAATATGGAGATAAAAAGAAAAGTCCAGAGCCGCTCAGAGAAAATAATTAAAGTATGTCATCCTTCCCGTTTTCTAAATTATCAATACGGTTTCTCTCTGAATTAACAACCCATGAAACATTAGTAAATCATATAAATAAGGAATCGTTTTAAGTATTTCCTTGATGAATTCATTGTATTGTAATCAACCCCATTACCACCTAATTTTACTTGTATTGAAGCTACACATTCAATAACAACAACCATTGTTTCTTAAATGTTAACACCAATATACTCTCAAAAAGTCAATAGTCCAATATTGCGAATGACTCATTCAAAGTCAGATGTTATAGATAAAAACTCTTCATTTCCTAGTGAAATTAATCTAAAATTGAAAGTTTAAAAAATTTGAATAATTAAGAAATAAGAAGTTGTTATATTGTATTGATGTTTTTAAAAATTCTTATTTATTGGAATTTAATTTACTAAATAAAATTAAATGCAAAGATGATGATGAGATTGATCAAGGAAACCTGGATTGAATATGTATGCAAAACTTCTCCATACAAATAAGATTTCAACAATATTATCAAAGATATTTTTGATTTCTTCTTCCTATTCTTAAATTGCACCATATATCTTATTCAATAAATACTATAGTTTTTGCCGTGATTCCCCCGTAAAATTAACTTCTACGCGTAAGCGTATAAGTTATTGGTTTTACTTTTGCCCCTTTTTTACGTTTTTCGCATTTTTTGAGAAAACTAAGCAATCTTACCCCATATAACGTGGTCATCAAATTGTCGGAATTTAATTACGCGTCGAATGGTGTAACTCATTTTTCCGGTGGTCCCCCCCTGCGACCCCCCGGGGGGAAACAAAAATGCTTAAAAAACGTCAAATTTGGTGGACAGGCCTACAGCTTCGCGATTAATATATCTCGATGAGGTTTTGATGCCATTTTATCAGGCAAGCAGTGAAATTGGGGGAATGGCTATGCGCTTAGCGTGATTTTGAGGTTAAGTAGGTGTTTAACCTCCAAATTTGAGAGGAAGTTGAAAACACATGTTTTTGAATTCTGATGGTTGGTTAGGTCCAGGGAAGCTGAAATTTGGCATGCAGGTTCCTTGGACATGCCTGAATATGGAACCAACATCATACTAAGATCCGAGGGGCATGCTACTAAGAAAACCACGTGTTTCTATATCAAAGAGAATACACTTATTTTGATGCTTGATTAGGTCTAGGGAAGCTGAAATTTGGCATGTAGATTCCTTGGATATGCCTAAATATGGAACCAACATTATACTAAGATCCGAGGGGCATGCTACTAAGAAAACCACGTGTTTCTATATAAAAGATAATACAATTATTTTGATGCTTGATTAGGTCTAGGGAAGCTAAAATTTGGCATGTAGATTCCTTGGACATGCCTGAATATGGAACCAACATCATACTAAGATCCGAGGGACATGCTACTAAGAAAACCACGTGTTTCTATATAAAAGAGAATACACTTATTTTGATGCTTGATTAGGTCTAGGGAAGCTAAAATTTGGCATGTAGATTCCTTGGACATGCTTGAATATGGAACCAACATCATATTAAGATCCGAGGGCATGCTACTAAGAAAACCACGTGTTTCTATATAAAAAAGAATACACTTATTTTGATGCTTGATTAGGTCTAGGAAGCTAAAATTTGGCATGTAGATTCCTTGGACATGCCTGAATATGGAACCAACATCATATTAAGATCCGAGGGCATGCTACTAAGAAAACCACGTGTTTCTATATAAAAAAGAATACACTTATTTTGATGCTTGATTAGGTCTAGGGAAGCTGAAATTTGGCATGTAGGTTCCTCGGACATGCCTGAATATGGAACCAACATCATACTAAGATCCGAGGGGCACACTACTAAGAAAACCACGTGTTTCTTTTAAAAAGGTGTAGACTTATTCTGATGCTTGATAAGGTGGGATAAGGTCATACTGAACTGAAATTTGGCATGTAGGTTCTTTGGCTACGTCTGAATATAAAACCTTCACCATCTGGTCTCATGAATAGACTGACCGCGGAGCAGCAACTGGAGCGAAGCGGAAGTTGCAAAACTATCGAAACTGTAATCTATGATAAAGTCTGATCTAACAAAAAGACCAACATATATGAAGCTCTGATCTAATGAATAGACTAACCGTGGAGCAGCAACTGGAGCGAAGCGGAAGTTGTAAAACTATCGAGACTGTAATCTATGATAAAGTCTGATCTAACAAAAAGACCAACATATATGAAGCTCTGATCTAATGAATAGACTGACCGCGGAGCAGCAACTGGAGCGAAGCGGAAGTAGAGCGAAGTAGAGTTCGACACTCCTGTAATCTATTAAAGTCGAACGGAACGAAGCGAAGCTAAGTAGAGTTCGACACTCCTGTAATCTATAATAGTCGAACGGAACGAAGCGAAGCGAAGTGGAGTTCGACACCCTGTAATCTATAAATGTCGAAGGTAACGAAGCTACGCGACGTGGTGTTCGACATTCCTGTAATCTATAATAGTCGAACGGAACGAAGCGAAGCGAAGTGGAGTTCGACACCCTGTAATCTATAAAAGTCGAACGGAACGAAGCGAAGCGAAGTGGAGTTTGACACTCCTGTAATCTATAATAGTCGAACGGAACGAAGCGAAGCGAAGTGGAGTTCGACACTCCTGTAATATATAATAGTCGAACGGAACGAAGCGAAGCGAAGTGGAGTTCGACACCCTGTAATCTATAAAAGTCGAACGGAACGAAGCGAAGCGAAGTGGAGTTCGACATTCCTGTAATCCATAATAGTCGAACGGAACGAAGCGAAGCGAAGTGGAGTTCGACACCCCTGTAATCTATTAAACTCGAACGGAACGAAGCGAAGCGAAGTGGAGTTCGACACCTCTGTAATCTATTAAAGTCGAACGGAACGAAGCGAAGCGAAGTGGAGTTCGACATTCCTGTAATCTATTAAAGTCGAACGGAACGAAGCGAAGCGAAGTGGAGTTCGACACTCCTGTAATCTATGACAGTCGAACGGAACGAAGCGAAGCGAAGTGGAGTTCGACACCCCTGTAATCTATTAAACTCGAACGGAACGAAGCGAAGCGAAGTGGAGTTCGACACCTCTGTAATCTATTAAAGTCGAACGGAACGAAGCGAAGCGAAGTGGAGTTCGACATTCCTGTAATCTATTAAAGTCGAACGGAACGAAGCGAAGCGAAGTGGAGTTCGACATTCCTGTAATCTATTAAAGTCGAACGGAACGAAGCGAAGCGAAGTGGAGTCGACATTCCTGTAATCCATAATAGTCGAACGGAACGAAGCGAAGCGAAGTGGAGTTCGACACTCCTGTAATCTATAAAAGTCGAACGGAACGAAGCGAAGCGAAGTGGAGTTCGACACTCCTGTAATCTATAATAGTCGAACGGAACGAAGCGAAGCGAAGTGGAGTTCGACACCCCTGTAATCTATAAAAGTCGAACGGAACGAAGCGAAGCGAAGTGGAGTTCGACATTCCTGTAATCTATTAAAGTCGAACGGAACGAAGCGAAGCGATGTGGAGTTCGACATTCCTGTAATCTATTAAAGTCGAACGGAACGAAGCGAAGCGAAGTGGAGTTCGACACTCCTGTAATCCATAATAGTCGAACGGAACGAAGCGAAGCGAAGTGGAGTTCGACAACCCTGTAATCTATAATAGTCGAACGGAACGAAGCGAAGCGAAGTGGAGTTTGACACTCCTGTAATCTATAATAGTCGAACGGAACGAAGCGAAGCGAAGTGGAGTTCGACACTCCTGTAATATATAATAGTCGAACGGAACGAAGCGAAGCGAAGTGGAGTTCGACACCCCTGTAATCTATAAAAGTCGAACGGAACGAAGCGAAGCGAAGTGGAGTTCGACATTCCTGTAATCCATAATAGTCGAACGGAACGAAGCGAAGCGAAGTGGAGTTCGACACCCCTGTAATCTATTAAACTCGAACGGAACGAAGCGAAGCGAAGTGGAGTTCGACACCTCTGTAATCTATTAAAGTCGAACGGAACGAAGCGAAGCGAAGTGGAGTTCGACATTCCTGTAATCTATTAAAGTCGAACGGAACGAAGCGAAGCGAAGTGGAGTTCGACACTCCTGTAATCTATGACAGTCGAACGGAACGAAGCGAAGCGAAGTGGAGTTCGACACCCCTGTAATCTATTAAACTCGAACGGAACGAAGCGAAGCGAAGTGGAGTTCGACACCTCTGTAATCTATTAAAGTCGAACGGAACGAAGCGAAGCGAAGTGGAGTTCGACATTCCTGTAATCTATTAAAGTCGAACGGAACGAAGCGAAGCGAAGTGGAGTTCGACACTCCTGTAATCTATTAAAGTCGAACGGAACGAAGCGAAGCGAAGTGGATTTCGACATTCCTGTAATCCATAATAGTCGAACGGAACGAAGCGAAGCGAAGTGGAGTTCGACACTCCTGTAATCTATAAAAGTCGAACGGAACGAAGCGAAGCGAAGTGGAGTTCGACACTCCTGTAATCTATAAAAGTCGAACGGAACGAAGCGAAGCGAAGTGGAGTTCGACACCCCTGTAATCTATAAAAGTCGAACGGAACGAAGCGAAGCGAAGTGGAGTTCGACATTCCTGTAATCTATTAAAGTCGAACGGAACGAAGCGAAGCGAAGTGGAGTTCGACATTCCTGTAATCTATTAAAGTCGAACGGAACGAAGCGAAGCGAAGTGGAGTTCGACACTCCTGTAATCCATAATAGTCGAACGGAACGAAGCGAAGCGAAGTGGAGTTCGACAACCCTGTAATCTATAATAGTCGAACGGAACGAAGCGAAGCGAAGTGGAGTTTGACACTCCTGTAATCTATAATAGTACACACTCCTGTAATATATAATAGTCGAACGGAACGAAGCGAAGCGAAGTGGAGTTCGACACTCCTGTAATCTATAAAAGTCGAACGGAACGAAGCGAAGCGAAGTGGAGTTCGACACTCCTGTAATCTATAATAGTCGAACGGAACGAAGCGAAGCGAAGTGGAGACACTCCTGTGGTCACTCCTGTGATCTATAAAATTCGAACGGAACATCGCCGAAATTCCTAAATAGGCCCATATTTCCAAGAGGCCGCCTTGGACACCGGTCGCCTGAACCAAGAGGCCGCCGAGGATAAGAACTATGGATTGGACCGCCGATTTCCAACCATGATATGGAGATTTAAGATTACAGCTTAACTGATTGCATAAACTGTAATTTTTCAGTAAAAAAAATCTATCAGAAAGTAGCGTAGAAGTTCCTGGCTTTCTACGTAAGTCGTGTTTTTTCTATTTTTAATTACAACTTGTTTTTTGTATTATTGTTGTAGTGTAACTTCAGATTTCTTGCCTTAACATTTTACATTAAGCACACATATATAAATATTTGAATGAATGTTTCTCCATCATGATTGTTGAATGATCACTTTTAGTTGGAGGCAAGCAGCAACAGTATATTTTATTGGAATGTTTAGTTTTAGTCTCATAAATGATCCACAAGGGATCACAACTTGTGTTCATCAGTTTAATTACTGTAACGGTGAAAATTGTATAAATTATATAGACATTAACGTGATATTTCTTAGTTCGTTCTCAGATATTCTTTGAGTCAAGTGTGAATAACAATGTGTTCATAGTGATTCTGATAAGACGAAATTTATTGTGATTTAAAAATTATTAAACTGATTTTAAAAGATAAAAAAAAAAAAAATTAAGTACAAATTTGAAAAACGCACTGATCAAAAATGGAAGAAATTTATTTCATATTATACATGACTAGGTAATTTGCAAATATAAAACTTAAACACAACATCCATGCAAAATCCTTCGTTCCATATTGTTGCAAACCTTGAAGACAACGCGTTGATTCTTCATATCTTGCTAATGCCTAAAATAAATAAATTTATAGTTTGGTAATTGGCTTTTCCACAAAAAAAAATGGAAAATTTATATAAAAATATTTTCAACTTAATAAATAAAAACCCCAACCATACATAGTTTGTTGGAGAAAACCCAAACTACTTGATATGACCTCAACTTTATATATAAACATTTAAAACATCTATTTATTTCAAGCAAGATATACAGATGTGTTTCAAAAATGTTACCGTTTTTAACGGATAAAAATTTAAAATTTTCAAACTTTTTGTAAACACTAACACAATGAAAGAAATTTGTAAATTTTTTTTTCTCAAATTTTTGAACTTTTCATTTTGTTTTCGTGCTCAAAAAGCATTAGAAATGATAATTTATAATATAATGTTGCTATTGTAAACACAAAAATAAGATCCAGTGAACAAATCTGAGTCAAAAATTAAAAAATAAATTTCGATTTTTTTTTTCAAAGTTTTTGTTTACAAACAGAAAAAAAGCGTATGGTCAAGTATGGTCGAGTATACTTTGTATGAACACATCTATATATCTTGATTTCAAGTTAAATGGAATTAACCCATCATGTGCTTTATTCAATTAAATTTTTTTTAATTAATCTCTCATATGCAAAGCTTAAGCTATTACCTTAATTTATTTTAATAATTTGAAAGACATTTGAAGAATCAATTTCGGAAGGAAATTCAGTTTGAAAAAAAATTGTCAAAAATGAATCACTTATTACTTTTGAAACGTGCCTAGAAGAATATAAATATTTAATAATATGAAAAGCATAACAACACAAGTCAGTAAAAAATATAGAGCAAAAGTACACAAGTGAAGAACTTCAACAAAAGTGGAACAACCAGTACGTTACTTACTTTAAAAATGTTATGAGATACAAGCAAGAAAAAGTGCATTTACTTTGTGAAAAAAAATTGATTTGTTTACTGTTAATTTAGTCAGTTTAAAAATATAAAGCCACTCTGGAAAAGAAAGGAGGTGAAATTTGGATATTTTCAGCAACAGTCAGTCACAAGTAAAAGTACAATTTTTGATTTGAATATGTGACTAAATTTTTAAACTTTTACTCTCATTTCGTGCCTTTACAATAAGTATTGTCCTTGTTATTATGCAAATAAACTTATTTTCAATTTCAAAAGAGAAAAGAGTAATAAAAGAATTGCATTTCTCATCAAATCAGAACGATCAGGAATTATTTTATTTAAAAATCTTTCACTAACCTCAATATGCTTTTAATCAACAAACAAAACAGTTCATCTTATGATTTTAATTTCTTATTTTAGTTTGATTCTCAATCTTATTTTTTGTTTTACAATCAGGACAATGTTAGTGATGTGATAAAAATTACATAATATCCTACGATTGTGGATATTATTTCAACACATAGATAGACACTAAAACATTTAACATTAATATTACTTGTTTAAATTTCATTCATATTATGAAGGTTGGCACATGTCAACAATAAATGCAAGTTTGCCTATTTGCGTCACTATACATTTGGCAAAAACTTTATGTTATTGAGTTTCATATTATCAATAAGAAGCTTTCTGAAAGCGTGGCAATGAAAGTCATTGCAAATGTTTCGACAAGAAATAAATAAATGAAAAAGTAATTCATTTTTGCTGATCATACCAATTTATACGATTGACCAACGAAATTTAATATAAAAATTATTAAAGTCAAAAATTATGCCTGCATGTTTGTATGAGACGTCTGTGCTATTATGTTACTGAGTTTTTTGACGCTTCATTCCCTATGATTTGTAAATTCGTTCATGTCTCAAGGCAATATTCAATGTCATTGTCCTTTGCGAGAACGATCCGTCGCGTTGCATAAAAGGGAATGAACGAACCCCAAATGAACAAAGGAATAAAGGAGAATCAAAAAATGTTAGAGACGACGAATGTAAAGAAGTAAAAGAAAATGTTTTCTTTTTAACCAGAGGTCTTTTTTTCTCACTTAGCAACAAGCGAGACGTATTGAAAAACATTTGTGAATAAAACGAAGACTAATCGTTAGCTGCTGTTTGAACATAAATTTATCTTTCGTTTTGTCTTACAACAAATATCTTAATATATTTTGATGAGAGAAAATTATGATTAAAACATTAATAACTATATGGTTAAAAAAGAATTGCATAAATAACAAATAAATTGCATCACAAACTTAATCAAATCATCATAGATTTTATCAAATATTAATCAATACAAACAAATACGAAATACGAAAACAATTCTAGAAATATTGCGAAATCAGCTGACTTCTTCAAAAAAAACATTGGTATTGATCATCAAAAATAAGATTGTAAAGAAAATAAATTAAAATAAAAATTCTTGAGTATATGACGAGATATTTTTTTACGGCTTACCTTAAGCATCTGAAAAAACTGCTCTTTTGGAGCAAAATTCATCGGAAATTCCTGACCTTCCTTTTTATTGTTACAAGATATACAGATGTGTTCATTCAAAAATGTTACCGTTTTTAACGGATAAAAATTTAAAATTCTCAAATTTTTTGTAAATACTAACACAACGAAAGAAATTTGTAAAATTTTGTTCCTCAAATTTTTGGACTTTTAATTTTGTTCTCATGGTCAAAAAGCATTAGAAATGATAATTTACAATATAATGTTGCTATTGTAAACACAAAAACAAGATCCAGTGAACAAATTTAAGTCAAAAATCAAAATTTAATTTAAAATTTTTTTTCATAAAATTTTTTCATTTGTTTGTTTACAAACAGAAAAGAAGCGTATGGTCAAGTATGGTCGAGTATACTTTGTATGAACACATCTATATATCTTGTATTGTTATTAAGTTGATTCTTCGTATTTGTAAACACCAAAAGATTCATTCTTTATTATTTTGTTATTGGTTATTGGAAATATATTAAAATGGATTGAAATCTATCTCCCAAGATGATATATAGATGTGTTCATACAAAAATGTTACCGTTTTTAACGGCTAAAAATTTGAAAATTTGAAAGTTTTTGTAAGCACTAACACATTGAAAGAAATTTGGAAAATTTTGTTTTCCAATTTTTTTGACTTTTCATTAAGTTCTCGTAGTTCAAAAGCATTAGAAATGATGATTTACGTGATATTGATGTTATTATAATCACAAAAATGAGATCCTGTGAACAAATCTGAGTTAAAATTCGAAATTTAATTTTCAATTTTTTTCATATAATTTTTTTCATTTGTTTGTTTACAAACAGAAAAAAAGCGTATGGTCGAGTATAGTTTGTATGAACACATCTGTATATCTTGCTATCTCCTAAAGTCATATGAAGAGAAGAAATATAATTTAAAGAATTAAAGCACTATTATCTTAATAAAGTTTAAATAAAAGCATGTGATGTAAAATTAAATATTATGTTTGTTTAACATTGAATATTCTGATGAGCAACAATTATCAATTTTAATTACCCAGGAGTAATATGGTTTTCTCCGAAATAGCATTGGATGAAATTGAGGCTTATGAAATAAAACCAAGGTGAGATTCACTGTTTCTATGTTTACAAATTAAACTTTATTTATTGAAAAGATATAAACTTTCATTGAGAACTAACTTACTGAGATAAAAAAATTATAATAACAAACTAATGAGAGAATATTTACAAAAAGTCTGCGAGATATTACCAAAATTATTAGTCATTGAGAATAGACCATGTGAGTCACTGATAAAATTCATATTCTGTATCTCAATTTGCTTTTGATTCCTCCAATATATCTATATGAGGTCATATGGACAGAGTCCGCCCCAAAATCGCCCCAAACAAAACTAACACTATCAAAATTTTCTATTGTTTCCGGTATAAAAAGTTTTGATGGTGTTAGTAAATTTTTAAAATTTAACGGTCATTTTCTTATATGACCTCATATATATATATTGGATTCCTCTTTTGAAAAATAATAAAAAAAAACGTGATTCACTAGACAATTAATTTAATTTAGTATAGCTGTAGCAATCAATTACGTTCAGTTGTCACAGTAAAATTTATGATGAATTGTCCATTCAAATCATCAGAGTTTACTCATCTTATAACTTATTTTAGACATTTAACACCACACGAAATGACTAAAAACATCAGTTTTAAAATTGCAGTTAATTTTAGTAAATTCTTGAAAACCAGAATTCAAAAGAATTCGTCTGTTGTGGATATTACCGGTATTATTGTTATGACGTAAAACAGAATAAAAATAAAATAATAAATAAAAAAATAATAATTTAAGCAAATATCTTATCGCATTAAAAACAGATTTTTTTTTTCTACATGTAGAATTAACTAACTCTATTTGTAAACAGTATATTCCTTTTTTCTTTTTTAAATCCGTCAAAACATAAAAATAATACGAAATTTCTTGGAAATCTCGTAAATACGTTTCACAAAACTTATCGATAACTAGAAAAACAGTTGTCTCATATTTTCGTTTACATCTCAAGAGGCAATATTGACGTCATTTTCTGGGGTTTTTCGTAACTCATTTTTATTTGTTTTGTGAATCTATTAATTGGAGAAAAGTCTGTTGAAATGAGAGATGTGCTCTAGTTTAGTAAAAGCAACCGTCACAAATAAATTTTCTTTGTATGATTTTCCATTGAGTACAAAGTCCAAAAATATGAGTATATCTTATATCGTTGACTCGCAATTTTTGAAGTGTCGACGAGGTTTTTCATGTGAATATCACAAATGTTGAACCCATATGATCACTCAGAGAGAAATAACGAAAAAAAGAGAATTTTTTATTTATGAGTACTACCGCAGAATTATCATGAATCATAGGCAAAAAGTAATTTATAATTCCATAATAATATTATTTTTTCATAATTCGGTTTTTTTCAATACAGACATCATATGATTTCAGTATAAATTTAGGTTTTTTCACATTATTTTAACGATAATTATGAGTTCCTTCATACATTTTCTCTCTCAAAAATGCTCATTTCTCAAATTATAAAAACCGAAGCTAAGCGTTTAAGAGAGAATGAGAAAGACAACTATAAAAGCAAACTACATCGGCACATGAGAAATTATAATACTTTTAAACGTTCAAAGAAAGGCATTCTGCTCTTCTTAGATTGTGCCATTTTAATGTGACAATCTTTACTATACAAAAAAATAATAATAATAAATAAAATAATAGGAAGCAAAAATACCTGGAATAAGTTTTTGAAAAAATACAAGAAAAAAAAATGCAAAGAAAAATTGTGCAAAAAACTGAAAAATTATAAAAAATATAAAAACTTACTTAAAAAAAAGTGATTTTAAAAACTTAAAACAAGAAAACTGTGATAAAATATAGTTCTTAATTCTTTGTCTAATAAATATAAAATGGTCGGAATGAGAAACGAAACAATAATTTCGATGCGTTTTGTTCGCAGCAAATTAAGGAAACGTGAAGAATCTTCACACAACACACATCATAATAATGAATCAACACAACCAACACAAATAGTTTCAACGGTCGAGCCTGTTGGCTTTAGACAGAGTCCATCCAGTGTTTGGCACTTCCCTCCACTTCCGCCTCAACCAAATCTCTACATCTATAACGCCAGTAGTCAAGTAAGTATTCTGACATCTTTATTTGATATTAAAATTATAAATCAAAACTTCCTACTCGACACATATAGATTTCAAAATAATAATGTGCTCAATACATATAAAAATTATAAATACTAAAAATAGGATTGCAATTGCATATTCAGAGGGTAAAAGTTCAATAAACCTTTTTACAAAGGGCAACATTCCCTTAATTAATTTTCGTTTCTTTCAAATAGAAACTGTACTTTCGACACATATTCGCATTTACGGTTATAAAAAAGAAAAAATTACCTTCATTAAATTATTGTTAACCGGAAATTGATAAAAATAATTTACTATTTTCAAATCGGAAGCGCCACGTTGATATGAAATTTCTCAATGCCGTGTGATGATCGTGAAATACATGTACATGCTTCAATTTCATTTTCATCGATACCTTGTGTTTATTTCATTTCTTTGAAATAATAATAATTTTTTTTTTAAATATTGAATAGCACAAGCTTCTCATTTGAGTTCATTGATAATAGCTACTACAGCTTTATTTTACGAGACCTTTTTTTACATTTTGTTTTTGCACACGACATCTTCCCAATGTTCGTTTTTTAAAAAAAAAAAAAAAAAATCGAGACATAAATACAGTTCTAATTAAGAATAGAAAAGAGTTTCAAGGAAATTACCCGACAACAGCAAATAGACGACGACTTGGCATAGAAATTTTTTCACGCGTTATGCAACGACGAAATGCAAAGCACAAATAGCGAAACTAACTCAGACGCGTCTATAAATGAAATGAAAATGTCAATAGTTATTTTTTGTCATTCACCATATTAACATTGTGAGAAATTTGCAATTTGCAAATCTGTTATAGTTAGTTATATTTGAAATTTATAAATTTGCGAGTAAAAATAATAAAATTCATATCAAGATATATAGATATATAGGGTCAATACAAAGTATACTCGACCATACGCTTTTTTCTGTTTGTAATCAATCAAAATGAAAAAAAAAAAATTTGAAAAAAAATCCAAATTAAATTTTTGATTTTTAACTCAAATTTGTTTACTGGATCTAATTTTTGTGATTTGTAAAGTAACATTATCATGTGAATTATCGTATCTAATATTTTTTACTAACGAAAACTAAATGAAAAGTCCAAAAAATTGAAAATTAAAATTTTCCAAATTTCTTTCATGGTGTTAGTGTTTACAAAAATTTTAAATATTTCAAATTTTTAACCGTTAAAAACGGCAACTTTTTTACTTTGGCCCATCTATATATCTTGATTCATATCTTGTTAATCAATTTTTTTGCTAACGTTTTTTTTTTTCTTTTTTTTCATCAACAGGACGCGTTAGTACACAGTAGTAACGAAAAGCTTGGATTCAGAGGCTTCCGAAAACAACTGAGTGGTCGATTTAAGCGACTAGTTTCACGTAAATCTCACGAACCTTCACCAGTAATTCCACCTGAACTCAAACCTCAGTTAAAGACAATTTACGTGTATTAGGAAAACAATTTTACAGTCTACATTCTAAAGTCAAGCAAAAATTATAATTTTTAATCGAAAAATGATTCAACGATAAGATTTAGATAAATTTTTAACAATAATAATTGGGTTCCTGTGCTACACTCACGATTGAAAGTTAAACAATGGAATGATTGGAAGTTTCTGGGAGGAAAAAAATGGATGCACAGCAACAAACTTCTTAAATATTGTTTAAATTTACTTTAGTTGATAAGGAGTACTTCTTAATCTTAATAGAATTATAGAGTAATGATAATATTATTGACTTTAATCAAGACTGACACATACAAAATGTTGTAAAATCTTTTTAAAATCATTCAAATATAAATTAAATGAAATATCTTCAATATATAAGCGGGGATTATGGAAAAATTCACAATTAATCACACAATGTAATGAGTAGGCACAATATATAAAAAAAAATTTAACATTTTTTGTAATTATAATTTGAATCTATGAGTTATCGTCCCGCAAATCAGCATTTAAAATTTAAAGTAAAATTTTCTTTTCCTTTTTGTGTCATTTTTTTTATTGGAATAGATTAAAACCTTGTGAACAAAGATATAAAAGAATGTTTGTGTATTTAGGAAGTGAATACTTTGATTTGAATTTTATTCGTATGAAGAAATAATCGCTCACATTGAGCGGAATATAAATGATTGAAGTAACGTGTTGATAACATTTTGAGCATGTGAAGGAAGATTTTGTTTTTGTTTTTGAAATGTTAAATCTTATGAATCTGGTAGCAAAAGCACTTAAATTATAATTCCAAAATTAATTTTTAAAATAAAATGATAATGATGAAAAATAAAAATAGAAAAAAATAGATTAGTAAAACAAAAATATCAACACAAATTCAATCAGTATTTTACAATATAGAGTAAATTAAAGTGAAAACGTTGAAATAAAGTTAAATGGAAAAATGACTTAAACAAGTAAATTAAAAATTAATTTTTTTATTGTTTGAAAATTTCAGGTTCCCTCCTCTTTTTTTATCGAAGTTAATTGCCTATTAACAATTAAATCATGGAATTTCCACACATCTGATTAGCGGCTCGAGCATTTTTAAATTGATCTTATACCTTTTAACATTTGCGATTCGTAAAAAAATTTGTGCGATTTTTGCGCTAAGAATAACAAAAAGTTTTCAAATATAAAAATGGAAAGTAATATAATCCATAAATTTGAATCAAAAATGTGTACCCTTTGCGGTTTTACCGGAATCAATCAATATTTTGCTATAAATTCCAATTTTATAGATTACAATGGAATTTATTACTCTCTAAATGAAATTTTGAATGAGGCTCTTAACATAAATGTCTGTACTAAATTATTTTTTTAAAATGCTATTTAAACTTATCAAAACAAATGATATTTCAGATTCAAAGTGGAAATTTAATGGAAATTTGTTTGGAATGTAAAGACAAAGTTATTAAATTCTATCATTTTAAGCGGACCGTGCAAGAAACTCAAAAGCAAAATATTCGAGAGAATAAGCCGACAAATATTCCTAAATTGCAAAAACATCCTTTAAAAAATAAACAAAGTAAAGTTCTTCATAATATATACGATATTGTGAAAAATTATACAGAGAAATGCTCTATTGTAAAAATCCGTGTGAATGAGAATAATAGAAAATTGATTATTGAATCAAATGAAGATAATCATGAAACCGGATCAGTATCAGAAATTTCACATCAACAGCATTCCTTTAATCACGTGAAAATAAAGGAGGAGCCTGAATCAGATATTTGTGAAAACTCCGATATGATTTCATGGAAATGCAGCTCTCAGAACAGTCATGAATCAGCAAATTTATTAGATTTTAATGATGTAGCAATTATAAAGCAAGAACCAGAAGATCTTCCTGATATAACTTTTGAAGATTATTCTGATAAGTATTTAGAAGAAACTGAACATCCTAACTCAACAGAAAATTCATTTGAAACTGATGAAAAAGGACAAAAAATATCGAAAGCAGCATTGAAAATGCGAAAATATCGTGAAAAACTTAAACTTCCTGAAAATCGAGAAAAATTTTTAGAACATAAAGAAAGACAGAAATTTTGGAATAGAAGGCATTATTTAAGAAAACAGGCCAGATCAAATAAATATAATAGATCTTCAAGAATTTTCAATGATTTTGATAACTTTTTCATTTCGTAGAATTTATAGTTTTACTAGAATGGAATTTGATCGATTAATTGATGAACAAATAAGTCAGTAACTTACCTATCCAGTAATGAATTTTATTCCTACAAATAAAATAATCTATTTAAAATAGATGAACTAGGGAGAAAAAAAAAATTAAATTTAATAATTGCTATTTATTTAATCTTTAAGATTAACTTTCCCGAAAGGCACAAGTCGGATAATCGAGATGAAATCCGGCGTCAAGCCATAGTGAAGCCAGCACCATTCCGGCATAAATGTTATGCCAGCTTGATGCTAGATTCACTCCGGTTCGGTGCCGGATTTCATCTCGATTATCCAATCTGTGCCTTTCGGGTTTCCTTTAAAAGGAATTATCTTTTTAATTATTAAACAAAATAAGAAGTAAAATGTAAATACAATTCTAAATTGACAAATTACATTTTTTGATAGCTTTCAAGTTATATTTTGAAATCCTTATTTGGATATAAAATTTTCTTTCATTTTAAAGAATCAAACAGATTTTTTTTTTTAAATTTAAAAGTTTTAAAACAATTCCTCACAAAAAAAAAAATAAATATTTTTGAATAAATAAATTTACCTAAGGCATTAAAAATACATAATTCTTTAAAATATTCAACGACTACCTATCGTAAACTAAAAATCCTTAATTATTTTATCAATAAATAATATCTATGAAAATTATTAGGGTATATAAGATAAAAATGAAATTTTCAAAACCTTCTCAAAGTATTTTTCAAATAAAAACTAAAAAGTGAGTATTATTAAAAAATAAATTTATGATACTTAAACAATATTCAATACTTTAGTTTTAATTTTTCTATTGAATCATAAATGTTAACTAATTTTTGTAAATCCTCATCAGTACTTCTCTTTTGTCTTTTGATAACAACATTTTCAGTTCCCATCATCATTTGTGTTGCCCACATGGCTTTCTTCATCTTTATGGTTTGTATCACTTGCTGAAATTTGATAGTAATTTAAATGATTAAAACATTATAGACTATGAAAACACTGAAGATACTTACAAGAACAAGTTTTATAAGGAAAACAGCAAAAGTTAAAAAGCAAATACTTAAAAGTGCGCCTTCAGCAGATGGAAAGTCCATTGCACCAGAACTTTGACTGTGATCCAAACCTAAAGTTCTTTTTGACCTTCTCCCTGAAGACTTTTTTGTACTCGCTTGGTTTCCTCTCCAGAGTCTTCTGATTTGTCTATTAATTGTGGTCATTAATTGATCTCGAAAAGTGACCAGCATTTTAATTTTATCTCCAATAGTTTTTGCTGTTCTTATCGCAAATGATTCTTGAATTTTTCTTAAAAACTTAATAAAACTTGTAAAACTGACATCGTTGAAAGGTTTATATTGCTTAGAATTCATCAGTTGAATCATTGTTCGTCGTTGAAGCTTTTGGTTTGAAATTTTCTTTTTATTTGTTTTTGGAGGCAGTGTCGTTGTTGTTGATGTTGATATCTTTTTCACAAAAGGATTAAATTTAGTGGTTTCATCCTCATACTCATAATAATATTCATCATCATAATACACATCCTCCGCATCATTATCAGAAAGTGTCATTCCATCATCATCATTTTCATGGTAATTGACATTTTGATTGTTATTTCCAAATTTCTCATCAGTCATGTTGAATATTTGGTATTTGGTTTTTTCTGGAATTACATTCATTTGCACAGTTTTGTTAAAATATATTACTCGATTTTTATTCTTTTCTGGTGAATGAAGAAGAACTGGTTCCAAAATTTCTTCATTACTTGTTAGATTTGATAAGTTTCCCAGAACATTTAATACGTGTGATGTTACAGTCGTGTGAAAGTATTGTCGTATATACGATTTTCTTGTTGAAATATTGTCCTTAAAAATTGTCGCTTCCGTTGTTGCTGGTAACGAAATCACACTTTTCAAAGTTTCTGATGAAAAAAAAGAATTTTTGGCAGGTTGAGCTAGTTTAAATACGACCCTCGGTACTTGAGTTGTTGGGGAAATGTTTGGCAACTTTACCCACTCTGCACTTATTAATTTCATATAAAATAAAGCCACAAAAAATGTAAACGACATTTTCTTTGAGATGACAAACTTAAAATAAATTTAAAAAATTCTCAGCATTGCAAGTAATACAAAAGAGAAAATAACTCATCAAGCCACATGCATAAAACTCAATTTAAATATTTATTAGATCAAAAAGAATACAAAAATTGTTGTGGTGTGTAACGTAGCGCAAATTTGTTAAGTGGATGAAATTTCTAAATTCATCTAGTTTCCAACATTGCAATTGTACACACATGTTAAGTTATGATATTTTTTCGTTGAAAGGAATTTTTTTAAATAAAATAAAAATTTTAAGTTCATATTTTTAAACATTTTGTTAATAAACTTTAAATTTTGATTAGTCCATTTATGTCTATTTACATGTCAAATTTTTACCTGAAAATGATTTAAAAATCTAAGTATGCAGTATCAAAAAAGTTTGTAAAAGTTTTTATGAACAGAAGAAATGTTCAAAGATTGTTTATTATCACCAGTTAATGTTTACACAATAGATTTAAAATAAATTATTTAGGAATTCAACATTTAAAAGAAAGTTTCCCACTTATGAAACATGTAAAAAAACATTTAAAGAAATTCCAGATTTGAAAAATTTCCAAAACAACAATATGAACAATTTTGATAAACAAATGTAAACGGTTGGAATGTTCAAGATTAATTTGATCTAATCATCAATGCCTTGAGAATCTTTTTCTGACACAATTCTAATTCGTAACTTAAGAGATTCACAGATATTATTAACTTTACCAAAATCAATTAAAAATTATTATTATTTTTAATACAATATTTAAAAAAAATATTAGACTTTTGAAAATAGTATAATGGTTATTTGTGGTTTTTGCTACTTTAAGTTTCGAATCATTATTTAAATAAATAGAAAGTAAAAGTTCTCAAGACTGGTGATGTAATATACACGACATTTTTAAAATTATTACTCATATTATTTTTTTTATTTGGTTAGGCACTTTGAGAGAGAAAAAAGTAATATAAGTGAAATTTCTACTAGAGTTCAAAGATGAAAAGAAATAATGATGAAAAAACTTTTGGACGATATGGAATGAACGATCAGCAATATTTTTATTCCTTCACGAATTTTTCATGTAGGGTTTTCATTAATAAACGACAATAAAATATCAAAATATAACGTTTATCTTCAATGTTATTCTCTATTTTTTTTTTTTTCTTCGTGATTCACTTCTGTCATAAATGGAATAGTGAAGTATATTTTTTGTTTGAGAAAAAAGTGGTTAGTTATAGTAAGGTACTTAATAAAAGTATTGGAATGTTGAGTATTCTTTCATTCTAATTCGTTGTTTTGAGCTTTAGAAGAAACAGTATCTTTTAATTTACCATTTAAGTTATGAGATTAAATACTTATAAAAAGTTAGGCCTTTACGTTACGACACAAATATGAACGAAATGAATTACAAATTGCTTCCATGAAGCGACTTTTGTTATTGCTATCATTTTCGATATTATCGCTTCCATTGTTCGTATTATTTGGTCATGGCTGAGTGGCATTTTGCTCGTCGCGTTCTTCATACCTACTGTCATCAGACTCGTGTGTCAAATACCTTACACCTACTTGGGTTTCCAATTTTCTTAAATCATGCCATGTTACATGATCCTGCAGCCACGGATGCATCAAACTTTTATCTACTGTATAACGTTTCCTTTGTTTCACTTGTAATAAATTATTTATAAGATCAATAGCGGATGATGAAATTTCTTTCCATGGATTTGGAGGATACATAAAAGCGGCATTCTGAATTTGATCATTAATGTCTTCATCTTCATTAAACGGAAATGTTCCAGATAGACTAACGTAAATTATTACACCAACTGACCACATATCCAAAGATCTATTATAACCTTTATTGCGAAGAACTTCAGGTGCTAAATATGCTGTATAAACGGAAA
Organism: Chironomus striatipennis; assembly: GCA_026123125.1. Lineage (NCBI taxonomy): Eukaryota > Metazoa > Arthropoda > Insecta > Diptera > Chironomidae > Chironomus > Chironomus striatipennis. The sequence continues at coordinate 25,719,530 of CM047394.1, read as the reverse complement.
AAGGATGTGATAATTCATTGCTATTAATAATTAAAGTACTTTACTGACCTGGGGTTCCGACTATTGATCGTCGGAATGACTTTTCACCTATAATACGCGAAAAACCGAAATCACATAATTTGATTTGCGGAAACTCGGCATCTGAACTGAGAAGAACATTCTCTCTATTTTTTCAAAAAATAATTAGAAATAAACAAATTTATTGATATAAAACAGACATCATGTGCTTCAAAGTTTATAATTTTCTTACGGTTTCATATCGCAGTGACAGATCTGAAAAGGAGTAAATAAAAAATAATAATAATTAGCTAAATATTATTTAAATGTATAAAGAATTGATACTTACATTACGAGAATGAAGATGTTTAATAGCTACAAGAATTTGTGTGATAAGGAATTTTGTTACACGTTCATTAAGTCGACCAACTGATAAAATCATTTCCAGCATATCTCCTTTCAATTTTTCCATAACAACGAAAATTCGTTCAGGCGTTTCAAACATTCTCTCAAGATTGACAACACCTGGATGTTGAAGGTTTTGTAAAATTGCAACTTCATTCTTAAGCTGTGCTTCTTGTTTTGTTGGAAATCTCAATTTATCAATGACTTTAATAGCAACAGGTCTATGTGTTTTTCTATGAACTCCTCCATAAACTATGCCAAATTGTCCAGATCCTAAGACTTCGTCTGGAAATATTTGGTATAGTTGACTTATATCAGTGATTCTTTCTTCTGGTTCACTTAATTGATCTTTTGATGATGTAGAATTGGTAACTGGTAAAATCGCTTGACGTATTGCTGTTTCCCAACTTTTTGCAAGATATGCTCCAATACCTGAATCTGGTGGAGGTAATGTTAATAATGCTTCATTTTCCTTGAGATTATATAACGGATCTTGTCCAACAAAATAATCGACATTTGCCGTTCTTATTTCAAAGCAGTGCAAAACATCTGTAAATATATTTAGCTACAGAATTAGCATCAATTAAGAAAAGGGAGAATTTTACCTGGCTGCATATTTCGAGCAGTGTCTATAGTCAAAATTTCATTTAGAGGTATTTCTCGATAATACTTGCTTCCTTGATCACACACGAATAATGTAATTGCCTTCGAATCCAATCTCCAATAATGTCTTTTGATAGTTTTGTCTTTATTAGTAAAGTGAACAAGCCAACCCTCTTTAATAGCCTTCCCATCACGTTTTTTAGTATGCTTCACAGACTGCACAATTCGCATTAACGGTATGTTGGCACTTGGAGATGAGGATGCACTGTTTTAATTAGGAAAAAAATCAATTGTTCAATTAAAAAAAAAAGCTCCTTTCTATCAATATTAAAATTATAAATTTACTCTGAATGCCTTGATTGTTCAGAAACAGAATCAAAGTTATCGTCATTAACATCCAATTTGTTGCTTCCATTAATTTTTGCCATTGCATTGATTGAGGATTGTAAGCTGTCACGATTTGTAGCATTAAAATTGCTGTTGAATGTAGCTTCATCAAAATCACTGTCTTCATTTTCCTCTTTATATACTGAATCTCGATCATTCGTAATGCTGCTATTTCCAACGTCATTTGTTACATCTATTTGTAAATTATTTTCACAATCTTTTGGCACAAGCTCAACACATTTTTTATGGACATTATAATGACAGTCATTACACTGTAATCCCTGTTTAAAAAGTCCTCTAAGGAGCTTCTTACAATACTGACAAACTGTTGGTCTGGTGTACGTGTGCACTTGAAAAGTATGAGGAATTTTCATTCTTTGATTTGATACTGACCCACCACGACTTCCATTTGAGGAAGAATTACACAATCTAATGCTAGGAATAAGCTGAAAAAAATTTATCCATAATCAGTTTTTAGCTATTTTTCATTTTTGATGTGGCAAAAGGAGATCTGTGAAATAATTTCTAATCATTTTGATCCCAAAAGAAAAAAAAAAGAAAAAAAGGAACTTCAAGATAAAAAAATTAAAATAAAATTTATTCAAAGAAAACTTTTTCTTTTTTACAATAATTGAATGAAAAAAATTAAGTATGTATATTACTGATAATATAAAGAGATATAGAAATATTATCACAGATCCCACCACCAATAAAATTAGTACTTTACTTTTAAGTAATCTTGAGATTCTTCGTAAATTAATTAAAGATCTTAGAGAATAGATTGGAATATTATTTTTTCTTATGAAAATTGTTAAGTAAATTTAATATTTCATGTATTGAGTAATGTATGCGTTCAACTATCTTTATGAATCAAATGGACGGAATTAGCTACTTTTATTGATTTAAATAATTAACTTAATTACTAATTTCATGCATCAATTGCTGCATTTTTCTTACCAATGAAGATGAAGGAGATTGCTGATCCTCAATATTATTTGAATTGTTGGAACTTCCAGATGGACTTCTGACCTGATTCACACGACTTCTCGTTACGTCAATACGACTACAATTATTTGGTACTTTTACAACACAACGCTTATGATAATTTTGTTGACAACCTTTTGAGATTAAAAAGAATTATTCACAGTAAAATATTAATTCACATATATATTTTTAAAAATATTACCTTCACATTTTAATCCCTGACGAACTAAACCAAAAAGCATTTCTCCACAAAAATCACAAAATGTTGGGGTTTTATAGGAATGTACAACAAGTGCATGGGGCCTTATTAAAGGAATTTCATTATCCAAAGAATTATAAACGACCGCTGTAATGTCATCAAATGTTAGTGAATCACAAATAAAACATTAAAATGTTAAAAAAAGATGGATGAACTTACGATTAGCAGTCAATACAATTTCAACGAGAGTCTCATCAGTTATGTCTGAAGGTGAATTTATCATTTGTAAAATATTATTGGAATTATAGTCATGACGGAAGAGCAGCAAACGATCTGAGAGATGATTGACTCCATGATCTGGCACCTGTAAAGCAAAAATTGAAATTTTAATTATTTTTGACTATTTTCTTTGGATTTATTGGCCATGTCCTTTTGAAAACTTTTCTCGTATGAAAAATCTATAACTTGTTTTACGTCAAAATAAAAAAAAATAATAATAATAATAATTAAGATATCATGCTTTATTTCATTATCAGACAAACGTGTCAATTTTGAAATTCATTGTGTGTCATTCTTTAAGGAAGGATAAATAAAATTTGGACTTAAAGCTTTTCCGCTAGATGTCATCTATATTTGCAAAATAGTAGCGCATGCGGACATTGTCATTAGAAAAATGAAGACTTGGTGAATAACGAATAAAAGTTATTGTCCATTTTTGGGAGTAAAGACAAATTTAAAGCTACCATCATGATTTTAATTCCCCAAAAATGGATTGAAAGGATACAAATATCTCCAAAAAATTTACGATTAGGTGCTATTTTAATTAGCATTTATGAAATCGTAAGTATTGAATTTTCTCGCCATTTTTTTAACCATCACACTCAATATTAATTTAATAATTATTCATTCAAACTTTTATTTTCACAGTTGATTGCTCATGTTGTAATGTTTGTTATGCTTTTGGGATTGATAAATGCTGAGAAGGCACAAAAGCTATTGTTAGAAGACATAGAGGATCAAAAGGAAATGGAAGATTATTACTATTATCCTGCGATCAATAATCGCGGAGAAACTTTAGATATTATTCAGCTTAATTCTGCTACAAAATTGGCATCTGGCACAATTTTTAAACTAATTATTGGAACTGTAATTGCAACAATTTATTTGCTTGTTTGTTTGAGTCTCTTTACGGGCGTACTGAAAAATCGTGCACAGTTGATTGTTCCCTGGATGATATTTGATGTGATTGTTTCATTAGTAATTAATAGCATACTGCTGATTGTTGGTACGAGCATGCTATATGAGCGTTTTGCAATTAGCAATTGGCTTTATTGTGAGTACAATAATTAATAAATTCAACTTTTTTATTCTAATATAATAAAATTTTATTTTCGATTTTCAGGGTCTTTTTGTGCAGTTTATACAGTAGTTGATTTGTGCGTTTGGGTCATAGTATTTCAATACTACAGTATTATAAAGCATATGGCAAAATTACGAGAAGAAGCAATAATTCCTGCTCCAATTGTCACACCCTATCCATATTATCAAGAAAACACCGTTGAAAGTATCAATGGCTTAAAACATACTTTATGCAATGTTGAAAAAGCTAACTTTGCTGCAGCTTAAGTGAAGCACACGAAATTAAAAATTTAGAATTGAAAACTTAAAACAAAAAAAAAAAATGTTTGCTTTTTGAAATAGAAAGCTTGCTTCAAAACCCTTAATATCATTATTTAGTTTGTACAATTGGAAGAAAAAAGAAAAAAAAATTTTAGAAGTTGCTGAAATTTAGAAAGTTGAGAAATATTCTTGCAATAAATTTATGATGAATAAACATCAAAAATATATTTTTCTATTTAACATCAATTAAATTTAGAAGTTTTACAGATTTTACTACAAATAATCGTTATGTGGGATGATAATAAAATTCAATACAAAATTTTTGTGTTAATGACATAAATTGCTAAATATCATTTTCATATTTTATAAAGAACAATTATCATCTATCTTCTCCAACCTTCTCATATTACAAATCGAACTGCAGCATTTAGCAGTATAATATTGAAAAGGAATCGAATTGTAATAAAAAGTATGATTTTGGAATTATTTTGCTTCGATTGATTTATATAGAACTTTAATAAAGAACTCTATTGAAAATTATATTCTCATTCATCACAAGTATGTTAATGATTATGACATACATTGAAATAAATATCACGTAATGGGATATGCGTGAGTGGAAATCATATCTTATCAATGCATATTTATACAAAAAAGCAATGTGTGAAGTAATGAATATTTTGATGAATACATTATCATTCATATTTCTTGAGTAACAAACATATTGATAAAAAGTATTCAGATCAGAAAAATTTAAATATAAAAAAAAAAAATAATTTCTTGTATTTTTCAGAATTTTGGGAACTTGAGAATTTAATCACTTTTTTATTGCTAGCATGTGTTCGAAAAAATTAAATTTAGAACGTAATACCTTAAAAACAAACATTCTTATGATTAAATCGAAATTAAAATGCAATTAAGATATGTTCAGTATAAAAGGTTTATGTTTAATACATCGATTATATTGTATTAGGTAAGGAACAAAAGAAGAATAAAAATTTAGGTATTTTTTGTTTTTTGATCTTAAAAATAATAATAAAAAATATTCAGTAATTATTTTTATGTGAAAATTTTCAATTAAGGAAAAAAATTGTCCACAACAACAAAAATACTAACGGAAAAAATGATTTTCTTCATGAATACCTATTCAGTTCTTCTTTTTTTTTGTGTGAGTATATCACATGGAAAAATATTGATTCAAACATTTTTGCACTTGAACTTCACAAATGTGCCAATTTTCAAGGAGCAAGGAAAATATTTCTTACTAGTGCCAAAAGAATTTTTATTTTATTTCTGTAAATCAATAAATTTTGATAAAATAAACAAAACTTATTAAAACAAAATATATTTTTGAAGCTAAGTAATTTATGGTATTGGCTTAAAAGGCATAAAAACATTTACTTGAAAGCCATGAAAAAGTATTGAACCTTTTTCCTATTTCGTAAAAGATTTTTCCAAACTTTTTCATATTTCAAAAAATATTATGATCCCAAAAATTTTCTTCATCTATTAGATCGTGTGTTTGAAAGAGAGGTTAATATTAATACAACCTTGAAAGAACATAAATGTCATGTATATAATAGACTAAGCATTAAATACGTGCCCTTTTAGAATTCTTATATGCTAATACTCTAAGTGCTCGGGGTAAAGAAAAAGTACCAAAATACATTTTAAAATCTTTTAGGAGCAGTCTACCTTTTTTTTGTATCTTTGAAGTTTAATTTAAAATCTTTTTTAGATAATTTGAATAGATATAAAATAATGCAATGAATTGTAACACAAAAGAATATTTTAAGACATTCTTTCATATTTAAAATTTTTTATGAAACTGAAGAGTGAAATATTGAAGCTAAAAACTTTTTTTTTCATGTTGGCTTTAAATAGCAATAAAAGTCCTTAAAACTAAGCCTTAAGCTATTATTTTGTAAATATTTTGATAACAATGTTCATAAAAATATTTGAGGCATTAAAATCTGCTCCATTGGCATTGCGTTTATTAAAGTTCATCTTAAACATCCGTCAGAGAAACGAAGAACATTTTTGTGATGAGAATTATAATGAATTAGCCACAACCTAATTTGAATAAATTTTTGTCATGAAACAAAATCAATCATTTTGTTATACATCTTCTTTTATGTATCGCGCAGGCAACAAGTTGTGTGAGCCATTCGTACAACAAGTGGCGACTTTTGTGGAAAACATCCATTAAAAGAACTTTTCCCATTGTTTTTATCTACATTTTTATGAGGACGAGTGAGCGATAATGAATGGAGAAAATATTTCCATTTGCATTTTTTTTTTATTATTATTATTTTTTCTTATGACATGAATTTGCTAAGATGAAACCAAAAATATTTACTTACCTTAGAATTAATAAAATCACACGCCAATTCTTTTAATTTGTTCAGTGTCAAAGATCCGATGTTTGTTGTAACGATATCACGCAAACTACCGAATTGAAATAAGAAAGCTACTTCTACACCAGCCATTTCCATTAAATTTAATTAACGCTTTAAATTTGCTCTAAGATGAGATGTGCTTTTATCACTTCTATATCCTTATTTTATTAAAAAGGACATAAAATTAATTTAATTTGAGATTTTTTTAATTTTACTTTATCAGGTAATTTTGTAATGATTTTTTTTCCTTGTTTGTTTCTCTTTGTTGAGATGGTCTAGAAGAAATGGAGATTGGAATTAATTAATGATTAATTTTTATAAAATTTAAATCGATACAAAAATGTGAATTTTAGTTCTCGTCTCATAATAAATCAAAAGGATTTTTCGGAAGAATAAAAATGTTTGATCATATCAAAGATTTACATAAAACCTACTTGTTAGGTCATTTTAGATCTTAAACTAAAATATTTTGAATGAAAAGGGACACGATCCGCCTTAGTCGTTAAAAAAGGCAATAAAGCTGTTTACAATACTTGAGTTGCTGTATATAATTTTATCATTGAATAATGCATTCAAGAACTCTCAAGCTATACTTAAAAATCATACAAAAGAAACTTTTCAATTTTATGAGTTTGTCAATATTGTTATGAACATGCCTTCTAATTGTATATTCTTCTTTCTTAATTCATGTTTTAATAATTATTTTAAAAAAGAAAAAGTATTAAAGTGAACAAGAATGTCTTCAATAATTATTATTGATAAATAAATGTTTGTAATATGAATCAATATTGAAAAGACTTGATAGCTTCATGAATGGTAAACAACAATTATTAAGGTACAAAACATTTAAATTTATGCGAAACAGCATTTACAAAAAGCTCAAACCACCCACACTCCATCCCAAGTCGTCAGCAACGTTTTAAATTTTATTGTTGATAATGTCATAGAGCTCAATCAAAAATGCTGAGTACCTAATCAATTCTTGTCACAATAATCTAATTACCTCATTACAACTTTTTGGAATACTTAATAGGATAATCATCTTATGTAAACATGAATATTTTTAAAATATTGTAACTTCTTGAAGTTTGAAGTACTTGAATACTTTGCAAAAAAAATATTTATTTTATACAAACAATGAAACGTACTCAAACTTTTATAACGATATTATAATTCTAGGATACTAAAAATTACTGCTGTTTATAAAAAAAATTTAGAATTTTGAATTTAAACTACTGAAAATATAATAATTTTAGACCACCCACTCACATCTATTTATATCATACAATCTCATCAGTTCATCTGGGAAATATCTTAATAATTTATATGAAAGTTATGCAGTTGTAATACAACGAACAGAAAATGTGTTAATAACTGATCTATCGAAATACATTATCAATTACAATTGATTTTTCTAAAAAAATTTATGAAAATTTATTTTTTTTTTTTGTTATAATTAATTTCAAAGAAAATTCTAACCAATTCTAATTCTATTAATTAATTAACTTTAAGAGTTTATACACCCTTAAATAAAATACATAGATGAAACACCAGCAATATTGAGCATCAATTAAAACTTGGATTAAAATCAATATATCGCAATTATAGTTTTACGGCTGCAAGCAGTAAACAAATTTTAAAGTTTACAAACTGCATAAACAATTAATTTTAATTTATTGATGACTTTACTTCCAATAAGCTTAAAAGCATATTTATTGATGATCCTAGATAATTTTATTTATTCTTTACTAATAATTCCCATCAAATGATTAGACAATGAGTAGGTAGATTCTATTGATTATCACGACTGAATAGATGTTAGAAATTTTCTATTTACATTCAATATTAAACTTGTACATGTGATTCATACGGCCTTTTATCCATGTGAGTAAAAGTTAGTAATAGTTTGGTTACATGTGAGCATAGAGAGAAAGTTTTCTCTCTTCATTTGCTGCAAGTCAGTCATTCTTAAAGACACAGAAAGAGACTTTTTTCAAAAGAGTAAATACCAAACTGATGAACAAAATCAAAGAATGTAACTTGCTGAGCTCGAGTACCGTTATAAAATCAAACAGCTTTACTTTCTCTCTTTTTATTTTTTATTTGCGTAAATAGTTCAAAATTAAGCACATGAACGATACACGAATATGCTTCATTTTTAAATTTTTATTATTATTAAAATGGGGATATAGCATAGATTTGTACATTTAAACTGATAAACTGCAAAAATCCCATCATTTAAAAAAAAAGTTTTAGAGTATGTAGGTTCATGATCGCAGTTATAACCATGAGTCATTTTAAAAAATTAATATCTACATGTTTTATAAAATAAAATGTAGAAAAATGAAAAACAGTAAAGATTTGCAGAATCAAAAGTTCAATCATGAAAATTTAAAGTTTTTAAAAATCAAAATTTTCTAGAATTCACATTTTAAAATTTAAATAAATTTTAAATTATTTATATTTAGAAAAATATGAATTAAAAAGAATTGAATATGCACCTTAGCTGATCTATTCCAAATATCTCTGAATTTGCAAAATTTACACAAAGCTTTCAAAGTTCACCACTAAATGATTTGTAAGCACTAATGCTTAATTTATTATTTTTTATAGCATATCTAATAATATTTTATAGACATTTCAATATCTATATTATTTAGTTTATTTAACTATATTCACACACTAAACTTAATAAATTATTTTCCCGAGATATCCATTCGTATTCCTCAAAATTCGATAGACAAATGATTATGTTTTTTTCCTTTCTCTTATTTTTCACTGACTGAGTGTAAAAAATGAATTCTCACATTCATCTTCGAATTTTCGAATTGAATTTGAATAATCTGTTGCTATCTGGTCGTGTGTTTTCCTCAAATAACAATGTATATCTATCCACTTTAGAAAAATTACAATCATATTTCAAACTCAAAAAATAAATATTTTTATTGATTCCAAGCCGTCATTCTTAATTTTTCACAATTCATTTCTTTAAATACCTAACAAAAAAAAAAGATCATAATAATAAATTGATTGATTTAGCAGCCATAATGTATGATTTTTAGTATTTATGTTTTTTAAAATTTAATTTCTGCTGCCTTTGATTAAAGCGTTTCATCACATAATACTTTTTAAAGTTCTGTAACAATTGATTAACGTTTAATTTAATTGAAAAAATGAAATCGTAGATAAAATCTGTCATCAAGTCCAGCATTCTTTTACTGAAATGTATCGGGCATTAAGCCCATAGCTTCTAAAAATTGTCCCATTGGTGAGTGCTTAATTCCAATTGATTCAACTGTCGTTGTTAGTTTATTTTTCAAGTTTCTTAATCTCAATGATGAATGAATAAAAACGCCTGCAAATTAATTATTAAAACGATTAATAACTTTGAATAGAATAAAAATATTATTTTAACTTACTACTTATTGGAAGCAAAATTGCGAAAAGAACCAATAAGACCGCATCAAACATGTACAAAAATATGTATGCAATTCCAAGTAATAATCCAAGAACTGCATATTTGTTAACACCTTGAAATTGCTGAACTGAAGGATTTGGATTCGGTCCATAAATAATTAATAAGGCATAAATCACGGCAAATATTGAAGCCATTCCGAGAGCTATTTTAACCGGTTGAAAAAGTCCAATTATGATTAGTTCCAAACATCCCAAAACAAAATAATTGGTTTGATAGTATAACAAATTTTTAACAACTCGATTTCCCCATTTCTCAAAATCACCAAAGTTAGGAAGTTGAAACCTTGCAGATTCTAAAAGAAAGTCATCAAGCGTCCTTAATGGAGCAAATTGAAAATTATTCATTGATGTTGTCATTTTTTTTTTATTATTGATTATTGAAGATTTTAGATTAAATCACGATTCTTTCTTAATTTTTCACACTTTATGTCTACGCGAGTTTTAATCTTTTTTGTTGTTATGCCTATTTATGTGAAAATTACATCACTTTCTTAATTTATTTTATACGAAGTATTTATGAATCATGAATCGCAATTTTTTTTTCTTTGAGTACTTAACTATATATGACGTATCTCACTGATTGACTATTAAACCACAAATAACCAGTAAGCAAGCAATATAAATATGAAAACTTTTTATAAACATCATTTGTGAATGATCCTTCTTCGCAATTGTTTTTAAATTTTAAATTTGAAAAATTCGTTAGCTCTAACATGCTGCTAAAAACTATTTCTTTAAAAAATAAACAATAAAGAAATCAATTTTAGCCTTGATTTATTCACAAAATAAAATATTATACATGATAATAAAATAAATAAGAAAAAAAAAATAATAAAAAAAATAAAATAAATTAACGTATATAGGTCCTTTATCCATTTAGAGAAATATAATATCTGCATGTTTAGCATGCATGCGGTCGGTCAAAATTGCTTATAAAATCATGTTACTAAAAGTTATAAATTGGTGGAATAGCAGATTTATATGATGTGTCATAAGTTTGATCCTTAATGAATTGTCTTAAATTTTCAGGTTTAGGACGTACAGTTGCTAAATTGTTTTCGTATGCATATTCCATAACTTTTTCAGCAATTTCAAGAGAACAAGCTTGAATATTCTCCAATGGAGGATATAATGATCCCTTTTCTAAGTCTTCTTCTGTAACAAGGTCAGAAAGTGCCTAAAAAAGTAATCATAAGTGTTAAAATTTTTCGAATCATACACAATTTTTTTTCTTTTATACCTTTGCGGATATCAAAAATATATCTTCTGGAATCGTTGAGCAGCTACTGGCAATAACACCAAGTGCAACTCCTGGGAATATATAAGAATTATTTCCTTGTCCGGGATAGAAAGTCTTTCCGTTGAAAACAACAGGTGGAAATGGTGAACCAGATGCAAAGACACATTTTCCATTAGAATACATGTACGCTTGTTCAGCAGTACATTCAGCCTTACTGGTAGGATTTGATAAAGCAAAAATTATTGGTCTTGAGTTAAAATCAGCCATTGCTTTTATAATATCAGGTGTAAATGCTCCAGCAATTGCTGCCTGCAAATAATTTGTGTCGTTTGAATTTATAATTGGAAAAATTATTTAAAATGCTACTTACAGCACCAATCAAAACTGTCGGTTTTAATATATTAACAGCTTCAGCTAATGTGTCAACTGGTTGATGAGGATGAGCAAATTTGCTCTTATGATGATTAATACCACCTTTTGGACGATCCTTGACAATCAATCCTTTACTATCAACAAGCCAAACACGTTTTCTTGCTTCTTCTTCACAAATTCCTTCTCGAATCATAGCCATTACACACAGTTCAGCAATACCTTTAAGATAATAATAACAAACAGTGAAAAATACAAATAAATAAATTGACATGTGTTTGAATTCACCTAATGCTGCTTCTCCACTTCCTTGGAATAATATTTTATTATCTGATAATCTTGTTTTAGTGATACGTAGTGAAGCAAGTAAACCTGCAACAGCAACACTAGCTGTGCCTTGAATATCATCATTAAATGTACAATAATGATCTCGATATTTTTCAATCAAACGGAAAGCATTAGAATTTCCAAAATCTTCAAATTGAATTAAACAACTTTGTCCAAATCTTCTAACTGCAGCAGTCATAAATTCTTCTACAAATTCATCATATTCTTGGCCAGTAACTCGTTTTTGCTTAAGTCCAATATACAATGGATCATCAAGTATTGCTTGAGTATTTGTTCCAACATCAAGAGTAATTGGTAAGCATTGATGAGGCTTTATTCCAGCTAAGGCAGTATAAAGAGCTAATTTACCAACAGGAATTCCCATTCCATTAGCACCTAGGTCTCCAAGACCAAGAATACGTTCTCCGTCTGTCACAACAATAGCTCTCACATCATGTTCTGGCCAATTTTTGATAACATCATAAATATGCCCCTTGTCATGAATAGTGATATAAAGTCCTTTTGGATTAGTGTAAATCAACGAATATTTTTGACATGCCAATCCAACTGTAGGAGTGTAAACAAGAGGCATCATATTGCTAATATCCGATGCAAGTACACGATAGAACAAACGCTCATTTCGATCTTGAAGTCCCATCAAGTAAATATATTTGTCCAAATCTGTAGCACATTTTTCCAATAACATATGAGCATGCTTGACTTGCTCTTCTTCATTTCTAAGTGCAGGAGCTAATAGGCCGTGAATTCCTAAAATTTGTCGTTCTTGTCGACTGTATGCTAAACCCTGAAAAAAAAGAATATAATGTTCTATAAAGTGAATGCTATATCAAAGTAATTTTTGCAATGACACAAGTGAAATGAGGAACGAACACCTTACACTAAGTTCAATGTTATACGCATTAATTATCAATCGATTTTGTAAAATAATCAATGCAAAATTTAGAGGTCAAAAAATTTTAAGTTAACAGTTATCATGTTGCGTAGAATGGAGATCTTATGCAAGTATAATCACGTGCAATATATTTATATGTCTTCATACAACTGAGCATCGACCAAACGCCGACCATAGCTCAGTTGAGTTGCTCAGTTTTTTGTACTGAAAATTTGATAGTGTTAGTGAATTTTTCAAAAATTTGAAAAAAAATAACGGCCACTTTTCTCATATGAAGACATATGGGCAATTCTCCAAAACAGTTGAATTTTTGAAAAAGAGCTTTTAAAATCCAACATCAATTATGTGTACAAGAAAAAAATTGTTTTGTGAAACTCTTATTCAATTCAATGTGTTGAATATTAAATTTCAGCTAAAAGCATGCAAACAATTTTGCTTCTTAAAATAAAGTCATTTACACAGGGAAAACTTAACAGAATAAGGAAATATTTTAACTTATTTGATTTTAACATTTAGTATTTTTTCACGGACATGACCAAATTAAAAGCTCAGCATCTACTCGAGGACAAAATTTTTATCAGGAGAATCGATTTTTTACAACAAATTTCCACTAAGTAAGAAAATATTGTTATTTATATTGATAGAAAAATTCATTATCTATCGTTTGGTATATATTTCATAAATCAATTAGTACTCTTTAATAGTTAAATTTGAATTCTTCGTATAAAAATTCCATTTTTTGTCCTCGAGATATTCACCGAAGAATTGAAATATTTCCTTAATTAAAGGATATTATTCAATTTTAGTGATGCAGAATTGTAGAAATCAAAAAACTACACCAGTAATATCCTTTCTTTAAGACCTTCCAAAGGAAAAAATAATAGAAAATTTCATTTTTGTGTGAGATTTTTGAAAAAAATTGTCTGGAGAATTGCCCATATATAAATATTGATCACGTGTTTAAAAAAAAAGTTGAATGGAAATGGTAAAATGCGAAAAGAAAGAAGAAAAGAAAAAATTGCAAGCATAAAGCCATTAAAAACCTGTTTCAGTTACGTCACTTCTTCATATTTTTTAATTTTACTTTCAAACAAAACACCTTTACATAAAACAAAATATGATTCAAAGAATTAGGTATTTGTGTCATTGGTAAAGCGTATGTGGAACAAAAAGTGAAAGTAAAGTATGCTGTAATTTTAATACTCATTTAACAGCAAGCAATTTATCTTGTAAATAAAATTCTTGATTCCGTAAGGACTGTTTTATTTTTTATTTCAAAAACTTTTACACGTCTTTATGTTTTTGTTCGAGTTTATTGATTGATCATTTTTGATCATGATTGCTATGATCATTCTATTTTACATCTCCCTTCTCTTATGAAGCTCCCAACCTTTGAACTGGTTTCGGGATTCTCGATGACCGACGGAGCAGTGGTTGGTTCGATATGTTTTGCATAGATGTTGATGGTTGTTGAGATATGGAAGATGTGATATTTGCGTTTGAATTCAGAGGTAGATCATGCAGTGACTCTTCCGCAAAATAATTGTCTAAATTTATCCTGTACTGCTCTGAGTTAATGCATTTCTGATGATTAATTTGATTGGATACTGACTTATCAACTCGCAAAAATTTTGAGTTACGTCTAAGAATTCTATTATTATCCATACAAACTTCATACGATCTAGGCTCTGAACATTTATTTACAATGAGTCCTTTGGACCAAGTGTTGTTAGGCAATTGAACCCAAACTTTCTGATTTAAATCAAAATCTTCTCGCTCATAAGCATTGCGATTATAATAAAACTTAGTTTTCTGCTGTTTCCTATCGAACTTTTCACCTAAATTGTGATTTATCTTGGGTTTCAATAAACTATCCTTCATGATAATTTTTGTTCTCATTCTCCTGTTATTTAATAATTGACTTGGAGACAAGTCAATATCAGCTAATGGAGTATTGTTATAATTATAAATAGCTACCAATACTCTATTAAAATCAATGCACTTCTTCATCATATTCTTAACTATTCCTACAGCCTTTTCTGCAAGACCATTAGATTGTGCATAATGTGGACTAGAAGTTACAATATTAATATCCCATTCTTGGGCAAAACTCCTACACTCAAAAGAATTAAACGGCATATTATCTGCAATTATTGTTTTTGGAAAGCCATGTTCAGTAAAAATCTCAATAAATTTAGAAATGACTGTGCTCGAATTCTTCGAACTTAAATATTTACATGAGATCCACTTTGAGAAGTAATCCATGACAACGAGATAATTCTTTCCATTGAACTCCAGGATATCGCATCCTACTTTTTCAAATGATCTAAGAGGAATCTCGTGTTGAATTATTGGTTCCTTCTTATTTGATCTCTGAAACTTGTTGCATTCTTCGCAACTATTAATCAAGTTTTCAATACTAACGTTAAGTGATGGCCAATAAACTGATTCTTTGGCAAAACGCAATGTCTTTGTAATTCCCATATGACCTTCATGAAGATCAACAAGAACTTTTTCTCTTAATGATTTGGGAATTATTATTCTGTCCTGATAGTAAACCAAATCATCAGAAACGTAAATCTCATTGCGCATTTTAAAATAAAATTTTACTTCATCCGCAACTTTCGATTTATCTGAAGGCCAACCTTCAGCAAAGTATTTTTCAACAAAGAACATTCACTATCTTTATCTGTCTCATCTTGATAAACTTTTAATTTATCATCACTAATATTAACGGAATGAACCATTTGCTTCATGAAATTTTCCTCAAAATTATTTGAAGTTTTTCCTGAGACATAACGAGATAAATAATCTGCTACTGGAATGCTTTTACCTGATTTATACTTTAACTCTATATCATATTTATGCAATTTCAATCTAATGCGCTGTAGACGCTTAGAGCCTATTTTGCTAATGTCCTTATTAATAATGCTTTCTAAAGGACGATGGTCAGATATTACGGTTACTTTTCTTCCATAAATATAATTGTGAAACTTTTTACATGCAAAGAAAACTGCCAAAAATTCTTTTTCAATCTGACCATAATCCTTTTCTGTATCTGATAAACATCGTGAAGCAAAACTAATAATTTTATCTCCTTGCTTTAAACATGCACCTAAACCGTATGACGAAGCATCGGTTTCTAAAATTATTGGCATGTTTTCATCGAAAGTTGTGCATGCAGTAATATTTTTAATTACATCTTTAATATTGTCAAATTCAGCTTGATGATTTTCAAGCCACAAAAATTCGCTATCTTTTTTAACAAATTACGAATATTTACAGTTAATGAAGGTAAATTCGGAATGAAATCTCTAATATAATTAACTACTCCTAAAAACTTTTGTACATCTTCTATATTTTTAGGATTTGGAATTTTATCAATTGCTGAAATTCTTTCTGGGTCAACTTGAACTGAATTCATCGAAAAAATGTGACCAAAAATTTCACTGAACTTTGTGTGAACTGTAATTTCTTTTCATTAAATTTCACACCTTTGGCTAATGCCCTAACCATTAATTTTCCTAAATTTTCATCATGCTCTTTAAGCGTTTTGCCTGTTACTATAATATCATCTATATAAAACTTTACACCAGGCAAATCACCAAAATTATCTGTCATGTATTTTTGAAAAATCTCTGAAGCTATATTTATACCAAATGGCAATCTATTGAATTGCCATAAACCAAAAAGGAGAACTGAAAGTGCATAATTTTTTAGATTCTTCATCCAATTCTATATGCCAAAACCCATCCTTTAAGTCTAAAACAGAAAAATATTTGGAATCTTTCAAATCCTGCTTTAATTCTTCAAGTGAAGGTATGGGAAAATGAAATTTGTTTAATGACTGATTTAAATGTTTAGGATCAATACAAATTCTAATCTTGTCTCCTTTTTCAACTACAACAATACTATTAATCCATTCACGTTGCTCATGCACCCGAGAAATAATTCCCAACGCTTCCATTTCATTCAATTTATTACGAAGTTTATTCTTCAATTTAAATGGAATACGACGGTTCTGATTTGCAACCGGAATGGCATTTTCTTTAAGTTTTAATTTCAGAGGTTTTTCAAATTTTCCTAAACCTGTGAATGCTTTTTATAATAATCTGTAAACTTATCCTTTTGCTTTTCAGAGCATAATAATTGATTCAACTGTAATGAATCTAAACGAGATATAAGTTTCAGATTGATGCATGATTCAAGGCCTAATAAAGGTTCTGTTTTTTACCGATAATTACAAATTCTTCTAGAAAAATATTATTATTCATTTTAATTGGAATTACTGTCTTTCCTACAGGGTGATTTACTTCACCAAAATAACTTTTTAACAATATGTTACTCTTCTCTATTTTAAACTTCTTTCCTAAACTTTTGAATATATCAACACTAATAGTATTAACCTGAGAGCCTGTATCCAATTTAAAATTAACCATCTTATCGTGCACAAGTAATTTTTTATACCAAATATTTTTGCCATCCCTATTCAACATATCACAATTAATTGTCTTTGCAGACTTACTGTTCACGCGTTCATCAACTGCAATGACCTTCTCCTTCTTCTTTGCGCCTATCAAACTCTCGTCTTCATAGTTTCTTATAACTTGCGAAGTCTTTACGCTCGAAGTTGTCGTTTGCTTGTGATGTATGAAGTCCGATTTCTGACTCACTGAAGCTTTGTCTGCTGACAATTCTCTTAATTGTTGCTGATTATGATGAAAAACCTTTATCTTGCTAATAACAGCATGCAATGACTTTTCTTCAGATAAGATAATTTTCTCTCTCAGATTTTGGTTTTTCAGACCAAACAGAATTTGATCACGAATAGCTTCTTCTTTAAAATTATTGAATTCACAATCCTCAGCTTGCGTTTGAACACTGTTGATGAATTTCTCAACTGATTCACCTTCTTTCTGAACGCGATTGCGTAACTTCAAACGCTCAATGAAGAAATTTGTTTTCGGTGAAAAATAATTTTGTAGAGCTTCTAAAACTTTCTCCAAACTCTGCTTCTCAGCTTCTGTTAGCAATAAATTGTTGATGATATTCACAGATTCATAACCCATTAGAAGTTTTAAATAATTTAATTTGATTCGAAATCAAATTCCCTTAGGGAGCGTAGGTTCGAATCCTGACGACTGCGCCATGTTTTATTTTTTATTTCAAAAACTTTTACACGTCTTTATGTTTTTGTTCGAGTTTATTGATTGATCATTTTTGATCATGATTGCTATGATCATTCTATTTTACAAGGACAATGTACAATACAAAAAAAAAAAAAAAAAATAGACAGATAGAAAAACTCTTTGTTTAGAATTGTTATCTGTTATTAATTGATAACATATCATGCTGTGACTGTTTACGTACGTTATATCCCCATTCAAATAAACACATTTGTTTGTTAATCTATTGAAAACAAACTAACGAGCTGAGGCTACTACATGGAATTTTATTTTTAATTAAGCATTAAGTTATTTCATAAAATCGTGTAGGTATATAGATCATCAAAATTTGCAAACTGTTGGAGAATGCGAAATATGTTACATAAAGCTAATAACATTATTGACATTGAGCTAACATTGATATATCTGTCGAATGCTGAATGTGACATGGCACGTCCAGCAAGTGCAATTTTTCAGACTAAATTTGGTAGAAAAAGCCATACCTTGTGACCTAAATACAATGAATTGTAATTTGAGCCACTTAATGGCGATAAAGGAAGTTAAATCTCAATTTCAAATCTCTATCATTTCGGTAAGTACAGCTAAATTATTGAGTGGCAATAAATATGTTTTATCACAAATCGATACTTGAAGGTATAAGCACGCACATCGGATGAGGTATAATTGACCTTCAAAATTGAAAGGGAATTTACAGACATATGTTTACGTCACCAAAATCTAACTCATTATTTACAATTTGTACTCATCTTTTGAACGTTAGATTAAAGAACAATCTACCGACTTGCGCAGGTCAAAAAAGTTAATCATCTAATGTGTCATTTCAAAACAATTCTGATTCGTACATATTTAGTTGCTTATCAGTAAAATTCATTAATTAATTTTTTATCATATAGTTCGTATCACTGTTCTAGAGAATAGTCAAGTACTTGAATGATACTGCATAAACAGACGACAATTGATTACTCTTTTGTAGCACTTGTGCGTTTAAAGTGGTTTCTATTTTCAGTTACACGATTAATATTGTGCTTCTTTCAATGTCAAAAATAATTCTAAATTTAAAAATAATATTAATAATTATTACGGAAAAGCAGGGAACAAAAGCATACCAATATTTACGAAATATGAGGATTTCTAAATTTATATTTCGAGGCAGTTGATACTGCATTTTCATCAAAAGAAAAATGTGTATATGCATTTCTCTTTGAAGTTCAAGGACGCGAAGCTAAATATTGTGAGAATCGTGAGAACTATCGTCGCGCGCATGATCGCTCTCTTTTTTTTCGTTATTATCAAAAATACTTTCACTATCACTGAAAATCGTATGACTCAATATTTGAGATAGCAAACAAAAAGGAAATTTCCAATGATCCAGATAAATTAAAATATTTTATCCTACAGTTTAATCGTTTTAAATTGAAATCGCGATTTTCTGTTGCCATGTGAACAAAAGTTATTAGCTGTCATAAAGACGTCCTCATTTCGTAATTCTGGATTGTATTGCACTTTCATATATTTTAAATCAATAATTTTCACTTGAACTATGTACTCACCTTATTAAAGCGTCCATTTCTAATACGTTGTATACCATAGCCAGTTATCTCACTTTCTGATTCAACTGGCCACTGACCGAGTCTATCTCTTGTTTCACACATTACTTCCGATTTTTGATTCTTTAACTCTGCTGACGAAAGAACTTGGATTTTCTCAACAACTGATGTGTTTTGTCCAACAGTCTGATTCTGACTGAGAAAATTTTCATTCGTTTGTGTTTTATATTTGAAGCGCTCACTATTTCTCATTACATCGTGATTTTCATTTTCATTTTCCGTAGCGACTCTGAAAGGTTTATTGTTCAAGTTTAAATTCATGCTACAATACCTCACATATGACTTTAGTGGTTGATGAAAATTAATTTTCGATAACATTGTGGTTTGAACTCGTCAGAAAGATATCAAATTATTTCAAGTGTGACAATATGAAATGCGATAAGCACTATTTATTAAAAATTTTTAGCTATTTGTCTCTTAGTAATTTAAGAAGAAAAAAAAAAAGACAAATTTGCTTGAAGGTGTTTACTCGACCAGTTTACAATTGAAAGTAAGTCTTAAGTAATAATAATAATAAAGTTATCGACAGTCTGTTTTATTTCTTTGTTTCCACATTCTTCTGTGTATACAGTCGATAAGGGTCGAGTTGTTTAAGTGCGTTGAGATAAAGACCTTTCTCAGGTCCAAATATGGAAAAATCGTTAAGAAAGTTTTAACAAGTATAGTGCGTAATAAGTCATGCTTCAGCTTATAAGATTAAGTTAACACGTGAAGAAGATAGTAATTAAAGGAAAGAAAATAACGAAATTATTTATTTTAAACTCATCAAGAATAGTAGTATGAACCAAAACATCATATGTTTCCTAATTGAACTAACAAAGAGAGTAAATAAGTTAACTTCTCTCGTATTTTTCTACATATGACCAAGATATATAGATGTGTTCATACAAAGTATACTCGACCATACTTGACCATACGCTTTTTTTCTGTTTGTAAACAAACAAATGAAAAAATTTTGTGAAAAAAATTTCTAAATTAAATTTTGATTTTTGATTCAAATTTGTTCACTGGATCTCATTTTTGTGTTTACAATGGCATCTTTTTATTGTTAATTATCATTTCTAATGCTTCTTGAGCACGAAAACAAAATGAAAAATCTAAAAATTTGAGAAACAAAATTTTAAATTTTTTTTTCACTGTGTTAGTGTTTACAAAAAATTTGAAAATTTCAAATTTTTATCCGTTAAAAACGGTAACATTTCTGAATGAACACATCTGTATATCTTGCATATGACTAAAGTCTTTTGTGTTAATCATTTGATGAATGATTTGCAAAATATTTGGGAAATCTTACTTGTATCCATTTTGCAGCTTTTGGGAATTTCCATTTACATGGGTTGACAACATGTTCACAATTTTATTTTTAATATATTTATATCCAGAAACAATTGACGAAATAAAGGTTTAAGTTCAACGATTATAAAAACTTCCGCAATTCACGAAAGAAATATCAAAGCAGAATAAGTAATTTGTATTTAAAAAAAAAACTAACAGCTGATTCCAACTGAAGTGTTTCCTAACGACTGAGCTAAGAAAGTGATTTTTGATTTAAAATATAGTTGTAAATTTTTTTAGAACTGTGATCGCGAATATTTTGTTTTTGTCTTTTTTTAGGCTTAAATGGCAATACACATGCAAAATACAAATTAAGACATTATTTCCTCAATCAAAAGCGCATCTGTCTACCGTAAGCAGTCGTGAGTGTAATATTTATACAATTTTCGCTCTTCGCGTATATAAAATATTATTAACATTTTTCGTGACGTCACATTTCATACAGTAAACTTGTTTCCAGCTGTTGAAAATGTTTGTGTTTCGGGGGTCAGTACTTATGTAAATGTATTAAGTTTACAAGAATATTGGTTTATTTCATGATTTTTTTTTTTTTTTAATATTTCAAAAAAGTACTGAATTAACACGTATTTTTTTGTATGATTATCTAGACAGATCATATAAATAGAATTCTATTAGCTTTTCGATGTTAACCAGTTTATTTATTACCTTTTAATTTTATCAACTAATTATAGACATCAAGGTCTACCACACTAAATAGAATTTTTTACATTTTTGTTATTGCTCAATTAAAAACTTCTGCTTTTTTATCAATTATTTAAAATACCCAAAACATTTCTTACCTTCTTTTATGGCGACACACTGAAACCGCATTTCCCATTTTTAATCTGATCTACGAAAAAAAAATCTCAAATTTCTTTTATTCTTCTTCTTTGATTGCTAACATTAAAAAATTTCACTATCAAATTAATTTTACAATCATTGCAGGAATTTTTTTCTTTTCACATTATTCATGTTTATATAAGTACCTGCATTTATGACAAATATAAAATTAAGAAGTCAATTCAAAAAAAATTCTACCTAATATTTTTTTATGAGAATGTCCTTCAATGGATTAAATATACATACTTGATTCCAATTAGACAATTATTCTTATAATAAAGGCACTGTACACAAAAAAACAGTAGTAATATTTTTTAATTAGGACTGATAATGTTAATGCGTCAGGTAATCGACAAATCTGAAAATCGATTGAAATAAAGTAAAACGCGTTTTATCTTTAACGAATACAGTAAACTATCTGGTTTGCTCGGAGCTTCATTACTAGTTAGTGCTTTATTTCCTTTTTAATTTTTGATGAAACTATTACAATTATATTATGTTACAAAAAGAATCATTAAAACATATACGAGCATAAAAAAATGCAATTTTAGAGCAAACTGTTGCAATAATACTCACGAACACTTGAATTTTTCAGAATTGTGTAAAATATCTCTGGGGCCGTTCACAAAGTACGTTACGCAAAAAAATGACTTTTTAGACCCCCCTCCCCCCCTCATTACGCTTTTTGTATAAATATTCTTTTGTTTTGTTTAATCTGTTACAAATTCTTAGACCCCCCCTCCCCCCTAAAAAGCGAACGTACTAAGTGAACGGCCCCTCTACAGTTTACTGATTTTTGTGCGTATAATTTAAGCCGTCTTTGTATTTGAAAAATATCATTGAACAAATAAGTTTTTTAATAGCCGATTTCATACCAATAATGGACATATTTCAATGATTCTTAATTGTCACTGGAAGAAAGTGACAAAAATTTCGTAATCGAAATTTAAAGCTAATTTTACATTTATTTTATTAAAATCGTCATTAAGAAATGTAACGCGATTTTCATATTTGAATTTAAGTTAAAATCACAAAAATTATAATGAAATTGTTAACTTTTCGCTTTAACGATCTTCTGGAATTTAAAAAGTAACGAATTTCTAAACTTTAAATTATTATTGCTAAATTATAGCAAATTTATAGCATTTTTATAGCAAATGTTCTAACGGTCGTCTAAAATTTGAATTTTATAGCAAATTTTATATTTTCATCCCCTTTTTTTATAAATTTCATTTAACCTAAAATTTTGAACGGGAAAAAAGGAGGAAATTTAAAGTAAGATAAAAAATTATTAAATATTAATTAAAATTAATGAATTATATAACAATTTCAGCAAATCTCAAATAAAAAGAAAAGTTTTAAGGGAAAATTCGAATCCGATCGAATTTTAAGCGAAACATTCTTTTTAATTTTTGTTTATTCATCTTTCCCGTGACAAAAGTTTGTTTAAATTTCTTTTGTTTAAATTTCTATTTGTTGGAATTGGGATCATCCAGGAAGGATTTAAGCATCAAAGAGAAGATTTGAATCTGGAAGAATCAAGAATTGGACTCGAAAAGCTGGAATTGGTTGCTGAAGACTGAACAGGTGAAATCAACGTGAGTTACGAGAGATCCACGAGGCAAATTGGGCAAGTGTGGTCTAGAGAACTTGAGACGGTTTTGCACGAAGATTTAGATCAGCAGTCAGGATTCACATCAAGGGGTGAGCTAGTTATCGGATATTTTATTGTTTATTCGCTTTAAATTTGAGAATTTAAAGCATAAAAGTGCAAACTCATTTTACTGGAAGTGGTTTAGTGCAAAAACGTGCACTAACACATTATTTTAAGCTATATTGCTTGTGTTAAATCGATTGTGGTTCGTTAATCTCGAGAGATTAATAGCAATCGTATCCAGTTATAGTTCAGACATCCGAGTCGGCTATAACTGCTTAATTACATTTTCTTTTGTATCTTTGGTGAATATAATTTAGGGTTCATTCAAAAGAACAAATCAATTCAATTAAATGGAACATTCAAAGGACGGATCATTAGATCCACAATGGCTGCAAGAAAAGTCAAAGTCGGATGAATTATTTTCAAGAATTAGAGCATATTTTTTGCCTGGATCAAAGATCAAACCTGATGTACAATGTCATGCAAGAGTTTGTGTGATGCCAACAAAAACAGCAGTAGCCATTAATGAGAAAACGGCTAAGGAAGAATACAATCCGATGATGCTGTGTTATTTTTGCGACAGGACTTTCCACACTGGATGTTATAATTTAGACGCTTCTTTGATCAAAGAAGAAAAGGTCCCTTGGAGATGTGGCGATTGTATTTGTAATGTCAAAAATACAGTGGCTGATAAGTTTTATAAAGTCAGCAAAGGATACAAAATGTCAATGAAAGATAGGAGAGCCAAGTATTTAAGAGATACAGTAATTCCTGAGGCTAATGACTATGCAACCGATGATGAATACGATCAAGCTGACAAACAATCATTCAAACGCAGGGCATTACAAGTTGCTTCATTTGATGACTCATCGTTGAATCTTTCATCGCTAGATGAAGCGAGTGAGATTGAGATTTTACAACATTCAGTCATGAGAGCCAAGACAGATGAGATTCGTGCACGTGAAACCAATAAACGTGTATTGGCATCGTTACAAGCTGAGCAATTGAAATCGAAAGAAGCTGCGAGTGAAATCGAGTTTTTGCGCAAGCAAGTTGAAGCTTTAAGTAGGCCGAAGAGAACGACTGATCAATTTGCGGATCCAGAAGAGGATCCAGCAGCAAGTTCAACGCGAAATCATTCGGCTAATGAAGTCTTAACCAATCAATATACTTCAAAGAAAACAACAGCACCAATTGAAGAGAATAATTATCGATACGCGCCTCCGCCGCCTCCACCACGAGCAAATGCTAGTTCAAATGCATATGGACATAATAACAGGAATTCGAATGGACAATCAAATAATAATTCGAACCGTGAAGGAAATATTGGCGATAATCCGAGTGATAATAGGAATGCTAATAATGATCGTGGCACATCCAGCACATATTCTAGTGCAAGGAACGATGATGACAATGTTGCACATTTGTTGGCTCGCCTTACGTTTTCACAAGAGCGAGATGAAGAACGGAAGTTATTGGCGATGCGAAGAAAGGCAGTTCCAAAGATAATTGATTTTCATGGAGATTCCAATAAATGGTTGGCATTTAAGCAAGACGTAGAACGTTACCGTGTGAACTGTCAATTTGATGATGAGACAATTAAATTGTATTTACGTGGTGCATTGAAAGGAGAAGCATTTCAATTAGTCAAAGATTTGTTTGATCGAGAGACATTGGATCACATAATGGAAGTACTTAAATTGGCTTATGGAGACGAAACGATGCTGATTAGGAAAAGAAGTGAGGAGTTGAGAAAAATTAAGATTGACTCTCATTTGTATCGTAGTGAGGTAGTGAAACTACAGGCTGCCATTCAAAGTTATTTCGCTGCATGCAATTATTCTGGACTTGGATATTTAAATTCAAATGAATTAGGAGAATCAGTTTTCGCACAATTTGGCCCGGAGGATAGACAAAGATGTAAAGAATATTGTCGTACGCCGAATACAGGAACAATAGTCATTAGTATACAAAAGGTATATGACTATTTGTTGAGTCGATTGCCGTTGTTGGATGATATTCCAATAAAAAGTAAAGTTGAGAAATCAGATAAAAGAACCTTTCAACTCAATTTTGTAGCAAGTCCATCACAACAATCTAACGATAAAGAAGCTTATAAGTTTGAACTGAGAGATAAGCAGACTGCAATTTATATAGGATATGACATGACAAAAGTCAATGCGATAGCCAAGAAATGTGAAGTCTGCGGAAGAGCGGGACACTTTTCATTTCAATGCAACTTATACAAGGCTATGAGTGAAGCCGATAGAATGAAGGCGATTAAGGAGAAGAATTTATGTAGGAGCTGTTTGATTACTACAGCACATAAAGCAGCAAACTGTGATATTAAGACTGGATGTGGAATTAAAGTAACAAAGTCATCCAGATGTTGTCTTAAGCATCACATCACTATCCACAATGCAGTATTGAGTCAGTTGAGGAACTCATCAAGCAAAAGGATCCGACAAGACTCAGAAGAGAGTTCTTTGTCAACTGATACTGGCAGTAATGAAGATCCAGAAGATAATTCAGCAGATTTGGGAAATACTGAGGAATCTGTTGTAGAAGTAGCAAATTTAGGTTTTCATGCAGTTGATCCAGTCGAGGAAATTCGGCAGTATGAAGTGGTTCCATTAGTCGGAAATATACACAATTTAAATGACAAGAAAGGAACAGTGAAAATCTTCAAAGTGAATTTCATAGGTCCAAATGGAATGGTCACTGAGTACGCAATTGGTGATAGTGGAAGTGAAGTAACATTGGTGCGAGAAGATCTACGACAAGCATTAGGGATAAACGGAGTCAATAAACCGCTCTGTCTTCAATGGTCTGATAAGACGAAAAGGACCACGAATGCTGTGAAATTGGATCTAATTATTCAAGGCGTGAATGATGGATGTCAAAGGCATACATTAAAGGACTGTTTTTCGGTTAGTTGTTTGAATTTACCACCGAGGTCTTTGAATATGGAAATGTTGAGTAAATTATATCCACATTTGAGAGAAGCAGAATTCGAAAGTTACAGCAATATCAAACCTGTAATGCTCATTGGATCTCCGCATGCACATTTAATAGAAGGAAATGGTAAATTATTGGAATCAGGAGATAAAGCACCAGTTGGATTATCAACTAAGCTTGGATGGACAGTCTATGGTGGATCATCGTCATTGAAAAGCCCAAAATCAAATCAAATTGAATGCACAGTTTTCAATTTGAGTAACAAATCTGTTGAGTTAGAAGAAACTCAACAGAATATTATACAAATTAATCTAAACCCACTAAAGAAACCAGAATCACATGACATTTGCACATTTAAATCCGATTCTAGTTCAAAACCCTTTCAGACATATGATGCGAAACAAAATGAAGCACATATGCACTTTAATCCTAACTCCGATCGTTCTGCTCTTATATTTCATACAGGTCAATGTCAATTAAGTGGAACTGGAAGTTATTGGTGGCAAATCATGCGTATCAAGCATGCACTGGATCCAGGAATTGGACATTATCGTATATCATTTCCAAACGCACAACCAATGATCAGAATGAATTTGATGGATGATTTTGTCTCGTCTGGGGAGATTTTGTCACTGGAAGAAAGTGACAAAAATTTCGTAATCGAAATTTAAAGCTAATTTTACATTTATTTTATTAAAATCGTCATTAAGAAATGTAACGCGATTTTCATATTTGAATTTAAGTTAAAATCACAAAAATTATAATGAAATTGTTAACTTTTCGCTTTAACGATCTTCTGGAATTTAAAAAGTAACGAATTTCTAAACTTTAAATTATTATTGCTAAATTATAGCAAATTTATAGCATTTTTATAGCAAATGTTCTAACGGTCGTCTAAAATTTGAATTTTATAGCAAATTTTATATTTTCATCCCCTTTTTTTATAAATTTCATTTAACCTAAAATTTTGAACGGGAAAAAAGGAGGAAATTTAAAGTAAGATAAAAAATTATTAAATATTAATTAAAATTAATGAATTATATAACAATTTCAGCAAATCTCAAATAAAAAGAAAAGTTTTAAGGGAAAATTCGAATCCGATCGAATTTTAAGCGAAACATTCTTTTTAATTTTTGTTTATTCATCTTTCCCGTGACATTAATTATACTGTTTGCTTGGCAACAGCTATGACGTTGTTCTAAACCATAACAAAACTTTGTGTGTTTTTTAGCTGACATTTTTCATTTGCTTTTTAATCCTTCGCCTCTTTTCCTAGAAAAATAAAATTTTATGATAAATTGTCTACTATCTGAAATGCAAACATTCATTTATCAAGAAAATGATCTTAATTCTTAAAGATAATTTTCTTATTTTCTTTTGGTTTGACTTTCGATCTCATGTAATTGGTGGGGGTGAGACAACGAATATAAATTTAAAACATCTTCTTTTTTTTTTTACGGTAAAAAATAAAATAATGTAAAAATGTAAGCTGTTCTCAATTTAAACGGTTTCAATTTCATCGATCAATCAAGAAACTTCAACAAAAAGGAAAACGAGTTTGAACACAAAAATGAGATTTTTTGAGCGCATTCGTTTCTATGTTTTTGATAGGTTGTGTGTTATTCTAATCTACGTATGAACTCTAAAATAGTAAAAAAATTTAAGGCTTCGTTCACTTATTGCATTGCGTCCAATTTTTATGAACAGGAAGGGGGGGGAGGGGGGGTAAAGAATTTTGTAATAGGTCGAAAAAAAAAAAATCATACGAAAAGTTTAATGCATATATAGATGTGTTCATACAAAAATGTTACCGTTTTTAACGGCTAAAAATTTGAAAATTTGAAAGTTTTTGTAAACACTAACACAACGAAAGAAATTTGAAAATTTTGTTTTCCATTTTTTTTGACTTTTCATTAAGTTCTCGTAGTTCAAAAGCATTAGAAATGATATTTACATGATATTAATGTAATTATAGCCACATAAATGAGATCCAGTGAACAAATTTGAGTTAAAATTCGAAATTTAATTTTCAATTTTTTTTATATAAATTTTTTTCATTTGTTTGTTTACAAACAGAAAAAAAAAGCGTATGGTCGAGTATAGTTTGTATGAACACATCTGTATATCTTGGTTTAATGGAGGAGAAAGAGAGAGTGGAAATCTAAAAATTACAAAAGTCCTCGTGTTTTATATCGAGGGACTTCAGCGCATTTTTGACGCAGCGATTAGCAATTGATTAAATAGAAAAGAATGTCGAGTTTTAAAACTCTATTGCTGTTTCTTTAGTCATAATTCATTTCAATAATAAGTTTAAAACTAAAGATCAAAACTCCTTTAAATTGATTTTTATAATGTTCAATGCAAAAAATAGCTTTACGATTTAACGGTTTTTTGAAATTCAAAATTTTCCGTTAGCAAAAAATTCAAATTTCTGAACACATCCATTATTTTTCAAATTTCTAAACACATTTGTTTTGTATGAAAAAATTAAATGTTAATTAATTAAGGTGTATAAAAGAAAAAAATTTAATCCGAAATAACGGTCAAAAAAATTTCAAATTTTTTAACGGTTAGAAAAAATTCAAACTTATCATCAGCATAGCTTTGCCCTGCATTGTTTACATATTTTTTTTGAAATATAAAATCGATGAATTAAGCTATTTAATGAGTGTTTTTTGACTTTTCAATAAAAACGGCGGGAATAAAAACATTCAATGAAGCTATTAAAACAATTCCGAGCTTCCTACGAAGTCTAGATCAAGAGATAATTGGGACCCGAACGACCGAACGACCGAACGACCGAACGACCGAACGACCGAACGACCGAACGACCGATCAAAGTGCATGATTGAGCTTCCTTTTTGAAAACAAGTTTTCAAAAATGCGCTAAAAAGTCGTTTTTTTTGTGTAACGTACTAAATAAACGGCCCCAAACAATTAATAAGTACTTAAAGTAATTTAGTAAAAAAAGATTTAAGAAAATTTGGACAAAATGAAAGCATCGAGATATTAAAACACTTTTAAGAGAATTTCAAAAGCAAGAACTTCTTATTATTTCTCATGTTATATAGGTTTGTGATCGATTTTTTGAGGATAAATAATGAAAAGGGAAAATGTAGCACAAAAATTTCATGTACACGGTTAATATTTATTTGATGAATGACGTCGAAATAAAACAACAAAATGCACTCAAGAAGTTTGTATAAAATTCATGATTTTTTTAACTTTGCTAGCTGTTTCCGTGTGATATCAAACTACTTTTGTATTAGATCCAATAATCCTTTATTAAAGAACCAAACAATAAGCAGAATAAATTTCCAAAAGAATTCTAAAATAAATTATTCAGTCATACTTTTTTTACCAAAAATTAATCAATAAAACATGTGGAATTAACACAAACATGCATGAAACGCGAAAAAGGATAAAAGTAAAAAGCATAATAACAATGTTTTCGAATACATTAAGCTAGGTTCGAAGCGAACATTACTTCCATTTAAAATGCAGTAGTTTTTTGTATTTTGCTTTGTACACATCGCAGCAAACAATTTTTATTTTTTAAAAATTAATTCTCAGTTTTAATAAATTTCTTCTGAAGTAAAGTCATATTGAACGAGGATGTCAGGAAAAAATAATAATTTAGTTAAATCAACAAAAGATTTAAAGCCAATTGCTTCAAAAAGTGACAATAATCATTGTGACATGAAAATGTCTAAAACTACAGCAGAAAGAAACGAAGAATTGCTGAGAAAGTATATTTATACTGATGTATGTCATCAAAAACAGAAACAATAGTCGTTAGATAATAATGAAAATGACTTTAAAATATTTTTTTTTGTCTATTTGTTATCTCAGGATTTTACATCATCGATGAGCCAAATGACAATAGGCAGTACAGGAGATAAAGTCAATTCAAAGTCATCAAGTTATGATTCAACTACTTTCGATGACTATGAATATTCAGAATATGACTTTGATGATGAAGAAGATGCTACGTGCAATGTGAAATTCAATTTTAGACTTTTTCGTGGAGATTTGCCATTGACTTTGAGAAAAAAGTATGCAATTTTTTTACATTAAATAATAAAAATTTTCAAACTTTTTTTTAAAAAAATCGCAGATATAAAAATGGGACACGTTCTAGTCTAACTTTTTCAAATCAACGAGTTAAAGAAATAGAAAGAGATAATCAAATATTGCTTCAAAAAATAATGCGAAATGGTCCTTCCGGTGGTAGCTTTGCAAAACAGCAATCATCTGTTCAAGTAATAATTTGATATTATTTAAGACATGACTGCATGTTAACTATGCCTTTTTTTCTTTACATAGAATCAACGACCGAAAGTAAAATCGGCAGCAGAAGTTAATCGACGTAAAAAACAACAGCAAATAATTTATGAAAATCAACTATTAAAGCACAAGCTTGATAAAATTGCAACTCGTCGTGCATCGGTTTCAAGTTCTTTGGGATAAAAAAAAAAAATCATAAAAAAAATAAATATTCAAAATTTTAAGTATTATTTTTCTGAGAACAAAAATGTGTAAAATAATAAATTAAATTTAAAATGAACATTACTAGAATTTTCACTTAATGTTACATGCGGTTTTATGTTACATCTCTCAAGGTGGTATTAAATAATGAGTATTTATTAGCAAACACCAAAAATTAATTAGTAAATAATTTACATGGATTAATTTGTATCCTTTGGAAAATTTAACCTAGCAAGTAAATTTCCCTCGCAATAATCAAGTTAAAAGAAAAGAAAAAGATGTAAATTATTATAAAAGTCTTAGATGTTTTACATTCAATACATGGAAAGTAGCGCCACATGGTGGAAATACTGAAATTTATATTTTATGGAAGGAAATCATGAAGCTTTCAACGCACAGCCGCTGTTTTCTAATTCAGAAATTTTCCTCCTCTCATTCGATGTTCTCATATGAAGCTGAGAACTTATAGTTTTATCGTTTTTCCATTTGACAAAAAGAAAAAAATTATTTTCTCTAAAATAATTCCATAAAAGCATAAATCTTTGCAATTATTAATTTCTTTAAGTGATAAAAATGTGATAAGTGAAAAAAAAATAATAAATTGAATAATTTTGAAAATAGAAATAAATGATAATCTATAGGCTAAAATATATGATAGGACCAAAATATAATCAGGACTTAAAAAGGACATTTAATGAGATATAGTTTCATATAGAAGTGAACAGTTTTAAAAATATCTCAAATCAAACTAAGTTTATTATAAAAGTGAATTTAAAAAAAGGCAAGAAAAAAAATATCGATCGCTTGATTTGATGTGAAAGTAAAAAGACGTAAGGAAAAAGGAGAAAACGGAAGGAAAATTGTGTGTTCACATTTTGATTTTTCGGTGTCATATACATGTACATTAGTGAAATAAGCTTGAAAAAAAGCTTAAACATTTAATGATTATGATTAATATTTTTTGTACAAGGTTAGAGAAATGAAAAGCTTTTGTGACTGACTAAAATACATTTTCGAGTAAAAAAGACAGTCACCCTTATCATTATCAAAATGTCATTTTTTTTTTAATTTCCCATTTTCACATATTCATTTAATGATACTGTTGCTGTTTTTTAAATTAAACTTGCAAATTAATAAAGTTTTTTATGCGTTTTACTGTAAGAAACAACTTTAGGTCCACATTGGATTTGATTTTTAATTATTCAAAATCAAAGTTATAAAGAATAATTTTGCAATAACAAAAAATAGCGTTTGACAAATCAGTTTCTAAAAATGTATAATTAAATTTTGGCATAAACAGTATATTAAGTTATGATATACAATCCATACTTGCATATTTAAGAGGAAGTTCAAGTTTATATTAAGAATTTAGTATTGGCACAAAGTCATACGACTCTTTTAGAAAAAAATAAATATGTAGAGAATAAAAACTTTTTAAGGTTTTATCAACAACTTAACATGCCATTCGAAATGAACCAAAAATAAATATATTTTTCCATATAATATTATAAAACTTTTATGACCATGACATTCAATATTCATAAGAAAATGTTCATATATTACTACAGTCTATTGATTATTCGGTCAAAATTTATTGCCTTATGAAACGCTTCAAATTTTTCAGCAAAGTTATTGTCATTGATTTAAAAGGAAAAATGTCTGTACCCCGTCTTAGATTTTATTTTAATATTTCTTAATAACATTGTTTTATGTTACATAATAAATTATAATACGATTTCTATCCATGTATCCAATTTTATGTATGTGTCAAGAAAAACATTTCCTAAAGGTTCAACTTTTATTTGTATCTTCACTTAACTTTACAGATGTTAAATTGTATATGGATGATAAGCCTATAACATGACACTTCAGACAATGCTTGTTAAAACAGAAATCAGATATTATCATTCTTTAACCTCATTTTTCTTTATATTTTGTTATCTTAAAGCTGTATACATCTCATAGAGTTGAGTTCATTAAGGGACTCTTAACTTTTTTAAAGTATCACGACCTTACTATCAGAAAACAAACAAATTCCTTTTAAAGCTTAATATTAATTATTATATATTTTTAATTTAATTTTATTGTATATGCTTCATTTGTTCTACACAACGTATGGTAGAATGTACTTTCATGTTATGAATGAATTTATCGTTCTACATATTTTGTGTCGACAATAAATCATTCACGATTTTCAATTTAATTTCCAAAACTTCATGAGTAAAGGAATTAAAATACCTGCCAAAAGTTTTTGTCAGGTATTTGAAAGCAGAAAAAAAAATTTAGATAGAAAAAAGTAAAACATCTTGAAAATTGCGGTGATAAAAAGTCTATAAAATTAAATTTTTCACGCAAGCCACTTTTCAAAAGGAAATAACCAACCCTAAAATAATCTTTGCTGGTAGATGCCAAATATGCTGTCAAAGGAAATGACTTTTTGGAAAGATTTGTACAAATGATGAATAATTTTTCATTTTTTATGGGAATATTTATGGGATCCATTTGAACCAACATTACCATTTTTCATTTACTAGCTTAACGTTTGGTTTGGAAAAAATTCCTTCACACTCTTTTGCTTGCAACAATTTAAGAGTGTTTATCATAAATCAATAATCAACATACATGCAAAAGGCGTGACAAATATCATGAAACATCAATCAAAACTAGAACTAACTAAAACAATAAGTTAGTTAAAGTTCGGCATAAAGAGAAACTAATTAATTGTGGCATATATATTTATCTGATGAAAATGTTCTTTATAAAGATTATTACACCATGGCTGTAATTAATACTTAACAAAACATTTTGTTTTCTATATGTACAAAATATATTCACAGAAAATGAGATAAAGGACATAAAATCTTTCAAAAACTAATTAAACCTGATATTTATTCTCTGATACACACATAAAATTAATAATATTTTTTGTTAACAAGTTATGACTTCCAATAATCAGCAAATAAGTTCCACAGTTTATTTGTAGAAGTAATTCCCAACTTTTAATCTTTCACCTTGATTTGTATTTATTTTATTATTTTTTTACATTTTATTTTATTTTATTACTCGAAGTTCAATAAGAAATTTGATTTATTTTATTTTATATTATCCTGTTATTATGACATTTACCATGAAAGTGGTATTAGCTAAGCTTTATCTAAATACTTTTCATTTCTTTAATCCTTGTTCTCTATTTATTCATAATAGAAACATTTGCTTCACAAGAGTAACCAAATGATTTTAAAAATGCGCATTTGAAAGAATCGATGATATATTAAATGAATTATTCATGTAATGCAGCATAGCAGTGCTGAATGTGCAAAAAACTAAAGTAGTTTAAAAAAAACACCCGAGCATTAGTTTAAAATTAGCAAAAAATTGAAAATAAAAAAAAGTGAAGGAAATTGTTCAAAATATGACGATAAACAAAAAGGCAAATTAACATTTAAAAAGTTCCAACAACCATAACAACCTAAAAGAATTATGAACAATCCGAAAAAAAATCCAATAAAAATTTGCAATAAAAGCTCTATGCTATAATGGTGTTGAGCAGTGAATGGTCACAAGTGGAAGTGATAGATTTAATAAACGATGGAACAAATTTGAGTGGGCTCGGTTTTATTTTAGTCGGCGGACGTAGTACTGGAGTAAGTGTCATCATCACAATTACATTATAAAAAAAAAACTCTCCACTTCTTGATCCATTTACATTCATTATCATTATTTATCATGCCATTTGTAAGTCTCTTGACTTTTTTATTGTATTAGGCATGATATTTTAAATTTATTCATAAAAAAATAAGATTTCCTCATGCTTTAATCATCTTTTCCTTGTTTTTCATTGATGAAAATTTGCTTTTCAAAAATATTCATTTAGGTTGTTATAAAGGCACTTATACCAGGCGGAATTGCTGAAAGGGATGGTCGTCTGCAATGTGGAGATCATGTGCTTCAAATTGGTGATGTTAATTTACGAGGTATTTTTTGAATGATAAATAAAAGAAAACAGAATTTTTTTTACAATTTAAATCAAATTATTGCTTACTTATAGGTTTTAGCAGTGAACAGGTTGCAACAGTTTTACGAGGTAGTCAACAAAATGGTAGCATACGACTTATTGTTGCAAGGCCAATAGAACCTACATCTCCAGATTATCAAATGATATCAAGTACAGCCCCAATAATCCCAACAAAAATGTTAACAGGTGATCCAGAGGAATTGGACAAAACACTTCAGTCAGCTGGTTATATTGCCTCAAACGCCTCAACATCAGCAATGACAAATGTTTCTGCATTTTATAATCCTCAAATTAATATTACCACAAGTAATCCAGTTGGCACTATAGATGAATGTGATATTGAGCAATTTACGACACATATTGAGGTGGTTGCTGTTAATACAAATGAAAATAATATCCTTATATCACCAACATCTATAAGTCAATCGCAATTACTGACACAATATCTTGATACACCTGAAACTGAAACATATGAAGTAGAACTTAGAAAAAATGTATATGGCCTTGGAATTACTGTTGCCGGCTATGTTTGTGAGGAAGAAGATTTATCTGGAATTTTCGTCAAAAGCATCATTGAGGGAAGTGCAGCAGAATTGAGTGAAAAAATTCAAATTAATGATAGAATAATAGCAGTTGATGGAAAATCATTATCGGGAGTATCAAATCATCAAGCAGTTGAAATTCTTAGAAATACTGATATAGCAGTTAAATTAACATTAGAAAGATTTCTTCGCGGTAGAAAATATGAGCATCTTCAAGTAGCATTAGTAGATGGAATTAAGGAAGATCGAACCTCTCAAAAATCATTGCCAGCGTCACCATCCGTGACAACTCTTTCAATTTGTCAAGCACGCTCTGATGCTGATTCAATTGTTACAGAGTGTGGAGAATGTGAAATTGAACCTGAATTGGAGTATTCTAGTGGTGATTCAAATAGTGTCGTTGAGAATGGAAATGATTATGATATTGAGGACGAACGAGAATCGTCCGATACGAAAGTTGACGAGGCGGAAAATGACATTAATCACTATGAAATTTGTGATAACGGTGAGAATGAAGATGATGAAGAAAAAAGTGATGATGAGACACCTGTAAAATCGCCTAGTTTAGATTCAATGGCGAGAGATTGGCAGGATCAAATAAATAATGATTATAAAATTGTAGTTGCAGAAGTTAATAAGCTTTCTGGTTTAGGTATAAGCCTTGAAGGTACTGTAGAAATTCAAGCGATGGGTGTTGAATTACGTCCTCATCATTATATTCGTTCAATTCTGATTGATGGACCAGTAGGCAAAGATGGACGTCTAAGAACAGGCGATGAATTATTACAAATAAATGAGCATAAATTGCAAGGATTGCGACATACTGATGTTGTTAAAGTGATCAAGAATCTTCCGGAGAAAGTAAAAATTGTTTGCGCTCGTGGAAAACATGAGCGTGAAGTAATAAATACTTCTCAAAATCCTGAGGCCTTTGAAACAAGAAACATTTTGGCATTTGGCTTACAAAGTCTTTTTATGCCAGGATCGCTAAACACAAAAGCATTATCAGAAAGTTCACTATATACTTCAAGCACTGCAACAATAACAGATCAACAAAAGTCCAGATCAATGGAAAATGTATCAGGGTTGGCTCTTTGGACCGAAGATATAACATATGTGTCATTAGAAAAGACAGAAAAAGGTTTTGGATTTTCCATTCTCGACTATCAAGATCCACTTGATACAGATGCGACAGTAATTGTTGTTCGGGGATTAATTCCAGGTGGAGCAGCTGAAAGTGCAAACGTTATTTTTCCAGGTGACAGAATCGTGTCTGTCAATGAACATAATCTCCGTAATGTGACGTTAGATGAAGCTGTTCAAGTACTCAAGAGTATACCATTAGGTTATGCACAAATTGGCTTATGTCGTCCACTGTCAACATCCGATAATAACCTCTCATCTAATAGTAATACACCAACAACATAGCTAGACATAATTGATCTGTTTTTTGAACTTGAAATATAATCAAATAGCAAAAAAAAAAACATCTTTTGTAGATGAAGGCATAATAATTAGTTCGATAATTTGAGACCAATAATAAAGCCATGCCTGCAAATTTTTGTATGTACAAAAACATTTTTAAAATCTTAAGAAGAATGTTTCAAAAATATCGTATAAAGGATGTTGATTTTTGCATAACAAGAAGCAACTAGTTATCTTCTAAAATAACGAGCAATGGACTCAACAAGCTGAGTGCAAAATGGAGTAATTTGGAAAAAAATGTCGAAAATTAACATTTAAATTTTTGAATGTTAATCTTCAAAAAATTCTCAATGAACTTATTCGTTGTGCATAAAAGGACCAACAAAGAAAACACATATGTAATTTCTTATTTCTCTAAGATTACAACAGATTCTTCCAAATTGAAACAATTTGCACTTCGTACAACAATGATTTTCGTAGTGAATCTAGTTATTAAATCATATTAAAAAAGTAATAAAATAAAAAATTTCTTTCGCGCTTAGATCAAAATTTTCAATTTCTACACAAAAGATTTAAATGTTTCAAGTAGCAAAAAAAAAAACTTACCATCGAAGATAATTTATCAAAAAACAGATCATCAAAATTTAAATATAAAAAAAATTTAAATTTTAAATTTTGGATTAAAATGCAAAATCCTTTAAGTACATATTCAAAACTTTAGATTATGATGCTAATGTTTAGATAAAATGAAAAAATTATATTATTAAAGAGATTTAAGTGATTGATATCTAAATATGCGATTTTCGAATTTATTTACTTTCACATCTTTAAAAAACAATCGTAAAAAACTACAACATATGAAAATGATAATAAATTTCAATATTTTTCATATTTTCAATTTTTGTTTATTCTTAACTTTTATACAAGGAAAAAAATCAAATTGTTTTTAAAACGATACTAAATTCCATAGAAGAGAAAGAGTATAAAAGATTAATTACACTTGTAGAAGTAGGACACCTAAAATTCAACAAAGCTTTATAAAAGAGATAAAAAAAAAATATTTAAAAATCTTCAACTTATAATAAAGTATTAAAATAAAAAGAAAAGATTTGAAAGCAGTAAAGTTTCAAAACGTAATTATTATTAAACTTTAATTATTCATTTTTTTTTTCATTTCAGCTCTAGTTTACAGCTACAATTGGGGAAATTAAATTTAATTTCTCAAAAAATTCATCACACCCTTATCACATTTTCACTTTAGTTAAGTCAGATTTCCAATTTATTTAGTTTACGAAATTAAAAAATAAAAATAAAATAAATTGTCAAAAAATAAGAAAAAGATTCAAATTAGTAGTATTATTTTGTTTTTTAATAATAAGTTTATTTTTTTTTTTAACTATCTTACAATTTTTGATTCTTAGCCTATTTTTGAATTTTATACAATAAAAACGAGAGCGAAATTTTAAAAAATTGTTTTTTCACTTTAAAAATAAAACTATATTTTTAGATTGTTTGATTTTCGTACAATTTGCGAGACTCCATCAACTTTGATTTTTTTTTTTTTTCACTTTTAAAAATCTCACTGTAAAATTTTTGATTTAAACCACAAATTTAAAAAGCTTTAGAACGGATTCAAAAATTAATTATTTTTTAAAAAAAATCAAACAGCATTTCAAAAGATTCTCATAAAAAATAGTACTTAATCACTATTGTTGCATTTTTCAAAAAAACTTTTATGTTGCTTGAACTTCTTAGTTTAGACTTCGGATATTAAAATTTTTACCATTGTGTCTGCAAGTTTTATGATTGAAATGAAGTATAATAAAAGAAGAGAAAAATTAAAATTAAATTGAACCAGATAAATGGATTTACTCGACTTTGTTCTTCCTTGCGATAAAGTTTTTTAAAAACTTTTTATAAAATTTAGTTCCAAAAAATCCTATTGAAATAATACTTATTATAAGAATTGCTATAAAATCAAGACAGTATTGCTGGTAGTATGGAACATTTCTTCCTGCAAATTCTAAATGTTTGACTCCTTTATGTCTGATCACATATTCTGTCCAAAAAATAGCTTTATCTAATGATGTCATTGGCTGATCATAAACTAAATTTCTTAGTTTAATCATACTTTGTTTATATTCAGGTTGTAGCACTTCTAAAATTTTTTCTTTTAATGTTTCTTCAGTCATCTCTAAAAGATCGATTTGACTTCCGACTTTTCTCTGCTCTAAACGATTTGCATTGGCATATTGATCACCCAAGAATGGAATAACAAGCATTGGAACTGCACAATGAATTCCCTCTTCCATAGATTGGTGACCTCCTTGAGTTATGAATAACTTAATGTTTTTATGGTCCAATAAATCTCGTTGCTAAAATTGGAGGAAATCAGATTTTAATTTTAAAAATTAATTAATGAGTAATCAAGTTTTATCAGCTAATTTTGTCTTAGTAACCTCCTGTCTAATACACATATACTTTTAAATTCTCAAATAATCAAGAAAAATCATTGAAGCAATGATAAAGATGATCCATAATCAGGATTATTCTCGAACACAAAAGACTGCGTCTTATTTTCAACATGTGCTTTCAAGATTTTCTTTTCAAATTAATTTTAAAGCATTTCTACAACATTAATCAGTAACTAAAAGCTTTCTATATAAAATAGTTCAAACAAATGAATGTATAATTGTTGAAATTTGAACTATAGAAACTAGGTATGCAGGTGTATATGTATTAAAAAATGTACATAATACATATATACACTTTATTACTTATGATAATGGAATCAGTACTAAATAAAAAGGTATTATAAATGAATAATGACTAAGAATTTGTTACTCTCTCCTCTCTTACGCTAATTAAACGTAAAAATATTTAATTTTGCAGATCATTAATCTGAAGTTTTTTTAACTATTAAGTTAAATTTATAAGGCAAAAAGTAATGTGACCTTTAAATTTCTTAAAATACTTTTGATAAAATAATAGAAAACTTACTGGAAGCCACTTAGAGATTAAAACATTGTCTGGTTGATTTTCCATTATATTTGATTCCCATTTCCAAATCACATCGTAATCGAGTGCTTCAAAAACTCGCAGGAATATTTTTACGAATTTCGGATTCAATTTCGATGATTTCACATTTGATCCCAAGCTCATGTAAATGACACCATTTTTGGAATTATCCATGTACTTTTGTAAATCAGTTGGTAGAGGTTTAGCTTCTTCAATGTGAATAAAACCTAATTGAATTGTCGTAGGCACCATTGGACGGGAAAATCCTAAAGCTGGATGTGTATTTACCATCAAAAATTCAATTTTATGTAGCAGTTCCAGTGGAGATGCATCAATCATTGGGAAAAATCTTTGTGTTAAAGTAGTATATCTATTCCATATATCAGGTCTTATAGATATTGTATAAACAATTTTTAAAAAGGTTTTTAGCACATTCCAACGTTCATAAAATGATAATCGATGATTTACGTATGGAAACAATGCAGCCTCATTTACAACAAATGGATTAACGAAATTTCCCTGCATTAAATGAACCTCCATTGGTGCATCAAATGAATTGAATCCAATCAATGGCGCATCAAATAAATCAGCAAATGCATGGTATGGCAAAAAGCCTAAATAATTAAAAAAGTTTTAATAATTCTCAAGATAAGAAATATAACGTAAAGTTATTGCGTACCCATTGCTTCAACGATTACCAAATCAAATTTCAACTCGTCACGATGATTAATAAGGTACTGTACACCGGTTGAATTTAATTGTTTAACAAGAACATCATAGATTGTAGATGTAAACGATGAAATCATTGTTTCCACTCCTATATTATTTTCCTTGTACCACACGAAATCAAATCCATCCTCCCACATTTTATAACTAAAACTCAAATCTATCTGAGTAATGTTTGGATGATTCATAGGTCGAGGATCTGTTGTTATTAAATAGACATAATGACCACGTTCGGCAAGAGCTCTAGTTAGCACTTTGGATGCAATTGTATGTGAATAAGATGGTGCGGGAAAAATTGCTAAAATATTTGCAGCAAAGGTTCCCGAATTAGTCACTGCTATGATAACCACGAGATTGATAAGAAAATTCATTTCTTATGATGTGAAATATATTCTTCGTATGTTAACAATTGAACCGTCCTATTGAACTGAAGCTATAATACTAACTAACTAAAATCATTACCTAATTGACACATTCAGTAAATTACGACGATATTGAAAAAAATTGGTTATCTTATCTTAAATCCAACACAACGTATGCATATATACATTGCATATAACATAAAAAATAATTTAAATGTGTTGGTATCTCAAAAAACAACGTTTCGTCAGAAAACCACGCCATTCTAAGGTGATGCTTCCTACATGAATCATGGTTGTCATGGTTGTAAAACACCTTTTAAAACCAATGTTTAATTAGAACTTATCAGAACAAACAAACATGTGCAAACAAGAACTATGCACAAAAAAATAACAAAATATATGTTTGGACACAATGTGTAGTCACACCGTCATTTATTCAAAAAAAAAATCCATAAAAAAATATTACTCATGCTTTTTTCTTCGAGTCGCCAATTGTTTCAAGTAAAATGTTGAAATTTGTTCCATCAAGTTTCAAGGCACGCAAAGTTTCAATAAACAATTTCTCTCCGAGTTCTTCGTCCTTTGCAATATCAACCAATTCCGATTTTTCACAATCACTAAAAAATATGTATTAACAACGAAAACCAAAAAAAAAAAAATAATAACTTACTTGAAATATTCTCCAGTCACGTCAGACAATGAGTTATCAGTTGCAAGATAAATCGCTGTTTGAGCACCAAGATTAGGTGTTTTCATGAAAATCCACATCCAAGGCAACATTAAAATTTTTGCAGAAAAAGATCTCATGATTGGCGACTGTCGCATATGATTAGTTCCGCGAACCAGACCAGGTGTTAAGCAATTGACGGTAATTTTAGTTCCTTTTAATAGATTAGCTAATTTTTTGGTACTTAAAACAATAGCTAATTTTGAATGAGCAAATGCATCTCGTGGATGAAATGTTGATAAATTTGACAACGGATCGTCGATATTAATTTTACCGGTTGCGTATGCATGAGCTGCCATATTTATAATCCGTCCTTGTTTTGAAACTTTGAGCATGGGAATCAATAAATATGACAATAAGAAATGGCTCAAGTAATTCACTTG
Source organism: Chironomus striatipennis (assembly GCA_026123125.1). Classification (NCBI taxonomy): domain Eukaryota; kingdom Metazoa; phylum Arthropoda; class Insecta; order Diptera; family Chironomidae; genus Chironomus; species Chironomus striatipennis. Next base: position 25,677,341 of record CM047394.1, on the reverse strand, counting down.
CAAATGTGTTTCGAATCCATCCGCAGTTCTTTTGAATGGATGAAAAGTAACACCAGCATTATTTATTATTATGTCAACTTTACTGTAATCCGTTTCTGAAATGTATTTCAAAAGGTTTAGCATACATGCATACATCATGCATTCAATTAAGTATCACTTTACCAATTGAATTAACTAATTTTGTAACACTTTCAAATTGCCGTAGATCAAGCTGTCTAATATCGATACGTGCTTTTGGTAAGCATTTCATTATATTGTTTTTTATTTTCTCTCCATTTTCAGAATTTTTACAGCACATGATGATATGTCCACCACGTTTTGCCAATTCTTTGACAATTTCTCTTCCAATACCTTTAAATTTTTTAATATACATTAAATTTAGCTCTTTATAAAAAATTAAATATTTTACCGCCATCAGCACCCGTTACAAGCACAACCAAATCATTTATGGTATTTTCGCTTGGACAATTTTGTCCTCCCATGTATGACTTTAAAGTCATTATTATGAAAACTAAAAATGCAATTATGAATGGCCACCAAGTTTTAAATGGATCAGCATCACGAAACAATTCAATAATATCTTCAACCATTATTTTATGTGTAATCTGATGAAAAAATGTATTTGAACTAACAGTGTCATTCCGAAAATGAAATTCTGTCTGTTAAAGCATTTATTTTATTTCAATTGAAAATCAGGGATGTCGCATAGACCATATTGTATATTTATAATGAATTTTTTTATGTTGTTAAGCTTTATTTAAATTTTTAAGTATAATTTTTTTGTTAAACGTTATCACAGCTTTATTCTTAATTAACATTTCCAGTTCAAATCTGCATCTTAGAATGCGTATTTTTTAAATGCAATACACATACCGGAAAGAGAAAATAAATGAATATATATATTTTTTTTTTTTTTTTCAATTAGATTTACTTAAATGTTTCTAAACTAAATAATATTTTTTTTCTTTCTTTATTCAATTATTTTCGGTTCCGTATTTTTTTTTTTTGTTTTTGTTATTCCTTTTCAAATTAAAGCTTCAACTTTCCAAATGTTAAAAAAAGAAATAGATGCAGATCATTTTTAAGTACATAATAGGTAAGATGAAGAGACTCAAAAAATAATAATGCATTATTCTAAAATTTCTTCATTTAAACTAATAAAACTGTTCATGACTGGAAATTTTCCTGGTGAGAGCAAATTAATTGGACCTTTTGCTTGCAGAAATTCACGATTTTGGTCATACTTTTGACGATTGCGATCAAATTTCTTCTGTCGCTTCCAATCTGCATCATTATCTGAATCATAATCTTCTAAATCAAATTTATCAACATGTTCAGTTATTTCAATCCCCTTTTCTTTCAAAACTTTCTTTTCTCGTTCCTTCATATCGGCATCAATCGTAACTATACGTTCCTTTAATTGGGCCAATACAGGCTTAAAGCACTTCTTTGTTAATTTAATTTGTAAATTTTCCTCATCTAAATCATCATCATCAGGACCATTCGATTCTTGATTTCCTTTATCAACATTTTCTCCCATATTTTCTTTATCAGGATCTACATAAAAGAAGTCATCACTTTGTTCTGGATTTTCTTCGGCAATTTTCAATGGCTTTTCAACCTTTTCGACTTCTTTTACATTAATTTTGGCTTCTTCAGTATCTTTGTTGTAATATTTCTTCATCAAAATCAGCATTCGATTATGTTCATCTGAACAGTCTGACAATTTGCATCCAATAGCTTCTAAATACTTCATTACATCATCCATTTCAGGCTTGTTTTCGTTTTGGTAATTGTTTGGAAGTTGAATAAGCATTTCCTGATAATCTTTCAAGTTTGAAATCAATGATGAAACTTTTAATGTAAATTCAACTGTTGATGATCGAATATTGACCAGTTCCTTCGGTACTGTCTTGCACATTTCGTTGTCAATTAACTTCTGAATATTATTCTGTAAATCAGATCCTTCTTTTTGCAAAATAAGAAAGGTTGGAAGAAGTGAGGTTTGATACTTAATCTTGTTGGTAATATCATACAGTTTCTTCTTTTTTATAATGGATTTTCCTTCTTGAATGTTTGTAGAAAATATGAATCCAATTCGAAGCAATAAATGACTTTGAACATAAGCAAATAAGTTGAACATTTGTTTATGCATAGTTTGAGGATCTTCATTTTCAAAATCTGTTGTTAATAATTTGCAATTATCAACATCATCAATTTCTTCGTAGGAGTACAGATATTTTTCATCAATCTTGTAGTACATTTCGAGATATTTGAGGAAGCAGTATAATGCTCGAACAACACGCTTTGTTACATTGAAAATATCAAGTGAAATGTTTCGATTCTTGCTAGCTCGTTTTAAGTTATTTGCTTGTTCCTTAATATACTGAGCATCATTAATAAAGTTTGTACATTTTCTTAGATGAAATTCAAAATCATCCAGTGATTTGATAAACTCCTTCATTTGAGATTCACAAACCATACGTTCTCCAATTTGCATTTGTTTATGCAAATACATGACAGGAATTGCGCCGGTTATACATGGAATCAAATAACGAATGCTGTAAAAGGTTTTTGTTTAAGTTAATTATACAATCATACTATTAATTATATAAATATCCTTACTTGTTGTTGAGAAAGTGAAAAATTCCATATGAAGCAATCATGACACTGGATGTCGATAAAAATGTAATATGATTCGTATTTCCTGACTCGTTGACCAAGTAATCATTAGCTACTTCCTCTAAACTTGCTAAATGATCACTTAATAAACGTTTTGAACATAATATTTGAACAATAACATTCTTTTGAAAGAGCTAAATTTTAAAAATGATTTTTTTAAGTTATTTTAAATATAATTCGTATATTCTTCAATTATATATAGTTACTTACATCCTTTTGATTGATTTCACAGGCAATTTGGTTCTTAATATTCCTTAATTTATCCATTTTAATAAAACACAAAAATTTTAATCTTAACCAACTTTTAAAAAATAAAAAACCATCAATTTAAATTTCTATTTTCCGTTAAATATATTTCCACATCAAGAATTTATATTAACGACAGAATTCTGTTTTACATGTATAGTGAATGAATAAGCATGCTTTTAAATTATGTTAAACAAACACAATTGAACTATGCTTGACAACGAAAATAATGCACGTTTGAATGTATGACTTCAATTAAATTTAATAAAATAAAATGAACTCTTCGTATCTGATTTATTTTGTATGCAGTCATGGAATAGTAGCTGACAATGGCAGTTCATTTCGGAATCGTCTTGCTTTTATTATTTACAATCGCGTACTTCTTTGGTTGGTTAGTAACCATCCAAAAACATAATTTTTTCAAATTCAGAGGTATTGCATTTTTGAAGCCGGTAATATTTTTTGGAAACTTTTATAGTGCATTCATAGAGTTAGATCATCCAGAAAGATTGGTTAATTATTTTTATACATACTTCAGATCAGAAAAGTGAGTAATATTCATGATCGTATTTTGAAATCAAAACTTAATTAATTTATTTAATAGGATTTTCGGCATTTTCAACTTTTTTCGTCCAACAATTATGGTCAAAGATTTGAATTTAGCCAAAAAAATTACGATTGATTATTTTGATAACTTTAAAGAACGTGACTCTTATGATATTGACCATGTCTTAAACAAGTCATTATTCAACCAAACGGGTGAAAACCGGAAGATCATGAGAAACTTGATGTAATTAAATTCCACGCAAAAGCGTGTATTTTTTTATGAACATGCATAATTATTATGCTGCTTGTTTACTCATGATGTGCTACATGATACACATTATATGTAAACAGAACTAAAAATCTTTATTTATTTATTAAAACCAACAATGTTACTTTTAGGGAACACTTTTTATCAAATGAAGACTTTAAAAATTGGCATCGTGATCAAAATGTTTTAAATTCGCAATCATTAGTAGAGCAACTTTTGAATGACAATAAGGCAATGAAAGACATCAATATAACATTCAACTTTCAACTTTATCTAGTCAACATATATCATGATATAATATTTGGAAGTAAATCACCCAAAAATGAGGATAAAGTTATTTTATTAAAAATGATGAAACAAGTAGAAAAAGATATGACGTCTATAGAAGGAAAAATGAAAATTATTTTTTTAACCTACTTTCCAAAGATCTCTAAATTATTTCGCTTAAAGATAATTAACTCTACGGTATACGAATCTTTCATAGATTATGCAAATAAAGAGATGAAGGATTGCACTTGTCATGTAGATAAGATTGGGCTGTTGAACTATTTAGATAAAAACAAAAATTTATTTCCGAATGAGGACAACGAAATTATTCTTCAAATTTTTGCATTCTTTATTGATGGCTTTTTTCTTACATCAAAATTATTTCAAGTTTGTTGCTTTGAACTAGGAAGAAATGAAAATATTCAAGATGAATTAAGAAAATCTTCTTTTAATTACAACCAATTTAATGAGTCTAAAATATTAATTTCATTTATTTTAGAGACTTTAAGAAAATGGCCTCTAATTAATAATATTAATCGAGTATGTAACCAAAATTGCACAGTTGAAACCAAAAATGGGGAAAAATTAAAGTTTTATACAGGAGATTTCATTAAAATACCAATAATACACATGAACAATGACTTTAAATATTTCTTTGATCCAATTGCATTTGATATCAACAGATTTTCCGAAAGGAATGAGCCAATTTTATCATTTGGTTTTGGATCAAGAGCATGCTTTTGCTCAGAGCTTGCATTGGAACAAATGAATTCTGTTCTTTTTAAAATTATTCAAAGTTTCAAAATATATGGAACTGCAAATAATTATGATTATACACCCACCCAATTTAATGAACTTGAATTAGATATAAAATTGCATTCACTAACGAAAGAATTATGATTGGTCTCATCTGTGCATAACTACTTTTTAAGTAATATACCTAATTTTAGATAATTAGTAATAAATAAAATTTATTTGATTTTTATGGCTGTTGATAAGGAATATTGACTGTATTTGAAATTGTTGAGCTTCTTACCGCTGAATAACGTATAGGATTAGAGTTGATATCGTTATTTGATTTCAAACGTCTTGTAACACAAACAATCAAAATTCCTATTATGACACCTAGAACCAAGACAATTACTATTGAAATAACTGTTAACATAATTGATTTTGGACGCAGAAATTGTGGAGGATCATAAACTGGAATTTTCATTGGTTTTGATTTGTAATCAAATGCGCAAATAAAGTCAAATGGTAAGTCATAAAGTAATTTTGATGACATTTCATTAGGACTTTTACATCTGGCTTCATCTGATTTTTTTGCCTTATTAAAATAAGTAGAATTATGGTTGAAAAATTCGATTGCCTTAATCATGCTACAATCACAATTCCATGGATTTCCAGAGAGTTTTAAATTGTGCAAATTTTTGAAATATTCTTTTACTTCCGTAGATTTTTCTGTCTTTTTTTCAACTTCAATCAACTCACCAAAGCTCAATCTTTTTAACTGATTATTAGAAAGATCAAGGTCTTTTAAATATAATAAATTAAGTAAATCTTCCAAGTTCACGTCAATTAATTTCTTGTTTTCCCTACAATGAAGTACCTCCAATGTTTTCAATTGTTTAAAGCTATTCTTTTCAATGGATTTTAAAATGTCCATAAAACTAATACTCAATTTTTCTAATTTCTCTAATCCATTGAAGCTGTCAGAATTAATAACTTCAATAGGGTTTTTGTTAATTTGAAGATCTTCTAAACTTGTTCCAATTAATGATAAACTTGATGGCACTTTCAGCAATTGATTTTCATTTAAATTAATTTCGGATAATCTTTTCATATTGTGAAATAATTCATCAGGAAGTTCTTCAATCTCAACATTTTCCAAGTGAAGTATCTGCCAAAAGAATCAATTTGAAAGAGAATTAACAACCATTTAATTTATAAAAATTACCTCTAAATTATGACAAGAAGCTAAAGCATGTAAAGTTCCATCAGCAATGTTTTTAAGAGAATTATGACTCAAAACAATCTTTTTTAAGTTTGGTGTATGCTCAAATAATTTTTCATCCAGAAAGCTGATTTTATTATGACTCAAATCAAGCATCTGTAGATTTATTGGTGAATACTCTGAATCAGAATAGGATCCTCGAAATATATCAGGATGTAAAGAATCGGAAGTAATTTGATTGTGTGATAAATCTAATGATACAATATTCTTTGCATCAATAAATGCATTCACTGCTATTTCGGATAGTTTGCAATTTTTACATGTGAAGAAAATGATTGCATTTGTTGAAGGAAATTGTGACAGCTTAGTTATTGTATTTAAAGACATTACATAAATTATTTCTGTTGAATTAAAAAAGTATAAAATGTCAAACTTATTAATTATTGGAAATATTTTTTTATACCTTTATATTCATCGCTTAAATCCTTTGGCCAATCCGAAAATATATTCTCTAAAGATTTCATTGAGCAATCAATAGTAAAAATCTCTTTATTCTCATCTTCTATGTTAGGTACTGTGCAATTGCATTTTTCGCATATTTCATTCCCTGACTCATATTTGTTATCATCAGATTCAGCTGTCACTACCACTTTTTCAAGTGAAAGCAACGACATGAAGAAAAACACATAGTACAAAAATAACTGAAAGATAAAAATACCAAATTACGATTTAACCTTTTATATGACTAACTTATTTTTGAAAATTAGTTCTCACTTTTTTCATCATAATTTTGCTATTAAATTTAGAACAATTTTTTGAGCATAAAAAGATTTTGTTAATAATTTAATTTAAAAAAAAAAAAAAAATGAAAAAATGCGACAGTTCAATTTTAAAACCTAAACACAACTGATATTTTTTCATGCTATTTAATTCTTATCAACCGTAGCTTTTTATCTATTATCACCTTTATCATTATCAGTGTTTTGATAAAATAAGGCCTAACACGTTAATTTTTAATCTTTATGTTCAGTTTACTGAAATATTGTATCTATAAACTACTATGTAGACATAATTTTTAGGGATTTTTTAATTGTCATACCTAATTTTCTTAAAAACATAATTTTTAAAATAAATTACCTAATCTGAAAAAAAATTAATTTGTTTAGTGAATTTTTATCATCAAAATTACTAAATTTTTTATTGATAAGTAATTAAAAAACACAAACATAGTTTAATTTTAAAATTAAGTTTTATTTTAAAAATCGTGAACATATTTTGGCTTTAAACATATCACATGTAAAATAAATTCTTTAAAGAAAAAGTCAATGCTTAATTTCAATTTATAAAATTAGAACAGTACGTAGAAAATTAATCATAAGAAATTTTTTAATAAAATGCAAAAGATTACAATAGCAGTCTTTAGAAACTCTTTGGGAAATAACGACGATAAAAATCAGCCTGTTGATTTGAAAATGTTTGCAAGGGATTATGAGAAAATAAATTGTGATTTACATTTAATTTCGAATCATTGAACGGAGTGGGAATCGCTGGACGAGGTATTGGACGAGCAGGCTGATTCATTAAATTTTGATGTTGTTGTTGTTGTTGATGATGTGCTAGCATCCATTGATATTGAAGTTGATGATTTATTGAATTTTCGGTTCTCATATTATAAAAAGCAGATAATTGTTCTTGTGAATGTTGCTCTATAGGTCTATCCTGAGAGTGATTATAACTTGTCGGAGTTGGAGGTTTTTTATGCGCTGTCATTGAGTAAGGATCCGTGTAGTAAGTTGAACGTGGTGTACTTTGATAAGTTTTTGACAATTGACTTGGTTCTACATATTTTGTTGATTTTGCTTTTAGTTTTAATTTTCTTTGAAGTGATTGTTGCTCTCTTTCGTTTGATCCTTCCTGTCCATGTGAAGTATAAAATATTGGAGAAGTCGCATTTTCTGGTTGATGATGTAAATTTTGTTGGAGATTTTTATATGACTTATCTCGTGCTTCCAACAATTGATTTGGATGATCTTGATAGAATCCTTGAGAAGAATGTAATGCATTTTTCTGCATTTGTTTAAATTGATGCAGCTGCTTTAAATGCTCTGAATATTGTTGAGCTGTTAAATTTGATGGATCACGATGTAAACTTTGCAATTGATTATATGCCACAAGTGTTGCCTTATCATCATTTGTCATGATTGGTGTTCTCTGATGCAATCTTGGAGATTTTTCTGAAGGTCTTGAAATTTTGGGACTTGTAAAAGTATTAGATTGTATTGTTTCAGAATGTTGAAGATAACGTTCAGGAGGAACGTGTGAAACTAATTCAAGTGGACGATTTAAAGGAACTGGATTTGAATCTCTTTCTTGCAAATTTTCGACACGATCAACAAATCCTCTTTCACGTAATTCTCGTTCAAAGTATGATTGATAACGCTGATAATCAATAGGCGATTGATATGGTTTCAAAGGTGGTTGCATTAAAGTACTTTGTAAAGATTCACGAAATAATGCACGAGGAGAAGGATTGTCAGATTGAGATGCTTTTTGAGAATTAGGAGTAAGTAATGTTCTTTCTGTTTGAGGACTCTTTTGAGGCACTTCCAATGATTCATCGAATCTTACACGTTTGTGCTGTGAATACAAAGGTGAAGGTTTTTGAATTTCTTGTTGTTTTTGATGATGTTGCAACAAGTTTCCATCATTAAGTGACAAATTTTGCATTCGTTTCATTTCTGCTTCCCTCTTTTTAGATTCATATTCACTACTCATAAAATCCATAAAATTTCTTTCAATATTGTTTGTATTTGTTGGTTTAGGAGCAAAAATTCTTTCGTGACAACTCTGTCGTCTTTTTAAAATTTTTGAAGCTTGTTTATTCATTTGGGACTGTTCATACAAAAAATTTAAACTTGGTTTTGATGCTGGAATTCCCGAAGGTGACCTCATTGTTTCATTTTGTACTGGCTGAATTCGTTTTATCTCAACAGGAGCTTTCATTACTGGTGCACGATCAATATCAATTGTTTTACGACGAGATGTTATAGTATTACGAAGCATTGGTGTAGGTATTACTTCAGTTCCATTTTGATTAAGCGTTTTAATTTCATTTAAAGAAAGCTGTCCATTAATCGTTGGGTTACAATTATTATTTGGCGATGTATTTGATCCTGTTGATTGTTGTTGAAATGATTGATGAATGACATTATTTTGAACAGATAATGATGGCTTGTAATTTGAAACTGGAAATTTGTGTAATATTTTCTTTTGTTCATTTATTGGCGCATCAACAACCCGTTCACTAAAAGCCCTTTGTAGAATTTGTTGTGATATAACTTGAGGTTTAATAATCCTATGAATGGGTGGAGATGATGATGGTGTGTCTACCAGAATAGGAGAAGAACTGTCAGTTCTTATTATGGATTTAGACTTTTCAAGATTGGATTTTAACAAATGCTCTTCTAATGAGCTTACTTTCGATGATAATATAGGAGAAGTTAACGCAGCAATACTCTTAATATGGGACTTAATCTCAGCAGGTGGTGTTTCTAGTTGATTATTTCTTTCAATTATATTCTGAACTGATTTGTCTTCAAAATTGATTTCATTCATAATTCTCCGACCGATTCTACGTCCTTTTAAAATATTATTATCAAATGGCCGTCTCTCAAAACTATTATTTTGAACACATGGAATGGAGCGACATTTTACTACATCTCGATAATTTGTCATGAATGTTGAACCAGCCATAAGATAAATTGGATCTGATCTAATAACAAAATTGTAACTTGTATCATGTAATTTCGGCATTTTTCTTTCTGATTTTATACATTGCGTAGAGTCAGGCATTTCAAACGTAGATGATACTTTCTGTCTTAAGTTGGGTGAGCTGTTTGTTTCATAGTTGTAATTTAACAAATCTAATTGAGCATTCTTTCTCTTGATCATAAAATCAACAAGGTATTGAAGAATTTTTGTTTTGTTCAAATTGAACATCTCTTTGATTATTATTTCGTAAAACTTAATCATATTCACGAACCTATCCTTATTCACTGATGGAATAAGATTCTTAAAATAATTTACTGCAAAGAAATGAAAAATCGAATAAAATCAATTAATAATCAAAAATAATGATCAAATATCAAATATAAAGAGTAGCTACCTAAATCGTTTGAACTCGTTGGAAATTGAAGAAATTTCATTCTCAAAAAGTCTTTTTGGTTTGCATTTGCTTCAAACTTTTGTCTTTTTATTAATTTTTTGGCTATTGTTGAGAGATCACTAACTGAAACATTTCCAATATCATTCATTTTGCTATGAAATTCAATTTCACTCAACTCATTTCCTAAATACTCCTTAACTAATTCCAAGATCTCCAAAGTTTTCTTATTCATTTGCTTGTCAATTTCATGACTAAGTATATTGAGTTCATCATTTAAAGAAATATTTGCATGTTTTGGTAATGATGTTGATGTTTTGGATATTTCAGCCGCATCGGAATTAATAAAAGTTCCATTAGACATTAGAATATCAATTTTTACACAGTTACTACTAATTCCCGTAGTATTTACATTATAAGTAATTGACTTAGGAATACGATCTGTAAAATATTAAAAATAAATTGAAATTTTTAATGAAAATCCAACATCTGAGTCAATAAAATAATTACAACGACATTATGAATTTCAGTCGAGTTTTAAATGGCTATGATAGTATTACAAGACTATTTCTACCATATGTTCAAAAGCTACATTTAACACTTACTTGTATTTTTAATTCCTTCAATTCCAAAATCTAATATTGGCATAGATTTTTCCTTATTCTTCTTTCGCTTTTTACCTTCTAATTCATCATCAGATATATCTATCACAAGGCGATCATCATCGTCTATCATTTGAATATCAGCTAAATTCTTTTGAAAATTACTCTGCATAGACGATTCTTGGTCCTTATCTTTTAGTGACTCTTTTTCAGGTTCATATAAAATTTTCTTTAAATTTAGTTGAGTATCATTAACTTCTTTTGTAATCATACTTTCTAAAGGAACTGTGGTTGAAATTGCTGTTGATAATGGTGCATTTATTGACGATGACAAAGCTGTGGAGGTAGATAATAAAGTTTTGAGTAAAGTATCCTTGGAAATATCGCTAAATGACATTTCACTTATTGATTGAGTCGTAGAAGGAATTATTGTATTGACTATTGAAGTTGTCATATTTAATGAGTTATTAATCACTTTATTTGGTGATTCACATTTTTCTTCTAATCTTTTGTCGCACATTTTTTTTTTGTTTAAGTATTTCTTTTATTTCTTTTTTAAATCTTTTATTTTAATCCATTTAAATCTTTTTAAATTCAAATTATAAATCTTGACATCATTCTATTAATGTTTTTTTTTTATTGTACTTTTAAACTTTTGCACATTTTGCGATATAAACAAATATCAGAAATAACACTAAATCGTCATCAGAATGATGAATAATTTTTTTCTGAGTATACGTTAATCGACATATGTTCACTAATACATTTAACATGATATTTCTTCTCTCTTCTGTTATTTTAAGACTGATAAGATTGCGTTATCATCCGTTTTCCTCTCTTTGGCTTATCAATCAAAATTTCGTTTTCCGTAAAATGTAATTCTCATAGTAAATTTATTATCGCGATTATACAATCAAATATAAATATTTTAGTATTAGACAAATTTTCACTTTTCTTTGGATTTTTAGTATTTTTTTCTAAATCTAATCACTTTTGCTCTAATTTCGATTTCATCCATTAGACTTTTAGATTTTGACAGTGTATTGAGTTATATTCAAAAAGTTTGCATAATTAAGTGATAACAAAAAGAACACACAATATAACACAATTTTTATTTTCATCTTTTTTTTTCTTTGATAGTTTTTGTATGATGCAAAAAATAAAATTGAAACTGAAATGGCTCACAAATGAGAAACAAATATTAATTATGAAGTGATAAAATTTGTGACTCAATTTAAAATAAATAAAATATGATTGTATTCAAATGAATTTATGTAAAACAACACTCAAGTCTTTAAACGACACAAATGAATTTCTCTTCTATACTGAACGCGCCCGCACTCAGTCACACTCTTTAATACTCCCTCTAAAGATCTCAAGTACTCTCTACAAAATGATAAGGCTAGTAATCCGTAGAAAATATTTTATATGTATGAAAAACAAGTTACGAATGAAATTGATCTAATTTATGCTCTTATAACGCATTTTTTCTTATCAATTTTCGAGAGACATGATTACCAAATTTGTTTAATTTTATGAAAAAAATTTTCAAAAAAAAATTTAAAATCATAGAATTAAATATTGTTTTTTTATTTAATTTTTTTATTTTTAAATTTAGTATTAAGATTAATGTACAGTCAACTAAACTTTTCTTCTGGTTTAAAATTTAAACAAAAAATGGCTGACATATTATCGCACAGATTAGATAAATTGAAGTTTATTTATTTAAAGCGATAAAAGCAATAAATAATTTAATAGAAAAGATGGAAAGGTAAGTATCCAGGGTTTTCTGGGGATTTCAAAAAATATTTTTTTTTTTAATTTTTTAACTTAATTCAAATGTTGATTTTATTTTGAGAGAAGAAAATTAAAATAAAAAAAAAACTTTTTCAGTATCTCACCAAATTGTTTGAGTTCAAAACTGGTAATCAATACAGTTAACCTAATAATCAAGGCTTAACGTTATCAATTTTTGTTGATTTATTTGTCTCCCCTTCTGACACAGTAATAGCGAATAAAATCCAGATTAACTCATAATGTGATTGTGATTGCGACTTACGAATGTGACAAGCAACTGTATAAAAGGCAGTGCACAGTCAACTTTATTTTTTATTTATGAGTGATACTTCAACGTGTATAGAACTCTATGGAACAGTCTTATAAAAAAAATTAAAATGAAATGAAAAATGTGCAAATATCTAATTGAATTTTTTTTTCTTTTCGAATATTTATTTTTAACAACTTTTTTTCTAGTTTAATATTAGTTTTCAAACGAGTAGCTATTAAAACATAGTTTTACTTATAAATTTTGCAATTTACTTAAATCCTTGATTTGAAAAAAAAAATCAAATGAGAAATAGGTTGGAAATTTTTTTAAAAATTATCACAAGGGAATTTCAACGTAAATTTTCAACATTCGCGATATTTTGTTATATATAAAAAAAGATGCCACAGGTTGTTAAAATTTATCAAAAAAAAAAAATGTTCAACTTACAAGAAAAAATCACATTTAGATTTAATATGAATTCATATGAATATAAAAATTCCAAAAATTTTATTAAACGTAATATTAGCTGCTTAAGAACATACTTAGCTGTGACTTATATAATGATAAGTTCTTTGAATTTTACACATTAATATTGTTCTCTTATATTTGTCCACTTTTCATGAAGTTTTACACACTACTAAAATATAAAAAGGATATTGTTTTATCTATTAAAAATCATATGTGAATCAGTCACATATGATTCCCACGCTAAATAGTATGCAATAAAGGGAGCCATAGGCTAAAAGCCACGTTAATACTGTAAACACCATGAAGAGGAATTCTCACTTCTACTACACATGCTTGAAAAATGATGTGTGTGTATCGAATATAATTGAAAAAAAATATAGAAGCTTACATATAGTACGAACCGTCATTAGCGCATTTATTTATTTAATAGCATATAAAATTTTAGGTGATAAATTGTGTCTTTTAAATTTCAAAAATTAGCGTTTAATTTTCAAAGAATTCTGATATGAATTTACTCAAAATGAAACCTGAAAAACTGTAAAAATTAAACAGCTGTTCTTAGAAATTTTTCTGCTGTAGGTATTAAATAAAACACTTCATTATTTAAACAAAGTGAAACATGACCATCTCCAGAATTATAACAAAAATCTTTAAATTAAAAACTTTGTATTTGAATTATTTGATGAAATGAGTAAATAAACATCAAATTTCACTATCTAAATTGTAATATGATCAACACAGTTTTATATTCATTAACCGTATATGTTCATGAACACAAAATTTATAACAACTGCAAAATCGTCCATTTTTTGATCAATGATAAAATCAAATTGCATGAACTGTTTGAGATAAGATGATTTTAATATATTTTCTGATAAATCCAATTTTACTAATTAACTAATAATGTGCACCAATAAAGAAAAAAAACTTTAATTTTTCACGTGATAACTCTCTTCAATCATTCAATTTCAACTAAAACTCATTTATTGCTATATATTACAAATAAAAAAAAGGACACGTAAGTAAGAATGAAAATTCTTATTGAATGTGTACCTATGCATTTTACAGCGTATGGATTTATTTAATTGCGTTTAATAATTTAACTTGAAGGCACAGAAATTTTTAACTCACTTGTAATACATTTGAAAAAAATTAATTTTTTATTTGCTCGTACCGTAATACTCTGTTTCATTTTAAAAAGTAAAATTAAGTTTTCCTGCCTTTATATATGATTTTAAATAACTTACTTTTAGTACTTTGCGGCTTATTATTAATTACCTTGAGACAAAACAATAAAAATTCAATTTTTGTTTTTAGCTTGCACAAGTGTTCTATAGGTCACGATTTTGATATTCGTGTCTAGCTAGATTTCATAATTTAAAATGACTTGCATAAGAATTTAGAAAAATATATAAGGTAATATGTCGGCCTCGCCGAAAAAAAATTCTTCGTCAGGAACGCTCTGTTTTTATCAATTTACTCCAATTTTTTATTAGAAAACATATTGTTTCATTATTTTATCTTGTGTATTTTTTTGATGCGAACATTTTGATACCTAATTTATGTAAATACGATGTTTAATTTCGTTGAAAAATCAATTTTAATGAGCGTTCCTGACGAAGAATTTTGAGGAAAAATTAATTTTTAATTTCAAAACTGTCAATATCTCGGCTCTTATTGCAGTAATATTTAAAGTTTTCATGTCAAAATGTGTGTTAGCACCTGCTTAACAAATCCTAATATTAAACATAATATATGAAACTGTTAAAGCATGAAAAATTGCAAATTTATGATCGAAAATCTGTAACGGTCGCCATAAATTTGAATTTTTCAGTTGACAAAAATTTAGAAAAATTGGAAATACTCTTGATTTAAGCAATAATTCATGCATATAAATACATGAAATTAAAATTCAATCTTAATTCTTTAAGGTTTATTACGAAGATCATCAATATCATATTGATTTAAGGCGTATTTCATTAAACGAAAATTTTAGTAAAATTTGAATTTCAAAAAACCGTTACACTGAATTCCTCAATTTTTCGGCGAGGCCGATGTAAGATTAATAATCTGGAATAATGTAATAACAGTAAAGTTCTGGATGAAAATTTTACGAAATTTTGATGGATTTTTTTCCTTCGACTTTAACATTTTAATGTCAACATGTAACACGATAGATTGTAATATTCTTAAAACACATTTAAATTCCCAACGCACCTTTTATTTTTAATTTTATCCAATCATATTTTCATGCGTAAAATTATAATACCGCGTTCCTCAAAATACTATACCAACACTTCGAAGCACCAATATAAACTAATTTTTAACAACTGATAAATATCGTTCGTACAATTCAAATTGTACAACTTTTATTTTTTAAATAATTAAACGATGAGAGAAATAAAATGATGAATTGAGAAGAGTATGTAGAATCTCATCTTAGGAAGAAAAGTTTAAAGAGCTTCTAAAATTTCTCTCATCAACTTTTTTAGGTTTTCAAAAATTGCTTTTAATTGCAAGGATTAATAATTTTATTTTGATTTTCAATATTAAACTTCAAAAGAAAAATATTATAAAGCCTTTTTTTATCCTATGACTGCTCATACAACATATTTTGGAAATGTAAAGATGCGTAATAAATTTTCAACACCATTGCTTTAAAATTACAAAAAATTGTCAAACTTTATTTTGAGCAAGGTCTCTCTTAATATTTTGTTTCATTCAAGCTGTTTATTTGTTCAGGTGAAAACGTATTGAAGCTTAAGGAAACAAAATATAAACATTTATATTTTCAATTTAAAAAAAAAAAAAATAAAATAAAATTATTTTAGTCTAAATATTTCTTGTAATTTCCTTCGATTATATTTTTAATGTGTATAACTTTCGTTTAAAATTCATATAATTTTAAAACTAAACACGTGCTATTGAAACCATACATTGAAGCTTATGTTATAATGCATTAACATCTATTATTAATAAAATATGTCAACCTATGCCAACGAAAGCTTTTTCAAATAATCCACCTTTTTATTATGATCAATAAAGTGTAAATGTAACAACATTCAAAGGACTTATGCATTACTTAAATTAACTCCACAATAGGATTATTTATTTATTAAATAATTTATTAAAGTACATTACGACTGATTACGAACAGATTCTAAAGCCTTCGTGCTTTAAGCTTTGAGTTAAAAAAGCACCGCAAAAACTATTGGACTTCATTTCTAGTCAGTCAGTAATAAGATTAAAAGCTAGCATTAATAAAATGAGCAAAACAAAGTACAGTAAAATTGTGAGAGAGTTAAGACATTTTGGATTCTTGTTTGAATTCATGGGACTTCAATATTTTTCTCTTGAAACATTTAACGAAGAAGAATCTTTAGAACGACCTTCTTTGATTCGCGGAGTGTATTTTGTAATAATTTCATCACTCATCTTGTGTTTTGCTGCTTTATACATCCTATTAGATTATGAGGAATTGTTGAAACAATTTTTGGATCAAAAAATTACAACTTATGCCGTTCAAAACTCTATGAAGTTTGGAATGATTTTTGTCATTATAACCAGCACTATTCAATCATTCTTTGCTACAAGAAAAATAAAGCATTTTTATAAAAATGTAGAATCGATTTTGGAAGTAATGTTTGTTGAATTCAAGATGTTTATTGATTTTAAGAAAGTTTGTCAAGTTTCAAAATTCATTTTAATTGGAATAATTTCTTTTTTCTGTATAATACATTCTGTGTTATTCGCTCAATCTGAAAGTGATCGAACTTATTTGTTAGCAGTTTCTATTTTTCCTGTAATTTTTTTACTTGCAACAATTTTCAAATTCACCTTTTACGTAATAATTGTCAACTATCAATTAGAGTCATTAAAAAAAGTGATTGTAGATATTTTTAAATCACAACCATTTAAAATCGATTTGAATAACGATGATAATATTATGTCACCAAAAAAGATATATTCTCCTAGCATTGTGTCTAGGAAATTAATAAGTGCTAAAAAGATTTACAATTTGCTATACGAAAATGCAAGTTTAGTAAATGAAAGCATGGGATTAACAATTTTAAATTTGTTGATTGTTCTCGTCATTGCTTTAACAGCATCAGGTTATGTTATTTTTGTATTATTAGTAGATGGAAAAGAACAGAAAAAAATTCCAGGTTTGAAAAATCAATAATTTTTTTAATTACTATTATTTAATTTGAATTTTTTCAATTTCAGAAACAATTTATTTTCTGGTTCTTGGACAGACAGTTTTATGCATAATCGTACTTGCTTGTCAAAATACTCAAAAAATAGTAAAACTTAAATTTAGTTATTGTTAATCAATTAATATAAATTCAAGTTTATTTCAATTAGATGTCCAAACTTGCGACAGCTCTAAGTAAAATAGAATGTGAGAACTACGAAGGTTTAAAAGAGGAATCTCGAGAATTTATCCACAAGTTTTATATGCAGTTGTGTCAGCAACCAATTATGTTTACAGCTTATGGATTTTACAACATCAATTTAGCATTATTAGCAAGTATAACAACAGGAATTGTATCATATCAAATTATTTTGGTTCAATTTCATTCAACTCCACCGTCATAAATGATTGGGAAAATTAAAATTTTAAAATTTTGTGCTAGTTAGGTACCTAAAAAAGTTTGTATAAACTTTTTTTTACCTGTATGACATTTAAAAATACAGATTTAAAAGTCATACAGGTTACTGAAAAATAAATATAAAACAAGATTTATGTGATTTTTATACTTTTTTTTTATTATTATATTTGATTTTCTTATAATTTTGCAATAAAATATATTAATCAATTGATGATAACTGAACAAAAATTTCAATTTTTCAATGGTGAATCTTACAAGCTATGAATTGAAATATGTTTTGTAGTTTCTTTATATACATTTATTAAATATAAGAACAAAAAAAAAAAAAAAAGAATAAGCAAAAATTAATAAATGGAGAAAAAAATATTTTTTATTAGTGTTTTCAGTATTTTTAATTAGGTATGTATTAAAAATTAAATTTTAAATCGAGCATAATTTAATTTCATTTTATAATTCTTGATTAATCATTTTCACAGTACTAGAATAATGGTAGTAATTCATCAAATATATAGTAAATGACTATACACACATAGAACTTTTCTTTTTTGCACCAAAAATACAATAAGAGAAGATTAGATAGCTTTTGCATTTTAAATTTTTTAAATTTTAATTTTTGCATTTTTAAGTTAAATTTTATATTGCGTTTTTTTTCTTTATATTTAATTTCAATACATTTTTCGCACTACATAAAGATGAAGAATAAAAAACTTAACAATTTATCATTATCTGCTTCAGGCTAAAAAGCTTTCCTCAACTTTTTTTTTGCATTTTCAACTATAACATTACGAAAGCTTCATTTCACTTCCATTTATCATCGTTCGTTTTTAACCTTTTTTTTTTTGGACTTTTAAACGGTAATGCTTTAATATTATATAAGGAAGTTCAAAAACAGTTGAAAAAGATGACAATTTGCATCATTTTCAATGAATTATATTATTAAATAAAGCAATTTCAAGAAAATTAGGAAAAATTTTGAAACAACATTCAAATACTTTGCAATTGAACAAAAAAAGTCATTCATTCATTTTATTTTATAGCCCACAATTTAAATCTTTTGAAAAGACCAATGAATATTAAAGAACAAAGGAACTTTTTCGTATTAAAATTTCACGAAAATTTTCTCAAAAGTAAAAAATTACGATTATATCACATACTATTATTTATTCTCCAAATTCATTGAAAAAACTTTTCCTTATTGCTAATAATGCATTTTAAAAAAGTATTTTTTTTTTTTTGTGATTAATTAATTTAATTTTATTTATCCACATTATTTTGTTCTGTCTATTTTTCTAAATCAAAAACTGGTAAATATTTGCTTGTGAAGTGCTAAGATATTTAAATTACTATAAAAGGTTTAAATCTCAATTCAAATATGTAGTAAACATGCATTGATATGAAAAAAAGCCCTCGTGGAGAAGAGCCTTTTGGATTGGAAAGTGTTAAAATAAGCTATTTTAAAACTGTTTTAATTATTTTAATCGTCTGTTTTTACAACAGCTGTACATCACACTTTTAAAGAAGATAATTCAAAATGTTTGCTATATTATTAATTTTAAATTTTATGTCCTTCTTTTTTATTACCGACTCAATTAAATCTACTCAATTTTAATTTATAATAACAATTAGCAAGAAATTAACATTTTTCATTATTTAGCAATTTAAAAGTATGAGTTTCGTTTTTCTTTCTTTAAATTTAATTTATAATCAAATCTAGGTGTTCAAATCAAAACTGATCCTTAAGTCAATTTCTTTATGACTTACTTCTATCTTTAATTTCTCTGTTCATAATTTCAAATTGAATTGAGTTTTAACAATTTTTTTCTTTTTATTTTGAAGCATTGTTTTAATGAAATAATAAATAAGTAGTTATGGAACTTAGAAAAATATATTTTCATTACATTACTTGAGTGTAACTGTCATTTTAAAAGTTTTACATCTATTCCGC
This sequence comes from Chironomus striatipennis, assembly GCA_026123125.1. Classification (NCBI taxonomy): domain Eukaryota; kingdom Metazoa; phylum Arthropoda; class Insecta; order Diptera; family Chironomidae; genus Chironomus; species Chironomus striatipennis. The sequence continues at coordinate 25,657,541 of CM047394.1, read as the reverse complement.
AAAATTCGTAAATTGAAAGACAGAACAAACAAAATAATTTAATGCAAAAATAAAACTTAAAAAATATTTTGAGAATTTTAGCTTTCGTTGTTTTACGGAATAGATTGAAGGATTCTTTATTATATGTAAATAATTTAGCCATTAGGAAGCTTATGTTATCATATAGGTAATCAAAAAATGTATTAGTATTTAATATTTCTTTTTTTTTTTTAATTTCTTATGAATTGTAGATAAAAGCAATTATCGTGGAATCTGCTTTTATTTGCTCAATAATTGTCCAGCACGTTTGCTTGCATCATCTAATCGAATATTATTTACTTCACCCTATTTAACGTAGAAAAATAACAAAATAATAATAAGAAAGTTGTAAAAAAATAAATTTTTAATGATATGGATGAACACAAAATTAATGTAAATGTTAGAAGGAAGCATTATAAATATTAAATAATTAAAATATTTATTACCTAATTAGTTATTGTTAAATAAATTAAATAATGTTATGTTGAATAAAAAATAATAATTAATTCAAAATATTTTTCAACAATATTATTTCGATTTGTTCGGTGGGTAAGCATTATTCTTGTTTTGAATTATAAGCAGATTGATCTAGCAAATAGTCCTAGTATTCATCTAAATCTTTTTTAAGTATTAAGATTTTCAAACATTTTGTCTAAAATCCGTTTTGATTTTTGTAAATAGTTATGTTAACAAATTTATACTTAAAATTGACCTACTAGTTGCTGATTGCTAGAAAAATAAAGCAGTTGAATATTTAAGCTTATGAAAATTAAAAAAATTTTCACTTTGATACCAGAAGTTTAATGATGATGAATTTTAATGTATTGTAGATAATTGTCAATTTTTTAGTTCACTTTGAAATTGTGGGAGGAGATTAGGAGATATATTGGCATTATAATTTTTTAAGAGTTTTTTTTGCATAAATCACTACTTGTTTCTTGTAATTTATAATTATTATTTTTATCGATCATTTTCTGTTTTGAGTTTATAGAAAGAGAGAGAGAGAGATAATGTATTCAGCAAAGAGTGTGTAAAGTTGATAATTTCTTTAATAACTCTTTTCTCTGATAGAAAGAAGAAATGCAAATTCCAGTTAAATCTTTGACATGTTTATTTGAGTAAATCATGTGCTCTTTCATTAGCCACTGCTATCCTCGTCTCATTAGATTCACCCTACACCATTAAATGAAAGCATGAAGTAGATTTGATAAAGAAAATGTTAGTAAAGGGAAAGAGATACACCACAAAGAGTACATTAATATCGTCATATATTTACATTGTTATTGATTGTTAGTTTAATATATTTCAAGTATACTTCTTCAAGCACACTTTTATGAAGATTGATTGATCACTTACCTTGCGATTGATTCTATCAATTTGACGGTTTTGATTTTCAAGTTCTGATCCCATATCAAGTGCCATATTTCTTAAATTACCAATCATTGTGTTTACTTGTCCCATATTTTCTTCCATTTCATCTTCACGAGCGTCATTTGTGATTCTTTAAATTTAATAATAAATAAAAATTAAAATATTTTGTTATGAGCATGTCCTTCTTTTTTCGCACCTTCCAATATATCCACCCTGAGGACCAAGACCATTTCTATCATCACAAACACGTTGTGGCTGATTATTAACAACTTTTCCATCGTCATTTCCTTTCCATGTTCCATCATCTTCTTTAAATGAAGCACTCCTATAAACACAATGTTTAATTAAAAATTTCATTCATAGTAATTTTATTTTAAGTTAAGCATACTTATTGCAAGGTAATACGCAAATTCCACAACATTTTTCCATTCCACTCAAGTTCTTTTCTGCTTCTCTCATGTCGGCATTAATTTGGTCCATGCCCTCCTCAATTCGATCCAATTGCTCTATGATGTTCAGTAAATTAATCGAATTAATTTTTTAAATATACATGTTTATATAAAGTGCAAATTAAATTGTTTTAATTCAAGCAAAAGTTTAAACCATACAAATTAAAACCAAAAAAAAAACCAAAAGCACCAAAAAATTATATTAATTATAATTAGTGTAAACTTAAACCAAAAAAACATCTATCCTTAAAATAAAATAAAAATTAAAATTATTTCAACTTATTAGTAATACAGGATGAATAAATTTGCCCAAATTATCAATAATACATTTATTTATAATACTTTATTTAGCTAAAACTCATAACAAAAGGTGAAATTTATTCCATGATCTTAAACTACAATTTGTGTAACAAAAATTACTTGATGATGTGGTTAGTCTGATTAGACATTCTTATGGCTCAATATTTTTACGATCATTTAGAAATTTAAAATATACATATTTTTTTTTTAATTTAAATTGTTAAAAATTTTCTTAAAATAAAAAAAAAATTTTAATTCGAAATTATTCAATTAATTTTATGATCGTAAAAATAACAACCTATCAATATTATGACTATTTCAACTAAATTTTCGTTATTTAACCTTGCGATACTTTAACTAAAAATAAATGGCACTTTAAATTTATGTAAAAGCTCTTTTGTGTGAATTATGAAGTGTTTAGTTCATGTACATTACTTATAATTCAAAAACTTTAAGCTGATTATTTTGCATTCTACATGCTTTTGATTCAAGAAACTATTTCATTTCATCTTTGCAAAAAATATATTGAAAAAAAAAAAATTAAAAATCCGAAATTTTATATTTATTTCTTTAACCATTCATTATTTTTAAGGAAATCAAAAAAATGTTTAAAAAAAATATTTAGATAAATAAGCAATTTCTATTTAATTTTAATTAAGATATTATTATCATATTAAATGGAATACAATATTTTTTTTATAAAACTTAAGTTAATAAAAATTCATTTAAAGCTTTACTTTTACATCATTTACTCCATTGACTGGATAAGTTTAACATTCTGTTAAGTGTAATATAATTTTACATGTTATTTCTTAAGTTTTGGTAAATTTAACAATATAATAAAATGGTATTATCATTTTGTTGCATACATAATATGTATATCTTGTACGTTTTAGTGTGTGTTCTTTTTCGTATATTTTAGACAAAGTAATATAAATGTTTTTTGTTCAAGTTGTTTCCATGATAATTTTTTTAATGTTTTATTTTATTGCAATATTTTTGAATATATATTTTTAAATTTTCCTTTGTATCATTGAAAAACTGAAAGCATCAAAAGAAATTAAAGATTTGAATTGAAATAAAAAAATCTAAATTTTGTTCTTGATATTTCTTGGATTTAGATTTGTTTCAAAGTTTAGAACATAAAACTAAGCAAATAAATTTTTAAATCCCAAAGTTGGCAGAAAATGCAATTAAAATATGATTGTTTCAAACAATCATTTGTTACATTGTTTTAATTTTTTTTTTATTTTTTCAAATCAAATTATTTTTTTAAATATATGTTAGATACAAAATAAATTTGTGATGGTTTGTGAGTGGTTTTGGTAATCTTGTGAATTTGGATAAATTTATAGAGAGGTTTTCATGAAATTCTTGATTTAAATCGTTAAACTTTCAACTTTTTCATTATTTAAATCAAGAATATTCGCATAGTGGTTAATACACATTACATACAAACATAAATAAACACTTACAGCACATTTTTTTTTAAAAAAAAAACCTTAGCCCCTATTATATTTTTCATTGATTTTGATCAATAATTAGATAATTAGAACACGAATTTAAGATTAAATATTTTTGTTGAATATTTTTCAATACAGAAAAAAAGAAGAGCTAATTTCTTAATTTTACAATATCTAATAAATTCAAGATTTTTTGATTCAATGTGTAAATTTGTTGTAATATTTAATTTTTTGATGTTTTTATCTTTTTTTTTCGTTTGTATTCTTACCTCCTTGTTCATCCAGCATAACGATGGTACGCATCCCCACTTCCGTGCTCTAAACAAAAACATTATGATACAAAATTTTGTTCAGTTACATTACATGACATGTTTTTGTATCCTACTCTTATCTTATTGATATTGTCTCATAAATCAATGTGAACAATCTTTAAATAGTATTATTTTCAAAAGTTACCATTCACTACCATCTCAACTTTTTCCTCATCAATAATATAAAATCAATAATAAACAAACATTTATCGCAAATCTTTCGTAAAATTTTTTTCTTTCGTAATTTTTAAAGTGAATTAGTTTTACACAAAAAAAAATCTTATAGTTAAAAAAAAAATGTTTTCCGTTTTCTGATTATTTTTAGAAATATTCCACTCAAAAAAGCTTGTAATTTAAGTTTGTTAAGTTGTTAAGCATTATATGTTAATTTCAAAAAGAACAATAATTATGAAATTGCCCTTACCGCCTTGTGCTTTCATAGAATTGAGAGTTTTTGCACCAATGTCATCACTCTAAAATATTTTTACAATATTCTTTAATATTTTGTAAACTTAAGATGAAATTAATCTCAGAAAATCTGAACCTAGTTTTAATATTAAATCAGTTTTATTTTAATATTTATAATGTTTATCCTCAAAAAAGCTTGTTTTTTCTTGAAATTTTATTCATTACTCATTTGTTTTATTTTTATTTTTACTTAATATTGTATTAGTATGAAAATCAAATTCATAACTTCGCAATTTAGACTTGTCAAAATTTATTATTATTTTTACAAGAAAGAGCATAAAAATTTCATGTTTAAAGTTTTTGATGTATGTTCGTTACTTCCATAAAAAAAAGTAAAAATCAGCAATTAAAAATTTAGATAGGTAGAGTGACAGATATAATAATTATTAATAGATAAGATAAACAAGAATGTTAACATTTACTGAATTTAAAATCTCTTTAATTAATAATTATTTTTTTATACAACTTAGTTAAGTTATACAAAAACATCCAAATTTTAATCTAGGCTGCAAAAATAACTTTAAGAATGTTAACAGACTTGTTATTAAAAAATATTTTTGCACAATAATGCATTAAACCATAAAGGCTTTAAATCATAAAGAGAGCTAAACAATTTCCTTCAAAAATTTAAAAAGTGCTTTTGCATAATGTTTTTTAAAAACTATGAAATTAAAATTTAAAGTTTTTTTACTTTTTATAAAATCATACATTAATTAAAATTTGAGAATTATGAATAAGTTTAAATAAAATTCTAAATTAAAGCAATTGCAATATAGATTTATAAACAAACAAAATGCGGTTCACGGTGGAATTTTGATTAAATTATCTACTCATACATAAAATTAAATATTAAACTATCGAAATTTAAAAAATTTGAGAGATTTAATTTGCTAGAGCGCGAGCGATTTCTATTAAAAGTCAATTAAAGCGAATGCAAAGATTATCTTTCTATATGAGTCTAATGTAAACTTTCGTTTTTATCAATTTTTTTATTTCTCTCTGTTATGTATGTATGAAATGACTTGATGTAACCAAAGTGAAATAAAATTAATCTACATAAAAATAATTCATTAGAAATATTTGTTTGATACATGATTTGATTGCTTATAAAATATGTAGTTATACCTAATGATCATATTGAAAAATTTTACTGCAAACTACATAGTGATGTTAATGAATGATTTTATACTTAAAATCTTATTTTATTTTAATAATGTACTGAAAAATCGAAAACCTACTATCAAATCAACATTTTTAATCTAAAAAAAATAATATCAAAATACTTCATGTTTTTCTTAATTTTCGAAATATGTATTTTATTTTCAGAATACTCAAAACATCAAGAGAGAAATTAAGAATATAATAATTACAACTCAAATGTATCTGGATAATGTTTAAGTGGATTCTGATTAAAATATATATATTGAAAATAATCATTTGTAAACTCAAAGAAAGTGAATAAAGAAAATGGAGAAAAACGTATCAGAAATAATAAAAACTATGGAAAAAATATAAACTAAAAAATTTATCAACTTTTGAAACAATAATGTATATTTTTTTTTCTTTGGGGATAAGAAAAATGTCATTTTCTCACTCACCTCCCTGATCATCGAGTGCTACCAAAGTTCGAATACCGGCTTCTTTGCTCTGTCGTAAGCATTTTATAACAAAATTTGTTTTTTGTGTGAGTTTTTTAAAGTAAGAAATTTAAGAAAAATCTCATTTGAATAAAGAATAATCAAAACTAAAGTGTTTATATATTATCTGAACAGTACAAAGAATATCCATTGATTTTGATGTTCTTATGACTTTATGATTAAAAAATAAATCATAATAATTTTTATGATGTTGAGTATTAGTGATCACAAGTTCTTATGTATTGATGAATATATTTTGTTTGTATCGTTATAAATACAGGATGAATAACTTAAAAGTATAATGTTAAAGCTATTAATCAATATTTTGTAATAAAATTCCCATTTTCTGTTTGCTATAAAATTATTCAACAATTTTCTCTCTTCGATGTTTATCACTATGCAAAACAAATCCTTCTATCGGTCAATTTGTTGATTGTCATTCAATAAATATTAGTTACTTAAAGCAATATCTTCATGTATCTGTATAATTATTTAAGTACTAAAATATTAGAAACAATTAAAATGCAGTGGATCAGTGTTGTATCTGTAGCATTTTCATGTCATTATTTTATATATTTTTCAATAACATAATCAATATCATTAAAATAAAAAAAAATGAAATAAAAATTGTAAAATGTAAAATATTATTTGGAGGAACATAAAATAATTTGTAAATAATTTCTCGTCATATTTTTGTATAAAACTGTAAAATACAATAACTGTTTACTGTGTATTTGATACTGTTTTATCAAAAGATTTATAAGACATTTGTTAAGAAGAATAAAGATTACAGAGTTCAAGCAAATTAATATGCAACAAAAGTTAACAATGAAAACAGTATCAATACATTACTACTCAAGGTAAAACACATATATTTTTGAGCTCCCTACTTCGTTTTTCTTTCGGAACCCTTGTTTATTATATTTAAATTTCCCTTCTTGATACAATAAGCAACTCTTAAGTGTTAATGTACAAAAAGGAACAACAAAGGTATTAACATTCAGGATCAATAATATTTTTTTTTTTTTTTTGGTTTTTGAAAAATATTATTCGTAATATGCATATTAAAAGTGGTTGTAAATCCTGAATATTAATTTTTTCATTTGACATAGACTACCGGATCATGCAATCTTAAAAATTGGGCTTAAGGAGATATTACAACACAAAGATAGTCGGATGAATATACAACAAATAAACAATTGTTAAGAGTCGAATTCTTCACATTAAATAAAAGAGTACACTTAAGATAAAGTTTTATTTCCTTATTATAGCAAGAAGAGTTGAATTGGAGTTAATTCATTGATTTTGTCAAAAAGAAGAAGGATTTTGACAGATGTAAAAGTAAATAAAATGTTGCATGAATAGAAAGTACGCATTAACTAGATAGTTTAAATGTGCATATAATAGGTTTATGATTGCTAAAACAATTGAATAGTATTTGTTTGTTAAATCGGTTAATAATTTTTTTTTCAAAAAAAAAAAAAATACATGTATATTACGACACTTAGTATAGAGATCAATGAAAACATTCAACTACATATAAAAATAAAGAAAAAAAAAAAAACACTGCATCATCATCATGAAAGTTTTCAATTCAGTATATTTTCCATTTTTGATTAAAATGCACATCCAATTTCTTTTTTTTTGTAAACTAAAAATTGAAAACCCATGAGATTTATTATCTTTGTGATTACCATATATAATTTTATGACATTTTAAACATGCAACATCAACAGGCTTCCATTTAAACGCCTATAAGAATATTCATTCGCAAAAATATGTTATGTTTAGTATGTTGGAAATTTAAGAATGGAGATCGTTGTTTTTATGTTTTTTTTTTTTTTTTTTACTTTATCAGCAATCAAAATGAAGGAAGAATAAGAATAGATTTTTTTAAGAAAAAGAAACTCAGAAAGATTTGCGAAAGATAAAGGAAGCGCACAATATTATCACGTAATTTCACGTTCAACATAAATTTTTATAACATTTTCCAGCTAAGTATTAAGAAACTCCCGACTTTTATTAACATTTAATATAGTGAAAATTACTATCTCAGAAACTTAATATATTTATCAGTTTATTCATTTTCAGAAATATAACGCCAAGTTTTAATGAAATAATAAAATATTAGGATAAAATTAAAAGTTTTAAAATTTTAACAAAAAACTCATTTTGTTAGTTAAAAATGATAGGAAAAACTTCATAATTTGCTACCGTAATTTTTACACTGTCCACAGCAACATTTACTTTTACAGTAAAAATGAAGAATTTTCAGAATCTTCTTTATTATTTTATTGCTTTTATTTTCTTCACATAAATATATTATTCTAACGTATTGATTAATGCTCAGAAATTAAAGAAGATAATATGAGATAAACTTTGAAAAATAAACTTATGGATGTCGAAAAAAAAACCAAATAAAAACTTCGATTGAAATTTGATCTGTTTTCAATCTTAAAATCTTAAAATTTTAATTCTCGTTCATCGATATGTTTTTAAATAAATGTAAACAATACATTTTTACGAGAAAATGACACAAGCTTTCATTTAACAAGCTTTTATTCATCAGGATTCAGTAATTATATTTAGCTTGTTTCTACATTTATTATCACAATAGTAGTTTTTTTTATTATTTTCTATTAAATTCTATGTAATACTGTCAATTTTATTTTTTTTATTATTATAATTTATTATTAAAGAAAAAAGTTTAAGCATCTCTTACCTCTTCGCAAAGAGCCAACATTCGGCGTGTCGATTCAAGGGACTGTAAAAATTAATTTTCGTTTTAGTATATAAATATTTATTTACATTTTTTAATCTACAGAACTTTATTTCTGTTTTTAATAATGAAAATTTTGAATTCATAAATTAAAACTTACTTCATCGGTCTTCTCTTGAGCTTTTAATTGCAATTCTTGCAATTCTGTCTTTGGGGGTGCTGGTTCTGTAGTTGGTGCTGGCATTCTTTAAACGAATTTGAAAGAAAAGGTAAAAAATATGAATAAGATTAATATATCATTTAAATTACAACACAAATTGAAGGTTTTTTTTTTATTTTTTAAAGTTTGACTTCTGTCCAAGAATCAATCTTGATTCAAACAAATTTGTATATAATAAACAATTTAATTTTTGGCATTCTTCAAAAACACGTGGAAATCATGCAAGAAAAAGAGCTCCTTTGTGTTTTCAAAAATGCATTTTCATTGAAGAATTGAAGCTCCCAATGTCATTGATCGATTTTTTTAAAGTGTAAAAATGAATTTTAATTTTTTTTATTTAAAACCATCTAGGATGTTTTTTAAAACAAATTTTTTTCATCCAAATATTTTCAATTACAGTTGAAATCAACAAAAAAAAAATATTCAAATTGAATTTAAATTAAAACCGTTTAGGTTGGTGTTAAAATTAAGCAAATGTACTTCGAACTTTAAAAAATCAATTTATAAAAAGAAGCATTATTATTTTATTTAAACCAAGTTAAAAAAAAAATTGTTTCTTTCTTTCACATTTTTCTCTCTTATAAATGCTAAACAATACTTAAAGTTATAATTCAGTTGTACTTAACAAGTTTGTAACATTTAAGTTATCATGAAAAAAATAAATTAGCAGCTTATTGAAAATGTATTAATTTAAATCAAAAATCTTTCACGAGAATTCAGGTCATTTTCATAGCAAAATCATCCTTTACAAATCTCAATATTGCAAAAATGGATATCAAGTAACAAAAAAGGAGGAATGAAGAAAAAATTTGAATTGTTGGAGGCACGACTTCATTTTCATATATTGTGAAAGTATCCATGAAAACGCGGCATGATCTAAAAATGTTTGTTTTGAAATCAATAGTCTTGAGAAAGCATTAAATACTCATAATGCTCTCAATTTACCGCTTTTCTTTATGGGAGACAATTCATCTCAATTACTCTAGTGATTTCAACTTTTGAAACACATTTCCTACATGCTATTCGGCATGTTCATCAAGAATTTTCAAGTTGTAAAGGACGCAAATATTTGATAGCTTTTTCTTTCTTCACAACGAATAGCTTATTCTGTGTGAAAATATCATAAAAAAACTCTTCTTGAAAATCACAAGGAAAATCAATACATGCTTTCACAAAAAGCGAGACCGAAAATATAAACGACTTTTATTCGTTATTCGTTTATGGAGTTTGCGTATTACCATGTTGTGATTCACGAAATTGGTTTTGTCTTTATCACACATAACCAGTATTAAAAAAATTAGATGTATAACCGAAAGATGTTTTAAATTATTTAATTTTTATTTTAGTACGTCATCGTGTTGATCGATTATTAAACAACTCAGTGATCCTTCATATAACTCTTTCAGAAAACTTTCGCTCATAAAAATGCATTCACATATCCTTTTCAGATTTTTTTCTTCGTCTCTCACTGATGCGTATTTTGAATTCTTTTTTAAAATTCATATTTTCATCACAAAAACACTTTAACTATCGTTTTAGATAGTATAATATAAAAAAAAAAAGTTAAGAAACAAGCATTCTTAGCTGGTAAATTTGTCATTTTACTATAAAATTTTCCTAAAGGATACACTATATCTTTTCCATTTTTTTTATCATACATTTCATTTTTGTTAATTCCACTTAATATTCATAGTCTTTTTCATTTTTCTCTAAAATCATACCTGATGTGTTTAAATAAAGTAAGTAATCCAATAAAATATTTCTGGGAAGTGTTAAATTAAAACTTTTCAATATTTTCTTTCAATCACACTGACTAGTTTGAAAGGCGTGTAATCTCGCTTTGCTCTCAACGTGAACTAAAATTTGAGAGAAAATCAGAAGCTTTCTCACTAGTCGGAAGATATGCATAAAAAATTCTCTCAGCAATGAATCATTAGTATCTAAGAATTTACTCTTAAAATTTTTAAAATCTGTTGTCATGACATTTCAAAGGCATTTGATACATTATTACTTATTTTGTTTAAAAATGTGCAATATGAATCTATCAAATCTTTCCTCGACAGAATACTTTTAAATCATTTAGAATATTGCGATTTTTTTTTAAAAAAAATTCCTTTTAATTCATGAATTTATACGATGATAACTTTATGATATTTACTTAATTTATGTTACTTTTGAACTTTTAATCCTTTTAAAATGATAGTTAATAACTTTTAAATTATTTTTTTGTGCAAAATCTCACAAATTTTTCTTTTACAATTTTTTTAGAAATCTAATACTGGAATCTACTAGCTGGCAATATCAATGCTGTTGCAATTTATAGCAATAGACTCCTATAAAAAAAATACCTAATTCTAATAAAAGGTAAATAAATAATTGCAATCATAATTTTGTTAGTATAAAAATTAAAGCAATTAAAATTGCAATTTTAAGAGATCATACCTTTATATTTTAAAAATAAGAGTAATTTGAAAATAATTTCAGAAAATTAATGAATGCAGAAATAAAAATATTAATAACGGATTTTCTAGCAGCATGTTTGAATTTAAAAGTATCAGTTATTTTTAACTACCTAAATTTTAATTTACTCTTTATTTATTAATCCATAAAAAATCATAGACATGTAAAAAATTATCTATTGTTATTACTTTTGTTACCCCATGTTTTTAAATCAAAATATGATTGAAAATGTTTTCGTTCCTTTTGATTAACATGCGAATTTTTCCTGATATTATCTGTTAGCTCTGTTTCATCATCATCATCATCAAAGAAACTTTTGTGAACTGTTACTGATCGCTTTCTTGCATCTTTTATTAAATGTGACTGTTGAATTTCTTTAAATAATTTTCTTCTAGGAACGAATCTCAAAGCTTTATTCCAATCATTTGTATTCTTCATTTCAGTAAGGATTTCGAGCATTTGGTTAATGGTTAACGATTTTCCTCCTTTTCCCCAATCTAAATACCTGTCTAATGGAAGTTTAGCCATCCTTAAATTATGCTTTTTTGCTTTTGCCAAAGACAATGGTTCATTATTTGCCTTATCAACCATAGCACCAACAATATAAATGTCATCATGATTATATTCGACTAGTTCATTTCTACAATGTGGAGTAAGGTAAACAAGACGGCTCTTATCGAATACATCTACATATGATTTTTCATGAACATTAATTGGAAAATCAAGATTAAACATTGTAGGAATACTGTTGATCATTTTTCTTCCAGATTTTGAGGATCTGTCAAAGTTACAGTAATGCAAATCAAAAGGTTGTTCTGCTAATCTATTCATAGCAAAAGTATATGTCAGTTGTTTAGCACAATTGTCAGCTTCTCTAAAACTCATGTGCTCGTCATAAGAACAATCAATTACTAATTTTTGTCCAAAAAGCATAGCATTAACAAGCTTATTATTGTTCCAAAGATTCATTGTTGTTTCATAAATCTTTAGAAAAAAAGAATTATATCCAAGCCCATAGACAATCTCATTACTTTCTGCCTTCTTACGTCTTTCGGATAGTCTCTCATCTCGGACAACTTTTAATTCCTCCTTTTTCTTTTGCTTATTTAGATTTTTCATTTCACAAGTGAATAAAAATGTTAAATACTTCCTTCTTGCCGACACTGAACTAAGATCTAAAATTCTATCCCATTCTGTTTGCGATAACTTACTAGGAACTTTTCTTCCTTCCTGCCGCATAATCTACAAATGACATCAATATATTTTAACAATTTATTTCTTTTAATAATCACATTTTTCAATAACTTACATCAATTTCCAATTCTAGCATTTTGAATTTCTTTTCCTTTTGAGGATTTTCATAAGCCTTTAGTTCTGTTGAAAAGCATCTTGAATAGCTCCTTTCTATTTTAATTGATGCCCCAAAATATCGTGCAAACCTTATCATTTTTTAATTTTTTATAAATTATGATTTTCAAAATTAACGCATTTATTTATTTATTTTCTTTCACGCACACTATCAAATATTGAAGAAAAAAAATTATAAGAATGAGTCATTAACAGCGCATTTGACTAAGTTAAAAAATATAATCTTAACAACTTATATGACAAACAGATAAAGTTTTAAAAATAAAACATTTTTCAAAATTAATGATTTAAAAAGTCAAAGAAGGGGGCTAAAATTAAGTGAAAAACGTTATTTTGATCAAAAGTTGAAAAAAACCTTTTATACGCAAATATTGTCCCCTTGAAAACACGCTTAAATTTCGTTCACATAAAAGATAAATTTAATAAATTTATAAGAATTAAAGATTTTAACAAGTTATTAGGTGTTTAATTTATTGAGTGAAATCAGATAGTTTTAAATAAGAATGCCATTAAATTAATAGTTAATACAAAATTTATGTAATTATTGAAGAAAAGTTTGAGTGATTTTTTCGGAGCGTGTAAGAGGAAAATTTTTTTGTAAAGGAATAATTTAATAAGAAAAATATTTGTAAATTAGTGATTATATCAATCAAAATAATACATAAATTAAGTTTTCAAGTGTGTTTTAAGTGCTTAACAATCTCATTATAGTTTATTTAATGTCCAAAATATCAAATTCGCAATAGAAATTGATGGTAATTTTTTTTTTTCGAAGAGCATCCATTTTTTAAGCTAAAATTATTGCCATAATTCATTTATTTACTGTTAAAATTTTCAATTTATGATAATATTAAGTGTTTATAATATTAATGAAATTACAAAATATAAAATATAAGTAAGCTTTCGTAAATACTTGTTATTGTTTAGCTTAAAAATAAATTTCCTTAATATTATTTAATTTGGTAAAGGCAATCTGTGACTATTTTAGCTAAATCGTCAAAAAATTTTATTGTGTGCTTTCTTTCTATTAACATTTCTTTAAAATTCATATCCATTTCATATTATTTCATTTGCCATAAATAAAATATTTGCATAATAATCAAAAATCAAAGAGAAATATACCAAACAAACAAACTTGCATAAACAATCGTCGATATATGTATTTCATCCGATATGCTGAAGGAAAAAAATAGTTAAGTTTCAATCTAAAAAGTTAATTCATTTAGTTTATGAAGATTCTGCTTTTTCTATTTCTTATGTTTTTTTGATACAATTTTTTTAACTTTTTTTAATATATCACATTAAATTATTATTAACCCTTTATTTCACTTGCATTTTTTAACTCATTTTTACTTATCCTTAATTTAAAATAAGTTTAAAAGTTAAATCAATAATTTATTCCTTTTTTTTTTTTTTTTGTCAACTATTTAAATCCGTAATTTTAGATAGTGTTTTCAACAAGATGTCTCGAAAAGAAAAATATGAGACGAACAATCGAAGACAACAAACGTTTATGTCACCAGAGGATGTTGCATCTGGTAGAAAATCATCATGGCAGGGCGTTGAAATAAATGGTGATTTAGAATCTTTTTCATTGGTTTTATGTTAAAAATAATTTATATATAAATATATTTTATTCCAAAGGTAATGTACGAAACATCAGTCCTCAATTATGGCATTTCGAACATCTTACTGCTTTATATCTGAATGATAACTGCTTAACACGTTTACCACCTGACATTGGGCTACTCGTTAATTTGAGGACATTAGATGTATCCAATAACAAATTAAGGAGCTTGCCTGCTGAATTAGGCGAACTAATTCAACTAAGGTACATCATATTATAATCGCTTTTTTTTAAAAAAATTAATCTTAAAATCAAATATCTTCTTACGTTTTTTCAGAGAATTACATTTGAATCATAATATGCTCCGCAGTTTGCCTTATGAACTCGGGAAATTATTTCATCTTGTTGTTTTAGGACTGCACGGAAATCCATTAACAAAAGACATTCTTTCGATTTATAATGACATGAACGGCACCAACAAACTATTGACGCACATGTTGGACAATTTTAGCTGTAAGTACCATGATTTATTTTTCCTTGATTATTTGAAACATATTAATTAATTGCAACGAAAAGCGTAAATTTGCATTCTCAAAATATCGATCTATTTTCGGGATTGATATTAACAACAAAAAGCACTTTTGCCTTATTATGACTACTTATAGTATATAGAACTCGACGTCAGTAAGTCATATTATTCTAATATTTATTAGAAATTTTTCGAAATGAATGTCAAAAAATCAAGCTGAAAGTTTTTTCACAATAAAAAAAATACTAGGTACTGCTAAGTTTTGAGATAACTTTTTGATGTAGAATAAGACTTATTAATAATTATTAAACAATTTTTGTTTAAGCAAGCAATTAGTTTATTTTTTCTATAAAAGTTCTGCTTCCAATGCATTTTAAATTTCAATTAAAATTCAACATCAAGGATGACATGTTGCTTCAAAAATTGACCACTGTCGAATATAATTTGATTCGATTTAAGTCTTTGTAGTAATCATGTCAGAAATCAAATCAATCAGCATTTTGACAGCTCGTACCAAAAATTTTTAGTGAGAAATTATATTCTTTACCCTATTATATTAATTTTACAACCTATTTATTGATTTTTTTTTTTTTCATCACGATATCTTCAAATGTGTCCCAAAAAATTATAACCATTCTTTTATTTGTAAATAATGCTAAAGAGAAAAAAAAAAAGTGTCAAAATATTTTCTGTTGCACAGAAATTAGAAATCATACAAAGTTTGCTAGAATTTGGTTTGAAAATAAAAAAAAAGAGAGTTTCAAATACATCATTCATAAGTAAATTCTCTCACTCTCTTTTTTCTCATGATACATAATTTTGAGCTTGTTGGTTTGGTAAAAGTGAGTTTTAATGATCAGTTGTTCATCAACTCTCGAAATATAAACAACATCAGAAGAAAATTGTCGTGTACATACCGCAGAAAGAAATTGAAAAAAACTTTCAATGCACATTTGGAAAAGATATATCTTCCATATTCGTCTGATTGTTGCGCGTATCGAACTTTTTAATTTAATTTAAAAGAAAAGTAATAATTAGTAAAAAACTGATTGACTTTCCTCTGTGAATCTCCTTAAATTTAAAGAACTCAAATTTGAAGTGAGAAAATAATATTTAAAAAAAGGATTATGATAAAAAAAAATAATTAAAAAATAAAATAATAAAAAAAAGATCCAAAAAATATTAAGTGCATTCAATTAAGTTTCGGAACCATTATTTAAAAAGTATGTTATGATGAACTCTTCATCATGCATGAAAAGCTACGAAAACTATCAGACTGCAAAGCATCATTCACAATCACTGTCATTTAATTACTCAAACAATTTCTCATTGGAACAAAATTCAACAGAATTTGATTACTCAAATGCAAACGATTGGACAGGATTTCCATTGATAAAGTTTGCAGATTCATCACCATTTAAACATTTAAGTGTTAATTCATTTCATGAACCAAGAAACATTAATTATAATAATAATAAAAGCGTGCGAAAAGTGAATAACATAGCGTCAAAGACACATATTGGATGGCAGAGTAATAAACAGAATCCTTTTAATGATGAGAATATACAAATTGATAAGAAGGAAAATTTCAAAACACAAAAAGCATGCGATAATGTTGAAGTGCATATTGCGCTTAATAATGGAAATGGAACATTTTTGCCACGCATTATAAAGCCGAGAAAGCGAAGAAAAAAAGATAGAAAACCGACGAATAATTTACAACAGACAGTAGAAAACGCCTCATCAACATTTCCTTTCACTTTCTCTTCGACTACAAATGAAACGATGCAAAATCTCTCCGACAGAAACGTTGACTGTATTATTAAAGAAAATAATAACAATTACAACTATAGTCAAAATAGTAGAAATTTATTGATAACAAAATGTGATGCAAATATGTATTTTAATAACACGTTATTTAATTCAAATTTATCGACATCGAACGTTGCTTCCACATCGATTTCATCATCACCAATTTCACTTTCAAATTCATCCTTGGCATCGTCTAATAATTCATCATGCAGCTGTCGTTTGTGTGATCCTAATTGTAAAATTTGGTCATTTCCATTAAGAAGATCATTTTCGGATAATTCATCTGGTAAAATGGAATCAAAGGATCCATGTAATATTGAAAATCCATTTAATCAAAAGTCATCCAAGGATGTTGGTGTCATAGGCAGCAATCGAACAAAATCTGAAGGAAAGTCATGCACTAAATCTCAACTCACATTAATGGATATCATCGAATCAGAGCAGAACCAGAATAATAGCCTAAATCAATTAATTACAAACACGAGTTTAAATATTTTAGACAACCCAATTTGCAATTTGGTCCTTAATAATTTAAGAATTTCTGATGATATTTTACCATCGAACTATAATGCTCCAAATGAAGATTTTTCCCATAATGAACTGAACAATATAACGCATCAATTGTCTGGTTTCAATCTTTTAGCCGAAAATCCAAACATTTTTGAGCATAATAATAGAATCATTTCCAATAACACTTCCTCATCATTAGTGAAATTCGAAAACTTTATTGAAACGCCATTAAAGAAACAAGATCAATCAAAAATTTTCTCTCAAAACTTATTTGCACACAATTTAATGAAAAGTGAAGAAAGTAATAATATTTTAGGAGGCAATAGAATTAGTTTTGATAGTGAATCAAAGTGTAGTGAATTATACTCTAGTAATTTATTGAACAATGATGAATTAAACTTTAAAACTCAATTTAACAATGAAACTAAAAACCTATCTTTATTTTTATGAATTTAATTTTTTTTTTATTTATACTTATTCTTTGCACTTGAATAAATTTACATATTATAATAGAAAAATTAATTAATATCAATAGCTTTTTACGAATTATTTTTAGTTTATTTTGTTTTTCATAAATAAATTTAAAAATTCTTTATTCTAGTCCATAATAATTCATTTCTTGGAGATAAAAGTTTAATGATTTTAATTAAGAGAAAAGAAAGTATAATCATGATCTATGGTTGTAGATTAAAAACTCTCCTACGAGTTTGAGAAATGTTTTTTTTTTTCAATCATCAGTTGAAAAGAGAAATTTTTACTTGTCTGAGACTTTTACTCTTGATGACACCTTAAAAAGGTAGAGCTCAATAGTGTACTCAAAAGTGAAACTTTACTTATTATTTTACACTGTGAATCTCTTTTAAACATTTTATTTACTTCCGATTTCTTTCTTTATAACTTTTGTCAACTTATTTATTTAGCTTGTATATTTTTTTTTTTCTAAATAATGTAATATATTTTTGAAAAATTCTGTAATTTTTTATAATTCTTATTTAAAAAAAGAATTTGAAGGATAGATTAAAGTAAATAAAGATTAATATTAAAAGCAGTAATGAAATGAATGATGAAAAGAGAAAAGAGTAAAAAGTAATAAAAACATTCAACAATACAAAGAAATATTAACTTTTGGTGATGATATAGAATGACGCTGCTGAAGAAAAAATTAATTTATAGTTAGTGAAAGTAAAATTTGTACGCTTTGCAAAAAGAAGAAAAGAAAAAAAAAAAACGAATGAAAAAGAACATAAACTTTATATTTGTAAAATGAAGCAGTTATTCATTTTAATTTTTTCGGTTTTAATTTAGGGCGATTATTTTATCAAAAAATATTCGGAGCAAATTAAAAATCAAATTACCACCGGGAAGCTAAAATTTCCTTATTGGGCAATTCTACAGATAAAAAATTGCAAAAATTTTTCTTTGAATTAATTTTTCTTATTAATTAGCTATCTAGACGCATTAAAGCTTGATGTAACTTATGTAAACCATTGAAATATAGCTATTTGATGTTATTACAACAATCTAAATGCATTAATTAAGAAGATAATTTAATTTTTATGTGCGTCGCTCAGTCTTTTTTTGTGGAATTTTTCACTGTTGGCAACATTCAAATGCAGATTTCTGATGATTGATGCACTTTAGACACTTCTAAATTGAACTAATCTATCACACAAATCAAAATTTATCAATATTAATTGTTTTACTTGTGTGTTATTCAGTGGTTTTGACAAAATTAATATTTTTCTTCAAAACAAGAAAAAAGACTGAGCGACGCAAAGCGCATATTCATAAAACTTAAAATTCAAATTTTAAAAAAATCGTTAAAATATAAACAAATTTTTGAAATTAAACAAGAAAACATCAATTTTTTCATTAAACTTTAGACATTTAGATATCGTACAATCAACTTAAATGAACAAGAAGAAGAAATAGTAGAGAATTGATAGAAAAATAAGAATATTTTTTTATTGTTTACAAAAACAAGTAGAGATTAAGCGTTTTTTGAGAATTCAACCAATCTGTAGAATTGCCCTATTGACAAATTCCTGCGAGTACTTTTTTGTCTTTAGAAATTCTTATGAGTTATTTCATTTTTTACTTTTAGAATATATTTTAATTGATTGAATAATAAAGAGAAATAGCATTAATAAGTAATAAATTTTGCTTTTTGATTTCGATTTCATATTTTTTTTTTTTTTTTTAAAAAAAAATATACATGTTTAATTAATAATCATTAAAAATATTATTATTTTTTGTCCCTTCCAGTAACCGTATCAGGCAATTCGCCACCACAAAGACCATGGATACCTCTTGCAAGACCTAATAGATCGAGACCAGCATGTAAGCTTTCTTTTATTTTTAATTAATAAATTCACGAATGATTCATAATGTTAACTTTTTATTAATATAAAGGTATATTCACCGTCATGTGTTATAATGTCCTCTGCGATAAATATGCAACAAGACAAATGTATGGATACTGTCCAAGCTGGGCACTTACTTGGGAATATCGCAAGAAGGTAAATGAATTTTAATAATAATAATAATAAAAAAATAATTGTAATGTTAACATCTTACATTTAGGCAATTTTGGATGAAATTCGTCATTATTCAGCAGACATAATAAGCTTACAAGAAGTTGAGACAGATCAGTTTTACAATTTTTTCAAACCAGAACTAAAAAATGATGGATACGAGGGTATATTTTCGCCTAAATCTCGAGCAAAGACTATGTCAGAAAATGATCGCAAATATGTTGACGGTTGTGCCATCTTCTTCCGTTCAAACAAGTAATTCATTCATTTTTATTTATATTTTTAAATAAATTAATAATTAATTTTTTTACTAAATCTTGTGAACAGATTTTCCTTGATCAAAGAACATTTGGTGGAATTCAATCAATTAGCTATGTTAAATGCTGAAGGTTCTGATAATATGCTTAATCGTGTTATGCCGAAAGATAACATAGGATTAGCTGCTGTGCTAAAAGTAAAAGAAAATGCATGGGAAGGACTTTCACCGGAACAAGCTGCAATTTCACAACCGATCTTAGTTTGTACAGCTCATATTCATTGGGATCCAGAGTTTTGTGACGTTAAGTTGATTCAAACTATGATGCTGACGAATGAATTAAAGACAATTCTTGATGAAGTGTGTCACAGTTTTAAGCCAGGACAAAAATACGATAGTAATAATGTTCAATTACTATTGTGTGGAGATTTCAATTCACTTCCAGATTCTGGAGTTATTGAATTTCTAAGTACTGGACGTGTTTCAATGGATCATCAAGATTTTAAAGAGCTTGGTTATAAATCATGTTTGCAGAAGATCTCAAATTGTGATACGCCCAATGAATTTACTCATTCCTTTAAACTCGCTTCAGCGTATAGTGAGGATATCATGCCCTATACAAATTTCACATTCGACTTTAAAGGTATTATCGACTACATATTTTACTCTAAACAAGGTATGGTTCCTTTGGGTTTGCTCGGTCCTCTTTCATCGGATTGGATGAGAGAAAATAAGGTTGTTGGATGTCCACATCCACGAATCCCAAGTGATCATTTTCCTTTATTGGTCGAAGTCGAATTGGTTTACATGAACAGCCCTCAAACGCCAAATGGGTTTATTAATAGAAGATAGTCGGCAACTGAGCAGTTTAAAATCATCAAGCCTCCCTCTCATCATTCATAAGCAGCAACAACACACACATACACACATAAAACATACATAAATATACACATACAACAACGCGTACAACTTTCTTTCTTATTTAGAATGGACAAATTTTCTTTTTGAAAGGATTAAAACGATGACTAAAAAAATCAATGATGTAATTCTTAACAACAATCTAAGATTTCTTCTCTCTAATATCTTTTTCATTTGAACTTAGCTTAATAGCGCATAAAAGTTAAATTCCTTGAAACAAATTTGTCAAACTATTTAGCATGCAAATTCTCTTTTTTTAATTATACCTACTAACTTTTTTGTATTTATGAACTCTAAAATTTTCTTTCGATAGTTTATGCATATATTTTTTTCTTTTTCGAAACAACAAAAAAAAAAGTTTTTAAAATAACAAATTATAAATTACAACTATTAAAAAAATGTTTTTATTTTATCAGTCATATGGTGAAGGACTTTTTTGCCAATTTTTTAGATTTATTAGCTGACATGATTTTTTTTAAATATATATATATATTTTATATGTAGGGTGGCGAATAATTCTTATTTAAAGATTGATTTTCAATTTTAAAAATGATACTCTTTTAAAAGCATCATACCGTATCATTAAATGCACTGGATTATGCTTCAAGAGTAAATCATAGTAATAAAAATTTATTAAAGAATTGGTTCTAATTATGTTGATCTTTGATAAATTAAAATTTGAACATTAAAAAAAAAGTTCGCCAATCCTAGATTTTAAGCATGTATATTTGAAAATATTCAAGATATTTACAGACAAGCGATGAAAAATGATGAAAATTTTTATTAGTCCTCTTATAAAAGAGTATGAGTAATTGATTTGCATTTTTATGATTAAAAAGCACATACATCACGTATTTAACAATCAGTTTTAGATTAAAAATTATATATATGTGGAGAGTGTAGAAAGAATCAAAGATTTTAATAATTAGCTCTTTTAATTTTGGAAATTTCAGAACTTAAAGTCAATAGTTTTGACCCAAATGAAAAACACAAACTTAAACTAAAAAAAATATTTATGTAATTAAATATCAATGTGATCCTTATACAACAAAAAACTACAACTTTTCATGTAAAAAAAAATGAACTTAAGAAAATGAAACATTTTAGACCGAATATTATATTTAAAAATAAAACAATTTTTTTTATTCAAATTAATGCCGTTTGATGATGACTCCTCAAAATGCATTTTATCACAACCAGTTAATAAAAATTTTAAATTTTGTCACAAACGATGTTGCTTTTGATTCAATTAAAATAAATAGGGATGGACAAAAATTTGTTCAATAAAATATAGTGGCGTAGCCAAGAATTTGGAGGGGGTGAAAATTAAATTTTTTGTATAAAAAATTTGGGGAGGTGGTCGATTTTTCGTTTTTTTTTTTCACGAAGAAAATATAACAGATCCCTATGAAAATTTGAACTTAAAAAGAATTGATAATTAACAAAATTCAATGAAAAAACTGAGAGTCATTCAAGCTTTTAATAGGTAAATTTTAATTTAGTTAAACATTTTAACAAAAATCTTCAGTACTTGCAGTTCAAAAACAGTTTAATGATTAAAAATAAAAATAAATTGCAGAAAAATTACTGTAAAAAAAGCATGTCAAAACTGCACGGAAAATTAAAAGACCTAAAACATGAACACGAAATATTTTCTTTATTTTAATTTTTTTTTTAAAAAAATAATTCAATCCTTACAAAATTGAAGAAAAATTTAAAAAAAAAAAGATTTCTTCTGCTCTTCACGAAAAAAAAAGAAAAAGTACAAAAGGTGCCGTTTTTAAATGATGTCCATTAAAATCGTGAATTTAAAGATCCTATCCAATAGATTGTCACAAAATCTATTATCAAGTTGTCATACACCTCATATTAAATAATGAACATCATTTATAAACGATTCCAAAACATATGAAAATTGTTAGACGAATAAACTTTCAATGTACATAAACATTTTGTGAAAAAAAAATCACTTTCGGAAAAATAAAAAGCTAAAAAAATCAACTTTCAGCTATCATGTCTGAAATGACTAATATCATATATAATTATAAAGATAAAAATCTATTTTGATTATATTAAATGTGAAAACAATGCTTTTTTCAAGAAATATGAAATAATTTACTTTTGTAATTAAGCTTTTCCATCATCAAAAAAATGGTTTTGAAAGTTTTCATTATTTTTCATCCTTAAAGAAGAAGAAGCATCATTGAATGCCGTTAGGCACAAATTTTAATCTGTTGTATGATAACATTATGAAAAAGAAGGAATGAATTTAATAATAAAAAATAAAATAAAATGAAAGAAAAATTAAGTTGACATGAAAAAATAAGTTAGGTAATTCTCAAAATGTACATATGTGCTCAAACAAAAGCTTTTTCCCCTTTGTATGGGCATATCTGTTAATTTTTATTTGAGTTTGTTTTTTTCAATAAAACATTTTTTTTTTATTTAGTCATCAACAGGTTTACATTTCATTAAAATACTATCGAATATGAGGTCCCTAAATTCCTTGCTGTATTGTGATTCCTTAACATCAAGGTAAAGTTTTAGTTTTGTCTTCCCATCGATTGCACCACACAAGTAATAACATATAGAGGAAATCAAAAGGTCCTGATTAATATTCCTGATTGACCATTCGAAAATTCTCATGACATTCGTTTCATCCAGAATAATTTTTATAGTATTAAGAAGAGGTTGCTGAATATCTGTCATAATGTAAAGTATTGATAATTCATAAGCTTGAAGTACAACATCCATGTTGTTTATTTTCGGTGCAATTGGTTTGAGCTTTCCTCCTTTGCTCATTAAAACCAATTGGAAGAAATAATTCATTCCTAAAACTGTATAGTTTGGAAATTTAACCTCATTCTTATTAGATTCTCGAAAATCGCCGGAAAACATTGAATTGAAAACTTCACTTGAATTTATTAGAATATCTTTATCGAACAAAGTATCTCCATCTTTCAGGATGAATTTTACTTTTTCCTTATTGGTCGATTTTTCTGTATCTAAGTCTTCGAGGATAAATTCATCTGGAATGATCCTTTGAAACACATTATCTTCAGCGGGAATTTTAATATTTAAATTATTAGATAAAATTGTGAGACCATTGCACGCAGCAATTGACAAAACTTCATCATTACTATAAATAGTATCCATAATCAAATCTAAAGCTCCGTAATTAAAAAGAAATTTGTTGAGAATTTCAGCAGTTGCTATAACGTATGTAAGTTTGATGGCAACTTTTCTTTTCAGATCCATTTCTCCTCGTAATAAAATATCTGCAATTTGGCCTTCACCATAACCTCCTTCTGCAACTTTTTGAAAATCTTTCAACAATTGAAGTCCTGTTAATTTCATTTTATCACAGGAATAACATTCCAAATGTTTGTAGTCTATATTGGCTGTATCATAAATATCAAATACAAAATCTTGTCGTATGAATATTGGTACAAAATTCCTAGTTTGTTCCAAAATATTTTGCAATATTTGATAAATTTTTTCGTGTGGCTTCTTGACTAAGCTAAATACTTTAATTAGTATTGACAGGTTTTTGGAATTTACAAATGCTTGAGCATCGTTATGATTTATGGAAACTTTCCATAAAAGAAGTAGAATGTATTGTAAATTATCAGCTTCAATGCTTTTAAGTGTTTCAGGAATATTTTTATTGTTACTACTGCTTTGAGACGTTTCCAATTTTGTTCCTTCATCATCTTCCGAATTTTGATCATTTAACGTTAAACTAGTTGATTCATCTTCAATGTCATCAACATTATTTTCCTCAGTATCATCATTCGCTGGACCGATTTCATCATTATTGTAAATAAAATTAAGAATATCAAAGTCTTTCTTAACTGCTTCTACATTTTCATTATCACTGCAAACTGGACTATATTCATTCGAATCAGAATTATAATCTTGATAACATCTTTGTGGCGAGAAACCATCTGAAGAAGAACGACTTGGACTATATTGGTAACTCCCATATCCGCTACTTGATGGAGAATTCGATTCAAAACGCATAAACTTTGTATATCCTCCAAATTGTAACGGTTCAGTATTCGTACGTTTATTTTGTTGATGCTTATTCTTTGTTTGATCTTCTTTTCTATCTTTCACAGAATCATCCACTTTAATGTGATCCACCTTTTTATCTTCGATAAGATCATTTATAATCTTCAATAAAACATTTATTAAATTGAGTTGAATTAATAAATTCAGACTGTCCTCATCATAACGGTATTGAAAAAAAGCAAAAATTAATAAATTCAGCACTTCTTGTGCCTTTGAAGTAGATGCAATTGATAACAATGTTTTAAAGACTCCACTTCTTTTTAATTTAAGTCTATTGCATGAATTTTCGGTAGATAAACATAGAATTTCAAGACAATATTTTTGTTCATTAAGTTCTAATGTCTCATATTTCATCATTAAAAGGCTTATAGTTGGTATGAGTTCATTATTAATACCGAGAAATTCTTGCGAGTTTGAACTAAAGGAAAGATTAGACAAGATTTTCAAACATATTGCTCGCAATTTGGGAGATTCTTCGATAAGAAATAGCAAGCATTCGATTCCTAAACCATCAGCATAAATGTTTTTGGCAATTTGTGTCAATAAATAAGAAGTCCCTGTGATTGTCACTAATAATTTCAAGAGTCCAGAAATAAGTTCCAAATGATCTTTAGATGTTGGAACTGCAAATTCATAACGATTCTTCTCAGGTCTTAACATTTCATACTTCGTTTCAACATTCTGTGTCTCGATTTTTGTCAGTATGCTCGATAACTTTTGTTTTGAAATAAGTCGATCTGGTTCACTGTCTCTTTTTAAGATCACCATATTTGATGATACAGTATCTTTTTCATCTACTTCAACTCCTTTAAACTCGATTTTTAATGTATTCCGAAGACATGAAATTATTTTGAATATAGTTCCTAGTGACAAAATTTCAAGCCTGAATTTTTTTGAATTCCACATCAGTCGTATAGCTCTCATACTCATAGTAATTAACATCGATATACTTTTCTCTGACAGACAATTTGAAAGACTTAATGCAGCACCTGCTTGTTGAAAACTTATACCAATCTTTTCATTTTGAACTAAATTTCCAAGAAGTCTACAAGATTTTGCCATTAACATCCCATTTTCACTCTTATTAATAATTGTCATCAAAGTCTCTGTGATATTTTCCTCATAAACCTGTAAATTCAACAAATTAGATTTATCTCTAATTCATTTCATATGTCTTTTACCTGATTTGCTGCATCTTTATTATTATATGTACAATTAGCTAAAATTGACAACAGAACATCTATGATTTTATTATTTTCATCAGACTCAAAGCTCTTTTCAATCCTTTTTCCAAGTACAGTTGCTAAATGACCAACAAATTTCTGCTTCAAAAGTTTTTCCTTAAAAAAATGAAAATTTATTGGAAATGAAAAAAATTATAAAACTGAGATCTTACTATGTCTGCTGCATTATTAATGAAATTAGCTCTAATTTTAAATAAAAACTTGTAAATGTGCTTATCACTTGTACATTTACTCAGTTGATTACTTAAAGACTCCATCTAATTTCCTTACTGTTATGTTTTTTTTTTTTTTTTATTTTATAAAAAATTTTTATGTTGATAAAAAAATACAACTCAATAACATTAGGTTCAAAAATAAAAAATCCGTTATTAATATGTTTATTAGTTTTTAAACTTTACAATGTATATATATTGGTAAGAAATAAGAAACAAAAAAAACCCGAAAAAATTAAAGGGCGATTCCATGAGTGAAAGGAACTGAGAAAATTGAGTTGTAATTCCTTCTCTACTTGTTGGAAAAATAAATTAAGATTTTTCGAATAAATGGTGTGAAAACAAAAGATTTAATGATTCATTATCACTTTACTAAATATTTAAAACATCGTGAAGTTAAATTAATCACGATTTAATGTAAACAAACAACTAAAATCAAAATAATTTAACGGTTTTTTGAAAATTTGAACTTCGAAATTTTTTTCAAATGTTAACACATTAACGCTAAATTAACAAATTTAAAGTTAATTAAGGCATATTAGAATTTGAAAATCACTTAAGAAGACGTGATTTAAGCTTTTCTAAGTATTTAATATGTTAATACACCGTCTAACTTTGTATTTAGCTAAAAAAATTGAAAAAAGTTTTGTAAATTTTTTATAATGTTAACACATTAACACTACAAAAACATGAAAATTTCAATTCAGACACATTTAAAGGATTTCAAAAGGATGTTGATTGATAGATAATTTAATTTTACATTTAATGAAGCTGTCAGGTCAAATTTAATCATTTGAATTTAAGAGAAATTAAGAAAATTTTATTTTTCGATGCGTTTTTTCACTCATGGAATCGCCCTAAACATTCTAAAAAAAATTAAAATAAAAAGTTTTTAAAAAATGAAAATTAATTAAAATTTTAAACTTTTTGCAAAAAGAGCAGCAAGTGCTTGAGTCTTGTTTCCTTTGAAATTTCTCATTTCCTCAATACAACGAGATCGATCAAAACCATTTTTCATCAAATCTGCTATATCATTTTCTGTAAAATTATCAGTTGACAAAATACGATCTTTATTATCTAACTGGACATTGCTTTTGTGTGCTGTTGATGACGAAGTTCCTGCTGCAGTTGAACTTCTTTCGAGTGCTTCCTTCATTTCTAACTCTTCAGCTAGCTTTTTAGATTCTTCAATGGCTTTTTGCTCCTCTTCAGGACTGCCTGTAAGTCTAGCACAGTCTGGCAGTTCGGCTTCAGTCAAAAATGGAGTTTTTGTGCCAGTAGTACCAATTATCAGAAAATTATTTTTTAAATCAATTGAACATTGATGTCTTTTAAGCATGTCTAATCCTAAAAGCATATCCATTGGCTGATCATTCAATACAGAAAAGCTAGACGTTAAAAAATCATTTTCAATTTGTATTTGAACCATGTGAATTCTTCCTATAATTCTCTGTATTCCTACACCTTTTGCAATTCCTGCCCAACGTCGATCAACTAAACGCATGATATTACATCTTTCAGCAGCAGCAGAGCTCATAATCGTTGCTTGTGCGCCGCTGTCAATAAATGCTTTTACATGATGTCCATTAACTTTACAATTGATATAAAGCATAATAACGGTACCAAATATCTCAGGATTATACTCAATTGCCGTTTCCATATTATGTTCAACATTTTTTTGTCTGATTTCCTCTTCTATAAGACGTTGAGCTTCTGTATCAAAAGGATTTGATGAAAGAAGTTTCATTTTTTGTTGCTCTTTTTGCTGCTTTTCGATATACTGCCTTCTTAATACAGATGCAAATTGATCTGAAAACAAAGAAAGAATGCAAGATATAGACTTAATATAAAAGTAAGTAAATTAAACAAAATAATATAGAGAATGGGATGATTTTATACCTAAAGAACCTGAAAGCACTGCTTCTGCTAATGCCGGATTATTTTGTTGAAGTAAAGCTAGCTGATCAGGATTTGCAAGAACCATATCCCTTATCATTGATGGATCTTCATTAAATCCAGGAAAACGATTATTACGGTTAGGTGTGGATGGGCTGCTTGAAGTCTGAGGCACTTGAATTGCACTAAAGTCTAGTCCATCAAGAGCAGTTCCAACTATTCATTTATAAGCAAACAGAAACAACACATAGAAAAATTTCACTTAGAAAAATTCAAACTTACCATTGGAAGTAGGTGCAGAACGCATCATAGGATGTTTTTGAAGTGTAACCAAATCACCATCTTTAATACCATAATCCCTTAAATTCTTCTTGTCATCGTTTAATGGGATATTATTGAACAAAATGATCATTTCATTGGCTATAAATAGGAATAAAGAATCATTGACCTCGACATTGAATTTAAAGAATTTTAGTAATATTTTTTTTATATATAGATATATTTACTTGCAACGCCGCTCTCTATCTCACAAAAAGCTTTAAAATTTTCCAGTTCCAAATCTTCAGACACCTCCAAAGAGAATGTTAAATCGCTCAAAGTAGTCACAGTAATCCTCATACTTGAAAATTTCGAATAAAATTAATAATTTTGTTTAACAAAAATAATTTCAAAAAACTTTGTTTATTATGATTCTGCAATTTTCTGCTATGTACTAGTCCAAGTTCAATTTTAATGTTCCAATTTCCAAAAGTTTCGTCTTGACTCACTTACTTCCTTTACTAACTGTTAGATTCTTATTTTAATTAATTTATTAAGTTTTTTTTTCATGCTTTAAAAATTCGAATTAAATTTGATATTTTTTATTTTTATCTATTCACTTCCTTACTGTAAGTAGCTTCTAGGTATATATGAATACTTTTTTAAGACATAGAACACAAAAATAAAAGACTTCTACACCATTCTACACAACAAACAAATTTTAATCATACTCAAGTCAGTTACTTTTTGAGTAAAACGTTTAGGGTCTATGAATATTTAGCGATGTTAATGAACATTTAATTTTATGATAAGTAAATCCAGAATTGAATTAAAATGATGTCAAAATGGTGTAATACGAATAAACTGCTTTACAAATCTATAAAAAATAATGTAAGGAATAAGAAAAGCAAATGTATAACAAGATAATGTTTGGATTTTATTATTAGTTGTTACCTCTACAAACGTTTCAAAATTAAGTGTGACTAAGCCTGTTGACAAGGTCCTCTCCCTAAAAGCTCCAGTCAGCAAAAGAGCAATCGATCTTTGGTCTGAAATTGACAGCATGTACCATTTGATGTTACATAAATTGTCGTAATATTCATCTCCTCTTGAGCTGAGAAATGTCCCAAAAACACATGGAACTAGCATCTGATACATTGTAACAGTAATTATCACATATCCTGGATAAAAATTCATCTACGTATGAAAAAAAATTTTTTTTTAATTCGTTAGAAGAATATTAGGAATAAAGAAAAATCAGAACATACTGATGTTAAGGCAAAAAGAGTCATTGATGTTTGGATTACTAATGTCCCGATTTCCATAAAATAGTAGGAAACAAATAATTCGTTGAATGTATCAATGAAGCTACGAATGAAATCAATATTTGATAATTAAGTAATAATAGCGGATAGACAAAAAATTAATAAATAATATAGTTTACTCAATAACATAATTGTGCATGTCTGCAATCATAGCAATTTTCTTCTTAATTTCCTTCTCGTTAGCTTTGACATTTCCATCCAACAATTCGTCCAGCTGATTTAAGTAAACGTTTAATATGTCATATTGACTATATGCACATAATACACACATTGTGATATCAAGACACACGAGCATGGTTCCCAGGCAAAAAAGAAAAAGGCATATCATGTCATTGACAAAATTTAAAGCATATCCAAAAGGAGTTTTCCAATCAATCAAAAATAATTGAAATCCAAAATGAAGAACAACTTCGTCAAGAACCAAATAGACTACTATCGGATAAACTGTAATTAAAACAGCTCCGCCAAGAAGCATTGTAGACAAAAATAATCCAATATGACACGAATTAAGTACGTTTTTTTCCAGGATTTTCTTTGACCATTCCTTATCGTTTAAAAGATAGAATATGTCAATTCGATCAAAAACGTCCACCAAAATGTCTCGCTTAACAATGAATGCATACAGTCGTGTATAAGTCTGAATCATAGATGGAAAAAATGTCAATCCAAAAACGAATTTTGTGATGTTGTTTCTATTTGAGTATATGAAAGCAAGGTTCTCTGCAGTAGCGGTCCCTATTAACACTAACATTCTAAAAAAAGCTGGATTTAATGCAGTATAATTTGCTGAAAATGCATTACATCCAAGAATCTTGGCAAATTTGTTCAATTTCGCAAGCATTTCCCTGTACATTTCCGAAGCTGTAAGATTCTCTGAGCTAAAATATGTCAATTTTGAGAGTAGTTTAAATTTATTCCACATTTTAATTTATATTATCCTGTCAATCCAAACTGTTCCTTAGATCACTGAAATAAAACTGCAATAAATAAATGCCTTAAAAAGGAATTTCCCTCTTTTTTTAATTTTCGTTCATAATTTTTTTAAAAAAAATTATCGTAATTAGAATTATGAATTATATAAACTTATATCCACGAGCAATTAACTCTTCGATAAGTATTATTCTAGACTATTTGTTAGCAGTTAAATTGCATGTTTTCAAATTTTTTTTAAATTTCACATTTCTAATTGGAAAGCTCGGTTCGTAAGCTGGCTGCGTTTTTAGGTATTTGGTACAGATTATGTCTCCTTTTCTAGGATGCACTAGCATCTCAATGATTTTATTACGGCGCCTTGTACACACGAAAGATTGTTAGGTTCATTGGGACTTTAAACGTACTCGTATTTTTGCAAGTGGATAAGGTTTCACTTTAAATTGTAGGTCTATAGATGTGAACTGGTTCAATAGATTCTGTCTTCATTTGATCGTAGTGCTTCAAGCTATAAAACTTCTACCATCTCACATGTGAAATATATTAATGTCAAATCAATTGTTATGAATAACATTTGAAATTATAATTAAGAGATATTGTCAATTAAAATTATGGATTTAGCTACTGCTTTATATCAGTTATATACAGCATTCAAATGTACGGTTTCAATTACATTTTTATTTTATTCTTATTTATTTTTGCAGCTTATTGACTAATGAAAAAATCCTTTTAAACAAAAATTAGGTATGTGCTATGTGTTGAACAAATCCTCCAAAAAAGTAGGCCATTCTCATAATGAATCGCTCAACACATCAATGACAATTGGTGCTAAAAAAATTAATGGAAGTATTAAAAGTATTTTATGTACTTAAACAAAAATTATTGATTTTGAAGGAAAATTTTCTTACCTGTACGAATTAAAGCTACTAAGCCAATGAAGCTAAAAACATTGTTGCGTACTTGACGCCTTACTTCTTTACGTTGCTCTTCAGCATTAGGTAATGCAGCATTCATGCGAAACATGTTGAAATTTTTAATTTTTTTCTTTTTATGAAAAATGTAAACACGATGGTTTTAAAAATTTTTACCGCTGGAACTCATGAGTTCTTTCCATTTGGACAGATGATTCGTTCAAAATTTAACGTTTTTCATTTATTAAGGTAATTGACACAACTTAAAATTGCTTCTTTTGTACTGATGAAGGAAGAATTTCTGAATTCTTCGTGGTACATATGTAGTAATTTTATTGTTGACAACAAACAATGCAAATCTCTATCCATCCGTTTATCGATTATTCTATAGATCAATGTCCTTTTTCCTTTGATGTTGTTTGTATGGTGACATGTGATATAAATCGATTTATTTACAGATCCAGAATCATTTAAATTCCTTACTCCATAATTTTAATTGGTGATTGTACAATTGTCTTATTTTATTTTTTTCTCCGAGAAATTGGAGTTTTATTTGGTAGATTTTCTTTTGAACCCGTACACCAGACCACCGTACACCCCCATACTTAAATTTGGTTTAAGCGTTTGAAGTCTTTTTAAAAATTTATTTAAGAAATTTTTATTAATATCAATATCAAAGGAATCTTAGGGGTTTTTTTTTCTAATAAAGTAATTTCTCCATCCAAGTATCAAACAAATTGCAATAAATAAATTTTTCAAAATTCTCTGTTCGGTTCCGAATTAAAAATTATGTCTACTCACGTGGTTGATAAATCGATTGAATTTACAGAAATGTAAGTATTCAAATGAGTAGAATCACGAAAATTAATATTATATCTTTTAATTTTGTTTATTATTTTAATTTTATTTAAAGAGAGCAGAAAATGAAAAATATTCTTAATAGTGGTTTTAATTTGAATCTGAGATGCCAATATGAAGCTTTTGCTTTAAAATTGGAATTTAGCAAAATATTTGTTGAAGTTCGTCAGCTCATTGAAGATTATCATGATCAAGAATTTCCTGATATTTACGAGCATTTAAAAATGATTCGAACTGTGAATAAAACATTTCAAGACTGGATGATGTTAAATGTAGGCAATGTATCAGGAATTGACGTATTTAATAATATAAGGTCTCCAAATGCAAAGTCGACACCCGGACGCAATGACAATAAAAAATTCAAAAATTCTCAAACTAATTTTGCTACACCTCATTTAAGAGAACATGAAGGAACTTATCGTGCCGTTAAACATTTTCACAATACTTTAAATCAATTACAACAACTACCTTGTACATCTTATGGAAGTTCAAAACTAGGGTCATCTAATATGAAACCAAAATTTAACATCAGTCGAACACAGCTACCACGAAGACGAATGAATTTTTCAAAATCTTTTGTAAATGAAACACAATAAATAACAATATGATTTAAATGGATATAATAAATTTGTAATTTATATATAAATTAGACTATTTTTACTTCAAATACAATTGCGAATCTTGTTTCCACAATGGTCTGAAATCGAAAAAAATGTTCAAAAATACATTTTAGGGGAAAATTTAGAGGTTCAAAAGTTTTTGTCGATTTTCTTTATTTTGATAGTTTTAATAGCTTTATTATGATTTGATTATACACTCCTGAAAAAATTAGCCTATAATATTAAGTGTAAGTATGATTTTTTGTTAAAAATGTATCAAAAATTTTTGTAAACAAACATATTTGTATGGGAAAACAAGTGAAATTAAAATGCAAATTTCTGGAAAAGGAGGTAGAAGGAGGTTACAAGAGCATGAATAGAAGGTAAATAAAGACTCAATCTTTCAATTTGTGCAAGTCCCGGAGAGGCCTTTAGAGGCCTTTTTAACTTATGAGCATTTAAAGTTTTTGAAATTTTCAAAATTTGAATTGCAATTTCCCTAATGATTAAGCATTTGGCTAATGTTTTATAAGCTTTAACATAAAATTTGAGCATTAATTAATGTATTGACAGTAATTAGAACAAAATTAGAACATGTATCAAACGATAGAAAGTGGAAAATTATTATAAAACTTTTTCATGGTGTTTTTGTACACAAAATTTTCGTGACTTTCATTAATGATTGACAGAGTTAGACAACGATTAGAAGGCTGATATTTTCACAGAAGATGCGTCAGTATATGTTTCATAATCGTGCATTTAAAAGATCAGGTTTAAAAGACATGACTTTTTTGTATTTTTGAACATTTTTTTCGATTTCAGACCATTGTGGTTTCTTCCAACCATAAAATCATTGAACTAATACCTAATTTAAAAAATATATTTTCTTTTGTAAATTATTGAATTGGCATTAATTACTAATATTCCAAATTATTAGTTAAATAATAAAGAGAATTCATGAGCCATGTAATGAAATCAATGCAATTACGTCATAGTCATAATTAATTGTGTATGATTATGTAATTCTTGATGATTATAAATTAAAAAATTATTCTGAGGATGATCAAAAAACATCGGAACTTAATTTTTTTTTGTTTCTAGAATGTGTATCAAACATCTTTGAAGTTAATACCAATAATGAATAAAATCTTAGGTAATATTTTTTTGAAGTTCAAACAGATCAAAAATTTACATCAAAATTTCTTCGCAGACGCTAAAATTAGGAGAGAAATCATTGTGTAACTTGAGAGAGTAAAAGATTTGTCGTAGACCATTTAATGTTAATACATGCTCTCAGTTTATGAGTTTATAACTAATTCCGGGTTTTTTTAATGTATCTCTTTCATTGAATTTCTGATGCCATAATAATTGTTCAGTATTAACTCACATGTGAAAGAGTGCTGACCAATTTTAAGAGTTATGGACAAAAGAATTTTAGAAAAGGCACGAAAAGAACTTGGTGAAAATGATGATATCAAGAATGAAAGATTAAAGGAATTTAAAGTTTGGTTGTCAAATCATCCATTCATTAAAAGCTGTAGAAATGGTTAATGTTTATTTACTAATCATTATGAAGCAAAAATAATAGTTTCTTACTAATTTTTTTTTATTACAGATGATACTTTTCTTTTGCAGTTTTTAAGAATACGAAAGTACAATATCGAGAACACGTTCAAGTCATTTGAAAACTTTTTCATATTTCGACAAAAGTACAC
Organism: Chironomus striatipennis; assembly: GCA_026123125.1. Lineage (NCBI taxonomy): Eukaryota > Metazoa > Arthropoda > Insecta > Diptera > Chironomidae > Chironomus > Chironomus striatipennis. Next base: position 25,622,609 of record CM047394.1, on the reverse strand, counting down.
AAAATGGTTAATTTTAAGTGATGATGAAATGCAAAAAGTATGGATGTTATTTGACCGTGGATATGCATATCCGCTGACTTCTCGCGATGATGAAGGCAAGAAGATAATATTTATTCAAGTTAGAAAATTTGATACAAAAATATTTAATTCATGTGATGCAATAAGATTATTGGTCTTGTTAGTGAGTACATTGATGGAAGAAGAAGAGACACAAATTACTGGTAAGACACTATGGTTTTTTCATACTATTGTTACATGTTTTTATCAACTTTAGGTATATCTTCAATTTCCGATTACACAGATGTCTCTTATCGATATTTTAACTTATTTAGTCTGAGAGATATTAGGGAGTTTGCTCATTGTGCTAAACACGCGACCATTGGAAGAGAGAAGGAAAACTATTTTGTTAATTTACCAACATTTGCTTCATTTCTGTTTGATGTTGGAAAGAAGGCATTGAATGAAAAGTTGAGAAATCGTTTAATAAGTACAAAGGATATGAATGAGCTTGTATGCAAACATGTTGATGTATCAATTTTGCCCAAAGAATATGGTGGTACAATACCCGAGAAAGATATGTTGAGTCAATTCAAAGATACTTATAATTTTCATAAAAAGTCATTGGAGAAAATTTCAATATGTGATATAGATTGGAAGGCATCTGGCATAAAATTCTAATTTTACCAAGAAACAATAATCATTAACATGGAGTAAGTATTTTATTATTAATAATTAATTAAAGTTTAGAATAAGCGTTTTTGAACAATATAAAATACAACAGCAAGGAAAAACATGAAAGCAAGGAAGAGTAAAATTTTGTCAGTAGTTTCTCTTCGTCCATATTTATTAAGTAATTTTCCAGATTGTTGAATCGTCCCAGCTGTATTTTGTAACTCCTCACCAGTTCCACTAACCGTAGTTGATGATTGTATTAAAGATTCAAGTGTATTTGCACTTTTCTGAGTTGTTTCTGCTAAATTTCTTGAGAGACTCAACATGCGATCAGTAACGCTCTCTTGTTGAGATATTAAGCTAGATGTACCAAAACGCTGCCGTAGTTCAGATTCTGGTTTCATTGTGAACAATTCTGCCTTTTCTCCCTTTTCAATTTCCAACATTGTGCTAATGTTTGCCTTACGAAATGCCTGTAACGTTTTTGAAAATTGTTCACGATACGCATCTACTTCATTTGATAAAGTAATGTCATTTTCATCTTTGGCCCAATCATCTAATTTTTCAATACATTTTCTTAATTGTGCTAATTTCGTTCTTCCAGCTTCATTCAATAATTCTAAATCTTGAAGTGAGCCTTTGAATGATAAAATATCCTGAATAAATAAAGAAGCACAAAAGAAAAAGCGTTATATGTTAGGAATGTTGCTCATAAAAAAAAGCTCTTAAATTAAGTAGCTTTTAAAGTCATAATTTATTACAAGGAAAAAAATTCCTTCAACTCCACTAAATAAATTTATTTCGTCCACTATTTATTATAAAATTGTTAATTCAACAATCTATTTGATATTATAGGCTTATGTTTATCAGATTAATAAAGAAATACAGTGAACATAAAGAAATTTTCATTTAATATGTGCAATTTATGAAATTTGTGAAAACCAGAGGACTTTTTTTTTTAATCAGAAAGTGACACTTCTAAAATTGAGTATCTACTCCGATTAATTTTATTTTAATGAAATTATTATATTCACTGAGAATTTAATGTTATCATCATCATTTTCAAGTTTTAAGAAATAAATCTTACTAAATTAGCAGACGTGTAAATATTTTACTTAAATGAAGACAATATGTACGTACTTGGATAATTGCTTTGACTTGTAAGTTGTGATCTACTATTTCCTGTTTTATTAATTTTTGTGAATCCATCCTTAATACTTATATAGCTATTTATTAATTTTTTATTATTGTAATCTCAACTTTTTTAACATTATTTTCATTTTATTTCAACTTCCGTGCGATTAAACGACTTGTTGTAACTTTTAATTATTGCTCATTTTTAAAAAATTTGAGCAACTTTTCAACGTCCTTCAATTTTATTTTCATATTACCAAAATGACAATATCTTGAATTAAAATATAAGCATTTACATTTATTTGGGTATTAAATTCTTAATGTGAATAAAAAAAAAGATTGTAAAACTATAATAAAAATGTAATGACTAGATTGTAAAAAAAGTAGATCTGTAAATTGAGGATCGTTGAATAGTTGCAAAGAAGACGAATATCATCTCACTGATATTTATTTTTTATCTGATAGTTTCACCTTATTGACGTAAATATTTGACTAGTATTAATGTTGCAAAAAAAAAAATTTATAGAGTTGCAAACAATGATATATATTAGTTTAACTGTATAATGTCAAATATTAACATAGTATTTGTTATCATATACTGAGAAAAAAATATGATTAGTAATAAAATAATAAAAGAAAAATCGTAGTAATGCTTTAATGGAAAAAAAAGTTGGGATAGGAATATGCATGTCACACAAGTCAGTAAGGAATTTTATTTCGATCAAATAACTCGTTTAAGCAATGTAAAGCAAGAAGCGTGGCTCTACATTTACAAAAACTTAAACATTTTTTGTTGTTTAACACAACCAGCAAAATTATTCAACATTCTCTTTGATATTTTTTTCGTTTGCCCCAACAAAACAAAATACAAAACATAAAGTCAAAATTTCTCTGCATTCTAACCGAGTCCAGTTAATCGAACAGACGTTCGTTGTCTTTACTAGAGGTATTTTTTTTATTTGCTTGCCTTAAAAAAAATATTAAATTAGTGCAAAAATAATAAATTCAAATTGGACTTTTTTTTTTACATTTTGGAACTCTTCTGTTTTTTTTTTTTTTTAAAATGTTAAGCTTTAAAAATATTAAAACGTGTTTAATTGTGATTTGAGATTTTTTTTTTTTAAAAATTACTTTCTATTTCATTTGGTACAGTTGAATTTTTATTTGTCTCAAAGAAAGTCTTAAACGATACAATTTATAATGGATGAAATATATTTTGCAGGCGTTGAAGGGTAAGTATAATTTGAAGCATGAATTTTAAAAATGTTGTGCAAAAAAAAAAGTAAAAGTAAAAATGAAGAGTCATAAAAAAAATCACGTTTACGCATATTGCACTTTTTAAACATATTACGAAGGTCATCAAAAAAAAAGTTTTAGTCGACAATTTGTTTTTTTGTAAAATTGTATCATCACATTTTCGTGAGAATGTATGAACATCACACGAAAACCAATTCAAGATTATCATCAAAGTTGATTATTTTAAAAAGTCCTCAAAGTTCAGTACATTATTAAGATAGCAACATTGTCAAGAGTAAAAGTTTAAATAAATACGCAGAAAAATATTTCGCCCGCCTAAAATTGCTTAACTCAGCTTAACTAAACAACATTTGACATTTTGCATTAATTATTTCTGAACAGTTAAGCTATCGATAGATTTGTGTGTATTTAGTAATAAGTTCAAATTTCCATATTTTTGGAGCTTATGGATAATCTTTATTATTATTAAATTAAGGAATTATAATTTAACAGTTCCTAAATCTTTTAAATTTTATACTTTTAACACTAATTTTATTGCCATTTAATACTTATTTATAGTTTTGCATTAAAAAACGTGACCTAGAATTTCATAATCAAAAATAATGCAAATTCCATCATATTTTGAAGCACGCAATTCTGTAAAAAAAAATAAAAGTCTGCAATTTTGTGGGCTTGTAATTTTTTCAATAGAAATTAAAAAAAAAAAGTTTACACCTCCTTTGAACTGCTTTTTTGGTTCAACGCTAGTTCAACTTCTAATAACAAACAAAAATATGTTGCAATTCAATCACAGACTTTTTTAATTGCCAAGTCAGCCAGTCAGACGACGAGCCTACACATTTGAAAAAATTTTATTTTTATACTCGCAAAGCTTGGGTCAATTTTATTAGCATATAAATTGGGTATCGTGATAAAGAAGGTGCTTTCATACTCATCGCAAAAATTTATAATTATAACAATCGATTTATCAAATTAAATGAATTTGCTTCCTCTTCAATTATTACTTGTTACTTTCATTTTTATTTTGCAACAAATATATTTTTAATTGATGAATTAAGTAAAACCTTCCTAGTCAATACCTAACATTGCAATAATCATTTATTGTTTTAGAGGAGCGACGCAATCGACGCTTTTAATTTCAAATTCGCTTGGTGAAATTGTGAGTCGAGCACGTGGCGATTCATGTAATATTTGGCTTGATGGCATTGCCGAAGTGGCTAGAAGAATTGCGGAAATGGCAGATCAAGCAAAATTGGAAGCAAATATTCCACTGTCAATCAAATTTAAATGTATTGGCTTGAGTTTATCAGGTTGTGAACAAGAATCTACAAATGCAGCGTTAGAAAAGGAAATTAAAAAATCTTTTCCGAATTTGTCTGAAAATCATGTTGTTTGTAGCGATACATTGGGAAGCATATTGACAATTGGATCAGGTGGAGTAGTAATTATTGCTGGAACGGGATCTAATGCTGTTCTAAGAAATCCTCAAGGAGACACTACACAATGTGGAGGATGGGGTCATCAATTGGGTGATGAAGGAGGTGCTTGGTGGATAGCACATAAAGGAATTAAGACAGTATTTGATCATGAGGATAATTTACAAAAATCATTGTATGATGTGACAAATATGTGGGAGTTGATTAAAAATCATTTCAATATTGAAAATCGAACAGATATGCTGGAGCATTGTTATGCCAAATTTCAAAAGTCATTTTTTGCAAAGTTGTGCCATAAGATGTCGATTGCTGCTTTCAATGGAGATGAATTATGTAAAAGTATATTTAATGATGCTGGAAGACTTTTGGCAAGAATGATTGTTGCTCTTTTCCCAAAGGCTTCATCTGAATTAGTATTAAGTGGACACATTCCTATTTTGTGTGTTGGATCAGTTTGGATAAGTTGGGAGCTTTTAAAGCAAGGATTTATCGAAGAACTTCATCTTCACAATATTCCATTTGAATTAAGATTACTTAAACTTAAATCAGGTGTATCGCCAGCATTAGGCTCAATTTACATGGCTGCAGATTATGTCAAATTTCCATTAAAAAAAGAATATGAAGAAAATTACGAAATATTCTTTAGATACAACCGTGAAAAGGAACTATAACTTGAAACAAAAAAAATTTTTACCAGTATGACTACTTCTACATGTGTGTACTATAAATATGAATTTTAAAATACAATTTGTATTGAAATCATCGGCTAACAATAAAAAATAAAATTTATCAAGAATTGTAATTAAAGAGAATTTTTTTTAAATATTCTATATGCTTCAAGCTACATATTTACATAATAACAATTATTTATTCAACTATTTCTGGTGTTACAGCAATTTTAATAAGTTTACCTCTCCAAACATGCATCATAAGTATTTCTTTCGATCCAGTATTTCCTGATAAAATATCATAAACATCCGATGACTGTGAAACTTCTTGCCCATTGATACTTAATATTATGTCACCTTTAAAAATAAAACTTGTTCATTAATTTACAAAAATAATTACTAATCTATATTGTAATAAATTAAACACAAACAGCATGATAAGCGTGTATATCATTCTGATAACATTTGTTTAATTTGTCTTTGTTCTCTTTATTTTTCATACCTGCCATTAAACCACCGATTGCGGCTGGAGAATTAGAAATTACTTTCCAAACTAAAATTCCGTGTTGAATTTTATCTGGAATATTTGATCCTCTCTGCTTTAATTCATAAATTATATCAGGTGTTAAAGACAACATGGTAATTCCCATATATCGTTTATTTGCTCCTGCTAAACTTTCAGAAGAACTTTTTCCAGTTTTTAAACGTTCTTCTGCTTGTTTTAGGAAATTTTTAGCATAATCTATAGGAATAGCGAACGAAATTCCAGCCGTTACTTTCATCGAATTTATGCCTATTACTTCTGAATCTAAATTTACTAACGGCCCCCCTGAATTGCCAAATGTAATTGCTGCATCTGTTTGTATATAATTTATGTCTCTTCCTCGAAGTCCAAGTTCCTCTGATGGTCTTTGTGTGGAACTAACAACTCCTGAAATTATCATGATTATAGATTTCAAAATTAATTAATTAAATTTAATATTACCTGCTGTTACAGTATTTGATAGGGCCAAAGGAGATCCAAGTGCTACCACAAATTCTCCAGCTCTTAGTGTTGAAGAATTTCCTAATTTCATAGCATGTAAATTCTTACATTTTATTCGGACGGTAGCTAAATCAGTAATTGGATCAACTGCTTCTACAAAACCTTGATAAGATCTTCCGTCGTGTAATTTTACAGACACTATTGATCTTGGCTTATTAATAACTACATGAGCATTTGTTAAAATTAAGCCGTCAGATGAAATAATAAAGCCACTTCCTAAAAAAAAAAAATTCCATTTCAAATTTTTATTCTGAATTTCCTGAATAGTGAGGAGTGAACATCTTCAGCTTTTTTGGGCATGCTGTTTTCCAGTGTGGCTGAAGTCAGTCGGCATGGTATCACCAATCGATTTGAAACCTTTACTATAATTTCGTAAAAATATCGTCGAATTTCGTCAAGCAAACCCCGAATTTCGTCAAGCCTTCCTTGAGGAGCTACAGCAGTTTCAATTTTTGGGTACGATGCAGACCAACTTCAGTTGGTAAGACTTCTAAAAACCAATTCTAAGTGACATGTTATATATCAAAACGCATCTCCTAATTTCGTCAAATTTCGTCACGTAAAAATTTTCAAAATCGGATGTGACAGACAGGAGTTATAGCCTGTCAAAGTTTTGTACCGGACTGTACCATCAAATGGTTATTTATTGGTCAACTTTTAGTATGGCTTGTAATATCTCTAAGCATATCTACTTTTAATAAGGATATCAAATATACAAAAATATTTTGGAACCGACCATCTACAAGAGAGTTATGTTATTTTTACGAAATTATAGTAAAGGTTTCAAATCGATAGGTGATACCATGCCGACTGACTTCAGCCACACTGTTTTCCATCCATCCTCATGAGCACACTCAAATATTTTATATATAAATACTTTTTCACAAGAAAATATTTTAAAACTCATGCAAGCATGCTTAAAAGAGACGAAATCAAAAGCGTTAATTAAGGATCCCAAATCTTGTATAAAATGAAAATGTTCAGCTCTGTCTATTCGGGTTATGTCCTTTACAAAAAAAATACCATTAGAAACAGTTGCAGGTTTTCCACTAAAATAGTCCATTCTTCGAGTATCCTGTATTTCAATGTAAACTAAAGATTTTGAAGCTGTTTCGACGACATCAGCAATAAAATTAAATTGTGTCCTAGGACTTTTTGTTGATGCAAATACAGTAGGCAACGATGAACAGAATCCATCAAAGTAATCTTTAAATGTGTTATATCCTACGATTCCACAGCAAATTATTCCAGATGATAATAAAAATCTATTTCTGGTTCCTTTTTTTGTAAGCAATGAACTATAAAATCTTTTATTTCTGTTGACCGTTGAAGTTGTTATTATAATTTGTTTGTAAAGACTTATTTTATTAAAAATGCATCTATTAAATTTCGTCCAATTCATTGTGGCTATTAAACTCAGATTTAAAAAATTTCAAAGAAAATAAATAAATTTAAAAATTGCAAGAAGAAAAGTTTGTAAACATTAAAAGCATAAAAAGCATTTTCATTTTTATTCAATTTATAGAAATTTCCAACCAAAAATATTTCAACATTTTAAATATCTATACTTTTATATACCTAATTCATTTGGCACAAAAATGTTATATTTAAAAATATTGATGTGTAATCATCACAGGCAAAATGAATTCTTTTAATATTCACAATTGTTCAGAATTTGCTAACATTTGAATTTTGGACGACAGTTTTTTTAAAAAATTATTGGTAAATTGAAAAGGTCACTGAAAAATATAGAATTAATTAAAAAATTAAATTAAAGAAAAGAAAGTTTGAATTATTTAAAAAGAAGTTTCAAATCAATAATTTTTATTTTCTTATTTTATTTTACTACAAGTATAAAAACATTTTTTTTTCATCCATTCACCTAAAAAAAAGATCTCCATAATGTCCTTTTGAATATATTTACTAGTTAAGAGCTTCTTTTCATTAACTTTTATGTTAATTAATAATCATGAAAAATGCATCTAAAATAAATTATTATTATTATTTTTTTCGCTTTAAAACTCTATTTTTTTCATAATTTAATAATTTTTGAAGAAAAAATGGATTACATTTCTAAATAATATACTTTTTTTTGAATTTTTCTTCAAACAATCAAAGGTATTATTTTGTATATATATATTTATTTTTATTGATTTATTTCGTCTTCATCGATACATTTAATTAATTTTCTTTTAAAGATGACAGCTATTTTTGTAATTTAAATCTTATGCGTTCATTTCTTTAAATTGGTTTCAAAGTTTGTCTAAAAAATCATGCGTTTTTAAATTGTTTGTATGTTAGGTATGTTATAAATTGAGCTAAAGGAATAAATATATAATTTTTCATGTTATAAGTTTTTTTTTTAAAAATTTAGTATTAATATTAATATTTTTTTTTAAAAAAAAAAAAATAAATAAAGTACCGTAACAAAAAAAAAAAATACATTTAAAACTAAATTATTCTTATGCATGATAAATTCATCAACAATTAAGTATCGATTTTTTTTTTTATTTTATTTTTTTATCTTTAAAAAGTTCAATTAGAAAATTTTGTTATTTAAAGATAATCGGCCGCAGTAAAATCATGCGTTTGAATTATCTGTTGTAAGGATAAACAGTCACAAAATCATTATGGTTACACAATTTACTCTCACATTACTTTTATTTTCAATATAACTATGTATAATATTTCTAAAATAATTTTGTAAATGTTACTAAATTTCTTTATTATTAAATATAATTGTTGCATCTAGTTCTCCTTTAATTTATGGCTTATTTTGCACTTTGCTTAATCAATCTACGTAAATAGAATAAAGTGTTTGCAAAAACCAAATAAATAAATCAATTACCTAATTAATTTTTAAAGTTAAAAAAAAAAAAATTGCATTGTGTAAATTTTTCTCAAAAAGCTTAAATTTTGCAAACATTGTGATTACGGAACAAATTAAATGGTAAGATTATCATAATATGTATGCATGCGATATATCAATTTTCAATATTCTAATTTAAAATTGCTTTTGAATGTTAAACTAATTCCTTTTCAATGATAGTTAAACTAACTTTTATTTTTTTTAGTTTTTATTTTCTCGACAAAAACGCTTTTTGAAAATTTTTTACTTTAAAGTCGCTTATTTTATTTTATTTAAATTCAATCGCTTTTGTATTCCGATCGTTCTAATCAAAGTTTAAATTGTGAAACTTTCTAAATACCAAATTTCATTTAAAAAAAAAGTCGAATTCAAATCCTTTGGGTTCATACATAATTTTCAAATCAAATTTAATATTATTTTGAGACCAGACTGATAATCCTTTTTGTGGAGATTTTTCGTGGGTAAATGCAATTAATTTTTTTATCATTTCTTTTTTTTTAATTTATGATAGGTTTTATTTTTTTAAAAAATATAATTTCGAAAACCTACAATTAAGAAAAAGATCAAAAATAGTACATGAGTTTATCATATATATTTTTTTAATTTTATAAAAATTTAAGAGCCGTTTATAAATATACTTTATATGACTTCGAAAGCAGTAATTAAAATGGACACATAACGATGTGTTTCATTGATATTTTTATGTTGTAAGGATTAGCTGACAATGCACGTTATTAAAGACTAATAGTATATAGCGAATATAGCACTTCTTTCCATTGTTTCTTTATTCTTTGAACTCTTTATCACGAGCACAAACATAGTGTTGAAATTGTTGAATTAATGTGAAAATCTGATGGATACAATATTCATCCAAATTTTAAGAGATCCTTAAAGAATGTTATATTGACTATGAGATAAAGACCAGAAAAAGTTTAAGTATTGTAAACATGAAGAATGTTCTTAAATATCATATTTTTTTTTAATATTAATTTCAAATCAGGTACAATAGAATTCTAGATAACTTCTTTTGGTTTTTATCTTGAAAAGTCTATGCTTTGTTCTCAAACGATTGTATTTTATTAAAATAAAATTTTACTAGAAATTAAAATTGCTTTCAAGCATCTTCCGAGATTCGAGATTCGTGAAAAATGGTTAATTAATTTTTGGTTGATGATAATTGGATCAGATTTTTTCAGTAATGCATTGAAAATCATTATATTGCAAATAAAATTATTGATAAATACCATGATCCTCGATTTTCAGTTCAAAGGAACGATTTTGTTCTGAACACGATAAGTACTGTATTAGAATTGGGAAATATTAATAAAAACGAATGCAACACTTTTAAACGTAAATAGAGATATCTTGAAATACATCAAAAGCATATAGAATTATGACATTGAGAATATCTCATTAGAGGTTTTATAAAATTTTCATAAAAGTAATTTGATTAATTTTTAGGATTTAATGAAATTTAACGAAAAAAAGATTATTATAAATTTGTCGATAGCATAAAACGAACAATATGATTATGATTTGTTTTTAGAAATTGTGTAAGATTAAAAATATGATTAAATATATGAAATGGATCATGAAGTTTTAAATTGCAGATTTAACAACATTAATAGGTTGAAGATTTTGTTTTGGAAATATAAGTTTTAATGAATTTAATGTTTCTAATAATCGATAACTATGGGGTAGTACATAGTCATATAAAGTTTTGAAAATCTTTTTGCACATTCACTTTTTTCAATATTTTCTAGTGCAATCATTATATTTCCTAAAATTTAAGTACCATTTGAAAAATTTCAAAAATATTTATTTATTCATTTTTGCTTTCGTTTTGAGAAACAGTAAATTGGTAAAAATGGTAGAAGTTTTTATACTTAATGGATTAGTTTAACTTTTTATTTTAAATCAATACTGAAAATTTCATTTGAAATTCTTTTAACATAAATGAATTATGTTTTTTTTTTATTGTAGGATCAATTAATTTTGATAAATAATTAAAATGATGGAGTTTTAATAAAATTATTTACCTTTTTTATAATATTTAAATCTACAAACAATGTCCGATTATTGTTTGTTCTATTCATTGAAAACTTTTCAAAATTTATTATTATTAAAAATTACAAATATTGACGGCATATATATTTATGTATAAATATGAATGTAATTGTGTTGCTAGATTATTGCTGTTTTTTTTTTTTGTCAATTATAGAAATTTTGAAATGCATTCACATCATTCATTTAAATGTTTTTTTTTTTTTTTGTATATGCTTACGAGAAAAATGTATAGTTCAAAAATTTATAATAAAAATATGTCATTCCTTCTTGACAGATTCATATCAAATAGAAATTTAATTTTTTTTTTCTTTATTATTTTTTTGTGTTGAATGCTTTTATATTAAAATTTTATGGTTTTTTTAATATAGTAGAAAAAATACATCTATTCAAATTTTTGTTCTCAAAAATTTACATTTAAGATAGATATAATCAGATATAATTATACTAATAAACTAACTATTTTTTCTTTTATTGATTTATTATTATTATTATTTTTTTATTTTTTCATTTATAGAAGGTCTATACTTTTTATGTAAAAGTACCTATAATGTTTAATTCTTAATTAGAATTAGTGACAGAAAAATAGAATTAGGGTAAAAAATCTGTTTTTTGTGGTAATCTATTTTTTGTGGTATTCATCTTTAGCTGTGAAACATACTTTTAAAGCATTAAAAATTCCTCATTTCTTGACAGATGTGTTGCAAATAATGATTAAAGCATGTATGCTTAATCTGAATTGTCTAATTAATTTCTATCTTTTAATATTTGCAATTTAAAATTTCACACCAAAAATCAAAATTTCTTACCATTTTTCATGCGCAATTTTTTGCTTAATTTCGTTGTGATTCTGTCAGAAGAATCATTATTGTGACAAATAAACGTTCACTGTTTAATATTTAATCACATTTAATGCATATAAGTTAACAAAATAATCGAAAATTACAATTTACTTTGTATAAACATTGAATCTATTTTTTGTGGTACTAAAATCTATTTTTTGTGGTATTTGTTTACAAAAAAATCCATACAAACTAAAGTTGATATTACCCTGAAAGTTGACAGTCCCCTAAACAATTTGAAAAATAAAAATCCGGTAAAATATTATGAAACTATTTTTAATAAATTTAATGTATTTTAATCATTTAAATAACTTAATTTGACTTGTTATCGATTCATTTTGCATTAAAGATGATGAATTTAAAGTAATAACTAAAATTTATCATGTAATTTCATTACTTTTTTCTACCACAAAAAATAGATTTTTTTACCACAAAAAATAGATTTCATACCACCAAAAATAGATTTGGTGTTTAATTTAGTTTTTCACTAAAAGCTTAATGTTACAGTAGTAAATGAATATAAGACTTTAAAGTCTTTTGGTTCCTGAATATTTTGAGCCTTTATTCATTTAAAAAGGATGAATCAGTGAATATTTATTTAAATTCAAAGTTGATGAAAAGCAAAATACCACAAAAAATAGATTTTTTACCCTAAGATATTTAATAGAAAACGCATTAAAATAAATTTTTACATTTTTAAATTGAACTTTTATCATTTTTTTTCACCAATAGCGTGTTGAAAAACAAAAAAAAAATGTGCAGAACAAATAACTGAATCATAACTTTTTCATACGTAAATTTATTTTAAATGTTACAGAAAAAGATTAATTTATTTATTCAGAACGAAATTGCAATAATTCTATTCAGTTAAAAGTTATTAAAATTAAGCTTAAGAAATTTTCAAATATTTTTTTTTTAATTTTTTTATAAAAGATAACGTTGAAAAATTCAGGAGTTGCAAGTTTTTAATAAAGGCTTTTATCGTTTTGTTCTTTTTATTATAAAATTTAATTGAATTTAAATTCAATATCATTGAACTGAATAAATTGTTTTACCTTGTTAAATTTTTGTAAGCTTTTTATTATTCATCCCTAAATATGAAAAGAAAACAATAACAAAGGAAAGAAATAAAGTAATAATAAAAAACTGAAATATAACAATTTTATTTTATTATAAATCTGTAAAATTCCTTGCTGATTACAAAGAATTTCAATTTGGCGATATTTTTTTGATGTCTTAAACAGGCTACGTCTAAACTAACTAAATTACATTATATTCGAGCAGTTTACTCAAATCGGATGTATAAATAATTAATGAATTATAAAAAAACACTATATTGCAAAAATATGTAAAAAAATCAGTATCAAAAACCAGAAAAGTGAAAAATTTAATAAAAATATTTCATCTTAATCTAATTATTAAAAAAAGGATAAAACAAAACAATTTATAAAAATAACTACAAATACATAAGGGATTTCATTTTGTCTTCAATTCTTCTTTCAAAAAAGACCTCTTAAAAATATCACAATCAGGCAACTAGTTTTACATTTTTTCATGACTATGTTGTAACAAATTAAAAAAAAAACATTAATTAATATTTTAAATATGTAATGCAATTAAAAATTAGGGACATTTCTAATGCATTTTAAACAATAAGATTAGGTCAATTATTCAGACGCAAGTTTTTTTTTTGTAATCGATCAGCAGTTGTAAAAAAAAGTAGTTTTGCATTACAATTATATTTTATGAGAAACATTTGTAACGATCCGCGATAGTTATTTAAAAGATTAGGATGTTTATATCAACTAAAATAGATCTATTGGCGATATGTGATTTTACAAATATTTTTGTAAAGTTAAATTTATTTTACAAAGAGAGAAGCAATCAAAAGGTTAAAGTGAACTTTTACGCTAATATTGTATATGCAAAAATGCATTAAAAATGTAAATAATAATAAAAAACATGAACAATTTTGCTAATTTTAAAGGTACTGCGTAATTTTTTATATTAAAAGGAAGATTATAAAATTTTCTCTAAATCAAAAATTTTGAAAAAAGACTGATTATTATTTGATCAAGAACTACAACACTAGCATCGATATTAATTGCTTGTGTATCTTATAATGATTTAACGTTTCAATAGCAATAATAATTAGTAAACGTACCATTGTGCTTTGAAAGCTTAATATTTAAACTAATTTAATCTATTATTTTATAAATATCAAATTGAATGATGAATATATTTTAATTAATTTTGTGTAATTAATGTATTTCAATCCTACGTTTTACTCTCACTTTATGACTGAATTCATCAACCATAAATTAGAAAACAGAAATTTAAGCCTAAATCTGCCAAAACACAAAATTTTATTATTTCTTAAACTTTTTTTTTGTCAAATTCTTGTTATCTTTCACATTAAGTGAAGTAATAAAGTTTTTATTATTGTTATTATTAAAAAAATTTCTAAGTTTAATACACAAACAAAAAAATATATATATGAAAATCAAAAAAATACAAAAACCTCAACTAGAAAAATGTGATTGGATTAAACAAACAGTAAAATTAATGAAGAATTTTTATCTTTTTTTTTTGGTTTTGAAATCGACCATCCATTCATATTCGAGTTCTATAAAGAAGAATGGCAACGTTACTAATACCATCTTATTATCATATTTTTTTTTTCTTAGTAATTTTTTGAAGATTTAATCTAAAATATTTTTGACTAAGTGCAAAAATGATTAAAATAAATAAAAATTAACTAATTTTCTTGTTTGTTTTTTGTTTTTCATTTGTAGTTTACCATCATTGCGACAGTCCGAATTAAAGGACTAGATTTTTTTTGGGTTTACTTATTGAGAGATTATTTCGAATATTAACACCAACGAAATGGAACAGCACGTGGACGATCAGCTCCTTCTTTTACTAATGGTTTGTGATATTCTCGTCCCGGTCTTGCATGAATTGTTGCCCAACAATGTTCACAATAATACTATGAAAAAATTTATAGTTTATTTAACAATTGAAATCCATTATTCTAATATGCACTCGAAAATTAAGTAATAGTTATGAGAATAAAAACTTACTTGTAAGCATGTCACATTTGCACAGAAGAATGGAGCAAATTTTCCACTGCATCTTTGACCTTGACACTCATCACACATTTGATCATCGAGAACGTATGGTTTAACTTCAACGCGTTTATCAATATCATTGTGTTGTAATTGAACAAAACGAGCAGAAATGGCAGCAATATAGCTCTGCTGATTTGAAAAGGCAACACGACCAGCTCCCTAAAAATGATAATTAAACAAACATACATACAGTTTGAGTCAAAATAATAAAGATTAATGAGACAATAATAATAAAAATAATTACTTTTGGATATTTTAGTTCCGGATCCGTATCAATGCCTGCATAACAAACTCCACCGTATAAGCGATCCATTATCATTGCTAATTCCACTATTTAATGAGAAAATTAAGTATAATTGAGTAAATTGCTGTATTGGTGAAATAAAGTACTTTTAATATATGCAATCTTACATGCTTTTAATGGACGAGGAACGCCGCCAACAAAAACAGTTTTTCGTGGATCTAACGGCATCGATCCATTTAAAACAAAATCTGCATCAGATAAACGCCATGGACGAATTTGAACAGGCTTGTTCTTAATAGTAGGTGATGAGACACAAATATACAATTTGTCCTCTTCAACAATACAATTTTCAATCAACGTCTGAACCGAGCTTTCATCCTAAAAATTAAATCAAAATAATTATTTTTTTTTTTTAAAAAAAGCACTATGTAATTGAATTTACTTGAAACAGTAAGAATGCATATCCTTTTGGTGGAAAATAGGATTTAGATTCTGCTTTATGTGGCCAGTCTACAACCAATGGTCCATATCGTCGGAAAGATGATGTTATTTCATCTGTAACAAATGATTGATTTTTTTGAATTGTAATTTTTTTTTTTTGATTAGCCTTTTTTTTTTATAAAAATGCATACCTTCATCAATATCTGGAGGTAAACCGCCAACAAACACCTTTCGTGAGAATCTTTCGCCATTATCAGATCCTTGAGAAGGAGATGATCGAGAAGGTGAACCAATTTGCAAACTATTTTCCAAGAAATTTCCCCCGCTTTCACAATTTGTGTCTGCTGTATCATCGCATTGATAAAATGGTTTTCCTACAAAAATAATTTAAACAAAATGATTAATTATTGGCAAACTATTTTTATTTCGAGTAATTTTGAGTTTTTTTTTATTACCAAAAAATTTTTCAAATTTATATGAAAATTGGCCGTCAATCATTTTGATTTATATACTTAAACACAGTTATAAACAATAGTAATGTAATTGACAAATAACTTATACTTAATTATCAGCAAATCTATGTTAATTTAATAATTTTATGCAGTTTTATTGTAAAACACTAGTTTACTTCGAGTCAGATCGATCAATGAAGAAAAAAGTACGTTTCAAAATTGAAATTCGAATTATTCAAATAAAAACCGTTAAATTTTAAAAAAATTAAAATTTGTTTATTTTTAAAAATTTGAAATACGTTAAAAACTTGAAAACTTAAACAATTTTATAAAAAATTAGATCTGATAAGATCATTTAATTCAAATTAATGACTTACCAGGTATGAACTCATGGAAATCTAATTTACCTAAAACACACACAAAAATTATATAGTTAGATTATTTTTTTTTCCTCGATATTATCTAATTTCAATAATTGAATTGTGTTCATTATTAAGGTAGATCTTACCTTGTAATTGAGCTAATGATTGTAAAGTTGGAGTTGAATTTAGAAATCCTGTAAGACATGAAATGATTCAATTAGATTATTTTCTTTCAATCGGCTTTTCTTTAATTTTAAGAAATGATATCAACCATTAACAAATGTTACATTTTATTATGTTTGGACATCATAAATGCAGGTGCAAGCGGAGTTTTTATCTTGATACTTCTTTGAAAACAGAAATCGGGGAGTATAACAAGCTTATTAATATTTCCTATTCCTATTATAGCTCTATAATCCTTGTCTATATTATTTTTACATTTTTTTTTTTCTTAATTAAAATCGGACAAAATCTTAAGGGTTTTTAAACTAACGCAAATTTCGTTTTAATTTAAAAACTTCCAAAAATAAATGTTTTAAGAAGAAATTGGAAAGCAAATTATCTGAAATTTAATTCTATAATAAGAACTAACTTCAAAATCTCTGAGTTGTAACAATAAATATTTTCAATCTCAATAACTTATTTATAGATTTAAAATCTGTTTCAAATTAAATTTTGTACCTAAGTAAACTTTTAGCTTCAACTTATTTTATCACACATCGACAATAAAGTTGATAATTTGAAATGATGAAAATTATTAAATATTTGTTAATTGAAAGTTTCCGTTTACTATTCTCGCTGTATTCAAATTTGTGCAAGTATTATTTTTTATTATTATTATTTAAATCTCTAAATATGAATGATTGGTAATGTTTGTAACGTAATTTGTTTGTATGTCACGCTAATTTGGAATTTCATAACAAAAGCAAGCACCATTAAGCAGTTTTCTTAAAATCTTTAAAACTTTATAAAGTTAAAAATTGTAGAATCTCTATAATCTAGAATTACGATGATTGTCGAGCAAGTCAGCCATGAAAAAGCGAAAATTTAATAGAATATTGCTGCTCACGTTTTGCTTTAGTCTTACAATTAATTCTCCACCTTACTGATAAGGTAAATAGAAAACTACATTTATGACGTAGATATAGTAACATGGTTAGTTTTTAAACTCAAATAGAATTAATAATTATACAATAACCCATCACAAATAAGTTTTTTAATAACCTTCCATCGATTTTCAATTGAATTAGCGACTAATTAGTAAGTGATATTTATTTACATAAAGTAAAATGAAAAACTTAAATATATATATTTTTTATCAAATGTGGAAAATCAACACTTTGTAGTAATATTAAGCAATTTTTCACTTTTAATGTCTCACTCGATACTAACAACACTAAAAAAAATGATACGAGAAAAATAAAGTAGAGTTTGAGCAGAAAAATTTTCGTGAATGTTTTACTGATAATAGTGTTGCTGCTTACTGACAACAACATTCAACGACAATTACATAGATTCAGTTAGTTGCATCTACATATATATTCATACATGTGTTCTGTTTATTTTTGACAAATAAGAAAAAAAAATGCTTCTTACTTCGTAACCTTGCAAGCAAAATAATGTAAATGAATATGCAATTTTATACTATTGTAATGTATTTTTTGTTCTATTTCACAAAATTTGCCCTTAAAATGCATGTATTTTTTAAAAATTTTTCGCTTACATGAATTTATATTCATTTTGCTTACTTCAAATGACATTTTGGACAGTCATTGATAGAGTTATATAAATATGCTTTGAAATATTGTAATCTAGTTTTCTTGCGCTCTGTTTAGAACATTATTCTCTAACTATTTAAATGCGATCATTACTTGCTACAGTCAAAAACACACATGCGCATTTGTATCCACAGCATAGAAACAATTTCACGTAGCTGAATGATAGTAATGTTTTCAATAAATATTAATTGATAAAGATAAATGTGCGGATGTATTTTTTACTATAAAGTCACGTGGCCGTTTAGTATACACATTATTGTTGAATGTTTTGTATTGCTGAAAAAACAACATTCAAACCAAAAAATATTCCAACAAGAAATTTTATTAAAGGTGTATATGTTCATTTGTGGATGAAAAATTAAAGACGTAAAGATATCGTGTAACAAAACAATAAGATAAATATCACGAGTTGTCACTAAATTCTAACATTTGAATTGTCTCTACTATTGCATATTGTTGTCGTTAGCCTCGAAAACATGAGAACTAGCGAATATTAAATACCTAATTGTATGCATAAAAAAAGTAATAAAAATTGTTTTAAATTAACAAAATTTTTTCATACTTTTTAATTCATTTTTTTTTTGTTTTTTGCATGTATTGTCTTTAAAAAAAATTCTAAAAACAGACCGAAAAAGTTTGTTCAATGAATGATTGAATGTACTTAATATTCCAAAAACGCCACATCTATCTGTTTATCTGATTATCAGAAATTCAGAAAAGTAATTTTAAAACATTTTTATCTTCTTTCCTTTCTTCCAACAAAAGACAGCAAAAGACAAATTGATAAGAATCAAATGAATATATATGATCATTTAAATGCAAATGTTTTGGAAAATATATAAAAGGAAGAACAATGTATTAAAAGAAATTTTGCTCGAGGATATTTTCTGGTAAAAGCAATTTCCTTTTAATTGAATTGTTCTGCGAAAATATGTTAGTAACATTTTTTTAGATGCATGGAATGAAGCTGTTCTATCAGTAGGCAATTTTAAATATTGCAGAATATGACAGATTTTGACTTGAAAACATCTTACAATACAATGGCAAATTTTGGTCCTTACCTTTCATATCTGTTTGAACATTCGATGTATTTGCGATGTCATTCAAGCAGTGCTCCAAAGATCGCATATCCATATTATTTCGATCCTTCATTTATGAAAAATTGAAATGAATTAGTTTTTTTAAAAAAATATGAAATTTATATGTACACACATTATAATTCATATAAGGCTGATCTTCAGTCATGCCTCCGACATCCATATTAAATCCATGCATTTGGTTTTTATTAGGATATGAAGTACTTCTGCGATATTTAGAAGGAGAACTGTTTAAGTTTGGAGACAAGCCACCTTGAGATTGTTGCTGAGAACTGGAAGCAACTGATGATACTGGGAATTGCTTACGTTGATATAATTGTTGCTGCTGTTGATGGTGGTGATGATTTAGACCATGATTTGATATTGAATTTCCCCCAGAACGTCCTCGATTCCAAACGGGATTCAATGGACCTTGCGATGTCGAATTTGGCTGTATTAAAGGAATTTGATGTTGCCAAGATGAATTTGAAGCTGAATTATTGGACCATTGAGGAAAATTATTTCCACTATTAGTGTTATTTTTATTACTGTGAATATATTGCTGTTGTTGTTGATGTTGAATATTATTACGAGCTATATTACTATTTGGTGACAATCCATGATGCATTTGTGGATTTAAATTTGAACGTTTTAAAATTTGCCCATTGTTGTGAGACGAATAATTAGCAAACGAATTATTAGTGCTACAATTATCTTCGCCTATAGACCAATCATTAATAACCAACGACGAGTTTTCTGAAGAACCAGTCGGAAAATTCATTCCACTGTTTTTCTCCATTAACATTGAATGACCGTTTGCATTGTTTAAAAAGTTAGCAGTCGAATTAGGTGATGAAGTAACAACATTCAAACAATTTACATCGGTGGCTTTAAATTCAATATCAAGATCATTTGTGACATTCGTTCTTATAGATATTGGTGAATGTAACGTGATTTTTGGTGAAGAACAATTGTCACTAGTTAACAAACTTGTAATTGCACCATTTTTTAAATTATTATTATTGTTATTAACAGCTGCTTTCAAAATGTCACTGGTATCATCGTCAGTCTTTTCTACTGAATCACCAATTACTTGAGTATTAATACTCGATGTAGAATTCTGTGGACTTGAAACAGCCATCGTTGTTGTCGGCATTTCTTAGTTTTTAAATTGAATGTTTTTTTCCTTTTGATTTTGTTGTTTCAGTCAGTTGTAATGTTCTTGCAATTTTGTATATTGTTTTATCCACTTTCAAATTGTACCCACAAAATATTACGAAACTTTTTTTTTCTTTTAAAATATTCACATTTGTTCTATTGATAAGTATGTCTCATTTTTTTAATTGTTTAATTTTTTATGCAAATATGAACGAATGTTTTTTTTGCATCAGTCATTACACAAATATTGTTCTTATAAAAGTCACCAATAGTACTACAACATTATACTATTTAAAAAGGAGGAGAATTATTAAGATTGACAGGATTTTTTTCTATCTACTTATAATTTTTTTAAACACTTTTCTAGCACTCACAATAACCAAAAATATATTTTTAATTGTGAAATTTTTTTTTTAAAAAAATACCTATATTTTTAATTTTTAAATTTCATGAAGCTTCTTCAAAATTCAATTGATTAATAGTAAGTAATAAATGAATAACCGATCATCAATTATGGCTTTATAAATAGCATCACCAATTTTCTTATATTTATTTCTTTAATTAGTTTAGTTTCCTTTTTACACGAAGCATTGCGATACACTCAAACCTTGTGCAAGGTCTTTACTTAATGACGAAACTTTTTTTTTATTTTATTTTTTTATTTTATTTTTATTTATTTTACTCTCTCTATTTGTTTTCTAAATTGTATATCTATAATATATATAACTATTTCTCAGATTAAGTTGCAAATTTTCTTTTCTTTTTTCCAAGAGCAGATTTGTATGTATATTTTAATAACAAGAAAACCAAAGAAAATGTGAAAACTAAATTATGAAACCTTTCTTATTTTATTTTTTTTAAAAAAGTTGTTTCGCGCAGAATCAATTGTGAGAGCACTACTATGAATTTTTCTCTTCCTTTTTTTATTTCAACAATTTTCCAATTTTCATTAAAACTTTTTTCATATTAATTATTTCTTAACGATTATATGTGATTCACACTTTTAATCAAGAATAATTCAATTTAATGACTTCAATCTAACTTTTAATTTTATATTTTTGCTATCATTTTATATGAAAACAAATCTAATATGAAAATTTTCCTTTTTGTTACAAAAAAAGTGTCTGATAAAACTTTATATTTCAGTGAAAATTTTTGTTATATTTTTTTCACTTTAATCTATCAAAACTTATTTACCGATCATATTCACAATAAAATATATTTATTCACATTTCAAAAAATCTACACTTTTATTATTTAATTTCAATTTCAACTTGAAATTATTATTTTTTTTTTTTAAATTAAAATTTTCCTTATGAGAAAAACTGAAATAGTACAAGGGGTATGAAGATTTTCAATTTTCACTGATGTAGGAAAATTATTAAGTACTAGATTATTTTCATTATTTTTCTTCAAACGATTTTCCTTCTTTTTAAACAGCACGTGGATACATTGTTAGGAGATTTCTATCATTTTTTTATTTATTTTTTTTTTTCATTTTTATTTAATTATTTCATTTAGAGGAAAATTCAAAAGGGTCGCAATGTTAAAAAAAATCGCCAACTTGGATCAAAATTTGACTGGCAACAAAAATTTTTGATTTGAAAAAAATTTTGTATGGATAGTGAGATGACGTGAAGAAATCAAAAAAAATTGTAATGATTCTACAATTTTAGGCTTTAAATAACAGTTGGAACAAGCCTGATAACAGAAATGGCTTTATTTCCAAAAAATATTGTTTAAAACCTTTGAAAAAAAATTTAAATTTGACTCATAGCAAACTTTCTCACTTTTCATACAAA
Organism: Chironomus striatipennis; assembly: GCA_026123125.1. Taxonomy (NCBI): domain Eukaryota; kingdom Metazoa; phylum Arthropoda; class Insecta; order Diptera; family Chironomidae; genus Chironomus; species Chironomus striatipennis. The sequence goes on along the minus strand of CM047394.1, from coordinate 25,600,178 downwards.
TTTTTTTTTTAAACCAAAAATTTTTGTTGCCAGTCAAATTTTGATCCAAGTTGGCGAATTTTTAACATTGAGACCCCTTTGGGAAAATTACAAAATGTTAGGTAATAAATTTTAACTCATTTATTTCTAAAAGAGTTTTTTTATTTTTATTTAAGTATTTTTTTTAATAAAATTTCTTAAAAATTAAAAGCTATATGAATAATAAAAAATTAGTTTATTCAAGCAATATTTTGTCTTTTGGCTTCAAATAGCAAAAATAGAGGAGGAAGCACATTAAACTCATAATACCACTTTGAACAATGACCAAGAAAATAAATTCAAACCACCATGTGTCCAAAAATTCTTCGTAACAATACCAAGATATTGTCATTGCAATATTTTGAATCAAAACTAATAGAAAATAAAGTATGTTCCACGTTCTTACATGCTTAAATTTAACTTTAAACTCAATTAAATTAAAAATGAAAATGTATGATAAAATGACATAAAATGCTGTTCTTTGCCATTTAACTTGAAATCTAGTTTCATTTACTAGCAATAATAGCATTAGACAATAATGAGAAAAACAGAGCCATAGACAAACATCTAGATGAAAAACGGCAAACGATGAAAGAGACATCAAGCGCATTATCAAGAAAAAATTCCAACCCAAAAATGCAATGAATTTTGCAACTATATCATCACTTTCAATTCCAGCAACAATTTCTCGCCTTGTAGGCAACATAAATGCGTCCACTTCGTCTGTTGATTTTTTTCTTGTAAAAACTTCCTTTTCCATATCGTTTTCTTCGTGATGTGTAAAAAGACGTTTTGGAGCTCTTGGAATTTTCTCTTTTATAAAAGATTCTGTATTTAAAAGCATTGTATTTCCAAGTGCTGATAATCGATGCATGGTGTCATCTAATGGTTTCATAAATGATTTTCGAATATTTACGTGAAAATTGTTCTTATGCTCATCATTATTTCGTTTAGTGCTATTCTCAATATTCTCGTCTGGAGAATTATCAACATCATCATCACTACCAAGATTTAAGTTCTTAAAAGAATTAATTTTTTCATCATCTGTTATGTTGACATTATAATCTATTTCTCGTTTATCATCGGAAAAGTTTTCGTCTAAATTATTAACAGAATTTTCTTCATTATTACTTGCTTCTCCTATGTTACTTTGCGTTTGATCAAATGTGGCATTTGTAGCTGAGATGGATCTTGTAAATTTTATATTTGATTTCATAGTTTGCCACGGGTAACTTTTCCCAACAATCTTTTGACTCTCAAATCTTTGATAGGATTCAGCTGTCATAGACATTTTAATTAATCCGAATATAATGGAAAGAACCTGAACAAATGCTGAAATTTTTTTAAATATGTATTGTATGATTTGAAATGTATAAAAATAAATTTAATTACGTACCTGTGTCATAATTTCTAAACATATCATTTCGAAGAATGATGAACAATTGAAATATGATTTGGGGAGCGCAATGAAAGAAGGATTGTAAAAAATGATAAAGTTCTAAGTAAGAACTTTCTGCTGCTTTAGATATAGATTGATGACGCTCATATGTGTTTTTTTCATGAAATAAACTTTCGATTACCCAAAATATTTTCCTTGAAAACCTTAAAGTTTAAAAATATAATTAAAATACTTAAATTTTCATAACTTTTTCATAAAAACTTACCTATATAGTGCGCATATTGGGAAAGTTATCATATACAAAAATTGAATAAGAATTAGACGTAAAATACTGCTCGATTTTTTTTCATTAAATGGATCGGGAGGTTTGAAAATAGTAATGATGTATGTGACAAAAGCAGGAATTATCATGAAAACCAGTGTTATATATCCTAATGTTTGATTTCCATCAAAAACATGTTGGTAAATTAATGCACTATCAATAACCATGACTGTAATATAAATCAGCAGTTCAATTATACACGGAATTAAGTAACTTAAGGTTATTTGCCATCTTGTTTTTATGCTATATCCAATAATTTTAACTGGAATGTTATCCATTCTGATGATATTTTCACACTGAAATTGTTTGGAACGATAAATAAAAAGAGATAAAAACGTGTTATCTTATCTATTTCTTAACTGAATGTGAAATGAATCATTGAATATTGTAGGTGTATAGAAAATACCAACCAAGCTTTCCAATAATGACTAATTAATTAATGTTGATTAATCTCTCAATATTTTAAAATGAAAAATATTGAAATTTGATTCTTCAAAAAATTTTGAATCATCGCTGAATGAAAAGAATAAGGTACGAAATTTGATACTAAAAATATTCATTGTTAAGGGGTATCAGCGGTTTCCATAGCAATTATTGAACATAATATTTTTTATTAACTTCTAATCGTGATACAATGAAATAAAAATTTTGTCATTATACATTAGTATGCTATAGTTTTTAAAAACGTTGAAGCATAAGAAAAAAATAGTTGAATATATATATCAATGCTGAAATTCGGAAACAATTTAGTTGACTATTGAAGGTGCTGCGAATTCAATACTTTTGATCCTAGAAAATAACGGACAATTTGAAAAACTATTTTAAGATGCGAACGAATTTTTAAAAGATGCAAAAAAGTTACAGTTTAATTAATTGGAAGAATTTATAAATTCTGTAAAGGAAAGAATAGTCATTAAAACACGAAAAATATTGTTCTTTAACAAAGTTAGACTAATTAATCGTTTTCATAATTTGAAACAGTATATCGATGGTTTAAAATCGTCATAAGTTTTGTATGATTTAATAGACAAAGGTGACACTTTTGCGGATTGAGAATTGTCACGTCATTGATGTACAAAAAATTGAACATTATTGTAAAGAAAAAGAATCAAAAGTTATTGTTTAATTATTGTGCTATTTTAGCTATATAAAACGTTTTTAATAGACTAATTAGTTGCATTAATCAATCAACACTGCGTTTAAGTGAAAATGGGTACACGCGATGATGAATATGACTATTTATTCAAAGGTAAAAAGAATTTGATTTTTTTTTTTCTTCAATTTTCCTATGACCTTTTTTGATTCTCGTTGATTCTGCCTTTTTCTCTTTCTCTTGATTATTATTATTATAATAAACAATGGAAGATATTTACTAGTTTCTGCAAAATTCAAAGTTAATACATAAAAAAATTCCAATTACATGGGTATTTATCTAAATTAAATAAAACCGTAAATGAGTTATCGCATTATATTCAAATTAACAAAGTTGTACAGATATTATATCTTTTTAAGAATCTAAAGCTTAAATGTAAAGAAAATGATTATATTCCACGCTGGCATGCGAAAAATATTAAATTTGTGACATTATTATTACAATTTGATGCAATGATGAATAGTGAAAAGAGTGATTTTTGAGGAATTTTATTAAAAAAAAAACGTTCTTCGTCGTACATTTCATTACTTTAGCAAGCAAGCACAAAGAAAATTCATCATTTTGTGGGGCGTGAAGTAATCATCTGATTGAATATTTCTTGATATGTGACTCATAATCTCGTCGTTCAAAAAATATTCTTTTCCGACACTATTTTTTTATAACTATTAAGTTTATTCAGTTGCACCAGATGATAATAAAAACGGATTGAAATTATATAAATTGCTGAGAATTACATTCATGAGATTTATGACGTATTGACTTGAGCTAATTTCGCAAAAAAAATCAAATTTAATTAAAAATTGCCAATATATTGATATAACATAATGAGTACATGAACATTTATTTATGAATTATTATTATTATTATTATTACAGTGGTTTTAATTGGAGATTCCGGAGTTGGAAAGAGTAATCTTTTATCGAGGTTTACACGTAATGAATTCAATCTAGAATCGAAATCTACAATAGGAGTAGAATTTGCGACTCGCAGCATTGTTGTTGATAATAAAACTATTAAGGCTCAAATCTGGGATACAGGTAATTAACTTTACCATTAATATAATAATATGTATCAATAATATTGAATAAACTTGTATATTTTGTTTACAGCTGGTCAGGAGAGATATCGAGCAATTACATCGGCATATTATAGAGGAGCAGTTGGTGCTCTTTTGGTTTATGACATTGCTAAGCATTTAACTTATGAGAACGTAGAAAGATGGTTGCGCGAATTAAGAGATCATGCCGATCAAAATATAGTGATAATGCTTGTTGGAAACAAGAGCGATTTAAGACATTTACGTGCGGTACCAACGGATGAAGCTAAGACTTTTGCTGAAAGAAATGGGCTAAGTTTTATAGAGACTTCAGCTCTTGATTCAACTAATGTGGAAACAGCATTTCAAAATATACTCACAGGTAATTACACTTTTATTTATTTTATTTATTTTTTTTTTCTTTTATCATCACCATTAATCATCGTTAAAATATGCATACCAAGCCTTGCAAGTAGTGACTAATATGTATATCATATCGTTTTATTTTTTTACTTTTAGAAATTTACCGAATCGTTTCGCAAAAACAAATTCGGGATCCACCAGAAGGCGATGTTATTCGTCCATCAAATGTCGAGCCTATCGATGTAAAGCCAACAGTTACATCGGAAGTGCGAAAACAATGTTGCCAGTGATCCGCTTGAACTATCTTTTCGTTCCATCATAAATTGCCTAGAAGCAAACATTCAGTGAAAAACAAAAAGGAATATAATATATTTCTTTTCATCTGATTTCCAGTTCTATATCAATTTTTTTTTTTCTTTCATATTTCTTTTATTATTTTTATTCTTTTTTAATAAATATAATAATTTTATACTTCCTTTATGTTGAATTATTATGAGAATAATCAAATGAAGAAAGAATGATGATTAAGAAGCTTTTCGCATTATACATACATATATATGTTATGAGCATTAAAAAATAAATATATCTATTCCTGCGACATGGAATGAATTGCATTATTTCTCATAATTTTTACTACATCGACTATATTTTATTATCTTAATACCTACAAATAAATGTAATAGAATTTATTCTTTTTTTAAACATATTAAACTAGCATTTCGGGCGCGATAAAGGCTGAATTTTTTTTTATTAAATGCTGTAATTGTTTGCATAAATAATGCGCTAATTTAAATTCAAAATGTTCTTTAACAAAAAATAAAGTAATAGTGATTGGTATGGATCATATTTTATCAATGTACACGAAATGTTAACTTAATTAATATTTCGGATTCATATATCAAAGATTTTAAGAACGTATGAAGCCAATTTTGAAGTAAACAAGCTTAACTTTATCAGAAATGAAACGCATATAAAAATTTAGAAGAAGAAAAAATGATGTTACAGAATAAATTCAAATGAATTCATTATATCAGCTTTTTGTACATTCTATTATTTTAGTCTTGGGAAGGATCCATTATACATACATATAAAAAATATATAGTATGAGTTGAAAAAATGTAATCTATACTGCTATGATAATAAATCTAATTTCATCAACATTAAATTGTTACACCTTAAACAAAAAATTAAAGACAATTCACACACGAAAAGAAAAGTAATCCACTTGAAAACAGAAGAAATTCACTCCAAAATTGTTTCCTTTTTTTTCAAATGTATTAATATTTTTAGCTGACTAATAAAAAAAGAATAATTTAATAAATTTCTTTTACTTCACTTTATTTCTATTCCATCGTCTATATTAGTTTATTTTTTCGTATCCTTCAGAATTATTACTTTCTTTTAATAAACTTGACATATTTGTTGGCACTAAATTTATCATCCACTTCCTGTTCAATTTTAACTTTTGATTTTGGCTTCCTCTTCTCTAGCCTTAATCTTTTCTCTGACTCAGTTAATTGACTCAAATCAAATGGTAATTTAATGATTGCTCGTGGTTCATAGTATCTTATTCTGTAAGTGCTGCCGTTTGAATTTACTACTAATGTGCTAAAATCATTAAATGAAATGTACAGAATTATAACTAATTGAAATAACAAAGAACATACTTGTACATATTTGGATATATTGCTCGATGTATTTTTGTGACTGCTGCTGTCGACGATGATGCATTTCTAATGCTCATTTGAAAGAGCATTGGATATGATTTATGCAAAAATTTCAGCATTATAATTTAATTTAAATTTTTTCCTAAAAAATAAAAGCTTACTTAATAACAGTTGAAATGTCACAATGTAATAATAAGAATGTGTGATAAATTATTATATTAGCTTTAATGCAATCAAAGATTTCATTTATTTACCACTAAATTTCAATTATAATTTGCTGCTCAGTATTTTTTTATTTATTTGAGGGAACTTCCACGGATGTGTTTCTTCAAAAATTTTGGTCAAAAATCAATTTTCTCTAAATTAAGATATCTAGACGATGCAATTACTAGTTATTCATGAGTAAAACAATGAATTCTACTTATTTGTTTTATTATCTTCCTTCTAAACGCATTAATTAGGAAATTATTTGCGTTACTTTGCAAAAATTTAAATTCAACTTTTTCTTACCAAGTAACGCTCACAAAAATCAAAATTATTCACTAATGAATACACTTATAAACAAGATTAAAGGACAGATCTATAAAATTCAAAGTTCTTCATCACATAATTAAGTATTTTGATCGTCTAGATAACTCTATTAAGAGAATTTTTCATTTAAAGTCGATTTTTTTGAAATTTTCGATCTGTGGAAACGCCCTTGACCAATATTAAACATGGAATTTGAATTTTTTACTGACCGTTAATCTTATGCTACGCTATTTTACGAACGGAGACAGCTAAAAGGCTTAAAATACACACCGTGATTCGTATCACTAATCTAATTTATTTGAGTAAATAAAATTCACTTAGATATTGGATACTTTAAATAAAACCTCTTAGAAAAAAGTTATAAAAAATCTTGAAAAATAACGAATTAAAATTTTTTGAAACTTTATTCTTACATTTTTTTTCATTTTGTTTGCAATGTTCCTTACCTTGTTTTGATCATAAAAAAATAAAAAATTTTTGAAAAAAATTAAATTATTAAATTTCGCGTAAAAAACTCAAATTCAAAGTGCAAAAGTAATTAAAAGGTTAATAAAATCATATGTTAAATTCAAGGAAATTGATTTTACAAGAATATATTGTGTTTTTAGAGGATTTTTTTCATAAAAATTGGTAACAATTTTTCCTTTTGAGTTTTTTTTTTTCATTTTAATTATTTTTTAAAAAATCATTGTTTTCATAAATCACAATAAAAAATAGATCTAATAAAAAAGTGAATGACAGGAACATGAAATAATCATAATAATTTGAGATATTCTGAGAGATTAGAAAGAATCATAAAAGAAAAAATATATCATATATATAAAAATAGCACCTATATAGGTAGTTTTTTTTGTGTGGGTAAATAAATAATTTGATTAAAAAGTGAAAAAAGAGCAAATAAGAATTAGCAAGAATGTATTAAATCAATTAAATTTATTTAAAAATGTGTGATTTATTTTTAACTCTAAAAACATAAATAATTTAAAATTTATAGTAAAATAGAGAAATTTCAATTGTGTAATTAATAATTAATTTCTTCTTCTATTAAGTTGTGTATTGAATTACCTTTCATGAGTGTTGGAGTATTATGGAATGATATATAATAAATGTAAGCGAAAAATTCACAGTAGTGAGAAAGTGAAAAAAACAAAATGCACAAAGATTAAAATTGTTGAAAAAAAAATGAGATTGTTGAAACTGTTCATATGGATTGATGATATAAAGTATATTCGATGATCATGAACTTAATGCCAAATAATTATTGTGGCCAGGGTCCAGGTCCACCTCTATCAAATAAAACAAAAAATGGTGTAAATAATTCATCAAATAATACAACAAACTCAATTGAAGTAATTGGAAATCATAAGGAAAATCTTTTGGAACAATGTTCAGATCGTTTAGTTACGGGTCCATCATGTAGAGCTTTGAAAACGGCCGTTTCTGCGCTTTATTCTGTCGATGATTTTCATCGAGAGAAAATCGGTTCAGGATTCTTTTCAGAAGTATTTAAGGTAAGGTCCAGCACAAATGATCATTTCAAATGTGAAATTTCTTGGAAAAGTTCCAAATGCAATCTAATTGCTTGTATTACATTTTCGCGACATTCTCGAAATATTATTATTTTTTATATACATTTTATTTTCTTTTCTTAAAATGAATGTCTTAAAGTTTGTCTGTTAATATGCTTTAGTTAAGCTAAGTATAACTTCCGAAGAACTTCCGAACGAATAATGAGTCAATAAACTGCACACAAAATAAAAAAAAAAACTTTCAAATTCAAGCATTTCCTAGATTTCTTTTTTGTGCATTTCTTTGATTTTTTATTATTATTATTACTTTTATTATTGTAAAGCTTTAATTATTCATGCATTCTTGTTCAAAGCATTGTTAATTTAAAGCTATAGCTAACGTCTAAAAAATTATTTTTTTTTGACATAGGTTACACATAGATCAACCGGCGAAGTAATGGTACTTAAAATGAATCAATTACGGTCTAATAGGCCTAATATGTTGAGAGAAGTTCAACTTCTAAATAAATTGTCGCATCCTAATATACTAAAGTAAGCACATCTATAAATTTAAAATTAAGAATTATAATTAAAACAATTTAAAACGAAATCTGTTAGGTTTATGGGAGTTTGTGTCCAAGAAGGCCAATTACATGCACTCACTGAGTATATCCCTGATGGTTCCTTAGAACAATTAATACAAAATAAAGCTGAATATCTTTCTCCTACGTCCAAAATACAATTAGCATTAGGAATTAGCAAAGGAATGAAATATGTTCATTCAATTAACGTATTTCATCGTGATTTAACGAGTAAGGTAATTAATCTTGATCCATCATGAATTTGTGTAACAATGTAATCTTTACAATATACTCAAATCAATTTTTTGATTCCTTTTTGACAGAATGTACTTGTAAGAAGATTACCAAATGGAGAATTAGATGCAGTTGTAGGGGATTTTGGGTTGGCAGCGAAAATACCTAAAAAATCTCGCTTAGATACCGTCGGATCTCCATATTGGATGTCACCAGAATGGTAATTTCAGAAATCAATTTAATAGCAATTTTGTTCTAATGAATAAAAAAAATTTTTTAACAGTCTTAATGGAAAGTTTTACGACGAAAGGAGCGATGTGTTTTCTTTTGGGATAATTTTATGCGAGTTAATTGCACGAATTGACGCCGATCCAGATATTCTTCCTAGAACAGATGCTTTTGGTCTTGACTATATTGCATTTGTTGATCTCTGTCCCAGTGATACTTTACCAGCTTTTCTGAGGATTGCATTTTATTGCTGCAATGTAAGTCTTTTAATAAGTATTATTATGATCATTTGCCTCGTATATTAATCACGTGCATTGAAAATAATTTTGTTTATCTTTACAACAGTATGATCCGAAGAGCCGCTATACGTTTAATGAAGTAGTAAAGAAATTGACATTGTTGCTGGATGATCATGATAATGATTCAATTGAAGACAAAATAAACAGTATTAACCCAAATAATAATGATAATAATAATACCAACAATAGTTTAAATGACATCAGTATGTCACCACTAGAAGATATTCAAAATAGCAAATATAATAAACGAAATTCAATAGATTCAACGTTAAATAATAACAATAATAACAATAGTAGCTACAAAGAGTCGACAAACAATAAGTCCTATAAGCATTCAATATCAGAATCGCCACCAAAACAACGAAATGAATCCAAAGCTCATCCGTACAAAACGCCTTTAACGTATCGTCGTTCCTATTCAAGTGAAAACATTATATTGCATGCGATACCCGCAGATAAAGCACGGTGTCATCCACTACTAAATCGATCGAACAACAAGTCACAACAGACCATCAATGAGGTCGATTCTAATATCTTAAGGAAAATAGCTGAAACAATGCTATTAAAAGATCCAAAATACAAACCTCGTCCTAAAGAAAATTCAAAATTAAATCCATTTACTAATCTTGCACAATTACGTGGTGTTAAAAAAATTATAGGTGCCAATGCAAATAATCAACTCACACCGGAATATTGTACAAATGATTTATTTAGTTCTTGTTTTGAGATGTCGTCGCCGTTTTTAAAAAGTTTAAAAGAATTAAATTATTCAAAGAAGAAGAAGAAGAAAAATCAGACTACAAACGAGCCAAAGAGTTTACCAAGTTCTCCGTTAATTAAACGAAAGGACTTTAATGTTGATTCGTTATTGCCGAATCATGATAATGTTTCGTCCATAATGTGCAGCAGCGATAGTAATTCTAAATGTTATAAAAAATATTTTGATAAGCTTCAAAATCATCCGCTATATAAAAATGGCAAACAAGAAGAAGAGACTGATTTGTGTAATAGTGATAGTTACAAGTTGAGTTGTGTAGATTCAATTGAATCAAATGATTTATCAATACCTCTTCCAACAAATAGAATTATTGGTATGTCAGCGAATCCATCCAATGTAAAATTTTCAGATACAAATTGCTTTGATTCAAATTGTTTAATAGAGCCTGCATTGATTGCTGGAAAGTCATCGTCATTGTATGAAACACCAAGATTACTTACCAGACGTGGATCAACAGAAAGTGGCTTCTTTTCGTGCTTAAACGAGGATTTTTGTGATAAAACACGTGATTACGATTATGGAGGTGGAGCGTGTTCATATTTTTGTACTTGTTGTGTCATGTCATCAACACCAACGAGTAATGAAAAAAAGGATGATACCTCAAATGATTCAACATCAGTTTCTTTAAGAAGTTTAGATGATTTGGATTTAACCGATACGAAACTAAGTCAAAAATTGCAACATTGTGTACATCATCGAAGAATTGATATAAATACAAAGTCCATCGATATGGGCCTTATCAATCGACTTACATTAGATACAGAGATAAATTCAATTATTCAAAGGCATCAATTATCAAATCAACTTTTCCATTGTAAAAATCGCACATCTTCCATTTATTCAGATAGCACTGATTCACTCGCTGGATCAGATTCCCTTTTATGGGATGATCGTTCATATTCAATACCAAACACTCGTTCGGCACAAATAGCAAAAATTGTAGAATATTTTGAGAGAAAAGGATCTAATTTCTCAGCGTCCAATTTTTCCGTCTCTGGCCTAAAATCATCAAATTTCCCATCAACATCTGCTTCAACAAGTAACTATTTACCTTCATCTAATTATCATCATCATAAACAATTGACAGATTATTTTGTTGATTTACGACGCGATTTTAACAACATAGGCAGCAATGACAGCAACAATCCTAACTTAACGTTCAAAAGAGATTATGAAACGTTTTGTTTCGATTTTACCGAGAAAAAACCATCACAAAATTTCCACAAGATTTGCGAAGGATCAGTTCGATCGAAATTGCCATTATTTGATAAATCAAAGCAAGGTAATCAACAATCAGAAAAATGAATTAATAATATGATTTTTGCGTTGATATTTTCATAAGCCAATATTTAAAAAAAAAACATCCATTCATATACAAATGAAAAAATGTGCAAAATTATTTTTTAAATGCAATCGAGAAAGATATTTCAGAGGGAATTTTTTTATTAATTGATTTTATGAAAATTCACTGAGAGACTGACTGTCAAATTTTTTAAATGCTTTAAATTTGGAAATTCTGAAATTATTAAATCAAGGATCATTCATTAAAATGATTTAGAAAAAAGTACTTTTTAAACGGCCGTCACTGAATGATTCCTTAACTACTCTTACAAAAAAATTAAAAACTTAGCCAAATAGCGTCATAGAAAGATATCTTCCATGAAAAAAAAAAAATCGTATTTATTCAATGAATATTATAGAGGCTAAGAAAATTTATAGATGAATTGTTTGAATTCGTTAATCCTTTTTGAAAATATGTAATATAATATCTATATTGAGAATTGTTACTTCCAAAATATTAAACAAATTTACAAAAATATCAAATTATAAATTGATTTGAAATTTATCAGCTATCAATTTTTATACATTAATGCTTAAAAAAAAAAAGAATTATATAAAATACCTAATAATAATGAAAAAATTGGCTCTTTTTTTTTAAAAAAATGTAATAGGTTTTTAAGAATTTCCTCTTCATGTTATCTACTTTTTTCTGTAATTAAAAAAAAGATTAAAATACTTATATACTGATAAACGTCTTCAAATGAATTATTCTTTCAAAAGTGGAGGAAAACAATCAGCCAATATTATCGTCTATAAATAGTCTGAAAATAATTGATTTCGTGATAAGTAACAATAATGTATGAGAAATTCTTTAAAAATACTTTTTAAGCAAAGCACAATATCTTTTGAAAATGGAAAGAAATCAGTTGATTGAAATTAATTAATCATTCATTTAACATTTGTGTTTCCAAATCAAATATCTAATCATCCTTATCAAATATTTTAAAAATGATTTGTTCATTCATTTTTTTTATTATTAAAAAAATTAAGTCATGGGACAATTGCAATAAAAATATTTTATGTTATATTATATTATATTATATTATATTTGAAATAATGATAAGTAATTGAACTAATAAAAAAATGTTTTCCAACTTAAAATTTTTTTTTGATTTTACTTTAACTTTAATAATTATGGATATGGAGCAAACAAAATCTAATCAATCTAATTGATAGACTTATCAAAAAATCAAAAAGGGTTCATTTAACCGTTTTAAAAGTTTAAAATGAGCTTTTAAAAAATCGCGTCAATGAAGCAAAAAAAACGTAAACAGATGCAAAAACTACGTAGTTTTACAAATTTCTATGAAGAGAAGTAAATTTTATAAATGCTTTCAAAAATCATAGAAAAGTGGCCAGGAAAGAGTATTGGACTTTATAGATTTCTACCAGCATTCTTTATTTTGGGTGCTACCTTGGAATTTTCAATGATCAAATGGTTGGTATATAATTGCATAAGAAATAGTCAAAATTTCATACTAAAGTTTTTTTATTATTTAAAAAAGGAGAGTAGGCAGAACTAATTTTTACGATACATACAAGAGAAAACAAGCAAGAAAAGTCATTGAAGAAAGATTGAAAAATTTAGAATAATAAATTATTTAAGACATGCTTCCAGCAAGCGTAACATTAGGTAATTTATATTAATACCACATTAGAATAGCATACTACACAGAGTCCTTTTTTGTTTAAGGTCAATATGTACGATTTTCAGTTGCTGCTTTGGTATCTATGTTTCTAGGATCTCAAACTGTTCATTTATATTTTCAACCATTGAGTGATATGCAAACATTTATTAATGAGGAAATCCAGAAACTACCTGAAGACCAAAGAATGAAACTATTAAACTCATGACTTGTTTAGAAAAGAATGTAATACACCATCTTTATTATTTTAAAACACTTAGTTTTTGTTAGCACATTAACATGATTTATAACAATTTTTTTTTTTGCGTTCGAACATGTTAAACAACTTAAAAATGTTTAATGTGAGTCTAAGAGAATATTTAATTAAAATAAAATGTTAGTCTCAATTAGTATGTTAATTTAAGTTTCAATATATTTAAACTTACCTTTCATGGGAGAGGATGACTCAGCGTTATCAGATTCAGATAGGCTCAGTTTGAAATTAATTGGTCCATTTTGCAAAGATGCTTGCGATTTCAACTTAAATAAATGATATAAATCTAAGAATCAATTACATTTAGTTGGTCATTTATCTTTACCTTCTGTTTAGTTTGCTTCTTTTCCTCGCTCGTCATCATTTCCTGTACTCTTACTACCCTCTTTTGACTCTTTACCTTAAATATATTATTTATTACATTTTAAGTATTTTTTAGGAATTAAAAATAATAATCTTTAGTGACATACCAGTTTCTGTTCATCTTTCAATCTTGTTTCAAATTTTTGAATCGCACCATGTATGTCATTTTTGCCTGAAATTTCTACGATCGAAATTTCCTTCTTTAAGCTTTCGTAAATAACATCAATATTCTTTTGAGTTGCAAATTCGACAAAATATTTATGCATTAACAACTGTTCAATAGTAAAGCTTGTTTTCAAGGATTCCTTAGTAATTAACATCTCTAAAAAAGATTTTAAAGCTACGGGACAATCAGTAATTTCTCGAACAAATGGTTCTTGAAGTGAATATGTTGATTGCATTTCAAAAACAACGTGTCCGAAAGTGAAAAGATCAACTTGCTCCATTGTAGTGATTTTACTATTCTGGACAATAAATGGCCTGAAAAAGAAGAAATTTTAATGTAATAAATTAGGCATAAAATAATGAAACTTTTTTTTTCATACCGATAAAACGATGGAACACCAAGAAGAAAATTTTCTATGGTACTCAATTTAGCAATTCCATTATCAATAAAAATATTAGCTGTAGTCAAATGACCATAAGCTAATCCAATAGAGTTCAAATATTTGATTCCTTCTAAAATGTGTCGACTGTATAAAGCAACATCTTTCATTGGTAATTGATTTCGTCCTTTTGTAGTACCATATTTCGTAGAAAAAGAATTTAATGGTTGAGATCCACACAAAAAATCTTTTAAGCTTCCATCCTTATTAAATTTCATAATCACGAGACATCCATTCTCATTACATTTAATGTATTCAATGGGATAAATTAAGGGATGCTTGATAGATGCTAAATCTTTTAAAATATTATTTAACTCCTTATCATTAATACACTTATCTTGACCAAATTCAGTCCAAGTTAGCAAATATTCATTATCACTTGAGTTTTCTTTATAACTTGATGTACTTGCTTGTGATTCAAGTTTTGATAAATGACCGTGTTTTTGACATGAATGTGGCTTCTGTACCACCTTAAAATAGTGCTTTCGAGCCCTCCATCCAATTGAATTTAAAGAATTCTTCAACACCCAATTATCTATTTAAAATAAAAAATTATGAACTTTTTGTCCTTTCGAAAGGAAAACTTACTTACTTTCGTTCTTTAATAAAGCCGTTACATTCTGATGTGCGATTTCTGAAGAAAGAGAAATTAATCAATATTAGTCATATTTAGACTAGATTTGCTTTCAATCAATTTAATATTCATCACAAAGCTAAATAATCACTTAGACATAATCCAAAAGTATACAAAGAATCATAAATAAAACAAAAGAAAAAAAAATAGCAAAAGAACTTCTAACTTGATACATATTTTATAAACTTACCATGAAATGGAATAGAGATTGAGTCAGGATCAATAAACTTTTTAGTCGGTAATGATGATGCTATAGAAAACAGAATGAAAATTTTTATAAAATTCCCTAAGTAATTTTAATTACTATTTCATTTGCATTTGCATTGCAAATTTTCTTGTGACTTACCTAAAATTGTATTCATGTTGATAAAATTTATGAAATTGTTTTTTTTTCTTTTACTTATTATTTTTTTGTGAATTTTTTCTCATTTTGAAGACCAATTTAATCTTGCATGGAATTGCAATAAAATTACATAAGCATTTTTACGATTAGCACTATGATGTCTTAAATAAATTTCTTGGATTTCTTTTTTTTTTATGTTAGATTGATAATTTGAATTTTTTCTTAAAGCTTTTCTTTCCAAACAATTGATATTTTTTTATGTAAAATAGATTTATATGTTAAAACCTGAAACGAAATTTTTTTAAATTATGTTTTAATTCAAAATTTGATATTTTAAAATTAGCTATTTCTAAAATAATATTTTCACATTTAAAAAAAAAAAAAATAAAAAAAAAATCTCAAGGATTTTCTCCTTGAGATTGCAATACGAAAAAAAAAATCACCTTAAATTTTAATGAACCCTTTTAGAAAAAGCTTTTTTAACGATTATCATTAATATTTGCACTTACATTCTTGATATGAGATTAGTCCGAATTACTCCTTTAAAAGGTTAATGTTAACGCTCAAAATTTCTTGACATATAAATTTATAAAAATTAAAAAATTCTATGAATAAAATTTTTTAAAATTGTACAAAACTTTTCAAACTTCGAATCGTGTAAGAAACACCACTGCATCCTTTTATAATTCTGGCAACACAATTTTTTTCTTCGAAAAATTGAAATTGAGAAAAGTTGTTTTCCTTTTCTAAACTTTTTCAAATTTTCAATAATTTTTATTTGCTTGACTTAATTATAATTAAATTTTAACCTTTTTTTCTAAATTATGCCACTTTTACATTCATTTTTTTTAGAGACTTAAAAAATCCTTCGTAAATGAATTTTATTTTCCTTTTAAGCTTAAAAAGCTTTATACAACATTAAAAGCTCTCTCAATTAAGAAAAGTTTGGTAAACATTGAATGTTTGAAAACATTGATTCCACAAACACAATAAAAGAAAACAAAACAATCAAATTAGAAGTCATATGGTTTAGTTTATTTCTACTTTTAAACGTATTTCTCGATAATTCATGATTCACACATTCGATTTTTTTATGATTGTATTAAAATCTGATTAAAATGAAAAGAAATTATTTAGTTTCATCATCATCAGAATTATCTTCACGAGTATTTTCAGTTTGTCCGTTAGAATCATTAGAAGACAAGACTTCAGATGAGTTAGAAGCTTCGCCATTTGTGTTTTCTGTTTTATCTTTTTGTCGTTCAAGAAAACTTTTATGGACATTAGTTAATCGATTGTCAAGCTCCTTTCTTTTTTCCTTGTTTCGAGTCATTTTTTCATAAAATTCTTTGGTTTCGGCTTCAAGACGAGCTAATCGAGCTTCTCGAATTTTTAAGTAATCATCTTCTGCAGCTACTACTGGATCCTTATCAGCTTCTTTATTTTCGCATTGTACTATGTCTGTATTTTCTGATGAATTCTCTTCGTTTTGTACTAGATAAGTTTCTTGGACGGTATCTGTATTATCCAAAGGGATTTCTTCAATATTTTCAAGCTCCTCATCAATTTCTTCAGTCGAAGTTGAACTTTCTCCATTTATTGATCTGGTCAATCTTTTAAACATTTCTTCTGCTGTTTCTGTCCCTGAATTAGAAGTTTTCTTCTTTTTATGTCTTTTTGACTTTTGCAAATCATTCTTAATCTTTGGTTTAATTTCATTCTTCTTTAATTCATGAACATCGGGTGGCAAAGTAACTAAAACGCTGTTACAATTGAAGTCCTCAAGATGCTGTTCTACTTCAACAATTGAACATGAAATTTCAGACTTTTCATCAGAATCTTGTGATTCAGGAAGTAAATATATTTTGTCGAAATCTTCTTTTGAATCCATATACACCGGTGGTTCACTTTGTGCACGAATAACGCTAGTTGATACATCGGCATTAAACAAATTGTATAAAATTGGCAATTCTAAGCTCCTTCTACGATCAGAATCAATCAAATAAAGCGGAATTCTATAAAATTCTGATAAATTTCTTTCAAATCGTTCCTTATTATTTTCATACATTATATTCTTTTTTTCGCATTCATCTCCATCAGATGCATGATCATCACTGTATCCACTTTCAGCGGAATTTTGATCTTGTATTTTTCTTGATATAAATTCATCACGTAATTCTTTACATTGCTTCTCAGACTCCTTATTGATTGCACGTGCTAATGCCCATTTCTTTCTGCAATATTCTAACTCTGCCTTCAATTCATTAAGAACACGTCTTTTTTGTTGTAATTGATAACATAAAATTTGCTCGTGAGTATGAAGTTGTCTATGTTGTCTCTAAAATTGAGATAGATAAGATGTAGAAGACATGAATTTGATTTAAAACCTAAAAAAGTTATAGACCAAAATCTTACTTTAATTTTTCCAACTAAATGCCATGTTTTTGTCAACTCTAAGCTAACGGAACTTAATTTCTTTTCTTGCTTATCAAGTCGTTGTTCTAAATGTGAATAGAGTGTTTTTAATCTTGTTGTATCCTTTTGTAAAGATCTCTTCTCAAAAATTAAATCACGAAGTTTAATAAAAGTTTTGCTAACACTTAGTACTGCTTGCGATCCAGACGCAGTTTGAATTGATTTATAGCAGTCATCAAGAACTGATTTTTCGTTACTACTCTTTTCATCTTCTTCCTTATTCTCTTCTCTCTGCTTATTTTGATGATTAAGCAACTCAATCAATACACGCCATACTTTTGGCAACTTTAATGCTATTTCTTCTGGTGTACTGACAGATTTTTGTGATTCGCTATTTTCAATCAAATTATCATCTGTATTTTGATTGACTTGAAGAAAAAGATCATAAAGCATTTTTGGCAAAAAGGATCCACCATCAATTCCTCCATAATCTTCCTTTAAAGCCATTTCTTTTAAAAAATCTCGATTTTGTTCCAACATGCTGTAAAGCATATCAAAGTTAACATTATTTCCAGTAGCATTGAAATCGAAAAGAATTTGAGATATAAGCTGAAATGATAAAAATAAAGCATGAAGATTAGAATATAATTTCATATCCTTTTCCATACCTGATTTACAGCATTCATTTCTTCATTGATTTGTAGTTTATCAGATCTGAGAAGTGTAATTTGATTTTCCAAATTTGCAATGTCATCGTTCTTTACGTTCAAATTACTTTCTAATGTTACAATGTACTCTTCAAGACTTTTAGACCTAAGTTATGTCAGTAGGGAATTAGAAAAAATTTACAAAAATCTATTTTTATACTAATTAAATCTACATACTTTTCAATTTCGGTCTCTAGGTCATGCTCCTTATCACCGAGTTGCTGTTTAAGCATATTATTCTCTTGAAGCAACAAATTGCTCCTTTCTTCGTATAACGAACGCATGCTTCGTATATTTTCTAACTGTCTTTGGTATTCTTGTTTCAGATCTGTCGACAAAATTGTTGCTTCTTTGTCAGTAAATGAACTTTCTATTTCATCAAGTTTCGATTTTAATTGGTCAACTTGACATTCGCGTATAGCCAACATTTCTTTCATAGCTTTATTAACTTCTTTTAATGAACGAATATGATCCCTCAATGCTTGATTTTCCATATTTACAGTAAGATTTTCTCCATTTACTTTCTGCAAGTACATTTGACATTCTGCCAGTTCCATTTTCAAATTTTTATTCTCATCATGTACATTATTTGAAGACGGATCGTCACTTCGATTGTCGATTGATTCACGCAATTGTTCATTAATCATCATTTGATAAGATAATTTTTCATTTAAGTCTTTTAACTCGTCTCGTAATTTCTTTATACATTGTTGACGTAATGCTCGCTTTCTGTTTATTTCTTCCCGAAACTCTTCCAATTCTCTTTGTTGTCTTTTCTTAATTTCTGCAGATGAATCATCTGATTCCTCATCTGTATGAATCTCTTTGTTTGAGTTCATTTGAAGGCCTTCATGATTTTCATTTGTTTCAGCCTGTTCATTTTGAAAATTTGGGATATTTTCATCACTTTTGAGAAAAGTCAGATCTTTTTCGATTAAGTCTGTTGAGCATTCGTAAAATTCTTCTTCATTATCTGAATAATCCGGCTCAGTAATTATAATTTCCACATCACTTTTGATCAATTGTGTGTTACTTTCCTTACGACTTTGAACTGATCCCATCGTACTCAAGTGTCATTGACAGCGTAAAACAATCTCTTTGTTCTTAAAATTTATAGAATAAAATTTTCATAGAAAAATATAAATTTTTTGAAGGTAATCTCGCACGACTTTTATGGTCGACAATAATTTATTAATATTATTATTTTAATACGACAACAACTTGTAAGAACGTAATTTTTTAATATTTAATAAATATTTTGTAAAATTCTTATAAAAAATATTTTTTCTTTCTTAAAAAAATATATATCTCAAGCAAATTTGGATCTGATCTATTGAATTACAGAAGAGAAACTGAGAAAATCTCAAAATTTTCATCCAACATCGTGAAAAGTCGAATGTTTAAAAATAAATTTTATGAAGAAGAAGAGGAAAAGGAAAATCAGCTGAAAAGTAAATTTTCATAGCTCAAAACGCAGTTCTTATTAAAATAAACCTTCACATAATTATTTGAAAAAAGCAGAATAGAACATGTTCTAAAAAAAAAATTAATATAGAATTTTTCTTTGAAACTGAAATTAATTCTCTAGTAAAGCCAGTCATCTAAAATTTTTAAAAAGTTTAAAGAATATTTGTTGAGAATTAAATGAATTTCTTAAAGGAAATACTTTTCAAAAAAATGTGCTAAAATTGAAGAGAAAATTGTTAAAAACTTGGCGAACAAAAAAATGACAGGCAGAGCACATGATTAAGAGACAAAAATGATAAGCAATAAAATTTACAAAGTTTTGAATACGCATCAGATTTCTTTATTTCAATTATTTTTGAAATTCTCCTTGAGTAATCAGCTTTGATCTACATATATTATTCCTCGGTATTGTTTTATAATTTTTACATGATCCATGACCTTACTTATTTTTATTTACTGCAAATTCCTAAAATAAATTTTAAAAAAATAAATAATAATTTACAAATTAATCTAGGTAATTCAAAATTAAAGACTTCAATAAAAAAAATAACAAATCGATTAAATGACCTCATGACACACTGATTTAATATTTGACATGTTTTCGTCCGTTTTCTTTTTTTCATTACCTAAATTCTTATTAATTGCTCAATTCCAAATTTTTAATTGAATAAATTAATAATTCATCTCTTTTTTTGAGCAGCATGCTTCAATGAGTTTAACTGTTGTAGTAATTAAAATTATTAGTCAATTCAAATACCTTATCAATGATCAAACTTTAAATCATTAGACCAGATAATCTTTCTCTTCAACACATCACCATCCATTTCATCAATGAGACACAACAGGCATTACATTTTGTTTGCATGTTTTCAAATTATTAATTCACCTCTACAATCTTATAATCCACTCTATCCAACCTCTTTCCGTTCTTTTGCAGTGCAAGTTTAAGTCACTAGCCAACTCTGTTGTCGTTTTTCATTCTTCTTCTTTAGTTTGTATTTACTTCTCGTTCGTTGTTAGTTTTACTGCACATATTTCTATAAAGTATAGGTTCAGTTTGTTTTGAGTATTTGGATTATCAAGATGTTAACATAATTTCTTTTATGATTTCCAACATTACTAAGAGAAATATCCAGAATTCTAACATAATTGCTTTGAGAAAAAAGTGAAAAAGTTAATTAAAATTGTGGACGTGCTGTGCTGTGTATAAAAATATTTTGTCATTAAAAGTTTGAAAATAATTTTGATTTGGATTGACAATGAATTTTTTTATTAGGTAAATTTTAGATTGAAATTCTCACAATTTATATTAAAGAATGATTATTGAAACTCATCTTGTTTGAAATTTAAAATAAATTTAAATGCAAATTAATTTAAATAAAATAAAATGGATAAGCAAAAATAGTTTAAAACACAAAGTATTGAATAAGGCAATAAAAAGTAAGCAATGTATTTTCATGCTTAATATTCATCACATATTCTCACGTGCACTAATTGTTTGCACAAGAAATTTCTTTAAAATTTCTATTTTGTGTCTTGTGTCAAATCATCACATTTGCGGTTAAATGAACCATTTAAAATAATGTGTTTATGACTGAGACTGTATATCATCAGCATGGTTTGTTCTTTTTTATTTTATCACTTTATACTTTTTATCAACTAAAACTTTGTAAAATATTTGATTTAATTTCAAATATTTGATCCAAAAATAAGATTTTTAAGGACCTAAAATTTTTTTTAATTTATATCAATAAAAAAAACAGTTAGGATCAATTATCAAATCTTTCAAATTCACCGCATTCCAAAAATAAAATAATTAGAAGATATTAAATATTCCATTCCGAATTCTAGTTCATTCGTAATGAACCTAATAATGAAGAAGTTTAACATCTTCATCAACAGAAAAAATGTTTATGATTTTATTATATTTTAACTTTATTGCCTATTTTCTCTTCGCTGTTTATTACATCCAAATTGAAATTTTACTACCAAATTGCATTATTTAATTTTCTCTCAAATTAAGTTTTTAACATTTTATGTGATTTGAGCTGATTTTTGGAACAGAATTAAACTTTAAAAAAAATTAAAATTCTCAAATCTGATCGTTTGTGATACAATTGAGCATATCATCGATGAGTTTTTAATGAAGCTTTACATTTAAGCGGTGCAAATTACCAGATTTAAATATTCGTCAAGGAAATTTTTTCATCATTTGTCTTTTTAATTGATCCCTAATTTGATTTAATTCTGTACTTCGATTGATCAGATTAATATTTTCTTCGGGATCAATACTATGGTCATATAGCTCTTCACCAAATATTTTTTCCCAATCTGTGAATTAAAATCCATTCATTAACATAGTATTATTAAAATTTCAATGTCCACAAACTTACTTCTTTTGAATTTCTTGTTGTTAAATTTTATCCATGCTGTATAACGAAATCTATTGTTTCTAATACTGTATCCCATGATTTTAATTTCTTTTAATTTTGGTTGGTCACTATCGGGAATCTTTGATGGATAAATATCTGGTCTTGGATACTGACTGAAAGCAACACCTTCAATATCCTTATCAGAACCAATTGATCCCATTTTATTATACAAACTTTTTCCTTCCGTACAAGTAATTTTTTCTTCTTCATATGCCAATAAGTTTGGACATTTAGGTATTTTTGGAAGACCTGCAACATCTATTAATGTAGGAAAAATGTCTATCAACTCTGCAATATAGCTAATTTTTGTTACTTTCGTTTGAGGTATTTTGGGGTTATAGATAATTAGAGGAACTTTCAATGCAACATCATAGTTGCTATATTTTGACCACTCACTATGTTCACCTAATGACCATCCATGATCTGATGTCAAAACTATAATGGTATTAGAGAAATCAACTAATTCCAAAACGCGTCCAATTAAACTATCAACATAAGTTATAGAAGCATAATAATGTTGTCGTATGCGTGCTGCAAATTCTGTTGGAATTGGTCCAAAAGGATAACTAATGTTTAAATTTTTAACATCATCACGCTCACGCAAATCATTGTATGGATTCCATGCTACAAATGGTATATCAAATGGTCGTAAATGATCTTTCATAAAATCTTCAACATTGTGCATTTTAAGGAACTCAATGGGAATTTTAAATGGAATGTGTGGCTTATAAAAACCTAATCCTAAGAAATAAGGCTGATCATTTACAAATCTTCTTTGTTCTTTGAGAAATTCAATTGCTTTTTCTGTTGACTGAATATCAGGTAAAGTACATTCAGGTTGAAAGTCAACAACAACAGCACAAAGTAAATTTCTGTTCAGAGATCCATTATCACTTTTACAAACAGGTTTGTTTCTATATTCTTGCGTGCTTGGTATATACGTTGGATTTGACCAACTGTATGGATAATCATCCGTTTTATTAGAGGAAGGTCCATGATGAAAGATTTTTCCAATAGACTCTGTTCTGTATCCATTATCTTTGAAATATTGCGGCAATGTTGTGAAGTTTCCAGCAAAAGTTCTCCAATAATGTTGAAAATTATAAGTCATTATGGAGTCAGGACGGCGTGTTGTCATTAGCGAATTTCTTGAGGGGGCACAAAGGGCATATTGCGAATAAATGTTTGAAAAATAAAAGCTTCTTTCGACAAGTTTATCAATATTTGGCGTTTTTGCCAAATTATCGCCAAGTGCTTTAATTCCACTTCGAAAATCATCCAACATTATGAAAAGGACATTGGGTTTATTTGATTCACTGCTTAAAACTACATTTACATGGAATAAAGAAATGAATAGAATGAAGAAAATCACACAATTTGACATACTCGAAAGTTAAAATCAAAGGTCTTTTTCACTTCAATTTTCGTTTATGACTGAGAACGAAAATGAATAAATAGTAAAGAAGGAAGGAAAAAAGAATAAGCATAAAAATCGATATTCTACATTACAGCTGATTTTATTTTCTCCGACTAAACAAACAAACAATACAACATGTTGAAGTTTGCGTGCTTCATGTGCTTAATAATAAAAATTTGCTATATATTTTTTAATTCTTAAAATAGTCATGCTTTTAAGAGATTTGATTTTAAATTTGTTTGATTTCGAAGTAGAGTCAAACCCTCGTTTCTAATTTACAGCTCAAAAATATAATTATTGGAATGAATTCAATGCTTTATTCTTAATATTAAGATTCATTTTTTTTTACAAAATATTTTTCATTTTTATTTAGATTTATGCTTGTAAATTTGCTAATGAAAATATCTGAGCAAAGCTACATAATCAACAACCATGACATTCGAAAATATCAAGAAAAGAATCCGGCACAATCACCGATTACATATATTCAGCAATTAAAATCATTTGACAATAATTTTGAAAGCATACAGGAAAAAAGCATTTCTCATAAGGCACAAAAACTTTCAAAATCATCCAGAGAAAATTTCAAAGCAGCATCTAACCAAGAATTATTCAATGTGCTTGGGTTTCAACCATCCAAATTAAACTTGAATCGAAAGCGATTGTCATATTTCTTATCAAAAAATCATTATCAGCCTGACAACTCAAGGATTTTTATCATCAAACTTCCACCAAATCAATTTTACTATGCGGCCAATAATGTCAAATCATCAAAAGATAAACTAAGAAATGAAATGGTATGTTGAAAAATACAATTTTAAAATGTATCAAATTAAATTTATTTTTTGGAATTTAGGTGCCTTTGGGATTCACATCAAATGGAAAACCTGCAGCCATTTACCATTGGAATTTACCAATTATTGAAAATCTTTTACACTTAAACATGGGACGAACTAACAAGGTATCACAAAGTACAGAAGCTTTAGTTGATCCAACAAGTTTAACGCTAGAGGCAAGAGAAAATTTTAACGATTACAGTAATGATGAAAATGAACAGAAGAATTTGAAAAATAAATCTGTTCACATCTATTATGCGCCTTCAAATGGGAATCATTTATCATCAAAGCCTATTTATACTAACGGGAAGCCAAAAAGTTTTTATCTCTTAAAGAAAGGCATTGAGACTCAACAGAAAGAACTAATTAAATTAACATAAACATTTTAATCTTTTTTGTTTTAAATTTTCTAAGTTAGGTATTTATAAATTATTAATTCTTTTTTATTTCTTTAAATCTCATTGATTATAAAAATTTAATAAAAGTGCATGTAAATGTGAATGCAATATTAAGCAATAAATTTTATTATTTCTTAAAAAGAAAATAATACATTAGTTGAAATCATGAAAGGATGTGCTGGGTTCAGTTTTTAAATGATGTTTAACGCAAAGCTATGTGAAATAATTAGTTGATTTTAAGTTAGATTAATTAATGAGAAGAATTACAAGCATTTGACATTTAGTCATCATCTTGATCTTGTGGATTATCTCGTGGTTTTGGACCGCCTGCTCTCTTAGCCATAATAATTTGATCAACACGAAGAATTGTTGTTGTTGCTCCTACAGCATATTTGATTCCCCAATATTTTGTTGGATATGCATCGTAAATGCTTGTTGATTTTACATCAATTGTTGCTGGTTGTTCAGAATTTATGTCAAATCCTTGTGTCTTTTCACCAGATTTGTGTGCAAAGTGCAACTTTTGGACAACATCAGTTGCATTAACACCGGAATTTTCAGCCAAAGCTTTTGGGAAGGATTCTAAGGCAGTTGCAAACTTTCTTACTGCATATTGTTCCAGTCCAGGAAGAGTATCTGCATATTCGGATAAACTTTGTGCCAATGAAATTTCTATAGCTCCGGCACCCGGTAAAAATTTTCCATTTCGTGTAAGACCTTTGAATGTATTAACACCATCATCAATAGCACGTTCAATATCATCCATATAATTGTCGGTAGAGCCACGAATAACAATTGTAGCAATCTTGCTGTCTTTGCCTTCATTACGGAAAATAACGACTCCAGTTTCACCAAGTTCATCAACGAAAACCTTATCGCAATATCCTAATTCTTCACTTGTTGGGGGGGTTAATCGAGGTAAAACAGTTCCGTTTACAGTTTTTGCTAATCGACGTAAATCAAATTTAGAATTCAATCGAACAGCCATCATATTATATTTGTTAATGAAATGAAGAGCCATATCTCCAAATTTTCCACCGGCAACAATAACTTTGGCTCCAGTTTCAGCAATTGCTTTGATTTGTTCCTCTAAAAGATTTTCTTCACCCTTACTGAAGTTCTTGAGTTCCTCGGCAGTTTTAATTAAAACAGTTCCTTTTGTTTCAGTTTGTGTGATATCAACAGGGCATGTATACAATGCAATTTTAGCTTTTTCAGCTTGTGAAACATCTCCTTCAACAAATCGCTTAAATACCATTCCATTGACAACCTCTGAGGCAGTTAATCCACTTCCTAAAATCTAATATCATATAAATAAAAAAAAAACATTAATACACGATTCATAATGACGAGAATAAAAACAAGAAAAAAAAATGAATGACTCACTTTGCAGACTCGAACATTGTCTACATTGAATGTGGTTTGTTCGGGTAAAATAGCAACACATGCTTTGGTAATGAGATCAACCAAAATATCTTCATTTCCGAATTGTTTTGACATTATTGAAGCTTTAATGCCTTCTTTGACCTTTTCAAGATTTCTGCAGTCATCAACTTCATAGCAAACAAATGATGGAAGAATATCCAAAACTTTATCTAAAGCTCGTTCATATCCTTCACAAATGTCTGTAACATTAACGCCCAAACGCAATAACTCTTCGGCTGCTTCTAGAAGAGCTCCACATAAGATTACAACAAAGTTTGTTCCATCGCCAACTTCAGATTCTTGCATTTGACTTGCCATAATCATTAATTTGGCAGCTGGATGTTCAACATCAAGTTCTCTCATTATTGTTCCGGCGTCTGATGTCACGAATTGCTTCTCAATATGATTAATAATCATTTTATTCATACCATTTGGTCCGTAAGCTGAACGAACACTTGCTGCAAACTCCTTACATGCTGTAATGTTTCGAAAAACTGCTTCTTCTAATCCATGATATGCCTAATAAATATGAATGAAAGAAAAAAAAAACATTGTAAAATTAGTCATGTTATTTGAATTAAACCTATCTACTTACTCTAGCTCCTTCTTTAAGCATCGAAGAGAAGCCTGGAGCTTTAGGAATATGCATTGCCATGATTGAATAATTTTATAAAATTAGTTGTAAACAGATGTGACTAAAACTTCTTCTAGAATGTATTTAAGGTTAATTTTTTTGTTACTGAACGCCATCTATTGAATTTTTTATCCATTTAAATATTTTTTGACCGTTTGAATTTGAAAGTTTATTATTTCAAAAAACGCATGCATGCAATCATGCCAAAAGTCACATGAAACATCACATGCTTCAAATCTCTCTCTATCTCTATTTTCTTAAACTCACAAACTTGATGAATGATGAATTAAAATTTATTTAGCATAACATGAATCATGACACGAATATGATTGATGCAATTTTCAGGTAATTTCAATTAAATTCAAATAAAGAAAAAAATCTAATCGATTCATTTAATAAAAAAGGCGTGGGAATTGACATTATCATTATTTAATTTTTGAATAAATGGCAATAAAAAAGAATGTCTTGTACGCGCGTGAATGGAGTAATTTTTCACATCTTTAATCCTTGCTCTTAAACAGACAAATTCCACGCATAAGACTTGGTTTCCGAAGAGATTGCTAAAATCTAAATGGAAAATTAAATTAGAAATTTATGATTGTGCTTTAGGGGTGAGAATGAGATTTTTTTGACAAGAGCGAGGAAACTTTCATTCATTCTTATTGGAAAATAAAACAAGGGTGATTAGTGAACTGTAAAGGAAAATTGCTTTAGGTTTTCTAGGTAGAAATTCTCAAAATAAATCGTTTTAAAGATTTTTGCAAACTTTATATTTTATCATTCATTCCTTTCATCATGATGTATTTGTGACAGCCAATTTATCATTCATCCTACAACAGTATTCTATGTAAATTGAATTTTTCACTTCTTACTGAAAATACCTGTTTTAATTGAAATAGCAACAATTAAGGCAGATTTTCAATAAATTTTAATATGAAACAAAATTTCGAATCCATAAATTTATTAAATGTACCGAAAGATTATAAATGTGGCACTGATACTATTCACACCAAATTTGCTTCGGGTTTATGGTTTCATCCAGGAGTATCTATGGTCTTTGCCTAAAAATGTCAATCTAACAGTAAAAATTACATCTCAATTGATGTTTTGAGTTTACTATAATAATTAGACAGCATTAAAAGATTTCAATAAGAAAAAGATATTACGCAAATAAAAACTTTGGTTTATATTGAAGAACCTATTTAGAAGATTTCAATTCTTATGAAATGTGTTGGAGTATAAAATAATAAACACTAGATTCATAAAGGTACTCATTCATTTTTTCATCGTATCCTTTTAATTTTAATTTTTACTTTTTCATTATGAATCCAATATCATAAGTAGTCAAGCATATATATATGCACCATTAAAAAAATAATAAATAAATTTCTTTCTTCAAATTTTTCTTAGAAATACAGGAAAAGGAACTGAAACAATTATTTTTATAGTTGTAAATATCATAAAGTTAATGAATCAAAAAGGATTAAAAATAATGAATTATTTTCTAAAATAATAGCAAGTAACAACATTAGAAAATATAATTATTTATGTACGTGAATTCTACACGTTTCATTATGCTAAAACCTCGTTTCTGTTATTATTAATCAAAAGTACTTATTTTAAGGTAAAAATCCAAAAATATGTTTTCTATTATTGAATAAATTAAATTACTTGAAATTTCGCTTTAAAAATGGATCAAAAGAGGTTGTCAGAAGAATGAAATTGATGGTTTATCATATTTGTAAATTTACCTACTTTCTGTGTGAATTTTCATTAAGTACCACTAATTGAAAAAAAAAATGTTGACTATAAGCATTATGAATGCACAACAATAAGTTTTAATACATGAATCTTTTTATAATTCTTCTTCTAGATTCGATCAGTGGTCAGACTTGTTCTAACTTAATTTAAAATCTTTGCATTGGAGAAAAAATAAATAAAAAAAATCATTTCAATATTTTGATTTCTTCACATCATGGCAAACTTTCTCATTGTCCATACAAAATTTTTGTTGTACAAATGAGCGAAGCTCGAAAAAAAAGTTTACAGTTCAAGCTTGGTTGATAAAAGCTCATAAATTTTTATCTCCTTAACGAAGCGAACCTAGTGAAAGTTACTTACCTTGACTTTAGATTTCTAATTTAATGAGGAAAAAATGAAAGAATGTTCAGCTGGAATACAGAAAATTTTATATAATTCATTCAGAAGCTAGAAAATAAGCTAAAATATGCTAAAATACTTTTGTAATTTTTCCAAAATTTTTATTTAAAATAATTTTTTCGAATAAAAAATAGAGTCAAATTATACATTTAATATAAATTTATTTTTTGTTTGTTGATCGACGAACATTGTTCGTTCAATAAAAGTCCTTCTCCTCTTATTGTCCCACTCTCTTTCGAATTGATTTTATCAGTTTAGCCTTTTAAAAAAAACAATAATTAGTTATTAAAGACTTTCTTAGATGTGATTTATCGCTTACATGCACGCTTTGGTCCTATTACATGAAAACTTGATGACACATTGACTTGATGATACGTTGCTTGATGAGACATATTGACACGTTGAATCCCGATGACACTGCAAAGATAAAGAAAAGAAAGAAAAGAAAGTACACACGCACACACAAACGTTCAACCGCGACGCGAACCCATAATTCATCAAGAAACTATTTTCATTCAATTCCTTGTGACCCACAAGGTACTCTCAAAACCAGAAATTATTGGTAAAGGTTCAGCTCTCATTTTGATTTCCACCATCGAATTTACACCAACCGCACCATACCACCGGAATTACATACATGCCCCGGTATGGTCGCTAAGTTGGGAGGGAAACGAAAGCTTAGAACAAAACTATTCTGATCCCACCCACAAAAGAATTGCAGTTTCATACTGTCACTCGCTGTCACGTTCTCTACATTCCGATTGTAAAGCTGTAATTCCGTAAACGGCATGGACTTTACGCTCGATGATATAGAGCTCTCGCTCGGCACTCTGGACAATAATCCCCATACAACCTCCGTGGTCCAATAATTTCTTTTGATACGATAATTTGTGAAATCAAAGGAATTTCACGAAAACAATTTCCCGATAAATTATGGATTTTTACCAACCCCGAACCGAAACCTCGAACGCGAAAACCCAAATTATACTCACAAGACAATGACGATGGCGTATTCCTATCCCGATGGTCCGATGACTCCGATGAACGACGATTACCCTTCCTGATCACACGATGAATGACTGTGGACGATGTCTCCTGATATCCCGTTGGCACGATGAATCCGACGACGGCGATTTCCTTTCCTGATAGTCCGATGATTCTGACGGTGACGATTTCCTTTTCCAATGACACGATGGCAGTTCCTGAAATTTCTAGAAATAAAAAAAGTTATTAGTTCTTTGTGTCCTTTTGCGATTCGTTTTTAAAACTTATCTCACACAGCAACGAGGACAATAACTTCCTATACGATGACTTCGATGAACTCCTATCCCAATTACACGTTGACTTGATGTAACGTTACTTCGATGAGACATGTTGACACGTTGAAGCTCGGTGACACTGCAAAAATAAATAATAGAATTTCTTGATAAATTATGGGTTCCTTCCAATCCCAAAATGAATCCACAAACGCGTAAACCCAAATAATACTCACATGGCAACGAGAACGATAATTTCCTACACTAGCGAGACGATGATTCTGGCGATGAAGACTTCATAACTGTAATGCATTTTCCTTTGGTCCTTTAGTGCACTTTTTGAGATATTCACAATGATTTATTACATGGCATTCAAAAGACGGAGTCACTCAGAACCAGATTGTTTCTTGAAGATTTGTGTTTAACACTTTCTCAAGTCCTGCCGAAATCAAATTTGCTGCAAACCACACATATCGAGCCATCACATCCAATAAAGCTTTGAAACCATTTGTACCAGGAGAGAAGTTTGGATCTAAAGATGCTTTTGAGGCTTAATGGCGATGTATGCTCTAAGACTCGACTTGCCAGGTTTGCTTCTTGATTCGAATGCCAGAGAATCAAATCTTGATATACAGTGAAAGAAGATCTTCAATATAGGGTTGATCGATATCCTGTAATTTAAAAATCGTTTTATTAATTTGCTGAAAATTTTCAAAGATGGAAAAAAAATAATCCAAGCAACCAATGAAAAATCAGCCAATTGGAAAGAAAATTTTTGAAAATGTATAATTCCAATTCAGAATCTGATTGCAAGTCATGAAATCCGTTTGCCAATCAAAAGCAGGTGTGGAAAATATTTTATTACAATCCGTTACTTACTTTGAATTCCTTAATGACTGAAGTCATTCGCGGCGACCAATTCGTTGATTCACTCTCATAAATGTTCAGACTCGAAAAATTTCGAAAAATTGGGCTCTGCTTTGCAAATCAGTAGCTCTTATTTCTTCATAACTTTCATTGCATCTTAACTGTTGACTGACAAGAAGTCTTCCTGATAACTGGTGGCACTCAGACACGGACAAAATTTAAAACGATGTTACTTCTTCTGTTGTCGAACTCACAATGAAAAAATTTGGGAAAATTTCAAAATTTCATTTTTCAAATGTTGCTTTTTTTTATTAATTTTTTAAAATTTCAAACAA
Organism: Chironomus striatipennis; assembly: GCA_026123125.1. Lineage (NCBI taxonomy): Eukaryota > Metazoa > Arthropoda > Insecta > Diptera > Chironomidae > Chironomus > Chironomus striatipennis. The sequence goes on along the minus strand of CM047394.1, from coordinate 25,568,527 downwards.
AAGGAACGAATAAACACAAAAATGTTAAAATTTCATTATTAACAGAATGTTGAAGCATCAAAGGTACAGTAAAAGTTGTTAAAGAGAAAAACTAATGATCTGTAATTTCTAAAGAAGCTTAAAAATCAGAAAATCAAGACAAAAACAAATTTTAACTCGAAAATCTTGAAATTCAATTGATTTCAAAAAAATTAATTGCCCAATTTTTAGGCAGATGACACTTCAAATAGACAGATTTTTCTGCAACGTTCCGTTCTTATAAATAATAACTAAACATTTTAATTACTGTTGTGTAAACTTCTCTTTTATAAAAGGAATATTTTATTTAATTAAACAAAGAAACACACCTTTACTTCGCTTCGTTCAGGATGTAAAAATTTGATAGCTTCGCTTTATTTCGTTTCCTTTCGTTAGTTTATTATAGATCATAGGAGTGTCGAACTCCACTCCGCTTCGTTTCGTTCCGTTCGAATTTTATAGATTACAGGAATGTAAACTTCACTTCGCTACGCTACGTTCGACTGTTATAGATTACATTAATATATTTAATAGTTTTAAAACCCTACATAAGTTTAACGCGAATTTAGCATTATAACTATAGAACAGCCTGCCTTTTTCAATTTTTCAACTTTTTTGTTGCACTAAACATGGGAATTTTAGCAAGCCTCAAGCATGACCCCAAAAATTACACAGCAAATCTATAGACTGTTTACAACCAGATGCAAAAAACCCAAAGCCTTAATATTGAGTTGAAGTCGAGTTATCGCTCCGATTAAATAACTAACTAAATAACAGAAAACGAAATTTTGCAAAAGTACCAAATGAGATGCGGTTTTTACCCGACTACCGTCACTTCATTTCGAAAAACTTCGAAATTAGATGTAAACAAAAAATAAATGAAAACAAACAAAAAATTTCAAATCGAAATATTTTTGAATTTTTCCTTTCTGGATCTTGATTTATTAGATAAATTATATTCTTTAGTAATTTTTCTATCATTTAATCAGAAAAACTTTTATGAAAAAGCTTCAATCGATAAATTATTTTGAAAATTATAATTAGTGAAAAAATTCACTAACACATTCACACTTTTTATTTTCAAAAATTTGACAGTTTTTAACTGACAAATTTCGAAGTGTCGGTAGTCGGGTTTTTACCGTTAAATTGGTTTTTTTAGGCACAGCTTTTCCACCATAGACACTATCGGATAGATATTTACCAAATTAAAAATTTGGTGTGAATATGATTGAAATATCTTCAAACACACCTAAGCTATTATATTAAACGTAAATTCAAACAAATCAAATGAAGTAAAATCACAGCAAAAAATAGAAAATTTTTTGGAAAATTACAAAACTTTGAGAAGCATGCATTTGCTCAATAATAATCTAATAATCATGAGATTAGATTAGGAAATTAAACGTGATGCATCATCAAAAATCCTATAACCATGTTGATTAGTTCTGGAATAAAATTTTATTCAATATGTTATTTATCAAATAGTAATTAATGATTCATTGAAGCGTTAATGTGTGTATGATTGCAAGAGTAATAATTAATAATACAATTTCAGTTTTATTTTCGCATTTGCAAAACTTTGGCAATAAAATTGTTTTATTTCTTAATCAGAACTTGATTGATATTATTTATGTTACAATTTTTAAAATAAAATAAAAATATATAATCAAAAAATTTAAAAGTTATTGAAGATCTTCTCTCATGTAAATATATTTTTTCACATTTGATTTCGAAGATAAAATGAAGAGTATCCTTTTGTATAGTAATACCTTTATTCCTCACGTCAAACAATGAAGATTTTGCGACTCTTATCAATTGAACAATGGACAGACATTTATTGGATTGATGAATTCATTTATTTTTTACCCCATACCGATGATAGTTTATTCCATTCTCGTCGCTTACCCCATGCATTACCTGTGATGATGATGATGAAAAACATAAAATGTGCATACACATTCATATATTTATATTAGGAAAATAAAAGAGATCAGTATTACCTCTTAATTGATTCCAGTCTCTTTTTCCCCATCCACCATTAAATTGACTCCATGCACGCTTGTCAATTCCATTATCATAGTACTCTACATCATCATCATTTTGTTTGTTTCCAAGTAATTGTTCTGCATACATTTTCATAAGCCTTCGGTTCCACAGATCACTTGATTCCTCATCTTCATTTTCCTCAACATTGCGTTTTCCCCAACCACCATTTTGAAGCTGATTCCAGGCTCGCTTTATTTTTGGATGATATAAACTACTTGTGGATATTTGCATATTGTTTGGATTCTTCCTATTTTCTTCTCCATTAACTGCTTCTTCGGCATATATTGTTGTTAAAAACATGAAGATGATAGTTGCAATTGAAAGAATTTTGATTCCTTTATTTTGTTCTTTGATCATCATTTTGATTTTTTTAGTCTTGATTTATTAATACCTTAAGTCGAAGAATAAATAAATGAATGAAAGATAGTAAATTGTTTAATCTGTGTCATTATGTGACATGAAAAATAATAGTGCATGAATGGTCTTTTGATAATAATACATGCTGTGCTCCTTACATCACAAACATCGAAAGAGCATTTTTGCACTATTAGGAACATGAATAAATACAATTAGTCTGTTAAATATCATTAGTTCTTGTATTTATTATTTTTTCTCAATTCATTGACATTCAAGCTTTTATCATGATAGGACCATGGATGAAGATATACAATAATTTAAATTGATGCATGAGTAAAAGAAATACTATACAATTCCTTTGATGTCTCAACTAAAGGATATTTATAAATGCTATTGCTTCTAGCCATAATTTCTTCCATGAAGAGAAGGAAAAAGTGTATGTGGAGCATCATTACAATAGAAACTTATTATATCCCATTAAAGTTTATTTTAACCGAATATATGCTACAAAAAATACCCAGAAATGTCCAGAAACCTTAAGAAGATACACAAAATATAATCAAACAAGTTCTTATTATTATTGCCATTCATACGAAATATTTTGAGATTTGAAAAGAATGTTTGATAAGAAAAGCATTTTGAATGTCATTTGAGTGTCTATTGAAAAGTTATGGATGCTAAATTAAATCATCCTCGTACGAGATAAAAATTTGTTCTAGAGTAATGCAGGTCAAAAACTTATTGAAAATCAATTCAAGACAAGAAAAAGAATTACTTTCATTTGACTTGACAGACTTGAAATCTTTTCCTTTTTAATTACTGTCCGTTTTTTTCACTACAAAATTAATTCAATCTTTTGGAAAGTTTTATATTGCTAAAGAAAATGCTTAAAAACTTTTCATGATTTTTTTTTATGCAACATTGGCTATCGAATGGTTTTGATTGTTAAGAATTCAAAATTATAAAGAATTTTGAGGAAAAAATAATTTTTTATTCAATTGTTTTAGATTGTTCATGAGTTCTTTTTTTGACTGCATTCCGACACATTTAAGAACAAAATTTTAAGGAGTACTTTTTTTTTCAATGGATGTTGATGAGTATTTAGAACCTTATAAATATTTTAAACGCATTCTTAAAAAAAATGTTTTGTGCCGAATCACTATTTAATTTGATCTTAATTCAGAATTTTGTAGTTAATTTGAAAATTTTTGGAACTAAGTTCTATGACACAACAATTTACTAACTTTTATTTTTTGATTATGGAACGTCGAAAACACTAATATTATTTGATAAATATTATAACACTTTTAACAAAAGTTAATATTCTTTTTTTATATACACAATGCTGAATAATAAGTCTTAGACTCAAAACACGTCCAACACTTCTGAGTTGAACTCTTCAACTGGCTTGTGGCTAAACTACTCGTGAATGTTTTTATATAAAAATTTTCTCCATTTGGATGCTGTGCTATACAGCGTGAAAATTTTTCAGAATACACAGTCAGGGGAAAATGTGTTTATGTATAGATTAATGCAAGTAATGAACGAGCAAATTACAACATTGAAGAATAAAAAAAAAATGTTATAATCTAAAAAGCAGTGAAAAAGGAAAAAAACGAAACAAACCGAAAAGCTACGGAAATTTTCTTTCTGAAGAAAAGTATGCAAAATAAGAATTGGAGAAATACAGTTTCTCCATCTATCCATCCACGTGCTGTTGCCGTTGTTTCTTAACTCTGTTTGAGAATTACGTATACTGTAATAATATGACTGACTTTGTTTAACTTCCTGATTATTCACACTTTTTACTTACTTACTTTCTTTCCATTCTCCTGACACTTTTCACAACTTGAGTTTATTTTTTAATCAGGTTCATGCGGGTGATGTTTTTTACATCAGAAATTTTGTTGTTGAAAAAATAAATTTTTGATTAGATAATAAAAAAATCAAGAGCATGTTACGCATCATGATAACAGGATGAATTTATTGGAATGAGAATAGAATTAATTTGCACAAAGTATCAAAAATTCATCATCGGAGAATTTAATCAATTAGGTATCTATTAAATAAATAATTTAACAATGTGTTTCAAAATGTTTTTAAAAAAAAAACTTTTAAGAATTTTCGACATATGGTTTAAATGTGCTATTGATGTACTTAAAAATTTTTTTTGGGGGTTTTTAATCAAATGTCATTTACCTGCTAAAGTGTCAAACTTTTCTAGTTTTATAAAAATGTTGAGGTTTTCAATAAAAAAATACTTTAAAATAAAAAGTTTAATTTTCACCGAGAATGTGAATTAAATTTTGTTGTCTGACGTTTTTTCAGCTCCATTCAACAATTGTGGAAGCATGAATAAAATATTTCTAGGAATTTTTAGTTACCTAAGTAGAACAGTCATACATACATACATACATTCAGAAACAAATGATTCATGTGTAAATGTTATCTGTTTATTTATTGCAAGTACAGAACAAAGGTGAAATCCTAAAGGTACCGTGAAAACCACACACATTACCTCATTACAAATCGCATGTCCTTTCATAAGAATACAAAATTACTCATAATATATTTTATTTTCGTAAAGTTGCCTCCAAAAAAAATAGAACAGACGTTCACAACAAGTATAATCGTCGTTTTTACATCATCCTTTATTTATGTGAAACCATCGCAATTAATCACATTTGTTTTATGTTATATACTTGACATCTATCACATTTTCATCATGGTTTTTCTATTAAGTAAATGTGAAATGTACCATCAATTTGTAGAGACTCAGAGGTTGTGATTTACGCACAAAGTTGTCCTTAAATTCATAACTTTTATGATTCACCTAGTCAAAAATTGTTGTAGGAAATTTATTTAAAGCATGGAGTAAAATGTCTATCCAAAAACTGAAACTCAAAATATTAAAGTAAGTAAAACAAAAATATTTTTTTTCATATATTATTTTACAGATTTGCTTTATTTTTGAACAAATGCTTTATCATTTGATATCCATTTCTCATTTTTCCTTTATTGACTTGTTGAACATTTCTTAACAGTATTATTATTAAATTTGTTAACAAAGGGAATAAGATTTATACAAAATTATCAATTTAAATAATTTAGCATTTATACAGCAATGGAAAATTTATCATAAATATATTTTATTCGTATTGCAAAAGTTTTGTTTTAAAATTTAAACTTCTATATGGAAAATGCCCTTTTTGGATGTCAATGAATTTTGGCTATCATAAAAGATTTAAATTCAATAAAACAATGGATTACTGCTTTCAGTCATATTTTTTGGAATGATATTCAATTTTGAATGATTTTATTTTCTACCCCAGCTTGTATGAAGTTTATCCCACGAAGAGCCTGAACGTTTACCCCAAAGTCCTCTCAAATTATTCCAGTTTCCTTCTCTTTTATTATTCATTCCCTGACTTTGTCGTTTTCCGGTGGTTCCTTGTTCATTAAATATTTTCCATAATCGCTTATCAACTGTAGTAAGATCTCCATTGTACTTATAATTATTAAATGAAGGATATCTTGGTGCATTAGATTCACTTTTACCATAATACAATGGAATCATATTTTGCGTATGATAATTATCCATTACATTCTCATTACCCTTCCTCCAATTTTCCCTTAAATTCTTCCACATTCTGTTAGCGTCATTGATTTCATATGTTTGTTGATTATTGCTTCTACCATAATCCCCACTATAAAATTTCATTTCAGCCGCTGTGTGATGTTTAATGCTGGATAAAACGATTATTAAGATAAGTGAAAAAGCTCTCATCCCATTAATCCAATAGAAATGCATTATTTCGTAGAGCTGCTTCTAATCCTATGAGAAAAAAATCTGTATACAAGAGACAAAAGTTACAAGTTATTTAAAATTTTATTGATTCATGTAAAAAAAAAAATCAAAAATTTAAGCTGATTTATGGATGCTTAAAAGAGAACAAAGATTTAACTACGCTTTACCTAATTTTAGAGTAAGGGATGTGAGGTTAGAATATTTTTGCATAATGTAATAAATTAATAACACAATTAATATAGTTGACAAGTATGATGTATGATTAAAAGACGACTACCGTCACTTCAGTTCGAAGTTTTTCGAAATTGATTTCGAAAACTTCAAAATTAAATGTAAACAAAAAATTTTATAAACAAACAAAGATTTTAAAATCAAAATATTTTTGCATTTTTCCATTCTGGATCTTGATTTATCAAATGAATTGCATTCTTTAGCAAATTTTCTATCATTTAATCAATAAAGTGTGTATTAACAAGCTTTAATCGTCAAATTATCTTGAAAATAAAAATTGGTGAAAAAATTCACCAACACATTCACAATTTTTATTTTCAAATTTTTAATTGTATTTAACTGACAAATTTCGAAATGTCGGTAGTCGGATTAAAAGCATCATTTATTGACAATTAAATTAAAAAGAAATGATTTTTAATGCATATTAAGAAGCATACTTGTTATTGACAGCATATAATTGATGTCCTATTCTACAATGATTGAATATGAAACGTGGTTGTAAATTCTAAACAGGTACAATTCCAGCTAAGTTAGAATTCAAAACAAAAGTTGAAAACATATTTTCGCACTTGATTTAAATTGCTTCTGTAAGAGCAATTTTTGTAAATAAATAATTTCTACTTTCTTCATATTTGGGAGGATTTCAAGCAAAATAAATCACATTAAAGCATTCAATCTTCACTTAGCAAGGAAGCTTCTTTTTTTTAAAAAAAAAGAAATATAGTACTAAATATTGATAGAATAAATACGAACGTATTTATTGATGGATGGCAACAAAAAACAAATTTAACGCGGAACATAAAAAAAAAAAATGAAAAAAATTTATGCACATAAATTTTCTCATTGGTACATAAGGATAAAATTCTTTGCCTTTGTCTATTCGATTTCGTTTAAAATTGATCCTTTTTACGTTTAGTTGCATAATTTTTCTTGCATAAAAAGAACTGCGGTTACATGTAAACCATAGAAAATATTTATTAATGGAGATCTTAAAACTTTTTTAATGCAAGGTAAATTTACGATTTTTAAAATATTTTGTGTCTTGTTTACCAAGGGTAAAAGTCTAGTTGAACTTTTTTTATGTCCATAAGACTGATTAGAACTGTATGTTGTACGCCTGTAGATTTTTTTATCGCCTTTTCATTCATATATTTATTCATTCATTTGCGTCAATTTTATTAGCAGCTCTGAATTGCTCGGATAATGATATCCTTATTAAATTAATGCAAAGCAAATTTATTTGACTTTCATCATTATAAGATACATAAAATTATTATCAAAATCACCAGCTTCTTTCATCATTATATATTTTCTTAGCGCGCAAAATTAGCTAACGCATTTTATAATTAAGAAATATAAGAATTAAGAAGCAAGCAATCTTTATGAGCAAAAATCAAATTTCAAAGCTTAAAAAAATTCTTGATTATTAATTTTAATGAATTCATTAAGGACCTTTGTGAAAATTATGATGACGTCATTTTTTATTATCACTACATATGTACTATGACGTATTAAGAATTTTGTTTTAGGTACCATTCAAAATAAAATTTCACTGTTACTTCATGAAATATTTTTTTACGTTTACAAAAAATTTACTAATTAAAAACGTTTATCATACTTCAAATTTTAACAACCTATTCATATCGATTTTAACTATAGATCTTTAGTGGAATATTTTCATACCCAAATGATCATAATTAAAATGGAAAAGCTTGAAAAAAAAATAATGAGTTAAGTCTGATAAATAGTTTAGTTATTGAAAAAAAAAACATATAGGAGTATACGTAAAGCTGGAAAGGATGCATGCATAAAAATAATTTATATGAAGCCCGTAGGTAAAAATGTCTTTCGTTTCACATGCTTCAAGTGTCACATTTTAAAATTTAATGACGCTGAAAAATTCCATTTTATTTCTAATGACAAAGGCTTTCTTGTTTTTTTCTTGTCATCTCTTTTTGGATCAAATATGAACTACACTCATAAAAAAAATTTTTAAAAAATATTATTAAAAAATTTAAAATTTTATTTTTAAAAATTATTTTTAAAATTTAAAAATTGGTTTTTAAAAATAATTCTGTATATGTAAACATATTGCCAGTGTAAGTCACATGGCTTGGTAGCTCAGTGGTAAAGCGCCTGGCTACCATTCCTAAGGTCAAGGGTTCGATTCCCACTCCGAGCAATTTTTTTGAATTTTTTTAAAAGTTTTTTAACGGTCAAAAAAAAATTTAAAATTTTTAAAAATATTTTTTAAATTTTAAAAATTGTTATTAAGCGTACAATTTAAAAAAAGTTTTTAAAATTTTCCATACAAATTTAAAAAAGTTTTTAAATTTTTTTTATCAGTGTAGAAATTTAATTGTCAGCATAAATTTTAATTTAAAACTCATTCTTGATTTTTTTCCAAAGAAATTTCTTGCAATATGAAAAGTTTAAAAATTGAAGCGCATTTTTGCAAGATTTAAAGGTTAAAAATAAATATGCTAATTGTGGCTGAATTATATAATGAAAAGATTATCTCTTGATAAAGGCAAGCATGATTAGCGTTGATTGCAGGAAAGGTGTATTAATCCTTTTAGTACTTCAAAAGAAGTTCATAATTACAATTAAAAATTAATGCTCATTAATGACTACAATTATTCTGTGTGAATTTTAAAATTGCTTCAAAAAATGATTTTAAATTTTAGCAACAAAATGATTAAATTGATTTTGATTTGAACTTTTAATAACATGAACTAGTCAAAAATTTATCAATATTCAAATTTTGATAAAAGTATTGGGAATAAAATAGAATTTAGAATAAAAATTTACAATTTTGCAGCAGTTATTGTTTAAACAGCATGCAACTTTCTTTTTTGCTCATAGTTAGTAACAAAAGAAAAGTAAATTGTTTGCCAGAAAAATGCTTGTACAAATTAACTTCCTTGTTTGCGATGCTTTATTTAAAAAAAGAAAAACTTTCAGATTGATTTTCAACATTCTTGAATATCAGAATTATTTTTTAAAGTAAATTTAAGTTTGAGAAACTATTTTTAAAAGTTTTGAGATTATTTACATATTTAACACAATTTATTCACTAATTAAGACATTTAGAATTTTGATTAAAGCATTCTTATTACCACTAATTAAATGCTATTCACAAATATTTAATACAGAATGTGATATAAAATTTTACCTTAATTTGCATGCAGAATAGTAATACGTATAATATCTGCAGTAATTAAGCTCATATACGTATACAAATTTCTTTATTATTTTTATAATACTAGATACTTTTTCTACACATATCACTGTTGTCAGTTGAGCAATTCATTCAACTGTTGCGACAAACATTCTACCATTTCATTTTATACACTCTCTCTATCCTTCCTATCAGTTGCTGAAAATTTTATTTTTCATTTCTTCTCAACTGTTTCAAATAGAATTGAATGAAAAGGAATGACGAGATTCTGTCGACGAGTGTAGAATAAAAAATATACCCGAATGAAATACGACGAACGTATTTTCCACGTGATAAATTTCCCTAACTGTGAGAAAGCAATTTTCACTACTTTTCTTTTCCTCAACAATTTTAATCTCTCATCCGTTCCTCTCTTAAATTCTCTCATACTCTTCTTTTTCACTAACTTTCTATGATCACTTTTATATTAATCATCATAATTCTTATCAGCGACATTTGATGGATATAAATGACGAGAATTGATTTAATGCGTAACAAAAAAATGCACATGTTTGTTTAGTGGTAAATGGCGGTAAAAATCAGTTCTATTTCCAAAAATTGATTAGATTTATAATGACGGCTTTTTGATAATTTTCTATATAGACATGTGACAATTTGTGACAATAGAAAGCTTCTGGGAAAGTTAAGTTTTGCAACCATATAATACAAACAAGTCATGTGCATTTCAAAATTGACAGCGTGTTTACTTAATTAATGAAGTCACAAAATCACATGTAGCGTGAATAACAGCTATTAGCTACTGTAAGGAATATCATTCTATTTTTAAACCAAAAATTTTCATAAAGGTAAAATAATAAAAATTAGAATTAATAGCAAAATGTTTTATAAAAGAACTTAAATTAAAATAAAGCAATTTTTAAAAGAATATAATTATTTTATTGAAAAAGTTATAGTTCAAAAGTTTTGACATTTAAGAATTAGAGATTTTATTAATTAATTAAATTAATCATTTTTAGAAGAAATATTGAGCAATACAATAAAAAATAATAAAAAGTTAAAACAATTTAATTAGTTACAATGAAAATGCTGCAATTTATTATTAAATTCTTTTTGAATTCTCTAAGCCTCAAATCCTTTTTTGATTTCGTGCATATATGAGAAACCAATTTACCTTCTACACGTGATTGAAATTCATTTAATCTCATTTAATATTTTAAAAACCAAATCCGCTTTAAATAAAATAAAATAAAATAAAGTAACGAAGTTGAATTTGGTTCAAATATAATTTTCTGTAATGATCAAGCATTAATAATCAGAGTTTAAAGTGCTGAAACCAGAAATTACAAAAAAAAAAAATAATAATATTAATAATTCAATTATTGAAATTTATTAACAAAAAGTTTAGTTCTTAAATTCAATGACATATGTTGACAAAAAAAATTATTTCTACAGTCTTTTCTATAAATGAATTATGATTGTTTGTATGAAATATGCATTAGTAGAAAATGATTAAACTATTATCAATTTGATCTTTATTACTTATTTAATTGTTGTGCGAGATTTTTTTAAGCATTTATTTATTTGTCTGCATGAGGTTACATTTTGGATATTTCAGTTTCATAAGTCTTATTGTCGGTATGTTCTCTCACAAGAGTTAGTTTATTTTCGAAAATCGAAAAAAAGGAATAAAAGAATCAATGAAAAATTATGAATGTTAGCGATGAGTTGAAGTGGATTATACAATTTTTGGTATTTTTATTCACTAAATGCTTTAAGCATATATTTTTTTGTTAGTGATTCAACTTTTTTAAATAAAAAAAAACTAATACAGTTCCAAATATTTTGTATATAGTATACTTTTCAGAATTCTTACAAAAAAGTTAAGCAATTACCTAATAACTTAAAATTTTTTAAAAATCTTAATTAATGATAATGTTTTTAAAAACTAATAAATTAATATTGATTCATCGCTGTATTCTTCAGCATTTCCTTAACACTTTTTTTCGAGACTATTTCGTGCAATTACTGCATTCGAAAAGCTGAATGTACGGAAGCTTTGACTTTTGCATTTAAATTTACGTATAAAAACATATTTTAATAATCAAAAATCAAATTTTAAAAATGAAGAAAAAAATTAAAACATTAAAAAAAAATCAAAGATTTTAAATTGATTTTCAAATTAAAAAAAAAAATCAAATCTTGAACTTTAAAAACAAAAACCCAAAATAAAATATAATTGACTTAAGCACATTCTTACAAATTCACGAATAAAATTATTTCAAAATTCATCGAAGATAATTGACTGGACTTTAATATGTTAATCAGTATTATTTAAATTGTACTTTTCCAATCATTCGTGTTGTATGAAATTTCATATAAAGAATGAAGTAATTGGCATTAATGAATGAAAGTTTTAAATTTCAAAAATGTGCTTAGTTACTATTATATTATAATAAAAAAAATTGCCTCTACGAAAACAAATTTTCAAAATTATATTGAACTATAATAGGAGGCAAGAACGAAAACATAATTCCACCAAAAATACCAGATATCAACATTGCCGCTGCCATCATTCCAGCTTTTACTTGATAAACAGGATTCGATTGTGATCTTGGTGCATACATCATAGCTAAAGAGCTCAAATATCCAGAAGAAAAGCTCATTACAACAGCAATAGACCAATAAACATAGTCATCCTTAATATAAACAGGAAGAGCTCTTGTTACTCCAAGAGGATGATAATTGCAAATTAAGAATAATGGTATGAAGACAATACGAAGAAGAACTGGCCAAATAAGGAATCTTGGTGAAGGCTAGATGATGAAAAATTTTTATAAATTATTATCAAGTTTTATTAATATAATAATAGGACCTACCCATTGAACCCATGATGTTGCCAAACTTCCCAACATTGCAAAGACATTAAATGTTAAAAAGCATGTAATTGGTGTAAAGAATTTATTGCTTATTAATCCAAACAAATCTTCTTCACTTGATGGTTTAATATCAGAATGAACTGTTGGGAAAACTGACAAAGTTACGAAGAAAATCATGAAAACATTGAAAAGTTGTGGAAAAGACTGTTTGAAAATTGTCCAATATGGTGGTTTTCCACTTCCAGTTATATTTGATCTACGCGATTTTTCTTCCATTTTTTCACTTTGCATTTCATGATAACGATAGAATCTATTTAAAGGCATCGCAAAAAATGTATCAAAACATAAAAGAATAACAAACATTGCTGTTATAAAGTAATAAATTGCAGCCTTTCTAACCGATGACCATATGAAGCCACTTAAAATGCTAATGACTGTTGCAAATGTCCCACTAATATTCGACCCCAACACAACAGCTCCAGTGTATTTTGGTGGAAGTTTTGCAGCCATCCCATAAACAGTATTTTGAAATATTCCTCCAAACACTATGGACGATAGATACAAATTGGGAGTTTCTACACTTTAGGGTGGGCCAATATATAATTTTTATTATTATTCAAAAACACTCTAAAAACACTTATTTTGATGTTTTTTATTCAAGAAATGAATTTTTTGATGGTTTGGGGCAGTTTGGGGTTAAAAAATAAATTTTAAGAAATTTCAATTTTTGGATAAATTAGGGAAATTTTTTTAAAACTTTTCAACGGTGTTTAACTATGATGTGTATCTTTTGTTAAAGGGATCATGATAGTCCTTTTTTTAAATCAGTATCTTTGGATCTTTTGTTAAAGGGATTATGATAGTCCTATTTTAGATAAGTGGCTACGGATCTTATGTTAAAGGGATCATCATAATCCTTTTTTAGATCAGTGTCTTTGGATCTTTTGTTAAAGGGATCATGATAGTCCTATTTTAGATCAGTTTCTTTGGATCTTTTGTTAAAGGGATCATGATAGTCCTATTTTAGATCAGTGTCTACAGATCTTTTGTTAAAGGGATCATGATAGTCCTATTTTAGATCAGTTTCGTTGGATCTTTTGTTAAAGGGATCATGATAGTCCTGTTTTAGATCAGTGTCAACTGATCTTATGTTAAAGAGATCATCATAATCCTTTTTTAGATCAGTGTCTTTGGATCTTTTGTTAAAGGGATCATGATAGTCCTATTTTAGATCAGTGTCAACGGATCTTTTGTTAAAGGGATCATGATAGTCCTATTTAAAATCAATGTAAACGAATATTTTGTTGAATTTAAATAATAATTATTACTAAAAGAAAAATAATGAAATTGAAAACTTGCTACTTAATTCTAAATTTTTAAGCTTGCATTAAATTTACTTATGAAGATCCTTTTAATAAAACATAACAAAAACTTTTCCAAGAAAAACTTGAAATTCTTTAAAAATTCAAAATAAATTTTTTGGGCCCAAAATTATCCAAATTACCAAATTTTTGCTTAAAAGTTACAAAAAATAAATGAAATGTGTTTATTTAGCATTTTTAGAGTGATTTTAGTGTAAATAAAAAAAAATTATATTGGCCCACCCTAAAGTGTAGTTAAGTAAATGGACAGTGAATTTTAAAGGAAAGTAAGACTTACTGTTGAGCGCAACAACGGATGCCATTGTGACCCAGAAAAATGTTCCTGGCCATTGAGATGAATCTACCATGGCAAGAATAACTGTTATCAAAAACAGAATAATCTCAATTATCAAACTCCAAACAACTCGTTTTGTCAGATCGCCCCTAATATGGATGACAAAAAAAAGCAATTGAAAATAGATTCATAAATTAATTGAGTTATTAGGTTAATTTAAATTGTTTACAAATTCTGTGATTGATATAACCCACCCTAGGTTAACAAAAATGTTCATCCAATTGAAAAGCACATTAGGAATTTGTGACGCGAACGTTAAATAAGGCATGAAATTTGCTGCATATTCTGTATTATTGGTTCCAGTATAATTTGGTGAGAGTTTATAATCCACAAAATACTCCTTTGCAGTAATAAACATATTCCATGGTGTTACTATATGCGTAATAATGAGCAATTATTAATGACATATCAAATTAGTTCTGTTTAATTAATTAATTACTACTTACACGTTCCGATGCCATGAAAAAGTAAAATGAAGAAAATTATTTTAAATCTATCAGATGGAGGCTGCATTTCCATTTTTACTCGATCCATTGTCAAACTTCTAAAATTTAATTCATCTTCTGGCAAGTCATTACGTGCCTCCCATGATGGTGTAAGCTTCACGGGTTCTGTTGAATTATTTCGACCTGTTCAAAAAATAATTTAAACAAATTATTTACAATGTTTAATAAATGCATTAAATTTCACTTCAGTACATCGCTTTACAAATAAATAGAGTGAAGCCATGCTTTTTAAAATTTAACTACTTCTTTAGTGCACGAAGGTTTTGTCAAAACTGATTACAGAAAGAAAAATCATGATCATGAATACACTTTAAAAGAAAAATAAGCATAAAATATTTTAAACAGTAGGTAGCCGTCAGTCGTCTACTCATACAAGCATACATACATGCTTGCAAGATTTTTTTCTTTTTTTTAACATTCTTTTATGAAGTTTTCTTTTGTTATAATTATTTATCATCGGCCTCTTTTACTCGCAAAACTGCAAATTTTGTACCTTTCGTGAAAAAAGGGATACGAAATTGAAAACCTGATTTTTTGATAAAACTTTATAAATATAAAAAAAATATGTGCATGAAATTTTTTTGATTCGCATTCTTGCAGTCTTCATTTGTCACACTTAGGGGTCATATCTTGTTATTTTTATAAATTCATATACTTTTAACTTTTAAAAATATTTAAACGTAGATTTAGATTGTTGAAAACATGTTAAACACAAATTGTATATGTTTTCGATAAGAAATTACTTCCGTCAACAAAAGGAGTTCATTCCTTCTATTTGTATTCTTTTTTCTAAAACAAAAACCGAAAAAAAAATCTAATATGTATTTGACTAATTACTGTCGCTTAATTTTGATGAGTTTCATGAAATAGGTAGGCGTTCATATTTTTTGTTCCGCTTAATCTACAACAATAAATAATTATAAAATTTCTTTTAAAATATTGATTTGAGTGCATCATGAATAAACTGGAATAAACATGCTTTAGGTAGAAATATTGAATTTAAGTTTAAACTTTTACTAAGCTAAGTAAATAGGTAAACAAACACTGCACGTGTTTTATTCTAAAATTAATTCAAGTTTTGCGAAACCTTTTAAGATTGTTATTTAATATGAGCTCTTTAGGTCATTGAGGAAGTTTATGACGCAAACTATTGTTTACACGATTTTACACATGATGTATTAAAGAGGGAGTAATTTTATAACGATTTTACATACAAAATTCTCATCTTACTTGATATAATCGATGGTTCCGTTGACCGCCCTAAAAGTGACTGCTCTTCTCGTTTCTGTGCCATTTTGCCAAGATTTAAATTTTATCCAAAAAATTGTTGTTATTCAAGCATAAAAGTAATCTGAAAGAATTAAAATTAAAAATTTTAAAAAATATATATGAAATGACTTTAGAATATAGTTATCACTAGATTAGTCAGCAAAAGCATATTGTACTTAAAATCTGGAGCATTTCTTTCATCCTCAAGTACTTTGATAAATCTCTGAATAAATACCCAAAAGTGAAATAAACTGTATTATGTTGATCCTGATAAGAGATATTGCCTTCTTTTGTTTAAGTGAATATGACAGATTTATAGCTTAGGTATGATGTAGTATTTAGTAATAACTACGATAAGATTTTGTAATGCTCCGCACAAATTTAAGTTCAATATTCGCTGGCTTTTAAATAACGTGATTTTAAGCACACAAATTTATATTTAAATAAATGACAAATTGCGTTTCACATGTTCAAATAAATACCTATATTTATATATTCAGATTTACTTTGTATGTAGGCAGATAAACCAGCTTTTTAGAAGATCATTTGCATCATTATGCAATTTTATTTAAATATCACAGGTAAGAACATTCTTTACTTTGGATAAGATCTCGTGATTTTTGACTATTATTATTTTTAAATAAACTTACTTTTTATGTATGATACGAGAAACTTGAATGAATTTCAAGATGATGAATTTTTGAATTACTTAACACTACAATAAAAGCTTCCAGTGCCGCTTTTCAATGTTTACTGATTACAGATTAATTAAAAATTTTAAATTCAATAAAAAAACAACACATGTATAGAAGTAACTATTTTGAGATTTTATACTCAGCGGTTCCTTGAACGCATTGCTGCATATTTCAAAAGTATACTTTAAAAAGATACCCAAATATAGTTTTGTAAGTTTTATTTAACAATTTATGAATCATAATGTAAGACATGTGACATACATAAAATGTGCAAAAATCATAAAATAATGTAGCAAATGCAAAATCTGGTAAAATTATGGACAAAATGTTACTTCGTCTTTTTAAATTCAGTGCTAAAAACGTTAAACGGCGGAAGTTTTTGAAATAAAAAAATTCGTTGAAGTTATGCTAATTTTAATTTAATTAAATTACAAGCTTGATTTCAGCAAATATACTAATTAATCATCAAAATATTAAATTGTGATTCTATTCTAACTGACTTAAAATTCTTTAGCAACTTTAAAAGGCTGTTAATGCTCAATTAGTGGACTCAAAAGATACACTAAACGCACTCATAAATGTTGTGTTGTCAAAATCATCGAATCACAAAAAAATACTAAATTAATATTAATTATCTCGTAATTAAATAGCTGGTAACATATTGACATAACTAAATAGACTAAAAGGAAGAAAATACAAATAGACTAGCAATGTTTGAAGTGACAGATTTGCAAAGTAAGTACAAAAAATTTAATCTGTGATTTTTTTTTTGATGACTTTTTATTATTTATTTAAAGAAATCGGTCTGGGATTGGCTGGATTCGGTATTGCCTTTCTGTTTCTTGGCGTTCTGATGATTTTTGATAGAGGACTTTTAGCAATAGGAAATGTAAAACCTTAATTTTTTTAAAAATTAAATTTATTAAAGAATCATTAATATTTTTTTTAGATTCTGTTTATATCTGGATTAACATGCATAATAGGCTTCAAAAGGACATACAATTTCTTTTTTCAAAAACACAAGATTAAAGCTACGGTTGCATTTTTCTTAGGAATCACAATCGTTCTTTTAGGATTCCCTTTAATTGGAATGATTGTTGAGACATATGGCTTTATTTTATTATTTGGGGGATTTTTACCCGCAACAATAGAATTCTTAAGAAGAGTTCCTGTCATTGGAAATTTCTTAAATTTGCCAGTGATATCAAGTCTAGTTAGCAGAATTGAAGATAAGAGGACGAGGGTATGATTGCTTTAAATTAATTGGAGATTTTAGATTAGTTAATGTTTACGGAAATTCATTTATATTATCATCATACATATTTATTCAAAAAAAAATTGAACAAAAAGAAATATCTATTCAAATTGAAAAGTTAATTTATCTGAAATAAAAAAGAAAGAAAGAAAGAACAAGTCACTAAATGTAAAGATTAATGCTTTTAATATGACTTAAAACTTACACGATTAAACAATGTGTTAGGTCTTAAGTCATCTAATTATTTTTATTAGTGCTTTAAAAATTCTATTAAATCTTGAAGAATTATCTATCAAAATCTACTTTAAAGAATTTCATACAAGCGATCGGAAATAATCTAAAATCTGACATAGAACTATAAGAATACAAATCTATCATTAAAATTTACAAATTAAAAAAATTTAATTCTTTTTAGGATAACTATGCCTAATTTGATGAGAAATCCTTACTTTTCTGTAACTTTAACTGTTATTTTTGGTACCTATTATATATTTTTTTAAAATGTAAAGTACGTACTTTCAATTGGTCGATAAAGTTCGAATAAAATTCAACGTTATCAATGTAATAATTGTTAATGACATAAATTATCTCGTCAACTACATACATGCAATAAATTATTATTTAGGTATTATTATTTCTTTTTGATAAAAATAGCTTCCAGCAAAAGATTAGTTTGGCAAATCCTGATTACTTATTAAATTAAAGTACCGTATTGTTTTTAACATTAGCATTTGGATGATTATTGAGCCTTCTCCAATTTACTAATCAGTTCGTTGCCAAAGGATTTAGTATATTCCTTGCTATATTGTTCCAATAAAGAATAAATTGTTTCAAATGATTCAATATTCTCAGATTCACATGTATCCAATTCATTTTCAGACACAATATGAAAGCCTTGACTGTCGAGCAAAACTGTCATACTCTAATTAATAAAACAAAATTGAAAAAATGAAATAAATAAATAAAATATTGATACGTATTTAAATTATCAATTGACATGCTATAAATTTTTATGCTTTTAAACGCAAAAACATGTAGTATGTCAATATTAAATTTCCAATTAAGACTCTCTTACTTTTCCCTCTAAAAGTACTATATTTAGAAAAACATTACTTCCATCGCCTATAAAATAAACACTTTAAAACCCAGAAATGAGTAAATTTAGAATTGAATGTATTACTTATTAATTTGCTCGATATTTCTATGAGTTTCACATGATTTTTTACATCATTTATAACACCTTCTGCTTCTTCTTGCCATTCAATAACTTTTTCTGCCGTATTGCTCATCTTATACTTTAATTAAGAACAAAAACTTGAGATTTCCAGTTGAATATAAATTTTACTAGTTTTTTTTTGCGAATCGCTTTAATCTTTCAACTTTTTTGAAACTTTCAAAAGCTTTATTTTAGCATTTGTTTGCGAATCGCAAATAATTAAAAAGTAAATAAAAAAATAAAGCAAAAATAACAAATTAATAAAATACAATATATACCAGCAAGATGAATCAAAGTTTATTGTTGGATATTCAGAAATTTGCAACTGGACAAAACGTACTTGTTCGAGATGATCCAAATGAAGGTATTTTTCAATTATTTTCAATATTTTTAAAAACGTAAACATAATTTTTTTTCTAGCCATCCAGCTTATTCAGATCGCACTTAAGTTGTTGAATGAACTTCCAGTTCTTCGTGATTGTATATTTGATTGCTTCTCCTTGATAATTGACAATTACATAGCCGGTTACATTAAGCAAGATGTGAGTAAAAAGATCCAGATTACCTGTAAACTCTTATTTTAAAGAATACATTTTTCCAGAAAACGGCAAATGAAACGGACGAAAGAATAATTTTAATGATTAAGGAAGGTCTTGAAAAATTGATTTTGGAACAATTATGGGCACCAACTTATATCTCACAGTGGACACTTTCGAAGTTAATCAAACCATCTGTTGAATATGCTAAAATTCTTAATTTGGATTTTAAAGGGTCCTGCAATCTCTGGCTAGGATGTACGGCAACAAAAATTCTGTTGGAATTATGTGGATTGTGCTTTAGTTCCTTTGATGATACGGAAATGAAAAGATTCATATTCGATCTTGAAAATGTTTTTGTGGACAATCGACCTAATTTTGATTGGTGTGTTGCCCATTTAAGCTCGTTATTTCCAATCAAGTTTATATCAAACATTTTACGAATGCCATCAATGCTTACGCCAGCATTTATCCCATCAACAGTAAAAGTTTTGGAGTATCTATCAAGTTCTTCTGATCAAAAACTTAAAGTGCTTCTTCGTGAAATTGTTGAAGAAGCATTGAATGCAGATGTAAATGAACTAAAATCCAAAGATTATATTCCGAATCTAATACAACTTGCAAGTAAATCGGAAATATATGCACAATCGATTCTTAATGTGTTTTTAGAGTACATTGATCGAGACTGTATCAAATTTATTGAGAAAATTAAACGACAAATTGTTTTAAGGCCATTAGATTACAATCCAGATAAGTTACACGATATCCTTCCTGACTTAATATTGCGATCAAAGGATAATGGAACTAAATTATTATTAAAGTTGATGGACAATTTTGAAAACAATCTTTGGTGTATTGAACTTGTGGAATTAGTAATTTTGGAGCTTGAGTCAATGATATATAATGATGATAAAACGTACCCATTGATTTCGGACATTCGAAAGGAAAAGAATTGGCCATTTTTATGGAGTGCATGTACAAGTCATAAAAAAGTCCTTCAACAAACTGGAATAAGATTGATTTTATTAGCAAGTAATCAGAGAAATCCAGTCATATTCAGCAAATCAATTGAGAAATTATTATCTGAGAATACATTAACAAGTCCATTCATTATGAATGCTATAATAAGGCTCCTCGATGAAAATATTGGAAGCAATGAATCTCCAGATATAAATTTGGTAATTTCTCATGTTTTACAGCAATTATCAATCGATTTGAAAAATTCTAAAATGCAAAACAAGTGTTACTTTACAATTAAAAATCTTGTCGATATAATGTCGCTAGAAAAGGACGGTCAATGTGTATTTTTGAAAAGAAATTTAGTCACTAATGCAGTTCAGTTATCTTTTCGAATAGCTCTTCAAATATGGGAAGATTTACTTCGTAAAGTTATGGTGACTTCAGACAATACAATAAAAAAAGTCGAATCAAATGAAGTTTTAGATGAAAGTGAGGATGATCCAATGCAAATTGCAGACATAGATAGTGAATGCATATTTGGAACAAAAGATCAAATTCATATGATGACAAATTTAATTAATCATTTAAATATGAAATTAATTAATGTTTCAAATGCTGTTCGATGCGAGAAGATTACAATTCAATATTTCTTTTGGGGATTAAAAGAAACAGATTCACTTATAAAATCAATTGTTATGGAACGTTGCTTCAATTTACTATCAAAACAATGTTCAAACAACAAAGGAATAAGAAACGTTGCAACAAGGGATTTATTAGAAGGAGCATTGTTCTTATATAATGACATTTTTAAGCCAAAAGGGCTTGCTCAAAATACTATGGAGAATCAACATAATAAAAATACTACGAAGGAAACATCATTATTGAAAATGAATCAGAAGCAGATCATTTCATTAAATTTCTCCAAATCTTCAATACTTTTACATTCTGGCATAATCGGATCCGGTATTTCTAAAACGAATCATCAAATAAATCACGTGAATGATGTTGATGAAGAAATTAAGAATTTTTATATTAAGGCACTTGTTTCTTGTTGTCAAGATGAATTTGATGAAGGAGATGAAGATAAATCTAAAATGGTCGATGGATTGTGTAACCTATCTCAACTACTTGTTGAACTTGTATCAAGTGATGTAATGTATAATGGAGTACACTGGCCAATTGAAGAAGATTTTACAAAAGTTACGATGGAACGAGATTTACATGTTCGACGAATTTTCAAAAATTGTCCAATATTATGGTCAATTTTGGGTCTATTGGCTCAATATCGAATTCCTTTGTGGTGTAACTGTAGCGTATTTTTACGTTCCTTGTGTGCCTCTATAATGCATCATTGGAGAGCTAAAGCTGAAAACCGAAATGAAAACAACGACGAATTGATGTTTTTCACTGTTAAATTTCTCGAATTATTATCATTAGCCAAATTACTTCCACCTCCTTTAAATAATCTTCACATTATTGTAGTCTATCTTGAACCAAGTGAAATTGCCTATGTCCTCAAAGAATGTGTATGGAATTACTTTGTCGCAAAAAGTCTCAATTCAGTTTCGGAACTTTATGCTTCAGAGCAGTTTATCAATCCAATGATTACATGCCAGAAACTAATGAGTAGCTTACAAAAGGAATGGAATTTGAGAAGTGACGTCAACTGTATTATAATGAAGCTTGTTCAATCAAACAAACTTTCAAAGATTCAAAACGTTTCTTTAATTAATGATTAAAAAATTCTCTTTTACTAATTTGTATTCCTTCATACTTAACTTAGAAGAATCAAAAAAAATAAAATTCTTAAATTTTTGAAACAGCACATTTTATTGACCTTACCAAAATTTACAAAATTGACTAAGCCATCCATACCTTTTTCTCAATCCAGTCAATGTATGATGAAACCTTTGTATATATTCCAGGAGAGTTTTTAAAGCCACACAATATGTTTCCATAACTTGTTATTCCAATTAAAGAAAACACACATTTATCTCTTCCCAAAAATACTTGAATTGGACCTACAATTAAATTTCTTCTATTAATTTCAAATTTACTTATTATATTCAATCTTACCTCCGGAATCTCCCTACAAATATTTAATACGTAAAATTTTTATATAGGTATATAATTTTTTCATTATTAAAAAGCATATTAATTACCTGACACGTGTCTTTTCCTCCTGAAATCAAACATTAATTATTTTTTATGTATGTCCGTTAATTTTTTTTTTTTTTACCTTCCAATTCACCAGCACATAATATTGAATCATCTATATTGGTATCATTGTTGTAAGTTTGACGGCATGTATTATTGTCAATTATACTTAGTTCCACTTTTTGTAAATGATCTGACGTACGAATCGTTAATGCTTCGGTTAATCCCCAACCAGTAGCAATAACTTTTTTATTTTCTAATATTTTCATCTGAGAAATTGAATCATGCACGCATGCAGGACGAATATATTTTGAAAATTTGACAATCCTTGCTAGTTTTATAATAGCAATGTCATTCTTCTTTTGATTTGCCAAATAATTTTCATGACTTATAAACTCAGCTATTGGCACATCAATTTCTGGAAGATATTCTTCCTTTACTTTTAAATTTACATCACCTAGACGAACTATCGATGGTTTTATTCTATCAGCATTACTGCAATGTGCTGCCGTTATGACATGTTGCTCAGAAATCAAAGATCCACCACATTTAAAATTAATTTTATCATTTAAGTTTTTATATCCAATCGCTGCCATATGAGGAAATTCACCAGGTTTCACATTTTCTCCACCTACAATTATGGATTGAGTAAATATGCAAGGATCTATTTGAATTGTATGAGACGTAGGTATCAGCAATAGAGAATTTGTCATCATTGAGTTTTTAGACTTTTCAAAATATTCATCACATTTTATTTCACTTATGCGTCGAGATTGCTGCTGTTCTTCTAAAGTTAAGGATTTAGATATAAAACAGAACACAATCGCAAATATTGCCAATAAACTTTTCATAACTGTTTTTATAGCTTTCGGTCTGCTTTAACAACTGAGAAGATTCTGATAAACGAAAGTCTAAAGAAAGTTTTTAAATACATACTCGAAATAATCTTTGATGAAAGTTTTTGGAAGGGGAAAACTCAGAAAAAACAGGATTTTTAATGATCAAGTTAAAAATAAGTGAGTCAAGGTCTTTTTGATCAAATGGATTAAATCTAAATACGAAAAGAATGTAAATTTTATTATAACAATTTATAATACCTTGTTTTTCAATTAATCACTACTTTTTCAATATCCATAAAGGCACTTTTCACTGAAAACCCAGGGTGTGGAACTGATCAAATTGATCAAAAAAAAAAAAATTATCAAAAATTAATTTGATCAGTTCCACACCCTTGATTAAAACCAATTTCAAAATTTATGTACCTAAGATAAAATAAAATATTGAGGCATGTTTGCTTCTCGAATAGACGATAGCTAAAGATCTTTCAATTCCATTTATTCTTCAAAATTGACTTTAGAATTCCATTATTTTTTTGCATATATTAGGACATTGTATTATTATTAATAATAACAGTTTTAAATATTCTCGTGGAAAAGTAAATAGGCTCTTCGGTTCTTCATTAATGAAGTTATGTCCAAACCTTCTGTTCGATCCAGTCTATATACGCAGATACTCTTGTATAAACACCTGGAGAATTTTCAGCTCCGCAAAAAGTGTTTCCAAAACTTGTAATTCCAATTATTATGTACACACATTTATTTTTCGACGATACTATTTGAAGCGGGCCTGAATGAAATACATACCAGAATGCAATAATGTTTCAAACATAATTTAAAAAAATTTACCTCCTGAATCTCCCTGACATGTATCCTTTCCTCCTAAAAAAATAATTCAAATGAAATCATGTCAAAAAAATAAAGTATTAAGCATACATACCATCTCCTGCACAAATTTGGGTCTCATCTATACTTTGATCATCAAGAAGTCGACGGCAAGTATTTTGATCTTTAATTGGCAATTCAACTTTTTGCATGATGTCAGATGTATGATCCGTAAATGCTTCGGTTAGGCCCCATCCCGTAGCAATTGCCTTTGCTATATTTGCAGTATTTGTTGGTACCATAAGACATGCTGGTCGAATATCTTTAGAAAGTGTCACTTTTCTAACAAGCTTAATAACAGCAATATCATGTTTACTTTTGTTGGGATCATACTGCTCATGACTTATAAACGCAGCTATTGGTACATCCTTTTCTGGTGAATTCTGCTCTACAATTCTTAAATTTAAATCACCAAGACGAACAACTGAAGGTTTTTCACGTCCAGCAGTTCTACAATGCGCAGCAGTTAGAACAAATTGTTCGGATATTAATGATCCACCACATTTAAAATTTACAACATTGTCCAAATTTTTATATCCAATAGCTGCAAAAAATTTTAAAAAATTATTAAACTTAATTTCGAGCATTTATCGATAGCTGTAATGTAGATTATCAAGGATCTTGTAAGTTTTAAAAAAATTTATTTAATGGAAAAATTAGTGGATTAAAACAGTCATGCTTACCTGCCATATGCGGAAATTCACCAGCCTTTGCATTTTCGCCACCTTTAATTTTAATTTAATAAAATATTACTTTCAAGGGAGACAAAAACAGAGGACATACCAATAATTAAACCTTGAGATGCATCACAATTGTCTGTTTGTATACCTTGAATATTGGGAATTAATGAAAGAGAACCAACAAGAACAGAATTTTGAGCTTTTTTCAAATATTCACTACATTTTGTTTCACTCAATCGAAGTGCTAAATTGGAACCTGTTTGAACAGGTCGATTATTTTGAGTATTTTGTGGATTTCTGTTATCAACGGTTGGCTTTACATTTTGCTGTTGTTGTTGTTGTTGCTGTTGTTGTGGATAATAGAAATTTGATTGCTGTTGATTTGGATAATAAAAATTTTGTTGATTATTTGGTCGATATATCTGTTGCTGATTTGTTGGTCGTTGATTTTGTTGATTAAAACCAAATTGTCCAAAAATATTATATGGATTTAATTGGTACTGATTGTTGAACTGAAATTGTGAGTTTATGGAACCAAACGTCGAAATATAAACTACAAAAGCAACTATAAAGTTCCTCATTATAATTATTTTTTTAAGAATATTAATTCTCTTTTCTTGTTATTATTAAGCTATTTCTCATAATTTATATATGCATGTAAATGATGCTTAACGAACTTTGATCTTTTATAGAAAATATTGGAAACTATTGCACTTAAAAGTTTCTGCTATTGATTAAAAATAAAGAAAATGGAAATAAAATTTAAAAGCTTGATAAAAACACTTCAGTTCACAAAAATGATTCAACTGTGACTGCTATGAATTCTCTTAAGAGACGAGTCACAAATCCTCTCAATACTAAACTTCTGAGAGACTTGTTTTATTAGCACTTCTTTGTCATAACAAGTTTAGTCGGAAGAGAAGAAAGAAAATGTTTGACAGACTGACTGATTGTAATTATTTATAAGTAGCTAATGTCAGGTGACTGACCACAAAAACGTCAAAAGAACATGAACTTTTACAACATAACACAACAAAAGACTTGTTTTCAAGTTCAAGAGATATCTAGATTATCAAGCCAAAAACTAAAGTAAATTCCTTGTTTTTTTTTTTTGCATTTAAATCTTGTATCTTAATTAGGTTGTGAACATTTTACGTTCGACAATAAGTGATGCAATGCTTAATGACATTTGATTTTTTTTACTTTTATCTTTTATCAAATGCAAATTCAAAGTCTTAATTTTATGAATAAATTAAATTGTGTAAAATCATTAGATTAATTTCAATATATGCGCTCGTTTTGATGTTCATTCAACTTGCGATCATTAAGCATACCAAGTATTTTTATAAGAACGTATTTAGCTCTGCGTTTTTTCCCAATAACAATTTAGCTTATTTCATTATCATAAATTAATGTAAAATATTTAGAGAATACTTTTTTTTTATACACACATATCCTATGTATAAAATCTAACAGTTCTTGGAAAAAATATAAATATAGTATGTATACTTCTTTCCATTCCTCATTCGTTTTTATTATCAATGAAAATAAATAAAATGAAATCATTAAGTTTTATTCTCATCTTCACATATTAATAATAATAATCTTAATCTTATAAAAAAAGGAAATAAATTATTCTGTATCAGAATCATTCACTTCTTGCTCATTTTGATTATCTAAATCGTGTTCTGATTGAACTAAAAGACTCTTGCAGCTTAGACCAAAAAATGTTCTTGGCTTCAAATTCCTATTATTGACGGCTGCAAATTTCCATCCAACATGCGTGTAGCATTTTGAGCATATAGCTATTTGCCATGCATAACCGGGAAACCAACTAAATTCTGTTGATGGCTTATCTACCATATTTACAGACGACTCAAATGTTTTGATTACAGTGAGAGTTTCATGAACGTACCCTGCTGGATTGCAATAATTAGCATTGACTGAATGTTTAGACATTGCAAAAATATCATTATAAATTGCGATTTTGTTTTTACATCTCTTGCATAAAAAGTAGCACATCTATTTAGAAAAGAAAAAAAAATTAAATTAAACAAGTTGGAATGAAGAACTTATGGATTAAATATAACTTACATAATTTAATGAATCACCAATCAACATTAATCTCTTATTGACACAATTAGACTGAAAAACTTTCAATCTCTCTGAGTGATTTAAAGGAACATTTCTTGCAAGCCAAAATGACTTGAAAATTGGATCAGTTGGTGCTTCTATGTTTAACATAGCTAAATATCTTTCAATTTTATCAGTGACTGTTGTAATCGAATATTCCTCATATACAAATCTTGGCCATCTTGTTGAGGCAGATAAAAACCTTTGAAGTTGATTTTTGTTGCTAGTATTTTGAAAATGTTTTAAATGATTGTTTGACATAGTTAAAAGATATGGATCTTGAAGAACTATTTCGGGTAAAATCTTCACTTTAGCATAATATCCATGATTTCTCATTATAATACTCTCTTCATCATTTGATTTTACAACAACAAATCTTTGCTGAGCTTTGGATTTAATTTTGACAAGTCCATTTTGTAAGCCTTTCTCAAAAATTTGACAAGTGACTCCATATGTCTGGTTCTCATTTTCATTTTCTTTTAGGAATATTAAGCCAAATACGAGTCCTTCATCACTTGATGATAATGAGAAAAATCTATCTTCCAGCATAATCATTGGCAATATTTCTCCAGGAAAAACGAGAGAATGATGCTCACATACTGGCATTTCATATACTTTGTAGGGCTCAAAATATGAGAATCCTCTAACATTCTCTGTATTTCCTAAATAACTATGTTGGGTTGGTAATTCACAGTCAAATTGTTGTGATTGACCTGATTGTGAAGCTTCTTGTATATATTCTTCAAATAGTCTATCAGAAGTTTCTTCATCTTCGTCACTTGAATGATTTTGAGGATAGTTATTAAACTCATTATCTAATTCATGATCCAGTGTTGGCTGAGAAATTAATCTTCTTACTCGCCTAACTAGCGAAATTGCTAAATTTTGATTGCTTGACGAAGATTCATTATCATCTTGTTGATTTGATGCTTCATCTAATAGTTAATTATTAAAATTGAAATGTTAATTACTTAAATGGCTGTTTAAATATTACTTTTGTATTAAAAATACCTTGATTTTCCATTTTTTTCAATGTTTTCTTTTCTTTATGTTTTTGTTTTTGTCAATTTATTTTTTGTACGCTTTTATTCACAGTCCCTTATTACTCTTGTTCCAAATATCACACTATATAATTTATTTTTTGGCCAAAATTTACTGCTTATAATGTTTCTTTTAATCACGATGTAAATTATTTCAAATCACAATAATGCCGATTAATGATTGCAAGGGTAGGAAACTACCTATTGTAAAAAATTTGCATAAATTTTAAATAATTAATGACAGTTGATAAAAAATTTAAATCGAACACGTGTTCAACGGTTACGTCTAGATTTATTAATAATGTCAAGAAGTTCTTTCATCAAAATTAATACTTAGAATTAATATTCTAATATTGATAAAAGCGTTCGAAAAGCGTTTATCAGCGATTCGCATTTAGAATAAAATGCAACATTCAAATTATTAATCGTTAGTGATTTTTTAAAAAATACTTTTATTGATAAAAAAATTCATTTCCAAACGATACTTTCAATCCAATCTAAATAATAATATATTCTAGTATAAACAGCTGGAGTTTTAGGTGATCCACAAAGAGCTGAACCGTAGCTTGTAATTCCAATAATGTGATATAAACACGAATTTTCTCGGAACGAAACTTGCAATGGAGCTTTTGATTTAAATAAAAAAAAAAAAAAGTTTTATAAGTTTAAAATCAATTCCAAAATTTTAAAAATTACCTCCTGAATCACCCTACAAGTTAAAGAATTTGAATTAGAAAGATGATTCAATTAATAATGTTTTTAATAGCTTATTACCTGACATGTATCTTTTCCTCCTGAAATAAAATATTAACGTCTTTTAATCACATGTGATTTTATTTAAAGTACAAATTACCTTCTAAAAATCCTGCACATATTTGTGAGTCATCTAAATATTTTTCTGGAGTTAGAGAAAGTGAATCAGACAAGAGGACATTACAGTTATCATTATCGAAAACGTCAAGCTCGACTTTCATTAGTTCATCAGAAGTTTTTGAACCATATTGTGTTGCACCCCAACCTAAAGTGATAAACTCAATCAATATGGAAAGAAATATTTTTTATTACCTCTAAAGAACCTGTTGCAATTGCTTTTGTAAAGTTAAAAAAACTCGATTGCCACAGACATGCTGGACGGATATATTTTGTAAATCTAAAAATAAGGAATTGAAATGTTAATTTTAATAATTTTTATTAAAAAAAAATTGTTATATACGTGACAGAATAAGCCAATTTGATTAAAGCGATGTCATTTTTTATAAGGGATGAGCTATATTGAGGATGTTTTAAGAATTGTATTATATTTATATCGGTTTCATTGGCGTTATCAGCTTTAGTTTTTAAATTCTGATCACCGAGACGAATAAAACTTGGACTAATATCATCTGATTTTTCACAATGAGCAGCTGTTAAGACATAATTTTCCGATATCAAACTTCCGCCGCAATCGAAAGTCACTTTATTTCCTTTCTTCCAACCAATAGCTATAAAAAAATTAATGCATAAAACAAACATTTTTATGACTTTTAATAGGGAATACAAAGCTCACCGGCCATATGAGGAAATTCTCCTAGATATAATACAAAATAGGAAAAGAATAGAAACTTTTAGATAAAAATTAATTTAATATGCATCCTTACCAGTTTTGGTCACATTGCCTTTAAAAAATATTGATAAAAAAATTATTTTGTATCTATTTTTGATTTTTTGGAACTTACCGCCTCTAATCAAAGGTGTACTTTCATTACAATCTGTTATTGAAACAGTAGATGCGTTTGATTCTTGTGATAATAATAATCCCCACACATAAAACTTTTTCATTGAATATTCACTGTATTCTTTGCATTCTAGGAATTGAAATTTTTTTATTGAATAACTAAAAAATAAGTAAAAATTGTAATATACTTTGGACACTAATCCTTTCGGTAGCTTGTGCACAGCATAGAATCAATTGTCCATCAATAAAATTGCAATATGTCTCTGGGACTTTTTTCTTCTTGTATTCTTTGTGTGCTTGCAAGCATTCTGATTTTGGAATACAAATTCCTTCAGCATTATCGTATTCGCGAATGCATTTATCGCCAATATTTTGTTGATCTTCAACTGAGAAAGACACAAAATGTGCAATTAAGACATCACATTAAATGGAAGTAATTTAAAGTTTTTTGATTTTTTTACCTGATTGGCTAATTGCAAAATTTTGAAGTAATAGAACTGAAATTAAAATGTTCATTTTGTGCTTCATCACTCGACTGATTCTCTCAAAATACTGAGAATCTCAGTCAACTGTTGAAAAACAGTCAATCAGTCAGCATATAAGAGAGTAAAAGTGTTAAAACTTGAATGAGCAGTACAAAGTTGAACAGGTAATTTGAATACGATAAATCTCTTTTTTTATTACTTTAATTTAATTTAATAAGCAGGACAAGGACCTTAATCAGTATATTAAAAAAATAGGATTGTTTTTAATATTTTAAACATCATTTGAATTAGGGCGGTCATCTTTTTAACATGTGATTGTACAGGTGACTTAAAAATTTTAGTCGTAATTTGAGATTTAAAAATGAAATTTTTCTCACATTCTCTTCGAGGAACTATAACTATAAGAAAACGTAAGTGAGTGAATTTTTAATTATGTAACATAATACTGATTTTTTTTTCAAAGCTTCTCACAGATTTTGATAAGTTTAGAATAAATTGGATGTGAATTTAACAACCAGGTAGATACCTTATCTTATCGTTAAAGTACAAAATTTGAATTTCTGAACACACTCAACAAAAATTTAATTTTAGAAAAATTTAAATTTTGCAACATATTTATTCACTGGATCTTATTTACAATCGTGAATCATGATGATTGAAGATTAATTAAACATTTAATCATACTCTTGACAAAGGAATTGATCTAGTTATGTTAATATTTAACAATGTTTATTTAAAAAAATTGTTTGATAGTGTTAGTAAACTCAAATTTTTTTTTAAATTTTTCAAATTTTAACGGCCAGAGAGTTGTTTGCCAAACCTGAAATTATCAATCAACAAGGGAAATGTTTAAAAATATTAAAAGACTCTGGGATGACGAGAATAAAAAAAACTTTAAAATTAATACATACAAACAGTTGTTGCCATACACCAATTGTTATTTACTTTTTATTATTTAATAACTTCAGTTATTTTTACAATAATCAAATAAATGTTAAATCTCATCATAATAATAAAGATGTTCAATAATTCTTTAAAATCAGAAATAATCCTTAAATTCGGAGACATATTTGATTGCAACATTTAAATGCCACATAAAAATAATTTTTTTAAACTTTAGTTTCGCGAATAATTTGTTAAAACAGTTATACATTTCTTTTAAAATAAACATTAATTTCCATACAATGATTTTTATGAAATACAAATTTGTTTTTTTTTATCTTTTTTAGGAAAATTGATTATTTTCAATCATCATTAAAATTATTGTGAATTAAAATTAATTACTGGACATTTATGTATAAATATTTTTCCATAAATTGATTAATCTCTCTCATGAGAAAGGATAATACTATAATAAAATTAGAAAGCCCTATAGAATCTCTCTTGTGTCCAGAAATTTAATTAAAATCACAACTTATAAAATTATCAATCGATTATGGCAAATTGAATAGCAACAAGATGATTGATTATAAGCTCTCTTATCGTGAAGAAAATAAAGGCAAAAAGCTTTAGTCCATAAAATTATTATTTTAAGATTCTCAGTCAGCAATTTTTTTTCTTTTTTTTTTGTCAGTTGAACAGCAATAAATTGTTAGTAATCACAATTTTTCATACCTAATTCTTTTTTTTTTCAAAAACATATTGCACAAAATACTATTCTCAAGAAAATTAAAATATTTTACTCAAGATATTTATAATCTTGAGAATGGACAAGATTTTAAAAGTATAGTAAATTATCACATTATTAGATAATGATTTAAAGAATGAAGAATTTTGCTTAATTTATCTAGATTAAATTTTAATTGTATTATATTTTAAGCTTTAGCACATCACCATAATCGATTGATAATAATATTATACACTCTAAATAATATAGAGATTTTATTCTATAAAGCCATAATTTATTTTGTGTGTGTGTGTGTGATTTTTATCATTTGGGAAAATATGAATAAAATTATGCAAAACATTATTAGTAAATAATAATGCTTTCAATGGAATACATATACAAATTACTGATTTTAGTAAAAATTTTCATAATTGTATTTTTCTACTTTTTTTTTCATATTTATGCCTCTGTTTCACCTCCTTTAAGTCTCAAACGTGCGAAATCTTCAAATATTATATCATCATCATGAGTGTCGTCTCTGAAATTTTACACAAAATTTTATGTATTATGTACACATTAATTAACTATTTGTTCATAGCTACCCGTCAAGTTGAATTAAATTCGGCACATCTTCCTTAACTATCGATGACTTATTGTTACTCAAAGAGCTCTGTTTCTCTTCAGAAGTACTATTGACCTCATGATTATTCGTTGAAATTGAATCATTGAGAATGATATCCTCAATGTCATCTGGTTTTGGATTCATTAAAATAAAAGGCAATTCAGCCACTAAATCACTGTTGGTAAAGTACGTATGTATGAATGGATGGATATAAATTAGTTATCATATCTTTTAAGTAATTAATTTTATTAGCATACCCTCCTAAAGGCGTTATACACAATTTGACTTTTACTTTATACTGTACGATTATTCCTAAGTTTTCGCGTTGAGTTGGATCTGTGATTCTGTTAATAATAAAAAAATACAATACATTAGAGATTTGGTTAAATGACGAGATTATGTTTTTAATAAAGACTGATGCTTTGGGATTACGTACAAAGTGCTTGATGCTAAATTGGTATCTTCGTGCTTCAATTGACCATCCAGAGCTAAACCCCACTTATCCTTGTTATTTGCCAATAAAGGCGTCAAGGCAAACACTTTAGAAAGTGTAAAGCCCGGTTGAACTTGACATCCATCCCTAGATTTATTTTTTTTTTATTAATTAATAATAAATTTACGCAAATTAAAAACTTATTTACTTACTCTGATTCGACTTCTGCTACCGTACATTTATATCTGCGAAAAAAATAAGGAAAACATTTAAATCTGTTCTGAACATTTTTTAAAGTAATAACAAAAAAAAAAAAAATGTAAATATTTAGCTTTATACTCACTGTGCAGTGGAAAACAAACATATATCGGCAAATTGTCTTACTGAGACTTTTATCTTTTTTACCGTCTTGCTGGAATTGTTAGCAATGTGTACATTCACTGATATACTTTCTCCATGATGATAAAGCTAAAAAAAAATATTCAAAACATAATTATTTGTAGCATAAATTTTGATAATGCAAGCAGCGGAAGTGCGAGCAGATAAATACTTGACCCTTATCATGTCAAGTCAATTTAAATTCTACATATTTTTAAAAGTTAAGAGAGATACATTCTATTGCTTACATGGATGCCTCTTAAAATAATAAAAAATGTCAATTTTAAGCAAGATACATAGATGTGTTCATACAAAGCAAGATATATAGATGGGCCAATGTAAAAAAGTTGCCGTTTTTAACGAATAAAAATTTGAAAATTTCAAATTTTTTGTAAACACTAACACGATGAAAGAAATTTGGAAAATTTTGTTCCTCAAATTTTTGGACTTTTCATTTAGTTTTCGTGGGTAAAAAGCATTACAAACGATAGTTTAGATGATAATGTTGCTTATATAGTCACAAAAATGAGATCCAGTAAACAAATTTGAGCTAAAAATCAAAATTTAATTTAGAAATTTTTTTCATAAATTTTTTTTCATTTGTTTGTTTACAAACAGAAAAAAAGCGTATGGTCGCGTATGGTCGAGCATACTTTGTATTGGCCCATCTATATATCTTGATACAAAGTATACTCGACCATACTTGACCATACGCTTTTTTTCTGTTTGTAAACAAACAAATGAATAAATTTTGATTTTTGACTTAAATTTGTTCACTGGATCTTATTTTTGTGTTTACAATAGCAACATTATATTGTAAATTATCATTTCTAATGCCTTTTGACCATGAAAACAAAATTAAAAGTCCAAAAATTTGAGGAACAAAATTTTACAAATTTCTTTCGTTGTGTTAGTGTTTACAAAAAATTTGAGAATTTTAAATTTTTATCCGTTAAAAACGGTAACTTTTTTACATTGGCCCAACTATATATCTTGAAACAAAATTTCAATCAATAATTCAACCTGTTGCTCATGACTAACAAAAAAAGCATAGGTACACAAAAATAAGAATTGAAATGCAAAAAAATAAAAAACAAAAAAGAAATTTATGTAACACAAGCTTTTCCCTAGAGATGATGTGGTAATAGAAAATTATGAGTTTTCTTGATGCTATAAAGTATAGAACGTTTGTTTTTTTGATTTCTGCTATATATTTCATGCCTTCATCATAAAGTATATTTTCATATATGAAGAAAAAAAAATTAAGTTATGGAAATGTAATAATACTAAAAGCGTTTTTTTTTCTTGTGGATATAGAGAGCTGGATGTGTTCATGTGCGTTAGAATAATGTAATCATTACCTCTTTATCTAAACTCGCTTCCAAATGAATTTTATTTGGTTTCAACATAAATTCTTTGCTGACTTCAATTGAGGGCTGTTCACCAATTTTGGATGGAGCATACATGATTTTCCTGATTGCTAATCGAACTGAATTGCGTTTATGTGGCTTGTCTTCTGAACAATCTCCGACAAATGCTTTCAGCTCATAATCAACTCCGCAAGGTTTACCCGTGTCTCCTAGAAGATTAAAGACATTGAAAGACATGACAAGAAAAGCAAATGATTAGTGACATGAAGAATTTTTGTTATATATTTCCAACTCTTACCCGGAGCTTTTCATATTTATAGAATTGCAATATTATTTTAGAGGAAAAGAAGACTTTGTTATTAATTTCATGTAGAAGTTAATTAATGGCTATTTACCTGGCTGTAAAGAAACTGAAGCTGGACAATGTGGTGGCAATTCGAAATAAAATGGATATGCATTCGGACCTAATTTCTTGACTAAACGTTCTTGTAGACGGGTTAATCCTCTTGTTTCATTGATATCTTTTAAACATGGGTATATCTATCGAAATTGTCATGATTAATAATCGATTTTCTATAAATTCAAATTACTTTATTTTTTTTTTATTACTTGTTCTGATGCTAAATACAAGTCCTTGCGAAATGTTAGTCCTAATACATCCAAATCTTCTCGACCATACCGAAATGCGGCTAAAACATGTCCAAAAACTTTCCTCTCTTTCATATAATCGGGATCAATCAATACGACACCGTCAATTGGATCAACATGTGTAATATGATCGACAAAATCCCTTTTTCCCAAATAAACTGTAATTTTTCCATTTGCTGATGATTTTTTGAATACTCTGAATTAGCAGAAAGAAGACATATACATGAAATGAAAGAATAATAATAACAATATAAAATAAAAAATAAAAAAGAATTGAATTGAAATGAATCGAGTGAGCTCACACACATGATTCGCGATTATTCATGTACTGTAACATTTTAGCTTTTTTTTATGTTTAAAACAAATCAGTTGAGCACTTAAAAAAATAATGATCCAATTTATGAAA
The DNA here is from genome assembly GCA_026123125.1 of Chironomus striatipennis. Classification (NCBI taxonomy): domain Eukaryota; kingdom Metazoa; phylum Arthropoda; class Insecta; order Diptera; family Chironomidae; genus Chironomus; species Chironomus striatipennis. The sequence continues at coordinate 25,532,464 of CM047394.1, read as the reverse complement.
TCATAACTCACCGTGTAGCTTGTCTTTTTGAACTCCCATCATCAATTTCTGGGGATGGATTTGGTGATTTCGATGATGACTGCTGCTGCATACTACTCCCAGAATTTGCTTCCAGTTTACTCATTTTTTATAATCCTCTTTTTTTAAAGTTTAATTTTAGTAAATCCACAAGAAATGAATCATCGAAAATAATAATTTTTTTTATTATAAAATTGTGGTCGCAAAAACATGCAAACTCACAACATTTTGTCTGTAAATACGCAATATATGATACACATTAGACTCTTATTCATTCTTAAATATTTGTTGATAACTCATATAATGAAAGACTCAAAAATACACACAATATGTAGTATTTCATAGAATCGAACGAGAGTTATATTAATAGAAAGCAATTTAGTGCTTAAATATTTGCATGTGCGTTTAATTCACTACTGGATCTTTCCTTTCGTACTTAACGTTCTTAAAACTTTTTTGGAAATGTATTTTTCACTTTTCTTAATCAAATAATTTATTCATCAGTTTAGAATTTACTTGATATGTGTCACAAAAACAACCCAAAAATTTTGATATCTGTCTGAATTATTCATTCCTTGTTATTTATATATTTTTTTTAAAGGATACATCAATTTATGGATGAATAGAAGGAATAATAATAATTAGAATTTCTAATAAAAAATTATTTTTTGATTAATCTATACTAATACAGCATAAAAATAAATAACAACTAAAATTTATCACTTCCAACAGTCTACTGATTCTACTTTATACTACTCTAGTCGGCAATCAAACTTCTAGTCACAAAAACACAATTTTTTCTTCATTTTGATTTCTAGTAATTTGATTCTTTCTGTTGATGTATGTGCTTTTTCACTTCAGTAGTTTAATTGATGTGATTATCTACTTATGGAATCTAAACGCACTACTTAATACTTAAGACTTTTCTAATAATACTACCAAAAATAGAGCTTTTCACATACATTTTTAATCAAAAATTATTTTCATGAAAAATTCTTAATTTACTTTTTCACACGCCTTGTTTTTTTTTGTGCTATTTATAAGGGGAACGAATCTTTGAGGGAGGAAATGACTAATTCAAATGTAGGCGGGAATATCCTTAAACTTTATTTTCTCCATGTCAAATTACCAAAGATACAGTCAAAACTAAAATGATTTTTATTGCTACATAGTCTATTCGATTATTAATTGTATCAATGATAATAAAATATTATATGTATTAAGCATAAAGTGACTTTTAATAAAATAACAATTTATTCCAATTTATTATTATTTTGGTATGTTTTAAATTGGCAGAAAATTGGAGGAGGAAAAACATTTATTTTAGCAAGAATACAATAGGCAAACAGGATATGAAAAATTTATAAATTTAATATCTTTATTTTTGTGATTTTTTGGATAGTGTCAAATGCATAAATGATATAACGTTGTTAATGATTTATTGTGCTTGCTTCTTTTTCTCTTCTAGTTCCTTCTTTAAGGCTAGCAATATATTAATTTCGGGTTGCAAAACACTCTTTTCAATTTTATTCTTCTTAAGACCTCGAATCTTGTTTCCTTGTTCCTCAATTGCTTTTTCCAATTCTTCAACAGTTTTTGTCTCTGCTGGCTTCTTACTATCTTTGTTGTTATCAGTTTGTTCGCCTGCATATTTTTTCTTGAATTTATCAATTTCACTTTGTTCAATCTTTGTGAAAATCGGTGCTGGTTTTCCAATAATATGTCCATCTTTCAACAAAAGACTCATTTGTGGCTTGCTAAATATATTCATATGATAAGTTATAAAAATTTCAGATATTATTAATATTATTATATGCTTACCTAGGACTGAATGAAATTTTTTCAACATCAATGTTTAATTGAGATTGAATTTTCCTAGATGTTGAAGGCATAAATGGAAACAGAAGTTTCGAAAGCAAACATGCAATATTACAAGCCAAACTAATGACACTTCCAGCTCTAGCCTTTTGTTCATCAGTTCCTTTGAGTGAAACCCATGGCTATAAAAAAAAATAATAGAGATTTTAGAAATAAAATTATTAATAATAATAAATTATTGTAAAACTTGCCTGTTCAGTTTGTAGGTACAAGTTGCCATGACGAGATATTCCTAAAAGATGTCGAATAGCATCACGATATCGAACTTTCTCCATAGACAAGATGTAACCTTTATATTCTCTATTAATGAGTGCCAATAAATTAACATCATCATTGTTGAGAGTAATTTTGGAGATTGTTGATTTAAAGTTCTTTTCACAAAACATGAGTGCACGATTAATAAAATTGCCAAGATTATTCAATAGCTCAGAATTATTTCTTGCAGCTAAATCATCCCAACTGAAGCATGAATCTTGACCGCCTTCTGGTCGAATCGAGGCCAAATAGAATCTCCAAATATCACTTTCGATTCCAGTATCTTGTGCGTTATTTCCAAACACACCGACTCCACGACTTTTACTGAATTTTCCTGTTTCGTAGTTCAAATATTCTGTCGAGATTATACGAGAAACAAGTGTATAGCCTTTATTGACACCAATTAAAGTTGATGGAAACATGACAGAATGGAAAGGAACATTGTCTTTTGCCATGAATTGGAATAATTCCACCTTCTTGGATTCGTCTTTTTGTTGCCACCATTCTCTCCATTCTTTCGTGTATTTACTAGTAATTGAGATGTATCCAATTGGAGCATCAAACCATACATAAAATACTTTACTTTCGAAGCCCTTAAGAGGTACCGCTAAATAAAAAAAAAATATAGTATAAGAATAATTTATTTAAGTTAATTTTCAAATTTACTTACGAATTCCCCATTTTAAATCACGTGTGATGCATCGAGTTTTCAAACCCTCCTTTAGCCATGATTTAGTGATTGTTTTAGCATTATTTGTCCATTGATTTTCAACCGTTTCAATCCATTCTCTTAATCGAGGCTCAATTTTTGGAAGATTTAAGAATAACTGATCAGACTGACGGACAACTGGTGCAGAGTTACAAACTTTACATCGAGGTCTAATTAGCTCAATTGCATTTATCAATTTTCCACATTTATCGCATTGATCACCTCGAGCATCTTCATATCCACAGCCAAGATGTGGACATGTTCCTTCTACAAATCTATCTGCAAGAAATCTGTCACATTTTTGACAAAGAAGCTGCTCTACAGCCTGAGTCTCAATTAACTCTTGATTATAGAGATCGAGGAAGAGATTTTGGACAATTTCAGTTTGCTCCTTGGTTGTTGTTCTGCCAAAATAATCAAATCCTATTCCAAACCATCGATAAATTGAATTATGAATTTCAAAATATTTATCGCAAATTTGTTTGCATGTAAGATTCTCAGAAAGTGCTTTAGTTTCCGTTGCCGTTCCATATTCATCAGTTCCACAAACGAATAATGTATTATAGTTACTCATTCGAGAATAACGTGCAAAGATATCAGCCGATAAAACACATCCTATAATGTTACCTAAATGAGGTACATTGTTGACATAAGGAAGTGCTGATGTTATGAGAATATTTCGTTCATCTGCTTTTGGTAAAATCGTTCGTGACTCTTCTCTTGGCTTAACACTTTCATAGACAAATGATTCCTTTGCAAGTTCCAATTCAGCAGGAAGAATAGTTTCAGAAATTAATGATGGTGTTTCAGCTAAAACTTTTGTTTCCAAATCAGCAATATGAGGTATTAATTCTACATGATGTAATCCACCAAAACGATTGCATTGAAGTAATGATGAAAAGTTAAGATTTTTAATTGGACCAACGATATCAATCGATTCTCTTACTTCAGGAAGTTTTTCAATGACTTTATACCATCGTAAAACATTCTCAATATTTTGAGATCCATCAAGAGTAGCGTTTGGTGTAAGTAGGCACCATATAGCTATGTCTGCTGAAGATATTTTTTCACCAGTAATGAAACTTGAAGATTTAAGTGTATCGTCAAGTAGTTTAACTAAAGAATTGAGTGCAACGTTAGCATTTTGGTCAACTCGATGCCCTACCGACATTTTTTGAGCAAGTGCTGGAGCCAATCTTGTTGTTGACCATTCCAACCATTGACTTCTCGTATTATTATCTTCTTCAATTCCATCCATTAAATATTTAACTGCTGCATCAGTCATGAAGAATTGCGTTCCATCATCAAGTTGTAGGCATGGTAAATGCCTTGGTTCATTGATTCCAGGATCTACAAATAATGTTTATAAATAGAATTTTATCAGTGACTATTTTTTTCACAGGTAATTAGTTTTGTTGGCAATAATGATATAAATCATTATAACCTTTTATCTCATGTCTCCTTTTTACAATTCAAAATCATATTTTTATGAATGAAAATTCATCATATATTTAATAGTATCAAATAAAAGTTGTGATAAAAAGAGAATTTGTAGCTATTTTTAATATTTACCATTTAAGTTGACAATTTTTAGCTCCACATTTTTCTTAGCAAGTTTTGCTACAATTAAAAGTTTTAACGAGAGAGGATTTGAGGCGTTTGTATAAATAATCATGTTGAGTAATCACTTTATTAACTTTTCTCTACTATTCCTTTATTCTGATTGCTTTAAACTGATTTTTTTTGCATAAATATTTATGTTCCAAAGCAATTTCGCAATTTTTATGTTGGAAAAAAAATGTCCGTGTAAAAAAGACTCAATTTTTAAATTTCTCAAATCAGTTAAAAATACAATAGATGCTGAAATAGAAATATATATTTTTCTCTAAATTCGCACAGCTGGTGCAATAAAGTAAGTTTAAAATGAATGTTTGTTACTTTTAAATCTACAAATTTATTTAATCATCAATGAGAGAATTATAAAAAGATAGGTAATAGTATTTACATTTATAGTTTAAGAAGTTTTATATAAACGTTTTTTTATTATTTTATTTTAATTTTAATTAATTAATGAGTTTCTACATTATTATCAATAAAGAATCTGTCTTAAATTAATTTTATTTTACATTTTAAAAAAACTTGATGCTTCTGTGAGCATATCAACATTTATTATTGAAAATTTCAGAGCTAGAAATTTTAAATCTTCTTACGGTATAGTCATACTCTTAATTTTTATTAAATATCTATTATTTTCCTCTTTTAATCTTCTTCATTAGCGTTTTTTTTTACTATACTCAATATTATACATGATAAAATGATTTTGATGTGAGAAATCACACGATTTGAGTTGTGTTGTTTTGAAATTAGATAATTTTTTTTTGTACTTGAAATCATTGTTCAATTATGATGAATGATAGTTAAATATATATGTATAGTAATGCATGATTTGAAAGCAATGATACTTATTTCGTTATTAAGTTCTCATTAATATTCGACGAATGTTCAACTTTATAGCGGTTATAAGTGCAATAAGGTGTCTCTAGTATATTGTTATCCTTTTTCACAATCGTTTTACATGGCAGGAAGTTAGTTTGATTTCTTCCTAAAAGCCAGTCAGTTATTGTAAGTCTCTGAAGTTCACTACTGTTCTTTGATAGCCATTTTTGTAAATATCCATTGAACTTCTGGTCCATTGACTTTGTAACATTTGGATGAGTCTACATGAAAATAAAACGTTAAAAAATAAATATTAGACTTGCGTATAATTAATTTTCTAGTGCTGAACATACCTGTTTCGATCTCTTAAGAGAATTATATCTATAGAGAATGTACCCTTTATTTGTTGTATTGCAAAAGACTGTCTTGTATGTTTGATAATTAAACTTTACTTGCTCTTGATCGTCAATGAAAAATTCTTTAAATGCATTAGATTGTCCAATTCTTTCGGCAGCTCTATTATTGCTGTTACCAAACGTTTCTTGGGCTTTTGATACAATTAATGGAGGAGGAACTGACGATGACGATGTTGTCAAAATACTCGACGATGATGTAGCAAGGGATGAAGTTACAGTTGTGGTTGATTCACTTGCCGTAGAAGTTATTTGAACGACAGAGGAACTTGATGATGTAATTGTTGAAGAATAAGCAATGCTTTTAGTGTCACCATTTTCATTTTCACTCATTGTCGACGATATCTTCTTATTGAATTGTCTTACGTTGCGTTTCAAAAATAGAGGCTTTCTAAACGACGATTCCTGAAAAATTATTAAATTTATAAAAAATAAGTAACCAATAAAACATTTTAATTTAAATAATTATGGAAAAAAATAAAATAAAAAAAAATAGGTAATGATAAAAATAATAATACGAAAATAAACAGATAGACAAAAATTATATTATAAAAAAAAAACTTGAAAAGAATATATTCTTTAAGAAATTTCATATTTGACTCTTATACTAAAATTGAATTTAGTTGAAAGACACTGTACCAGATCATAAAACTAAAGACTTATTACTTTCGTCTAACTTTGTCTTTTTTTTAAATATATTTATTATATAAATATTTAATATCTTTTATGAATTAATAAATAATTAAAGATACAAAAATTAAGGCACAAACCACAGATATAAAACGAAAATAAAGTAAAATTAATATAAAATGAAAAAGGTGCAAAAGTACAGAAATATTTACAAAAACTACATTTACCATCATTGGCTAAAATTATTTGCCTTTCCTTTTTCGTTCTGAATTCCTTTCTTTCCTGTATTAATTGAGGATCAATCAATTTTTTTTTAATTAAATTCAATTAAAGGTAACAGCAGTCAAAGCATATAAAAATTTATATTAATTTCAAAGCAGATTTAGCAAATGATTCAACAAAAGTTTATTGCTTCATCAAAAAAATATTTTTTTTTCTTACATTTGTTTTTTTTTTTAATTTTTTTTTTTTAGCATAATTACATTTGAATCTTAGATTCTAAGCATTCTTTGTACAAAACTTTTCATTCTATAATTTTATCTTTTTTTGATTTCTTTTCAACTATTTTTTTTAATTTATATTTTTTTTTACAATAATACTGCTCCTGTACCCCTGTCCTAGTTATATTATTTTTCTTTAAAATTGGAATTTTTTAAAAGTAGAAATGTAAACTTTTTAGGAAGTACAAATTTTCTATTGAAAATTCAGATTTATCCGTTTATACAAAAGATTGAAGAAAATAATAATAATAAAAAAAATATTTCCTAAAGTTACTTTTTACAGAGCACGAATCCGCGTGCAAATTAAATCTTAGCGCATTATAACCAAATTGATGCGCTTACGTAATTCAAGAATGTGTAATATGTGAGTATATCAAGCGGAGTGGAGCAAATAATATGAAATTTTCTGGTAATTACTAACACAACGAAAATTTCAATTTTTTTTGTTATTGTTGTTGTTGTTTTAAAGAATTTCTAGTAATAAGTTAAACTTCAAATGAAATTATTTATTGAATTTTGTCTCTAATTTATTCACTGAAGCTCACTAAAAATAGCATTGCTTAAATTTTTGAAAGTGATCAAATGATTTTTACTTTAAAAAAAAAGAGAATCAATCCCCCTTAAATAAATTCATTAATAAATTAAGAAATTTTTATTATTGTTAAATTTTTTTCATTTTTCATACATTCGTTGTAATTATGTTCTTGATTGAAAAATGCGAATGTCACTTCCGAAACAAATTGTTTAGTAAGCTTTAACAAAATTAATTGGCGCTAAAACTACTTTATGTGCAAAATATGTATTAATGATATTAAAAATAATCTTGAAAGTTTGTGGTTTGCTTTAAATTTATGATCTTGGTACGTTATCAATCAAATATTCCTTTAATAGGATCAATTATGTAAATTGAGCATCAATTTAGAGATATTTGACAAGAGACAATTTGAGTAAATTTGTACACGTTTGGTTTGTGGAAAACCTCGATAAAAAAGTAATATCAAATTGAATTTCTAAAGTCTTAAATAAATACTCAAATTTAATTTGCTCGTGTTTTTTTCATATGAGAACTTAAAGGAAAATATTGCTCAATGTGTTTACTTTGACTTTTAATGCTTACTGTGTTTTTCGATTCTTAAAACTGTTTATTATACGTAACTATTTACACACACGATTTTTTTTTTTTTTTTTTTGGAAAAATGCTTTTCAACATTAATTGTGTACTTTTTTATTTTTCACTCACCGAATCGTGATCATTTTTTTCAGTTTTGACTTCTAAAGAAATTCCAAATGAAGTGCCATTTATTGAATTATTTCGACTACTCGATCGAGCATTATCACCTCCCAACGATGGATTTGTATATCGTTCGATATATTTACTCGTACTTTGTCCTTGCTCGAAATTATTTCCAGATGTATCTTCCGAATCATTTTCGAGCATTTCAATCGTCACTCGACAGTCAATCTTGTACTGTTAAAGAATAATTAAATTAAATTTTTAAGAATCAGATTTTTTTATCAATGTACTTACGATGAATACTTTGAAGTAGGCGTCCTCTTGTAAACTAGACTCAACTCTTCGTTGATAAGCCAGTTCTGCTGATGCTCTTTTATAAGCTGTAGAACAAAGTCCTCCAGTTGCATTATTCTTACTCTCCACTTGATATATTTCAAAACATTCTAGAGCGTTGCGTTCTGTTACACAAAACTGAAGCTGTCTCACAGCATTCGACACAACCTAAATTAAGCAAGCATCCCACAAAATTAGTATAAAGAAATTAAAATCATAATAAATAAATAAATAACTTACTCTATCCAAAGTAAAAGCGATGTATGCATGAATTCCGTACATGTCTCTCAATTTATCCTCATAAGTAGATGCATCCATATTTCCATCTAAGAGACTTTTAAGCATGTCCAAAAATGCTGGATAATAATCGGGAATTTCAAATTCATTTTGGGGTTTTAATCTTAGCGCAATTGCGACACTTTCTCGTCGATTAGTTTTATGCTTTTCTTCCTCAGAAGCCATAATTTGAGTCCTTTCATACATTGTTCTCAGTCTATCGCACAAAATAGCGTGTAATCGTAAGAAATAATACCAATTGCTGTTTGCAAAGAACAGTGTATATGCTTCGTCCTATATATGTGTATAATTAAAATGCACAAAACAATTGATTAATTATTAACTTTAACAAACAAGTGATCTTTTATGTTCGAAATTATATTCAAGAATGAATGGATGAATGAATGAGTAGTTCTTAATATGCATTCCAATTTTTTGCTAAGCAAGCGAATGCATAATTAGCAAATTACAAAAGTTCCTCAAAATTTACAAACTCATTCATATTTTTTATAAACGTAAATGCACAAGCAGCACATGTGGTGCCTCAAATGAGGTTCTTAAACTAGTTAAAGTCCAAACTATATAATGCGTGCAGCTTTTCGTGGATTTATTTATTTATATATATATATTTTTTATTAAATTTTAAAAATAATTGTACTAACCGGATGTTTTGAATTGGCATGTAACGGCAACAATTCACTTCCATAAGCAGATTGGACGTTTGATGACAATGATTGCGGTGCATCTGGATCAGTTTTAATTTCAACTTTAATTTCATCACCAGCGTCTAGTACTCGATCACAATAATTTGAATTTGGAGAATCTTTGTTGTTTTGTTCTGCAGATACATCTGTACAATTTGTTTTGCTTCCACTTCCGTTACTTTTGTCAGTATGGACGAAATTGTTTGTATTCTTAGATTTGCCATCGTTACCTTCTTTGCTATTATCTTCAACTGAAAATGGGAATACTTTATTGCATATTTTTTTTTCATTTTTATTATTCAGATATATAAAGTGTATATAGAGCGAGCAGAAAACACACATGTAGCGTCATTCATATTTTGTTGTGTTCCAATGAATTCAAAGCCAATGATTTTTCAAGGAGATGGAATATGTATCAGGAAGAAACAATAATAAAACAGTATTTGTTAGAAAAAATGTCCACAAAATTATTAATTAATTAATTAACTAATCAACTTTTTGCTAATATGTATGCCTCTTTATCTCCATTGACATAATACTGAGAGAGAAATAATTGAAATTTTAGCTCTAACTAATGTTTTTAATGGGAATCAACAAGCTTTTTTTTGACTAGAATGAATACTGATTGGACTTTTGTTGTCAAATTTGACAACGAATATTATACTATTAATAATTATTAATTTAGTGATAATGTTGACATTTTTTTTTTTTTATTGAAAAACAAAAATGTTTAGCATTTGAACTGATGAATATGGATTAGTCATTTACGCCATACATATTTGCAATTGTTTTAGTCAATAAAAGCAAGAGATTAAAAAAAAAACAATATAATATAATAAAATAAAAAACAAGATGATGAAATCTTTATTTACTTACCGTCTTCTTTTTCATCATCACTCAAGGGTTGTCGTGGAGCGAAAAACAATTCAGGAACAAATTGCCGCAAAATATGCTTTATTCTAGCTTTCTCGAGTTTCTGTATCCCAGTTTGTCTTTTAACGTGATGTATGAGCAAATTTGCAGCATCATCAAGAATCGACTTGTCTTTATAGTGTAATATTAAGTGAGGGCCAGGAAGAGCTTCTCCATTATTTCCATCGTTTCGCTGTAATTAAAATTTGGAAATGTTGTAATAAAAAAAAAATATTTAGATAAAATAAAATAGTTAAACATACCTCTTCGTAGGCAGTCTCAATTTGATTCATTAGACTTTTAGACCTCAAAGCCTTTGTATCGGCATGTTTGAAATTAATGCCTTGATGATCCAGTGATTTTAAGTAATATTTTTCATTTTGCTCTCTCCATTGCTGATTAAATCCTTTTTGAGCCTCTCGCCACTCTTCTTCTTTAGCTTTTAATCGTCTAAGCACAACAGGCACAGCAACATTTGGATTCTTTTTCAATCCCTCAATTATATCAGGTGCTTTATCTCCATAAATCCTGCGTAGAGCACGTTGATGAATTGTTTGAGAAGTTCCTCCCAAAGAGTCGTCAAGTTTAAATCGACTAAGTTCATCAGCCGACATTTTGGACATTTTCTTTTGGACGCCTTCAAGGACACGTATTGTTGCACTATTTGTTTCAATAACAACATCCAATTCGAATCGTTCATCTTCACAGCGATAAATGAACTCTTCGTATTGAGTTTTTCGTGATGTATTAAATGTAGAATCTTCTGACCATGATGGAAATGATACCCATGTATCGTTTAAAACTTCACGACATAAAGGTGTTCTTCCACTGCATTTCTTTGCTTCACTCGTTTTTGGTAGTGCACAATAACTCGTTCCTAAACGCTTACATTGCGTCACATCAATTTCAGCAGCTGTATCAGTTTGTGTACGATGCTCTTGTCTTTGTGCAACTGATAAAGGAATTGGCTCTGGTGCTGCCGAAAATTTCAAAAATTCTTGGAATCGCTTTAAAAGTTCAGGTTCCTTACTTAAAAATGGTGCAATTAAAGTCATCAATTCAGACTTGCTAACAATTTCTTGATTAAAGAGTGTTAAACAGCGTAAGAAATTATCATAAACGTCTGATGATTTGAGAGCTTCCCTTACTTTATCGAAAAATGCATAATCTTGTAATGTTCCAGAACGAGAAGCATCAGCATATGAAACGTCTCTAAATACAGGCTTATGACGTTTAATTGGTGGTTCTCCACGATCATGAGAACGATTCAAGTGATTAATTTGTATCCCGGCCGATCCAGGTGATCTCTTTAAGCCAGATACTGAGCTATTGATGCTTCCATACTTTTGATTGCTTGTTTGATTCAAATGATTCCGATTTGCATCCTTTTCACGCGCCAAATTGCCAAACGATCCAAGATGAAAATCTTTATCATTATTATTTCCTTGAAACATTTCCATAGAATTTATGATGTTATTACGCGATATATTATTTCCGATTTGCTTAATATTTGAATGTTGAGCACCTAATGTGGAACTATTTATTTTATCACTTGATTCACTGAATGATGATGGTGTCTTATTGATTAATACATTCGGTGTTGAAGTTGGTGATGCGTCCGGTAAAAATTGCCCAAATTCCCTCAAAAGATCTTCTTGATTATCAAACAAATGAGCAACTTGCTTAAATACTTCCGTTTCTGTTAATGGCGATCCTCCTTTTCCTGAATTATCTTTTCGTCGTTGTTCGTTCTGATACTTGTGTAGTATTCTCAAAAAATGCTTATACTTCTCAGGTTGTTCTTGGAAGCGACACTATAATAAAATAAAAGTTGAAAAGTAAAAAAAAAAAAGAAATTAGTCATTGTATAGAGATAAACAAACAAACAAAAGAAAGAAAAAAAAGTGATAGGTTAGAGCTAATAACTTACCTTAATTTTATTAACGTAGACGATCGCTTGATTAAATTGAACAGGTTGATTATCGTTTTGAAAAATTGGCTGAATCCTGTGTAATCCGGAAGATTCGTTGCAAGCTGGTGTAGTGGCAGGCTGTGGCTGCGAATTATTATTATTAGTAGTATTGTTTGATTGCTGAGGAGTTGTCGGCGTCGTCGAGGTGGTCGATTGTTGTGAATTTGATGATTGAATATTGGTGGAACTTGTCGCAGTTAATTGCCTTTCAGCAGTGCGTTCAGCGCGCGAAAAATTTTGAGACATTGTATTGGCAATTGTCGACAAATGATTTTGTTGTACTGCTGATGATCTTTGTTGTTCTTGTTGAGATTGTTGCTGCTGTGAAGACGGTTGAATATGTATGCTTTGAGAATGGCTCGTTATTAAATTTACTGGTGGTTGTTGAATTATATGTCCTGTACTCTGAATAAATTTCGTCGGGGGAGAATGCTGCGTTTGTATGGTCGTATTTCCAGATGATGACGGCGAAGGAACTGACACTGAAACTTGATAAGCAAATCCCTGATCGTTTGCCTGTACTTCTATCTTGTAACCAGGTGGCAAAAATGTATTAAATCCAACAATAAGTTCTGGATGTCCTTTAAATAAATTCGATACACGCTGAATGACACCGGGAGTGTCAATACTTTGAGATTTAAACTCTTTCATGATATCGAGAAAATCATTATAAACCTGAGGCTGATTCCCAAATTTATACTTTACCTTTAATTAGAGAAAAAATAAATAAATAAATTTAAACCTAAAATATTTCTGGATCTTTTTACTAATACTACTTAAAAGACTTTTTTTTAAAAATAAATAATAAATAATTATAAAACTGTAACTTACTTGATCTAAATAACTCAGAGCATCCTCGACCTTTAATCGTGGAAAATTTTGACCAGTGACATTTTGAGCGGGAATAGCTGATGTTGGACTAGTAAGAGTCGGTGTTATATTTCCGGATGTTGTTGGTTTCGATCGAACTGTATTTGTAATATTGACGCTTCCAGCGCTTACAGTATGGACAGTTGGATTCTGTTGTGATGGTTGTTGTTGTGATATATTATTTTTCTGAATGTTTGAAGAGTTAATAGCCGACGTATAAGTATATTGTATACTTTGAGTCGGTTCCCTAATGTTTAAAATTTGATATTGACTTTGTGCTGTTGTATTTGGGCTTATTTGAACTCCATGCTGTGGAGGTGTCAATATTCGAGCACCGCTGGAAACTCCACTTCTAGCGGCCGCGGTTCCGTGAAAATTTTGCATTTCATCCACTCTTTTCTTCATTGTTATTATTTTTTTCTTTAATTATTATTATGCTTTTAATGTTGACGTAATTTTGGTAGCTTAATATCATGAAATATTATCAAATATTCTTGATATTAGCTTGCTCTACCAAACGAAAATTTCTTTTTATTTGATGCAGTTTATTGCAGCTGAAAGAAACAATTTTATTATTAGTATTAAGTTTAACTTCAAATAGATCTTATTTTTATTTTATAAAAAAGAATAATTGAGGCGCTTCCCTACTGACTCTTTGATATATAGAATCTATGGTATGTCTTATGAAAAATAAAAAAAAAAAAGAATTTGAATGCGTTTGGAATATGTATGTACGTACGTGAAAAGAAGAAAGACACAAAAAATGAACAAAACTGGTTTCAACTTAAACTTTTAAGAATAAATTTTAAAAGAAATGATGCATATATATGATGAGATGTGACTATGTTCAATTAGCAATAAATATGGTTGAATTTTCATTGAAAAATTGATTATGTTTTAAGATTTTTTTTTTTGTAAGGCGGCAAGCAAGCACTTGCACATATTTGAAGTAAAAAAATAAAATGTTCAATTCTTTAGCTTTTTTTAAATGAATAAAAAAAAGTAAAAATATATGTATATCAATACACTAATATAAATTGAAGAAGTATATTCATAAATATGCACTTTTGTGTTAGTAGAATTTGTAGCATACACTCATCATTTTCCGAAGTAAAAAGCAAAAAAAAAATCCCTGTGTGAACTTGCGCTATTTGAGAGAGTTGCACCAAGAAGAAAAAAACACAATTATATGTTCTATATATACTATTTTTATCATCTTTAAGGTGACCATAAACTCACTTAAATATTATTTTCAAAGCATTTTCATTTCATGTTTCATAATTATTAAAAAGTGATAATTTTCAAGTGAAAAAATATTTTTTTTTAAAAAAAAAAAGAATATCAGGAAGAAAGCGATGTATGAAATTTTGTTAACGCAAGCACTTTTATCAGAAATTCTTTGTTTCGTAAGTACCATACATAAAAAAATATTATATACAAGAAATTTGTAAATACATATTTATATATGAAAAAAATAAAATAAAATATTATTCAAGGTACAGAGAAAACAAGTTTTGTGAATATGAACGGAAAAGAAATGAGAAAACTAATAAAAATTTTGCGCAATAAATTGAGTCTTTTATACTTGTATTTTTTTTCATATGCTAGTGTATTTAAACATGTATCAGTAAGTCAGCAAGCAAGCATTCGCCTCTGCTCATATATGCGGCTGCTTTTTTTAAAAATATGGAGTAGAAGCGTTTTCTCAATTTCTTGAAATCTTTAAATCACTATTTTTCTTAAACTTTATCAGCATTGCAATCGCTTTTACCTCAGTTTTTTTTGCTTATAAACTACACACGCTTCTAAACAGTTTTTAATAGAATTATAAAATGGATATTTTTTTCCTTAATTTTTTTTTTTATAATAATCACATTTTTATCATTCAATTTTTATCAAACTCTCACAATTTTTAGCAATCCTTAGACATTAACTGCTTATAAATAATAAAATGCATTCAAATATTCAATAACTAATATATTTTTTGTAAATTTTGCACTTTATTGACCAACGTTTGAAAACTGCTTCTGTCCTAGACTAGAAACATTTTTTAACTTTATTTTTATTAAGAGAAGAAAAAAAGACTCTCAAGCATTACACGTCAATTGTTATAACTGTGTGAGTATAGCGTTTGGTTTTTCACTGCTCTGCTCCCCCGAAACGTATTTGTATGTTATATTTTTAACGAATTCATTCTACGTCTATATCATATGTTACTCATACACTCAAAATAAAATACACAAAGAGATATATGCGTTTCAGGAATTATTTTTTTTTTCGTACCGTTGAGGCAAGCCCAATTTTTACATATATATGTGACTAAACAAGCAAAGAATAGTTTGTGAAAATTGTAAAATTCTATTTAAAGTTTGCACATTAATTGTAAAAAATTTAGCTAAAAAGTTCAATTAATGCTGATCCTTTAATAATTTGACAGAAATAAAGTCAGTGATTATAGATTTATGAATTAAAATTGAAACAAAAAATAATTTTAAAAAAGTGACGCCATGTTTGATTTCTCAGTTCATGCTATTACTCTACGAAAATTTGGATTGCCATAGCAGTTAAAACCAAGCGAGCAATAAGTACAGTTGAAAAGAACGAATGATCAATATTCTTTTTTCCTCTCTTTTTTTCATTCATTGTGTACGTATCAGAATTATATTTTTTTGTACTAATATGAGTAAAAATGTCTACTACTTTTTCACTTTTTTTTCACCATCTTGCTTATAATTTTCATTACTCATACATATAGTCTCGTGTCTCGAGATATGTTGCTTCAAAAATTAAACTCTATTCACTAGAGTAGTACTCATGATTGTGTGAAATTGTGAGGTTCATTAAAAGACAAAAAAAAAAAAAAAAAAAATGAAAAGAGAGAAAAATAAGAAATTCACTTGCGTTTAGGCTTGCTTATAAGTCAAATAAAAAATTTGAAAAAGTAAAAAAAAAATTTATATAAATATAAAAAAAAAATGAAGCCTTTAAAGGTCTGAATGAATGAAACTCTCAAAAATGTGTGCTGGACGAGAGCATAAAAATATTAAATTGAATATATTAGAAAATCACGTAAACTATAATTAGGGCACAAAACATCACTTTTTTTGATAATGAGCTTTGTGCTGTTAAAATAAATATGTTTCCTTTCCCACTTTTCTTCATTTAATTTTTTTTCTTCTCTTCTGTAAGAGTGTGGAAGAAATATCAACTAGGTACATTAAACGCGCCAATTTTAAACTACATATATACACTTATACATTGTAAGACTTAGTGATTTCTACTCAATCCTATTGTCTTATTTTTTCCTCTATATTTCTTCATGGAGGCTTATGTGACTGTTTTTCAATAAATTATTTATCTAATCATTAATTATCAAAAAATGAAAAGTTTTATGCTATTATTTAATATTCATCCATTATTTGAAAGATTTAGGGAAATAATATTTTTTTAGCATTTATCGCGTCTTGCATGTATTTGTATGAATGATTGAATGAACGTCTAAGATGATAATGGAGACTAAAGATGAGAAAAAAAGCGTAGATATAGGTTAGCTTTGTTAAATGTAAGGTGAAAAAGTAAGATTGCATAGTTGATTTAAGTAAAAACATATGACTGCTCGATAAAACCATTAGTAAAAAAGTCATCAGATGACATGAAATATGATGAAAATACAATAAAGCTTTACAAGAACATATCAAAAAAATCTTTTGAATTTTTCAATTATTTCAGCACAGAGTTTTGTAAAAGGAAACAAGATCAGTGATTTTCCATTATTATTCACTCATTTTCTTAATTTTCTTGTAGAAAAATATGATGGCCTAATAAGTACAAGTATAAATAAAATTTAACACTTACAATTTACAAATCCTGCTTCAATTTCAATACATTCACAATCACTTTGTGTTAATAGCACTTTCTGTCTTCTCAATAACTTATTGATACCGTTTTTATGGACTTTTCTGTTAATTAAACTACACTTTAAGTATGTATAATAAGATTCCAAAACTTCTTTCTGAATTTTCTTAAACGTACTCAATTTTTGAATGTCCAATTTTGCTAAACACCCGTATTATTATTTTTTTCTAATCAACTTCCTTGCTTCCAGTTATAGATATGGTTTTCGAATGAATTAAACAGAATAAAATTTATTAAAAGGAGAGTATGGAAACTTATATTACCTGAATGTATTTTTAAAAATAGTTTCCTTCTTCCGTTTTAAGAAATCTTTATCCAAAAAGTTTCTAATTACTGTTATATTTGTTAATTTTGTTTGAATGAGGTCTGCCATCTCCGCACGGAAGAAAAAAACATTCAGTGACCAAATTTTTTATGAGTGTGTTTAGTAATTGAGAATATAGAAAAAAATCATTATTAAGGAATCTTTTTGGAAGAGATAGAAAAAAAAATTAAAAATTAACTTAACTATATTACACAGCATAATATTTAAACATTTTTAACTATGTCATCATCATCGGAAAATTTTGGCAATCCTTTACGAAAATTTAAGCTAGTATTTTTAGGAGAACAAAGTGGTATGTAAAAATTGTAAAATGTTACTTATAGTTCTTATGTATTCGAGCTAGAATAAAAATTATCCAATACTGTATATTCTGAATGGAAAAGTCAAATTGAGAGTTTATGATAATTCATTTAGTGTTTAAAGGAACTATAAAAATGGAATTAAATGAAGTGATGACGAAAACAGTCTAGAAGCAAAATGGAGTGTGTGAAAGAAAAAATTAGTTCATTCTTTGTTGTGATATTTGCTTGCCTTGTCCTATATTAATTTTTAAGCTCTTGATGATCTTGATTTTTCCATTGATTCCAATAGTTTATTGAATTGTCATAATGTAATTTATTAATATTTTGCCTTAATTTTTCTCTCATTGCATGCGAATAATTGCATAGTGGGTAAAACAAGCTTAATTACACGGTTTATGTATGATAGCTTCGATAACACTTATCAGGTAATGTTTATTTTTCATTCGTCATATTAAATTTATTATTTTATTTTAAAAATCAATAAAACAATCTGTGACTCATACCTATATAATATAATACTATATCTACTTACTTATTTTAGGCAACGATAGGTATAGATTTTCTTTCGAAAACAATGTATTTAGAGGATAGAACTGTTAGACTGCAACTATGGGTAGGCAAATTCAATGATTTTAGACATGCATGCGTAGGCGGCAATAATGTTTATTTCTTACTCAACATTCTGTCCTTTTCTGTCTTTAAACTGAATGATATAGGATACTGCTGGTCAGGAGAGATTTAGGAGTCTTATTCCTTCTTACATTCGAGATTCAACTGTTGCTGTCGTTGTATATGATATAACAAGTAAGTATCGTTACATATTTTACTTCTATCCATAATAATTTCATTCATTAAACCTACACACATTTTAGATGCGAATTCTTTCCATCAGACGTCTAAATGGATTGATGATGTAAGAACAGAACGTGGAAGTGATGTTATTATTATGCTTGTTGGAAATAAAACCGATTTATCTGATAAAAGACAAGTTTCAACGGAAGAGGGAGAGAGAAAAGCTAAGGAACTTAACGTGATGTTTATAGAAACGAGTGCTAAAGCAGGATATAATGTTAAACAAGTAAGTGTGACAAATTAAAGAAAGCGAAATGCAAATGAAAAAAATTATATTTTAATTTAATTAAACAGCTATTTCGACGTGTAGCTGCTGCTTTGCCAGGAATGGACTCTTCAGAAAATAAGCCACCAGAAGACAGTAAGAGCTTTATTTACATTTTGCATTTTTTTTTCTTTCTTTTTTTTTCTCATAATTCTTTTATTTTAAAAGTCACAATGTTCATTTTTATTAATTTTGATTTTTTCTGTGAAATTATTAATTTAAAAGTGCAAGAAGTCGTACTCAAAGACTCACCCAAGGAATTGAGTGGAGACGCCGAAGGAGGATGTGCATGCTAAATAAAAATATGTTTTACTTACGAATAATTATTAGAAATTAATCGTATTATTATGCTTTATCTTTTTCTTCTATGAGTTGATATAATTATTAATTAAGAGAATTGTGTAATTCTGAACCATAAAATGTTATTTTTATATAAAATTTAGCATTATTTGCATTAATTTATTTTTTAATATACATTATAAAATTATATACATCTATTAATTTATTTTTACTTTTCTTATGCGTTTTGTTACTTATTACTTATGTCTTATTTTTGCTACTAAATGCTATTAAATCGATTTTTTTTTACATTTAACTACACTCAATTGCTTCCAACAAAAAATACAAATTAAAGTTTTATGACATTATATATCCATATCCCTTCATATATATACTTTCTCGACACCTGAACATAAATTCTTTAAAATTAAAATTGTTTGTCACTGACATATATATAAATATTTAATGGTCCTAGAGAGGATTATAGCTGTATGTATGAAAGGATATAAATATATTTGTACTATGCATTTGTTCTTAGTTTATTATATATTCAGTGCACAAGTCTTTTTGACGATTGAAACTGATAAAAGCTAAAATTTGTTATATCATTTACAGCCGTAGACTTACAAACCCAGCAAACTTCAACAAACGATCAAAATCAAGATTCAGAAGGAGGATGCATGTGTTAAAAAAAAATTATCGTATCATAATTTCTAATATAATATTCCAAAGTGGATCAAAAGCTTACAATGATGGCTTTTACTAAATTTTAATTCATTTGAAGAAAAGAGAAAGGAATAAAGAAGGAGGAATATTATCATTTAGAGAATGTAATGGCAATTCAAGCGATAACTAACTATCTAGTGATGATTTAGACAAGAATCACTAATTTCATCTTGTTACCCCAGCATTTGCTTTCTTCAATGTTTGTTCATTCCAATACAAACTGAATACAACTTTATTATATATTATAAATAGAATATTACCGAAATTGTTTTTTACTGAAAATGAAGGATGAAAAAAAAAAAAAATATCGACGAAGATATTGAAAAGAGTTTAGAGTTTTAAATTTTTATTCATATTCAAATGAATGGATGATGAATGACCAAAATATGCGCTATTATTAATATAAATGGTATAATTTTCCTGAGTATTTTTATGTATTAGGTATTTTAAATTTCCGTACACTTCTTGTTTTCTCAAAAAAGAAAATCCAATATAAATAAATTAAATAATGAGTAGTTTGATCATTAAATAATAATATACTAAAAAAATTGGATAAGAGAAAACTGAAGGCTTGAATTTAGTATGCAATCATAGTGAAGGATGTTTATTTATTCAATTAAGATTTTATTTATTTTCTAACATTAAATTTGTCAATTTAATATAAAAAAAATGTAAAACATGCGCCGATTTTATACTTTTTGTAATCATAAAGCAACTACATTTTTGCAAGTAATAAAATGCTTTCTTCTGCCATAAATTAAATGATATAGGTTCATTAAAAATGTATGCTCATTTGTTACAGTAAAATGGATATATGGGTACTTGTAAGAGCAAGTTGTTACAGTTAGCATGCTCATCAAAATCTAACTCAAAGTTTTGACCTGGAAAAGCTTAGCAGTTTTAGCAATCAAATTGGAATGTGCTCAAAAACCTTACAAATGTCTTCTTCTTCTTAATTATCTTTATTAAGGTCCATCAGCTTAAAGCTATTTAAAGACCATTTACATTTCCAAAAATATGTACAATAATTAATTTTTCATTTTCATCTTAATTTTTTCACTTTCAGTCAAATCATCAATTCTTCCAACACACATCCACTCTTCTCCTTTAATCAATTTTTTCTTTACACACGTTGAATCATCATATTCCTCTATTATGTAATCATCTTCCATTTCTTCGTCCGACTGACTTGATTCGTCGTCGTTTTCATTCTTGGCAATATTATATTTTAGCAATAAGCTAAAACGAGCTGAATTGTTATTTGGAACTTCTGACAATTCGTCAACGAATTTACAGAAATCATTAATTGTCTTTTCAATGTCTGGAATTTTCCTCAACTTCTCTTGAGCTTCAGTCAATCTTTTGTAAAGATTATCCATTTTGACTGCTTCTTGAAGCTTCTCTGCATAAGTAATGTGGTTATTGAGCTGTGTTCTAGTCAATTCACTACTGGCAATTCTTGAATTTGTCGATACTGGATTTTTCTGAACTTTTGGTAATGCTGGAAACTGTGATGTCTCAATTTTGCTGATCTTCTTGATTTCTGTTGTCTTTTTTGTGCGTGATATTAATAAGTCCACATATTTTTTATATATCGGACATCCTCGATGATTAGCTGAATGATTTCCTCCGCAATTGCAACACTTAGGATCGCCAACTTGAGTTTTTCTTTGACATTCGCCTACTGGATGTTGTGTATCGCATTTGACACATCTTGATGTATATCCACATCCTTTTGAATTGTGGCCAAACTGCTGACAATTAAAGCATTGTGTCACCTTGTTCTTTGGCCTCTTGAGATGCTCCCATTTGACGATGATAAAGTCAATACTGTGATGATCCTTGTTGAGTTGATTAAGATTCATTTTGTCAACAAAATGAACTATGAAAATGACTTGATTGTCCTTACGGACTAAGTCACTGACTTTGACTGCTGGTACACCGCTTCTTTTTAAAATGCTTAGCATTTCATCGCATGAAGTCAAGTAGAAGCCTTTCAACACAAAGCATTGATGCTTATCTGATGGTTCTGCAAATGTATGGAATCCAATTGATTCCTTTCTTAAATATTCGATGAGTTTATTCTTGTCCGATAAATTGGAACAAGTAACTTGAGTTGATGATTGTCCTCTTATTCTGCACAGAGGACGACTTGAAAAATTAAGAGTTTCCAGCAAGACTCTGATCTCCTGTAAAGACTTTTGAATGAAAATTGGCTTGGCTGTCTTACATTTCGGTTGCATTGATTCCATATTTCGTTCCATATTCATTGGTTTGTCGTCATTGCCTGTTTTTGGTTTTTTAACCTCAACTTGATTTTCCGGATTTGGAGAATTTGACTTTTTTCTTCTTCTTCTGGCCGTTCTCATTTTTCCTACTCGAAGAAAAACTTCTTAACTGCTTCCTGATTACTATTCCAGCTTATTATATTCGTAATAAAGCACTAAATTTAATTAATTTAAATTCTGTAAATTTTTTGATGTTTGCACACACGCGGGGCCGAGAACTTTTTCCCTTACAAATGTTTACAGAAAGCTTTTATAAATGCACCTGCAAATCAAAAAGATCTTATACATTGTTAAATTGTTTCAGAACGTAAATCAAAATCCAATTAGTATATGTGAGACAGACTGAATATTAAACTGTTTACTGTTTCATTCACAAAAATTTACTAACTAGTGTAATTCCTCACAGAAGACGTCTGTTCTTAACAGCTACTTTTTCAGTTTAATCCTTTTGTTCTGATCAGATTTTACATGCTTTTTGAGAAATTTTCTGCTGTTCATGAATGAATTTTCTTTAAAACTTTATGAAATGTTCTAACCTAAGATTTTTTATTTATTTTTTTTTTTTAAAAAAAAAAATCTAATTAGCTTACCTAATGGAAAAAAATAGATTTGCAAAATCAAATCTATAAATAAATTAATTAAATACATAATTAGCATATTCTTAATAATGATAAAGTATTTGCCCGCGAAAAAAATAAATATAATGAATTTTAGCACTCGAAAGCTTTTAATGCGCGAGCAAGAATCAACAAAATGTGTTGCCAGTAAGTCAGTATATACACAAACAACGAAACGAACGAACGACTTTAATGAGCGAACAAGACATACCAACACCACTCAAATTATTAAAAGTGATTTCTTTTCTTTCTATTCTTTCTCTTTAATCGAATCGAGAAATTTTTCTGAACGGTTGCACGGTCGGTCGTTTCCTAGAGTAAAATAATTTTTTTTTTAAAGAAATCAATTGAACCATTAAGGATGGTCTAAAAAATTCATTCAAGGATTGGATGTTGGAAGAAAAGTTGAATAATTTCTTTTAAGAAAAAGAAAATTTAGTTCATAGAGTTAGAAAATGATTAAATTTGTGCCATAAATTGTGAGAAAATTAAATGAAAAAAAAAAAAAAAATTATACTTACATACGTGGATTCAATACATGAATAGGAGGAACCACTTGTATACATGTGAAAGATAACGAAAGGAGAAAAGAAATAGGTCATCGTAAAAAATACCTTTTAAAAAATAGAACTCGGATACTGAAGAAAAAGTGTGTCTTAAGTTGATTGAGCATTTCTTTTGGTATCTCGTAATTAATGAAATATTTTATTGAAAGTGATGTGAATTGGACAAAAAGACTGATGAAGACAAAATGTAATGAAAATTTGAATATTGCTTTATTTAATGAAACAATATTTATGTGAAAAGAATAAGAGAAAGTAATTTTCATTGATACATATTTTTTTCATGTGTACTTGAAAAGAATTTTATTCCATCATAAATGCTACAAAATTATATTTTAACTCAAGAAAGCTATTACGTGGTGAACAATATTACTCCTAATATATATATAAAAAAATATAGAAACAAAAAAAGTACATAAATAATAAAAGGAAAGCATGAATCATAATAAAATTTTAAATTGGATTGCATTGTCACTCATTTTTCTTGAGCTGACTTGCTTCTCTGGTGAGTAATTTTTTTTTTTTACGTAAGCGAATCAAATATTAAAACTAGCAAGCTTGAAACTTAGTATGTCTAAACATTTTTTTAAAAAATTTTAACGGTACTAAAAACCATATTTACTGAAGAAGAAACATATGAGCATGTTCGATTTTTTTTTTGTTCGTTTGTATGTGCGTTGCACGCTTTCTTTTTTTCTCTGACTCAACAATAATATTGTGGAAAAAACACAAATACTCTATTTGTCAACAGTCAACGCCAATATCCGCAAAGTATTTTGCAATTTTTTTATTACCTATGTCCTAAGCATTATGTAAGAAATGTATGGTTTTTAATTCAGAAAATCCGGTTTGTGAAAAGTTATTAATGCTTGCTTAAAAAAACATCAGACACAACAGAATATAGTACAAGAACTTGTTAATTTTATTTACAGTAACATTGTGTCAAAATTCAGTTTCGCAAATTTCACCAAAGTCAATAGTGAACAATGATGAAGAATTTGAGCATAATATTCAGCCTTCAGAAACTATAAAAAACATAATTTCTTTTGATGATGAGACCATAAAAATATCTCCCTCTTCACAAATTTTGAATGAAGAAGAAAGCACAATTAGAGAAATTAATGAAATCGAATCAAACAATATTGAAGTAGAATCTTCGGGGAGATATCATGAAACTATTAGACCGACATTAACATTTAATAATAATAATAAAAATGAGAACGAAAAGTCAATGAATTACGAAATTACTGATGATGGTAATTTTTTAGTGAAAGGGGGTCGTCGAGCAAGATCATCCTCACGACCCCAAATACAAGAGATGGATACTGTTTTGCCGATGAAGAATGTCAACTCTAATGAGTTGTCAATCGCTCGACAAAATAATGATATACAGGGCATTATTTCTGGAATAGTAAAATTATTGAATGGAAATGTTAATGTTCACACAAATAATCAAGGAACTCGTAGACCACCATCAAATAGAATCAATAATAGAGGCCCGCCAAGAATTGCTGAAGCTCAAGTACCAGTGAATGACATACAAGAGTCAAATAATGGCAAGCCACAACAATCATTTCCAGAAACACCATTAATGCGTCCATTTTTGACAGGTGTTCCACTACCTGAACAAATTGTACCCTCGATGCAACAAAATTATCGTCCAGGATTTATATCTCAAAATAGACCGCCTTGGAAACGTACGAAGCCACCAATCAGTAGACGACCACCACCACAATATACACATCATCACATTCCAACACATTTTATGTCAGAATCAGAAGATCAATTAAATAATTCTAATCTATCGTCTGCTTCAAATAAAGAAAAACCTATTGTTGATGAAAACAATTATGATGATGATGAAGGAACGGCAATCGAAGAAGACACATTGCCTCCATTAACTAAAGTCGAAGATGAACAGAAAGAAATTAGCAGTACTATTGCAAATGAAAATATTTCATCAACAGTTATTACGATCATTCAGTCAACTTCTGAAGTCAACACGGTAGACCAGTCAAATGACATATTTTCCACATTAGGAGATGATGATATGAACAAAACCAGCTCCTCTATTGAATTAGAGCCATCTACTAATGAAATTTTACCGCAAATTCCCGTAACATTTACACCTACATTAATCGAAACATCATCAACAACTACTACTACTTCTTCATTATCTAAAGTCGATAATCATGAAAGTGTGATACATACAACGCCTTCTTTAAATCCACCTCAAAACACATATCAAACCCAATATATTCCTCGTCCAGGGGTCGTTCTTGACGATCCTGAATTTAATCCAGCTCAAAAAGTCAATCATCATCATCACCAAAATCAAAGACAAAGAATTCCTGTTCCACAAGAAAATCTTCCAGGTTATGGAGAAATTTTTGACGTCACCTTATCTGCTGTTCAATTTGGTATGCACAATAAATAACTTTAAATTCTTCAATTTCTAAAAATTAATTTTCAGGAGATTCAAATATGGGGTCACATCAAACAATTAATATAAAACCATATAATGTATATGAAGGCACTGATATCATATTGAGTCCATCAGGTGATCAAGGTTTTGTATCTATAGATGGAAAAAGAACATATATAAACCTTTTTGGTGAACAGACTGATCCTCCTACCAGAATTGAGTCCACTCAAGTAGTGAAGGAAAATCAAATAAGACCAACAAATGTATATCAGCCTCCAATTGGTGTTACTGGAAGCGGGTATGTTGCTGTAGCTGATACAGAAACAATTACCAGAAAACCGACGCAACAGCATCAGAATCAACATTCCTATCAACAAAATCGATTAGTCCTTAAACCAAAAGTACCATCTCAATTACCACCAGTTCGAATTGACACATGTATTGTCGGAGATGACTCAACATGTGATAAAGCTCAAAATGAGAAATGTATGAACGATAATGGAGTTTCAAGTTGTAGTTGCAAGCAAGGTATAGTCCATATTAGAAATGCATATTTATTAGACAATGGATTGTAACACTTATTTCTTTCATGCTTTTTTTTGTCATCATAACAGGTTACGCAAGACGTAAACACCGTGATATATGTAGAAAAATTGTTTCAGTTGTAGTTTCATTGCGTGTTGATCGTTATCATGATCGTAAAATTGTTTGGGATTCATCGCTTAATAATTCAGCATCGGAGCCATTTAGATCCTTAAAATATGAATCATTACGTGCAGTAAGTAACTATTGTGATTAATATGTGTGTAAAAAAAATATACACTTAACATGAAATAATTAACAGATTGATTCTGCAATGAGCATGACTCCATTTTCGGATGAGTTTATGGAAGCAACAGTGAATAACATATATCAAGGTGATGCATCAAAAGGACTAGCAGGAGTTTTTGTAAATTTAACATTGATGATTGAAGAAAATGGCGAAACAATGAGACCTGCTATAAAGAATGATATTCAACGGCATTTACTTGGTGTGATACATAGACGAAATAATAATATTGGAAATTCAGCATTATTTGTAGATAGTGCTCCTGGTTCTGTTTCAGCAGTAATCGATCTAAATGAATGCGAAGTTAATGAACTTAACGATTGTCACGTTGAAGCTACTTGCACAAATATTTGGGGAGGCTACACGTAAGTTTGACTTATTTTATTTAGTAAAATTTTTTAAATCTTTTCATTTCCAATTCTCCTTTTTTCAAATAAAGATGTCAGTGCAATAGTGGTTTGAAAGATCCACATATTGATAATCCACACAGAATGGGACGAGAATGTATGTCATGCGATTCATCATATTGCAATAACCGCGGCACTTGTAGTTTCGACTCTCATGGAACTCAAGCTTGTACATGCACAGGATTTTATTATGGGTAAATTAATTCTCCTTTATTTTGTCATTTTTCCTTTTTTAAAAAAAAAATATTGCTTCTCAGATCTGCATGTGAAATAGATGGAGAAATTTTATTCGTTTCTATTGGTGCATCTGTCGCAGCTATTTTCATCATTATTCTTACTTTAATTTGCTTAGTAATGTGGAGGTAAGCTAATCAAATAATTGATCACACAAATCATGTTTTCAGCTCATTCCTTTCAATTATCATAGTCGAAAATGGCAGCGTGAACATAAAAATGCTATGATAGGTAGTCCATTATTCGGTTACATGGGAAATGCTCAAGTAAAGGCACCAATCATGGGTACTGTACCTTATCAGATGACTTTAGAAGATAGAATGAGATGGGCTCAAATTGCTGATGTAATGGCACAAAGTAATCATTATGGAGCAGAGCCATCAAGAACGCTTCCAACAATTTATTCTGCTTATCCAAATTTAAGTGGAATGATGGGCGGAATGACTTTACCTCATAATAATCATCATAATGGCACATTGCCTCCCCCGCCAGTACCACTTCCAAGGTATGTAATTAGAACGGATTGAAAGACACAACATTCGATTGAAATTTAATTTATAAATTACAGATTAGGAATTAATCGTCCAAATGGATTAAGAAATCTTGAAAATTCTAGTTCCAGTGAAGAAGAAGATCGGACGGATCTTTTAGGGAGAAACTTTCAAGTACCCCGCCCAAAAAGTCGAGCAGCATCTGTAACCAGTGCTATTTATTATGATGTAGATTATTCGCCTGAACAAGACTATCACAATTCCTCATCAAATCAAATACCACTAAGTACTTATAGTGCTAGACCACCTTCAACGACATATTATAAATGAAAAGACACTAAATTAAATCAAATTATTTGATTCGAACTTTTATTTGATTTTTTGGTCTTTAAAAAAATTATTGCCTTTACATTATAATAATCAAATATTAATATGAAGCGAAAAGGGAAAGCAAATCTTAGTTTTAAGGAACTTATCTTCTACTACTTTTCATTTGTTCATGTTCTTATCATCATTTTTTTTTTCTTTATTAAAAACATCAACTTTATTTAAAATCAAACAAGACTGATATATATTCAAGCACCGAATAAAAAAATAATCTCTGGCTTGCTTACATTAATAAATTGACACTTTTCTCAATTCTTTATGAATATTCTCGAAATGCCAAAGAGTTGAATAAAAAGTATGAAGAGAAGTGATTTTCTATGGACATACCTAATCTGGTTATCAAATAATTTGATTTGATTTTTTTGTGTTTTAACATTTTTTCTTACATACAACAAAAAGAACTTTTTTTTTTTGTAAATATTTAACAAAAACTAATTGTTTAATACTCAGATTTTTATGTGAAAATTTCACTCATTAAATTTACACGTCATTTTTTCACCCTTTAACTTGCAATTTTATATCTGAATAAAACTTTTCGATTGCCGAAAGTTATTACAAATAAGTTTTTATTTTTTTTTTACTTTTCATTCAAGAGATTTTTTTTTTTTATTTTTTTTTTCGGTATTCATTATTGATTAAACATTTATTGAATTATATTTTTTTTTTGTTTATATTATATATGCATAATTAAGAAAACCTCATTGAATTTTTTTTTCTAAGTTTCTCTCATTTTATGTTTCTTTTTTTTTTTTGTTTGTTTTATGAATGGCGAATATTGAGTTTTCTACTTACTAATTTCATTTATTTATCGTCAAAAAAAATTATGTTCGCCAGTCATTAAGGTATTATTATTATTCATATTATCTTTTCTTTTTTTAAATTTAACATTTTTTTTTCATTTTATTTTTTCAAATACTAAATATACACGAATGCAGAATTTAGCTGTTGGTTGTAGAGACTGAGTGAGATGTAATGGCTTGTGATTTTTTTTTTTAAATTTTGAACGACTTTTATTTAAAATGATTAATTAGCGATTTTCCTTATTTTTTTTTTCTTCTTCTAATGAACTCATACAAGCCGATCGCTATGTCGCTAAAATGAAAGAGAATTTATAATGATAACGAGTGAATGAAGCCCAACATTTTTATGAAATAAATAAAGAATACAAACCTTCTCAGATTGCTAATTTGTTGTTCGAGGCTGCTTAAATTGCGCAGCAGCTTGTAATTGTATTTGATAAGCCAAATTATGTATCTTGAAACCATACAATCTAAATAAATAAAGAAAGACGAGAATATAGTTAAAACTTTTTGATTCCAAGATTTTTTTTAAAAAAAAAAAAGCGATAAAAGAATACTGACCTTGGAACGAATTGATTAGCTGGTCTTTTAGGTCTATATTCGGGATGTACCATAAAAAGCATATGAGGAAATCCAGTCCCAAAATATGCGCCGTCAGTATGATGATGACGAGATGATTTTGGAGTATAAACATCGATGCATTTTGGACAGTAAGATTTAACCATAGCTTCACCGGGAACGTCTGAAAGGCCTAAAGGAAGCATTGGCTGACTTTCGCAGTAAACTCGTGGACAGTGTCCAAAATCACCGCTTTGATATTTCTCAATCATTTGCGCGATTCCGCGATTAGTTAAAATATAGCGAGCATGAATTAAACCATATAACATTTCAGCAGCTTGCTCAATGAGATCCGATTGATTTGGATTAACATCAATCTCATCTTCGTCGGGCTCCAAATCTAATATCATGTCTAAAGCTTGTCGATAATTGGGAACTTGCTCGTTGAGTCCAGTCAAATTAAATTTATCCTGAATATAATCTTCATCCACTTCACAAAAGAATTCATTCCCACGCAGTCCACAGAACCAAGAAATCCAAGATACTTCTTCAGAACTACTCATTTTTCTACACGAAAAAAAAGAAATAAATCAAAATTAGCGAAATTTATTAACCAATTTTTTTAATGCTCACTAAATGTATATCAAGCAACAAAAAAAAAAAGAGAGAATAAAAGTCATGGCGAATGAATGTTTAATAAAAAAGAAAGTATAATGAATAATAATTAAGACTGGAAATTGTAAAACAAATTGAACTATGAAGAACAATATACAGTCCTTTACCTTTAATAGTTAGTTTCCAAAATGATTTATTTTTTAAATAATTTAATGCGCTAATAAAAGCTTTCCAAATTATTAAAACATGTATTTTCCGTGAAAATGGAGAGAAAATTTTGGATTTACTTTTTTTCTCAAATAAAACGCTCAATTTACTTAGGATTTTAAGTAAGGCTTGCTTAGTTGAAAGAATTAACGTTTACCTTTTAATACCTCCTTTAATATTCAAAGAAGCCACTCTATAATTAATAATATATTAAAATATGAAAACTGTGTAGTAAGTCTGAAAACTTGAGTACGTTCACTCGGATTTTTTTCACTAAACGTACTCTTTTATTTTCAAATTTTAAAAATGGCAGTTATTTTTTTTTTCTTTAAATTTCAAAATTTTAATTTATGATATCAAGTTATATGTTCTATATTAGATGCAAAGTTTTAACACTTAATTAAGAATATATGCATGATGTAATTTTTCAGAACTTTTATTTCTCTTTGTCGAATATTCAGTAATAATTGAAATACAACATAATGCTATATAAAAAATATGAATACGCTGTCATAAATGATAAATTTCTCAAGAAATCAATGCTTGAAATAAATTATACGTGTATAATAGGTAGGATATTTGATAATGATTTGTGGCAATAATTCATGAATTGGTGGATGATTATTTGATAATACGTCTAGGACCTGATCGTGCGGGTCCTTTTGGCTTGGCAAACTGTTGTCTATGAAGAGTTTTTTTAGGATACAATTCAGTTAATAAATTCTCTTCAGTTACTTCTGATGGATCGTCAATTTCCATCTTTTTTGTAAAATTTATACCAAGAGTATGAATCTTGTCTAAAAATGGTGCTTTACATGATGAATACATCATTCGTTCCTTTACTGAGCAATTGGCAGCCATGCTGTAGACGAAAACAAAACTTTCCTGATAATCACCTTCATAGTAATGCTTAAAAAGAAAGATATGAAATCTGGCATGATCAGTTGGCATCATTGATGATAAATTATTGACGTCTATGCTCTCAGCTTTAGTTATATTAATTTCTTCCTGCTCGAGATCAATTTCAAATTGCAAATAATTGTAAGAGCCACGCTGAATGTCTCTAATTGCTTGTTGTGCAGCTTCACTTACTGGACAATTTAATCCACTCATTGTTTGGTGACGTGAATCAATTCCAATATTTGTTTTAACTTCTGTTCGGCGCATTTCATTAATTTCTTGTTCACGCTGAGTAAGCGGTGTTGATGCTTGTTGAAAAACTTTGTTCTTTTTATAGCCATCAAGAGTCATCTCCTCTAAATTTGTCGAATGATATTCTTCCTTTAAATTTCCCGTATTAAACTCCTGCTTAAGTGTACTTTTTGTACTTGCGTAAATCATTTTTTCACGAATTGTTGCCGTATCCTAAAATATATTTTTCCAGACATGAAATATTATATGAGTCATAAATTTTTTAGACACTTGTATGTCTAAAATACTTACCGGAATCCATGATATTAGCATCCAATAATAGCTATCAACGGCTTTATTAATTTCATCGAGTCGATAAAGTATATAGCAAGGAACATTCTCTTCAATTACACTGCTAATGCATTTATCAAAATCATTTTCCCAATCTTTCTTTCCTATTTCCTTATAACATCCAAGTGCTAGTTCCTCTAAACAAAAATTTTTTTTATTATCTCGTTAATTCTTATCTAGATCAATAATTATACTTTAATGACTAATTACCATTTATAATTGATACTTTGACTAGTCTATATTTACTGCTCTTTTTCTTACATTTGGCGAAAAATGATAGCAATTCACTATTAGCTGTGATAAAATAGATAAAAAAAACTCAATTTGATTAATTTAATGTTTCCTTGATAATCAACTAGTTTCTTACACTTAATTCCTGTTTTATGAGACATTATGACGTTTATTAAATATAGTTTATGAAAAGTTTTTTTGTTATAAATCAAGAGAAATATTTTTTACAGAAAATTTTGATGACAATTTCAATGACGACTCAATGATTGTCCCCCTTGAATAGCCTGACTATATGTTTTTCTTTGTTCAAATTATTAATTACATACATGAAACTCTTTTTATGCCAAATTCTCTATTTAAACTATTTTCTATAGAATTATGCATTTCTAAGGATTAAGTGCTTGCATTTTTTCGATATTGTATATTGTTAATAGCTGTAAGAGATCTACAAAAAAAACCGAATGAAGTAGATCTTAAATTGAATTCTTTGCATACGTTTAAGCCACACAGAGAAAAATTCATAAATCGGATATAAAACAACAAGTGCCTGATCAGGAAAAAAAGACAAAAAATTTTAAAGCATAAAAAGTCAAATTCTTTTTTTTAGGTAATATTGTTTTATTTATGCAGTTTCAAAACATTTCAAAATTTTCACAATGAGAAGAGATAAAATTATTAAAGTACGGTCTGACAACAAAAAAAAAAAAATGTATCGCGGTATTTGATAATAAAAAAATTAGAGACCTTACAGAGTATATCCTGATGTGTTAAAGAAATTTTTTATTTTTATTTATTTTATCGTTACCATAAATGCCTTTTTATTATTATCACTGAAACCCCACTAAATCAGTTAATAACCTAAACATATATTAATTTAATTATATACAGTTCAATATTGATAAATTCTATTAAAATGCTGGGACATACCGATAAAAACAAATTCTCATCATTATTTTCAAGTATGCCCCAGCTACACAGAAGCTTTCCCAAAATAATATTTAACATTCTTTTATCAATGATCTGAGTCATATTCCCAGATTTCGAAATATTTTTTTTTTTTTTACTCTTTTTAATGATTCTTTATTAGGTTTTAGTTTTTTTTTTCAATTACTTCTTTTAAATTTATATTATTTTCTCAGTATTTTTTTTTTTATTATTATTTCTTTTTGTTTGTTTTGTTATGCAGATTACTTAAAGTTTGGTGAATTATTTCCGTGCGAGTTATGTCCGTTGCCATTATTACTGTTGTTATTACCACGAGTTGATCCACTTGATGCACTTTCTGTTGAATTTTGATCGGATCTTGGTACTAAGACTACGGAACCGTCGGCAGACTGTTGTAAGCTGTACTGATAAGAACTGTATGGATTTCCATCATTATCACGCAAATTGGTAAAGACGTGTCTATAAAGTGCAGCAAATTTATCCTTTATACGTCTACGTTCAGTCAAAAGCATTTCTCGTTCGCGAAGAAATCGTTCTTTTCTCATCTTCATATCTTTTACTTCATCAGCAAGTGATACGATTTGATCAAGTTTACGTTTACGGCAATTTTGTGCTGCTACTTTATTCTTTCCACGACGACGTATATCTCTTATCAAAGAGAGTTGATTTTCACTCAAATCATACTTTGACAAACGTTCGTTGAATTCATCCATTGGCAAATTAATGATATCATGAACCTGTTTAAATTATTATGAATAATAATTAAATTGAGTTAGGTAATAAAATAATGCATTAAACACTTACCGTGATTGGTATTTGTAAGGATCGTGCGCGTTTTTCGTCTCGTGTTAAATGCTCATCTTCGGACTTTTTGACTTTTTTATCACGAGTTTGTGGCTTCGGATTTGCTCCGTTCCCATTCAATAGTTGTGTCGCTGAATGAGGAGGCATGACATATGTAT
Source organism: Chironomus striatipennis (assembly GCA_026123125.1). Taxonomy (NCBI): domain Eukaryota; kingdom Metazoa; phylum Arthropoda; class Insecta; order Diptera; family Chironomidae; genus Chironomus; species Chironomus striatipennis. The sequence goes on along the minus strand of CM047394.1, from coordinate 25,498,619 downwards.
GATTGTGACTAATAACTTCATTTGCAGATATGCCGTTTGCATTCTTATGTCTTTGATGTGGAAAATCAAGCGAGTATGAATATTTCATTTCTGGATCCAATAAAGTTGTTGGTGGTTTGATTACACTTGATGCTGCTGATGATGATGATGTTTGATTTAAAGCATTTGTGTATCCTTCATACGGTTCATATTTCAATGGAATATTGGGAATGGCTTCTGTTGTTCCAACATTTGATGGATGATGATGATGAATTGGTGGTGGTGGCGGCAAAACAGATTCATGTGCAAATCTTTTGCCATACATTTGATGCTTCTTTTGTGGAACTTGTTGTCGATTTGTTTCCAACATGCGACTATTGTTGTAGCGATAATCATATGGTCCAATAAACTTTCTGCTACAGAAATCATATTATCAATGTTTCATGACAATTTATTTTATTCATGTGTTTAGATACTTACGATTGGTACTCTTGAGCAGAGTCACTTCCTGCTTCATTCCATTCACCATCAGAGAGTGATGCAACTCTTTCCGATCCCATTGAACTAACAGCACTGTCGCTTGATGCATCCAATCGATCACCATTTGTAACATGTGGAACAGTGGATGAACTGCTTGCAGATGTTGATGCAATTCCCGACGATAAATTTGTGTGCATATTTGAACCCATCAAAGGATTTGTTGAGCTGAGAGAAGCATTAGCACAGCTATTGTTTTGATCCAACATACGCATAGTGTACATTCCTAAAAAAAATTAAAAACATAATAATGTAAATGATCATTATTAGTACTCCTTAAATTGGAAAGTAATGTTTTGAGTAATTTAAATAAATTTATTAATTATGCCATTTTTATTTCTTTCTCTTCTTTTACCTAATAACGTGAACGTTGATAACATTTTTATTTAATTCTTTTAATTTTCTTTTTAAATAAAAAAATGTTTAAATTATCTTTTGCTTGGAGTATTAATCAGTAATTTTCTTCTTTTATTATTATTATTAGTTGAGTATGAGTTGAAGTTTTTTTGCTGAATCATTTGTTATACGATAGTTGAAGTTGAATAAAATTTTAGTTGGTAATTTCGTATTATGTTAATTATTTCAAGTATTTCTCTCTTTTAAATATACACACAAAAATTTATTCGGTACTTTTATGTTTGTCGTGTATGCGCAATCTTTAATGTAGATAAGTTGGGATTTTCTTCTTCTCTCTTCTCTAAACTTTTCTCTTGTAGAACTTTGGAATATAAATAAAGTTTTTGTAATACAAGCTCATATTAAATTTGGAAGTAAGTTGAGAAATGTAAATTTACTAAAATTTATCCTCAAAAAATCTATTTATAAAACTTTCATTAAAATAAGTATGAAGAAAAATAAAATCACAAAATGACTTGCGCTAAGCTACTTCGAACTACTTCTTTCAGCTGAATGTTGTTATTTCATACAACATTTTATTGGCAATATCTTATCAGTTATATTTATTGATAATACTCTGTGATGTATTTTATCGCACGCAAATGACAAATATATTTCCAAAGCTGGCTAGTCAAAAATTTTAAACACATGTAAGTAAGTGTATGTGCTCAGCACTTTTTATTTCTAACTCTGTTCGCTTTTCTTCACCTTTACAAAGGTATCAAAAAAAAAAAAGATAACGTGTCAGTAAGGCATGATAACGTATTAAAACAGTTCAATCGTGATTACTTATGAAAAACAACCCACATAAAATTTTTATGATGATGATGATGATGTGGACATTCTAGAAATTTCAAGTCACACGATATACAAATTGATTGAGCTTTTCTTATTGGAAATATATTTTCATATGAATATCCTTTGTTAAAATTTGGTTAAAATCCTTTGGTAAAATGCATTTAATTAATAATATCCTACCTTCATTAACAGCCATATCCATAAGTTGCAAGTCTTCATCGTTGAAAATATTTAAAATGCCGTCGCTTGGATGATTTATTTCTGCTGGATTTGCTTGCTGTAAGCACACATAGAAAGAAAAGAATATAAAACGCAATTGTCATGGTGTTTTTCCTTAAGTATAAGTTATAAATAAAAAAAGAGCTTTATCATACCGAATAATACATTAAATCATGCTCCATTTTGTACGGTGTGTGGTTTCCTGCATCTGTTTCTGAATTTGAGTTTGTCAAATGCATGCTACTTGCAACTGCAGATCCTAAATTGGAACTATATGGTTGCAAATGATGTGATGTTGAAGGTTGTGCTGAAATGTCAGCAAGTGATGCATTATGAAGTACGGCTGGATGGGAATGTGGATGAGCGAATTGACCGTGTTGAGACATCGGTCCACTTGCCTGAGTAGGAAAATGATAAATCAATTTTGCAATTTATGCAATTTTTTTTATAAACTAGTTATGAAGCGGATCACGCTTCATGGAGATATTCACACCGTTTCCAAATGACGCTGATTAATTTGAAAACATCTTTTCTGTGTTATAAAACTGATAAAAACAGAAGATTAGAGCAAAAATTTCAGAATGCAGAGTACAGATTAACACTTGAGATAAAATAATATCTGCTATTTTTTACTTCCGCTTCGCTCCAGTTGCTGCTCTGCGGTCAGTCTATTCTGTAGATCAGACTTTCATGTATGATTATCTTTGTTAGATAAGACTTTACCATAGATTACAGTCTCGATAGTTTTGCAACTTCCGCTTCGCTCCAGTTGCTGCTCCGCGGTCAGTCTATTCTGTAGATCAGACTTTCATGTTTGATTATCTTTGATAGATAAAAAATGTATAAAAAAAAACTTTTTAAAAAACACGCTTTTTGAAAATTACCAAAAACAAATTCACTCGCTTCGCTTCGTTCAGGATGTAAAAATTTGTGAGCTTCGCTCAACCTAGTTTGAACTACGTTCAAACTTCATGTGTTCGAGCTTCGCTCGAACACTTTTACATTTTACCTTATGAATCCAAAGTCTGAGGACATATTGGGAAAATTTTCACACCTTCACTCGCTTCGCTTCGTTCAGGATGTAAAAATTTGTGAGCTTCGCTCAACCTAGTTTAAAGTACGTTCAAACTTCATGTGTTCGAGCTTCGCTCGAACACTTTTACATTTTACCTTATGAATCCAAAGTCTGAGGACGTATTGGGAAAATTTTCACACCTTCACTCGCTTCGCTTCGTTCAGGATGTAAAAATTTGTGAGCTTCGCTCAACCTAGTTTAAAGTACGTTCAAACTTCATGTGTTCGAGCTTCGCTCGAACACTTTTACATTTTACCTTATGAATCCAAAGTCTGAGGACGTATTGGGAAAATTTTCACACCTTCACTCGCTACGCTTCGTTCAGGATGTAAAAATTTGTGAGCTTCGCTCAACCTAGTTTGAAGTACGTTCAAACTTCATGTGTTCGAGCTTCGCTCGAACACTTTTACATTTTACCTTATGAATCCAAAGTCTGAGGACATATTGGGAAAATTTTCACACCTTCACTCGCTTCGCTTCGTTCAGGATGTAAAAATTTGTGAGCTTCGCTCAACCTAGTTTGAAGTACGTTCAAACTTCATGTGTTCGAGCTTCGCTCGAACACTTTTACATTTTACCTTATGAATCCAAAGTCTGAGGACATATTGGGAAAATTTTCACACCTTCACTCGCTTCGCTTCGTTCAGGATGTAAAAATTTGTGAGCTTCGCTCAACCTAGTTTGAACTATGTTCAAACTTCATGTGTTCGAGCTTCGCTCGAACACTTTTACATTTTACCTTATGAATTCAAAGTCTGAGGACGTATTGGGAAAATTTTCACACCTTCACTCGCTTCGCTTCGTTCAGGATGTAAAAATTTGTGAGCTTCGCTCAACCTAGTTTGAACTACGTTCAAACTTTATGTGTTCGAGCTTCGCTCGAACACTTTTTTTTATCTCCACTTCGCTTCGCTTCGTTCCGTTCGACTATTATAGATTACAGGAGTGACGAACTCCACTTCGCTTCGCTTCGTTCCGTTCGACTTTTATAGATTACAGGAGTGTCGAACTCCACTTCGCTTCGCTTCGTTCCGTTCGACTTTTATAGATTACAGGAGTGTCGAACTCCACTTCGCTTCGCTTCGTTCCGTTCGACTATTATAGATTACAGGAGTGTCGAACTCCACTTCGCTTCGCTTCGTTCCGTTCGACTATTATAGATTACAGGAGTGTCGAACTCCACTTCGCTTCGCTTCGTTCCGTTCGACTTTTATAGATTACAGGAGTGTCGAACTCCACTTCGCTTCGCTTCGTTCCGTTCGACTATTATAGATTACAGGAGTGTCGAACTCCACTTCGCTTCGCTTCGTTCCGTTCGACTATTATAGATTACAGGAGTGTCGAACTCCACTTCGCTTCGCTTCGTTCCGTTCGACTATTATAGATTACAGGAGTGTCGAACTCCACTTCGCTTCGCTTCGTTCCGTTCGACTATTATAGATTACAGGAGTGTCGAACTCCACTTCGCTTCGCTTCGTTCCGTTCGACTTTTATAGATTACAGGAGTGTCGAACTCCACTTCGCTTCGCTTCGTTCCGTTCGACTTTTATAGATTACAGGAGTGTCGAACTCCACTTCGCTTCGCTTCGTTCCGTTCGACTCAGGGGGAAAAGTACTTGTTGTAAAAATTTTACATCGCTTTACACTTTTACATTTTTTACAGTTTTTTACAGTTTTTTTACAGTTTTTTTACAGTTTTAGTGTAAAATTTTACACTTTTGACGTAAAATTTTACACTTTTGGCGTAAAATTTTACACTTTTACACCAAAATGGCATAAAAAATTTCGTTCTTTTTTTATTTTTTGAAATAAAAAATTCTGTAGAAAGGCGATTTTTGCCTCGATTTTCTTATTTGGGATGAAAAACCCATCGGAAAAGCGATTTTTCGCGTTGATTTTCTTATTTGGGATGAAAAACCCCTCGGAAAAGCGATTTTTCGTGTTGATTTTCTTATTTGGGATGAAAAACCCATCGGAAAAGCGATTTTTCGCGTTGATTTTCTTAGTTTGGATGAAAAACCCCTCAGAAGAACGATTTTTCGCGTTGATTTTCTTATTTGGGATGAAAAACCCTTCAGAAAAGCGATTTTTCGCGTTGATTTTCTTAGTTGGGATGAAAAACCCCTCAGAAAAGCGATTTTTCGCGTTGATTTTCTTAGTTGGGATGAAAAACCCATCGGAAAAGCGATTTTTCGCGTTGATTTTCTTAGTTGGGATGAAAAACCCCTCAGAAGAACGATTTTTCGCGTTGATTTTCTTATTTGGGATGAAAAACCCCTCAGAAAAGCGATTTTTCGCGTTGATTTTCTTAGTTGGAATGAAAAACCCCTCGGAAAAGCGATTTTTCGCATTAGTTTTCTTATTTGGGATGAAAAACCCTTCGGAAAAGCGATTTTCACGTTGATTTTCTTAGTTGGGATGAAAAACCCCTCAGAAAAGCAATTTTTCGCGTTGATTTTCTTATTTGGGATGAAAAATCCCTCGGAAAAGCGATTTTTCGCATTAGTTTTCTTATTTGGGATGAAAAACCCATCGGAAAAGCGATTTTCACGTTGATTTTGTTATTTGGGATGAAAAACTCATCGGAAAAGCGATTTTTCCAAGATTTTTTACATAAATTTTGTTAATCGCAATGAAAAACTATAAGAAAACTGAAGAAAACTCTCATTAATCTTAATTTTATTCTTAAGAAAAAGTTGATGTAAAATTTTACAGTTTGATGTAAAAAACTGTAAAAAACTGTAAAAAAACTGTAAAAAGATGTAAAATTTACACTTTTTTTACACTAAAAATTTTACAACAAGTACTTTTCCCCCTGGTTCGACTTTTATAGATTACAGGAGTGTCGAACTCCACTTCGCTTCGCTTCGTTCCGTTCGACTTTTATAGATTACAGGAGTGTCGAACTCCACTTCGCTTCGCTTCGTTCCGTTCGACTTTTATAGATTACAGGAGTGTCGAACTCCACTTCGCTTCGCTTCGTTCCGTTCGACTATTATAGATTACAGGAGTGTCGAACTCCACTTCGCTTCGCTTCGTTCCGTTCGACTATTATAGATTACAGGAGTGTCGAACTCCACTTCGCTTCGCTTCGTTCCGTTCGACTATTATAGATTACAGGAGTGTCGAACTCCACTTCGCTTCGCTTCGTTCCGTTCGACTATTATAGATTACAGGAGTGTCGAACTCCACTTCGCTTCGCTTCGTTCCGTTCGACTTTTATAGATTACAGGAGTGTCGAACTCCACTTCGCTTCGCTTCGTTCCGTTCGACTTTTATAGATTACAGGAGTGTCGAACTCCACTTCGCTTCGCTTCGTTCCGTTCGACTATTATAGATTACAGGAGTATCGAACTCCACTTCGCTTCTCTTCGTTTCGTTCGGCTCTTAGAACCCTAGAATTCCACATATATCTCATCTTAATGCATCGAAAAATAATGACAATGCTTTACACCCTCCAATTTCACATATTTTCCATGTTGAAGCATTGAAAATTTAATATTAATGCTTAAAACCTTTTAAATGTATGAATTTTCCATGTTAAAGCATTGCAATTCTATCATCAACATTTATAGCTCAGCATGATTCATTTTCGCTTGATAAAACAATTATATATTGATACTAGCAGATACTAGTATAACGGTGATCACTCGTGACCGACTAAAGCGCAATTTTCGCGTTTAGTAAACCGACCAAAACTTAAAACCAAAGATTACATAATCCTAAATTAGTAAATCGTCGGATTCAGCAAGCATTTATGCCCTTAAAATGAGATCCAGTAAGCATTTAAGTTCAATTAATGAGATACAGTGAGTATTCATGGCCATAAAGTGAGATCCAGTAAGCATTAATGGCCATAAAGTGAGATCCAGTAAGCATTCATGTCCATAAAGTGAGATCCAGTAAGCATTCATGGCCTTAAAGTGAGATCCAGTAAGCATTCATGGCCATACAGTGAGATCCAGTAAGCATTCATGGCCATAAAATGAGATCCAGTAAGCATTCATGGCCATAAAATGAGATCCAGTAAACATTCATGGTCATGAAATAAGATCCAGTAAACATTCATGGCCATAAAGTGAGATCCAGGAAGCATTCAAGGCCATAAAGTGAGATCCATTGAGCATTCATGGCCATAAAATGAGATTCAGTAAGCACTCATGGCCATAAAGTGAGATCCAGGAAGCATTCATGGCCATAAAGTAAGATCCAGTAATGATTCATGGCCATAAATAAGATCCAGGAAGCATTCATGGCCATAAAGTAAGATCCAGTAAGCATTCATGGCCATAAAGTGAGATCCAGTAAGCATTCATGGCCATAAAGTGAGATCCAGTAAGCATTCATGGCCATAAAATGAGATCCAGTAAGCATTCATGGCTATAAAGTGAGATCCAGTAAGCAGTCATGGCCATAAAATGAGATCCAGTAAGCATTCATGGCCATAAAGTAAGATCCAGTAAGCATTTATGGCCATAAAATGAGATCCAGTAAGCATTTATGGCCATTAAATAAGATCCAGTAAGCATTCATGGCCATAAAGTGAGATCCAGTAATGATTCATGGCCATAAGGTGAGATCCAGGAAGCATTCATGGCCATAAAGTAAGATCCAGTAAGCATTCATGGCCATAAAGTGAGATCCAGTAAGCATTTATGGCCATAAAGTGAGATCCAGTAAGCATTCATGGCCATAAAATGAGATCCAGTAAGCATTCATGGCTATAAAGTGAGATCCAGCAAGCATTTATGGCCATTAAATGAGATCCAGTAAGCATTCATGGCCATAAAGTGAGATCCAGTAATGATTTATGGCCATAAAGTGAGATCCAGTAAGCATTTATGGCCATAAAGTGAGATCCAGCAATCATTCATGGCCATAAAATGAGATCCAGTAAGCATTCATGGCCATAAAGTAAGATCCAGTAAGCATTCGTGGCCATAAAATGAGATCCAGTAAGCATTCATGGCCATAAAGTAAGATCCTGTAAGCATTCATGGCCATAAAATGAGATCCAGTAAGCATTTATGGCCATTAAATAAGATCCAGTAAGCATTTATGGCCATAATGTGAGATCCAGCAATCATTCATGGCCATAAAATGAGATCCAGAAAGCATTCATGGCCATAAAGTGAGATCCAGTAATGATTTATGGCCATAAAATGAGATCCAGTAAGCATTTATGGCCATAAAGTGAGATCCAGCAATCATTCATGGCTATAAAATGAGATCCAGTAAGTATTTATAGCCATTTAATCATTCATTAATAAATTTTCATACAAAACTGTCTCTACGTAAAAAATACGTATACGTAAAGAAAAATTTACGCAACGTAAAATTCTACGTTTTTTCGGAAAAGTGTTATGCAATAATCGGCTATAATTTTTCAGTTTTTCGTTGATTTCTCCGGAACCGCTGCATGAATCATTACCAAAAGTTTCGTGGCACCATCGGAGCCCAATACACACATTTTGGAACATATTTGAAGTCCTAACTCGCTTCCGTTTTCCCGGAATTTGGCCGACTATAGTCCAAGCAGTGCTAACATCAACAGTTTTTCGCGATTTTCTCGAAAACAATGCAACCAATTTTCACGGGGGTTGCGGCATTTTGTAGAGAATTCCAAGGCCTAACTTTTATGTAATTAGGGTATAAAGCGTAAAAATGCTTAATTTAAGAGAAAAACGCAAAAAACGGTTTTTGAGAGTGTAGTAAAAACAATATATTCACGCCGTGAAACGGTGTGAATATGAAAAATTAATTCATCAAAATTAATAAAAGCTTAATACTCACTTGATAAGGATAATGTGGTGGATAATGAGCGCTGGCATGTGAGGACATATCAGCCATTCCCATTGCAGGTGGAAAACTTAGCAAATTTGCTAAATCCTGCCAACGTTGTTCCATTGACATTGTTCGACCCAAAGGAACTCGTCCCTAATTGATTAAATAATAAAAAGTTATTGAAACTAAAATATTTTTGATTCCTCAAAGAAGAAGATTGATCTTATCGCTTTGTTCTTGTTTAAAGTTAGCAGAAAACTAAAATGTTAAAGGTCGCGTGAATCGAAAAAAGTCAATCTTATGAAGTATATCGCACATGGCTTCATTATGTAATTAATTAATAATATCTTGCGAAGTGCATACATACATGTACCTATTAATTTTGCTACTCAAGGTCTCAGGTCAGTTGAATGAATAACAATACTTATTAGATTTTTTTTTTTTTTTTAAATTCTATACAATTCATAAACATATTATTATTTATTTTGGATATACTTCCGTTGTTGTAAAACTATAAATCTTTTTTTTTAATAAAAATTTACATTCATTTTCTTCAGTCGTTATTACGAGTATGTACACTCCACATTTCTAGAACGTAGCTACTTATCAAGATAATTATTTTATTATCAAAAATTTTATCATTTTGAAGAAGATAGAGTTCAAATCAATACAGCACAAGTATGTACCCATTACAAATTTACTTTTACTTGACATTTTTGACTTTTTTATTCAATTTGTCTCTACATTGTAGGCACATGTAGATATATGTTGATACTTTTGAAGACGACGATTTTTGAGAAGGTATAACTGAAGTTTGTTATTAAGTAAAGAAAAAAATTCTTTCATTTTTTTTTTATACTAGAAAAACTTTTCAAGTGTTTACTCAACTACTTTATATTTTAAATTATTGAGAAGAATCCTTCAAGCAGGAAGGTGTAATTATTAAACATATTTATTTTAACGAAAAAAAAATTCTCTGTTATTTTTTCTTTCTTAAGTGTTTATACCTGGAATTATGTATTTTCTTGTCTCTTGGATTTATCTTAAAATCGAAATGTTCATATTTTTGTAAGTGCTTTTTCTTCCTCTCCAGTATTTTTTTAGTATTTTAATGCTTTAATATTTTGTAGTTTCTGTGAATTTCCTTCTTTCTATCCACTGCAATGCTACCACATATTTAACATCAATTTGTTATCAAAGTCAAGTCTTAAAGTTTTTTTTTATGATTTGAATTATTTACTGTTAATTTGAACTCTTTAGGGTTAATTGATGTTATGTCTTGATAGAAAATTATGCATGATTGCACAAAGGACAAATTTTCAACATGCTTCAATGTCATGTTTGAATAAGGTTATAATATAAAACATTATTGAGTGTTAGAGATCAAATATTATTTTTTATTGGAAAATTGAAAGAAATCGGTTAAGGACTCTTAAGAATACGAGAATCCAATTTCTACCTGTAACATCAAACTGAATTATGTGTAAGAAGTGAAGAAAATATGTGTAAATAACAAAATAAATTATGACATTTTGTGGTCGAAGTCTTTTCTACCGAAGAAAAAGTCATAAAAAAAAGACAAAGTCAACATAAAACAGGTAGCAGTATTTAGTGTCACCACATACAGGATTCTATTGATTTGACACAATATATATATATGAGGTCATATGGACAGAGTCCGCCCCAAAATCGCCCCAAACAAAACTAACACTATCAAAATTTTCCATTGTTTCCGGTATAAAAAGTTTTGATGGTGTTAGTAAATTTTTAAAATTTAACGGTCATTTTCTTATATGACCTCATATATATATATTGATTTGACATTTCTTCAACGCAACCATGAATTTCTAAGTAGTAATTTGTGTATTCTTTTTAGCGCATTTTTGAAAACTTGTTTTCAAAAAGGAAGCTCAATCATGCACTTTGATCGGTCGTTCGGGTCCCAATTATCTCTTGATCTAGACTTCGTAGCAAGCTCGGAATTGTTTTAATAGCTTCATTGAATGTTTTTATTCCCGCCGTTTATATTGAAAAGTCAAAAAACACTCATTAAATAGCTTAATTCATCGATTTTTTATTTAAAAAAAAATATGTAAACAATGCAGAGCAAAGCTATGCTGATGATAAGTTTGAATTTTTTCTAACCGTTAAAAAATTTGAAATTTTTTTGACCGTTATTTCGGATTAAATTTTTTTCTTTTATACACCTTAATTAATTAACATTTAATTTTTTCATACAAAACAAATATAAGTGCGTTTAGAAATTTGAAAAATAATGGATGTGTTCAGAAATTTAAATTTTTCGCTGATGAAAAATTTTGAATTTCAAAAAACCGGTAAATCGTAAAGCTATTATTTAAAACTTATTATTGAAATGCATTATGATTAAAGAAACAGCAATAGAGTTTTAAAACTCGACATTCTTTTCTATTTAATCAATTGCTAATCGCTGCGTCAAAAATGCGCTGAAGTCCCTCGATGTAAACGAGGACTTTTGTAATTTTTTTTATGATGTCCTTTTAATATTTTCTATTGTTATTATTCTTTCAAGTCAATTTACCTGATAGCTAGATTGTCGATAGCTGTTGACACAATGTGCATAATTCTGATTTGTTTGTCGAGGATGTTGGAAATGAGTTGCTGATGGTTGAATCATCATTTCGCTGAGTAAATCAAGGTCTTCTGTTTCGTCAAGTAATATGGACAAAGAAGAGTTCAAATCGAAATCAAAATCATCTTTATCCGCTCCAATATCAAGTTTTAAATTATTTTCAAGTGTTGCTTCAAGATCTTCAGCTGTTTCTTCTGTTTCTTCTTTTTTCGAATCTTCACTTACTTTTTCAACAGTATTTTCTCCTTTCTTGTTCTGCTTTTTTTTTTTTTTTGTGGATTAAATTAAAGAGAAGAATTGTAAATTATTAGTAAGCCTACATCTCTACTGACCATTCTTTCAAAAACTTACATTTAATTCACTGATATTATTTAACTGCAGAGGTTCATCGAATAATAAGAATTCGCTTGAATTATTTTCACCGTTGTTGGATTTTAAAATATATTCACCTATAAGTAAAGATAATTGGTTATGCTTGCAAGGTTCATTATTATTGCATGACACATTCTTATACCGAATTGTAAGCTTTACAATTTTTTTTAAAGAGACATGATACCTTAATTTCAAATAAACTAATTGTAAACTATATGAAAGAGTATCGAATTTTAATTCTGTAAATAGACTTTAGGGGTTTATTGATCTATGCTGATTCAGCAGTTCCTAATTCTCAGTCAAAGATTAAGGAATAATTCTCAAAGAGCTTGTTAGCTCAAATTTGAAAATACAATCATATCATGACACATTAAACTGTATCAACAATGATTTGATACTTTGAAGGAACCATGCGCTGAATGAAATTCGAAAAGTCACTCACTTTCACCTGAGAATTTTTAAACAACTGAATTTATGCTAAAGCAAGTGACAAAACTATGTATGACGAGCATTAAAAAAAAGGTACCGAAAACGAATTCACAGAAGAATAGGGATTAAAAATTTTTAAATCCGGATCCTTAATTGCTCTTAAATTTTCAAGTTTGTTTATTTTTATGGATAAGTACAAATTAAATAGCAAATATGACTAAATTTTGAGAATTATGTCTCAATCATCCATAACTGTTCAGAACATTTACAAATAGGATGTAAAATTTAAATTCGTTGCTTAAAAAATTCATTCCTACACTTTCGATTACATTTTTTTTTTTAATATTATAAAATTAAACTTTAATGAAAGGCTATATTTATCGACTACATATTAATGGCTGAAGAATGCTTTGCTTGGATAATAAACATTTTTTTTTCTTTATATCCAACTTCGGTTTCTTAATAATCAATCGGTATTCAGAAGAAAATAACAATAACAAAGTGGAAAGAAGAAATACCGCGGTGCCTACAAACGAATTTTTTCATGGTGTTTCTTCATCATTAAAAGACAGCCATTTTGTTATTATTCCAGACGTCGTGTTCATTCGTTAACAATAAAATTTCATTATTTTTTTTCCACTTTGCTCGTTTCTTTTATGGGATTGTCTTCCTTTCAATCTTGAGAACGACTCTTTCTTAATTTATTTTCAGAAAAGAACATTTTTTTTCCTTGCATCAAGAAACTAAAGAAATGAAATGAAATAAAATTGAACAACCATCCTGCAGATGACTTTGGAACATAATACCATTTAACATTTCACCTCAATACAAATATATAGAACTTTATTTACCCACATATATATATGCAGGCAATTTTGAAAACTATTGGGGTTGACAAATTAATATCTACCGTATGCTATCAAAACGTGTTAATTTGCTTCAATAGGTGAGAAAGAAACGAACGCATAAAAATTTCATGAATTCTTTTCCGCATATTATGTTCATTGTGGTAAATTTTATTTACAAATTCAAAGCACAAAATGAAAAATTAAAAAATCATTGTGGATTATAAAAAATATCATTCATTGTAGGTCTTTCGCATCAACGTTATGGCTTAGCGATATACCTATCATCAGAAAAATTATAATCGATTATTTCATTTCATCTCTCTCAAAATTGAGAATCTCAATTTATGTACATACGTTTGATGTGATGTTCATTTCATTCAATATAAATAAATCTTTGAAAGCATTTTTTTTTCTTTATTTTTTATTTTATTTCTTTCAATTCTTTGTGATAGAGTATTGACATGTGAGAAAGCGAGAAGGTATTTCTCGTCGTGAAAAAAAGAATATGAAAGAACGTTTGAGAACGTGCTGACACTGACATTTAATAAAGGATGCGAAAAAATATGTAGACACAATATTAATAGATATTATCGCAAGAAATACTAAACGAAGAAAAGTCAGAAATTTATTTTTTTCTGAGTAGATAGATGAATGATTGAAGATTGGAAATAAGAAACTTTGAGTCCACGCCGATTCAGACTTAAACATTTTTAAGAAGAACTCTACCTGTTTTTTTTTTTTTCTTTTTATGAAAATTCTTCGGCATATTTTTTAGCTTTGATAATGCGGGCAATGCATTTCATGCATTTGTAAGATGCATGCATGAAGTTCTTACTCAAATTGTTTTGCGTAGGTAATCTTTTTTGACAAATTAATTTTTTCATATTTTTCTTAGAAACATAATCATAACTAAGACTATTTCTAAAATGTCAATAATTTTTATGACTAATGATTATTTTCCAATTTTTTAAAGGTGCACAAAATATGAAAGAATATTTGTGATTAATGATCTTTATTTGCATCCATTTATTACTTTTTGTACGCAGTCAGTTTTCCTATTGTATACTTTTCGTCCTTTGGGAATTAAGTTGTACCATTTTAAATAAAATAGAACAGTTCTCTCTAAAGAATTATGAAACTATTATAAATAAAATTTTTGGATAATTTTTCAATTTTAGAGGAATTTTAAAAATGAATGTCTTACTTCTTTTTGAATTATTAAAGGAAAGAGGGTTCAAAAATTATACCTTTCTATTCTATATATTCGATTAAATATTTTTTATGTATAAAATATCGATAAAACAGCCATTTTATACTTTGGAAAAGAAACAATTTTCTAGCTTAAAAATGAAACTTTTTTAAAATGCATTAAATTTATTTAAAAATTATAATTCTTTAATATGTAGGTATCAGAATATAATTCTGCATTTAAACAATTCAGTTAAATTTAAATTAATTAAATTGACTTTTATGTAGAAATACGATTATTTAAAACAAATTATACCTGGATTATGATAACAAATACATCTTTGAAGGAATCAAATGAAAATATTAAGAATGCACAAGGAGGAAATTCATTATTTTGATTCGACATGACATTTGGTTCAAATTTGAAACATTACTCGTATTTATTAAATATAGATATTTTCATTCTTTAATAACTTTATTAGAAGATAATTAAAAATATATTTTAATTAAAATATGGTTTGATAAAACTTCAAAAATTATAATGAACCTGGATTTTAAAATTCTATTTTTGTTAACTGTGCAATATTGCTTCATACGCAGCATAATCAGAAATATATTAAAATTAAAAAGTTAATGAAAATTATTATTTGTTTCAAAGAGATTAAAACAATTATCGAAAGTTTTTTTTTAAATTTTCATTGACAGTTTGCTTGAGGTTCGGGAATTGTTTTATTTTATAATTTATTATTTTAAAAAAGAATATTACGAAGGATTACTAAATTAGATTTTAAGGATATCGTGAAACTAAAAATTTAAAATTATAGTTCGCTTAAAACTTTAATTAACTTCCACGCATAGCGTGTAATTATTTACTTGATTTTTCTTTTCAAAATCATTAATACCTAATTGAAATTTGTTTAAAACAATTGAAAAACTATATCATTACAATTTTGAAGATTTTTATAGATGAAAAAGTGATTGATTGTAACGGAAATTCAAGCTTTTTACATTTTTTTAAAAAATATTAAATTAAATTGAACAAATGAATTTACTTTTATAAGAAAGATGTATTTTAAAATCTCTTGTTTAAAAAATAAAGATTTCGGTAATTTTATCAAAAATTTAGAGTTAAAGATACATACCTAATTTTATTAAGGAAGTTTTCTCTTATTTTATTTTATTTAATTTCTTTATATATTTTGTGAGATCATATAAAATTTCTTTTGAAGTAATAGAATATGAGTATTTATATTTTTTTGGAATCTCAGTTTACACTTATTATGACACTAAATTTCACTCTATTAACTAAACTTAACTTTATTTTTTACTTAAGATTTGTGTTCTATCCTTTTTGCACAAATCCCTTTAGAAATAATTGTCTATTTGAATTATTTTGTTATTCACTTAATTTATATTATATTTAATTTTTAAAGCTAAACTATGCGAGTTATAGCGTATTCACATGATTCTAGCCTTATTTTTAACAAAAGTCCTGCTAAAAGCTTGATTTTGTGATGTATCCTTTATCGTTTTAATGAACAAATATTTATTAATTTTGTTAAAATCGCAATTTTTGCACTTTTTCCCAACAATTATTGGAATTTAAATCCTTTCCTTATGCAACTCTTCAATAATCTTGTGCGAGCATCCAAACACTACAATGTAAAACAGACTAATACTGTGAGATACGGAATAACCACAAAAAGCATAAAAATCATACCAGATCAAATCTCTCACACACACAAAGATATATTGCCTTTAAATAAAAATAAAAATGAATAAGAATTGAAGAAATGGGCTTGGTTCGAATAGAGAGAAAAAAAGAAATACAACTAATCATTTAATATGATACCTCTTGTTATAAAGAATTGCACAATAAGAGTATTGTATACATATATAATAAACCAAAAAGAGGCGGATGGTAGAGAATACTTTGACGCTGTTCCATAGACCAATCATGAAACAAGTTTTTATGTTTCTTCATTTCTCTTCCTTTGCTTATTCGACAGACACTAACACATTTACATATCAAAACCTTAAAAAAATTGGCTTCGCTATCCATTTCCAGCAGCATATAGAAGAAATATTATATGCAGCAAGTTGACTATGATAAATGATGACGATGTATTAAAATGGTAGGCCAAATTTATCAAAAAAAGGAAGAGAATAAAAGTTTTTTTAATCAATAAAAGCATTGAAGACATCCAATCTCTCTACTGTTATCATATATAAGTATATTTAATACATCAGTTCGTATGTAGGTGCTTAAGACATTTTAATGTAAGAAGAATTAAAAATAATTAAAAAGATATCTCTGACAGAGAGGGAGAAAGCTACAAGATGTTGTGGAATAAGAGAAACTTTTACATAAATAACATTTCAAGTAAATTATAACTTATAATTAAATTAATCTCAGTTGGATATTTTTCCAATTATAAATCTCCACTCTAAGCGGTTTTCATTTGCATTAATACTGAATTCAACGTTACTTTTTTCATTATTGGGTAATTTTCTACCATATTGTTTGATATAAACTCACTCAATTTATATAGAAAAAAAATCTCAAAAGTAATTGTTATTGATACCACCATTTTTTCTTTTATTAGTTAGAGAATCAACAATTGTATGAAAGAGGCAAGTAAGAGATGATCTATGAAAAAATGTAAAAAAATAAAAATCATTTTATTAGCTTACTTTTTCTTTGAATGAATGTTTACATTCAATTGAAATTAAAGTTAATGTAGCCAAAATTACTTGCTTAATTTAACCGTTTTATTCGATTGCTTTGAATAATTTATGCAGGGTTTTAAAGCCATTGTACCTCTTATTTCCCATATTCTATTTCTTCTACTAATTCACGGCTTTTCAATACATAATTTTACTTTTGAGAACAAATAATTTTTTCACTGATATTTTGACAAAATTGAAAACTAATCACATCCTTATTTTAAGTCTTGGAAATTTTAAGCCTAGATAAATAATCTCATAAAACAACAAACTTTTTCAGAAAAAAAATGGCAATTGGGCAATTCTTTGGATGAAAATTTTCACTTTGAATCAAAATTTAAGTATTTCTACACACTTAAACGGTTTCTTACTTGCACTAATCGAAAGATGAACCCTCTTTATATCACTACTTATGTTTTTTGTTCCTTGACAACTTCTTAATATCTTTAATTCTTAATCCACGAAAAAATTATTTTTTGAAATTGAAAATTTAACTTAATGATACATGTTTACTTTGATTAGAATATTTATAATGAAACATTAACTGAAAATAAAGACTTTTAGCTCGGTTGCATAAAGTATTTATTATGTTAAATTGCATAATTCTTGCAATTAATTTTTTAAGGAACACGGATCATTTTTTTGAATTTTCAAAAAATCCAACGATCTAAAGAATTGCCCAATTACTAAGGATTAGTGATTTTAACACTGCAACAATGCAATGTTTTGTTTCTGTTGGTCAAGAAATCATCATTCAATTAAGAATTTAAATAATTTCTATTGCTGTAAACATGCTGAAGAATCAAAACGAGTAGTAGACAGATTCGAGACAAAAATGATTATACACAAACAATTGTAAGCACAAAATTGTGCTCAAGTATTTAAAATAATACATAAGTAGTGTACTCATCATGACTTATGAAAAGAATTATAAAAAAAAAGAGTATTGAATATTTAAAATGATGATATTGCTAATATGATACAAAAAAAAAAGAATCAAGGAAGAAATTTACATAGGCTGGTGATTGCAATACCTACATACTATATTACTTCCATTTAATATAATTTTTGTTAATTCATTATTAATCTAAGCGCATAAAATTATCTGTGGTTATGGTTTCTACTTTATTTTATAAAGTGTCTGTCTGGAACGACTTTTTGCTCTCTCACTTACTTCTGGTTACCAATTATTATTTCGATCATTCATCATGATTTGTTAATTTTTTCGTAGTTACAATCATCATCATAGGCAATTCATTGAAAGTGAAATTTAGTGTTAAATACTATATTATATAGTGTAATATATATATTCGTTGATCTTTGCCTTGTATAAACTAGAATTTATGTATTAGTGCCATTCTAACATATTCAAATGAATGTTTTCGATTGACTTTTGCAAACTAATTACAAAGACGAATGGGAAATTAAAATTAATAAAATAAAATATTCACCTGACTTTAATTAAGTATGTGCACATAGTCGTTAACTCACATGTTTCAATTAATTACTGTGAAAAATATCTGTCTGGTATTGAAAACGCTTCATTCGTGCTTAAAATCATCATATCGTTTCATTGAAATTTTCAAATAATAATGAAAGTATTGTACGTACGTCTAGGTATTGCTTTTATATATTTTCTGATCAAAATATCATTGAATTGAAGTTTATTTGCAAGATTCGCAATTTGTGGATATTAAATTTATTATAATTTTAATCTTTATTTGGGATTTAATTGCCAAGAGTAAAATACTCGCGTCTCAAAATTTATTTTATTTTAAAAATGTTATAATTTGAAAAACAACTGGCGCAATGTGTGGACATTAAAAAGTTTCAAAACGTGTCTCACTTTTCTTTTCAGACTCATCATCTTTTTTTTCAATGTAACGCTCCTTGAAATGCAACAAAACAATGTAGAAGAAAAATTACGACGTAAAATTTCAAATTTTAAATTAAAATCGAAAAAAAACTCTTCATGTCGGGAGGAACCGAATTGAGGATTTAATTTCTCTCCTACTGAGAGTTTGTGGGCAGAATACTCTTATATAGCTTTTTCTTCGTGGCCGTATAATTAATCCACAGCTCTGTAATTTATCAAAATATTTTTTTTTTTCTTCATTGGCAAGATCATTAATTATTTTCATTTTCCCTTCCTTTTTTGTTGTAAGAGTTTCAGCCATTTTGATATAACATAAAATAATGAGATTTTTGTTTATTTCACTGATTATAATTCTATAAATTTTGTAAGCAGAGTCAGATAAACTTATATTATGGCATATACATTTTGTAGATGGACAGATATATTTTTTATTTTTGTTTCTTATTCCTTTAATCAATATTAATTCTCAAACATTTTATCAAACGAATCGACTGCTTGCTTTTGGTATACATACTTCTTTTTCATTAAATTTATTCGAGAGAAATCGTTCTATAACGCATTAGAAGGAAATTCATGAGAGTACACATAAAAGGCAAAAAGCATTATTTTCTTTATTTAAAAACAACCAACCATTCGAGATGAAAAATGATTCGAGAGTTACAAGGCAAGAAATATAAATTCCAAATGTTCCCTTTTATGAATACATGAAACGCAATGTATTAAAAGTATTGTTCTTTTTCAATCATTTTAAGCAACGCGTTTTTCGACAGGCGAATATTTTTCAAAATGTTTCAAACATGAAATGTATTTGAATTTTAAATAAATTAAACTGAAGGGATGATGATTCTGAATTCAATAGTTAGTGTTACTGTAGATTTTAAATTGAAATTTATTTTTTGAAATTTTTTAAAAATTCTACAATTAGTGACGTGACACTCAACGAGACTTGAAATTTCTAATGTGTTTTTTTTTTTTGTCTGTATTAAGTTGCATCGGAGTTAAATTTTATGATTCAAAACTCTTTTGTATGATTTCATATTTTTTCTTTTGAAAGGTTAACTGCATACTTATGAATACGTGCTATTTTTATTTAAAATGATAAGGTAAAATTCTCAAATTCAATGTACAATGAAACGGAACGTTCTTTTCCTTTCTTTTTTTTTTGTCATATTTGCAGGTAAAGTATATAAGAGTTTAAATTCTATAATGTCATCATTAGATACTAAAATCCATAACCATTAATAAAATTTTCTATGGGCTAACTAAAAGAAGTGAAAAAAAATCTTGTCGTCACTATTATTTGGTAGCGACAAAAGAATTTAAAGAGAGAATAAATATCTTAATTATGTGTATGAATATTAGCAGTAACTCATATGTATAAGAATGTATAACACAATTGCATTTATTATGAAATTAAAGTTTTACTTACCAGTTTCTGTATCGATTGTATATGATAAACCAGCCCAAGGATTAAGATTGTTGTTTTCTTCAGATGACTAAAATTTAATTCAGTTTATTAGAAAAGTAATTTAAATGGCATCGAAATGAATTGTTGCAAAAATAAATGAATAAAATAAATTTATGAAATACTTTACCTTGTCATCTTTCATTTCAAGCAATGCTTTTAACTTTTCGATGTCATCTTCTGCTGACGTTTCTTTCTGTGAGTTTGTTGTTGATAGTGAGGGATTGTATCCCAAATCCACATCTTGCTTCCAAAGTACTTCAATTAAATCCATTTCCTAAATAAAAAAGAATTAAGCACGACATAAAAAGGTGAATATTTCATTAAAAGTGTTCTAAGAAGTACTGATATTGTGTGTGAAAATTGTATCTTTTATCAGTAAAAAATACTTTTTATCTCTTTTATCTCAAATGTCCAATATGATTAGTAAGCTGATAAGATAACTCATACATTTTCATACAAGTATGTAGCATTCTAAAATACATTAAGGTTTTATATTTATAAACAACACATGCTTAAAAAAATTATAATTAAAAAGTTTTCAGGAATAAATTTATCATAAAAATAAAATGTTCCAGGATGGAATCGAATTCGTTCATAAATTATCCTTTTTTTAAAAGAGGTGTGGCTAATTTATGCTACGCCTTATGCTTACAAATACAAAGAAACGTTTGAATCATGAAACATAAAATATATATGTACATAAAGAATTTGAATGCGCACATTCTGTAGTTCACTGGCACGGTAAAAGTCGTAAAAGTTCTTCAAATTAAATAAAAATATATATCTACGGAATTATCATATCAGGTATATTTTACAATCTATTATCAACAAATTTAAAGTGACAATGTATTGTTGGAGTAAGAATAGATCAAATAAAATTTGGATAATAATCAATCATCAAAGTCTCTTGTAAATATTTTTAAGTAGTTTTGTTAAATATAATTAATTACATCAGAGAAAATGTAAAGTTCCATTTATTAATGACATGTTATAGCGGTTGATGCTTTATTGTTCACAATATAATATTGTGGTGAGATAATTTTTCAATTTATCATGAATTCTGTGTCTTGTAATTCTTTTTAATACATATCAAGAGCTATCTATCTAGATAAAGAAAAAAAAAGAATATAATTTGGAACAAGTTGAAACTAAATGTAGGAACTTTCAAAGAAAGTTTACAATAGCACAGATAGAAAGGACAAAAAAGAACAAATAACTTTCTTTTGATCATGCTCCCAAAATATTTTGACAAGTTCTCAATACATCATTTATCAATGTTCGATCATGTTACATTAAATAAAAAGGAAAGAAATCATGCAAACTTTCTAAAGATCATTAAACCTCTGGAGACAAGTGTCGATACCACCTACAATGTTTTTTTGTGTCTTGTATCTCTTAGATGCGTAGATTCATTATTAAACAAGAATATCAAGACGAATCTATGCGCTATGATTAATTGACATTATTTAAAGAAAAGAGAAATCAAGAAATTAATGAGAATTTTATAGGAATGCAATATCTTTAAAACAGAACAATATCAAGTATGAAAAGTTCAAAACAAGTAAATTTAAATTTTCAAAGTAACAAAAAATAAATTTTTAAAAAAATTGTCTTAAAATGTATCACGAAGCTAATAATAGTTTAACTATTGAAACAAAAATAACTTAAAGTCAGGCCCTCATACATAATTGCTTGTATACTTTTTTATCATTTAATTGTTGACCGCAATCGCTGTGGTAATTCTGTGGAAATACAATTCAGACCATGTGAAATTACTTTATGTGTGCTGAATAAATTACACATTTTAACCTTTTATGGAAAATAAAAAAGTAAATTTAGCATATGGACAGTATGCCCTTAAAAAGAATGAAAATTTCATCGAGGATTAAATCTCTAATTTTTAGTGATTTTATTGAGAGAGTCTAATTTGACCTTGACATCACAAAGAAAGTTGACAATAACGACCTTGAGAATCTCGTCATTTCTTTTTAAGTGGCGTAAGAGAAATAGATCACTTCACCAACTAATATTGAGTATAACAAAAAATAATAATAGAATAACAGATTTTAATTAATTTTGACATAAATTTTCATTACACAGCTATTACAATTCCATTTTATAATTATTTACTTTCATTTTCAAATAAATTTTCCGATAATACCGGAATAACGTTAATCTCGAAATGCGTAATACTCTATTCTCAAAACTTTTCTTCAACAGTCTTTTTTTTACGTTGGATGTAAAAATTCAATAATAGCTATATTCGTGTTGTGTAGATTTCATTGAACTTGGCTCAGACACAAGGAAAGCAAAAAAAAATATTAAACTGTAGCGTGGGTCAACGACGAAAACACATGCATTATTTTTGAAAGCCAAACTCTCTGTGCATCTTTTTTTACAGTTTAATTTTCACACATGAGATCAAGAAAAAAAACGCAATATAAACTCTATAAATAGACATACAAGTAGAATAAAGAAAATTTGGAATGCAATTTTTCTTCTTATTACTCATAAATATACGTATTTTTTTTTTTAAAAAAAAAAATATGACTTTAAGTACATTTATAGTATTTAGGACAGACAATAAATTTATCTGAAGGATAAATAAGCAGTGACTTATACTGTTGATGATGTGGTTATTGTCATAATCAAGGGTTTAAAAATAAATTCAAAACATTATTTAATCACATTCATTCAATTAAATAGTAAATGAAGCAAAGTAATAATGTCATAGAATCGTGGCTTACCTCCAATGTGAGTTCTACACTTGATGTTACTAATTCACCATCATTTTCAAAACTTATTTCATTATCTTCAGTCTTTATATTTTCAGTTAATTCATTATCATGTTTTCGAAAAACTTCTTCGGATGTTGAAGAATCATTCAAAAGAGAAAGATATTCATTCCAGTCTATCACATCTGATGTTGAAAATTCAGTCCTATTCAAATTTAATTCCAAAACGCTTACTCTATTTTCAATACTTTGTGATTCATTTTGTCCAAGAAGAAATCTTTGCTCGGCATCTTCATGCTTTACGGGAACATTTAGAAAATTTGACATTTGTCGATCTTCGTAGTCATGAAGATCAGCCAAATTTTGATCAACAATTGATTCAACATTTTCATTCGCCGTAAGATCCGAATTTAAGAAAATGTCATCATGCGCAAGTTCATGAAATCTATTCTGAACTAAATTAACGAGATTCAATGTAGGTTCTATTGATGAAGCTTCCGTATTGCTGCTTTCGTTGTCACTATGAATAATACTTGTTGAAGCTTGTGAAGCTATTGAAGTATTCGAGGTAGAATTTCTTTCTTGATTAGTATTATTATTATTGTTATTATTATTAATTTCATTGTCATTTGTAGACCCTAGCGTTGGATAAGTATTATCAAAGTTGAGCAGATAAGCTTGCACATCGTAACTTCTTATTCTATTGTTATCTATATCTATTAAATCCTCTATTAGTGGGACATAAGTCTTCCGATTCATATATGGATAATCAGAAAATGTCGTCGGAGCTATTTCTAACTGCCAAGGTGATCCATCATCATAATTGTGAATTCTCGACACCCCCCATTCCAAATAATTGATAGGATCTACTTGAAGTAAACTTAATGCTAATACAAGCTGAAGAATCTGCTCACTATACAAAAACTTTTTTGAGATCATTTTAACTTATTATTATTATATTCCTTATTAATTATTCATATATTTCTTTCCAAAATAAGCACGAAATTTCTTTGTTTTTACTTTACTGCTTCTCTTCTTTTGTTGTTGTTGTTACCTTGTTTTTGTTTCGCAAAATTTTCATATAAAATTCTACGTTTACGTTTTTAGTTTTCTTTTTTGCTGTCTGTTTGTAAGCGTGAAATATTCTATTTCTTTCTATTGCATGATAAACAGTTAATATAAAGCACTAAACACAGCTTAGAGTGAGTGTTCCTCAATATAACTCTATCAAATGTTATGTTATTATTATTTCTATTCACATATATCACTTCTCTTCATTCATTCTTAAAATTCTCTCTATCAGTTTTATTGTTCAATTCACGAGCTTTTTACACTATCACCTTTTAATTAATTAACCCATTTGGTAGCTTTGCGATTTCTTTTCGTATTTATTTCAATCTCTTTTTTTTCTTTTATTTTATTTTGTTGTTTATTGAACCTTTCGTGTAAAACGATGACTCAAAGTTTTTTGAACATTTACATACTTATTTCGCAATTTTGAAAATACTTTGTATCAGACTTTAAGTGCCGAATAATATTAAACTCTTTCTGCGATGTTTCTTCGACTTTTCCGTATTATTGACTGAGTTTTCGTGAGAATTTCTTAATTTTTCCGTCTTTAAAATAAAAATACTAAGTAAATGAATAATAAATTTTTTAGCGCATTTTCCTCTTGGGAAAAGGACGCTATTGTCCGCACTTTGTCCGTCTGTCCGTCTGTCTGTCTGTCATCACATCTCCTCCTAGGGTTTAAGCTTTTTTGATGCGGTTTTTGGCTTAAAATATGTGTAGTATGTCTGGCTAGAGCTGGCGAAAAAATCAGCACGAATGGTCACTTCCTCTGCTGGAACCAGCGTAAAAAGTACCAAAAATGACATTTCTTTGTATGTGTTAGTATGGTCGATTGCACTAAAATGTTGACTTTTCGAAACCTTAGCTGTCCTCGGTTCGAATCCTACCGATGGCAATGTTCTTTTTTTTACTTTTTTGATACTTTTTTGATTTCTAATGACATTTAATGTTGAACTTTGTCATAATTTTCCATTTCCACAATTTTCCCGAGTTTTTCCGAAGATTTTTGTTAAAATTTTCAATATTTTCATACAATTTTCATAGATAATTACTTTTTTCATATTTTTTGATATTTTTATTGTTTTAATTTTCTATTTTCATGGATTTTTCATAGTTTTTCAGGAAAATTTTGAGAAAATTAGAAAAACTTGCATTTATATAAAAAACTCATCAATATAAATAATTAAATTGCCACTTAAACTTCTTTAAAAAAGCGCAGCAGTGGCGTAAGTGGAAGAGCGTGCGACTCCTAATTTGAAGGTCATGGGTTCAATCCTAGCCCGGAGCCGATTTTTTTTGCTTTTTTTATTTTTTTTCAAATTTTATGTCGCGTAATGATAACTTTTTATTAAAAATAATTTTTTTTTCCTCATGTTTCACACACATTTTTTTCTGTAAATTTTAAATTTCTGGTAAATAAAGAATATTTATAATTAAATATTAGGCTTTATACTTTTGGGGTTTTAATTCTTTGTGTATTTACTATACGTGGAAAATGCGCTTTCGTCGGTCACGAGTGACCACGTTGATACTAGTTGTAATTTTAAGGGGACTACAACTCAAATGAAATTCAACTCAGTCGTAAATTCAAATTAAAAACCGTTATTTTTGTAACGAGAATTTCACCACAAGTTCACATGCTCCAATTTTGTCTTTCTGTCTGAACTTTGTTACTACTTATTATTTCTAAGTTGGTTAACTTTTAATTTTAATAAGTTTTTAAATTTCTAGTGATAATTAAATGCAGAGAGTTGACGAAGGAATGTGTAAAAAAAGGTCAACACAGAACGACACTTTATTAAAAAGACGACTGTATTACTTAAACTTGTTTTGTACAATAACACTTTTCACGTCATAGCTTTTTTTTGAACTTTTTAAGATTGCCAGATTGAAAAAAAAGAACTAGAAGCTTCTTTCTGTAGCTGTTTAAGTTAGTCTTGAATTAAGATTTCACATATCCCCAAAAAATTTCAACACTATCAAATCGTACAACAATTAATCAAGATTTGTTTTTCTTTTCTCTCACAATTTCTATCTAAACCGGCTTAGATTTTTATCGACCTTGGATGTTTAATTAATATTTAATAAGCGTTCTCTAACATAGTATTGTGATTGATTTTTCTTATCATTAAAATTAATTTTTTTAAACAAATATGTAAATAAATAATTTAAGTTTCAGAAAGCAATACTGTGTCCTCAATATTTGCAAACGATTCTGTAATGACTACTTTTAATACTGATGACCGATTATAAAGAAGGAAAAAAAAAAATATGACATCACACCAATCAGTTATATTCAAATAATAATCGTATACGATTGTAGCTTAATGGATATTTACATATTTACGAAGAATGAAGGAAAGAAAAATGTGCGGGAAAATCCAAAATATTATTTTCTTGCCATGCAAGCACGTTGGATTTTTCCTTTCACTTATGATTTGGAAAGCAACATGTTGTTTTTTTTTCAAATTTGGGTAAAATCACAGCTTTTGATAGTGACTTGTTTTCACACAAGCGGATATAAATTAGTCATTAAGAAATGCTGTTCTACTTACTTTTGATGAAACTGATTCAACTGGTGGTGAATTTGGCTGAATATCGGATGATGGACTTAACAGCATGCTCATCCGAGGTAACAGGTCATCATCTGCTATGTCGACCATCATTTTGATAATAATGAATTTTTTTAACTATCGTATCCTTAATTTTATGTATGTCTGAAAAAATACAACTATAATTATTCTCTGAGTATTTATTTCCACAAACTCAATTCATAATCATTAGAATTTTTAAATGTATTGGTGAAATAAAAAATTTATGTTTAATTTAATTTTCTTCTAATGAACGTAATGAACAATATTTTCTTCAAACTTTCAAAAAACACTTTTGGATTGTCTATGATTTTAGCATAAGCAGAAATTTAAACTCTTCACCTTTGCACC
Source organism: Chironomus striatipennis (assembly GCA_026123125.1). NCBI lineage: Eukaryota > Metazoa > Arthropoda > Insecta > Diptera > Chironomidae > Chironomus > Chironomus striatipennis. The sequence continues at coordinate 25,471,564 of CM047394.1, read as the reverse complement.
GAAATTAAAATTTTTACTTTAACCACGCAACTGTAATCTTCGTTCTTCTAAAAAAATAAATAAATAAACATATTAAGTCAGTCTAATGACGTCAGGCCTTTGTGTAGCCCGATTGAAAAATACGTACATTTTTTTCGTTTTTTCCTATGATTATCAGGCAATGCTCGATGTTAGTTATCATCAGGAATAGTTTGACACTGGTGTCATTCAATTGTAATATAAATGTACACGACTTTGATACTTCAATGTTCAAGACAAAATGAAATTTTACTTTTTGGAAAAAAAACGTCACTTAAGAATTAATACTTTTGGCATTTTCAACACTAGTGTTTGTTGGATGGATTTTACGTTCTCCGCATTCATTATTATTATTTTGTTAAAAATGAAAAAAACCTGAAACAAGTTTTGATTCTGTTTTTCAATCAGATTGGTTTTTTACTCAAAGATTTCTTACATGTTATGAATTTAGAATTTTATTAAAAATATAAAAGATACATTTACATCTATTTGGATGATCCTCTTGTATAGTTTAATAAAAATAAAAGATTAAATCGATCAAATTTTGAGTTAAGTAATTAAATCCTTTAAACTTTTGTTATAGACTCTTATAATCATTCTATGGCATCATTTTTTTTGTAATATATGCATTTTTTTGTATAACTAATTGGAAGAAGAATTCAGAAATACTGCAAACTAAAGCTATTTCTCATGATGAATATGTAATTCATTTGAATATTGTTGAATAACTCCTTTCTCATTTGTTTAAATTCTTAATTGAAAAAGCTAAAAGGATGGCATAATTTATTTACAATAAGTTAAAGATCTTTAAGTGATTATCCTCAACAATTGCAGAATATTTTTTTTTTAATTTAATTAAACTAAAAGTAAACTATGTAAAGTTTAAATCACACTTACCACCAACACTTCTCAATACGTAACGGTTTTCCTTATTTTAGTACAAAATTTGAAATAAGGATTTTTAGTACGCCTTATTTTAGTACAACTTGTCCGTTAAATCTTTATGAGAAAAATTCGATGAAATCTTAATTTCTGTTTATTAAAGTAATGTTACAATTGATTTTTTGATAGAAAATGTATTTCGCTATTAAATTAACTTATTTAAAATGTATCAACTATTAGGAATATTAATTAAATTAACAGAATTAAAATTTATTTTATTATCATGGTGTGTGTACATTTGTATTAGTGATGTTAACAAATGAACCAATCAGAATTGATTTGCGATTTTAACTCAATATTTGAGTTTTTAAAGAATACTTTTACGCTTGAATTGATAGAATACCTATAAAACTCTATAAATAAGCCTTTATGGAAATGAAAAATAATATATTTATTCTAAAAGTGACAAATCCAAAATTTACATTGCAATTTGTGTTAGTGTAAATTTTTCGTACACATACAGCATTCAAATTCAAATTTTTGTACGAAATAACGGACAATATCTCTATCGAGAAGTGTTGGACTTACCATAAGAGGTAATTACAGATATATACAATTTTTTCTTCTATAATGATTGAAAAAGAGACAAAACATATTTGAGAGTTTATGAAAAAACAATTAAATTAAAGGTTGCATCAAAAATACTGATATCTATGCATTTATGTATACTAACATACTTCAAAACATTCTTGAAAATTTATCCTAAATACTCTTTCATTTCATTATCTTTCTTCATTTCAAATAAAATAAATCTCCTTGTTTTAATTTTCAAAAGCACACAAAACTAGAAGAATTCATTGATCAAGGCCGATCATTTTCCAGCAATCTTATTAAATTAAATTAAAGATAATTCATGATTTTACTAATCTTCAGTTACATAGAACTTTTTCTTAACCCATGAATATATGGCGTTGTGTGATTTACTAATCCATTCAACATTTGATGCTACTGTACGAAGAATCATACGAAGATGATCTATTCCAGGTCCATCACCAAAACGGTCGACTAATGATTTTAGCTAAAATAAGTCAAATTTATAATTATTATGTTCTGTGATTCATATAAAAAAATATCTTACTTCATCATAATCAAATTTGTTTGCACCATATTTTGTAATTGCTGTGATGACTTTAGCAAAATTAATGCTTCCACGACCGAATCGTTTTTGTAAATCAAACCATTTTGCTTGTAAGAAACGACATGCCATAGCTCCACCAGTTGGCGTCGAGGAGATTGCTTCCAATGTTGGTGTAATTTCATTTGTTGGTAAAGTCATCACATACGTAAGTAATCGATTTTGAAGCCATGCATCTTTTGTTAATCCTAATGCTTTCAATAACTCTATTCGTTCATCCAAATTATTTTTATCATTTCGAAGTTGTATATATCTCTCATAGCAGTATTGCCAGTACTCTAAATCACCTGACAAAATAGCACCAACATATGTTACCTAAGAAATGCAATAAATTTCGTTATCAGATACTTATTTTCAATACAATAATAATTTTAATTAAATTCCACGTACTTCTCTTAAATTTGGAGCTATTATGGTTGCGTTGATGAGATGTGAATGAAGAATTGTTTTCGCTTCTTTTATTGATTCAGGTTGTTCCCATAAGACAGAAGCTAATAAAATATGAGGCCGCATTAAACGTGTCTCGTCTGAGCCTGTATCATTCCATCCAACTTCAGTAACAGCCTTCGACAAGAGCGTTTTCATGTACTCAGTAAGGAGAAGAGAACACTCTGTGTATTTGAGTATTTTTCTCCATTTTTCAAAATGTTTTATAGCAACAATCATTGGACCCCAGTTACGTTCTTTGGGTAAATAAGAAGTAATTTCCAATGTCACACTACAATCTAATAAGTTACTATGACATAAAGCAAAAGAATCTGATATAAGTCCCATTCGATCTTTTGTTGAAAATACTGTATGATTTTCATTCAACTGTTGCACGATATTCTCATAATTCTCTTTATCGTAAAGTACGCGATAATATCCGTTTTGTTCGTAGTTTAATAATATCCATTTTACATTTTCTTTCAATTGGAATTTTTCTGAAAAGAAAAATAAAAAGAATTATGAATGAAATTAATATTGAATCAAACAAAGTAGTGGTACCTTCAATCGAATCCATCCAAACTGTATCCTTAATATCCTTGTTATTTGTGGCATATTTGATTGGAAAGATCCATTTCATTGAGCGTTTTTTACTTTCCTTGGACGAAATTGTCGTAGTTGTGGTTGAAAGTGTTGTTGTTTCTGTAAAATTTTCGCTTTGACTAAATGAATCCTCATAAACGGCAGTTAATTCTGACATTTTAAATGGCTTTTGATCAACAGTTACAGACATGTTTGATCTGTTGCATGTGATGAGTGGAAAGCCTGATTGTGATGTCCACATGTGCATAAGATCACGAATATTTTTTGATCCGTTTGCCTTCTTTGAACATATTTGCCATAAATCATTTGGTTCAGCTGTCATATATTTAAATGTCGTTATAAATGCTCCAATACAGTTTCGGAAACTCTCATCGCCCATTGTTGAATGCAATACCTCAAGAATTGAAGCGGCTTTGTCAATGTAAAATTCATTATTTTCCCCCATAGCATCTGTTCCGTTCTCAATACTTTCCCATCCTTGTAAAACATCAATATCTAATGCTCTTAATTTTGTTTCGACCATATATTTTTCTTCAACTGGCCATTGTGATTTTAGAGGGGAGAAAATGAGTCGACTCAAGTATCGAATTATTCCGTCCCAAAGCCAATTTTGTTTCCATGTTTTTGGTGAAATCATTCCTCCAAAATACTGCTGTAAAATTGCTTCCGATATTTCGATTGCCGATCTTTGATATTCATTCGACGTGACAGTTGCTGCATCTCTCAAGAATGATGTTTTACAGGATATAAGACCAAGTGATGAATGCAAATTCTCTTCAATCGAAGGAAGTGCAACAAAATCTAGTTTTGTAAATGGATATGGTACATTTAACCAATTTTGTAAATGCTCTAATATATCTCTTGATGTATGTAGAATAAATTTTGTTTTAGGTAAAATACTTTCAGGTGCATAAAATGTATAAGACGGAGCAGTTCGAATAATGCCATCTTCATCGAAAATTGTAGAATGATTGTCATTTTCTTTTGTCAAGCTCTCACTTTTTTGTGTTACAGGTGCAAATGTGTGAGCTTCTTCATGATTTAGTTTAGCCATTTTTATAGATAAGCCTGTCTTTAAGATGGATGTCATGTTTCGACGAAGAATCTTATCATTTGTTATGAGATTTTCTGATACTTTTGATGTAGATGTTAACGACTGTATAGGTATTGCTGTTGAGGTTGACGTAATGTGATATGTAGAAGAGCTTTCGAGAAATTCTCGCTTAAAAACGCTTATCATCCATGATATTGCATCAGGTGAAAGAGGAGGCGTTTCAACAAAATCATCTCTTAACTGTACGATAAAAAAAAAATGAACAAATTAATCATACTTAAAATTATTTCCTTAAACTTTTAAAACTTACTAATGCCCGTCCCAAAAAAAATCCAGCTTCATCAGTGGCATGAACAATGGAATTTGATAAAGCAATATGGAATCGATCACGGAAAAGTGAAATCTTGAAATTAGCACGCAAATGAGGCTCATCAAAGCATCTGTAATCCAAAGAGGGTTTAAATTGTTAAAATATGAAAACTTAAAAAAAATGTTATTAGCACTTACGGAAAGGCTTTTCGAGCTTTTCCAGGACCGAAGATTGTTGCAGCCAAAAGTTTATTACTACCCTCCGAGTCATATTCATCTACATAAAAGCCTTCTGGATCGGTATTAAGTTTTGAATACCAACGTAAATTAAGTGAATAATTTGATTTCTTTCGGAGTTTATCACGAAATTCTATGTAAATTTGTTGTCTTGGTGGATATTCCAACATTCGATTAATTTTTAATGAGAAACCTTTTGGCCCAATTAGTGCCTGTGAGAAAAATAAACAATAATTACATCCTACACATGTCTTATGTTGAATATTTAATGGCTATCACATACCTTTTCCGTTATGTTGAGATTTTGTGCATGTAATACGATGAAACTCATTTCCTTTTCGACATAAAACTCAATTGATATTTGACCTAAAATAAAACGCAATTGTCATTGTTAAGAAGATTATTGATAAAGTGTGAGACAATATTTATACCTTTAATCTCGAATGTTGTTAAATTTGGATGGATGAGAATAGTATACCGATTTGGTTTAATGTTGCTTGGAAGGAATGGTAAAAGCCAGGGAAAAAGCTGTCCATTTGTTGCGTATGGTTCAAATTTTTCTGAACTATTATAGCCATCAGCATGATAGCCTTTAGGCATTTTTCCAGCACATGGACAATCTTGTGGAGCATATGCAATAAGCAAAGCTATCGCCAATAGTGCTCCAAGGACGGTGGCAGTTACACATAAAGCTCTTTTTTGTGAACACACAACATTTCTCTCTCTGACTGTTCTTCCATTAGCATTTTCTGTTCCTATTTGTATTATAAAAATATTATGACGTTATAATAATTGAATTAATGTATAAATTATTTATAAGATGATAAATTGGCATAGAAAAGCAAAAATAATGAAAATGAAAAGAACGAAAGAGGAAAGAAAGAGGATGAAAAAAAATCTTGACCCAATTCATCGATGATACCTGTTAAAAAGGCTACATCGTCAAGTTCTTGATCTGTCATTCTTATTCGTTCACGTCTCCAAATGCCACTTTTTCCTGATCCCACAACGGAAAGTTTAACGGGGATTTCCCCCCTTTCACGAATATTTTCAGCCAGTATGAACCAATATTAGAAGAAAATGTCTTCCTCACTTTTCCAAGTTTATATACTTTACAAGTATATCAAATTTCAACCAATATGAAATATTTTTAAATAAGATTGTGCAATCGTTAATTCTCCTATTATATCAGGAATTTTTAGTATTCATCAACTTCATTACTAAATTATTAACTAACAAACTTTCTATTTAACTTGTTTTTGATAAAGAAATATATTTCTTCACATTATTCCTTGATTAGTTTGAAACATTATTTCTATGTCCTGCGCAATAATACTTCCTTTTTTTCACAATTCAGGAAGTACTAATTAAATTTATTTTTTATGCTCTATACTTTAATGAATTATTATGAGAAATGGAAATTCAATCAACATTTGTTACTAAATAATTAATTCAAAATCGTTAATTTATGTAGTTTTCAGCATTGAAAACATTTGAATTTTATGAAAAGCGACTTCTTCTAACCACGAGTTTATACTGTCATATTATGTACCCTTCAAGATGTATACTAATATCTGCGCATGCCGAATAATGAACATTATACATAATGGTCTTTTTTTATTTAAAAATTATAATCGAAATAGCTATAAGGTGCTATTCTTACTTCATTTTATTTTATGTATAATATTGGAAGCAAATTTATGCAATTGGAACTATTATCAAGGACAATTGAGACTTACCAAATTTATTATTTAGTCCATTAGAGTTAGATGAGAATCCTTGAAGAGGCTGCAATTCATTGTCACCAATTTCGTCGCCGATTTTATTCTTATTCTTTATATCTCTTCGGTTCATTTCCAATATTAATTATTAAGTAGACGGATTATTATTCAAACAGGTATACAAAAATTGCAAAAATTAATTTAAGTAATGCTGAGAAATGCGGAAATAAAATCTATATATATGTTTATGCGGAATGTTTCATTATAACTGAATGAACGATGCCGTTGATAAAAAAAGGAAATATCCCCCTCACTCAAAACGGATCACGCACTAGTGAGTTTGCGTAAGAACTAAAAAAATAAGAGATTTTACATGCAGTCAAAATAATGTGTACATCTATGTACATCAAAAATATTAGGGGATGAAAAATTGATCTGTGTGTATAGGTATATTGTAAAGAAGAAAATTTATTACTATTTAATTTACAATCATTTTTCTATAGCTTTTATTTTTCCTTCGTTTACGTTTGATTTTTTTTTCTCTCATTTATAACATTTATTTTGTGGAAACTCTTGTTCTTTTGTCCCATGAAAAGTTTACACCATAATTCTTTACTCGTTCCTTCTTCTTTCGTTCCTCTGATGTGACCATCCATTTCCAGCCATTCTTTTCACAATGATTAATAGCTTCTTCTTTAGTGTTGAATTCTACGACTCCGTTCATGTTTGATAATGGATCAGCTGATGAGCACCATCCCATTAATGGATTTTCCCAACGTTCACGATTGTCGAATTCAATACGCCAAGTATTTAAATTATTAGTTCCACTTTGCATTGCATTCTTTGGAGGAATAAATATTCTAACTCTTCGATCTTTGACATGCTCTTCGGGAACACCATTGATTGGAGCTAACGTTTTCTGCAAATTATACACACAATTTTTAGTTTGAGACATTTTTTAATTTTACTTAAAATAAATAAACTTACTTCTTTTGGAAGATTTACTAAATGTGTCAACTTTTCGCGTTCCTTTACTTCTTTTTCAGAAAGAATAACAGAGTTGTCAACAATTGGTGCTTCCTTTTGCTTCAATGCATCATTTGAATATGCAGCTAATGAGTTTTGATACCTTAAACAAAAAATTAGTTATCTAATAGAATATTCCAAAATTTTATGCTATTTTGCTTAAAAAATCTATAACTTACCATTTGATAGACGCAACAGATTTTGGGATACGACGAAGCATGACTGCCATCATACTGTCTACTGAAATAAACTATATTATTGAAAATAAAAGCACTTTTAAGAAAAATTAATGAATTTTGCGAAGTAAAAACATACCTTTTCTTAGTGTTAGAAAAAGTAGTAAAAAAATTTAAATTTTTGAACACACTCATAACGGTTTTTCTTAAACATTTTAATTTAAAATAGAAGTTTTATTTATTAATCACCATTTGTTGTTACATTTAGTAAATATGTTTAAGTTTTCAAATATTTAGGTAATAATACATCAAAAATACAGAAATTTTTCCACAGGAAATTTCCTTGTAAATTATAAGTTCAGAATAATTATGTAGCGTGTTTTTGGAAGTATAATTTCATTTTTTTTTTCATACACATTTCATTAATAAAATCTTGAAGTGATATCATTCGATAAATATTGTCAGTTCTATGGTTTAATAAAATATCTCTTTTCAAAATAATTGCTCTGCTGCATTTAAAGAAGAGATTTCCTCCGTTAATCAGTCTCAAAATAATTTATGTTTTGAACATGTCAATCGACACAATAACTAAACTTAAGCATGTCCAGCAAAATAACATGACAAGCCAAAAGTTGCTTTGGAATTTTGAGCGATATTCATTTACAATACCACATCCTAAAATATTGGATGCTGCAATACGTCCATAGTATACTAATGTAATTGGAATTAGATACTGAATAAATGTACCAGCATAGCATCCCGTAAATGACACTAAACTTTTAACATCTTCCGTATTAAACGTTATAATAAATGGTGGTGTAACTGCCATAATTGGAAATAGCATTCGACGAACAAAGAAATTTTGTGCATTAAATTGACTTTTCTCAATGAACAATGTTTGTAAGTTGTTTCTTAATGTGCAAGCGACTATTGGGAATGTAGTCGTAAGGGTGAAAACTGGAAATAGAGCAAGAAAATATTCCAAGATCTTAAAATATGTCGATCCATCAGCATTTGAAGGAATAAAATTTAAGGTATACAAATCCTCAACGTTAGCAAAAGCGAAAATTCCTGTTATTGCTAACACGACATATAAGGAGGTAATCAAAATATAATCTATAAAAACTATTCTTGATATCTTGTCTTTTTCTTTAATTGGAACTAACAGAGAGGGAAGAGAATGTTGTGACATAAATGCATATATCAAAGAACCAACAAGAAATGGGACATTTTCAAAGTCAAATTTCTTTGGATTAGGAATAGGTTCAGTCTGATTGGGGAATAAAATTCTGTAAGTCGCAATTGCAATCATAATTGAAAATGCTACCAATCGAAAACTTAGGGTAAAGAATTGAAGATGTTTTGTCTTTGAAACATTGAAAAATACCCAAGGAGTCATGGTAGATGCAAAAGCTAATAAACACCATCTGTATGCTTGAAATCGAGTAACACTTCCGTCGATGAAGCATGGACTTGTTAGATTAGTCATGTTTTGATGCTTGTCGCAGATAACATCGCGTATCGTTGTACTAACTGCAGCTGAATAAATTGACAAATCACCCGTTAAATATATTACTATACATATATAAAATATCATTGAGGTTGTAGAAGACAGCAATAGTTTTGACATTTCGCCAAATTCAAGTTTTTCGTTCAATGTATAAAAGTCATTGCTTTGTATTGTTAGAGGCGTACTTTCCATGGCATCAATATCTTCATTTGATACATCATCGTCATCATCTGCATCATTTCCTTCGTTTACTGGATAAACAGATGATTGAATTGACTAAAAAAAATTATGACTCATAGAAATAAATATTTTTTTTAACATTTTTAATTTCTTATCAAACAATACCCCTTCATGACGTTTAAGCAGCTGGATTTTCTTCCATTTCTGAATTGCATTACTTATGCTCAATGTCTCAATAACAAATGTAACAGTAAGATATGATGTAAAGGCCAGAAACAAGACAAGAATTAAAGAGAGCACATAGCCCGTTTTAGAGAAAGCACTTGGTAAAAGTAAGGAACCAGTCCCTACTATCAAATTAAAGATGAAAATAAAGCCAACCTGAAAAGAACAAAATTATGTTAATAATAAAAAGGGGATAATCAAAACCAGAATTCTAATAAAAACAGAAACTTGATTATGCTGGCAAATAAAATATTAGACAATTGAGTAATCTAGAATTATTCAAATATGTAATTCATACAAATATTGACTACAAAATCTTATTAAATTGGAACAGCATTGAGATTTTTAACGAGTTTAGTGACATTGTTTTCGGAAAAATGCACAAAATCCTCGAATTTTTGTTTGAAAATTTAAACTCTTTATCCATTAACAAAGAAAACTTTGAATTATATGTTTAGAATTAAAAATAGCAATTAAATTTACATACCCATGTTGGATAACGATCCATTTTGAACTAATCTAGTTAATGTGCATAACAAACGATGAATAATAAAATATTTAAGGCTTTATTTAAATGAAATGATGTTTATACAAAAAGAAACTAAATCGGGGCAATTCTTCAAAACGTTTGCTACTAAGATCTTGGATGTAATTCTTAGAAATAATGAAATCAAAATTTTTTAACCAAAATCATAAAATTCAAATACAAAATTTCCGTTTATTTTTTATTAAATACAAAAAATCGCTTAATACTATATATACCGTTTAATTAGTTCTTTTTACATAACGATCATATTAAAGTATTTATACCTAACATCTTGTGTAATTGGCCAACTTTGAGTTCTAAAATTCAAAAGAGTAGATCTTCTGTAGATCCATTGAAAAATTATGACGTGCATTACTGATAAGAATTGTTTGTTTACAAAAAATAGAAGAATATTGAACAAAATTTATAATTTTAATATCTGCAAAATTTCCTGGTTAAAATGATTCCTCCACTTGTAACCGGAATATCACCAAAAGAAGGACCTGGTAAGGAATAGAAATACTTCAAAATTAAGCAAAAAAATTAATTCTTTAAAAAAATATTTGAAGTTTTAAAGTAAATTATTTTAAATTTAAAGACAAAAAATTTCTATTTTTTCATTAAAAATTTAAAGCCGGAACAAAAATTACAATAAGAGGCGAAAATTTGGGATTACGAGCAAATGACTTAATATCAGTTCAAATCTGTGGTGGAGAATGCTCATTTGAATGGCAATCAAAAAATAAAATCATAGCAAGAACTGGAATTAATGGAATTAAAGGTACGTAATGATTCTTACTAAATTCTTATCTTTTCAATATAACTTATATTTTGCAGGCAAAGGAGATGTAATTGTCACAACAGCTAGTGGAGGTAAATAAGTATTAAATAAAAATTTATATACAGTAGAAAAATAATGTTGAATTTAATTAATAGGCGTTGGAAATTGTACAGTTCAATTCCGAACATATATAGAATCTATTGGGCCACTTAAAGAATCTGCTGTATGGGTTGAAGAAACGCCAATACAGTCATTGACATGGGGACAAAGAAGAATGGTTACTTCAAGTTATCATACACAAGAAGATCCACTGAGCTTATCAATTGAAGGAAATGATAAAAAGTTCCCAGAAGATTTACGTGAAATATTTCCTGAAAACAGTGGAGATTTATCAAGAGAAAATTTTTCACCTTACTGGTTTTTATTGGAAAATCATCATGCTACATCTTTCGATGATTTAAAGGCTGGATATTCATATCTAAAGCGTAAAGTTGAAGGACAGAAAGAAGGCCAATTGAGTTTTCTCAAAACTCATGTTGGTGCTGTAATTGATCAATTAGATACCATGATGAAATTAAAAGATAAGGTTGATAATAATGGTGAAGTGGAAATAGCTCAAAGAATCCATAATCTTCAAGGAACTATTACAAAATCAATTGATTCTTCTCATGCTCTTTTTGATGACGTTTTGATGCGAAGAGAAAAGGCAGATAAATCGCGTGCAGCACTTTCTGTTCTTAATCGTTACAAATTCTTGTTTTGTTTGCCTATGAGCATTCAAAATAATGCAAACAATAATGAATTTGACATAATTGTAAATGATTATGCGAGAGTGAAAAATTTATATTCTGGAAAAATGGACATTCCATTGATTAGAAGAGTACTGAATGAAATTGATGAGATAATTTTAGAAGTGAGAAAAAACTTGCACAACAAGATAAAAGAAATGCCACAAGCAGTTGAACAGCAAAAGAAGTTTGTTAAATGTCTTATAAATTTAGAAATTCAACAAATTGGAACGAAACAATCTGAAAGATTAAAGATTAATGATCCAGCGTGGGATTCTTTATTTTGTCGTGCACGATATATAGAGGAGACATTTAAAAGAACATATGAAGAGTTTCAAGAAAGGGAAGTGCAATCAAAAGAAAATAATTCCATTAAACGTGATCAAAATTCACTTCCAATTCGAGTACAGTTTTGTGAAGAAATAAATGAAATAGCTGCTGGACAATTTCCAGATTTATGGCGTTTAGGACAGTCATATTTTACAGGAGAACTTCGTGGAATTGGCGAACCAAAGCCTGGCAACTTTAAACAGATAATTTTGAATGTCATTGAGAAATTTTGTTGCTATATTCGATCTGCAATTCTTCCTCAATATTATCAGAAGTTTTCATCAGTTCCACCATGGCCATCAGTTTCATCACAGCAATCTTTAATTAGTACTTGGCTGCCAACATGCCTACGCTATCTAAGAATAACATATTCCTCATTAATTCGACTTGATTTGCCTAACGAAGTGCTTGATGTTGTATTAAAATTAATTGATGAGCTAAGATTATTCTGCTTGTTAACTATCCTCAAAAAATCAATTGATAAAGTTAAAAGACTTGATGAGAAGGAAATATGGGAGATGAAAGTTGAAGAATTTGCCGGAGCAACATCATTACCTGAGAAATTGGAAGAAATTTTAGCAGAATCGCTTGATGAAGGACAACAAATGTGTTTGCAATTAGAAGTTCGAGAAAATCCATTATTTGATGGTAATCATAATTTAGAAGGTTATCATGAAGTATCAAAAATCATTGAAACTGCTCTCGGTTGCTTTAGTACGGTTATAGAAGAATTGGCAACGCAAAGATCTGACGATGAAATTCATCCTTTGCCAAGACATAACATTTCTGGTTATTCAATCAATACTCCATTAAATGATTCAAAATCCACAGCAATTTCAACAGTAACTATTACTTGGGAACATCGTTTGTTGTGTTGCTTAGCTAATGCTGCATATTGCAATAAAATGTTTATAAATAATTTAGGAAACTTGTTCACTAAATATGGATATCCGATTCCAAAATTAGCACTTGAAAATGGACGTTCAAATATGAATATGGTATTTGCTAATTTACTTGAAATTTATGTAGAACTAAAGAATGATACAATTGTTTCTCATATTGAGCCAAGTATGTTCTCGTCTGATAACTTTTCATGGGATTCAGTTGAAAAATGTGAAAAACTTAGTTTTTGGGCGAATGAATGTCTTGATAATATTGTTGGAGTTTATTTAGAGATATTTTCTGTTTCACCATTCCTGTTACGTCCAATTTTGGAGCAAATTATTCAAACAATTGCTGAAGAGCTTTCGAGATTAATGAATAGTGTTGAACAATTTAATAATTGTGGAAGAATGCAGGCAATACTTGATATTAAAATGATTCGAGATTCTCTAAAGCTTTACAATAATGAACGTGCAAAATTATCATTCAATGAAGCTATGGATGCAATACCCAAACTGAGTTCTGAGGAAAATAGGTATGAAATTAAGCATGCATACATTGCTTATAAAATTTTATACTAATTATGTATATTGTTCATTACAGGATTGTTGACGAGTTATTGAAGAGTATTAAGAATCAAAGGAGAATTCAATTAATGTGCTTGAATGTTGTAAATCCATCTTAAGAATATAATTATTAAGCTTTGGTTTCATTTATATATCTATTTATTATAATATAACCATAATATATTCAACATTTAATATCAACTTTGCTTATAAATGTATATAGTATATAAAGCATATTTACGTACATATCAACAGTATTATCATTCTTTGATTCCTTTCTTCATATATTATATAGGTACAGAAAATTTTGAGCAACCAATTATTTAATAAATTAAGAGTATTAAAGTATAGAATTAAATTCAAATAAGGCAATCACGCAACATTTTCATTATTTTCACAGAAGCTTGTAGCTATATCCAATTTGAGATCAAATAATTCTGCAATTCGAAGCATAGAGAGCTTGCTGCCTTCATGAGCTTCCTTTGACAACTAATAAGTGAATGTATTAAAATTATTAATTGATCTTTTGTTTTCAACATTGTTTGATATAGTTACTTACTCTTGAAAAATTAAGGAATCCGTGTGGCAGTTTATCTAATACATCTAAACTGAAATTGACATTTAGAGATTTAAGGCGTTTGGCAAACATAACAGAATCATCTAAACATGAATCTAATGTTAACGAGAGTATCTTGATTGGTGGAAATTCTTTAAGTATTTCATCATCAGCGTAGAATGGTGAGAGAAATGGATCTTTTGGTACGGTAAATGAAAAATCTTCAACAGTTTTATTAGATGTTTTAAGTTTTCCATCATTTTCTTCGTATGAATTGGTTATTGTGTGATTGTTTTTTGTAAAGCCTCCAAAAGTGGATGAAAAACATCTACGAAATGACGATGCAACAAATTCAAATCTTCTATGGATATTCCTTACACATAACGTTTCCTTTGATACATCGATTATTATATTTTCCTCACTTCTCGTTCTTGATACTTTACGGACATTTGAGTAATTCTTTAATGTTTCTTCTATTGTATATTTTTCTATAAAATTATCAACATATTGTGTTTCAGACGTTGAAGGTATCATAGTTGTAGTATTGCTGCTTATTATTCTTTCCTCTCCATCAAAAAATGGATCTCTTTCGAGAGAAACTGTTGATCGTATACTATCAACAGGACTGTCATATTCGAGAGTATCTTTGTATTTTTCAGTAACAGTTGGAAGAGATTGTAACGTATCATTACTAGCTGAGCTTATTTGAGAAATGTGAGCTTTTATGTCAGAGTCAGTTTGATGACATTCGAAAACTGATATTTCTTCAAATGAATCTGTTTTATTTGATGACTCACTAAGCTCATCATTTTCAACATCCGAAGTCAACAAGTCAGTTGTTAGATGTTCTGTATTATTGTTTTTATCACTTTTCGTTTCATTTACATCGCTTTTTTCCGTTTCATTTTGCATTATGTAAGCTTTTAAGCATCTAATCATAAATCCAAATGGAATAAGTGGATCTTGTAGGCACAAAAGTCTAGATGGACTTGGATCGAAAGACACCAAGATTGGACAATAGGCAATAAAGATTCCATTGGGTTGTCGTATACCCAATGATATACTTTTTACTAATGTCGATAAACACAAATTAGCTCCAGCAGAATCACCACATAAAACTATTTTCTCACATGTTGATCCTAAAAGTTCACAATTCTGAAGAGCCCAACAATAAGCATAAAATATTTCATTAGCTGCACGTGGAAATGTAAATTCTGGAGCAAGTGAATAATCAATCGATATAATTGGTATGTTTAAATTCACAGCCCATTCAAGTAAGTACACTAAATGAGATTTCGATGATTGCGCTATAAATCCGCCACCATGACAATGAAATAAGATCTCTTTAGACTTTGGCAAAACATCTGAAGATTTCACATCATTTTCACCAAACATTCCATCACGCTTGAATGAGCTTATAAGTCTTGCCTGTATTATTCCTGGAGATTGTACATCTATAAATTCATCACTATTCACTTTTGGTATCTTTAAAGTGTTAGGATTAATTTTTATAAGCCGATTAACCTTTACATTATAATTAACAAATGGGATGGAATGAATTATTTCTGATTCAGCTAAACACCAAAAATTCTATAAAAAAATTATTGAGATTAGTATGTAATTATACAAAAAACAAATTAAGGATTCAATTGTTACTAATTTCAAAAAAATATGCACCTTGCAAAAATCAACCGATGCATTTTGAGACAAGTCAACTAATCGACTGGCAAGCATTTCAGGATCAAAGTAATATCTTCCACTATTATATATTGAGTTTGAAGTTTTGACAAGCTTGCAATCATTGCTGTAGTACGATTCTGAATAACTAGCCATTACTATGGAAATAAATTTTAATATTTTACGAATAGAATCATGAAACTGAAATCCAAAGCATCTTCCATAAAACGCTGTCTGATTAATTTCTGATGCTTGATTAAAAATGTCTGTTATTGTGAATTTTTTGGAAGGAAATAAATTTCCTTCCTCACTTGTCGAGTGAAATGAAATCAGCTGTATGAACAAAGTTTTCAATGCTCTCAAAAGTTGATGACATGCTTCAATTTCTCTAGAAAGAAGACAAAGAAAAAAGAATGGAAAATGTTAGGCATTATTAATATTTTGATAAGGCATCGATATGCAAGACTGTAGACTATTGATTAATATCGTTATTTGATTGACGACACAATGAAATATTATTTTTAGATGCACACACTGTGCCTGTGGAAATGTGAATTAAAATGTGTCTGTCTAATAATGGAAAAACATGTGAACTGCTTTTAAGCCTTTTGGGTCATGAATTTTCATAGGTAAGCAATTTTCTATTACAATTTCAAGGAATTAAGTAGTAAATAAAAATCAACAAAATTATTGCAAATTGCTGAATCATGAAATGACCAAAAAGGTATTGTTAAAGGCAAGATATATAGATGGCCAATGTAAAAAAATTGCCGTTTTTAACGGATAAAAATTTGAAAATTTCAAATTTTTTGTAAACACTAACACAATGAAAGAAATTTGGAAAATTTTTTTCCTCAAATTTTTGGACTTTTCATTTAGTTTTCGTGGGTAAAAAGCATTACAAACGATAGTTTACATGATAAAGTTGCTTTTATAGTTACAAAAATGAAATCCAGTAAACAAATTTGAGCTAAAAATCAAAATTTAATTTAGAAATTTTTTTTCATTTGTTTACAAACAGAAAAAAAGCGTATGGTCGCGTATGGTCGAGCATACTTTGTATTGGCCCATCTATATATCTTGGTTAAAGGAACAATGAAAAAAAATTATAATGATGACAATAATACATAGAAATTAGGCATGAGAAGTAAATGACTTACTTAATGTAATGATTTCTTCTAAAAAATAACTTGGATCGATTTTCAGTAAAATTCTTGAGTGTTTTGAAGACATGATTGATGGCTGAGTCAAAAGTCTTTAAGTAGCTTCGATATCCATTAGCTTGGATGTTTTCGTCAACATCGTACTTTTCACAAAATGATTCAATTTCTTCATATAAAATACGAGCTTCATTTAATTGATTAGTTATCCCTAATAAAGCGCTATGTAGTATCAATGAGCTGTTTTCATCACATTTTAAGAAATCGATGTTGTTATCAATTATAGATTTCAAAGATTCCCATATTAAAAATTTTCTAGAGCACTCTTCTTCCTTCATTATTAAATTATTGTAAAGCAATTATGATTAATAATTCTAACATATGGTTTACTTAATATGCTGCCTAACTTTTTCCTTAAAATCTACGTTTCACAAAAATAAGAGATTTTTCTTTTCAAAATCAAATATAAAGCAATTGAGTATTTCTTTCTTTTTATATTAACTTTATTAATCACTATTATAACTGGATGTGTACACAATCGAAGCTAAATGTCATTTAAATTATTTAAAGTTATCACAGATTTATTTAATGTATTACATTTTTTTTTTGAGAAACATCGTACTTATTGTTTATTGCAAGGATGACTATCTTGCTTGACTTTTTAAACGACCACTATTTTTTATTGTACTTTCTTTGTTCCTGACTTGCCATATTTTTTTGTTGCTTCTGTTAATGTTTTAATAAAATTTATTGTAATTTTACTGAATTAATTGATAGACTAAACGACTATTACAGTTAACAAAATACCTGGTCACTCGATTCATTGCTTATTCAGCCGCATTCACTTTTTGGTATAAGCCACAGAATACATAGATATTGCAGGCAGTATGTCTCCATTCTTGATTTTTTTAAGTTTTTTGAAAAGTTATTTCTTCGATTAA
The DNA here is from genome assembly GCA_026123125.1 of Chironomus striatipennis. Classification (NCBI taxonomy): domain Eukaryota; kingdom Metazoa; phylum Arthropoda; class Insecta; order Diptera; family Chironomidae; genus Chironomus; species Chironomus striatipennis. Next base: position 25,453,795 of record CM047394.1, on the reverse strand, counting down.
AATCAATATAATGCATTTTGATTTATAACTGCCTTAACAGCATGTTCGTAAATTTTTTACTGTTTTTTGTGTACCTTCATAATCATTCAATAAAAAATTCGCTTTGCCTTTACTTAACGCTTAATTTGTAACTTGATAAATTCAAAACATTTCATTGCATACATGAATCATTTAGACTAATTCTACTCAAAACATGAGATTTAAAACTATACATTTTTACCTAGAAGTTATAATACGGATATTTTTAATCGTCACATTCTTTAAATTGGAAACTGTAGAGCCGTTCCAGAGAAAAATTTTAGCTAATGATTTATGGAATTATCGGTAATTCATCTTTTAATATACGTATGTTACTCGTGTCATATTTTCATGATTTATTTTATTTCCTATTTTTCAGATACCCAAATCGAGAATCTTATGTTCCAATTACTTTATTATGGCCAATAGTCGTTTTGGTATGAATTACTACCTAATGCTAGAATATTAAATGTTTTAATATTGCTGTATATTTTATAGATCCCTCTATCAATATTCATCCTCAATCTCATAATAACCAGACATGTTCAAGATTTCAAATCAGCTTTATTGGGATATTCACTTAGTTTTGGATTGAATGGAGTTGTAGTGGATACTTTGAAGCTATTAGTTGGAAGGCCACGGTAGATCTAACTGTTCTTAATTATTAATCAATAGATTTGTTTTAAACCTTTTTATTAATTTTACAGACCAGATTATTTTGCGCGTTGCTGGCCAGATGGAGTTATGAATTCAGAAATGATATGCACGGGAGAGTATTGGTCAGTTATAGATGGTCGAAAAAGTTTTCCATCGGGTCATAGTTCGTTCTCATTTGCAACCTTAGGATTTTTAAGCTTTTATCTTATTGGGAAGTTAAGAATATTTTCTGAAGAAGGAAGGGGAAAGAGTTATCTACTTATATGCTGTTTTCTACCATTAAAAACAGCTTTACTTATTGGTAAGACTTGCTTATTTATATCTAATTTAAAAATAAATCTAATGTAAATTTTCATACAGCAATCTCGAGAACAATGGATTATCACCACTGGAAGGAAGATGTGGTTGTTGGTAGTTTGATTGGCGTACTTATAGCATATCTTTGTTATAGACAATATTTTCCATCATTTACTTCAAAGAAATCTAATTTATGTTATGATATGCATGAGAGGACACAAATGACGGAAGAGTTACTCGAAAAAGATATTAAATGGATTTAAGTACTTACTGATCTGACTTTGTTAATAACGTAATGATATGTGTGGAAAATTGCTTAAAATACATACATATTTTCATTCCTGTGTGACATTTTAAAGAAATAATAAATAGAATTTCTTAAATTCGTAAAGAAAATTAAATTATATGAATAAATGTAATATAGTGTATTTACATGTAATATATTGCGTATTTTTTATTATTAATGCTTGCTACTATGCACATAAGTCTAGAGATTATGAGATAAATTAGTCTGTGGATCAGGAAGCGACCAATAAAAAAATTAGTTTTTCAGACTTAAAAATGGAGAAATGTTGCAAGAAAAAAGTTTGTCTTCTCTTAATTTGTTTCCTCTTTGAGCATATAAGGAAATTGCTAATATTTTAATAAATGATATTCCTACAATTGAGTTATGTTGTAATTTAACCCCTAGCTGAGCATATTCTTTTGGAAAAAATGTCTATCGAAATTTTTGACTTGACTTACTCAATAAGATTTTTTGACCTACAGCAATAATTTCATGCATGATAGCATACATCACAAATTGTTTGGGTCCTCTTTGTACAAATTGGATATAATTGATACGGAATTTTTTCGAAAATTCTTTACTCCAATTTTGTCTGCATGCGTTTAAAAAACAATTTAGGTATTCAAATTTTTTTTGTCAAAAATCTTTACAGCCTGTCATAAAACTCATAATATGCCTCATAATGCCGATTCTTATCTCAATTCATCAAAATTTTTAAAGCGATTCATTAATGTATGTTTGAATAAAATGCGCTATATGTAGCTTAAAAATATTCCTCTTGATTATACATATTCCAGTCATATTCAGTCATTCAACTGTAGTAGACATTCTACTTTTGAAATTTAAACGAATTAGTCTGTGCTTATCGCTTGTCAAGAGAACTTCAAAAAAAAAAAAAAAAAAGAATATTAAGAGAATAAAAGAAATTCTAAATCACTCATAAACAATGAAGTTACTTTTGTTTTTTTCCGTTATCAGCATTGTCTTATCAATTGCTTATTCTGCTCAATATACTAATTGTGGTAAATTATCAATCATGCATTATTGATTTGTGTGATTTTTTAAATTTAGTTAATTAAAAAAAAAAATTTCAATGCAGGCTCACAATCAGGAGAATTCACGAAAATTTCAGTATCAGGCTGTGGGGAAAAAGAGGCTCGCTGTACACTAAAAAGAGGCACAAACGCAACAATTACGATTGAATTTACCTCAAGTAAGTCTATAAGTCTAATTAAATTAAATTGATATTAATTAATTGATTAATCCTATGAATCATATTAAGATAATGACATTGAAAATGAGGTCACGGCAGTTTGTCATGGAAAAGTAGGAGGTAGTATGTCGATTGTAAGAAGTTTGCATGAAAATGCTATATTCGATATTATTTTTAGGTATGTTTGTTCCTTTTAAACTTCCGAATCAAAATGCTTGCGAAGACTCTGGACTAGATTGCCCGCTAGAAAAAGGCAAATCCTATAAATATGAAGCATCATTTCCTGTATTGAAGATATATCCAAAATTAGATGTTGAAGTTAAATATGAACTCAAAAACAGCCAGAAGATTGATATTGTTTGTGTATTAATTCCAGTAAAAATTGTTTAAAAAAATGATGATGAACAGTTTGATGTAAGATAAAAATGTGTGATATATGATTCATGATAGATAGAAGAGCAGAATAAAAAGCCATCAATTAATCTCCAGTTAATTACTGTCAAATATGGTATAATTATTTTTTTTAAACATTTTAACAAAAGGTTTGTTGGTGCTTTATTTGTATATATTTCTGTAATGTGATCATGTCATTTGAGTTCTTTTGTGTATTGACTAAAAACTTGTGCATGCTATATAAACAAATTCTTTTATGAATATTACACATTGGAAAGTTATTTAGTCTTTATCGTATTATAATATTAACGGAAGCAACAGAGATAAAACTTTTTTTTATAATTATCATGCTACCATGTACATCGCTGGCTACTCTCTGCTACCAATTTCCAATACCAAATTACCAATGCTACCATGTTTTTATCATAAATTTCTAAAACTAGTTAGACTTTGTTTTCCGTAGTTTCGCACATAACTGATTGATTAATTTTCCAACTAAATTCTCTAATCGCAATTAAAAAGCAATGAAAATCAAAATTTCCAAGTTTTTGTTATGCCAATATTGATAAGAGATTTCGACAAATGTTTTTTTAGTAATTCATCATGTAAAACTTAAAATTGATTTTTTAGGCCTAATAAGTATAAAAATAGACTTTCCAGAGACATAAAAACACAAGAATAATTATAGAGCACTTTGTGTCAAAACTTTACAAGTACAAAAAAAAACAAATCTAACGTATTACTATTAATAAAGATAACACATTAAAGTATGAAACTCTGCACTGAAAATATATACTACATAAAAAGAACACCTTAATTAGCAACAAGAAAATGACAGTCTATAATTGCCAACAAATTTATTTGATCGATTAGTTCTGCAAATTTTTCCCTTACTCAATTATCTAGTTGCAAATTTCACTTCATTGATAAAGAAAATACAATATGAATCACAAGAAAGAGACAAGTGATGTCAAAAAAGTATAAATTTTGAAGTCAATATTCCGAAATGTTTTAGTTTTAATTATAAGCGAATGACGGACAGTAAGAAGTAAGTAGAATGTGGAAATTTTATACTTCTGTGGCACTTCTCCTATTGTGTATTACAATAGGAGAGAGTCAAGGACCAGCTGAAAGACTCGGAACTTCCTTTTTCTTCCCTGGATTTCCGTTTCCACCTGGTATGAATTTTCCTGGCGGCTTATGGAGCTTACCACAAAGAATTTTGAGACCACCATCTTCTAGACCACGTCCGAGACCTCCAAGACCTGATAATAGAGAACGTTGTCCTTCTGAAGGCATAAAATTAATTTCACATCCAACGGATTGTGAGATGTATATATTATGTGTTGATGGAGAAGAAATGACTGAATTAACATGTCCAAATGGATTACACTTCTCTCGTATTACTCGAACCTGTACTGATCCTCGAGCAGCTGGATGTGAAGATTTCGAATGGGAATGTCCCGAAGATCATGATCCAACAAATGTCGTATTTTTACCAAATCAAGAAGATTGCACTCGATACTACTTATGCTGGGCTGGTTAGTCTTAAACACCAATTTTTAACGCATTTTTGAAAACTTGTTTTCTTGATTTTAAATATCTTATTTTTATTAAGGAACACCAATTCCTATGAGTTGTGCTGCTGGACTCCACTGGTCGATTTTTGAAAATTCTTGTATGGATCCAAGCGAGGCTGCTTGTATGTTTTCGATAATGCCTACTCAAAAAATAACACCTGCATCTGGTAATGCATAACATAATCTTCTTTCCTTACAATTGCATTAACATTTTCATTTATTATCTTATTTGAAATTTTTTTTAAAAAAAGATACAAAGAAAAAAGTAGAAGCAAGCGTTTATATTGAAAAAGGAGTTAGTTATGGTCAATGTCCTCCAACCGGAGTCGATAGTATCCCTAATCCAGAATCTTGTGAACATTTCTTCTTGTGTGTTAATGGTGCCAGATTTGATAGAGAATGTCCAACGGGTCAACATTTCTCACCTCATTTAAGACGATGTGCAGATCCAGATATTGCAGAATGTGAATTAGGTTGTCCTTCAACAGGCTTAGCATTTTTACCACATGAAGATGATTGTAACTTATATTACATATGCTTCAATGGAATGAGAACTTTGATGACTTGCCCAAATGATTTACACTGGTCGACTGAAAATAACCGTTGTATGAATCCTGACGAGGCTGGTTGTGAAGAAGGAGCTATTGAATGTCCTGCAACAGGAATTGAACAAATTCCCGATCCAGAAGATTGCGAGCGATTTATTTTGTGTATTAACGGCTTCGAAATTCCATTATCTTGTGGTCCTGGTTTACACTTTTCACCTTCTCAAAGACAATGTATGAGTCCAGAAGATGCAGAGTGTGAAGAACCAAATCAATGGAAATGTCCTGAAGAAGATACACCTGGAGTCATTGTTTTCATTCCAAACACTGAAGATTGTACGATGTACTATTTATGCTGGCAAGGTAATTTTCAAATTTAATTGTCATTAAAGTTTAATTTATTTCCTTTACTTGATTCAATAGGAAACCAAATTCCATTAAGATGTGGAGCAGGCTTGCACTGGTCGATCACAGAAAACCGTTGTTTACCGCCCGATCAAGCAGAATGCCCTTGGGCTGATGATGATATAGAGAAATGCCCTGAAGAAGGAATCATAGCTATTTCACATCCTGAATCTTGTGAAAAATACATCTTATGCGTAAATGGACATGAAGTTGAAAGAGATTGTCCATTTGGTCTACATTTTAGTCGAGAATTAAGAAATTGTGCACATCCATTAATAGCAAATTGTATTCAACCAGCAAATTATGCAATGCCATCAGATGATGACGCAACATGTCCGACATTGAACTCTTCACATGATATCGCTTTTATGCCAAACAAAGATGATTGCAACTCTTATTTCTTGTGTTACAACGACGATAGCAAGTTATTCAATTGTGCAAAAGGATTACAATTTGATATAAACCTGAGGAAATGCATGAAAAAGAATAAAGCTCATTGTGTCATACAATCCTAATAATTATGTAAATCATACTGTTTTGAATAAACGGCTACTTAACACCTGTCCAAAAAAAGAATATTTTTAAGGAATCTAATCATATGAAACAAACTGCGCAAAAAATTTAATATTTTTCTCAATTAGGTACCCAGTTATTTATTTTTTGAATTTATAGTTTAAAATGAAGTAACATGTGAACAATCTAGGTATATAGCTTCGTTTACAGTTTTGCAAATTTAAAATTTATTTGCTTTTTTAGCAACAATCAGGCAAGATGGTAATGTTCTGTAAGCTTTAATATAAAATTTGAACGACAGAAGATGCATATAATTGATTACTCGTTCGTTCAATGACAGGAGCAAGTTATTCAATAGAACAAAAGTGTTACAACTTGGCCTAAAGAATAAAGCTTATGTAAATCATACTGTTTTGACACCTGTAAAAAATATAATAATATTATTTTTAAGGAATCTAATCATATAAAACAAACTGCTTAAAACTTAAATAAAAAAAAAAATAGAATGTTTTGCTTGATTAGTTACTTATTGTTTCAATTTATGGTTTATTGTACAAATACATACAAATGCAAAGGGCTAAGTCGCTCGCGTGTGTAAATATGCTCACTTGGAAAATCGCCAAAATCACCGTTTTTCACGAAAATTCTCTTTCTTTCTCTGAAATTTTCATCTCACAAAAAAATATTCACACGCTTTTCTTAATTAAAGTAGAAAATTTTACACTTATATTCCACCATATGTAATCTAAAATTAGATCATTATTCCATAATCGACAAATATTACATTTATGCGACATAGGTAATCGATTTGATTGTACGTAAAATATACAAAGAGCAAAATTACATAAAGAAAATGCGTATAGTCTGTGAATATGTCAAAGTAGATATAAGACCCAATTTAATAATTTCCGTCTTTTTTTATATATTTTTTTCTTCTAAAATGTTTCAGTTCTCATCATCAGTGAAATAAAAATCAACAAGTTTTACTAAATTTTCAGTGAGAAAAACACCTTTTTCCATTTTTCTTATGGATGTTATACAATCATATAAAGCTGGATGGAAAATTAACCAAAATGATGAAGGTTAGTGAATATATAAAGGATTAAACTGTTACGGAGTATTTAATCTTATCTGATTTTAAAAAATTTGAGGACATTAATTTTCAATTTAATGCCATAATGAGAAAAAAATAAGATAGAAGAAAAAAAAAAAGAAAAATGCCGCTTGCTTCTCTTTATTTGTGTGGTGTACATTAATAGTTGAAAATTGATATTATTTGAATCATTGTTTTCTGAAAAATACAGATAATATTGTAGAGTAGAATAAAAATTGCAATTGAAGATATGAAGGATTGGTTAAAAGCGAAAAGCCGCTGAGATTAATGAACTGTAAATGATGTGCAAAGCTCAATAAATACAGTCCATTTGAAAAGTCTCATTGGGCCTTACATCCCAAAAAATTATCTTTGATTAATCGGAAAATTCCATTTGACACTTTTTGATATCTTAAAAGCTGTTAAACTCATTAATTTGGTACTCGTGTGCCAACAAATTTAATTATTTTCTTTATTTATCTAAAAAACAGCACTCGTCTGAAACTGCATTACTTTTTTAATGACCTTGTAATTTCTTTTCATAAAATCTGTCGATCAAATTTTGTAAACTATTCAAATGTAATGTAAACAACAACTTAATTTTTACAGCATGCTACATCGAAATCGATGATGATGTTTTTAACCGTGAAAATGAGGAAGATGTTCAATGGGCCAATCTTCCTGATCTTTTGTTAGAACAAATATTTTCATATTTATCAATAAGCGAAAGGTAAAAATTAAAGATTATATCCATCAAGATATACAGATGTGTTTATTCAAAAATGTTACCGTTTTTAACGGATAAAAATTTAAAATTCTCAAATTTTTTGTAAACACTAACACAACGAAAGAAATTTGTAAAATTTTGTTCCTCAAATTTTTGGACTTTTAATTTTGTTTTCGTGGTCAAAAAGCATTAAAAATGATAATTTACAATATAATGTTGCTATTGTAAAGACAAAAATAAGATCCAGTGAACAAATTTAAGCCAAAAATCAAAATTTAATTTAGAAATTTTTTTCATTTGTTTGTTTACAAACAGAAAAAAAGCGTATGGTCAAGTATGGTCGAGTATACTTTGTATGAACACATCTATATATCTTGATATCCATTTATTTTGTTATTCTCATAATGAATTTATTTTTAGATATTACTGTACATTAGTTTGTAAAAATTGGTATCGAGCATTTTATTTGAAAAATGTTTGGCGTAATTTCTTGATAGTTGATGATACTTTGTGTCGTCAAAAATTCAATTATTATAGTGGATGGCAACCAGTTCTGGATTGTATGCGTGCTCAAACATGTCTTACCAGAATTGGACGGTATATAAAAGGAATCGAAATATTACCATCCTATAATTTTAATAATATTGCACAATTTATGGTTCTTTTAACTTTCAATATTCAACAAAGTCGACGATCAAACTGTGATCCAATTTATTTTGAAGTCGGCAAAAGGATTAGAAGCTTCAAGTATGTATTTCCATGTAATATGGCTAATAGTGAACAAGATGTGAAATTATATGGAACAGGTGGATCACTTTTAAAAACTTTGAAATGTTTAATGTTTGAATTGAATGAATTAAGAAATTTGAAGCTTATTGATTTGATGCTGGAACGATATGAAGCTAAGCATTTGCTTGATGAAGTCCTCGAAAGTTGTGAGATGGTCTTACAAAGTTTACATTTAGTTAATGTAACAAGCACTCATTGTCCAATCATGCATGTTGGATTATTCTTTAACTTAAAAGTTTTAATCATATCACCACAAAATATAGACAATGATGTTCTGCAACTCCTTGCATCAACAGCCATAAGAGATTTATATATTTTTCAAAATAACTACAGTCCTAATTATGTAGCTCCTTGTTCAGAAAAAGCTTGGAAAAATTTCCGAAAGGACAATCCAAAAGCAAGAGTTCATCTTCGAGCTGAATCAGCGTCACAAAAAATTATCACATTGCAGCTATCTGCACCTGTTAATTCTATAACGTATAGAACACCAAAGAATAAAGCTTCTCTAGATATTATAAAAATAATTGATTCTTATAAATATACAATCGAAACTTACGGGCATGAATCTTTACCTGATTTTGAATCACCAAATGAATTTGACGAAAGAATCGATAATTTATTAATTTTGATGGTTCGTCAATGTCCAAACTTGAAAAGCTTAACAATAAGAGAGAAAATTTCTACATCTTCATTACTTCTCATAGCTAAAATTGGAATCAATTTAATCGAGTTGAATGTAAGAAAATCCGCCGTCATTGAACAAATGGATTGGCCTAAAAATCCAGACTGGTCTGAGGATTTCTTCGAGTGGCTTCAAATTTCATCATCCTCAAAAGAGACAACTGAAAAGGAAATATCCCAAATTCTTAGGTGTAGGTGGATTATGATGTCTGACGAGAGCTTTGAGAAGCTCAAAATAAGTTTATCGGGATTCTCAATGTAGATAAATCTTGTTATATTAAATTATGAAAAATAAATGTTATACTTCTTTTATATTCTACTTTATTTCTTTTTTTTTACTTTGTAACAATAAAATACATTTTTAGCTGCCATGTTGATTCCACTATTACAGTTTTACCAGTGCTGTTCTAGACCATTTTTTGATAAAATTTTAAGTGTAAAAATTTCATGGGAAAATGTATTTATTTAATCAAAATTAATATTTTTTTTACTACAAATGTCCTTTTATGTAAATTATTTTCACCAATTAGTCTTTCCATTTTTGGTGGGATATGATTTTATCATAAGAAAAATTTCTTTTTAAAGATGAAAAATAAAATTTCAAGTCGTTTTTAAAAGAAAATTGATTTTTTTTGGCTTTGGTTGAAACAATGAAGTTATTAAAGTGACCATAAGGAAGTGATTTTGTTATTTTACAAATTCTTTACATTTTCCCATGAAAATTACTTTTTATAATTATAAAATTGGGTCTACTAGGAGAAATATTTTTTTTTTTTATTTTTTCAAAAAATGAGGCATTATTTGCGTAATCCACTATTTTAACCATAAGTTTTTTTTTCCTCATAATACATAGTATTTGGTTGATGCTTTTCAAAGCACCGTTTGCTGATTTCTCTACAATTTTTTTAATCACAATAAATTATTTTAAAACTCAAAGTATCCAATTGAAATTTTAAAATTTTAATTAAAAAAAATTTTCACGAATTTAACAAAATATTTAATAAGAAAGTAGAATGAATATTTAGTAGTAAAGAACAAGTTAATAAGACAAAAAACTTATGAAAAGTCTCTTTAAATTAATCATATCCAATAATTGTTAAGGGATTCCAAATTTTTATAACTCTTGTTTATTTCTACAAATGTAAGCTTGTTAATTAACCATTTAACATCAATTTATACACATCTTTTATACAGGTACACTTGACTATTTCATATACCATTTAAAAGCATTTCCATTTCAAAATTATTGCGAATTTATTTTTAGCAATTAATCTTAGATTTAATTTCAGTTAAAATTTTTAGAAATTATAATAATACTATAATCTGTGGTCTAAATTAACCTAATTATGCACTTAAACAAAAGTGAAGGCTGTACATTTAAAATATGTATAAAATGATGCAAATGGAACTAATTTTTTTAAAAACATTACTAGAGGAAAAATCTTAACTTAATTTTAAAAAAAATTATGGATTAAGGAATTAAAAATTAAATGATTGATATTCAAGACAATTTGTACAAAAATTATCATCTTTACTTATAGAATTCAATTAGAATTCATTTATTGTCTTTAGTTTGCCATGCCAAAGTTTAGTTCGTTAGCATATATGTATTGTCATTTAAATTTGCTATCATATTTAAAAAATATATGCATTTATTGTCTTTATTATTCATGCCTTTTTTTATTTTATTTATTGTCAATATCATTTTGTTTATGATATTTTATGATCGATAATTTGTAACTGCTTATGTCATTTATATTAATAACTCAGCTTCAATTGACATTGCCATATTCATGTTAATAATATTACAACTCCAAAATTTAAGTCATTCAATAGTAAAGCTTCATAAAAGTTTTTTGAAAGAGATTGTCACATGACAAAGTATGTATGTAGTTGAAAGGTAAGGAATTGATATTGTATTCAGTAAAAAGTTTCGCTTAATAGGAAATATTCAAGTAAGAATTAAAGATTTTAAGAAGATTGGAAATCTTAATTAAAATTTGAAGTTGTTATATTTAAAAAAGATGTTCTTAGTAAGAATATTCCGGTGGATAATTTTTTATCTGAATTTATCCATGAAAAATTCATGACCTAGAAACATCTGAACATGAAATTATGTTTTTTTTTTATTTGAGAAGAGCATGCAAGATATTTGACTTTGCAATGCTGCCATCAATATTTTTAAGCATTTACTTAATGCTTAACTAAAAATCAAGAAATGTTCTTTTACATTTTATGTGAAAAATTTAAAGAAATTTTGATCGAGACTTGCGAATTTATCTATTTACACTAAATAAATCAACAGCGGTGAAAAGCTATAACTTATTCTTTTTTAAAATTTCCAATTAACAATTTGTTGAGATAGTTTAAGTTATAGCATTTATCCACTATTTTTTTTTTTTTTTGTTTTTCATTATAGTCACTATAAATATGAGTAAGACTATTCAGTGATATATCGATTCGTCATTTAAATATTTATGTAAGCTTTCATCAAAATGTTTATTCTCTCTTTTTGACTCATATATATTTATATAAATTTCATAAAAAGGTGTATTATATATATTTTTTAAATTTTATTCTCAAGTTATTTTAAATCTTATTTGATAAGTAATAAATGATTTGTATAAGTAAGAATGTATTATTTTTATTCACATGGAATTATTGTCACTTCAAATTTCATAGCTAAATATTGTCTCATTGATTTTTTTTTTTATTTATTTGCGGAAGTTAATTTTCATGAAGGAAATTGGTTAAAGCTTCTTTTTCATAAAAGTCATAATTTGCGTCTGTCTGCATTTTATATTTGTGACATTTCTTTTGAGATTCCATTGATTTCAGATTTTTAAATGTGTTAAGTTTTTGGAGATATGTGACTTTATTTCAATGACATAAATATATACCTTTTCTTTGCTGTCTTAAAATTTCACAGTTTGTGTTGTTATTGCATATTTCATTGTACTAGTGACAAAAATAAAATTCTATTAAAATCAAATTAAGATCCTTAAAAATTGAGTTCATAGCATTTTGCATATTTCTCGCTAAATTAGAAAAAATTTTCAATTAAAAATTTAATTCTTTAAAATTTCTTAAAAGTTTATTAAGTTTAAGAAACAAAAAAGTTCAAGTCTAAATATATATATATATATTTTCATCTATAACTCTTTTTCCAAACATAGATCTAGATTGAGAGCAATTCGCAAAAAAAGTTTTTAAAAAAAAATTTCAAATGAAAAAGTTTATAGGCAACGAAAATATTTCAACCATAAATTTATGTGCAAACCCACATAGGATCAAAAATAAGAAGGTGTTAGAATGAAATATTTATTCTGTAAGCAAAATGGGAGCAAGAAGAATTTATTATGACGTCAGATACAGACACGAAGAAGTTGCTACTTTTTTGCTTCGTTTTTTTCGCAAGCAGATTTTCAAACAAATTCAAAAGAATCATAATTATGATGAGATATAAAAAGATAATTTCCAAAAAATTAAGGAATTCTTATTTTTGTCACTCTTAGTCAATCAAATGTGAAATTAATACGCATATTAATTAAGGTATAGATTTATGTATGTAAATGTTTAATACTTTCAATTAGATATGATATCAAATTGAGTTTATTTGACGTGATTATTTTTATCCATGCCAGATTAAAGTTTTTTTTTTATCTTTCTTAAGTTCATTTATAAAGTTTGATAGTTCTGATAAAATGTGCTGATATGGTTCTCATTTATACTTTATACTGATTAAATTTTATGAGTTTTATTCAACAAAAAATAATATATCTTTCATTGAATAAAGAATCAATTCATTATTAATAGTATTTTGTACGGAAATATAATTGTGATATGATTTAATTTTTTTAATATTTTCAAAAATTTCGCCTTTGATAATTTCACGTTTAAAGCTTTTAAATTGATTTTTGATTTGGTTTTTTACCTAGCAGTTGATTAATATAGAAGTAGAAGTCATTGATATTGTCATCATTAATATTATTAAAGAATCCATTTACATCGTAATCTAACCCATTATCGTCTTCAAAGTATTTTACGTCATTATCAATTAATCCGTTTCCATCATTGAAATAATCTTTAATCGTTCTAAAGTCATTCTCAACAGGATAATTACCATTATCATCCAGTACGGTATTAGGTGTCAGCTGTTGATATCGTAGCTGTGAAGAACGCTTGATGTTCTCATTTGACCAATAAGGTGAAAAGGAATATGGCATATACTGTTGAGTATCGTCTTTATTATTGATTCCTTTATTGTCATCCTTGAGAAGCTTATTTTTATTGTTGCTATGTCCAGTTTTAGAAGAAGTTCGTCGTGAAGAAGCTTGCGGCAACGATGATGATGATGATGGCGTTTTATAACTGTGAATTTGAGATGGTATGAGAATCAAGTTTTAATAAGCACTTTTCGTATTATTTTATGGGATTACTTACTGTTGCCCGTTAGTAATGTCTTTGAGAATAGCTGCTCTTGCTGCAATCTCTTCATTTTTTCTTTGTTGAGACAACTCACGAGCTCGTTCAGTCCAAACAAGCTCTTTTAATCTCTGAAAACTTCCTCGTTGTGGGGCAATTGCATTAATTCCTGTTGATCCAAATATTGCATGCTGCCCTATGTTTGGTGAATTTGATATGCTATTACCTCCCGTGATTCCGTTTCCAAATCTTACTTTTTGCTGCTTTCGCATATTTTTTGCATTTTGATTTTGTTGATTTCCACCTAAAACCATATTGTCTGAACTACTGTATGGCTTAATATTTAGGAAATCTTCATAATTAAGTCGTGAACGTTCTAAATTTGTTGGAACTTCATAGTAACGTCCACCAGATATTTGTGTGTTAGGCGGTTGATGGTGTACAATACGACCATAAACAGGTCGAGCAGTCGTTCGATATCTTGATTGACTGATTCTTCGTCTATTGAATTATATATTTTTTTTTCATTATAAATTTAGTTTGATTAAAGATTTTATTATAATTAATTACCCTCCTAAACTCCTTGTAGTTGTGGGATAATATGGCTCCCACACATTCATATTAAATGGATCATGATATGTTGGAATTTCATTTGTAATCTCAGATGCTCGCGATTGTCTTCGAGAAAACTGCCACATTGCACGCAACTCTTCACAACTAGGCTCATTTAAATTTAAAGAAGTACTTTTCATTATTTCTCCACCAGAAGATGATGGTCTTTTTGCATTAAGTTCAGTAAATCCATTTGAAGGTGTATTTGGACCATTATATTCTGTTCTTACTATTGATCCATAACTTATTCGTACTTTATCATTGAATAGGATTATGAGAATTAGAAGTTCAACTATCGTTCTCTATTGAATTTTGAATTATATTGAATATAAAGTGTTAGTGACCTAATTGAGCTTTTATATCTTTAAATTTATTTTAGTTTCATAAAGCATTTATTAATAAATAAAACGATAATGGTTTAAGAATAAAGAAAAGGAAGCATTACAAGAGTTTTTACTCCAATTAAATGTTGAAAAAATTAAAAAGAAATTAAATTTACTATAAAATAAAAACAAACTGAAGCAGTAATAGTGCTAAAAAGTGCTCTTGGTGCAAGTACTTACCTTTAAAAAATAAAACATTTCTGTGGTTTTGTGCAGAAAAATTGAATTCAAGCAAATTTTTTAATAGTGTTACAAACTAAATGCATTGCTTTGTGACAAAACTGAACACATGAAAAGTTTCTTTATCTTTCTTTCTTTTTTTTTCAAAAACTTTCAATTTACACCTGATTATATTCTCTTCTTAACTTTTTACATCATATCATGGTGCACAGTTGATGTAAGCTTAATACTTAATTTTCAATTTGAATTATTCATTTATTTGATTTTTTTAAACAAACAATTTTGTGCAATGTGCTAAAATAAAAAAATAGTAAAAAAAATGTGCAAAATTAATATTAGCGTGATTTTTGTGCTTTTTATTTTTCGTTGATAAAAGGACTTCATGCTTTTTTTAAAATCAGTGTGTGTTAAATTTCAGTCTTACTTTACGAGGCTAAATTTCGGGAAAAATATGCTTTATTTTCTTTTGAAAAATATATATCCCCAAAATATGCATAGGGGTTGTAGGCAAATATTCAATTCTAGACTGTAGATTGTAACTTAATCGAGGACATGACTAAGTATTTAAGAAATTCATGTTCATTTTCTTTATAAAACATCTAAATGAATTGATAACCGAGCATTTATTGGCTACTGTAGTGTGATTCAATTAAAATTTTTCTAAGGCATGAAGCCATGTGTTTTATTAAATTAGAGCCAATAAAATATTATTAAACCACAAAATAAAAATTGTAGAAGGAAAAACATAACTGCTCAGTGCTGTATGATTTTCCAATATAAAAAATCTTTTAAGTCTAAATGATAATAATACTTAAAAAAAATATACCAAAAAACTCCTACATTTGACAGAAATATTTACCACTATTGCGCATTTAAATTCAAGAATTAGTCCACCTACATCATATCATTTCGCTTTAAAACTAAATAAGTATGATTAATACCATTTTTTAGAAAAGAAAATGAGTTTTAAGCTTAAATTTAATTCTCTTTTCCTTTAAAAGTTTCCAATTACTCATTATGTTTGTTAAAATTAATGTGGGTTCTCTGTACGTGCTGAAAATTTCAATTTGAAGATAATCATTTTTCCCTAATTTTTAATTAAAACTTCGTTTTTAGCTTGTATAATTTTCTCTCAAATATAAACGTTATATGAAGCGATTACAGCATATTGTCTACAGTAAAATTTGTAAAGGAAAAGTGCTTATGTCAGATATACAGTAGTGTGAACATGAAGATTTTATCTCAATATTTTACGAAGGATACACATGTATAATAAAATTAAATTATGCAAAGGACAATATGAATACAGCGATCAAGACATAAACCGCTTTTTATGAGAGGAACAATATACACTCAAAGAAATGCTTTGTCGCTTTTCAATTGAATTTTATATTAAGAGAATAAGGGAAAGCTTACAAGTATTTTAGGTTTTAGTATATATACTAGAAATGTGCTTAACAGAAAAAGCTCTTCAACCAATTTGATAAAAGTCTATGTTGAAAAGAACGAAAAGCATCTTCGGAACAAGTTGCGCCAACATTAATTTAGTTGAGATGAAAAGGAAATGGCGAACATAAAGAACAATTTGAAGTAAGATTTCCTGTTCTTTCTTATTAAAATGTACTCAATTTTATTGCTAAGAAGATGATACGTTTAACATTTAAAAGATTTTTAAAGTATCTTACAATTTTTTCCTCTTTTTAGCCTCGTATTTTTGCATACACAAATAAATCTTAATAATTTATTAAATTCCTTTCTTTTTTGCTTTTTCATTAAATTTGTTCTTGACACTTTTACACTAATAGAACAGTTATAAAATACATGTTAGAAAAAAGGATTGATATCACTCACTATGTGATTTTATAATAGAAGCTCTTTTTTAGTAATTTAACTTCCCACTATATAATTTTTTCCTTCCAACAAAATTCACTTACTGTTGCTATTTTTCCGACCGCTTTTTTCAAGACTTCAATGAATTCTGAATTTCGGGTTGTTGGCAATTTTTTATCGTTATCGTGACTTTTAGTCCTTTCTGTGAATGTATGTGTGAGACATTTTGGAGGGGAGAAATAGAGCTTTTGGTTTCAATAATGTTGAGCTCGAGAAAGCAGTTTTTATCAATGAAAATGCGCAACAATCTAGGCTCCTTGATTTTTTCTCCTTTCCATTATTCAATAATAACGACTTGATACGTGTATTTTACAATTCGTGTTCGTCATTGCGCTTATTCACACAAATACACATTCATTCATTCTCCTTATATGTGTATATATACATCATTGCCTGTTGAATTATTTCATTTTTTTCCTCATTCTATGGATTATTATCTATGAATCGTTTAAATATAATTTTATGAACATTACACCCATCTAAATTATTTTCTAAACATTTCATAATAAAATCATTCAACTAATTACTTAATTGAGTCCCAAGACATTTATTAAATATGATGTAATTATGAAGAATGAATGTGTTGGTCATTGTAAGCTTGTTGTTGCCTTAGTAATAAATGTTATGAACTTTTTTATGTTGCCACATTCATGATTTTATTTTTAGACATTTAATATTTGTAATAATTTTTAGAAATTTCTAATCGTAGTTACACCCCACATATCCTTTAACTGTTTCATTGAATTGACATGTCTAAAAATAGAATCGATGTTTGTAGAGGAAATGCTATTTTTTTTTATTTCGTTTAATTATTCTTCGCAAAACGTTTTCTATTTATTCCGTTTTACAAATACTCATGCAATTTCATTCATGGAAGCATGAATGAAAATTTTCTGATTTTCAGGGGAATGCCAATTTTCCCACCTACGCAATCTATCTTTGATTCAAACATGTAAGCATGTATAAGAAGCTAGTCTTGGTTGATATTTTTTTATATTTGTGTAGGCGTTCAGAACGAATATTTTTTTTTTCTCTAGATTTGTGTTCTGCTTGTTCTATTCGTTCATCTAGATATGTTTAATGTACGTAGTGTATGACGTCATAGAAAAGCTAGGCACCTTAAATCGTGCACTTCATTCATAAAATTTCATATTTCATATATTTCATTCTGTACTTTATTTTATTCTATTTTATATTTGTTTTAAAATAATCCTAGGATTTGAAACATTTTATGCATATTATGAAATAAAAGGATATAAGCTTACTTTCTTTTATGGATTTCTTTATTATTATCTATTAAATTATTATAATCACAAAGTCTTTAATAAAAGGAAGAAAAAATAGATAACAAAAAAGGTAGAATATAAAAACCATTTCTAAATGGATTTAAAGTTCTATATGCGAGTCTTTTGCAGTTTCTTCTGTAAACAGATTAAAATCATATATAAGTAAATCAAAGATGATGGGAGGAAATTAAATCTTTACCTTTTTTCTGTTTGCCTGTCGATTGCTCTTGATGTTGTTCATCATCGATCCGAGCCATTAAATTCTTTATTTCTGCATCATAGTCTTTCCATTCTGGAACTATACGTTGGGCGGCACTTAATTTAGCTTCCTTTGTCATCGGATTATTGCATAAATCTATTTATTTGTAAAGAGAATTAATTTAGAAATGAAGTAAATGACTTTTAAATCGAATATTACCTATTGTTTTAGCATGTTTCAAGCTTTCATCCGAGCACCATGTCTCACACCAAAGCCATTCTTGGGGTAATGATTTTATAGGGACTTGATGTATCATATTATTTGGTAAATCCTGATCTAAGTTAGCCAAACTGTTTGCATCCTGACTGAGTGCTTGATATTGACCTATATTTCATATAAAAAAAATTCATACGTATTAATTCATCTTGTCATTTTCATTCATTCCTGTAAATACCTCTTAATCTATCGCCTGCAGCAATTTTTCTGAATTTTTTCAAATCAACAACATATAAAGCACTAATGTGATATCTGTGTAAAAGATAGAGAATTAAATTGTTGAAAAATTTTTAATTTTTTTTTCTTTAAAGTATGACATACTTTCGTCCTTGCAAATGGTTTCTCCAATACCCAGAATTCCAAAATCTGAAATTGTATAAATGAAATAAAAAAAGAAAAAATATAAATATATTGCTTCATTTTCTTTAAGTTCCTTTTCTTAACAACCCACCTGAAGCCATCCATTTCTGTTCGGTCGCTACAGAATGGAGTATAGGCATAAGGAGCTCCATTCAAATCCATGTTGTACAATTCTTTGATATCTGCTCTCACAATTTGATCCGCATCAACAAAAATAATCTTCTTAATATCCAATGGAAACAGAACATCTAGTATGAATAGAAATAATAAAAATAAGATCAAAATGAGCAATATGAATAAAATAACAAACGGTCACACAATCATGTACATGCTCATATTAAATAAGCTTTGCATTTTACCTAAGAACAAGATTTTATATCCCCAAATTGTTCTCTGCTTTTCGGTTTGTTGATGCAACCATCTAGGCCATTTGTATTGAACTAATTCATACTGAAAGTTATATTCACGACTCATTTCTGGTAAAAAGTCTTTAAATTGTGGAGAAAGGTAATTTTTCAAGAACCAAAACTTGACTGGTGTTTGTGTATGCTTTAGCAATGAAAGCATCATAATTCTCAATAAACGTTCATAAAGATGTCCTGATGCGACGGAGAAAATATTTATTGTTTCAGGAGATGAATCTGTTGAAGAACCACCACTAAATGTGCTTGTAATTGAGTCCCAAATGCCACTTTGTGGTTCATCATCACCAAGTAAATCAGCACTTAATTTTTCTGGCTTTTTAGTTACTCGTACTTTTAATACATGTGAACGGAAACTGTTGATGACAACTGAAACATATTCATCACTTGTTCTGTGAATGGTATTTAATCCCTCGACATTTGTAATATCGTAAATTTCAGAACTCTTTCCATGTCGAAGCTTAAGAATCCATGCTCCAGGATTTGCTTTCAATTGGAAATATCCCAAGTTTGCCATGACAATCTAGACGAAATAAAAACATTAATAACATTTTTAAAAATTGAATCATATAACTACTTACAGTGTCGACAACTGATTCCTGTTCTTTGGTTCCCAAAATAAATTGCAATCCACGCGGTGGTGATCCAGTGGTCGAATCAAAGCAATGACCTTCAAGCAACAAGTATTCAAGCTCATATTCACTATTTACTGGCCCTCCAATATCAGATAAACGAATGTTATCCAAATCATACACAGATCTAACCAAATCAACAATCCAATTTTCAGGAACTGCCAAATTTTGTGTCAACAAATTGTTAACCGGAAGTCCAACAAACTTTGCATAATGGGAATTCATAAGCTTTCCATCAGAAGTAAATCGCAACTCAGGTTCTACAACATAGCGGTAGAAATTTTTCACAGGCATATCTGAGTGCTTATCAACAGCATTGAGATAAACTTTTAAATCACAATTTATTATTTGACGTAAAAGTAGTAGTAATGGTGCCAACTTTTGTGCTCCACGAGAAGCTGGATCAAGTACTGCTATTATATTAAAACTTGGTTCATCCTCTAACTTGGCAAGCAGTTTCACTACTGTATGGTCTTCTCTCAAGTCTGAAGGAATATTAAATCTATTTTTTGATGACTGACGGGGCATCAGCAATGATAAAAGTTGGAGCATAACTTCTGAATTTATTTCAATAGGTTCGTCATCATTTTTGATCGATTTGAATGCAGTTTTAATCTTATCAATATAGTTTCTTTGATTGATCTTGTCCAATAAATTGAAATCATCAGATGTAAACAATTCACCATCATCAAATGGCCCATAAATTTTCCCATTGGCAATGACACTTGTGTCATTATTTTTAAATTTAAGAACTCTTTGGCAATAAACACGCAACATTTTGAGATGAAGTTCTGCTGCTTTTAAGAATCCTTTTACATTACTTGTTGGTTCATATTTTCCATTCAACAATTGTAATGCTGCTTCAATGGCTTCTTTACCGTCAAGGGTATTCAAAATGCTCCACATGATTGCATTCAAGTCTTTATTGTTTGAAATGGCTGAGGGTTTGTCGGCATTTGGTATGAAAGAAAGTCGTACTCCACTACTAGATTTTAAAAATTCGAGACCATTTCGAAGAATAATTCTTCCTCGTTCATTATTTAAATCCGTAACTACCCATAAGGTTAAGAAATGTAATTTATTTTTCATGAACTTTTCTTGAGAACTTTTCGTTTCAAAATAACGAAGATTTTTCATCAAAGTTGCAGTTAGGTCCTCATTATTCAAAGTCTGAAGTGTAGTAACATCTTCAATATCAGGATATGCATCACCAGTGTACATGTCAAGAAAATCTTGATTGTCACTTGATAAAATTCTTTGATTTAATCGTAACATCACATGTGGTTGTTGCATAAGATAGTCGATAACATTTTCATCATCAGCCAATTCACCTACATAAATTTTCTTTTGTAGCTTTACAGTTTGTTGC
Organism: Chironomus striatipennis; assembly: GCA_026123125.1. Taxonomy (NCBI): domain Eukaryota; kingdom Metazoa; phylum Arthropoda; class Insecta; order Diptera; family Chironomidae; genus Chironomus; species Chironomus striatipennis. Next base: position 25,432,564 of record CM047394.1, on the reverse strand, counting down.
ATTATTTCAGTTAAAATGAGTTCTTCATACTCGTCACGATTCAGTAATTTTTCATTTAACAAAACACCATTTAATAAAGCTTGAGGTAGTTGCTTTACTCCTAATCGTTCTATGAATTCATCAGAAAGTTGACGTCCATAATCGAAATCTGAATCTTCACCAAGAGCATCTTCTATATCATCCTTTGATAGTTTTGTATTCGTTTTCTTGAAAACTTTATGAATAGTTTCAATTTCCACATCTTTATCCTTCAAAGTTGATGAGTAAACATCTATAAGGAATGTAAGTGCATCTCTTGCTCCTTTTTTCTGATGCATATAATTAAAAGCACAATTCAATGTTCGATAAAGATTATTTAATTTTCCGGTTCCAAGACGTGTATCAAATACAACACCAAAACGAATCGGAGCCATATTGGCAATAAAACTTTCAGACATTCGTAGAATATCTCGTGCATCGGGTTTGACTGGATCAAAGACAAGCATTAAATTAAAGAAATTCTTTCTAACACTTCTCATCATTCCAGGGAATGTTGGTCGAAGCATGTCCATAACACTTGATCCCCATCGTTTATATTCTTTATCAGATTCCAAGTCATTTATCCATATTACTGAAGAATCTCTTATGTCAATAGCAAATTCTTTTGATTGTAAAGAAAAGTCTAAAGCAAGAAGAGGAGCATATGCACTTCTTTGTAAAGCAATTTTTTTCAATCCATCGAGTACTGAAGACTCCTTTTTCAACGTATCCAAAAGTGTTTCAGCATCAAGAGTTTCAGCATCAAAATACAATCCATTAATAAAAAGTGCTGCGTCAGGCGGTTGCAAATTGAGATTGCGTGCAAATGCATCAATGTTATTTTTCATTTCTGCTTTAAACTCCTCACTAACTCGTATGTTTAATAAACTTTTGGCTTGACTTGGAAAATTTTGTGCTATAAATTGTAAAATTGATAATGATTCTTCACCTTGAATAGTAGCAACACGATAAGCTGCCTGTAAGCCTAATTCTTGAAATTCCCATGCTTTTAGAGGTGCAATATCTTCACTTTTTTCCAATAAACTTGCTTTCATTTTATCAATCGAATGTGACAAGTGTGGATAAATATTTTTGAGGGTCTTAAAGTCAAAGCCATCAACTTCAGTCTCATCTGTATCAGTTTCATTTTCTCCCTTTTTATCCTTCTCACTTGTTGGTGAATCATCTTGTGCTTTGTATTCTGTTGATTTAAGATGCAACTCTACACCGTAGCCAGATAATCTAACTTTGGTTGATGATCGATCCTTAATATAATGACGTGTTACATACTTAATAATTCCCTTTTGAGTTTCAGTCTTCAGAACCTTATGAAATTCATTAAAATCCTTGCTGCCAATTTCACCATATAAAACATTTGTAATAGCATTATTTTCTGTTCCTGGATATACATGATCGAAGCTGTACAAGTCAGAATTTTCTACATTGCTATTTTTCAAGTTTTTAAATTTCTGTTTTAATTCCTCGACTGAGCATACTAATTCATTCCCACACATTACAAATGCTTTTGAATCGCGACATTCACCTCTTTTCAATATGTCATCAGCAATCATAAAATGCGATTGAATCCTTATAGTTAGTGATCGAAGCGATATGGAAAATTTTAAAAGTTTTGTCTGTGCATGACTAAGAAATGTTTTAGCAATGCTTATTGTTGTATTGTATCGCTCAAGATCAGTATCAAAAGCCTCCAAATCAACCTTGGTCAGCTCATCGAGAAAGAGCCAAAATTTTTGATTTGAACTGTCTGATAAAAATTCTGAAACTTCTAGTTGTACAGGTGTTACACTAAATTTTGCATTTACTAATGTTGAGATCGGATGGCTTTTAGCAGTGTAAGATAAACCTATCTTAATTATTATTACAAATATACTACAAAGAATTTTTCCGTATTTCATCCTAAAAAAATTTAAGACGTCGGTAAAATTTAATATGCATGGAAGTATAAAAAATTAAGCAGTATTACCTTATTGTTTAATTTCTCCGCACCATTTAGATACCTTAAGATAATTAACAAATGTTAGCGAATTATTGAAATAAATAAAATCACGATATTTACTAATTGAAAACTACTGAGCTGTCTTTTTTTCGTAGACAGAGAAGGAAATTTATGTTAAGAAACTTTAATGTTTATTGACATGGAGAGAAGACTTTATGTTTAAAATTGTACGTTACAACAAGTGTTTTTACAGGTAATGAATAATAAGTATTAGGTAGAAAAATAAATATTATTTAAATGTACCTGTTATCTTCTAATTTATGAAGCAGGTGAAATTTATAAGCCTATGGTAAACTGATCTGAATTTTGTGTGTTGGAAAATTATTATTTTATTTTATAAAATTATTCATTCCTTTAAATTCCATGAGCGATACGCATTGTTGCCAACTTTATTTCTCCCTTTTGGTCGATATCTTTTTCGGATGTCGACATAATTCTTGACTGTTTGCTTCTTTTACTATAAAATTTCTTAGTTCTTTAAAGAATTCAGATATAATATCGCTTTCGGACAGAAAAGACGGATTTTTTTTTCATAGTAATTTTTTTTATAAGAAAATATTAAAAATTTTTATACAATAAATGCTCCTAGATAATATAAACATACAGGTTCGCAGAAGAATAATATCGCGATTTCAATTTTTTCAAATGATTTTAGTGTGAAAATTGAATAGAAATTAAGGAGTAAAATAAAAATTCAATATATATGGAAGGGTGGAGAGAGAAAAGTTCATAAAGTAAAACTTTACTTTTACAATTATAATAGTTTATTTAATAATAAAGAATCTAATAGCTACATAAATAATGAAGTGGATGTGCATATCTAATAAATTAATTATAAATTCTATGAAAGGCATTTGTTGCCAAATAATAATATTAATAGTATTAAGTAAAATTCAAATCTCATCATCCTCACTATCAACGACAAGTCCAGCCTCTTTGAGTGCTAATTTAAACAATAGTTATGAATTAACATGTGTGGGCACAAAGGAATTATTAGTTCAACGTGGAATCAATGAAAGAGATATACCAAAATTTCCTATTAAAGGTAAGTCTTTTTTTCTTTCTTTTTTTTTCTCATGTAAATATTGTAACTGCATAGATTTTTGCCATACTCTCTCAATCCATTATTCTCCTTAGCCTTGTTGTTATTTATTTTTTTTTTTCTCTCTTATTTATTTACCGGCAAACGAATGCGTTGTTTTAAACTTAGTTATTTCAGACATGGATAGAATTCTAATATGTATCATATCTGTTGCTTTTGGTGTTTATAAAAAATCAAAATGTGGGAGTTTAATAACTTAACAGAGATTTCAATGGGATAATTTATTAGCATATTTAATTTTATATGGAATATAGAATCAGATTTTGTTCTAATTACAAAATTAAATTGTTAATTTTTGGAACCACCACACTATTGACCTATAATCCACATGTGTGAATGAAAACTTCGATAATGACTTATCTTTTTTTTTTTAAAAAAAAAAAAAGTAAATTAGAATATGATATCTAATCTTGGATTATTGCGTCGGAGAAAAAGAAGGAAATAAAATGCGAGGTGTTATAATTTCATTGCGTATGAGACTATAAATGTTTAAAAATATTTTAATTATTATTATTATTATCATCATTATGGACTAAACGTTTTGAGCTCGTTGACCTTAAATTACTCGGTAATTCCTTTTTCCTCCATTCATTCTTTTTCGGATTTAATAATGTGTGTAACTTTAAAAGTGTTTTTGATGGTTGCAAATTCTTTCGCACGAACTTTCATTCTTGCCTCCAGTTCTTTTCTGTTTTCTATATTATCTCTTTTTTTTTATTCTTGGGTATTTCAAAGAAGATTTCTCAATATAAAAAAAATGAAGAAATACATTTCTGAAAACAAAACAATTCCACACAGTGATCGAAAGGCGCCAAACGAGTAAAATGACTGTCTGAGAAATCTCTTTCATCCTCGCTTTTTGTACTTTTTTTTATATTTTATTTTCTTAAAAATGCATTCCTTTCGTATTTTTTCGGGGTATCTAAAAGATACATTTTTCCATGTATTGAAGATCATTGCAACAACTACAGTCATCATTTATATCTTTCTCTCCTTCTTGAAGAAGATTTCTTATAACCTCAGCATTCTTTATTTATAATGTCCACTCACTCCATGTATTAGTGGTATGGTATACAAGAAATGCATCAATGTAAAGAAGGGAAAAATTCATTCTTTAATTTTTCTTTCCTTCATTCTCTATTTCGTTTTTAGCATTTTTATTCCTATAGCTGACTGTGCAAAGCAGTGAGCACCCTGAGTAAAAAGCGGAAAACATTAGAGAGAATGAAGATGAATTATCTATAGTTGAATGGAATAATAAAAAGAGAATTGTAAAAAAAAGAAATATTTCTTTTTTATTCAGTTTTGAGAAAAGTAACAAGTTCTGAATGTATCGTAAAATAGCAGGAATAACTTATTTTCCTGTATTTATTGAAATGTTTTTTTTTTTTCTTATGAATCTGCGAGGATGCAATAGATTCAATAATGACCACTCTGGAAGAAATTCAAAAAAAAAAATTACCTCTTAGACAAGATATATAGATGTGTTCATGCAAAGTATACTCGACCATACTTGACCATACGCTTTTTTTCTGTTTGTAAACAAACAAATGAAAAAAATTTATGAAAAAATTTTTAAATTAAATTTTGGTTTTTGACTTAAATTTGTTCACTGGATCTCATTTTTGTGTTTACAATAGCAACATTATATTGTAAATTATCATTTCTAATACTTTTTGACCACGAAAACAAAATTAAAAGTCCAAAAATTTGAGGAACAAAATTTTACAAATTTCTTTAGTTGTGTTAGTGTTTACAAATAATTTGAAAATTTTAAATTTTTATCCGTTAAAAACGGTAACATTTTTGAATGAACACATCTGTATATCTTGCTCTTAGATACACAAAAATTTGTTTACATTTCGATATTTGTGTACTGAACGGATGACTCAATTGCCTGCAAGAATTTCTTAAAATATTAGAAAATGCGCTGCATTATCGTTGTGAATAATTTAAGGAGAAAAAAAAGACGTCAAGATAATTTTGCTCATTAATCTTGCAAAATGTGAGAAATCATGCAAATACGTAATGGAAATGACTTCTTCTTATATACACAAATGTGAAAACATTCAATAATAAATTGAATCAATCGAATGTATTCAAACATAATTGCTATAAAAATTTAAAATCTTTCAATATAACTCACAGTGGGTCTGTATTATTTTCTTAATTGTATACGGCTCAAATAAAATTTTCAATAGGTGTTAAGAATGTACTTTTTTCTGTGGATTCAGTATAAAGAAATATAGAAGCGGACACACTGCACACTAATGTTTTCTTCCCAATCTCACACTCTTCTACAAGTATATCTAAGGCATGTGTTTCTTTGACAGGTAGTTTCTCTATTGTAGGGCTATTCTTATTCTTGTTATTATTATTATTTTTTTTTTTATTTTTATTTTTCTAAATTCCTCTTTGCCTTTTCTCCCTTTCTCATCATCATGTGAGATATATTATTATAGTGTAACGAACAGTAATGAAATAAACTGAAAATTACCTTTAATGCTTTTAACAAAATTTGACACAATATAGTGAGAATGATGATGATGATGATGATTTGACGAAAATAAGTTTTGATAAGATGTGCCATCTTCTGACACCTTCATACTGAATTTTTAAAAAATTCGTGATTCCTACAAAAATTAGCTTAATGTTTACCACACACAAATTTTTTCTCACAAACCCAAAAAAAAATCAAATTTAAACACACCAAAGAATTAATTGAGTGGTAGGTGACCCTTAGATGCGTGTGTTCCATTTATTATCTTAATGTCATTAGTGATAACTGCCTCTTTTTTTTCTGTGAAGTCTTTTCGAATTCCATTACGCTTGGTTGGATACAATAGTCAACTCCGTTAATATTATGGTCAGTCGAAATTCAACAGTCGGTTCAAGTTTTCTATGTGTTAATATATGTATACACACTGTGATGACTGCTCTTGACTTCTTGCTTCAGTGACTAAAAGAAAAGAAAATATTGAAACTATGAAATAAATAAAGCACACCAGGCACAAAATTTTTTTTTAAATAATCGTTTTATTTTTCAATTTTTTTTAATAGCTTAATCATGAGAATAATTTTGGAAGTATTTTACACAAAAAGAAGTTCATCCAGTGGTGCAAAATCTCAATTGATTGTTTACAGCACTTTCAAACAATTTGTTCTTTTTCTATTGTTTTCTTGACAAATAAAAATTTTACAATTCAACACATTTTGCTACCATTTTTCTCGATAAATGTATATATTCTCAGAAAATGCAGCTTGTTGCTAACGCATTGATCTCTATATAGCGAAATTTGACAAATAAAATTCGTTGAAGAAGCCATTTGATTGCATTCTCTTTTTTATTTTAAAATTCATTACTCAGAAGCTGGGGGTACTGAAGCATCTCAGAATACATATAAATGTTATATACAATATATTATTAAGCTATGTGTTAGCTTATAAAAGTATGTCAAAAGAAGAAAAAAACATTAAGAGAAAATTAATTTAATTATCAATAAAGGATGGAAACATTATTATTTTTTCTTAAATAGCTTAACATTAGAACGAAATATAATTATCGTTATCGGTAACGCGGCAAGATCAAAAAGTTTTTTTTTTCCTTTAAAAGATGTTTATCATCCCACATATTTTTTAAACCATAAAAAAGATATTTCTATATTAAAATATTTTAATTTTATGCAAAATAATTTTATCATTTTAATAAATATAAAAAAATTCTGAAAGAATTGGCAAAGTGTAAGAATTGAATTTTATAAAAATAAAGTATTAGTAAGATTTTGGCATTTTATTATTTTATATAAATGTGTTTCTACGATAACTTCAAAGTTCAATGTAATCTCTGAATTGATTAGAAATCAGCATCAAATTGACAAAAGAATTTTATTAGCTTTTATCTTCGTCTTCCTTCTCAGGTCTTTTTTTCATTCTTACAAAACTTTCAAAAAGTTAAATGTTGTCATTACTTAATGACGCTTATTTGCGATCAAAAAAAAAAAAAATAATAATATTTATGTGAAAGGGAAATCTGATTTTATTTTTTTGTATGAATAAATATGCAAAATAGCTTATAGTAGCAATCGGATACATTGAAAATACATTCTGAAAATGAGATGATGATGATGATGATATTTCTTTTTACCATTTAAAGTGTCAAAGTATTATTTATAACGTGCCATTTTAATATAACTCTTCAAGTGTTAATGGTGAACGAGTTTATAACCTTCATAATCAACTCAAAAAAGATTTCCAAAATCATCGGTCTTTGATATCTTGAGCAGAAGTAGTCAAAAATATTCATTTGTTTCTTCGTCTTTTTCTGAATTTAAATTAATTATCCTGCTGAATAAATAATTAGTTAATGTGTTTTTCATGCCATTTTAAATTCGATAACTTTTAAATGAATTCTCTTGCATTTCTATTTTTTATTAAAAATGTTAAATGGTTTTTTGGTTTTGTCAACTTTTAGTCTGTTGGATTGAGTATTGAGATTTTGTTTAATGATAGATGATGCTGTTAAAAAATTCTCAAAATAAAAAAAATATATATTTTCCATAATAAGCTCAAGATATTAGGAATTAATTGCTTTCTATTTAAGCTGGTCATCAATTCTAGAAAACTAATAAAATGCTATTTTTAGGCAAAGATTATCATTAAATAAACCAGTCCTAGAATTGAATTTTTAGCACACTATAATTCATACTTTACCTTATGCGATCTTACAAATTGCTCTTTAAAAATAAATGGAAATAAAGAATAAAGCTTTAAACAATCAAGAAACCAAAAGCAATTTTCCATTTAATTTATGTGGTTTTGAAACAGAAAGTGATGAAATTAATTTGGTTTGCATCTTCCGTTTTGTAACCACAATTTTCATTAAATGAAAAAAAAAAAATAATAATGAACGTTGAGTTATTTAAGAACTGCAAAAGACAAAAAGCACTTATGGAAGGTTAAAGTTATTTTAGTCAAAAATAAATCAATTAAAATCAAATAAATTAAATATTATATATAACACTCGAAAAAAGAAGAATCTATGGCCATAATATACTGGAATTATGACGGAATTTCTAAGAAAAGAAACTGAGCGATAAAGTGGAATAGCGAAAGATGAGTAAAACTTTAGAAGAATGAAAACGAATGACTAGATACAATAAGGAAGACCGGTCATTCAAGTTCTCGCATTACATCGTCGGCCTATGACTGACTAGAACATGACTGTTCATATATGTTTAAAAGTGCATGTGTATAAGTAAAGCTAATAGAGTTTTGAATTATTAGATACTGCAACTCACGTAGAGATCATCATGTTATTCCTTTCCATATCATATACAATAATATCATCATAACTTTTTTCAAGAATTTATGACATTATGATGTGATGACTGCCAAAAAAAATTCGTGTGTGATTTTTCGTTTCATTCATCTGTTCTGTCTATCTACGGACGATTCTGTTGAAAAAAAAATGTAAAAGAATGAAATCATTTTTTTATTGAAAGGTGATAGCCATAGCATTCTAATTCACTCAACACATTTTCATTTCGTTCGTTTAATATGAGTAATGGTGGTGATTCACAAATCACAACCATTTTCTAGAAAGAGGTACATTATTAAGAATGTTTTATCCGTTTTCTTTCTTTTTTTTTATTTTATTTTATTTTATTGTATATTCTTTTCCTTTTCGCATTTTTCTTCGCTTTTTTGGTGTGCAGAAGCGGTTACCGATTGGAATGCAGTTGAGCAACTTTTTGATCGTGGGATTTTTCCATCTGCTCTGAAATTCGTTTTAGTGATAAGTTTTTCTCAATGCATGAATAAGAAAGTTAAATAATGAAATATCTTGGGCACTAAAAGGATCAGTTAAATGTACATGTAAGCAGCGGAGATAATAAAAGAATTTCGAAACCTTCTTTTTGTTGACTGCATTTTGTCTGTTCTTTTTTCTCTAAAGAACATCTATCATGATTTGTGGACTGCTTATAGCTTATAAATCTACATATTTTTCTAAAACTAAGATTTCTCAGGACAAAACATAATGCGAATGCCATATTGTGTTTAGTCAAGATGTAAAAGAACCCCCGAACTCAATAAATATAATTTTTTTTTTTAAAAAAAAAAACTAATAAGCATCTAATGTAGTGGAAAATATCAAATTTCAGTCTACTTCCTCTTTATTTATGAGTGTTTTTTGTACCTTTGCATGAGTTGGATGTGCAATCTTTGTAGTTTATATTTTTATTGGGTAATAAAACTAATTAAAAGGCTATAAAGGAACAAACTTGATACCATTTAATAAAAAGGGGCATACTTTTTTGTGGTTACGCGATTTGATCTAAAGAGATGCTGAAAATTTCTTTTTCAAAAATCGATCCGGATGTTTCTTGCCTGCTTTTTTTGATAAAATATAGGGAAGCTGTTTTACTAAAAGTATCAGTCTGGAAATGCTCTAAAATAACAACAGATGAAAGAAGCGTGGGTAAATGCAAAAAAAAAAAATAAAATTTTATGGCTACTCATAGTAATGTAACTTAATTTACACATGTCAATAACTCTTCTGACATGATTAAGAAAAATCTAAGCATTTCCGGTAAAGAATAAACTAAACAAAAATCTGAGTCAGTTAAGTAAATTTATAAAATGTGAAAAAAATGAGTTGAATGGCTTAGATAAATGAAATCAATACTGCAAATGCTGTGCTGTATAAATAAAGTGTTAACATGTTAACATTATTGAAAGACGATTTAAAGTATTGGTGCGTTCAAAAAAAAATGAGCCGGTTTGAAAGGTTTTCTTCAAATATGAATAACTTTTTACAGGAATAGTCTTTTTTAATGAAACAAAAAGCATAATTTAGTATTTTGAATGTAGTAATTGTTGTGTAAATATGAATTACTAGAACTTTCTGGAAATTAGTTTTATAAGCCGCGGAAAAAAGTAAGAAATTTCAAATTTTTACATCAAATTTTGAGTTCAATTTTTAAAAAGATTTTCCCATTGCACTAATTAAACTAAAGTACTTTTGCAATATGGAATTCAGCGAAATTTATTAATCAACAGTCAGTTTTTAAATATAATGCGTAATGTAAACAAAAACAATTTTTTAGTCAAAAGATGAAAATTTTGATAAATTTTGAAAAGTTCAAATATTTATTAAACAGAACAACTAAATGAAAAACTAAATATGCTATCTTAATAAGTAGTTAATAAGCTATTAAACAAGCACTATAAAGATTTAATTTGTGATGGTAAAATTTTTATCAAAATTTTTTTGCATAATTTTTATGTTCACTAATTAATCTATAAAGCGCATGATTAATAGCTTATTAACTACTTATTAAGATAGCATATTTAGTTTTTCATTTAGTTGTTCTGTTTAATAAATATTTGAACTTTTCAAAATTTATCAAAATTTTCATCTTTTGACTAAAAAATTATTTTTGTTTACATTACGCATTATATTTAAAAACTGACTGTTGATTAATAAATTTCGCTGAATTCCATATTGCAAAAGTACTTTAGTTTAATTAGTGCAATGGGAAAGTCTTTTTAAAAATTGAACTCAAAAATTGATGTAAAAATTTGAAATTTCTTACTTTTTTCCGCGGCTTATAAAACTAATTTCCAGAAAGTTCTAGTAATTCATATTTACACAACAATTACTACATTCAAAATACTAAATTATGCTTTTTGTTTCATTAAAAAAGACTATTCCTGTAAAAAGTTATTTATATTTGAAGAAAACCTTTCAAACCGGCTCATTTTTTTTTGAACGCACCAATAAATATATTTTACCGGTAGTAGTGAGAACATCTCGTGATATTTATGAATGAGCAGTAAAAGAGAGAAAATAGATTATTTTAGAAATAAATGTTCGTGCGAACTTGCTTATACAAGAATTCATTGCTCAAGTGTTAAAAGAGCAAACGAATAAGAAAAAAAATGTGCACAATGTAAACAAAAGAAGCTCCTTCAGTACACAGTAATTGTAGTTTTATGTACACATTATAATGTGTATTTTGTAATGAATTCATTAGATAAAAATGTGATGGTTATCTTTAATACATTCCATAAATGAATGAAAGAATGCTAAATTTAAAGATCAAGAGAAGATTGGCAATTTTGTAACAAATAGCTCCAATTTAAATTAATTGACCTAAAAGAACTAATAGACTAAGTCAATATCTGCAAATTGAATACTGGATCCGTTACGATCAACCGAAAATTATATATTCTTTCACACATAATTAAGCAAGACTATGATTGTGAATAATGAAGACTTTTATGTCATTTTGTTAAGAATAGCACATTGATTGGATTCAGCGCAGCTAAACAAAATATTGTTGGAAATTAAAAATTCCATTTTTGCGTTAAATCTCGTCTCTAATTTATTGCAATGCATTAAAAAACAACAACATTAAAAAGCGCCGAAAGTTTAGATTAGTATATCCAGTTTCTGAAAAAGAAACCGTGTTGTCACAGCATACAAAGATTCTTTAATCAAATGTAGCGGTTTATAATCGTATAATTAAAAAAATTCAGTTGTGAACATCAAAAGTAGAACTCTTTCTTTTATCAACATTATCAAAAAGATAAAACGTCAACCGGTTTATATTCATTTCTCTTAAAAATCCGATGTATGCTATATGCTATTGTACATACAACAGATAAAAAAAAAACATAACGCATGTTTTCTTAGAGAAATGTTTGTTTAGAAGCTGATTAAATTAAACTACTTTTTTTTTTTTGTTTTTTACCGTCTCTATGTAAATTTGTGTACCAAACTTAATTTCTTCATTGCTTCAGCTTTACAAATTTAAACATTTACAAGCAAATGGGTTAATGATTCTTATTTATTTACACTATTTTTCCAGATATAAAGTTTAAGTATTGTGATGTGCCTACATATGGATCGTGCTGTAATAGTAATATTGAACAAAAGTTATCATATAATTCAAAGACTGCTATGGAGAGAGTGATTCGTGATGCAGTAAGTAAAATGTCATCAACGCTTCAGACACGAGCTCAAAAGTTCAATGGTAAATATTAATCTCTTTTAAACATTATTAGGTCCAAATTAATTGCTATAAGTTTGCCATTAGGTGTTATATAGACTCAAATTCATTATTTCCTATTTTAAAAGAAATCTGTGGCAATTTCCAATATATTAATTTGTCCGTTAAAATATACCTACAGTTTAATTGACCATAAAAAGTACCATTATCTTTATATACTATTCTAAAGTGTATATATACAGTAAGCCATGCATGTTAATATTACTGAGAGATCGGAATTCTAAACACTAATGCGTGATGTTAATGAAATATTTTTTTCCTCCTTTTTTTCTCTACATATTTATCTTAAATAAACATATACACTAATTTACTATTAGATGAAGTTAATTCTCCTATTTTTTTTTTTTTTTTGAAAACTATTTTAAAATTTCTTAACTCAGATTCCATAAAATGAAGAAGAAGAAGTAAAAAAAAAGAAATTGTAATGTGGAGGGTCTGCCGTGTAATGTGTGTACAAAAAAAAAAAAATCTATAGGAACTGATGATGAATGTAATCCATCATACGAATTTTTCTTTTTCTTTGTGGATACAAAATTTGTAAAGGACTTTTATGGTCATTTGAATTTAAATTTAATAGCATTATACCTAAATATTTTTTGGAATTTAAGAAAAAAGTGGAATTTCGAATGATCTTTTGTGCAACTTAAAGCCTCTTATTATGGTTCAATAATATGCTTCCTGAATTTCACAATATATCTAAATCCTTGTCATGTTAAATCGTGTTTTTTCAAGAAAAGAAGGTTTGAGTTTCTGCTTCAAATATTGCAAATGGTTCATGGCTGACATGCTTAAAAACGGCAGAAAATAATTATTGCTCTATTTAAGATTAGAAATGAGCATACAGGTACATTCAGGTACACGAGGAAGTATATTTTAAGTTCTTAAATAAAACATACATACAATGAACTTTTAAGGTATTGATGTTAATTTAAATGAAATTCTTAAAAACATTTACTTAAATTATAGATTGAAGCGTTGAATGATGAAAGACCAAGCATTCAAATAGGAACATTGGTTTATTTCTCACATTTTTTGTGCCTTAAAATAACTCTTCTGTTTATTATATAGATACAAAAGTATGTACACATAATTCCAAAGAGAATCGCCGTAAAAAATTACCTAAATGTATTCAAGCAGATCATCAAATTTTTTTTTAAAAAAAAAGAAGACGTAATGAGATAATTTTCGAAGCATCTCTAATTTTTATAATAATTTAATTATCTGAATTTTTGATGATTCATTTTTTTAATAAGGAGTGAAAAATCAGATGCCGTGCATTAAACTAATCAATTCGTGCAATATTAATTTTGTTTATAGAATCAATTTCATTCAGAAATAGAAATGGATGGAATCTTAATGTCTAGAAAATCAGGTGTAGATGTTCAAATCATTCACAAATGATATTTGATAATGATGTGTTTTGAGATCCATATTGTTTATGTTAAGTCTATAATCGCTACAATAATAATGTAGCATTTTTCTAAACTGAGTTAATCTGTTGAAAAAAAAAGAATCACGATTACTTGCTTGCTTCTTCTGTTTTTGCCAGGGGGAAAAGTACTTGTTGTAAAAGTTTTACATCGTTTTACAGTTTTTTACAGTTTTTACAGTTTTTACAGTTTTTTACAGTTTTTTACAGTTTTTTACAGTTTTTTACAGTTTTTAGCGCATTTTTGAAAACTTGTTTTCAAAAAGGAAGCTCAATCATGCACTTTGATCGGTCGTTCGGGTCCCAATTATCTCTTGATCTAGACTTCGTAGCAAGCTCGGAATTGTTTTAATAGCTTCATTGAATGTTTTTATTCCCGCCGTTTATATTGAAAAGTCAAAAAACACTCATTAAATAGCTTAATTCATCGATTTTATATTTCAAAAAAAATATGTAAACAATGCAGGGCAAAGCTATGCTGATGAGAAATTTGAATTTTTTCTAACCGTTAAAAAATTTGAATTTTTTTTGACCGTTATTTCGGATTGATTTTTTTCTCAGAATTTTATTCTAAGGCGATTCCATGAGTTCTATTAGCTTCGTTTCATCGAGTTATTGGCGGCAAATGTATTTAAAAGTCCTTAAATTTGTGTTTAAACATCTTAATTAATTAACATTTAATTTTTTCATACAAAACAAATATAAGTGTGTTTAGAAATTTGAAAAATAATGGATGTGTTCAGAAATTTAAATTTTTTGCTATTATTTGCATTGAACATTATAAAAATCAATTTTAAAGGAATTTTGATCTTTAGTTTTAAACTTATTATTGAAATGCATTATGATTAAAGAAACAGCAATAGAGTTTTAAAACTCGACATTCTTTTCTATTTAATCAATTGCTAATCGCTGCGTCAAAAATGCGCTGAAGTCCCTCGATATAAACGAGGACTTTTGTAATTTTTTTTACAGTTTTAGTGTAAAATTTTACACTTTTGGCGGAAAATTTTACACTTTTGGCGTAAAATTTTACACTTTTACACCAAAATGGCATAAAAAATTTCGTTCCTTTTTTATTTTTTGAAATAAGAAATTCTGTAGAAAGGCGATTTTTTGCATCGATTTTCTTATTTGGGATGAAAAAACCATCGGAAAAGCCATTTTTCGCCTCGATTTTCTTAATTGGTATGAAAAACCCCTCGGAAAATCCATTTTTCGCGATGATTTTCTTATTTGGGATGAAAAACCCCTCGGAAAAGCGATTTTTCACGATGATTTTCTTATTTGGAATGAAAAACCCCTCGGAAAAGCGATTTTTGGCGTTGATTTTCTTATTTGGGATGAAAAATCCCTCGGAATAGCGATTTTTCGCGTTGATTTTCTTTGCTGGGATGAAAAACCCCTCGGAAAAGCGATTTTTCGCGTTGATTTTCTTATTTGGGATAAAAAAACCCCTCGGAAAATCCATTTTTCGCGATGATTTTCTTATTTGGGATGAAAAACCCCTCGGAAAAGCGATTTTTCGCGATGATTTTCTTATTTGGGATGAAAAATCCCTCGGAAAAGCGATTTTTCACGTTGATTTTCTTAGTTGGGATGAAAAACCCCTCAGAAAAGTGATTTTTCGCGTTCATTTTCTTATTTAGGATGAAAAACTCATCGGAAAAGCGATTTTTCCAAGATTTTTTACATAAATTTTCTTAATCGCAATGAAAAACTATAAGAAAACTGAAGAAAACTCTCATTAATCTTAATTTTATTCTTAAGAAAAAGTTTATGTAAAATTTTACAGTTTGATGTAAAAAACTGTAAAAAAACTGTAAAAAGATGTAAAATTTACACTTTTTTTACACTAAAATTTTTTTACAACAAGTACTTTTCCCCCTGGTTTTTGCACATCTCTGAAAATGGAAACGAAAAATTTATAGCAATCATATGGACATAATAAATTTTAATGAAATGTATAAATATGAATGAGTTGTTGATATACGTTAGCGATAAAAAAAATATTATCGCACCTAATAAGATTTTATGCTGTAAATTAAATGTACATCCACAATTTTATTTCATTTATTAACAGAACTTTTCAAAACATTATTACAACAATCTAAAGAAGGATTTCATCAAATGTTTAAGCAGACATATGGTGTGATTTATGAGCAGAATTCGTACGTCTTTAACGATTTATTTGTTATGCTCGAAGGATATTTCCTCCGCGGTAAACTGGATCTTACAGAAATGATGGACAAATTTTTCAATCAACTATATCAGAAAATGTTTACCGTAATTAACCGTCAATATGACTTCAATGAAGAGTAAGTGTGATATTTTCTTAATAAACTATTTTCGGACATGCTGAAGAAGATGTTCAAGATGTTTAATTGCTTGATTATGACATTTTAATCTTTCTGTCAAATTTTAATCTTGAAAGTATAAATTTGAAATGTCATACTTACTGTAATATTTCATTTAAATCTATGGCATCAAATAATGCTTCCAATTTTTTAAAATAGATATCTAGCTTGTGTTAGTGAGAGGATGAAAGATCTTAAACCTTTTGGAGATGTCCCAGATAAACTATCTGTTCAAGTGAAACGTTCATTTGTTGCGACACGAACATTTGTGCAGGCATTAAGCTCAGCAGCAGAAGTAGCAAAGAATATGATGACAATTAGGCATTTAAATGAATGTACAGCATCGTTGACTAGAATGTCTGTTTGTGGCACGTGTGGAGGACATAAAGAAAAACCATGCGAGGCATATTGTATAAATGTTATGAAAGGATGCTTACAGCAGTATGCTGAATTGGACGCAGAATGGGATAATTTTGTTGTGCAAATGGAAAAAGTTTCAGATCGTTTGTTAGGACCCTTCAATATTGTTATGGTAGTTGAGCCAATTAATATCAAAATTTCCGAAGCAATAATGAATTTCCAGGTAAAATTGAGCATTTTAATGTGCATTAATGTGTACATATAACTAATAAATCTTCTTGCTTAGGAATCTGGAAGTGATATCAGTAAGAGAATTTATAGTGGTTGTGGTACTCCTAGGTTAGGAAATGCTGACATAACATTTGATGATGAATATAATAAGGAAAATTCACGATCGAATGAGAGAGTTAAACGGCTTGCTGATCCCGGAAATCAATCAAATCGAGGTGGTCGAAATCAAGAAATAAATGTTGAGCCAATGAAATTTCCTCGTAATGAGTATCAAGGAAATCGAGGAAGCAATCGTGGAAGAAGTGGTAATTCTAATAGAAATATTCCAAGTAGACAGTATACAGGAAAAGCTGATTCTCGTGAATCAGCTTTGGATAAGTTAGTCAAAGAAATTCGTCAAAAAGTCAAAGATACAAAGAAATTTTGGTCCAATCTTCCGTACACCGCATGTAATAACGATGACTTTACACCAAGTAGAGACAATGATGTTTGCTGGAATGGTGTAGGCATTAATAGGTAAATCATATTTTTCAATCAATCTAGAAATTGAGCTAGTTAATAATATATCCTGCATTTAGGTACATCCCAAGTAAAAGTAATGACACTATGCCTACGCGGCAATCTCAAATTGTTGCGCAGCAGTTGTTTACTTTAAAAACGACAATCAATCATTTAAAGAATGCTTATAATGGAAATGACGTTGAGTGGCCTGATAATGATGATGGATCTGAGGAATCAGGAAGTGGATCAGGCAGTGGAATTGATGATGAAGATAGCGAAGATGGTTCAGGTAATAAAACATTGATTCATGCTTTAATAATTCGTTTATTTATTAATTTATTTTTGTCTTATAGGTATTCACTTTGTTGAAGCTGAAAGTCCAGTAACATTTTCATCAGAAACTTCAACGCCAGCAATACGACCAATCAATAACAATAATGATTTTAATACAAACGATAACAATAATGATATGAATTTCAATACAATAGACGACACAAAGGGAGACAGAGATCCCGACATTGACGAAACTCGAGAAGCAAAAACATCATCTGCCTCATCATCGTGGAAAACAAAACGACTTATCTTTACATACTTCTTGCCAATTGTGATGGCATGGTTTGGTGGCTCAATTTCTAATGCCATCACTGAATTGCTGTGATTTTTTTATGGATTACTTAATGAAGTATAAATTTTTACTGTATAGTGTTTTTGAACGAGTGATTATCAGTAACTGAATGAAAGTATTGGATTTATTAATAATATGGATTTTAATCATGAAACAAGCGATTGACTGAACTTTTATTAATTTTTTTTTTTTTTTGAATTTTAAAATTGATTTTTAATATGATCAGTCGATTTTTGTAAGTCATGAATAACTTGTCAATTTGTCTAGCAATTTTACTGAAACATTCTTGAAGAAAAAAAAAAATGTAATATTAATTGTATATCTTTTAATCGCATTGCTGTTTTCATCATATTTCTACCTAGAAACGTAAAAATGTGCGAATGAATAGTGAAATATTTATAGAAAGTTTAGACAATGATGGTGCACATGGTTGAGAAGCTCGTATGATTGAGTAGATTAATACTTTTTTTTAAAATGAAATTTAACTTTTAATAAATGTTTTAAGGTAGTATTAAATTATAAAGCATTGATTGCAGTATTGTATGAGCAAAATATTTGGTATTGACATTACTGATGTCTTCATTCAAAATTCAGACTGCGTGAAACAAAACTTCCCACAAACTTATTCATTCAAAAACATAGAATATACATACTTAATAAAATAAATATGAAAAAAATTGAACAAAGGTTCGTTCACATATGTAGACCTTCTATGTATGAATGATCCTTAACTCAAACAAACATCACAATATTAGTGCCAGAAAATAACAAACAAGATTCAAAATAATAAAAAGAAGAAATTACTAGGATATTTGTATAAAAAGAATTTTAATGCATTTTAGAAGGACGTAATATATATTTAAAAATAATTATCTGATAATACCTCGAGAATTGAATGTTAAGAAAAAAAAAAAAAATAACAAGAGATTATTAATCTACTGCCTATATCTGTACAATTTCGAGAAAAATTGATCAAAATTTTAAAAGAAAAAAAAACTGGGATTAGAAATTTGATTTTTACAGTAAAAAAAGTCATTTTAAAAAAATTAGAAATTTTCATTCTTTAGGAATTCGGAAACCAAAAAGTCATTGATTTTGCTAAATTTTGTCGATTAAAATAAGTATGAAAAAAAATTTTTGTAGAGAAAAAAAATACGAAATCTAATTTATATCTTTTAACAAATTAATTAGGAAGCTGAAGCAAATTTGTACATATTTAAAAGTAATGAAAAATTTAATAAATCATGAATCGATATGAAAAAAATATAATAGTAATATTGTTTAATTTCCAATTTTAGAAGCAAACAGGTAATATAGATATTATGGCATATTAATGTTTGGAAGCATTTTACATAGTGGTCGTTCTCTTGTGATATCCGACTTTTAGGAGAAAGGGGGGTCTGAGGCTATGTTACATTTTTAAACATCAATTTTTTAATTTTTGAAGATTTTGTGACAGAAGGTCTGAAAATTCAAGTTTTTGATGGATGTCATAAGTGAACGGACGGTCCTATATGTATATGTTTAAACGTAATATTAACAGGCATTTGTATGGATTTTAAAAGATCTTTGTACGATTTAAAAGTAAAAGTGAAATGATTCATTTAAAAGCTAAAAAAGTTCATCTTAAACCTGATGTTCAGCGTCTAACCATACCATTTTTATTTGGCAAAAATGTGTAGAATCATTAATTTTTAAGAAATCTAATTTCTGTCGAAAGTTGATAGATAGCAAAGAAGAAAACGAGAATGTTTACTGACAAAATCATTTTTATTATTATTTCAAAAAAGTTGTGTACTTTTCAATAAAAATTCATATTTTTTTTAACATTCGTTTTGTATGTTCTGCAATTTTTGATTTTTTTTCACTTATATTAAAAATATAGGTTTAAGAGGAGGAAGATGATTCTTATAAACTAATTTCTTATCTTTTTCTTTTTTTTCATCATTTTCTATAAAAAAAATCATTAAACTTATT
Source organism: Chironomus striatipennis (assembly GCA_026123125.1). Lineage (NCBI taxonomy): Eukaryota > Metazoa > Arthropoda > Insecta > Diptera > Chironomidae > Chironomus > Chironomus striatipennis. Next base: position 25,412,876 of record CM047394.1, on the reverse strand, counting down.
TTGGAGGTGGTCTGAATATTCCACAAACAACGGCATGGTCTCTTTCGTATGGTTCTAACGTCACTTGTTCTAATGGTTTTAATTTGTCTGCTTGGAGTTTCTTTACTTCACTTGCAAATACTGCTTCGGGCTTGGCAGTTGAGTCAATACATGAAGCCTTAATCGAAATAACAAAGTGTCCACCATTTTTGAGGAAATGCTGTGCATTGAGTGATACAATACGTGCCTGATCTGGTTGAGCGACATCTGCAAAAACTGTATCTACCATACCAACTAACATTCTGTATTTATGTGGATGTCTTGCGTCTTCAATAATTGGTATAATATTCGTTCGTTTCTTTGCGACATTAATTAAATCGCGTCCTGAACGATGTGAGAATTCGACAGCATAAACTAAACCTTCTGGACCGACTACATCACTAACATGACTAACTGTTGTACCTGAGGCTGCTCCAAGATATAAGACTTTTGAACCCGGTGGCATATAAATGCTTTCAACTCCTCCGAGAATTGCGGCTGCTAACTTTGATCTGAATGGATTCCAGACACGGTATTCTTTCTTTTCTCCGTCAGTCTATAATAAAATGTAATTTTAACATTAGTTTTTATGTTGTAATTAGATTTAAATTTTAATTTTATTAGTTAATCAGAGATAATAAAAATTGTCTTTAAACCATTCAAAATACATTGGAAGCGACACCAATTACTTCAAATGAGTAAAAGAATCAAGCCTCAAGTAAATTGATACGTTTATTTAGGATCATTTTCCTAAAATCTGTCCCCTACGCTTCTCATCATTTTAATCGTTCATAAATTGACCGTATCTTTAACTAACATTATGAATTTGAATCTTTTTGAATTTTAAAGTGCTATTATATTTCAAATTTTTGATATCCGTTAAAAATCATAATCAACTTACCTCAACAGAAATGCGTTTTTCACCATAAACTTCTGATCCAGGAACAAAATTTAATGTAACAAGTGCATCTTCCTTTCCTCTAGCAACAAAAACTCCTTCATGACGATGTGGCTCAACTACAACAGTTTTTCCTCCTTTAAATCCTGGTTTTCCGCCACCACGTCCACCGCGACCTCCTGGAGCTCCTCGTCCACCTCTACCACCTCTTGGGGGTCCACCACGCCCCCCACCGCCTCTACCAAATCCCCCTCTACCACCTCCTCCACCGCCCTAAATTGAAAATAATTAATAATTTTTATTAAAAAATTGAAATTTTTTAAATTTTAATTAAACTTACACCACCACGGCCTCCTCCAAATCCTCCTCTGGAACCTCCACGACTTCCGCCGCCACGTCCACCGCCTCCTCCACGAGTAAATGCTATAATTAAATAACAAAAATTTAACCTGAATTATTTACCAAAAAATATTTCATTATTTTTGTTTATAACAGTATCACTTAATAAGACAACAATAGCTAATTTAAAGTAGCTTAATAGTCATTAATATAATGAAATTAAAGAAAAATGGAAAGATAAACAAAAGTTTTGAGTTTTAAAGAAAATGCCGCAACGTGATTCTTGAATATTTACAAAATATTCAATATTGAGATAATTCTGATATAATTGATATGTTCTTCAACTTACGTGGTCTTCCCATGATTCACTTATTTAAATGTAATAGCAATAGATCGATAAAATTGTTAATAATAACAAAAATCCAACTTTTTTAATTTTTTAATTACAAAAAACGTGAGTGTGATGCTTGCGGGTCTTTCAACTTTTTGTATTCGAAAACTTTTCAAAATTATTCTCTAGTTACTTGCCCCTAGATTAACGTATTTTTAAAACAAAATTTCGAACGAGTAATTTAATAATTCACTTTGTCATTTCAATTCCAATGCAGATGGTTGTATTAATCAGTATTAATTATCGGTAATGGTGTGAAATTAGTGATTACTTTATTTATTTTTTAAAAAACGTTGAAATCATATTTTTTAAAATTTTTATATACCTAAAAAAATAATAAAAATCATAAATTTTGAATCTGAAATAGGCGTTAAAAAATCTTAAAATACATCAAAATTGAATACGAAATTTGTCTGATTAGATCCTAAAAGGGCATTCATAAATTGATATTTCTGTTGTAATAAACAGTGATAAACAAACACCTGCTTGCGCTCAAGTTACTTAATCAAAACGAGAAAAGTTACTAACAAATCTGAATAAAATAAACATGAGAAAAATTTTTAACTTACCTAAAATAGTTTAATCAAAGCAATTATTGTTTAAATTATAAGATAAAACAAAAGAAATTAGAACAGTAGAAATAAATAAAATATCAAGTCTTGTCAAACATTAACGAATAACTACTTCATTCAATTGCGACAATCGCTCAGATCCAACTGATTTGCTGTTGATTTACTATTCAAATTTAGAGAAATCTAATTTTTTTCTTTTTTTCCAAATAAATTAGGAAGTTGAAGCAATTTTTTTTTTTTGTATATCTTAAAGTAATAAAACTTTAATAAAAATGAACTGATATACCTAATAAAATGAAAAAACGTAATATTTATTGTACACACTTCAAATTTCAGAATCAAATAGTCGGATGAAGACAGACATGTGTGTGATGTACATGCTTGCTTTTAAATGAAACTTTTTTTTTAAAAAAAAATTCTGAACACGTTTTATCATTGAAGTATGTTAATATCGTTAGAAATGGAAATTAGTTTAATAATGAAATTATTTAATTTAAAGAACAAATCTTATTCGATAGACATACTTGATACTTTCTGACTGAAATTTATTAAAAGAAGAGTTTATTTTAAATTTAATAGAAAACCTGTTTCTTATTTATTTATTTTTTATATAAAATTCGTGCACGACAATAAGGGAACATTTAAGGACTTAACATTTTGGATGGATTTTCTTTTTTCTTTTTGTCAATATTACAGATTGTGTTAGTTACTTTCAATTACAAATATTAAACTTTATATTTTTTTTTTCTTAGCTAAATCTTATTTGCACCAGTGACATCATTAATGGCTCTTAAATCATCATTTTTTTTAGTATTCGCCTCCCTCATTATCAAATTCGCTTGCAATATTTGTATAATTTCTTGTTTTCATAAAGACATAAGCAAAGATAAGGAATACAACAGCTCCTAGAACCGGCAGCACAATTGTTTTGATTTGTTGCTGGATTTTCTCATTTTCTTTACGTAATTCCTGTTTTTCTTTTCGTGAGAGCTTATCTTTACTGTTATTATATCGTCCACGAGCCATTTTTTATCCTCTTCTATGTTCCTTTATATCTATTAAATATGATGAGTTGGCGGTACAAAAAAATCAACAGGTATTCAATTCTTCGTAATATCTATAAAATATGTATAATGTCAATGATTTTTATCACATGAAATGAATAAGGAACGAAAAATTAGTTATATTAATGTATATTTACCTACTAAATCCAATTGATTCAAGAGAAATGAATAAAAACACGAAAATTGTTAGGAACGAAAAACATGAATAATGAAGACAAATAATAATAAGCTACGATGGAACTAAAAATATATCTACAGACAGAAAGCGCTTCGGTAAATTTTTTGAGCAACATTGAGCAAATTTTAATACCTTCATATATATTTTTGTGCAGGAATCAATGATTTCTAATATCTGTCATCTCATTCTTTCTACTTCAAAATACTGTCCATTTTAACTACATAACAAAATATTGAATTCCTTAAATTGAAGAATTTTAAAAAGACTAAAAATTGAGAATTATAAATATACTGATTGCTTGCTCATTCTTAATACAAAATTCTCTTCAAAACAGTGATTGTTATCAATAATTGACAGCTTCTAATAGTGTCCAAAAATGTATCATCTCAAAAAAGCCCTTAATTTAAATACAATTAAGAATTTTTATAGAAGTTATGTATCGTTCATTGATATCCATGTAGACAAAGTTAAGAGTGTAAAAATAAAGCCAGAATTTGATTGTAATGAATCTGATAGTCAAATTAAAGTGGAAGTTATGGATGGCGATAAAAACTTGATTAAATTAAATTCAGTTGCAACAATCTCACAAACAGAAAAGAAGTTTAATTTAGAGTCATTTGAAACGAATGAGGACATGACATTTATTGTGGAGCTACCAATTAGTGTATTTAATAATGTAGAAATAAATGCCAGTGCTGTAAAAGGTTTGTTGTTTATATTCATTGATCTGAACTTATTAAAATATGTCGCAATACTACAATCAATCGCTATGTTAAAGGTCACAGCATTAAATTTTCTTATCATCTTTTGTTTTGATTTCTTTTCTATAGGAGATTTTAAATTCGATAATTTACCAAAAGTAAATAGAATATCAGCAGTAACAAATGATGGAAAAATTACAATTCAGCATTCACGATGCGAGGAAGTAGCTGTGAAAGCTAGTGATATTACGATTGATACGTTATATGCTTATGATATTGATTTAAAAGCCTTGACAAATGCTGAAACATCATTAATCAATATTATCAAGTGCCAAAGTGATCAGATGAGAGCAGAAGCACCAAAAGTTCGAATAGATAGTTGTTATACTAACAAAATTTCTATTAAATCGTATGTGGAAGCACTACTTAAGAATCTACATGGAGACTCAGTTTTTGATTGTAGTGGCCACGTTTTCAATACAGTTGGATTTTCAGGAACGTTTAATGGAAAAATTAAGACAGAACGGACGATGCTTCATTTTGCAGAATTGTCTGGTGATAGCTCGGTGACGATATCACATCCAAATGGCTTAATACGAGCTGGATTTGCAAATGATATTGTCAAGAATAGTACAAATTTAAGAATCCAATCACATTGTCCAATTCAGACGAAATCAAAGGAATTTATGATTTGCCAAAAATCTGAAAAGTTATTTGAAGTGATTCGTGAGAATGGAAATAGTGACAGCACACTAAAAATGATTATTGAGGATGGTAAAGAATTGCAATTAATTAAACAATCGTGGATTGATTCTATCACTTTTGAATTTTAATCTTGAAAATTTGTTTACGCAAACTTTTAGGCAATACAAAAGTTCACTCTACATATTAGTCTAAAAATAAAATAAAAATGAAAAAAAAAAAACTAGATTATTATAAAATAACAAAAAAGCATTTAAAGACCAAACAAACTAATATTATGCAATTTTTTTTAAGATTAAATCTTATTTTTTTTTTTTTTTGTTTTTGATATAAGAACTTTAAAAAGGTGGATTGCGTGATTTTTTTTTATTAATATTATTTTGGAAAAAGACTTAAGTGGTTGTAGAAAAGTTCTACATAAATTCTTATTGAATGGAATGACATTAGACAGTTCCTAATTTCCATTGAATTTCATAATACTTTCTCTACCTATAATTCCCGAATTCAGCATTTCTCGACTTGAATGTAATTATTATTATTATTAGCAAGATATATAGATGTGTTCATACAAAAATGTTACCGTTTTTAACGGCTAAAAATTTGAAATTTTGAAAACACTAACACATTAAAAGATATTTGAAAAATTTTGTTTTCTAATTTTTTTGACTTTTCATTAAGTTCTCGTAGTTCAAAAGCATTAGAAATGATGATTTGCATGATAGTGATGTTATTATAGCCACAAAAATGAAATCCAGTCAACAAATTTGAGTTAAAATTCGAAATTTAATTTCGAAGTCGAGTATGGTCAAGTATATTTTGTATGAACACATCTGTATATCTTGATTATTAGATGTATTTTTTTTGTACTTATGAACTAGCAACTCAGAAAATATCGGGCTGATTTATTGTAAAACCAATCAAACATTAGATTTCCTAGATCATCGGAAAATTTTAAAAGTACGGAGAGCGAAGGTTGTAAGTACTTTAATTCTGGTTCATATTGTAATGTGATGCTTCATAAATTTGCTCCTTAACATGATCACTCATTTGTTTTGCAGCTTCCTTGAACTTGTGTGCTACATCATGCTGAACTGTATTTGCGTATTGATTTTGCATCGGAAAAAGTATTCCAAGAATATAATTGAAACCAAGTGCCTAAAAGATAAGAAGACAGAAGAAGTGTGTAAGAAAAAAAATATTTTTTATGACCTTGTTATCGGGAAAAAGAGAAGTAAACAAGTATGTACGTACAGATTTCTGGCAATTCTTCTTAAATCTTTCGCATCCAAAAGCCTTGATTGCAGACGCAAATCCGAAAACCTGTGAATCTATCCATGCTGACCTATATGCTATTGTTTTTGGTCCATCACTTCTGTAGACCACTTTTTCGATAACATTCTATATTAAGCATAGAAAAAAAAAATTTGTAAACATAAGACGGCATGTGTATCGATCGAAAATTTTCTAGAAAGTACGTTCTAAATTTTACATACCATAATTTTATTAAATCCTATGTTCCTTGTGTAAGTTGTAAGAGTCTTTGTTTTTAAATCAACTAGTGATTCCTCAATGATACATACAGATTTTGCTTTAAAGAATCTTTCACCCCATTTTGGAAGCTTATTAGTCTTGGTGATTAGTCTTTTCGAGTATAATTTTCCTTCTTTAGTCACTTGTCTCTCTAATGTGTCTTCCGATAGAACATGACTTGAATATGGATTTGGATATCGTTGCCAAAATCCTTGAAAGATTTGTTCCATATTATAATGGAAAACTGTCGAATTTTCATAATATTTTGCCATATCTGTATATTTTTTTTTATTAACTTCTACGCGTAAGCGTATAAGTTATTGGTTTTACTTTTGCCCCTTTTTTACGTTTTTCGCATTTTTTGAGAAAACTAAGCATTTTTACCCCATATAACGTGGTCATCAAATTGTCGGAATTTAATTACGCGTCGAATGGTGTAACTCATTTTTCCGGTGGTCCCCCCCTGCGACCCCCCGGGGGGAAACAAAAATGCTTAAAAAACGTCAAATTTGGTGGACAGGCCTACAGCTTCGCGATTAATATATCTCGATGAGGTTTTGATGCCATTTTATCAGACAAGCAGTGAATCATTCGGGAAACTGGTGCGCTTAGCGTGATTTTGAGGTTATGCTAGTGTTTAACCTCCAAATTTGAGAGGAAGTTGAAAACACATGTTTTTGAATTCTGATGGTTGGTTAGGTCCAGGGAAGCTGAAATTTGGCATGTAGGTTCCTTGGACATGCCTGAATATGGAACCAACATTATATTTTGATCCGAGGGGCATGCTACTAAGAAAACCACGTGTTTCTATATAAAAAAGAATACACTTATTTTGATGCTTAATTAGGTCTAGGAAGCTGAAATTTGGCATGTAGATTCCTTGGATATGCCTAAATATGGAACCAACATGATACTAAGATCCGAGGGGCATGCTACTAAGAAAACCATGTGTTTCTATATAAAAAAGAATACACTTATTTTGATGCTTGATTAGGTCTAGAGAAGCTAAAATTTGGCATGTAGATTCCTTGGACATGCCTGAATATGGAACCAACATCATACCAAAATCCGAGGGCATACTACTAAGAAAACCATGTGTTTCTATATGAAAAAGAATACACTTATTTTGATACCTGATTAGGTCTAGGGAAGCTGAAATTTGGCATGTAGGTTCCTTGGACATGCCTGAATATGGAACCAACATCATACTAAGATCCGAGGGGCACGCTACTAAGAAAACCACGTATTTCTTTTAAAAAGGTGTAGACTTATTCTGATGCTTGATAAGGTGGGATAAGGTCATACTGAACTGAAATTTGGCATGTACGTTCCTTGGCTACGTCTGAATATAAAACCTACACCATCTGGTCTCATGAATAGACTGACCGCGGAGCAGCAACTGGAGCGAAGCGGAAGTTGCAAAACTATCGAAACTGTAATCTATAAAAGTCGAACGGAACGAAGCGAAGCGAAGTGGAGTTCGACATTCCTGTAATCCATAATAGTCGAACGGAACGAAGCGAAGCGAAGTCGAGTTCGACACTCTGAAATCCATAATAGTCGAACGGAACGAAGCGAAGCGAATTGGAGTTCGACAAACCTGTAATCTATAATAGTCGAACGGAACGAAGCGAAGCGAAGTGGAGTTCGACATTCCTGTAATCCATAAAAGTCGAACGGAACGAAGCGAAGCGAAGTGGAGTTCGACATTCCTGTAATCTATAAAAGTCGGACGGAACGAAGCGAAGCTAAGTAGAGTTTGACACCCCTGTAATCTATAAAAGTCGAACGGAACGAAGCGAAGCGAAGTAGAGTTCGACATTCCTGTAATCTATAATAGTCGAACGGAACGAAGCGAAGCGAAGTAGAGTTCGACACTCCTGTAATCTATAAAAGTCGAACGGAACGAAGCGAAGCGAAGTGGAGTTCGACACTCCTGTAATCTATAATAGTCGAACGGAACGAAGCGAAGCGAAGTGGAGTTCGACACTCCTGTAATCTATAAAAGTCGAACGGAACGAAGCGAAGCGAAGTAGAGTTCGACATTCCTGTAATCTATAATAGTCGAACGGAACGAAGCGAAGCGAAGTGGAGTTCGACACTCCTGTAATCTATAAAAGTCGAACGGAACGAAGCGAAGCGAAGTGGAGTTCGACACTCCTGTAATCTATAATAGTCGAACGGAACGAAGCGAAGCGAAGTGGAGTTCGACACTCCTGTAATCTACGACAGTCGAACGGAACGAAGCGAAGCGAAGTGGAGTTCGACACTCCTGTAATCTATAATAGTCGAACGGAACGAAGCGAAGCGAAGTGGAGTTCGACACTCCTGAAATCTATAAAGTCGAACGGAACCAAGCGAAGCGAAGTGGAGTTCGACACTCCTGTAATCTATAATAGTCGAACGGAACGAAGCGAAGCGAAGTGGAGTTCGACACTCCTGTAATCTATAAAAGTCGAACGGAACGAAGCGAAGCGAAGTGGAGTTCGACACTCCTGTAATCTATAATAGTCGAACGGAACGAAGCGAAGCGAAGTGGAGTTCGACACTCCTGTAATCTATAAAAGTCGAACGGAACGAAGCGAAGCGAAGTGGAGTTCGACACTCCTGTAATCTATAATAGTCGAACGGAACGAAGCGAAGCGAAGTGGAGTTCGACACTCCTGTAATCTATAATAGTCGAACGGAACGAAGCGAAGCGAAGTGAAGACACTCCGGTGGTCACTCCTGTGATCTATAAAATTCGAACGGAACATCGCCGAAATTCCTAAATAGGCCCATATTTTCAAGAGGCCGCCTTGGACACCGGCCGCCTGACCCAAGAGGCTGCCTGAACCAAGAGGCCGCCAAGGACAAGAACTATGGACTGGACCGCCGATTTCCAACCATGATATGGAGATTTAAGATTACAGCTTAACTGATTGCATAAACTGTAATTTTTCAGTAAAAAAATCTATCAGAAAGTAGCGTAGAAGTTCCTGGCTTTCTACGTAAGTCGTGTTTTTTATCGACGTTCCAAATATCTTATAGGGGAATTTTTATTATTATTTGCTTTTTTCTACGTTGAATGTTTAATTTAGACTCAAATTCATTCCATTTACGAGTTTCTTTATTGATTTTACACACTATTATTTAATAAAATTATGTAGTAAACATGAATTTTTCTTTAAATTTTCCGATTTTTCGTCTTTTAAAAAAATCACGTAAGACTATAGGTTCAATCTTTATTGAAAAACATGGGAACGCGTTCAGTTTACTTCGCAATATTTTCTTTCATATTCCACAATGGTCTGAAATCGAAAAAAATGTTCAAAAATACAAAAAAGTCATGTCTTTTAAACCTGATCTTTTGAATGCACGAATATAAATCATTAACTGATGCATCTTCTGTGAAAATATCAGCCTTCTAATCGTTGTCTAACTCTGTCAATCATTAATGAAAGTCACGAAAAATTTGTATACAAAAACACTATGAAAATGTTTTACAAAAATTTTCCACTTTCTATTGTTTGATCTATGTTCTAATTACAGTCAGTAGCTTAATTAATACACAAATTTTATATTAAGACTTACAAAACATTAGCCACTTCCTTTATCATTAGGGAAAATGCAATTAAAATTTTGAAAATTTTCAAAACTTTAAATGTCCATAAGTTAAAAGCGGGTTTGTCAGGGTCCGTGAAACCTACCAGAATCCAAAGATTGAGTCTTAATTTAGCTTCTAATCATACTCTGGTAATGCCGTTTTATGCCATTTTTTGAAAATTTGCAATTTAATTTTACTTGTTTTCCCATACAAATTTGTTTGTTTACAAAAATTTTTGATACATTTTTAACAAAAAATCATACTTACACTTAATATTATAGGCTGATTTTTTCAGGAGTGTATAATCAAATCATGATAAAGCTATTAAAACTATCAAAATAAAGAAAATCGACAAAAACTTTTGAACCTCTAAATTTTCCCCTAAAATGTATTTTTGAACAATTTTTTCGATTTCAGACCATTGTGTATTCACACCTTAATGTTTCCAATCCTTAATTTTTTACACTTAATTCACACCAATTTCCTTCAACATTTTAAATTTTTTGTCAACACTTTTTTTGAATTTTTGACCGTTATGAAGAAAAAAAAAAACATAAAATTCAAAAAAAAAAAAAAAAAAAATCGTTAAAGTAGAAAATATAGATTTAAATAAAACTAACATAAATAATTTTATTAAAAATGAGATATCTATTTATTCAATTAATTCAACATCCATTATGAATGCAAGCATTTTGATCATAACAATAAAACAAATCCAACAAGCATAATGATTAAGAATTTAAGAACAAAAAAAAAAATTTGTTCTGACATCAGAACTCAGACTTCGACGTGATGAAAATTCACACTTTTTGGTCATAATGATTATTATTTGGAAAATAGTTTAGATCGCATCGTAACTATCTTCTGTTGGCACAACACGGAATCCGTTTTTGACAAAATAAAATCCTATTTTGATTGACGTCCATAACTTGCACCAAAAATCATAATTTGGTAACAATTCATAGCCACGAGCTCCAACAAAGAAATAATTGTAAGTTATTCCTATAATTAAGTATATCAAAAGCACAATGAATGCTATTAGGAAGAATGTTGAAAAGAATCCAGGAGTCTCAATTTCTTTGACTTGCTTGATACATGCATCTTTACTAAATAATATTAAGTTTGTATTATTCTCATTTGTTTCTTTTGGAGCATATAAAATTGTTGTCTTTGCATTTGGGGTACATTGAAGTTGTACAGTTGATATGCTGAATATATAACATTGATAACGTTAAGTCAAAAATCATTAATCAATCATTTTACTCTACTTACTTGCTAGTTGTTCCAAATGTCATGAGAATTTGACCTTCTTCTTCTTTGAATTTCGTATCTTTTGTTGTTCCCAAAACAAAGGATTGATTACGTGATGAATCATAAAGGCATAAAGTAAATCCATCCTTACAATAATTTAAAGTATTGTTAGGAAAATTGGGAAGATCTTTTGAATCAACACATGGATTGAAGAAAATTTGAATATCCTGTCCTACATATGATTTCAAACTTGAATTAGCAGGATTTAAAAGATTTTTTAAACTATATCCAGATCCATCATTATTCACTACAAGATAATAGAATTGTCATTACTTTATTTTTTTTAAAAATAAATTAGTCATAAAAAAAGTGACAAAGAATTTTTTTTTTATTTCATCACTTACCACATTCGCAAATATTCTGTGTTGTGCATTCAGCATTTATTGATTTAGCAGATAAAAAACAGCATAAAATAAATGTAAAACTTATGAGTATCATATTTAAAAAGGTATAATAAAAATTAATATTTTTTTAAAAATAAATTGTTGATCTTTGTTTTTATTTTATTTTTGTTACAAATGCGATTCTAAATTCAAATTTTAAGAAGCCGTTTATTAAATGAAGGAACATCCACAAAAAATATTAATTCCACGACCCGTTTAGATAAAAATACCCAAAAATCGAAACTTTATATTTTTTAAAAAAATTGAATTTTAAAATTTAATAAAATGACAAAATTTTAACTTTTTTGATATCTAGCACGCAACATGTGCTTAGATTTATTCAGACATTATACTTCGATCAGAGTCTCATTATCTTTTTAGAATAAAATGTATGTGTTTATTTTTTCGGAACCGATTTTACTCAAAATTTATAACTGCCAAAATCATCTTCATTAAAATGAGGAAGTAAAGAAAATAAGTTTTACATTATGCGAATGAATGGTAATAACATCGTACTTACTTCTCGTTTTTCATCAGTGATTTAGTCGAGGTTGTGCTTAAAAAGAGAAGAGACGTGAATTGTAGTTGGACAAGTGACTCTAAAATAAAATAATGGTGAAGTTAGGTTGTGCTGGAAATTTAATCAAAGGATTTATCTTTTGCTTTAACATCTTTTGTGCTGTAAGGCAATTACTTCCTTTAATTCATTGGTTTTAATATTTTTCAAAAAAAAAGGATTTTGTATTAATTATAATTGCTATTTACGATAATTTTTGTGAACCCTCTGAATCAAATCACAAGTTCTTGAGCTCAAAAATTGTAATTGTTTGGTTCCGAAAAAAAAAAAATTGAATTTTTGTATGGGGACACTTTAGTTACTCAAATCGAGGATCCCCAGTAGAAATAGAATTTAATATTTTCATAGCTGATATACATACCTATTTGAAAAAGTTAACTAAATCATTAAATAAAAAAAAAATATGTATGAGTATCAAAAAATGGTCAATTTTAATGGTAAATGTTATGCAATCCACGAAATTTAAACTATACGTAACAGATAAAATCTTCAGCAGCAGCATAAGCACATCGAAGAAATTCGTGTGTATGAAGAAAATGTGATCACACCTCACCTGTTAAAACTCCAAATTAATAAATTAATGATCAGGCAGAAATAACTAAAACCTAAATTTCTTTTTAAAAAATCTAGGCAAGTGGCGTTGTGCTGATCATACATGGAGCTATATCGCTTTTAAAAGTTAAGGAACTTCGATCGTACCTTCAAAACTCACATTTAGAAGAAGCAACTGTGATTCCAACAATTGTTATATGCTTTGGAATTTTCTTGTTCATAATTTCATTTTTGGGCGCAACTGGAGCTTGTCAAGAATCTCGTGTACTGATCGATGCATATGCAATTTCCATGCTAACACTTGTTCTTATGCAAATTACTCTTGCATGCCTAATTTTCTTGTTCCTGAATGATATTAATCAAGAGAGTGTACAAAATTTTAGTAAAATGTGGAGATTAAGAAATGGGTATGACAACCAAATGATGATTGAAATGATTCAGGAAAATTTAGAATGCTGTGGATTAAATTCACCTTCTGATTACAACTTCCAAAATATACCACTTTCATGCTGCAGAAAAGATAGTCGAGCATGCACGATACAAAATGCGTTCAAAATTGGATGCAAAACTCATTTAAAAGATTCAATACAAAGTTCTGGACATACAATCTCACTTTTGTGCTTAGTGACTGCTGTATTTGAGGTATTTTATTAAAATTCTTATTTCTTCAAATTTATGAATTGATAATTTTTTTGTACCTTTTAGTTTGGTGCTGCAATTCTTGGATTTATTTTAAGCAAACAAATACGAAAATGCAGCGCAAAGCGACGATGCTGTTAACATTTTTTTGTTGATTCCTAGTTAATTATATTTAAATTCAATTCAGAAGTGTTCTTATAATGATGATATTAAGTTTTAAATTGTGATTTTATGGGATGCTAGTTGTACAACTTTTGTTAGCATTAATTATTAAAAATATGATTCAGAATAAGAGAATTTTAATAAATAAATTTAAGTTACTCTCTTTTGTAAGCGAAAAGAGAGCCACAAAAAATTGAGAATCAAATATTTTCAACTTTTCTTTTCTTTTTTTAAGCAGCACAACTCAGTATCGTTTTAGCGCTCACTGACTTAAAATCTTAAAATAGCACAATGGTCTGAAATCGAAAAAAGTGTCCAAAATTTATTAAAAGTCGTGTCTTTTAAACCTCATCTTTTGAATGCAGTATTATAAAACATAAACTGACGCATCTTCTGTGAAAATATCAAGCTTCCAATCGTTGTCTTACTCTGTAAATCATTAACCAAAGTCACGAAAAATTTGTTTACAAAAACACCATGAAAAAGTTTTCATAAATTTTTTTACTTTCTGTTGTTTGATTCACATTCTAATCACTGTCAATAGCTTAGTTGATACTCATATTTTATGTTAAAACCTATAAAACATTAGCAGATAGCTTTATCATTAGGGAAAATGCAATTAAAATTTTGAAATTTTCCAAAACTTTAAATGTCCATAAGTTAAAAAGCCGGGCGAAGCCGGGTCTGAAACCTACCAGAATACAAAGATTGAGTCTTAATTTACCTTCTAATTATACTCTGATGACCCCAATCTCCCCCGATTTCGAGATATTTGCAATTTAATTTTACTTGTTTTTCAAAATTCTTCCATACAAATTTGTTTGTGCACAAAATTTTTTGAGAAACAATTTTAAACTTTTAATGAAAAATCATATTTATCCTTAATGTCATAAGCTCATATTTTCAGAGATGTATGATTAAGACATGACAAAGCTATTTACACTTTCAAAATAAAGAAATTCAAACAAAACTTTGCGACCTCTAAAGTTTACAACAAAATATAAATTTTGGACACTTTTTTCGGTTTCAGACCATTGTGAATAGTAGACTCTGTATTAAAATTTAAGATAAAAAAGAAATATTCAAATTATTTTATTGGAAACTAAAAAAAATCTTTGAAAAAAAAATACACGAATTAAAAACATGGGATTAAATTGCGGTGCAAGTTTGATCAAGTATATCTTGTTCGTCTTCAATTTGATATGTGCAGTAAGTATGATTCGATACAATTTTTTTTCTTAATTTTATACTTGGAACTAATGAAACGAAAAATTGTGACCGACCAGCGTTAAAAAAAAAGAAAATACACAAAAACTGGTATCTGACGTAACTAAATTTTATTATCACTTCTTTATGAGAAACACCGGAGATGTTTTGTTTTCGAAAGCTAAATGCTGAGGTGAAAGGGAATAAAGCACATTATTTCTAAGGATAGGCCGATAAGTTAATTAATTTTTTCCATTTCTATTGTACGAATAATATTAAAGAATTTTTATGACTGGAAGTTCCTTTTGTAATTTAATGTTAAATGTGACATAAACTATTGTATATTGCTGAGAATCCACACCCAAATAACTTCCCTTTACTTAATATCTTCCAAGCTTCAACCATTCTGTGTATTTTACTATTTAACAACTTGTTGATGCCTTTAAAGAAAAACATTTCTTTTTGTCAGTTGAAAAGTAAACTTCAAGTGATGAAATACTTTTTATTGTTTATTTTTTTTACTGCTGTATCTTGGATTCATAATTTTTTTTTACTTGACAATATTTGTTTGTCATTGAATTTAAACTTTACACTTGCAAGCAACACGATATGAAAATTACACTAATAAATTAATTGCATGTTCTGCATCAATAAACAGCTGTAAAACATTGAATTTCATTCAAATATAACATGCTAGTTAATGACGTACTTTTAAACTTATCTCGCGAACTACATTTACTTTTGCTGATTGAGTCATAAATGCACCTCGTTGACATCATCTTTATAGTTAAAATTATCTTGTGAAAAAAGCACAAGCATCGCTATAAAGTGCAGGAAAACATATTTAAATATTCACAGGTTGAGTCAGTAAGAAAACAAATGCATATGACAATACAGCACATGACCAAATTTATTTACTCATAACTTGATTATATCATTGAACTGGTCAGAAACTATTGACAAAACTAGCCACCCAATTGACAAAAACATTAAATATTTCATTAAGATATACAGATGTGTTCATTCAAAAATGTTACCGTTTTTAACGGATAAAAATTTAAAATTTTCAAATTTTTTGTAAACACTAACACTGACTAACACAACGAAAGAAATTTGTAAAATTTTGTTCCTCAAATTTTTGGACTTTTAATTTTGTTTTCATGGTCAAAAAGCATTAGAAATGATAATTTACAATATAATGTTGCTAATGTAAACACAATAATAAGATCCAGTGAACAAATTTGAGTCAAAAATCAAAATTTAATTTAAAAATTTTTTTCATAAAATTTTTTCATTTGTTTGTTTAAAAACAGAAAAAAAAGCGTATGGTCAAGTATGGTTGAGTATACTTTGTATGAACACATCTATATATCTTGTATTTCATTAAAATAGCATTTTTAATTTTTATTTATAAAGTTTCAAGAAGAAAAACTACTTCATTCAGCTGATTCTCTTCTTCATCAATACACACTTTGTTCTCATATAATTGGCAACCTTGAATTCTAACACACGAATGGAAATTTTTAGCATTCGTACGATGATATTTTTCGCAGAACTCAAACTGATCTGTTTTTGTATTTGATGCTTATTAACAAAAGATTTTTGAGAGAGTATTTATTAGTATGAAAAATGAAGCTCAGTTTTTTGTCACAGTTTATTTCAAATGTTATCTTTTATTTGCTCTTAACGAGTAAGATGAATCATGACTTGATGTTTTAATAAGCTTTAATTTGATTTGAAGCAAATGAATCATTGTTAGCTTTTTATTCAGTAATTAAAAAAATTAGTAATGCTATCTTGGTGTTAATCATTGATTCCAAATTATCATTCTTTTTCAAAGTTTTGTTAACACAATGTATGCATACGTGGAACAATAATTATTATTAACAAAGAATAGATAATAATGTAATATTTATTTTACTTTTTGAAATATCTATTCATGTTAGGAAAGATTATAGAATAAAATTTTAAAATATTTAAATCTATACATGCATGCATGCAAATATTCAATAGATATTTAACAAGTGTTCGTAAATAATATTAATTAACGATTAGGTCGTATGGGGTCGTATGAAGACTCATTGACTCTATTCCATTTCTGTAAATATAAATGATAAGCATGAACAAATTATTTCACTGTTAATATGAGCAATCAGGTGTCATTGAGAACAAGGTGTTTAGTTAGTTTTAACTTTACTTGTATTGCGCATTTTGTTTACAATTTCTGTTAGACAGAATATGTGTAAAAATTAACAAAAAATTATAAAAATCTCATTTAATATTACTGGAATTAAATATGGTATTTCCAGTCAAATTATTTTGAGCTTTATAAAAAATGAGTAGCGGTGACTAATAAAATAAATTTGATCAACAAGAGATAACAATCATTTAAAGATGCTTCATGCCTGAACCCAAGTGTGGCGAACGGTTCTTTTTTTTTGTGTTCAAAAGCAAAATGATACCTTATTTTATCGTTAAAATACAAAATTTGAATTTCTGAACTCACTCAACAAAAATTTGATTTTAGAAAAACTTAAATTTTGAAACAAATTCATTCACTGGATCTTATTTAAAGCAATTTAAAGTCGTAAATCATGATGATTTAAGATTAATTAAACATTTAATCATACTCTTGACAAAGGAATTGATCTGGTTATGTTAATCAGACTACCGACATTTCATTTCGAATTTCTTCGACATTAAGTTCGATTTCTTCGACATTTGATTCGAATTCTTCGAAATTCCAAAACAAAAGAAATTTTAATAATCAAAATTTGACTCTTTAATGTGAATTTAGCTTAAAGTTTTATACTTTAAACAAAACTTTGATGATTATTTAATGATTCTCTTTGCATTACACATTATATAAGTTAATAGTTAAAGAGAAATTAGAGAATATATTTCAAAAAATTTTGATTCACAAAAATTTTGTTATTGTTTACAAAATTTTAATTTAATCAAAAATTATACTTTAACCCATTTGAACAGATAAAAAATGATTATTAATACTAAATAAAGTGTTAACAAACTAAACTGGATGGTTTCTAGTTTGATTTGAGGCATATTAAGAAAACTAATAAAAAATTTTAACGACTGGAATTTTTTTGAAAAATTTTGAATTTCGGTTTTAACGGAGATATTTGAAATGTCGGTAGTCTGATGTTAATATTTAACAATGTTTATTTTAAAAAAGTTGTTTGATGGTGTTAGTGAACTCAAAATTTTTTTGAAAATTTTCAAAATTTAACGTCTAGAGAGTTGTTCGCCAAACCTGGGCCTGAATATTTTTGTTAAGAGTTTGTTTTTAACGTATGTGGACACATTGTACAATAGATAATTTTTGTAATTGTCTCACACTTTTAAAGTACATGGTACTTTGATAACAATTTGATAATATGTGGATGGGACAAGTTTTTTTTTTCTAAAAAAATGCAGTAAGAGATCGTTCACTCATGACGTCTGATTTTTAGGGAGAGAGGGTATTTTGTGACAGTTTTAAGCAATACAATTTTTTCGTTTGAAGATTTTGTGACAGAGGGTCTAAAGTCTAAGTCTAAGCCCATGGGGTGTCTAAGTTTTTATGGACGTCATAAGTGGCTAAATTATAATTTTTATCAAATTGCAAATTTATTATACATTCAAAAACCAAAAAAAAAAAAATATAATCCAATATTTGGAAGTAATATTTAGTAAGTAACGAACTGATACAAAAAAAAAAAACGAAAAATGTCAATAATGTTGATTTCCGTTCGAGCTTATTCAACCCAAACATATGAAGAACCTTTTCATTGTTAGAACCGAATGATAGAAAAAATTCTACAACAAATTACTTCCGACATAATTTTGAAACCATTTAAATTTATTTATTTTTTATTTTATTTCAGATTGGTGGAATAGCATTAGTCGCTATTGGAGGAATTGCATTGAAAAAAATTGGAGATGTAGATGATGTTTTCGAAAAAGCTGACCATCCTGGCATATATTCAGCATTTATTATTGCTCTAGGAGCATTGGTCTTTGTAGTTGCGTTCTTCGGTAATTCTTTGTGCTATTAAAAATCACAAAAATAAAAGAAATCATCATATTGTTAATCATTTTAGGATGCATGGGATCACTTCGCGAATCACAATGTCTTTTAAATCTTTATGCATTGTGCTTATTGACAGTCGTTGTTTTACAAGTATTGCTTGCAATTTTCGTCTTTTTATACAACACTGATATTCAGCAAGCAGCATTTAAAGGCTGGGATCGTTTATGGATAGGAAAGGATACTCCTTTAAATAATCAAACAATCAGCCAAATTCAAAAATCAATTGAATGTTGCGGAAATTCTGCTCCTCTTGATTACGGAATCAATCCACCAAAATCATGTTGTCCACAAACAGCAGATATTTGCACAACACAACTTACGTTCAAAATTGGATGCAGACAACAAATCAAGAATGTAATCGAAAACTCATCATCATTAATTGCTTACATGTCGATTGCTATGGCAGTTTTTGAGGTAAAATTGTGTTGACTTAAAATCGTAATTTACAAATTACTCATTTTTTTCTATTTTAGCTCATTGCCGTAGTCTTCAGTTGTTGTTTAAGCTCCAATATTCGTAACAGTTCGAGGTTAACATTTTAAGTTCAATAATTATAATTTGTAGGTTCAACTTATGAGCTAATTTTAATCCTATAATATTTTTACCCGACTACCGACACTTCAAAAATTTTCAGTTAAATACAATTAAAAATTTGAAAATAGAAGTTGTGAATGTGTTAGTAAATTTTTTCACAAATTTTTATTTTTAAGATATTTGTTGATTAAAGCTTGTTAATCTACGTTTTATTGATTAAATAATAGAAAATTTGCTAAAGAATGCAATTCATTTGATAAATCAAGATCCAGAATGGAAAAATGCAAAAATATTTTGATTTCAAAATATTTGTTTGTTTACAAAATTTTTGTTTACATTTAATTTTGAAGTGTTTTGAAATTAAGTTCAAAAAACTTCGAAATGAAGTGACGGTAGTCGGATTTTTATAATATTTAATCGCCATAAAAAAGTGGTTAAAATTAATTTTATTGTTCATAAATTGAATCAAACAAATTAACACTGTGAATCATTCGTTGCTAACAATAATATTTTTTAATATTTCGTATTTGTGTTTTGCAGCTCATAAATAAATTCTATGTACAATATTATTCGTTTCTTGGTATCATAACTATTGTTAACTTGTTATCTTATATTTGAACAAAGTATTGTCTGTTGCATAATCATTTTGAATGCCTATCTGTAAGTTGAAATTAACACAAACTTCATTGAATGTAACACCAATTAGAACTTGGATGGATCACATTTGTTCTTTGGAAAATGGATTCAAATCATAAACTTTTGATAGAATTTTAACGTTAACTTTCTATATTATAACCTCATGCTTTAAAAAATACATGAATTTAAAATGCTTACTAACCATCACTGCATCAATTCTTTTATAAACATTTAATATTTATTTTTAAAATTGTCTTATAAAAAATAACATTGAAGTTCTTGAAGCACATTTTAAATAAAAAAGAATGATCAAACTTACTTTCAATATTAATTTAACAAGGCACAATTTCACTAAAGTTACGCTTAAATGTCCATTATTATATATTATCTTTTATAAATTGTTCGAAAATTTATATTTTTAAATAAAATAATTTTAAAAAGAAAATAAAAAGTCTAACTTTCATTCCAAAGTGGTACAGAATTTCTTAATCAAATGTGCTGAAATATTCAGGTTTGGTAGATATTGCTGCTCTTAGTCATCATATTCCCACCATGCTGTGAATATATTGTTTTTGGCCTTCTTCAATAACAGTTGATGAAAAAGTGGTTAAATGAAATCGGCATTTTGAAGAAATATGAATAATTTGCAAGATTTCAGAAGCAAATTTACATAAAAAATGATAAACTCTTTTGATGCTCTGATGTCTTCTTAGGAAATTCTTTACAGATTACGAGCAATTCAGAATTAAAACACATTCTGTGAACAAAATTAATTTTGATGGTCTGATAAAAAAAAAATCAGCAACCATTGAAATTACTTTCATCAAATCAATTCAATTCAATTCAAATTTTCAAACCAAGAACAACGTCGATGATTATTTTATAGAAGCCAACAGTCTTTTCCATCAAAAATAAATCTCTTGAGGATGTAAGTAATATTGGTAATTAAATAAAAAGTAAAGTGAATCATTTTTGCAGGGTTTTTTTACAATTTTTATTTTCTCTTTACTCGTTTTCAGTTCATCACATTGAGCAAATTTTGTAATTATCAGATTGAAGTTAAGCGTGACTTCAAAATGTCTTCAAATTTCCTGATCATCAGATTTATCGTTTTCCAATGGTTATGTTGAATTTTTTTCATATAAAATTTAAATCCTCTGTATGAAAATTAATTGATAGTGAGCATGTAAGTATAATAATTAATTCATATTTAAGCAAATGCACAAAAAAAATGTTTTTGAATTTGTTTGCAAATTTATTTTTTACATTTTTTTTTCTTCCTCTTCAGCACATCTCAACGATTAAATTCGAAATCCAAACCAATCAATTGATGTTGAATATTCAATAATTATTAAGAAAATCAAGAAACAAATGAGAAAATGATTCATGAAGCAACCAGGGAATTCAAATTGTCAAAATACTGCTCAAAGAACCAAATTTCACCAAATACGATGAAACTTGCATCAATTTCGAAGACTTCTGTTCGCTTCGATGTTTCGCTTCTTTGTTGATGGTCGTGTATTAATCGGTGACACTGGTAGATTCTCCACTTTTCTGCTAAAACTTCAGATTGACCATTAATCGTTAAAATTCAACGCGCAATCAAAATCGTAAGAATGAGTAAAAATGTGAAGTGAAGTTTTTTGTGATTTTAATATTTCTTCCTTTTTCTTTTTTCTTTTTTTTTTATTCATATCAAAAAGAGAGTAAGATTTCCAATACACGTTGATGAAGAAGAAAAAAAGCAATCGAAATTTTGACAAAGTTTAATTATTTGCAAGATCTTAAAAATTAACCTAAAATTCAATCATGGCAACCTTTGAAATTGTTTTTCTCATATCAATTAAATTTTCTTCAAACTGCGAACATCATTCTTGATTATTTTGTGCAAATTGACAATCTTTCAATCTTTTACTTCAAAATTGAACCTCTTGAGAACGTAAGTATTATTGAAACATGATGTTAAGTGAATTTATTTCATTTCTCTTTTTCTTAATTTTTTTCAGATCATCTCAAAGAAAAATCATCAAATGAAGTTGAAAATGGTGAAGTTTCTTACAAAAAGCAGCAAAATGGAGCAAAGTGAAAATCATCAATGAATTTGAAAACTTGTGTACTTGATCTTCTCTTCTCACAACAAAGGAATTTTTATCTGTGAGGTTCAAGACTGAAGGGCATAACTGAAGCTTATTTTGTTAACTAATTTGAGATTAGTTTTGTTTCTGGTAAGTTTTTTCCTCATTTTATAAGCTTCGTTCAATATTTGTGGAAACTCAGCTCCTTTAGGTTTTTTTGAAACACTTTTTAATTCTTTGTGCTTTCCTTGATTTTTAAAAATATCTGCTTTATAATGTTACTCATTTTCCACCAACTTTCTCCTTCTTTGATCAAAATAATCTTTCCTCCATCAGTATCTGACCGGTTCTATTGTCACTACAAAATTGATTAACACTGCTTCGTGATGATGTAAAATTGTCATTGTTTTGTGTACTCGATTGTGTACTCCATATCTCTTGGAATCATGCTGGGTTTAATAATGAAGAAATCGAAAAAAACTTGTTCTGACTTTTACTCGCTTACAGCTGAATTACTGTGATACATACGTACATGCGTATGTTATAATTATACAAATTAATTTCAATAGTTCCTCATTAGTGTATAGTTTGTATTATTCGAAATCGAGCCTTTCTTCTTTCTAGATATTCGGTTTTGGTCTTTTATGAGCTTCAAAGTGTCTTATCTCTTGCACAAGTGCAATGAATAAATCTGAACCTCTCTTTGTTCTTGTGACATTCTTTGCATCCTTTAATTTTTTCATTATCGAAGTTCTAATACTTTTATGATCTTGTTCTGGTTAGATTTCCTAAAGTGGCTTAAGTGTCTTTCTTTTGGATTCCTGATATTGCTTTCTCATAGTTCGAATTGGGAAAGATGGAATTTTCCTTTTGCTAAGTTATCCAAGAATCCATCAACAGATTTTGTAGAAGACATATATATACATAGTCTTATAATGTAGAATTTTTAGCGCATTATTATTCTGATATGTTTTTATTAGAAATTGTAAAACGAAAATTCTAACATTTTCAATGTTGTTTTTCGACCGTTCTTTTTGGTTATTTTTTGCTAATTATTTTTCTTTATTATTAAAATATAATTGTAAATGCCTTTTTAAAACCAGACTGTTGCATATAATGCACAGTGCATTCTAAAAAGATGGAAATGAATAATTTTTGGTACTTTTGTATAGTTTATTAAAAAAATTAAAATTAAAATGATGATAGATCTGCAACTATAAGATCCAAAGTTACTGTAATGCTCAGCTGATTATTGTTTTAATGAGTAAGGATTCGCTAGATCACTGTACTTATTGGATTTTTAAGATGATAAAGAGAGGAATTAAAGGGTTCAGTAATTTAAAATACACTCTATTTAATCGATTACGGATCGGCGCTTCGAAAATGCACTAAAGTTCCTCGATTAACAACACGAGGATTTTGAACATTTTTTTCTTGATTTTTTGACTTATCCGATCGTGTCGTCAGTTGTTTGATGTAGCGTTCAGATAGTAAGCCAGTATTTATTGCTAGTTTTCGTATTGTGTGAGTTTTCCTTAAGCAATGGTTCTTGTAAATATTCTACCATTTTCTTGCCGAGAAATCATTCATTTACAGCTATTTTCATATTTGAACTTAGTATTAGAAATTTTATAACCGACTTATAGAAATATTCTTATTAGTAGTTTTTTTTTTTTTTTTTAAAGCTTATTTATTTATATAAAACTTGACGTTTGTGTTATAAATTTTATGTTGACTAGTTTACAGAAAGAGTTTTTTTTTTTTTTTTGTTTCATACAATTATATTCTATTTAAATTATTCGGTATTAAATATATTTCCAGAAAATGTTCCCTTAAGCGATTTTTGATTATACTCAAAGAAAGAAAAGCTCTAATTTGTTGTGGTTATGTATATTAAGCGCTCGTATATAAAAGTTCTGACTTCCTTTATCTGTTCTACAATTTCTTATAACAAAATTATTACGATTTCTTGTAAAATGATCATGCACGTCACTTGACGCTTCTAACTCAATATTATTTCTTATCAAATTTGAGACAATTTTAAAGACTTGTACAAAGCAGTTGATTTGGCATATGACAGATACTGGTAGGAGTCTAATATTATACAAAATTTCATTTCCTGCAAACCAGCTTTTTTTCAAAACAATTCTTAATGCTTTTCTCTGAAGGACTTCGAGAGATTCCATTAGACCTAAGATTAAGCCAGACCAAACTGTACTCATATAAACTAAATGAGACTGTACGTGAGCATAATAAAGGTTAATTGCTGTTGCTTCTGTCATGAATCTTCTTGCACGCCTTAGCGCAAAAATGAATGAAATAATTTTATTTTTAATGCTATCAACGTGATATTTAAATGTTAATTGCTCATCGATTGTCAATCCTAATATTTTAACTTTCTTACATCTTTCTACAATCATGCCATTAAACGTAATATTGAGATTACGCTCTGTGAAATTTTCACATCTTCTTCTACCTTGAAATAAAACATAATTGGTTTTCTTAGCATTTGGACTTAAGTAGTGATTATTTTTGTATTTTTTTTTCCATAAACCTCCATTAGAACTACATCAAAATGACTTAAAATTCCACATAATCACCGAGAGCAGGAAGTTAAATAATGCAACTGAGGACGACGAAGGTTTTTCTCGCAAAATTTAAATGAACCAATGTCAAATTCCCGTTTGTCCTTGTATCCAAAATGAAGCAAGAATGTTGATTTTTCGAAGTTTCATTCAAAATCACCAAAGTCAATTTTGGGCTATCGACAAAAAAAAGAAGAAAAAAAAAAAATCAAAGTAATCATTGAAAATTTTTTCTTCTTCAATTCAAAATTTTTTTCTTCAAACCGAGAGCAGAATCAAAAATTTTTAAGGGAAAATAAACAGTCATCCGCATCAAAACGAATTTATTTAAGGATGTAAGTATAACTGACAATAGAATTAGAATAAGTGATGTATAATGTGAGACAAATAATTTCTGAAAATTTTTGTTTCTAAATTTTATGTTGTTTTTATTGTTTTGCAGGTCATATCTAAGTTGGGAGCAAGATTTAAAAAAAGCGCAAAATTTTTCCACAACGCAATAACGAGCAGCATAGTGCATCAAATTACAACAAAATGAAGCAAAGAGTGCAACAAAGGCAAATCACTTGAAATCATCAAAGTCAATTTTTGGGCTATCGACAAAAAAAAGAAGAAAAAAAAAAAAATCAAAGTAATCATTGAAAATTTTTTCTTCTTCAATTCAAAATTTTTTTCTTCAAACCGAGAGCAGAATCAAAAATTTTTAAGGGAAAATAAACAGTCATCCGCATCAAAACGAATTTATTTAAGGATTAGAACTGACAATAGAATTAGAATAAGTGATGTATAATGTGAGACAAATAATTTCTGAAAATTTTTGTTTCTAAATTTCATGTTGTTTTTATTGTTTTGCAGGTCATATTTAAGTTGGGAGCAAGATTCAAAAAAATGCAAAATTTTTCCACATCGCAATAACGCGCAGCACATTGCATCAAGTTACAACAAGATGAAGCAAAGAGTGCAACAAAGGAAAATAATCCATTTGAAATCAAGCAGATAGACAATTGAATCAAGTTCTGTTAAGAAAACGCTATTCAAGAATAAAGGAAGAGAAATTATTTAAAGTAACTTGGTCCAAGTTCAGAGCATTAATGCTGTGAGTATTAATTCAATATTTAAAACCTTAAATGGAATGTGCAGCCATACCTGTCTCTTATTTGTTCATCTTTTGGTCTAACCGATCTAATTGCTTGAACAATTTATGGAATTTATATTGTATATACTTGATCTAGCATTTAGAGCTTGTCTACCATTGACTATTCCAACTAAATCTATTAGATTATTGTTATTCTAGTAGCACACGTTAAATCCATGATTTTTCAGTACATTCTCTACTATGTGTGTTAGACCAGTATAGAATTGTTTATTCTTTGCTTTCTCTTCATTCTTTAAATATTCATTCATTAATCTTGCAATTAAGAAAGTCTCAGTTTAAATTGATTCTACGAATAATTAGAATCTCGTGGAGGGCATAATTAAGCGTCTGTTAAGAGGCTTTCTAAAAATGTTAAGGACTATATTTTCATCTCTTCTAGTCAGTTTCATAACTAAAAATGTTAAAGTACTGTCATTTTCTTCCTTTATGGTGAATTTTAATCTTTCATACAGATGCAGACTTTCTAAAGAAGAGAATGTAATTCTCCCTTCTCGTCCATAATTGTCAAAATATCATAGACATATTTTAGCCACAATTTCGGACATCAAACTTTCAACAGTTTGTCCTCTTCCAAGTTGTTCATAAAAATGGCTATAAAATTGAAGAGAAAGCGTTCCCTTTTTCCCAAACAAGCTTTCTTTTTGCGTATAAATTCATCATCAATATTCAAGTATCCATAACTGAAACATATTGTTCTTTAATGCATTCCATAATGTGATGATGATTAGTTCCTATTGATCCACAGTGAATCGTAGGGCGTTTACAAAGCGGTTGAACAGATTTCTGTCCCGGGCTATTACTGCTACTTCTGAGAGCTTCTTTTGTTGTTGTTCAGCCTCCTTCTCTACGGTCATACGCCAAGTTATTTTCCTTCGGCCCACACTCCTTTTGCCTTCAACGTTCCAAAACATTGCTTGACGTGCAATGTCTGTTTCATGCTTCCTTAAAGTGTGACCGATCCACCCCCACTTTCTTCTTCCAATCTCGATAGCGATGACTTGTTGGCCTGTCATCTTGTAAAGTTCAGCATTGCTAATCACATTCCATAATGTACTTATTATAAACATTTTTCTACTGAGATAATTGAGTATAGTGACTACATCGAACGAAACAAACCTTTCTTCATTAGATAACTTTTGTCCTTTTGATAGGTCTGACGCCTCAAAACTATTCTTTATTGATAGATTGGATTACGTTTTAAGTCTCTTGAACTTATTAATTAGAGATATATTATATAGGCACTGGCGAATTAATACTTGAAAATATGGAATGATTGAATTAGGTATGATTCTCTTATTTCTAAAGCTAGCAATTTTCTTTTCATATATATTCTCCCTAAAACACTCGGATTTTCCAACTTTTTTTCTTTTTTTTTTTTTGTTCAACTCGCAATTTAAAATACATACTCACTACAGAATCATTTTTCTTCTCACGAAATTCTTTCTAATTCTTTTTTTTCTAAATTTCAGTATGACCTTAAAAGCACCGAAATATGTTGCAAATTCAAAACTATAAAAAAAACTGATTAGTCCTGTTGATGATAAGAATATGCGAGATGTTGATCAACAGAAACAGTCAAAAATTGCCAAAGTAGATGCTTAAAATCCAAAAGAACCTTCAAAGAAGATTAATAAGGTATACTGCAAATTTCAATTAACAAAAACTTAAATTGCTCATTCAATCTTCTTTTTTTAGGAAAATGAAGGCAAATGAGTTTGATGAGTGTGGATTTGTGCGAAATAAGAACAGAAAAATTTGACAGGATATAAAATAAGAAATTTAAAGTCAATTGCAAGTTATAATTGCATCTCAAATTATAAAAGAATTGAGATCTGATACTTTAATGTCAGATGTTCAAAGTCTTCAAATTTCACATGAGGGATGAAATGCAGAGTTAATGTAAACTACACATCAATTAAATTTTCAAAAAGTGTTCAAGGCTTCAACCACAATAAGAACCAGCATTTATGACAAAGTTCTTCAAGAATTATCTATATGAATTCGATGGACAAAGGATGAAGCACATTTTAGCGATAGTTCACATGAGTTTGAAGTAAAGATCAATATGCAGCGAGAGAAGATATGGGAGTTCTCGTGACTTATAAAAGTGAAGAATGCCATAATGTATAGAATGTCATAGACCAGTGAAAGCAATTCAAGCTTTGGATAATATTTTGAATACAGCATTTCGACATAATATTGATAATGAAACCGCCAATTTCAACAGGCTGAGCTATCTTCTTTGTTTCTGATCAAAATAGTGATTTACAATTTAAAAGAAAAACTTGCTGACTTTTTGCAAATTATTTCTATTGGACAACTTCAGGAGTTATGTTTGATGGTGCTGTAAGTTGTTAATCTTTTTTTTCTTTTTTAAAATATTACTTAAACTTCTTCAAAAACTTCGATACTATAAAAAATATTTCTAAAACGTACGTTCATTAATTACGTTTTAATTGAATTATAAGGGTTTTTTAGTGTTGATATTTTTTCGTATGTTTTTAATTCAAGTTGAAGTAACTGTTTTAACCTTTTCACAGTTCAACTCAAAATTCAAGCTCTTAGCCAAAAATCATCGGGAAAGGGAATTTAAATCTGAAATGAAAGTCTGTCAAGGGAGAAGAAATGCAGAGAAAGCAAAAGAAGAGGACTACGATAATGTGAAGGGCACTTATAGTAGCATTAAAGTGCTTGTTGAAAAGACTACAATGCTTGAGAAATTGATGTCTAATGATGGAAGGATCACATTTCTCAAGATAAGTATATTCAATAATTTAAATATGCTTAATATCCTAATTAATTTTTTTTAGATATATTTACAGCAACGTCAAGACAGGAACAGCTGGAGGATTGAATGGAGGATATTGGCAGCCAATGAAGGAACCAAAAAAGGAAGAGAGCCGATCAACGACCGACGTGCAACGAGGAAATGTCTAAGGGAAGCTGTACATCATCAGTCATCAGTCTAATGGTCATCCCAATGTCAGTGAGTGTATTTTTGTTTTTTTTTTGATCACCCAAATTTTGTTTTTTCTTCAATATTTTTTTTTTTCTATTTTTCTTTTAATATATTTTGCAAATCTTACGATGCACTTGAATGCAAATTCAAGTTATTAAATTTTTTCTTTTTTGATTTTTTTTATTTTTAATATTTCTTTTGGCTTTTGGGTGATCTTTTATGCCAATTATTTTCAATATTTTAGTATTTAGCTTTTTTAGTCGTCGTAAGTACGAGTATAAGAGCTACTGCAGGTGGAACTTGGAGATTTTTTTTAAGTTTTAGATTTTTTATGCCTTCCTAGAAGTGCAATTTTTTAATGTAGAAAGTGAGTATTTTGTATATCTCCGCTTTGTTTTTTTCCATACTCACTTTAATTGACTGGCCAGTTTTTTTTGGGGGGGAAACACGTGCAATTGCCAGTATTTTTTTAACGTAATTTTTCAACCTGCAGTAACACAATTTG
Organism: Chironomus striatipennis; assembly: GCA_026123125.1. NCBI lineage: Eukaryota > Metazoa > Arthropoda > Insecta > Diptera > Chironomidae > Chironomus > Chironomus striatipennis. The sequence continues at coordinate 25,383,527 of CM047394.1, read as the reverse complement.
TTGGGGAAAAACTTTTCAGATATTACACACGAACATCTTAAAATATTTCAAAATTAAATTTAAAATTAGGAATTCTTGTTTTTTAAATTCAGAAGTTTTTTGCTGCTCTTTTTGTCTTTTTTTCTACTATCAAAGTAGAGAGGATTTTAGTTCTCACCACATAAGAGTGGAGTAGAGTAGGGACACGCTATACATTATTGCAAGCGGTCGAACAACCCACAATAAGTTAAGATAGATTTTTCATATATCTCATGGAAGCTAAAAACCATGATTATCAAGTTTTTTGAGATGTTCACTTTGTGTAATACTAGGGTGATTCCTTGAAAATGAGCCCCTTTACTCATTTTTTTTTTGAAATTTGAATTTCTATTAACTGGAGACAGCTTTTGATTTAGTTCCAAAACCATTTGGGGCAAATTGGACGTAGATTATTTTGGGAAAGTTTGGGCTTCTAAAAGTTACTGGAAGTTTACTTTATAAGCCGCGGACTAAAGTCTAAAAAGCAAAAATTTTGGGAAAAATTTTGATTTTTAGTTTCTGAAAGATTTCTCCATGGAAGCAATTGAAGTTAATGTTTATTCTGAATATGGTCTTGCTCTAGTTTATGAGTACACAAACAGAAAAATTTATAACTGCGAAATGTAAACAAACTTCAAGTTTTAAAGTTTTGAAAAAAAATTTCCAATTTTTTAAAATTTTTAAATATTTTTTTTAATGATAAAGCAATTAATTGAAAAACTAATGATGCAGTATTAATACATAGTTGATGTAAGATTAAACAGACTACATTTGATTAAATTCTGTGATGTTGAATTTCGTTAAAATTCAACATCACAGAATTTAATCAAATGTTGTTAGTTTGATCTTCTATTAACTAAGTATTAATACTGCATCATTAGTTTTTCAATTAATTGCTTTATCATTAAAATATTTAAAAATTTTAAAAACTTGGAAATTTTTTTTCAAAACTTTAAAACTTGAAGTTTGTTTACATTTCGCAGTTATAAATTTTTCTGTTTGTGTACTCATAAACTAGAGCAAGACCATATTCAGAATAAACATTAACTTCAATTGCTTCCATGGAGAAATCTTTCAGAAACTAAAAATCAAAATTTTTCCCAAAATTTTTGCTTTTTAGGCTTTAGTCCGCGGCTTATAAAGTAAACTTCCAGTAATTTTTGGAAGCCCAAACTTTCCCAAAATAATCTACGTCCAATTTGCCCCAAATGGTTTTGAAACTAAATCAAAAGCTGTCTCCAGTTAATAGAAATTCAAATTTCAAAAAAAGTGAGTAAAGGGGCTCATTTTCAAGGAATCACCCTAGTAATTTGAGTTTTTTTTGGACCATAAAAGAATTGTAATGGAAGATGGTACAAATGCCGAGCGAGAGCCCTGTATCATCGAGCGTAGTATCCATGCCCTAAAAAGGAGTTACAGTGCTACAATCGGAATGCAGGGAACGTGAAAGCCAGGTACAGGATGAAATTACAAGCTTTTTTATGGGTGTGGTTTAGAATAGTTTCGATACGATCCATCAAAATCCCTCCCAACCGGGATTCATACCGGGGCATGTATGTAACTCTGAAGGTATGGTGCGGTTGGTGTAAATTTGATGGTGAAGATCGAAATGAAGTCTGGCCCTTTACCGAAAAAAACTCAAAATTTGTTACACAAAGTGTGCACCTCAGAGGGCTTGGTGAACACAGTTTTTAGCATTCATGTGGTTCATGGAAGGCTAGCTTAATGGATTGTGGGTTCGAACACTTACAGTAGTGTTAGATGTGCCTCATCTCTGTTTCACTTTTTTGTGGTGAGGTCTGAAATCTTTTTTGATTTGATAGTAAGAAAGAAATCAGGGGTGTAAAATTTTTTTGAATTTTCAAAACTAGAATTTCAGATTTCAAGTTTAATTTTGAAATATTTTGGGATTTTTTTGTGTAATATAGGGAAAACTTTTTCTTGACATTTTGTGGGCTCAAATACTCAAAGTAAGGTTAGGAGGGCCTCTTGTCTGCTCCACCTTCACGTGGTGAGGCCTGTAATCTTTTCTACGATTAGAAAAGAGACCAAGGGAGCAGAAATAGGAATCTTTATTTTTTTAAAATTAATAAAATAAATTTTCAGAATTTTTTTTCTCAAAATTTTTTCCAAAAATTTTTTTAGAATTTTTTTCTGATTTTTTTTTCTCAAAATTTTTTCCAAAAATTTTTTAGAATTTTTTTCTGATTTTTTTTTTTTTTTAATTTTTTTCAGAACTTTTTCAAAATTTTTTCTGATTTTTTTTTCGAAATTTTTTTCCAGATTTTTTTTAATTATTTTTTAATTTTTTAAAATTTTTCAAAATTTTTTTCAATTTTTTTTTCTGATTTTTTAGAAATTTTTTTCAGATTTTTTCTAGAATTTTTTTTTGAATTTTTTTTAATTTTTTCAGATTTTTTTTTAATTTTTTTTTGGAAATTTTTTCTGATTTTTTTTCGAAATTTTTTTCCAGATTTTTTTTAATTATTTTTTAATTTTTTAAAATTTTTCAAAATTTTTTTCAATTTTTTTTCTGATTTTTTTGAAATTTTTTTCAGATTTTTTTTAGAATTTTTTTTTTTGAATTTTTTTTAATTTTTTCAGAATTTTTTTTTAATTTTTTTTTTTTGGAAATTTTTTCCTGATTTTTTTTTGGAAATTTTTTCCTGATTTTTTTTTGGAAATTTTTTCTTGATTTTTTTTTTAATTTTTTTCAGAACTTTTTCAAAATTTTTTCTGATTTTTTTTTTCGAAATTTTTTTCCAGATTTTTTTTATTTTTTTTTTTAATTTTTTAAAATTTTTCAAAATTTTTTTCAATTTTTTTTCTGATTTTTTTTTCGAAATTTTTTCGAGATTTTTTTTTTTAATTTTTTCAGAATTTTTCAAAATTTTTTCAATTTTTTTTTTTTTTTTGATTTTTATTGAAATTTTTTTCAGAAATTTTTTTCTAAAAAAATTTTTCCAGTTTATTTTTTAAAATTTTTTTTTCAGAATTTTTTCAGAAATTTTTTTGGATTTTTTTTTTTAATTTTTTCAGAATTTTTCAAAAATTTTTTTCGAAATTTTTTCAGAATTTTTTTTAAAAATATTTTTCTAAAATTTTTTTTGAATTTTTTTTTTGAATTTTTTTCAGATTTTTTTTCAAAGTTTTTTCCAAAAATTTTTTTAGAATTTTATCAGATTTTTTTTTACAAATATTTTTCTAATATATTTTTCTAAAATTTAAAAAAAAAATCTATTATTTTTTTAAAATTTTTCTATTTTTTCTGATTTTTGTTTAATTTTTCAGAACTTTTCCAAAATTTTCTTTCTGATTTTTTTTTCGAAATTTTTTCCAGATTTTTTTATTAATTTTTTCATTTTTTTTTTTAATTTTTTCAGAATTTTTCACAATTTTTTTCAATTTTTTTTCTGATTTTTTTGAAATTTTTTTCAGAATTTTTTTATAATTTTTTTTTGAATTTTTTTTTTTTAATTTTAATTTTGAAAAAAAAAAATCAGAAAAAAAATTAGAAAAAAATTTGAGAAAATTTGAAAAAAAAATTTGGGAAAAAAATTTTTAAAAAATAAACTGGAAAAAAATTTAAAAAAAAACCGGAAAAAGTTTCTGAAAAAAATTAATTTTAGAAAAAAAAACTTAGAAAAAATTTGAAAAAAATTTTAAAAAAATTTCTAAAAAAATTCTGAAAAAAATTTTGAAAAATTCTGAAAAAAATTTTGAAAAATTCTAAAAAAAATTTCAATAAAAATCAGAAAAAAAATTGAAAAAACTTTGAAAAATTCTGAAAAAATTAAAAAAAAATCTCGAAAAAAAAAATCAGAAAAAAATTTTGAAAAAAAATTTGAAAAATCTTTGAAAAAAAATTTGAAAAAACTTTGAGAAAATTTAAAAAAAAAAATTGAGAAAAAAATTCTGAAAAAATTTTAAAAAATAAACTGGAAAAAAATTTAAAAAAAAAAAATCAGAAAAAAATTTTAGAAAAATATTAATTTTAGAAAAAAATTTTAGAAAAAATTTGAAAAAAAATTTTTGAAAAAATTCTAAAAAAATTAAAAAAAAAAAATCAGGAGAAAATTTCCAAAAAAAAAAGTCAGGAAAAAATTTCCAAAAAAAAAAAAATTGAAAAATTCTGAAAAAATTTAAAAAAAATTCCAAAACAAAAAATTCTAAAAAAAATCTGAAAAAAAAATTGAAAAAAATTTTGAAAAATTTTAAAAAATTAAAAAAAAAATTAAAAAAAATCTGGAAAAAAATTTCGAAAAAAAAATCAGAAAAAAATTAAAAAAAAAAAATCAGAAAAAAATTCTAAAAAATTTTTGGAAAAAATTTTGAGAAAAAAATTCCAAAAAAATTTTTGGAAAAAATTTTGAGAAAAAAAATTCTGAAAAAAATTCGAAAAACTTTTAAAAAAATCCAATTCTTCTCAAACTGTAATAGAAAATCACTGAAATAAAAAATCATCATCATTATCAAGATAAGAAATATTTTTTTACTCTAATAATTTTAAATTTATTTTATTAATTTTAAAAAAATAAAGATTCCTATTTCTGCTCCCTTGGTCTCTTTTCTAATCGTAGAAAAGATTACAGGCCTCACCACGTGAAGGTGGAGCAGACAAGAGGCCCTCCTAACCTTACTTTGAGTATTTGAGCCCACAAAATGTCAAGAAAAAGTTTTCCCTATATTACACAAAAAAATCCCAAAATATTTCAAAATTAAAACTAAAATCTGAAATTCCAGTTTTGAAAATTCAAAAATTTTTTACACCCCTGACTCTTTCTTACTATCAAAGCAAAAAAGATTTCAGACCTCACCACATAAAAGTGGAACAGAAATGAGGCACATCTAACACTACTGTAAGTGTTCGAGCCCACAATCCATTAAGCTAGTCTTCCTGAACCACATGAATGCTAAAAACTGTGTTCACCAAGCCCTCTGAGGTGCACACTTTGTGTAACAAATTTTGAGTTTTTTTCGGCAAAGGGCCAGACTTCATTTCGATCTTCACCATCAAATTTACACCAACCGCACCATACCTTCGGAGTTACATACATGCCCCGGTATGAATCCCGGTTGGGAGGGATTTTGATGGATCGTATCGAAACTATTCTAAACCACACCCATAAAAAAGCTTGTAATTTCATCCTGTACCTGGCTTTCACGTTCCCTGCATTCCGATTGTAGCACTGTAACTCCTTTTTAGGGCATGGATACTACGCTCGATGATACAGGGCTCTCGCTCGGCATTTGTACCATCTTCCATTACAATTCTTTTATGGTCCAAAAAAAACTCAAATTACTAGGGTGATTCCTTGAAAATGAGCCCCTTTACTCACTTTTTTTGAAATTTGAATTTCTATTAACTGGAGACAGCTTTTGATTTAGTTTCAAAACCATTTGGGGCAAATTGGACGTAGATTATTTTGGGAAAGTTTGGGCTTCCAAAAATTACTGGAAGTTTACTTTATAAGCCGCGGACTAAAGCCTAAAAAGCAAAAATTTTGGGAAAAATTTTGATTTTTAGTTTCTGAAAGATTTCTCCATGGAAGCAATTGAAGTTAATGTTTATTCTGAATATGGTCTTGCTCTAGTTTATGAGTACACAAACAGAAAAATTTATAACTGCGAAATGTAAACAAATTTCAAGTTTTAAAGTTTTGAAAAAAAATTTCCAAGTTTTTAAAATTTTTAAATATTTTAATGATAAAGCAATTAATTGAAAAACTAATGATGCAGTATTAATACATAGTTGATGTAAGATTAAACAGACTAAATTTGATTAAATTCTGTGATGTTGAATTTTAACGAAAAATTTAACATCACAGAATTTAATCAAATTTAGTCTGTTTAATCTTACATCAACTATGTATTAATACTGCATCATTAGTTTTTCAATTAATTGCTTTATCATTAAAATATTTAAAAATTTTAAAACTTGGAAATTTTTTTTCAAAACTTTAAAACTTGAAATTTGTTTACATTTCGCAGTTATAAATTTTTCTGTTTGTGTACTCATAAACTAGAGCAAGACCATATTCAGAATAAACATTAATTTCAATTGCTTCCATGGAGAAATCTTTCAGAAACTAAAAATCAAAATTTTTCCCAAAATTTTTGCTTTTTAGACTTTAGTCCGCGGCTTATAAAGTAAACTTCCAGTAACTTTTAGAAGCCCAAACTTTCCCAAAATAATCTACGTCCAATTTGCCCCAAATGGTTTTGGAGCTAAATCAAAAGCTGTCTCCAGTTAATAGAAATTCTAATTTCAAAAAAAATGAGTAAAGGGGCTCATTTTCAAGAAATCACCCTAGTATTACACAAAGTGAACATCTCAAAAAACTTGATAATCATGGTTTTTAGCTTCCATGAGATATATGAAAAATCTATCTTAACTTATTGTGGGTTGTTCGACCGCTTGCAATAATGTATAGCGTGTCCCTACTCTACTCCACTCTTATGTGGTGAGAACTAAAATCCTCTCTACTTTGATAGTAGAAAAAAAGACAAAAAGAGCAGCAAAAAATTTCTGAATTTAAAAAACAAGAATTCCTAATTTTAAATTTAATTTTGAAATATTTTAAGATGTTCGTGTGTAATATCTGAAAAGCTTTTCCCCAACAAATTGTGTTACTGCAGGTTGAAAAATTACGTTAAAAAAATACTGGCAATTGCATGTGTTTCCCTCAAAAAAAAACTGGCCAGTCAATTAAAGTGAGTATGGAAAAAAACAAAGCGGAGATATACAAAATACTCACTTTCTACATTAAAAAATTGCACTTCTAGGAAGGCATAAAAAACCTAAAACTTAAAAAAAATCTCCAATTTCCACCTGCAGTAGCTCTTATACTCGTACTTACGACGACTAAAAAAGCTAAATACTAAAATATTGAAAATAATTGGCATAAAAGATCACCCAAAAGCCAAAAGAAATATTAAATAAAATAAAAAAAATCAAAAAAGAAAAAATTTAATAACTTGAATTTGCATTCAAGTGCATCGTAAGATTTGCAAAATATATTAAAAGAAAAATAGAAAAAAAAAATATTGAACAAAAAAAAACAAAATTTGGGTGATCAAAAAAACAAAAATACACTCACTGACATTTCGATGACCATTAGACTGATGACTGATGATGTACAGCTTCCCTTAGACATTTCCTCGTTGCACGTCGGTCGTTGATCGGCTCTCTTCCTTTTTTGGTTCCTTCATTGGCTGCCAATAACCTCCATTCAATCCTCCAGCTGTTCCTGTCTTGACGTTGCTGTAAATATATCTAAAAAAAATTAATTAGGATATTAAGCATATTTAAATTATTGAATATACTTATCTTGAGAAATGTGATCCTTCCATCATTAGACATCAATTTCTCAAGCATTGTAGTCTTTTCAACAAGCACTTTAATGCTACTATTAGTGTCCTTCATATTATCGTAGTCCTCTTCTTTTGATTTCTTTGCATTTCTTCTCCCTTGACAGACTTTCATTTCAGATTTAAATTCCCTTTCCCGATGATTTTTGGCTAAGAGCTTGAATTTTGAGTTGAACTGTGAAAAGGTTAAAACAGTTACTTCAACTTGAATTAAAAACAAACGAAAAAAAATCAACACTAAAAAACCCTTATAATTCAATTAAAAAACGTAATTAATGAACGTACGTTTTAGAAATATTTTTTATAGTATCGAAGTTTTTGAAGAAGTTTAAGTAATATTTTAAAAAAGAAAAAAAAGATTAACAACTTACAGCACCATCAAACATAACTCCTGAAGTTGTCCAATAGAAATAATTTGCAAAAAGTCAGCCAGTTTTTCTTTTAAATTGTAAATCACTATTTTGATCAGAAACAAAGAAGACAGCTCAGCCTGTTGAAATTGGCGGTTTCATTATCAATATTATGTCGAATTGCTGTTTTCAAAATATCATCCAAAGTTTGAATTGCTTTCACTGGTCTATGACATTCTATACATTATGGCATTCTTCACTTTTATAAGCCACGAGAACTCCCATATCTTCTCTCGCTGCATATTGATCTTTACTTCAAACTCATGTGAACTATCGCTAAAATGTGCTTCATCCTTTGTCCATCGAATTCATATAGATAATTCTTGAAGAACTTTGTCATAAATGCTGGTTCTTATTGTGGTTGAAGCCTTGGACACTTTTTGAAAATTTAATTGATGTGTAGTTTACATTAACTCTGCATTTCATCCCTCATGTGAAATTTGAAGACTTTGAACATCTGACATTAAAGTATCAGATCTCAATTCTTTTATAATTTGAGATGCAATTATAACTTGCAATTGACTTTAAATTTCTTATTTTATATCCTGTCAAATTTTTCTGTTCTTATTTCGCACAAATCCACACTCATCAAACTCATTTGCCTTCATTTTCCTAAAAAAAGAAGATTGAATGAGTAATTTAAGTTTTTGTTAATTGAAATTTGCAGTATACCTTATTAATCTTCTTTGAAGGTTCTTTTGGATTTTAAGCATCTACTTTGGCAATTTTTGACTGTTTCTGTTGATCAACTTCTCGCATATTCTTATCATCAACAGGACTAATCAGTTTTTTTTATAGTTTTGAATTTGCAACATATTTCGGTGCTGTTAAGGTCATACTGAAATTTAGAAAAAAAAAGAATTAGAAAGAATTTCGTGAGAAGAAAAATGATTCTATAGTGAGATGTATTTTGAATTGAGAGTTGAACAAAAAAAAAGAAAAAAAGTTGGAAAATCCGAGTGTGTTAGGGAGAATATATACGAAAAGAAAATTGCTAGCTTTAGAAATAAGAGAATCATACCTAATTCAATCATTCCATATTTTCAAGTATTAATTCGCCAGTGCCTATATAATATATCTCTAATTAATAAGTTCAAGAGGCTTAAAACGTAATCCAATCTATCAATAAAGAATAGTTTTGAGGCGTCAGACCTATCAAAAGGACAAAAGTTATCTAATGAAGAAAGGTTTGTTTCGTTCGATGTAGTCACTATACTCAATTATCTCAGTAGAAAAATGTTTATAATAAGTACATTATGGAATGCATTAAAGAACAATGTTTCAGTTATGGATACTTGAATATTGATGATGAATTTATACGCAAAAAGAAAGCTTGTTTGGGAAAAAGGGAACGCTTTCTCTTCAATTTTATAGCCATTTTTATGAACAACTTGGAAGAGGACAAACTGTTGAAAGTTTGATGTCCGAAATTGTGGCTAAAATATGTCTATGATATTTTGACAATTATGGACGAGAAGGGAGAATTACATTCTCTCCTTTAGAAAGTCTGCATCTGTATGAAAGATTAAAATTCACCATAAAGGAAGAAAATGACAGTACTTTAACATTTTTAGTTATGAAACTGACTAGAAGAGATGAAAATATAGTCCTTAACATTTTTAGAAAGCCTCTTAACAGACGCTTAATTATGCCCTCCACGAGATTCTAACTATTCGTAGAATCAATGAATGTGAGACTTTCTTAGTTACAAGAATGAAGAGAAGTAAGAAGTAAGAATGAAGAGAAAGCAAAGAATAAACAATTCTATGCTGGTCTGACACACATAGTAGAGAATGTACTGAAAAATCATGGATTTAACGTGTGCTACTAGAGTAACAATAATCTGATAGATTTAGTTGGAACAGTCAATGGTAGACAAGCTCTAAATGCTAGATCAGGTATATACAATATAAATTCCATAAATTGTTCAAGCAATTAGATCGGTTAGACCAAAAGATGAACAAACAAGAGACAGCTATGGCTGCACATTCCATTTAAGGTTTTAGTTTAGGATCATAATAGGTGCATAAGGAAGTAAAAAGCAGCTACATGCTTGTTTTGCAACAGTTTAAAAAATACTAGAAATTCCCTCATTGCGTGTAAATTGAATTAATACTTACAGGCTGTAATGCTCTGAACTTGAACCAAGTTACTTTAAATAATTTCTCTTCCTTTATTCTTGAATAGCGTTTTCTTAACAGAACTTGATTCAATTGTCTATCTGCTTGATTTCAAATGGATCATTTTCCTTTGTTGCACTCTTTGCTTCATCTTGTTGTAACTTGATGCAATGTGCTGCGCGTTATTGCGATGTGGAAAAATTTTGCGTTTTTTTTGAATCTTGCTCCCAACTTAAATATGACCTGCAAAACAATAAAAACAACATGAAAAAATTTAGAAACAAAAATTTTCAGAAATTATTTGCCTCACTTTATACATCACTTATTCTAAATCTATTTTCAGTTATACTTACATCCTTAAATAAATTCGTTTTGATGTGGATGACTGTTTATTTTCCCTTAAAAATTTTTGATTGTGCTCTCGGTTTGAAGAAAAAAAATTGAATTGAAGAAGAAAAAATTTTCAATGATTACTTTGATTTTTTTTTTCTTCTTTTTTTTGTCGATAGCCCAAAAATTGACTTTGGTGATTTTGAATGAAACTTCGAAAAATCAACATTTTTACTTCATTTTGGATACAAGGACAAACGGGAATTTGACATTGGTTCATTTAAATTTTGCGAGAAAAACCTTCGTCGTCCTCAGTTGCATTATTTAACTTCCTGCTCTCGGTGATTATGTGGAATTTTAAGTCATTTTGATGTAGTTCTAATGGAGGTTTATGGAAAAAAAATACAAAAATAATCACTACTTAAGTCCAAATGCTAAGAAAACCAATTATGTTTTATTTCAAGGTAGAAGAAGATTTGAAAATTTCACAGAGCGTAATCTCAATATTACGTTTAATGGCATGATTGTAGAAAGATGTGAGAAAGTTAAAATATTAGGATTGACAATCGATGAGCAATTAACATTTAAATATCACGTTGATAGCATTAAAAATAAAATTATTTCATTCATTTTTGCGCTAAGGCGTGCAAGAAGATTCATGACAGAAGCAACAGCAATTAACCTTTATTATGCTCAAGTACAGTCTCATTTTGTTTATATGATTACAGTTTGGTCTGGCTTAATCTTAGGTCTAATGAAATCTCTCGAAGTCCTTCAGAGAAAAGCATTAAGAATTGTTTTGAAAAAAAGCTGGTTTGCAGGAAATGAAATTTTGTATAATATTAGACTCCTACCAGTATCTGTCATATGCCAAATCAACTGCTGCGTACAAGTCTTTAAAATTGTCTCAAATTTGATAAGAAATAATATTGAGTTAGAAGCGTCAAGTGACGTGCATGATCATTTTACAAGAAATCGTAATAATTTTGTTATAAGAAATTGTAGAACAGATAAAGGAAGTCAGAACTTTTATATACGAGCGCTTAATATACATAATAATCTACCACAACAAATTAGAGCTTTTCTTTCTTTGAGTATAATCAAAAATCGCTTAAGGGAACATTTTCTGGAAATATATTTAATGCCGAATAATTTAAATAGAATATAATTGTATGAAACAAAAAAAAACTCTTTCTGTAAACTAGTCAATATAACACAAACGTCAAGTTTTATATAAATAAATAAGCTTTTTAAAAAAAAACTACTAATAAGAATATTTCTATAAGTCGGTTATAAAATTTCTAATACTAAGTTCAAATATGAAAATAGCTGTAAATGAATGATTTCTTGGCAAGAAAATGGTAGAATATTTACAAGAACCATTGCTTAAGGAAAACTCACTCAATACGAAAATTAGCAATAAATACTGGCTTACTATCTGAACGCTACATCAAACAACTGACGACACGATCGGATAAGTCAAAAAATCAAGAAAAAAATGTTCAAAATCCTCGTGTTGTTAATCGAGGAACTTTAGTGCATTTTCGAAGCGGCGATCCGTAATCGATTAGAGTGTATTTTAAATTACTGAACCCTTTAATTCCTCTCTTTATCATCTTAAAAATCCAATAAGTACAGTGATCTAGCGAATCCTTACCCATTAAAACAATAATCAGCTGAGAATTGCATTACCGTAACTTTGGATCTTATATTTGCAGATCTATCATCATTTTAATTTTAATTTTTTTTAATAAACTATACAAAAGTAGCAAAAATTATTCATTTCCATCTTTTTAGAATGCACTGTACATGAACAGTCTGGTTTTAAAAAGGCATTTACAATTATATTTTAATAATAAAGTAAAAAATAATTAGCAAAAAATAACCAAAAAGAACGGTCGAAAAACAACATTGAAGATGTTAGAATTTTCGTTTTACAATTTCTAATAAAAACATATCAGAATAAAAATGCGCTAAAAATTCTACATTATAAGACTATATGTCTTCTACAGAATCTGTTGATGGATTCTTGGAGAACTTAGCAAAAGGAAAATTCAATCTTTCCCAATTCGAACTATGAGAAAGCAATATCAGGAATCCAAAAGAAAGACACTTAAGCCACTTTAGGAAATCTAACCAGAACAAGATCATAAAAGTATTAGAACTTCGATACATTTCGATTGTTTTTTGATCAACTTAAAGGATGCAAAGAATGTCACAAGAACAAAGAGAGGTTCAGATTTATTCATTGCACTTGTGCAAGAGATAAGACACTTTGAAGCTCATAAAAGACCAAAACCGAATATCTAGAAAGAAGAAAGGCTCGATTTCGAATAATACAAACTATACACTCATAAGGAACTATTGAAATTAATTTGTATAATCATAACATACGCATGTACGTATGTATCACAGTAATTCAGCTGTAAGCGAGTAAAAGTCAGAACAAGTTTTTTTCGAATTCTTCATTATTAAACCCAGCATGATTCCAAGAGATATGGAGTACACAATCGAGTACACAATACAATGACAATTTTACATCATCACGAAGCAGTGTTAATCAATTTTATAGTGACAATAGAACCGGTCAGATACTGATGGAGGAAAGATTATTTTGATCAAAAAAGGAGACACTTAATGACCAAGTTGGTGGAAAATGAGTAACATTATAAAGCAGATATTTTTAAAAACCAAGGAAAGCACAAAGAATCAAAAAGTGTTTCAAAAAAACTTAAAGGAGCTGAGTTTCCACAAATATTGAACGAAGCTTATAAAATGAGGAAAAAACTTACCAGAAACAAAACTAATCTCAAATTTGTTAATGAATTTGCTTTAAACTCCTTGTGACTTGAAACAAAATAAGCTTCAGTTACGCCCTTCAGTCTTGAACCTCGCAGATAAAAATTCCTTTGTTGTGAGAAGAGAAGATCAAGTACATAAGTTTTCAAATTCATTTGATGATTTTCACTTTGCTCCATTTTGCTGCTTTTTGTAAGAAACTTCACCATTTTCAACTTCATTTGATGATTTTTCTTTGAGATGATCTGAAAAAAAATTAAGAAAAAGAGAAATGAAATAAATTCACTTAACATCAGGTTTCAATAATACTTACGTTCTCAAGAGGTTCAATTTTGAAGTAAAAGATTGAAAGATTGTCAATTTGCACAAAATAATCAAGAATGATGTTCGCAGTTTGAAGAAAATTTAATTGATATGAGAAAAATAATTTCAAAGGTTGCCATGATTGAATTTTAGGTTAATTTTTAAGATCTTGCAAATAATTAAACTTTGTCAAAATTTCGATTGCTTTTTTTCTTCTTCATCAACGAGTATTGGAAATCTTACTCTCTTTTTGATATGAATAAAAAAAAGAAAAAAGAAAAAGGAAGAAATATTAAAATCACAAAAAACTTCACTTCACATTTTTACTCATTCTTACGATTTTGATTGTGCGTTGAATTTTAACGATTAATGGTCAATCTGAAGTTTTAGCAGAAAAGTGGAGAATCTACCAGTGTCACCGATTAATACACGACCATCAACAAAGAAGCGAAACATCGAAGCGAACAGAAGTCTTCAAAATTGATGCAAGTTTCATCGTATTTGGTGAAATTTGGTTCTTTGAGCAGTATTTTGACAATTTGAACTCCCTGGTTGCTTCATGAATCATTTTCTCATTTGTTTCTTGATTTTCTTAATAATTATTGAATATTCAACATCAATTGGTTTGGTTTGGATTTCGAATTTAATCGTTGAGATGTACTGAAGAGGAAGAAAAAAAATGTATAAAGTAAATTTACAAACAGATTCAAAAACATTTTTTTTGCATTTGCTTAAATATGAATTAATTATACTAACATGCTCACTATTAATTCATTTTCATACAGAGGATTTTAATTTTATATGAAAAAATTCAACATATACATTGGAAAACGATAAATCTGATGACAGGAGATTTGAAGAAATTTTGAAGTCACGCTTAACTTCAATCTGATAATTACAAAATTTGCTCAATGTGATGAACTGAAAACGAGTAAAGAGAAAATAAAAATTTTAAAAAACCTGCAAAAATGATTCACTTCACTTTTTATTTAATTACCAATATTACTTACATCCTCAAGAGATTTATTTTTGATGGAAAAGACTGTTGGCTTCTATAAAATAATCAACGACGTTGTTCTTGGTTTGAAAATTTGAATTGAAATGAATTGAATTGATGAAAGCAATTTCAATGGTTGCTGATTTTTTTTTATCAGACCATCGAAATTAATTTTGTTCACAGAATGTGTTTTAATTCTGAATTGCTCGTAATCTGTAAAGAATTTCGTAAGAAGACATCAGAGCATCAAATGAGTTTATCATTTTTTATGTAAATTTGCTTCTGAAATCTTGCAAATTATTCATATTTCTTCAAAATGTCGATTTCATTTAACCACTTTTTCATCAACTGTTATTGAAGAAGACTCACAACATGAAATGGTGGGAATATGATGACTAAGAGCAGCAATATCTACTAAACCTGAATATTTCAGCACATTTGATTAAGAGGAAAGTAGATGTCCACTTTTCAGAAATTCTGTACCACTGTACATTCCTTAATGTTTGTTATGATAATTTCAAAACATCGCACGTGCTTTCATTCAACACGTGGTCTTTTCTTTGCGCGCGCATTAACTGGAAATAAACTTTTGGAAAATCGATTTTCATTTCTATAAAATCAACATTATGAGAAATTTTCATCAATTGTGTTTTCATTTTTGACTCGATCGGGTGTGTGTAACATTTCTAAAGCAAAATAAAATTAATAAAATTAAAAATTTTCAGTAAAGTGAAGATTTTATCAATTTCAAGTTCATTTACTTAGTAGAAACTAGGATAAAAATTATTTATCCCTTTAAATAATGATGTAAATAATTATTTCCAATTAGAAAAGACATAATAGTTGAGGACAAAACAGGAAAATATCTTTCCATCTGTTTTCATAAATTCGAGTTATTTAAATCAAAATTTTAGACAAAATCAAAATGTTGGGTCAATCAGGTAAGATAAAGTATATCAATTGGAAAATGGAAAACGTAAAGTTTGTAAAATGCTTTGAATGAAATCGCCCACATGTTGATTCTTCGGAAAAAGAGAGAGAAAAAAAAAATAAATATCGCCATCCATATTTTTTTTTTCTTATCGACATCTGGACATAGAAAAATTTTTCATTTTAAATTTTACTGCCTTTTTTTGAAATAATAAGCCATTAAATTGATTGTTTCAATATGGTTGCATTTATTTTTAAAGCAAATGATGCTGATTTTAAAGAAAGACTAATAGCAAATGTTAAAAAAGAAGTTAAACAAATAATGGAAGAAAGTGTTACTCGAAAGTTTGTACACGAAGACAGTTCTACAGTTGTTTCTCTTTGCGGAGCAGTTGAAGCTTGTTTAAGTCAAGGACTTCGTAGAAGAGCATTGGGACTTTTTAAAACAAGCTCAACTACAGCTCTTCTTCATAAAATCAGTAATCAGTGTGAAGAAGCTGCATATGTAAGTAAGAAGATACATGATATTGAAGCATCAGATCCAAGTAAAAGGTCATCGTCTTCAAGTGATAGTATTATTAAACCACCTATTCTGACTAAGAAAGGTTCAAGTAATTCTGTAAGTGGAGGTACACCGACAGCAGTTTCAAACAATTCGCAGCCATCATTAAAGTAATTTAATTCCAATAACAATTGCATGAAATTAGGAGAAAGAAAAATAACTTTCTTTATTTTTCAGATATTTGTGGATTAGAATTGCACTTTATGAGAAGGTATGCAAGATTTTTAAGCTTATTTTATGTCTGATTTAACAACTTTTCTACCTATAATTTTTAGAAATTAACACGAATAATTGATCATCTTGTTGCAAATGCAAACAGATATTATGATAAAGATGCCCTTGTTGCTGATCCTGATTACGGTTCAATATTAAGTTCATTGCTTGTTGGTCCGTGTGCTTTGGAATATTCTAAAGCCAAAACTTTAGATCATTTTTGGACTGATCCCACAGCCAACGATTTAGTGCAACGACACATCATTCCATCACAAACAACCCCTCAAACTACACGGAGGCCAATGTTGAATATAAAACGTATTCATACAAGTTCTGATGACTCTGGCATTAATTCTTTCAAAAGTAGTTCACCAGCATCAACCGCAAAAGATTATGTTGAGTCTTTGCATCAAAATTCACGAGCAACACTCCTTTATGGAAAAAACAATGTGTTGGTTCATCCAGTAAGTCACTTATTCATAAATGTTGACCAATTTATATTTCATGCTTTCATTTGAATTATAGAAAGATGTCACTGAGCCAATGCTTGGGTACTTATCACTTCATCAATCTATTAATTCCCTCACAATCAAATGGACACCAAATCAATTGATGAACGGTTATAATGAACAATCATTGCCATCTTCTGCTGGATCTATAACATCAGCATCAGAAGTTGATAAAAGTTTTTTCTGGGCATATGTTATGAATATTAATATTGATGACATTGTTTATGTTCATTGTCATCAAAATCGAAGCAGTGAAGAAACCAGCGGAACAATAATTCTTGTAGGACATGATGGAGTGCAAAGACCACCAATTCATTTTCCTGAAGGAGGACATATGGCTCAATTTCTTGGATGCTTAGAGACAGGGTACGAGAAAATTAAAATTATTTCAATCGATTTGTAAACTATGAAATTTATTTCAGACTTTTACCACATGGACAGTTAGATCCACCTTTATGGTCACAAAAAGGTATTGGTCGCATTTTTCCTTGGCCAGTAAAATCACGACGACGATTTGGCGGACTTCCATCTGTTTTAGAAAACAATGATGAGTTACCAATTGATTACGTATTCCGTGTGGTGAATAAAAGCAATCCGGAAGAGTTCTGTAAGACTTTTAATTATATTTGAAATGTTGATAATTTGTAATTTATGTTCTATAGTGGCAACACATCCCATAATGGAAGTTGGTAGAACAAGTCCATATCGAAGACATTTAAGTAGCTGCTCAACAAATGAGAGTAGTGATGGATCTAGCAAAAGCATTTCATTAGATCTTGTTGAAAGTACATCTATAGTAAGTTTATTTATTGCTAAATGCTCATTCAAGTCAATATTGATTTGTATCTCAATTACAGCAACAGCCAACGAACAATCAAGCCACAAGTATTGCTTTAGTTTGCACAACGATGAAACGTCAAATAATTTCTCGAGCATTTTATGGATGGTTAGCTTATTGTCGTCACTTGTCTACAGTTAGAACTCATCTTAGTGGATTAGTGCATGGAAGAATAACTCCTGATATTGGAGCTGATAATGGATTGACAGAAGAACGTTGGAGAGAAATGCATGATGATGAAGGGGTTATTTCACAAGATAGTGAAGTATATCGTTTGGTTTATTATGGAAGTGTTGCACATGAGATCAGAAAGGAGGTATGGCCATATTTGTTAGGCCATTATACATTTGGAATGACTACAAATGAGCGAAAAGAATTGGATGAGAATACAAGACACTATTATGAAACAACAATGAGTGAATGGTTAGCATTAGAAGCAATTGTTAGACAATTGGATAAAGAGAAAACAGCACATGCAGTTGCCAAATTAAGTTCAGGAGGTAGTGCAAGTGATAGTAAAATAAAAGGTGGTGTTGATGTGGATGTTGAAATGGAAAATGAAGTTTTTGAAGAGAATGGATTCTCAGATGGATCTGATGTTGAGTTTTCTGAAGAAAAATCACCAGTTAAGAAAGTGTCGAGAGGAAGTATTATAAATAATAATAATAAATCAGTAGATACAGAAAAATGTCAAAAAGAATCGGAAGTAATGGAAGTAGATATAAAAAGTTCTCCATCAACATCTTCTTATGAGACTGTTGGAACTGATTTTATTGATTATGTTGATAAAGAAGGATTTCCACTTTCACCTAAATTAAATGCAACAGCCGTAATTGTAACTGATGCTTCTGTTGATATGACTAATGTACCACAATCAGCTGCTGATGAAAATAAAGAATCTAAAGAAGTTTTAGAAACAGTTAATGAAGAGTTATCGCCAAATTCTTTAGATGCGTTACAAGAACCTAAATCAGCATGTGTTTCACCAGCAAGTTCTAATGGTGGCATTTATAGTGTAAGCAAGAAATGTCATGTCACTGATATTGGTCATAAAATAATTCATTTTTTTTCCTATCAATTTATAGAATGAACAGCTCGAATTGTTTGGCTTAAATTTACATCGAATTGAAAAAGATGTTCAACGATGCGATAGAAATTATTGGTATTTTGCTAATGAAAATTTGGATAAACTTAGGAACGTGATTACAACGTAAGTTTAGAAATTATTATTTAATCCTTTAGTTCAGTGATCTTATTTATTATTGACATTTCAGATATGTGTATGAACACTTGGAGACTGGTTATATGCAAGGAATGTGTGATTTGTTAGCCCCTTTGCTTGTTATTTTTGATGATGAATCCTTAAGCTATGGATGCTTTTGTCGACTAATGGAACGAATGATTGAAAACTTTCCAAATGGTGGTGCAATGGATATGCACTTTGCAAATATGCGATCACTTATACAAATATTGGATTCAGAAATGTATGACTTGATGCATGCTCATGGAGATTATACACATTTCTATTTTTGCTATCGTTGGTTTTTGTTGGACTTTAAACGAGAACTCCTTTACGCTGATGTATTTTCAGTATGGGAAGTTATTTGGAGTGCAAAGCACGTATCATCCGGTCATTTTGTGCTGTTTTTAGCATTATCACTTTTAGAAAATTATCGCGACATAATTTTATCTAATAGCATGGATTTCACAGACATAATCAAATTTTTTAATGGTAGGTTTCCTATATTGCTTTAAAATTAAAATTCATAAAATAATATTCGAAATTTTTCTTCCAGAAATGGCAGAGAGGCACAATGTTTCTCAAATATTAAAGACAGCAAGAAACTTAGTTTTGCAGTTACAAGTGTTAATTGAAAATAAATAAGAATTTTTAATTTGGTATTTTTGAGTTGTACGCAAAAAAAAATTAATTTTTTTGTTTTGCATTCAAGTTTTACTTAATTTTTCATTTTATTGTGCGCTATTAAATATTGAAAAATTCGTGTGCATCTATAAATATATTATTTATTTTTCATTTAAAGTTTAAAAAATTATTTTTAAAATATCGTAAATCTTAAAAGAATCTATCATAACAAGATTAAATATGAAATAATATAAATCTATTTCATCAAAAATGTTTTTATCACATTAGTTAATGAATAAGAGTAAAATGAAATAACTCTTTATGATTCAATTTTTTTATTTTTTTATGAATATTAAAAGGTAATTTTTAACAGCACAAAAAGATAATTTACTACTAGTACAGAAATTAATGTCAGTTTGCATATTTTTCAATCATTAAACTTATTATAATCATAAAGCAGTATTTTCAAAACTGAAATGAAAAAGAATTAAAATTAGGTAATCTTGAACTTATTATATATAACAAATTTTTCAACAATTAGTTAAATATTAAATATTAATTTGCAGCTATTAACGAATTTAAACCATTTTTAATTCTAGTCAATTTAACAAATTCAATTAACATGAATCGTTTTTATATAATTTATTGGATCTTCATTCAATTAATTCAAAAATGATAAAAAATATATAATTTAATTTATGATAAAAACTATTAAATAATCTTTAAAAAATTAGAAACATATATAGAGAAATTTATGGAAAATAAATATACTTTATATAAAAACTATTTGCACTAGTTGAGAGATTAAAATGAAAATATTACTATTCTTCAATAATTTTAAACTGATTTTAAAAATCTTTCAACCAAAGTGCATTTGAAAAAATCACTAATAAAATGAACTTTTTAAAAGAAAAAGTCTTAAATATTACGATGAGGAATGGAAATTCCTTGAAAGCATATATACATATATTTTTATTACCAAAAATAAAGAAAAACTTGTAAATGAAATATTATAATATCAAATCCTTTAAAAAATTTGTGATTTTGCTTTTTTTTTTTAAAGTAAATTTTTATTTCTTCAATTGAAATATATTTCAATAAAAGTTTAGTTTCAATTTCAATTTATCATTTTTTGTAAAAAAAAAAGCTACATTTTTTCCATTAATTATTTATTTGAAACTTTTCAATCCATTTAAATTGTTGCTTATATAAAATTAGGTTAATGAGAAAAAAAGAGTATAAATATAACGAAACATATACATTTATGTTATACCTACCATGATAAATTAAAAAAAAATCAAAAAGAAATTATTTTCCTAAAAGAATTAAAAATTTATTAAAGAAACAAAGATCAACGTCAAAGGTTGAAAAACATTCGCAAAATTTTGCAACATTAATGAATGCTTTTATAAAATCTATGAATTCATTTTTGTTTCAAATTTAATTTGTAAAAAAAAAATTAACTTCAATCTTGAAAGCTGATTCTTTGAGTTTACTTTTTTCAAAAATTTAGCAGAAAGATATATATAAAATAAATAAATAAAAATATAATCATTAAACTGAAAAAATATATAAGTCCTTTTGGATAAGGATTTTTTGTAAAGTTTATATGAAGCACTAAGACAAAATTTAAATATTGAATATAATATTCGTTAATCATCTTCCTGAATGAATTTAAAAATCATATTGAGATAATAATTATGGTTGAAACCTTTTAAAGCATTTTTATTTCATATTTTTAATCTTTGCCTAACGTTCAAGAATTTTATGTTTTATATCACAATGTTACAATTTTTTAGCTAACTTATTTTTAAGATGACTAACAGTTTTACTTCCATTTTCAATTTCCAAAAAAAAAAACAATTAGTAGAATATTGAGCATATACATACAAAGTATAAAAAAATGTAATTGAAAGGAAGAAGTATATTTTTTGAGAATATTATTTTGTTTAAATAAAAAGTCATTTATTCATTGCTGTTGTTTATTGAAGGACGATGATGTATTTAAATAAAATATTATATTTGTAATAATCCAATTTTATTTTTTTAATATATTTTTTCAGCATTAAATTAAGATTTAATAAATTGATGAAAAAGTAGAGTAAAAGAGAGAGAGTTGTCGAATTCTTATTCCACGCATTTTCAGCATGACTTAACAAATGATAATTCAAATAAAATTTGTTGCTACTAAAAACAACGCATACGAAAGAATTAAATTAAAAAGCTCAAAAACATTCTGAAACTTTTCTTGTATTTTTTTTTTATTTTTTTTTTTTTTGAATTTTAATTATCTATACTGAATTTACAAAAACTGTAGAACAATTTTTAATTCAGTTGAATAAAATTAATCGGTGCAATAAGACTGGATTCAAAATATGGCTTACGTAATTCAAAAAATTTATGATGGCTATGAATATTTTTTCTACGACATAAAAGGTTTGGTGATATTTAGTTCTTTATTTATAAAAGTGATGAAAAATATAATAAGTTTTACTTTTATGTGCTTTAAGATGAAAGATCAGAAAATTTTTTTCTGATTGAAAATCCACCGATACCAATTACATTAATTTTGATTGGATATATTTTAATGATAAAATTGGGACCGGGTTATATGAAAGGACGGAATCCATTCAATCTGAAATATACAATGATGTTTTATAATCTTCTCCAAGTCATTTTAAATTCTTATGTTTCACTTATGGTGAGTTAAATAAAAAATTCAAATTTTTTTTTTTAAAAAAAAAATAAATTTAAAAATTTAAAAAATCAAAAAATCTCTATTTAGGCAATATATAGAGTCTTGATAATTGGTGAATATAATTATGAATGTGAACCATGTGACTATTCCAAGTCCGTAAAAGGATTGTTGCTTTTAAGACTAACTCATTATTATTTCTTACTCAAAGTTCTTGATCTTTTTGATACGGTAAAAAAGCTGTCAATTTATTGCAAGGCAAGAATATGAATTATTAATGAAAATACAATTTTAGCTGTTTATTGTGCTTAGAAAAAAGGATTCACACTTATCATTTTTGCATTGTTATCATCACTTTTTCATGGTTCTTGGAACTTACATTGGTAAGTTAAAAGTATTAAATAGCTTTTCAAAAAGTTCATGCACTAGACTTTCGATATTAATATAGCTGTCAGGTGGGTTCCTGGTGGACATTCAACCATGTTGGGAATCATAAATAGCATAGTACATGGCTTCATGTACTCATATTATTTTGCAACAGCATTCCGACCTGAATTGAAGAAATCATTATGGTGGAAAAAGTATATAACACAAATTCAGCTGGTAAATATCTTCAAACTCATGCTTACTTTTTTTTTAATTTTCGCATTTAAATTATTTTTTTTTAGATTCAGTTTGCTTTCCTTCTTGTTCATTATCTACGTGGCGCACTTGCACATGACTGCAAATACCCGAAATTTTGGCTTTGGACTATGGTCATTCAAAATGTATTCATGCTTTCAATGTTTGGTGATTTTTATTGGAAGGCGTACATTCAGAAAAAGCAAAAATAAGAAGATCAACAATATCATAAACTTAACAATTTTTTGTAATATTATAGCAATTTAAGACAGTTAATGCATTTCCAAATTTTTTTATGTCTATTCAATTATTTCGAATGACCAAATACATGATAAATTACTTATTTAAAAATATTGGATTTTAATTATGATTTAAAATTTTCTACTTTTTTTCAATGAATTTTTGTAATTTTCATTTATAGTCCAAAATTTTATTGCCACGAAAAAAAATTGTGTTGGGTCTAGTAACTGTTGTATAAAATTAAAAATTTAAATGTTAAGGTCAAAAGTTCTCGTGTGACTTTATAGGCATATTATTTACTTACTTTTCAGTACCTAAGAACGAATATTAAAAAGCAAAGTCTAAAAAGTAATAGAATTCCAGACATCTTCAACCGTTTTGTTAGCTTGATTTTCACACTCAACTACAAAATTTTAAAATTGTTAAAGCACAAAGTAGTACCTAATTATTTAAACTTCTAAAATAAACGCTTTTCAATCAACACTTTATTGACCTATAAAACAAGAAGAGCTGCTTAAACTTTTAAATACGACAATTTTTTTGCAAGCCTAAATTAAACCTTGAGACTGAACAAATCAGTTAGATATAATGAAATGACTATAAATTAAATTGACCGTATTAAAATGATTCCTATTAAAATCTATCAATTAAAACTAACTTATTGATTTAATAATATCACTATGCACATAAATTAGCCGTGAACTTAGCATTCTGATTTCAATATTAGCCTATAAATGAATGACTTAATTTTTCAATAATTTTCTTTTCCGTTCAGTTTTCAACTAAGTTTTGGCGAATTTGATTGTATTCCGGACATGGCTTTGGTTTTGCAAAAAATTTATAAATTTTATAATCATCATTTCAACGAAAATGTTGGTAAGATCTTATTATCAGCTACGATCTTAAACAGGTATTGATTTTGTCAAATCAAAATTCAGATGATAGAGTAAACGATCTCTTTATGATGAAATCTCCATGGCCGATAGTGACTATAGTAGGAGGTTATGTATTTTTTGTTACTGGTTTTGGACAAAACTTAATGAAGGATAGAAAGGCTTTTGATCTCACTTCAATAATAAATATTTACAACATTATACAAGTTTTTCTAAATTTGTTTATGGGTCTTGGAGTAAGTGATTAAATTTTTTTTTATTTTGACTTGACTTATAAATTTTCTTTACAGGCACTAATAGCACTTTTTGATATTGAAGATTTGAATTTAGCATGCGTTCCTCCTGCAAGATTTATACATACAGAAATGGGAATGAAAATAATACGTTATAGTCACATGTATCATCTGATAAAAGTTATTGATTTACTGGATACGGTAACTACTCAAAAAAAAAGTATTTCAAGTACCTAGCTCATGATTTATTTTAATGTTTAAGATCTTCTTTATTCTGAGAAAAAAGAACCATCAAGTCTCATTCCTTCACATTTATCACCATGCAGTAATGGCTGGAGCAAGCTACCTTTACATAAAATTCCTTTCTGGAGGCGGACAACCTTTATCACTTGGTATCATCAATAGTTTCGTCCATGTCATTATGTATGGATACTATTTCCTTACATCCTTCAAACCTGAACTTAAAGAAAGTATTTGGTGGAAGAAACATATCACGCAAATTCAGATGGTTCAATTTGCAGTTTTAATTTTTCATCACCTACTTCCGTTGTATTACGAATGTTCATTTCCAAAAACATTATCGGCAATTGTTGCATTTCAAAATATCTTTATGCTTATCATGTTTGCCGATTTCTATTACAAGGCTTATATTAAGAAGAAAAGTGTAAAACAAAACTAAATATAAGCTGTAATATAAATTGAAAAATTTTGTAAAAAATTAAGTAAAATTCTTTTTCTTATAATTTTATTAATAACTGTTTTACTGAAGGTTAAAAATAAAAGTTAGAAAAGCTGAATGATTTCTATTTTTTCATAAATTAAATAAAATAACATTTTCTATTAACAATGATAATGAATTTAATATACCTAATTAAATGAAATAAAAAAAATGAAATTTGCTACTTAAAATTAAATTTACAATGATTTTTTTTAGGAATGAAAGCTCTTCTAAGACTTTAGCAATATGAAATATGATATTATTTCAGTAATAGACACATATTTTTATAAATATTAAATTCATTAAATGAATGAGTTTGGGTAAATGGTGCACTAAATTATTTAATATTGATTAGAAGGTACTTGGCGGATTTTTTTCTACATTAAGTTAGACAAGCTCTTAATTTTCTAGAAATAAAGGACACGTAGTTTGGATGTATCAGATATCAATATTTAATTAGTGTTTAACTTCAATCTTCATGATTTTAATTCTTTAAGAATGCACATTTTTGGAGAATTTTCAAACTTAATTTTTTTTTAACAATTTTGGAGTACAGTTTTTACAAACTAAATTCAAGTTTCCTGTTACTTACTCCCTTCAAAATTTTAATTTTCCGCATCATAAAGGTCATGGCCAAAACTTTTGTCTTATGATATTCAACATTATTAAAAAATTTTTTTATCCACAAATTATAATCCAATGCTACAATTACTGCAATTTGACTATCCATTATTCACTATATACAGTATAATTTTATGAATTATTAATGGTACAAAATTGTTTCACATCACTTTATCGTAATCATTTCAGAAATAAATTCTATTGCAATCTCAGATGTATACTTTATCATTTACTATTCCATCAGTCTGTAGTTCTGTTCCGTGAAACTATTGAAATTAAATTTGTAAGTAATGATAAATTGTATCAAAAACGACAGTTATGAATCTTTGCTACTTTTTCTATTCTAACGAAATTTTTAATGCTAGATGATTTGAGAGTATGTATCCTCATTTTTTAAAAAAGGATCTACAATAATTGTTCTGTTTAATATTTCTAATTACTCTTTAATGCATGATGACAAGAAAATCTTTTTTTATTTTCAGTTTTTATTGCAAACCATTTACTTTCAACTATTTCATGCATTCTATCGTGTATTTTCATCCTCACTAGAGCTTCTTATAGAATTATATTGTGAATTTCGTGACTTAAGCATTCTTAAAAAGCTTCCAATCGCAAAAATCGTTCTTCGATGACGATGAAAAATTCCTTGATATAGAGCATCGCGCAAAGCTTTTCTGTCGTCTGCAACTTCAACTTGTGAAGTAACTGATGATTGATGTGATAATACACGAGCTAGACATTTAAAAATAATTTATGAATATAAAAGATTGATTAAAAAAAATTTAATCTGTAAAGTAAAGTATACCTGATTTTGGAGACGTGGGAGATTTGCATGATAAATCATCCTTTTCTGGAGAGTTATAGTTTTGAGTTAAGTCCAGTGTCAATTGCTTTTTAATGTTAGATATTTCTTCATTTGGATTAGATTGGATTGACTCAGAGAAACTCATTTTATCACAGAAGTTTTTGTTTGGATTCGAGTTTATTGAATTTATGGCTGTAGAATTAGTTACTATTGTACCATCAGAAATTTGATCGACATTGACTTTTGTAATCATATTTTTTTCTCAATTCCAGTCAAAAGTTTTTTTTTCTTTATGTTCTAATTAGATTAAGGTTTTTATTGGCACAACTTACATAGATGCTAGCAAAGTTCTTATTCGGAAGTTATTAAATACAATAATACAAGAAAAAATTAAGCTCTTCTTTTTTAAGCCCTAAATGTTATTTAGATACAAATTAAGAAAGTTTCTTGTATTTAAGGTGGTCTTGATTCACTGCAATAATTTGCAATAGGAATAGTTAAGCAATTTTTATTATCAATTGCACTTCTATTATCACTTAAATCTTTATCACTTTTATCCTGTTTCGGTTGTTTGACTGTAGAAAAATCACTGAAAATTATTTTTGGCGGATCTTTGATATGATTTGTGCTTTCAGAATTATTATTATTTGTATCACTACAGCTCATAGCTTGTGACCTGCACGTTGGATGTATTGTTGTGATAGATTGTCCTGTCTCTTTCAATTGATTTCTTGTGTTAAATGTTGGAGTAATGTCGCAGTTTGTATGCAAATTAATATTAAGCTTATTGAGATTATTACTTAATACGTATTCATTTATTTTATCCGATCCGAATGGAGAATGTTCCAGTGATAATGAAGGCTTTGATTCATTAGTCTGAATTGCTGTGTGATCCTCTGTAGATGATTGTCCTTTAATACTTTTTTCAACCTTCTTGTTGCAGTCATTTAAGTTATTTAAATAATTTTGAATACAGTTCTTGTAGCATTCTGAAGCTAAGTAAGTGAAATTGTCGATTGAATTATTTGTAACAGTAAATGTTTTAATTGCATTTGATGTTGTTTTATTCAATAGTGTGGATGTGCATTCTTGCTTCCTTTTGTCTTCAAAATCGTAGTTAAGCCGATAATAATCTTTTGTGCAAAGACACGTTTCATTTGCAAGTGGCTTTAAAGAAGGAGATAATATTGCTGATGTATCATAATATGGCTCAACGGCTCTAAAATGTTCTTGATTACTTCGAAGTTGATAGCTGAGTATTTTTTCGAAGTCTTTTATTGTTACAGCAGATTTTATTTCAATCAATCTATCATTTATAATTTCATTATTATTGTAATATTTACACAGTGTCTGTCGTCCTCGAAATAATAATTGATCACCAAGCCTACAAAATATAAATGCATTATACAAATGTGGTTTTAAATTTTATATAGTCACATTTGTGGGAAATGTGATACTAAGTGAGTGTAAAAAAAATGAACGAAACGTAACAAAAATGTGTTTTAAAATGCAAGTTATTGAGCGTCATTTTTTTATGGAGTTTTCATATTTAATAACAAACCTTGGGAATTCAAAACATGATATGGACAATGGCTCTCGATCTGTGTAATAATTTTTAAATTTTTTAGGACGCTTTAAAACTTTTCTTTTGCGATTTATTTTCTCAACAGTGTCAGCTAGATTTTTCCTTATTACTTTAGCTTTCATATTTGACACCTTTGTGGAACTTGACACTTCATCACTTTTGAACGGAACAAAGATTTTCTTTTGGAATTTGAAAAAGTTTTCAAAGTCAGGTCCATTTCTTTCAAATTTACGTTCTTTAAATTGTAAAGATTTTCCATTGACATATAAAGTTTCCATTCTGCTAATCTGAAGGAACTAAATTTTTTACTTTACTACGAATCCTATTCTAGTGAACTTTCACAAATGAACGACGCTGTGTTTGTGCAAAAACTTTTGAAGGAAAATATTTAGTCACAAATTGAACAAAAAAAAAAAAAAAAAGACTTTGGTAATGAACAAGCTATAAAGTTTATGAATATCACATTCAGAAGTCAACCGTAGAATTTTTTTATTTTTGATTAGTCATTCTTTTATTTAGGGACAAAATATGTAGAATGGAATATTAAAGAGAAAATAATTTGTATAGGATATTCTTATTTTATTATGCTATTCATAATATTTTTATCTTAATGCTTGTTCTCTTCCACCCTTTTGTCCCCACATTGCTTATTTATTGAATGGTAAAAAATTTCAATCAATGAGCAATGCCGTATATTAAATTTATCTAGCGTACTATTGATTTCTGAATTATTTACATTCACGATACTTTTTAGCATAAATTTTTGTCAAAGTATTCTAAGAAATTAAGGCATCTCAATGTATCATGTAAATTATTTTTATTCACGAAACAGAAAACTGTGGAAAACCTCTATAAACAATATTAAATGCAAGCCTAATAAAAATCAAGTTTATTTTATGTTTCTTTAATTTCAATGTTTGAAAAACATGAAATCACGAAAATTGAAGAAATTATTTATTAAGCTAAGAATAAAATAAGGTTCAAGGAATGAAATTCTTTTGAAATGAATAGATAGATAGATACATATCCCGTGAATAAGGGAAAAATTTATTGATTTTTTTATGCTCACTTGTAACTACAGTTGTTAACCTTTGAAACGAAAGTTCTTCAGAAACCTCATTTCCTTTAAATCTTCTTGTTATATAGAAACTTTTCTGTGGATTATGTTTCTTATTTATTTTTTACCCATTCATACTTAATAGCTTTTATGGAATGATCTAAAAAAAAGTACCACGCGAAAACAGTTTCAGTATGAGTGGCTACGTCACGCGTACTGATCAATTGTGTGTAAGATTAAGAACTTTTGAAGCACGTGATTAAACTTGTCAATTAGAAACAACATAAAAAATTAAATTGAATTTTAGCTTTAGCTTTAAGTATCTGTGATGAAAAAAATTTATAATTACATTTTCTAAAGGACTGTCTCAGACTGTCCTATTATAAATTATTATAAGTGCATAAAGTGCATAAATCTTTACGGAAAAGATGAAGCGGAAAACATCCATCCAAAGTTCCTTTTCTCATGTACGATATCAACGGATAAGGTTCTTTTTCTGTTTGGTAGCATGAATCACTATAAACAACTAAAAGATAATGTTGTGAGTTACACAATGAAAATATTATTTTCCACACACAATGCATCCTATTTCCATTGTTTCCGACATTGCAGTTTTCCACTTTATTTTGAAACCTCTTTACAATTCACACGTCAATCAATAATTACATTATGCATTTTAATGTACATGTATGTATGTATGCAAAGTATGAAGCATAATTTAAATGACCTTTATCTTTATTTTATTCGCATTTTTCAATGTCCGTATTCATTATTATTAAGTACGAAAAAAATAGAGCGTAGGAATTTAATACTGGGGGACCTCGATTTGAGTAATTGTTTGGTTCCGGAAAAAATCTACTCAAATCGAATTTACTCAAATCGAAATGTATGGAAAATGACCGTTAAAAAAAGAAAATTTGAATTTTTGTATGGGAGCACTTTAGTTACTCAAATCGAAATTACTCAAATCGAAGTTACTCAAATCGAGGTCCCCCAGTATTGTAGATTATGAAATTATTCACAAGAAATTTCAATGGTTTGAGTCAAGAGGTCAAAAAATATCAATTATTTGTAGAATTAAAAATAGAAAACAGTTTATTGCCTTTTTGGTAATATTGAACGCAATTTTTTTAATAAACAAATTATGCTTCTGGGAATTTACGATTATCTACTAAATTACTAATTTTTATTACTTAAGTAGTTTCATTGATTAATTGCGACAAACTCATTTTTTATTAATTATCTAACATAATTTTTATATATGAATGAATTTTAAAAATAAAATTTATCTTACGTTTATAAAATTGATACACTTTTTATGCTTTATCCATTATTTAATTAAGGAAATTTTATTTATTTCAGAGTAAAAACATTATAACAAAGTATCACTAGTAAGTAAAGAACGAAAATGAAAAATTTTGTTTACATCAAAAGCTTTGGAAAATGAAATTGAATTGTTGCGCATTCGAGAGAAAGAGAGAATAAAGCATATAGAGAAAACGGAGAGGAGTCATTCTTGGAAATTTGCATGAAAATATGTATACCTGTTAAAAAAGATTTAAAATTAACGTTGAATGATTTTCTCAGATGTACATCAATGAATATGAACCAAGAAATTTGTGAACAAAAGTTCTTGGAAATTGTAAGTTGTAAGGATCAATTGCTTATAACAGTTAGCGACATCTATAAAAATATAGATAAAATAATCGATATTTTTTGATAATAGATGTCGTTTTATTATTATTTTTGATATTAATTTATTTAACACAGTAATTATATTTCTTGTGATCTTGTTTCAATTTAGTTTAGATTTAAAAGAGATGAATTAAGTATGAGACTTTGAAATAAGGAATGTTGATTTAAAAAAGTGTCGTAAATATGTTTATTATAATAAACTTAAATTGCATGAATAGATTTTAATCATAAGGAATAAACACAAAAATTCTTATCGTAATATTTAGGAAATGCATTATTTAGCTTTGGCGGATAATGGTCTGAAAGGAAATAATATTAATAGTTTAAATACATATTTATGATTAGCTAAAGATTTGCTTACTTTGAATTCACCGATATATAGTGATATCCAACAACCAAGAGAAAGAGAATCACACCAATTATGTTTGAGAAAATAGCAAGTTGGACATCAGAAATCTGTAATTAAAAGATTTTGAATGTTGATTTAATTGATTTTATCAATTTAAAGATTTTGTATAATTTTTGTCACAAACAATCTTGACAATTTTCCGGTCAATTCAATTTTTGTCATTTTTTCAGTTTCAAAGATATTTACTTGACAATTTTACAAAATGTTTTAATTATTTACAGTTAATACTTTACCATTTTGACGATTTATAGTTTATTTAATGCAGGAATACTTATTAAAACAATATTTTTACACCACGTATGAGAAGCTGAATAAATTGGCTGAATATTTTGACTAATTCCACGAATCCATTTATAGATTTAAATTTCTGTTTACCGTTTTTTCCTACTTGAAAACTGCAATTTCTTTATTTATTAAATTAGGTATTGTTGTGTACCTGTAATGTAATTTCAATCAACTAGAAAAAAATCTAAAGCAAGCATTTGGTAATAGTTGTAAATAATAAACAAAATAGTTTCCAAAGTTGATAAACTGTTTGAACTTCCTTATTATAATGCAGCTATTTAAGAATAAGTCATTTAAAATAATCCATCAATAAATTATCTGATTAAATACTGAAAACATTAATTAAGCGAATTAATATATTGAAAAAAGCAAAATTTTTAAAAGGTAAGTAGTGCTGAATAAAAAAGATTTGTGGAAATGCCCTTTCTTAAATTTGAGTGACATGATTTTCGAATGTAATTCAGACATTTTAGCATTAAGAAATATATCAAATTAAGTTTTTATTATTTTAATAATACATCTATTAGAGTTTCAAGAAGTAATTGAAGCTAAATACTAGTTATTCAATTGATTAACTATTCCAAATATATTACTAGTTTAGTGTTTTTCAATGTATATAGTCAGAAATATTAAAATAGTTCATTGAAAAAATCCTAGGTGTTTTTTTCGAGATATTAAAATAAGAAAAATAACTGCAAATTTGTGAAAAATCTTTTCAATTCTATGTAAATTTATACATTTTACTGCTCCTTGCAAAAACGACTAAAACAGGAAAAGTCTTAAAGTGTTTAGAATAGTTTCTAAGGTAAGATAGTAATAATGAATGGATTAAGTAATGGCGAACTTTCATTTTTGCAAGAGAAAGAAACAGAGAAAAAAAAATCAAATTGATGACGCAAAATTTTAAACATTTTTTTATTGATGCGTTTTCAATAATTAAAGTTGATTATCTTAATTTAATCTACATTAATTTTGAAAAAAATACTGTTCACTTTATCATTAATTAGTTTAATTTTATTCAAAGCAAATAAATTAATTTTTTTTTCATTTCTATTTTCTTTATTTTCAGTGTATGTTCTACAAGATAAACTCTATATACCTAACTAACTAGCTTCATAGAAGGATATTTTTTTTTTATTTTAAAAAAATCGATTGATTTTTCTTCAAGTCTTTTGTCTTTATTTACATCATTTTTAAATTGAAATTTTCTGAAACAAAAAATTAAAGTAAACTTTTTCCTTTTTGAACTGTGATAACGATAGAGAAAAGTCTAAAGAAGGGAAATTTTCGAAATTTTTTTCTACTTCAATTTTTTTGTTCGGTGTTCAGTGCTATTTTCATTTATATTTTTTTTTGTTGTCGCATTATTTATTCGTTTTACGTATTATTGTAAATTGACAAGATTTGGTGTAAAATACAAGTCAGCATAAAATGTCTGCTACCGTAGAAAGAACTTCTATGGATGAATCCAAGAAAATAGATGATGAGAATTTGGAAGGTAAGTTGATAATCTTTTCTGAAAGATATCTAAATCAATAAATGATTATGCAATGTCATTTATCTAATAATTCACTGTTTGTTTATTATTTTTTCCATAATTTCTTGTGGGTCATATTTAGATGAAACATCTAATGACATTCCACAACAAAGAACGGGTCCAGTTCATATAATTCGTTACTCAACCGCGACACTATTCGCATTGAGGAGCTCAAAACTGTCACAACAAAGACCAGCATGTAAGAATATGGATTTAGCATGTATGATTCATATGAAGCCACCTCCTAAAATGTTGATCGCAAATATGATGCCAAAATTTGCACTCAATCAAATGCCTAATCGTGGAGAAGAGTCCATCTCGCCTCTATCGTTTCATTCCAATTCCTCGTCATCGTCGAATTTATCATATCAGAAACGTTATCAAGATGGAAAGTATGATAATGGCAGTTCTAATGATGGCTATAACACCAATAATCGATACTTTTATAACAAATATAAGAACAATGATGATGGAAATTCTTCTAGAATCATTTACAAGACAACTGGAGCAAATGCAAATAATGGAAATAGTATTCGATTCTTGAAAAAGGCTTATAATAACAAGTATGAAGAGCAAGAAAACTCACTTGGATTAATTTCGAACAAGAACATCCTTGATAATTCAAGTCGTGTCATAACTGCTGCTGATCATCGTAATTCAAGAAAAAAGGTTGAGGAAGATGTCAAAAATGAAATTAAAAGTAGTAAATCAAATGATATTAGTCACAACGAAAATAGTGAGAAAAAATTGCCATCAGATGAAGCAAACAATAACTCAGAAAACGATAAAAATGACAACAAAAATTTGACTGAAGTTAATGCAAATGATCTGATGATACGAAATGATCTCAAAAAGCTTCCTAACGATTTGGACATAACAAATCAACTGGATGATATTTTTAATGATTTGAATATTAATCAATTGCTCGATGATAATAATATGCCGGACGAACGAGAATCTTCTCGGTTTAGCAAATGGTTTACTGTAAGCAAGGATGATACGAAGGATGAAAAGATTCCTGATACACAAAATAATAACAGCAGCAATATCATCGGTAATAAGCATGCAAATCTCTCAATGTTTCCACATGAAGCTGATAAGTTTTTTCAGCCTATTGACAAGGTGGAGAGTAATTCAATCTTTAATATGATGAAGGCTCATGAAATGGAAAATCAAAGAAATGATCCATTAATGAACATTTTGAAACATCAACAACCATCAGCAGTGACTTCATCAGCATTGTCTCCGAATTCTGGACAAGTCCACAGCGTTGAAGAGCTTGAGGCCAAATTGAGGCATAATGAGGACAAAGATCGTAAAAGTAACGAGAACGAAAAGAAGATTCTTCAAAACTTCTTCCAGCAACAATTAATTCCGAATTTAATGCCACAACAGAGACAACATCAACCAATAAATCAGCATCAACACAATCAAGATGACATAAATGCTTTCAAGAAACTTTTATCACAAATTACTAACGAGAATGATAAGATTTCGAATCCAATTGTGACAGCACCGAGTAATCAAAATATGTTGCAACAGTTGATTAATAAAGGATTTCAAAGTAATCCTGATGTCATGAATCAATATCAAAAATCCTTCCCAATGGCTGGGAAAGTTCCGCCCGTTAATTCTCAAAAACTCATTAATCCGTTAAATTCGGGAATGATGCAGCAGCAATTTTCTGGTAATGTTGACTTGAAATTTTTACAGCAGCAACCACCACAGCCTCAACAGAAAATTGCTTTACCTGATATCATTAAAAGACCCGAAGTTCAAGCACTTGTTCAAGGTAAATTATTATTTTCCTAACTAAATTTTAAAAGTTTCTTCACATTTCATTTCATAATATTTCATTTCTTAATTTTAGAATTGACATCAGGTGAATTGTCACAATACACTTTGTGGCAACGCTTGACTGCTCCTGGTTTGACTCAAATCGAAAGAGATATAGTAACATGTGCATTGAATATATTTAATACAAATAGCAATAATGGGAATTCTGGAATTTTTCCAAAGCAGACAATTGGTGCAAACCCAAATGTGTTTTCACAAAGTGGACCGATTCCTCCTAATCAAAATGCATCTCAATTACATCAATTAATGCAAATGAAAGCAAATACTCTTGCAGCGCCGATTCCAATTCCACCACAAACTTCTCCGCTTTCACCAGTTCCTCCAATAGAACCACATTTATTGTTTCAGCATCAGGCAAATAAACAATTGCGACTTTCACCATTACCAGCTTCAGGTAAGTTGTAATTTTTATAATTTTTCCTAAATTTTGGTTCAATGATGAATTCGTGTTGAAAAATTTTTTGCACGCTTTCAAGGATTTTCAATGGGTCCAGCTGTTTTACCACCGAATAATTTGACACTTCATGTGCCAGGTATTTGTCTTCTTTAATTTGCTGGAAATATTAAAATTCCCTTGAAATTTATCACTAAATTGAACCTTTTTATGAATTAATACTCATATTTAAATTTAATTTTCTTAATTGATAGGAATGCCACAAAGAATTCCAAGTCCTCGTGAGCTTCAATATCATACACAGTCAATTATGCAAAATGCACTAATCCGTAAGAAATTGGAAGAGCAACGAGAAAATTTCCGTAAACGACAAGAGCAAGAAAAACAAGAAATTGCTAAAAAGAGTCAACATGAAACGACTTCAACTCCTCTTGATACATCTAATGAGCAACAAAATAACGTAATTACTACAAATGCACCATCACAACAAGAAGAAGCATTAAAAAATCAGAATGAAACCTCTCCGAATAAAAAGGCCATTTCTGCTGCAACACAGTCGCAAATTCAACGCCAACATGCTCCGTCACCAAGCATTTTTACACCAACATCTGTGCTAAGAAAAATGACTGCAGAAAAAGAGTGTGATTCGGGAAAACTTACATCAAACGTTGCTCGAATTGATGACAAGAAAAAGCAGGCTCCAAATATGCAGCAACAACAACAGCATTCTATTCGAAATCAAATGCCACAACCATTCATGAACAACATGAATCCAGTTGATAGAATGAAGATTCAAAATGAGGCATTTGGTTGGGAACCTCATCAGCAACAAATTGGTGGAATGAATAAGCCACAAGGTTAGTATAAAATTAAAGTAATTAATTTGAAATTTTAAATGATTGTTAATTGTCAGGACGTCCAATTGTAAAATCATTAGCACAACAAACAGCAGCTGGAAATCAACAAAACAACATTAATCAAGCTGGTTCAGTTATGTCATCAAATTCCATAAATTTTGATTTCCAACAACAACAACAACAGCAGCAACAAATGCAAAAATTGAATCAAATTCAAAAGGCACAATTTTTACAGCAACAACAACAACAACAAATGATGCAAATGAAGAAGCAGCAGATGGATAATAATCCAGTATTGTCACAATTTATGGCTCAACAACAACAACGAGCACAAGCTCAGTCACAATTTCGTTCTCAATTTCAACAACAACAGCAACAACCTATGAACTTTCAATCAATGATGCAAGGACGTGCCGAGAAAAATGAAGATTTATGTATGTCACTTCTTATTTTAGATTTTTTTAAAAACAAAATTATTAATTCGAATTTATTATTGAATTACAGTGGATAATCGTAATATCTTGAACAATGGAGGATGCTTATCTCCAACAAGTAATCAATTGGCAAAATGGTTTTCACCCGAATTATTAGCAGATGCTTCAGCTGGAAAATTGCTCCCATCTTTAAATGTTGGACAGATGATGAGTTTAGAAGAATTGGAAAAATGCATGCAAAATTCATAAATGTTCTTGGATTTCATTATGAAAACCATCATGATTTTGTAAAATTTTAACCTTCAACATTGAAAAAATTATGAAAAAAATGGAGCGAAATAGAATTCATTAAATGGGAAGAAAATATTTGTTGTTTTTTATTACATTTCTTTTCAGGTTTTTTCAGTTTTAAATTCTAGCTCGTGCTTAAAATTTGATTTTTTAATTTATTAAAAGCAAAGGTTAGATTTCAACACCTTTTAATTGACTCTAATTTTTTTATGTTAAAATTTTTTTAACATTAAAAAATAACTTCCTTTTTGAAACTACCTACTTTGTGACATTTGGAATTAGCATACAAATTTAATTGAATAATAAAATTTTGAATCTTAGTTCACAGTCTGCATTTAAAATTTATGACCGAATGCATTCAAGGTTGACAAACAAATGACGTTAAAGAAACGAAACTCAAAACATACTAAAAAGAATTTAATTGTTTATCCAATGGTTTAAGTCTTCAGAGTAGAAACTACAGTGGACGTGATTTCGATAAAAGAGTTCGTTGGAATAACTTTATTTTGAAACAAAACATTTCCATTCTGTTTATGCTCCTTATTGAGAACAAAATGTTAAGAAAAATTGACACAAAAATGTAGAAAATTGAAAAGTAAATGAATAAGATAAAAGTAAGAACTCAAAAAATTAAGCAATTGAACATTTTTTCTATGCTATTTCGGCAAAACGAGTAGGATTAAAAACATTAAGAAAAGAAGAAAAAAGAAACTTAAATCCTTTGATATTTTCTTTTACAGTTTTCTGTGTGGAAGAAGACAAGAGTAATTATTGTTCTACCAATAATTCAATAGAAATAGTAAAATGCAATAAGAAATGAAAGTAAAATATGCTTAAAGATAAGTAAATCAGTTAAAGCTGCATTTGAATAAATAGATGTAACTCCCACGAGCTGTTCGTAGGTTGCCGCAAATTCGTCAAATAATTTTGTGTGAAATATTTTTTTGCATTGAATTTTTAAATCTTGTCTATTGTATTGTGTTTAAGACATAATTTATGCTTCATATTTTAAAATTATAAATAAATTGTAGATAAAAATATTATCCAATAAAATAACAAAAGAAGAATTTTGCTATAGCACAAAAGATAATGGAACCCTAAATAAAAATAAACGGTTGCTTCCAATACATTTGATTTTATATTTCCAAAACTTCCAAGCAAAATAATTTTCCATTTTCCACCCCCTTTGTAATGAAAATGAAAAAAGAATAAAGTATAAAAGATACGTGAAAATAAGTAAAAAAGGAAATATTTATTTTTGTTTTTAAAAAAACTTGACTTGAGTCATTCAAGCAAAACTGTTGATTAAAATGTCGTTTATACAACAAGTTACAGTTTGATTGTTGTATTTCAATGTGATTATTAAGTTTAATCGTTATTCCTTGAATTTTCTTGATCATGAAATTTTAAAGAAAAAAACGAGAAAAATAAATGGAATCGAAATAAAATGTAGATATATTAAAAAGCTTTTAATATTGTAACGAAAGAAGCCATTATTTTGTATGCATTAATGTTAATCCTGAAGAAAAAAATCGAAAATATATAAATCCGGGTTCCAATTAACTTGAAAATAATCTGGTGAAAAAAAAAAAAAAAATTGGAAAAGAAGTTTGAAATATTTAACATCATCAATAATAAGTTATAATCAATCATGCCGGAACCAAGTAATGATTATAGAGTGGTGACGTTTGGTTCAGGAGGTGTTGGGAAGAGTAGTTTAGGTAAATTTGACCAGAAATAAATTTTCTTTCAAAACTGTCCATTCTGCTAACCGCCCACGTACAAACCAATTTATATGACTATAGATGCATATATATAGTGCAATATCATGACTAAAATATGTTTTTCTTCTGAAAATATCGATAAATTTTTATTAAAAAAATTGGCAAATAGCAGTTTTTTTTTGTATATTAGTTTTAATTAATTATAAAGATAATTTTCCAAAAAAATTAATCTCCATTTATGCACTTTTTACAGTTTTGAGATTTATAAAAGGAACATTTCCAACAAATTACATCCCAACCATTGAAGACACATACAGACAAGTAAGTTGAAACTTTTGATTTCTTGTGTTAAAAAAAATTACAAGCATAAATAATGCAGGAGTTATCAAGGGCAAATGTCATTTCCTTCAAGAACAATATATTGCGAATTAGAAATTGTTTCTTACAAATTGAAACAGGCTTACAAGTTCTTTTTATGTTATAAACACGAATCAAGAATTTTATTGAATTTTAGCATTTGTCACTATAAGTTCTGTACATAAAATAAAATATTTCTTGCCAAGTTTTAATTTAAGTATTTTGTGTCTTTT
This sequence comes from Chironomus striatipennis, assembly GCA_026123125.1. Taxonomy (NCBI): domain Eukaryota; kingdom Metazoa; phylum Arthropoda; class Insecta; order Diptera; family Chironomidae; genus Chironomus; species Chironomus striatipennis. Next base: position 25,344,722 of record CM047394.1, on the reverse strand, counting down.
TAGGTGATAACATGCAATAAAAATATTTGCACACTTCAAGTAAGTATTCAATATGGATACTCATTCTGCTTTTAATAAAAATAATTTCTTTAATTGAAATCAATTGATATTTTAAGGTTACTGATACAACGGGTAGTCATCAGTTTCCCGCTATGCAACGATTATCAATTACAAAAGGACATGCTTTCATATTAGTGTATTCAGTATGTTCTCGACAGAGTTTAGAAGAATTACGTCCTATATGGCAGATTATTAAGGAAATTAAAGCTGAAACACTTAGCTCCATACCTGTGATGCTTGGTATTTATCATTTTTTAATAATTCTATTATAATAAATTATACATAACAATAATAATTAACAGTTGGCAATAAAATTGATGAACCTGCTGAACTGCGAGAAGTGACTCATGCTGAGGGTCAAGCACAGGCTGCAGAATGGGGTGTACAGTTTATGGAAACATCTGCAAAAACAAATCATAATGTAACTGAATTATTTCAGGTAATTAATTCATAAACACGTTCATTTTAATTTCAAATTTGTATAATATTTTGTTGAAATTTTTGCAGGAACTATTGAATATGGAGAAGAATCGAAACGTGTCACTGGCAGATAGTAAAAGCAATAAAAAGAAAGGAAAGTCAAAGAAAAAGGAGCAGAATGGAAGTGCTGGCTCGTCTGGAGAGGGAAGTAGTGGAGGTAAAGAAAAATGTCAAGTTATGTAAACTAAAACAATGCACGCTTTAATCAGAAACGAATGTATCTTTACTCTAATTCTTTAAAGAAACATTTTAAGTTCTTAATGCGTAATGAAATATATGAAATAATAAAAATAAAGTTATTTTAATGATGATTAAATCAAGAACTACGCGATAAATCATATATAAGATAGATTAAAAATATTTTTTTAAAAAAGCAAATGAGCATTACTGTACATTAATTTTGTCAATAAATGTTTTATTATCTAGTAAGTTAAAAAAATATTTAAAAAAAATTATACAATAGTTTAAAGTTTATAATGCACTTCATAAGTTTTTTTTTCTTTTCTACGTCATCACAGTTTTGATTATACAGTCTTTTATAACTTAAATTTTAATAAAAATTTAAAGACACAGAGAGAAAATGTTTAATAAGAAATCACAATGATTAACTTAATTACAATTTAATTTATCATGACAGCGATTGTAGATGATAATTGAAATTTTAATTATATAAATTAATAGTATGCTACATATCATTAAAATAATTTGTATACATGTAAAATTAATTGCTCTAAAGCATAATAATCGAGGAAAAGTCTAAGATATATAAAGTGTTCATACAAAAATGTTACCGTTTTTAACGGTTAAAAATTTGAAATTTTGAAAATTTTTGTAAACACTAACACATTGAAAGAAATTTGAAAAATTTTGTTTCCCAATTTTTTTGACTTTTTATTAAGTTCTCGTAGTTCAAAAGCATTAGTAATGATGGTTTGCATGATAGTGATGTTATTATAGCCACAAAAATGAGATCCAGTCAACAAATTTGAGTTAAAATTCAAAATTTAATTTTCAATTTTTTTCATATAAATTTTTTTCATTTGTTTGTTTACAAACAGAAAAAAAGCGTATGGTCGAGTGTGGTCGAGTATAGTTTGTATGAACACATCTGTATATCTTGGAAAAGTCAAATTTAATATTGACATTTTTCATATGATGATGATAACGACAATGGAAAAATTGGATTGTCGTTGATTTCATTTAAAGTCCTTAAATTCGTGAAATCAAAAATGACATCGAAAGTCGTCATAAAAGTTTCAATTTCAAATGAAAATCTCAATAAAAAATATTTAATCTGCCTTTTCCTTCGGAGCAATTATTTTATTAATTATTATATCAAGAATCTTAAGAAATTATAATCATCAATTTTAAAAATTATTATCATAAATTTTATGTGTTTAAAATTGAAGAAAAATTATTGAAAAAAAATATGCATTTGATTCAGACCAAAAACTTAGTAGTACCTTTAAAATGTCCACAATAATAAAATAAAGAAATTTGGATAGCTTTCGCTAATTTAAATCAATTAGCTTATTCTATTGGTTATATATGAAAAACTGCTGCTCATCTATTTTCAAAGTGTTCTACAAATGTTATTTCTCTTTGAGATCTAACATGCTGGATCCTGAAAACGAGTAGTTTGTTTCTCATTTATATTTTCTAAAAACAATTGTGATAAAATTTATTTTGACCATTCAATAGAGACGATATGAAGATTAATGATAAATTTGCATCTGAATCTTATTACTGCTAATATATTTTGAAAAATTTGAATTCTTATAGCACAAAAAAAAAATACTTTTCAATTTGTGTTAACACAAATATGATATGCCTTGAAATTTAATTTCAAAACGAAATCATGTGTATTATACATCATGTATATATGCATTATTATGTTGTTATTGTATATCTGGCTGTAAAAAGGAAATTCTTCATGATTAATTCAATAAGCTTGAAATGACCAAAAAACATGTTTAAAAAAATATGAAAATGAAAATGACGAATATGGTTGCAATGATTTTTAAATGTTTATCACGATTTCAAAGCTAATTCTAGTATAACTAACTACTTTTTTAAATTAATTGATATAAAATATTTTTTTGTTGAGTTATTGGAAAATTTGTTCAAACATGAAAAACAAAAAGTAAGTAAAACATGGAATTTAATAAATATATTAATTCAAACGCTTGTAGAGCAATGAACACAAACGAAAATGTACATCGAGAGTATTTCTTGAAAAAAATTCATATTGATGCATTATTGTTTATTAAGTAATATATAAAGAGCATTTTGAACGGGTAATATTAAAAATTAGATTCGATTTTAGACAAAATATGAAACATGATTTAAAATGCGGATAATTTATTGATTCTTTGTGATACAACGCACTACAATATTCATTTTAGGCATTTGATTTGTTTCAAAATTTAACAGGCCACGAAAATGAAACGTGAATTTTATTTTCATTTGATCAAAATTTCAATGAGAATGCACGAGTTTAAAAATTCAAAAAGATTTACAACATAAAAAAATAATAATAAAATAAAATATCTTTAGGTATGCATAAGTTGATAAAATGACGATTCTAACATAAAAAACAACGATGACAAGATCACAACTTATTAACTAACAATATTATTATGGTTATTAATATTATAATATTAAATACTATAAAATAGTATAATGAGATAACAAACCTATTATAAAATAATAGACGAAAAAAATAGCAAAAATGTGATTAATAGAAGATTTTGTTAAAGATATAGCAGATTTTAAACACTGAAATTCAGTCAGAAATTCAAAACTTTACTTTTATTATGTTTCATGCTAATATTATAGAATCTAAAAAAAATTGAACAAAATCTCAATCAGAAGTTTTGAACTTTTGAGAGTCGCATAATTTCTTCACACATATAGATTAAATTAAATTAAGAATTAAATTATTTTATCATCCACTAAATTGCACAAGTAAAAATTAAAATAACTTTGAACTTTGCTTTTCACAATGATTAGTAAATTAAGTCTGCTATATCCAATAAACAAAAATTTCTATTTTTTCATAAATATATAAATAGAAACAATGCTTTAAAAGCTTTCTTATATTTCATATTTTAGATTATTGCAAAACATCAATTCACATTTAAATGCCAACAAAACTCAAACCACCACCGATCAATTATTTTTTAATTATTTTTTTAAAACTAAGTTCAAATGTCAAATAAGTCTGAAAAATTGAATGTAAAGTATAATAAAAACATGACTATCAGTTGAAGGAATTTTCACAAATTGTTGGTATTTAAAGTGAATTGAAGCTTTAAGATGATTTTAAATCGAATATAAAATTTTTTTGACAATTAAGAAATAAGAAGTTAAAGATACTCAATTTTAAATTCAATGAAATCAAATTGCTTGAAATTCTTACATCTTTAATGAAAAAATTAACAAATAAAAGTAAATTTAAATACAAAAAAAATATCATTGCTAGAAAATTAGAAAGAATAAAACTTTAGAGATGTCTATTAAAAATTTTTAAAGATTTAAATTTTAATCAGTTTAATGATTTGGCAATATAGAATGATGAAAGTTTTTAAATTACTGGAGAGATAAATAATTAAAAGTAGTTTTTTAGTTAATGTTTATGATTATGAAGAAGTTGTTATTTCCAATTTCAATATTAAAATTGCAGAAGCAGTTTATCATAGAAAATACCATTAAAATTTGGAATCAATACTGAAAATTCCTTTTAAAAAATGAAGAAAATTAATGATAATCTGTTTCTCTGTATATTGATTAAACTTTACTAGATTTTAAAAATTTCTAAATTGCTATTAAATAAATACCTAAATCAAAACTTCTTATAAAATTTGTTAACAATCATAATGAATAAAAAGTTATTGAAATTATAACAAAAAAAAAAAAAAAAAAATTCAAAATATATATTTTATTTTATGATTTCCTTTAATTTATTTTTGAATATTAAATAAAAGATCGATTTTTGTCCTAAAGTAGATATGAATGAATGACGTTGAGGAATTAAATTTTTGGTATGAATAGTTTTTAGTTTCAGCTTCAAGTAATGAATTGTTAGATTCATATGTTTTGGAGGTAGTAAAAAAATTTAATCTGAAAATGAAAATTGTTTGTAATAAGGTAAATTGTATTAAACAATGATTTTGAAAAGAAAACTCCTGAAATCGAACATGAAAAATATTTGAATTATTCTTTAAAATAAAAATTCACTTCTTGCAAATTTTATTGTAATTACTATTTACAGTCCAGTTAATGTTCATTATATTGAGTAAATCTATGTACAATCTGTTAAAAAAATTTTGAGTGTGTCAAACTATTTGGTTATTGTTTCATTTATTGTTTCTATTTTATTTAATGGCTTCTTTTAAATTTAGTGTCAGAAATTTAAATTCTAAGTTAAAAAGAAATAATAATTTGGAAATAAAATTTTTTATAAAAAAATAATTAATTTGCACGTATTGTTGGTAAGTTTGTGATAAATAATAAAATAAAAATAATAATAATAATAATAATGATAAAAACAAAAAATAAAATCAGAATCAGAATTTTCGAATAAAGGTCTATCTTCAATAAAAATTGATTTATTCAACATAGAATAAACTAAAGAAGTAATAAAAGAAACTTATCAAATGATAATCAGCATTTTAATTGTTTGCATTAAATGAGTGAAGCATAATGTCCTCAACAAATATTGTTTTCATTTTTTTTTTTATTATTTTTAATGTAAAAAAATATATAAATTTAATTACTTTGCATTTTTTGTGCTAAATGTAATTTAAACATTGCATTTTTTTTGTGTGTCAAAAATCTCTAAAAATTTATCATTAATACTAAAATCACAGATAAAAAATTAAATTTTGAGTTTACTTCGAATGTATCTCAATTTAGTGTCATTTTCCATTAAACTACGCTAATTTGCTAAAATTATTTTATACATTTTGTTCTTGTAATCTAACATCTTGATAAAATTTAAATCAATTAAACTTCCTATTTCCTGGTTTTTTTGCGTCAATTTAATTTTTTATCTATGCTTCTCAATCATTTATAAAAATCATCACATATATACAATTTAAATCCAACACACAACAACAACCCATTTTATTTTTTTTTTTTTCAAATATCTCAATTGATCCTATGCAGTCATTATTTTTCCCTTGACTAATTGATAATGACCTATAAGTAGTGATTGAGCAGATTTTGCTCCATATATGCATGGACAATATTAATTATTTTAAATCCCATGCAGGAAGTCTTTCCATTCATCATTTATAACCCGTTGAAAGGAACTTAGGATATTTTAAATTATTTTACATTTTAATGTGTGAAAAATCACAACACTAAACGTGAACGTGACTTTGTTAGCCGAACTGTTCCTGGTGCACGGCCATCACCTGCCCAACTCTTTGACTTTGCACGGAAATGTTTATATTCATTGCTGAAGTTTGAATCTAACATTTGTCGGTAGGCATGTGGTTCACACATATCACTGTTCGTTTCAAAGAATTCTTTATAGCCATTATGGAGCAGATAAATTTCTGGATAATGTAATGCTGGATATGGACTGGACATTCTATCGTGATTTCTTAAAAATCGTGATCTGTTTTGAAAAATTAATTATTATTAGTAAAAGTTTCATGAGTACTGAGATGTTAAGTACTTACAACTTTGGACCACGTTCTGATGAGAATTCACAATGGAATATCAGAATGTTACGTTTTTGTCCATCAGCATCAACAGTTGGTGTTTCTGTTTTTTTGCTGACCAATTCTTCAATTATTTGTTCTTGTGTCCACAAATTTAATGCGCCTCTAATATGACCACCCTCAAATTCATATGGATAACGGCAATCGATGACTTTGTATGAAGCTACTGCATCATCGAATTCACCTTGAAGTAATCTTCGCATTGTATTAGCAGAAATCGATTTGAGATCTGTATGTCGTCCATCAATAAGTGGAAGACAAAATGTTTTACTGAAATCTCCAATTAAGTTCTTTTCTTCAGTAGAGCGCGAAAGTGCACTCATGATTATTGCTGCATCATTCATAGATACAGATTTTCTAAGAATTGGTCTTTTTGGATGTTGTGGTGATTGGTTAATTGATACAATTGTTGCTGGATTGGAAACTGAATTTTCGCATTTGTATCGTTTACTTTGTACAGGGCTGATAGTTGGTGGTTCAGGTCTTTTAAAAGCACCTGTACTTGAATTTCGAATGTTTCCAAATGACGAAATATTGTCATTAAGCGTAGCTAGACATTGTCGTTCTGGTGTTGTTATTAGTGATGTAATTGTACTTGATTTTGGGGTTGAGGGACTATTGAAAAGGTTATTGGCTGTTGTGTCCAAATTTAGGCATTTTCGTACTAATGAATTTGGTTTCTTCATTTCAGGTGTTCGCGAATTTTTTATGTCTTTACAAAATAATGAATTGAGATCATTTGGCATTTGTGCATCTTCATCCATATTTTCCATTTCCATAAGTTCCATATATTCATCATCTGGATCCATTGATTCATTTGATCCTGATGATAAACTATGAAATACTTTAAATCCATTACCCATCCGACTACTTCCATTTGATGTCAATGTGAATTTTGATGGTGTACGATGAAGATTTGTTGGTGAATTAATAGTAAAACTTTCAGGACATTTAGGCTTGAGGAAATTAAATGATGATGTTGATGTATGATTTCTTCTATTATTACTACTATTGCCAATATCCGATTGCATGGACATTGATTCGTGACTATTTGAATGCATTGCATTGTGTTCAATTGAAAAAATTGACGGACTAGTTCCAGGTGATAAATATCCAATATCATCATTATGACATGGTGAAGTAGCGCAATGTCGCGGACTCGATGCTGGGCTATTCGAAGAGTAAAACGAAATGTCTTCCTCACTATCCATATTAGCTTTCATTGGTGAGTCACATTTGATGTCAAAATTTAAATGCTGTGGGATTGTGTTGCGTCTCCGTTGAACTCCACGAGACTGTTGTTGAGTTTGTCGTGTTGCAGGAGATATTCCAGCGGAATTGATAGTGAATGTATTTGAGATCAATCTAAAAAAAAAATCATTAATAAAAAAATTGGGTCAATTAAATTGTTTTCATGATGCTTGTCAAAATAATTTCTCATATAATTCAATCTGAAATGTCAACGATATCATCTTGAATGCTATTACTTTACGCCTTTCAAAAATATAAATGGAAATATATGATGAATAAAATAAATAGTTTAGAAGTTCAATGTGATGAATAAAATGGAAATGATAAGTAGTAGAGCATTTGAAATGTTAAAAGGAAGAAAACATATGCTATATAGTCTAGAAATACATAAATTTTAGAGATCATAGACCCCAAAAAAATAGACAAACACATAACTACAAACAAACCTTAACTAACACAAATTGCTCTTTTATTTCTTAGCTCATCAATGGAGTGAACATTTTATTCTTTTTGGGGTGGAAAATGATCTAATTTTAGACATTATAAAATGTAAACTAGTAATATTAAAGAAAATATCCCCTTGTTTTAAGGAAAATAAAATAAGTTCAATAAAGTTCATGGAAAAAGTATTTTTTTTTTGATCAGACAGCTGTTACGTTCCTAAAATAATTCAATATTTCCTTCATTATAGTTGTGAAGTTTGCTTACTGCACTCATGTCATTGATCTATAGGGGGTTTGAAATACAATTCTCCTTGTGTGTTTGTATGCATTCATCACATTTATATTCAATAAAGAATTTTCGGTATTTGTAGTAAAAGTTCTTCTTCTTTACTTTCTTAATTTATTTATACTGGCAAGAATTTAATTGATAAGAATGAATGAAAACAGTACTGTTAGTTTTCGTATTTCAACCTGTATTGATTTTTTCAGAAATTAACGTGGGATCAGAAACAGAACAGTAAAAGAATATACGAATAAAATAAAATTAAAAAACTATGTCAAAATTTGTCTGAATGAAGCGTGAAGTCCATTTACGGAAAGTCTGGAAGATATCACTGCCGTGAATATCGTGGGTTTTGTAAATATTTATTTCTTGACCTGCATCAAATTTAAATGAGTAGGTAATAAGAAATTTTGAGCAGTCAAATGAGATGAAATTTCTTTTCAGAATATTTATATCAAGCATGGATAATAAGGAAGAAAATGTGGCAACAATGCACCGGATCCATAATTGTACTATATAATTCTATGCTTATTGAAATTTATAAGTTTAAATAATTAGCTCGGTAAAGAGGAAATAATACATTCAACATGCAGGAGAAATTCACGGTCTGAGAGCACTGAAGAAATTTTTTTATGTAGCTTTATATTATTGCATGAAACATAGGAAATACGAATAGCAGAAGGAAAAGAAATATTTCTTGCGAGGAGAATATATTTTATTTTCTTCATTTCTTTAACGTCTGTCTGAAATGTTAAATATAAAAAGGTAAGAACAAACAGGGAGCATTGTGCAAAGGGAATCAAATTGTTTAACTTTTTCTTTATCGTTCTCTTTTTTTTCTTATTCTTTTCAGCTGTTAGTATAGTTCTGAAACGACTTTTGAAATTTTATTCTTAAACTCATTTGTGAAGAAATAATCTTTAACATAAGATTCTGTAAGGCTAGTTGAAGTTTTGAGAAAAGGAAATTTTTGCAATTTCTAATTCAAATGAAAAGGATTTAAAATTTCTTAAAAAATGAATTTTCTGAGATTATCTTAAGCCTTTCTTTAACTATTATTTGTTTTATTTTTTAAACCTTTTTCTATGTTAAGGAAGAAATACTTTTCATAAAAAATTCTTTTGTGGTTTGACCGCAGACAATCTTATATCTGCAAATAAATTTTGTTTCAAGAAAAGTGGTCAGATATTCTTTTAAGATAAGGTTTTATGAAAAGGTTTTTTTTTTGGAATGAAGAAAAAATTGTAAAGATGTCCTTTTCCAGATGTACGAAACACATTTCAGAGTTGAAGAATAGTTTAAGAAAATTTGTAACAAAAAAAACCTACCTTGTGCATTCACATAATTCTAAATCATATTCATTTACACCGTCCAACATTTTGATATATATTTTTTTAATAAAATTCTTTTATTTCACACTACACAAAAATATTTTCTTAAGAAATTATCTTTCTAACTTTTAGATTCTCTTTGAATTATTTTTTAAGAGAATTTAGTTTCTATCATAAATCCATTTTCACTTATTTTTTTATCCTTAGTTCTTATCAATTTTAATATAATTTTATTTCATCTAGAATTTTTTTTATTAATTTATGTTCTTTTATGAGTATTTTTCACAAAGTCCTTGGCATTTTTTTTTCTTCATATAATATAACTCTCTTTATATTAATATATTATTATCTTTTGTGTACAACCGGCATACAAAAAGTTTTTTTTAAAGAGAGAAAACTTAAAGAATATATTACACACGAGAGCAGATGTTGACTCGTTGAGAACTACTTTACGAATAAAATTTGTAGACGATCGTGTTTTTGGTTTTATGCTGCATGCATACTTGTATTGGTGCTATGTGAAAGCAAAGGGACAATTTCTTAAATGTATGTGTTATCTACAATGTATGTACATTAAAAATGTTTCTTAGTTGGAGTAAATAGAATCCCGATCGTGTTAATACTTCATGGATTTCTTTCTATGTAGCATAAAAGTATGCTAGTAAGTGTATTTTTTCATTCCAAAAATATGAAAAAGTTATGTTGAGGGAAGAAAGACAGAAACATAAAAAAGACTCGAAAATCAGTTTAAAATTGAATTCTTCTTTTCAGAATTTTATTATGTACAGAATTTCAATACTTTATTTATTTTTTGATTGTATTTTTTTTCTTTAACTGGTCAAATAAGAATTTTCTTTCAAACTTTCTATACTTCCGTATTTACTACGATCAAATATATAATAAGTCAATCGATTATAATCAATGTCAAATTAAATCAGATTTGGAATAAATAAACGAAATTTAAATCACATAAATTTTGGACTTCTCTCGTGGCGGAAAAAAACTTGTATATTAATAAGAAGACAAAAAAACGCGGGATTGCACAAAATACCCCTTCAAATTTATGTACTCACCTCTCATATTTCCTCAATCTTAGACTTAAATGTCTTCAAAAAAAGTTTTTTTTTCTTATATCTTTCTCTACATACATTCAAATCTTCAAGGAAAAAATGGTAAAGTCAGAAGAAGAATGCGAAGAAGAATAACAAAAAAAATGTTCCTACAAGTTTCTGTCTGGATTGATCAAAAGTTTTTCATAAAGGTATTTGACAAAAATTAAATTCTGTTCACTTATGTACAAGTTTTAGTTTTTAATGCAAGGAAGAATAAGTCAAATACTTGAAGAATGATGAAGAAAACTTGAAGTATTTTTTTGGTGCTTTTGTTTTCATACAAAGGGGTATTCTGAATGTTTGTTTGTGAAAGAAGCAGCAATAACGAGTATGCCTCAAAAATGCACTCTGTCCAAGTTGTAAGCGAATGAATTTAGCAACTGTCAATACTATTTTGGGATTATGTTGATTGAAACTTGAGAATTGTTTATCAAACAATATTCTTTCAAATATTATAAAAATTTTAATGAAATCTTAATGAGAATTCTTAAACAAAAGAATAAAACAAGAGTGAAAAAATAAATCAAAGAACGACATTGTTCCAATCAGCTGATTACAAGATTCTGTTCAGTTCTCCATTTATTTTTATTGTATCATCTTATGTATTAAAATGAAATAAAAGACCTCTCATTAATTTATGTATACATAAGTACTTTTGTTAGTATTATAAATGATATAGAAATCTGGACAAAGTTTTTTTTATACATACATGTATGCTTCAATAGTTTGTTTCTTAAACAAATGTGTGATACTGAAATCTTAATAGTTTCTTAAAAATTCCATAATGGCTTAACTACCAGAATAACATAACCCATATGATGACATTCATTAAATGGAATAGAATTTAATTAAAAGTTAAGTATCATGTGCTTATGATGATCTCTTATCATCATCATTTTTTCAGTTTATTTTATATATGAATGTATTTCTAAATATTCCATGTTCTCTCTTGCTGCTCTTTTAATATTTCAACTTAGTCCCATATTCTTAGAATCTCAACAACAATCAAGAAGAATTTCTGGCAGGCACGTAGAAAAGACACAAAAGTTTTCTTTATATAGACAGAATATAAAATTTTTTTAAGGAAAATAAAGAGAAGATGAGATGAACAAAAAATTCTCACGAGTAAGAATGAAGAATGCATTATTAACACAATGAGGAGGTACATTTATTAAAATTAATTTCACCGCATCCCCCAAAAATTGATGACAATTATCTAATTATCGATTTATTGTGATATTAATTGATTCCAGCCTCTTTGATTAATTTTTTGATTTGTGTACCTAATCCTTTTAATCACTAATCGATTTTTGTTTATTAGGTACTTTAAAATTGATTGCCATCAGATCAATTAGGTAAAACTTTTATTGATTGACCATCCTTATAAGCAAAAATCAATTTATGCAGCTGTTCATTTTAAAAATGAAATCTTAGATCTTACACTAAAAGTGATATTTTTCAAACACAGATCTTCATCCATAAAAAGTGATACATGATAACTCTTCTAGTTCTAATATTAAGCATTATTCATGAAAATGTTATTGACCTTATACCTCATAGTGATGGATGCTAGTGAAATAAAGTTTATACCTGAGAAATATTCATACTGAATAAAAAATACTTTTTTGCTACACATATTATGCTATTATTTGGATTTTTTTTATTTTATCTTGACAAGGGATCTAAGTTGATGCTAGCAAATTAAGAAGCATGTAATAGTTCCGCGTGTGAACGAATTTTCATTTTTTTGAGCATATGAAGGTAACCAGTAAGGAAAAGATTATGAAGATGGGTTTGTGGGAAAACAAGAAACAGACACCTAAACTTTACCTGGAAAATTTTTTCTCAACATATTCTTTAGATATTGACAACTCTCCCTATTTAAAACTGGATATGATTTCACTACCGCTTCTTGATTTCTTCCTTAAACATTCTGAATTGCATTTAGATTGGAATCCGTAAAAAATTTGAAACATATTCTTCATTATTATAGCCAATTTGGTTAAATGCGGGTTCCAACACGACTATAACGCATTTAAGACATTGAGATATGTCTATTGAAATTCTAATCCTTAAAGATAAAACTTAAATCTATTCTAGGAATTTTTATTTATAACAAAATAAATGATCAAAGAATTTTTATAAGTCATGAATTTCAAACTTTAATAATTGATAAAGTTAAATAAAATTCAATGAAATGTTTTTATTGTAAGTATAATCTTCAGTTTACAAACTGCTTGAATCTTTCCTTACATTTCGGTAATTCATCTTAAATTTAATTCGAAACGTTACAAAGAAAGAGTAATAAAATTTATAATTTGTGTTGCAATTTTATCTGCTTAAAGTCGTCTGAATGATGTTTGTCTCTTTTGAAAAGACGATCTTATATCATTGACAAATATATTGCCAAAAAAAATTGAGAGAAAAATCTGCATCTGCTCGGTTTTTGGTTTAATAGCAATGGTAGTCTATACCATTAATATTAGAGTGTATAGACGAAAATCAGCATCAGATTAGGGTGCAATTGCTTTTGGAATGAAAAAAAAAATAATTTATATGTTGAGTATAATAACAATAGTTCTTTTCCAAAACTTGTCTCGTGCCATAAAAAAGGGAGAGTATTTTCATTGGAGGGAATCCTTAGCAGTTGTGGAAATATCGACCTTATACACATCAGTAATAGAGTTGAAAATTCCATTTGGAACTATTTAAAAGAGGGTTTGAAAGGTTCATTAAACTTCGCGCGCAACATTTTTAGCGGAATTTCCATCTGACGCATATGAACTATTTTTTAAGCATGCACATGCTTCAAAATATATTTTTTTAAGTTTTGGCGGATATGACTTTTTTAATTAGCATGCAATTTAATGACTGTCTTTTTCAATTAAAATCAAAAGTTTTTTTTTTTCATTTTGATTGGTCATCAAATCAAACATTAATAATTTTCAATTCTTTCTCAAGCTGTGTTTAGAACTGCACATTTTTGCAAGCATGCCATCAATTGAAATCTTGCATTCTTTCTAAATTCTACTATAATGCCAACTGCATCTTTTCATGCAGAACTCCGTATAATGGTTTTACTCGACATCCCTTAAGATCGACATCCCTAAGAAAACTTTCTTCAATCTAACACCTTTCCATATGCCTTATTCCATTTTTATTTTTAAATTAATGAACGGTATTGTTCACCAAATTTTATCCCCTACAAATAACGTTTCCTAATTTTTGATAAAAACACATTTAACGTCAATATTTTAAGATTTTAAAATATAAAATTATATTCTTGAATTATTTCTAAGATATTGGTAAATTCAAGAAGCATATGTTTAAAATGTTATGGAGGCATAAAGTTCTAAAATTCTAATATAAAATCAATATCAGAATTTGAAGAGTGTGGTAATTTGGATGGATATTTTGGCCAAATTTTTTTGGCCAAAATTTTTTGTACGTATTAATTTTGGCCAAAATTTTTTGGGCGTATTTATTTTTGGCCAAAATTTTTGGGCATTTTCAATTTGCCAAAAATTTTTGGGAAATTTTTTTAAAGTTTCTTTTTTAGCTTTTGAAATATTAAAAACCGTTAATTTTTTTATGAACCAAATTTTTTTGGCAAAACATCCAGTCCAAAATTTTTGGCCAAAATTTTCAGGTTGAGACTTAGAATAAATTCGAAATTTTATCAGCCAAAATATTTTGGCCAAAATTTTCCGGTTGAAAGTTAGAATAAGTTTAAAATTTTATCAGTCAAAATATTTTGGCCAAAATTTTCGGGTTCAGACTTAGAATAAATTTAAAATTTTGCCGGCCAAAATATTTTGGCCAAAATTTTCGGGTTGAGACTTAGAATAAATTTAAAATTTTGCCAGCCAAAATATTTTGGCCAAAATTTTCCGGTTGAGAGTTAGAATAAGTTTAAAATTTTATCAGCCAAAATATTTTGGCCAAAATTTTCGGGTTCAGACTTAGAATAAATTTAAAATTTTGCCGGCCAAAATATTTTGGCCAAAATTTTCGGGTTGAGACTTAGAATAAATTTAAAATTTTGCCAGCCAAAATATTTTGGCCAAAATTTTCCGGTTGAGAGTTAGAATAAGTTTAAAATTTTATCAGCCAAAATATTTTGGCCAAAATTTTCGGGTTCAGACTTAGAATAAATTTAAAATTTTGCCGGCCAAAATATTTTGGCCAAAATTTTCGGGTTGAGACTTAGAATAAATTTAAAATTTTGCCAGCCAAAATATTTTGGCCAAAATTTTCCGGTTGAGAGTTAGAATAAGTTTAAAATTTTATCAGCCAAAATATTTTGGCCAAAATTTTCGGGTTGAGACTTAGAATAAATTTAAAATTTTGCCGGCCAAAATATTTTGGCCAAAATTTTCGGGTTGAGACTTAGAATATATTCAAAGTTTTAGGTTTTACCCGAAAATTTTGGCCAAAATATTTTGGCCGGCAAAATTTTAAATTTATTCTAAGTCTCAACCCGAAAATTTTGGCCAAAATATTTTGGCTAATATAACTTCAAATTTATGCTAAGTCTCAACCTGAAAATTTTGGCCAAAAATTTTGGACTGGATGTTTTGCCAAAAAAATTTGGTTCATAAAAAAAATTAACGGTTTTTAATATTTCAAAAGCTAAAAAAGAAACTTTAAAAAAATTTCCCAAAAATTTTTGGCAAATTGAAAATGCCCAAAAATTTTGGCCAAAAATAAATACGCCCAAAAAATTTTGGCCAAAATTAATACGTACAAAAAATTTTGGCCAAAAAAATTTGGCCAAAATATCCATCCAAATTACAGTTCCCGAATTTGAATGAAACATTGAACTTGATTAGAATTTTTAATAGTATTTCGTCGTTAAAGGAATTTTTCGGCAAAAAGATAAGTCGTGGAATGTAAATAAACGCACATGCGTAAGAATTCAATAAATTTTCACTTTTTAAATTGCTTTAAAAATTATTCATCGTTTTATGAACGGAGCGATAGCACAGTCAATTCATTCATATTTTCAGCAATTTAACGACTTTATAAAGTGACTACAATCATATTGAGGCACAAAAAGTCACAATTCCATCAATGAAGAGAGATGAGTTTTAATAATAAGAATAATTTTATGAATTGATAAATAAAAGAAAAAAAAAAAAATACATACAGTAAAATTAATTCGCATCATTCTTTTGATTCCGGAAATGTTTATATGTTTCCAGACAGCAAATATCAACTGATGATTTTAACTTATTTATAATACGATTATGTTTTATTTAAGTCATTTTGTCTTAAGAATGGTAAGTATCCCTTTTTAATTATTAAAGATTGATATTGCTTTACTTGCACAGTTAACAGTTTCTTATCAAAAAAAAGTTCAAGAATTAGCGATTTTGTGTTGTGTTGTTTAGAATAATACATTTTTAAATTTGAATCAACATCATTGTCAAGCAAACTCTAAATGTGACAAGTGAGTGAAATATTTTAGAAGAGATGAAACGAAATTCATTCAAGTTCTAAAAAAGAAATGATAAACGGCAAATATAAAACTTCCAAGTATTTATTTATTATGTTTTAGTGTATTATTTAGAACTTTATTTAACATTATGCATTCTATAATGATGATTTATTATCAACGGTTTTCGACTAACACAACCAACTCTTTTTTTATAGAGCTATGTTTCCAATACAGAGCATCATATAAAAATACTCTATGAGTTTTATTGTGCTTAAAATTTCATCTCATGTCACTGTGCTCTGGACTACAATTATGTTTATGTTTCATATCCAACATACAATACATGTGTTATTAATGTAATAATGCTTCAAATGTTTTACATGATGTGTAATATGGGAAAAATTTATCAAATACAATGAAGTAAGTGAAAAAAATCCCCCCAACGTGTTGAATGTTAAACATTTTAATTAATATAAACAATGTATGTTTTAGTTATAATGTCATATATGTAATCATATCATACACAATTTTTTTGTTTTTGGTCCCGTTATATGAAATTTATCTTGCTTTGTTTAGACTGAGTTTACATACACATGCAGCGGAAACAATTTCTAAGAAAATATAAAATCTCATTGCGGCAAAATACATAATGAATAACGAAGAAGAATTATGGCACATTCACATTCATTCAAGGAATTTTGCAAACACCCAAAAAGAAAAGAACAGAAATACACAAAACTGCACAAAAGGAATTTCAAAAGTTAACAGAAACGTGATTTTAGAGAGCCAGTAAAAATGAGAATTGAAAGAGTTAGAAGAATTTAGAGTTATAGTCTCGCAGCAAATAACAAAATTTTTAATGTCTAAGCCGCAAAGAGGCACAAGATACGAATAAAGTCGATATGTGGTGATGTTTATTTTTTCTGATTGTATGATCATTTCTACACTTTGGCTTTGTAACTAATGAATTACTTTTGCTTTTGTTGAGATTTATCTATAGAACAGTACGTAGCAAACTATGTATTTAGGTTTTTGTATTATTTCTTTCTGTAGCACTCAACAATGATTAAAGATTCGTAATTTTGATTCTTTTTTTTTATTGTATAAATAAATTTTATTAAGTTATCTGATAATACACATACAAATTTCATTTTGGCGCCAATATTACATTCTGTAAATGTGTACATTAGGTAATATGCATACAATCAAAATCGCTAAATGTGTTCAGATTCAACGATATTAAATACAGAGATAATGATTTTTGGGGAATTGCGGCAACTTTCATTCTAATATTGAACAAATTGGTACAAGAAATAATTTATAGGAGATCAAAAGATCAAGCTATTGCAAATGTTAATCCCTCTACAAAATATACATTTTTTTGTGGCTAGTTCAAAAAAGGTGCGAATTCCAGAAAATTTCTCAAATATTCTCATGGGAGATTAACAGCAAGTTTCTGGATAAAAGATAAAATATTTATTGCCAAATGTGGCGAACGGTTCTTATTTTTGTGTTCAGAAACAAAAAAGGTACCTTATTTTATCGTTAAAAAAAATTTGAATTTCTGAACTCACTCAACAAAAATTTAATTTTAGGAAAACTTTAATTTTGCAACAAATTTATTCACTGAATCTTATTTAAAATCGTAAATCATAATTATTTAAGATTAATTAAACATTTAATCATACTCTTGACATAGAAATTGATCTAATTTTGTTGATTTTTAACAATGATTATTTTAAAAATTTGTTTGATGGTGTTAGTGAACTCAAAATTTTTTTGAAAATTTTCAAAATTTTACGGTCAGAGAGTTTTTCGCCAAACCTGGATTTATTGCAATAAAAATTTTATACAAAAATGAAATTTTCTATTCTAATCTGATGTTTAGCAATGAGGATAGAAAGCAAATTCTTATGTTTATGATGTAAATAAAATTGAAGTAATAAGAAGAATTGGACGGAATAGCAATCAATGGAGTAAAGGTTTAAAAAAATTAATACATAGTGAGAATATTCGACTCTTCCTTCACAGCTTGATTCTATTTCATCGCACATTTAATCAACGCACCTTTGCGAAATTTTTCACGCATAATCGTATATCCATTGATCATTATTATTGGTTATTATAAATTATTTGTTGATGTCTATACAATTTTTTCTTTATTAAAATAATTTTATGTCTTTGAATCTGTCAATATGATTGTAACCTTGTAGAGATCATTTTTTGTTGATCTTGTTCATTCACATAATATATTATTAAGTAAAAGTAAATATCACTTATTGTTTGCATTATTTTAAACTAAGAAGAATCATCTATGTCTCATGTTTAAATAAATGATTTTTGACGCACAAATCAATAAACTTTAAGAGAATTTTAATGCGTGAAAGAAAATACTAAAGAGGATGATGTGAAAACGTTATATAATTCAAATTGTCTAAGCCTTTATATTTTTAAAGGAAACCAGAATTTTATTGATCTTAGTTCTACACATTATTTAAATTTTATTGAGATGAATGTCTTGTAAGAATCTTACGCATGTAAAATTAATATATTCTTGCCTAATTATTCGATCAAAAATTATAACTGATGCTTAATAAGGGAGAAATTAGTAAATCTTAAATTACCATGCTATATTTGTTTTCGTGTGTATTGTTACTCTTCATGGTAAATTCAATGAGGTGTAAGCTGTTATTACCGATCATAATGATTCGAGAACGATAGATACTATTAATAATTGCTAATAATAATCAAATCAATTATTTGCCTTATAACTCAAATTTCTTTATGATTGATTGTATCAAACTTTATATTTCAGAGAACTTCTTGATGGTCATGCCAAAATAAAAGTAAATAAGAAATAAAAGAACCGATTAATAAGAATAATCCACGGCAATTCGATTATTTGCTTCTGATAGTGTCAAAAGAAAAGGAAATACGATTATTCATCTGGGAATAATGGCAACTGGCACCGCCTAACTTTTTTTTTCATTTTAAATATTTCACAACAAAATTTATATTATTCATTCATGAGATGTTCCTATCACTGATATTTGAGCAAAGAAAAGTTGAATTAAATTTTATTCATCAATTCCAGTGTTGTTTTTTTAAATGACCAATCAAAGCATTTTTGACTTTCCAAAATTCACATCCATCTATTAGGAATGTAGTGAAAATTAAGGTGTTTGTGAAAAGCTATTTTTACATATATTTCATACGATCTCCTTGCTCTACACTCTGTTAACAACCCTGTCCTATTCGATAAAGAATCGCAAAAAATAAAAAAATGCTCAATGGGAATTTTATTTTTTTTTTTCAAACCATTAAATAAAGCTTTAACCGGGTACAAGGACAATAGAAAGAAGAACAGACATGGAAGAATTTGATTTAAGGGCAATTCTTTGGATGAATTTTTTTCAAAAATTTCGGAAGAATCAATTTTTCTCAATATTTTTCCATTAATAAGCTTAGTTTTAATAGCTAGTTCAATGTATAATCATTAAAACTATCATATTTTGCTATTAAGTCATGTTTAAAATGTCTAATTTTAAAGATATTTCAACTTTTTTGTCAAAATTACTGTCACCCAAAATGGAATTTTCATCCGAAGAATCAAAATTTTAGAAAAACTGAACACGTAATAAATATAGTAAATATACAGGTAGATAGAATTTTTGAATATCTATCTAACTGTATTTAAACTTTAACCTAAATATGTTTAATTTGCTTGAAATTTTAATTTTTTACATAATTTTTTGGGTGACAGTAATTTTTCAAAGCGCTTCAAAAAATTTGAATTTAAAAAAAACCGTTATTATGAAATTGAAAAACTATTGCAAAGTTTTATTTACAGCCTTTATTTTTTTAAGGCTATCAAATAATGATGATTCGCAAATAACGATTACGTTTCAAAACATAAAAAGAAAGAAAAATGAATAAATATAATTTTTCAATGAAAAATCGGAATCAAATTTAACGGTTTTTTGGAATTTAAAACAACTCAAGTAGAGTAAGAATTGCAATCGACTTTTTAAAATTCAACTTATCCAAAGAATTGCCCTTAAACTAGTTTGGAACTATGATGTTTTTAAGGCATTACCTTTCTTTTAAGTTTTGTCTGTACATTTAGTTCTTGAACTCGTTCAGAGCTGGAATATTTAATTAACTAATATTGAAGCGAATTAATTGAATTTTTGATATAGTCATCTGCTTAATTGTTTTGATATATAAACATGCTCATAAAAACTACCTGTGTGATCAAACGAGAAAAATGAGTATGCATTCAAATCGAAATTGATCTTAAGACGCATTCCAAACTGCTTTTTTTAATTTACAATATATAATGTGGTCACTGACAATAGCTGTGTACATTACTCTTGAAATTCAATTCAAATTGAATCATTGAAATTTTTAAAGTGTCAAATGGAAAAATTCTTACTAATTTAAGTTTAATTGGCTGAATTATTCTGAGTAATCCTAACTATAACGGACAAAAAGAATATGATCAAGCATGAAACAGAACTCAATTTCGTCCAGCAGTGAAAGAAGAAGTTATGAATTTAAGAATTTTATTATGTTCCGGTCTGTCTAGATTTTCAAGGTCTTCATAGGAGAAATAACTAGAATTTTGAAATTAGTCAATGAAATAACTATCTGTGAATATTCAGAAACAAGACTGTCGATCTTGTATAGCTCGAAATATGTATATGTACATTCACAAACATGATGAGTGAAAACACAAATTGACTTATACTTTTTGCACAAATATTTAACAAAAATATTTAAAGCATACAATATATATTGTACTTAAAATATCATCACTATAGTCTTGGTGATTTCAATATATATATTTTTTAAAATAATATTCTTGCTCTTCATCCAACAACTAATTGCCAGACTTATTTCAATTTCTTCTTTTATACAGTTTCTTAAGTGTGGAATGGGTTCATTTCATGTGTCAAGAATTGAATGGGAATTTTGATATTCAAAGTATATAATAATAAAGTTGAGTTAAATATAAAATAATCAGATAATAATAATAAAAATAACAACAACAATATTTATGAAGAAATTAATCTTAAAAATTGAAATAGAATGCTCTTCTTCGGATGGATGGATGAATGGCTGACTGGAACATGATGGATGATGATATTTCATTTTTATCAAGAATTGTAATATGCTTATGCCTGAAGTCACGATTTTACTTTCAAGTTCATTGCCAATCTGTTCAAGGTTTGTTTTCTTTAAGGAATAAAAAAAGAACATGATTTGGGAATTGTGAAATAAATCTCTAAGGATGCTAAATTAGACCTATAACAGGATTTATCGTCACGGTCCTATATGTTATTTCTCTACAAAATTAAGGAAATTGTGTGTATGGAATTAGTGCAATTTTACGGATGTCAAGGAACTGTACTTAATGCACAGGAAACATCATAAGGCAAATTTGTGGATACTATTTAATTTCCGATGATTTTTCACTTTATTTGATTCCGTTATCATTGACTCGTGACTTTTTGCTGCAGGTATATTTTTTGCTTCACAAATGGTGCACTTTGTAGGTGATGCTGCTCGAGTCATGGTGCACGACATAAGAAATAACAATTTATCAGATTTAAAAGAGAAAACGGAAACTGAGACGGGTTTTTAATCAGATTTATTTATTTAATAGAGAGATTTAACGAAATTTCTCGATGAATGGAATATTTCTTTTATTATAGCGTTAAGCATAAGACATCAAAATGATTGTAGAATCAAAGCGTACAGTTCTTCTCGTGCCACCCTAGATGCCTTCATAAAGATTCTTTGCAATGCTTTAAAACACATACATTTTTGTAAAGGATGTTCATATATTCACTGGCAACATGTTAGCCATCAAAATTTCTACACCATCCGATTCATTTCCTTTTCTTAAGGCACACTTCCTTCTTTCTATTTCATAAAAATGGAAATACGTGCCAAAAATTCTCAAATTTCTTATAAAAAAAATCTTCTAACGGTCAAGTGACCACACGAGACTTTTTTATGCAATTTATGTGAATTTAGAGCAAAGACAAATTTTAAAACTCTCAGCAGGAACTAACATTTTCTTATGTATGTATATAGAATTTTATTTTCTGACAATTGTTGAACATATGTTTATCATACATAAGCCAAAAATCATTCTATTATCATTTTAATTTTTTTTTAAACTGCCATTCACATTCACATGTGTCATAGGATCATATTTGGACTTTAAATTCACATCTCATGCAAAGAAAGGTTTAAGTAAGTAAATATGAATGAGTTTTAAGGTTTATTGATAAAAAAAATTAAAATTCATTTGAATCTTACTCACATAAAAATAAGTAATAAGAAAAAATGGAAATAATGAAAAAAAGAAGGAAAGCTTAAAACCTCACACAATGTCAAGAGCGACGAAACATAAAGGAGAAGAAAAGAGATTTGATAACGAATTTTCTATAGAAAGAAGAATCTGAGATGTTTTTCTTTTCCTCTACTTCATATTAACACGTATTTACTTTCAGAGCACATATAAGAACCATCAGAACAACAGTGATCTTTCCACTCTCTTTCTCCATTCTGATCTCTTTGAGCTAAGTTATATTTTCGGAATCTCAGTGAAATGAAATAAAGAAACTTCACATAATTGCTTTTAACGTATTTTCTCGACTAACTAAACTTCACACACTTACTCAATTTTTTTCATATGCTGATTTGCTTTAAAGCAAGTTTGAGGATCTTTTTAGATGATTGTGGGGAGCTCTATACCAAGATTTTAGTTAAAACACATAAATTGACTTAATATTGTATACAAAATTAATTCGAGCAAGATTTTTTCGATAACACTACAATGTTGTACGTTCTGTATATAATTGAGATTTTGAAATTTCATTCATAAAACGATTTGCATTCCCTTATTCCTTCCGCTGATAACGACAAAGTTGAAAATATTGAACACTTTAAAGCGCTTTTTTTTGTTGATCTCCTTCAATTGATTTTGCTGGTCGTTTGAGTTTTTTGATTGGCTATTCATGGTAGAGCTCGCCGAAAAACATCGGATATGAAATTCAACGGTTATAAATTTTTTGAATTCTTTCTTCATTGATCGAAATTTCGAATATCAAATTTTGCATTAATAAAGGACTTTATGAATGATTTAATCAGATTTAATGATCTCGAATCATTCATTTAGACTTTAAATTCACATCTCATGCAAAGAAAGGTTTAAGTAAGTAAATATGAATGAGTTTTAAGGTTTATTGATAAAAAAAATTAAAATTCATTTGAATCTTACTCACATAAAAATAAGTAATAAGAAAAAATGGAAATAATGAAAAAAAGAAGGAAAGCTTAAAACCTCACACAATGTCAAGAGCGACGAAACATAAAGGAGAAGAAAAGAGATTTGATAACGAATTTTCTATAGAAAGAAGAATCTGAGATGTTTTTCTTTTCCTCTACTTCATATTAACACGTATTTACTTTCAGAGCACATATAAGAACCATCAGAACAACAGTGATCTTTCCACTCTCTTTCTCCATTCTGATCTCTTTGAGCTAAGTTATATTTTCGGAATCTCAGTGAAATGAAATAAAGAAACTTCACATAATTGCTTTTAACGTATTTTTCTCGACTAACTAAACTTCACACACTTACTCAATTTTTTTCATATGCTGATTTGCTTTAAAGCAAGTTTGAGGATCTTTTAGATGATTGTGGGGAGCTCTATACCAAGATTTTAGTTAAAACACATAAATTGACTTAATATTGTATACAAAATTAATTCGAGCAAGATTTTTTCGATAACACTACAATGTTGTACGTTCTGTATATAATTGAGATTTTGAAATTTCATTCATAAAACGATTTGCATTCCCTTATTCCTTCCGCTGATAACGACAAAGTTGAAAATATTGAACACTTTAAAGCGCTTTTTTTTGTTGATCTCCTTCAATTGATTTTGCTGGTCGTTTGAGTTTTTTGATTGGCTATTCATGGTAGAGCTCGCCGAAAAACATCGGATATGAAATTCAACGGTTATAAATTTTTTGAATTCTTTCTTCATTGATCGAAATTTCGAATATCAAATTTTGCATTAATAAAGGACTTTATGAATGATTTAATCAGATTTAATGATCTCGAATCATTCATTTCTCTTTCATAAAGCCTTTAAATAGCTTAACAGCTTTTATTCTGGTGTTATTGCTTTATTTTTGATGATTTCGAAAATTTTATTTATTTCAGAACTAAGAAAATTTGAATTTCAAGAAACCGTTAAAAACTTATTTTGTTAATTTGACAGTTTTCCATTGTGATTTCGCGCAATTTTTTGTTGTGAAAAGTTGCAGCAGCAGTTAAACTAAGTTTTAAGGCATTAGCTAAATTTTATTGATGCAAATTGAAAGAAAATTTTCTCTTTAAATACTTAAACGGACTTAAATTTAGATAATCAAAGGATTTTATTTTAAATAAAATGTGATTCAAAAACTTTAAAATTATTAAAATTTAACTTCTTAGCCAATGAATCTCATTAACCATGTTTGAACATCTTCCTAAAAAAAAGTAAACATTTCCTTAATTTTTTAGATTTGAAGTGTTAAACATTGAAAGAATCATTAAAAAAAGGTAATAAAAGATTGTATTCCATACTGATGAATGTATTAAACAGATCCAAAATCATTTGTTTCTCGACACTTGAACATTTTTAAGTTTGTCATCAACGATGCTGTAAAAAGAAGCTAAAAACATTGAGCAAATGTAAACATTAATATTTAAGTTCAGAGATCATCAACAGAAATTTAATTATCAAAACAATTAAAGATTTAATTATCAGCTAATATTTTGAAACTTAGCGACTCTCCTAAGTTAAACTTTGTATATTTACTAATGTCACTCAATTTATACTGATACCTTCCGAAAATAACCTACATCAATTTTTTTTGGATTTTGAATAATTGCTGAATGCCCTTTTGCAATTTACAATGTAAGTACACTAATTATATAGTTGAAATAGACAACAATTGAATAAAGTAAAGTACCACAAATATCTGTCAATTGAACTTGTCTTTCTCCTATCACTTGAAACAATTTTGCCGACACTTAAAAATGAAATGAAATTTCTTTTACACTTACTTTTGTCATTTAGTTTTTTATAAAGAAGGAATGAAAGGCAAAATATTTGAAAAGTCATTGTGAGGATTGTTGGACAAAAAGTTTATTGCTTTTACAGGAAAAATTGGAATCATCAAAGATTTTCTTTCCTTTTGCTTTGTACAAAAAAAAAATGTCCTAATTCAAAAGAATTAATTTTTTATGTCCACCTAGAGTATCATATTCCTTTTTCTCAGGCTCTGTCGGAGGACTGCTTGAATTTGCAGATAACATGAAGATCACAGCCATAAGATTGGGGATGGATGCAAAAAAGGAACAATGAACATATATTTTTCTTCCTTTCTTTCAAAAAATTCCTTATTGTTTAATCTCAAGAACTGAATCGAATCTTTTAAGAAAATTTTCTTTAAAATGCTTTTGTATTTAAAAAATGATATTTTTTAAGTTTTCTGTCTATAATCAAGTGATTTCTCATGGATATGATGTACAAAAGTTATTTTGCTGATACCTGACTTCTATTCCTTCTGCGAAATCTTTTTAAATTGATGATAATGATGGAAACAGCAACATAAAATTGCGTACTTGTTGGAAATTTATATTGAAGATTAATGTTTTCCTCATGACATTCATATATGGCCTGAAATTCGATATTTAGACAATTAATGTCATTTCAATGAAAGAGCTGTTGTGGGCTCATCAATTTCTGGATGTATTCAAGAAGCAAATTTATGAAATATTATATTGAAGAAGATTCTTTGACACGATTGGAGATTTTTTGCGACTAAATAAATAATTTATTAATTCCACTCAATTAAATGATACTGTAACATAGCTCAAAACGACCAATTATAATTTTCAAATCAGCAAAAATTTTGACAGCTTAATACAGTTTCTTAACTGTGTCCATTTAAAAGTCCATTTTTGTTTAATTTTCCCAAGATTGTCTCTCATTGTATTAAGCTCGTTGAAAAGAAGTAAATAAATACAAACAAATAGAATGAATAGATAAGAATATCTACTGAATAAGAGAAAAGAAACACATAAATAATTTTTGTTTGTGTCCACTGTGTATACATACTTAAACAAAATTTAAATATTTTGTAATTTTGCACAATATTCAGCACAAAAGATTAAAAAATGAGAATCAACTTGAAAAAGTACAATAGATAAAAGTTTCATGCTGATAGAAGTCTATTTTTACAATTTCAAGCAAATAATTAAACTGACCAGCATCCTTAAATACCTGAACTGGACAATTCATTAATTGCATGAAAAATGAAAAGAAATTGCTTTAAAATAATTTTTTAAGGTTAATGGTCAAAAATTGTTACAAAACTTTGTGAGAAAATATAAGAAAGAACATCACATTTATCATTATTTATTCCATACAATTCATGTCAATAAATCATCGATTCAATTTAATTATGGTACCTAATGATAGGTAGAAATGATTATAAATCGATAATTACTGTTTGTACATGAAATTAATTTCATGTCAGAAGCAATCAAAAGGTGGAAAGATTCTAATTAAATTTATATACCTTAAATTCACCCAAGATTTACCGATCAATTTTGTAAGTCATTTGTTGATATCATAGACATTTAGGTAGAAAAATCCACCCGCACGCACGTTCCATCTCCTCCTATAAAAATGTCCATGAAACACTCCTTTAAATTCCAGAAAATAATTCTGGTTTATTTATTATAAATTTATTGTCAAATTTAAGCATTACCAAAAAGATATATTCAATAAAATCAACCCCGTCTGCCTCTCATTAGAAGATCCCAAAACCTTTGCTTGATAATAAATTATGGGACTTCATCGAAAGGAGTAATATTTATTCCAGCTTAAATATCGAAATCAAATTTTTTTTCTATAAATTACGCCTACGTTTTCATAATAATTCTTCTAATTTTCATGAAAGTGAAGAAAAAGGTAAGAAATTGATGAAATAATTTAGTTTGAATTTAAGGAGGATGCATTTTATTACTCCTTCAATTTTAATTGCAAGAATTATTTTGGATATATTAAAAGTTCAGGGATAGATAAGATTTAATTTTCCGCAATAAACAATGTAACTTTCCTAACGATTTACAATTCCTTTTAAGATATAACGGTTTATCAGGCAGATTTTTAATATAATATTATACCTAATTTGATGACATTTAAGTACCTGATATAGTCTCCTAATATAGTTCAATTTCAGTTATTTTAATTTTATCTACCTAAAGAAATGATTATTTTCAGCAAATTTTCAGTTATTTTTGGTTAATTCCATTCAAATCAATTTTTCAAACTTAATCTATTTTGTATAAATCATACAGTACCAGCTTAGAAAACTGAAACTTTATACTATATTTTTACCCTTATAAATCTTTTTATTTATTCATTTTCATAGAATAATGATCATCTAAGATTGTCTCATATTTAAAAAAATTTGGATCCATAAGTTTCTTCATCGAAATCATTTTTCATCATATCATGCAGCGTTTAAAAATATCTACAGAACCTCAAACACCTGATTAGAAAAAAATACATTCTATGCATTCACGGTGGACAATGATTTAATAATCAAAAAAGGCCACACAAAAATTGAATTTCATGCTGGTATATTATTGGTCTAAACAAAGTTACTAATTTTTTCCTTCGTTATCCTTTTGTGTATCCAATTTTTTTATTATTCCTTTTTTCCAAAATATTGTAAAATATGTAGGATAAATATTCCAAGAACAAATATCAAGATAAACTTTTTGACTTTCGGCAAATGGTTTTTACCTTTCACAATTTACATAATTCTCTCTTTTACACATTCATAAATGCTATTCGTTTGTTTATGTAATAAACATTAAGCACGCTCGTAAAAAAATTTTCTAGTCAACAATAAATATGTGAGCTATTTTGTTGTGTTAAAAGCAATTTAAATCAGTTCAGGAAAAGTCATATATTGAATATATATATTGCCGACAGAGATGGATGCGCAATAATAGTATAATCACAGGAAGGTCTCAATTATATGCATAAAGCCATCCAACTTGAATGAGACATGGAATTTCTTACACATTATGTAAACGAAAATAAAAGTATAGAATGAATTTCGGAACATTTTTAAAAAGATTAAAAAGGATTGATTTTTGAATAGTATTTCAAGGTTTTTTGCAAAAAAACCAGTTTCGTGTGAATTTCATCGCCAGCATATATGAATGAATGAAAAGAAAGACTTTTATTTTTTTCGTTTCCTTTTTTTATTCTGTTCCACATCACGGAGATTTTTTTAAGCCGTTTTACTGCCGTTATATGTTATGGGTTTTCATATTTACTCAGTGGTTCTTAAATTCTTAAATTTCATTTAATAAAGTTGTTAAGAGCTTTAAAGTAATATTTCAGGTTAAACTATCGACATATCCATAATTCATGAAATATTCAAAGATTTCTTCATCTTGATTCCTTGCTTAACAAAAAAAAAATGTAAATAGTGATCACTTCATGTAGTCAAGCTATTGTGTTGTTTGGGTTAAAAAATGTATTTTGCAGTGGGTCTAGTTCCTTCCTGAAATTTCCGGTCATGTGTCTATTTCTCAAAACAATCTATTCATGTGCTCAATTGTAATTTTTTTAATGTATGTATTTATGTGAAGACAATAAATTGTGCCATAAATTTTGAAAGAAGAATCTAAAGGATGTTTTGCGAATATGAAACCAAGAAAAAATTCTTAGGTCCAAGAAAATCTTGGAATTCTTTTCTTTATTCTTGTGAAAATCACAGATAATGCTGCATACAAGTCAAAAGCCGTTACAAGTTGATAATTGAAACTTTACATTTGCTACACTCATTTATGCTCCTTATAAGAACCAAAAATGATCACCATAGCAACAGTCAGCGTAAACAATAACAAATAGAATTTTAATTTTTAGTTCCAAAACAAAAGAAGAGTAAGTAATGTCAATCGAAAATTTCTTTTATTTAAATATAGTCGGTGAAATTAAATCTGTTAAATTCCCACTTGGATCATATGGAAGTGGAGTATTTTGTCGATATGATATAGTAGCTGGAGATGACTGGGAAATAGTTTCTGGAATAAAATCGGGTATAACACAATGTGCAAATGGCGGAAAAGAATCTGATGAAATTGTTTTCAACATGCCGATCGAGTGTACATACAAGTCTACAAACATTTATGGATGTATGCTGAAATAAAACTATTTAGTAATCAGTACACACATTTGTGATAAATGTATTATTTCAATTTCAGGGCCTCAAATCGTATTTAGCATATATGGTACAAACATATGGGGAACAGAAGTAAATTTAGGATATGCCAGAATTCACATTCCATGCTTCGTTACAAAAGAAGGAAAGAAATCGGATTTTACTATACTTAAAGCGCCCATAATTATTCCAAAATCGACAAATATTTGGTCATCTTTAATAAACTTTATAACAGCACGCAATCCTGAACTTCGAGATCCTCCAAAAATTCTCAGTGATGGAACGAAAACAAAAAACTTATTTACATCGTCGTATGGAGAAATAATCTCATCACTTTGTATAATCACTAAGGGAACCGATAAATTTGTTTATGATTTTTAAGCTTAAAGTTTTTTCAATAAATTTTTTCACATGTAAAGGAATTTGGTCGGAATTAGTTCTTTTTAGATAAATTAATTTTATTTCAGTAGTTTAAATGGAGGAGGAACGAAAAAAGAAGAAGCGTCGTGTTAAAAAGAAAGATGTTGATGATTTTCCATGCAAACATGGAAAGAGATCAAAATCAGCGATACCATAGTAAGTTTAGCAATAAATATTTAAAGGATTATAATAAAATTGATAAATTTTTATCCGATAGTGATCAAGTTTGTAAAAAAAGATATCACGAATCGGTTGTGAAATATAATAAACAGTTTTTATCTGAACTTGAATCATTGGAGTGGATGCAACCAACGGCTTATGAGCAGATTAGATTTCATCGACTTTTTGCCATAACCACTTTTTGGCCACCGCTACATACACGAAAAGAGATCGAATATACATTAAATGTTCTGTATAAACCAAATCGTAAAGTTGCAAAGCGAGTAGAAGAATTATTTAAGAAGGAGTTTTAAAGCAAAAAATGATTAAGGCTTTTCACGTTCACTTAATAAATATGTCATCAATTCTTTTTTATAACGTCCAAAAACGTTTTTTTTTGTTCTTTTTATCTTTACGAAATTGGCCAGTATGGAATAAATTGTTAAGAGCTCTTGAATTTAACGTTGTGCACTATAAAACTGTCATGATGAATTGCTGGAAATAAAACTTACTGTATGTATTGCAGTAGTAGTATGAGATTTATGCACATGATTCGATTTTTATATGCCAGGTGGTGATTTTTCACCCCTCGATTTGACACAGTTATACTGATTGTGAGGAGTTTAGTTTTTTCAGAACCAGAACAATAGCAGCTAGATTAAATCAAAATATAAATGTGTCCTCTGTATGTAACCATCTATGTTTTCATGGAAGTTTTTGAATATATACAAAAATAATCACCACTATATTTTTTTTTTAGAAATATCCACACGTGTTGAGTTCACATTATATTCTACATATAGTTACAGATAAATCAACCCATATTGATAGTAAATGCAAATATTGTCTAAATATTCTAACAATTGTGCGATTCAAAGTTCGTTATGCCATACAACTGTAGGAATAGATGTAGAGAATTTTTTTTTCCATGTAATACTTATCATGTTATTTAAGTCGTTGATAAGATGATTAAAATTATCACACTTGATCATAATTGTTGTTCTCTGTTTAGCATAAGTTGGTATGTTGGCAGCAGATGTTTTAAAAATTTTGCAATCAACTTTACAAGTTTTTTTAGGTGTGTCACTATGGGATCGTTCATAAATGATTTTACTATAAAAATATGTTTATTCAAAATGTACGAACCACAAAAGTGTGCCCTAATCTAAAACAGTGGTTTACAATCACGGGATATAAAAAATAATCATTTCCATTTCCATGTTGATAATTTTTGTGGTTTTTAATACAACAATCCATAGCATGCCAACTGGATGTATACATTTAAGTAATGATTAGAAAATTTCATCCAGTCAAAGAGTCTGGAAATGTTTGAAGACCAACAGTGAAGATTCTGACATACTTAATCTACTAATATGTGCAATTAACGAAGACAACATACTTATAGAATTGAGACTTCTAATTACATAGAAGGAATGTTGAAGATTCAATCATCCGTACATGACAAATAATAATTCTATAGGTGGATTAGGATTTCTCATGCACCAAACAAAAGAAGGAATGTGGATATATCTCCTGGTGTTCTCTTTCCATATTTTTTTCTCTTTATTTCAATTGATGCTTCCGACCACCGTGCAGAAATTCCGTTCTCATAATTCACCTGAAAAACATTCTTAAACTTCCAACATCCTACCTTAATCTCTTTTGTCATTTAAATAATCGAGTACCAAAGAAATCTCTATGTGTGTTTATACATACTCAGCACATATCAAAAAATATTTTCACATGTGAATTGTAGGAACGAAAAAAATCTTAGATGAAAACATCAAAACGATAAGTGTCGGTGAGTCTTTTTTGCAAACAAATATTAAAAGAATGCCAATGTTTGTATGGCAGGTAATGGCTCTTTATTATTACTTTTCTTTTACTCTATACCTAGTTCTACATCCTGTCGTTCTCTTTTATTTGTATAAAGCATGAAAATTTATTTTATTCGCCAAAAATTTTTTTGAGGATAAATTTCTTTGTCTAGATTTTTTTGAGAATTTATTTGTTCATATTAAATGGTAATAACGGGATTATCATATGAATTTGGAAGAAAGACATTTTCGCACGAGGACTCGAAAGGAATTTATGTTTGATCACTTTTTTAAAGCATTTCAACAAAAACCGTGTGAAATTTTACCTTTTATGGATTCCTTGAGTCAATTAGGAAGGATTAAGATGGAATGGCTTGTTGAATTTCTTTTTAAAATATTCTTATTGATGGGCTTTAAAAACGGAAACCAAAGATTTTGTAAGTGAAATTGAGATATTCTTTTGGAAAATGATCTTTTTTTTCTATTTTAATTTATGTCACGGTTTTTTAATTCATTTAACATTTTTTGAGGCATCAAATGACCACCTTCGTTGATAATATTTAATCTTAAGCTAATTAAAACCAATAAGATTCATAATATTAAAAAAAAATAAACAATTTTAAGCTGTCGATGATATCAAATCTGTTTAATATGAAACCAAACATGTATTATCATTAAGATTCTTGCTTATGCTGATTAGATAGAACTAAATTCTTATTAAGAATATACTCGAGTATAACGACTTGAAAGATTCTTTCTTTTTTCTTTTAAAATCGACAGGATGTCATATTTAAACATTTTTATTCATACTTGATCTGGTATATTGCGGGCAAATCTATAAAATATGTGAAAAAAATGTCGATGAAAGGATTTTTCGCTTAAATGTTATGCTGTAAAATGTTATATATATTTTTGTAGAATTTGCCTTAAAAGATTTGCGAAAAGATTATTGCTATGAAAAAAACCTGTTCACGCACATAAAACACACCTCATTAATGATCATTATACGCACTGATACACACTTTTGTTTATGGAAATAGAATCTCATCCAAGTCTAACGATTAATGCTAGAAAAATTATGACCATAAAGTTAATTAATCATTAATTTATACACCAGTAAGAATTGGAAAATTTTTCAACATTCCTAATAATTTCTTTTATGAATGTAATAAAAGTTAGTTGTAAAAATTAATTTTTAACGGATTTGTAATATTTAAAAATTTACAATTAATTTTTAACGGTTTTGTAATATTTAAAAAGTTACAAATAATTTTTAACGGTTTTGTAATATTTAAAAATTTTAAAATTATTTTGAGGTTAAAATCGATCAAAAACAAACAAACTAGAAATAAAATTAATAATAAAAATAAATAGTGAAAATAAATAGTGATAAAGAGTTGTAATTCACACATAAAATTGTATAAAATGAACATATCATGAAAATAATGAAAAAAGGTGATAAAGGTGGTAAAGACATTCGAGATAATACATTTTGGAAGTTTTCATTAAAAAAATCAATGGAGAAAAAGTTGAAAAAGAAAGCTGATAAAAAAAAGATCAGCGATTTCATAAATTATATTCACCAGAATCAGGAAGAAGGATCTCAAAAATCATCGGAAAGCGACAATGAAAGTGTAAGTAATTGATTTAATTCTGTAATATTGTTATAGTAACTGTTATATTACTGGTATCATTTAGGCCACAAATAGTTCAATTAAAGAAGATTCAGATATTTCAACAACTGAAATTGATCTGATTGGTCGGCAATTAAATATTATGGCATTTGAATCTGAAGACGAGATACTTACTGATGATGAAGAAGCCTTTACATCATTTTCAAAGCTTAATTTGTCTTATAATGCAGCTCATTTGTCCGTGTTTATTAACTTTACGATTGTTCATTCCATTTCGGAATTTATTTTGTTCTATTTAATAACAAATTTGTATGCCAATGGAAGTTTAAAAGATATGAAAAAGTGGGCGTATGAAATTTATTCTAGTTTTCTCGCACCATTTGCAGTAAGTTCAATATTTTTACGATTATTAGCTGTCGAAATTCTAAAATTTATTTATCTCTGAATATAAAATAGCATTTGAAAGTTTTGGATACAAAGGAGCATGAAACAATACTCAGTGATGTTGAAAAGAAGCTTGAACAAACTTCAGTTTATGATCCAGTCGATAATGCCACATCATCATACGATTTTGAGATGCTTCGTCTTCTACGCGATATTTTCGAAAAGGCTCGAATTGAAGTGGAAAAAATTATCTCAAAGCAACTTGCAGAGTTCCAGAATAAAAGAAAAGCTGGATTAGAAACCATGTATGGTGGTTCCCCGACAGATTTAAAGGCTTCAAAGAAGAGCAAAAAAATGCAGCAAGTTGTTATTGAAAAGAACTTGATGCCAAAATTACTTCAAATGTTAGAAGACATTGACGAAAGTCCTGAACCAAATTATGGGAAAAAGTTGTTAGTGTCAGCACTTTCTACTGTTATTCATAAAACGTTTGGTCCACGTACACCATATTTTGAACCAATTGATCAATTTACTTCTCAATCAAATCCAAGTAAAAAAGAAATGCCATTAAAAGGACATTACTTAATACCAAAAATTTGCTTTGATGTTACACGTTGTGATTTTTGTTCAACTGAATTTTGGGGAATAGCTCCACAAGCTTACGAATGTAAATGTGGTATTAAAATTCATCAATCGTGTATTGGAAAAATCTCTGGATTGTGCGTTCTGTATAAAGAAGAAAGTGATCAAGAATTGAATGATTCAAAGGATTCATCAAAATTAATGGAACTTGTTCATAAAGCAATTGGTAATAGACGTATTGAAAATTACAAAAGATATAAAGGAGATCGTCCGAAATCTGATCCTGGCCTTTATAGGTAAGCAATTTACATTTTATGTTCAATTACTTGCTAATATTATAACTCTGATTTAGTCTTTCAAGTGAAAATCAGCAAGTATCGGATTCTTCGGATGATGGTAATTTGGATGATAGTATTTGGAGCACAGATGTATCTTTAGACTTTCAAAGAATAACTGATGAAGAGAAAAAACGAAGAGATGTCATTATGGGTAATTAATAGTAATTAACAATTTTAATGCATTAAATAATACATTTTTTTCTTGTTTAGAACTTTTCGAAACAGAAAGAAGACACGTTAAGATTTTAAAAGTTCTTCAGAATGTTTTTTATGAGCCATTAAAACGATCCAAATCTTTGTCATCAGAACTCGCCAATATGCTTTTCCCTCCGTCTTTTTTCATCATTAAAGATTGGCATGCTTCATTTGAGGCAATGTTGAAGAAAGAATGGCGTGAACAACATGGTGTATTACTAAATATTGGAGATTGTTTGTCTATTTTTGAGGAGCCTTATGGAGTAATTCTGAAGGAAAATGCAGCTACATTTTGTGCTGGACAAAAAAAGGCTTTAGAAACATTAAGAATAACTCGAATCAAGAACGAAACTTTACAAAGAGGTTTAATTAAAGCAGAATCACATAAACGATGTAAAAGATTACAATTAAAGGACTTGATGTTGTCTGTTTTGCAAAGAATCACAAAATATCCACTTCTATTCGAGAGAATCCTTAAATATTCATCTGGATCTGAACGTGATAAAATACAAAAAGTTTGTGAGACATCGAGAAAGATTTTAAATTACGTCAACGAAGTCATCAAATATTCAGAAGAGTATGTATCTTTAGTTTGGAATTTCCTACAGATAATTATTGTTTTATTATTTATTACAGATTGCAATTAATTCAAATGAAACTCGATAAAACGTATATGAAAGATGCTCCAATGGAGTTTCGAAACTTTAATCTTACAGATTATAAATTAATGTTTGATGGATATGTCAATATGAAGAAGTGTCCCAACAACCTAAGAGTCCTTTTATTTGACAAAATGATCGTAATTCTTCATAAACATGAAGATAAATATATTTTAAAGCCATTTGATAATATGAAACTTCCAATTATCAAATTACATAGAACAATAATTAGATCCAATGCAATCGATACCAAATCATTTTTCTTAATTAGTCAAAGTGAACACGATTCTCAAATGCTCGAACTGATTGCTTCAAATGAGGAAGAATGTAAATTGTAAGTGAATTACTTAATAATATTGC
This sequence comes from Chironomus striatipennis, assembly GCA_026123125.1. Classification (NCBI taxonomy): domain Eukaryota; kingdom Metazoa; phylum Arthropoda; class Insecta; order Diptera; family Chironomidae; genus Chironomus; species Chironomus striatipennis. The sequence continues at coordinate 25,308,722 of CM047394.1, read as the reverse complement.
AAAATTGTCCTTAATATCATTAATATTTTCTCAGATGGATCCAAAAAGTATCGGAAAGGATCGAAAAAATAAAGGAAAGAATGGCGCTTAAACGAAAACCATCCGCTGAATCAGCACAATCAATGTTGCGACAAGAAGCTAATGCAAATTTACCTATTATGAAGCAGTCAGACTTGGCAACAATCTCTCAAGCTCTTTATAATCAAGCACAACATATTGAGGAATGGATACAATCTACCCAAAAGTGTCTAAATGCAAGTCCACAAATTTCAGAAAATATTAAGGAAGACGATACAATTTCAATTAGCTTGAGTACATTCAACAGTCTCATTTCACAACTTACGGTAATTAGTGTACATATTTTAATAAAAATGTCAGAAATTATGATAAATTAATTTTCAGATCAAAATCGCTGAACGTGACCATGAACGAGAGATATACTTGAGAGAAAATCATAGATTGCGAGAACAAAAGAAGCTATAATGATTGATTGATTCGTTCATTCAATTGATTTTAGCTTCCTTTTTTCTTACCATATTTAATTAGTTAAGTTTATTATTGTTTTCATCATGTATAATAAGATAATCAGAATTAATACTTTGATTCTGATCTTTTGTAATTACTTTATGTAAAAATTTTGTTATGAAAATATATAGGCTCGATCATGATTATTGGTCATAAAAATGGCTCATTTTTGGAATTTTTAACGTTCTTCAAAATTTGAAAATTGATTTTGATTTTTATTCTATTTCAATGAAATTTTTGAATAAGCAGCCATAAATTGACAAAAAAGCCACAATCAAAATGTGGAAATCTGAAATTTTATATTTTTTTAAAAAGATCACCTCATTTATCCAGAATCACCTCATAAAAGAAGACGGAAGAGTGCGAAGCCAAAGAAATTGAAATTTTTATGAAACTTGATTCATTTAATCATTTTCATGGATTTATAGCATCGTCTTACTTTTTTTGAATGTTGTAACATCTTTAAGTTAAAAGGTAGCAATTTGATTTCTTTTCACATATCTGACATTGAAAGAATGTTTTATTTTCTCAGCACACAAACATAAATTGAATCTCATTTTTCATCGTCTTTTGAAACCGTCTCAGTCAGAAAAAGAGAAAACAGAAGAAATGGATTATTGTAAGGAGAAACAAATTTATTCAATTTGTTACTTACCCTTCTATCCTCTATTCTTCATACTCTCTGTAAAATTAATACTCATCATACTCATAAACATTTTAAAACATTAGCATTAATCTTCCAGTAATGTTTGGCTTAATTTTTCTCAGGAATAAAAATTTCATTCTCAATTTTCACGGAATCATCTGCAAGATCTTTTTTTATTGTGTACAGAATTTCACATTAAATAATTCATGTAGTCTTTATCAAAGTTATTAAGGATTTTCTTGTATTATACGCTTAAGAATTTTTTTTATGTTTTTATTTTTATTTTAATCACAGCCAAAGCACTTGTAGCTTGGCTTGCGTGTGAATAAAATCCGGTTTCTATATTTTATTTAATTTCTCTCATGAACGTCTCGCTTCTTCACAGGTTTTGAGTTCTAATTTAAAATAAATATTTAATTCTCATACATATAAGGCTCTTGCATCCATTTAATGATCCTTTTAAGATATCAAAAGTGTTGTTAGGTAAAATGACTATGTAGGTAAATTATTTAATTTCAAAAGCGCTCGTCCCGCTGCGTCATTAAAATTAAAATTATTTTTCTTTTTTTTCGATTTATTTTTTTTTTTTCATTCTATCTAATAAAATCCACAAGAAATGGATGAAAAGTTAATGTAAGTGAGAAATATTGAGTCCTTTTTATGGCTTAGATTCCATCATAAAATTAGTTTTTTGATGTGAAACCCATAAATTTATGTCTAAAGATTTTTAAAGGATTACAATCAGAAAACGAACATAAAACTAATAGAATTTGGAATGAGAAAAAGGAAAGTTGATTAGATTTAAGGTTGTTGACTTTAAGGTATTTAAGATATAAATGGATTTCATTGGGACATTAAAATGTAAATGAATAAGTTTTGATTGGTACATTTTATGTTGGAAAGGGACTTTTTTTTTGGAATGTCCAAAATTATTCAATTGGAATCATTAATTAAAAATAAAATTTAGTTTAAACTCCGACAGTATTCAAAAAAGTACAGCTTTGATTTCAAATATTTAAGATTCTCACATTATCAAGTCCTAAAGCTATTTAGATCAATCATTTCATCCTGAAACATCTAACAAAACATTTCTGAATCCTTTACATAATTTTAAGTTATCGGAAATTGATGTAATTTTGTAAATCGTCTCATTATTGTATGCTTTAAAACTTTCCGACCATGATTAAAGAAACTTAAATTAGGTTTTACTGAATGAATTCTTCAGAATTTTAATAACTGATATTCTTTTCCATTGAGCGACTTTACTTGACGCACCCAAATTTAACGATTTAAAGAAATAAAAAATAAGAATATCGTTCAAAAGAGTAATGTGAAAAGCAGGAAAGAATCAGTAAAATCACACCTATCTACTGCTGAAAGGGTTTTTGGTTGAAAACAATCAAAAAGTTTGTTATGCATTGCGCGTTTTGTCTTTACTTCACCGCACTTTCTTTCTGTTATGATTAAATTCTTGAATGATAAAATAATTTGAAAAGGTCGATGAACTGATGTGTAGGAACCACGAAAATACTCTTTATGTTTTGAATCGCTTGATTTCCTTCAGAAATACATTTACGACTATGATATATATGTCTTGTGAGGTTATTATCATGCCATTATAAAAAAGAACAACAAATATTTAGCGAAATAAATGGCAAAGAAGAAGAGACGAAAAGGCTTCAAAAAAAATGGAATTCTGAACTCAAGCAGAATGAAAAGCATATCAACGAGCACAAAATACGAAAAATTAAGATTCATGAAGGTATTTTTATGTTTCAAACCAACAAAACAATCACTGAAAAAAAAAAGGTTTTTGCTGTTTTCTTTTGTTGATGCTCATTTTTATTTCCATCCTCCACACAAAAACAGGTTTCAGAGAATCACTATGTTCTCGGTGTGGAGCCTTTGATTGTTGGTTGGATCTTGAAAGGGCAAACAATAGAGAAAACAGTAAGAGAGAGAAATTTATGCTAACGTCTTTTTAACGACGACGTGCCTTTTTCTTCATTCCCTCTACTCTCTTGTGGAGGTTCTTATTGAAGCATAACAGTGATTATCATTGTGCTGTGACTGAATATGTATGCATACATGGAAAATTCAAGAACTTACTTGGCCCTGTAAAGACAGTCTACATTCTTGTTTTAATTTATAGCATAACTACTTGCTCGTGTACAGTAAATTTTTGAGGCAAAAAAAAGTTCTTTTTTGACAATTTAACACTGATTTCAATTTATCATTGACGGCATCCATTGACTACCTAACCGACAAAAGTATTATCATGTTTTTACCTCAGCATATTGTTGATATTTTAGAAACAGAACAAAATTTATTCAAATTTTCTATCCCCTGCTGAAAAATTATCATTTCCTTCTGTATGATCTAACACCGCATAATTGTTTAGTTTGTACTCTGCAAAAATACAAGAAATAAGGAATTACACAGCATAATTTCGTATATAATTAATATTAATGATTGCATTCATTATGCTTGAAAAAGATTTTACTTTCAGCGGTCGGTTGAAAATACGTTTTTTTCTTCTTGTACCTTCAAAGGAATTTCTTTGCAGTGTTGATTACATTTCACAATAACTGAATAGCTTAAAAATATATTCTAAGAAGAATAATTTCATAAAAAGAACATAGATGACATTTTTTAAGGAACAACAAAACACTTTCTTTCTTTATTTTCTTTGGACATAAAGGAAAGTTCAAAGTAAGAAATGGACAATCGATCATGACATAAAAGGACTTTTTTTCTACCTAATTATAGATTTTTTTGTAGACATCAACCACAAAAGCATTTAAATTTTTAAATGGACAGCATTTCTTTAGATATAGTTCGTACTTCCAATACACTGGAAATAAGAATGCATACTGATTAAATCAATCATTCAATTTCACATGCTCAAACAGTTTAGTTCAAAGGATTGTAAGAGAACACTTTTGTGTTTCTAACCACACTTTTTGCTTGCTTTATTTAATTCCGAATAATCAATTCTATACATTAAATAATGGACAAAGAAACTTTTCTCTCTAGAAATTCTAGAAAAGATGTTCCTTCCAATAGATTTTGAGTATCTTAAACTGCTGTAAATTCTAGTGTGAGTTGGTTAAATTCAATTCTGAAACTCTTTAATGACAGCAAAAGTTTCCATTTCACTACTAATTTTGTTGAAATTAAAATTTGCAATTTAATTGACGGAATGTGGAACCCTACATGTTGAGCAAAAAATAAGATTATCAAAGACAGCAAATGAGCATAAATTGTAGCACATATATTTTTACAAAATTTACAAGTAACAAGGAGATCTTTAATAAAGATTATATACAATAATAAAATATAAAACAAACAAAAAGTTCTGAATTACCACGACAACAATTTTAGCAACATCTTTAATCTCTTTTTTTTTCAACTCTTCCGCAAGAAATTTATTTGAGTTCAAAATTTTTAAGTTAATTAAATGAAAATGTTTATGATGAATGAAAAAGAAGAAGAATTAAAAATTCCTTTGAGATCCACAGGCTCTGAATTTTAATTAATTCCAATTTACGATAAGAATTTCGTTCTTTCAGATTATTTTTTTTTTTGTCTCAAATAATAATAATAAAAAAATTTGCATAGAAATTGTCGCTTTGCAGAATTTTAATTAGTTGCGAATTCTGAAAACGTTCACTGATTTTATTTACTGACTCATTTTGAAAACGAAGGTAGAAGATATGGTGAATATGCGTGTGGAAGAATCGATAAAATATTTTGGTGCGTATTAGACAGAACTAGACTATGCGACACACTTTTTATGCGTTTAAGATCATTAGACATATGATTTGAATAAAATTTCAATTAGGTTTCGCTTTTTTTGCGTACGAAATTGTGTCAACTTTTATTTTCAATCAGACTAAATTTTTGATGTGTGCGTGAGGAATCAATGAATTTTGATCGATTGATTGATCAATTGGAAGTGAATCAAAGTTGGAAATATGATATAATGATTGAAATGCATGCTCTAGATTAGTATCTAGGAATGCATTGCCCAAAGTTTGATTTTTTTCGATTCATTTCAAAAACATCCGTTTGCATTTATAATTCCTTCATATTTATCAATAAAGTAGAGTCCACGAAGATCCACAAATAGGATTTTTGACTTTCTTCATCCACATTTTGATTTTTATCGTTTGTCAGATGTTAAGCTATTCGTGAATTCAATGAACCTGAATTTTAAGAAATTAGTATGTCTATTAAAATTAGAATTTTTACGTTTATGAATTCAATCGCTTCGTTTGACTAAATCCAACCTGAATTGAATTTAAAGAAGTAAGTCTCCCTGTTTGTTTTAGACACATTAAATTCTATTCATGGAAAGAACTGCCATATCACATTGAGATATATACAAGAATGCAATTTAACGATAAAAGGGCTGTCACATGATTTAATTAAATAGAGTTTTACAAGAGCAATCTTTAAAAAAAATTATCATTCTCGTCTGACAAGATCATCGGATCGTTCTTTCCATTTCTTTATAAAAATTTTCCGTTGAAATGTCATGAAATCATTTTTTTTGCTCATCTCAACATAAAAAATTATTGTTTATGTAGTAACAGTTTTTATAAACATGAAAAAAAAAGAAATTCATTCTTTTATATCCCTCAGCATTTTTTTGTGTGCCTCATACATACTCTGTATCTTTATAATGATTGCAATATTGTCTTATGGAGAGAGACGACAAAAAAAAAATAAATAATAAGGAACACATGAGATGTGTCTCATGAATAATTTTCTTTTTGTGTGATTTTTTAATAAGAGTGATATGTATGCAAGAGGCATTATGATGCTTTCATTCATGCATTTTTTATGTTCAGTGAAAATATTTTTTTAATTTTATGTACTTAGAGGTACTTTTTCATTGTAAGGGATTTTTTTTTTGTTGATGCCGTTCTCATTTTAATTAAATGAATAAGAAATTGAATAAAAAAAAAGTTCAATAAACTTTAAATTCGTGGGAATTCATGGAAATATGATAGTCATTTTTCTAACAGAAAGTAAAATTATAAACGTCATATGGTAAGGCATAAGCGACTGACCAATTTCTACACATTTGTCAAGTAATTTCATCGTTTATTTATTTTTAAATGTTATGTGTAATATAAGAACTGGCGCAATTCCCATGAAATATGTCTGAAATTCACGTATAAATGTAATTCCTTGGTGTTTCCTTAAAAATTTCACGGAATTTCCTTTGAAAGTGTAGTCATGAATGAATTTCTTTGTATCTGATTTCATCAGGTGGAGAGAAATTTGAGGTGATCGTACTGCAAAAAACAGAAAGAAAAAAGTTTAAGACATAATAATAATAAAGAAAAAAGAAAAGAAAATCCGTTAAAATGCAAACAATGCTGGTGATTAGTTCCAATTCATAATTGAAATGCGTTGAACCCACATAAACAGCAAATTGCGACTCAAAATACATAAATGCACGATCGTATATATCGCATCGCACACACCCCTTCAGCATATATACATACAAATACGTCATTTCAACGATGAAGGGAGATTCCAGTTTTACAAAACAATAAAGCACCACCATAAAGCACTTACATTACAAACGTTGAATGCTGGAAATTTTGCAGCTGGTGTCTTTATCATGCTTGTATATGAATTTAATTTTGCCCTCTGTATCGCATCTTGTTTCAATAGCTAACACACGTGAGCATGAAACAGCTCTTTGAATGATATATAGAACGATGAGTAAACAACATTAACTTTTTGAATCACTACATGATACACACAAATCATATTTTTTTTTTCATTTTAATCAATTTCTTCAGCACATAAATGTATTTTTTATTATGAATCCTTTCTCATCGTATCCAACAGTGAAAAAGGTTCATACTTAACATATAATTAATTATTAAGTAATGAAAACAAAGAACTAAGAAAATGTTGTGCTTAATTATGGTGATAATGGGAAAAAATGAAATCTCCTACATTAAAAAGGGAGTAATTTGACGTTGAAAAAAGCCAGACGCTGATCAATTTATATTCTAATTATTTCGCTTACTGCCATAGACTGCCATAGACTGTTAGTTTCGAGGGGTTGAAAAAATTCGTTATCAATCGATAATTTCACCATACGTTCATGTTCTCTAAGCAACCATAGAAATAAAATTGTTTATATTGTAAAAATAGTATCCTTTGGTAAAATTTATTCCATATAGTGAATATTTCTCGCGGTTTTAGGACATTGACAAGTAAAATATTTTTGTTGTAATCTATTGGAAAGTTATTTTATAAAATATATAAAAAATAAAAAGGGTTGTAAATAATAAAAATTGAAATAGCAAAAAAGGAAAATAAAATAAAAATTTCAGAATGCAAGACGAGTCTGAAGCAGACACGAACGAAAGTAGTGAGGAGACAAAAGTTCCAATTATGAAGCGAATTGTGGAATCTGCAATTTTGGATGAAAAACGGCAGTCATTTATTCAAGAATTTCTTAAAAGGAAGGATGAGATGCCAAAACTAGTGACTGAAGTGTATGATGAAGATAGAATTGGAATTGAAAAGCAATTGGAAGATAGTGATAAAGTCATTTCTGAGCTCGTTCAAAATGGAACTGATGCAATCACAAATATACGCTTGGCTAATGATCGCCGTGAAGTTCAAAGAAGAATGCGTGAAGCAGAACTTCGATACATTTTACTCAATGATCTTCAACGAGAATCACAATCATCAACTGCAAAATTTGAAGAAATTTCTCAAAAATGGCCACCAGTTGGTGATGATGTAGATCCAATGTCGATTCATGAAGGCCTTCAGAGACAAAAGGATAGGATTAATGAACTCATTGGTCGTAAAATGTCCATTATTGATGAATGTCGCGAAGAATTGAACTCTGCTGATACACGATACTTGCAAGATCTCGACAAATACAATAACGATATAAGTTGTTTAGTTGAGCGAATTGACAAGCAAATGGAAGTTATGAAACGTACATATCGTGAACATTTGGATATATTGGAGAAGACAATTGAGAATGAAAGGAAAATTTTTCAAATTATAACCACAAAAAAATGGGAAACGATGTATGAGAAGCGTGAAGCAAATGAAGAAATGAGAATGAAACGTGAAGCAGAAAAGGCTGAATATTATTTGCAAGAAATTCAGCGTATTCAGTTAGAGCATGAAGAGCTTATAAGAGCTACAAAAATTAAACTTGAAAATGATAACCAAACATTAGAAATAGAAGTTCAGAAACTTAAACGCAATATAATGTTGAATTCTGAGAAGCTTGACTATAATTTTCAAGTTCTAAAGAAACGTGAGGATGAAAATGTTATGGTAAGAAATCAACAAAAGCGTCGTCTTTCAAAGCTTGCCGATACAATTGTTTCATTAAAAAGGAAATTAAAAGAAGCAAAATCAACGTGTATAATTGAAACTAAAAAGTTTACAGCTGACATAATGAAATTACATGCCAAGATTCTTGATTTGGAGAGAAAAAGTGATCTTTTTGCAGAACAAAATAATAAGAAATTCATGACAGTTTGGGATATGAATTTTAAAGAATGCGAAGATGCATTAAATCAGGTATTGAAAATTGATCGAATGCTGTGGGAACAGCAATTAGGAATTGAATGGGAGGATCCAAATATTAATATTGTCAGAAAAGAAGATTTAAAATCTTACAAGAATGCAATTCAGACACTTGAAGGGAGTTTGTGTGAAGATATTGATGAATCTAAGTCAATTGTACCCATAAATTCTGAAACTGTCCAAAGAACTCGTGATCAAGAGCTAATGGAACAAAAGCTTTTAAGAATTATTTTTCGAGCAATTGCGGACAATTCCGGTTTTTTGATCGAAAGTAAATTGAAGCATCTCTTAATGCCTTATACAAGAACTGAACAAACATTGGTAAATCTCGATGCTGTCTTTAATGCTTTGGGAATTTACAAGTCTGAAGAAATTGATTTTATCAAAAATTATTTCATTCCATTTACAAGATGCATAAAATGTGAGACAACTCCATTCAGTGAAGGATATTCTGATAAAATGCCATTGGAATGTCTTGGAGATGATCACGAGTTGGAGATTACGACATTTGATGTTTATAAAGCATTAGTTCAATTCACGAAAGATCACGAGACATCGCTGGACAAATTAATGTAAATATGTGATTACTTTCTATAAATAAGCAGTCAGTGATTAAATTCTTTCAATCTCATCTTTTTCAGGCCAAAAGAAAACATTTCGTCGAGAATGAGTAGAACCAAATCTACAATAACTCGATTGATTGATGAAAAAGATGTCGAGGCAAGTTTTGAATCCTTCATATTTCCACCGGAACGTGAAAAATTATGGGGTGTACTTGAAGATGGCCTTCAACGTTATCTGAAAGTACTAAGAGAACGCGAGACTCTCGAAAATGAGTGCGAGTTCCTTCGTAAACAAAATTTGGAACTAAATCATCTGTTACAAAAATTCGTTCCTGACTCATTCAACTGAAACATATTCCCATTATCACATTTATAAATATAAATAAAAACTGCTCCAACGACAATGTCTTGTCTGTATTGGTTTTTACTTCATAAATCTTTTCATGCTGCTTGTGTAGGACATCAAATATTTTGATATGATTTGTGTCACATTTCTATTTGCTATCATTTGAGTTTTCAAAATATTATGTATACATACTCTCTCACACATTATTACTTGCTAATAAATACAATGTAGATTTTGAGAACGTTAGGTCAATGCCAATTTAAAATTTCAATTTACGTGTTAAGTTGACACAATTTTTTTCATCTTCTTATTTTTAAACAAATTCATTGAAAAAATAAAAGCTGTTCACTTCCGAAAATTTTTACTAATCTTATCTTTTAACTGGTTTTCATGCCTTTAGGAAGCAAACATTTATTTTATGCAATAACTTACAGCACCCACGCATGGAATTCTCATGCTGTAAGAAGTTGGAGTAAAAACAAAAGATTATTTAAAGAGGATAAGCTTGAGACTTCAACTGAGTAAATTCTTCACGATTCAGGAATAAAAGTTAATCGAAATGATCGCAATATGAACAATAAGCTCTTTTGCCCCTCCAGCAGTGAAAATATCAAATGAAATTCAGTAATAAAATCATCTCAAATCTCTCATTTAATTCTGCATGTGGCAGTGATGATGTCATTTGAACTAAATCGTTTCCTTTTCTTTCCCATGATCATATTGTTTTATCAACTTTATATTCTCACTTGATGCTAAGCTGCTATTTTGTTTGTTCAAAATAATAACATAAATGATTATTAATCAGGTTTCCTGCAACTATGTGTATATGTACATGTACAAATAGATCTCACAAATCGCTTTAGTCATTGCCTAAGTAGATGCTTTTTATGAATAGACGAATGTGATAAGGCAGGCATGAATATATATATATATATATATAAAAATATAAATATAAAGTGGTTTCTTTCCATTCCATAACAAATCTACCGGCAAAAACCGGATAGGAAATTTTGGCGCCAAAACAAATACACTTACAGTAAAGTATCTTAAGAATGTGTTCCATACAGTCAATTTCTTTGAATACTTGCAATACATATGTGATGTGAATTATCGCGAAATCAAATTCAAAATAGACCCACACATAACTAATGTCTTCTTATTGCCCATTTAACGAATTTTACTTCTTATTTATCAAAAGGAGAGCTCTTGAATGGAATAATTATCAAGTAGATATAATTTGATCAAAACAACAATTAGATTCGCATACCCAAAAAAAATCTGAGAAATTATTTCTTATTCTTTTAAAATGAAGAAATAATAACTGGTTAAGAAAATGATATCAGTGAATGCATGGATTAAGTATTATTTCGCTTAAGACACATGTATTCATTCAGACATTCCAGGGCAAATAAACCATATGTTAGATTTATATCATTTCTGGTTCATAAAGACCAAGACATAGAAGATGGAATGTCTTTCTTTTTTACTTTCAGTTTCGTTGATTTTTCAGACTTTGTACTTGTTTTTGCAAATTCGTTTATCCATTGATCTCTGATGACAATCCTTTGAACTATAATTTATTTTTGATAAATGGTTCGAGCAGTTTCGAGCTTTACTACTTGATAAGATTTATATTAAAGGGTTTCCCCGAAATATTTCAAATATGTAGTTTTTTTATCTTAAATGATTAGACATTATGGCAATGCAATGTTGTCGTCCACTTGAAATTTTGCTTGTGATAGTCTTAGATTAATAGGAACTTAAAATTGGGTACTAAGAAGAAGTTTATCTTAATTTGTCGGTTTTATCAACTTTTGATAAAGATAAGAAAGGAACTGGTATAAATATAAATGTGAACAGTTACTCAATTGTAATTTAGTCTTCAAAGTTAAAGCATCGGGAAGCAAAAAAAATCGGGATGAGATTTAAACTTATTTTGCTAATTAATATATTTTTAATTTGCAATACAAGTGCTGGTCCAAAAGTAAAACTCAATAGGTTTTATGAAGGAGATTTCAATTTTGAGGATGTTGTAGTTCCAAAATTTCCTTCAAATGCCTTATCATTTCGATTACCAAACAATACAGTGCCGATTCATTATGACGTCTCTTTATTAACCGACATCCATCTTGGAAACTTTGATTTCTTTGGAACTGTAACAATAGACATAAGAGTAATAGAAGAAACAGAAACTATTACAGTTCATTATCGTCAGTCGACAATTTCGAGTATTGATTTACTCGACTTTAATGGCAGAATAATTGAAGAAAATGTGGATTATGAACAAATTGAAGAGGTGGAATTTTTAGTGATAAAGCCAAAATCAGTGCTGCTTGAATCTAATCAATACAAGGTTGTAATTCGTTATCGTGCAATATTAAGAACAGATGATTATGGATTTTATCGTGCAAGTTATTTGAACGAAGAAGGAAAAAGAATTTGGCTTGCAACTACACAATTTCAAGCAACAGATGCACGTCATGCATTTCCATGGTAGGTATTAAATTGAGAATTATTTTAAAAACAATAAAATTACATTATTGTTCTAATCATAAGTTATGACGAGCCACAAATCAGAACATCTTTTGATATCCAAATTCGTCATCATCTAAGTTATAAAGCAGTTTCAAATATGCCAGTAGAATCAATTTCACCAGGTCCAATTCGAGGATATGTAGTAACAAAATTCCAACGAGTTCCATCAATGCAAACTTATTTGGTTGCATTTACAGTTAGTGACTATATTTATGAAGAAGATGCAACCGTTGTTCCTCCTCAGAGAGTCTATGCTAAAGCACAATCAATACATAATAATGAAGCAGAACTTGCTTTACGAGTTAGTCCGGAAATTATGTTGACTTCTGAGGAGCATTTTGGAATTAATTATACTTTTCCAAAAATGGATCAAATTGCCATCACCGATTTTGATGCTGGAGCTGTAAGAGTCAAATTTTAAATGCGTGTTCCTTAATATATTAAAGTATGTTATTTGTAGATGGAAAACTGGGGTCTTGTTTCATATAGAGAAATTCTTCTTCTTTTTGATCCATTAGTTCAGACAACAAGAAATAAGGAATGGATCATCACTATAATAGCACATGAATTTTTGGTTTGTATTTATTTATTTTTATCAAATTCCTTTTCATGACGAAAAAACCACTTAAAACTGATAAGTCGATGTGAAATTAAAAAAGAATTTATTGATTGCGTTTGAGACTTAAAGATTCGTAATCATCTTAAAAACCTTATCTATTCGACAAAAATTGCGCGCAAAATACTAATTACAACATTTATCTTTTTTTTTAATAATAGCATCAATGGATTGGAAATATAGTTTGTCCTGAATGGTGGACATATTTGGTAAATTTCAAAATAGCTAAATTACCTAATTAATTCAGCTCAATTTATTTTGTCTTTTAGTGGATAAATGAAGGATTTGCAACACTTTACGAGCACTTCTTGCCTCATTTTACTTATCCTGAAGAGAGATATGATGACTTGTTTTTAGTTGATGTGATGCACCCTGTTCTACAAATTGATGCCAATCCGAATATTCGACCAATGTCTTATTATGTTGAAGATCCAGTATCGATTGATTTTCTCTTTGATTGGGTTGCATACAATAAAGGTTAGTCAATTAATTTCCTTTCGATGTCTAACTTTTATGAGATAATAAATATTTTGATAGCTGGAAGTGTTCTTCACACATTTATGCATGCATTTGGACATACTGTATGGCGAGATGGTGAACGCAATTTTATCATTGATCGATTTGACAATTTTGCAAATCCAGGACATCTTTATGCAGCTATTCAACGTAGTGTTGATAGAAATTTAACTGGTAATTCCATAAATGTAGCAGAAATGATGAGTACTTGGGAACTTCAATCTGGATTTCCAGTGGTGACTGTTACACAAACTATTGGTGGAGATCTTGAAATCACTCAAGAAAGATTCTTTTATGATAGAAATACAAATTCTGAAAATTTGTGGTCTATTCCAATAAATTTTGCAACTGCTTCAGATCCTGATTTTTCATCAACATTAGCATCAGAATTTTGGGAAGTTAACAGAAGTTATAAATTGAAGCAATCATCTTTAAGTAAAAGATGGAATCAAGGTGATTGGATCATTTTCAATATCCAACAAGCATATTACTATCGAGTGAATTATGATTTAGAGCTATGGAGTCTAATTATTAAACAATTAGATACAGATTATGAAGTTATTCATGTGAGAAATCGAGCTCAATTAATTGATGATGCTTTCCATTTAGCTAGAGGAGAACGAGTGCATTATGGAATAATTTTTGGTTTAATGAACTACATGTGGCAAGAAACTGACTATTTCCCGTGGATTGTCTCTAATCGTGCCAAAACATCTTTGAATAGATGGTTGATGAGCTCAAGTGTTTATCCTCAATATCAAAGATTTGTAAGGCATAATTCAGCAAAATATTTCAATAAACTTGGTGTGGAATTCCGTGATGATGAACTTCATATTGATCGCTATGGAAGATCTGTTATTATATCATTGGCATGTGGAGCACAATTAGAAGAATGTCTTAGAGAAACGAACAATGAATTGGTGGCATTCATTGAAAATGGTAAAAGAATTGCTCCTGAATATGTCCAATTAATTTACTGTAATGGAATGCGCACAGCCAATGTCCTTCATTTCCTTGCAATTAAAAATCGATTATTACAAATCACAAACTCTGCAGAAAGAACAAGAATGATTGCTGGCTTAGGATGTACACAAAATACAGATTTGCTTTTCAGTTTGCTTAATCTTGCTATTCTGCCTGGCATTGAACTTACAACAGCTGAAAAGAATAGAATTTTAACTCAATCAGCTACAAATGGAGAAAGTTCGATTCGAGTTATGATGGAATTTACCAGAGAAAATTTCGTTGCAATGTCAGAAATAAGTGCAAATACTGTATACAATGTAATGACAAATGTTGCAAATTATATTGGATCGGAATTTCTTTTCAGTGAATTTGAAGGTCTAATAACTTTGCTTGTTGTAAATGGTGGAATAACAATTAACCAATTTGTTGCTTTGCGAGAATCAGCAAGAGTGAACTTAAATTGGCAACGAGACAACCTTGAGCATATCACTGAATTCTTCAATACGTGGCAACCACAGCAATTAGAACAATTTAATGGAGATTATAATTCAGTCTAAATACTTCCGATTAAAAAAGTTGAAACAATAAAGTCGATTCTAAATTTGAAGTAATGAGTCTATTATTAAGCAATTATTCATAAAAGGGTCAAAACTTTTTCTTACGCGGGCAACATCCTTTATTATTTCTGCTTATATAAACAACAGCTTCACTTTTACTAAGGATGTCTAATTTGCATAAATCATTTCATTGTCATAACAATCTCACGTTCTTATTTTGTTGAAGCATCCTTAAATGGTCCATTTACCTTAATGCTGAATCAGCTAATTAAATTTAAAAAGAAAGGGACATTAAGACCAAATAAAAGTGGCCTTAAGTCATAAAAGGACTTTCACCGTCAAGAAATGCACTCATCTCTAAAACTTAGACAGATTTATATTCCTTATGTACCCTTTTTTAAGATAAACATGTCTGTTAACTGCAGCATACACAATGGTCTGAAATCGAAAAAAATGTTCAAAAATACAAAAAAGTCATGTCTTTTAAACCTGATCTTTTGAATGCACGAATATAAATCATTAACTGATGCATCTTCTGTGAAAATATCAGCCTTCTAATCGTTGTCTAACTCTGTCAATCATTAATGAAAGTCACGAAAAATTTGTATACAAAAACACTATGAAAAAGTTTTACAAAAATTTTCCACTTTCTATTGTTTGATCTATGTTCTAATTAAAGTCAGTAGCTTAATTAATACACAAATTTTATATTAAGACTTGCAAAACATTAGCCACTTCCTTTATCATTAGGGAAAATGCAATTAAAATTTTGAAAATTTTCAAAACTTTAAATGTCCATAAGTTAAAAGCGGGTTTCTCAGGGTCCGTGAAACCTACCAGAATCCAAAGATTGAGTCTTAATTTAGCTTCTAATCATACTCTGGTAATGCCGTTTTATGCCGTTTTCCGAAAATTTGCAATTTAATTTTACTTGTTTTCCCATACAAATTTGTTTGTTTACAAAAATTTTTGATACATTTTTAACAAAAAATCATACTTACACTTAATATTATAGGCTGATTTTTTCAGGAGTGTATAATCAAATCATAATAAAGCTATTAAAACTATCAAAATAAAGAAAATCGACAAAAACTTTTGAACCTCTAAATTTTCCCGTAAAATGTATTTTTGAACAATTTTTTCGATTTCAGACCATTGTGGCATATAAAGATATTTCTTCTTTTTTACCGCTGTGAATTTTAATGTCCTGCATATAAGATCTGTTATAAAAAATCATACATTGACAATAATTATTGTACAACTGAGAACTTATTTTGAGTAATTTATCTAATGTTTTCTTGAAATTTGATAATCAAATGGGGTTGAGGAACAAAAGAAAATTTTCTTGTTGTCCTGTCCTGTTTAAGAATCTTTTTTTTCTTTCTAAAGATTAGTTCTAATACCCTTAGCCTAGATATTAGTCCTCTTTCATATAAATATGCGTTATATTTTATGGGAATGGATGCTTTGTATTCTAATGCGATGGGACAGAAATTAGTCTGAGAATAGAAAGGGAATAAATGAAGGGCTTGTCTGATAGAACCAGAAGAATTCAAGTGCGAAAAAATTTACCGTTAAAGAATTTTGGAATTAGTTATGCTTCTTCATCCTGAATTTTTATGAGAAAAAATATTTTACAAAATATAACTCTGGAAAAAATTAGTTTCAAGTCTTTCCAAAAATAATGTTCAGATGAAAAAATTAAGGCAAACAAAGCACCATAATTCCCAAACGCACAAGGTTAATGACACCGTCAGATTCTTTAAAAACAAAAGCAAAAACATAAAAAAAAAATTGTGCACCATAATAAAAAGGAAGAAGAAAAGTATGCGAGTTCAATTATGCTCCACTCTTTGATGTGTTCAGCATAAAAGTCACATAAGAAAGGAAATCAAAACAGGTTTTGAAGTTGAAGAAAAAATAAAAAGAAGAAATTGTTCGATGCAATTATTATGCAATCCTTATGTAGTGTTGGATTTTATATATACACACATATAAGTATACAAAAAGTCCAAACAAAGTCAAAAGTTTCGTCAGAATGAAATATGGAATATGTAGCATCTTAATAATAATAGTAACAATAAAAAAAAGAAATTTGAAGCCTTCATGGTGGAATCGAGGTGAGATTCAACATAATATAATCCATCAGTCTTTGTCTGATTCCAGCATGAAATATGATTTTTGATTTTTCATCTTTCAAGCTTTCTCCTTTTTTGAAGAGAAGATGATTCCTTGAAAAATATTCAGATAAACAATAAACAGTGACTTGTTAAATTTTTCTAGCCGTTAATGTTTTTCTAAAGTTTTCATTTTATCAATCTTCCTTTATTTCGTCTTCACGTCCATCCAAGAATAAAAAAGAAATAAATTCAATATAAATTATCCAAAACGAAAAGCGCTTTAAACTAGAATCAAATGTACCATACTTAATAAAAAGGAATATGTTATTGTTGGTGCATGTCCTTTTTATCTTCGTCACCCAATCAATTTGACTTGATCTTACATTCCCATTCAGATAAATTTTTCTTTGAAAAAGAATTGAATCAATCAAATCATCTTATGCAATAGAATATTTTTCGTAGAAGAAATATGAAGATATCCTTTCAAACTCTTAAGCGCTTTACATCATTAATTATGCTCAACTGATTTTTTTTTTTTTTGAATACATTCATATCTCTCAGTTTGATTTTAGATCTTGGTTTTTGGGAAACTCAACATATACAACTATCATAATAATAAATTAAAATGTTAACTGGAGATTTTGAGAATTTTTATCACGATACCTTCGAAGGGTCTCGTCTTGACGAGGCTTCTGGAATTGCTAATTAGTTATGTAAATTTTTGGATTTTACATTTTCACACGTTTGTTTAAAAATTTATCGAAGGAAATACTTAATTTTGTTTCGATCAATGAACTTTCAAAAAAGACTTAAATTTTATCAATTATTAGGCACAGGAATTTTTAGTTAGTTCCTACTTTCAAAAATGCCGAGACTTATTGTGAATAAGAGTATAAAAGGATTAGATATTTCTTCAATTTTGAATGATAAAAAAGGACTTAAAACTGTTCGTAATGGAATTAAATGTGTGATTTATCGTACTGTATGTATAAAATAGCTCTCTAGCATGTTTGTATGTTTTTTATATGAAAGTTAACAGGTAAGCATTGAGTAAATTGAAAAACCATAATTTGTTGGATGGCTTCACGTTTTTAATAGCAGTAAAAGGGTTTTTTTCTTTTAAAAGTTATTTCTGTAATTTCTTTATATCTTTTCATTCTATTGCTTGCGGTCATAAATTTCTGAACTATGTTCTGAGGCTCAGCTCTATGGTGATTTCTGTATTTCTTTCATTAAAACATTCTCTCAACCGAAACAACAATAAACCCTCATGAATGTATACATACATAATTATATACGTACAAATACAGCAAGAAATATCGTCCAGTCTCTGGAAAAGAAGTTCAAAAGAAAGAAAAGAAAAAAAAAATATAAAGCAAGAACCATCAAAAGAAATCGTTTTACAGCGGACCATTTACATATCAGCAAGAAAAGTATGTTTCACAAAAAGGCTTTCTTACCATAAAGGTTTTACTTTTTGTGTTTTTTTGATGTTCATTTTTATTCTATATCGTCTATAAAACAGGTTTGATGTTATGTAAAGATTTCATGTGGAGCCTTTACTTGCTCCTTACACACATAATTTTTTGTAATTCCTAAAATATAAATGAAAAATATGTCTTTGACTTTTTTATGTGAATATGGAACTTAGAAATATCACACATGATTTGTTAAGATTGTAACGCGATTATCTGATAACGAAATAGGACATCGATACACTTTAACTTGATTGTTCAGAGACCTTTTTTGGCGCGCAAAATTTTAAACTGATTTTTCTCTATAAATGCCATTTAAAAAATTCTGCATGCATAATTACATCCATAATCACTTTATTGTTGGCCATTTTTGTACAATTTTCCTTTTGAATGCTTTCTGCTTAAAAAATAAATCAGGTAAGAAAAAAATATTTTGTTAAAAAAAAAGGTAGCAAGAATCTTTTTTAGTTGTAGGTGATCTATTGTATGCCGTTTTTTATTGTTTTCTGGCTTGTGCCAAAACAGGATTCGAATTGGAGGCACACCTGATGAATTATAGGTTTGAGATTTTGACAATAAGAAGATTTTGTGGTTAGAATATTTTAAGATTTACAAATAAGACCCAAAATATAATATTTTCATATTTCTTTGAAATCTCTGTAACAAATCTATTAGCATCCATCAGTTAAACATAGTCTTCGCGCCAAAAAATCAGAAGCAATTATATATCCACTTGGATTTTGTTTTTGACAGGAAACCATAAAAATTCATGCCATTTGTCATATGGCAGTCAATAAGTTTTTGCATAAATTACTTAAAAACCTCCCTTGAGGCACCATTCAATCCTCTTTTGAGCAATGAATAACATCCGGAATTTTGCGCTGCTCTAATGGATCAGTTTACATTTTAAAACAAAATTTAAAAAGACTGACTGGATTGAAACGTTGGTCGGCAATCATAGAGCATAAATTTTTACAAGTGAATTTTCAGTTATGGACTTGTGCAACATGTTGAAATATGAGGAATCTCGAAAAGAGATTTAAAAGGACCTGAAATTTATTTTACTTGCCATCCTTCGTCATCTGGTTTTCTCATGAGTGCAATATTTTTTTTTTTTTTATTTTCTTTTTAAAAAATACGAAATCAGATGATTGAAAATTTCCACAAAACAAATTCTATGTCTGTCTGATGGTTTGTCCAATTTTCAGGTTAAAAATGATGTTGTATGGGCGTCAGATCCATTAAACTACATCATGATTCTTTAGAAAGTCACTCGACCTTTAATTTTCATCGCAAAATGCCGCAAAAACTAGTAAAAAATATCTCAAACTTCAAAAGATGTTCCACTTTTGCTGCCGTTCATTTGAAAATTGATAATCGATAAACATCTATCCTTGGAACTGTCACTTTAAAGTGAAATATTTGTTTTAGCAAATGAGCATATTCAAGAGTGTCCATTTATTTGACATGGTGATTATTGGTTTCTGACTTTTGCAATATTATAAACCACATACGTTCAGTCAATTAATGCCAATACTTATGAGACATAAGGCTTTTTTTCTTGTCATTCCATTCCTTTTGCATATTTTTGAGAGTTTTTACGCCTCGACTTTATGAGACTTGTGTGATAATTTATGCATGAGAATTCTCAGTGTGCTATCAGTTTATGAGAGGTACAAGTAGACAGGTAGACATGGAATCCATGGCGCTTTGGTGACACTTGCTGCAATAAATGCACAACAGTATCCAACAGAGATCGCAAAATTCCCGCCAAAAGAATGGAAACCAAAAGAATAAAGCATGATCGATAACAGCAAAATTACAATCAATCTTTTCCTTGTTCTTTTTTTGTTGAGGATGCTCTCTTTAAAGGACTCTTGACTATATCGAGTTTCTCATTTAAAAAATCCTCATTACATTTTATTTTCTAATTTATTTTTTTATTTTTATTTTTTTAAATAAATTTAAAGACTATTTTTTGCAGAGTCACTAGCCACATCAATGGGAGGTCGAAATGGGTAAAAAAAGAACTATTGTTCAATAGAAGAAAGATCCTTTTAAAGATGTAATTACTTGAGAAAACATTGAAAAATAAATTTTCTCTTCTCCTTCTCCTTCTTTTTGTTATCTTACAATTTCTTAGAAATTTTTTGAAACTATTTTTTGCTAAATTGTGAAACAACAAGGCAAGAAAAAAAGCAACATCAGCATCAATCAGTTTCAGAGAGCGTAACCAGATTCACTTCTTTTTATGTCTGGCTATTAGGCAAAGAAATGGGAATTTAATTTTTTTATAAACAATGCAACTATTGGCGCCCAATAATTCTTACTGCTTTTTACGCTTTAATAAATTAAAGTGCATTCTCTGGGAACGGATTTTTCTTCTTCTGGCAAATTTGGTACTTCAATAAATATTGCAAATATTGTAAGTGGCATTCATAACATTTTCTTAAGACGAGATTTCCTTAAAAACACAGAGCAAATATTTAAATGTGAGACACTCAATTAAGCTCAAATAAAAATATTGGATTTCATAATTTTCTGTTCCTTCTCTTGCTGTGTGCGGTCGGTTTATGAATATGGATATTTATTTATTATATTTTTCACATCATCATCACCATCACCATCATCCATATGTCGTCTTTTATTTGTTTTGATAAAAATAAGAAACTTTATTAAAAATGAATATTTTCAACAATTCCCAGAATGAGAAGAGGGAACTGAAAAAAAAATTATGGTAACGGAATTCTGCAATACTGATTCTTCCACTTTAATAATCTCTTCTTAGTTTCTTGTTGATTGAAGAATGAACGTTATTTCCCGACTACCGACACTTCAAAATTTGTCAGTTAAATACAATTAAAAATTTGAAAATAAAAATTGTGAATGTGTTAGTAAACTTTTTCACTAATTTTTATTTTCAAGATAATTTGTTGATTAAAGCTTGTTAATCTACGTTTTATTGATTAAATGATAGAAAATTCGCTAAAGAATGCAATTTATATGATAAATTAAGATCCAGAATGGAAAAATGCAAAAATATTTTGATTTCAAAATATTTGTTTGCTTACAAAATTTTTTTGTTTACATTTAATTTTGAAGTGTTTTGAAATTAATTTCGAAAAACTTCGAAATGAAGTGACGGTAGTCGGGTTATTTCCACTACCCTCAAACACATACATGCATCATTTGCGCGCAGTCATATTTTATGTGTTTCAAAATAGAATTTGTCATCGACTTAAAATTGAATTCAAGACATGATCAGTTTGTTGTAGTTCATCTCGTTGTATTCATGTAAATAGATTGTGTTTTATTTCATGTTTTTGAATATCTATCAGACACACTTAATGCATCACGTCTTCGTGGATCATCCCTTTCTTCATTCCGTCATATCTAATCGACAGTCCATTAATTTAATTATTTGAAAGGATTTTCTTCTCCTTTTTAATCGAAAAAATTCATCATCAATAAGTAAATAGATTTTTCATGAGTCATTGAAGGATTGAAAGAATTCAAATTATCATTAAGAAGATGCACATAAATAAAAGTTATATTTTGTAAAATTTCTTTCTGTAATTTAAGCATACATAAATTGTAAAACTTCCCTTGATCATGTTAAATGTGAAGACAAAATGGAAAGGAGAGTTATCAATGCTTGACGAAGGGATTTATTTTAATGTGAAGTAAAAAAAAATACATTTAAGACGTTTACATAAGAAAGCAAGTCTTTTGACAAGGATCCCTGTGTTTTTAAGTAAAAATTCTCGTACTGCACTCAGTTACTTACTTGAGGTGATGAGGAACGAAAAATAAAATAGAACCCCTTACATTTTGACGCTATCAAGACAGGGATAAAAATAGGAACAAATTTTCTTCTCTATCTTGTTTATTAACTTCATGCATGGCAGATGCAAAAATGCGATAGATGAAAATATTTTTATGGCAATGCCAACTGAAATTTTCTCATGTTTATTTATTTTAATATAATATTTTTATTTTTTCAAAAAACCAATTTTTATTAGCTTTAAATTTTTCACACATTTATGAATTCTTGCTATTTGAAGCTGATTTTAAGGATTTTAATAAGTGACTCGTCAAAAAATTTACAGAATATGTTCTTGAAAGTGACTTACCAAAATTCTATACCTACTTTTTGTTTAATGTTATTTCATGAAGAATTAATCCCTTTAGTAAAGTCTACACAATTTTATTTATTTACAGATTTTACTTAGTTTCCATTATCTCTTAAGTCAATTAAGTACATTTTTTAGGAATAAGCTAAGCATGTTTTAGAGTTGACTGCTAATAGCTAATAATACATCACATAGCAACTGCATTAACAATATATTCAAGATTATACACGAATAAGAATCGTTTTCCTGTTTCTCTCTCATTTGACGGTTAAGAATGTCATAGAGTCTTGATTTCTTCTTTCTCGTCTATCAAAGTATCAAGAAGATCGAAAACCATATCAAATTTTCATTACCTGCATATTTATCATTCTATAAGTTTTTTTTTCTTCTGTTGTATGCTTTTTTTTGCAAATAGATCGACCCTTTTCTAGAAATGAACCGTATATGACCCTTCTTAAAGAAGCTACAATTCTAGTTCTGGGCAAAGAAGAACATTCTTCAGTTAATATTTTTGGAAACATTTTTATTTTCAAGTCTAAAATCAAGATATTCTACTTTCGAAGAGATTGCAAAGATCGAAAAAAGCAGTTTCAAAAAACGTTAGAATTTTATTTGCATTTAAATGCATTTCATTTTATTCAATCCAAATAACAGTTTCTAGTCATTTGATTTGATTGAAGAATGCAAATATGGGAAGTAATAAAATTATTCGTACCTGTTATCATACTTATTTGCAATTCTAAAACGGAACTGATTTAATTTTTTTTAAAAATAATTATGCATACAGCTGGTGAAAATTGCGCCAATCATCCCTTTTAAAGGATTTACAAATATGTGCAGCTAATTGTATCTACCTAGTCTATTTGCTTGGGTTTTAAATTTTTTTCTTCTTTTTACTTTTCAGGAATTTAAAGTAAGTTTTTGTTGTTCCTGTGTGTGGTAAATCTCATTTCTTCAACCCTTCTCATATTCCTGTAGACATCTTAAGTAGATTTAAAAAGAAGGAAGTGCACATGTATTAAATTTTAATTTCGCGGGTTTTTAAATATTTTCTTCTTTGTTTCAAAAAAGTTTTTTTTTGCAATCAGTTTTGTCAAATTAATGGAAGATCTTGAAGGACAACTGCAAAAGTAATATCAAAGCATATGCTATTGCTTAATAAATCACGAATTTTGTTTATTATTTTTCGACCCTCTTCCTAACTTGGTAAAGAAACTGTTCCTTAGTCACTCACTAAATAAAGAAACATAGAAGAAGTAAAATGATTATATTTTGTTCCGGAATTATTTCCTATTGTTTCCGATTTGTACGCAAGAAAAGAAGAAGAAAAGAAACTTTATGCTGCACTAGAGTGGTGCAGAATGGTAAACATATGGCTTTGCAATTGTAATAAAAACAGGAAGAAAAGGAACGAAGGAAAAAACTTAGTTGATTTTTGTGACTATTTTACCAAGCAAAAATTCAGCAATAGTTCTAATCATTCAGGCCTTCTCATCTGGAAAAATTGTTATGGAGGGTCGGTCATCGTCATCTGTTTAACAGACATGAAAACACGCGCGAAAATATTCTTGAATTACATCACACTTACATGTATGTATGAGGATGGAAATCTAATGTTATCAACTTTACAAAATCAATTGTTTACTTTGCACCAACTTGATGGACGTGAAGAAAACATCGCTGATGGACAATGGTCAGCATTTAAAAGAATAATGAAAGGGTCAAATGTAACGAAGAAAAAGAAAAGGGTCAAGAAATTTAGAAGACCTTTTGTTTATCTGTCATAGAATGCAGTCGCGATCGTAAAATAAACGCGCGAATAATAAAAACATGCAGACATTTATTTATATTTGAGATTTATGGATTTTTTAGTCTTTAATATTTTTCTATATTATCCCTATTACACTGACCATTTATTAGAGGTTTTATTAGATTTCTCAAGAGATTAATTGACTGAAAATTCAAGAAAGTTTGACCCTTTCCAATGAAACATATCTCTTCAATTTTTCTTGATAACTCCGAGGTTGCTACGAGGTACGCATCAAAGTATTTCCATAAATGAACAATTGAAGAAATTTTTATGATTTTGGAAGAATTATTAACTCCTTGAAGAGCTAATTTAAATTAATTGCTCAGGGGGTTTCTCTCAGTAAATAAAATAGGTATAATAATATTCAACATTATTAAGCCTAGCTGTTATTAAGTAACGTATTTTAATAAAAAATTTAGAAGTTTATAGTTCATGAGAAAATGATATTTACTTCTTGAAAAAGAAGTTTCTTGACATTCTAGAGTTTTAAGTTTCTATCCCATGAAACCAAAATATTCCATTCATTTTCCTTTGACATCAATTGGAAAACCGAATGTACTATCCATAATTTCCATACAAAATTTTGATACATATAAGTAACAAAAATATTACATTCAAGGATAACTGAAGGAACGCATAAGTTCGAATCTCAAGAAAAATTAGAAATTTTGTTCTAAATTTAATTTTCTCATATACTTCACAAGAGCATTCAGTTAAATTTTGTATGGAAAAATTTATAATACATCAATGGAAAACTCGATGTTCCATATTTTGTTCCATTGCTATGCGACAATGTTTTCCTTAGGACGATACATGTATTATACATATGTATCATCCATGGAAGATTCTTAGGGAATACGTCGATCTTCCATTTGGTTACATGGGATTGAAAATATTTAAAAAGTTTTAAAAAATGTTTCGAAAACAAGATTATTCGATTGTAAACAAAATCTGCTGTAAAACAATAAATAAACAAAATTTGAGAATGATAACAAAAAAAGTTTTCAATTTTTCAAAACATATTAATCTATAGAATATTTATTGCATTTTTATGCTTTCACATGGATTTATGTAATATAAAAATTCTTTTTAAATACATATCTAATTAATTCTCTTTAACTTACAATCTAAAATTTTACTTAAAGCTTTTTGTCATTTTTCTTATTTTTTGCTAAGAAAAATTAGTCCATTGCATCACATATTACTGTACATATATTCATTCAAATTTTTAATTTGATACTATCTTCAAAGTCGGTTTTTCCTTAAATTCTCAGATGATGATGTGAGAACATTCATTATTGATATTGGTTTTCTAACTGATATGTGTTGGTTCTGAAGATATACATGATCGTTTTCACTTTTAAGTTTCTTGTTCTGCACTGGACTCTCAAATAATGATGATTGTGTTCTTTTTAATCCGGATGATCTGAATGGTGATGAAATATTTACATTACTACTTTGTTGGAGAATATTTTTTGTAACTGGAGAACTGCTGGTGGCAAGTGCATCCATATTTAAGCGTTTCCTTGCGGGTGAGTATGGTTTTGTATTTTCTTTGTCGATAAATGATGTCAAGTCGATGAAATCTTCATCCATCATTGGTAACAAGTCTGAACTATCGTGTGAAGGACTGATTGGGCACTGTCTAGGACTGGATGGATGATTATTTGATGTGAAGAATGAAAAGTTGTCTGATGAATTTGAACTGAATCTGTTAATAATAAAATAAAAGGAAAAAATTGTTTTAGAAATTTTATTTTATTTTTTAAATATTTGAAGATTATTTTTTTTACTATTCTGAAGAATATAAAAATTTATTGTTGATGATAATTACCTTGCATTTTCATCATAGAATTCGATGTCTAAATCCATAACTGTATCGTATTGATCCATTTTCTAGATACTTTTTTATATAAATTTTTTTAATTTAACTTTTTCTTTATTATATAATTTGCACTAAAGTTTCTTTCTTTATTTACTTATTTTTTATATCGATCGAACCGGCAAAAATATTTATTTATTTTTTTTTTTTTACTTTTCGTTTTTATGTTTCATAAATAAAAGTCACAAGCAAGAGCAGATGTTGTATCAATGAGAGCTATTTTACGAATGACTAATATAAGGCGATCGTATATGAGTTTTATGCTGCATTCGTTTCGTCAAGGATGTGTATGTGTAGTGGTGTGAACAGAACAAAAATAATAAAATAAGTAGGGCTCGAACATCCTCACATATTTTTGTGTATTTATGTATATGTGAATTATCTTCATGTATTAAATACAAAAGAATGATGGAAGAGAGAAAAAGAAGAACTAAAGAATCTTTTGGGGTTTCACTTTTTTCCTTTAAGATATTTTTTTTTACTTTTATATCAAATTCCTTCATAATTTCCTTCTATATAAGATGCTGATGATCCTTCTTACTTTATTTTATTATGGCTTGATTTCTCACTTCTTTCCTAGACGCTCTATACAATTGGATGTAATTTGTATTTTTTATTTCTCTCAAATTCCTACAAATGGGCATTATTAAGGATATTGAATATAATTCTCAATGTACACGAAACAAAATCAAAGTCACGAATCAATGAGGAATCAAAGATTAATGCCGATTTTATTATTGAGCGACTTAAATGTAAGAAGATGAAATGAAATAGCGCGCGAAAAATCTCCCTTCTACTTTTCTCGTTAATCTTGTTCTCTTCTTTTTTCGTCTCTTCTCATTTATTTACATATATACCAAAAAAAATTCTTTGTTAAATATCGCACACATCAAAAAAATTCTTTTCTTATGTAAATCATAAATTAAAAAAAGGCGATGAAGAAAACAACAAAAATCAATATCGAGAAAATGAAAACATACATAAAGAAAGAGATCAGCTGAGATAGCAATAGTGTAAAAAAGGATCTCAAGATAGATTCCAACAAGTTTCTATTTAGATCATTCATAAAATCTCAAAATGAAATGAATGGAATAGCCAAAAAACCGCACACAAACATGCTCCCAAAAAAAAGAAGGATCGTCAAAAGGAAGAAAAGAATGAAAAGATCCATACAGAAGTTAAAAGAAACATGTACAAGAAAAGATGAGAAGGATGCATTTTGCAAAACAAGCCAGAAAAAGAACAAAAATACATAAAGATGATAGAAATGACCTTGTCTCGTCAGCTGATTAGATTCTATTATTATTTCTCTTTCTGTTTCTTTGCATGTGCGGAACTTTGAATTCACATGAACAAAAAAAAGAAGAGTGTAGTAGAAAAAGAAGAAATTCTATGTATGTACTTAATTTTGAAAAGTTGCAATTTTTACAGACGAGGGCAAAAAGGGTAAGAATTACCTAAGAATTTATCAAGGGGTGTATTTTTGAGATAAGTCATAAAAAATTGCAATTTCTTAACGTCTCTGATTTAATCGCTCTTCTATTAATTTATTGCTGCAGAATCGTAAATCGATATTTGGTTTTGAGAACGTAAATTGACATTTTCTAACCCTTATGAACAGATGAAGCAGCTCTAAGGTATAGCAATAATTTTTTTTTGCATAGAAATCAATTTTTTGTAACCCTTACAAATTTTTAACAAAGAAAATTCTTTGATTATTGCATGTCTTGAAGATTTAAAGAAATAAATTTATTTTATTGAAATTTTGAACCCTTATGTAATATCTTGTTCTTTAATATATGAAAAGAAAAGAAAGTGCCAATTTTCTTTCAAATTTAATTTTTTTCTTAGATAATTTATATGAAAATTATGCGATATTTTTATGTCTATTGGAAGTAATGATGGTATATTATCGTAGGCCTATTCATATTCAAATAAAAATATTTTCATAGGAAGTTAATATAATATGTATTATTATTATTGTATTCAAACATTGAAAGCATTTATCATCCCATAGAAATTTTCATATTTAAGCATCACAATTAGAAATTCGCTATGTGTGATCTATTCAAATATTTGCGCACGCTAACATAAATATAGCAATTAATGAAGAGAGAATCATTTACGGCTACCGATTAATCAACAAAACGACCATAAACTTTATTCTCTTCTTTTCTCATTTTATCCATTTTTTTCATGTGTAGCTTTCAATTATCTTCAACAGTGGCGCAAATACGAAAAAGAACAACGAAGAAATTGAAAGGTGTCAATTGTTCAATAATAATATTCGCGAATTTAAAGAGGCAATTGAAGGTAATAATGATAATTTAAGTATCCACACATGTTGAATTAAGATCTCCAATATAAAATCTCGTTATAAAAGCTTGTTTTATTCTTGCAAAATAGAACAAGAAGTAGCATATAACATGCCATAAAAATCACAATTTTCGGGCAATAAAAGAAGAACTGGCACAAAACAAAAAGTTTAAACCTTTTATTCGACTCTATTAAAAATTACTTTTTTCTTTTCTCTTTGCCATTCCAATTAATTAGATTAAACGTATTTTAACGAATTTCTTTATCAGCATCTTTATTATGCTTTAAAGTTGTCGATTAATCGATTTTTGCATTTATCTCAGGTAGGTTATTGATGATAATCAAATTGTTATGATTTTTTAATGCATGCATACTCGTGTTTGCTATTATAATTATCGTAAAATCCAGAAACTGTCAGGTCTTAATCTTTAGAGACAAGAACAATAATTCAGGAATATTCCTAATTACTTTAGAAAAAAGGTGAAGAAAGAAATCAATTCAACTGAAAATCGTTAAAATACATACAAAGACCTGAAACTGGTTGCAATTTGGCGCCAATTCTAAGAAAGTTTTCTTCTTCTAAACTTCCACATTCTCATGTATTTTGCCTAGTGATTGTGATTTTGCGGTTCGATTAAAAAAAAATAACATAAAGGTAAGAAGGAGAGCTGCACAGTAAGAATGATTTAGCTAAATTGTTCGCTTATCGCTCTTTTCTGTGAATTTTGTTCAATGAAATTCTCAATTTTTCATGCCTTTAAACTATTTAAAGAACTGAACGATAAAAGTAAAAACATAATGTTGATATGTAAGAACTAATAAGCGGTGCAATTAAGGCAATTGCGTAAATGCAAATTATAGTGAATGATTAGGAGATTTATTCTTTGCTTTGTCTTAAGAATTAGTTATTTGTTATTTAGCTAGTTATTATCTGTACATGATTCTTAGTCATTAGAAATTTTTGCCGAAAATATTGATTGCTGGTTAAGTTTAGTGAGCATATGTGAGGCTGAACATTCCAATGTTCATGTTAATATCCATGAAGAAATAGTTTTTTTCTTCTCTCCTTCTAATCATCATGTGTGTATTTTTCATCTCATCAAGATTCTGTCTCACACGCACAATCAATTAGATATGTGTATGCTACATACGTATACATTGATTTCCCGATCTATTCATATTTATGTGAAGAACGTTAATGCGATTTTTTGTCTAAATTAGAGTTTATTGTCCAGCCATCTCCACGTATTGTTATTGTAGATACAATTTTATCCCCAATGGCTATAGAATTTCTTATATCGTAAATCAATAAAGGCAAAGTATTCTTTTTTTTCTTTTCAATGCGTAAAGAAACAATTTAGGAACCAGTTTGCCAAAATATTTTTCTTTTATTCTTCTTCCCTAATTTCGCAAAAAAGGTAGAATAAATGTAAAACTTAATAATATCCAAAAGTATGTATGAGCAATAAACAAGAATAAGAATGACAACAAAAATTAGAATAAAACAATAAAATGTAATTGAGCTATTTTTTCCACTCATATTCATCCTATTGAAAATTGTTTAGCTATTGATTAACACTTTTTTGCACATCGTCTTCCTCGTCTATATAATATTTGAAGTAAGTAAATTACGTGAGAACATAAAGCCGCTAAAAGATTTCTTAATAAACATCATTATACAATTGTTAAGTTTATGAATCTGTAAATGAGCTAAAAATCAACTTCCAATGTTCTTTTTTTTCTTGCTTCTTTTATTTTTATTCTAGTTTCAATTTCTTTATTACTCTTCTTCTATTGCATTGTAATGTGAATTGCTCTCACAATAAGTAAATTGCTAATGATCAGACGATGGAACGTGAAAGGAACTTTTTGGGCTCGCGCTGGTTCTTAACATGATTATTTTGCTGATTTAATGGAGAGCAATGAAGAAAAGATAGACGGAAAGAGAGAATTGTGCAAATTTACAATGCGAATTATATCTCAATAGGGGGCTACAAAAATTCACATTAATCACTTTTTCGCTTTCGATTTTTCATATAGTTATATGGCAGTATGATATAATGATTGAGCTGAAGTTGAATAAATATTTTAAAAAACTTATGCTCGAGATTTATGATGCTATTAAATTCCATTATTTTATGTGAATTCTTAGCTTCGATTCGTGTGCTATATAGCCACTTTATAATACGAAAAGGAATTTGCCGGAATTGACATCTTAAATTTTTTTTTATTAGACTAGTTCTATAAATTATTTCATTAATGATCAAATTTTTTTCGATAACTCTTAAAATTAAGTTCGTTTTTTAAATTTCAGATTACAACACTAATAAGTTCTGAAAAATGCTTATTTTTAACTTCTAAGAAGCAAAATAATTAAATCTTCATTAGTATATAAAATATACTTGAAAATGGACATCATCAGTGTGTTCAATAATAGCAATAATAGGATTGAAATGCTAACAATAAAAGGACTGTCAAAATCGCTCTCAATCATTCACATCTCTCTGCTCCTCTATGCTTCAAAAATTACAGTCATTTTGATCATTCCAAAAGTAGGGAGATCATTAAAAGAACATATCCAATCTCACACTTTACTCTCGTTAGTTTGCAATTTATTTCTTTCGACTCCTTTGATTTTTCAAGTGGATTATGATCCACAAATATATTATCATGTAATTTTTTTTCCTCTCTTCCTTTAAAATTAATAAATATATCTTCTTATTACACATTCAATCCTTCAATCACTCATAGAATTCTAAAGAGGAAAGGAAAAAAAATAATTTAAAAAGATGATTGGAATCAAATAAAGCAAGCCGATAGCTGTTAGCAAAAATTCTGGATCATTCAAAAATATAAATTTGCTATACTCATCATCATGTTATGTGTCAGTAATTGAAAAAAAAAAATAAATAAATACATCGAGGCAGAGTTGTTGATCTTTTAAAGGATTAGGAAGGATTTGGTATCTTTTCAGTTTTTGTGTTCAGAAACAAAAAAGGTACCTTATTTTATCGTTAAAGTACAAAATTTGAATTTCTGAACACACTCATCAAAAATTTAATTTTAGAAAAATTTAAATTTTGCAACATATTTATTCACTGGATCTTATTTACAATCGTGAATCATGATTATTGAAGATTAATTAATCATTTAATCATACTCTTGACAAAGGAATTGATCTAGTTATGTTAATATTTAACAATGTTTATTTTAAAAAAATTGTTTGATAGTGCTAGTAAACTCAAATTTTTTTTAACATAATTACATTTAAATATGGTTCAAATTAAAAAACTTAAAAAAAATCCTTTTAATAATTTTATTCTGAAGCGTTGTGACTTATTGGATGAAAATCTAAAGTTAGCAACTCTGCGGATGAAAAATGAGAAAGGAGGTTTTGCCATAAACAAAATATATTATTATTTTACATTCTTTAGTTAGAATGAACGATGATTCATATTTTATCAAAATGTCTCAAGTCACGATCTGATATAACCTCTCCCATAAAAATACTCATTACTATTTAGTATTTCATTTCTAATTCTTAAATTTGAACTACGAAAGACGAGTTCAAGGATTAAAATGGAAACTTTTTTTTCTCTCTCGTCCATGAAATTAAGATTAAGTAAGTTTAATAACAGAGAATAGAATGAGTCTCATTTATCACCTCCTTAGAACATTAGAAGATAGCCGCGTGAATCAGAAGAGAAAGAAGAAGAAAAAGGATTAATACAAAAAAATCTTATTTATTCATCATGATTTTTTGTGTTCTATCAATAAGAACTTCTTTTTTGTTTTTTATATCATCTCCTAATTTTCTGTAAAATTAATACTTTTTGTTCTCAATGATTCCTTCATCATCATCATAGCTAGTTAAAGTTTTAAGCTTAACTATATTAATTACACTAACCACCATTTACTGGTCACCTGCTATAGAAATTCTCGACTGTATTCTCTTTAACGTTACATAAGTGTGGGAAAGTTAAAAATTTTTAAGAGATTCTGGATGTTGTTTTTTTTTTATTTCTTTACGGATCTTCGACGTCATTGTAAATGCCTTGACCTTCCTTTCACAACAACAAGGAAAATAAAAAAAAATATTCAAATGCTTAAGATATTCTCATTAATGAGTTAAAAGAGTTCTCACTCTCATTTAATACTCAGCAGTTCCTTACATTAGATAATTTATAAAGTCACATCTGAGAAAAGAAGATAAAAATATTGAAATGGAATTTCCTCCCTGTGTACGTTGTTGCTATAGAAATGAAACAAAAACAACACAAATCATAAAAAGCTGAATGAAGATTTAAGAATAATCATTGAATAAAATTGAGTTAATGGAATTTTAGTCACATCGCATTTTTTTGTCAGTTCAATGAGAAACACATGAAAATAATTTTAAGTAGAAGCAAAACATATGAATGAATTATAAAATTTTGGTGGCAACAGAAGCTCAAGGGATGAGTTGAGACAATTTATTTCATTTAGTTTTTTTATTAACGATTTTAACTTCTGTTGTCACAGAATAGCTGTCAAGTCATGTGATCGTCAATATTAAGTAATGCTTTAGAAATGTGGATGTTTTGAATTTTTGCTTTATTTTATTTTACGTTAAGATGAATGAAATTTTATTGATCCTCGTAACCAGTTTTTTGTGACTTTAATTTTTAATCAGCTTCGCTGGTATTTTTAGCATTTTTTAGATATTTGTTACTTTAATTCTATTGATGACTAATGATCGTTCTTATTGATAATATTGTGTCAATTTTTAATCAGCTTTTAATTTACTCTTGATGTCAACAGCTTCAATATCATACAAGATAAAAAGATCAACAATCAAACATAAATAAATCTCACAAAAAGCAACATAATTACTCTTCTTTTAGTTCATTGTCAACTTCCTATACAAAAAATACATGAATCTAAGAATAACATCCTTTCTACATACATGAGAATATTGTGAAGACATTTCTCAAATAGAATCACGTACATTTAAATCGAACAAAAGGCACTAAAAGTGAAATTTTGGACGAAGGTTTTTAAATATTTTATTTCCCCTCAAATATTACACAGAAATTTATAAATGGATAAGCAGACATTGATAACAACATTACGTCTACCAAATATTTGGGGAAATAAATTTTATTATTTTTATTTTTCATTTCCGTTCATGATAACATAAATAATAATAAAAATCACTTGAATGCATTTTTTGCAACTAGAATCAGCTGTGTATTTATTTAAATCAAAATGGGTATGAATGAATGATAAATATTTGAGAACCTTGAAAGTATGTTTGAAATTTAAATACAAATTGCATGAAATGAAATCAATCATAATATTTTGTCAAGAAACTGATCGTTATGTAATAAAACTCAGACATCGAACGTTGGTTCAACCTTTCCTATTATTTTCATCAGAATTATCCAATATTCATTGAAAAATATTTTTCTTTGATCCATCAGTCATTGATAAGGACGTTTCATCAAAATAGGTGGGAATTTAATGGATGAATTCTCGGGATTAAAAATAATAAAAATTCTTTTGAGCTTCTTGGTTCCCATCATCAATTTTAATTGAAGGATTCTCTCTCCAAGAAGGTGCCATATAAACAACAAACAATATGAAATATAATAGAAACACAAAAAAAGATTTGCTATGCCTCAAAAAATCTCAAAAAGAACGTCCAGTAATAAACTTAGTCCCTCTTGAATCAACAATGAAAATGTTTTTGCTATCCCGTTACAAGAGAGGTCTTAGCGGTGGATTTTACAGAAGAAAAATAAAAAAGGAATTTTTGAGGATGATGAAAGGAAAACAGAATGGGAATAAGAGCTCACCTCCGACCATTTTCCAAAGAATTCTATCGCTCTTTTATTTAATCAATAAACAGTAAATTTTGGCGCGCGATTCACAAAACTACCTGTTGATATCTCTAGCCAAGGACTTCCCTTTAAACCGCTTTTGGATCATTTCTAAATGACTTTTATTGATTTTAGACCTTTCCACACATTCCAACTCTTAGAAAATTAAATAATAAATAAAAACTATAATTTCGGTGGATGTCTGTGATAATCGATATTATCATGCTTGTTATGAGGCACAATTTAACAGGAATTTTTTACAAGCAACTCAATTTTGTTAAAAATATTTTCTTTACTAACCATTCTGAAAAGGATATGATAAGAGATTATGTGTAACTTCCAGACATCTTATGACATTATCTAATCGAACTGTTTCATCTTTTTTAAATTTTTTTTTGTTTTTGTTGGAAGGGATGCAAAGGGATGGAAAGGGAGAGTTGGTTAGAGAATGAAAAGATGTGAAAATGATGATCCTGAGAAAGTTCTTCTTCTTTTGATTCAAACAAAAGAAATTCACATTTTTGCCAAAATTTCTGAGAAATCAAAAAAGGATCTTGAAAATATTTTTGTGTTATTTCTTTATGAAAAATTTTTGATTTTTGCGTTTCTTGAAATTCCTTTTTTATGTTTTTATTTCATTCTGTCTTTTCGTTACGCAAGAAGAAAAGGAAAGAACTAAATGTTGTCAATAAAAAACAGGCAGAATAGAATTAAAGAGAGATAAAATGAAATTAATCAAACAGGTATCGATTTAAAGGTATCAAAAGGATTCCATCAGCAATAATTCATTTTAATCAATAACAGTATATAAATTTAGCGCCAAATTCTTTCGACGCGCCACTTTTGAAGGTGTCCCTTTTTAACACAACCGGAGAAAATTGTAACAGTTAAGGAGAGGTATTGATGTAATTTGTGAGGTCTCTATCGCGTTTCTTGGAAGCGCATGCTATTCAGTCATAGACAAAGGAAAGGTTTTTAAATTTTTAAAAACCTCTCGCACAATAGAACATTTAAGTGTGTCCATCTTATCATTTACGGGACTCATTGCTAAACATTATTCTGTCACAAAAATGACAATTGAACCTGACTCCTTCAGAATCTATTCAGCATTTCTCTTATTATACTTTTTTATTTTCTTTTCAACTATTGAAAAGTATTGCACAATAATCATTCAGAGCCTTTTTTATTTCTTTTTAGAATAAAAAGTAAAAAATCAGAATTTGGTAAAAATTTTCAGCCACATTGCCTTTTTCTCAGGCTCTGAAGTACAATAGATTCTTGTATTGAGATAGTTGAAACTGCATGGTATCTGTATTCACAAAGTATCATTAATGATTTTTTGTTAGAAAATATTTTTCCAAATCAGGTGATTCCCATGACTATCTTCTCTTCTGACCTGTTGAACATTTTTCTGCGAAACCTTTTCAGAATTTTTTATTTTATTTCTTTTTATTAAAGCAGAAAATAGCGACACAATTATTTGTTGCCAATTTTATTTGTGAAATTTTTGTAATTTATGGGATCATCATCGACAAATTACTGGTCAATAAAATTATTATTACAAAGGAGAAAATAGGGCAGATATATTTTTCATCTTAAATATTTGAACAATTACGCCTATTTCACACATTTCTTGATATTTTCATTCCAATCCATGAGAAAGTTTTTCTATAATTTACTTTTAATTCTTTTAATTGGATGTTTGGAGTTTGGGAGAAATTGAATTTTATAAGATCAAATGTTTTGCTATAGATCAAGTATCAATTTCCACTAGCAAAAATTTTGAATTTTTAATCTCTTACATTCAAAATTTTATAAAGAAACAGATTTCAAAGAAAGGATTTGTAACAATTCCATATAGACTTACAACAATACAAAAATTAATAATGGCAAAAATTTTGTTGGAGCCATTCACGTAGTTTTTTTTTGTGAAGACAACCTTGAATCCTCCATTACTCTAACTAATGAGCAAAATTGATCCCTTTGTAAAGTTTCTAAAACTTGAAATATTTTTCACTCGTCATTAAAATATTAAGATTGATTTTCGCACTGGTTCACATATATTTTGTGCTATATATATTTATGATTTTTAACAATTTACTAATAATCACAAGGGATTGCTGCTCGCCTTCTTTTATTGTTATTGTAAGGTAAAAAAATTGTGCCGACAAAGTTGTAAAATTCATAATTCTTATTATAGGAAGTTTAAATGGTTGCACTTCTTGGAATGATGATTTTCTAGACCTTAAAGCTATGGTACAAAATTTAAAAGGATATTTTTGTTTGGTAATTGCAAAGAATCATGTTGTGTACCAATATTTAAAAATCTTGGCACATTCATGAATGAAAAGCTCAATTTTCAGTTTAAATGTCCTTCAGAGAAGTCAACTGACTTCACTTTTTTGCAACAATTAAAAATCATCATTGGAAGGAAAAGAATCAACATCCTGTCCTTGACAATTGAGAACTCACACAAAAATAAATAGAAACAACACTTCCAGAAATTTCAACGGATATTATATATATTTTTTTTATTATTTATTTTGTGCTTCTTTAAACAAAATAAAATTATGATGAGTGCATCCACATAAAGTAGCGGTTCACCTATAATTTCCTTTCATTCAAAATTTAAAATCCTTGTTGCTTTTGTGGCGCTTCAAGAGAATGTGAAATTCCAATCAAACAATCACATTCCAATTGTTATTGTGCTTAATTCACCGAAAATCCCATTCCTCACATACAAATTCACATGACACATAAATGAATTCACATCGGCATTAAATCTTTATGGAATTATGTAGCATGTTCTCAATTCACAAATTTCAAGTGAATTTTTTCGGCACAAACACTTTTTCTATTTTTTAAGGCTTTAAAGGAAGACGAAGAATAAGAAGCAAAAAATGCTAAGTTTTGTAAAAGAAATGAAAAACCGAGACGAGAATACTCAGAACCAGATAGAAGAACTAGATATTTTTATGATTTTATTGTTGCACACGCATTGTTGAGCCTTTTGGATTTGTGAAGAAACACACATAGAGAGATCAACTCGCTTCTCAAATTACACAATAAAACTTTTTGTTCTGAATGTAATTGTTTTGTTGGAACCAGATCATGCAATTAACAATGAGGATATGACAACAAATTTTCTATTCATTCATAAATATTTTTGATCTTGAGAAATATTCGCATTCTTTTTATGGATTTTTTAAGGAAACTAAAGAATTCAGTGGGAATTTGAAAAGAGATTC
Organism: Chironomus striatipennis; assembly: GCA_026123125.1. Lineage (NCBI taxonomy): Eukaryota > Metazoa > Arthropoda > Insecta > Diptera > Chironomidae > Chironomus > Chironomus striatipennis. Next base: position 25,271,017 of record CM047394.1, on the reverse strand, counting down.
CAGCGAATTCCTTTTAAGGGTGGTCGTATATCATTGATTGGTACATCCCTTACTGAATTCCAATCCATGTGTGTTCAATATTGCAAGATATACATTTTCATTCAATGTTTCAATTTTTAATCATCATTTTAAGGATATTAAGACATTGACGATCTACGTTAAGAAACTTTATATTGATGAATTCTATTTTGCCAATCTAAATGATTTATTTGGTATGTCATAATAAATTCAATATATCAACAAAAAAATTTTACAGACATATCTAGATATATAAAATTAACAACATTTTTATTATAGCATTTACTGCAGCTGTTCTGGTTGATTTGTGTAATTTTTAATCCTTGTGTAGATATGATATCAATTCATTAAAAATAAACCGCAGGATATGAAAGTGATGACCCGTAGTGATGTGTGTTTTAGAGAAACGAGTTTCAGTTATGTAATCTATCATAATAATGTCAATCCTTTACAACATGTAATGTTCTAAGTACATTTTACATTTTACGTGATATATACTTCCTTCCTTTCTTCCGTCACTTGATTTTCATATAATTTAAATTTAGAAATCAGCGACAAAAAAAATAATTTTCTATTCAAATGATTTTCAAAAGCAGATTAATGTGATTTTGAATGCCTTTTTTTGCCAAGCCTTAAACTCAATACAGAAGGTAAAATCTCTTTCTTCCCTTATATTGTTGTACATACAACAAAAAATAATCATTATTTTTTACCTCTATTCATCGAGCTCAACCTGAAAAATGTGCAAATGAAGTAGGTACGTATTAAGCAAAAAGAAAATCACGTCAGTTTTGAATACAATTTTTCTGTATAATGCATTAAACACGTAATAAATAAACTGTAAATTATGCATTTTCACATACATTAAAGAAATAAGGAAGAATTTGGCGCAAAAAAATTAAAAAGAGTGAACACACAATTTTCTTTTGTGAATAAATTTGGATTGTCATGAAAGGAATTTCTGCATGACATAACTCAGTGTACATGACAACATTGTGTTTATGTAAAAATGCAATAATAATTTAAAAATCATCTTTTTACTTTAATTTTTGGGGCCGTTTACTTATTACGTAACGTTCTGAGGGGGGGGGGGAGGGGGTGGGTCGAGAATTAGTTACGGTCTATTGTTCTCGTACCTGATTCTTTTGTTTAAAACGTTACGCAGGGGGGGGGGGGAGGGTAAAAAACCCGAATTTTTGCGTTACATAATAAATGAACGGCCCCTTTGACTCTTGCAAAGCTATCTTTTCATAATGAACCTTATGTGGTGAATATGATTACATGCATTGGAATTCAGTTGCTATCATAATAAAAATTCACCTTAAAATCTAATAAAACACTACTAATAATCTACAGATTAAATCCCATTCCAATACACCTACACAACCTGTTAAAATCAATTTCCTATCAGTTTCATATAACCTTTCCACAAACGTCTTTTAAATCTGCCCTCAATAATAAAAATAATAAAAGGCTTTTCCCAATAGAAACAGGTAAGATTTTTTTTCGGTAACACGTTGATCATTGTATTCTTGTAGGCGAGGTATTGTATGCCGATTTTCATTGTTTTGTCTGGCTTGTGCCAAAATGAGAATCAAATTGGATGATGCACACCTGATTTTTGTTTTTATTCTTTCTTTCTTTCTTTCTTTCTTTTTTCTCATCTCTCCTCTTTTATCATCACTTTGTTCTATGGACTTTGACTTTTTGGCGCAAAGTTCCTTTTACAAAAAAAAACACATAGTTATGAAAAGCTAAAGGATGTAAAAGTGTTTCGTTCAACTACACACTTGAGCAATTTCCAGTAACGTTGACTTGCTTCGGTGATCACGAAAGGACATTAACTTATAGTTAATAATTTCACTATTCAACCTGTCGCATTTCCATAATTACAAGTGCGCGCGTCCGTTTCTTTTATATTTGAATAACCGCCAAAGTTTTAGATATTAGCAGCTTTGCTAAATACTGGATCTAGACTCTGCAGATGAAGTCTTTATATTTTCAAGATTTCAACCCTCTAGCAATATATCCCCTAGCTTTCTTGAAAGGTTGGACTAGTTTACATTGATATCATATTGAGAGAATATCAACAAAAGCAGAAAGCAAAAGTGAGTAATGAACATATGATTTTACGTTCATCAAATTTATACAGAACAAAAAATATATAAATGTAAGCAAAAATGAAATTAAAAATATAGGGAACATGACCAGGTGTAGCTGTTTAAAATTCTTACATACATACTCTATATATAGTTACACTAAAAAAAACCCCAATTGCAGCAAGGGCATCGAACCAAAAAGTTGAACTCGTTTTAAAAATATGTATATGTAGCACAAAATGCAAGGACTTATTGGAATATATAAATTTTTAAGGGGTTGTTGAAATAATTCGAGATAAATTTGAAGTGAAGTAAGCAACATATGGTTCCAATGCCGCGCAATATTAATGAATTTTAAGGAAGTTAAAATTATCATATTGATGTCAATGTCTGTTCCATTCACCCAAACAACTTAACGCATTAAAACAATGAAATTTAATTACTTAGGCAAGATAATGCATTTTACTGACATATGTAATAAGAGAAGAGCACGAGCCAAATAATTATTGGACCACAAATTCATAATATTGAGCACATTAGACTTGAAAATTGAATACATTTTTAAACAAAAATGCTTGCCTTATCACATTGTTCTATTAACAGGATCTTAATGAACATTTATCCATAAAATTTATTAACTTCTTTTTTTGTCTAAAAGATGCAGTTCTAGCGGAAAATTTATGCAGATCAGTATTGAAAATTCTATTGAACATGATCAAGAACAAGAGATATGCATGAAATTATTAGAAAATGTAAATTCAAAAGACATTGAGGGACGAAAATGTCGAAGTGACTAAAAATAAACGAATGTCTAGTATTACTTACAAAAGTCGTTGAACTTATAATCAAGATGATTGCACGCAAGGAGCTATCATAACAGATGTCTTTACTACCGTTCTTTTTCTTAGAAGTTTTTGTGTCTTTCTAAATGACTTTTCAAAAAAATTTCTATTGCTTTACTTCTGTCTTCCACCCTCCTTAAAAATTCTTAGTCCAAAAAAGAATTTCTTCCTCCGTCTCACATCTAAGTATAATTATACATATATTATTTTATGCAGCACGAGTCAAGGACTTTTATGAATACATTTCAATTCTTAATTTTGAGCGGATCAACGTATTGAGCATGAAATTATGCAACAATATGCAACATGATAAACATAGGAGCCTTTAAAATAATTTAATTGATAAGAAACGTAATTGTATAACGTATTATAGGTCATATGTAGCTTGGAGGTACCTATACTGCTATTTGTGAAAAAAAAATTATTCAAATTACGTCTTAGACATTTTTTTGAGACATCTCCTCGCACATTATCTGAAACTGATAAAGAACATTTGAGTGTCTGATTTCCATCAATCTTTGACACAGAATTGTCTCAGCCTTTTTAACTTTAGTCTCTCAATTATAAATTTTGCTGTTTGAGAGTGAAAAAAAATATTTAAAAGCACCAGACAAGTCCTCAATCATTATCAGTCTGAATATTTGTTCTGAAAAGATTAAAAGTGAATTTGCAAAGATGATATTTTTATTAACTACATTCACGTTATTAGCAATCGCCTGTGCATTAACCTTTACGTATTTTAATGCAAAATACAAATTTTTTACATCTCGCAATGTTGTAGGTCCAAAGCCAGAATTTTTCTTTGGTAACATGCGAGAAGCCTTTTTTAAACGTCGTCATTTTTCAAGCATAATTGATGACTTTTATCAGATGTACAAGAACACGGAACAAATAATTGGATTTTACAATATCACTACTCCGTATTATCTTCTCATTTCACCAGATTTGATAAAGCAAATTTTAGTCAAGGATTTTAAACATTTCCGTAATAATGAGTTTAGTGGCTTGGTAAGTAATCAAATGAAGTGACTATTTTATTTGCAAAATGTTTGTGAAAGTGATACGAAGATTCTAGTGCATTTAAATCATCAGAATTATAACTGCTTATCTCAAACAAATTAACGAAGGCTTGTCAATCTATTGTGTCATACCGTAAAATAATTTGCACGAGTTCTATTCCATAATCAGTTTTAACTCGCATTCTTATCAATAAGCAAGGCAGTCAGTCTGTAACCTTTGATTTAAATTTCATAGACAATTTGATTCTATTCATAAGTTTTTAATGTGCTGCGTGTTTTCTTTCTATATACATAAAAGTAAACAGATGCATATTTGTTTTGTATATTCCAGTCAGATAAGAAGAAAGATCCCGTTATGGCACTAAATCCTTTTGTTATGCGGGATGAAGAATGGAAGGAGAAGCGTACAGAAGTTGCTTCAGGCATGACTCAAAATAAATTGAAATCAATGTTCCCATTAGTCCAAGATGTAGGCAAACGATTTGCTGAATATATTAAACTAGAACTAAACCGTAATCAATTGAAAAGTTTTGATTCACGAGAAATTTCAGTCCGCTATACTTGTGACACAGTTTCAAGTTGTATTTTTGGAATCGACGGTGGATCATTCACAAAAAAGGAATCTGAAATTATCAGCATGGGAAATAAAATGATAAGAAGTATTTCGGATGCGGCAAAAAGTTTCCTTCCAAAAAGACTTATGCCACAAGATGTACAAGATTTTTTTGTTTATCTTATGGAAGAAGCTATCAAATATCGTAACAATCACAGTATCAGTCGCGATGACTTTTTAGCACACATTATCTCATTGAAAAAGAAAAAAGACATGTCCGAAATTGAAATGGTTGCACATGGCGTAACTTTCTTTCTAGGTAAGTTGATGGAGCTGTAACCCTTTTATTCAATTTTGGTTGCATAATCGTAGGATGAAAAATAATAGTTGCATTAATCCTTCGCCTAAACATTATGCAAAAATTTAAATTTTTTGATTATTTCTAGATGGATTTGACACATCTTCAATTGGACTTGCACCAATCTTTTATGAGGTACTTTAATGTTAAAAATGTTTAAAAACCTTATTTTCAAGATATACAGATGTGTTCATGCAAACTATACTCGACCATACTTATATGAAAAAAATTGAAAATTAAAATTCGAATTTTTACTCAAATTTGTTGACTGGATCTCATTTTTGTGGCTATAATTACATCAATATCATGTAAATCATCATTTATAATGCTTTTGAACTACGAGAACTTAATGAAAAGTCAAAAAAATTGGAAAACAAAATTTTTCAAATTTCTTTCAATGTGTTAGTGTTTACAAAAACTTTCAAAATTTCAAATTTTTAGCCGTTAAAAACGGTAACATTTTTGTATGAACACATCTATATATCTTGCTTATTTTTTACGTTATTCATAACTTCTTTTTTCATAGTTGGGTAAAAATAAAAGAGTACAAAATAAACTTCGTGAAGAACTTGTGACTGCATTTCCAAATGAAAACGACGTTACTTACGATAAATTATTAGACAATCAATACCTTGAAAATGTTATTTATGAGTCACTCAGGATAAGTCCTCCCATTACATTTGTAAGTTAATTAATTTTATGCTAAAAATCTTAGTCTAATTCATATCAAAACCTTAAAGGCCAATCGTGAATGTTCTGAAAATATAACACTAGAGCTTAATAATAAGAAAAAAATAACGATCGAGAAGGGTGAAAAGGTCATTATTCCACTCATTTCCATTCAGCAAGATCCTGAATACTATCATGATCCAAAAGAGTTTATTCCTGAAAGATATGATCACGGAATAAAGGAATACAGAGATAAGGGACTTTTGTTTCCATTTGGTGAAGGTCCAAGAGAGTGCCTTGGAAAAAGATTTGCTCTGTTGCAAGTCAAAACTGCAATCTACTACATTGTCCGTAACTTTGAAATATCTGTAAATGAAGAGCTTACTGCAAAAAATTTAGAAATTGATCCTGAAGAGCTGTTGATGAATGTAAAGAAAGGTGGAATGTGGCTTAATTTTAAGGAAATCGAGTGTTAAGATTTAATGAATATTTTTTATTTTGTCATTTCTGTAATAATATTATGTATTAGTTGATTCTATAAATATATGTAGAGTATGATATTAAAAAATTATAAGCCTCAAAAAAGTTACTTTTTAATGACATGTTTTGTCAAATTATCTGTAGGCAATGCTGCAGTCAAGACTCGGTCTATCAGAATTAAAATAAGTCGTTTGTTAAGCGTTTGGTACTGAAGCATTTCATAGAAATTGGTTAGTCCGAGCTTTGTTGTTTCTGAACCTAAAATATGCTTTAAATCATCTGCGAGAAAAAAACGCAAAAATTAATCTATGACTCTAAATAAATTAAAGAGTTTAATTTACCAGTAAAGAAAGCAAAAATTGCAATTTTAGCTGCCATCCTAGTTCTTAGTTTGGTCACATCTTCTCGTGGAATTGATTCTTGAAAGACTCCATTTGGCCATGTGTTGTTTAAAACTCCACACAAAACATTGTGGATTACACTTGGATCAAGAATGTTTTTCTGTACAATTTCCTTAATTTTCCGATTAGTAGATTGACTTACGAAAGGAGCCAAAATAATTCTTTGTATTCCACGTTTAAGCCATTGTGATCGTGCTTCTAGGTCAAATATAGAGTCCAAAAAATTTATGAATGATGCCAATGTTGGATAGTCAGCAGTATTAGCATCCATCATATCGTTAATTTCGAATTTTTCAGTATTTCTTGCAACAAATATTTTTGAAAGACCTCCAATTACATTATCTGGAACACTCTTAATTGTCTTCATTCCGGATTTGATTGGATTTACAAAGTGCTTAACTACTTTGGTTCCATGAATTTGTCGATCGTCGTTGTCAGGTTCCAAAAATTCAAATACAATTGCAAGTACCAGTGTATCAGTTTCAGCTCGATTACAAACAATACTGAGGAATTCATTAAGAATGACCATGCGGCGTTCTAAAAGATCACGGCTAGTATTATGAAAAGTTTGCTTTTTTGGAAATGGTAGTGATATATTCTTGAAATATTGAATTTGACGAACTAGAAGATTTTTCAATTCTAAGAACTTCTTATATCTCCTGTAAACATGCCAACTTTTTTGCTGCTTTACTCCATCTTTACTCGTTTCGTTAGTTACCACATTTATTGCATATACGGCAAATTTTCCATCACTATTGATCGCCGTGTTGATGATTTTTGCAGAAAGTTTTTTGTCATTGAATTCGTTGTTGTTCTGAATTTTTTGTCTATCCAATAAAACACCTGTATCGCTATGTGATCGTTGATGACGATGCACAGTAATTCCTAATGAATTCCCTTCATTGTAATCATCTTCTAACAAATCTAATTCATCGAGTAAGTAATCTCCTGAATTACTATCACTTCCCGATTCTGCTTGGTTTGAATTGAATTTAATATCGGGGATATCTGACTCATTATCTTCTAGCTCAGCTATCAACTTTTTGTATGCAGGTGATTCGTAAAAATTTTGAAGAAAAACATGTTCATTCTTTAATTTTTCATAAAGGAATTTAAGAATTGAATCAAACCACGAAGGATCAGGACTTAAAAATGTATCTTTGATTTTAATATGCAAAACTTCTATTAAACCTTGATCAATTTGTAAGAAATTTGTAGATGACTTTACTAAAAATTCCTTAAAAAGTTCAAATGCTCTATCTCGTAAATCTTTTGAGAGTTTATCTTTTAAAGTGTTATCATTTGAGCATTGATTAATTTTTTCCACTGCTATTTGCTTCCAGTCTTGAGCTAAGCAATAAAATATTACATACTTTTGAAGATTCATGACTTGTAAATAATCCAAATAATAGCTTAGAGCAATGTCTTTCGATAAAATTTCGTCAAGTGTTAAGCGAGTTAGTTTCGATGAAGATTTGTCAATTAATGTTCTGTCTTTATTGTTTTGAAGACTTGTTATTCTTAAATCAATTATTTTTTGAGTGTAAGAAAGTGATGAAATTTCACCAACACAGTTCTTATCCTTATATTTTAAATCCATTTCACGTGTAATTAAATGTCGTACTGAGAGCAATTCAGATAAATCGTTTGACTGTCTAATTGTTTTAATAAGCCATTCAGATGGTGGTGGATTGTTCATGAATATTTTAGCAATTTGAAGATTCAAAAAGTCAGGGTCGGAAATGTTACAAGATATTAATTTTGATAGTAGACTTCCAATAATTGAGCTTACTGCTGTTCGAAGTGAATCACATTGAAAACTGTTTGGATCAAATGTGTAATACATGCACGTTTCCATAATAGATACAAAATGCTTTTCTAATGCCTTTTCATCATTTACTTCTTTCTTATAAACGTCACCAGTAATATCAAAAAATGTTTCAATTAACTGATTTTTCGGATCTAAAAGATTTTCATCATTTTGCATATAATAAAATGTAGAGTTTGCAACTTTTCGTTGCGCATTTGCTGATGTAGTATTCCACATGACATCCGATTCTGACTTATTTCTTCTATGAAGTGAAGGATTTAATTTATTTAAATTTTTTGGTCCTTTTTGAGATTCTTTCATCATTTTTAAAGCATCTTGGTATGCTTTAGAATGTGCTGCTATATCATCTAGCATCGTTGTAGTAATTGTTGTCATTAATGGTGCTTGTTTTACTCGTTTAATTAAATTTATTAAGCAATCTTCAGTCAGCATACGAATTTCATTTGAAAACTCTTTATTTTCAGATATTATATTATACCAGCTGTCAATAAAATCTCGGAATATCAAGTCTAATATCCTATGAATTACATCGTCTATTTCAGATTTTCCACTAATAGGCCTTAAATATTTGGCATTCACTGAATCATTTTTTCTCAGATTCAAAGTTTCTGTTGAACTTGTACCTGAAACTAATGGATTAACTTCAGGGTCAATCAATTGATCGCTGTTTGATCGTGATCGGTGATCGTCGATCAGATCGACAAATGATCGAACGATCAATTGATCGATTCGATCAAACGATGTTTTATGATCGAATGATCGACGATCAATCGATCATATTTTGAGAAAAAGATCGATAGATCGTTGATCGACTCGATCAGTGATCGATCGATCAATTGATCGACTCGAACAGAAAACAAATTTGATCGAGACGATCAATTGATCAACGATCAAAATTTTTCTTTGATCGAGGCGATCAATTGATCGATCGATCACTGATCGAAAAATGATCGCACGATCACGATCATTTTCTCATAATATGATCGATTGATCGTCGATCATTCGATCAAAAATACCGATCAATTGATCGTCGATCAAACGATCGTCGATCAATGATCGAATGTTCGAAGGTGAAAAAAAAATATAAATTAATAATCAATAAATAATAATAAAAGTTCCTTTTAAAAGGAGTAAATCCCTTCAAATTTTTTAGTTCATTTAGTAGAAAGAAATTTAGCTCTTAATTATTTTTTTTTTTTCTAAATCATAATATTATATTCATTCTTTTCTTTAAAAAACTATTAGAAATTAATATACATTGAATCAAATTTAAAGGAAATTCTGTATGGAAAGATCCTATTAAAAATTTGAACTTCTTTTTTTCTAGTAAGTTTTATTTGATGCTAAGAATTAATATGGTTCTTATTATAAATAAAAATAATATTTTGTGTGTTTACAAAATAAGGTGGAGAAAAAAAATTAGCGTAAATAAAAACAGATTATTCCTAAATATTACACATTAAACTATACATTAAACTGTACACTATTAACAAAAACTAAGATTCGAACGAAAATTAAGATTCTACAATAAACATTTTGGATTCTAAAAGTTTTTTCACTATTAGCAATATTTTCACTACTATAATTTTAAATCTCGTTTAATTTACAAAAATATATTATATTGTATGCAATAGTTTCTTGAAATTCTCTTCTAAGAGAAAAGCGTTACCGTTTATGGCCACAAATTTGTAATTTTTAAAAAAACTTGTAGTAACCCACGTAGCCAAACGTCGATCAATGGAAGATTTCATGTATTACATTAAAATCTTCCATGTATCTTCCATATGTACATTCCATGGAACGTACATGGGACATTATGCTAATATGGAAATGGAAGATTTTACGTCGATTTTACGTCGATTTCACGTCGATTTTTTTTTCAAACTTTTTTTGACCGTTACAGTTTAAAATTTTTTTGAACGTTATTTTGGACTTTTTTTGGAAGATATTTTTTTTGTTAATAATTAATTCTAAAACTCAAAATCCATTAATAAACATTATTAAGGACTTTGAATTTGCAAAAATGAAGCCATCACTTCACGCACGTGGATTAACTCATGTAATTAATTACATTAATTATTCACTATGTATGAAATATTTTTCGGGACTTATATAAGTGATTTCTGCTAGCTCTTGTGAAGTATATGATGGCTCAAGAAAGATCGACGTAAAATCGACGTGTAATGTACTATACCTAAAATCGTCCATTTACGTCGATTTTTTCAAACGTCGATTTTGGCTACGTGGGAAATAATGCTTGACTAATACAGTGTAAGAATTGTATTTAAATTTTATTTCCTAATTTTTGAAACTTTTCGTTTAATTTGTATTGAAAACGATATCAAACAAGAAAATGTTGCTTTAACCAGCACAAATTTGAGATTCAGTTAGCAAATTTGAGTTCAAACTTGAAATTTAATTTAGATAATGCAACCTACAATACTTTAATTTTAAAAATTCTCGTTCAAGACATTTTTTAACAGTACTCTTATGATCATTGATTAGATTTAATTTATTTATTAATGTTTATCGATCATTAAATCAATTTTTCGATCATTTATCTGAAATTTGATCGAAAATCGATCAAATGATCGATGATCGACCGATCAATGATCGATCGATCAATTGATCGCCTCGATCAAAGTAAAAGTTTTGATCGTTCGATCAATTGATCGTCTCGATCAAAATCATGTTTTGATCGAATCGATCACTGATCGAGCGATCAAGGATCGAAATTGATCGTACGATCACGATCTTTTTTTGATTTTTTGATCGAATGATCGATAAAAAATTCGATCAAAATCGATCAACTGATCGACGATCGTTTGATCGTCTCGATCAGAAATGATTTTGATCGAGGCGATCAATTGATCGATCGATCACTGATCGATTTTTGATCGTATTTTGCGATCACGATCATGTCGATCACGATCATTGATCGTTGACTGTCCCTGATTAACTTAATAACTTGTTTCAATATGATTATTGCTAAAATAAATTACATTCAGAATTGTTAGTTAAAGGAGACTTAAACAAATGTTCAGGAATTGAGTGTGAGGAGTGGATATGGAGAATAGTTGGCAAATGCAAGTGCTCAATTATGTGATCAAATTTACTTTTTTGGTGAATATTATTAGCGACTACTTTCTTTATGCTTTTTAGCGCATTTTCCTCTTGGGAAAAGGACGCTATTATCCGCACTTTGTCTGTCTGTCTGTCTGTCCGTCTGTCTGTCTGTCTGTCATCGCATCTCCTCCTAGGGATTAAGCTTTTTTGATGCGGTTTTTGGCTTAAAATGTGTGTGACATGTCTGGCTACCATGTAACCAAAAATCAGCACGAATGGTCACTTCCTCTGCTGGAACCAGCGTAAAAAGTACCAAAAATGCCATTTCTTTGTATGTGTTAGTGTGGTCGAATGCACTAAAATGTTGACTTTTCAAAACCTTAGCTGTCCTCGGTTCGAATCCCACCGATGACAAAATTTTTTTTTGCTTTTTTTGATACCTTTTTGATTTCTAATGACATATAGTATTAAATCATGTCATAATTTTCCATTTTCACAATTTTCCCGAGTTTTTCCGACGATTTTTGTTAAAATTTTCAATATTTTCATACAATTTTCATAGATTATTACTTTTTTCTTATTTTTTTGATATTTTAATTGTTTAATTTTCTATTTTCATGGATTTTTCATAGTTTTCCCGGAAAATTTTGTGAAAATTATAAAAACTTACATTTACATAAAGAAAAACTCATCAATATAAATAATGAAATTGTCATATTGATATTCCAAGTAAATGAACAGCAGTGGCGTAAGTGGTAGAGCGCACGACTAATACCGTGGAGGTCATAGGTTCGATCCTAGCCTCCGGCAAGTTATTTTTTTGCTTTTTTTTTACGCTTTTTTACTTTTTTGATTTCTTATGACATTTAATATTTATTTATGTCATAATTTTCCATTTTCACGAATTTTCCAAGTTTTTCCGAAATTTTTTTTAAAAATTTGAGACCAAATACTTTTTGCTTTTTTTTTAGTTCTATGTTGCATAATGTTTTTCATCGATTTTTGTTTTAGTCAATTTTAAATTTTGGGTAAATAAGGAATGGTTATAGTAAAATATCTGGCTTTGTATTTTTGGGCTTTTAATTCTTTGTGTGATCGCGGAAAATGCGCTTTCGTCGGTCACGAGTGACCACCGTTATACTAGTTTTCTTGATCTCATTGCGTTTTAAGCTTGCAGGTTTCTTTTTAGAAACTATGTGGTCAATAAATGATATCATGTAAAAAAGGAATTGTGAACAACACAAAGGAAATTAGGTCAAAAAATATGAAATATTGTTATCTAAAAAATATCAAAGTTAAAACTTACATTTTAATCCTAGTGTTCGCTTGCTATCTGATAAAGGATTTGTGTATAATAAATTTTGGAATGTCTTTTTTGTAGTGGTACTTAATACACAGATAATCAAGCTCAAGAGGAATATCAATAAAGTCAAAGCTACCAGCAATAAACTTTGAAATCCCAAGACTTTCAATAAAAGGCAAGAAAAAGCCACAAATACAGTAATTTTCACATTCATTTTGAGTGATGAATGATTTAACTTGCTTTAACCATAACCAATTACTATTTAATTTCACGAGAAACTTCTTCAAAAACCTATTTTACACAATTTAAAAACTTATCAATATTTGTAAACAAAAAAAAACTGGAAGAGAAGGGCTTGAAGCTATTAGCAAAAGCGCTTTTTGAAATACACTCAGTTACTCTGAAATGTAAATTGAAAAATGTAATAAGCGTTTATATTCACGTAATATACCAAATTTATCAGCGTTGTTAATTATGCATAATTGTCATAAAAATATTTAGCGTTATTTCTTAAGGACAGCACGTAATGCATCAGATCAATTTTAGAAAAAAACATGTCTTGTCCATTTTCTATTTATTTTATTATTCAAATATAATTAATTGTTCTATACTATATTTTAAAGATACTTTTGAAGGGTCAAAGTCTTTGACTACACAGCAAATTGCTTCTGCCTTTTGCTTCCATCTCCATTCTGTATATATTCTTCATCTGAGCTTCGTTTTCTTGATACCTACAAATTAAATTAATATTAACTAATCTTTTGAAATAATAATTGAGAAATCATGAGCAACTTACATTATACAGGAAATTTGAATGGAAATTGTTTTCCAAGAATTCATTTGGTAAATACATTTTATCATTTCTAAAGTCACTCGATTGTGCTTCATAATATTTCTCCGGTAATATTACATCTTCAAAATTACATTCTTGATTCTTAATGATAGGTGACGAATACTTCATAATTTTATTTGCAATTTCTGTTATGGTCCACATTTTCTGAAATTAATTATTAATGCATTAATTAAGAACTTAATCATAGAATTGCATGAAAATACTTACAACATTAATAGTTTCATTTTCAGGTTCTATCTTATTCTTGCTGAATTTGATTTTACCAATTAGATACTTGATGCAGCTTATATTATTCGTTGATTCTAAACTATCTATCAGTGGGTCAATTATGAATTTTAGGCATTTTTCAATCTTCCTTAATTCTAGTAAGTCATTTGGATCATCTAATATTGAAGAATGTGTAAGAAGTGCTATAGCGTGCAAAGGTAAATAATTAAGATCCATTTTTAACTCGTTATCTAAAAAATGAAAGAAAAGAAAGAATACAATTTGTGGCACTTATTAATAATAAGTATAAATACATACCTTTTTCATTAAACTTTAAAATCTTTGTCTTCATATTAAGAATGTTGTTGAAATTTTTCCGCATCAAATCTAATAAATGAATATCTTTTTCGATGCCACCAAAGACATAAAGGCTCAAGAACTCTAATGGTAATGAATTTTCAGATGAAGATCTACTTAAACCTTTATGAAGTCTCTTCAAGAAATTATCTCTTAATTGTGTTGATTCGTCAAGCATAACTTTTGACAAATTTAAAAACTGTTGTGGTGAAATTCCTTGTTGCAATGCTTTATGCTCACAAATTTTCAATACTGACTTTGCTGCTGTCAACTTAATCCACGAACATTCACTTGTGTTAACTTTACTTTTCTCCTGAATATTTCCATTTGTTATAATTAAAGCATCATAAATCTTAAAAGTTTTTTGTGCTGATATTAAATCAGATTTTAATCCGTATAGCCAATTTACAGTTGATTTACAGGCAGCGATTATGCATCGTATATTTTCTGGTAATAAATCTTTTTCAATCCATAAATTTTGCGAAGTAACGTTTTCTTCAAGGACCGAATTTAGAAGAAGTCCGCGAACAATATTACGACCAATAACTTTTGTGATCTCCTTTTGAAAGTATTCGCCGTAATGCTCACATATTACGCTCATTGCAATTATAGCTGTTCTACAATGTGGATTTGATATGTTTATAGATGTTTCTAATGAATTAACAATATTTTTAACTGCTTCAAAATAAACTGAATCGTGTTTTTCTTGAGCATTGACACACATGAATTTTACTGCCTGTTTGCACTGCTTTGGATCGCCTCGAACAGCTATTGTTTTACACATTTCCATTAGTTCATTCGATATATGTGGAAATATATCATTTAGTGATTTATATACACTTAAGTTTGTAAACGCCTTAAATATATTTTCCTTATAATCCATTTCTGTCTTATCATTTTTTAATAAAGTTAACATTTCATTTAAAACTTTTTCGTTATAAAAATGAGGTGCAAATACTTGACTTAATATAGTTAATGGAAATATTTCTTTACCATTGGACTTTTCTTCAACAATTTTAATGAATTCTTCAATTGATTCTTTATCAACAGTAACAGATGCAATACGATTCAGTAAATTCTTAATTGTGTTAAAGTAGAAATTTGACGGCGATGCATTCCCTGTTTTCTTTAAAAGTTGTTGCATTTTTTGTGTGCATTTAGAGCAAGAAATATCCTTACTTAAAATTGCCTCAACTAGCTGCATAACTTCAGTATCCTTTAGCATGTGCCCAGAAAATTTTAAAAGTAATTCTTTTGATTTGTTTTGTTCAGGTAGATTTGAGGCAATCGTATATGCGCGAGTTGTTATTTCTATTTTATTTGGTTCATCTTTTTTATGACATTTAATCCACTCAAAAACAGCCTTTCTTAATTTGGTTTGCTGGCGTTGAAGTTCAATGAATGCCTTTACAGCGTGTTCATCGACATCACAAAGTAAATAATATAAAACTTTCATTCTACTTTTTGTATCTAAATTGTATGGAATTAAACATGTTATTAGCAGCCTTTCAATCAACATTTTATCCTCAATTGTTTTCATGTAATATCCATGCAAAATTTTATTTTTAATCATGGTAATTGTAGCCTTTACTCTTTCAGTTTCATCCATACTCTCGCAGTTCTGGTTTAAAAGCTCAGTTGTATGAGACTTGTAAATAATTGAGAAACCTTGTAAAGCTTCTTTGCGTATTAAAAACTTTGTGTCCATGACACGTTCCTTCAAAATTTCAATCAAATCTGTTTCGACAACAAATTTCCAATTCTTTTTAGCCAAGTCAACAACAGCCGAAACAACTTCAAATCTAACATTTTCATCGGAATCTCGTTTACGAGCACATAACTGCTGAATGATTTCAGTACTAAACTTATTTTCATTATTTAAAAATATTTTTGATGCTTGAACACATTTACGTCTAATTGATGGTGCTATGTCAGCAAAACGTTGTTTAAACTGTTGCCATAACATTGGAAATTCAGTAGCAAACTCTTCAGACAAAATTTTAATGAGCATTTCCAATGCTTTCATTCTTTTGTTTTCCTCTTTTGACTGCAATTTTCCTTCTAAAGTTGGTAATGCTAATTTAACAGAATTTGGAGCAATCGTGTATAGCTCATACATGACATCAAATATTTTGTTAATTGTTGACGTAGACTCATATGCTCTATCATAAGTTTGAACTAATTCTGTGCATAAGAAATTCTTAACATAAAGCGATAATGACTCACTCGTTTTTGTTATCAATTGTTTACATAATTCATATGCATTTGGATTTTGACTCTTTTCCGGTTCAATTATATGCTTTAAAATAACATCCAATAATTCATTAGAAACAGTATCTGCTTCAGCGATGAGTGGACTCATGATGTCAAGCATATAACTCTTTACTTTTGGATTTGGTTCATTGATGCTGCAGATTTTGAATGTAAGCTTAAATAGGGCAATAAATACTTCTTGATTATCTTCCAATTCAAAACAAAGTGTAAAACTTTTTGTATAAGCGAGAATTTCCATTAAATAGAAATAACGACTGAATGATTTATGCCGTGGATTTGATATTCCTTCCAATTGCCTCACCAAAAACATGAAAATTGTCTAAAATATAACAGATATTATAAATCAAGAAACTTTGAAAATATGTTAAAAAATTTACCTTAATTTGATCTTGATCCTTATATGGAGCTTCTGGAGCATGAATTCGAAGTATATCTGCAATACAGCAGGCAACAAGTAATTGGACATCTTTACTCGGATGGCTGATAAAATAATCTTCAGATAGTTGAAAAGCCAACGGAATGAATTCTTGTGTTTCTTCTTCCTGAAGCGTTGTTTGTAACTTTTCAGAAATTACCTGAAACATAAACAGCAATAAATTATTTATAGCGCATCAATATTGTCATTTAAATTATTGTAAACTCACTTTAAGATTTCTAATGAGCTCGTCTTCACCAATATTTTCATTTAACTCATATTTTTGATGTTTTGATTCCATTTTAAATGTTTCTTCATTAATTCTTTAAATTATTTAACTTACAAACATGAACAGCCGTTTAACTATATTATCTATATTATCATAATCATTTTAATCAGAATAAAAAAAATGTTCAAAAAAGAAATCCGTAAGCTAAATAAAAAATTACAAAAGTCATCTTGCTCATCGAGTAACTACAGCGCATTTTCATTTTAAATTCAAATTTCCTAAAGTGAAAAAAATTATCTTGCAGATAATTAAATCTTAAAATAATGATTCATTGAATAGAAATATTTCATTTAAGATTTATATTTTTAAAAATCCGATTTATAACAGTTTGAAAAAAAAAAATCAAATTTATATAACTAATGCTCAACTAGACAAGAAAAGTAGACAAAGTGATTAAATTAGTCAGAATTTTGAAATCACATTCAAAGTAAATTTGCTAAAAACTTTATGTAAAGACATCTTAATGTACATTTCAAATGTAAAAAAAAATATCTGGCTATTTGAAAATAAAACCGTTAAAAAATATCATTTATTTATTCGAGGTTCTTATTTATGAAATTTGGCTTTACTACCCACCTCCACATGCATAGATGACATTTCGGAAAAAGATTAAAGTAAATGTTCAATGATTCATAGCGATATGCATATACATTGTGATACTTGATTATTACATGATTTTATGATGATTAAAGTGAATTAAGAAAATTACTATTTTATCGCTTGATGACTACAAAAAAGAAGACGTCGAATAGTAGATTGAATAAAAATTTGTTGTAAGCATAACAATGTACACAAGCGACTCAATCATTACAATTGAATAGGAAGAAAAAAATTACTAAATCAACGGATATTACTCGGAGCAATGCAATTTTCTCTTCTTTTATTATTTTCTTCTCATTTCAGCATAAAGTTTAAAGAAATGATTTTTATTTACTTAATCATATAATACTGTGTAATACAACAACATTATTGTAAACATAAATCAGAAAGTGATGGATTGTAACAGCTTACATTTATGCAAATTTCCCTCATTATCACATAGCTCTATGACGTCACAACGTAAGAAATATTCTCATAATTTTCATATTCACACCGTTTCACGGCGTGAATATATTGTTTTTACTACACTCTCAAAAACCGTTTTTTGCGTTTTTCTCTTAAATTAAGCATTTTTACGCTTTATACCCTAATTACATAAAAGTTAGGCCTTGGAATTCTCTACAAAATGCCGCAAACCCCGTGAAAATTGGTTACATTGTTTTCGAGAAAATCGCGAAAAACTGTCGATGTTAGCACTGCTTGGACTATAGTCGGCCAAATTCCGGGAAAACGGAAGCGAGTTAAGACTTCAAATATGGACCAAAATGTGTGTATTGGGCTCCGATGGTGCCACGAAACTTTTGGTAATGATTCATGCAGCGGTTCCGGAGAAATCAACGAAAAACTGAAAAATTATAGCCGATTATTGCATAACACTTTTCCGAAAAAACGTAGAATTTTACGTTACGTAAATTTTTCTTTACGTATACGTATTTTTTTACGTAAAGACATTTTTGTATGAAAATTTATTAATGAATGATTAAATGGCTATAAATACTTACTGGATCTCATTTTATAGCCATAAATAGTTACTGGATCATACTTAATGTCCTTGAGTGTTACTGGATCTCATTTTATGGCCATGAATGCTTACTGGATCTCATTTTATGGCCATGAATGATTGCTGGATCTCACTTTATGGCCATAAATGCTTACTGGATCTCATTTTATGGCCATAAATCATTACTGGATCTTACTTTATGGCCATGAATGCTTACTGGATCTCATTTAATGGCCATAAATGCTTACTTGATCTCATTTTATGGCCATGAATGCTTACTGGATCTTACTTTATGGCCATGAATGCTTACTGGATCTCATTTTATGGCCATGAATGATTGCTGGATCTCACTTTATGACCATAAATGCTTACTGGATCTCATTTTATGGCCATAAATCATTACTGGATCTCACTTTATGGCCATGAATGCTTACTGGATCTCATTTAATTGCCATAAGTGCTTGCTGGATCTCACTTTATGGCCATGAATGCTTACTGGATCTCATTTTATGGCCATGAATGCTTACTGGATCTCACTTTATGGCCATGAATGCTTACTGGATCTCATTTTATGACCATGAATGCTTACTGGATCTTACTTTATGGCCATGAATGCTTCCTGGATCTCACTTTATGGCCATGAATGCTTACTGAATCTCATTTTATGGCCATGAATGCTCAATGGATCTCACTTTATGGCCATGAATGCTTCCTGGATCTCACTTTATGGCCATGAATGCTTACTGGATCTCACTTTATGGCCAATAATGCTTACTGGATCTCACTTTATGGCCATGAATACTCACTGTATCTCATTAATTGAACTTAAATGCTTACTGGATCTCATTTTAAGGGCATAAATGCTTGCTGAATCCGACGATTTACTAATTTAGGATTTTGTAATCTTTGGTTTTAAGTTTTGGTCGGATTACTAAACGCGGAAATTGCGCTTTAGTCGGTCACGAGTGATCACCGTTATACTAGTATCAATATATAATTGTTTTATCAAGCGAAAATGAATCATGCTGAGCTATAAATTAGACTTTCTCGAAATCCCGATCCCGATTGATTTTCGGGATCGGGATCGGGATCGGGATTCCCCGGGATTTCCCGGGAAATCCCGAAAGATATTTTTGAAAAATTTATGTGGATTTTATATCCAATTTTAATATTTGAATGGAGGTAATTAATTTTTGAAAGTTTTTATTTTTTTCGCAACATATTTTTGATACAATTTTGTTGCAATTGGTCATTAATGGTTCAATAAACTAAAATTAAAAATTTAGTAAAATTATTTCTAGAGTTTCATTTTAATGTATGTTTTGTATAGAATTGTTTTTAGATTATTATATAAAGTCTTTAAAATAAAATTTTTTAAAATTGAAGTTTAATTTTAAAATTAAGGTTTAATTTTAAAGTCAATTTTCGATTATTTTAACCATGATAAAAACTTTTTTCTAAGTATCAAAAATTTTTTTTTAAAAAAATATAGATTTTTACTAATTTTGGTTGATTTTCCAAATTTTTTAAAATTTTAAGAAAATGAAGTATCAAATGACACTAAATTTTAATAAAATTTAAAGTGAATGTTTCTTTAAATACTCAGTTTAAAAAAAATATTTTTTTTTTTGAAAAAAAAGTTAAAAAAAAAATATTTTACTATGCAAATGGTTAAAATCGGGATTTTCAATCCCGATCCCGAAAATTTTCGGGATCCCGGGATTTTTCGGGGTCGGGATTTCCCGGGATTTCCCGATCCCGATCCCGATAGCGAGAAAGCCTACTATAAATGTTGATGATAGAATTGCAATGCTTTAACATGGAAAATTCATACATTTAAAAGGTTTTAAGCATTGATATTAAATTTTCAATGCTTCAACATGGAAAATATGTGAAATTGAAGGGTGTTAAGCATTGTCATTATCATTCTATAATAGTCGAACGGAACGAAGCGAAGTGAAGTGGAGTTCGACAGCCCTGTAATCTATAAAAGTCGAACGGAACGAAGCGAAGCGAAGTGGAGTTCGACACTCCTGTAATCTATAATAGTCGAACGGAATGAAGCGAAGCGAAGTGGAGTTCGACACTCCTGTAATCTATAATAGTCGAACGGAACGAAGCGAAGCGAAGTGGAGTTCGACACTCTTGTGATCTATAATAGTCGAACGGAACGAAGCGAAGCGAAGTGGAGTTCGACACTCCTGTAATCTATAATAGTCGAACGGAACGAAGCGAAGCGAAGTGGAGTTCGACACCCCTGTAATCTATAAAAGTCGAACGGAACGAAGCGAAGCGAAGTGGAGTTCGACACTCTTGTGATCTATAATAGTCGAACGGAACGAAGCGAAGCGAAGTGGAGTTCGACACTCCTGTAATCTATAATAGTCGAACGGAACGAAGCGAAGCGAAGTGGAGTTCGACACTCCTGTAATCTATAAAAGTCGAACGGAACGAAGCGAAGCGAAGTGGAGTTCGACACTCCTGTAATCTATAATAGTCGAACGGAACGAAGCGAAGCGAAGTGGAGTTCGACACTCCTGTAATCTATAAAAGTCGAACGGAACGAAGCGAAGTGGAGTTCGACACTCCTGTAATCTATAAAAGTCGAACGGAACGAAGCGAAGCAAAGTGGAGTTAAAAAAAAAGTGTTCGAGCGAAGCTCGAACACATGAAGTTTGAACGTAGTTCAAACTAGGTTGAGCGAAGCTCACAAATTTTTACATCCTGAACGAAGCGAAGCGAGTGAAGGTGTGAAAATTTTCCCAATACGTCCTCAGACTTTGAATTCATAAGGTAAAATGTAAAAGTGTTTGAGCGAAGCTCGAACACATGAAGTTTGAACGTAGTTCAAAATAGGTTGAGCGAAGCTCACAAATTTTTACATCCTGAACGAAGTGAAGCGAGTGAAGGTGTGAAAATTTTCCCAATATGTCCTCAGACTTTGGATTCATAAGGTAAAATGTAAAAGTGTTTGAGCGAAGCTCGAACACATGAAGTTTGAACGTAGTTCAAAATAGGTTGAGCGAAGCTCACAAATTTTTACATCCTGAACGAAGTGAAGCGAGTGAAGGTGTGAAAATTTTCCCAATATGTCCTCAGACTTTGGATTCATAAGGTAAAATGTAAAAGTGTTCGAGCGGAGCTCGAACACATTAAGTTTGAACGTAGTTCAAACTAGGTTGAGCGAAGCTCACAAATTTTTACATCCTGAACGAAGAGAAGCGAGTGAATTTGTTTTTGGTCATTTTCAAAAAGCGTGTTTTTTAAAAAGTTTTTTTTATACATTTTTTATCTATCAAAGATAATCAAACATGAAAGTCTGATCTACAGAGTAGACTGACCGCGGAGCAGCAACTGGAGCGAAGCGGAAGTTGCAAAACTATCGAGACTGTAATCTATGGTAAAGTCTTATCTAACAAAGATAATCATACATGAAAGTCTGATCTATTGAATAGACTGACCGCGGAGCAGCAACTGGAGCGAAGCGGAAGTTGCAAAACTATCGAGACTGTAATCTATGGTAAAGTCTTATCTAACAAAGATAATCATACATGAAAGTCTGATCTATTGAATAGACTGACCGCGGAGCAGCAACTGGAGCGAAGCGGAAGTTGCAAAACTATCGAGACTGTAATCTATGGTAAAGTCTTATCTAACAAAGATAATCATACATGAAAGTCTGATCTATTGAATAGACTGACCGCGGAGCAGCAACTGGAGCGAAGCGGAAGTTGCAAAACTATCGAGACTGTAATCTATGGTAAAGTCTTATCTAACAAAGATAATCATACATGAAAGTCTGATCTATTGAATAGACTGACCGCGGAGCAGCAACTGGAGCGAAGCGGAAGTTGCAAAACTATCGAGACTATAATCTATGGTAAAGTCTTATCTAACAAAGATAATCATACATGAAAGTCTGATCTATTGAATAGACTGACCGCGGAGCAGCAACTGGAGCGAAGCGGAAGTTGCAAAACTATCGAGACTGTAATCTATGGTAAAGTCTAATCTAACAAAGGTAATCATACATAAAAGTCTGATCTACAGAATAGACTGACCGCGGAGCAGCAACTGGAGCGAAGCGGAAGTTGCAAAACTATCGAGACTGTAATCTATGGTAAAGTCTTATCTAACAAAGATAATCATACATGAAAGTCTGATCTACAGAATAGACTGACCGCGGAGCAGCAACTGGAGCGAAGCGGAAGTTGCAAAACTATCGAAGCTGTAATCTTATGATAAAGTCTTATCTAACAAAGATAATCATACATGAAAGTCTGATCTACAGAATAGACTGACCGCAGAGCAGCAACTGGAGCGAAGCGGAAGTAAAAAATAGCAGATATTATTTTATCTCAAGTGTTAATCTGTACTCTGCATTCTGAAATTTTTGCTCTAATCTTCTGTTTTTATCAGTTTTATAACACAGAAAAGATGTTTTCAAATTAATCAGCGTCATTTGGAAACGGTGTGAATATCTCCATGAAGCGTGATCCGCTTCATAACTAGTCTATACTATGGATATAAACACGTCCTTGCATATTTGTTCAAAAGAAAAGTTCACGTACATAAATAAAGAAATATAATGGTCTACCATGCCAATGCGTGAAATCATAAGTGAAATGAGAATGGTAATAAAAAATAAGATTGATAAATCGTTTTATCCAAATTCCTTATTCACTCTGCAAATGCGCAACAGTTAGCGAACGAAAGAGATTTGAATGCGAGGAAGCAAAGCGATGGTATAAAACAACATGGAACAGTATGAACGTTGGCTATTTTAGTTTGAATCGTGATTAGAGTTGGATCGAAAAGGATTAGATCATTGTGGCAGAAAATTTAAGTCCTGTGACTCAGGATATTTTAATTGTTTGAATAATCACATTATCATTTTGGTGTTAATTTTGTTCAAAAGAAATAATTGATCAAGTCTTTAATTAACATTCACAAAAATTGATGATTTGGAAAATTTGAAATAATTTAATTGGTGAGTTTATTGCAAGTTTATTGAAAATTTCTGAACCTGAAAATAACTTTTGTGTGTTATGTGACCGTTAGTGATGTAAAACAAATTTAATTATAATGATCTTCTAGAATACAGTAAAATTAGATTAATTAGATTAATTGATAAGTTTTCTGTAGAAAAATTCTTCAAAAATAAAATTTGAATTCAGGATACGATAGAATTAAAATTAAGATTTAGAATCGGACTCAGGGATTCATGAATATCTTTTTAAAAATGTTCTGTTGCTTAAAGAATATTTTTAAAATGCAAACCATGACAATTTTTCAATAAAACCTTCCTACTCGCGTTTTATTTAATTTTCATTTCCTGATAAAACGTCATTTGACCTCAAAATTCATGCTTCAAATTCTTTCAGAAAAAAGATTAAATTCTTCCGTGAATTTTTTCACCTGTGAACTCACACATAAAATTCAATCTTCAAGTCCAAACGTAGAAGGTATCAAATACTTTTTTTTCTCCAAAACAATCTTCAGAATAAAAAAGTTTCCACAAAGCATTCCTACATCAAAATGAAAATGTATTCTCTTTGAGAATTAAATTTCTACAAGTTGGAAAATGCTATGAAATGGTATGTCATATATACAAGTGTTATGACATAGAGGAAAACTGAGTAATTCTAGACATTTGCACTTAGCATCTTCAATGTGCGACTCACTTGTATAATTTCAAACTCATATGAAATTTCTCACAGCTAGGAAGTCTTCAGAATGAAAATTTAAAATTCCAATGAGTTCGATTGGGCGTCATGATTTTATTAAAATTTTAAATAGCTGCTTGTTTGCATAATGAACTTTTCAAAAAAGATCAATAATTTTCTATCATCGTCCGGATATAGAGGAAGCAATTTATTAATCAAGACGATTTCTTGCATATATTTCTCCTTATGTAATACACCCCCATATTATCAAAAAGATTTGTTGATATCCACATATTTTATCATCTATCATGACAATGATTTATATGTTAGTTTTCCTGTTTTAATTGTAATTCAAAAACAAATCAATTGGTTCTAATTACAACATATCGAAAATAGCTCATGCTATATTCAATAACAAAAATAACTCGAACAGATGTTATTTGTTTCCGATATCTGATTTGCATTTTAGATTTTTCCAATACCACAACAAATGTGTTAAGAATTAGCTCAAATTTCTTCGTACTTAATTGTCTTGAAATTTGCAACAGTTTTTTTTCGAATGCATTTTTATTTAATTTTTTAATAATAATAATAATAATAATGATAATAATATTCCTTTATTAACAAAATAAGAATCATGGCGGAACAAAAAAGAATATAAAATTGATATTAATCTAAACGGTTTTAAATCATTTGTAATAGTGACAGAAAATATTATTTAAAGCATGCGGTTGAATGAAAGTAATGAATAATGTTCTAAAAATTAATTTTTCAAGCAATAAAATTATAGACCTATATTGCTTAAAAAAATAGAACCTATTTAATTTAAATTTTTTCCTACGTCATTGACTTTCTATCGTTAAAATACATTTGAGGCAAAGTTTAACACTAAACCTCAAAATCGTCATCAACCTTTAATTGTGACTTCGTAATCGAGACAATGAACAGATTAATTGGATCATCGGACTTATTTTATGTGCAAATATGACAAAGCAATTAGTCTATCCGATGACGTCAAAAACTAATTTGTCCTCATGCCGAAAAGATAAATTCATCAATGTAGATAATACAACATTCAAATGGATCTCAATATTTATTTATATCTGCCATGTGACTGGTTTTATAGTAGTAATAAAAAATTTATTAGTTTATTTACCTATCGTTACTCTTTACCCAAATGTGTATTGATCAACACTCTTAACATTTATTTGCATCGAAAATGATATCATAAATGCGATAATCGTCTTATCATCTTTTTTTCTTATGTATCTAATAAACATCCCCACTTCTATAAAACTTCGACACACATGCTTAATTCAGCAGATTGCTAAGCCCATCATTCACATTTAATTTAATAACAAAATTAAGAAGCTTAATCATATCCAATTAAAAATTTATTAGTCATTTTCGCAATCTAATTATCAAAAAATTGACATAATAATTAGCTCAAAAATCGCATAATAGAGACAACGTAAAACACAATAGATGAATTCCTACACGCATTTTTTCGCATTCCTAAATAAACATTCTGGAATTCTTTTAAATGCCAAGGATATGAAAGACATTATGCTAATTTTAAATAACTGATAAGAATTGGTTAAAGTATCACATCTCACTTGCATTTAGTCACGATGAACACATCAATTAGAATAAAAATATTAACACGTATATCACATCCTTTATCAGAAAAAAATGTACTTTAAAGAATTTCTCATTATATTTATCAGAGATTGAAGCATAGCTGAATAAAAAAGAGACATGTTTACGAACATTATTTTGTTATCACTTTTTACAATCATATATGGAATAAATGGAGAAAGTGGTAGTAACCAGAATTTGAGAGAACAGAATGCTTATAATCTTTTAGATGTGCCAACACAGCATGAAGGTGAGTACGATGGTTTAAACAATAATTTTACAATTTTATTGTATTTTTAATAACTGAATCCCAGTTAAATTCGTTCATTCCTTAAGATATGCACATACATTAGATAATAATATGTACTTGATGGTGCTTAAACCCTTTAAAAAATATTTTTTTTTTCTTTAATTTGAACTTTTCAGATTTAAGATTTTTCAAAACTCCTCGAGCCATCAGAACACCTTTTAGAAATACTGAAATTATGACAGCTCGAGGATTCGGGAAGCGAAATGATGAAAATACACAATCAAATTACGGAAGGGAAAATGAAATAGAAAGTAAGAAGAAAATTAAAAACAATAAGCGCTAAAAGAAATCGATGACTTTTTTTCTTATTTTTCAGAACAAGACATGATTAATGACTATGGAATGGCTGATGAAAAGGTTCAACGTTCATTCCTCTATCCATACTTTCAAGACTTATTAAGGCTACCAAAATTTTCTGATTCGAGTGTTTCATCTGCTCCTATTAAAAATCATCGATTGCAGTTGAGAGATGGAACTTTGAAATTTCGGTTGAATGACGGAAATCTTAGAATAGGTAGAGGATTTGGAAAGCGTAGCTTTTTTGTTGACTCGGTTGCAGATGATAGAAACAGGTTGGTTTTTGATTCATTTTGTTTATAAATCCTCAAAATTTTTCAAACTTTTTTTTGAGATTTTTTTAAGCTTCAAAAATTCAAATAATTTCAGTTAAAAATTCAAATGAATTTAAATTGATACAATATGAATTTAATACTAATGAAACGTTTTATTTCAGCTATAATACTGATGGACTGTTGAAGGAAATATCGCAACTTAACTATAAAGAGAACAAGGAAGAGACATAAAATAATGAAAATGAAAATAAAAAAAATGTTTAATTAATTATTGAGATAAAAATATGAATGCATTTGAATAATCATACTTATTTCATTGAAATTAGTGGCTGGAGATTATTTAATGCAGTCATTTTTTTACAAAAAGTAAAAATGCATAGAAGAACATATTTAAAATGTTATTAAAGCAAAAAATAATTTAAAAATAAAATAAAAACAGAAAGAGAAAACTGAAAACCAAACTTTTGCTTGTACTTTGTAAACATAATTTTTGCTGGTTTTGCGGAAGTGTTTGTATGCAGTCGCTAAATAATTTTACAAACCTAGCACTTTTCTACTTTTCATAAATGAGTGAATGTTAAAGAACCATAAAATGTCATTCGATAGTTAAAGCTTGAAAAGTTAAGTCGGTTATAGAAGTCCATAAAAAAAAATGAAGTACTTTATCTTATTGTCTTTAATTTCATTGATTAGTGCTGACAATACAGTGACTATAAATTTCAAGAATAGTATTAATAATATTTCAGAAAAGTACATAAGTCACAAAATCGATTTTTATGATTTAATTCAATATCGCAAAAGCTTGGCACTTGTTACTCCATCTTACTTGAAGCTATCAAATTTTTTGGAGTGTGTGAGACAAATTGATCATAGCGACTCTAGTCAATCAGGGATATCTGCAATTTTCCAATCATTCTAGTAAGTAGACAAAAATCTTTACAAATCAAGTCACTTCAACGATTTTTTTATTTATTTTACAGCCGTAATCGAATAACACCAGTAATTGTAATTGACTACAATATTACAAACTTCGAACCTGTCACATTATTCAAAGACTTGAAGCGAGCAAAAGACTTGAATATAAAAGAATGTATATGGCAGTTGGGTGAAAATAACATCGAATATAATTATGCCAACTTAAAAAAGTACACAGAAGATTTGAAAACGCTCAATATTCTTTGCGAGAGTGTCAGCAATGATAGCAAGTTTAATTGGAAAGTTGCTTCGGTAAGCACATTTTTGGACGACAAAATTTCATTCAATGTTGATGGTTATGACTTTGGAAGGTAAGAAAAAAAATTATTTGTGCTAAAATTCATTTTCTAAATGTGCACATTCTTTAAATTTCATTTTAGCTTCACAAAGACTGAAATTCTTGCAAAATCTCCAATCAAGTCGAAAACTGTCCATAATGTATGGGCCGCAATAAAGAATAATTCAGATGAAATTAGTATAGCTAGTACACAAGTAAATGGCAAGCATCCAGAATCATGTGATGAGACATGTTTAATTAATGGTTTATCTTATGCTCAAGTCCTTGGAGAATCAGCCAAGAAGGGAATTGATGTTGTATTTTTTGAAAGCCAAAACATTTCATCTCTAAATGCAAATTTATTTAAGCAAGCTATAGATAAAATGCATAATTCATTGATTGGAACGAGAGTCTTTAAAGTAAGAAGTTCAAAGTCAGCTTATGATAAAATGCAATCAAGCGTATATGCATACTGCTCTAAGAAAATGAATGGAGGAGTCACTTTGATGGGTATTAATTACTCAAACGCACGAGAAAAAATTAACTCAATGTTATCGACATCATTTGATTTCAATAGTATCGTTTTACAATACATTTTAAGCATTGCCGATGGACATGTGATGGTGAATAATGAAAAATTTAATGGAACAATTACACCAGCCTACAAGTTTAAGAAGAATACGAAACTTTCCATCGATTTTACTATCCCACCTTATTCAATTGCTTTTTGGGTACTGAAAAATGCTAATGTAAAAGAATGCTTCAATTCCATGAAAAACGAGGAGGTCAATAAAATAAGGTCAAAAAGTACAACAACGTCAAGTGCCGATGATTTATTGAAAACTCTTGCTGCAAATGCCTTAAAGAAGGAAAATGAAAAGCATTTACGAAATAAACGTCAAATCAACAACGCTAGTCCATTCTTTCCAACACTTGACTTGAATTTCCCAAATATTATGCCATCTAATATCAATCAAAGATCTATTAAGGACGTGCTGTTTAACAATAAAAATACTGAAATTTACAAAGTTGCACCAGTCGAGCCAAATCCCTTACAATCCAGCGAAAATCCATCTTTACCAAACGGTGATGTATATTTACTAGTTGATGATGGTGTTTCACATGATTACATTAATGCTGAAATGGAATTTCCCGTGATAAATTCTAAAGACCAAAAATCTCTTAAAAAATCTAATCGCAAAAATGTAAAAGTTGAAATGCCAAATGAATATTTATCATCTTATGACTATTTTGAAAACAGCTATAAAACCTCAAAGAAAAATTCAAAGAAGAAGCCATCTAATCCGCAACAGAAAAACGTAGGTGAACTCTTTGAAATAGAGCAAATAAATACAGATTTCTCAAATAATTATGACCAGATGAATAGTCCAAACACAAATGTTGAAATCAAAACAATTACACGAGAACTAGAACCAACTTATAGGCAAAGTAAAAAGGCAATGCTTGCAGCTAAACGTAAGTGGAACCAAAATCAACTGATGGAATTTTTAAAGGATGCTACATTGCAAGAAGTTGACAAGAGTCAACTTCATGATGCCGATGAATTTCAAATCATAGACCTGTCAAATGATGAAGCAATCCCTCTTGACTATGAAGAATACGAAGACAATGATGAAGATGGATTTTTCAGCAACGATAAGCGTAAGATAAGAACACGTCGCTCGATAGATTACAGAAAAAATGAAATTCCAAGATTTGACAAATTTTTTGGATTTTCTGATGAGGAAAAAGAAATAGATGATGCTCATTTATTTTTACCGCCACGTTATTATGACACTAAGGTTCACCAGTCTATTGCTTCAACGACACAAAAAACAATTGCCATTGACGAAGACTCTCCGTTTGGCTTAAAATTAATTGACGTATTCTCCAAATCACTTGATGATGTAGCTCACACCGTCCACAAAAATCTCGTTACTTGGTGGTATTTCTTCTCACCTCCAAATTATTCATAAGCATTATATGCATTGTTATAGCTGAATTATATTGAAATAAATTAGTCTAATTTTCTTTAATCAATATTCATGATCTTTTTAAATTTTTAATACTCTACGTTTGAGTCTACTTACTGTTTAAAAACATATAAAATTTATTTCCAGCCTAAATATATATTTTATTTTAATAAATAAAGCTTCATTTGTAGCCAAAGACTTTCATCTACTTCTTTCATATTCTTTGGAAACAAAACTTTTACCGTGTGACCATGTGACATAGACGCAACACACGACATGAGACAAGCGATACAAAAGAATATGTGTAAAATTTTTATTCTGTGTCAGTCTTGCGGGAACTTCAGATGAAAAAACACGCAGTGAAATACGGTGGAAAAAATATTCAGATAAAAGTTGAAATATTTATAATTTATTTGAAAGATAAAGGGAATTAATCATTTTCGTCTGCATATTAGGGATAAAATGTTTACATTCCAAAAATATAAAAATTAATGAGTATTAGCTACTGTTCATTAGGGGTGACAAAAAATTAATAAAAAAAAATTTAAATATGAAATTAACGACTTCTTTTCACCTACCAGTTGGAAATAAGCAAATTTTTTGTGTAAACTCATGATGATGATTACAAACGAGTTTAAAGTGTTAAAATAATCTGTGCTTATTTAATCGTAGAAGTAAATTGTAAGAATAATAAAAAGAAGAAGACATAAAACAAAAATGAGAAGATAGTTCATTTACCATAAATAACCAATGATTTTTTTAAGATAATGAAAAGTGAATCTAAAGACATGTGTGGACAAAAAAAAACATCTCATTCCTAAAGTATGTAGAATTTAATTTTATTCAAAAACTTGAGTAAATATTTGAACGCGCTGCTAATTTTTAAGAGCCACGGATAAGTGATTTTAAAAGTAATGTGTGTGTGCAAAAGATGAAGAATGAATATGAGGATGAATAAAACATTCCATAATATAATATAATATGCGAAGATATCATTAAACATTAGCTTAATTGAGGCAAACTAATTTATACTAAGGATATACATATATACGGGTGCGTTTTACTGTTTGCAAATGATATTGTGTCTTTCTCATTGCTCAACATTATTCAGAAGAAATGAAAAATGATAGATGGGAGTGACGATAGAATGTGAAAATAGTATATAATAAGTGACAAAAAGGAACACAAAGAAATCTTTTGTTTTAAGGATAATGAGTCATTCCTAATATATATTATGAACAATTTTTCATCCTAATGTCTTCTTAGAATCATTTACTTGATAAGAGTAATAAAAAATAAATGAATCAGTGGGGGCCCAATTCGGCCCGAATTTTCAAACAAAGGCATTAAAAAAAGTCTTTTAGAGCAAATTTATGAAGAATAATGTGGTGATAAAAGGATAAATAAACAGTATAAACAAAAATTATCGATAAATTGTGTATTGGTAATTTTGCGGAAAATAAACTTTTTGACAATCATTGAAATATATTGAGTGATATAAATTTTATAAAAGAATTGGGTTCAATGAAGCTTAAAAGCCATTCCCATTCTTTATTCAATATTAAACCAAAGGAAAGTAATAACCTGTAATAACTTGAAGACTAAGAATCAAGTGCTGTTAAAAGGAAGAAAAGCTAAAACCAAGATATACAGATGTGTTCATTCAAAAATGTTACCGCTTTTAACGGATAAAAATTTAAAATTTTCAAATTTTTTGTAAACACTAACACAACGAAAGAAATTTGTAAAATTTTGTTCCTCAAATTTTTGGACTTTTAATTTTGTTTTCATGGTCAAAAAGCATTAGGAATGATAATTTACATTATAATGTTGCTATTGTAAACACAAAAATAAGATCCAGTGAACAAATTTAAGTCAAAAATCAAAATTTAATTTAAAATTTTTTTCATAAAATTTTTTCATTTGTTTGTTTAGGGGCCGTTCACTTATTACGTAACGCAAAAATTCGGGTTTTTTACCCCCCCCCCCCTCCGTAACGTTTTTAACAAAAGAATCAGGTGCGAGAACAATAGACCATAGACCATAACAAACTCTCGACCCCCCTCAGAGCATTACGTAATAAGTGAACGGCCCCTTACAAACAGAAAAAAAGCGTATGGTCAAGTATAGTCGAGTATAGTTTGTATGAACACATCTATATATCTTGGCTAAAACGTACCTATATGAATTGCAATAAAGTGAAAAGAATTATCTCATAGAATAACAAGTGAAAAAAAAACAAAATTGATTCTATTTTGACAAAACGACAACCCTTTAGACTTCTTTTTGTGTAAAACAAATATATACGCTCCAATATTATTTTCCAATACGCTTCTTGGTTTCTTGAATAATTTGTTAGCATCCGCGTTTCCTACGTAACACAGTAATATTACATTCTCTCTCTATTGAATGTCACTAAAGCATATACCCCTGAACATTTTCAAGAATGCTTTACATTACATTACATTACATTTGGAAATTATAATAGCATCAAATATTTTCCATGACAATACATATATTTGTTGTAGACATTCGCAAAAAGATATTCTATAAAATTAGGAATCAGTAAAAGTTATAAATAAAGTTCATTTTACCGAAATAATAATAATAATCGAAATCATACACAAAAGTTCAAGTAGAATAAAAAAAGGAGAAAAGTACGAAAATAAATTGTGTAAATTGAAAATTTGTGTTGAAGTAAAAAGAAATCAAGTTTGATATTCTTCCTTTATTTAATACTCAAAAAAAATATCACAAAAGACGAGTACCATTCAAATTTAAAATGGTATTACTTTTGACACTAAATATGATTAATGGACAAAGAATCGTCGAAACAAGCTTATTTGTCAATAAATGCCTATTTTTGTTTCAAATAAACTTTGCAAAATGACAAATAAATTTATCTTCTTTTATACACGATTCAGAAACGAATAATTGCCGACTACCGTCACTTCATTTCGAAGTTTTTCGAAATTAATTTCGAAAAACTTCGAAATTAAATGTAAACAAAAATTTTGTAAACAAACAAAGATTTTAAAATCAAATTTTTTTGGATTTTTCCGTTCTGGATCTTGATTCATAAAATGAATTGCATTCTTTAGCGATTTTTCTATCACATAATCAATAAAGCGAATATTAAAAAGCTTTAGTCGACAAATTATTTTGAAAATAAAAATTTGTGAACAAATTTACAAACACATTCACAATTTTTATTTTCAAATTTTTTTAGTTGTATTTAACTGACAAATTTCGAAGTGTCGGTAGTCGGAATAATTGTTGTTTTTGCCAGTCGAGATTGCCTTGAAGCAATCAGCAGCATTTTTTAACAATTCGTACTTGTTGATGACTTCTGTAACTTCAAACACAGCTTAAAATAAATTTAAAATCACAAATTTTCAATTCTTCTTTCAGATTTGAACTTTACTTGGAAGCAATTGATATTTTTGATAATATTCCCTTAGGGCATTCAATTTGAAGAAATTAAAAATTGCCTCCCTCATTAATTTTCATAAATCAAAAAAAGATATTGATTTTTATATATTATATATTTTTTTGATACCTAATTGAGCGAATGGCTCATTTATTTGTAATGAATATTCATTCTCAGAATAAATCTTCTATATTCTACCCTTTTTCAAAGTCCTCAATTAACGCCTAAATACAGATGAAAAAGTTCAAACAGGAGTATATGCCTTTGAAGTGACTTTAAAATTTTTTCATAAGAGCTAATTCAATTTATATCATATTAAAAAATTTTCTTAAAGAAAATAAAATGACTGAACAGCAAGAAATTCAATGAGAGAAAATTCATGCAAAAAGAACGAGCAAAAAATTTAATTAAAGCATTTCGAAAATACAAAAAAAGATAAAAGTTTCGGAAAAGTTTTTCCAAGCATTTACTGACAATCAAACTATTCAAATACAATAGGAACTTTTCAACAAAGGAATGGAAGTTGACTGTCTTCTGGAGAATAAATGCTTAAAGGAAATTAGTGAACAATCGTCATTATATACTTCTAAATATAATGAATCAACAATTGCATTAAATGGAAGAAAAAATGTTCAACAATTGCTAATAAGCATGCATTATGAACAAACAACAAACAGTGATGGAAATAATGATCTCAATGAGAGCTTCCTTGATAAACTAGGCTTATTTCAAATAAATACAACAACTATTTTTAATACAACGCTACAAAGCCAAAGTGAAATTTATGAAATCAAATTTGCAGATCTCATATTTGTAGTTCTATTATGTATTCTTATTATCATAACGATTATTGGAAATACTTTAGTTATTTTATCAGTAATAACAACTCGACGACTTCGTACAGTCACAAATTGTTTTGTTATGAGCCTAGCTGTAGCTGATTGGATGGTGGGCATATTTGTGATGCCCCCAGCTGTTGCATATTATCTAATGGGTTTGTAAAAAGGTTTTTGCTAAGTAAATTTGTCCAAATTGTCTTCATATGGATACATCTTTTTGTCTCCATTATCTCATCGCATTAATGTTACAGTATAACATGAGAAATCCAATTATTGATAAGGATAGACAAGTGTGATGGAAAGAATCATACAGATTATTTATGACACTTATCCATGTTCTTATGGTATACGTAAAATTATGTTATTGATAATTGAACTATTTCTTCCATGTGATGACAATTTTTCTTTTTCGTCACTTCTCAATCGAAAACAAGAGATGCTAAAGAAAAAAATGTGATATTTTTAGGCAGTTGGTACCTTGGAAGGATATTATGTGATATTTGGATTTCATTAGATGTTCTACTTTGCACAGCGAGTATACTAAGTTTATGTGCAATAAGCATTGATAGGTAAGTAAATTTTGCACACATATTTTAATAAACCTTTCTCCTTTATCTAAAAGGATCCCAGAGATTTTTTTTTTCAATTATGATAAATTTTTGTAGGATTTTTTAAAAATCCCCAAGAAAATCTCTTTTGAAAGAATGTAAACTTCAAATCTACAAAAGTCAGGGACATAGTACCTCAATTTGGTTATAGTATGATGAAGATTGTGTTTCTTAAGTCTCAACTCAATCTATCGTAATTCAAATGGAATAAACTTTTACCTTTTTCATGCAAAATATTTTTTCTTTTGATGATAAATTATTGTATAAACGTGGAATAAAGTTCATATTTGGAGGTCCATGTGAATAAAAATTGAATATGAAAATTGAATGGATTATGGATATCTTTAAATTTGAATTTTTTTAATACCACACATAAACATTTGTTAGAAGTATGTATTGATCTGCGTTGAAATTCAAACTCAAAAAAATTCAACCTTTCATGCATTAAATTTATCAAATTTATTCAGAAATCCTCATGAGATTATGATGGTATTTTTGTTACTGACTATATAAAATTGCTATTCTATGTAGCACAAAATAAAGCAAAATCAATTGATTGACACAAAACTTGTTCTTCATATTGAACTTTGTTTAAAAGCTAACTAAACTCAGCTTGGTAATTTTGAATTCAAATTTACCCTATTGCTCTACAGATACATATTGTGAAGTCATGCATTAAAGTGTGAATATAAGCTTAACTTTTTGCGTTTTAATTGAAAAGTTCACAAAAAGTTTATCAGATAGAAAGATTCATTTGAGTTGAGCTGAACAAAAAATTCCAATCATGTTCAATTCTGTAAACAAAATTTGCTCAATTTTCCGAGTGATTGTAAATATTTGCTTGTTTGTTTGACTTTCAAACTTAACAAAACACATAATCATAATTCAATTCAAAAATTCGTTTTAAATAATGTGTATATTGCATGTTTGCTTCCAAAGCTAGACCTAAAATGTGTTTTTACCAGAGATCGAAGCCGCTTAGGTCGCTTAGCTAAGCCGGCTAAAATAAGCGAAATTTTTAGCCGACTTATTTTCGTCGCTAAAATAAGCGGGTTTCTTAGCCGGCTTATTTTCGTCGCTAAAATAAGCGGAAATTTTAGCCGGCTTATTTTCGTCGCTAAAATAAGCGGGTTTTTTAGCCGGCTAATTTTCGTCGCTTAAATAAGCGGGTTTCTTAGCCGGCTTATTTTCGTCGCTAAAATAAGCGAAAATTTTAGCCGCCGCTTATTTTCGGCTTAAGAGATAAATACTCGAGCTAATTTTCGATAGTTAACTCGAGTTAATTTTGATTATTTTTCTTATTATATATATGAAACTTATTTCTGCTAATGCTTGTGAAGTATATAATATAATTCAAAATTTTTGAACATTATTTTTTCATCATTTTTTAATTATATTTTTACCAAAAATTCATGAAAATTGAAAATTATCAATTATTTTTTTCTTAATAAGTTAACTTTAATATATCAATCAATATTTATTTGATTTTAACAAAATTTTAGACAAAAAAATGTAAAAAATATTTAAAGAAATTATTTATACTTTCATTTTCTATGTATTTTTTTGTCTAAAATTTTGTTAAAATCAAATAAATATTGATTGATGTATTAAAGTTAATTTATTAAAGTAAAATAATTGTTAATTTTCAATTTTCATGAATTTTTGGTAAAAATATAATTAAAAAATGATGAAAAAATAATGTTCAAAAATTTTGAATTATATTATATACTTCACAAGCATTAGCAGAAATAAGTTTTATATATATAATAAGAAAAATAATCAAAATTAACTCGAGTTAACTATCGAAAATTAGCTCGAGTATTTATCTCTTAAGCCGAAAATAAGCGGCGGCTAAAATTTTCGCTTATTTTAGCGACGAAAATAAGCCGGCTAAGAAACCCGCTTATTTTAGCGACGAAAATTAGCCGGCTAAAAAACCCGCTTATTTTAGCGACGAAAATAAGCCGGCTAAAATTTCCGCTTATTTTAGCGACGAAAATAAGCCGGCTAAGAAACCCGCTTATTTTAGCGACAAAAATAAGTCGGCTAAAAATTTCGCTTATTTTAGCCGGCTTAGCTAAGCTAGCCGGCTTATTCGTCGCGGCTTCGATCTCTGGTTTTTACCTTCTCAAATATTTTCGTATTTCTTTTCTATATGTTAGGTATTCTGATTTTTTCTTTCAATATTCCTTGCAATATAAAAAAATAACTAAATAGAGTGGAGAATGCTTGTTGATAGACTTATAAAATTAAATTATAAAAGTTCGACGTAAAATAAAACATTATTGATTTTATACATGGAACTTTTTTGCTTTTAGAGACAATATTGTTTAAAATTAAAGCATTCAGCAGCATAAAAAGTGAGTTTATGGCTTAGGACATAATTTTACTGTGAAAAACCACAAGAAACCATCTACTATATTTATTTTCTCTACAATTTTCAATATTCGCTTAAAAAGTTCCGACCACAACAAAATTTTGGTTGGAAAATTTTCATTCAAGCACCTCGAACAAATGTATTAGAAATAATAATAATAAAATGAAGAAATTGATGAAAACGGCTTTATAACATGATTACAGGCAAGAATTATTAATAATGTATAAAATATTGAATTTGTGAGTAATTCAAAGCTTTTTGAATTCAGCACGTTTTTCGGTGAAAAAGTTCAAAGAATATATTTTTCTTTTCATCTTATATCCATAATTAAATTTCTGTAATTTCATTATAATATTAAATTAGTAGAATCACACAAAATATATTTTTTTAAAGATTTATAACAACAATTTTAAAATTATTTTTCTTTCAAATTCTACTTAAATTAAATTTTTTAATAACTTTGTAGCATTATATCATAAAAGATGTACCTCGTAACAACAGATTAACAGAAAAACGTTCAATAGAAACAAGCAATTAATCATAAAATATAAACTTGATGAATTGTTATTAAATTTCTTTTTTACCTTACATTCGAATACATTTTACGTTGACATTAAAATTTGAAGTAAATACTGCAAACATTTGTTGTATGCCTTAATGAATAGTCAAAAAAGAGTAATATTTCTGAAGTGTAAACTTTGATTCAAATCGAAGCTACTACAAAACGTATGTATTGCAAACATTCAATTTACATGCTCTATCTCTTTGTATTTGCATTTCGATTTCACTATTTATTTA
Organism: Chironomus striatipennis; assembly: GCA_026123125.1. NCBI lineage: Eukaryota > Metazoa > Arthropoda > Insecta > Diptera > Chironomidae > Chironomus > Chironomus striatipennis. The sequence continues at coordinate 25,232,920 of CM047394.1, read as the reverse complement.
CTGAATGATCTGAGTGATGATAGATGAAGAAAGAAATATTTATATTATATCTAAGATTGTATTTGTGAATAAATAGAAATTTAGCAAACTTTTTATCTAATGATAATTGTTGATTAAAAAGCTTACGAAAAAGTTCTAAGAAAGTAAAAAAAACCTCAAGAATTAAGGCTAAACCTTCACAACTAATCTATATGTTTACATTGATTGATTGATACGTTTACGTATATACGGCAACCAGCATTGCTTTTTAATTTACTTTTCCAATATCCTAACTTTTCATGCCCATTCTCATTGTGTTTTCATCAAATTGAAAAAGTGTATTTTCACGTTAGCAGTGCTTACATCTATAGTACAATATCAAAGATAAAAAAAAGAAAGATAGAATTGAGTTTGATTTTTCTTTAATCGGAAAAAAACTCTTTTTTGCTGAGAAAGAAAAAAAGAAGTTAATCAATCAAAAAACCAAATAAAAAGATGGAATTATTTACAATATATTTGACATTGATAGTCTCTAATGTCTGTAACATTAAGTACAGAAATAAAAGGATCCTCGATTTTTTTTTTATTTAAATTGACATTTGAAAAGCTTGGAATTTATTTCCGTGCATATACCATAGAAAAGGCTATAAGACGAAATCAATATTTTTATCTGCTCCCTCATTCTCGTTTACACAAAGTGGTATAATGGAATTTTCATCACAAAAGATTTGATATGAAATGTTTTATAAAATTTTTATTATTTCTTTTACCGAGAAATGAACATATGAAAATGAAAATGTATTTTTTTGTGTAAGTAATATTGTTTACGTCATGTCATCCTAATTCAATAGATTTGGCAGCTTTGAAAACAAAGAAAAGAAGATTTTAATAAAACTTATCCTCAATGAAAATAAATATAGACATTTTCTCACAATAGAATATTATAATCCCTGAATATAATAGGTGATAATCTGATGACAATTTAAACATACCAAAATGAAACACTTAAAATATAGAATTGCTTTTTTATTCTTTATAGACTTCTTAGAACTATTCTTATATGAATTAGAAAAAAATGGACACAATTACCAGACAACCAAAATAAGAATTAGCATATATTTAAGCAAAATGAAATTTACAACATTCGAACTTTTTCAAGCTGTGCGCTTTAAAATAACAAAAACTGCTCAGACTTTTAAGATTGTTTACACAAAATTAATTTCTTTAAAATTGCCTCATTTGCCTCATTCAATTTGAAAATTCGTGTTTAAAAAAAATTAAGACCAGACCAGACATAGAATTTTGGAAAAGAATCTTCATAAACATGTGTTAAATATGATCCACTTATGTGTTTATTTACAATCTAAAAACCATAAACCATTCCATTAAATCTTCTGTTAATCTTCTTCAATGCGAATTTCTGTCATAAAATTATACTTTTCTTTACATTTTACCTTCCTTCCGTTTCCTGTACATATTAATAATGCGTTTACATACATATTATGATATAATCCAAATTTAGTAGTTTTATTCTGAGGTATATAATTGAATTAAAATTTAATGACTTAATTTTTTTTTTTCTTCAAATTTGTAAACATGATTATGAATTGCAATATTGAAAATAACGATAAGAAGATTTCTATTATCAATGAATGTGAATAACGTGTTTTATAAAATTAGACAAAAAATATGTTATCTTTAGAGATGAGTTATCTTTATCACACGGTGAATCAGAAATTCATTTATGCCACACAGAATTTACACAAACCATAAAAAATTTCAACTAAGATTCTGATAATGTTCAACATATATGATTATATGACTAATATTTTGATATCACAAATAAATCTTTAATTATGAAAGAAATGAGTTCACCAAAAAATATAACTGCACGCCTTATCTAAATAAAACTCTTGGTTTTTGCCGGTTTTTGTATTCCGCAAATGTCGTTGTCTTAGCAAATATTTGAGAGATGAGAAAAAAGTCAAAAAAAATTTTTATCGTCATCATTTTTTTCGTAAGAAATGATGCTTATCTGAACGTCATTTGTTTACATTACGTTTCTCATAATTTATTAAGCAACGAGGAGTAAAAATAATGTATACAAATTCATTTGCACGTCAAAGATAGCTTCATTCACAAATATGATTTTTTTTTTTTATTTTTTGTATATTTCAGATATTTAGCTGTTACTCAACCATTAAATTACTCAAGAAGAAGACGTTCCAAGAGGCTCGCAATGCTCATGATTTTAGTCGTATGGATACTTGCGTTAGCAATTACATGTCCACCTATTTTAGGATGGTAAGTTAAAAGTTTTGAGATTTCATGGATACGATATTCTATAGCAGAGATGACCAACCGGTGTGCCGCGACTTACTAGTGTACCGATTTTTTTTTCAAAAAGTACCACGAGCAGTGTCCCGCGCACGGTTTTGGTTATGACTTACTTACTGCTGCACAAAAAAGGTTGGCCAACACTGTTCTATAGCATAAGTCATGCATTAAATTGATCTGATGATTTGATTACTACAAAGGTACGAACCAGGAAGGAAAGCAAAAGAAGAAGAATTGGTGTGTCGTTATAATCAAAATAAAGGATATGTTGTGTTTTCAGCAATGGGTAAATAGAAACAAACAGTTGAGTGATGAAATATTTACGCAATAATTTTTTTCTTCTCCACATCTATTTTTCAAGGTTCTTTCTTTATTCCAATGCTTGTTATGGTTTACGTCTATTTGAGGATATCGTGCGTAGTAGCTAACAGGCACGATGATATGGTACAAATAAAAGTTCATCAGGTAAGCAGATAGATATTCAAGTCCAGTCATTTCTTATGATTTTGCTTAAAGCTAGATATGTATATTGCTATTCTATCCTCGCAAAAATTCAGAAATAAATTTATTGTTCCCAATGAGATTTTTATTTCCTCCCAGTGCAATCAAAAAATGAGAAAAGGAAAAATCTTAAACATATAAAATTTTATGAATTTTTTTTTTATTTTGTGAATATGAATACTACAATGTAAGTGTTTATGTTCTGGAATGTTGAAAATTTTATTGCTTTCCCGGATGTTTTTACCATCTTTAAATGTTCAGGACTTTAACATTAAATTATACATAACCATGCCAATTTAATTTTATTTCAAACTTTTGTTGATTCGCCAAAACTTTTATGTACATAAAAAAAATACTTTAGATCTGAAGGTTTACTAAAAAAAATCTTTCTTCTTCTTAAATTATTTTCGACATCTCCTATTGCTGTCATAAAAACGAAATGTTAAAGCTATATCATCTTTCACTACCTCGAAAATGAGGAATCAATGAGAATTTCCATCTGATTGAAAGTCAAATTGAAATTTATACGCGAACATGTACACGCTTTAAAGTCTGAAAAAAGACTGGTAAAAGGCAGCTGACTTTGTACATAAAAAAAATCGAAGGAAATATTCAACTTTATGATTGACTTCATAAAGTGAGTATAAATGTAGGCATGAGAAAAATCAGACATTAAATTATTTTTATTTTAGTACGAAAATCACTCAAGGTTTGTGGCTACAAAGATATAAAAGTTTTCTCTGAACGTTAAAGTATTTGAGATAAAAATTTATATTTAGACGGGTATGTTACTAAAATGTAGTCTGAATTTTACATGATCATCCCATAAATAACGGATGAAACCTTTATTTGTGTAAAGTGTGTTTCACATGACATGATTTTAAAATTTCACGTAGACTTAACAATGATCTAATTCTATTTTCAAGGGTTTATTATTTATAAGAGCCAATTTATGTAGATACGTAAATGATTTGAAGACAAACTTACTATTCTAAAGAGTGAATTATAATGATAACAAAGTTTATGCAATAATGTAACCTTTTGTAACCCCAATTTTTCTTTTCAAAAGAGGAATTTTCATTGAATTCATAAGATATTTGTGTGATGTGCAAAAGTTTTCCATACCATTCATTTTAAGCATTGTTGAGGTCAGAGTTGGATTATAAAATGTTAAGCGACTTAAAGATTTTTTTCCATATTTAAAACAATCATCAGTGCGTAGAATATTTAGAAAAAAATCATCATTCACTTATCATTAAGAGTACGGCATCATACTTAATAGAAGAACTACTCTAAAAGAGATAAAAATGCCATTCAGAAAGTTGCTATTAATATTAGAAGTGACAGTGCTGACAAAAAAGTTTCCCAACACTTTTTCAGCTAATAATTTTATTCTGTAAACGAAAAAGACGTTTTGATAGAAGTAATAAATTATTGCTTATCCTCAGGAACATGAAAAATGATATATTTAAATAGAAAATATGTAAACTTTCACCTTTTGGTAAGGCTATTGATTTATGTCACTTTCAAAATATATTCTGATAAAAAATACAATGTAAAAAAATATGGAAAATGTCAAGAAAAGACATGAAGAAAATCTTTTGTTGATAGAAAATAAATTTGGAATATCAAATAAGCCAACTAATATTATCAAACCAATGCAGATACATATCTTGTAAGAGAATGAACAACACGTTTTTATTTGAATGCTTTTTTGTTTTTCTATCTTTTAAACATGAAATCTAGAACTCATCACGTACGAGAGATGTTTGTATTAATGACTATGAATGCGAATCCGATAATGAGAATCGTGGTTGCTCATCTTCTCTTCGGCACGATAGATCAGGTGGCGAGCAAGTAGTTACAATAAAAATGACAAATCATAAAAAGGATAGTCCTATTCTGCCAGACGAAGATCTCGTTAAGAACTTTAAACAATTGGAAAAAGATGAATCACGCAATGGTCATTATGAGTTAATCCAAATTGGCAAAACGCCATCAGAACCAATGCTTAAATATAATAATACTAATGCTACAATGAAGAACCCAATATCAAAAGATTATACTCATTGGTGTCGTAACAGCGATAAAATCAATGAATGCAAACACCAGACGCACACAACATCCCTAACTAATATTAATAGCAACAATAATAATTCTGATAATGCTATCGGAAATCAGCAATTAGGCTCAACAAACTTTTATGTCTTGCGCTCGAGAACACAATCAAAATCATTGTCAACACGAATTTCATCACTTAAGCGTGAGAGCAAAACCACAAGAACTCTATCAATCGTAATGTTTACTTTTATTGCATGTTGGCTTCCTTTCTTCATTCAATATTTGCTGGTAAGTAGTTAAGACACAAAGTTTATTAATTCCTTCATAATTAAAGTCATAAACAATCTGTGTACGAACTTTATATAATTAGATACTTGATATTAGGCCTTCTTGAAATGGATGGATACAATACCTTTTTTTATTATTATTTATCATGTCTCCTGGATTAACGTTCACTTTAAGTACGCAGGCAAAAACTTATTGTTGTCGTGAAAGATTAAATCTGTCTTGGTAAATTAAATATAAAAGATAGAAAATCATAGACTTCAAAGAAGTTATTTGTTGTTGATTTTGATGATCAAAAACTTTCAAAATCAAAGCTAAATCGGTTCAAATATCCTCAAATACAATTTTGTCTTTAAAGGAATGAAAAATCATCACAGCAACTATATAGTTTATTGACTAAAAAATCAACCTTATTTTTTTCATTACTTAATGTTTATCCTTTAATATCTTTCCATCACTTTGTGCTCGTGACTGTTACTCATGACAACAGAAGCCTTTTTACCCCGAATTGAATATATCACTTCTAGAGCAACTTATTACTTGGTTAGGTAAGTAATTTAAGATTATTGTTTCATTTTGCTACGGGATGTCATAAATCTCATTTGTTTCTTTTTCTCTTCTCCCCTACGCATTTTCTTAATTTCGACAACAATATCCACTTATTCGCACAGGTTGGGTGAATTCAGCAATGAATCCCTTTATATATGCTTTCTACTCGGAAGATTTTCGAGCAGCATTTTATCGTTTAACGCTTCGAAAATTGTGTATATCCGCAAAGAAGAAACCATATGCTTATCCATTAACATCACTAACGGCGAGACGTTGAGGACAGCACTAAGAAAGTACATTCAAATTAATGTCATTAATCCAAGCTTTCCATTTTTGTTGTTTTTATATGCAACAATGTGATAAGAAAACTTAATATAAAGTTAACGCAATCTTAGCCAAAAAAAAAAGAAGTAAATAATGTTGAGGACACATAATGCAGAAAATGACATGAGAAGAAAACATTAATTTAGTTTACATTAAAGACCATGTCTCAAAAATCGTGAATCGTGAATCATGATAAACTCCATCGTTTAAGCTACATATATAATCACGTACATAAAATTTTTTCAGTACAGAACTTAGAATATGTGAAATATGATATTGGTGATTTTGAATGGATGATACTAAACTTTCATTAATGGATTTTTTTCGTCAGTCCTTTTTTTTATTTCATCATGATGAAACATTATTCATTCCAATATTGAAAATGCTATAAATGTAAATGTTTATTGACTAGAGTTCTATTACAGTTCAGTAGTCTATCGCAAAACTTGCTTTAATAAAGAATAAAAACAGTTACATTGAGGAAATTGTTTTTTTTTTTCTTTTGATTATTTTTCAAAGACCAAATCCTCTCAAAAACTTTTACATATAAAAATAAGCAAATAAAATTGTTTTCAAAAACCTATAGATTTTGTTATTGTTATTTTAATGTGTTTGTTGATTAAATCTACATAAGCCCTGGATTTTGGTTTATATTTACCATATACTTTACTCTTGATGTAAGAATAGCTCCAATAATTCATAACAAACAAACGTTTTAGTCAATTAAATAATTTATTATTTGGAAAAAAAGTTACGATATAAAATTCAAAATAAATTTATTAAAAAAGTTAAAGGGTGGTTCATAAATGACGTCTGAGGTGGAGGAGCGAGGAGGGTGAGGTCGAATTCAATAAAATTTCTGAGAAATTCTTAGAATTCTTTTTTGAAAAATGACAGTTGATTCCGGACGTCTTTTATGAACGACCCCTAAATGCTAACACCAAAGTTTTACATTAAAAGATATTAATATATTAACCTCAATTCCCTTCAAAATTTAGTTTCATCAATAGACCAATCAAAGATTTTGTTTCTATTTTTGTTTTTAAAATATTCTTTTTACATGCATTTATAAATTATATATTTAGACAAAGCATTCCAAAAACTTATAAATCTATAAAAATAAAAATGTAAAAAAATAAAAATAAATGCAGCAAATTAATTTTAAAGATTTGAAAAATAAAAATCATCTTTATGAATTGACAATTGAACTTTTATTCCAGGGGGTGACACGATTTCATCCGGATGAAAAATCCTATTGTTCCGGATGAAATTTTCTATTGTTTCGGATGAAAAAGGATGAAATCGGATGAAAAATCCTTTTGTTCTGGATGAACGTGTCAACCCCTGGCTTTTATTATTTCATAATTTTTTGTATGGGTGTATAAAACATTACATCTGATGATGAAACCTTATAATACAAATTATGTTTATTGACCGGTGGCGATTTTCTTTAAGAGATGAAAATATTATTCTCAGAATTTCATAAATAAAAATGCATTGTAAATTTATTCATAATATGGGGATTCACAAGAAACATATTAATTTCAATTTAAAAGATGAATTTCATTCCAAATTCAATGTAGGTGTGTACGTACAAATATCATTCACTTTAATAAAAACATACATTTTAAATTCCTTATTTCTGTACAGTTTACTACTATATTAGATTATTAATAATTCGGCAGTTGATTAACTTCATCAAGCTTTCATGTATAACAAAAATAAAAAAAACTTAGAATAACCAAAAATAATTCATTCGATTTCCATTGAATTTAAATATTACAGAGGTAGGAAAATTATGTAATTAAGTTTTCTTTTCGTTCCTTTCCGGTTGGTCAAAATACGTGTTGAAAAAAAATTATTCAAAGCTTCTCGAGTAATTTTACCGTCTTTAAAAAGTTGGGCATGTCGTTTGAAACCTAAATTGCCTGAAATGTAAAAGTTGAGTCGAATTTAGTAAATTATCATTATTCCATTATGTTAAATATTTTTAAAGCATACAAATGGCTTTTTTCTTGTCTGTTTCAGAATAGCGGGCTCGATAATATTTCTATTATGCTAAAATCGTACACATTTTTTTTTTGTTTTTTGATTAGCTTGATTATCGATTCCCTCCACACACCTCTCCACTAAGGGGCCGTTCACTTATTACGTAACGCTCTGAGAAAGTCGAGAGTTTTGTTACGGTCTATTGTTCTCGCACCTGATTCTTTTGTTAAAAACGTTACGCAGGGGGGGGGGGGGTAAAAAAACCCGAATTTTCGCGTTACGTAATAAGTGAACGGCCCCTAACAAAATAATAATAATTGTAAATTTTATCTTATCGCAGGTATTTTCACCATGACTTCTGTCGGAAGTAACAACTTACAATTCCTAGTAATTATAACTTTTTACAATAGTAACAAAATTTATGGAAAGAAGACTTTATCAATATTTGACTAGTAAATACGCAAACAAATTCCTGTTGAACTCACATTTGCTGACAAATTTTATGGTACTCTTTCTCATATCTATTGTACTTCATATTTTCACACTGAAACTGTTATGGACAGTAAAATAAAATAAAAACATTGGCAAGAAGGCTTAATTGTTGAACGACCATGCGCGATGTTTGAAAATGACTGAAGAAAAATATATAATTTTTTGAGGATAATTTCATTAGCTAGTTTAATTGCTTTTATTATGTGGTGGCTATAAATCAATTACAAACTTTTTAATAGCTCGTGGATAGCAAATCATGTTTAATACCAAAATGTGAAAATCTCTTATACATTTTCGGATTCAAAGTGCATTATACTGACTTTAAACACACTTTTTTAAAAATATTAATAATTTCAAAAGTTGTTCTTTTTTACACATATGTTAGGATCACATAATTATTGCTTTATATACAATATAAAGCTTCTTTATCTTTTATATTATGTTTATACGGATTTTTCAATCATAGAATCAAGTTTCTCATGGGATCATCATCAACCTTCATATTATTCTATGTTTCAATTTCCATTATTTTACTCAGTGGAGTTGAAAGAATTGTAGGTTGAAAAATAAAACATGATTAAATTTAGAATTACTTTAGAAACAATTTTTGAGCAAATTGAACAACAATCCTGCAAGTTTTCAATTTAAAAAATAAACCGAAACCAAAAACATCTTGATCTTTAATGAATCATTTTTGCCTAGAAATTTTTCAAACAGTAGATGAATCCCACGTAGCCAAAATCGACGTTTGAAAAAAATAGACGTAAATGGACGATTTTAGGTATAGTACATTACACGTCGATTTTACGTCGATCTTTCTTGAGCCATCATATACTTCACAAGAGCTAGCAGAAATCGCTTATATAAGTCCCGAAAAATATTTCATACATAGTGAATATTTTATGTAATTAATTACATGAGCTAATCCACGTGCGTGAAGTGATGGCTTCAATTTTGCAAATTCAAAGTCCTTAATAATGTTTATTAATGGATTTTGAGCTTTAAAAATTAATTATTAACAAAAAAAAATATCTTCCAAAAAAAGTCCAAAATAACGTTCAAAAAAATTTTAAACTGTAACGGTCAAAAAAATTTTGAAAAAAAAATCGACGTGAAATCGACGTAAAATCGACGTAAAATCTTCCATTTCCATATTAGCATAATGTCCCATGTACGTTCCATGGAATGTACATATGGAAGATACATGGAAGATTTTAATGTAATACATGAAATCTTCCATTGATCGACGTTTGGTTACGTGGGATAAAAACTGAGCAAATTAATATAATAAATGGGGTTGAAAAATCTCTGCTTTTTAAAATTAAGTTTCAATTACTTTACATTTTTTTTATTGCTGACAGTTTAATGAAATTTACAATAAATAATTACTTTTATTTTACATTCAATATGCTGTTACTTACGTTAATGAAAATCAATGTTGGTAATATGTTAAGTAAATCGATTCATTTCAGATAAAAGCATTAAAGACAGTAATATGTGAAGAAACTTTGTTCAAATTAATAGAAAAAAAAAATCAATTTCCCCATGTCACAAACTTTCTCTTAAAATACTTTTTAAACAAAAAATGATAACATATCATATAATGGTAAAAGTTCACGTGCTGAAACAGGAAATATGAAGAGATAGGCAAACTTACAAATCTATGATTTTTACCTTCTGAAACTGTCATTTCATTTTATTACGCAACATGAATGATTTCAATTGAAATAAAATTATATCTTTTTTGTAGTTTAGTTTTACGTTTTCAATTCAAACTTAATGAATTTTTCTTCATAATACTTTTTCTTTGTTTAACCCTCATGATTTGATGAAAAATGTAAACGACACATTTTCATTAAAATTTCAAACAAAATACTGCTGACTAATAAACCATCATTACAATGCATCCAAAACCAATATTACCATCTTCTTCAGGTCTCATTAGTTATCAGCAAATTTTACATCGTTAGTTCCTTTTATTATTGAATTACATTATTATCGTCAATCACGTACCAAGTTCAAGACAATTAAATAACAGGCGCGATATTTTAAGAAATTTATTTGAAATTTAATAGACTTTAATTTTGTACAATATGAAGCCTATTAAACAATATCTTAAAATCAGAATATTTAAATCCGCGAATATAAAGTTGTATTAAAATTTTTTTTTTTAAATCGAATTATTTATGAAAGAAATTATTTATAAAAAAAATTATTGGAGACAAAGGAATAAATAGAATTATATAATGCGAGATATCATTAAATATGATTTATGATTGTCTAAAAATGTTTAGACCCCATTTAGTGAAGGAAAAAGAAAATAATAAAAGCAAAGCATTTATGATTAGCAAAAAAAAAAAAAAACATAAAATACAAAATAGGTCAAAAATTTCATTTAGCAATTTTATGGATCATTATTTTGATTGTCTTCAAGTAAATAGTTTTGTTGATTCAGAAATCAGTCATTGTGAGTTTTTGGCTTTAGTTTTCATATTTTCAACAATTTGTTTACTAAAACAGTAATGAGGAACTTGAATCAACTTTACATTGGAAGTAAATAATATCAGATAATACGTAGGAGTCAAAAATGAAATGAATTCAAGTTGTAAACTGCTGTGTCATACAAACAAAAAGCATGAATATTTCAGTTTCATGGTGTTCGTTCAGTAATTAAAAATAGTTTATTATGACATTTTATCAGTATGATTCCACACTTTACCCCACCGGAATTCATTTCAATCAAGATATAGGTACGCTTTTTTAATTTAATAAATTTTTTTTTCCAGAATGATCCAAAAAGGCAGGTAAATTGACTGTGGATAGAATGATAAAGTAAAATTTCATTTATTGATTATTTTACGTACGACCATCTCGCATAAATTTTATAAAAGCGGTAATGAGCATTTCAGAAAAAAACCGTAAATTAATTAACAAAAGTAAAACTTATACGCCAACGTATCATCGACGTGGGTGAATAAGTAAATATTTCTGGTTTTAATGATCATAAAAAATTTATACAATCATATTAATATAATTTTAATCACTAATTTATTTGTCATTCCGAAAATCTTCCTTTAAAAATTTTCAAATCTATGAAACATGTTTTTGGTAAGAGATTTTTAAAGTTTCGAAACTTTCATGAGATTTGTTTTCTTTTCTTACAGAAAATTTTTGTATTTATTAAGATGCATGGTGTATTTAAAAAAAAGAGAATAATTTAATTTTAGTAGGTGTAAAATTTATAATCGTCATGTATTGAAGGGATACTTAACTTGTAAGAGAACAATTTCGTTCATTAATACCTATAAATACTAATTTATCCTACCTGACTCTCTTTACCTTTAAAAGTATTAATTATGTAAAAAAAGGATATAAAATGTCAACTTTTTTTATGAAAACGGCAATTGATGTTCAACTCAAGATAATCAGCCTAAATTACTTTTTTCGAATAAATGTCACCATTTTGATCATCACAAACTGAAGGCAATTTTGATAGATATGAAGTTTCAATACACATTTTAATGAGAATCGCAAAAATAAAGAAACAATCCAAAAACAAAACAAAATATTAATAAAGGAGAGAAATGTATTTTATTTTCAACCAACGGGACTTTTGCTGAATAAGATCTCAATTTCTTATGATTTCGTAAACAATATTAAAGCTTAAAGAATCGTCTATAAGTTATGTATCTTGTACAATCCATTCGTTAATCCTGAAATGAAATAATACACTAAAAGTACCAAGTATTTGAACCTAAATGCTCTGCATATGAATTATATTTGTCATTCAAACCTTCGAACAGTTATTTTGGGATTTGAATTATTTTTAAACTCGGCACATCGCAAATAGATATTAACTTTTATTGAGCACTTAACTGTGTACATTCTGTTTATTAAATGCTTGACATTAAAAGCAAATATCACCAAAAAGTGTTTCCGAAGAAATGAAAAGAAATTAAGTTATGGTGTTGCCGAGCCTACAAATTTTTTATGAAACCAATATCCAAGATTGATGAAAATAAAAATTTGTTTTGATCAAAATAAACAACTTCAAATAAAACGAGAAAAATCGTCGTCATCAAAAAATACGGCATATTATTAAAGTATTTTTAAAAAAGAAAATATCACATGTTGCAGTTGAGAGAAAGTTCTCAATAAACTTTGAGTAAAAAGAAAAAGAGAGAAAATATGAGAGCGTTTATGCGCTAAAAGCGAAAACATTACGTAAAAATAAATTTTCAGTATTCAAACAGAACTGAATTTAATCTAAACAAATCATTTTTTTCAGAATGGTGGAATAAATTCATTGAAATTAAATTAAGTGCCTAGATTATAGTGACAATATATCCTTTAAGAATAGTATAATAATCTAGTCTGTTGTGTTGCTAACAGAATTTCAAAATGTTTGTAAGAAGTTTAAAGTTATTTACTAACAACAACCTGTGCTTGCATCGGAGTTTAACATCGAACATTTATGAGAATAAATCAATACGCTCAATTTCCACTTCAGCTTATTTATCTAATAAATATGATGAGTTATATAAAGAGAGATATGCAACATTTAAGTGTAAGTTTGAATGTATATTATTAGACTTAATACAATCAGGTCATTCATTAAATCAATATAATATTTTTTTCTTTAATATAAAGTTTTTCATTCTCTTTTGAGAGACACATGTGAATCTTTTCTCAAAAGTTTTTCGGAGAGAATCCAATATAAATTTCTAACAAAATCAAAAAAGAGATTTTCATCAACAGATGTTTTGTTTTATTTTGCTTCGATTCTTTTCATTCTTAATTTTTTTTTTTTCAAGTGTATTCTTAACATGACTGTACTATTGAAGAAAAAAGAATCAATCGAGGAGCTTTCTCGAATGAATGGATGAATGGAAATAAATATATACGGTTCATTTTTTTAATTTGAAATGATTTGAAGACCTTTAGAATCTGTTCATGATTTTTTTAAATTCAATGGGTTTTCCAAGAAGTTTCATTCAAAATCAAATCATTTTTTACCGTGCTTGATTTTCCCATTTCTAAGCTTTTTACGCTTCAAATAAAACATTTGTCTGGAATATTGATGTATTGTTAATAATTTTAAGCTTGCCATTTCTTTAAAATTCATAAATGTAGCAAAAAAATTACCAAAGAATGTCAATAGACATGGCGTTTTCGCAGCTAATGAGCTTGATCTAGATGAAGTAGAAGTTTACGGGTAAGATATAAGCTCCATACTGAGAAATTTTATAAAATAATATTTATCTGATTTTATTTCAGTTTTGATTATGATTACACGTAAGTGCTTTATACTGAGAAATTTTTTCCTGCTGTTTACTTGATTTATTTTTGATAGAATCTCATGCTATAAAAAGAATCTCAACTATTTACTTTATAATCTTGGAAGAGATAGTCTCGTGCAAAGATATAAAGTAGGTTTAAAATAAAAAAAAAACTACAATTTAAAGGATAATAAAATTAATGAATAAACTTTTACTTACAGTATCCAAAAGATATTTTGAATCTTGATTATGTGCCAAATTATACTATTCGAGGTTTGCATGTGAGTAAATCAATTTAATGAAACATTGTAAACTAGATAGAATCAAATTTAAAAAGTTACGAAAATAATTCGAAACAAAATATGCAGAGTAAGTAATAAGAAGATTTTAAACTTTGTCGTTTTCCTTCCTAATAAAGTATGACATCGAAAAAGGACTACTGCTGAAATTAGATTCGTTCTTGCAAATACAGTTAGGAACAGTATATAGAGGTCTCACTCCAGTTGCTGATGACGAAGTATTGGAAATTTACAAAAATCGTGTAATTCCTGTCAAATATGTTGAGGGTGACAGGCAGAACGTGAGATATTAACATTGCCATTTTTGTTATTCATAATAAAAGTATGATTATGTAGGGTCAAAATGGTCGTAAAATGGTTCAACTAGCGGATCTCTTTTCCGTTCCTGAAATGTATTTGCTCTCAACTGTAACAGAATATTTCAACAAGCATCACATAGATTACCATCCAGAAATATTGTTTAGGGATGTAAAAGTAAGTAGATTCTCCTTATTATTTTATTTCATGTTCTTTTATATCCTTTTGAAGATAAGGAAACATTTCTTGAATCTTAATGTCTTAACATTTTACGGCTTATTAAATTTTTCAAGAATGCCATCGGTTCGTCGCATCCAGTTATGCATAAAATAGTTGGAGATCATGTTAAAGAGTATATTAAAGAGGATACAAATATGAAACGCTTTTTCCAACGCCTCAAAAATTCAAATAAAAAACTTTTCTTAGTCACGAACAGTCCATTTCATTTTGTGTAAGTTGAAACTTGTTTCATTTATGAAAAAAAAAATGTGAAAAGAGGAAAATAAGATGAAAAGTATTTGACCATTGCTTCCTTCCTTTCTTTCTCTTTCCGTCATAATTTCTAAATAAACACACAAATACATATTTCATTTTAATTCCCAGCAACAAAGGCATGACATTTTTATGTGGAGATGACTGGAGAGAATTTTTTGATGTCATAATTGTGAATGCAAGAAAACCAAAGTTTTTTACCGAACACTCGAGACCTTTAAGGTATGTAAATTTACTTATCTTTTTGACAACCGTTGCTACTATGTCAATATAACACTGCTTATTTTGTTCCAACATGGTGTTTGGACGGTAACAAAGACAACATACGTTTCAAAGAAGCTTAAAAAATTCATTCTTATTGTCTGTTTGGGGAAAACAAAATATTATAGCTTAACTGATGTAATTTAGCTTCTTCTCGTTGTTTCTTTTTCTTCCTGTGTAAATAACACACGTCTCGTATCTATATATAAAATCATGTATACTCGTAATAATAGAACAAAACAAAAAAAAAATAATTTAGGCGAAGTTATCATAATAGAGGCTCAGGTTTCAAATCCATTTGTATAAACACTAAATATAAAATTCAAATTACAGAATCTATGATGAGAAAATGCATACTCACACCTGGGACCGTGTTACAAAGCTGGAAAAGGGAGTTATATATTATGAAGGAACAGTCAAAATTTTGCAAAAACTTACTGGCTGGTACGGCCACAAAGTCTTGTATTTTGGGGATCATCCATATTCTGATTTAGCGGATGTTACACTAGAACATGGATGGAGGACAGGTGCTATAATTAATGAACTAACTGTAAGTGTAGTTATTAATGATTCTTGCTGAGTATAATTAATTACTATCTCATTAATCATAGCACGAAATAGAAACACTAAATAATGATGATTTCAAAATGAATGCTAATTGGCTACAAATGCTGACAAGTTTGATGGAGGATATTCAGGACCATGAAACTGTTGAATCAGAAGAAGCTCTGAGAAAATGGGCCAAAGAAAGAGATGAAATAAGGTAAATAAATAAATAAATGATATTCTACAAAAAAAAGAAACATTCTCAGACAAGAATTTATTTTACAGACACAAAATGAAACAAATCTTCAATCCTCAATTTGGATCAGTCTTTAGAACATACCATAATCCGACATATTTTAGTAGACGATTATTTAGGTAATGCCAAACTTTCAAGTTTTATTTACATCATTTTAATTTTTATTCTTTTTATTCTATTCTAGATTTGCAGACATTTACACAAGTCAAATAACTAATCTCTTACATTATTCAGTAAAGGTATAAATATATTATCTATTGTATTGTATTCAAATTAATTCTCAATGAAGTCCTTATAGAAAAGTTACATTTATGAAGAATAGATTTATAAGCGTAATTTAATTATATTTACTTCATTGGGAATTGGTTCCAACAAATTATATGCATTATTTTGTATATACATAAATTCCCATTTGAGTGTATTTCATTTATAATTCATTGTGCTGCTCAACTTAAATTTATTTTTTATTCTGTTTTTTTTTTTTTATTTAGCATACATTCTATCCCAGAAGAGGTGTGATGCCACATGAATATTTATCCTATTTCATGTAATCGAAAGATGTTTTAAATCAAAATATTTACATATTAAGCAGTTGATTGCCATTTTCAATCGACAATAATGAAAATTGAAGCGCTGATTCAAAAGTTTAAATAAATTCCATAAATTATGGAAATTGCCATAGTTAAACTTTTAGTAATGACATTTTTCAGTTTTCTTTTTGAAACATCTTTAAACCCGTAAAAGTAACTGTACGATAACAAAACACGGAAAATGTAGGTTGAATTCCTAAGAGTTTCTTGTGAATTTTCATAAATTTATGTGAAATTTTCTTTTCTTCTCGTTTCGAATCTTTTTGTTTTGGAAGTAAATATCTGTGCTTTGCTTTTTTATGTGTACTAAAGTCATACATGAAAGAATAAAGAGACAATAAAAGTTATATAAAAATTTTAAAGTTAATTTATGGTGTACAATTTACTATTCCATATTCTTCGTGATGTCATAAAGACAAGAGCTAAGATAAAATTTCCTTCCTCTTGTTCTGTTGTAACCGGATTATGTACATTGAAATTAAAATGAGGTTGTTATGTGCAAATTAAATTCTCAATAAATTTAGAAGTAGGAAAATTTATTGATTTATAGATCATATTTTTTTAGCGCATTTTCCTCTTGGGAAAAGGACGCTATTGTCCGCACTTTGTCCGTCCGTCCGTCCGTCCGTCCGTCCGTCCGTCCGTCCGTCCGTCTGTCATCGCATCTCCTCCTCAGGGTTAACCTTTTTTGATGCGGTTTTTGGCTTAAAATGTGTGTGGCATGTCTGGCTACCATGTAACCAAAAATCAGCAGGAATGGTCACTTCCTCTGCTGGAACCAGCGTAAAAAGTGCCAAAATTGCATTTCTTTATATGTGTTAGTGTGGTAAAATACACTAAAATGTTGACTTTTCAAAAACTCAGCCTTCCTCGGTTCAAATCCCACCGATGACAAAATTTTTTTTGTTGCTTTTTTTGATACTTTTTTGATTTCTTATGACATATAATATTGAATCACGTCATAATTTTCCATTTTCACAATTTTTCCGAGTTTTTCCGAGGATTTTTGTTAAAATTTTCAATATTTTCATAGATAATTAGTTTTTTTTATATTTTTTGATATTTTTATTGTTTAATTTTCTATTTTCATGGATTTTTCATAGTTTTCCCGGAAAATTTTGTGAAAATTATAAAAATTTACATTTATATAAAAAAATTCATCAATATAAATAATCAAATTGTCACGTAAATATTTCATATAAAATCGCAGCAGTGGCGTAAGTGATAGAGCGCGCGACTCCTAATTTGAAGGTCATGGGTTCGATCCTAGCCCGTGGCCGATTTTTTTTTGCTTATTTTTATTTTTTTTTAATTCTATGTCGCGTAATGATAACTTTTTATTAAATATCTGTAAATTTTAAATTTCTGGTAAATAAAGAATGGTTATAGTTAAATATTAGGCTTTGTAATTTTGGGGTTTTGATTCTTTGTGTATTTACTGATCGCGGAAAATGCGCTTTCGTCGGTCACGAGTGACCACGTTGATACTAGTTTTAATGTTATTTTGACAAAAAAAGTTTGGTTAATAACAACAATATTAAAAAAAAAAAATAGAAATTAAATATGAAAACTTATAACAAAGCCATAATATGTATATGAAAAGAAGCAGTAACCACATAATGGAAATAAAAATGTTTGTTGCCACAAGCTATACTTGAACAAATATTTGTTTAAAATATATTTATTTGGAATGGTCTTAAGTAATAACTTTTCTTTCTGTTATTCCATTCAACAAAATTCAATAAGGTTTCAAATCAATTATTTTTTTAAAACACTCAAAATGACCAATTTGTGGAACATTTTATGAGAATAAATAACAAGAAGGAAATTTTCCCAATATTTTTTTTCCTGACACCTACTGCTACAAGTCATGACAGAAATTTCTCAAAGATGTTATTCTACGTCATTTCTTTTTAAAGCTTTTCAATAAAGTTATCTTGATATGTAAGTACATATTTTTTTAATGTTAATATTGACGTAAACATTTTAATAAATTTTTATAAAAGGATTCAATTTATGATTTTTTAAAGAGATTATTTTATCGAGATCATCAGTTTAAGGAAATCAAAAAATTTCAAATATGATTTGCTTTGAAATAAGAGAAAATCAATTCCTTTTAGAGATAGCATTCAAAATCCATTTAATCAATGGTAATTTTCCATTTCTCTTTTCATACATCAATTTTTCATTATTAATCAATGCCAGAATTTTCATTTTTTAGTCATTCGATTCCTTTTATAAACAGTTCTCATTTAGCATGTTTGTTTATTTTGCATCAATATCTTTGATTCGCTTTTGAAAAAACAGCTTCACGTTTTAAAAATATTACATGATGAAATGCACATGTGACCTGAATAAATCATATATTCACAAATAAATGCGTGTTTTGACTTATGTTTGCGCATTTAGATTGCATATTTATTTAAAGACATTGTTCTGTTGATCCTTAAAGCAGTTACGGAATGTAAGTCTGTAAAATGCAATGCGAAAATCATTGTTGTAAAATGCATATATGAATGGATTCATTGCTGAGTTCAACCATCCAAGCCAGATTAGAAATGCCTCAAGAATTTCATTTCTCCACATACTGTCCTCTACCAAAAAAGGTTTACATATATAATGGATGAAAAACGGCAACCACGATGCAATGAATGTGAAAATCACGATGCTATAAAATAAAATTAAAGAGAATGACTAGAATTAATGAGAATTACAATTGAACGCTTTTGCCGAAGAACGTGATATAAAAAACGGTCGTTTTGTATTTGAAAATTGTTGACCGATTTATGCAAAACACAAAGTTAAAAATTTTTGTTTACTAAGTAAAATACAATTTTTCATGCTTCAATATTATTCATTTAACATTTTAAATTATCATTGTAATAAAGTTAAAGCATGACAAAATGAATTTTACTGAATAAACAAAAATTTTCCAATTTGTGTTTTGCAAAAATCGGTCAACAATTTTCAAATTCAAAACAACCGTTTTTTTATATCACGTTCTTCGGCAAAAGCGTTCAATTTATAAATCAGAATTATTGTTTGAACCAGACTACCGTCATAACTTTTCGGACTTCTTCGACATTGAGTTCGAATTTCTTCGACATTTGATTCGAATTCTTCGAAATTCCAAAACAATAGAATTTTTTTTTAGCGAAATTTTGCACTTTAATGGCATTGATACTAATGAATTCATGTTTTAAACTAAACACAAATTGCTATTAAACAATTTTTTAAACATTACGATCAATTTTCTTTAGTAATTAATAAGAATTTAGTGATTATATTTTCAAAAATTTGGTTTCACTAACACATTCTTATGTTTTTGTTTATGTTTATTATGTTTATATTCTAAATTTGAAAATTTGTTTCATTAAAAAGAAGTATTTTAAAACATTTTTGTTGCTGAAAATCATTCTTCGTAGTTTCAATATGTGTTTTTAAGTTGAACTAAATAGCATAAAGCTTAAATTCTATAAGATTTCAAAATGTAAACAAAAAAATTCAACTGCCAAAAAAAATTCAAACTTTTTCAAATCTTTCATTTAACGGACTCCATGTCTTATGACGATAGTCTGGTTTGAACATTTTCTACATTATAAGTGAGCAATCCTAGATGTAAATATCAATTATTGAATAATAAATACATAATTTGGATTCAAATGATAAATAAATATTATTTAGTCATGCATCTAACCCTTGAAAATTGAAACGTTTGCATAATTTTGATTTAGGTAGCATTTCCATGACCTTTGATAACATAAAGAAAAAAAATACTCTGAATGTCCTATTTATAAATTTTCGTTCAATATGTTCGATTTTTAAAATGTATTTGTACCTAAAATACATCTCCATTTGAAATTATCACGTTTTTCTTTGATCATATTTATGCACATGTACATATTTTTTTAAATTGCTCCAAACCCCCATCAATTAAATTGTCTGATTTGATTTCATTAATGTTTTTTGCTGGATTAAGAGTAAAATAGCAGCAATAATGACGGATTTTTGATTTCTAAAATTAGGTATATCAGAAAATTAAAAATGGATACACAACTTTAGTGACAGCCATTTAGCAGAGCAAAAATTATTTTATAATGTATTATGAAAGTTTTTATTAAGATTACTTGGAATTGAAGTTAGTAACAAATCTCATCAAAGACGGAGCAGTAAAACATTTTTAAGAATGAATATTTATAAATTATTAATAAAACTTTTCAGGCAATAAACTGAGCGTGTGGATGCAATAACTTTGAATATTTTATTATCTCAAGGAATTGAAGAAGGAAACCAAAGAAACCAAATAAGTCATTGCGGAAATTTGGTTGGAAAGCATTGCTTGTCTGCACAATGGTCTGAAATCGAAAAAATTGTTCAAAAATACATTTTAGGGGAAAATTTAGAGGTTCAAAAGTTTTTGTCGATTTTCTTTATTTTGATAGTTTTAATAGCTTTATTATGATTTGATTATACACTCCTGAAAAAATCAGCCTATAATATTAAGTGTAAGTATGATTTTTTGTTAAAAATGTATCAAAAATTTTTGTAAACAAACAAATTTGTATGGGAAAACAAGTAAAATTAAATTGCAAATTTTCGGAAAACGGCATAAAACGGCATTACCAGAGTATGATTAGAAGCTAAATTAAGACTCAATCTTTGGATTCTGGTAGGTTTCACGGACCCTGAGAAACCCGCTTTTAACTTATGGACATTTAAAGTTTTGAAAATTTTCAAAATTTTAATTGCATTTTCCCTAATGATAAAGGAAGTGGCTAATGTTTTGTAAGTCTTAATATAAAATTTGTGTATTAATTAAGCTACTGACTTTAATTAGAACATAGATCAAACAATAGAAAGTGGAAAATTTTTGTAAAACTTTTTCATAGTGTTTTTGTATACAAATTTTTCGTGACTTTCATTAATGATTGACAGAGTTAGACAACGATTAGAAGGCTGATATTTTCACAGAAGATGCATCAGTTAATGATTTATATTCGTGCATTCAAAAGATCAGGTTTAAAAGACATGACTTTTTTGTATTTTTGAACATTTTTTTCGATTTCAGACCATTGTGGTCTGTTTACATATCAGAAGAATGGTCATTAAAATGAATGTCCTTCGTAGAAGTTTCTGTTTACACTTTGGAGCAACTTTATAAAAATTCGGGAGTATATAGACATGCTTGTTATGTGTATAAAAGATTTTTAAATTGTTCAAAGCCAGGTATGGCGAACGGTTCTTATTTTTTGTGTTCAGAAGCAAAAAGGTACCTTATTTTATCGTTAAAGTACAAAATTTGAATTTCTGAACACACTCAACAAAAATTTAATTTTAGAAAAATTTTCATTTTGCAACAAATTTATTCACTGGATCTTAATTAAAACCGTAAGTCATGATGATTTAAGAATAATTAAACATTTAATCATACTCTTGACAAAAAAATTGATCAAATTATGTTGATATTTAACATTGTTTATTTTAAAAAATTGTTTGATAGTGTTAGTAAACTCAAAATTTTTTTTAAATTTTTCAAAATTTAACGGACAGAGAGTTGTTCGCCAAACCTGGGTTCAAAGATTAATATAAAATTCTTATATAAAAAAAATGAAGAAAGAAAAGGAATAATAAGTTTTGGAAACACAAAGGCATATAATAATCAAAACATGTTCCAGAATGTATTCTTTGATCTCTTGAATAAAGAAATTTTTGAATATGAAGTCTTAGTCATCAAACATATTTAAAATGTGCAAATTTTAATTGCTCGAAGGTAAATAACCGTTGTACACAAGATGTTGTACAAGCAATCAATTATCAAAATCTATAGAATGAATCAGGAGTTAAGAATAAATTTTTGCATAAGATAAAAAATTGATGATTTTGGTTGAAATTCACTCTTTAAATCTCATCTAGAGGAAAATTTAAAAACTAAATGGAACGGAATGGAACTAATAAATCTCCAAATTTTATTACTTTTACGATATTTTTACCTTAAAGTCTGAGCTGTTTTCGATTCACGTTTCAACGAAGAAATTCTTATTGGCACTTTTTTAGTTATTTTAAGAGACGAGTTTTCATTCGATAATGGATGCAAATGTAAATTTTGTGAATGTTGATTAAAATGAACAGAACTCATTGCTCGAATTGAAAATCCACTGTGACTAGAATTGCTTGTTGAATTTTGAATATTGCTACGTAAAATAGACCGCGATTTTGCATACTCTAGAAGCTCATAAAGTGTTGTTTGTGGTGTCTCACTGAGTGTATTATTAAGTACAGAATCTTTTGAACATTGTGGATAACTTGAGTCAATTTCCGATGTAATGAATTCATTCTCTACGTCAATAGCTCGTTCACACGCCTGAAAATCATGAAAAAAATACATTATTTATCTTCAATGCTTTCAACATGATGACATAATAGAAATATAAACCTCAGTTCTTGAGATACGTGATTGACGAGATGTAAGAACACAAAATATCCGCGTGTAAACATACACCATAATTGACATTGGTATAAAAAATGATCCAAGCGCACTGTAAATCACCTATAAAAATAAATATTAGATACAAGATAAAAATATGAAAAGGAGTTGAGTTTGTACAACTTACATATCCCATATTTTGGTTGTATCCACATTCATTTTCATCTTTTCTTATTCCTTGATCATACCTTTTAGAATAAAAAGAAAAAGAAAATTTTATTAGAGACGATTTAATAAATTCTTTATGTCTAACATTCAAAAGAGTTCATTGACAGTAACAAAATTCAAAATTCATATTCTTTTCTTGATTCATTTAATCAATTAAATTAAAGCTTATAATTTTTTAATGAGTTTGAAAGAGTATCTTTATGCTAAAATCATTTTCATAATTAGCATTGAAATGATTCAATAATGTATGAAATAATCATTTATTTATTCATATCATACAAGTCTTGCGACTTTCTGATAAAATTAGCAACGCTATAAATAAACATTTGTTTTGAATGTTTTTACCAACAATTGTACAGATAAGAGATTTAAAAAGGAAATAAAATTGAATTGAAAATTTACAGTTCCTTCGTCATATTCTTACTGAGATATTTTTAAAGAGCAAATGTCAGATATTCAAATGCGCAAATCTCAATAAAAATAATACGACAGCACATCAGTTGTATTCAAATCTGTATTAAATTTAAGGTTAAAAAAATAAAATTTCAAATCAAATTACCATCCAAAGAATGGAGGACATGTAATTGCAATTGCTAGCACCCACACAATGAAAATCATTAACATTGCTAACCTTTTTGAGCGTCGACGTTTTGAATAATTTAAAGGTTGTGTAACTGCTAAATATCTGAAAAGCATGAAAAAGAATGAGAAAATTGTATGCTACATATTATTTAAATGACATATTCTCAGTGGTGTTACGTTGGAAGTAAATGTTTAAGACAAGCACAGGATGTGCTCTTTGACAAAAAGTTCTTGAGAATTGACTATTTCAGATGAATTTTTTTGAGAATTTCTTGGTAGTTACACCAAAATCATTTCCAAAGACATTTGTACCTGTCAGATTTTTTTTTCTATTGAAATTTAAATTTATCGCGAATTTTCCACAAAATTTCCAGCTTAAGTTTATGATGAATTCTTAAAGTATTTGATTCTTGATAAATTACTTTTATGTGATAAATTTTAATTCTTCTTGTTTAGCACAAATGAAAGTAACATTTATTTTAAGAAGATTATAGCTTTTCAACCATTAATATGTAACAGACACATTCAAAGGTTTACATTTTGAAGACTTTTTAATATCTGTTTTTAAGTATCAAAGATAAAAATTTAATTTTATGAAATTCATTAATTGACAAATTATCTTAAAATTATGAACAGTTAAATAAATGCAGTAATCTAAATTTCTAAACTAATTTTTAAGACTTAAATTGATCACGAATATTTATTGTTTGGATTTATTTTTTAATTAAGGGCAAATCCGTAAAATTATGAAACTGGCAAAAATCGACTTGCAATATTTCTCTACTTGTTTCCGTTCAAAAAATTAAAAACCGTTAAATTTGTATGTTTACAAATGAATTAAGTTATTTTCATAAGTGTTAACTTATCCAGCTGTATTCTACAATTTATGATGATTAATCGTTGCAATTCTCAAAATGATAAAGTCCTTATTTAACAACACATTTTAAGAAACAAATTTGGAAAATTTTTGTAAGCAAAAAAAACTTGATTTTTTTCTTAAAATTTTTCAAAATTTTCGTTACCGTTTATCCCTTTTGCAGGATCGATTAACGCTATTTTTATTAAATTTCTCCTTTTTAACTGTATTTAATCGCTTAACAATAGGATTTAGTGAAAGTAAAGCTCATTATCGATGTGAAACAGTGTTTTTTTAATTGTCTAGATTGCTAGTTAAGCGAAATTTTGCAATTTTAAAAAAATATTTTTTCGTTCGCAGGATCGATTAACGCTATAAAAATCAAAATATCTCATTAATTAGAAAATTAGAGCATTGCAAAAGTATTAAAATCTGTACAAATCATAAAATTGGACATGATTCATTCTTAAAACATTATGAAAACAGCAAGAGTTAAGAGAATTTTGATAAAAACAAAAATTTTTAGGTTAATCAAATATATCAAAAGATATATTTTTATTTCATATTTGATTTATTAAAGAGATAAGAAAACAAAAAGCTTCAAAT
This sequence comes from Chironomus striatipennis, assembly GCA_026123125.1. Classification (NCBI taxonomy): domain Eukaryota; kingdom Metazoa; phylum Arthropoda; class Insecta; order Diptera; family Chironomidae; genus Chironomus; species Chironomus striatipennis. The sequence continues at coordinate 25,207,687 of CM047394.1, read as the reverse complement.
GTTAAAAAAAAATGAAGTTAATGATTATGAAATATTGTGAAAAAATATTTCTGACAACATATTTTTCTGAGTCTTATTAAATGTGATGTTAATGCATTCTTTCCATGCCTTAACTAACATGCAAAGTATAAAACTTGATAACATTTCCTTTTTACTTTAATGTTCATTTAATGCTTGTAAAAGCCTATTCATCGTTCATTAGAGCATACATATATCAAAAGATTAGACGAAAAGGGAAATAATTATTTTCCATACTTTGTAAGTGTTCTTTTGAAACAGAAGCGCTCTTTTGATGAAAAAACTTGAAATTCTTAAATTATATTCTAGGTATCAAAAATAAATAAAATCTTTTAGATTGAATCAAAAGAGAACAAAAATTGACCAGGTTTTAAACGAAAAAGACACTTTTATCCTAAGTGTCACTCACGATAATTTATTTTATGAAAAGGATCAGATCTTTAGATTAAGGATAAATCAAATCAGAACCGTTAAGAAATTTAATTAATCATACTTAACAATGTTTTAGCGTAATATAAATGAACTTCTAACAGAAATAAAAAGCGGTCTTACAAGGCACTGAAAAAAATTGACTTTCTTTTACAAACTTTTAAGCTCAAATACTTGAAATAATTTGCATGACATAAAGTATTTTTAAAACTTGAAGAATCTTAAAGTTCATTAAATAAGCTATTCATAAGTTTTACATACTAGGGTTTACCAACTATGTGTGCTTTTGCTTTAGCTTTTTCTGTTTACACAACACACCTGATAAATTTGTAACAAACACACAAGGAGGATAAAAAGTTTATTACATAAAATTACACATATAGTCAGATCATTTACGTTACGTTACGGATAGAAAAAGAAATTCAAAAGTTAAGGCAACTAAATATTATTGATGAAATATTGCTGAACTTATTATTATCTTTATTAGAATTAATTATACTTTTTTCGATATTATATGCGTGATAAGTATAAAAATAGACAATAAAACAGCAAATTAACATCTGGCCGTTTGCAAGTAATAAATGATACGATTTTTATCAAAGTCATTGGCGCCGATAATCAGCTATAGCTCTCATGTGACAAGCATAGTGTTCATTCATTAATCTATTCATTCATGAAATGAATATAAGTGCTTTATTGTGTTCTTTTGTAACTTGTTTTTTGTTCTAAATAAAACCAATGCAGTCTCATAAAGATTTGATTCAAACAGATATCCTTGAGAGCCTCTTAGCAGCTGTTGATGCTACTTAAAATGTTTCTTTCAATCTTCTTTTTTGTAGAATAAATTTTCAAAGAGAACTCTTATGGTTTCATTTCATTCTTTTGACATTCATTAGAGAACAAAAGAGTGGAAACAACAGAAAATTTTTAAAAGTCTTAAAAGGAAGTGAGAAAAGCATAAAGAGAGAGAAATAGAAGAATGCATGTCTGAAGTATATGTTTAAATTTAATAAGACAGGAGAATATTCATTATGTTTTTCGCAACATTGAATTTAATAACTAAATAATAATGTATGCCTGTTTACTTTTTTATTCAATTAATTATAAAGGAACAGATTCATTTAGCGAGTCAAATAATTAAAGATGAGTTTTAAACTGATATAGAAATACAATAATATATGTATGTATTACAATTACCTGTCAATTGAAATCGCACATAAGCTTAAAATACTTGCTGTACATAAAAGAACGTCTAAGCTTATCCATATATCACACAAAATAATACCCAATGGCCACGAACCTATTTTTTCATTAAAAAAAATTAAAAATTAAATTATGAGAAAACAAACCACCTACATAAGGTGTTGTATAAAATTCTATAGATTACCAACAAGAAAATCAATCACAGCTGGGGGCATAACAAATATACCAACAAGCCAATCAGCAACAGCAAGACTTGTGACAAAACAATTGGTAACTGTTCGAAGACGACGTGTAGTTATAACCGATAATATCACTAATGTATTTCCGACTATAACAGTTATTATCAGCAGACAAAATAATGTGCAAAACAGAACTTTTGTCCATGACCAACTTTTATCAGTTTTCACAATATCACTTATGTTAGAATACGTTGTGGATATATTCATTTCATTAGGGTTTCAAAGAAAGCATTTCTCACCATAATTTATCAGGTTGAAGCTTTAATACAATTTTATTCCCTGCAAACAAACAAATTTTTCATTTAAAAAATTTGCATAATCATTTTTATGCAAGGCGTGGAAACTATGCAAATATCCCAATTATCAAAAAAAAAGTATGCAAAAAAATCCCTGAGACTGGACGCATGATAACTGAAATATCCCAACATATCCCTAGTGTATATGTCCAGTATAGTAAGGATATGTTGGGATAACTCAGTTTTAATGCGTCCAGACTCGGGGACGATTTTTGGGATATTTGCATAGTTTCCACGCCTTGTTTTTATGTTTTTGGTAATTGAATTTTTTTTTTTCAGCTAGATTTTTTCATTTTCAGTAATAACTGTGATTTTGAGCTTGTTTAAATTATTTAAATTATTTTGTTTTAGATACCAAACGAAAATAGTCTCCTACACACATATCCTCAGAAACAATTAAAATTTTGTTTTCTTTTCTTTGTTTTTATAAACATTTCGAAATAACGTCTCATTATGGAAGCAAAATATTGGGTCATTGTTGAAAAATCGCTTGATTGATTTTTTTAAAGTATATCTTCTAGAACAAACGTTCAAAAATTTCATGATAACTTTCAATCACTCGAACCAGTTATTCTTCCACGATATTATTTTGTGCGCAATTATTTTAATCTAATTTTTTACAATATCCTAGTTGTCGATACAGTTATTATTTATTTTATCTATAAAACTAATGATCTAGAATATGTTCGAATACATGAACCTTTCTTCAATGACCTTTTTAAGCTATCTGAAACTTTTTAAATGTTAAATATTATTAAGTATTGTTAACGTAGTTCCAATAGGATTAATATGAAATGTATCAACATAAATATTATAGTGTACCAAACATTCCTATCCCTCTTTACTCTTCTTTCTCGAATATTTTTGCTTCTAAATTTACATAAAGGCTTCGAAAAGTTTTTCCATCTCTCCATTTTAAAATTTTCCACACGTACCAATATTAAATAAATGATTTGCTTGACCTTTGTAACTCTTGTAGTTGATATCTGGAAATTTGGAATCATTTTATAGATGTAATGTTATTAACACCTTTGTATAGAGTTGAATAGTTGTTTCCTATTTTGAAGGTATCTAAATAATGATTCAGTCATAAAATTGATCATAAATCTTTGAAAGAAAGAATCTTTATGTTTCAATTTAATACCTTTGGTTTTAGTATCGTTTAGGATTAAGTATAGAAAGAAGAATTTTTCTCAGAATATTAAAGTAATTTAAATTCTTAATAACGACGGGTGCTTGAATCAAATCAAAATAATTTTGCATCATAAAATTCTTCCCTGAAAAACACTCTTATGCGGTCATCTTTCTAAAGCAATTCTTTCAGATTCCATACTACAATGAAGAATTCACCAGTATGTCTTCTGAGAAGCACTAGTATGTGAAATATGTTCATTAATCTTCAAAAAGCTACTTCTTTTATTATTTATTTTATCTTTTGTATCTCATATTTGAGCGGGTATGTAAAGAACTCCTAGTTTGAGTGATGAAATTAATCATCTTACTATATCCATCTATTCAAAAATAAAATAGAAGCACAAAGTGATTTTTTAAAATTTCCGCAGTAATATTCGTTTCCTGTACAGAATCCATATTCTTAAAAATTAGTTTAATAATCCTTATAACAATAAACGTTTCCATATTTTATACTTATACCCTAGCTGAGTATTAGAAGGAAATAATTTAGTGGGTAAGGAAAAGTGCTCCTTGAAATAAATACATTATCATAACATGAAACATTATTATACATTTTTTGAATTTTTTCATAAACTGAAATTAGAAACGGAAAGACTGCATACAAAGTTTCTAGATTCTAATATCTTTAATCGATTCTGAGCGCTTCTCTTGTGTGTTCATGACATATATGTGTGTATAATAACACAATATAACTTTTTTATGTACGTTAAACGCAATTGGGGAGGAATGTAAATAGACGGGATACAGCTATGTATATGAACTAAGTTGTTGGTGACGTAAACTCTCGACTTACATCCTTAATTTATAGCTTTTCTTCATTATTTTGGTGTGGCATTAAATGCAAATAGTCGATTTATATGACTTGGAAAGGCGGCTTTCATTACTTTTATGGTTGATAGTATTTTGGTTCATTATAAAGACGTGAAAGTTGTTTAAAGGAGAGGGCAAAACAAGCAAACAAATTGAATCTTTCGGAAGTGTTGGTATTTCTTTTTTCTTTTGAAAATGTTGCTGCCAGCTTTTGTCGTAATAGTATGCAATCAATTAACGCTATCAAAGAAATAAAATAGGAAAATGCCCCATGAAAATATCGAGCACATAATATATTATAGGCCACAATCAATGAGTAATTATTTGAAAATGTTGCTTTCAATCTGTAAGTATTAAAGCTTCCATACATTATCCGAGGAAAATAATGTGTAAATACAATAACAGACTAATAAAAGCATAAAACGTTCATACTAATGAAAACATCGTCAGTAACATTTAATTCTTTTCCACTTCTCAACACAGCATAAAATAATGAATCGCTTTAATACGAAACATGTTTGTTTTGTTGGCAAATGATTTATTATATTGATATGATTATCAACGAGAGAACATGTATGAGGCAAGCTCAGTCATTTCTTTTTAAAACTTAATTGAAAATTACTCAATGCTGTGCATCAACAAAAAAAAAATTAAATTTAATTGGAATGATCTCCTTTATGTAGTTTTCCCACACCATGTGTTTATAATTTTCATTTCAACTGCTGTGCAAACAAGCAAACAGTTCATGTACAATCTTTTTATTCCTCCGCAAATTTTATTACATCCTCAGGATTATTATATCCAAGAAAAGTTATTTGTTAATGTTATTTCTTTGAATGAGGAAAAATTTTCTCACAAGCTTAATCATTCAGTTAAATTGAGAAAAATTTGTGTGTTTATACAATTTTGTATCCTTTTTGAGTTTATAACTTTTTACCTAACGATTTCTTAATCTTCTTTTCCACCCTTGTTCATTAAAAATGCTTTCTCATTCTCACTAAAAGATTTTTTTTAAAAGCAAATAAAATGAAGTTTGGGTTCTTTTTAAATTCACTTTGAGTGCTCAATTCATTTGAATTGAATTTTCTTTTGCATATTCTAATATTTATTCAAATTTCCGTTGAAACTTTTTTCTTCAATTTCTCAATCAATTGCCTTGAACTCTTTCTTTATTCTTTCACAAACACAATTTTAATTCAACAAAAATGTCATTTTTTTAGTGGGAAGTAAATAATGCAAAGATTATAACAGCAAAATGATTAAATTGAAAATGACAAAACCACTGCACGGAATTTTCTTTCTTCTTATTATTATGATTTATCATCAACACCATCGTTCATTCACAAGAATTTTATCAAAATAATATTTCCTTGCTCGGACTTTTTCTGTTATGAGTGTAAACGCGGTGAAAGCTGCGAAAAAACTGAGAAAATATTTTTTTCGTATTGTGTACAAAGTTGTGAATGAAAAGTCTCATACTACATTTCATGTTGATTTTCTTCCTTTACAAGTTTTTCTTTTTAAATTTTTCACTACGAATCCCGTATTTTATTTCTGATTTTTTTTTTTGCGACACATTAAATACCATTGCCCTACATAAAATACACCGTCTATGTTTTAAATTTTTCAAGGTTAAAAAAAAAAACAATTTTATGGCTGTTAACTGAAAATTCTATTAATTAACAAAATATCCCAAAATAAATGAGATTTGAATTAAAATGAGTTGATTTGGTGATAAATTCTTCACTAATTTTTGCTTATGATTTAGAAACCATCCCAGTTTTTATCGGTTTTTTGGAAAATCAATAGACCGTCTGAACATTTTATATGTAAAAGTGAATAAAAAATTTTAAAGCATAGACCAAAAATGTTTCTAAATCGTGTTTCTAAATAGAATTGTGCAAATTTTTTTTTTTTTAAATGTAATCTCATTTAATAATTCTGAGACAACATAAAGCATTTATTTCTGTTCTCTCCGTTATTTCTATTGTGGATCAAATTTGATATGAAATTCAATCAGATCAAATTATCTTGTCGATACTAATTGCATTAGTGTACATAATATCCCTCCGAGAATAAGAGATATTATTAATTCAAAATTATACGACGATGAAGAATGGAAGCTTTAACATCAAAGGAAATTATGGGAGAAAAAAAATTAAGATTATTGAAATCTTTTTTAGAAAAACGGATGTATAATATCTGCTGACTTTGAGCAAATAAAATTAATGTTTCAAGGTTCTTTGAATTTCATAAATAAAAAGTTCTTTCGAGAGTACGATAAAAAATTACGACATGTTCTTCCGCTTATTAAATTGCTCCAGAAAAAGCAATAATAAGTTTAAAAGTTTGTTCAAAAATAGTTTCAGGCTTACAACTTATTAAAGGTTAACAAGTTTGTATTATAATCTGAACAAAAAAGATGTTTTTATTTTCCTAATTCAATTATCTTCGACGGTATACTCATGAGTATCATTTAGAATTTTCAACAGGTTTTGTCAGCTCAAATTATCATTTTGTTCTTTCGAGCTAAAGTGACTCAAGACGAGTGTCTCAAAAAGTTACCTTTTCAGCAAAGTTTGAAATTTTAGATTTAAAACTCATTAAAATAATGAAGAGCTTTTCAAGTTATAAGAAAGATCATGTGTTTGTCAAATTATAATCAGCTAGGGGCAATTCTTTGGATGAAAGTTTGAAAATTTTTGTCAAAGAATCGATTTTTTGCTAAAATTTTTCACTAAAACCTTTTATGTTATTGTTTTTACTGGTGTAATTTTCCATGATCTATTATATTTTCAACAGCAATAATGTAAAAGTCTCTAATTATAAAGATATTTTGATTCTTTAGTCAATAACTCGATAACGAAAATGGGAATTTTTGATTTTAAGCATCTGAAGAATCAAAAATTAAAGAAAACTGTTGATATTAAAATAAATTCACTGCTACTAAGTAATAGAACAGACAAAAATCTATGATTCTGTGGCTTTACTTTGACTTATAAATCTTTAATTAATGAGATATTTCGATTCCTTGAAAATTTTAAAACGTTATCGAGTTAAAAAAAAACTTTTTTGTTCCTAATCCGCGAAAAACTACAAAATTTTGAAACACATTTTTTAAGTTTTTTAGCTGCATGAGATATATAAAAATGTTTTGATGTGCCAAAGAGTAAGAACAAATAATATTAAAAGTATTTACGACGATTTTAAGTCATAAATACTTAGTAGAAAAACAAAATTTTTCAAAATATTTTTTTGAAACAAACATGAGTGATGTTGGATTTTGAAAGCTCTTTTTCAAAAATTCCCTTTATGGGCAATTCTTTGGATAAATTTTGAAAGTTTTCATCAAAGAATCGATTTTTTGTAAAATTATTCCACAACAGACTTTAATATTATTAATTTGAATAGTGTATTTTCCTCAAATCTATCATATTTTCATTACTGAGGATAATAAAAGTCTGTAGGAATTAAGTTATTTTAATTCTTTGGTCAATAACTCGGTGACAAAAATTGACATTTTTTCTTAGAATCATCCAAGGAATCAAAAATTAGAGAAAACTGATGATATATATAAACCCAAACTATTACTGAGTCATAAAAGAAACAAAAATCTACAAATTGTGTACTTTACTTTATATTTTAACTCATTAATTAATGAGTTATTTCGATTCTTTGAAAAACTTAAAGTGTCACCGAGTTATTTTTGAGCTTTTTTTCTTCCTTATCCGCAAAAAGATACAGAATATCAAAAACGTTTTTCTTTATTTTTTAATGATTTACGACAAACTATAATGTTTTGATGAACCAAAAAGTAAGAAAAAATTGTATTATATCCATTTATTAACATTTTGGATTGAAAACTCTTAATAGAAAGCCAAAATTCAACAAAACATATTTTTAACTCAAGCATTAGTGATACTGGATTTTAAAAGCTCTTTTTTAAAAATTCCACTCATCCAAAGAATTGCCCTTATCTAAAGAATTGCCCTTTAAAGGCGAACTTAAACTTTTATAAGGAAAGTAAAATTAAATTTTCTCAACATTCTCTTTTTTAGTATGAAGCAAGCGTTCCATATGATAAATGAAAAATTAATGTTAATTTTTCATCTGTCGGACCTTAAATTCAAGCTTGACATATTTCAGTTAATCCTTCATTGAATCATAGTACTATAAATGATACAAATGCGTTGGTATCATTCCCACATAGTTTGTCAGTTCTTTTGCTGAAACTTAAAATAAATAATAAGAAGAAAATGGAAAATTGTTTACTGTAATGCTTGACTTTTTTTATTATATAACTTAGCAATTTTTTATTTGTTCACAAACGTGGTTTGAATTGAATTAAAACTTTTAGTACATAGTAGTAATGCTATTCAATTTATTATAGGAATCAGGGATGTATTTTTTAGAAAGGTTTAATACCTAAATTTGATTTCCATATTTTTTCTTTAACATTTTTTTTTTATCTTTGACAATGAAAGCTTTTTTGTTTTGTTTTACAAATTTTTATTTCTCAATTATTCCCTAAAAAAATTCGAACATTTATTCATTGTATTGTGAGTATGTGTATCTGTGCCTGCATATGTCTTATGTTTTATTATGTAAGTTTTTAATTAAACAGTTAGTTTTCATATTTTTTAAACTAATTACTGAAAATTAAATGTGTTGATTAAATCGGAAAATGATGCAGGTTGTAACATAAGTTTGCGATTTTTGTCAATAAAATTAATAATTTATTAAAATAGCCATCGAAGTAATAAAAGGACTTAAAATAACTTTTAAAACTATTTAAGAAACTTATACGATTCGAATGATAATTGATAAAAATGCTAATAACGAAATTCTTCTTTTGCTCTCTTAATATCCAGTTTTGGGAATAGTTTTGTTGTTAGTGTAAGGTGTTACTGTCATCAGTAAAGTCCGTAAAAATTAGCTCAGTCTTTATGATAATGAGCATTTGGTAATGTTGATGTAAATTGAAATTGCTGTGGTCTTACACTTTTAAATACTGTAAGATTTTGTGAACATTTGTGTCCCTATAACTGGCAAAAACAAGAAGAAGAATTCCATCTAACAAATGATGTTATTTACTTAGGGAATTAAAAGTGCTATGTTTCCGTTCTCATTTTTTAAGGATTTAACATGAAAGCGTTATGATTTTTTTTTCATAGATTAAAGCAAACTAATGTCACATAAGACTAGATATGAAGCAATGTATCTAACGAAGTTGCTGAAATTGCGCACTCCACTAAACAATATCTAATGGCAAACTAATAATAAAGGCTTACAAAATTTCACATTCTGTTATTTGTCTTTCGATTATTTTTTTTATAAAATTTGTCTGTGTAAATGTGTAACTGTTTCTTCTTCCTCACTAACTTATTATTGCGATTTTTTTTCAATTCTTCACAATAATCTTCAAACACTGTCTAAAAAAGTTGAAATTACTTTTATTTTATTTTTTTTTAGATTTTTTTATTTTTTTTTATTAAAGATTGTGGTATTTAGAAATAAGAAAGGAAAGGAAAAATTTATTAGATGAGTGGCAGTTGCATTTATATTGCGTATGTGCTTTAGTTTTGATACAGCAAACCTTAAAAATTCCGGTTTATAAGCACGCATTGAAAAAAAAACTTCCTCCATCAAACTTTTTAGTTATTATGTAAAACTTTTTTTTTTCTTTATGAAACATAATTTTCTTCTTTTTTTACTTTTATACTTCCAAAAAATTTGTAGCCCCTGGACGGGATTCTTCCTTTTTATCGTGACTTTTATTACAAAAAATATTTTCACTTTAGTTCAAAACTGAATGAAGATTTTTTTCTTGTTGTATGTTTTCTTTATTTTTTCATTGCATTTTTAAATATTTTTAAATGGCAAAGAATGACGGAACTGTAACATTTTATTTTGTTTTTGTAAAATTGGCAAATTGTCATGAAAAGAAATAAATCATAGTTTAAAGCAAAAGCATGAAGATTAAATGCTTAAGGCAATTTTTTAAGTTAATACAATCATCATGTTGAAACGTAAAGCATTTGTTTTCAGTCAAATCTTTAATTGAGCAATCAAGCTTTTTGTTTAATATTTTGCTACCGTCAACGATCATTCATCAGCATATTATCAAAATCTTAAGCTATTGAATCAATCTGATGGATGTAAATATTTTTGTTTTCAAAAACGATCATAGAATTAGAGACTTTATAAGAATTTAAACTTTTTTTTTATTCAAGTCAAATTCCATAGCCGTGAGTGAAAATTTTTTCAGACATTCGCATTGATTGCATCAAAAGACAAAAAACTTTCAAGTCAATTTTGTGTTGTAAAAAAATTTTTGTTCATCCCTTCAATAATTCTTTCAATTCATCCATTTTTCCAATTTATTTAATTTTACCTATAATAGATTTTACAAAAAATATTCATTAATCAAATTTCTTGCTTCTTATCAATTCAACAATCTATAAATGCTTTTGTTTTTTAATCTATAAAATTTCAATTTTTCATAATCACACAAATAAATTAATTTTTGGAAATAATTTAAAGCAGAGTAACAACTGGAATATAAATTAAAATCTCCCTAGCCTCACGTATGTTTAAGCATTGCTAGAGTAAGTAACTATAGAAATATTTTTGGAAATTTTTAATTCATATTTATGTTTTCTTTTTTTGTAATATGAATTTTGTTATCTAGCTCACCCTGTTGTTGTACATAAAAAGGAATTACTATATCTAAACTGCATTTAGAATTCTATACCCAGAACATAATAAGATATTATCCAGATAACTTTTTAGCAAACGTGCCAAATGTTGAGTGGAAACGATTATCTCGATTTTTGTTTCTGGTAAATTTCAAAAATGGGATGTCATCAAGGCCATTCTGAACTTAATGAAATTTGGACTAATAAAAACTTTTTACTTATTTTTTTGATAATTAAAAATTATAGATTTCTAAATTTCATGCACATTGTGCACTTAAAAAATGCGCTTGTTTACACAACTTCTCCAATTTTATGAAGAAATCATTCTTCAACGAGCATTTCTGCCTTTTTTTTGTTTTAAATTGTTTATGTATGAAATGTAGGTATGCAGATAAAAGGGGATTATAAAGTTTTTCAATTATTCCAAAAGAAACTTCTAATCACATTCACATGATTTTCATCTTTACTTTTTTTGCGTATAATGAATTATTTTCAAAAATTTAATTTTTTATTCTTTACCTATCATTTGAAGTAAATAATATTTAATTTAATATCAATTTATTTTTGATCATCAGTGTTACTTCCACCCCAAAATCTATCAAAGCGATCGCGTGCTTTATCAACTACCTCAATAGTTGCTGGATTTACAATACTTCTGGATGAAGTCCCGCTTGGTGGGGAATTGATGCCAGGATCTTCCAAGCAACGAAGTGTTGATCCAGGAACTGGACGATCATATTGAATTTTTTCCTGAGATGATTTTAAAAGCTCCTCTCCATTTATTGCATCATTTTTACCCGTTTTAGGACTTCGATTTACTTAATGAATGAGGAAAAGAAGGAATATTAAATATCATAAGAAGTATAAATATCCAAGTGTGGTGAACGGTTCTTATTTTTGTGTTCAGAAACAAAAAAGGTACCTTATCGTTAAAGTACAAAATTTGAATTTCTGAACACACTCATCAAAAATTTAATTTTAGAAAAACTTTAATTTTACAACAAATTTATTCACTGGATCTTATTTAAAATCGTGAATCATGATGATTGAAGATTAATTAAACATTTAATCATACTCTTGACATAGAAATTGATCTAATTTTGTTGATTTTTAACAATGTTTATTTTAAAAATTTGTTTGATGGTGTTAGTAAACTCATAATTTTTTTTGAAAATTTTCAAAATTTAACGGTCAGAGAGTTGTTCGCCAAACCTGGATAAATATTAATCAATTTTATACTAACAGTCTGGTTTATCTTCTTCCCACAATTCAGGTGGAGCTGATTGAGGATGTTCTTGTGGTAATAATTTAGTTGGCGCTTCTGAAGGCGTTGTGACCTATTGAATCAATTTGAAGATTAAAACAATCTTTAGAAAAAAGATGTCATCATGAATATACCTTTAATTCACTATGTGGTCGAACAATATTAGCATCACCCTCGCTTCTGACATTTTGAGTAACAGTAAAAGTTTTACCAGTATCAAGTGGAACAGTCCAGAAAACTGGATCTGGTGATCTCATAATCACAATCTGTTCAGGAGATTTCACACGTGTAGGTTCCGGTGGTGATTTTACAATTTGTTCAATTGATTCTGGTTGGAATATTTGAGGTGCAACTGCATTTTCATCCACTGTAATTAAAGTTTAATAACACATTTTTTGAATAACAACATTCATCAACTGACTAATCTAACAGAGAAATCGAAAAGAAAAATATTCAAAAACTCTAACGTGATTCTTGTGTATCTATGCGAAAGTGAAACATGCTTATGTTATGTAGACTAGTATAGTTGAGTCCTATAAATTAATGTGTCTAAAGACTCGATTGATTAAGAACATTAACTTGCTGAAAAGTAAGTAATTTCAACTCTAAGAACACACTTTAAAAAAACGATTTAAACTATAATAAAACTATAAAGGAACTCTAATTAAATTAAATTATATGATATACAAAAGAAGGGAATAAGAATAAAAACAGTCAGTAACAAAATACATTCATGAATTTCACAAAATAACTTATAATGAATAACCATCAAAAACACTCATATTTATAGGAAAAACTTTTGAACAATTATTATTCACAATTCAAGCTTTTCGATAGTCAAAAAAATACATGAGATTAATTAAAATTCTAAAACTAAATCTAAATCAATTAAACTTTATCCAAAAAAATTAGATTACATGAAGACTATGAGACCTTTCAAATGCAAGCAACAAAGTTTTCTCTTCTAAAAGTTTTATAAGGAAAGAAGTAACACTATTATTAATGTGAATTTTATTCATGATAACTATTTTAATTTTCCTAACTTTATTACACGTTTTTAGAATATCAATTTTATTTAATTTAATAATTTTGTTCCTCACACCATCCACTTGAAATAACCAGAAGAAAAATTCATAAGGTGCATTTGCAAGGTTTCCAGCGTTAAAGATACAACACTGAACAAGCACAAGATAAACAATCGCTTAATTTGCAATTCCTAATGAATCTGTATAAAACTCAAGAATTATTTAGCACAAAACATTTGAGAGAATATAAAGTCAATATTTTTCGGTGGTTTTTCAGTAATCTTATTAGACACGGATCACTTGACGTAATGCGATATAATTTTTTTTAAGCTCTTAAAGATATCAATATTTCAATCTTAACTTGCAAGTTTGATCCAAAAATAATCCTTCGGAATCTTTTTGAATTATAAGAAGTTTCACAGCAGCTTTTTCTTTGATTCATAATTTTAAGTCTGCTAATAATTTTGATTTCAACCTTTTTTTTCTAATTAGAAAAGGTACATAAATGCTTGTAAGATTTTATTCTCTCTTCTAATGTTTAATGCTAAATTTGTGTCAATGTACATAACAGACAAAGAGTGTGCTCAGAGCATGCTTTCTAAGTTTTATTTTTTTTAAAAGAGCTCACTCAATTAGCGTACTCTTTCATATAATCAAAAGGACCTCTACGGTACCTCAGAAAGAACATCTCAAGAGCTCGCTTTTTTTTGCTTGCAAGTTTTTCATGCAAGTGAATCTTGAGAGCATGCTTAGAGTAAGCTCTACTGAGCACAGTTTATTTTTACAAAAATTAAAAAAAAATTCATGCTCAGAAGAGCATACTCTTGAGCACGCTCTTAAGAAATTTATATTTTCTTGTTTATGTGAGATTTTGAAGATTTGAACTTTAAACCGAGGGTGTTTTAATGAAATTCCTATCATCTCTTTGCTGTCCTATTGCCTTTCGAAATTGATATATTCAATTCAACAAAAAACAAATTTAAACTTTCCATGCAGAAAATTTTAGCTCTTGTAATAGTAATTTCTGCAAACGCTTGTGAAGTATAAAACAAGCAAAAATTTAGCGTGCTCTTAAGAGTTCATTGTAGAGCATGTTTTTTGCGTACTCTCTTGAGCATACTCTTAAGAGTATGAAAAAGAGTACGTTAAAAAAACTTGCATACAAGTATTGCTTTATAAGAGTTTGGTTTGAGTACGCTAAAGAGCCCGCTCAATAGCGGGATCTTGGGAGTTGATTAAAAAACCGTTCTCTCGACCATGCTCTCTAGACAAGAGCATGCTCTTTGTCTGTTAGGGTGTTGTTATTAGTAATTATGAATTTATGGATAGAAAGGATTAGTAACTTATACGAGGGAGTTATAATATGCAAAACAAAAATATATAATTAATTTATTTAAATCAGTCAAAAAGGATAAATAAGTAAAACAAAAAGAAAAATGCAAAATTAATCAAAAAATGGTAATTTTCTGTTAAAGTGTGTGGCTTCATGAGTTTATATACATTTATATAAAATCTAAAGTCACTGGAGACATCTTGTATTAAAAAATCTTTTTGAGTTTTTTTTGTTGCAATTTTGATTGAAATTTTGAATTTTGATTTTCTGCAAAAATTACTTACTTTCCAGTGCTTTTTTCTTGTTGTATCGTTGACCATGCATCGAATTATCAGTTAATAATTGCCCATTGAAACTTGTCGGTCTCATATTTAATTTTATTTGTTTGTTTTGAATATTTTTGTTTTCAATGGTCTTGTTCGGTTGTATTTTTTTACTATCGCCAGTATTTTTATTAGATTGTGTGTTACTATCTTTATTTTTATCAGTTTTATTACTAGTGGCAATAGCTTTATTAGTATTCTGATTTTGAGTTTTCTTAGTAGATGATTGTTGTGTGGGTGATGATGAATTTAAGGTATTATTATTAACTGAATGATGAATATTTAATGTTGATGGTTTTTGTCTAGCGCTAGGTAACGTACTACTTTTTGAACGTGAATGTTTTTTGTTTGTAGAGGATAGGGAAGCTGCTAGAAATATACAAATTTTTTTGTTTTGGTTTACAAGTCTAATTAATTTTTTTTTACGAATTACTTAATCATTAAATTTTGTATCTTTCTAAACTAATTCTGTTGGCGATTAGTTAGTTCTAATGATTAATTTTGGAGGATTGTTTTGGATAACTTTGTATATATCTTTACAATAAAGAATGAATTTTTATGATCAGCATTGTTATCTTTACGTTTAAATTTAATTTATCACTGTCAAATCAGCATAATCCAATAAATTGCACGTCAAGATAACAACACTGTATAATGATCATCAGTCTTAAGGTTAAAGTCTCTTATAATACATGATTGTCAAATATAATTTTTCTCAACGTCTAACTTCTTTTTTAAAAACATAATTTTTTTTTTCATTATTCTTATACTTTTTAAAATAAATTTTAAATTGTCATTTTAAAGTCTAAACAAAGTTTTTAAATTTGAAAAATCTTAATTAAATAAACGGTCAGGTCCAAAAAAATGATGAATATATCTTATTAAAAAATAGTCAAGTCTATGATATTTTTTACAATTTATTTTTCTTAAAGACAAGAGGTTCTGTTCCAAAAAAATCCCCTTCAAAAAATAATAAAATATGTGTAATAGACATAAAATAATAAAATCATTGTTAGCTTTTTTGCCTAAATTCTGTTCTAATGTTGAAATTAATTCAATAATTTTACTATTTCGTGTAAAAGACATTTGCCAAAAATCTTCAAAAATTTTCTATATTGCCAATTTTTTTTACATTCTAATTTTGCCGGCGATTTTCATAATTTAATTTTTTTTTTATAAATTAAATATTTTAAAAATAACAATAAAGAGAAAATAAATAAAATAAATTTGTCTGTCTAAACACGTATTATATAGAAAATAGATCAACGAAAATCTATAGGAAGTAACGAGATTATATTGAATATACATTAACAAGAAAGAGAAGGGCTAAAAACATTTTATTGCAAAGTTTTCAGTACAAAACTTTTCAAAAAATGAAGACTAAGCTGAATTATTTTGAATTTCCGGAACTTATTATTAGAATTCAATGTCTGTGAAATAATTTTGATGAAAAAAATTCAGCTTTAATCGTTTATTAAAAATTTGTAAAAGCAACACCAAACTATGTATAGGTTACACAATACAATCAGCCTTTTAAATTAGACCATTTTGTTTGAATTAGACTCAGATGTAAATGTATTGTATTATTATTAATCATACTGAATTTCATACTGAGTATATCTTGATAAATTATTAATATTTAATTTTTATTGAAATTTGAACAAATGATCCATTATTGAAGGCTGAATTGTAATGCTCCTTTACAATAAATAGAGATTGCAACTTTAATGTTTTCGTTCTCTTTCATGCTTTGATCATGCTGTAAACTTTTTCATCATGTTTACGTTGCTGGCTTTTTTTTGCATTGAAAATTATTTTTCAACTCAATATAAAAAAGGAACAATCTTCAAATGTCCCCAACAATCAATGTTTTTTTTTCTTTTGATGTTTTTTTTTTAAAAAAAAAATATTATTAGGAAATCTCATGAGATTTAATGGAAAACTTTTTGTTCAAAATTAAGGAAAATTAAAGAAAAAATTTACAAGAATAATGACGTAATTGTCATTATTTTTTTTTTCTTATTTATATTTCCTTTTAATGATTGACTTACTTTGTCTCGCTGGATGATCTGATCCTGCCGTGGGAGTCGAGACGGGGGTTTTCTTGTTGTGCGCTTTAGCTGATGAAGATGCAGTCGAAGCAGTAATTGAAGCACTCATTGGTTTTGGTTGTTTCTTTGGTGAGCCTTCAGAAACTGTCGGTCCAACAGATTGAGAACGTCCAACTTAAAAAATTGAATTTTAAGAATTAAATTAAATTTTAAAACTTTTTAATATGCTTACCTTTTGAAATCTTCTTGGGGCTCTTTTGAGGACTTCCTTTTAATGGACTACCATGACGAGAGCTGCTGAATGTTTTCTGGGGACTACCTCGTGATGGGCTACCCGTTTTAGAACGTGGCAATGTTGGCATTAATTTTTCACGAGTTGGAGATGGAATTAGAGCACCTTCTTCAACATCTGCTGTAATAGAAAATAAAGAAAAAGTTCAACATCATGTATCGATTGGTTTTTTATTGGCTCTACCTGAACCTGTAGTACGTTCCAAGTGATGGCGAATATTATCTCGTCTGAATCTACCAAACAAATTTCCATCAGTCGCAGTTCTATTGTCAATCAGTCTTGCTGATCCAGGAATGCGGCGAGATGGTTTAGTTGGTGAACTTTTGATTTTATTCTCTCTTTCCTTATCTTCCTTCGTAATAGGCTGTTTGATTGAGGAAGCTAACGATAATGCACTTAATGAGCTTCTACGAGATACTT
Source organism: Chironomus striatipennis (assembly GCA_026123125.1). Classification (NCBI taxonomy): domain Eukaryota; kingdom Metazoa; phylum Arthropoda; class Insecta; order Diptera; family Chironomidae; genus Chironomus; species Chironomus striatipennis. The sequence goes on along the minus strand of CM047394.1, from coordinate 25,190,092 downwards.
CCTTCCACAAGTCTTGTTGCTTTTTATATAACTCACGAGATGTTTCGCCACACCATCCTCGATTCTATAGATTTACAATATATGCTTTAAAGTCTTAATTAAGTGCTGATGATGATTTAATTTACCCTGTATTCGCCAGCTTTCTTTCTCAATTCAATGACTTCTTTATACCATGAGGGGTCATAAGTAGATCCATTTGATACTACTTTATTGTCAATCTTATTCAATGCTTCATGCTCAAAGCCAAACTTTTCCTTTTCGCTATGAAAAGCAGATTTGAAATTTTTTCTATATTCATTCTGAATGTCTTTTCTAAAAGAATCAAAATTATTTTGTTACAGAATTTAATTTAAATAAGTATTATTTATCATTATTCACTTTTCATGAGTTGTTGCTCCATCTACTGTATCACAAACAACAAGCGGTTCAAGTTCATGATCCGTTGCTATAAAAGATGAAAAAAATTGATTTTATTAAAATAATTAAAAAGTTTTCGAAGAAGATTTAAAAGAAGAAACCAGAAAAGATTAAATTGTATAATTTTGATAATTTCTGTTTCCTTAACAAAAAAAAAAGTTTAATAATAAAAGGGCATCTGATAAATTTTTATTACTTTTACTTAATTTTTTTCATTAAATTTAAATTCAAATGCCTTTTTATTTGAAATATCCTTAATATATCCAAATGTGTTTTAGGAAAATTCAGAAAGATCGTTTTTAAAAAAATATATATAATCAATTAAAATTGATAATTAGAAGAATTTAGCCAAAATAAGTATAAAATCTTTGGATACTTTTCGTTACTTCATATCATATATATAAAGTTAAATGTGTGTAATATTGTGCTTTTCTAAAGGATTTAATTTTTCAAGTTTAAAAAAATATTTTTCACGTTTTACTCCACATTTAACTTAAAAATAAATCAATAATTAAAGATTTTAGCGTATATTAGCAAGTTTATGTGCAGTTTAAAAATATTGATTTTTTTCCAATTTTTAAGAGTTCTAGATTTGGATTTTTAAAAAGAATTTCGAATTTTAAATTTAAATTTTGAGAATATTTTAAACTTTCTAATATATTCTAAAAGATGAAAAATTAACTGGATGTTTTCGGATAAATTATTTTCATTTCAATACGAAATTAAATTTCAAATTGCTGTAATCATTTGATCAACTTAGCTCATCTGTACTTTGAATTATCATAAAGTTATTTTTGGTTCAACTAAATGCAAAAGAAGTTGCTGCTTAATACAATGCAAAGATGATATGGGATGATGGAAATAAAAAGACAAGTGTTAAAGATTTTTGAGTTGGTAATTTTTTTGGAAAATTGAAACAAAACTCGCAAATTTGAATCAATTTGAAAATGTATGTTTTAAATTGGATTCAATAAATTTTTGTTTTATCAATTTGCCAGTTTTGCTTAAAAAAAATGAGTGTTGTGAAAATGTTTTCTTCGTTTCTTTAGTCAAAATTAAAGTTTAAATAAAATCACAAATTAAAAATGGTTTTCAAAACTTTCATTAATTTAAAATATAAAGATTACTAAATCTTTTTATAATAATGCAACAATTTACTCTTTAAAAAAATGTCTGGTTGGGTGTGTAAGAAAATAGAAAACCTGTATCTTTTAGAATTTTTTAACTCTAGTTTACGAACCATTAAAATTCAAATTAAAAATAGTCATAAGATAAAATCAGCAAAAATGAAATTTTTTATATGAAATCATTAATTCGAAGTTAATTACATTTCAAATATTAAAGATTCAAATTAATCAATTCTAACATCAAATAAAATCCAGAATGGACGACATTGTATCAATTTATTAGAAAAATTTTGAGTGAATTTGAAATTTCATGGCTCTATCAATGACTGAAGTAATGACAAAAAATGGAATGTGCATTAAAAAATAAACCATAGTTCAAAGATAATTTAAGATGAAAAGCGAAAGATGAAGGAAATGCGGATATATAAGTAATTAGAAATGAAAAAAAAAAATATTTAAAAATTTTGCAATTTTTTTTAAAATACTTAAAAGTGAAAATTGTTATCAACTATTTGAAAAAATATTAACTTAATTATACAAATATATTTTATTTAGCGACATTAAGTCGCACCTTCTTTTTCATTAGTTGTACGCTTTTTATGTATGCCAGCTAAAGTGTTTGCCTGCGCTGATTTAATTGCGCCCATTGATTGCGATTTTTTGGGGGGGTCTAATACGTGAGCATCATTATTAGTTACCCCCTTCGTTTTTCGCACAGTGGGCCACACAAATTGCAAACGATACTCTGTGCTCAATTTCGATATTGTTTTTCTGAATATCCCACTTGACTCACCCGCCTATAGAACCAAATATTTGGTTCCATTTAAGAGAAAGAAAGGAAAAAAGAGAAAAAAGGAGAAATATTTTTATTACTAAATCATTAAGAAATACGATTTTCATTAGTATTAATAGTTTATTAGATTCAAACAAAGGTATGCTAACGCTGCAATAAAGCAACGCTACATCAATTCATTTCCCGAACGACACATGAATGAACACAGCTTATTCATTATAACGTGATTGATATAAAGCTGTCATAATTGTCATCTATGTGTCATTAGGGTTTATAACACAATAAATATGATACAAAATAAGCATGTAAATGTATAAAAATAAAAATTGTTTCTTATTTTATAAATGATATCATGGAACATGTACAAAATAGAAAATAAATGAAATGAAAGCTATATAAAAAGATAATAAAGATGAGGAAACTATAACCTTAGACTTTTTCTATGCTAATAGAAAATTTGTGTTAGTATCGATTTATCTTTTGAAGGTATGTACTATCTGCAAAATTTCCACTGCGAATTTCGCTAAACCACTGTCTAAATATGTATGTTCATGTTTTGTATAGCAAGTGTATATGATATGTGTAGATTATGTACAATATGAATTACTTTTGTGTAATGTTGTGGATATATCGTACATTTATCACGATAAAATACATTAAATATTTTGGATAAGTACATTCATATTATGCGTAAGCTTGAAAAATTAATGAGAATATTCAGCTATAAAAGATATACCTTTTCCATTGTTTGTCTTGCTTCCACGTTATTTTCCATTACACAACGACCATTAGCTAATGGAGGACCTTCTGATTTGCTACGACGCGTTGGAGTGCCGTTACGATCTCCGGACTGCAAAAAATTAAAATGAATACATAAAACAATTCGAAAAAAAGTTAACTTAAATTAACAGAAACAAAACTGGTTAAATTTTTTACTAAACCAAAGGTCAGATTAATTTTTAAGGATATGACTTTCTGCCATTTTCTAAGATAAAATCATAATCTTATCTTTCTCCTATTGAGGATTTGAAATTAGACAACAGATAAACACAATTTTTTATTACCGATCTCATGCATAATTTATAAGCATTCATTTTTTTTATATAAAAAATAATTTATGTTGGGTCAAAGTGAAATTTTCTTTTTCAATTTAGGTATTTTTCCTGCATTAATTTATGATCTTAAAAATTCTTTTAGGCAAAAGCCGGCAAAAGTAATTCAATCTTAAAAAACAACACAAGATACAATAATTAGAATTTATGAACAGAAATAAGTTTTTAAGAATAACATCATTAAAGTAGAACTTTGAAGTTTAATACATCAAATAACGTGATTTATTTTTGTGACTTAAAAAACTCTAAAAAAAACTTTTAAAAAAATAAATTTGAATTTTGTGTCAAAATGTAAGACTTAATATATAAAACTCATTAGTATTCATTTTAATTTTTGCAGAATTGGAAACTATATAAATTTTAAAACACACAAAAATTTACATTCTTTAAATAATTCTGCAATTTAAGCATTTTGAAATTCTATTTTTCTCAAGCACAAGCACTTCAAACTTTTATAAAAATCAACTTGTTCAATTTTCATGAAATTATTTATATTTTCACTTTTTCCGAAGTCCCACAAATTTTGATACTTTATGACCGAAGAAATTTTGCGAAACGTATGAACTTTAGCTTTCGCATTTAACCACCTTGGTATGTATAAACACTCTATACAAAATAAATAACAACTTCGATAACACATAAATCTAAAAAAAGTAACACCATAAAGTATTCAAACAAATAAAAATAAGACAAAAATATTAGGCTCAAAAAAATACACACATACCCTACATAGCACGAAATAAATGAATCAAAAGAAAACATAAAAGCTTACCCGGGCACGAGTAATGTTAGATGAATCAGTTCTATCGGCATCGTGATCAACTATAAATTCGTGATGTCGGTAAGCAAGCTCAGGGCATTTTTTTCGGCGAGGTAAAGGTGGCTCATTAATGGGGGCTTTTATGACTAAACAAATTTGAAAAAGAGGATGTAAAAGTAAACAGAAGAAAAAATTGAAAGGTTTTAACATTAATTGTGATGCACAGCGTGAAAAAACGATATGCTTGAAAAGTTGATTTAATATAATACAGTTTCAATTATTCCGAATTGATTTTATGTAAATGAAGCTTTTTATAGGTAATACATAATTTAGCATTCTGCAGCAATTAATGGACTAGATTTTACAGTGTTGTATAATGATGGCAATGATTTTGATGATGATTATGTGTTTTTCTTTTTGTTCTCAAGATTGTAAAAACCCGACTACCGACACTTCGAAATTTGTCAGTTAAAAACTGTCAAATTTTTGAAAATAAAAAGTGTGAATGTGTTAGTGAATTTTTTCACTAATTACAATTTTCAAAATAATTTATCGATTGAAGCTTTTCCTTAAAAGCTTTTCTGATTAGATGATCGAAAAATTACTAAAGAATATAATTTATCTAATAAATCAGGGCTCGGACGAAAACGAATTATTCGTCAGTGACGCTATGAATTATCGATTTATTTCTTTAACTAGACATGATTGAATAGTAATTAATATCTTGATTTGTAGATAATTTTGTCCTCTACAACATTCATTATTCATTTTAAGTCTACACATTAACAGTAAAGAAATAAATGCATAATTCTTAGCGTCACTGACGAATAATTTTTCGGAAATCAACAAAATAATCAAAATATTTCTCTCAGTTTGCATTGATACAATCTGGTTGCAATCTTAAAACATAGTTTCACTGTTGCTTTAACATTTTACATTGAAAAATCATGGAAAATCTTAAGGGAAAATAGTTAAAATAACAAAATATTGTTTTAACGGTTCCTTAAAATTTGAATTTTCTTAGTTGAAAAGAGAGAAAAAAATAAATGAAAAATTTCGAAATTATCGAAATGAAGCGATTAGACTAGAAATAAAGCAGTGGAGTCATTTAATCGTTTCATGTGATTAAAAAAAAGTTATGTGATCATTAAATCACATTTAAATTAACGAATTATGACAAAAATTGTAAAAAAATATTTCGAATTTTCGAAAGAAAAATTTGAATAATTTGTGACCGTTGAATTTTATTTCCTCATTTTTTCGGCCATGCCCATCAAGATCCAGAAAGGAAAAATTCAAAAATATTTCGATTTGAAATTTTTTGTTTGTTTACATTTATTTTTTGTTTACATCTAATTTCGAAGTTTTCGAAATTAATTTCGAAGTTTTTCGAAATGAAGTGACGGTAGTCGGGTAAAAACCATCATAAAAGTGAAATATTGACTAAATCTTTATAGATGCTTTAAACCATATAAATCATAACAACGCATAATCATCATCGATATCATCAGATGTTTATATGATATATAAGATAATATAATTTACATGTTCGAGCTTTTTTCTCTTAATAGAATTTTTTACTATATAAATTCACCTTCAGAATGTTTTTCATCCTCTGTTGATTTAGAGAAAAAGTGATCCTTTGAGCTAGCTGCAGATTCAATAAAAAAAAATCGAACGAATGGGATGTAAAATGTAAATCTGTTTTATTTTACATCGTTTATCATGTTTTTTATTATTATAGATATAGAAAGCTCATGTGGTTGTTATATTTTTAGGATATTCACAATGCGGAATGTTGTAGAATTTTTTTCAAAATATTTATGACCTCAATATCGATAATATTAGCTTCAATAATATACACATAAAAAATGAAAAATATAGAGAGAAAGTGAAAATAGCCTTATCAAAAGCTATAGACTTTTAAGCTCATCCTACATAAATTCGAAATTTATATTTGAAAATTTCAAAATGGATAACGCATTTATGATAATGACACGTACAGCATGTTCTCTTTTTTAAATGGAAATATCAATGGAATTGGTTCTTTTATTTTTTTCTTCACAAAGCAGTGCTTATTTTAATCATTATGAGTGGTAAAATGAAAATTTAGTAATCATCTCATAAATTAAAATTTCACTTTCTCTCGGAATGTGCTACATAAAAAATGGAATACTGTACGATAAAAAAAAAGTTAAAAAGAAATTTTAACGACCAAAATTCTTACCAAATTGGTTAGGCATTGGAGGCTTACGAACAACTTCGGGGCCCGCTGAGAAATCATGCCAGCGGTATGTGCTTTTATATTCGGAATGAAGCTAAAAAAAAAGAATAAAACAAAATGAAAATATTAGTTAAATTGATTTATCATCACTTATGTATTAAGGGTGGACAAATGGTTATTTCGAATGTCACGGGAAAGATGAACTAACAAAAATTAAAAACAAAGTTTCGTTTAAAATTCAATCAGATTCGAATTTTCCTTTAAGACTTTTCTTTTTATTTGAGATTTGCTGAAAATTGTTATATAATTCATTAATTTATATTAATATTTAATAATTTTTTATCTTACTTTAAATCAGACTACCGTCATAAGATATGAAGTCCGTTAAATGGCAGATTTGAAAGAATTTAAATTATTTTTGGCAGTTGAATTTTTTTGTTTACGTTTTGAAATCTAATAGAATTCAAGCTTTATGGAATTTAGTTTGACTTAAAGACACATTTTAAAATTATAAATGATAATTTTGAGCAATAAAAATGCTTCAAATTGCTTGTTTTCTATTGGACAAATTTTCAAATTCAAAATGTAAACATAAACAAAAACATGTGAATGTGTTAGTGAAACCAAATTTTTTAAAACATAATCACTAAATTCTCATTAATTACTAAAGAATATTAATCGTAATGCTTAAAAAATTGTTTAATAGTAATCTGTGTTTAATTTAAAACATTAATTCATAAGTATTAATGCCATTAAAGTGTAAAATTTCACTAAAAAAATTTTCTATTGTTTTGGAATTTCGAAGAATTCGAATCAAATGTCGAAGAAATTCGAACTTAATGTCGAAGAAGTCCGAAAAGTTATGACGGTAGTCTGCTTTAAATTTCCTCCTTTTTCCCGTTCAAAATTCTAGGTTAAATGAAATTTATAAAAAGGGGATGCAAATATAAAATTTACTATAAAGTTCAAATTTTAAACGACCGTTAAAACAGTTGCTATAAAAATGCTAGAAATTTACTATAATTTAGCAAATGATTTTGACTTAAATTCAAATATGAAAATCACGTTACATTTCTTTATGACGATTTTAATAAAATAAATGTAAAATTCGCTTTAAATTTCGATTACGAAATTTTTGTCACTTTCTTGCAGTGACATCGAAATTTAATTCTTTTTTGATCCTCTGCTCATCACTTTTTCTTCTTTCAATATAAATTCTTGTTTTTATTTGTTGTAACTTAATCCTCTTGCCAATTGCAAAATTATTCATTTGATTTTCCTCCCTTTATGACCTTGCTATAGAACTTTGCTTTTATCGATGCCAATAAATTTCTTCTTCTTAATACTTTTTTTTTTTCTCAAAACACCGATTGCAGCAGTGATTGCTTTGCACAAGTCATATTTTTTTCGGAAAAAAACATACTGTAAGGCTACCAATTTAGTTGAAAATATATCTATTGATAATCTAAAAATGGCGTAAAGCAGTTTCCTCTTTTTCTTTTATATCGATTGACATTTTTACTTCTTTTACGATGATGGCATTTATCGCTTAACATGAATGAAAGAGCATATTATTACCATACGTTCTATTTCACTGTCATGATTGAATTGTTAATTTTCCTTACAACGACGACGAATTATTTAAATGTCGAAATAATTTCTGTCGGCATTTTTTTATAAGTCAATATAGACACAGGTATGAGTGGACTCATTTTCTTTTTTTACATAAACTTTTGATATAAAAAGCTTAAAATTTTTTATTGTGTAAATTTTATTTTTAAAAAGTTGAAAATAAGTCGATGCTATTTCTTTCAACTTGCACGTCGTCCATTCAACATGCATTGCATACAATTATTCTATCAGATTTACATTCACACGAATACCGTGACTCGTCTTTTTTCCTTTCAGTTTATTTACTTTTTTTGTACTGACTTTAAGTTATAGTGTCTGCAGAGTAATTCGCTCAATGGCATTCGGAAGGAACTGAAGAAAATTAATGTGAATTTCAGCCTCACCCGGTATTGATTTTCACAGAATTTTCTTTTATATGTAGGCTGATTCTTCTTCAAAAAAAAATCATTATTTTTATTATGAAACACATGAAAATGTATACGTCATAGACAGTAGGGAACCCATTGTGAAATAGGGATATACAAAAATGTCATCAGAATATCAATAAAAATGTAAAAGGTTTGATTTTCTATTGTTTTGATAACATACCTTATCTAGAGGCATGGATGAAGGGCAAGCGCGACAAAGGTTAAAAAATGTCCCAATCATGTAGGCAAGAGTTTTTTGCAATCTCCTTTACTATATGAAAAGTCAGAAAATAGATTGATTCCAAGAACTTTTCAAATTTATTCTGAACTTTTTAAATATCACTTGATTTTTCTTCTTTTTTAAATAGCACAGGATTAAGAAGTACAAATTTTTTTCTGGATGATTGCAGGATTTTTTTTTTTTCACTTAGCCGAAATTATCGATTTTTCTCTACAGCATTTGATATTTCAGATTCTCATGTATAGTTACGGAATTTCATAAGAATAATGAAATATTTTAATAAATTTAATATTGGGTACACTTTTCTTCACTTGAAAGACATTTTTAATAGTATTTTTTGCAAAAAATATTATTAAATTAAAATTTTTCAGCAATTTCGTTTCTTCACTTCTGAAAAATTTTCACAATTGGAAAATGGGAAGGATTTTCTAGGGAACATTAAAAAGCATGTCATTCATTTTAACAGCAGATTTAAAGGATATCTTTAATTTGAATTTTTTCTAGCCGTTAGAAAAACTTAACAGATAAAAGCTTGATGGTTAAGTTATTTTGATAAATTTTGATTTTTTGGATCTTTTGAATTCTAAAAAATAAAATTATTTTAGAAAAATTAACTATTGTGAAATTAAATTTATTAATTTATCTCTTTATCTGGAAATAAATTTTTTGCAAAGCATTTATAAAGTTTTTTTTCGAATTTGCCAATCAGATCATTGTCAGTGATGTAAAATTTTTTTAATCGAAATTAAAATAGAATTTGAAATTTTTTATATTTAGAAGAATATTTGATGAATTCTATCAATTTTAATTTTCATTATTTTAAAAACACTTTAAATTATTTAAATGATCGACAAGAATCATCACGTGCTTGTATTATTTCTACGAATGTAAACAAAAACTGTTTACATGTAACGTATTTTTCCCCTGCCTATTTCTTTTCTGTCTGTTGTATTTTTCGGTCCATTCTTAGTTCTCAGCATAAATTCGATGTGAGTGGATGCAAACAATTTTTTATCTTAGTGAAAAAAATAAGAGAAAAATTTTCATAAAATCTCTACTTGTACATAATAAATAATAAGTGAGCTCTATAGTTATTGAAATTAAACATAAACAAAAAAAAAGAACTTAAAATTGTTTAATATTGTGAGTAAATTGGTTGATTGAATAGAATCAATGAAAAAAATCAAAATAAAAAAAGAAAATTAAGGAAAAATCGATAAAAGAAGTGAATGCAAATTTATTAAAAAATATATTCTATGTACAATAAAAATATCTTATGAAAGTATAATTGAATTATTTCGAAATTATTCACTGAAAGAGCTAGTAAAAAGGTGTGTAGTCATTCTAAAATAACAACAAAAAAAACTACTGAAAAGAATTCCTTTCTAAAAGGAATTAGCATTAAGAATATTTGCAAATACAAATCTTTTTTCTCTCAATAAGAACATTGAACTCTTGATGTCTACAGTTTTGATGCAAAAAAAAAAATAATAATCAAGTTTTTACCTGAGATTTCCTCTCATCAATTCTTTATGCTGTTGTTACTTTTTAGGTCACTAAAATTATTGTGAATTCCCCCAATCACAATTCTAACAGGTCTAAAATTATTACATGCAATGTTTATTTTAAACAAATTTAGATCATCGACTATTTCTGTCTGTGCTTTACCTTTTATTTGTTTCCTCAAAAATAGAAAGCATATAAAAATTAAAGAAAGTCTTTTGTTCAGAAATCGCAAAGAGTTGTCGATGAAAAGAAAACAGTTATTATATTAAAGTTCTTGGCTTGTAGTTGATGAGATTGCTCGCATTGAATTAAATTATTAATTCTTTTTTTTTGTTTGAAATTCTACAAAATAACCAGTATATTAAAATGATTGCATTAAAAATGCAGATATTAAAAGAATTTGCAGAATAAAATCGTTCTCGGAAAATGCAGAAATAACAGTTATATTTGAGTTCAAGTTTAACGTATACAAAATGTTTATTGTACTCTTTATATCCTCTCATGGCAAAAAGATATTACAGTCGATTAAAAATTTGTTCAGGAATTTTTTACTGCTGAAAAATTAAAATATTAACGCCATTTGAAAGTGAATCAATGGGTATTCTATTTCAAAATATTAAAAGTGAAAATGAAGATCAAAACAAAAATTCATAAGTTTCATGCTGCTTCTGATATATTCGTTCATCTCAAGGTCGTCTATAGCAAGAAATTGGAAAATGTTTTCTTATTATTTTCTCCACACATTATTTCTTTTGATTCTTGGCATTGAGATCTTTTGCCATTTCACGCTTTTTATTCGCATTAAGCACTTCAGTGGAAGAATTAAGTCAATCGTTAATGCAGTCTCATTGAATTGAATTTAAGGTCACTAAACTATGATGGTTTTGACAATTTGTTGAATTATTTATCCGCTTTTCATTACACGAATGCATTGCTGTATCTATTCAAAAACTTTCCATGAATAATTCACAAAGGTTTTTAAAAAACAATTACTCTAGACATAAATAGAAAAAATATATTGTTGGATTTATTATGCTCTTGATACTCATCTGCTTCGGTTTCAGAACGTGACAAATTTTAAAAATTAAAGAACGACAAGATAAAAAAAATGAAATATGTTGAGATGTCTGCTTTTTTTATATCTTATAGAAATACACAATGACTCTAAATCAGTGATGGCCAACCGGTGTGCCGCGGCACATTAGTGCGCCAATTTTTTTTCTCCAAAAAGTACCACGAGCTGTGTTTCGCGTACGATTTTGGTCACGACTTACTCACAAAGTGTGCCGCGGCACAATTAGGTTGGGCACCACTGCTCTAAACAACAGTAAGGCTAATGAACTAATTGTTGAGAGAAAGAAAATTTGCATGCAAGAATGCTAACTCTCTTCAAAGTATTAAAATAACATCAGCCATTCTTCACTTTATCTTCTTTTTTAAATGCAATGAAAGATGATTTCAGTCTTTTTAACGGAAGCATAATAAGCATACTTTTTAGATATTGTTGTATTATCTTTTACAATTTTTTTTAAGTATTTTGTTATACCGACTCAAAAGAAAACTTTTCAATTGAGGTAAAACATGCGAGCTGATAGTGAATGTGTACGCAATTTTATCATACAGCATATAAAGGATATTGGAAAAAAATATCGTGCAGTTTGAATCGCCGTCATGTAATATAATGTAGAAATAAAAATACCTTTTAAAGACGTTTAAATGCATGAATGAAATCTCTTAATCTATAGCCCTAAAGCACTTTTGAACAAGAAAAAAATATTTATCGAAAAACGTTTTACTGCTACCTTTATTTTTGCTCAATACCCGATTGATGGTTCACGACTCAAGATTTTACATGACCGTCACATGATTGATTCGCATGATTATTGAATTTTTTTCATGACGCTAAAGAATTTCGATAAATCGAAGTGAAAATTTCATTTATCGAGTTATTTGTAAAAGTCTTAGAGGTATCATATAATGGTCAATAGTATATAATTATTTTAAAAGATGATGTTTATCGCCCGAGTTTTAAAAAATATGCAGTATCAAGAGCTATTTATATAAATGCAAGTTTGTACTTGAAATCTTTTGATGCAATACATGTATGTATTCACTTGCATACCTTACGATAAATAAAATTAAAATTGACTTCTCAGAATTTCAGTCATGATTGACAATAATGAGATCAATTATTACAGTAAACTGGTCTTAGGTTTAAAAAAATCCCTTTTGATTAATTTTGAGTATTAAAGATATTTTTGCCAAGTACCTAAATAAATGTCACGTTCTAAGTATAATTTAAACTTTTTTCTTATTGTTTCACAAGCTCAGCCCACCGTGCACAAAAGACTAAAAATTTCCGAATGTAAAATGTCGTTAGATAAAATTCATTTCATCAAATCAAATAGCTTTTTAATTGCACTTTTTTTCGGAGAACTCATTTTTTTAGTTTTATAAAAACAAAATGCTTGTGAGCAACAACACAGAGAAAGAGAGGAAAAAAATTAATGAAATTGCTGTTTAATTAACCTGCAAATTTTTTCTTGATTTTTCTTTCTTTCTTCTGCCGAAATCTTTCAATTGTTATGAAAGCATTTCATCTGGTTAGTAATTAAAAAATTTAATTTATTCTCTACGTGATGACATTTGATATTTGAAGCGTTATTGACTATACTCATTTCTTGTTACAAATTTTATTGAACTCACAATTATGATTATTAATAACATAAATTTATTAAATACTTCATTTATGTGCTAAAAGTAGTTTCAAGTAGCTTGAACAAAAAATACTTCATTGAGGGGCAAAATTCAATTCAATTTTATGCAGTTTCGTTCACTGTTTTGTTATGAACTAAAAGTTTTAATTCACGTGAAGAGTTCTGAATTTAGTAGGACAAACCGCAAAACAGTTTTTAGTAAAAGTATTTATACCCGTAGCTCAAGCTTTTATAAAATATGAGCAAATCAATTTTGAACTCTCAACTTTTTAAAATTAAAAAAATTTTTCGAATCCATTACTTAATCCAAGTTTTTTCTCGTTTCAAATTCCACATGCCATTAATAAAAAGTTCTGCCTGATAACATCAAAACATCATGCATCATAAATATCACATGACAAAAATAAAAATTAATTATTTTCATTAACAGCATCCATCAATAATATTGAATCCATATTAAATTTATATTTCAATTTGCTAAATTTGCTATTTCAGAAAAATTTTTGCGATGAATGTAAAAATATTCATAATTTACTTATACAAAATATGAAGCCCATCTAGCAATGACATATTATAAATTAAATAAAAATTCTAATTATAGTGAAATTAAAATAAAATAAGGTTGGAATGAAACCTTATTTGGCATTAAAGGAAAGTAGGGTGTATGCTTTCAACATTTGTCATAAAATTTCCTAATGAATTCACATATAAGCTTTCATTAGAAACTTTCAGATTTTCTAGACATTTATGCCTTATAAACACGAAAACACATGATATGTATTGTATGCAACATTATATCATCAATTACCATGAACAAATGACAATTGTGTTCAACATCACCACAATATCTAACATGAATATACCGCTTTTGATTCTGATCACTCATTCCAATATTTTCTTTATAATTTTAATTGTTTTATATTCTATACTCAAATGTTCTTCTTAAATTATTAACAAATTTGTACAGTTGTACATATATTCTATTAACCACTGCATGTTAATTCGCGATCACTTTATGAACTGACTTTTTTAGTCTTTGTGAATTGAAAATCATCTCATTTCTCTCCAAAAAATATTTGATTTTTCCCTCAAAACTAGTGAAACTACTCTTTTACTACTAACTAAAGAAAAACGAAAGTGCAAAAAGAAACTTTGTTTTAAAAAAATCATTTCCAATAATTTTTATAAAGACTCATCTAAAAAAAAAAGAAGGAGCAATTTAAATTTGATATACGCGTACAGTCAATTTTAATGAATTCCACATAATTGAATGAAATATGCACACGCGTATTTTACATTATGTAATTTATTAATTACTATTCATTATTACATTGGATTACATTTAAAGATATGTTTGTAATGATCTAATAATTTGAATTACCTTTATTCATCCGAGATAAAAAAATAACATAATTATTTTACACGCGACATTTGTAATCGAATCGTTCATGCTTGTTTTTGTAATGTGATATATCTGTAATTTAAATCAGATTTGACATGAGTAAAATTATTTTTCAACTTTGATAAATCTGTAATCATGTGTTACAAAATCAATGTGACATTTACAATCTATTTATACTAAATTTACTCTCGGCTTGCTAAGCATAAATTAGTTGATTAGAAACAAATTGATGTTGAAAAAAATTGCTAAATATTAAATTAATTAAACTTCATATTAGGTGTTTATGGCCCCATATAAATTTTGAAAAAGTATTCAATCTTAACCAAATATTTTGTTCCAAAAAAAAACATTCCTAATAATTTATTTTTGATAACGAAAATAAAATGAATTAAAAAAGTAGAAAATGTAAAATTATGGAAATGTTTTTTCAGTATTTTTATGCATTATTAACACAATTTTCAAACGAAAATGTCAACAAATTTGAATCATATTTTTGTTTTTCTACAGGTTGAAAGAGAAAATAAAGTACACGTGAAAATGCTTGAAAAACTCAAATAATTTATTTCTAAGGTTGATGAGGCACCAACAGCAAAAGTACATTATTTATGCTGGAATAGAAAAATCAACAAAATTTGTTTGAAAAAATATCAGTAAACAAATTATTGTGGATGATTCAGAGTTTAAAAAAAAAATTTGAGAACGAGAGAAAGTCACAGAAGAATTTATCAATTTAATATCAAACATGACAATTAAGATATTTCGACGAGGGTTTGCACGAATCGGCCTCATACTTGCCTTGATTGCTATTTTAGTATGTCTATATTATATTTCTACTTCACAATCATCAAAAGATTTACATGCAAAAAGGTGAGATTGCTTACTCATTTATTTATCACTTTCATTCGTTACACTCACATTTTCTTATATTCAAAATCATAGCAGTAAACAAGCATTATCCAACAATAAAACAAGCTGGTCATGGTTAAATGCAAACAATATTAATTCTCATAAATCACAAAAACGAAAAGATGTTGGTGACAATTTAGAAGATAATTCGAATTGGGATAAATGCTCGATTCTAGAAGAAGCATCGTCTGTAGATATTAATACCAAAGATGTTTTCTCAAAGTTTGAGTTTGAACCAGATTGGATGAAAACAAAAGAATATTGGGATAAAGAATTTGAAACACGATATGAAAAATTGATGAATGATCAACACAGGCATCCATTAAAAGTCATTTTAGTTCCACACTCTCATAACGATCCTGGATGGTTAAAGACCTTTGTAAATTATTTTCAATCTGATACACGACAAATTTTGAATCTTGCCGTTTCAAAAATGCCAGAATTTAAAAATATGACATTTATTTGGTCGGAAATAAGTTTTCTAAATTTATGGTGGGAACAAGCACATCCATCAAGACAACGTGCTTTAAAAAAACTCGTTGAAAATGGTCAACTTGAAATAACAACCGGAGGATGGGTTATGACGGATGAAGCAAATGTTCATCTTTACGCAATGTTAGATCAACTAATTGAAGGACATCAATGGGTTAAAACTAATCTAAACTTCATTCCAAAAAGTGGTTGGAGTATTGATCCTTTTGGTCATGGCAGCACTGTCCCTTATCTTCTTGCATCTAGTGGTTTCGAAGGAACAATCATTCAAAGAATACACTATAGTTGGAAGCAGGTATGATGAAAAAATTCTTCCTTTTCATTTACTATATTAATTTCCTTCCTTTAATACAGTGGTTTGCAAAAAATCAAGCTAGTGATTTCCTTTGGAAACCATATTGGAATTCTGATAAGAGTAAACATCATTCAATGCTTACACATAACATGCCATTCGATATCTACAGTATTAAGCATAGTTGTGGTCCACATCCATTTCTCTGTTTGAGTTTTGATTTCCGCAAAATCCCTGGTGAATATACAGAGTATTCTATAAAAGCTCAGTTTATAACAAATGAAAATGTACAGCAAAAGGCTGATTTATTGATGGAGCAATACACACGAACAGCTTCACTCTTTAAACATAATGTAGCATTAATTCCAATTGGTGACGATTTCCGTTATAATCACGAAAAGGAATTTAATCAACAATATGAGAATTATAAAAAACTAATAGATTATATTAATGCAAACAGCGCTACTCGATATCGGAACGCAACACTACAATTTGGAACACCAATTGATTATTTTAGAGCTATTGAGGAGCGTCAAAGACATAAATTCCCTCAACTTATTGGCGATTTCTTCGTCTATGCTGATATATTTAATGAAGGAAGACCTGCATATTGGAGTGGATATTTTACTACACGACCATTCTACAAATTAATGAGCCGTGATTTAGAACACAATTTAAGGAGCTTAGAAATTTTATTTACATTAGCCTTTAACAAAGCACGTCAACACAATTTATCTAATGCTTACAAAGTGTACGAAAAGAATTATGAGAAAATTATTCAGGTACTAAACCTTTTACTTATTATATGTGTAAATCATTAATAATTCTTATTTCATTTATTTTACAGGCAAGGAGAAATTTAGGATTATTCCAGCATCATGATGCTATAACAGGAACGTCAAAAGTACATGTAATGCGAGATTATCTTAATCGACTGTATGAATCAATTCAAGATTCTGTAAAGTTACAACAGCAGACCATTGAGATGCTGATTCAAAAGCCAAATACAAATTTTCAACAAAATTTTGTAATCAGTGAATTGGAAAGAGATAACTCAAATAGACTACCTAGAAAAACAGCAAGTCAAGTTACACCTGGTAAAAATGTGGATTTTGTGCTATACAATTCACTAGCTCAAGAACGGATGGAAGTTGTTTTGTTAAGAACCACAAAAAAGAATGTTAAAATTTTAGATCATAATGGGAATGAACTTCAATATCAAATTAATCCAGTTTTTAATGTAACTGAACATCCCGATACAATGGCACGAAAAGTTGTTGTTTCGAAACGTGAATATGAAGTAATGTTTATTGTCAAACTTCCGGCATTATCACTGAGTACATTTACCCTTGCTTATGAAAATAATACAAGGAATAAAATGGCAACAATTTACTGTGAAGATTGCAAGGATGATGAAAAGGCTGAGCATCAAGAAGAACAAAATATTGAAGATTATTTCTTTAATATTAGATCAAAAGAATCTGGCGATATTCAGGTTGAAAATACGAAAATTAAGTTACTTTTTAGTGAATCTGGATTCTTGAAATCTATGACTCGAAGAAACTATGGTAGACCAATACAAATGGCAATTAAATTTGGAGCTTACAAAAGTGCTCAATTTCATTCAG
This sequence comes from Chironomus striatipennis, assembly GCA_026123125.1. Taxonomy (NCBI): domain Eukaryota; kingdom Metazoa; phylum Arthropoda; class Insecta; order Diptera; family Chironomidae; genus Chironomus; species Chironomus striatipennis. The sequence goes on along the minus strand of CM047394.1, from coordinate 25,172,436 downwards.
GAGCTTACCTATTTCGTCCTGAATCAAGTGATCCTCGTTCAGCTGAAAAAGATGTTTTTGAAGGATATCGTGAGAAGAAGATATTAATAACTAGTGGTCCAATATCTTCAGATGTTACTGTTATATATGGAGCATTTTTAGCACACACTGTTCGTATATTCAAAACTGACACTTATTTAGATACTGCAATTTTTATTGAAAATGATATTGATTTTGAAAACCCACCGAAAAATCGTGAAACGGAAATGTTTATGAGATTCAATACAGCTATTGAAAATGGAGATGAACCAGAATTTTACAGTGATCTTAATGGATTTCAATGGCAACCGAGAAAAAAAGTGTCACAAATAGGTATTGAAGGCAATTATTTTCCAATCACTACATCCGCATTTATACAAGACAAACAGATGCGGTTAACTTTAATGACAACACATGCTCAAGGTGCTGCAAGTCTGGAAAATGGACAGTTGGAAGTCATGTTGGACAGAAGAACTTTGTATGATGATTATAGAGGTAAAATTTGGTTTAATAATAAAATAATGTTAATATGTATTTATTAACATCTTGTTACTTTAAGGAATGGGTGAAGGAATAGTGGACTCACGATTAACACGACATCAATTTTGGGTAACACTTGAATTCTTCGACAACATTAATCGTCAAGAATCTAAAAGCAAAGTTTATAATGTGCCAAGCTTAATGGCACAGCAACTGAGCAACTCATTAAACTATCCAGTGAATATTTATTTCATAGAAAAATATGACGAATCTCAACAGCTGTTCATCCAAAAAAATGTGCAGCTATTGAACTACAATCTTCCATGTGATTTACATTTAGTAAATCTCAGGACTTTAACAGAAACAAATTTGCCATTATTCCCATCGAAATCTGCTTTACTAATTGTTCAACGCTTTGGACATGATTGTAGACTATCAAATGATGACGATAATGAATCTTATGCAAAGTCATGCTATCAAAATAATGGCAAGTTTAGTAATATAGAATTATTTAAAGATATTGAAATCGAAGAAATTCATCGAACAACATTAACGGCACTTAAATCTTATGGCCCAGTTAAATCATTCTCCACCGATCAAATTGAACCAATGGAACTGAGAACATTCAATATTACATTTGTATAACTTAACAAATCTCTCTTAATGAAAATATGATAATGCAATTAGGCAAATTTTTATGGATCAATAATTTTATACTTTAAATAGATTTATTGTTGTAGATTTCTCAAAATGATATTTTGCGTTGAGTACCTTAAATTGAATGATAAGTTTGGATATGATTATTTATGTGCAAATTTTCTCAGTATTTTTATCTCCTTAATTTTTAATTAGGCTTATTATTTATTAACTGCGTACATTGCACATGTTGCAGGAACCTCATTTTAAATACAATAATTTAAATGAAAAAGCTTTAAATGACAAAATTTCTTGCTCTCTTAATTTCCCTCCACCTTACTTAGCTAGTATTTAAATTTGTAATTAGAAGTAATATTCAAAGAGTAAAATGTGATGTTTATTTAATTTTTATTCTCATTAAATAGTATATAAAAGAATGTAAAAAAACCCTGATTAGAAACAATATTTATCATATATAATTTGCAATCTGTGAAAGCATTCCTTAGACTGATGTGTATTTATGAAAGTGAGGTAAATATTCAGAGGTATTGTAAGATTTTGTAAAAAAAAAAATATTTAAAGTGTTATCTTAATTAAAATTAATAACGTCAATTGGCATTAGCTTGTATACCATTTTTTTATGTTAATCATCACATGGAATGAAAGAGATAATAGTTTGTAGTTGAATATAACATTTTTTTCATAAATAGAAGAATTTCTAATAACCAAATTTTATATTTATGTGACATCACAGTTCTTATACCCAACAAATTAGAAAACAATAAAATATCATGTATCTAAAAGTTCATAAAAGTGTGTAAAATTATTTTATATTCTCAATTCAAAACCGTCATTTGCTTTTTAAACATTTGAACTTAATCCAAAAATTTTCAGCTTTAAAGCAATTTGTCTGTCTGTATCATATTTTATAAACTTGTTTCGTATTGGAAGTTCTATAAAATTAGATCGAATTGTTGCCGACTTGTCTCATGAACTTTTGTTGAAATCTTTTAAGATGTTTTTAGGCGCTTAATTCCATCTAACAGAAAAATATATTTTTGATCCTATAAATGCGTTCTAAACACTTCGTACTTGCTGTAAATTTTTGAAATTTTGAACTTTAAAAGAAACCTGTTTCGTTGAAATCATTTAAATTAAAATTTTTTTCATTTATTAAGCATTTAGTTTAGAATCAGCACTCAGAATGGAAACAAAGGAATTTACTATTGCAGAAGTGTCAGCACACAATACACGTGAGGACTTGTACATGATCATAGACGATAATGTTTATGATTTAACAAAATTCGCTTCTGAAGTAAGTAAATTCATAAAACATCAAAATTTTAGAAATCAGTGTTAATGACCTCAATTTTCACGTTTCTTTCCAAATTATCTAACAACAGCATCCAGGTATGTTAAAAATGTTTTCAGACAGAAAAGTCGATTTCCAAATTAGTATCAATGACTTGACCTTGATTATCTTTTTATTTTTAATTAACTGTCAGTTGTGTAAAGTGCTTGTTAATACTTGATAAAATTGATTAGATAAATATTTAAGCATAAATTAATTGATTATCATAATCAAACCAATAAGATACAATTTGTTCATTTTCATAATTCTTCTTCATGATTATTGGGAATTTTTTTTTTTTTTCTCATAACTCAAGTACGTCTGTATTTGTCAGTAACTAACATTATAATTCTATAGGTGGAGAAGAAATTCTCATCGAATATGCTGGAAAAGAGACAACAGAAGCTTTCAACGATATTGGTCATTCACAAGACGCTAAAGATCTTATGAAGAAATATCATGTTGGTTCAATCATTGAAGCTGAAAAGAAAAGCAACAAGTCAAAGAAAGACGAAACAAAAAAGTAAGTTGTATGAATGTTGCTTAAATTACGTCATTAGTCATTCGTGATGTGTTTAAAATCGCATTATTTGTGCATTTATGACGTAATTAGTGCAATACATGTTTTTCATATTGCTTTCTCACTTGCCTGTTATTGAAATTCATTTCCATTTTAGATCCTCAAATTCCTCAAGTTGGTTTAGTAGCTTAAAGGCCAAATTCTTTTGAGTTATTTCCTTTTTATAGTTTTGATCAATCCATCCTTTTATGAATAATATCTATTTTTTATACAAACTTACAATCACAATAATCGAATACTTTTTCTTTAAGTTACCATGCACAAGATCTTTAATTTTGATATTATAAGTTGTAATTGACGTTAGTGTGATGATCTTTTTTACAAAGCATGACTTTTTTACATTAATAATAATTTTAAAATTGTTACAGGATCGAATGTTGCTTAATAATTTAAAATTTATATACATACCTACTTAACAGTTTTGCTGAATTTCCAAATCGTACTAAAGCTAATCTTTATTACATAGTTTTTCATTCGATAATTTTCCTGTCTGTTTTCATTAACTTTCAAAAAATTTTAACACGCAAAAGAATTTGCTGATATAATCGATCAAACCAATTATTAATTACAGATGTTGTTGTTATATAAAATATGCCCTTTCCGGAATTGCAATAGGCGTTGGTTTGGTAATTATTTATAAAACATTAAAATCAAAATAATTTATTGAGGTTGAAAGAATGTAATGTAATAAATAAATAAATAAAGACTACATCGCAATAAAAGTATTTCCAAACAAATATATATTGTTTATTTATAAATTACATTTTGTTTTCCTTTTTTAATTAAAATTTTATTTCAGCATTGAAAGTTATTTTAAAATAGTTAGCGTAAATTATTTTTAAAAACGTTGAAATAAAAAATTTTAAAATTCCGTTTAACATGAGATCATAGAGTGCTTTTGGAGAATATTTTGTGTCACCCCAGTAAGATTTATAAACAAACATTTTCAACATTATATAAAAATTTATTAAAATTTCACATAAATAAAGGAATTAACATAAAGTGCGAAGATGCAGCCATGCACTGAAAAAATATACATAAATTTTAACACACCACCTGCATTTAATTTGCGTCAAAAAATTTTGGGAGATCAAAATGCAAATTTGCAATACATTGTTAATGAAACTAAGGCTAATGTCTCATTACGAGGTCGAGGATCATGTTTTTTAGAACCAACAACAGGTTTAGAGTCATCTGAGCCAATGCATCTTCACCTTGAACATCCAGTCATGAAAAGTTTAATTGAAGCAAAAAATTTAGCTCGAAATTTACTCGAGACCGTTCAACAAGAACTTCAAGTTTTCCTACAGTCAAATCAACCAACTCAACAAAATGTTCAACAAGCTCCTCCAATTATTCAGGTTAGGAAAAAACTAAATACTTAAAACAAAGGATTACAATGTTTAATTTTATTTATAGAGTACGCAGTCTATAACAATACCTTCAGCCATTTTATCCGTACCACCTCCTAACATCATGCAAAACAATAACATGCAACAGGCTCATATTATTCAAGCTCCAAATTTTATTCCCCAATCTCAAATTATTCCACAACAGATGCAAATAATACAGCAAACTCCATTAAATATGCCTCCACCAAATGGAATGAATTTACAGACAATTAGAACTGCTACTCCAATATCTGTTCAATTTCAAGGACAGCCAAATATACAATTACAGCAAGCAGCTCAACCTATTCTTGTTAACCAACTTAATCAAGCTCCAGCACAGCAATATCAGCTTCAATATATTCCAGCGAATCCTAATTCACAAGCTCAAACTATTCAGCATTTCATACAACCGCAGCAGCAAATTCAAGGAATAATTCAACCTAATGCACAACAATTTATCACACTTCAAGGAAATACAGCTTTCATGCTTCCTCCTCCCAACGTAAATCCTCAAAATTTAGGAACAGTTTTTAATGTACCTCCAATCACAATTAATCAAGATGACTTGGCAAAAAATGAAGCAATTAAAGGAAAAAATGAAGAAACGAAAAATGCAACAAATGCACAACAATTAGCCACTACTTCCAGAACATTAATTAGCCAACCTCCTCCACCAATTCAACAATTTTTAGTGAATACGAATTCATGGCCACAAAATCAGCAATTGCAACAAATGCCAATACAAATTTTGACGCAACCTCAACAAACGATTAGAAGTGGAAATGAAATTCTAATCCAAAATACGGTTCCAACAGCTCAAGGGCAACAGGTCATTGCTGCATTCACTCCACAGCAAGGCAATCCAATTCAACAAATTCAATTTTCAAATCCAATCATTTCTCAACCACCTCCGTTGCCACCTCAAATTCAGTTACAAAATATCGACACACAACAACAAACTCCACAATCTACATTATCGACAATTATACGTCCCAATCATCCAGGAATGAGTTATCAACAACAGTTTGAACAGAAAGTAAATGTAAGATTAATTAATGGCAAGAATTAGTTCCTATATTAATTTATGGCTTTAATATTTTAGCTAATGAGTGAAAATCAAAGAAGACCAATGAAAAGAAAAGGAGATGAACCAGAAGAAGATCCAAGTAAATCTTTTCCAAAAGTTGGAATGGGGTAAGTGTCAAACTGTGTTTTAGACATGCTTACTTTAAATATATTTAAATTACATGTTTAGTATTAAATTATTCAATTAAATAACTATGAAAATCGTTTGAGAAATTTTTATAAGTAACTGAACATAGGAAGGAGAACATCAGAACATTTTTGCTAATAATTTTTTTACAGTTCCATATTGATGATTCCAAGCTGATGAGATGTCCCATTGAACATAAAACACATTTTATTAAAAAATTTTGCTTATTCATAGTTTGATTATTCAGTGTTTTACATTTTATCATCTGATTCTTTAAAATAGCTTTTTTGCGTCATGTCCAAAAAGCTTTTCATTTATTTAACAATTTTAAAATTAAATTGTATAACACGTAATTTAAGGAATATGAATTGAATTAAAAAAGCTGTTTTAAGAAATTTGTTAAAAATTAAATTTTACAACATGAAAGATACAAAAAATTTTCTTATAGCTCGATGGCAAGAACACGTCCACCTCCGCCAATGCAAGCAAATCAACAGTTAATTAAAGCTAACACAAGCAACATTAGAATGATAACAAAACCAAGTGTAAATACGAGTAGTTCTAGTGCTGACAATATTTCAGTTTTTAATAGTAAAAATAACAATAATAAACATATTTTTACTAAGGCCAACAGTTCTGCTGCAACAAAAACAAATGTTTCGCAAGGTACATTTTAGCATTAAAGTCCAATGACGATAAAAAATTAAATAAAATTTCTTAGACTTTTGATGAACAAAATAAGTCTTAAATAGAATTAAGTTTATTAGATTATAAGTTTCATGATTAAAAAACCATCATTGATGCGTTTCTGGGCCATGCAACATCAAAGATAGAAAAGTCATCATGTTTCGCAGACATCAATCCTGCATGATTAATAATTGTTATTTATTTTATTTAATTGGTCTTAATGTAATTCTAATTTAAAGGTACATTTTTTCAACTGAAGTTTTTATGTTTTATTTTTTATAAAAAGCATTTCCTTATCATTAGAAATAGACTTATCATCAAAATTAACATTTTTATACTACTAAGCAAATTATATTTTGTATATGTACACACATCTAATTTTAGAATTAAGTGGCTTTAAAACTTACAATTTTGCATTCTTCATTGACGAAGATTTTTGGAAACATAAACATTCTATTTTATCAGTCATACCTAGAATTAAGCTATATTTAAGTTTAAAATATTTTTCTTAACATTTTACATCCATAAAAAATATTTGATTTTAATAACATTATTTATTCTTAAAAAAAATAGCTGATTTAAAAACAGGAAAGACAGTGAATGAAAAAAGTGGAAATGATTATTCGGAAATACCATCATCATCAACGACTGTTTTACTTCAAAATTTCGATCTACAGCCTCAATTTATGGTATGGTGTATATATCAAAATATTTCAGAATTAGAATCCATAACTTTTAAATTTTTCCACTTACTAGCAACCACCTCCAAACATCCAAATCAATCAACCACGTGGCATTCCTCCACAAATGATGATGTATCAAACCCAGCTTCCACCGCCTCCAATTCAACAGCAACAAGATTTCAGTGTTTTTCAAAACAACAATAACTTTGTTCAGCCATTAAATATAAATCGATTCAATGTCCCGCGAGGAATGATTCTACAAATGAATGCGTTGAATGACAATTCAACTTTGGTTGCAAATCCAAATTTCCCTCAGCAACAACAACAGCAGCAGCCTAGATTTAGGCCTCAGTGGTAAATCAGATAAGCACAAGAATCAGACGAAAATATGAAGAAACGATGAAAACGAAACTTAATTTTTTGAATATTAATGTTTTCTTTTTTTTAAATCTCATTATGTGGTGTTATCTGTTAAAATAAATAAATAACTACAAAATTATTTTTTTTTTAAGCGTAAATTTATTAGGCATGATAAAGGTATTTTTTAACTAGTTTAACTATTTTTTTAAAAAAAATTCTCTTTTAGTTTCAGCATACAAAACAATAAATTTAATAAAAAGAAAATGTCAAATATTTTTACATAAAATTAGGACATTAAAACAGTGTGGTTCATACTAGATTTTTGCGAAAATTCTAATCTTTATCGGTACTTGTTAAAAATCTTTCATGAAAATTTTATTACAAGCTTTTATTAGATCAATTCTTCATTCTTCAGAAAACTCAGCCGATATTATCACCCATCTCTAACACAAAGGAAGAAAAGTCCAAGACTACATGAACAAATGGAAAATCAACATCAACAAACAGAAGACTCAAGCTTTATTCATCACAAATCGATACTCCAAGCAACTTCCAAAGAACAACATCAAATTCCTTAATGAAAACATCAAGTGGGAAACTGAAGCCAAATATTTAGGAATGATCATCGACAAGAGAGTGACATTGAAGCAACATGTAGACTATGTGACCAACAGAGCACACAACGCACTACGACAGCTTTATCCCCTCATCAGCAGAAATTCACATCTCGATGTACGAAACAAACTCCTCATCTACAAATTAGCAATCAGACCCATCCTCACATACGGCTGCCCAGCCTTTGAAAGCATCGCAAAAACTCACATTCAACAACTTCAAGTACTACAAAACAAATTTCTTAGAATACTTCTCAACAAATCAAGATATGATAAGATCGTCGATCTACATAACGAAGCAAAAATTCCAACCATCGAAGATTACGTCGGAAAGTTGCAAGCAAACTTCATCGTTCGACTTGCATCGCGAAACACCGACTAAACAATCATCAATGAAAGCAAAATGATTCAATCAAAGCAAAATTAGGATAATAAAGACCATTAAAGTGTCTGACACCCTAAACATTATAGCTCAACATGTATCTTAACTTTGTACATAATTATATTCTAAATTTAATAAATAAAGTTTAATTACCTAAAAAAAAATAGATCAATTCTATAATTTTCAACATAAATTGACCTGATCATATAGAACAAAAAGATTATTGGGATAGATTCATTTAAATTTTTTTTTTTATCAAAAATGTCGGCAACTGATTTATTATGGATTTTGCCAAATAATAAATTCTGTAAGCTAAAGAACACAAACGTTTTCTATATTTATGTTTAATTTATTTTTTGATCTTTAAATGTTCAATCGAAAATTTAGATTCTTTTTCTGATGTAAAAAAAAGAACAAATATTCAGTATAAAGGTAGATGGCATGTTGGAAGGTCGTACGATTTACGATATACGGTGCTGTAATTAGGCAGATGACAGTCGGTTTTGAAAATTTGAATTGGTCGAAAAACTTCTCGTCTTGATGGAGTTATGCAGCAACTAGGGCAATTTGAAATTCTTGTACAATTTGATGGACATTTTGGTACATGCTTAAGTCTCTGATATAATCTTTGACAGTCTGCATTGCATGTTGTATTACAGACAGGATTACAACCAGTTAAATTGTCATTACAAGAACCTTGATTTTCACAAGCATTGCAACATGCTGGTGGTGCAAAAGTGGAGAGATGATAAACTTCACAGCATTCTTCGCACTGTTCTCCAAGATTTTTTGGTGCTGTAAACTCCATTTTGCGGATGTTGATTTTTCGTTTTTTTTTTTTTTTTTGCTAACTCAGAATTTTGATATGAACAAATTAAAGAGTAGAAAATCAATGCTCATTATGATGGAATTTCTTAAATAAGAAATAAAAAATAAATCAGTTTTAAAACAATAAAATTCAACAATAAGTTATAAGCAATCAATTAGGAATAATATGATCATTACAATTGAAATAAAAACAAAAGATTAGAAATTGAAATTAATATCATAGACATAAAAATTCAAATTACTTACCTACCAATTCTCTTTAGTATACTGTTAAAAATTTTATTGCCGCGGTGTTAAATCTTAAACAAGAATATCAAGAAGGATTCCGAATTTTACGATGAGGTTCTTCCACATGCTTGCAGAATTACACGTGAGAATTGTAAAATCGGACGATTTTATGTATTTTCCAATGTCATTTCGGTACTAAAAATATAACGTTGTTTTGGGGGTAAACTCTTAATTTACATGTCCGTTACTACAGTTTTAAGAATCAAAAGGAGAATCTTCAAAATTTTTAATATAGATGGTTCAATTAAAAAATGATGATATTTGCAGATTATAAATTTAATTTTAATTAGGGTAAAAAATATTGAAATTTGTACAAAACGAACAAATTTTTTTCAATGGTCTGTAACTTTCATTGGAAGCAATGTTGATTTCCCAAATTTTTCCTAGGACTTTATTTGGTTTCCATATTTTATTAATCAATCTTGAAAACAGCTATTTTTGCAGCATAAAGCACTAAAAAACGTCTTGACATTTAAATATTGAAATTTGTACAAAAAATATTGAAATTTGTAAAAACAAATATTGAAATTTGTATACCACATTCTCTCGATTTTTGCATACAAAACTTGGAAAAAATTAAATTTTTTGCAGAACTTTTGTTTGAGAAGGTTCTGCATCATCTTGAGCTGCTTATTAGTCCTTTAAATTTAATTTAATTAATTTGTTTACACAAAAACAATTGAAATTCTTCACCGCCTACTGTTGAAATTTTGTACAAATTTCAATATTTGGAATGAAGTGGACTTTTTTCGTATAAGCAGTGATTTTTACGGGCAAAAGTTTAGTTAATTGTAAACTTCAATCTCCGAGCAAAGTCATAAGACCTTAATATGTGGATCAAAATGTCTTCTTAGCCAATTTTTTCATGTTCGAAAATTGTACAAAAATTTTTTTGTGATTTTGTTCATACAAATTTCAATATTGTACAAATTTCAATATTTTTTACCCTATTCTATAATACACTTCAAATTTTTTAAAATGTCTTGAACGCTTTTGCCGAAGATCGTGATATAAAAAAACGGTCGTTTTGAATTTGAAAATTCTTGACCGATTTTTGCAAAACACAAAGTTACAATTTTTTGTTCATTTAGTAAAATTCATTTTGTAATGTTTTAAATTTACTACAATAGTAAATTAAAATGTTAAATGAGTAATATTGAAGCTAAAAATTATATTTTACTTTGCTAAGTAAGTAAAATATAATTTTTTATGCTTCAATATTACTCATTTAAGATTTTAATTTACTATTGTAGTAAATTTAAAACAATACAAAATGAATTTTACTGAATAAACAAAAAATTTTAACCTTGTGTTTCGCAAAAATCGGTCAAGAATTTTCAAATTCAAAACGCCCGTTTTTTTATATCACGTTCTTCGGCAAAAGCGTTCACTTCATGTAGAATAATAAAACCACGATGATTTACCAAAATATTAACCTGTTCGATGAAAATCTCAAGCATTTTCAAAATCCTCTACAAATGCACAAAGATTATGTAACAATCTAATATTCTTCGAACAGCTTTTCTAACTCTCATAAAATTTTTCTTCAAAAACTCGTATATTATTGCCCACCACATTATAAGCGACCACATGCAGCTAAGTTTGTCAAAATGACGAAGAACATAGAAAGAATCTTAAATATTCGAATGGAACTGGATTCTGCAAGTTCATTTCAAAAAATTGCCATTTTTATTTATCAACATTTTGAGTCATTTTGATGAGAAGACATAAAATTTAATTTCCAATCATACATCGTAAAATTTTTTATCATTTATGCAAATCGAGATTCTTTCTTAGCTGCTTCATTTCTAAAGAAAAAATAAACTAAAATCCCAGGTATGGCGAACGGTTCTTATTTTGTGTTCAGAAACAAAAAAGGTACCTTATTTTGTCGTTAAAGTACAAAATTTGAATTTCTGAAAACACTCAACAAAAATTTAATTTTAGAAAAAATTTAATTTTGCAACAAATTTATTCATTGGATCTTATTTAAATCGTAAATCTTGATGATTGAAGATTAATTAAACATTTAATCATACTCTTGACAAAGGAATTGATCTAGTTATGTTAATATTTAACAATGTTTATTTTAAAAAATAAATTGTTTGATGGTGTTAGTAAACTCAAATTTTTTTTAAATTTTTCAAAATTTAACGGCCAGAGAGTTGTTCGCCAAACCTGGCTAAAATCAAAAGTTTGTCATTGAAAAGACGAACGAACTAGTGGTAATAAAAATAATAGCAATGAAATCAACAAATGCTATCTTCTAAATCAAGAATCAACTAAACCAGAAGTAGAAGACTAATAAGATTTTTAATATCAATTCTACAGTTTCCCTTTAAAATTAAAACAAGACTTTATACAGTTAAATTTATACAAGTAATTTTGAATCTTATTTCTGAAATATTTTAAAATCTGAAAATTTAAAAATGAATTTAATTTTTTTTTTAAATTTACCTAAATAATTTTTTTTAAATTTAAATTAAACAAAAAGAATTTTTTAAAATTTTTTTAATTCAAATTAAACAAAAAGAATTTTATTCTTTATTTCAATCTTTTCGTTCCAATCCATTATACCAGATCTTCAAACTTAATGAGCTGTCCTTTTCGTTCATTACAATAACAATTTAGTTATAATTTATCTAAGAATTAAAACTTATTTCAAGCTAGTATTTTTTAAGGATCTAATTAATTGACTACATAGAGATGCTGATAGAAAAATTTGCTTCCATTTGGAATCAAAAAATTAACTGAATTGTGAATTTCATGTTTGTCTAGATATGCATTAATTGATGATCCAAAAAAAGATCCTATTAATTGTGCATCAAAATTTAATTATGTTTGGATGTAAAGTCACAAAATAAATCAAAATTTACAAATTTCAAAAATTTAAGCGTTTAATTTTTGATACTTTTTAGAATATTTTAAAATACAGAAACATGTCAAATTCACTCAATTAAGCTTATTTTTTGACTAGTTATCGTTGTTGTTTAAGTGATTTAATATGTTTCTGTTATGGCACATCTAAGTGATATTATAGTAAAATATGTTGAAAATGATTTTTTTTTTCTCGGTAGATTTTTAATAAAACTCTCAAAAACTTTCGAGATTTAAATGCGTAATATGTTTAGGCATTTTTCAAAATCAAATTTAAAAGGATTTTACAATATGAATCCTTTTAAAGCAATCAAGGATGTAAATATCATTAATGGAATTGAAATAAGTTTTGTTGACACGGCAAAGTTCTCAGTATATCCTTGTCCATGAACGTAGATCAATGAACGACTATTCAATGGTTGAATGTGACGATAATTGTGTTTCAATTCATGACCTGAGTCATCGTGAACGGATTTAAATCGTTCGAGCTATTTAAGAAAAAATGACGATAAAAAAATCGGGAAAATTCTTAAATTAATCACGTTTTAGCAATAAATCAAAACTGTTAAAAACAAACCTGTTCAACTGATAAAGGTAACGATTGATTAAAAACAGTCCAAACAACTGCTTCACCACAACCTATTAAGATGAAATGAGTTAGATTAAGCTATTAATAAACAATCACAATCAATCAAACCTGGTGTAGTCAAGGATCCTTCATATCTGAAGTATGTTTCTTTATTTTTTGGAAGTAATTCAGATAAAAGTAATTTGTCTTTGTATGTTGTGTTTGTTCCGGATGACTCAAAGACTCTGTGTGAATTTTCAAGAACTTTCTCTACAACTGGATTTGGATCTTTTGTAACATGAAAAAGAATTCCAAGAACTGCAACACCATTCTTTTCTTGAGCTGCTCTTTGGATAGTGTCATATCGTTTGTCATGATGAACCATATGTAGCTCAAGTGCATATCTATAATTTTTTAACTTAGATCGGGATTTTCTATAAATAATCAATCACTTATTACCTTCCACCATTTATTGTATGTTCTGAAGCCCAATGGAAATGCATTTGATCAAATATATAATTTCCATTTAATCCACCGCCAGATATAGAAATCGGACCGGGAACAGTACTAATTTGAACTATAAAAAGAGAAAAAAAAACATAATTTCATGATATTTATTTGTGTTGACACATGTTCATAATATAAGTAGCATATGACCATTATAATTGATTAATTCATAATCTACTTTACAGGTGATAATGACACACAAATATTTATTATATCATTTATTATTCAGGCATTGCGATATTCGAGGACATAAATTATAAGCTATGAACTAAAGAATAAGAAGTTATATGGTAGCTATTATCAAGCAATAAAGTAAATAAGTCTCTAATTTTAAAACATTCGAAAAATGCGTGATATATTGCTCATCATGACATGCTATTTTAGTGCAATTTTTCATAGCAACAGCTTTCTTGTGCTGTTCATTGGGTGCGTCCAAAGGATATATGGCCAGTGGGAGATAAAAATAAAGCTAGCTTGGGCACAATATGTCATAACACTTTTAAATTTATATGACAGCCGGAAAACTTTATATTAGGGCAATAAGCTTTGCAAATAATTGCAAACAACTAATTAATTAAAGTTAACGAAAAAGTAAATTAATTATTCAACATTCAATTCGTAGAAAGAAAAAAATCCGATACAAAATTAGACATTAATAATAAGTTCTAAAAATATTAACAAAAGTTTCCTTTTTCATTTATATTAATTCCTACTTATACTGCTTATTCTATAATTTTATTTCAATAGAATTATTGTAATAAGTATTCATATTTCAACCAACAATAATGCATGGTAAACAATTGTCATTCATGCCTAAATAATAATATAGTCAATCAAATTACTAAATATGATATCGACACAGTGTGTCAAATGATTTATTATAACTTACTTGAGTGTCCATTGTTAACAACATGTGGATTTTTCATAGGTGCATCGTAATTATGGAAAATGAAATTATTGAATTCTCCTCTTACAGAAGCATCTATTGCTAAATCTACAGGAGATTGTCGTTTTCCACTTGAACATATTCCACCCCAATCTTCATCATCTGTAAATTAATGTTTAAAAATAAATTATTATTAAAAAGTAAATAATATGATCCCCAAATTAAATATGTTCAATGAATTAGAAAATTGGTATAGGAACTCAATTTATCAATTTAAGGTATGGCGAACGGTTCTTATTTTTTGTGTTCAGAAACAAAAAGGTAACTTATTTTATCCAATTTTATCGTTAAAGTACAAAATTTGAATTTCTGGACACACTCAACAAAAATTTAATTTTAGAAAAATTTTCATTTTGCAACAAATTTATTCGCTGGACCTTATTTAAAATCGTAAATCATGATGATTGAAGATTAATTAAACATTTGATCATACTCTTGACAAAGGAATTGATCCAATTATGTTGATATTTGACATTGTTAATTTTAAAAAATTGTTTGATAGTGTTAGTAAACTCAAATTTTTTTTTAAATTTTTCAAAATTTAACGGCCAGAGAGTTGTTCGCCAAACCTGGATTCAATCATTATCATTTTCTTCATCGTAATTAATTTTTTTTGTTTCCCTCATTTGTGTATTGAAAATTCAAACATTTTTGTTTCCTATAATAAATTGTTTGTGCTGACAATTTGTTATTTAACACTGTTTATACCTGTCTACTCATGTAAAATTTTTGGGTGATAATTTATTTTTACTTTGTGGTCATTGAATAGACATGTAACTTAATTTGCCAAATTATTATGACCAATTTGACATAGATTTATTTTCATTCATTTTCATAATATTTATTAACTTTTAAATTGATAAAATAAAAGTAAAAAAAATTTCAAACATGTTACAATAAATAATGACATTCATGCTTGCTCTAAAATAAGGGCAAGTTCATGAACTTTTTTGTTACGCTCAATTTATGAGAAAAACTTGCTAGTATCATTAATTTCAATAAGATTTATATTTTATTTTTAGAACATAAATAACGTCCGAAATTCTTCACATGTCTTCACATATGAATTGAGTGTAAATAGCCGCAAATATTATTTATTTGTGTAAATTTTCAAACACTTTTGTTTTCCCTATATGAATTTGTATAGGTATATGCAGAAAATTTATAAATATAATGTGTTATTTTTGGCAAGCAAAAGATTGAAAATCACTAAAATAAATCTTCCTTCTCGTCATATGATGTCTCCGAGAGCAACTACACTCATAAATCATGACAGTCTGAATTGTCCTCTCAATAAAAGTGATTTTGTTTCATGAAGTAAATTAATGAAAATTTCTTTAAATTTATAGCTTTATTGCTTCCACTTAAGCGGTCCTTAAATTCATTTTTTATCAAATGCGTCCATATTTCTTTTTAATTAGTTTAATTAATGCCAATATTATTTCTGTCTTTTGCGAAACGGAAAGTAAAACAAAAACAATAAAACGCACGACTTGCTCCAATTTTAAATTACATTTCAGATCTTCTAGAATGAAACGTTTAAATGAACTGTATGGCAAGCAGGAGAATATATGTCATATCTGATTGACTTACGTTTTATGGAAATTTACCCAGACAATATTTTTTTCTATGTCGTACCTAACCTAAACTAAAACATCATCACTATAAATATGCACAAATATTTATAATTGATGTCTATAAAAATCATAGTAATAACTTATTTACTAATAAACATGTGAACCAACAACTCAGACACAGATTTCATGTGGAGCACATAAATTCTTCAATCAAGTGGAGATGATATCAAATAAATTATCAAAAATGTTCTTTAAATTTGATGATTATACTCATAAAACCAGTAAAAATTGCCTTTTTATCAATTAGCTTCAATTTGAATCGCGTATGTGACAAATAAACGTTGGCTTTTACTAATTTTATTTAACACGCACGATGAATTTATGACCCCTCTTTTTTGCCGACTATAACAAATTGGTTCCTCAATTTTTTGCACGAAAAGTACATTGTTTTGGTCAGACACATTTTCTAAAAATTCGCATGTATATAATTGTATAGAGTAAGATGCATTTATGAATGAAATTTTTTAAAAGGATTGCAAAGTATAAGATTTCATCAAAACCAGACTTAAAATACCTCGATAAAAAGTAGAATATCAACATTTTAATCTATTTAATATTTCACTTGACCCTTGGATCTTTATTGTAATGACATTATCATAAATTTTTATATCAAGATCTTCTTTACAGGCAGAATTTATTAGAATATCAAATTGAATTATAGCTCAAAACTTGTTATCCATACGAAGATTTTTTGTATAATATTTAAAACCATACCTGATAAAACTCCATTAGGTAATTCTTTTGGATAGTGCCAGTCTGAGACTACTAAGTCAATGGTGAAATATGCTGAAAAGAAAATTAAAAATATAATTACAGTTCTTTTTGCATTATTATGAGAACAAATTACTGTTGCCAATGTTAAGTCGAAATTTTTTCACGAAATTTTTTGAATACTTAAATTTGAAATCTTTCTCTATATGCATCACACGCAATGCAATTATAAATAACTTTACGGTAGTCGTAAAATTCATCCTTAAAAATTCCCGTTAACAAATGTTTAAGCATGTTCACATGAAAAAATGCTTCAATTGAATTTAAAGAGTCGTAAAACAAAAATCATTAAAAAGTATTTTGAAAACTTTAAAATAGTTAAATTCTAAGAGAAAAGTACAGAGCTCTATTTATTTTAAGAAAGAATATCAAAAGAGCAACATGTATTTAAAATAAGAAAAGGAAGACAAATTAGTACCCAAAAATAAAATGAATTTTAATGCAACTAAGAGATCTTCGTACCTTTTATTTAAAACTGATATTTAATTTCCTTTGAATACTAATACACTGTGATTAATGTTCTTTATTTTGCATCCGTTCTACACAAAAATTTAAATGTTTAGAATCTTAATTCTAAAATTGAATACGATCTTGAAATGTTTTGGCACAAACAGAAAAGATTTTATTTCTAGAAATTGACAGCAAGAGGAAAACAGAAGTTAAACTTATGTTTTACAAACAACGTTGTGAATGATTTTTTAATGTCTAATACAATGTAAAGTTATTTTTTTTTATGGTCCAATACTTTGTAAAGAAAAATAAACGATGTGAAAAGTAGTAAATTTTAAACTTAATTAAAGAGCAGAAAAAAAATTAAAACTCTCTTTCATTCATTAAATCTTTGAAGAAAATTTTCAGCTGGTCTGAAGAGTTTTAAAGTTGTAATTAAAATTTCAGATGAAAGAACTTTACGAGCATGAGAGAAAACAATCCTTTGGATAATCCAAATCTAAACTTATAAATCTTTCCACCATAATCTCATCAACAATAGTGGAAATAGCAATTTGAAATATTTTATCTTTACAATAATATATCAAAATTTTCACAATTGCTGTTTCCCGAGATTACATTCACATCTCATTTACAATTCAATTATGCGATGATAAAATGACACTTCCTTCAATCTTAGAACTTTCAATCACTTTTTTTCTTCTCATGTTCATCATACAGAAATTCCCATATTAATAAGTCAATAGCATGCTTGGAGTTAGTTGTAACATGAATGAAACAACGATAATCATAAATTAATCAATTGTTTGTCCCTTTCTACAATTATTTTTGATAAAGCAATAAAAACGACATTAATTGACATTTAATTGACACTAATGCTTGATATTGTACACTAGTATACACACTCGACTAGAATATATGCCTGGGGAAACTCTTTTGCTTACAAATGATCATTTGATAAGATTAGTACTGGATCGTATTTAACACCTCGTGGCTCAAAACGTCACATATTGACAATAATCTTAATTAAACAATTATAACCTTATTAATCTAGTGGATAGATTAAGCTCATGAATTTAATTTAAAACTTATCAGATCTTTAAAAGAGCTGCACAGTTATTTACCTTTTGAAATTTATTACGTTCAAATTTTTTCAAAAATTAATTTGTTCTTATCAGTTTTTTTATGGATTGTGAGACATCTATAAATCATTAAATATTACTGTGACTTTAATGTGCTCTTAATATGACGGCTTGAAATCATGATTTATATCCCCTCAAATTAGGCTTTCTCGAAATCCCGATCCCGATTGATTTTCGGGATCGGGATCGGGATCGGGATTCCCCGTGATTTCCCGGGAAATCCCGAAAGATATTTTTGAAAAATTTATGTAGATTTTTTATCCAATTTTAATATTTGAATGAAGGTAATTAATTTTTAAAAGTTTTTATTTTTTTTTGGCAATATATTATTAAAACAATTTTGTTATAATTGGTCTTTAATGGTTGAAAAAACTACAAAATTAAAAATTTAGTAAAATTATTTCTAGAGTTTCATTTTAATGTATGTTTTAGAAAGTATGATTAATTTATAGAATCGTTTTTGAATTATTATATATAGTCTTTAAAATAATATTTTTTTTAAATTAAAGTTTAATTTTAAAGTCAATTTTCGATTATTTTAACCCCGATAAAAACTTTTTTCTAAGTATCAAAAATATTTTTTTAAAAAAAATATAGATTTTTGCCAATTTTGGTTGCTTTTCCAAATTTTTTAAAATTTTAACAAAATGAAGTATCAAATGACACTAAATTTTAATAAAATTTAAAGTGAATGTTTCTTTAAATACTCAGTTTAAAAAAAATTTAAAATTTTTTTTGAAAAAAAAGTCAAAAAAAAAGTATTTTACTATGCAAATGGTTAAAATCGGGATTTTCAATCCCGATCCCGAAAATTTTCGGGATCCCGGGATTTTTCGGGATCGGGATTTCCCGGGATTTCCCGATCCCGATCCCGATAGCGAGAAAGCCTACCTCAAATCACTCATTCAATAATAAAGTTCATTCACTACTCTAGGTTCCTAGATCTAAGTCTAATATTTGCAATGAAAGGAAATAACTTTTGATCTACAAAAAGGGCCGTGAAGAAGCACTTCATTTATAGATATCAGAAGAGCTTTTGAATTTTTATTCATTGACTTTGTCACTGAGATTTTCATATTTGCTATCTTCAAGTGCTCCATTGTAGATAACTTCATTACAGTACAGTTCAAGACCTAAATGAACAAAAGCAATCAACGTACACAATTTATCTTAAAGTACATCGAGTAATTTGGATTAATGTTGATTGATTTTATTGCTTCTATCGTTTTATTAGAGACAGTAATAAGGAAGGAATTGGCTGTCAAAAGTATTCGGGCTACAAGACATATTACTTTCTTATTAGTTCCAAAAATAGGATTAAAGAACTAAAAATAGGATTTCTTATCAACAAGTGCTTTTTGCAGAAACGTTTTTCACTTAATCATCAGTATTAACTGATGACATGTCGATAACCCTCAAGATGATTTATGGCATAATTACTCAAATCCAGTAGAAAAATGCAATACCTAATCACTTGATGATGAAAACAAAGTACAATTACAGATTAATAGACAAAGATATTATTTAATCCCAGGTATGGCGAACGGTTCTTATTTTTTGTGTTCAGAAGCAAAAAGGTACCTTATTTTATCGTTAAAGTACAAAATTTGAATTTCTGAACACACTCGACAAAAATTTAATTTTAGAAAAATTTTCATTTTGCAACAAATTTATTCACTGGATCTTAATTAAAACCGTAAATAATGATGATTTAAGATCAATTAAACATTTAATCATACTCTTGACAAAGAAATTGATCAAATTATGTTGATATTTAACATTGTTTATTTTAAAAAATTGTTTGATAGTGTTAGTGAACTCAAATTTTTTTTTAAATTTTTCAAAATTTAACGGACAGAGAGTTGTTCGCCAAACCTGGATTTAATCAATTACAGTATGTCATTTACAAGTGTATTAATTGTTCAATATTGGAATGCTTAAGTCTATCAAGTGACGCTATAAACTCCACTTAACTTTTTCTTGATAATCTTAACTGAAGTAATCTAAGTATTGGAAATTTGCAATTCGACATTAAAAATCAATTGCAACTTATCGTTTTTCCTTGCAATAAGGAATTAGCAAAGACTCAACTCAACAGCTTTGTTTGTGCTACTAAATTTAACTTCTTGACGATTTCTGAGAATAATTAATCAATGCTAAATCTCTTGCAATATTTCAACTAAAGACTGTGAAAATCTAAAATTTTTGTTAAGTTTTAGTTTTGTTGCGGATTAAAAGTAAATTACAGAAGCGTGAGAAAAACATTGGTAAATTTTTTTTGAAATACGTACACAATTTAATTGTTCGAATGCAAAAATTTTTAGAACTGAATACATTTGCATTTGATAATTCTGAAGGAAGGAGTACTTATTTTTATCAATTTGTCAATTTCTAGAAATAAATAAATTTATTTACAGAACAAAGTTTAGAAGTACGTCTCAAAGTGCATAATAAACATTATAAAAGATTTCATTTGAATAGTCATTGTAAAATTGTCATAAACAATATAACTTCTTTATTATGCATGTATGTAAATGTTATCAATGTGTAATTATTTTGCAATTTTCTTCTTCTTAATCTATTGTCATGTCTTGTTCGAAAACTTCCTAAATATTCTATTGCATATAATTCTTTATAAATTGCATTAAAATGCATATGTCGTCGTTGACAATATGATAAATATGTGAATTTTAGTTCTAACATTAGCATGTACGTTGGAATTTCGGATTGTGCAACATTTTAGAAATATTCATTTTTAAACAGTCTAATTCACGAGTTTACATTATTGTGACAAGTACAGAATTTTTATCACTTTTAAAGCAACAAAGCAAATTAATATTGCGAATCTAAATGAAGAAACTTATTGTCTTTTGATTGCTATCTGGGATGCATATGTAATTTTTATTAAATATTTTCTTTACATTTCCTTATTCTTTTCAATTCAATCAATCTATTAAAGTTAAAATCATCACAGCTAGAGAAAATGTTTGATAAAGTAATAAAAGAATTAATGTCATCTGAATGCTGGTACATTGGTTTATGGTTTAACCTTTTTTACTTTATTTATTTTAATGAATTTTTTGATATTCAATTTCTAGATCTCACAAGTTCAACAGACGGAAAAAAGTTCAATTTTTCAATAAAAATTTTGTGGTAAAAAATAGCAGCAATCTAAATATGAAGTTAATTTTCTGTTCAATTTAAAATTGTTCTGCTATATCTTTGCTAGTGAACCAGCATCTGAACAAAATCTTGATTTAAATATTCTTCATTATTTGATATTTCAGAACAGGTAAAAGTACTGAGAAATTTTCAAACTGATTAAAATTCACAAATATTTTAGCAAATTTAAAATTATAATTTTTGAAATTTGAATTTTCATTTTAAATAATTTTCTCTTCCATGGAAATTCACTTTTCTAAGAATTTTTTTTTTTTATTTTCGACTTATTTTTGAATATTTTTAAGTTCGGCAAAACAGTAAGAAAAAAAAATCATCCAAAAAATTAAAAAAAGTCTTCAAATTTACCTGCAAAAAATATTACTACGAATTTATTCATTTTTTCTATTTTTTTTATATTTTTGGTATTATTTTCAATGAACTTTCTGACTTAAAATACGTTCAACTATATTTGTCGGTAGATATTTAGTTTATTTATTTTTATTTTATAATATTTATTTTAATTGCGGAATTCTGGCAAAGAATCTTCCCTTTTAGTGTAATTGAATAATTGCTTTTTACTGTCTATTAATAATCACACTAAATAAAAATAATTTTCTCCTCACACTTTTAGCATTGAACTTAACTTTGTCACAATCTTATTATTTTATTATTTATTTATTTTTTTTTGGTGAATTTTTCAATTATTTAATTATTTCATTTAGTCAACTAATTTATAAATTTATTTAACAATTTTCTTTAATTCCTTTAAGGAACTGTCGCTGTTGAAATTTTTTTTCTCCCCAACTAGTTCCTCCAACGGACTGATTTAGACTAATGTGATTGTGAGCTGTGAAGCGAATTTTATACATATTATAAGCACTCATTGCTCTAAAGAGTCACTGTGTATATCTACATATGATGTATGTACTTTTTTTATTCTATATTATACATTTTCTCTTCTTCTTTTTGTTTCTTTTCAGATACGTGCACTCTCTTAAATTTATTCCATTATTATTCATTCAACTTAGTTTATTTTAGCGTTGACAACGTTTGATCCTTTTTTATTTTTGCTTAAAACAAAAAAGCTTTTTTTTTCTTTCTTTGTTGTACTGCTTATTATGCTTATCATGCTTGGAATTTTCATTACTTTTCGATACTCATTAATTTTTTTTTTTTTTTTCAAACTTTTTCATAAATGATTTTATGCAAATTGAAAATTTCACTTTGAATGAAGCCAACATAGGACAACGGTTCCTTATTTTTCGATATTCGGTACCTCTTTTTTCGAAATAAAAAAGCGCTTTTTAAAAAATTGTTTGTTTACAATTTTTTGGGAAAATTAACTAATTAAGTTAATCAATTTTTGCTTAATTTTATATTTTTGATTACTGTAAATGGTTAAAAACAGTCACTGTTGACCAATTAATCATTTAATACCAATTAATAACATTGAAACTTATTAAAAAGTCAAAGAATGATTAACTTTTAAAATTCGAAATTTTCGAACAATAACAATTTTTCTGAACACACTCACAAAAAATGGTGAAAAATTCAAAGTTTCTGAAAAAATAACGGAAAAAGTTATCATTGTCCTATGTTGGGAATGAAGAAATTAAATATTCCAAAATTTTGAATTGCATGCTTTTTCTTTTGCCATCCGAAAATGCTGAAAATTTTTCAAGGATTACTTAATTGATGGGGACATTTGGTTCTTGTTTGAAGAAATAAAAATTCTGAAACAAATAAATGCAAATAAATAAAAACCAGACATTTTTGAAAATTTTTTATCCTTGGACTCGGTGGTTAATTATTCAGCATTAATCTTGATCAACAAGTAAGTCCATGGCAATTACGTAGCCCCTGGATATGAAAATCACGTGAAAGAAATTAAAAGATTTCGGGAGAACTCAAAAAATTAAAAATTCCATTCTTATCGAATCTTTGTGGTGAAAAAATGTCATTATTTTGATTCTTTCACTATCTACGAGTAGTCTCTTCATAAAGAAACATTAACATGCTAACTGACTTAATACTGTTCTGTGGATGAAGAATATAAGATTTTAAAGATAAAAAAAAATATTTTGTGAAAAAAAATGATTAGTCTCTTGATGATGATGTTCTGTAGCTTTGGTTCTTTAATTAAATGCAGTACAACAACAAAATGTTCGAACTTAACTCAATTCTGCGCGGAAATCTCTACCTTTGTTATTTATCTTTCTTATTATTCCACCTTTTCTACGTCGAATTCCAAAACGAAACCTGACTCTTGAATAAATCCATTGACTCCTTTCATTAGAATATATTAGTTTCAGATTTTTATTGTAATTTTTATATTCTATAAATTTATCAATTTTTGTGTATACATCAAGTCCGTTTTGTGAATAGCTTTTGTTTAGAAACATCTACATCCAAAATCATATATAATATGAAAACGTGTTCATTTGCTAATTATATCTGCGATGATATATCTTTTTAATAGACTCGAAATGAATTTTAATATAATTGGACAAATGTAACGCTATATTTTATTGATAAGATGCTAAACTAGATAAATATGCTAGATTATTAAAAATTATTAACTTTTTCAAATAATTAATTCTTAATTTGAATTTTGTTCTAATTTGATCATGAACTTAAATTTAAAAAAAAAAAAAAAATCAATTTCAAGTTCTTAATTTTTTTGCTAGCAAACTCAACAATTTTAGATTCCATAAATTTTTCTAACTTGATGTTTCTTTACTTTTTTTTACTTAGAAAATAATTTCAATGTAATCATTCAGGATAAAGTATATGTATTTTTTTTAAAAAAAAATCAAAATTTGTTTGTAAATTAAAAAATGGTTATTTAATATCAGCATACAATAATATCAGCAATACAGAACATTTATGCTAATTTTTTTTTTTTTTTTTGAACCCCATAAATATCCATAAAATTAATAAATCTTGT
Source organism: Chironomus striatipennis (assembly GCA_026123125.1). Taxonomy (NCBI): domain Eukaryota; kingdom Metazoa; phylum Arthropoda; class Insecta; order Diptera; family Chironomidae; genus Chironomus; species Chironomus striatipennis. The sequence continues at coordinate 25,147,918 of CM047394.1, read as the reverse complement.
TTTGGGCTGCATATTCGTTAGAATTAGAAATGAAAATAAATTCGTGATAACCACGTGGATCTACGAGATTCTCTTTTTTACTCTCTTATTCTCTCAATTTTCTTCAATACAATATGGTTCAGAATTACAAAAATGGACAATTCCTAAATTTTGTGGATTCATATTTTTTACAAAATTTTATTATTTCATTTAATTTTTACAACAATTTGGTTAATTAATAATTGAATAAAAATTATTATTCATTTAAAAAAATAGCTTTTAAATCATTCAAGAAATTTCGGACGTGCGTGTCTATCTACAGTTAAAACAAACTCCTTAAACGTTTTTGTAAAATTTAAATTTAGCTTTTTATTTAAAAATATTGTTCATAATTGTGTCACTTATAATTTTCATTATTAAATTTTATTCAAATCTATTTAAATCTATTGCTTAAATTAAAAAATAATTAAATTTAACAATTTTAAGAAATATTTATTCCAAGCAAAAAAAAGGCAGAATTAAATTATTAAAAATTAAATGCGCTTTATAATCTTTATGAACTGAAAAATCTTTTTTAAAATAAAAAAAAATAGTTTTGTTGAATTTTGTTTTGTTTTAATCGGAATTTTCTTAAGCAGATACAGTTAGCATTTCAAGCAATCAACAATGGGAAACGATCAATTTACAATTGCAACATATGAGGAAGTCAAGGCCTTGCCAAATCATCCTGAAAAATTATTGATTGATGTCAGAGAACCGGCTGAACTTATTGAAACCGGAAAAATTCCTACTTCAATTAACATTCCATGTAAGTCATAGCTCTTAAAAATAGAACAAAGTTCGTGACAATTAATTTTTTATAGAAATCAGAAAATCAATAAAATTTTCTTTCCTTATGTTTGATTTAATATAGTATCTACAGTCGAAAATGAATTAAAATTAAGTGACGAAGAATTTTTGGCTAAATACTCTCGTAATAAGCCACAATCTGATGATGAAATCATCTTCCATTGTAAATTAGGTGGAAGAGCTGGAAAAGCTGCAGACGTTGCAGTTAGCTTGGGTTTCAAGAAGTAAGAAAATATTAATAATTTAAAGATAAGTTAAAAATCAGTTTTTTAATTTATTTACAGTGTTAAAAACTATAAGGGAAGTTGGGAAGACTGGGCTAAACATGAAAAATTGTAAGCTGAAAGATAAGATATGAAATCATGCCTTAAAATGGAACATAATGTATTACACCTTTGATATCTTGTAGTTTTTAGCAAGAGTGAATATTTTGAAGATTAAATGTTTTACCTGGTCATTAATGACTTGATTATTTATGTCTTGTACTTATTGTCTAATCCACAAGTATTTGCATTTTTCTAGCAATTGTTTACCTCATTTATAATGGAAATTGTAACTCTCAATCAAAAAATAAAAAGTAATAAAACACGACTGAAATATTTCACATGCATAATTTAAATGGATTATTATTAAATAATTTATTTATAAAAATATCTTGCGGAAGTAATGTCTTTGGATACGTGATTTTTTAGCATCATAAAAGAAAAAAAAAATATTTCGCAACAGTGGTCAAATATTTCAATGTGGACTTCAGACTGCATGTTTAACACGCTTAACATTTTAAAATAACGACATTTGATGTGATGGAGAAAATCTTTAAATTTTTAACAAGGAAGTGATGGAACTTAAAGCATAAATATTTATGTTTCTTTTGAACTCTTTTATCTACAAGGTTTTCAATTTTTAACTTTATAATCCATGTAAAACTTGTTAATAAAAAGTTTAAATATTTTTAAAATAAAAAAAAATCTCTCGTTAAATCAAGAGAATAAGAGAGAAGCGTGATGAAGTAAGTATTCTCATTTAATCTATTCAAAAAAAAAAAAAACCAATTTATGTGGGATCAGTGCATGAAGATACACACATTTAAAAATAATATATTAAATCTCCTCTGATAGTACGACTGCACGCAGTAATTGAAACAAGTCGCGGTTTATTGTTCAATAACCAGCATAAATAGTTGTTTAATCCTAATATGCTGTGAAATACGAATGAAAATATTATTCAGGAATAGTGCAAATTTTATTTTAAATTTTAATTGAGTAAGTGAATATTGAACACAAACAAATTTTGTTTTCTTCTACTTTTTTGTGGTCAAAAAATTAAATAAATTTTAATGAGAGAGAAAGTGATGAAAAGTGTATGTGAATCAGTTCCTCGGAACGCATTTATAATTTTGTTCTAGTAGAAATTAGATTATATTTCCCAAACAAGAATAAATGAATTTAAAAGAAATAATTCTTGTTAAAGAACTTAGCTAAATGTTTTAAAAACAGAAAATATTAAAATCGTAAATTTGGACATAAAATCAATCGTAAACTTCCGTTTTAATTTCCTGAAAAGCTTTTAAAAAAACAACAATTCTTGAAAAATTGTTTTAGACAGACTGTCTAGCAAGCAGACTCAATTTCTAATTACAAAATTAATTTTCTTATTCTACCTTACTCTCAAGATCGAATTTCTATTTTGACAAATTTTTCTAGTGATTTACAAATACTAGAGAAGCATCTCTCTTCTTTTGCAGTTTCCAATAATTTTCATTTTCTCGTCGCTAGTGTCGTATGTAATGACGTCATTAAATTAAATGAACTTGAAATACGAAACAAAAAAAAAATCAAATAGAGCTCAAGTGCATTTTAACTCATGTGAGTTTCCCTGCAACAGCATTTAATTAAATGCTTTAATAAAATGTTATTTTAAGTTCATGATTTATGCTTAATAAATATTATAAATAAAGTCATGTAATTCATACGAGCACATGTCAATAAGCTTTCAAAATATGTACTTCCAACATAAAGCTTTCAATTTCCAAGCAATCTTGCGTCCTGAACATAAAAAAAAAGCACTGGAATTTATTTTTCATCATTCGTAGTTTTTCCTTTTGGTGATTAAGAAGCTTACGTGATTTATCTTAAAATTGTTGAAATTTTTCAGTGAAAATTTTAAGGAAAACCGATAATCTATTAGTAAAGACTTAAGTAGTGATATCTTTTAATTCATAAGCAGTATTAAAGAATTATAAGTGAAAAAGAAAAGAGTGAATATTTGTCTAGAAAAGAAGAGAAAGAAAAAGTAAGAAAACTGGCGACGAAAAGTATTCATTTTCTTAATTTTGTTTTGCTAATACGATAATGTGACAAGATTTAATTTTAAGACAAGACTTAAACAACTTAAAAGATCATTAACACAATTAAACGAGAAAGTAACGATTGATGAAAATATTTTGCAAAATAATTATTAATTAATGGAATGAAAAATGAGGAAAATACATGGGCATGAATTAAATTTGAAAATTGAATTTCCTCTAATCCATTAATAATTATTTCACCATATCATGTTACAATGATGAATCATGTCATAATCACTTAGATTTTGATAATGAAAATCAAATTATCATCCATAAAATTTACATTAACTAAATAATTAATTTTAAGAATCTTAAATTAACGACATGTATATTTCCGTCTAAATTATTAGTTGCATACTTATTCTTAAGCTTCATAAGAAACGGAAGAAAAATTTTACAAGCGTCACTTAGATGACATTTTTTCTCCATCATTTAATTTTTTATTGAAAAGGAAAAAAAATTGAAAAATTGAAAATTTATTCAATAAGAAAATCTTCACATCAAGGAACTGTGGAGCTCATAATGTATCACAGAATTATGCGACTAAATAACAATATCCTAAATTACTAATTTATGGATCATGAAAATCAATAACAGAAAATTGATTTTTATTGAAAGAAGAAAACTTTTTTTTTTTTGTGTAGACGAAACCATGAAAGCTTCATTTTTGTGAATGAATGTCTTCCTTTCATGACGCATGCGTCTAGTCGTAATGGAAAAATGAGAAAAGTTGTATTTTTTGCAAAAAAAAAAAAAGTAAAATAATTTTTATGTGAGAACACGCGATAAAACAATTTATCGTTTAAGGCTTGAGAAAAAAGCAACGTGAAAAGGGTCGGTCGCAGTGGCTTTAAAGGTACTTGTAGATATTTTAACAAAAATAAAGCGATAATTTGAGGGATTTTGACACATACACATAATTTCAATCAAATAAGTATTTAAAGGTTTGGAAGTAATAATGACATTTTAAGAAGTAGACATTGGCATTTACAAAAACGTTTCTGAAATCATTTGGCACTAGAATATTCTTAAAATGTCAATTAGTATCATGTTCTAGATTTTTTTTAAATTGTAAAACTTAATAAAAATAGCATCAAACTGTAAAACATCGATTGCGTAGGATTATCATCATCCTACTTCATACCTTTTCATATTTCTAAATATAGACATATTTGCTTGCTGTTGATCAATTAAGGATTAAAAACAACCCACTTTTTCAGAATAGTTTAAAGAATAAGACACAGTAAAATTAAGTGCATAAAAACTTAAAACAGAAATTTAATTAGCAAAAATGGCATTTGCTGGTTTAAAGAAACAAATAAACAAGGCAAATCAGGTAAGTTCTCCTATGAATCTTTATTAATTTTAAGAATCAAGAATTTGTTGCATCATGCATTGACAAATTTTATGCATTCTATTGTGACCTAGATATGCTTATATATTGAGTACATATGAATGAACAATAAGAATAAGCTCTCTAGATTTGCAAGCTACAAATAGGTCAGGGTCAATTATTTTAAAAATCATGCAGGAGTTTATGGAATTCAGTGGTTTTTAGAGCAGAATGCATAAAATTTTCATCACACATCAACATCCTTGAATTTTAATTTTAAATGCATTTTTTATATATTCTAGTATGTCACTGAGAAGATGGGAGGTGCTGAGGGCACTAAACTTGACTTGGATTTCATGGAAATGGAACGTGTAAGATAAAAAAAATCTCTTTGATGATTTACAACAAATTTGTGATGAATGAAAAAAAATTCTTAAAACTAGAAAACTGACGTGACCGTTGAACTTGTTGAAGAGTTACAAGCCAAGACAAAAGAATATTTACAGCCAAATCCAACTGCTCGAGCAAAGATGATTGCTGTTAAAGGAATTTCAAAACTTTCTGGACAGGCAAAATGTAACACGTATCCACAAGCAGAGGGTGTCTTAGCTGATTGCATGTTGATTTACGGTAAACGGTTGGGTGAAGATCAGAGTCTTTTCGGTATGTCCTTAGTCGATTATTATTTCTGACTTTTTATAATGGCGCTATTATATTTTGATTGCAGCACAAGCACTTGTTGAATTTGGTGATACATTGAAACAAATGGCAGATGTTAAGTATGCTCTTGATGACAATGTAAAACAGAACTTCTTGGAACCACTTCATCAGTTACAGATGAAGGATCTTAAGGAAGTTATGGTAAATTTTCATGTTGTATACATCGAATCATTATCATTATCATTTTTAAATTAAACACATTTAAAAATTTTGTTCTGAAGCATCATCGTAAAAAATTACAAGGTCGTCGTTTAGATTTTGACTGTAAGAGGCGTCGCCAAGCACGAGGTGGTAAAATTGCGTGAATTGATGGAACCGTTAACAAAATAGCTTTCAATATGTCTTTTTTTAGATGACGAAATAAGGAGCGCAGAGGAAAAGTTTGCAGAATCATTACAACTCGCCCAAATTGGAATGTACCATTTGCTAGAGAATGATGTAAGTTGTAACTTTATCATCTGTTTTATGTAGCGTTGAATGATTGATTGATTGATTTATTATCCTTTATACGAAGGTTGAACAAATATCACAAATGGCATATTTTGCTGAAGCTCTGCTAGATTATCATCAACAATGCACAGAAATATTACGAGGATTAGTGGAGAATATGCAGCAAAAGTATAAATAGCTCAATTGTTGATTTATTCAAACTATTAACATAAATTCTCAATCCATTTTGAAAGGCGAGAAGAAGCAGCTTGTCGTGAAAAATCTGAATTCATCCCCAAAACATTACAAGATTTAGTCGTTGAAACTGAAGGTGGTGAGTAGATGTTATTGATATATTTGTTATATAAATACATAAATGTTTTCTTTAAATGGACCAAAAATATTTTTTCTGGGTAGAAATCTCATTTTATTTTTGTTTTTTGATTTATTGATCAATTTTTCTCTCCTTCCTATTCTGCCTATATATCTCTCACTTCACTTGAATATTTTGAAAAGCTATATACCTTATAGATGAAAATAAATGTCATAATTAAAAAACATGGAGAATTTTAAGAAACCCCTTCACAATTTCTGCCAAAATCACTTAAAATCATTTGGTTCAAAATTTCATATTCATTCTTTTTATTATTATTTTTAAAATCAAATAAAATTTCTTTTAAAAGATTTATTCTCAAATTTTTAATTTGTTTATCTTCTCTCCTTACATTCTTCTACAAACATACTATACACCACTTTTACTCACTATCCTTGTCATTACACAATCTTTAATAAACACATATCTGTATTCGAATATAATTAAAAAATACACAAGATGGAATTTCCGGTTCAGGCTCCGGAACCCCAATTAAGCCCAATCATTTGGAAATTATGGGCAATGGCAGTGCCCAGCGTTCAACAAATGGTAAAGTTTCCAATTCATCTAAATATTTATTTCATTTCCAATTTCTTTGTGGATTTAATTTTTATAATTAAAAAAAAAAAAAAGATTTTTCATGCATTTATACATTCTAAAGTTCTTTCACTGACATTTATGTATTTTGAATGAATTTCATTGATTCATTTAATTTTGTTTTTGGTTAACTTTTTGTTACATGCATGTGTTAAGTAGTCTTTAACAGAAAAATCATTTAAGATTTGACTTTTGGCTTTAAAACTACGCTAAAACTAATTGTTTAATGGAAAATATTTTTCAACTTTCCCCAACTTTCCTTAGTGCTTTATCTGTATATAAATTTTGTTATTATTATTTTCTATAAATTTTGACATTTTCATTAATTTTTGCATGCCAAATCTTTCATATCAATATTGATGTTATTTCTCAAAAAATTTTTTTGCATGTCTTTATGCTTTAAATAGATTATTTTGATTTAATTAAAAATTAAACTAATGATGATTTTTTCGCAGCTTCTCCATTACCGAGTCCAATGAGAAGTCCTGCAAAACCTCCACAGCCATCACAACAACAGCCATGCTGCGTAGCATTATATGACTTCGATCCAGAAAATCCAGGAGAACTTGGTTTTAAGGTAACAAGCATTTAAGCTTTACTGTCGTGCATCTATAAATAAATTTATTCATTTAAATAGGAAAATGACGTGATTCAGCTTTTACAACGTATCGATGAGAATTGGTTCGAGGGAAAAATTAATGGAAAAACTGGATACTTTCCACAGACATACGTTGAAATAAAAGTTCCACTACCTTAAATCATTTTTATCTTAAAACATAAAATTAAACATCTAATAAGAATCATTTCTAAAAGTTGAATTATATATGATCATCTATCGAATATACTTTATAATTTCATCATGTTAATGTGAAAATTACCGATATTAATAATCGTAAAAAATTCAATTTCCGCTCCATTTTTTCTTGTAGACTTAAAAGTGCTTGAAAAATCTAAATGATTAGCAATCGTGTAAGATTTTTCATTAAATTTATATTTTTATTTAGATGATTAATCTTAATTAGTGCGACTTTTTAATAGTTTAAGCGATTATTGGGAATTTAAATGTTATTTCTGCGTTAAAATATTTGAATTCACAATAATTGCACCTACATATGGTGATTGTTGATTTATAGTGTCAAGTTTAATATTTGTACCTAAATGGCATAGGTACAGTATTTAATTGATATTATAATTAAACGATTCCATACATTAAAAGCCAAAAAAAAAAGTTTTATTACTAAAAAAATGGACTTTCAAGGAAATGAACGAAATGATCTTTGGCAAAGGAATATTAATAAAATAAATAAAAAGGATGTGGAAATGATGGAATAATAAAGAAATGAAAGCAAGCAATATTCAAGTATAGCGAAACTTGGGCCATCATTATTAGCTGAAGTATATCATCTTTAAAAGCAGTAAATTAACTATTTAAACAATGAAGCGTTAAAAAAGCCACTTTTGATCAATTGACGTTAACATTAAGAGAGCATTAAAGTTTCAAATACATGCTTCATATAAGATCCAAGAAAATATAATTAACAAAAAGATATAAGAAATTATTGCTAAACCAAACTGTAATGTCATAAAATAGTTAGATAGGATTTTCACAATTGACTGGAATTCGATTGAGTATTGAGATAATGAAAAAATTGACAAGTGTGATGTGATTATATAAGATGGGTATGATTCATAATTGATAATAAATAATTAAGTTGTAAAATTATCATCGAGTATTGAAGAAAGTTTCAAGCTTTTTTAAACGACTTTTTTGGTCATTTGCAATTCATATTTCCATCTTAATTTTCTTGAATGATTACAATTACGAAAAGCTTGCTTTTTATGATTCAAACTTTCAATTAAAAGTTCAGCAAAAGTATTGAATTTTTAGTTTCAAATCTCAAAAAAAATCTTTTATTTCTGCATTAAAAATCAATAACGAATTGACAAAACTAGACAGAACAAGTTTGGTTTTTTAGGTGGCACTAACATTTTTAAACTTTAACTTTTAATTTTTGTGAGGGCATTTGCAATATTTACTTCAAAGTAATGTGGTCTGATTGTTTCATTCTTGCATCATAAAGAGTTTTTCATATCATTAATGTTTAATCAACCAGTTAGATTTAGTCGTGGTCGATTTTGTTCATCTTACTTTTAAGTTGTTATTCGCTAGTCAGGATGAAAAGAGAAAAAAAAAGTTCTCCTTCCATGCAAAGCTATAAGAGATTAATTCAAGATTCTAGATACGTTTACAACACTTCTCAAATTATCTCATGTAGCTGCGCACAATTTGAATAAATTTAATTACGAACAAGAATTCACAAAATAAAAAATATTGAGCATTAATTTAAAAAAAAAAATACTAAATTAAATCTTACTACCAAAAATCAATGACGTTAAAATTTTTAAATTATAGATGTTAAAATTCTTTGAAATAAATAATAAAAAAAAATATCTTATAAATCGAAAAGATCAGTATATGAATCGAGAATAGAAAGATAGCAGTTTCAAACTTTAAAAAAAATCTTTTTTTGATTTTAGAGTCAACATGACTTGATTATTAATTTCTTATGTATAAGTTAACGAAAAATTTAGCTAAATTTTATTGAGTCATAAATTTAGAAGAATGGATGAATTTTATAGCAGAAAATATGTAAGCATAAGCATGATTCTGAGACAAGAATTGAAAAGTCAGAATGATTTAATAGCGCGAAGTAGACAAATTTTATTTCTTAAATTTTTATTAAATTAGGTATTATATTTACATGTCGAAAATAAATTATATATTGAAATCGCAACGGAATTGGCGAATTATCATTCAGATACAATTCTACTCTTTTCTTGCAATCATTTCCCAGAAAATTTCTTTTCTGAAATGCTATAAAATAAAAATTTTAATCAATAAATTTTTTGTTTTATGCTCTTTCACCAAACTTCGAAAATTTTAAAGCTTAAATTTTTTTATTTTTTATTTTAACAAAAATAAACAAAATATTAATCAAAAATAAATCTACATACCTAAATCCTGAAGAAAGAAATCAATTACGAATGAAAAAAAAAAACAAAATGATAAAAAAGAGTAAATATTATTATTTTAATAGCTTACATCATTAGCACATCTTAGGATTCATATAAAAAAAGAGTTTTTAGAGAATGTGATGAAGCTAAGAAAGGAAACAGAATTTAAATTTAAAGTCAAACGTGCATCAACTCTCGAAAACTCGGTTCGTATAACACAAATGGACAATACCTAGTTATAAATGAAGAGGATGTTAAATATTATAAACATAATTAATCTAAATCCCTATTTTGTCTTTTATTAAAATATTTAATTCGTAAAAAATTCATTACATTTCATTAAATCATATTTCAATATTTTTCAAAAGAAAACCTAAAAGAGAAAATTTTAAGTTTTTAATTTTAAGACGAAAAAATATTTCAAACATTGTTATTTAATTGTTGTGCTAAAAAAATTTAAGCGTTTCATATTCACATAAAAATCTACCTACAAAATTTCAAAATGATTTTATTTCAACACATTTTATTCTTCCTTAAGAGTTCCATACCTAAACATAAAAAAAAATAAATCATGACGCATTTAATAAACAAAAAAAAAACAACAACAAATTAAAATAAAATTCGATTATCTTAATCGTTACCTTATCAACTCTCTATCTCATTAATGTAAAAACAAAAATAAATTTACTTATATTTTAATACTCTTTACAGAGAAAGAGAAAAATATTATTAAACCATTCGTTTATTGATGTCCTTAAAAAATGATAAAGAGTAAATTATTAAATAAATTATGTGAAAACGCATATTTTCGTCTTCTCTTGTTCCAAATTGATGCTCATAATAAACATTTAACAAAAATACATAAAAATAAAAATTAAAAAATTAAAATGAAAGAAGAAAAAAGAGAGAAAAGCTATATATTTATTGAGAAAAAGAACAGAAAGGTATCAAATCATTTTAAAAAAAATTACAAAAGTCCTCGTTTTTTATATCGAGGGACTTCAGCGCATTTTTGACGCAGCGATTAGCAATTGATTAAATAGAAAAGAATGTCGAGTTTTAAAACTCTATTGCTGTTTCTTTAATCATAATGCATTTCAATAATAAGTTTAAAACTAAAGATCAAAATTCCTTTAAAATTGATTTTTATAATGTTCAATGCAAATAATAGCTTTACGATTTAACGGTTTTTTGAAATTCAAAATTTTCCATCAGCGAAAAATTTAAATTTCTGAACACATCCATCATTTTTCAAATTTCTAAACGCACTTATATTTGTTTTGTATGAAAAAGTTAAACGTTAATTAAGGTGTATAAAAGAAAAAAATTTAATCCGAAATAACGGTCAAAAAAATTTCAAATTTTTTAACGGTTAGAAAAAATTCAAACTTATCATCAGCATAGCTTTGCCCTGCATTGTTTACATATTTTTTTTGAAATAAAAAATCGATGAATTAAGCTATTTAATGAGTGTTTTTTGACTTTTCAATATAAATGGCGGGAATAAAAACATTCAATGAAGCTATTAAAACAATTCCGAGCTTGCTACGAAGTCTAGATCAAGAGATAATTGGGGCCCGAACGACCGAACGACCGAACGACCGAACGACCGAACGACCGAACGACCGAACGACCGAACGACCGAACGACCGATCAAAGTGCATGATTGAGCTTCCTTTTTGAAAACAAGTTTTCAAAAATGCGCTAAAAAATTATTAAAAATTATTTTAAAGGCGAACAGTTGAAATAAAGGTAAATAAGTATATAGAATAAAGCGAAATAATTGTGCATTTCATTTTTCTTGATTGATTATAATTTTCTATTCTTTCAATAAAATCCGTTACAATTCTTACTGGAAAATTTTTGAATTTTTCCATAAACTTTGTTTTAAATTTTCAGGAAGCCGTTATTTATGACAAAATAGTATTATTGATTTTCTCAATTAAATTTTAATTACATTCTTGATTTTTATTCAAGAAATTACTGTAAATGACGTAGTCAAAAGAAAGCAACCAACGGAATCGTGAAATTTAAATCCCTAAAATGATTTCGCAATTTTTTTCATGTACTTTTTTGGATTTGTCGGTCTGTCATTTCAGTAAATTTTGCAAGACATAAACATTCAGAAAATGAATACAAAAATTGAAGATTATAAGCTATCTACAGAAATAACAGGACATACATTGGATGTTCGAAGTGTAGCTTATGCTAATAACTGTATAGTATCAGGATCTCGTGATAAAACTGTCAGGATTTTTGAGAAACAATCAGACGGGTAAAATTTTTTTTTTCTTTCATAAATCGCTCAAATTTTCATGATTCACTTAAACTTCCAGAAAATCTTTCAAGCAAACTGAACTTTTGACAAGTCATACAAATTATGTCTCATCCGTTTGTGTAATAAATAACGGAAATTGGATTTGTACTGGATCAAACGATAAAACTATATGTTTGTTTAATTTTGGTATTGTTCAGCCGTTTGCGGTCTTAAAATCTCATACTGAAACTGTTTGCTGTTTATCGCAAGGAAATGAGCCGAAAATTTTATTGAGTGGAAGTTGGGATAAGACAGCACGAATTTGGAACAACTTAGACATTGATAGCTCATCAATTGAACTTAAAGGACATGAAGCAACTGTTTGGGGTGTTTGTTCCTTAAAAAATGGAAAATATGCTACTGGAAGTGCTGATAAAAATATCTTTATATGGAATAATCGAGGAGAGAAATTAGTTGTTTTGAAAGGACATACAGATTGCGTTCGAGCATTAGTCGGTTTGGATGATGGATCACTTTTAAGCGCTGCCAATGATGCTACAATTCGTCATTGGAGTGATACATATGATTGCATTCGTGAATATCATGGTCATTCAAACTATATCTATTCAATTGCTTTAAATCCAGTACTTGGTGATTTATTTGTTACTGCAAGTGAGGATAATACTATTCGTCTATGGAGTGTTAAAGAAGGTGCATTAGGCGAGTCTATCTCTATTCCGGCTCAATCTGTATGGAGTGTAGCTTGCATGGATAATGGTGATATTATAAGTGGCTCAAGTGATGGAATAATTCGAGTATTTTCAAAAGATCCATCACGAATTGCTTCCGATGACGTTTTATCAGCATATGATACAGCTGTAACAACAAGAAAATTAGAACAAAGTAAAGAATTAGGTGGAATGAAAGTAAATGATCTCCCAGGTCCAGAATCATTATTAAAAGAAGGAATTACTGATGGTCAAACTAAAATTGTTCGTCATCCAAATGGAAAAATTTTGTGTTATGAATGGAAAAATGGAAAATGGGAAGTAATTGGTGATGTTGTTGGAGCGCCAGAGCAGTCAAAAACATTACATGAAGGCAAAGAATATGACTATGTATTTAATGTTGATATTGAGGATGGAAAACCGCCTATAAAATTGCCATTTAATAACACTGATGATCCTTGGCATGCTGCACAAAGTTTTATTCATAAACACGATTTACCGCAAGTTTATCTTGATCAGGTTGCTAACTTTATCATTAAAAATGCTAAACTTACATCAGCACCATCAACTTCAAATCCTGATTTTGCTGATCCATTCACTGGTGGCGGACGCTACGTTCCATCTTTTGATTCCAATACAACTCCAAACACATCAAATGTCAATGTAAATTTCCGCGAGCAAAGTAATGGATCGTCAAGTATGATAAATGCCGATCCATTTACTGGCGGTTCCAGTTATTCATCCGGAAAGAAAGATTTGATTGTTCAAAAACATATTCCATTTACTGTAATCACAACATTTGAAGTTTTTGATGCATCCAAGATCCTTGCAAAAATGAAAGAGTTCAATGGTCAATTTATTGATGACAGCATTAAAGTAACTGATGACGAGCTTGAAAATGTTGTTCAATTAATGTCACTAAAAAATATCAATGATCAAACTATTGCTACATTAAATAAGCTAATGAATTGGCCAAAGGATAAACTATTTCCAGTTTTGGACATAATAAGATTGGCAGTTCGTAAGGCTGAATTTTGTGACCTTCTTGGTGGAAATATTTTAATGGATAATTTGATTCAGCTCTTGAATACGACTCCTGCTAATCAACTAATGGCTATAAGAGCTTTAAACAATATGATGCTTCATGATTTGGGCAAAAATCTTGTAAATTGTAAAGTTAATGATGTCTGTAATTCGATCTCAACAATTTCTCAAGGAACTGCTAATTTGCAAAATGCTATTACCACATTTTTCTTGAACGAATCAATTGTTCAAAAAGACGTAAAATCAGATGAAATTTGTGTAATTTTAGTCATTGCAGCAATAAGAGCTCTTGAATGGATTAGTGATCCGGAAGCAACATTCCGAGGATATCAGGCATTAGGAAATTTGATTTCTTACAATTCTCAGGCAGTATTATCAATTTTAAAATCTGCTGATATATTGAAGGCATCACTCGAAAGAAATCAACAGGCTCAAGTTCAAAAGCTCTCCGAAATATCCCTGGAATTGACTGAAAAATTAATTTAATAATGTTAATAAATAGCTTGTGAAGCTTTTTTCATTTTTCATAATATTTTTTTAAATGGGCTCGGACGAAAACGAATTATTCGTCAGTGACGCTATGAATTATCGATTTATTTCTTTAACTAGACATGATTGAATAATGATTAATATCTTGATTTGTAGATAATTTTGTCTTCTACAACAATCATTATTCATTTTGAGTCTACACATTAACAGTAAAGAAATAAATGCATAATTCTTAGCGTCACTGACGAATAATTTTTCGGAAATCAACAAAATAATCCAAATATTTCTCTCAGTTTGCATTGATACAATCTGGTTGCAATCTTAAAACATAGTTTCACTGCTGCTGCAGCTTTCTGCATTAAAATATCGTGACAAATCTTAAGGGAAAATAGCTAAATTTACAAAATATTGTTTTAACGGTTCCTTAAAATTTGAATTTTCTTAGTTGAAAAGAGAGAAAAAAATAAATGAAAAATTTCGAAATTATCGAAATGAAGCGATTAGACTAGAAATAAAGCAGTGGAGTCATTTAATCGTTTCATGTGATTAAAAATAATGATATGTGATCATTAAATCACATTTAAAGTAACGAATTGCGACAAAGATTGTAAAAAGATATTTCGAATTTTCGAAAGAAAAATTTGAATAATTTGTGACCGTTGAATTTTATTTCCTCATTTTTTCGGCCATGCCCAAATGATTATTAATAAACATGTTCAAGTCATCATGACTACAAATTAGCATCTTTCTGTTTGTCCTGAATAATCACTTTCCAGCTCAATGAAAGACATGATGATATATTATCAAAGTACTAGTTTATTTTTATTTTCATGACTACTTGATTTTTACACTAGAATCATCATAATTTTCTACTAATGTTTGTAAAATGACTACATTTATAATGAAGAAAATCGCACTAGCAAGCCATAAGAAATCGAAGCTATTGAATCCTTTAAATTCTAAGAAATATGCACACAACAACCACAATCCTTGACCAGCAAACCAGAGGACAGGTAATATGATTATTTGCTTTGCTGTTAGACTTCTAAAATTGTTAATTGTTAACGGAAATAATGAAAGAAACCAGACAAAATATTGTGAAGTAATTACTGGATTGTACATAACCATGATGAAGGCAATTAAAAATAGACAGAACTGAAATGTTTGTCGTGTTCGACTAAATCGAAAGCTAATTAATAAGATTAGCACTAATTGAGGGGTAAATGTTAGAAATTTCTCAATGATATTAATGCGAGCACCTGAATTAAGATATTGTAAATAAAAGTATAATGAAAAATTGTGCCTTGTATCCTTTCGAATGAAATGATAAATCATTGATTCGTAAAGAAATTTATAATTATAAAGGAGATAAAATATACCAGTTAAGAAAATCAATACCTTCATGACAGTCAAAATAAGAATCATTTGCTTGCGATTTGGTTTAAGGAAGCAATTAATTAATGAATGAAGATTTGTAATTTGACGGTTGTTACTTGATAGATACATGTAATAAGCAAGACTAAAGAATAATGGATAAAGACGAAAATGAATTGCTAGTCCGTGAAATATTCCTGATATTACAACATTCTTCTCATTCTCTTTCTCACTGACATTATCATTGATTTTTAAAAGATAATAAACTGACAAGAGTACAAGACATGATGATAAAGCATCACCATTTCCTCGAGTTGCAATGACCATTGTTAATGGATTATAAAGCCAAAAGTTTGCTGCAAAATTAGCCATTTTTTCAAACTTCATTCGATCACTCAATCCTATCAATCTCAAGTCTTTTTTGGTATTAAGAAGTCTCACTTTACTTTTGCCACTTCCAAAATATTTCTTTTCAATTTTAGCTTTGTTATCTTCAACTGTTGCTGTTTGATTTACAACTAATGTATGATATTCATCCATTATAATCCATTTAATGATGACTGCAATCATTAGATCAAATAATGCAAAAAGGATCTTTCCAAAGCATCTATGGACATAGATATTAGGTAGTAAGAATATAGCTAAAAGTGGTGTATATCTATAAGTATGACGATTAAATGGCGAATTTCCGTTGTAAATGTGCCTAGATCCATCCGTTACTACTCGATAATCTACATCTGTATATGGAACTTCTGATATTTTATCCTGTATTTCGCCATAAATTATGAGCACTAGTCTGATTATCAAACTAATTAATAAATGTTTTTTGAAACTTGACATTTTTTTCTTTCTTTCTTTTTCTTCTGATTAATATTTACTATTTTTTAAGGAAATTCTACGTAATTTAATGTTCACAAAGATGTTTTCATATTTCTAGCTTGTTCGATTAAGCACTTTTTAAACTGCTGAAACTCTTTCTCACATGCATTTTGCTTGACATTTAAATCTTTGGTCACACAAGCTGCATAAGTTGATGCCGCTACTGAGCATTTAGCCAATAAAATAGGATATTTACTTAATCGTTCTTTTGCTTTACGAACAGAATCCATTTATCTTCTATTTGGTGGTATTCTTGAAGCTTGTTGGAAAAATTCTTCGTCCTTTCTGAAGAAAATGTCGTAAATTTGACGTGAAAAGAAAATTGAAAGACTTCCAGTAATAAATAGAATTGAAAATAATCGTGGATTTCTATTGATCCAATTACTTTTTGGTACTTGATAACTTGGTTTCTGATACTTGTAGCTGAATTCAGTTTTTTCCTTATAATTTTTCATATCACTTTTGATTAGTTTTTCTTCTTATTTTGTTCTGTTGTTGGGTTATACGTTTTATTTATATCGATTCCTTCACAACATAAGCTCACTGGTTTCCATTTAATGCAACATTGTCGCATTTCCTCTAAAACATCCAAACACTTTTCCTCGACGTAATTATTATCTAAATAAATTAAACTTCATGATAGAAAATGTTCATAATGAATATTATATTTATTACCTTTCAAACAAGCCTGGATTTTACATGCATTTGATTTGCAAGGATCAAAAGTCTTTCTTGGCATTCAATTTAATAAATTAGTTTGTGTATTCTAGTATTAATTTAATTTTTCAATAAAAGTATGAACCAAAAAAAACAAATAAAAAGGTTGTTCAGTGAAAAAAATTCTTGAAAAATTTAAACATGACCATTAGTTCAGAAATTACCCCAAAAATTACCTGTCATTTAGATTTTAAAAGAAAAAAATTTTTGGGAATTTTTTTTCACTGAACAAACCAAGTTTTTTTGTGTAAGAAACAAAGACACATCAATTTTATTAAACCGGCAATTAAACAGCTAAATAAGCAATAATTAATCATGTCTGATGATGAATCACAGAAAGTTGCTGGCAGAATGCCTGCTGGTTCGTATAGATTAGACATAATAGCATTAAAATTTTGCATCCAACTCATCAATATTTTTTTTTTCTTCTTTTTCTTGTTGTTGTTTTCATGTGCATTCCATTGTATCGCATTGGATGTTACTAATTAATTGCAGTCAAAGCAGGTGGAATGAGAATTGTCCAGCACAAGAATCCAAATACTGAGAGACCAGGAAAAGATCCAGTTGAAGTTATCGGTAAGTCTTTTTAAATAATTATTTAATTTTAATGCGTAATTTAATTATTTTGATTATCTTGAATAGGATTGGCCCAAAATAATCCATTAGATACCGCAGTGCAATTATCAACTTCTCCATCTCAAAAGACACCAATTGATACTGGAAGTCACGTAGCACATCAACAAAAGCCGCCAATTAATGTTCCTAACAAGCCATTAAATAATATTCAACAACCAAGAAAATAATTTCCAAAATTTTCATTTATGTGCAAGAACTTACGCATTATGCATTTTTAATGATAAAATGTTCCATTTTTTTGAAAGTACTATCCGTACTAAAAATATATATTTTTCCATTTTATTTCAACTTTATGTTAAAAACATTAAATAAAACATAATTTTTTCATAATTATGAGAAATACAACATTAAGTCAACGACTTTCACTACATTCAAATGGACATGATTTTTGTACATGTTCGAAAAATTAAAAGGTTTAAAATTATACGCTTTTATTCATGGAACATTTCCATTTACATTATATATGCATACGACTTTACATTGTCCTTAATTGACATTAAGTTTAGGTTGTCAAGCTTCCAAAAAGAAGTGATCGAACAATTAATTGAAAATTTGAACAAAAGCTTTGGTAAAAAGTCGGTGCTGAATAAAAGCGCTTAAGTATTGTGAAAATTTTAGAACACACATCCAACTCGACAGACAACTCACTCATTCGTTCATTTGAAGATTAAGTTTCTCCTGAAAAAATTGAAAAATACTAAATTAAATATGAATCCTAAAGTAATAGTTTGCGTTGTTCTTTGTTCCTTAATTGCTTGCGCTACATCCTGCACTGTTCAATCCACATTTTACACAACGGAAGGTAAAATAATTTACAAAAACCGAAATATTTTGTGAATAATGTAAAACTTTCTTTACTGTATCTTTTTTTTTATAGATGACTTAGTTATTGCAAATCAGATTGGATTCATTACAGAATTCAAGCTTAAATGCAAATCTGAGATCAATTCAATTCCATTATTTGCTGAAGTTAATGGAAATATTTATCCAGTTTTCCGTGTTAAGGATGATTATCAATTCAGTTGGACAGAAGATAAAAGCACAGCTAAGACTGGATCTCGTGAAGTTCGTCTTTTTGATGAGGAACAATTTGCCAACTATCGTAAATCACAAAGAGCAGGAGAAACACCAACAGCTAAGGAATTGGCTAAAATTTATGTCAAATACTCTGGAAGTTATGGATCAAACATTTTCTTCCTTAGCTCCGAATCATTTGTTCTTTTATTGAGTGTTTTTGTTGCATATTTAGCTTTCCAAAATCGTTTGAAGCTCGTGTCATAAAAAAAACACAGTAGCATCATGTTAATTAAATATAATTTAAATCCGTTCTTGTAACAAATTTTTTAATTCTCATTTAAATGATTAAAAATAAAAGAAAAAATATGAATGAGTGAACCTGTGTGTATTACTTGTTTTTTTCAACTTACCGATCTTATATTTTCAAATGTATAAAAATGGACATTCTCTATATCACCAAATATACTTAAAATTCATCATATTTTGATAATCTTCAATGTCATTTTATTGCAATGTGACCGTGACATAACTGCAAAAAAAAAGTTGTATGCACGTTGCAAAAACTTTAAATCTTATATTAAGTAAAATTTTTGGGGAATATAAGTGACACCCATTAAACTGGTCGACATGATATTAGACGAGAAAGAAAGATTATTTTTCATTCATAGAGTTTTTTTTTTTTTGAAAATTCATAAATATCTAAATTAGTCACAGAAATTAATGGAAAGAAAAGTCAGAAAAAGTTTTAAAGAGTTGTAGGAGTGATCAATAGTTTTAGAATGGCAAGTTTAATGAATGAAAGTGATGAAGAAGTCAACGAAATAAACCAAATTCTGGACGAAGAAATTGGGAGTTTGAATAATTTCACTCTGAATGGTAAATTATGTTTTTTTTTTCTAGTGACTAATTTTTTTTTTTTAAGTTAGTAGATGCATGCATTAATCACTTATACATTTATACAATAATTTTTTTAAATTCTTATCAAATTACACAATTTATTTAAATGTATAAGACTTTTCAATGTTTTTTTTCCTTCCTTATTCTCATTTAATCGACATTTTTTCTCTTTTCTTCATTAATTCTTATCACTCACTCATTTACTTACTTACTCGCTATTAAACATATTGCAAATGTTTTGTGTATCCACAAATTTAATTATAGGCGATCGAACGGATCGAGCACCAATTCCGCAGCCGATTCCACAAGAAATTGAATGGTATCATGGGCGATTAGACCGATACAGTGCTGAGCAGAGATTGAAAGCTGCATATAAGCTTGGAAGTTATTTGGGTGAGAAAAATTAAGAATCATCTCAATAAGTTGCAAGTTACTCATATTAACATTTTATATTCCAAAAAAAAAAAATCTTATCACATTGGAATTAATGCTGAACATGGAAAAACATACATAGTGAGAGAAAGCGATAGAAAACCAGGAAGCTATGTGCTGTCATATTTGGGTAAAACAGGAATTAACCATTTTCGGTATGTTTGAAGAAGTCATAAATATTAAAATTTTTAATTCTTCTCCTCCTGCTGCGTTAAATGTGCGCACATTCTCACTTACAAGAAAAGAAAAAAAAACACTCATTTCTTTTTTTCTTCATTCTTCACTTAAATAACATTATTATTATTGTCGCTAACGTTGTGTGACTCACCAAAAAATTTCTTCCCTTCTATTTTAAGCATTGCTGCCGTATGTGGTGATTTTTATATTGGTGGCCGGCAATTCTTCTCATTAAGTGATTTGATTGGATATTATTTATGCAATGATTTATTGAAACGTGAACGACTTGTCAATGCAGTTCCACCTCCAGAGCCTGTTAATGATAAGAAAAGAGTTGTTGCGATATTGCCATATACAAAAATGGCTGATACAGATGAACTGAGTTTTCTCAAAGGAGACATCTTTTTCGTTCATAATGATATGGGTGATGGATGGTTGTGGGCAACAAAACATCGAACTGGTGAACAGGGAATGATTTTTCGAGAATTAGTTGAAGATCTTGATCCATGTATTGATCCAAATACTGTCTTTCCTTGGTTTCATCCGAACTGTACCAAAAATGAAGCTGTCGATATGCTTGTTAAAAATGGCCCAGGTACTTAGATTATTTGTCATACTTTAGTCCAAGATATACAGATGTGTTCATTCAAAAATGTTACCGTTTTTAACGGATAAAAATTTAAAATTCTCAAACTTTTTGTAAACACTAACACCAATATATATATATGAGGTCATATAAGAAAATGACCGTTAAATTTTGAAAAATTTACTAACACCATCAAAAATTTCTATACCGGAAACAATGGAAAATTTTGATAGTGTTAGTTTTGTTTGGGGCGATTTTGGGGCGGACTCTGTTCATATGACCTCATATATATATATTGACTAACACAATGAAAGAAATTTGTAAATTTTTTTTTCTCAAATTTTTGGACTTTTCATTTTGTTTTCGTGCTCAAAAAGCATTAGAAATGATAATTTATAATATAATGTTGCTATTGTAAACACAAAAATAAGATCCAGTGAACAAATCTGAGTCAAAAATTAAAAATTAAATTTCGATTTTTTTTTCAAAGTTTTTGTTTACAAACAGAAAAAAAGCGTATGATCAAGTATGGTCGAGTATACTTTGTATGAACACATCTATATATCTTGCTTTAGTCATAACATTAACACATTCCTGAGAATGCAATATTTTAAATTTTCACGCATGTTATCCTTATGCGTTAAGATTTAATTATTTTAATCCGGATAATTAAAATGTGTTAGTGTTTGGATTTTGAAAATTTCAAACTTTAACCGTTAGAAGTACACACTTTCATTTTCTTATTATAGGAAGTTTTCTAGTGAGGCCAAGTGATAATTCTCCGGGAGATTACAGCTTATTCTTTCATATAAACAATCAAATTCAAAGATTTCGAATTGAGAAAAAAGGAGTTCGATATTTGATGGGAGGACGAACATTTGAATGTCTTGATGCTGTCATAAATCGTTATAGGAAAGAGCAAATTGTTGAAGGACATACACTCCAAAATCCAGTATCTGATAATGGCCAACCAGAATTTCAACCATCTACAGTCTCAGCTGCAGCCGAAAAGATATATGCCACTTTGCGTGAATGCCGTGATCAAAATATACTGAAAAAGATTAAAGGTATTAAGCAACAAGGATATTTGTTGAAAAAGTCTGAAAAGACGGGTAAATGGAAGCAATTGTATTTTGCTCTTATAAATGAAGGAACGGAAACGCATTTATTCTTTTATGATAATCCCAAGAAAACAAAGCCAAAAGGATTGATTGATTTATCTTGTGCTTATCTTTATCAAGTTCATGAGTCATTATGGGAAAAATCAAATTGCTTCCAGCTTGTCGAAAGAGCATTGCCATGCTTATCAACAATTACGCATTTATGTGACAAGAATACAGAAACATACAATCAATGGATAACGATTTTGAAACAAAATTGTCGAGCACAATTTAGTAGAGCACAGTCGAAAGTGCCACGCTTACGTGAATTGCGTTGCTTAAACTTGCAAGTACTTGAAGCTCATCGTATTCCATTTAAATTAGTTCCACATTGCTTCTTAACTATAGCTCTCAATCAAATTAAAATTGCCAAGACAAAAGTTAAATCAACGCCAGATCCGATATTTGAGGAAGAATATGAAATTAATGATTTACCAATAGATATTGCTACTTTAAATTTGACATTAGTATCAAGAGGCAAGAGAAATAAAGACTCGGATGTTGCTGAGCTAACAATCGATTTGTCTACGCTTAAAAATGGAGCAGAAACTGAAAATTGGTATGATTTAAATGGAATAACACCGATTGGTGAATGGGGATCAGTAAGATTAAGAATAAGATATATGGATGATCTAGTCATGCCAGCAGAAGAATACTCACCATTACAAGAATTACTTCTTGAGAATGAATTCCATTCAGTCAAGGCACTCGCTGATTTATGTCACTCGAATCGAATTCCTTTAGCATCATCATTATTGAAAATCTTTAGATTTGAAAAGAAAGAATGTGAACTTATCAAGTCATTGTGCCATGCTGAAATTACCAGAGAAAATGATACTTCCACTCTCTTTCGTGCCACATCATTGGCTACAACTTTAATGGATATTTACATGAAATCGGAATGTGGATTATTTTTACAATCAGCATTATCTGATACGATACAAAAATTACTCGAAAGTAAACGATCTGCAGAATTGAATCCAACAAAAATGGAAGTAAATGATGATGCATGCACAAATGCTGAATTTTTACTTCTTACATTAGATCAAATTACACAATCCATATTCACATCAATCGACTCATGTCCAAAAGGTGTACGTTACATTTGTAATACTCTACAGAAATCTGTTGTGGCAAAATGGCCTGGCGAACGTCTTGTTCGTACACGTGTCGTGTCAGGCTTCATTTTTCTTCGTCTCTTATGTCCAGCTTTATTGAATCCACGACAATTTCAACTTGTTCTCGAACCACCCACACCAATGGCTACACGATCTTTAATTATGGTTGCTAAATGTCTTCAAAATCTTGCAAATCTCATCGAATTTGGTGGAAAAGTGAGTATCTCCTTTCTTTTGTCTTCTTAACTATATTCTACTAACATGTTGATTGATACTTCTTGCTTTTCAAACAAAAATTGTAATATATAGATAAAGAGAGTTTTAGGTCAAATTGATAAATGTATAGTCACAAAAAAAAAAAAAAACCTACCTAATCATTTGAATTTTTTGTTCTAATTGACATTTTCCCCTGCTTCTCTTTTTTCTTCCTTGCAAATTAAATACAGGGCGAATTGCCATCGTTTCATGTAAGTAAAGCATTTCAAACAATTCTAGAAATACTTTCTTCCATTTATTGCTTAGATTCCACTTTTTATTTTGTTTTATAATAATTCCCACAATAATCAATTAATCTCTAATTAATAATTATTATTATTCAAAATACTTATTTATTAACACTCACCCTATTTGCTTCTCGAATGCTTAATAATAAATGTATGTCAAAATTTTCTTATCATTTCAGGAAAGTTACATGGAAGTCGTTAATCCCTTTATACTCAAAAATAAGGAACGAATGATTGTATTTTTAGATCAACTTTCTAGTGTAACTGATCCCTACATACCACCAAATATGGATCCATCAACATCCAATAATAACTCGGATGCAGGTAATATTGAACGCTTTCTTTGAAGAACGTGATATTAAAAAACGGTCGGTTTGAATTTGAAAATTGTTGACCGATTTTTGCAAAACACAAAATTAAAAATTTTAGTTTATTCAGTAAAATTCATTTTGTCATGCTTTAACTTTATTACAATAATAATTTAAAATGTTAAATGAATAATATTGAAGCATGAAAAATTGTATTTTACTTAGTAAACAAAAATTTTTAAATTTGTGTTTTGCAAAAATCGGTCAACAATTTTCAAAACCACCGTTTTTTAATGGCACGTTATTCAAAAAAAGCGTTCAATATTTTCATTGGAAAATATATTTCCTAATCTAATAAGTTAATTTGTATATTATTGCAGGAAGAGATTTAGCAACATTGCATCACATTTGTGTTTCACATTTGAATGAACTACAAAACATGTCAAAAGTCAATAGCTCGATAAAGAAATTAGTAACAGTAACGGAAATGTTGTCAAAGCATAAACTCAGATATATGGAGATGATTAATGAAAATAATGCACGTTAAATCTTCAAAATTGATGCGCTAAATTTTATTTTAAGTTAAATGTGCGATTACTCACTATATTATATTCAATTCTAATAATGTAAAGAAGATATCAAAAATTATTTTAAACGAACGCGCACATACTACTTTTGAACGAATTCCTCTATTCTCGACATTAACTTAATTTCTTTTCGACTATATAATTTCTATATGGTGTTGGAAGAATAGAATAGTTCTTATAAATGAAACAAAAAGAGATTTTAAAGAGATAGCCGACATAAAAAAATATGCTTTTTAGAAAATGGTAAGAGAAATAATCCTCATATCTGCTTATATGCAAGAAAAATCCCTCAGCAAAACTATTCCAATCACAATGAATATGATTATTATTTTTATTCGAGTCAATTAGATACTCAAAAATGATAGAACGATATCATCAAAAGGAACATGCATTTTTTGCTAAACTAAATATTATAAACTGCAATATTCAATCAAAAAAGAAAAAAAAAAACATTTATCCTACATAATTAATTATGTATACATAATATACATAAAGTCAAATTTTATGAAAGAAAGCAACAAAAAAAAATAGAAATCTTTTTTTTCATTTATTTGTTACACATTCAGAATAATGTAATCATAGTTAAGTGTAATTCTAGATTATGCTAGTCCTTTTTTATGTGAACCATTAAAACAAAAATGATCAGAAATAAAAATATTGACTTTATCATTAAAAATTTATTTTCTTTACGTTTAATGTGCAACATAAATTCATTTTTTCCCCAGCATAAAAATAACGAACAAAATAAATTCAAAAATAAAACTGAAAAAAAACATTAGTTTGTCTTGTCATCAACCAAAAACATTGAGTTGTAGATTTAAAGTCAAATTGTTAATCATAAAATTTTAGGAAAATGGATAAAACACCTCGAAAAGAGCCTATTAGATTGAGTGAAATTAACTTTATGCCAATTTTCTATGCATTGGCTGTTGTTTTTATTACTTTAAGTATGTCTTTCTTTTAAAAATTGTCAATTTTCACATATTTTTAATAAACCATACTTTTTGCAGTTATCATTTACTTAATTAAGAAGAGAGCTCCAAAAAGAACCGATTTGCTATTAGCTGGATTATGCGATTCTGGCAAAACATTATTATATTCATTAGTTCTCAATGGAAATCAAGTTGAAACTTTTACATCATTAAAGGAAAATTGTGGATTGTTAAATTTAAAGAACGGCAAGACATTGAGACTTGTTGACCTTCCAGGACATGAAAGATTGCGATTGAGATTATTAGAAAATTATAAAAATACAACAAAGGCACTCGTGTATGTTGTCGACTCGTCAACAGTTCAAAAAGACATCAAAGATGTTGCCGAGTAAGAATAACTTAATGATCCATTCTAAACATAAATCCAGTCATAACTTTTTTTTTTCTCACATAGCTACCTCTACACACTTTTGGCTGATAAGGCTCTCGCATCAATTGCCATTTTAGTTTTATGTAATAAGCAAGATGAAACGATGGCTAAAGGAACACAAGCTATTGAATCTTTATTAGAGAAGGAAATGTAAGTCATTGGAAGTTTGTTAATATATTCTATTAATAATATGAAATAATTTATTTTCTAGAAATCTTATAAGAAAGACAAGAACAAGTCAACTTCAATCGGTAGACAATTCAGCAGACACTGCCGTGTTTCTTGGAAGAAGTGATAAAGATTTTGATTTCTCACAGATTTCCCAAAAAATTAGATTCGCCGAATCGTCAGTAAAAAATAATAAAATCGAACAACTTTTAAGTTTTATTAATGATCTGTAAAGTTTAAGAAGAATTGAAGGAATTAAAAAGACTTTGAGGAATTAAATAAATGTCTTTTTATGGAAAAACATGGACTCTATTAAAAACATCAAATTTAATGAACATAAATCATACAATTTTATATAAAATGCCTTTAGCTATCACACCTCAATTCTTTTAGGGACATTAATTTACTGAACTCCATTATCGTTGTTGTTTGTCTGATTCTGTTGACTATTTTCATTATTAGACTCGCTTTGATTTTCATCTCTATTCTCATTATTATTTGGTTGGGGTGATTGTTGAGGTGTTTCTGGTGGCGGTCTTCTAGAATAAATTATCATTCCCAAAAGAATTGTAATAATTGTGATCAAATATAAATCCCAATTTGATGCAATATTCTCATTTAATCCCATTGTTTTAAAAATATTATTCTCTTTATCAAGAATAGATTCGAATTTATTAAGAACTTGAAGCTTCAATAATGCAAGCATTACTGGAATTTTAGCATCGGAATTAGTTTCCGCAGCTAAGTCGTAAAATCTTTTAGCCAAATGAATGTCTTTTTTCATGCCTAAACCTTGTTCATGCATGTATGCTGAAATTATAAAGAATTTTTTAAAAATTTAAAATTTATTTTAAAAAAGTACCAACTGACCTAAATTAAACATTGCCATTGCATTATGTTGTTGTTCGGATGCTGTTCGATAATGTGATGCAGCAGTTTCATAATCAACAATTCCAGTACCTAAGCCATAATAATGATAATCTCCTAATTTCACTTGTGCAGCAGAATATCCTTGTCCAGCAGCTCTTCCCCAATATTGTAATGCACGAACTAATTCTTCTTGGCGATTATTATTAAACATTTTAATTTCATTTCTGTCAAGCAAAAATGCAGCATTGCTTTGCGCCACTTCATATCCCAATTCAGCCAGAAATGCGTATTGCATGAATGCTTCATCATATTTATAACTACGATAATCTTGATATGCAACCATTAATCTTTCACCCCATTTTCCACGTTCAGCAACATTTTTAAATAATTCAACAGCAGTTGGACATGATCTTATCATACCAACACCTGAACTGTGCATTTGAGCAAGATTATAAAAGGCTAAAACATGTCCTGATTGTGATGCAAGATTGAAATATTTATTTGCCAATTTAAAGTCTCGTTTGATTCCAATTCCTCCATAATACATTAGACCTGTAATCAATTGTCATGTCAGTTCCATGAGTATTTAAACATAAATTTAAGTTATTTTGAATTACCTAATTGAAGTTGTCCTTCCACCCATCCTTGATCAGCTGCTTGTGTAAAATATTTTAATGCCTTTTCTGTGTCCTTTTTCACACCTTTTCCTTGCAAATACATGATTCCTAATCCAGTTTGACCTACTGGATTACCTAAATCAGCTGCTTTCTTGAAATACTGTTTATAAAATATTTTAATAATATTAATTATTAACTATGTTGATTAATTTTCTATGGTAAATTTACCTTGTAAGCAGTATCGTTATCAGCTTTGATATTTTCGCTACCTTCGAGATAAATTTTACCTAAAAATCCCATAGCAACTGCATTACCAGCATTAGCAGCAGGTAGGAAATATGAAAGGGCCTTTTTATGATCTAATGGTATTCCACGTCCACCTTGATAATGTAACTGTCCTAAACCAACTTGTGCCTGAATATCTCCTTTATTTGCAAGAAGTTCATAATAATCAATAAGATCATTGTCCAAAACACCGGAACTAAGTCCAGAATTTTCAACTTCATCTAATAAACGAACTCGATGAATTGCAGGACCGCCAGAAAATGTTACTTCCGATGCTACTTTGGAAGCAACTTTTCTATAAAAATCAAGAGCTTTCTCACAGCTATTTGCTAATGTTATACCAGCCCAATATCTATATCCCAAAACCATCTGTGCGAAAGAATTATCAGCTATGGCAGCCATAGTGTAATGAATTAATGCTTTCGATTGTGACACATTATATCCGATTCCAGTAGCATACATAAAACCAAGTGCCATATGAGCTTCGGGACAACCTTTTTCAGATAGTTCCTCAAATGTCTTTTTTGCCGTTTCAATACGCAATTCTAAAGGATTTCCCAAAAGTTGTGCCCATGCAATATTAATTTTAGCCATCTTATGTCCTTTTTCAGCTGCTTTGCGAAGTAATGAAAACCCTTCAGCACGATTTGATGCTTTAGTTTTGTTAAGAATTGCTAGTGCTTGATCATACAAATTATCAGCTAAACATAGTGAAAGGAATTAATCAATATTATGAATATTATGAATAAAGATCTACCAACCTTCAATTTCCTCGGCTGTCTTCTCTACTTCCACAATTTCTTGTGTTAGTTCCTTTTTGTTGATTTCATCCAATTCTTCTTCAAATTGTTGAATCCATTTCTCTTGACTTTCCAAGATCTTTGTTATCGACTCTGTCATTGCCTTGCCTTCATTATCTTTTGAAAGATCAGGTGCCTTGATTATTTTAATTCCACCAGTTTGTATGTTTAATTCCTCTCTAATTAATTTAAGAAACTTTTCATCTTCTTCATTACTATTTTTTTTATCATCCTGATTCTCATCTTCGTGAGACTCTTCATCTAAACCTTTTGCTGACTTCCTTTCATATTGCTTCATTTTATCCCTCTCTGTTGACTCAGGAGGCTCCAAATTACCTAATGAATAGCTTATCAGAGCTGTTACGAAAACTAATATTACTAAATTGTATTTCATTTCGGTTTTTTGGGTTTTTCAGTCAGTCTTAATGTATTAATTCATAAAATATATTAAATAATGATTCCAATCTATTGTTTTATCGATAAAATGATGTTAATTTCTCGATACTTGTTCCTTAAATTTGAATTAATTGTTTTAAATACACGTAATATTTTGATTTTCCTTTTAATGTTTATGACTGTAA
This sequence comes from Chironomus striatipennis, assembly GCA_026123125.1. NCBI lineage: Eukaryota > Metazoa > Arthropoda > Insecta > Diptera > Chironomidae > Chironomus > Chironomus striatipennis. The sequence goes on along the minus strand of CM047394.1, from coordinate 25,118,684 downwards.
ATGTATCTAACTTTTTAGCACTTATTTGGAATCTTATTTTCAAATAGGTTGTTTAATCATGCACTTTTTCCGTCGGTCGCTCGGGAAGACAAAATTTATATTTTGATCTAGACATCGTAGAAAGTTCGGATTTGTTTTATTAGCTTCGTTTTATTGAGTTACTTCATCATCAAGCTGTAAACTGTATGCACTACTTTCTTTTTTAATCAATTGCTAATCGCTACGTCAAAAATGCGCCAAAGTCGATCTACGCATAACACAAGGACTTTTGTGCTTATTGTTTTAAACGCACTCATTATTCAAATATTTCACAATTTTTCCGTTACATTTACGCTACATGTGATCGATCACTTTAATTTAAAGCGATATAAAAAGGCCAAATGAATTAAATTAAAATTCATTAATTTCAGTTTTCATAACTCACTAAGAATGACATGTCTTTTATTAAACATTTTAAAGATAGCTAAATAAATAACAATAACTTATTTACTTTGAAAGCTGTTTTTTGAGTGCCTCAATTTCTCCCATTAATTCATCAATTTTTGCATCCTTTTCTTCAATTATATTCTTTAAACGAATGACTTCTGTTAAGGAATTGTCAATGTAATGAGATATTTTGTTCTTAATCTCAGTTATTTCAGGTCGTAAATCTGATCGAGTGCTTAATAGTCTAGTAATGAATAGGCACAAATTCAATTCTATTTCCGGTACCAAATCTCCTTTCTTCAAGCTATCAACCTTATTTGAACATTCCATAAATGTTTTGCATCTCATAAGTAATTCAATTAAGATCACTCCTAAACTGTAAATGTCTGACTTTTTTGAACAAATTCGTCCTTCTAATTGCTCTTTGGCAGCATATAATCGAGTTCCAAATCCATAATGTGACACCATTTCATTACTATCAAGTGGACAACTCAAACCAAAGTCACCTAATTGAAATAATAATGAATTATTCTCGAACGTTAAAAATACATTTCCTGGCTTCAAGTCATGATGCACGATTGACCTATTATGTATGTATTCAAGTCCGTTACAAATTTGTTGAAAAATACTCATTGCAATAGAAGTCATATTATCTCCATTTAAATTAAAGGACTCATAATAGGATTTAAATGTCTCACATTCATTTCTTTCGTCGAGGAAATTTCTTAATGTTTTTTCACACAATTTCATTTGAATAAAAAGTACAGACCATGCTAATTTAACATGTGGAACCAATGATTTGGATTCCGAACTGCAATTTGATAAATCCAAACGACGAATTCTTTCAAGATTTGAAATACTCTCATTATTTGTAGAAATTGTTGATGATAGAATACTTTTTTCTGATTGATGATTCTCGCTGTATTCAAAATTGATACTAAAACTTTCATTATTATTAGTGTGAAGTCTTAAGGAATCATTGCTTTGTGTTATTCGTATATTTGCGCTTTCATTTCTCGTTTCCCAACTTTCCTCATCATGTACTACCCTTTTATCGGTTTCATAAGTTATAAGAGGTTCTATCCAACAAGACTTGTATGGAACTATATTTACATGATTAAGAGAAGCAAAAGTCTTGACTTCCTTCAAATGTGGCATGATGTTTTTAACAGATGTAGACTTGATGAGAATCTTCTTGATGGCATAAATATGATTGTCCAATTTATGTCGGGCCTTAAAAACGTCTGCAAATCCACCATGAGCAATCTTTTCAAGTTCTTCAAAATCCTTATAATATCTTGACCATTCTAATGCATGCTGTGGTTCACCATTAAGTGGGATATCATTAATTGGCAGTATATTTTCACGTGCAATTTTCACTAGAGCTGTAATAGCCGATTCATAGCTTGATCTAATATTTTCAAATTCTGTTCGATTATAACTTTCATCTATCATTCGTAATTGATGAAGTTTTAAGCATATTTTTTGATACAGATCATTTGATTTGTTCCTGAAACACACGAAGAAAAGATTACCACATAGCAGTAAATTCTAGAAGAATTTAATTCTTATTGGACTTACTTATTGGATTCAATTAAATTGCATAATTGTTTAATTAAAGACTGTACAAGTAAGGAATAAGGAGTAGAAGGTGTTAAAACATCCAAGACTGCTTTTCCTGTGTCTATTTCATCGACTGTGGATGAAGATTTTCGTCTTCGTACCAATGCTTGCTTGTTCGTTTCCTCTAAAAATTGTGAAATTGTGAAAAATTTGTACTTGATTAATTTTAATAGTTTACCATCGAATTTCCTATTAGTTTTAAGGTTTGACCATACTGTATCATCGTTGTCACTACTGCTGTCTGTACTTGAAGTCATTATTTAATTTAATTCAGATTATTTTAGAGTGAGTTTTTCGACCTTCTTCAGATTGTAAACAAAACACTCACATGTTAAACTTCCGCGCGCGCGTAATATTTAACAGATTTCAAAAATTTAAAATTTATTATTTTTTTCTTGTCAAAAAGCCGTTAAAAATTTCAAATTTAAAAAATTTCAAAATTTTTATTTTTTGAAAATTTGAATTAGAAACGACCGTTAAACTATCTTTGCAACGGAAGCAACTGGAAATCAGTAATTTACCTAAACAATGTTAAAAAAGTTAAGAATATGTTTCAGCTAATCAGGATAGAAATTGGATAAGAAATGACACTAAAATTGACATGTAAATAATAAGCAAATGGAAATTCTGAGCACTTAACAATTTTTTGCTCACTTTTTTTTGCTCACATTTTTTGCTCACATTTTTTAAATTTTTAAAATTTAACGGAAAATCTTTATTAAAAAAAAAAAATAAAAAATAAAGGTACCTCGTTTTTCTCAGCTATTTAAAAATGAAACGAAATCGTCCGAGTGATAATGAAGATTTCAATGAATTAAAAGTAAGAAACTGCCTTTGTAATAATTAACTATAGTGTTTAATAATAATTCATTTTAGCGAAAAATAGACATTTTAAAGATAGCAGACATTCAAAAACTTCTGGGAAACTATAATATATCAAAAACAGGCAGGAAAAGTGAGTTACAAGATCGACTTATGAGTTTAGTGAAAAATGGAAGCTTAACAAAAGATCAGCAAACAAAGTTAATTGAAAAAATTAATGAAATAGCAGGGTAATAAGTGAAAAAAATTTTTTTTGACATTAACTTTTATTTTATTTATTTATTTTTTTTTTTAGAAATTTAAAACAACCATCAATTCTCAATATGTTAACGAAAGTTGAAGGTGAAACTAAAAAACTAAAGGTGTCAGAAGATTCAAAAAGCATTATGCTAGTTCAACCAGAAATAAAATTTAAGAAAATTCCATTTTTTGATCAACTGGATGTTTTATTGCCACCTTCAATTTTGACTCCATCAAATACTAAAGTTAGTGATCAAGTCAAATGTTTTATGCTCAATTTAACTCATGAACAAGCAAATAATATTGAGAAAAATATAATTATGGATGCGACAAATGTTGAATATAATGTCCAAGTGCAGTTTCGAATATGCTTAGCGGAGTCAACAGAACAGAAAGATTCATTTCCTTTAAATTTCCAATTGCGAGTTAACAACAGGATTTGTCAGTTACCACCTTTTTTACCATCTCGGCCAAATACTACACCGAAACGAAGTTCCAAGCCGTTAAATATTACGAACTTAGTTAAGGTATCATCTGTACTGACAAACATAATTGAAGTAAGATGGCAAAGGGATCTACAACATGAAAAAGATTTTGCTATTACGTGCTGTCTTGTACGCAAATTATCATCGGGTAAGTAATTTTTTTTTTAAAATATTTTCCAGCTCTTTAATCGCTTTTTTTTATTTATTTATAGATGATTTATTAAATCGTCTGAAAGTTCAAGCTGAAAATTTGACTCGTGGAATGATCAAAGACAAGTTGAGCAAAGAAGTTGATTCGGAAATTGCAACAACTATGTTACGCGTATCTTTGATCTGTCCATTAGGTAAAATTAGAATGAAAATACCATGCCGGTGAGTGTCTACCAATCGGATTTATTAAGTTTTTATTTCACGTGTAAATTAATATTTTATTTAGTGCCTCTACATGCAAGCATTTGCAATGCTTTGATGCTCTGTTGTACTTACAAATGAACGAATGTAAACAAAGTTGGATCTGCCCTGTTTGTGACAAAGAAGCTTTATTCGAAAATTTATTCATTGATGGCTATTTTTCAAATGTCATCAAAACTCTCAGTATTCATGACAATGAAATTCAGCTCCATAAAGACGGAACATGGTCAAAACTTGAGGAAATTGTGAAAGAAGTGCATAGTGATGATGGTTTTGTCATAAGTGACGATGAGGATGCAAATAACAATAATAAGCCTTCCATCATTGGTAATTAAATTTAATCATTTTCAAATCTTTTCAATTAATTAATACAAATTAATAATATTTTATTTATTAGGTGAACTAAAAGTTAAGAGAAAGGTGATGCACGTGTTAAAGAAGATGAAAGTTCTTGAACCTGTTGATTCAATTGATTTAACACTGGATGATTAATTAAAGACTTGATATTTAGAAAGAAGAAAAAAATAGAAGTTAAAGCTTATATGCTAGTCAACTAACTAAAGATGAGTGTGGAAGTTTATTTTTGATTTTCGAAATATTCGTAATTAAAGAGAAATACAGGAATAGAAAGAAGCTTTGAGAATTTTTTTTTCATATTGTATAATGTTTTCTTAAAAATAAATATCAAGGCATTAAGTTTTCATGATTTAACAGTAAACATTTTGTGACCATTTATATCGATTAAAATTGTGTGCATAAATAATGGCACAAAGATCATTCGCATCAAAATTATCAACGTAAATATTCATTCATTTATAATAACTTTAAATCATTAAGCAATCTGAATAAGATAATTTCTTCCTCACAATGGAAATCAAGAATTTCATAATAAAAATCATTTCAAATCAATAAATTAATCTCTATTAGCCGTTAGCTCCAACATTTTAAATTCTTTTAAAAATCAATCAATCGCCATCTTTTTATGACTAACTTTTAAAATCATTTTGTAGGTATTCTGCAGCGGAAGTAAGAAAAGCTGTACAAACTGATCAAATTATTTCAACAAGCAATTCATTTTGTTCATCCTCAATATCTCTAAATGATTTGGTCGACAATTTGGACTTTGAAGAATTTTTACAACAAAAAACATCATCCTTAATATTTCGTGACCCTCTGAAAAATCTTCTTGAATTTCCGCAAAATGATTTTTGTGTTAAGACAACGCCTAGAAAAATTCGAACTGAGAAATATGTTTTACCAGAAGAATATGAAACGAATAAGGAAGATGAACTTCCAATGCATATTACTGATTGTATAAAAGCATATACTAAAGCCTGGAAGCATATAAAATTTTCGTGTCGTGATGAAATGTATCGCGATAGATATGAGCGAAAAATTGATCCTCTTTCATATCATCATCAAGAATATGAAATTGATAATTCTATGAGTTTCATGTCAGGCATGGATGATTCAACTTTAGTGATGACTGGAAGCTGCGCAAGTTTAATTTCATCAACAAATACAGATAATACATTAACGCCTTCATGTCGTGGATCTTGGATATCTGGAGGAGATATTGAAGAATGCAATAATTTGAGATCTGTCGTATCAGATCCACTGATAGCTATTCTTGAAAAAGTTCCTATAGAAAGTATTGATAATGAGAATGAAAAAAATCGCCAAAAGAATCGCCTTAGAGATATATTTTCTCAAATTGTTGAAGAGGATTATTATATTGAAAGAAGATTGCCAGCTGAAATTCCTATGGAACATATGGGACATAGATTTGTGGTTAAATTTCTACAACTTAAATTTGAGATAGAAATTGAGCCAATCTTTTGCTGTGCTGCAATTTATGATGCCAAAGAGAAGAGAAAAATCTCTGAAAATTTCTACTTCGATATGAATACTGAAAGCATTAAACGAATGCTCAATTCGCATATACCATACGCTGATGTCAGTACTCAAAGTAGTTCAGCAATTTTTGAAGTTAGTCATCCATCAAATGATCTCTTTCTTGTTATTCGATTGGAAAAAGTATTGCAGGGTGATATAAAGGAGTCAGTCGAGCCATATCAGAAGGAATTTTCGAATGTTGATAAAGCAAAACTTAATGCAATCGATTATACTGAAAGATTGGGAAAATATCGAGCTCCTTTTGCATTTACTGCTATATACTTGAATAATATATTTAAAGGAGAAAATGACAAGGAAGATAGAGATAGCATTCAATCAACAAATGCTAGCTCAAATAGTTTAGATCGAAAAAGTATAAACAGTTTTGATCAATTTAAGAAGCGAGCGAGTGAAACTGTTACCACGACATTGTCCAGAAGAGGATCATTGGAAAGAAGAGAAAGTCAGAGACGCTCGTGGTCACCTTTTGAAGATTTCGCAAATTCGATTGAAAGTTTCAAGCCAATTTCAATAACAATTTCAAGTTTCTTTAAACAAGAACCAGAAAAAATGAAGGATGAAGATCTTTATAAATTCCTACCAGAATTAAAAAGACCCGGAAGTACAGTAATGAAAAAGTATAAATGTATTCCTGGTTCAATCAAGTTAGAAGTGTCACCATTTGTTGAAGGAGAAATTAAAAATGCTTTATCACCGGAACTAGCAACAATCAGTCCATACAATGATAATGAAAGGAATTTACGACCAACAAAAGAAATTTTGGAATTTCCGGTTATTCCTATCTATAATACTCATTATTCTTATCGAAATATATTATTCATAAGTCCCAAAGAACTCAACTTTTCAACACGTACAGGATCCGTTCGAAATATTGCAATAAGAATGCAAATTATGGCTGGAGAGAAACCTTCTGATGCATTGAATGTGATTTATGGAAAAAGTTCATGTCCACAATTTCAAAATGAAATTTATAGCTCAGTCAATTATCACAGTAAAGTTCCATCATTTTATGATGAAGTGAAAGTTCAATTACCAGCATATTTAAACCAAAATCATCACATACTTTTCACAATTTTTCACGTTTCATGTCGTTCTGATAAAACAACAGATTCTATTGAAACTCCTGTTGGATGGACATGGATACCATTATTAGTCGAAGGTCGTTTGAATGTTGGAGAATTTAATTTACCCATTTTATTACATGATCCCCCACCGTCTTATTCTTACATATCACCAGATGTGAATTTACCAGGATTAAGATGGTGTGATAATCACAAATCTCTCTTCACTGTTGTATTGGATGCATTCTCTACAATCTACACAGATGATCAATATTTGTGTAAGTTCTTCTACTTAGTTCAGTGCTTGAAAAACAAAAAAATCGACACACATATTGGCAATGAATTAAATTTTGAAAAGGAATTGAAGAAATCTTTTCATGATCTTCAAAGTGCAGAATTAAATGCTCTTGTTAAAAATCTTCAATTAGTTATGGACAAATTGATTGAGCTATTAGTAACAAGTTATAAAATTGGAAATCACGTCATGTCAATTCAATCGAATGTATTTGAATCAATTTGTCTTATTGCTGATAAACTTTTTGAATTGCAAGATACTCAAAATTATGGTCGTCAAGCCATTCTAACAACCTACGTTCAATATCAATGTACAATTCCACAACCAACAGAAAAACAACCAACACAGTGTGAAGAAAGTGACTCATCTGAACAGACAAGACATTTACATGAAGAAATTGCTCTTCATTGGGTTGTTGCAAATAACGCTGCAGCTGAATTAAGCTTGACGAATTCTTGGTTCCTTTTTGAATTAATTATTAAAAGTATGATTGAATATTTGGATACTACTCATCAATTAAATGCTCCAAGAAAAAATAGGTTTTCTCGACAATTTACAGATGATATACAAACATTGGTTCAAATGATTGCATCAAAAATAATTGGATATCATTTTTCAGACAAGAACTTGGCATTCAGCTTGAATAATAGCTTAGCATTCTTTGTTTATGACTTATTTTCAATTCTTGATAGAGGCTTTGTTTTTCAACTTATCAAAAATTTCCTCAAAATTATTACAACAAAAAGTTCGAGTTCATCACCAGAAGTGAATCATTACAAACTCGATTTTCTTCGAATTGTATGCAGTCATGAACATTTTATAGCTCTTAATCTACCATTTGGAACCCCTTTCACATACAATATTTCAGCGCCTGCTTCACCTACTTTGAGCATAAAGTCTGGACATTCAGGATCAACTAATCAAGATAAATTTGCCTTTGCAGATTTAACTGCTGATTTCAGGCAACAACATTTTCTCATTGGTCTTATTCTTGTTGAAATATCGCAAGCCTTTGATACACCGTAAGTAGTTTTAATTTCTAAAGCTAAGATCAAATTTTAATAACTAAAGTTTTTTTTAGAAATCAAGCACTACATGGTCGTGCAATAAGATGCATAAAAAACTTGATGACTTCGCATGAAATTGTAAGTAAAATATTAAAGTGTTTTCTTTTAAGTGTATAATTTTTTTATTTTTGAATTAAGGATTCAAGATACAACTCGATAGAAGCAAGATCTCGTATAGCCGCTCTCTATTTGCCTCTCTTGAATATTGTCATGAACGCTCCTTTGTTCATTTTTGAACAAGAACATTACTTACTCGACGATTATCAAGGCCCAACAATTGCAACATCTATAATTAATCCTGACATTTTTAATGCCATTTCTGGAAGTAGATTATATACAGTCAATCAAGAGTCTATGAAGACAACAAAAGTGCAATTAAGTGAAGCACACACTAAAGATCTTCTTCATTGTTTCCTTTGGATTATTAAAAACTTGGAAAGCTCAGTCCTTTTGAAGTTTATTAGTTTCCTACCACCACAAAGAGTTCATTCATTCCTTCAAGTATTAAACAACTGTATTCCATGTTTTGAGTATAAAGGACAAGCTGTTAAAACTGAACCAAATTTATCGCAAAGAAAAAGTCAAAGTTTTCGTAAAACATCTGACATGAAAGAAAAATTGGAAGATATAATACGTGGAACTGGTTCTGCTAGAAATGACTTGATAAATCGAAGAAAAGATGGAAATGTGAATGAAACACTTAGATTCCGTAAAGATAGAATGTTTTATAGAACATCTCTACAAGGACAAGAAGTGAATAATACTCAACCTAAATATGAGGACGCTGACTCAATTTTCTATATTGCCGGTTCATTGTCGACAGAAATAACACTTATTATACTTGACGCACTAGAAATTATAATACAAGTAGCATCATCATCAGAAGTTCATAATAATCTTCTAGGTTCAGTGCTAAAGGTTCTTTTACATGCTTTATCGCGTACACAATCATTAAATGCATTGATAAACTTATTTGGTTCACAACGATCATTTGTGAATAAATTTCATAATTTATTATTTGACGAAGAGAGCGATAACTGTGCAGACTTATGCTTGTTATTATTGAAACATTGTGGATCATCAATATCAACGATTCGATCTCAGGCATCTGGATCTCTTTATTGCTTAATGCGTCAAAATTTTGAATTTTATGGAAACAACTTTTCTCGTGTCAAAATGCTCATTACAATTTCACTATCATCTTTAGTTGGAGGATCAACATTTGAAAAGACTTTCAACGAAGTATCATTGCGAAGATCATTAAAGACGATATTAGTATATGCAGAGGAGGAACATCAAGATTTACAAGCTACATCATTTCCAGAACAAGTCAAAGACTTACTTTTCAATTTACATATGATTCTATCAGATACTGTCAAAATGAAGGAATATAAAGAAGATCATGAAATGCTTCTGGATTTAATGAACAGAATTGCAAAGGGTTATCAAAATTCTCCAGACTTACGTTTGACTTGGCTTGAAAATATGTCAAAGAAACATATTGAAAAGTCAAACTTTACAGAATGTGCAATGTGTCTTGTTCACATGGCGGCACTTGTTAGTGAATATTTACACATGTTAGAATCTCAAAATTATCTTCCAGTTGGCGCTGTATCATTCAGAAATATTTCACCAAATGTACTCTCTGAATCAGCTGTTAGTGATGATGTGGTTCAACCAGGAGAAGATGGAATGTGCTTGGGAAATCGATTTACTGAAATTGGACTTAAAAATTTACTTGAAGCGGCTGCAGAGAAATTTCAAATTGCTGGAATGTATGAAGCAATGAATAATGTCTACAAAATATTGATTCCGATATTAGAGCATTCACGAGAGTTCCAAAAATTGGCCAAAGTTCATGGAAAATTACAGGAAGCTTTTAATCGTGTTTCACAATTAAACGGAAAGAGAGTTTTTGCTACATATTTCCGTGTTGGGTTTTATGGATCAAAACTTGGCGATTTGGATCAATTGGAGTTTATTTATAAGGAACCACCTTTTACAAAACTTCCAGAAATTTTCAATCGATTACAAAATTTTTACGAAGGACGTTTTGGAAGTGAAACTGTTGTCATCATTAAAGATTCAAATCCAGTTGATGTCTCACAATTGGACCCTGATAAAATTTATATTCAAATTACTTTTGTTGAGCCTTATTTTGAAGCTTTCGAATTAAGACAACGTGAAACTCATTTTGAACGAAACTTTAACATAAATCGTTTTATATTTTCGACTCCATTTACTAAAGCCGGAAAGGCACACGGTGAACTACATGAGCAGTATAAGAGAAAAACAGTTTTAACTACTGCAAGCCATTTTCCATCCTTAAAAACTAGACTTCAAGTAATATCTAGACAAACAATTATTCTAGAACCAATAGAAGTGGCCATTGAAGACATCCAGAAAAAGACATGTGAATTGGCCGCTGCTACTACTCAAGAGCCAGCAGATCCAAAAATATTGCAAATGGTTTTGCAAGGATGTATTGGAACAACTGTCAATCAAGGTATAATTCATTTAATTATCATTTTGAAAATTTAATAATTTGAATTTAATAAACAGGTCCAATGGAGATGGCTTTGGTATTTTTGTCTGGAATAGCTGATGGACAGACTGAAATCACAAAAGAACAAAACAAACTTCGATTGTGTTTCAAGGATTTCTCTAAAAAGTTAGTATATCCACATGCTTATATAAATATCATTTTTAGCGCATTTTTGCAAAAAATGACGCTTATAGTTTCACTTTGTTCGGCTGGCTGGCTGGTTCAAGGCTGTATGAGCTCTGAGATCTCAGAAACCAGATATATTGGTTCTGTTATGATGAATTATCTTTCTACTATCGAGTTATTCCGGCATCGCTCATTAAAAAATCGTTAAACAATCTACAATTCCTGTAATCAACGATTTAACATTATATAAGGAAAAAAATTGTTGAAAACCCCTCGATAAAAATTTGAATTTTTTTTGACCGTTGAAATTTAAAATTTTTTTGACCGTTATTTTTGGTCAAAATTTTTTTCTTTCTTTTTGTAAGGTTTTGTATTTATCATCAAGAAAACAGACTTTTCATGCATAGAGCATGCTAGAAAGACGGAATTTAATGGATTCTGTTCCAACAACTCTGAAGACGTAACGGTTTTCCTTATTTTAGTACAAAATTTGAAATAAGGAATTTTTAGTATTCCTTATTTTAGTACATCTTGTCCGTTAAATTTTTAATAAAGAAATCTCTGAAAATCATGCTTAATTCTGTATTTTCTAATGATTAAAGTTAATAAATGCATAGAAAAACAATATTTTAAGAAAAAAAGCAAAAATCAGCAATTAAATGAACCAAAAAGGTGATTAAATTAATCAAAATAATATAAAATTTCTTTCAAATGTATTAGTGTGTGAATGTGTTTGTAAATTTCTTAGAATTTAGTTTTGAAATTTTTGTTGAATTTCATAATTTTAATGTTTTAAAATGAAAGAATGCTTAAAGATAAAGCATAACAATTAACTTTTTCATGTGATAATTCCTTAAAATAAGTTAAATTTTATGTTTTAATCCAAAAATGTTTGCTTGTGTGTGTGAATTTTTCGAACACGAAAATAATTTAAATTCAAAAATTTGAACTAAATAACGGAAATTTTTGGTCTTCAGAGTTGTTGGGATTCTGTTATTATTGTACAGTTTTTTTTTTTTTTTTTTATAAAAATTGTATTTTCTTGCAGGGTTTTTTAATGATAAAAGAAGAATTAAGGAATTTTGTAATTTAAAGCAATTTCTATTTAATCGATTTCTGATCGCTGCGACAAAAATGCGCTTAAGTCCCTCGATTAACAACACGAGGACTTTGAACATTTTTTTAATTTCCTTCCTTTAATTTTTCTTTAGATGCAATGACGCGTTGAAAAAGAATAAGAACTTGATAACATCAGAACAAAAAGAATACCAAAAAGAAATTGAAAGAAACTATTTGAAATTTACTGAAAGACTTAATCCCTTGATTAATATTAGTCGAGCACAAACTATAAATATCAATGCAAAAAATAACAAATCTTACTTACGCTGGTAATTGCATTAAGTAATCAAATTAACCAGCCAAGGATTTTTTTTAAAAAATTATATAATCGATGAAATAATTTACAAAATTCGAATACTAGTCAGATAAGATTTAATAAAACTTCCCATTCATATTTTGACCATTATTAGCATTAAATTCAGTTGCATTAAAAAATTAAAGAAAGATTATGTAGCAGGAAAATTTAAAGACGAATGAGTAATAGAAGAAAACTTAAAGATTTTTTTTAATGAATTTTATTCTTTTCATAGATTCTTTTTCATTACAATTATAAGGAAGAAAAAGAAGTTTTAAATGAAATTATAATAATAATAATAATATAATATATTTTATTTAATGTGTAATTAATAATTTTCCCATTTTTTACATACTCTTTTTTTATTTTATTTTAATCATGAAAAACTATTAGATATTATTTTTTTATAAAATTATTTCATTCTTCTGCAATAGTGTGGTCTAAAGTGTAACTTTTTCATCTTGAACTACGGACAGTAGATGAAAATGCATGCTTAATTTTCTGTATGTAGGCATTAATTTCTTTATAGGTATGAATAAAGATTTCAAAATAAAGTAATAAGAAAAGATAAGAAATAACAATTTTTTAACAACAATGATTTCTAAATAATTGAAAGGAATTATTCGCCATGCATTGAGCTCCTACATATTTTTTTCTTTTAATACATACATATAAGTTGAATTAAAAAAATATTTAGGGAAAGAATTATGATAATAATAAAAAAAGATATTTCTTGTCAATATAAACTCAATCTTTTGTAAAAACTCATTTAATAAGTGTTTAATAATTTTGATAAATTGCTGATTATTTCAATTCATAACAATGAGATTTGATTTATTTTAATTAAGGGGGACTCGATTTATTTTCTCTAAATATTTTTTTTTCTTTCTTTCTTCATCTTCTTCAATGTTCGATTTAATAAAAATTTTTCAATAAGAATGTTAGGACTATCACGAGAATTTTACTTTAACTATACTATACGTCAAGTTTTTCTTTGTTATCTTGTTAAGACCTTCTTAAGATCGTCTTTAAAAGGTTACACTTTTAAAAGAAAAAAAAAAACTTTCCTTCATTATCCATCTTTACTATCATTATGATACATTAATATCTTAATTAGTCCTCAAATATGAATATTAATCTTCTGTTGTTGTATTCGAAGTTTGAACATCATTATTGCTTATTGCATTACTTGTTTGTTGTTCAGTTGTTGCTACTGTGTTTGCCGGTTCATCAAAAAGCGAAGAAGATTCATCAATTGATTGTTGCTGTTGAGGCTGATCCTTATTAGTTGTTGAAGGTGTTGTATTATTGGTTGAAATTGGTACTTCTTCCTCCTTGCTTGGTGTTTTATCATCATCAGTATCAAAAGCTAATGGATTGCTTCGAACTTTTGATCCGACTTCATGTTGCGGACTATCTTCTTCTGTAAATAATCCCATGTTTGATTGATCAGTAAATGATGGAACAATAGGAGATGATGTAGTATTTGCTCCATTCGATTCCGGTTCATTGGCTGTAACCGCTGTTGTAAGAGTATGATGGATTAAGGACGATGCACCTTGAACCAAATGTGTTGGCATTTGGGCATTTTGCTGAGCTTGTGTTAAATTATTGGTACTTCCTTGGGCAGAGCCGCCAATTGCACTATTTGAGAGAGACTTTCTTGTTTTCTCAGACTTGCGCCATAATGTAATTTCTTGTTGTTTAAAATAGCGACGATCCTCAGTATCCATCAAGACAAGATTAAGAAAATAACGTACTGAAAACTTTTTGTTAATATCTCTCATCGTTGGTGTCAGATCATATCCTGCCAAAAATACTCGAATTGGAATACTTTCACCTTTTACGGGCGCACCGTCCATTATCTCATATTTTGCGATCGTTTCATTTTCAGTAAAAACATTCGAGCCTGTAATGATTAATTTATTAGTTTTATAGTTGATGAGAAACAAAAAGGATAGAAATTACTCACCAGCACCAGTTGTTTCTCTCTTAATAATAGCTATTTCCATATGCTTGATTTTGATGCGAACCAACAGAAAATAAATTTTTCCAACAATAACATCTTTTAGATGATATTTACTCTTGTTGTACTCAAATTCTATGTGTAAACAGTCTTCGATGCCTACTTCCATTTTAATTGGACTATTCATGTCAGGATAGCTGCTTAATGTATGTACAGCAATGTCGACCTCACGTACTATATCGCTTATTCGTCGAACAATTGTTACACGCAAAAAGTATCTATAAAAAAAATGTTATAGAATTAGAAATTGAAGTAAAGGTACGCACATAAATGTTTAAAAAATAAATATACCTCAAACGAACATTCGATCCAGTATAAACTTCGTAGGGTTTTTCCACATTCGGAAATTCAAAAGGATAACTGGTATTCTTAATTAAATCTCCATGCCTCGCCAGTTCCTTTAATTGTGTTAAAAACTCATGATGATTTCCTCGATCATAAAACAACTCAATTTGACCTATCGTAATTTACAAAACAAAGAAGAAACATTGATTATGATAATTATTTTTTTTTTTTGTAAAATAGGGTAAAATGTAAAACAGATCTGTTATATGGATTTTAGAACTGACCTATCAATTCGATTTTGATTCCTTGATGCTCTAATTTTGTTCCAGGCTTTTTTAATGTTACGTTGACCTGAAGAAGAAACAAAAAAATCAAAAAATGAGAGAAGAAATAAATAGCGAGCACATATTATTAACATAATTGCATTGATGGTGATAAATAATTGATAACATGAAGTAAGTAAAAAAAAAACAAGTAATGAAGATTTAAATAAAAATTTTGTATGTGGGGAGTTTTCTCTTCTCCGGAAATTGCGATAATGAAATTGTATACGTAATAGTATTAATTTGATAATGTATTTTAAGGATATATGAGTTGATTTACCTTGCCAGATATTGTTTCTCCATCATAATATAATAATAATTTTTCTTTTTTTCCACTTTCATCCATACGACACTCTGCATATTTTCGATTCTCTGTATCTAAGAATACAATATCTATATCTGCGGTTTGTCCAAATCCTAGGAAGTTCTGTAACATAATCAATACACTTAGAAACGATTTAAATACAATTTAATTATGAATTTACCATCTTAAATCAGAAAGTTAATGATGAAAATAATAAAAATTCACGGAAAATTTCTTTATGCTCGAAAAATAAATCCGTATCAGTGATGCTATAAAGCAGTAATGATTTTAGCTACTATATTCACAAAAGACTAATGCGCACAAGGAATTTTACATGTTTAAACATTAAAAAAAGTTTCCAAAATTTTAAATACCTAACCAAAGTTTCAGTCATGCTTTGAGTTTAGCGAAAAACCGTTATTTTTAAAAATTACCAACACATTTAAACAATTTAGCACTATTCAGCGTTATTCAGCACAGAGTGTAAACAAACAAAACAAATTTGATTTTAAAGTTTTCTTTAAGTTTTAATTTTTTGAAAAGAGCATTTTATTATTAATATTAATATATTAAACAGTAAATTGTATAATGAGTATTAATTAAAGTAGCTGAGAATAAAACCAAAAACAAAGAATTTTAATTAAATGAGCAAAATTTTGATATTTTTGATTGTGTTAGTGAGTTTATTTTTAACCAAAAGACAAACATTCAATAAATCAATTGAAATAAATAATTAAGGCAGAATAATACATTTTGGGTGGAATTGATAGATAAGAATGAACAGGCGGACACAAAATACAAGGTATGATATTTAACTTATATTGAAAATTCGGTAATAATCCGGTAAATAGTAAATTGTTTAATTCTTTAACAAAATATGCTTCATAAGTTTGACATTTTCTGATCATGATCATTTGCAAAATAATTCTCTTCAAAAGTAATAATATGATATGATCAATATATAAATAAATTAGTTAATTTGTTACTTAACGCTTTAGAGCAAAGCGTTTTGTACTTTTTCTTCGCATTGAAATGTTAGAAAAATAAAAATTAAAAATATAAATAAATTAAAAAATTGGAATTTAAGGAGTGACAAATATAATAACTAATTTAACAAAAAGGTTCACAAATATAACAGTAACAAAATCATTTTATAACATTAAAATAATTTGACGGTAATTAAATAAAAGCTTTCCAGATTGTTTGTGTGATGTCTCTAGTGTATAATAGATATTTGAGAAGTGAGCAGGAGAAGTGATGTGAAAAAATTATTTAGTCAAAAAGTTCGGTCGCGAAAAATAAACTTAAACTATTTCATAAAATAGTCTGAGGCTTAAATTTGACTAAAATATTATCTCAAGAGTATGTTATTGATGATAATTGCTTAAATAAATAAATCAAGTTTGACAGGATTATTGGAAATTGATTTCATTTAAGTCCATTTAAAAAAAGGCAATTTCCCAGGAAAATTTTTGCAAAGGGAAAATTAGAACAAATGAAAAGTCTGCTTAAATCTTAAATTCAATGGAACGGCAACAGTGTCACAAAAATAAACATAAATATTATTTGACTTTCAGAAAGTCAAATTCCTCTTAAATATATACATATATGTGAGTCCATAAAATGGTTAGAGAAAAGTCGGAAAATCTTTGAGTGAAAAAGTGAGGAAAAGTAAAATGTACGCGTGCGCATGGCATAAAAATTGAAGAAAATTTTTGCTCGAAAAAATAAAAAAAAAGGAAAAAAGAGAAATAAAAAAAAAATCTCGCATTGCAAAAGGAACAGAAAATCGGAAGTATTAAAATATTTCCCAAAAATCTTGCATTAAACGGATCAACATCTGAAACATTTATCTCATTGCTTGGATAGTTGTGAATAATTAAAGTGAATTCTTTAAATTTCATTTTTCTAATAAAAGTCTTACATATGCTAATCGATTTAAAGCTTATCCAGAACCTTAACTTGACATGTAAGGCATTGTATTTTTTCAACTGAAGATATCATTGAAATGAATGCTGTGACGTGCTGATACAAAGTGATTCATTTTTATTATAGTTTTTTTTCTCCATCCAATATATTGTAGTGGAATATGTGATGATATCATAGTGAGTGTTCTAAGCAAAGCAGTTGGATGTATATATATTTTGAGTCAGAATAAATATGCCAGTTGCACTTGTAGCACATTTTATTATTATAGTTGAAAGAATCTTTTGTCGTTTTCCTCAAGACCTATTTTTCTATTATTAGATATGTGTTTTTATAATTCAGGTATTTTTTCACTCAAAAATCATAAAAAGCTTGAATAATTCGCAAAATTAACTGCATTTCTTTAAAAATAAAAATGCAATAAAAAAAATAATAGCATTAAAAATACTATAGACGTAGGAGCGAAATTAAAAAAAAAAGGAAAACAGTATTTCATTGACCTTTTTCTACACTTACGTAGTGTCTATCTTATTTATTTATAATCTTTATAGTATCGCTTTAAATATACACATATCCTAACTTTAAAAAGGAAGAAGAATGTGTTTCACGTGATAAAATAAAATAAAATTATCCACATACTTTAAATGTGCGCGCAACATTCAGTAAATATCAATATAGCCAGAAAATAAAACGTCAAGGAAGGAAAAGAAAGAACGAAAAAAAAACTAATTTGTGAAAAATCCCTCATCCATAATAATGAGAAAGAAAAACTCAAAATAACATTCCTAATGCGAAAATCAATTTTACTTAATATCGTCTCAGTTTTCACATACATATTATGCCCATTTGAAACTGTCATTTCATCCTAAATAAGATTCTTGAGGATTTCGTTTCATTGTTGTACGTTTCATTTGGTCATAATTCTATACTTTGTTTCTCTTCTTTCCTTCCTTCCCAAAGCTTTTTACGACAATAATATGAAACATTTCCTACTGCTTCATCGATTAGTATCGGTCAATTTTTCTACTTCATTATTTATTTTATTAAATTTTGTACGAGACGAGAAATAAGCATTGAAAATCATCAACAACTAAGCTTTCAATATAATTTAAAAAGGAACTCTAAGTGATATAAAATTGCATTTAGTTTTTGTGACTAACGGATTTTTTATTCGAAAGTAATTTAATAATGTGTATTTAGTTAGTTTACATCGGAAACTGTCAGTTACTACTGTAGTATATAATTGTAGTTTAAAATGATTTTTAAAGCAATTAAATTTAAAATATATTTCGAAACATTCACAATAGCTTACATGTTGACTGCTTTGATATAAAATCATATGTGCAATTTGAATATTTGCCTTATATGATATTTCAAGTTTTTAATGCATTCACCTTTTATTCGTAATAGAAGCAGTGATTGTATAGCATTGTGAATCTTTTTTGTGACACTGGATGTGCAGTAATATAAATTTAATTAATACTGATTATAAGGCTCATAACTATATCAATATTTTGCTGTTGAAGCACAAAAAAATGTTGAACGTTATGAGTGAATGTTCGCATACAATTTAAGATGATTTCTTGAGTTTTCTCATCTAAATGATAAAAGAATAAGAATAAATCAATTTGACTTGTTAAATGATAAATATTTTTTTTATTTTTATTTATTTCGTTTAGATCTTAACTAATTTAAGTGAACTAGATTTGTTGTGAATCGCGATAGATAGTGCAACCAATAAAAGGTGTTTGAAGGAAAAATACAATAAAAAAATCAAGGGTCATGTACAATAATTAACTTAAACTTGTGTGGAATTAAAAAAAAACATTACATACATAAAAATCTAATACATAGTGCTGTAACAAAACATCTCTAAGTGAAACAAATTAAAATTAAAAAAAACAATGCTGAACTAATTTTTTTTTTTGTAAAAAAAAGTGATTCAAGTAGCATTTATTACATTTGGCACTGCTGGCAGAAATAATTGCCTATAAAGTTTAGCATCAAAAAAAGCCTAAAAAGTTAATAAAATAATAAAGCATAGCTCTAAGTTAATTACGCAGGAGCTTAATAAATAAAAGAACAAAAATATTATATCAACAGGTTATCTGGAAATAAACCAAAAATGGCTGCCACAGCCTGTACGCGGTTCTCTGATAATTATGAGATTAAGGAAGAATTAGGAAAGTAAGTATGATTCCATCATGTTTTTATCAAATTATTATTGAATTATTATTATAATTAAAGTATGAATATGTCATAAAAATGTCTATAAAAGTTTATTGACTCAGTTGGATGTGTATCCGTTGAGCTTTATTACTAAAGTCTGAAATGAAAATTATTAAAAACATATTGATTTTGCATCTCATCGCTTCCATATATAGAAATGTTCTCTTCAAAAATTAATTTGTTAAGTCTTCTCAATTTCTTTAAAGCTAAAAATATGAATTTAATTTTTTCAGAGGTGCATTTTCAATAGTAAAACGATGTGTTCAAAAATCCACTGGACTTGAATTTGCAGCAAAAATTATCAACACAAAAAAATTGACATCTAGAGGTATGATGTATTATTCCTACCTTTAATTGCCTTTAATAAATGCATAATGTTTAATCATTAGATTTTCAAAAACTTGAACGTGAGGCAAGGATTTGTCGGAAATTGCAACATCCTAATATAGGTAAGACAGGGATATTCTTAAATATTAATATATATACGGATATATACATTGATTTTTTTTTAAAAAAAAAATAATCAGTAATGCTGATTTCTCGTTTAACCTGGTCTTTTATTTATATCAATTTGACGTATTTTAGACCTAATTTGATTGTAATTCATGATAACAGGCACATATTGTTTAGAATTGTTAAAAAAAGTTAGATTCACAAAAAAGTGTCAAAACAACTTTTTTCAGTAAACTTTTAAAATAATACTCTATGTTGTGAAATAGAAGATAAACAAAAACCTGTTGCATGCTGAATCGCGAGAGTAAACAGATGACAATGTTGAATCTTTTTTATAGCATAAACAACTGTGGCCACAAAGTTGAAAAATATTTAGAAAAAGCAAATTGTACGAATATTTTTTTAATTTAAAGTTATTCAATCTACATTAGTTCCATTATTTCTAAAATTTTTATCATTCATAGTCATTCTTAAACTTTTATTCTGAGCATAATGTTATGAAGTTTTATTTCAGTGCTAATAAAAAAAAATCTTCAAAAAAAAGTTTGTTAGGCACTGATTCAATAGATTATCGAAATAACTTAATTTAATTGTGATGAAAATGTTACATTTCATCTATCCATCCATCTACATTAAGAATGAAATTATATCTTTATTGATAAATGTAAATATTTGGTTGCTTCAAAATGCTCTTCATTCCGTTCCGTAAATATTTATACAATCATTATTCACAAAAAAATCACTCATATTAAAAATGTTCTTCTTAAAAATCTTATTTTAATAAGGTATCATCGGATATGATTTTTTATTAGATACTTTAAATATTCAAAAGTGAATCAAATAGTAAAGAAAAATGTTTGTGTCATTCTAGTGCGGCTGCATGACAGTATCCAAGAAGAAAACTACCATTACCTTGTATTTGACCTGTAAGTATTAACATCATTATTTGCTTAGTTTAATCGGTAGACAGTCAGAAAATATTTTTTTTTTTTTTTTATGAGTTTAATTTCAAACTTCCTAGTTAAAGAAAGAAGAAAATGAAGTGTGGGAGATATTTGAGCAGCATTTGTATCTTTTCATTATTTTTAATCAATAATATTTGCGAGCATTGAATTTCATGACATTAATCGTCTTAAAAAGAAGCATTGATTGAAAAGCAAATCATATGATTCTTTAGTGTCTATATTAAAATCAATTAACTACACAGAAATCTACTTTGGTTACTAAAATTGAACTGGCTGGGCATGTGTGTAGTAAGCATGTATACAGACAAATATGAAATGAAAAAAAATCTGATTTATTGTTATATTCATCATTTTCAATTAATAACAAGGCATTTTTTGTTAGTTTTTCATCTCTCTTTTTCATTTTGACTAATAATAGATACACAAGCACACAAAAATTCAGTTCCACATTTTCAAAACGTATTTTTCCTATTTCTTCCGTGGTGAAAGGTATTACGATTTGTGATTTATCGTCTTTTGTTTGATAAATTCATGTTTAAGTCCAATTATTTAGCTTTAACATGTAATAACAAAGCTAGATCAAAAAGTCTAAAAATTTGTTTGACAAGAGTATAATAAACCTTTCATCATAGATCAATGTCCAATTATTTTTTTTTTGTGATATCTATTCTTACATTTTATACTCATCATTTTTTTTTCGTTTGTTTCTAAAGCGTTACGGGAGGCGAATTGTTTGAGGATATTGTCGCACGTGAATTTTATTCAGAAGCTGATGCATCACATTGTATACAACAGATTCTTGAATCAGTAAATCATTGTCATCAGAATGGAGTAGTTCATAGAGATTTAAAGCCTGAAAATCTCTTATTAGCAAGTAAGGCCAAAGGAGCTGCTGTCAAACTTGCGGGTATGTTTTTTTTTTGTTTGTTCTATGGATTTATATTCATCAAAAAAGACTTAATCTTATTATCCTATCTTTTATTCATTCTTCAAATTCAAGATTTTGGATTGGCAATAGAAGTGCAAGGAGATCAACAAGCTTGGTTTGGATTCGCCGGAACTCCTGGTTATTTGTCTCCTGAAGTATTAAAGAAAGAACCATATGGCAAGGCTGTTGATATTTGGGCATGTGGAGTGATTTTGTACATTCTACTCGTCGGTTATCCACCGTTTTGGGATGAAGATCAACATCGCTTATATGCACAAATTAAGGCTGGTACTTACGATGTAAGGAACAAACTTAAAATATATATTTATGAATAAAAAATTAAATGACTGATTTTTCAATCAATATATAGTATCCATCTCCAGAATGGGATACAGTCACGCCAGATGCCAAGAATTTGATAAATCAAATGTTAACTGTTAATCCATATAAGAGGATTACAGCTGCAGATGCTTTGAAACATCCTTGGATTTGTGTAAGTATTTCTGTTACAATCGAATCAAGCTTTTAAGATTACTCTAGATGTAAATTACTAAATATTGTTCTGTGTTTTCTTTTATAGCAACGCGAGCGTGTTGCATCTGCTGTTCATAGACAAGAGACTGTCGATTGCTTGAAGAAATTCAATGCTCGACGTAAGCTTAAGGTAAATTTGAATATTAATATTTAAAATCTTCAATCTTTTAAACTATTTTTAATGGACTTTAATTTAGGGAGCAATCCTTACAACTATGTTGGCCACTAGAAATTTTTCAAGTAAGCTTTTTAATTACTTAAACGTTCATTTAAATTTTACTAAGAATAAATTTTTGTTTAAAAATTAGGTAAAAGTATGATAACGAAGAAAAGTGATGGCTCACAAGTGAAAGAGAAAGAATCAACAGACTCCAGCACGACTTTGGAAGATGAGGATTTAAAGGGTAAGCCAATTGAAATGTATTCATTTATTCCTTTTATTTCTCTTTCTTCTACCTTTCTTTTCTTTCTGACTTAAACAGTAAAGCTTTCTCTATGAAAATTCATTAAAAATTTTTGATTTTAAAATTTTATGGACGAGATTCTTCGTCCTATATATTTTTGTTTTAATTAACGATTTTTTCTTTCCTTGAATTTTTTAATTGAATCTCATGAAAAGTTTAGTTGTTTTCGCTTAAATTATTCATTTTTTAGTTTTTAGAAATTAGTTATCATCAATTCTCTTTAAAGCATGAAAATTTTGTTTCCTTTACCTCGCTAGTTTTTAGCGCATTTTTGCAAAAAATGACGCTTATAGTTTCACTTTGTTCGGCTGGCTGGCTGGCTGGCTGGCTGTATGAGCTCTGAGATCTCAGAAACCAGACATAGTTAAGAGTTCTGTTATGATGAATTATCTTTCTACTATCGAGTTATTCCGGCATCGCTTATTAAAAAATCGTTAAACGATCTACTATTCCTGTAATCAACGATTTAACATTATATAAGGAAAAAATTGTTGAAAACCCCCCGATAAAAATTTGAATTTTTTTTGACCGTTGAAATTTAAAATTTTTTTGACCGTTATTTTTGGTCAAAATATTTTTCTTTCTTTTTGAAAGGTTTTGTATTTATCATCAAGAAAACAGACTTTTCATGCATAGAGCATGCTAGAAAGACGGAATTTAATGGATTCTGTTATTATTATACAGTTTTTATTTCATAAAAATTGTATTTTCTTGCAGGATTTTTTTGATGATAAAAGAAGAATTAAGGGATTTTGTAATTTAAAGCAATTTCTATTTAATCGATTTCTGATCGCTGCGACAAAAATGCGCTTAAGTCCCTCGATTAACAACACGAGGACTTTGAACATTTTTTTTTATATTATACATATTTCAAAGTGGAAATATCATGTTGCATGAACAGAAAAGTGTAATTTAGCATTGCATTTAAAAACGAAATTCTTTTCCATCGTTAAATTACTTGACGTTGATGATGTGTCATGATTTCTACACTTAGTGGTTGAAATTTCATAGCAATTGGAGAATTTTCCTTTTTATGGAAGAAAATTTCGTAAAGCAAAAGTTTGTCAGTTGATTTATTTGCACAAAACGTACGCTTATACACGGTTTATTATATCATTGACCAATAACCCTTAGATGTTCCTCTTGTTTTTATTTAGTGTATACATGTGTAGGATTGCATTAGTCTATTGCCGGTAAAATTTCCGTAATTATTCTCAAATATATGTACGCAATACCTGAAAGGTAACGAAACTTGTAATATTTAAAGAATTAATTATTCAAATGACACAAATAATTTTCTGAATTTTCACCAATACTTTTCATTATCCTACACAATTCTTTTCCTTATTGTTTGTAAACAGCACATCAGTAGTCTCAATGCACAATTTGCATGAATAGTAAAGCTCTTAAACATTTTTGATAGCAAAATTTTGGATTGTTAGTTAACCTGAATTAATAGAAAATCTTACATGAACAAAATGATCTCTTGATAAAAATATCAAACACATAACATTTCATTTTTTTCTTAATGTTATTTTTTGAAAGCACATTTATAAATTTTCATTATAAATCACAACTGGCATGATCTTGTTTTTCAATAGTTCAACCACATCTGCATCTCTCTTGATTAGTATATTTTATCAACAAAATCTTTTAAAAAGTTACAATTTATTTAAAACTTAATTCAATTTAACTTTCAATAACTTATTACTTTCGAAGAATCTCTTTAAATATTCTAAAAAAATTCCAAGTTATACCAATTAGAAATGTTATTAATTTTTAGCATAAGTTAAGTTATTCAATCTTAAAACTAGTCTTTGAAGAATTGATTGCTTAAAAAAACTATTTTTGGATTTTAGAATAAATTACCTTAAAAAAATGCACTAAATATAGTTTCTACATGAATTTACTTTATAATCTACCATAATCACAGCATCTTATTCACATAATCTAATTTTAGTACGTTCGTTGTCGGTTGATATTTCTTCTCTATTAGAAATTATTTAAATCATAATATCTAATCACAATAAATTAATTTTTTATTAAAATAATTTCAAAAAGAATTTTATCATAATTATTTTATTAGTTGCCTTGACGAAAGTCATTAGATTTTGAAGTATTTTTTACTTTTTTTTTATTTTAGTTAATTCTTTTACTTATTCCTTTTCCTCTTTTATATTTTCTAAAAACTACTAAAATATCTAATAATTTTTTGTATTCTCGCATTTTTTTATAAATCGGTAATGAATTTTTCTTTTCTCCAATTGTTTTCTTTATATTTCTCTCAAATGATAAAAAAATATGAAATTTAAAAATGAATGAAAAATATGAAATTATAAAATATTAAAGATGATAAGAAAGGAGGAGTGGATCGCAGCTCAACCGTCATAGCTAAAGATCCAGAAGGTAAAAATACACACAATCACTATTAACATTTAACATTATTATCAAATTTATTTATTCCAAATATTCACAAAAAACATATTTATTATAATAATAATAAGTTATTTTTTATGAGTTTAAATTTCCAATTAAATCATACTCTATTTATATAATCTATTTATTTAATAATGATAAAATTCAAGCTTCTTTAAAATAATAAATTCATCGTCTAAAAAGATATATTTATAAATACTTTGATTGATGCTGATCAAATGGTGAACACGACACTAGAAAAAAGTTACGCCAAAAAAAATATATTAGAGAAAAAAAAAAAAAAATTGAGGGGAAAGGAAATAAAAAAATTTTAAAGATTTTTTCAAAAATCTCAATTATCATGCTTTCAGCATAATAAAGAGGCTTTACGTTCATTAACAAAAATTTATCCTGATGCGAAGTGATAATTTATATATGATATTAATTATATGTATGAATTTTTAAAATTAACACCAGACAAATATTCCATAATTTTATGTAATTTCTTTAATTTATTTTTATTTTTTTATTTATGTTTTAAAATATAATAAAAATCTGGTCTACGCAAAAATTCCACTAATACGGTCTGACTCTTGATTGTATCATTCTTAAAAAATGTTGAATTTTAAAATTTCACATTTGATTCGATGCATCGATATCAGATAGACAGACGACTTCAGCGGCAGCTGGCTTAATAGGAAGTTCCTTGACTGCAATTGCAGCTACTGGATTTGCTGGCATGGAAAGTTTAATGAATGCTAATAATCTCAATCAAAATCAAGATAATTCTCGAAGATCGAGCACACCAAGTGCCTCAAATTCGACACCAACTACAAGTAGTGGAGGTGGTTTTAGTAGCATTTTTAACCTTAAATCTGTAATTAGTGCTGCAACGAAAACAGCTCAACATCAACAACCACAACAACAACAACAAAATTCTCCAAATCAAACATCTTCAAATACAAATTTTCATTTGCCACAACCTGTCACAAATCTAGCAGATCAATCTACATTAATGGAATCTCATGCCAATCCAACAAACATATCACAAAAACCCGTCCAAGGTAGACTTAATCAGCTTTTTTGCTCATTGTGCTCTCGTCTCCGTTTTTGTGGCGACTTTTGTCCATAACATAATGTTTTGTTTTTATTTTATTTTTTGTTTTGTTTTGTTGATGAAATATTGTTTTAATTAACATGATGGATGGTATGGCAAATAAATCGAAGCTTTTGCGCTTTGCAACTACAAAACTTGTGAAATGCATCTGATACTAACTTTAAAAAGTGAAAGATTAAACGTGTACTTGTTTGTTGTGTCATTGGAACTAAATTGCAAAAGGATATTAAATTGCTTACATAGCATTTTCAATGTCCTTAATAATGTTACTTTAAAGACTGCAAGCTGCTTAAAATATTTTCTAGAAGCAAATAACTCAATTTATTTTCTTCCATTCCCCTTAATTCCTGTCAATCACAGACTTTCCATTTTTCTTTTATCCTTTTTTAAATGCTTTATTATTTTAAATTTTACAATATACATAGTAACATATAATAAATTATTATGCTGTTTTCATGTACTTTTGTGTGCTGTGAAAATTCTTTTTTCCATGAAAATTTCAAGTACATAAATGTCCTCGAATTGTGCCAAGACATAGCGATGATATGAGAAATGATTCAACTGGAAGCTTTCCTAGTATCGAATCATTACATACGGGTAATATAAAATGTTTTTCATCCTCTTAAAATGTTTCCATTCATAATGAAATTTGCAATCCAATTATTGCTTGAAACAAACATCACAGACCTGTATCAAAAGCAATAAAATTTATTTATAACTTCCTTGAAACCAAATGATTTCAAAAAAAATTCTCCTTCCAAGAATAGTCACTAGATTTTTGCTACAAAACTTCCCAATTTAATTGCATTTCTGTCAGACTAATATTCTTCTTTTTTCGCTGTCTATTATGTTACAAAATCCAAATTACATTAAATAAAATGTCAAAAAATTGGAAATCAATGAAAAGAGGATAGTGACGTAGCATATCGACCTCTTGGTGTGCATAATCTTAATAATAGTTGGACAAATGAGGGTGAGTCCAAAATTCACAGATTTTTCATTATATAAATTTTTCTGATCTGTGTTTTTTACTTTAGTTACATTAAAAAAAATTATATAAGTACATATATCGGCTAATTTGTATTCCATAACTATTGATCGTAATTCCAATGTCAGTTCTTTACACAACTAAAGTAAAATTGAAAGTTATTTGCTGCACATGTACAAGCATTCAATATTGTCGAACGTAAATTTCAATATATTTTTTTTACTTAGAATCTTGCATTTCATGCAGAAACATATTACGGAAACAGTACAACAATAACAAATGCTGTTTATTGTCAATATTGATCCTCTTTGCTTTGCTAAAACTTATCCTTATCTATATAAATATATTTTTGAAAATTGGATTAGATGTATTATTCATTGCAATTTTGATTGTCGCTATAAACATGTAATCGATTGTAGCTTTATTTTATTGCTATTTATTCTAACCTTTTTCGATTCCATGAAAACAAAAAAAAAAAAAATGTTTTTCCTTTCCCCATAAAAGTAATAAAATGCATTTACTCTTGTAAGCTCATAGCAAAGCTCGCTAACAACAAAAAGTAATAAATCGGATAATGCAAATCGATATTTGAAATTCTATATCCGTTTTGAACTTTTTTTTTTCAAATGTGAAGTAGACTACCTTTTGATTAGCATCTGTTTTGTGTAGTTAAACATATCAACCTACAATAAAATATAAAAATTCCATGAATTTTGATATAATCTTGATTGTACATTCCAATTTTCTAATATATTTAATGTCGTTTCTCCAAATCATTTTATTTTTAAAGTCCTATGAATCTGTCTTCATTTTCATGAAAAAATAATTCTTTATAAAAATTTGAAAACCCAAAAGATAATCTTCTTGTTAATTTTTAGAATGAATTTATTTAAATTCAATTTACGAAGCTAAATTTGATTTTTTTAAATTATGATTTCAAAACACAACATTCCCTGCTTTCTTTTCATATTATATGCCTTTGTTTTTTGTTTTTTTTGAGTTATATTTATCGCATATATGCACACACATTTAAATATTTTATGCTATACTAAAATATAAATATTTTTTATACCATAAATCCTCCCATATAAAATAAACGATGATGAATTAGATATAAGGATTGTGTGTCCTGCTAAAACTTATTCTCAACTATCTACCAATTCACAAAGTTCAGGTAAGAAAATCTCTTCAAAATATGCGATGGTGATACTGAAATTGTAATCATATTAACAATATTTATTCTACAATTTGCATATTTGAATGAACAAATGCTTTCTTTTGAATGTATAAAGATTTTTTTGATCTTACATAATATACTGATACTATGAGAGAAAATTTTCGTTTTCTTTTTGTTTTTTATTATTTTTTATTTTATTTGTTTTTCCCAAACAAAAATTTTTTTTTTCTTATTCTTTTTTTCATAAATTTTTCAATAAATTCAGTTAAGAATATACGATGTTTAGTGAACGCTTTTATTGTGAGATAGTGAATGAAAATACGAATACATGAAGAGGAAAATTTAACAATATCAAACTTGGAGCACAGATTGTTTTGTCTTTTATCTAGATCTTTTTTCAAATTTACATTTCCTTTCATTTTGTAAATAAAAAGCTACATGCTGTGCATATATCTTGACAATGACCCTATATTGTAACGATTTTGAATTTATTTTATTTAAACGTTTGAATCCTTTCCTCGCATTTTTAATACCCAATTTTGAAACTTTTTCCCGATAGTAAATTACTTTAAATGCTTGAAATTAAAACTTTATCCCAGAATTTATCAGATTTTTAAAATTATTCAAAGTTTTCCCAATATTCATTATTCACTACTTTGCTATTATTCAATGTTGTTGAATTTGTAATAAAACCATAAAAAAATATTTGAGACAATTTTTCAAGTTATTTTGTACATAAAAACACGAAGATTAATCATGTATTTAAATTTTACTAATTTCAACACAATTTGTTTTTTAAAATTTTGTTTTAAACTTTAAAAATCCTACATAAAACAAAAAGTTAAAATCTTAGAAATGTGAATGTGCTTTTTAACTCTTTTAAAGTTGAAAACTAGAATTAATTAATTTTTAAACTTATATCAATTCAATGTTGTCATGTGTGTTAGGTTGTAAGTGATTATGAAATTTTTAAAGCGCTACATGAAAATAGAGCTTTCCGCTTTAGCGGATTTTGTGATTTTAATAACTACAAAATGCATTTTGATAAACTACAAACAAATATGTTTTATTTGTATCTTTGATTTGTTCTTATTGTTTGGTTTTCAGAACTGTTTAGAGATTAAAAAAATGTAGCTCAATTTTTCTTTTGTTTTTTTTTATGTTATTTACTTAAATTCTTTATATTATTTTCTCCTTTTTGTGCAGCTCGTCGTCAAGAAATAATTAAAATGACTGAACAATTAATTGAGGCCATCAATAATGGAGATTTTGATGCATACACGTGAGTTATATTTTATGTCCAATGTTATCATGCGATTGTTAATTAACTTTTATTATCATAACAGAAAAATTTGTGATCCTCACTTGACTGCATTTGAACCAGAATCGCTTGGTAATCTAGTTGAAGGAATGGATTTCCATAAGTTTTATTTTGAAAATGGTAAAATCAATCATTAAATAAATGGCTTGTCCTTTATTTTTAATATTTTTTTTCTCCCTTAATTTAGTGCTCGGAAAAAATTGTAAAGCCATCAACACGACAATTCTTAATCCACATGTTCATCTTCTAGGCGATGAAACAGCATGTATTGCATATGTTCGACTAACCCAATATATTGATAAGTAAGTTTTTTTTTTCATTAAGTGAAATTGCTTGAACATTCCATTAATTCTATGCTGTTTCTATATTTTATTATCTTTCTGTAGACAAGGTCATGCCCATACTCATCAATCAGAAGAGACGAGAGTTTGGCATAAACGTGATGGAAAATGGCAAAATGTCCACATTCATCGTAGTTATACAGGCAATTTAAGTGGAGCAACACCGTTTGATTTCGGTCATAGTAGCAAATGAGTTGTTTCTAGTATGATCATGTAGTTTGGGATCTTGTAGAATGATTGAACGTTTTTCTTCTTGTTTCATACATACTTCGAATTATCATTTTATTTCTGAGGAGAAGAAAGAAGGATGAATACAACTTACCACCCACCAATTTGTAAACAAAATAAAAAGAAAACTTAAACTAGAAATTAAGATGATATTCGATTTGATCATAAGCACATTTTATTTCCAATTGATTGCGTTTGTTGATGTCAAAAAAAAGAATGAAGTGAAATCGACAAAAACTAGCTAGAGATGGACACATGAATAGTACTAAAATTGAAGTTTGAATTTCATTACTTTTTAAAAATTAAATGTTTAAAAAAATATTTTTAAAAAAATTGCAAAATTCTTCATTTTAATTCATATGAAATCTATTGAATTAAATTCCGTTGTTTAAATTCATTCATTAATTCATCGAAGTTCATTCAAACAAAAGGAAAAAAAACTTTTTATGGAAAACAATCAATTTCTAACATTGTAATATTTTTAAATGTAATTTTTGAACTCTTAAGTTTTCCAAACAAATGAATTTTAGTGATAACTTAAGACCACCACATTGTGTACAATTTTTATACGATGGAGATTCTTAGAAGATTTAAAAATGCTAAAAAAATATGATCTTATAATATAAAGTTTTAAAAAAGTTATTCTTGATGGTCTTACTTTCATTCACTAATGAGTTCAAAAGAACTTTACTTAAATAAATTTAACAATTGATTGATAAAGGAAAAAGTGATAGGAACTCTAGTTGTTACCTAATTCCGTAGGTGTCGTCAGTTAATGCCAGTTAAAAATTTATCTTCATGACCAAACTTTCTTTATCAATCTTGTTGAATTCTGCGTGCATCTCGATAATTGTTAACATTATAATTGATAATTTTTCTATGTCTATCTTTTCATTTTCTAAATCATGAATAAGCAGATTAAATAATTTATATCTACTTAATACCTATCATTAAGTTTCAAATGCAAAGATACTAAAAAAACAGAATATTAATTTATAATATATTTGGTTCATATTTATTGTCATGTTAATGTTGAAAATCTCTCATTTTTTTGTATTGTTTTACTGACCTATCGTTCTCTCTATTTTTAAAACAATAAAAAAAAATATTAATATAAAAATAACTGACATTTTTGAATGATAGATGTTAAAAGCATTTTTTTGAATTCTGAATTTGAAGCAAAAACATAAAATGATCATATTATATTGAATAATTCTATATATTTGACGATTAAATAACATTTGAGGATTGGGAAAGAAACTTGTTTAGATTGTAAATTCAAAAACATTAATTCATAAGATAAAAGAAATCTAATCAAATATCAAAGCTGATCAAAGCATATTTTATAGGAAATAAGGGTATAAAAAAAGAAAGTCATGGAAGTCATATTATATTTACAAACATGCATTGATTGAAATAAATATTTCAACACCCCCCCATGAGTATAATGGACTAATAAAAAAATATGAACATCTTGAGTGATCACGAAAGAATAAGTTATAAATAAGAAAAATATGACAAAGTTCTCCACATACAGTTTAGGATATAAATAATATTGAAAGAGTATCAAATTGATCATCTCAAATAATAACCAAACAATAACCTCTAAACACTCTCTATTTTTTTTTATTATTATTATAATTAATTAATTGTTTTTTAATTTATTATTTTTTGTTATGATGTAATTTCATTAAAAAAATAAATCTAGAAATACAGATTCGAAGAAATACAAATGAATTACTTTAGCTCATTACTATGTTATTACCTATTTGTTTTTGTGTTATTTAAACATCCACTTTTCAAATCAAATTTTCCAAAAGAGGACATTCATTCATATGCATACGGTGTGACTAGTGAATGAACCAAAACTTAATAAATAAATAAAAAAAATAGCCAATGAAAAATGTTAATTTAGGTAAAAGGAAAGTTTTGTTAAGATTCTCAAAGATTATTATTTAATTAACGGAGACAGTTGAAATTAAAGATTCATGAAAATTTTAGAAAAAAAAACGATACCTAAAAATGAAAATATTTTGTAGTTAGGGCAGTAAAATATTTCTCCCTTTTTTGAGATAATATTATGTCCTCATTTCTCTATATTTGTAATATTTAAATAATAAAAAAAAGAAAGAAAATAGACAAGAAATAAGGAAACCAAAATATGTGGGCAAATTTAAACAAAATATATGAATACCGGACAAAGAAAATTTTTTGAATTGAGACAAAGATTTACTCATAATAAATGTGTTTTCATTTTTTATATTACATTCATCATACTATCATAAAATGAAGAAATAAAGAACAATTTAAACACTATCATATTAAGCGGCTTGAAGTAAAGAAAAAAAAAATATTATGAAAAAATAGTGGCACTTTGTGCCATAAAATAGTTGGGAATATGATTCTTTAAAATATAGATCACTTAAAAGTGAGATTAAAAAAAACATAACTCATAAAGAGCTTCAAATATAACTACCTACATCTTCTATTTTAAAAAGAACAAAAAAAGTAAGAAAAAGAAATAAAAAAAAACATTGAAGTATGATTATCTCAATTTTTACACAAAATAAATTTTGTTATAGGAAAAAATTGAATTTTGATTAAAGTTACCAAAAATCAGTTGCAATGTGTTATAATAAATATAAAAATTTGTAATTTTTTATTGTTTCCACTTAAACAATGAATTTCTGTAAAAAAGGACAAAATATATTATGATGAGTGTGATCAGAAATATAAGAAATTTTCTTTTTAATAACTTTATATTTCTTTCATTTGATTTGTTTCAGTGACTGTTTTATGAAATTGAAACATTACACGTTGTTTATTTACTAAGTATTAATTTTTCGTTACAGAAGATACATCGATTTCAATCTATTAACATTGCATAATTTTACATAAATCACTATATCCTTACTTGAATTTATGCTACCAATTTGCAAATGCAAATATTTCGAGAGATCTTGTCTTGAATCGTACCAAAAATAAATTTGCGAAATTTTTCACACATCCTTGAATTTAATCTTTACACTGATTAATTGAATGAAAATGAAGTTATTCTTAAAGTTTCATGAAAATCCTTCGAAGGATTAACGAAATAATTAGCAATCTTTCAAATGTGTTTCAAATTTGATTCTATGTGGGGAATAATGTGGTGAAATTCATCTCTAACGGTTTTTTTAAAATCTCAAAACAAAATCGGTTTTCCCGGATTTAAATGATTTCTTACCGTTAAACATTCGTAAATTTTATGACATTTTTAACGCGATCTTATTGATTTGATGTATAAATTATGCTAAAGTGTTTTTAAAAATATGACATTCTTAAAATTTTTATTGCATTTTTGAGTCTAAATAGAGATCCATTGCAATTATTCTAACTTGCGTAAAATGCGCTTAAAATTTTAAACTCAAATGTCCACTTTCATACTTGTTTTTAAAAATTTAAAACAATTTATAATTCAAGCAATAAAGTTAATTAAAACTAGTATCAACGTGGTCACTCGTGACCGACGAAAGCGCATTTTCCGCGATCAGTAAATGCACAAAGAATTAAAACCCCAAAAGTCCAAAGCCAAATATTTAACTATAATCATTCTTTATTTACCCAAAAATTTAAAATTGACTAAAAAAATGAATGAAAAACATTATACAATTTAGAATTAAAAAAAAAGCAAAAAAGTATTTTAGTCTCGGGCTAGGTTTGAACCCATGACTTTTATGGTAGGAGCTGCGCACTCCACCACTTAGGCCACTGATGCCCTTTTTTTATAAAATATTAACGTGACATTTTAATTATTTATAATGATGGAAATTTTTTTAAAATAAAAAAAAAATTATTTTTCAGAAAATTATATGAAAATATTATAAAATTTTAAAAAAAAACGCTCGGAAAACTTGGAAAATTCGTGAAAATGAAAAATTATGACACAAATAAATAATAAATGTTATAAGAAATCAAAAAAAAAAAATAAAAAAAGCAAAAAAATAACTTGCCGGAGGCTAGGATCGAACCACTGACCTCCACGGTATTAGTCGCACGCTCTACCACTTGCGCCACTGCCGCTCATTTTTATGAATTTTCATTGTGACAATTTAATTATATAAAAAGCGTGTAAATATTAATGAGTTTTTTTTATATAAATATAAGTTTTTATAATTTTCACAAAATTTTCCGGAAAAACTATGAAAAATTCATAAAAATAGAAAACTAAACAACTAAAATATCAAAAAAAAAATATAAAAAAATAATTATCTATGAAAATTGTATGAAAATATTGAAAATTTTAACAAAAATCGTCGGAAAAACTCGGGAAAATTGTGAAAATGGAAAATTATGACATCATTCAATATTATATGTCATAAGTAATCAAAAAAGTATCAAAAAAAGCAAAAAAAAAAAAATTGTCATCGGTGGGATTTGAACCGAGGAAGGCTGAGATTTTGAAAAGTCAACATTTTAGTGCATTTGACCACACTAACACATACAAAGAAATGGCATTTTGACACTTTTTACGCTAGTTCCAGCAGAGGAAGTGACCATTCATGCTGATTTTTGGTTACATGGTAGCCAGACATACTACACACATTTTAAGCCAAAAACCGCATCAAAAAAGCTTAATCCCTAGGAGGAGATGCGATGACAGACAGACAGACGGACAGACAGACGGACAGACAGACGGACGGACAAAGTGCGGACAATAGCGTCCTTTTCCCAAGAGGAAAATGCGCTAAAAAGTTAGTAAGAAAACCTTAGCAACATAATTTCAAGACATAAAGTTATAGATAAACATAAAGTGTATGCAATAAAGTTGAAAAAGTGTTATTAATTGTTAAAGTTTAAAGAAAAATTGTGCAAACTGATTATTTGAATTTGCGGCAAAACAAACCGATCGACTACGCAAATCTAGCTGCTTTAAAAGTCTGACTTTATATTTTTTGCAGCTCTTTCAGCCAGTCTAAATTGTTCACTGTTTAAAATAACACACGAATTATTTTCCTTCGTAGTTTATTATTAAGGAAAATATAATTTTATTAATAAAAGTGTATCAAAAAGTATTTTGATCAGTTTATTTAAAGAGTCAGTCAAAAAAGCAGAGTAAAATTAATTAAAAAGTGAAATATTGAACAGCTTTTCCTCAATAAGAAATATCCTGGAAGAAAAAGAATAACAAAGAAATTCATTTTGTCGGCCAGGATTATTGCTCAATAAAAAAAGTGTAAGGAAAAGGGAAAAATAATTAAGTGAATAATGATTATTTTAAGCAAGTGATACATTCAAAAAGTATAAAATTGCTAGTTAATAAAATAGTCAAACAGTGAAAGAAGTTAGAACGTAGAAAAAAAGGAGAATTTAAGTGATACAAAAAAATTAGACGAAAATTAACACAATGGATGTGGATAAATTTTGCAATTGTAGTATAAAGGAAAAGGAACAAGTATATACAGCTGCTAGAGACGGAAACTTATTATATCTAAAGGTAAGCTAGTGGAAGTTTTGAAAATTTTCGACTGTGACATCGTCTATTGATATTATTAAAAGAAATATATGTATGTGCGCTAGAAATATCTTGACCGACTACAAAAACAACAACCCTGAGAGGAAAAAATACCAGATTCTATTAAACCTTGAATATTTTTTCGGTTCCTCTTTGTTTATTTTGGTTCGATTTTTTTTAGATGTTTCTTTTTGTTAGTAAAATATGAATGAGCCTTTTAAAACAATCACACATTTATTTTCCATCAAAATTTTATGAAAATTGATGCACAATGCGATATTATTTTAGTGACTCGATAAATTTCTAGGAAGTCTATTAAACGAAATAAAATTGTTTAGGCTATAAAATCCTTAGACTATATGCTCATAAATAAACATGGAGCATGCAAGTGTACATATTATCAATGAAGGTTATCGTCGTTCACACTTTTTCCTTTCCTCATTTACGCGAAATATTTTTTCGAAGGCCTCTTTGTTTGCTTTATGTCTCCTATAGACGTCGATTCTTGATTTTTTTTTTTCTTTCGCGAAAATGATGTAGAAAATTTCGCACAGAAGCGCCTTTCAATAAATTTCAACGCAGAACGAAACATGTTTGACGCAATTTAAATATTTATTTCTCTTATATTGTGTTTTTGTAAAACGAAAAATCAGTTTCAATTTTGACTTACCGATTAATGCTGATTAATAACAAAAAAAAAAAAAAAATAGTCGTGAATAATTCAGAGAGATGAGTTTTAATTGACAAACTAAATCTTATCAGTCTCGTCTGAATTTATTTATTGTTTATGATGGCATTATTTTTTAACCGGAAGAGATTACTCACTAAATTCATCTCGATTCTGATGAACAATGTCATTAGAAAGAAATGAAGGAAAAAGAAAGAA
The DNA here is from genome assembly GCA_026123125.1 of Chironomus striatipennis. Taxonomy (NCBI): domain Eukaryota; kingdom Metazoa; phylum Arthropoda; class Insecta; order Diptera; family Chironomidae; genus Chironomus; species Chironomus striatipennis. The sequence continues at coordinate 25,081,848 of CM047394.1, read as the reverse complement.
GCAGTAAATTACATGTGAGGATGACTAATATTTTGCTGAAAGATTAAACACGAACTACTCACATATATGTGTATAGTCAACAATGAAACGATCTATTGGCGATTTAAAAACACGTTTTCTCATAAATGGAATTTAAATCAACTTCAAATGAACATTCTTATAGTTCTCGCATTTAACAACAACAAAACTAAATAAATAACGTAACATACATGAAATGATATTTCCGTAATCGTCACTATCTTTCTCCTTTAGTGTCTGATTTGCTGATGAAGTTAATTTAAAATGCGTTTCATGACTAAGATTGTACCGCATGCTTTAGTGTTCATAATAATGTATAAAAAAATATAAAAAAGAAGCAGGAAAGATTTCCTGATTTACTGAAGGTTGGACATTTCCATCTATGGAAGCTCTTCTTGTATATGAGTTAAATTCTTTTATGATCCAACAACAACAACAACATCAACATTAATAAAACAACTTGAATTATATATAACATATAAGCTGTTGATTGAATGAACTTTATTCCATCAGCATGATGCCATAAATAGAAGGTTCAACATAAAACGGTAAAAAAAATATTACTTCCATTATATTTCAATGACCTTCAAAGGTGATGGTACGGAGACATCAGAATTGCTTCCTTAAGCATTGTTTCTATTTATTCAAATTAAATTTTCAAGCTCAATACTTTAATAATTTTCTTTGTGCAAAAAAGTCAGAACTTGACTAAAACGCATTTGAGAGTTTGAACACAAAGGGCTCTCTTGCTATGACGGAATTAAATTTAGAGTGTTTATTTATTTATTAAAAGAGCATTGATCTCACCAACACATTTGCAGACATCAATTCGCGACAACGCTATCATTTAATTTAATTTAGTTATTTCAGATTTGATTTGCGCATTCAATATTAAATTTATTAATATTATAATGATATAAACCAATACTACGATTTTTTTTTGCAATTTCAATTCAAACAACCTTGATTATTGCACGTTTTCTCCTTTCTATTTCCTTAGAATGTTAATAACTGTAGAATAAATTTGAATTTATTTCGTTAAATATTGTTTATTAGATAGCATAATATGATTGTCATTAACTGCTTCAAAGATTTTCCAACCTCAATGTTAATTAATCGGTTTTTGCGTCAATGTTCATGAGATCTTCATTTTATTCTTAAAATCTAATTCAACATTTTCAAGGAATATTTAACAAAAGCAAATTCTATTTTTAAATTAATAAAAGAAATTGTACATGCAAAATATTTGAGAAAACTGTGCATCTTAATTCTTCCGCAATTTACACATACACACTCAATCTCATTACTATAAATGAATTATGGAAAAACTTGTAACGTAAAAAATAGATGATTGATAACGTGTATGCATTTTATTTAACTATCATTCATACGATATGAATAACTATCTTGTTATAGTTTTATGCCATAAATGATGTATGTTCGATTATGTCACACTTTATGACTTTTAAGTTACATTACTAACACATAATTTTCAACTTGAAAAATCAATTAACAGTTTCAAACCTTTTTCCTAATTTAAGAACTATAAAGTCAATTAGAATCAAAATCTCAATAGATCAATAAAATATCAAATTAATATTCCTATGTTCCACCACAAAAATTTCATCCATTTCAAGTTTTAAATGGAAATATTTCAATATACCTTTTCAAAATTACATTAAAATTGCAAAATTTAACATTGTTCAATTAAGCACAGAAATAAGCTTTTCCCTGTTGCACAAACTACATTTTGCTTTTGCTTTCAAGTTGCTACATCTGTTCAATACACAAGCTAATGTTAGTCAATGTGTGTCTGCAGATTTGATTTTTGAATCATAATTTTGTTCTGACTTTTTGACTAACCTTCGCAATAAAATAGAACAAAGAATCACAATTTGATGGGATAATTCATTTATCATGTACATTATTTATTTGGAATTGCAATTTTTTCAATTTTAATTATTTCTTAAGATGGTTTTTAAGTACATTACTTACAAACAGTGCCTTAAATTGAACAATGCCGAGATTTAAGTGGGGGCGCACTTTCAATACATCTTTTCAGAACGTTTTGACTGTTCATTCAATATCTATTAAAGTTAATTTAATAATGATGGAGTCACATGTACAAAATTCATAACGTGCCATTCTGTCATTCATGAAGTATGGACATAAGTTTTGATGTGAAGAGTCTTTGACTTGACAAAGTTTATTAACCTTCAATAGACATTTTGCATGCTTTCTTTACAATTCTTTGCAATTAGAATGAAAATCATTGAAACTATTGACAATAAAGAATGTACGTCTGTGTGGATTCTATGTGTTTCAACAGCAACACTCAGAATTTACGGTCAAGTTTGCAAAAGAATTAAGAAAGAAGAGAAAGAGATAATATGGATAAGAATAAATCTAATTCGTCTTCTTACAAGCCAATATCCTTTGCAAATACCTGTAAATCCGAAAAGAGTTTTTAGTTTTTTAGTTTTTTTTTGGAGCCATGAAGTTGATTTGCAATGACTTTGAACTCTGCGTACACTTTATATAATTTCTATAAATAGATTTATAGAAACGGTAAAATGTTAACTTATATATATTGAACCATGATGAGTCTTAAAATCTTTTATGTTTTTATATTCTACATAGTATTATTGTTTTTAAATATCGCTTTCTACATTAAGTTGCGCCTGTCTGTTTTATTCTTGAAACAAAATTATTCGTTTCATTAATGTAGTGCTTTAATGTGTGGACTAATTAAAGCTTAATTTTCACTTTTAATTTCATCGATAACTTTGAATGTAGGCTGATTTTTTTTTTTTGGATATTTTAATTACATTTTTAATTATAACGAAAATATTTTAAGAAATCACCTTATTTGAATGTCCAAGCCCAGTTTTGTAAAAGAAAATTATCAAAACTAATTTTATTACTTCTTACGGTTCATTACTAATTTCCACTTTATGCTTAGTAGTGACCTTGACAAAAAAAATCAGTTGTTGCCATAGGACTTTGTGAATAAATCTAGCTAATGCACGCAATACGATAAACGATGGATTTTCATATTTCTTTCTTTGCTGGTTTCTCTTTTGTTTTTTTTTTATTAAGTTACCCTTGCTTTGTTAATTGATTTCATTATTAAGGTATGAAAGGAAAAGTAAATATCATTTTGACTGCTATTTCCGCAATTCCTTTACTATTTTATTCTACTTTGCAAAACTGTCGAGTTTGGAATGAATTCATTCTGAAGAAGAATTTTTAATTTCAAGTTTTTATATTTTATCTAAGAAAAATTCATACCTGCATGTTCTGCATGAAGTTTGACATGTGCAAACAAATAATGCGCTTAAATCACTAGGTAGTTTTTTGTCACACGCGAGTTCATGCTTCTTTTTATTTTCTTTCACTTCCTAATTTTGTATGCATGTGATAGGAAAATAAAAGCAAACAATTGACCTTCAGACTGAAATCTAAAAATATTCAACACACTTAAAGAAGTTTGTATTATTGGAATAATATAATGTTCTATTAACAAAGGCTTATGATAAAAGATGTAAATAAAAGGTGGGAAAAATTTGAAAGAAATAATTTACTTTAACCCATTACTTGACACCTAAGAAGAAGCGAATTTTATCCTCACTCTTTTGTGTCAACTTTTAAATTATTTTGACTGTTTTTCTCCTCATTTCATTCCGCAAATGAATGCGTTTTTCATATTTTTTGTTATAAAAAAGTTAATAAGAATTTTTCTTCCCTCTCATCTTAATGACTTTGTGTATACTTCTTCTTTTTTTCAAACCGAATGCTGCTTTTTGGATTTGCGCCAGACAGGCACAAAAGTAAATAAGTGTCAGTAGTCATATTAAAAAATAGGGAGAATGAAAATGAAATGAGATGATGATATGTTTGTTGATGATCTAAAGTAGTGAAATATTCATAGTCTCTTACCTAAAATAACCGAAACATTAGTAGCAAGTATAAACTACTCTAGTCGCATTTATCTTCTACCTAAGTACTCTTGAAACATATTGGCAAAATAAGCTGAAATATAAGAAAAGAAAAAAAATTGTTGGGTTGTATAATTTACGCTTTATTATGCTCATATGAAACAATTGTTGCATCATGTAAAAGAGTTTAACTTGAAACACAATGTGAAAATATGCGTAATACTTCTTTCATTTACCTCTCGCTCAACGTGAATATATGAATGCTTGGGACTATTTGAAAAGCAGATAATGATGATGATGATGAAAATATAAGAGTAAAATAAAATACAAAAGGAAAATAATATGCCTAATAATGTTATTTTAATTCGTAAATAAAAATAAAAGTAATAATAATGATTTCGTCATGTATCTTTCATTTCATTTCTCTTACACCTACAAGTGTTGTTTTCTTTTGAGTCATGTGTATAAAATAAAATAAATCATTTTTAATTTCTTCCGAGAAAATGAAAGACACTTTATTAAAATATCGCGGCTAGAACTTGAGACTCCAATTATTTTTTCAGGAATAAAATTAAGCGATTGTTAATTTTAGGTCGATAGCATTTCAGGATGAAGAATGATTGATGCATCCTGAATTTTAATAACTTAAATTATTTGATGTGCAACTTTTATTTCTCAATCATTGTGCATAGAAAAAAAGATATGATGAAAAACTAGTTAATAAAAAATCAATGCCGTCATGCTTAGTGTTAAAGGTGGAAATGTACTTAAAAACAATGAGGTTAAACATTAACGAAAATCGATGAACGAAAAATTAGAGCAACAAATAAATGTAAAAAAAAATAACAATAAGAAAAGGTAAATGGAAATCTAGAACATATATTCATTATTTAATGAATGTGATAATAAAATCGAGAATGTGACACATGACCTATTGGCCTTTTAATTGATAAATAGTATTTGAAAAATCGACATTGTAAGTTTTATTTTTAGCGACACGATTTGGAACACGCATGCAAACAATTTTACATGTGATTACATCAAATAATCATTTTATGAATTCACTGATCATTAACAGTTCTATCCATTCTTTCGTACTTATGTTAAATCTATACAATTTTTACAAGTGCATTAGTTGATTGTTAAAGTATTGTATCCAAGCGATTTGTGAATTTTGCTCAAAATTTTTAAGTACATAAAATATATTACATCAAACAAAAAGAACTCGTTTATAATAATATACGGCTTTATTCTAATACTTTTGCAAATGATTGCCTCTTTATTGTAGTATGAAGTGTTTCTTGACAGATTCCGTAATCGTCATAATGCAAAATGTTCATTAATAAAAAAATAATTACATATTGCCGTTTCAATGTGTTTGGAATCAGCTGTTTTATTATAAAAAAAACGAAGAATATTTGTTGAATAGCAACTTAACGACCTTCACTAAAGCTGTCTTTTTTGTAGGACAGCTCTTCAGATGTATTTTATAAACTTGTTGTTGCCATTTATTAAATCTTTTAATTATACTAATCTGCTTAGATTGAGTATTGCGTTTTTGTCTTATTAAAAGCTTAATGCAGTTTTTTTAAAAAAAATTTACACCAAAATTATTTTAAAAAAAAAAATAAATAAAATTTTACTACTGTAATTTAGATGTTGAAAAAAATAGGCAAAATTTTTGTAAGATGTTCTAAAAAAAATAATAATTAGGTATTCGTAGTTTGATGTAATTCAAAACAAAGAAAAGTTCACCTGAAATATATTAATACGAAATGAATCATGTCTTTTTTTTCTAAAACACAATAAAGATTTCCTAAGTCTCATTATAATGCATGAAGAAAAAGAAAATGACAATTGTGAAGGCTACAATGTTCCTTTTATCCCAGATGAAAACATTCATCTCACTGACACAAAGTTGTTGAAAAGTCATCAAAAATTTGATCTTAAACGCATTTTTGTATACAAAATAGATAAATTTTTATCATTTGATTAAGTTTAAAATTCTTAATTCATTTATTTTGAGGCTAATAAAAATTTTCAAGTGCAAAAAATAAACAAAAATCTTTAATCTCCCAAAGCGTATGCCACAAACATATAAAAAATTCGCTGAAACGGAAAATTATTACACACAAATATTTTGAATGAATTCATGAATAGTATATTGCTCTTTACTATTTCATTTTAATGTGTGCTTAAAAATATTTTTAGATGAGTGGTAGGAAAATCTTTTTGAAAAATGTAGTACAAGTGGGATTCAGCTGTAGAAAATGCAAGGAAATAAACTATAGTTTTGAGTTTAAAATTTAAGCCAAGCGGTTGATTAAACAAATTTTTAGTTCATTGCTGATAACAACTTTCTAGTTTGACATTTCGACTGTTCCCAAAAAATATCATTCTGGGTACATATAAATTAATGATCACATACTTACCTGTGTATGGTCATAAAAAGACTTAAAAGTCATCCTAATTAAAAATGAGCATACAAAACACGAAAATAGACAGAAAATGTACTTACATTTCTGATCCATCCACGACAATGTTTGCTTAATCATAGCAAAGTACATTACTGTGAAAATAATTATAACATGACACAAAATTAGTGTTAGGATTCAAATTACTTTAATCAATATTTGAATAAAAGCGTGTCACAACATGCATGCATACAACACGCTTTACCAAGTGATTTCGATTGCTTTACAAACACATGTAATTGCCACGATTCTTGAAAACTTTTCTGTTTTCCTTAGGTAAGCTTTAAGAATTTATTTTATTATTATTAGCTTTTACTTTCGCTTCCACATTTTAGATACATTATCTTATTTATACTTACTCTTACATAATTATATAGTACATAAGACTAGTTCCAACTTCTACCATGCATTCATCTCGCTTTCGTTAAAAACCTTACACGATACAGTTGATTAATATATTGCAAATAAAAATAAATATGTGGGTGAAATTCGTATCGTCCAGACTTTACATGGATAGAAAAATCGTCAATATTACCTTCGCTACCTTTATGGTCACTTAATCCATTTTCTACAAAGATAGAAGAAGCAAAAATAAACCGAGAAGAAAAACTTGTGTTACGATATCTTTTTTACTTCACATTGAAAGTGAAAATCAGTTCAAGGTCAATGCGCTTCATTGCCTATTATCAGTTAATACCATCATTGCGAATGAACAAAGCAGTAAAAAAATATAAATAAAATGAAGTAAAGCTGAGAAAGAGAGAAAAAACGATAATTCGTTGCGCGAGTCTGGGTCAGTAATTTCAATGCATATTTTTAGTATGGTTTTTTTATGTATTAAATTACTTGAAGCAATTCAACATTGAATCACGCGAATTTTTTTCTTCTTTTTTTTTACTTCTCTCACTATTTCTTTCTATTTTGTTTTATATTTTTAAGTATTAAACATTAAATAAAAAAAGAAAAAAATTGAGTAAACACAAATGCTTGAGAAACAATTTTATATGCAGTACCACATCACATGCATTTTGAAGCATGCATAAAGCTTGTTGTATATTGTGCAATAGAATCGAGGAAATGGTAAAAACCTGCTTGGCATTTGACATCAGACGGGAAACTGTAATGATGCAACTTTAAGAAATGGCACAGAAAACGTTGAATGAAAACCTGTTTAAACCATTTGCTGGTACATATTGCAATTTCTTGAGGGTGGAAATATACATAATGGATTTACATAATGACGATGCTTTTATGTTGCAATTTGCATGAAAAGTTGACTTTGTCGTTTCTGTTTTGTGTTGATGTTGTTGAAATAATAGGTAAAAGATGTAATAAAAAGTTTATTCTACAAGGTTACTTTCTATATGAGAATAATTGGCATGTTCTAACTAAAAACTTAATTAAGCTTCTAATCATTTGAATTTCTAAAAAAAATTATCAAAATAGTTTGTAAATAATTTGTCAAAATGTTCTTGATCAAATGACATAGCAAGTAAAATATTATCAAAAAATAAACTAGTATCAACGTGGTCACTCGTGACCGACGAAAGCGCATTTTCCGCGTATAGCAAATAAACCGGAAATAAATTTAAAATAATTAAAAAAATGAGATCCAGGAAGCATTCATGGCCATAAAGTGAGATTCAGTAAGCATTTATGGCCATAAAGTAAGATCCAGTAAGCATTTATGGCCATAAAATGAGATCCAGTAAGCATTTATGACCATAAAATGAGATCCAGTAGGCATCCATGGCCATAAAATGAAATCCAGTAAGCTTTCATGGCCATAAAGTGAGATCCAGTAAGCATTTATGGCCATAAAATGAGATCCAGTAAACATTTATGGCCATAAAATGAGATCCAGTAAGCTTTCATGCCCATAAAGTGAGATCCAGTAAGGATTTAAGGCCATGAAATGAGATCCAGTAAGCATTTATAGCCATAAAATGAGATCCAGTAAGCTTTCATGGCCATAAAGTGAGATCCAGTAAGGATTTAAGGCAATAAAATGAGATCCAGTAAGCATTTATGGCCATAAAGTAAGATCCAGTAAGCATTTATGGCCATAAAATGAGATCCAGTAAGCATTTATGACCATAAAATGAGATCCAGTAGGCATCCATGGCCATAAAATGAAATCCAGTAAGCTTTCATGGCCATAAAGTGAGATCCAGTAAGCATTTATGGCCATAAAATGAGATCCAGTAAACATTTATGGCCATAAAATGAGATCCAGTTAGCTTTCATGCCCATAAAGTGAGATCCAGTAAGGATTTAAGGCCATGAAATGAGATCCAGTAAGCATTTATGGCCATAAAATGAGATCCAGTAAGCTTTCATGGCCATAAAGTGAGATCCAGTAAGGATTTAAGGCAATAAAATGAGATCCAGTAAGCATTTATGGCCATAAAGTAAGATCCAGGAAGCATTCATTGCCATAAAATGAGATCCAGTAAGCTTTCATGGCCATAAAGTGAGATCCAGGAAGCATTCATGACCATAAAGTAAGATCCAGTAAGCATTTATGGCCAAAAAATGAGATCCAGTAAGCATTCATGGCCATAAAGTAAGATACAGTAAGCATTCATGGCAATAAATTGAGATCCAGTAAGCATTCATGGCCATAAAGTAAGATTCAGTAAGGATTCATGGCCATAAAGTAAGATCCAGTAAGCATAAAGTAAGATCCAGTAAGCATTCATGGCCATAAAGTAAGATCCAGTAAACATTCATGGCTATAAAGTCAGTTCCAATCATAAGGAATCAAAAAAGTACCGAAAAAAGAATTTGACCTCTGATGGGATTTGAACCGAGGAAGGATGAATTTTTGAAAAAGTCAACATTTTAGTGTATTTTACCACACTAACACATATAAAGAAATGCAATTTTGGCACTTTTTACGCTGGTTCCAGCAGAGGAAGTGACCATTCGTGCTGATTTTTTCGCCAGCTCTAGCCAGACATACTACACACATTTTAAGCCAAAAACCGCATGAAAAAAGCTTAACCCTGAGGAGGAGATGCGATGACAGACAGACAGACAGACAGACAGACAGACGGACAAAGTGCGGACAATAGCGTCCTTTTCCCAAGGGGAAAATGCGCTAAAAACTCACAATAATCCGAAAAATATAGACAGCCGTCACGAAGAAGAAGACTGATGTGCCACAAAAGAAACAAACAAAAAAAAGTTCCAAAAATAAGTATGAAATAGTAGAAGCTGATTTTTTTAAACTTCTTGTTAAATTGTTAAACATTTAGATAAATGGCACATTAAGAAACGCACGTTAATGCCAGTTATTGTTAATTATATCGTCGTTATTGTCAATAATATCTTATCTTTATTGGTTTTAAAGCAATTAAAAATTGCATCAATTATATTTTATTGCTGTAAATGAATACCATGTGAAATTGTTTTCGGCACTTTAAGCATGCACTTTTTGTGTATTTCCAAAAACGAAGTATGTATGGCAAAACATTTTCTCGCCTTTACTGACCTTCCTCAATTTCGATACATATTTGTTGTAATAAAAACTTTATTTTGGGTGTCTTCAAAAAAAAAAAGTTTTCGTGCTGTGTTTGCTTATACTTATTTACCCAATGCAATGAGCTCTTGGCTGATCATTAATATGTCGATATTTATTTATTTCTTACTAATGACCTCTTTGTTCACAAATGTAGAATTACTGACAAAGATACAAAGCCGTACAAAGAATTATTAACATTGTTTGATTGGTTTTATTATATTATGCTAAAAGCTCTTTGTCATTATTTAGGAACAGGAAATGCTACTCATTAAAAATTATTTGTCACTTGTGTCTTATCGAATGTTTATTTTTTTGTACAAGTTGTAATTTTCTCCGTGAATGTGATTCATAATATTTACTTTTTTCAACACAATTTTTCAAAGTCTAAAGCTAACGGTTAGAAATATTTCAAATTATAAAAGCTCGCAACAGTTTTAAAGCATTGAGATTGTTCTAAACCATATCAGTAATGATGATGTTATTAATAAAATTTAAAGATAATCCCGCGAGACTTCTTTTTACCTATTTTTAAATATTATGACTCAATCGATTTAATTATGAATTTTTTTTAAAATTGTATTTTTGTTGGAATCATTAAATTCAGATTAAGAATTTGCTAGAAGCCTCGAAGTCTATTTCCTTATTTTTTTCGCTTTATGTATTCTACTTTCATTCGATTTGACCTTGTGTGCTCAAAATTGCGAAATTGAATTATTTATGAACATGAAAAATAGGAGATATTCATTTCATAAATAATTTATGTCTCCAAGATTGTAATTTTGCTGAATATTGAATATCTTTAAAATAGCGACATGATCAAGGTCAAGTTTGTGAAAAAGCAGAATGATTATTTTTATTTTGGACAATCTTTAAAATGTAAGATTGATGTAAAATCTTATAAATCAGCAATTTGAATATATTTTATTCTAATCCATTTGAATTTTACTGTAGATATCAGTTGATAAGTTAATTAGCATACAAAATTTTATTGACACTTTTTTCATTCATCACACCGTTTGTTGACATTGATAATGAAACAACTTTCATTGATATTAAAAAAATCGAGATCGTGTTATTTTTATTATGGCTTCTTCAATAAGGAGATGAATGTCATCAACAATATGATCAATTTTTTTTAAATTGATTTGCGAATAAAATCGCTTTGTCCACGAAAAAATTTAATCCTTGATTCAGGCAAATAAAATTTGAATGATTTCAAAAAACATTAATACAAAGAATTATTTATCATATCTAAATCAAGATTCATTAAGAAGACTAAATAACAAGTCAAATTCAAAAAAAAAAAAATAAATAAATAAATAAAATAATCTGAATGTCTCCAATTTTAAATGAAATGCTTCGTTAGTTCAATTTTTTCTTTACTTCTTGCAAAAAATCATTTGCATTTATTAATAGCTATCAAAATCATTTTTGGATTTCTACTTCTTATATATTCAAATTATCAGGCTGACCTTTAAAAACAGATGACAATGTAAAATTCGGCTTTGATATTTATTTTATTTGCAGATTTTATTCCAATCGTCTTTTTGAACGTCGTCATTGTCATATCTGAGTTGTTCTTTTGCTCAATAGAACTACGTAGGATATATTTGCGAATTACTGGTAAAAATATAATAGTTTTTAAGAATGACGTATATAATCATGATTTAGCTATTTTTTAAGCAAATACTATGAGCATAAATAAAATAATCAAGATCTAAGTTACTTCTTAAATTAAATGTATCAAAATTACAATAAATTTATAATAATATTTTGATGCAAAAATTTTCTGTTTAGGACGGTTTGTCATTGACCTTTTGTTCAATTTTTTTGTGAATCTGATAGCAGCTCTTAATATCACGTTTGTCTTTGTAAATGCAAATTTGCCGTATATATTCATATGTAAATGAAAGTTATTGAACTTAAAAGAAGCAGAGCCAACAAGTTTGTATATGTGTACATTGAACATAATGATGGCACAAGAATAGTGATTTCTTTCCTTCAATATTCATTATACGTCACTTGATTAAACATTACGTTTAGATAAACAAGAACCATTCTATCTTTTAAGTATCTTAGTCATTAGTGTATATTCACAAGCATGTATTACGTTTGCAACTTTTTCACACGTTATTCGCTATTCAACCCATACCTGATATTTGCAAGAGATTCAATAAAATGTTTTTCTTCTCTTCTCTGTTTTGAAACAGTACAAGTTTAAAGTCTGAACGATAAAGAAGTTGAGTGTTAAATCTCAAAAGTGTTTTGTTTTGATTTTATTATTTTTTTTATATGAATTATATCAGAAGAATTTTAAGGCTAATAAAATCAAAAGATTAACTAATTAAGAATATTATTCGTAAATATATTTTTATTGAGTAAAGAAAACATACAGTTTGGGTACAAAATAAATGAGTAATAACTCTTAGAACATTTTTACTGGTGAAAAAAATTAACACATGAGAGTAAGAATTGACTGAAATTGAGCAAGGTTGAACAAGTTGTACTAAAAAAAAAATCATCAAAACAAAGAGTCATGTTCAATACAATTCGAATGCTCTCAATTAGACGTCGATCAAAATTGTATCGCGTCCTAAAGTTAGCGATAAGGCAATTTTTTTACGCATTGAAAGCCTACAATAAATTTTCATCGATTATTGCATCAGACACGAGTAGAACGAAAACAAATATGATATCAGTATACAAAGCTATAACAACAAACAGGAGTGATAATTTCAATCGTTTAGTAAGTTTAAATCGGTTAAGATTGTTGTTATTTCTCAACAAATGATTTTATAGAGCGTCGATGAGTACCTTTTTGACTTAAGTCGTAATTTATTTTTTTTTTTACCTTTTATTTTCAATACTTTAAATGTTTGGAACAGCCTTTATTCAATTGACCTCAATTATTAATAATTCTGATTGTCATCGTTTATCGTCATAAAACTACTTAACATTGTGATAATTCAAGACAATTTTGATTTAGTTCTTTTTGGTTCTTTCATAAATAAAATTTCCAAGGATGTACAGATTGGACGTTATAGCGGTGGAATTTTTTTAATAAAAAAAAAAAAAAAATGAGATCATTGCATTGTAACAATTCCTATGTATAAGAGTATAGAATGCTGGGGAGAGTAATCTGAGAACAATTAGCATTCATATATTATATACAGTTGATAAGAGGAAATGACAGAATGTTTATAAACAAAATTTATACTAGGGCAATTGAATCTCATTCTGTGAACACATGGATAGATGATAAGATTTAATTGTATGCTTGTGTATTTCCCTGCCAGTTCTCTTGCCACGAGAGAATAAAAATAATATGTGATCAATGCTTGCTTGCTTTTAATCATTTTGTGCTGAAATTTTCCACTGTAAAGATGTGCTTGAGTGCAAATTGCAAACACAAATAATTCTTTCACAAAAAGTTGAAATTCGTTTCTAAGAAAAATCTGCTGAAATTAATAAAATAAATACCTAAAAAATAAAAAAATAGATAGATTTTAATAAAAGTGTTTTGAATGGACATTTTTAGAAAATTATCAAGTTTAAGAAAATTAATAAAAAATTAAAAACAAAAATACAAGATGCGATTTTTTGGAAGAGTAAGTTTGTTTATAAAGGCATGAAAATGTTTTCTTTGTTTTCCGTAATTTAAAATCAACTAGAATAAAGCACGATTTTTATGAACAAATTATTAAAAGCAACATGTGAATTTAATTAAGGAATAAAACCCACGACCTTGCCGGCAATTTGCGTGTGTTGTCTATAAAAATCTACAATTTTCATCTTCGTTGTGCATTATTGAATTAAAAGGTTCCGTATTGATTAAAATTTTCAATATTTACCATAAAGATTCTAAAAAAAAATATATAAAAATAAAAAAGTGTGATTTCTTTCTATCTTGACCGGTCCTTGACCTGTTTGGAACGTGAATGCGCATATATGCACAATAATATTGTTGATTAGAACTTCGTCCATTTAAAGCAAAAAAATGTTCAAAGTCCTCGTGTTGTTAATCGAGGGACTTAAGCGCATTTTTGTCGCAGCGATCAGAAATCGATATAAAAAACTGTATAATACTAACAGAATCCATTAAATTCCGTCTTTCTAGCATGCTCTATGCATGAAAAGTCTGTTTTCACAATAATAAATACAAAACCTTCCAAAAAGAAAGAAAAAAATTTTGACCAAAAATAACGGTCAAAAAATTTTTAAATTCCAACGGTCAAAAAAAAAATTCAAATTTTTATCGAGGGGTTTTCAACAATTTTTTTCCTTATTTAATGTTAAATCGTTGATTACAGGAATTGTAGATCGTTTAACGATTTTTTAATAAGCGATGCCGGAATAACTCGATAGTAGAAAGATAATTCATCATAACAGAACTCTTAACTATGTCTGGTTTCTGAGATCTCAGAGCTCATCCAGCCTTGAACCAGCCAGCCGAACAAAGTGAAACTATAAGCGTCATTTTTTGCAAAAATGCGCTAAAAAGAAATAATCAGAACATCATTTATTCATTGTGTCATCACTTTATAATCTCTTTTGATATGTCATGAGCACTAATCACAGTCAATTTATAAATCGTTATATTATCACGAATGTTTATTCATTTAATTCAAAATTGTATTTATTTTTTTCTTTCCCGTAGCGCTTCATTGGGACTCGCTCACAGAATGAAATTGACGCTTTAGTGTCTTCGAAAACAGGAGGCTGTACGCCGTTATTGATAGCTTGTCGAAATGGTCATTATGACGTAGTTCAATACTTAATTAAGAGATGCCATACAGACGTAGAACAATGTGGATCAGTAATTTTTGATGGTGAAACAATAGAGAATGGTAAGAAGTCTTATCGTAGTTCGTTGTTATCATTTTTAAGATGCTCAAGTGTTTTTGTTTACATATCATTTTATAGCTCCTCCACTTTGGTGTGCAGCGGCTGCAGGCCATACAAATATTGTTAAGTTATTAATAAGATATGGTGCAAATGTAAATTCCACGTAAGTTACCTTTCATTTTTTTTGAATATTCATTTTATTAACGATAACTTTACATTTAGAACCAAGACAAACTCAACGCCTTTGCGAGCTGCATGCTTCGATGGGCATTTCGAGATAGTAAAATATTTAGTAGCACATGGAGCGGATATAGAAGTAGCAAACAGACATGGACATACTTGCCTCATGATTTCATGCTACAAGGGCCATTATAAAATTGCACAATATCTTTTATCACTTAAGGCTAATGTTAATCGTAAATCAGTTAAAGGTGAGTTGTTAACAAGCTTATTAAAATGTTTAGCATACTTATAAAAAATTAAAAATTAATTAATTATTGTAGGTAATTCTGCATTACACGACTGTGCTGAGTCTGGTTCTTTAGAGATTCTTCAGTTATTGCTCGAACACGGTGCAACAATGGACGTAGATTCATACGGAATGACACCATTATTGGCAGCAAGTGTGACTGGTCATGTAGCAATAGTTGAACATCTGATTGAATTACCTATTGTAAGTCGAGAGGAGAAAATTGCAGCATTAGAATTATTAGGAGCGACATATGTCGATAAAAAACGTGATATGGTAAATGCATTAAATTTCTGGAAGCGGGCGATGGAGGAAAGATATCAAAAGGAGCCGATAATTCCAAAACCAACAAGAGAGCCTGTAGCCGCATACGATTATTCATTAGAAGTGAATCATTTGACTGCTCTTGATGAGTTAGTTTTGGATCCTGATGAGATGAGAATGCAGGCACTCTTAATAAGAGAAAGAATACTCGGTCCAGTTCATCCTGATACAAGTTATTATATTAGATTTAGAGGTGCTGTGTATGCTGATTCTGGGCGATTTGATCGCTGTATTGAATTATGGACTTATGCTTTAAGAATGCAACAAAGAATTTTGGAACCACTTAATCCAATGACTCAATCATCTCTTCTCTCATTTGCTGAACTCTTTTCCTTCATGTTGGGCGAAGCTGGAAGGCCCATAACTCGTGGTAGAGTTGTTCCGCCAATAGAAACATCAGACATGCTTTTAGTGTTCAATCGAGCTGTTAAGGAAGTAGAATTGGGTCAAAAAATGCTCAATGACCCCGCATTTACAGGACACGAGAAAGATCTCTCAAGTCTTAATCGAGCTTTAGTAATATCACTTCATCTTGCATGTCTTCTTTCTCGTCTCATATTCGAAGAAGACTGTGCAGATGACGTTAAAAAGCAAATATTGACATCACTTTATGATTTAGTTAAATTAAATGTAAGCTTGCCATAAATTAAATATAATTATGGAATGTTTTTAATTATTGTAATGACTAATTATAGGTAGTTGTAAAACAAGGAAGAACAGCGCTTCATTTAGCGTGTAATCGTGAAGCAGCACTTGTTGGTCGATATCCAGTTTGTCAATTTCCATTACCACAACTTGTGAAAGCTTTACTTCTTGTTGGAGCCGATCCAGATATCAAAGATGATGATGGAAATAGTCCATTACATTTAGCGGCATTAGCAAGACCTTGTCCAGCATCTTTAGCACAAGCATTAGTGGAGCATGGTGCTCATCTGGTAAGAACTATTATTATTATTTTTTTAAATTTCATTAATTTAACGGTTTAACAACGTGACAAAAAATAATAATTTATTTTACATATTATTTTTTAAGGACACGAGAAATCGAAATGGTGAAACCTTTGAGTCTCTCTTGCAAGGACAACAAGTTTATGAATTAGTAAATCCGGTGAAACACACAAAACTCACATGTTTAGCTGCTGCTGTTGTCAGAAAATATAATATTCCTTATGAAAACCACGTGCCAGCTGTTCTTCATCAATTTATTGAACAGCATTAAAAATTCGTATGATGAGAACAATAAACAACAATTCAGGACATTTATCAAAGAAGGAAAATCCATCCAATATGTTTCGATGAAACTTTATTTTCTTCCATATTTTTTAAAGTTTTAAAAACAAAGAAATTTATTTCATTTCAAGCTGTTTTGATAATTTTTATGTCTTCTTGCTGATATTTTTAATTTTATTTTTATTATTTTATTTTACTCAACTTATTGCTCACATTTTCAAAAGGATGATGCGCAAGTGATTTTATCAAATTAATTTAATTGTTATTCTTAATTTACATACATTTTAAATTAAAAAAAGAGAAAAATTCCTTTTTTTTCTTCCACTTTTCTATATATTTATGAGACATTTAAACTTGCTGAAAATTTGAGTGTTCATTGAGAGATTTAAAGACAAAAACAAGAAGATTAGGAAGAGGATATTTAGCTCTGCTTGATAATTTATCTGGTCATAAAATAATTCAATATCTTTTTCGTGACAATTTATGTACTTATGTAATGAACTATTAGCTGCGATTTTATGTAAAATTCAATATTATATGATAAGCCCTTCTGCTGTCAAGATGATGCAAAAGGATTGTGGATATTTTATAAGATAAATACTTGGCATAAATCTTGAAGACGGAATCTATGCAAAGTTAAATGTATTTCTTCATAACTTAATGATCAAACATACATAAAATTGCATTCATTAATTGTAAAAAATCGAATGTTTAGATGAAATTTGATTTTTTTTTTCAACAAGCATTACAATTAACAAACGAATAAATCGAAGTGGAAAAAATTATAAAAAATATCGAGTTTTAATATTTTTGCAATTAAATATATTTCAGAGTTAAAGATCTTTGAGTTATTCACATAGATATTTTTATTAATGGGATGAAAAAATAACGATCAAAAAAAATTTGAACTGTTTTGCAATTAAAATTTGAAAAATCTTGATCTAACGGAACGTTCCGTTTCAATAAATTTAGGTGATGAGATTTAAATTAATGTAGCATTGTGACATCGTTTGAGGAATTTAAGGATATTTGAGAGCTCAAATAAGGAGTTTGCAAAACATATAAAATACACGACGCAGTAAGTAAAATCAATATAAAAAGTTGTGATAAAAATCGTGCATCCGTTTTCTATGTTTCAATTTTCATCTTGTTCCAGTTTTACTTGTTTGAGTCACTTGAAGACGGCTGAATATTATTTTTTTTTTTTATCATTGAGTATTTTTGTTCCTTGTATTAAATTTTTATTTCATTACTTCTGTAAATAAATTAATAAGCAAATGATAAGTTATTAAAGTAGTGATTAAACTAAGCATAAATCCACGAATCACAACAAAAATCTTAAAACATCATCAATTATTCATCACTTTAATTTATTTCTTAAAAATCGATACTGTTTATTCATCTATTTACCGCAATAGTAAGTTCTGTTTACATTGTTTCTTTGTATAATATTTGGAACGAAGAAAATCAAATACAAAGTGTCAAAAATTAAGCGAGCATTGAACTTTAATTTTAAGCATATAATAAAGAGCTGCTAATTGACTATACCATTGACGTAAAATGATGATTTCTTTTTCGTTACTTCTTTTGTTTTGACCTGTTGATTTTTGACTCGTAATTGTGACGTAATTTGTATCATACATACTACAATATCTTAGTTACGGACGGTACGCAAACATGTGTTAGAGCTACTACTCAATGAATGAGAAATCAAAAAAGTATTTTTTTTTTTCTTCTCAGACAGAATTACGTCTATCTCGACGCATTTCTCTGCTCATATTTTACTCAGAGATCATTGAGTGTTTACGTCTTATTCCTAACTTGTCGCAAAACTGCTGATTTTTTTGTGATTTTTCTAAATTAAAAATTATTATTTTTAGTTACCAATCAGATCCTGTGAAGTAAAGTTGCAATAAATAAGAAGGCAGTGAATAAAAAAAGTGACTTGGAAGTTTAAATTTCAATAAAATAAGACTATTTAGCTACCAACGAAATCGAAACCAACGGTATTAAAAATGATGCAAAATAACGGTAAGTAAACATTGTCAGTTACTAAATTTCCAATTTCCAATCATGCCTTGATTAAACTTTTAAGTTATCTAAGAATTTTTTAAGGCACTTATCAATAATTGATTACGTTGTAATAAATTCACTTTTAATTCTGTTATGTTTACAAAGTAGTCACCTACTATCACAATAATAATATTATAATGCAATCAGGCGATGACATGAGATATATAGGTACGGAAAAAAAGTGATCGCACACAATGAAAACATCTTAATAATTATTAATGAAATATTTACTTACACTTTTTAACAAGACGCTTATATCGTATCTTCACATGCATGCTCGATAAAAATTTAAAGTAAAGAAAAAAAGTAATGAGCAATTGTTTTGAAGTAAACGCCGAACGAACAGTATCATTTGTGGTTGCAAACAATCGAGTCGGAAAGTGAAAAACAAACTTGGAAAATTTCGATTTCATTTGTCTTGACTAGACTGACTACTTGTGACATTCTTGTCAAAAAAATAAATAAAAATTTATTACCAGAAGTAAGAGACCGCATGTCTTTACAGCTTTCCAAAAATAAATAAAATTCATTAACACGTTTAGCAGTGTCACTAAATAAGGTGAAATCACATCGACTGAACGATTTTTGTGCATGAAGGTAATTGCATGCATGCTGAGATATGCAGCACAATTTTCGATAAAATAAAGTGAAACTATGGCAAAACAGTTGTGTACATATACTACTGTCTGCGATGATAAAACATTTGAATTAATGAATTGAGATAAATAACAATTAAGCAGCTAGCATTAATAACAGACAGTCTTTGTCTTACCTGAAAAATAATGTTTAAGTACTTTTAAATTGAAATTATTCAGGAATGTAAATTAAACTATGACACCATTTCCAAAATATTTCCGAAAATATTTGGTTGATTTACTTTAAAATTAAAATTAATTTATTAAGTGCAGTAACGTGTAAAGCACTTTACTATGCAAATGATGTTGAAAATGATACCGAAACTTTTTACTCGTTAAGTTCAGGTTACATTTACGGAATTTAATTTGCTTGTACATTAAAAAAACATTCCTTCAGATTGATTATGGTCATTAATGAGAATTTCTCACAGTAGTTGAATGTCTTCACAAATTATATCTTAGTGACACTAGTTAACTGTTCTATTCATGCCTTTAAAAATTCCAATTAGAAATTTAACGGTTTTTGTTTTTTCAAACTTTTGCAACAAAAAAGTGAAAAAAGCATAAAATTTAAAAATATTTTTTTCCGTTAAAATTAATTCTTAAAATCACGCCGATTCTTCTAATAATAAGCTGTAATTTATTATAATTTGAGTGGTTTGTTGACCTATGAGACTACCACTTTTAATGAGATTCACAGCTTTAATGAGATTCAATGTACTGTCGATTAATTTCATCTTGATTAGAACCTCAAATGTTCACGATTTCTATAAAATTCAACTTTTTTTTTTTGTTGACATAATCAGCACGTGAATAAACTCATGACTTTGAATCTCTGAATTTCCATTCGTTTTTCAATATCTTTATCGACTGAATCAAAAAAAAAAAAAAGAAAAATGTTTGAATCAATTCTAATGTTCTAAGGCGTATCAAGATAGTCATTGAATTGCGGTGACACACAGCATATCGAGAATTGAGTTCAAAAGTGATTGTAATGTGCAAATCGATTATGCGAAAGTGCATTTCAAGGAAAATTTATGCGTACTCAAGGCTTTTTATACAGCTGAAAAATTCAATTCTCATTTTCATTCCTCTTTACAGTATCACAAAAAGTCAATTTATTGAATCAACTTACACGGCAAAACAGCAACGGTAGCAACAACGGAATGAGTAATCAGAAGACACTCGATATTATCCGAGAAGATCTTGGTCATCTTGTTGAGACTGAAGGAACTTATTGGGATAGTCGTCATCCACATATTTTTGCTGTTATGGGTGCATCGGTAATTTCTAATTCCATCATTCAAATTTATTCTCGCTAATTTAATTTATGTCCATATGTGTCTATATAGGGAGACTTGGCCAAGAAAAAAATTTATCCAACACTTTGGTGGCTATATCGTGACAATTTATTGCCCCCAGTTACAATTTTCTTTGGTTATGCTCGCAGTAAAATTACAATCGAAGATATTCGTAAGAAATGTGATCAGTACATGAAAGTAAAGGAGGATGAGAAGGAAAAATATGAGCAATTTTGGAAGATTAATTATTATGTTGCTGGATCATACACAGAACGTCGTGATTTTGAAATGCTTAATCAGGAAATGTCGAAACATGACAGCCTTTCAACTGCAAATCGTTTATTTTATCTTGCATTGCCACCATCCGTTTTTGAATCTGTGACTGTTAATATTCGCAACACATGCATGGCATTACAGTAAGTGAACATTTTTGATCCACTATTTTATATATTAATTCTAATGTCATTATTTTTTAGAGGATGGAGCCGTATTATCGTTGAGAAGCCTTTTGGAAAGGATTCAGCATCATCAAAATTGTTGAGCGATCATTTGGCATCATTATATACTGAAGATCAGTTGTATAGAATTGATCACTATTTGGGCAAGGAAATGGTTCAAAATCTCATGACCATTCGTTTTAGCAATCAACTCTTTAATCCTACATGGAATAGAAATAATATTGCATCGATTCTCATTTCATTCAAAGAGCCTTTTGGTACTGAAGGTCGTGGTGGATATTTTGATGAATTTGGTATTATTAGAGATATTATGCAAAATCATTTATTGCAAATATTGACACTTGTTGCAATGGAAAAGCCAGCATCCGTACATCCAGATGATATTCGTGATGAGAAAGTTAAAGTACTCAAATGCATTCAACCATTGACCCTTGATGATGTTGTTTTAGGACAATATATTGGTGATGAGGAAGGAACTGGAGAAGCAAAACTTGGATATTTGGATGATCCAACAGTACCAAAAGACTCAACAACACCTACTTACGCTCTCGCTGCACTTAAAATCAATAATGAGCGATGGGATGGAGTAAATTTCATTTTAAGATGTGGCAAGGCATTAAATGAACGTAAAGCTGAAGTAAGAATTCAATATCATGATGTGCCTGGTGATATTTTTGGAGGTAAAGCAAAGCGTAATGAACTTGTTATTAGAGTTCAACCTGGTGAAGCTTTATACATTAAAATGATGACTAAAAGTCCAGGAATCACTTTTGATCTGGAAGAAACTGAGCTTGATTTAACTTATGGTCAACGATATAAGGGAGTTGTCTTACCTGATGCTTATGAGAGATTAATTTTGGACGTGTTTTGTGGAAGTCAAATGCATTTCGTAAGAAGTGATGAACTTAGTGAAGCTTGGAGAATTTTTACACCACTTTTACACAATATTGAGAATAACAAGATTAAACCAATACCTTACAAGTATGGAAGTCGTGGACCAAGAGAAGCTGATGAGAAGTGTGTTAACTCTAATTTCAAATTTACTGGTACTTATAAATGGCACGGAAATCGTTGTTAAATGACATGCATGCATTTACATATTTTTTATAAAAATTTTTTTGATTACATATTTATGAAATTATGAATTATAGGATGGTGTAGTCATTGATTTTGTTTCGGGTTAGACTAAAGTGACAAAAAAAAAGAATTCATTCCTTATTAGTATTTACTCATCCAATTTTTTTTTTTAAATCAATTTAATATTATTGACATTTTTTTATCTGATTAAAATTTATTAATATTTCAACTGGAATTTGTTATTTTTTAATTTTTAAATTGTTCAATTCAATTTGTTTTTAAAGTCTTAAACTTAATGGTCGTGAATGGAATGTTTTATACAGAAATAAAATTTCTACTTTAATACACATTTAAATTGAATTTTTTCATTTCCAATATTCCTTTTCGCTCTTTTTAAGAAAAAAAAAATCTATAAGAATCTGCACGTGCAATTATTATGACAAGATTCATACAGGAATTCAAAATTTTTAGTCCCAAAAGTATCAATTTTTAATTTACCATTAGAAATTCTCTTTTTTTGCAGGTCATGAAATATTTTCGTCCCATTTAAGGACAACTTCAATAAGAATCTCTGTAGAAATTGTAAAGGATGTTTCGCAACAATGACCATGATTGTGAAATATTGCCAAAAAAATTTACCTGCTGTGAAATAATGCAATTGTAATCTTATTTCTTTCTCCCTACTTACTTTCTTATAATACCCGAGTATGAAGATCTTGATCGACATTTTCTATTGTCAACAATTGAAAGATTCCAATAAATCTCGAGAAAATGTAAAAAAAAATCTATGAAATTTAATGAAAGGGAAAAAGGAATGCAATAAGATGCACAAATTTTTGTTTTCTCTGCTTTCCTTCATTCTTTATCATCTCGTCTCTTTCTCTTCTTCTCGTTTTGGAAAATGCACGTGTTTAATGATTTTAAGCCTTCGGCAAAGTTAGTGCATCTCAAGGGCAGGGATTCTGACTGTTTTCTTGCCTCTCCTTAATTTTTACAATGTATACATTTATCCGACACTTTGCATATTCCGAATAAATCTTATGTTTATAATCTGTGCCTTCTAAAGCCGGTTTTTATTTTAAGGAACATTACAGACTGAAAATTCACTGTAATGTTTTATAATGTCTGCATTTTTTTCAACTTTTGTGCCAGGTTTGGCGAACAACTCTCTGACCGTTAAATTTTGAAAATTTTCAACAAAAATTTAAGTTCACTAACACCATCAAACAAATTTTTAAAATAAACATTGTTAAAAATCAACAAAATTAGATCAATTTCTATATCAAGAGTATGATTAAATGTTTAATTAATCTTAAACAATTATGATTTACGATTTTAAATAAGATCCAGTGAATAAATATGTTGCAAAATTAATGTTTTTCTAAAATTAAATTTTTGTTGAGTGTGTTCATAAATTCAAATTTTGTACTTTAACGATAAAACAAGGTACCTTTTTTGTTTCTGAACACGTTCGCCATACTTGGCTTTTGTGAAATTTTGTGCATTGAATTACTGAATATTATCAATTTAAATGCGCTGTAAAGTAATCGATGTCTTGAATAATGATAGAACTTTTATATTTTATGCTGAAAGAAGTAATAATAAGAGGACAGAATCTTATTCAATATATAAAGAACTGCAAGGAATAAAAAAGAGAAGTGATTCAAAGAAGAATCCCATAAAGAAGATATTTAAGTTTCATTTAAAAATATATATCCATCCAAAAAAAAAAATGCATTTCATTGTTCGGAATTGAAAGAAAATAAAATTCGAGGTCCTTTTCTAGAGAAGTGTAAAAAATTCTACCTGATTTTTTAACGAACTTCTATTTCTACTAATAGTTCCTATTTTCTTTTCTTTGACATTGAATAAATAATTTAAAAAAAGGACCATAGATCTCCCGCAAGCATTTCGTCCGTTAAAGATATTTTTGTGAATAATGTTGGCTTCCTCATAAATATTTTTACGACTCCAACTTGATCCTTTGATCCTTTTTCTGTTATTTTTTCTCTTTGTTGTTTCGATTATAGCTGAAAATTCTTAGAAAAATGAACAAGTCAAAAAATTCTTTGTTTTTTCCTTATCTTTTGTTTTATTTTATTTCATTAACAAATTTTTCAATCTTAAAATCTAAATGGAAGACATTGGATACTTAACATCTATTAAAGCCTTATTCCCGTCCCTTACAAAATAATTATCACATTTTCATCAATTTTCTCTTAAATTTTCTAAATTATACTATTCTGTATGGCTCTGGAAGACATTTTATAGCTATTTCACAATGTTTGCTTTGAAAAATAATTTTTCAGTATCTTAAAAAACTAAATTTAAATGGAAGACAAAATTTTCTATACAAAAAAGTTTACAAATTCCTAATTCCTAACTCTAAATCTAATTCCTTAATTGATATAATCTTACAATCTATGCTTGAACCCATCTATCAAATCGATGAAACTGATGTTGAGGTAAATTTTCTTGATGGCAGTAAGCTTGCTCATTGAATGATGTCCAAAAGAAAGTTCCCGTTTCTGTTCTGGCAAAATGGACTGGCACAAACGACTGTTGTCTATCAACTTTCATTAGATAATCCTCCTCTTGACCAAAAACATAGATTGCTGAATTATTGCTGCAATCTCTGATTTCATCGAAAATTCGAGTCTCCAAAGTCTCGTTTGAGGCATTATCACAAATCTCTGATGAATAATCGTAGTCGTTGATGGCTGGTTTTTTGAATTCACAGACTTTCTTCTTTCTTTGCAAAAGCATCTTCAAAATTGGCTTGAAAATTTTTCTCAATCGATATTTTGGTGATTTCTGTTGTTTTTGTGTATTGTAGATGTTTTCATTGATGCTGTTAATGCTCGATATACTGTAATCACTTGAGTAGACAGACATTTTCACTGATCACAATTTTATTTTTTTGCTTTTCACTCAAAAATATGAAAATATATTTTTTAAAATATTAATCTTCTTTATGGCACGTCTTAACGCTTCAAAAACTTGTTTCGTTCTAAATTTCTTCTTGATTCTGCTTTGCATTTTATACTTAAAATTCTGTTCTGTTTGGTCCTGAAGCAAAATTCTCTCTCTGAGATTATTTTTCTCTCATCTTTAAATATCTGTTCTGCTTTAATTCATTTCTTGTTGCCTTTACTTCTTCATTTCGTCCTTCATCATCTACATTTATCTCTGAATGTTTATTTGAATCTCTCTCTTTCTCTTATTTCTCTTCATGTCTGGCCGTTTTTTGTTGTGTAAATAAAAAAATTAAAAGAATATTTTTTTCTGTTGGCCCACATAAGAATCAACAAGTTGAAAGCTACAGAATTTTATGTGTGTTGCAAAAGATTCTCTAGAAACGCTTTTCTAAATCTGTTTTATTTCTTTTAATTTGAAGTAATTAATTAATTTTGAGGTATGGGAAATTTATAAAAAAAAACACGACTTACGTAGAAAGCCACGAACTTCCACGCTTGACTTGTGATAGATTATAAATACACTTATTATAATATTATAAAAATTTTCGAAAAAAACAAATTGAATGTATTTATTATGTTTAACGTTCGAGCTGTACTTCATATTCTTCTATTTCATAAGTATAAAATGTTAATTATAAACTTTACTAAACTCCTAAAAATGTAGTCTGTATTAATATTTGTGAAATTTGCATTTTATAAATTCCTTAATGTACGAAATGACACTTTTAAGTAACGTTTTAGGTCCATTTGGGAGTTGTGAAGAGCTGTGCGGAATGAAACGAAGTGAATGAACCATTGCTGAGCGAAGCGAAGCAATGGTTTGTGAAACTTCGTTTCATTCCGCACAGCTCTTCACAACTCCCAAATGGACCTAAAACGTTACTTAAAAGTGTCATTTCGTACATTAAGGAATTTATAAAATGCAAATTTCACAAATATTAATACAGACTACATTTTTAGCAGTTTAGTAAAGTTTATGATTAACATTTTATACTTATGAAAAAAGAATATGAAGTACAGATCGCCAAAAACTATAATAATAAAATAAAAATGCTACTAAATCTTTTTTTAACAAATTATCAAGAAGAAAGTAAAATTTTCTTTTAAAAAATTCTTTAAATGGGGTGTAAAATTATTCGAGGTCGCGCGATAGCGCGACCGAGAAAAATTTTTGAGGGGTCGAAAAAATCAGTTTTTTGGCTTTTTGACCCCTTTAATGGCCTTTAAATTGAAAAATTCCTGTAGATTATGAATCTACTCATCGAGACGCACATTTTGGTACCAAAAACTTCTCATAAAAGTGGTGGGAACATAGTGAACTCGAAAATGGGCTTTTTGGGTGAAACCAATAACTTACACGCGATGCGTGGAAGTTAAAAACTTTAGGAAAAAGATAAAAATTTTGCTAAAAAACGACTAATTATGTTGTATATCGGTGGTTAGAGACCATTAGGACCAAAAAAATTTTTCATGACTTCATCCTGCCATGCGTACCCAAAAACGAAAAATGGACCTTGTGGACACAGGTATGAACGAAATTGACTGAAACTTGGCCTATACATTTTAGGCATAAATACCCCGAAATGGTTTTTGAATTAGCCAATTTAAGCTTAATACAAGCGAGAACAGTGCCAAAAATGGTCATTTTTGAGCGTTTTTTGGCCCTACTTTGACTGTTCAAAGGTCTATAAAGTTGTGCATATATCAAAAGTTAGCTTCCATTCCCTGGGCGCTTGTATTGCCTGATCATATGGCAAAAGAATCAGTTCCTGAAAGTCTAATGGTGAAGCTGTGACCCCGATTACATAATTTGATGCACGAATAATTCAGTTTTTGGTCTTTTTGAACCATTTTATGGCCTTTCCATTGAAAAATTCCAGTCGCTTATGAATCTACTCATCGAGACTCACTTTTTGGTACCAAAAACTTCTCATAAAAGTGGTGGGAACATAGTGAACTCGAAAATGGGCTTTTGGTGAAACCAATAACTTACACGCGATGCGTGGAAGTTAAAAACTTTAGGAAAAAGATAAAAATTTTGGGAAAAAACGACTAATTATGTTGTATATCGGTGGTTAGAGACCATTAGGACCAAAAAATTTTTCATGACTTCATCCTGCCATGCGTACCCAAAAAACGAAAAATGGACCTTGTGGACACAGGTATGAACGAAATTGACTGAAACTTGGCCTATACATTTTAGGCATAAATACCCCGAAATGGTTTTTGAATTAGCCAATTTAAGCTTAATACAAGCGAGAACAGTGCCAAAAATGGTCATTTTTGAGCGTTTTTTGGCCCTACTTTGACTGTTCAAAGGTCTATAAAGTTGTGCATATATACAAAAGTTAGCTTCCATTCACCTGGGCGCTTGTATTGCCTGATCATATGGCAAAAGAATCAGTTCCTGAAAGTCTAATGGTGAAGCTGTGACCCCGATTACAAAATTTTATGACCGAAAAAATCAGTTTTTTGGCTTTTTGACCCCTTTAATGGCCTTTAAATTGAAAAATTCCTGTAGATTATGAATCTACTCATCGAGACGCACATTTTGGTACCAAAAACTTCTCATAAAAGTGGTGGGAACATAGTGAACTCGAAAATGGGCTTTTTGGGTGAAACCAATAACTTACACGCGATGCGTGGAAGTTAAAAACTTTAGGAAAAAGATAAAAATTTTGGCAAAAACGACTAATTATGTTGTATATCGGTGGTTAGAGACCATTAGGACCAAAAAAAATTTTTCATGACTTCATCCTGCCATGCGTACCCAAAAAAACGAAAAATGGACCTTGTGGACACAGGTATGAACGAAATTGACTGAAACTTGGCCTATACATTTTAGGCATAAATACCCCGAAATGGTTTTTGAATTAGCCAATTTAAGCTTAATACAAGCGAGAACAGTGCCAAAAATGGTCATTTTTGAGCGTTTTTTGGCCCTACTTTGACTGTTCAAAGGTCTATAAAGTTGTGCATATATCAAAAAGTTAGCTTCCATTCCCCTGGGCGCTTGTATTGCCTGATCATATGGCAAAAGAATCAGTTCCTGAAAGTCTAATGGTGAAGCTGTGACCCCGATTACAAAATTTTATGACCGAAAAAATCAGTTTTTTGGCTTTTTGACCCCTTTAATGGCCTTTAAATTGAAAAATTCCTGTAGATTATGAATCTACTCATCGAGACGCACATTTTGGTACCAAAAACTTCTCATAAAAGTGGTGGGAACATAGTGAACTCGAAAATGGGCTTTTTGGGTGAAACCAATAACTTACACGCGATGCGTGGAAGTTAAAAACTTTAGGAAAAAGATAAAAATTTTGGGAAAAAACGACTAATTATGTTGTATATCGGTGGTTAGAGACCATTAGGACCAAAAAAAATTTTTCATGACTTCATCCTGCCATGCGTACCCAAAAAAACGAAAAATGGACCTTGTGGACACAGGTATGAACGAAATTGACTGAAACTTGGCCTATACATTTTAGGCATAAATACCCCGAAATGGTTTTTGAATTAGCCAATTTAAGCTTAATACAAGCGAGAACAGTGCCAAAAATGGTCATTTTTGAGCGTTTTTTGGCCCTACTTTGACTGTTCAAAGGTCTATAAAGTTGTGCATATATCAAAAAGTTAGCTTCCATTCCCCTGGGCGCTTGTATTGCCTGATCATATGGCAAAAGAATCAGTTCCTGAAAGTCTAATGGTGAAGCTGTGACCCCGATTACAAAATTTTATGACCGAAAAAATCAGTTTTTTGGCTTTTTGACCCCTTTAATGGCCTTTAAATTGAAAAATTCCTGTAGATTATGAATCTACTCATCGAGACGCACATTTTGGTACCAAAAACTTCTCATAAAAGTGGTGGGAACATAGTGAACTCGAAAATGGGCTTTTTGGGTGAAACCAATAACTTACACGCGATGCGTGGAAGTTAAAAACTTTAGGAAAAAGATAAAAATTTTGGGAAAAAACGACTAATTATGTTGTATATCGGTGGTTAGAGACCATTAGGACCAAAAAAAATTTTTCATGACTTCATCCTGCCATGCGTACCCAAAAAAACGAAAAATGGACCTTGTGGACACAGGTATGAACGAAATTGACTGAAACTTGGCCTATACATTTTAGGCATAAATACCCCGAAATGGTTTTTGAATTAGCCAATTTAAGCTTAATACAAGCGAGAACAGTGCCAAAAATGGTCATTTTTGAGCGTTTTTTGGCCCTACTTTGACTGTTCAAAGGTCTATAAAGTTGTGCATATATCAAAAAGTTAGCTTCCATTCCCTGGGCGCTTGTATTGCCTGATCATATGGCAAAAGAATCAGTTCCTGAAAGTCTAATGGTGAAGCTGTGACCCCGATTACAAAATTTTATGACCGAAAAAATCAGTTTTTTGGCTTTTTGACCCCTTTAATGGCCTTTAAATTGAAAAATTCCTGTAGATTATGAATCTACTCATCGAGACGCACATTTTGGTACCAAAAACTTCTCATAAAAGTGGTGGGAACATAGTGAACTCGAAAATGGGCTTTTTGGGTTAAACCAATAAATTACACGCGATGCGTGGAAGTTAAAAACTTTAGGAAAAAGATAAAAATTTTGGGAAAAAACGACTAATTATGTTGTATATCGGTGGTTAGAGACCATTAGGACCAAAAAAAATTTTTCATGACTTCATCCTGCCATGCGTACCCAAAAAAACGAAAAATGGACCTTGTGGACACAGGTATGAACGAAATTGACTGAAACTTGGCCTATACATTTTAGGCATAAATACCCCGAAATGGTTTTTGAATTAGCCAATTTAAGCTTAATACAAGCGAGAACAGTGCCAAAAATGGTCATTTTTGAGCGTTTTTTGGCCCTACTTTGACTGTTCAAAGGTCTATAAAGTTGTGCATATATCAAAAAGTTAGCTTCCATTCCCCTGGGCGCTTGTATTGCCTGATCATATGGCAAAAGAATCAGTTCCTGAAAGTCTAATGGTGAAGCTGTGACCCCGATTACAAAATTTTATGACCGAAAAAATCAGTTTTTTGGCTTTTTGACCCCTTTAATGGCCTTAAAATTGAAAAATTCCTGTAGATTATGAATCTACTCGTCGAGACGCACATTTTGGTACCAAAAACTTCTCATAAAAGTGGTGGGAACATAGTGAACTCGAAAATGGGCTTTTTGGGTGAAACCAATAACTTACACGCGATGCGTGGAAGTTAATTTACAGCATTTGAAAATGTCTAGCAACTCTTACAGCATCTTGACGACAATTATTATAAGAAGCTAATTTCAATAAGAATGCTAATTAGCTAAAACCGATTCTTAATTTCCTTCAAAATACAAAACTTTAATGATCATAAAGATTGCTAGTTCTTAATTTTAGTTTTTGACCATTTTTGACAATTTAATTAAACCCCAATTTAATGATTTGCTTTATAATTTTAATAGTTTTGTGTCTGTATCTGATTTAATACCAAAGATTGAATTAATTTTAAAATGTTCAAGAATCAAAATCATTTTCAAGGATCGCAAAGTGCTATTGTTATGTATCAGTTAATTAAATCCTGTAATACATAAATTTGCGTATCGAAACGATTTTTTCTAGAATTCATAGAGCATAGACAAAATTGGAAAGTCAGACAATTTTTTATTGTTAAAAAATTATTTCTATTCCTTAAAAAATTTAATGGTTTGGCTCCAGTATAGTGGAAGCAAAATAGAAATAGACAAAAAGAATAAAATTACTTGATGAACTCCAAAAAGAAGCGCATTAAAGAACAACATTTTATAGCATATAAAAAACAGTCAGTCAGAAAAAATGGTTTCAACTAGATACAAAAATCTTTTTGTATGTAGGCTTGAAAATTAGCAGCCCCTAAATCTTTCCATTTTTGAAAGAAAATCAAATAGAATAAAAGAATCGTTTTTAGCTCCTTTTTTAAAGATTTGTAAAGAAAATAGAAATAAATTTTGTAGACACAAATGCCTTACTTCTATCTTGTGCGAGCATGTCTCGACTAGATTCCTATCGTGATTTTACATGCATTTCCTTGTATCGAATTTAGTGAATTTACATGAACAATTAGAATTTCATTAGATTAGTTCGTGATAATTTAATAAGCATCTTTATCTGTTAACTTGTGAACTTGCCACACTGACATGATTTTATGTTTCAACCTAGCCATGAAACACATGAGGGATGAACTTGTAATCGGATAAGGTCATAAAAATATTTCCATAAATTATCCTTAGAAATCCTCAAAATATTTAGCTCAGCAAGTGATCCTCTATATTCATGCATGCAGTCATGTGAAATTTAATACTCTCTTTCTACCCTCCTTAAAGATATTCCAACCATTTTTCTTTAAATTTTATTACTTTTATCCCTTGTTTTTAAAAACTCATAAAACTATCAACTTTGCTTGTCTTCTTTTTCGTCGTGTAGATCTTTACTCTCCATTTTCAGTAAAAACAAACTTTATATTTTGTTTATTTTATCCATATCTTCACAGTCCTCTATGCTTCATATAAAATATGGTTTATACACGGTCGGTCTGTATGGCTTCTTGCTGTTATTCAAAATTGATGATCAATTATGTATTCTATCTGGCATCTAACTTCTCTACCGTTCTTGCTTACTGTCTGCATTAACACGTGTGCAATACAATTCCATCTAGTCACTTTAATTTATTTATCTTGATAAACAAAAAGAAGTGAGCAGCTAAATTTATTCAAATGAGCCTTAAATGTTGGTAGCAGATTTTTGATTTTCCTTTTCATTTGCATGCATAGCTTCTGTTGCGCTTTTAGTGGCAAATTATATGCTTCTTATTAACCATGAATTTAATTTCAATAGGTATGCTTGCACGAATGTGAATCATTCTTAATGATTGCCTGTGCAATGTAAATTAGCGGATTGTTCAAGTTGGAAGCAATCAGCATTTATCGTCCATTTCTTTTCTCTCCTACTGAATTAGCACTTTTTGAATGTTTTTTATGCATGTGCATTTAGAGGAATTTAAAAGTTAACGAAGAAGAAAAACAGTTGAGAAACGGAAAAAAATTTGAATTTTGGATAAAAACTTTTTAAATTTTAAATTTTTTTTTTAAAAAAAGGATAACCAGAGGGCGAAGCCGTCTTTAGTCGGCTTTAGTCGGCTAAAGATGGCTTTAGCCGGCTTTAGCCGGCTAAAAAAAAGTCACGTTTTTTCTTAGCCGGCTAAAGCCGGCTAAAGACGGCTAAAGCCGACTAAAGCCGGCTAAAATCGGCTAAAGGTATGATTTTTTACTTTTGAAATGTAATGAGATTTAAAACGATGATGTAAAATGTAAAATCGTTTTTCCGATACGTTTTTCATTTTTAATAAGAAAATCGATATGAAAATTCACTTTTCCAAGGGATTTTTCATCCCAAATAAGGAAATCGATGCGAAAATTCGCTTTTCCGAGGGATTTTTCATCACAAATAAGTAAATCGATGCGAAAATTCGCTTTTCCGAGGGATTTTTCATTACAAATAAGTAAATCGATGCGAAAATTCGCTTTTCCGAGGGATTTTTCATCACAAATAAGTAAATCGATGCGAAAATTCGCTTTTCCGAGGGATTTTTCATCACAAATAAGTAAATCGATGCGAAAATTCGCTTTTCCGAGGGATTTTTCATTACAAATAAGTAAATCGATGCGAAAATTCGCTTTTCCGAGGGATTTTTCATCACAAATAAGTAAATCGATGCGAAAATTCGCTTTTCCGAGGGATTTTTCATTACAAATAAGTAAATCGATGCGAAAATTCGCTTTTTCGAGGATTTTTCATCCCAGATAAGAAAATCTATACGAAAATTCGCTTTTTTATTAAGTTTTTTATCCAAATTTTATATATTAGTCTGATTTTCAATTTATTTTTATATTATGTTAAGGAAAAAAACACATTAAAAGTTTAACAAATGATAAAATGTATAATAAGATTTCATTATTTTTCATACGTGGAAAATTTTCTCTTTAGCCGACTATAGCCGGCTTTAGCCGGCTAAATATGACTTTAGCCGGCTAAAGCCGGCTAAACATTTTTTTCGAAATTTGACCGTTATTCTTTAGTCGGCTAAAAATCGATCGGCTTCGCCCTCTGAGGATAACTGGTAAATTTGATTTGATAGAAATTCAATCTTGGATCAATTGAAATTTGAAGCATATTGTCTCGAATTTCATATTCATAAAATATTCTTGTCACTCTTAATAAAAACATTCATAAATAACATAAGAAACCCTTCAAATAGCTGACAGTTTTTATGCCACATAATTTTTGTGCACTATAAGGCTTAAACCAAAAACCTCATTTCGAGACATGTTTGTAGAATGAGAAGTGATTATAATGGAAAAGAAGAACCAATATTTGCTAACAAATTCAACATTAGTATGAATACACATCCATTATTCTCTTGTCAAAATGCCTTATTATCCTTAGAAAAGACTTGAAAATATTTTTCAAATATTTACATTTTACAAATCCTGTAAGACCCAAAAAAATCGTATGTAAGTATACAAAGTATTTGATCTGATACGTGAGATAAGAAAGAGCTAAAGAATCTTTACTTTTATGTTGACACGAAATTTTGTAAAAAAAGATGACAAGAGATCGAAAGATAAGGAAAAAAATGGGAATGACATAAAAGGGACAAAAATTTTTTTTTTAAAGATTCTTTTTGCATTTACACATTACTTTATTTTAATGTCCATTATTTATTTCTACTTTCCAAGAATCTTTCCTTTGAAACCATTTTTGTGTTCACAGCAATTCTCACGTGCAAGAAGCATTAATCTCCTCTGATGAAAAAAAAAATTGTTGACATGCGTCGTGCATCATTGAAGTATTAAATATGAAAAGTTCCTCTCCTACTGTGCATTCAAATCCCCTGTGTACCGTGAATATCCTTAAGTAAAAAGAAAAGATTTCAATGTTTGAATAGAAAAAATAATGATTAAAGTATTCAAATATTTTTTTTATAACATTATTTTCATTGAAATCTTGTGTAGGTGTAAGCAAGAAATTTTATTTTCATGACGATAAAATATTCCTAAGGAACAGACATTCAAAAAACAGCTTAAAGTAAATTTATTCTTTTAATATCTTACTTTTTTATCAAATCCATATCTAAATTAAATTTTTAAAAGATAAAAATAATTAAAATTAAAAGAAGATTATAAGATCCAATTACTTTCAAAGCATAAACATTAATACTACATAATTCATTAATTTAATTTAAAATAAAAATAATAAAATAAATTAAGGTATTTTCAAATAAGTAAAAAACATTGGGTGTATTGAAGATTTTTAAATTAATAGCAATTTTTATTCGGCTTAAATCTCATAGAATAAAAAATTTAAAGTTAAATACTTTAATAACAAATTGTAGAAATATTTGAGAAATTTTCAAATTCAATTTAATCATATTAAGAATAAAATTAACAATCCAAAAATCTCCATAAATTTTAAATTTTCAATTTTTCTATAGAAATGAAAATTTTCTATTTAAAATGTGACCACATCAGTTGTGAGTATAAATTCCTATCAAAACTTGTAGTAAATTTATTATAGTATAAATTGACGTTAATTCAATTTAAAGCTTAAAACGTATATCCTTAAAAAAATTGTCAATGCTTAAAATCAAAAATGACTCATTCGGAAACAAATTGTTAACTTATCTGAAAATAAATACAAAAAAAAACTATGCCTACAACCAAACCAAATCCCCAAAACAAAATTATGTAAAAAATCGATAAGATTGAAGCGGAAGAAAAATTATTGTTAATTTAAAAATCCTCGATAGATCCAATTAGAAGGTTCTTTTTTACTCATTTAAAAATAGATATTCTATCAACTCATCAAATTATTTCTAATACAGAGGCTGCCTTATCTTGACCTCCTTCTTCTTTTATAGTCTTCTTTTTTTATTCATTTCGACATCTCTAAGAATAGATCTTGAACATAGAAAATAAAAATGAAATAAAACTTTCATCCCCCGTACCCATTGTTAAAATTCTTCTTTATTTTCTTTCATTCTTCTCATTTCTTTCAATCGTAACGCATAATTATCGAATTTTTGGTAGACCGTATTATATGAGAGAGAAAAAGAATTGACCATAAAAATAACGAAGGATCGTTAATGTTTGCCTATCCTCAAGAATTGATGGCAATAAGCAAGTTGAGAAAAATTTCATGCATCTATAAAATGCAGTATGAATGCACAGGCAGACAGTGTTGTACAGCATTCTCGAATTTCAAAGTAACAAAACGACACGACAAAGAGGAGAAGACAAAATCTTTTTTGGTAGAAAAATATACACGAGATCCCTTTGCACGTGTTCAAATTACTTTTTCTTCTCATCTATCCTTCGCCTCATCTTCGTCTTTAACATATCCACACAATTTTTTTTTTTTTTTATGTTGGTCATGATTTTTTTCTTCTTCTATACCAAAAGATTGAGGGCAAACCAATGAGATGATTAATGGGGGATAAAAATCTAAAGAAATAGTTATTAGAGCTTCTATTATTATTAAAAGTGTAAATAATTTTTAAAATGAAATAGAATTTGATAAATCATCGTTATATAAAAAATTTTATAGAGATAGAATAAAAGGATGAAAAGGGATAAGTTCTTCTTTTGAAGGAGGTGAAAAATTATTTTTAAACCTTTTTCATAAGTCGCGAAGGATTCATTAGCGATAATATGAAAAATTTATCACGTATTATTGCGTTCGGGTAGATCTTAACTTACTTTTAATGGATTCTTGCACTTTTTCAGTCTTTGGATATGGTTTTAAAATTTTCAAAAGGAATAAACTGTGAATTCATCAAAGAATCACAAGAGTGTAAAATGTAGAATGTCTTTCATGACATGATACTCTTTATTCTCTTTTTAATTTATTGAGGATATACTCATTGATCAAAATTTCTTCCTTTTTCAATTTCTTAGCAATTTCAATTCTTCTTAGCCGGCCATAATCGATTTATGAACCATTATCTATGTTAAACAAGCACATAATGTATGGTAAATGTAACATCTTAAGAGCCTTTCAGTACATTTTTTTAAATGGACAGGAAATGCATTCAAAATTGTTATTTTTTCACTAAAAATCCCTTTTCGAAAAAATGTACAACAAAAAAGAGGAAGTTCATACAATACACATTCTTCAATTCCTTACGGATATTTTGCAAACAGTTTTTAACATTCACAATCAATGTTAGAAATATCTGTAAGTGGCTTTTAATATATAAAATTCTAGCTAGAAGGTAAATGCTTGAAAAGAAATGAAAATTCATTTTTTAAATGATTCGATGCGCAACAATCATCCCTTTTGAAGTCTAATTGGAATTTTTCTTTATTCTTTTCTTATTTTTATTCAGGTAGAATCGAATTAGATATTTTAATAGAAAAGGATTCGTGTTGTGATGTTTATTATTGCTTCATTTCAAAATTTAAATTAGAAGATCGAGTGGATATATCCAGCATTATATGTAGTTAAGGGTTTTGATTCGTAGAGCGCATTTTTTTGAGAATTATTTGATTAAAATTAATTCAATAAAAATGTAGCCTGATACCTTTAATTAAGACAATTTGGACTCAAGTTATCAAAAAATTGTGGAAACTAGTTTCATTCTATTTGCTTAAAATAAATTGAACATTAGTTTGAATAGTACAGTAACTGCATAAAAAGGATTGGAAAGGTATCAATAAAATTTTGAGACTTTTGAGCATTTTTATGGATAAAATTTGTATTTAATTAAATTTAAAGTAAAAACGTGCTCAGCCAGCCATTGATCATGGATAAAATGAATATGCATTTAAAGAAAAAAGAAGCAAACTGAAGAAACCAGTTTCCATTTAAATTCCTTTTCCTTATTTTTCCATTCTCCCCTCAAAGTCATTAAAAACTTGATTGTAATTATGCATGCACCGTCCGTCGTCATAATGTGGAGTTCTATGAATTCGAGGATCTTTAAATCCCGTTAATAAAGAACAAAATTCAAATTGTAAGATGAAGATAGAGGGTGCTATAAATTAAACTCAGCGCTCATGCTGACCTTCATTAAGTCGCTTACAATAAGAAAAGAAAAAGAAAGATTTTTTTTTAATGAATTGATGCTTCTTTTTGTTATGGCGCTTTTATGTTAAAAAGGGTAAGAAAATAAAGGAGATGAAGTAAAGACAATTTACGTTGATGAGATGTGATGAGACGAAAAATTCATTAAGGCAAGTGATATAAAAAATTAAAATTCTTTTCTTGTCCTTCAAATTTACATTTTTACGTCGTTCACAATATATTTTAATGAATAAAGTGTCTGTAGAAATAAATTCGATCATGTCATGCATTAATGAATTATTTTTTAAAGAAGCGAAGGAGAACTGAATGAAAGGGCTTGTAAGATGAGAAGTATTGAACAGTAGATTGTGCCACCTGATTTATATCGTACATGATTCATTCAAAAATATTTTCAAACTCAAATGCACTTGAATGCATCAACGAATATGCGTTATTGAAGACTCAAATGGCTGTTTAGTTATTGGCGAGCCTTAAGAAATGTAATAAGACCTTCAACATCCTGTCTTCGTATTACTTTAGTAATAATTTTCACCCATGACGAATTAAATTTCTCTCAAATAATCCTCGAAGAATGAAACTGTAAATCTTCAATTCTCAATTTTTTCTTGTTAATCCTTAAGATGAGAAAGTAAAAGAAACACCGCAACGCCCTGTAAATTCTATCCCTAAGATATTTGCCGGTAGTTTCTCCAAATAAATGGCAATCGAAAGGAACAATATATGCAACATGTGTTGGATTATGTTTATTACAACTTTTCATTCACTTTCTGTATACTTTTAACAGCAATCATTTGGAGCC
The DNA here is from genome assembly GCA_026123125.1 of Chironomus striatipennis. Classification (NCBI taxonomy): domain Eukaryota; kingdom Metazoa; phylum Arthropoda; class Insecta; order Diptera; family Chironomidae; genus Chironomus; species Chironomus striatipennis. The sequence continues at coordinate 25,043,598 of CM047394.1, read as the reverse complement.
ACCCTCAATGAAAAAGGGATTTATACTGCTAAAGATTTTGTGGATTTTTTACAGCATTCTCCTAGCAATTATGATCTTCAAAATGTTATTAAGTAATTTTCTGTGTTAAAGGATGTATAATTTTCTCATCATTTCTAAAAAGGAACCGCAAGCACTCATTTAATTTTCAATTTTTTTTTTGTAGAAAAAACTTCAAAAATTTACCGACTAATGATAAAACATTTTTTTTAGCAAAAGCATTAATGAAAGAACCCACTTTCATCTATCCATCCATCGACACCACCAATGAAGCAGCAATTTTTCCATCTTGTTTCATAAATTATGATCATTTTCCTGCCATCGAGCAAATTCTCAAATTAATGAGAATAGTGGAAACAAATATGGTTTTAATTTTCCTTCTAATGCTTCTAAAATATGAGATGACATGACAACAGCATTCAAAGGATGCGCATGAGTGAAATTTTCAGAAAAAATTAACAGCTCTTAATTTTTTCCTGTCCTTTTTTCATGGTTTTTTGAGTTTTTAGGAATTTTTTTTTCTAATTAGGAGCAAAAATGTTTGAAATTTTATCTTATCAGGATTGATTTTTTAGTTATTTCTTCTTTTACTGAAATGCCTCCTTCAGTAAATTATGCAGAGTAGCGAATATTCAAAATTATTTTGTAAGCAGTAGGCGCATTACTCCTTACTATTCAATATGTCAGAATTATGAATTAATAATAAAAAAAATAAAAAATAAATTCTTATTCAATGCAAAAAAAAACTTTAGCTTAATATTGAGTTTTTAAAAAATCAAAAGCATTTGAAGCAGGGGATCAGTAGGGGTCAACCCCCCCCCCCCCTATTTTCGCGAGATTTACACGGGTTTACACTAGATATTATTGAATTTTTCAGATCCGAAAAAAATGTCGAAAAGTAGCGAAAACCCCCCCTCAAAAAAATTCCTGGCTACGCCCATGATTTGAAGAAGTTAAAAAATTTTTTATCAGTTCAATTTTCAGAACACAAATTGAAAAATGTCAAAAAGATTTGAAGCAATTTCCAGACAGCCAATATGACTCAAACCCTTTTTGACACCAAAACAGTCTAATATATGCAATATTTACTGCTTAAAACATACATTTATGTTGATGATGATGTTAAGTAGTTGTTTCATGGAAAATGTGTTTTATGTCATTCAACATTTTGTATACACTTGTTGGCAGGCTAAAGATTATGAAAAATTATTGTTGAAACTACTTTTTAAGAGAAATTTGATATTTTTTTGTAAAGAAGAGGATTTTTTTCAAAATACAAACATTACGCGCCGTTATGCTTAAGAATGGCAGTAATCATGAAAATATCTCAAGTTACACAAACCATCACATATACGGTTATTTGAAAATACGTATGGAGAACTTAATTATTTAATTTTCAAGGATAATTTATTGTCTCTCTTGTTTTCTTTGCCCTCATGGATGGCTGTGAATGGATTTAAAGATAATGAAAACATGCTAAGATTTTACGAGTTTTGACAGTAAGAAATTTTAAACCTTTTAGTGCAATGTCGCTCATTTATTTTTCATTTTCTTTAAATAATGAAATTAAATAAAGACAGGAAGCGCACAATCAAAATATTTTCCAATTTTTCTATTTCTTTTTTTAATTTTTTAAAAAGAAGAATTGAAGAAGAAAGGATTTTTATTTGTTCCTTAAACATTGAATTGCTTGAATAGATTCCGCGTTCTTTTTGATAAAATGAAATTTAGTCTTCATCATCCAATTCCATTCCATTCAATTCACTGATTAAGAGAGCACGAAAATAAGATGCCTCAATCAGCAGCCTTCAGCAAGTTTAAATGTGACAATAGCATTTTTCGCTCCTTTTCTTTCAAGAGTAAAGAAAATTTCAAAGCCAATAATATAAGGATTTTTTATTGGTTTCATTTTACAAAAGATTTTCTTCAATAATCTCAACAATAATCAAATAAACTACTAACAGAGAAATAAAGCAAAAAGTTCTATTCACAAAAGAATCCGTATATTACCAATGAAGAAAAGTATCAAAAAGAACACTTTTAGCATTTTTCTGTCAATAGAGAATGTTCAAGTCATGATTTGTCATGATGAAACTTTATTGAATTTTACTTACATATAAGGACAGCATTTTGATGAAAATTTTAGGTTGCTAAAAATGAAATTTTTTACAATTTTGTAGTCACAGATCCTAAGCAATTTTAGTGACAACATAAATAATGATGATTTTTAAAACAATTTTCACCTAATTTAAAAATAAATTATGTTCAAAATTTAATTAGAGGTTAAAATTAGAATTTTGTATGGAGTGTAATAAAATCTTAGACCCCCCTTCCTAATTAATTTTGCAAATGACCCCTTAAATAGAAATAAAATTAATTAAATTAAATAAAAAATGCGCTCTAAATTAAATTTCCAGTATAAATTTCAAAAACTCCTCCAAATAAGAGAGCAAACACGGATGAATAGGTTTCTTTAGTAGATTAAAAGAAAAATTAATTTCAAATAGAAAAAAATGGTTAGCCTTATATTACACACTAAAGGAATCCGATAAGCTTTTATTGTTTGTTATGAGCAATGCATTCAATTCAATATTTTATAAATTAAATAAAAGACTCTTTTGCCTACTTTGGTAGGTAAAAAATAATATCAATGTATTTTTTTCTGTATCTTTTCGCTACATGCATTGCCTCTATAGAGAGATTATTACAATTTACTGTGTTTACAAATGTTTTGAATTTAAAGATTTCCTTTTTTACAAAAAAATATTTAGGTATTATAAAAAGAAGAAAAGAAAATAAATACTCATAAAAGGATCGGCACGTAGTGATACATAAGGGATGGAATTAGGAGGAATGGACTATATTAACATAAAAAATTAGAAGTTTGGATCCTTTCTAAGTCCATGCCTGTGAATCTCATTTTAACGCATCAAAGAATTAACACAAAAAGCCAACAATTTCTGGCGAAATGTATGGGATCAAAAAATTCATGAAAACATTTTTCTTGGCCAATAGACTTTACATTACAAATCGTGTCATATATCAAACAGAAAAATATCCTCCGTTCCTTTTTTTCTATTTTTGTTGCATTTTTTTCTATTTTTTATTTAAAGAAAAGAAAGCATTGACACATCTCATTTGAAAGGATGCATAGAGATGGAATTGAATAGTTTTTCTTACGTGCTATGTCTCTGTTGAATGATGTCTTACCAATTCTTTTGTGCACGTACATCATGGATACTTTGTTTTCAAATATATGTATCTATGTTTTGTGTAAATAATGCAATCATTCCCTCTGAGATCCATTGTGTTACACGACCAATTTCTATGGGATAGCGAAATCTCTGAATAATAGAACTAAATATTTTTTCTTGGCTTTAATCACATATCACAGCCAGACAACTATTATGTCAATGTAAAAGAGCTTGTTAGAAATTTGTGGCCCTTTTGTGTAATTGGCGTTGTAAAAAGGCAAGAAATATTTCTTCTATTTTCCTTTTCAGAAATCACTGTTGCTTATTGATATGGAAAATTCTCTCTTGTCTTGTCTTCCATCTCCAATAAATTTTCTATTCTTTAAACAAACATATTGGAAAGTATTATTAAGAACGAAAGAACAACGCAGATTACAATGATAAAATAACTTACTGCTTACTTGGAATTATTGTGTCATATGGCTGCTGATGATTTACAAATTTATAAAGGATATATTCAAGCGTAAGAAAGAGTTTTACTGTATTGTATTATTGCTCAAAAGAATGAAACTGTGGACTGTAATGCTTTAAGTTTTTATTTTCGTAATTAACAAAAATATTAATTTTATCCAAATTTTATCAAGATTTGAATTCAATTATTTGACTTATTATACTTCAAAACTAAAATTTTTATGCAATAAATCTAAATACCTAAAATAAATTGAATTAGAACAAATATTAATCATTTTTAAAACAAATTATTTTTAATCATAAAAGAAATATTAAATTAAATTGTATTCAGACTTTCAGCAGTAACTTAAACAACAAAAATAAATATTTTAATACAAAAAATAAGCAAGCAGTTTATACTTCATTAATAATTGACCTGTATCTTTATGCAATTTTTCATCTTTTACCTCATAATTGAATTTGATTTAAAACCGCTAGGTTAGTATCAAGACATGTTTATATTTTGTTCCGCCATATTTTCTATGACTCAAATAAAAGGATTGATTTATTATTATAATTCATTAATAATTTCGAAAGCATTACGTGAAGTTGTCTGTATGACTGATTTCCTTAAATAAAGAAAATTTGCTTGAAGAAATCAATAGAGAGTTTTGCATAAAGTGGTATAAAAAGTGACCAAATAAATATTGACACAGAAAAAATGTAATTTTTATAATTTATTTAAAGCAATCAAATCGATGATCCCAGCATTGGAAACTTAATTACAGAATTTTATTATCACATAACGTGCGATAGTCATTATTGAATGTTATGCCAAACGCGCAGGAGATTTTCGTCTTATAGGAAAAGTTCTTTATGAATCATCATAAATGGATTAATTAAATGAGGAAAATGCTGATATTTACATAATACTCGTCCAAATTGAAATCTTTTAATTAAAATTTTTAGCAAAATTTTACCAATTTTGCTGAATTTTGAAATATTTTTTTTATAAAGCCCCAAAAAACCAAATGGTGTTCATCAGTGTTTATTTTTTAAACTAACATTTCGAAATTCTTTTTATAATTTTTCCATTCAGAAATTTTTTATTTTTTAAACACTACTGAAATTTACATTTACGGACAATAACCTAATTATTTTACAATTTGTTGCTTATTAAGATTAATATTTTGACCAATAAAATATTTTGATAAAATTTTTAAAAGATTACTTTAATTTTTTTTAAAAATAATTTTGATTTTAATTGATACATGCGAATTTAAGACTTCAGACATTTTACTCAGTTTTTCTGTTTTAAGCAAATTTAACCCCCGAAAGCTTCTTGAATTTTCATCATAAAATCTGAATTCATATATGTAAAGTTAATCATTTTTCAAAATATTTTATTTGTCAAAAAATTGACAATTGAAAAAACCTAAATTAGTTTCTGCGAAATTCAAAAACTATTAAAATTTTATGATTTATTTTGAAATTATATCGTCATGATTATGCACGGAATGCGATAAATGTCAAAGCTAAAAATATTTATCAACAAACAATAAAAAGACAATAAATGCGCATCACTTGTTGAATTGTCAAAACTATGGAATAAGTGCATGAAAATCAATTTCATTTAATGCTGTAGCACCGAAACATTGACCGAGAAAATTCGATTTTCACGTTTTATTAAATGATGATACCCAAGACCAAGCTACTTCCATTTTCAAAATATATAACAAACAATCAACTAGATGGAACAAATTGATTTTGAAAAAAATTTCTATGACAAGGAATTATTTTTTTAATTTCTTAAGAAATCCTGACGTTCAACAACTGCTCATTTACTTCTTCTTTTCTATCCACCCAAAAGAAAATCATTAATGCATTACGAATTTGTGGAACAGATAAATAACAAAAAATGCATTCATAAAGATTCTAAACGGGAAATTTTCTATGGGATATTCTGATATCCATAACGAATATGTTTTAGTAATGCTTCATTGCTGTCTTTTATTTTCATTAAAAGGTGCAAAATCTGATATTTTTTTGGATAACGTCCAGCAATTAAATAAGAAAAAAATTTTAATTGGATAGAATATAATTATTAGGCAAATTTCTCCAGAATGCCACCAAAGAACTATTGCCACCTTAGTTACGTTTTGACTTTTAGAAATGCGGTAGATCATGATACAAACTGTAGGCTAACAGCATCTTGTTGACATATAGCACATCAGCAGCAACAGCATACATTTCTAAAAACTCAATTGATTGCTCCTGAATACACAAAATTCCTTTTTTTAAAAAAAGGACATAGAAACGTGCTCCTTTCAATTTGGTCTACTAAATAGAGACACAATTCGTTCCATTCCAATGCTAATGAAAAGTGTTGAAGTAAAAGGCAAAAGGAAGAAAAATGGCAAATAATGACTTTGAAAGAAACTAAATTCTATGGAACCGAAAAATATATTTTTTGCCTTTTTATATTCTTTCAAAAAAAATCATATTTATGTATCGAGAACAAAAGTTCAAATATCCTTTACAAATTTACCGTTCAAATGGTGATCTTTACAATTTACAAATCAGAATTGCTCCGCGATTTGTTATGGATTAAAGATTTTAAATGAAATTATGGCTTTAAATTACTTACTTAGTACCTATTATACTTTTTTTGTGTTGTGATGTGCAGATGTATCGTAACTAATCTTATGTTTTTTATAGGACAAAAATTATGTGTACTATGCATAGTTTACGATAAAAAATTATCATTAATTTAATTATAATGTATGAATGCAAAAATATTTAAATTTTATGGTGCAAATAAATAAATCTCAAATTTTCAAACTTTAAACTTTTTTAAAATTAATTTTTACCTAACTTTGTAAATTTATTCTAATTTCAAATTTTAGATTATTTTTTAAAATTATAATGGATAATGGATTAAAAGGACATAATAAAATAAAATTATTTACAATTATCAAGTGCATACATTTGATTTTTATTTAGGGTTTGATAAAGTGAGAAAAGGATAATTTTACAACTTTTATCTTTTCGAATCATAATGTAATGGATATGAATCTCATAGCCTTCCTTTAATGGCTATAGATAGAAATTTTATCGCAAGAGTGGTTCTGATCCCACTATAAACTGTAGGTTAATTGAGTGCTGTGATCTGAGGAATCCTTTCTCATTAAACAATATTAGCTGAGTAAACATAATATACACATAATAAAAAGCTAATATTTATTGCTTTTATGGCATGATAATACAAATTAATTTTTTTCATTGGATAAGTATTATCATTAAAACATTATTTCTAATTGTTGAATAAATTTAATTTAATTTCAAAAAGTCTAATTTGATGGTTTAAAATGATTAATATTTTTAAATTAAAAAACTTGACTTTCGCTTTGATTTACTGCGAATAAAAAACTTAATTCTGTTAAAAGTTGTTTTTTGAATTGAAAGCCAAAAAGCTTTTATAAATGCTAATAAGAAACAAACTAGAATCAGTTAGCATGTTCTAGTCAGAACTGAATAACATTAAAATCTAAAATTTGGCGCGATATGAAATTTTACAATAAGAAAATATAAGTGAAGGAATTTGAAGAAATAAGAATGAAATAAGCATGAATAAAATTATGCTAAAAATATAAACATAAACAATCAAAAACACGTGTTGCGCATACGAAGTCACATGTTTATCATAAAATTCTTTCTGCTGAAAATGAAGTAATTTAAAGAACTGAAATTGAGAGAGAAATAAAATAAAGAATTAAGAACAGACAAGAATTTTTTTTGTATAAAAATTTAATTTTCTTATTTTATTGGAAGACATTCGATTAATTTTAAGTATCTTAATGAACTAATTAAAGCTGAAGAAATCATCACTAATTGTTACGAAAATCACAATATTTTTCGTTTCTTTCATTTGAGATCAAAGGAAGAACATTTTTTTGTTTTTTAAAAACTTTTTATATGGCACATGAAGTTGATGATGATGCTTGTAGCTTATGCTTGAACCCATCGATCATACACGTGTGATTGTTGTTGTGGTAATTGACGATTTGATGTGCAATCTTTTGAATCAATAAGATCGTTATCGTATCGTTGTGTTGTTGTCCAGAAGAAAGTACCACCTTCGGTTCTTGCGAAATGAACTGGCACATAAATTTCTTCACTGTTCATCGGTGTCAATTCACAGTTATTGTCTTCATCATAGACATAAATTGCTGAATTTTCATCACAGGATTTGATTTCGTCAATAATTCTTGTTTCCAATTCTTCATTAAATTGATTGTTGTCAATTTCGTGTGTATAACTGTAGATGTAGTCATCGCTGTACATTTGTTCATCCTCATAATCATATGAGTAATTTTTGCACTTGCATACTGTTTTTGTTGTTGTCAATTTTGTTGTTCCAAGTGATGATTTTGTGCTGTTATTTTGCTTGATGATGTTCATCAGTGGCTTTAATAACTTCTTCAATCTATAGCTTGGTGATCTTTTGAATTTCTGATCATTTACTGTATTCTCGTTGATGCTGTTGTTACTTGAAATAATGTATTCGTTGTAATAAATTGATTGATCCATTTTTGCTTAATTTGGATTTTTTACGTAACTTTTTAAAATATTTTTAAAGTCTTCAACACTTGTTGAGCTTCGTAAAGTAGTTTCAAATCTGAATGAATCCTCAGCACTTGTTGTTCCTTTTATACTTTTCAGTGAGGGTGAAATTCAATCATTCTATCTCTTTTGCACATTCTTATATTTCATATACAAAATCTCGTTCGCCTATTTTCCTTCTCACTCGTACACACATGAACGCATAATGGAATGAATCTAACGAATCAGAAGCGAGATATAGGGGCAGGTGTTGCACAACAAAATAAGGCTCAGTTTGATTCTGTGGGAAAATGTTTCGTTCCTCGCTCTCACCGAAAAAAGATTGTATTCATTTCAATTTTTTTGCGGCAGATGGTTGACGGAGGGTGATTTTCATGCATTTATTCATATATGAATAACAGCTCATGGGATATGAATTGAGAGAAGATAATATATTTATTATAAGTAGTGATGCATGCAATACAATTAAGTATCGAGAAATCCTTTTCACTTACTTTCTCGTTACTTCCCCCATTAGACATGACATTTAATTGTTTATGAATAAAGTTACAGCATCAATTCATTTAAGGCTTATTAATTGTTCTCTATGCGACAAGTGAATATTTTAATCTATTAGAGGGGTCGAGATTTTATATAAAGTGTGCTCTACACTTGCTTTTGGGATGAATTTATGAGAAATATTGTCATAATCAAGTGCGTGTGAACGTGTCGATGTTTCTGTGCAATAATAAGGAAGGGATTGTAAAAAGGAAAAGAAACAATAACAACATGAGTTTGCATATATTAAAAATTATGTTTATGGGGATTGTTTTCGCATAAGTAATTAGGAAAGAAGCCATAAAGTACACATGTAAATGCACCGGACCTGAAAGATTATAAAATGCACTAAAAATATTTTGCATTTCTCACGTGTATTTTCACTTGCTTATTTATGTTAACTAAGGTAAAGAAGTAAAGAATTTTAAGGTGATTTGGAACCTGATTTATGTTAATTTTATGTTTAAGGATATTTGTTTATAGACCTGTGAAAATGAAACATAAATTAGAGATGATAGAAGCTTTAAAGTGTGGGAACGTAAGTGAGAATCTTTCATAATAACAATAGGAATCGTCCTTAAGTTTACCTGCCTTTTTGCCTATTACAACATTAACATTAAATTGTGTTTTGTTCTTCTCAAAGATACCTGTTGTGCTGATGCAATGAAAACCTTTTTACATCAATTTCTTCTCATTTTTATGGAGAATTTCGATGCTCGTTCCCACACTTTTTCTATCTCACTGAGACATTACATTGATTGTCCTTTTTTCATCCATTCAATTTATACAATTTATTGGTTTCTTGTTGTGTGAGAATTAGAAACAGTTAAGCTAACAATGTCCTTTTATGTGCTAGTTAATTTTCACATTGGAATTAATTCTTTTAGGGATTTATTGGATGTTACAATTTCATGAGTCATATTTGACCATTCAGTTCCAATCGTCCGATCTAAATTGAGAGGAAATCCCACAGTATCCTTAAGCAATAAAAATAATTGTTAAAAAAGCCATGAATCACGTTCTTAAATTGTTTTCCTTAAAAAACGCCACCCTTGCTTAATATAGCGATGAGAAATTTTCTTATAAATCTCACGTTTTATGGTCAGACTATTTTTTTCCATTAAGCATAACTATAAATAAACAGGAAGTGTACCTTTTGTAAATTGTAAAAAATTACCAACTCAATTGTGCTAGAAAGAGGATTAGATAATTCTTTTCTCCTTTTTTCCTTGCAGATATAGCATTTCAAGCAAACTTTCTTCAGTTTTTTATTATTTTTCATGTGACCATGCGTACAAAAGATTTAAATGCATAAAGGACAGGAAATGGAAACTTCTCATAATTTTTTTTTATTATTTTGCTTCGAGTATTCATTTTAAATAGCACGTACGAGCACAAATGATCCATATAAATGAATAATTGACGTTCATGCATGCAGAAATCTGATAAAAAAAACTTTTCTAAGTAAAGAAGAACCTTTTGTTGTTCCTTAACAGAAGTAAATGAGGTAAATAAGTATTTACAAACAATGTAATGAAATGAAACATGAGATTGGTAAATTTAAGGACAAAATTATCATAATGGATAGTTACTTGAAGAAGTGCTTCTGAGTATATCTATTAAATCATTTACAATTAGACAATCGATGGATATCAAATTGTCAGTAACAAAATATTCATACTTATTGAAAAAATAAATTCTGTTTAAATCAAGCAGCACAGTAAGGGATGAGGATTTCAATGAACTTTCTATCATAATAAAGTGAAATAACAAGAACCTTATTATTTTTCCCACTAGTCATCATCATTTGTATTAATCTAATCCAATTAGAAAAAATCAAAAACCTTTATTAACTGCTAGGAAGTAACCAATTGAAAGGAATGATCATCATTATTCTATTAATAGATGCATTTCTCATTGTTTAAAATTGTTAGAATATAATAATTAGCTCAACATTAATTCATACTTAAGATATGAATGGAAGTAATAAAATTTAATTATTTAAAGATAGATATTCGTACGGGACATGAAGCCACAATTGTCATAAAATCTAATAGTAAAAAAATTCTAGTAAATTGTAAAAGCCCATAACTATCTATTACTACTCGCATATCTAAACATTTCTATTTGTCAACCGCAACTTACTATTTCCATTCATGCTGGGTATTTTGAGAAACTATGACAAATATTTAAAACATTTTTAAACAATTTCTTGCTTGTCGTTAAAATTGTATTTAGATCACACATGAAAATTGTTTACATACTTTATAATTTTAATTATGACTTCTTAAGCCACAACTTTACTAATAAATATGCATCAACACTTGCGTATTGCATAACTACTTGTATTGACATTTGCTGAATTTCATGGCGCAATTCATTCATTCATCATTACCTCTTCCCACTTTGTTCTTTCATTCTTGAAAAATTAAATTGAGAAGCACGTTGTTGTGCCAACATTCCATAACAATTACAATTCAGTAGAAAAATTTCTATACATAGAATATGAGGTGAGGATAGTAGAGTTAATTAATGAAATGAGGAATTCCATCATGCTCGATGAACTGAACATAGGGGATAATATTCAAGAGTAGTAGTTGATTACTAGCAAATAAATTATTCACACACGTATAGCACACGAATTAATTTCTTTCATTCTTCCGTTCCTCTTCGTATTTCATTTTCTCATATCAGCCTAAAGTCATACCCCACGTTAACACCATATGCCATCATCATAATCAAATCGTGTCTGAATCATTCTACTGGAATTCTTGTGCGCAGCTTTCATTTTTTCCCATGATTCTCTTCCTTCTGTTTTTTTATTTCTTTTTGCCTTTTTCTTCTTCTTCTTTTTCAATTACAATTAATTTTTTCAACGCTCAATAACAATAATATTCCGGTGTTGTTATTTGAATGAGATACAAATATAAAAGAAGAGTCCCTTTCATAATTTTCTTTCTCTTTCCTATCCATACATTCATATACATGAAACCCGGCCACAATCGTAATCTTTTGACAAACATCAGCTCATTTTTGTCTTGCCCTTTTTCCATTAAATAAGAATAAGAAGTGAACATATATATATATAGCATGTATATTGTCGAAGAAATCCATGGGAACTTTTAGCATGTGTTCAACAAAACTCTTCAGAAATGCTTCACTTTTTTTTTTATTTTCTTAATGCTTCTCAATATATTGGGTCTGTCGTGTTTATTCGTTATTTTTGAAGCCTCTTAATATGAACATTGTGTTGTCATATGAACATAGAAAAATTATATATAGAGCTTAGAGCAGTGGCAACATTAATATATTTATAATGTTTGTTATTTCATTCAATTTATCCATTTTACTTATGGGCGATTCCATGAGTGATAAAGTGCGCCGAAAATTGAAAAATAATTAATATTTCTTTAATTTTAACGATTAAATTGAACTTGACTGATTCAATTTATGTAAAATTAAATTATCTATCTATCTGTGTACTTTATAAGCCGTTTAAATGCGTCTAAATTGAATTATTTAAGTATTTGTAGCGTCAATCTGTTAACATTACAAAAAAATTGAAAAACAATTTTTAGATTTTTTCAATAAATACAGTGTTAGACAGTCCAAAAACATATTAAACTCGTAAGAAAGCAATAAACACGTCTTATTGGGTGATTTCTGAATGTTTTAATGCATTCATTTACTCCAAAATTGAAAAATTAGCGTCAATCTGTTAACATTTCAATACACTTTGGAAATTCAAATTTTCAAAAAACCGTTAAATTATTCAGATTTTATTTGTTTATTGATGTTAAATTATGATTAATTTTGCTTCATGATGTTCAGATAAGCTATTAAAGTGATAATGAAGCATTAAAGCTTGTGTTTCAACATCAATTATTCGAAAAATGTTAAATTATTTTTCTGACAAGTAGAGAAAGAATTACAACTCAATTTTCTCAGTTCCCTTCACTCATGGAATCGCCCTTATATGTGCTTGTTTATGAACCGCTTTCTTATAGTTCGTGCTCTACACACTTTATGTTGTCTTCTCTCGCCTTTCCATTAATAATAACATTTTAAGAGACTTTTGTATGTTATTAGAGATGGAAATTTTTCGATAAGCAGATAATATTTTGAAAGTAAGATGATAATTAGCGATGAAGCAAGTAAATACATTTAAATGTTAATAACAGCATGTCATTTATTAGTCAATTAATTGATTTTGAAGTGTTTCATTCATCGCCTTAATGCTATGCCAATCAGCTCAAATACAATGCATGAGTCGCAATTTTCGGATTTCAGCAGAAATTCAAGTTTTTTTGGAAAATTAATTTTGTCAAAAATTAAGAGCCATTAAATGATCAATAATTGCAGTGTTTAAGAGTATCAAGATTACAATAGCTAATTTGACATTCAATTCGAAATTGCCATGAAAATACTGTTTACATGTTTCATTCTTAAATTTTTGAGAATGATCATTCATAATTATTTAGTATGATATTCCATCATCATCATAAAAACATGTGCACATGTGGTTGAAATATTCATCAAGCGAAAAGAAAAGTGAAAGAAGAAGAACATGCGACAAGTCTCTGCACAGTCAACGTAGTCTTTTCATATCGTGGGAAAGAAAAAGCCATCAGAATTTACGCATTCTGAATTTCATGAAAAGAATGGAGCAAAGATATTTTTTTTTTTGGTTGCTTGCTTCTCCTTTTTTATTGCTGTGTACTTAAATTACATTGAAATATTTTGTAAGACGAGATGTTTTGGAGAATTTTTCTCTGCTTTTTTTTGCACAAAGTAGACTCACTTATGCACTGTGTTAAGTGGAAGTAAATGGAGTTTTATGTTTCCATCCTGTTTCATCATCATTTTCTTCAATTTCATCTTTCTTGACATCTATAGCTGTTTGACCATAAAAAAGAGATAAAATTTCTTCAACCATAAACAATCAAAATGAATTCAAAATCGCTATATTTTTAGTGTCCTCATATAGCGTTTTTAATGAGATTTCAGGAGTTGGATGTCTCTTGAATAAATTACATTCATTTCGAATGCGATCGCTCGTGGCAAAAATTGATAATTTGGAGACAAATATCTTTGAATTCTGAATGAATAAATTTTAATAATATTAAATCTTTATCTGTGGTTTCATATTTTATGATAAAAATTATTGCTCATGCCATATAAGCGCCAAGACTATGTAAAAAATTTGTCTATTTTCTGTTATGATTATTAGTCATTTATTTATTTCACAGCCCTACCTAATCACTTCAAGGAATTTAAAGTGTTTTGTGTTCTATATTTTTGCAAGAGCATAACATCCAATAATCTCATGAACATCATATATGCATGAGTCATATGTGAAATTGATATTTTGCCACATTAAAATGTAATAAAAATTTACAGCATTTTTGTAGCATGCATAAACAGGAAGTTTAAGTAGATTAAGAGAATTAAATTGAGAACCCATTAATACCCCGGTGTGTTTTAAAAGCATGACTGTAATGTATTGTTCATCTATCACTTTATTATCATACAAATAAATTGAATAAACGAGAGAAAAAGAGTCATCAACCTCCATCAAGATCCATTTATTTCATTCATTCAAAAATATATAAAAAATGCTCGTGCGATCCCAAAATAAAATGCCGCCAGTTAGTTTTCACAAGGCTAGTTAGTGAGCAAGATTATAGCAGCACAGATGATGATAATAAACATTTACATATATTTATTCAAAAACATAATCTCCAACTTCCTTTTCAACGACGAAATCAATCACGCTTATTTCATTTTGCCACTTGAATTGAAATTGAGTGCTATTGCCCTCGCATCATCATCGTCACATCTCTTTACGTCGTCAACGAAGCTATTTTAAATGACCATTTGGTTTGATGTATCATTAATATAACAGCATTAAGTATTTAATAATTTTTTATGCAATGGAATTTTCTATGAAATAAAAATATCGAAACATCCGTTGGCTGTTTTGTGCATAAACATTTATAGTCACAGAGTCTCATTCAATAAATTAATAATCATTTTATGTTATTATAGTATAACAATATTAGCACACGCCGTCCACACTCTACATATTCATTAAGTAATGTATACAAACAGAAACCTCATTCATAGTTGAGCGTTGTGCCTATAACACGACCATACAACATACTATATAGTTCCCCTCATTCATTTGTACTTGGTGTATATATAGTCCGCTTGCCGCTATGACTGTTGTTACTGACAATCAATAAATAAAAACAACAATTCCATATAAGAAGGAATAAGAGATTACGATGTATATATTGGCACAAGCTACAGACAGCAAGCTAAAAAGAGTGAAGGTATTCAACGATTCATCCATTAAGAGAGCTACATGCGAAAGATAAATTAACACTTAAACTATACATTAACAAAACAACAAGTGAATGACGATGGACGGACTGTGAAGCTAACGATCAAGAGTGAATGAAATTAATGGCGAGCGGGAACAGATAAAAAATTATTCTTCTGATGATGGAAAAAGACATTGTGAAGATATAAAATCTTTATTAAACTGGTTAAATGTATGTTTATATTTATATTTTTACTATTGGCATCAAGCGTGCTTGCTGGAACGAGCGGACAATTTTCTCAAGCGCATAAAGCGAGCATTCAGTCTCGACGGTATACATTTTGCTTCGTGTCGTCATTTATTCAATCTTTTCTTTTTTTTCATAAGCCTTTTCATTTGTAAAGAGAGAAAAAAAAAACTACTTTGTATATACACGTACATCTATCTACTTACTTATTATAAGATTTCTTATAACTCGCTTTACTGGTGAAGTGAATATAATATAATAATATCAGTAATAAACAATAAATGGCATTAAGCATTAAGAATACGGCAGCTGGTTTTATTTTTCTCCTCAGCACGTGTACTATAGCGTTAAACCCAGTCAATTCTCAATTGCTTTACTTGACTTTGATTTTGATTGTTTTTCTGTTCCAGAGTATGACTTGTTGTTTAGTAACTTTATTCAGTATAGTAATTTAAATAAATTTTGGGAATCGATAACATAATCATTAGTAATTAATTAAATGATCGGTAAAAATTCAATGAAAAATATTTTAATGAAATGCAAAAAATAAGCAAAATTAAAATTTGCAAGCTGACCACGTGCCGTCATAAATTAATCCATAAAGTCATCGATTCAAACAGTAAAAATACATTAGCATGTGCTACTCTATTAGCAAACACATTCATAAAGCAGATGTAATTTAATCGGGCTCGCCTGTATGTCGTTTTATTCAAGAAGTCTTGAGAATTGCTTCGATTTGAGGTTCCCACGGTTTTGAAGAAATTTTTTTACTCATTCTTCTTGCTATTATTATTCTCCCCTATGTTTTATATTATTTTTTCTGTATCGCTCATGCTTGTGTGGTGTTTGTTCAACAATTCTTTTTCTTCTTTCCTTCATTCTCCTCTCTTTCTTTCTTTCTGTTTTCTTCACATTATGTGATATTATATTATTGTTGTGTATGATTTCGTCGCAGCTCGCTTGTGCTACGGTGCTACGGTCATATAAATAATCCCTAGTAATATTACTCCATTATGTTGAAAAGTGATGGAAAAAAAATGTTTTTGCTTCTTTCTCTCTCACCAATTCCACTCAATTTAAATAGTTTGTGCTGCTTTTTATGACGATCATCAGTCGGACGGACTTTTTTTTTTCGCGATGATGAGCGGAAATGGCGAGACGAATTCTGATAATGATATGAATGAATTTTTTGTTTTTGTTTTCTCGCTTTCTTTTTTTTCCTGTTGCTGGTGCTGCACGCACATTTTCTGGACATGATAAATCCCAAGTGTGGCGAACGGTTCTTATTTTTGTGTTCAGAAACAAAAAAGGTACCTTATTTTATCGTTAAAATACAAAATTTGAATTTCTGAACTCACTCAACAAAAATTTAATTTTAGAAAAACTTTAATTTTGCAACAAATTTATTTACTGGATCTTATTTAAAATCATAAATCATAATTATTTAAGATTAATTAAACATTTAATCATACTTTTGACATAGAAATTGATCTAATTTTGTTAATTTTTAACAATGTTTTTTTTTTTTTTAATTTGTTTGATGGTGTTAGTGAACTCAAAATTTTTTTGAAAATTTTCAAAATTTAACGGTCAGAGAGTTGTTCGCCAAACCTGGGATAAATCCTTTGAAATATTCCTTTGGAAGTCAGCATAGTTTTAAATTTTTTTTATTACATTCCTCAACTCTTAATTTGGTCATGTTGCAAAAAATTGTCTTTTCTGTCCCGATTTGTAGAATGATGTCCAATATTCAAGTTTCATACATTGTTAACTACTGCAGCAATGAGTTGCAAAATAAGAAGATGTGCTGATTATTAAAATTCACCTTAATTATAGCAACGCACCTTACGGCTATTAAGTAAGACATTCATTCAGATTTTTCCTCTCTGTTGTTTTTATTTTTATTGACTGCAGCACATTTTGTCAATGAATTAACCGGACGACAACCGCAAATTATGTTCATTTTTTTCGTCTCACTCTCTGAGTGGAATACGATACGATAAAATGATGTAAATAAAAATACAGTAGCAAAATAATTGTAATGACTGGTAATGACTCATAAACATGAACTCATGTCATAAATATTGGCAGTTCTATGTGGCAAAATTTCATTAATTCTTATTCTTATTTTAATTTTTCTTTCTTTTCTTTTATTCAAGTGTGTCGAAGGTATGAAGTGTGACCGTCAATGAGTCACATATAAAATATCAAAGACTCATTTCCCATGAAGAACACACGAAGAACCCATGCGACCCCTTTTATATGCATGTATAGATATTTCTTCATTTTTTTGTACACGCATTGTTAAATGCCATGCTTCATATTCATGCCACATTATCAGTAAAGAATCTCGTGTGTATACCGATATGTATACCGAGAGAAATTATTCACGAACATATATATGAAATAATGATACAAATATCCCAAAAGGAAGCACATCATCATCATCATATTTTTTTTTTTTCTTATAACGTTTTCTCTCCTTTTCGTGCATTCAAATATTTTTTTTATACTCATTGTTGTACAACGAAGTAAAAGGAAGAAAAAAAAGAAAAGAAATCTTTTCACTTAAGAACGTAGTATTCGTTAAATGGCACCAAGGAGGATTAATAAAAGTCCATTGGTTAGAGAGAGAAAAGGAATCATTTATATCATCAATGCAGAAAAGAGATGGGAATGCATTTGATACAAGAGGCAGCTGTATGCTAGAGAAGAAAAAAACAGGTGGTTCTAAACCGTGAGAAACATACATTTTCAAAAAATTGTTTCCCACGTTTTGCTCACAGAGTCCCTCTTGTATATTTCGTTTTGCCTTCTTGCTTCGTATCCCGAAGCCCGATGTGCACACACAACACAGAAATTAGGGTATATAAAGACGAATGAGTATTGAGCATTCGTTTCATTCTATCGTTAGCTCTCGTACTGTAAAGACATAACAGTCCCTCACAAAAAAAATAAAAAAAATATATTATACAAAGTTTAAAAAAATCAGTTTTAAAAGAAAATTAAGGAAGTTTAGTGAGAGAATAAAAAGGATCTGAGAGAAAAAAAAAATAAATTTTCAAGAACATTGAGATTAAAAAATAAATAAAAATAAATAAAAAAAATAATAAAAATGAAGAATATGTGCTACGAAACATCATATCAAAATATTGTCAGTGAATCAAATGCAATTAAATCAAAAAGTCCAATGATGGGCAGTGAACCAGTAAGCCGTACTTATCAGTACCGCAAAGTGATGAAGCCAATGCTTGAACGTAAAAGACGTGCTCGTATCAATCGCTGTTTGGATGAATTAAAAGAATTAATGGTTGCAGCATTGCAAGCAGAAGGTGAAAATGTCTCAAAATTAGAAAAGGCTGATATTCTCGAAATGACTGTTTCACATCTCCATAAATTGAGACGTCAACAAAGATTAGCAAATGCCAATCCAGTCATTCATGAAGATCGCTTCCGTGCTGGATTTACACACGCAGCAAATGAAGTTTCACGCATTTTGGCATCAATTCCCGGCGTTGACATCACATTGGGAACAAAATTAATGACACATCTTGGAATGAGCTTAAACTCATTGGACAAAAATCGTCCACTTTCAATCCAAACACAACAACAAAATACAATCTTCACAACACCACCAATTTCTCCAACATCATCACTTTCGTCTGGATACAGCAGCGGTCGTGAAAATGGAGTTAGTGTAATTATGAGCACAGGAAATCATCAAACTGCATTACGTACTCCAACACCAACAAATGATAACAATTATGAACCATTGACACCAATGTCATCAAGATGTAGCCAATCATCATCACCACAACCAATTGATTATCATCGTTCTACATCAACACCTGAATACGGTTTATTAAAAGTTGTCAACTTCACTCAACAAGCTCAATTAATCAAGACTGCTCAATCGTCATCACTTTGGAGACCATTTTAAACAAAATCATTTGTTAAGTTATAAATATTTCAAATTGAAATCAATGGACTAAAGCTTTAACTGCATTACAACAGATAAAAAAAAAAAAATTGAATTAGTTTTTAAGTGGAAAAAATATCCCAGAGAAGTTGCATTTAAATCCCAAGTGAACCAAAAAATCTAGATAACTCAAAAAGATAATTTCGATCTCATCAAAGTTTCTTAGATTTTTTTTTTATATATGCACAAAAAAATAATCAAGCTTTAATTGAAAAAAATTTATTTTGTTAATTAAGAAATTTTTCTCTTTTGTAAGATTTTTGTGATATCAAATTCTTTAATTATCTTTCTGATAGTAAATAATTTAGGAATAGTTATTATCATGTTATACTGTGATCCCTTCTTTCTCAAATAAGAAATATTCATAAGAAAAAAAAAGAAACAATTAAATAATAATTAAGCGGAAAAAATAAATCAAATCGAATTAAGATTTCTTAAAAAATTAAATTTATTTTAAATCTTTTCATTTCCTTTTACTTTTAAAAATTTCAGCTTCTTTCATTTTACAGCAATTATTACATTTTATGCTTTGTTGATCCTTTGCCGTCTTGTGATTACATACATTTTTGTTGCTTTTTTCTTACCTGTATAGCCCTGTATGGGAAATTTAAACAATGCAATAAGATTGAAGAACCACATCAAAAGGAACAAAAAAGAAGTTGGAACTTATAAGAATTTCAGTTCTATTATGTATGAGCTTTTGAACATTTAAAGTATTATGCATAGATGATTCTTATGAGACCAGGAAATATCGATTTTGGTTTTATAAGCAAATGAAACATAATATCTTTAAAGAAATTAATTTGCTATTAAAAAATTATTGACAAATAGCTGTTGTTAATATTGGCATAATCGATAAGATTGTGAATCTCCTAAAATTTTATTTCATTCTAATAGGCCAGTGTTGTCCAAATTGTGTGCAGCGGCACACTAGTGTGCCGTGGAACTTGGCTTGGGGTGCCGTAAAAATTTTTTGAAAATCCCAAAAATAGGCTGTTTTTCAAAAAATTTCAATTTTTCACCCATTTTTACATAAAAAAAATTATTTTTAGCACCAAAATATCAATAATTTTGCGAAATTTTCCAAGTTAAATTGTAGGTTTGTCGCGAAAAAATTTTTAGTCCTAAGTGTGCCGTGACTCAAAAAAGTTTGGTCAACACTGTAATAGGCTATTGTATTTCATACAAAGCAGACTATGAAAGAAATTTGTATTTTGTGTTTTTACGGCAAATTTGAAAAAATCGTAAAAATCTTTAATATATTTTTATTTTTTTGGAACATGAGAATTTTATTTTGTTAATTTTTTATTGATTTTAAATAATTTTTTAAGAGTAATTTAATTTTTGTTGCTTTAAAGTTTTTATCCAAAAAATTATATAAAAAGTTTTTGAGGAACATACCTTAGGTATGAAATAATATATCCTAATTCATATTCCTAATTTATTTAATTTACACGATAATACTGAAAATTATAACCATTCAAATTTTCCGATCATGTGATTTATAGGGATTTCCCATTTAGCTTATGTTAAACAAATTCATGAAATCATCCTGAAGAAGAAAAGAATTAACACACTCAAAAAAAAAAACAAAAGAGATTTTTTGATACTAATTGATATTAGAAAATATTAAATAAGACAAATTTGTTGTTTTCACTACGTAAACTCTATTTTATTAGTAAGCAGAAAGGTACACATTGCAATAATTCATCTCAAAATGCTTTAATAAAAAATATTTATTTTACCAATAACTTAACATTTTTCGATTTTGATATTTATCAATAATTATTATTTTTTTTATCAAGTGCACTTATTGTAAATATATTTTTTATTTTGTTAAAGGCATTTAATTTTTTGTCACAATTAAGTGAAAAATACTTTTTTTCTTAATATTTTTTTTTGTATAAAAGTTAAAATTTTTAATACTTATCATCATAGTTATACTTTTCGTTTAGAAAATTGATAATTTGTTTTAAAATAAGGTAATCTGTTTTTTTTATATAAAATTAAATTTAGACATATTAAAAAATCATTTTTAAATTGATAAATAAACCAATTTTAAACTGTTTCAAACAATGACTTCTTCCTTTCTAACAAACATGAAATCGAATTAATAATTTATCGCTAATTAAAATCATATTCTGTAATGTGAATGAAGGTGATCATAAAAATTATTTTATATATTATTTATATTCATAATATATAACAAATTATTATCATCCCTTAAAATTAAATTCATGAATAGATTAATGTTAGTATTTCTATTAAATAAGTGATGTTAATGAAGTAGATAAGTAGAATATTTTTAAGAAATAAAAATTAAAATTGACTCTCTTTTCGAGTGTATGTTGTCGTTGTTGTCTTTTCCGCATCACCATTAGTTGCTCCATGTGATATAGTTGTTATAACAGATTTCACAATTACTGCGTTCTGATGTGTTTCATTCGTTTCACCGCCCACGTTTACATCCTTTAATGTCTTTATGTCCAAGATTTCTTTTGGATTTAAACTAGTTGTGGTATTATTTGTCGATGTTGAGAGAACTGATAAACGTCCAACAATCTCCTCAGTCGTTGTAGAACATAGAGTTGTTACTGTCGAATTTAAATGATCTCGTACAGAATCAATTGTGATGTCACCCATAGAACTGGAAATTGTATCATTTCCCAAGTTATTGTTTGTAATACTTGTTGGTGAAGCTTCGACTCCATTCGTTAATCGCTCTGTAATTCATAATTTATCAATTTTGTATTTTATTGCTCAATATTTGCTCAAATTTAAAAATTACCATTTTTATTAACTGCGAGATCACTACCAGCTCCACTTAAAGGTGTTACAGCTTCAATTGTCGTGTTTTCATTTCCTTCTTCCGTTTCTGGATTATGATCAATAATTTCATCTGTCTCTCGATCATCATCCCAATCTTCTAAATCAATCGATCCGCTCGGTGACACAATTTTCGTTGCTGATAAAGTTATGCGTTGAATTTCAGATGATGACATCATGTAAATAGCTTCACCATGATTTGTAAAGCACAGCGATGAGATACCACTAAAAAAATAATTAAATTAAGATTAGAAAATTTCGTTTTCCAAAAGATATGAAAATTTACTTGATATCTTCTCGACGAATTGCCGCGGCATTAATTTGACGTTTAAACTCCGGAATGGATAGAACTAGAACATCTCCCAAATTTGTAAGGCATAATAAGGCATATTCTTTATACAAAATGTGTTCAACTGGATTTTCAGCATTATCAGGTGGTGGAGGTGCTGCTAGTGGTGATGCTGGACGTCCACCTTTTTGTGGACTAGGATTCAACTGATCAGGTGTTACAGAGCATGTAAATTCACCAAATTGCATTCGTCGAACACTAAAAAATTTTCATTAGTTTATCATCGATGAAAGAATATTTTATTCAGTTCTTACCGAGCTCCTTCATGTGCTGTCAGTTTGTATTTATTGATGGGCTTAAGTTGTGGAAGAGAGAATAATTTAAATTGCTCTTCTGATGCTATAACTACTTTATGAGGTCCGACACCAGGACTGTCTTGGAAATCTAGAGGCACATTATGCTACAATTGAAAATAATTATAATTAATTCTTTGAAATAAATGTTACATGAGCATGCTTACAGCATCAAATAATGAAATTGCAATGACTGGAGCTTTGTGTTTTATTTGTATTTCTTTTGCTAACTGTCCCATGATAGGTCTTAGAGGTTCTTCTGATGTAGGATTAGGTTGTGGAATGTGCAAAATGAAAATTGATACGCAACTTGAATTGGTTCCCGACCATAAAGTTGGAACAGTGGAATTGACTAAAATTAGAATTAAATAGTGATAATCATATTAACGTCTTCATTATATCCTCTTCGATTGACTTACCATTAGTAATGTATGTTTGGGCAAATGTTAAGCATCTAATCATGGAGCCCATACCATCATCGACTTGACGAGCCTCAATTTGCCGTTCTACAGGTCTTGTTTCTGCAGGAATATTGGGCTGATTATTTCTTGTTGATCTTCCCTTTCGTAAACGTCTAAATGACTCTCTTAAAGATTTTTTAAATGATTTTCTTCTGGATATTGGTTCACCAGCACCAGTTAAATCGTTTGGATTTAATGTACATTTATGTAAGACTGGTCTATTATTTTTAAAATCATACAAAACTAGACCATGTGCTGTTCCTGCAGATAAGAGTCCCCATTTGGTTTGCAATGCAATGCATGTTATGGCTGCTGGTGGTTTTATTTGTAAAACTCCCATAACTTCAACTCCATCTGCTAACGGTTGACTTTGTTCAAGTAATTGTTGTTTAACTTTCAATGGATCATGTCCTTTCCAGATAAATCCAAGGTGCTCACTAACTAAATCCATTGTTGTCGTTCGAATACCATCGGAATTGGTAGCTGGAGAATCTTCCAATGTTGCAACAACAATATTTCCAGCTGTACCAGCAATAATCAAAACACCAGTTTTAGGACATAATGATATTTTCTTTACTGCTAAACGTGGATCATCGGAATAAGGATCAAATTGTCCTGCTTTTCTAAATGGTGGTTCACCATCTTCACATTCCATTTCACCATCATCTTCACGTGGTTGATCCAAATCATCACTATTTCCAAATAATTGAGCAGTTTTAACATGCAATAGTGGAGTTAAGCAAACATCAGAACAGTCCCAGAATTTAACTGAACCATCTTCGTGGCCAGTTAAAAGAATGTCATATTCTGTAATATTTGAATCATTTGGACGTTCTGGGACATCACCTCCATTAAGTGGCCATGTGATATCGCTAAACTTGATATATTGTTGAATGCCAGCTTGAACAATTTTGTCATAAACTTCAGCGCTAACTTGTGAAACAAGTTGATTGCATGTTACTGCTGATGCATGAAGTGAATGTAAGTAAGGTGCATTTACCAGAGGTAATGATTTTTGTGTTAAGTCATATGCAACCAATTCTTCCTCCAACAAAACAATCAATACTTCAGCCTGTGACTTCTCATTAACACTTTCAATGTCTTTAAATGTCACAAAAAAGTCGATGACCTTCGAGGTAAAATCAAGTGCAATTTTCGATCCATCCTTGCAGTGAACAGAAACACATTGATGATCTCCGTAAGCTGATCTCGGCATTCCACCTGAGAAAACAATCAGCTCATTGTCACCACGAAAACCGCGTACAAGTCGATCGATTGCTTTACACGGATCAGGTCCATATGGAACATATTTTACATTTTCTGGCTCATTAGCACTCTCAACATCCCACGTTGCAAATGATCCGTCAGCATGATACCATGTAAATTGGCTTCCTTCTTGATTGACATATATGCCAACGCTCTGACCATGTCCAGGTGAAACATATGAACGAACAACTTTATTCTCATCCAAGTCCCATAAAACAGCCAATCCTCTATTATATGCGATCAGCAATAAATGAGGCTGATTTGGTAACTGCTTGATTGATTCAATTGCACCAGGATTAAGTTTGTATGATGGAGGCAATTGATCATAAACAGCATCATGGAAAATTGTTGATTCTTTAATTTGGAAAGTTTTTAAATCAAATTGATAAACATTTCCACCTTCAGTGCCGATCCATAAAAGATCTTTGATGTATGAACAGCATAGTGTTGAAACTTTTTTGAATTTTTCAAGTGCCAATGTTTTGATAGCAACAAGCATTGTTCCAGCTGGTTCCCATAATGTCAATTGATTGTTTGATGTCAATGAAAGCAATCGTCCATTGCCGGGAATAAACTCAAGTATTTGCACCAGACAGTCTGACTGAGTTGGATTTGTTGACGTAATTATTGGCGTTGTTTGTCCATAAAACTCTACGCCGGGTTGACCAAATACTTTTATGACACCGACAGTTGTGCCGATTGCCATTAATTTCAAAACGGGATCATAGGCCAACGAAGACGGCTTATGAGGAAATCCATGCTGTACAGTCTAAAATTATAAAGTAAATAGGAAAAGAATGTGAAAATTCATTACTCATACAAATTTTATGATTCATACAAGAGTTTTTTTCGTTTTCTTCTTCATTCATTTTTTAAATGCCCACGAGCACTTTTATGTCTTCATTACTTTTTTTTCGTTTTGCAATGCTTCTTTTTGTTCAATCTCTTTTAATTCTGATCATTTTTTTATGAAGTCTTACATAGTCATAAAAATATTATTAAGTGATTTAAGTATTGAATTACGTAAAGAAACATGAATGGGAACATGATTTTTGTAACTCTCGTTGAGAACATTGACTTCTAATTTCAAAGATTGTTTTAGTAACTCAAATAATGAATTATAAAAACTAAGCAAATGATTCAAAACTCAAATAAGATAAAGTTTGCGCTACTTTATACAAAAGATGCGTAGGTAATTAGCTTAAATTCAGATAAAAGGTACTTGATACTTTTGTGTAAATAAAACTCAATATTAAAGATATTTCCGTTCTTTTGCAGACCAATTTTTTTCTTGATTTAGAATATTGTCTCATTCAAACTTGATTAAATGAATCATTTCTTTGTGTCGATTTTAATTCGATTTCTTTTTAATTAAGGCGTTGCCTGACAAGAAAGGTGCATGAGAATGATTTAAAAATCTTATCAGTACATTTATTTTTAATGTATGATAAAGACGAAAGTAAGCATTGATATACACTGTCGAAAACTATGATTCATTTTATATCAATTCGCACGTTTGTGTATCGCCGTAATCAACAAATAAGATAAACACGATTGTAAAAATCGATAGATAATATTCCCTGCCTTTCCTCAAAAAGTTCATATTTTCAAATTTTTTATAGATGTGCTCATGTATGTAATCGAATATAAATAGCGATCATGTTTGATATTTTTATCCATATCATTGCTGAGTAAATAATTTACTTGAAGCACATATCTTATCTTCTTATTTCTCATGTATGTTCTGTACAGAAATTTTGAAATTGAACCTGTTTCCAAACTTTACGTTTTTGTGTGAGAAGTGCGGTCTAAGGCACTCCTATAGTTATTTAATTTTGCCGAAAGGTGTAAAATAATAATTTTATATTTTTGTTATTTCTCATTTACTGATAAGAAATAGTTGTTTCTACATTTTAGGTATATGAAGTCTGTACATACATTTTGTAATATTGTACATAAGTAAACATGTCAAATTAACGTGGCATATAAAATGATTATTCAAACTCACCTTACGAAATGCATACAATTCCTTTTGTAATTTCTGGCGTTCAGCTGATGGCTGTTGATGATGTCCTTTAGATCGAATAAATTTCAACATTGTTGATTCGTTAAAGTCTCGTAAAAAATCGGAAGTAAATTATTTTGTCTCGCTCTCTTTTTCGAAGTAAACAATTTGTAAATAAAATAATATTAAGTCTTCTTTTTTGTTAATTAGTCAATTCATTCTTATTGCGGCCTATGACCACTTTAATTCTTGATTCGTACAATACTAATCTGTAAATAAGCAGAGAAGAATGAAAATTTATTATAGGTCACGAATGTTATGGTTGATTTCCATGCATGCTTGCACAATTGTGCATTATTAGGAATGTGGGAAAATAAGAATTTTAATAATGAAACGAAAATTGAAAACAAAAAAAAATTAATGACCTTCCCAAAAAAAAGTCCACAATAAGAAGTAACAAATTATGTGTGAGATAATATAAAGTAATTGTCCGACTTATAAGGCAAAATTTAATAGAAACAAGTTTATATTCTCAAGCGAAATTCAAATTCAAATTTTTTTTTCTTCTCCTTTCTTTCTTCTTGTTCCTGCCTTATTTTCATAGAAAGTAAAGACACTAATAATATTACGAATATAGTTGAAAAGAGATTTTTAAAATATACAAAGCCTGCAGTATGATTTTTGCACATTCAAAGTGAAACCTTTACCTGTTCTTTTTTTTTACTTTTTTATAGTCATTCACTTATTTCCTAGAGTACTATAGCATTAGCGATTTGCTTTAAATCTCGAAAATGTTTTTGTTGTAAGAACGACGCTTTCTCTATAGATTTATGATCACTTTACAGACAACACAATAAGGAGACCTTTTTTATGCAACTTTAATTTTTGTAACCGTTAATGTTCATATAAATTTAGATAATGTGTGACAATTTATTATCTCCAGATATCCACCCATATCTTCAGCAATAGAGAAAAAAAATCAACAGGTGTGACAAATCAGAAAATTTCATCTTCACACATTCTAATTTGAATAGCATCTGAACTATAAACTGAATGACTTAGTAAGTAAGTAAGTAAGTTTACAGGAGAGGTGAATAGCACAATTCAATTTTTTATATGTTTGTATGTGATTGTGAATTTTAAAGGAAAGAATTTCAATTATTTATTAAAAATCAAATTTTACCTGCCACAATAATTATACAATATATTTGATTGTGTCGATTGCAGTTCCTATCGAGTTGAAAAACAAAGTTTAACTGATAACAACTAGGTGGAAAATGTAATTGAAGAACAAAATGCGATAATTTTTTGTTGGGAGTGGTTCCACAAAATTTAATTTCTAATATTCACTTCTTTTTTCCAAATTTTCTTATTCGGTTTCATATAAAATGCATTCTCTATGACGTTATGTATGCACTAATAACACATTTTAACTTATATTAATTCTATTTATGACAAAAAAATAATAAATTATGTAGAAATACTAATTGTTGCTTTATTGTTTTAAACAATATCCATCAGTGACTATGAACCTTCTTAACACAACTGAATGGTATTCAGGACTGTTTCAAGTATATTCACACATCGTTTTTTGTGATGTCAAATTTCTTTCAATTTGTGTTATTTGTGTGACTCAAAAAAAAAAAAATATAAATGACTTTAGAAATTTTTATTGTGAAATTGATTTTTGAATGTTAGTAGTCTTAGTCAGCAGATTTTGAGAAAAATTTATATTGGTTTAAATTAATAGAAATTAAACTGAAATGGTTTAAAAAGCAGAAATAACGATTCGCAAAAGGTTTTTAAAAATTATTTTTCCGTTATTTTAATTTATAAGTATTCTTGGTTATTTCTGAAAAAAAAAATTAAAGTTTTAAAAATGGTTCAAATAATCACAAATAATTTAAAGGAATTTTAAATAAAAAACTTTAATATTTTTTCCCAATACTTTATTAATCAATTATTTTTTTTTCTTTTCACTTTTTCGTTACAAACAAAGATCTTATCGATTCTAATTAACTGGTAATTTTTCAATTAATTCATTTAAAGATATTCATTTGAAATAAATGCTGTATTTTTCTCATTTTTGAAGAACTTATAAATTTATGACACTATATGTATATTTACAACTTTTTTTATTTTAATTTCTTCTTCAGTTAATACGAATTGCATTTTGCAATTTTTTCTGCTTCTACAATTATTAACCAACAATTTTAATCATTATTATTCATATTTATGTTCATAAGTGAACTTTTAATCATTCCTTTCAAGAAAAATCTCTTCTTTCTTTATTGTTTCTTAGTATCTAGATAAAATGTGATGGAAATTTCTTTTTTTTTAATTTAATTCCAAATTAGTCTTTCAAAAGCTTTATCATAATCAGTTTCTATTTTTTTTTTTTCATCATCTTGTAATTTTCTTTTAAATATTTCAATTAAAAAAGTTCAGTTTAAAATTCATCTAAATTATGACGTATTTCAATATTATGTAATCCTATAATTTATTTAAAATATTATGTAGAAAAATTCTAGAATTGCTATCAAAAGATCATCAAATGTGAATTGAATGTGTTGAGCAAGGAATGTGGAATTGAAAATTCTTGGAGATACCTTAAGAGTTATTCGTTTTGATTTTTTTTTTTAGAATATTGTTAGAAGAGATTTACATTGTGTCTGTGAGATATTTAGAGATTAAAAAATTTGTAAAACTAAAAGCATATTTGAATTAAAGTGGTTCGGTCCCTCAAGACTTTGCCAAGCCTTTTCAATTCCACACTCATTAGCGGTACTTAATGTACTTCTTTAAAAAAAGAAGAAATGGAAATAAAGTCAATAAATGGAACTTAATTTTGGATTTATAATTTATAAATTGCAGTATATAATAGTAAAAGGTATAGTAATAGGTAGAGTTATAAAGTCTTTCGTTGGAAAGTCGGAAAATTAAAAATATACCTAATATCAGAGATGATATCAGCGAATGTAGATAACATGTTTGTTTTCTTTTTGTAGACAATTTTTTTTTTCATTTCATTTCATTTTCTTATATATATTTACATATTTATCTAATCTATTCTAGTTGATTTAATAATTTTTTATTGTTTGCAACTTTCACGAGAAAGCACAAAAATTATTATTTTTTAAAAATATCTACAGAACATCCTAATATTCTTTCATTTTTTTTCATATCATTTGAATATTTAATTCTTTTCAAATTTTCAATGTATGTTTATGGCACACTTTTTAAAATGTTTTATTATTTAATTAAATTTATTTTTTTAAAAACATAATGAATATATCATAAAAAGAGAGGAATAAGACGATATGGAAAAAAAAATTAAAATCGTTGTAAAAAATTTTTCTTTGGTGTAATGTATAAAATTTACTTTTTTTTTGCGCGATTAATAGTCGCAGAAGAAAATGATTCCATTAAGTTTTGAAATGTTAAGAAACTTAAACACTAATAAAAGAAATAAAATTGATCCCGTAAAATTTACTAGAAAAATTTGACATTTCCAAAAATCCTTATCAATTTCACAAAAGAATTTTTTTATCTTTCATTTTTTTTTTAAATACTTGAGCGTTACGTTACGATTAAAGATTAAAATGGCGATGCTTTTCATTTCAATAAAGTGAATTTTGTAAAAAGGAGTAGTTTAGTGGTAGTACGACTTTTATTAAAGAGTTTGCCTTAATATGTGCCTTAAATCGTGTCAGTATCGTGATGATCGCATTTCTTCACCTTATACTCTTAATGTTATACTGTGTATGTAGTTATTATTTTTTAATCTTCGAAGATCCCTGATCGCATAGTTCACTTTTTATATATTTTCAACAATACATAATCACGATAAACGCATGAATTTTTTGTTTTTTTTTAATCTTAAATTTATACATTTTAATCCATTCTATAACTTTTTTCTTTTTTTTTCAATTATCATTATTTAAGGAATTCGAAATGAATATTTTTCAACTCCACTTTAAATTCATAGAATATATAGGTATAAAAACTTTTCTTTAAATACAATTGTGACGATCGAATGCGTAATGCCTATACTGTGAAAATTATACGGCGATTTGAAAGAGAAATTGGATAATTTTCATTACTTTTGTTTACGATTTAAAATTTTTAACTTTTAAGCACATTTTTGCTAAACGAGTGCGCTGCTGTGTTCTATTGCGCTCTCTGGCTAAACAGTCTTTCTTCATTATAAGTTTAAAATTCTTTAAGCCAATAAAAAATAAAGAGTTTAAACAAATTTATTGACTGAGCAGGCAAAAATGCGCTTTACTACTCGAATGTGGATATATTTCATATTTAATAATCAACTTTAAAAATCAAACGAGTTTTTTTTTTTCTGGATGAAAATTCTTTATGAGAATCTTCAAGTTTTATAAATTCTATGAGCGAATAATTTCATTTCTCACTAGAAGGATCAGAGAATTTTTTTTTTTTTTCATTTTGGATAAAATTGACGAAATACATATTTTCTACTCTAAAGCTCTGTGATTTTACTCGTCTTAATTCCTTAAACAATTATGACAATATCTATCTTTGAAATCCATCAATACTTTTTTTGTTTTGTTTTGTTTTGTTTGTATCAACTATACATTTCATAACAATATCATTTTTTTTTAAATATTTTTTTATGTGTAAAGTTTTGTTCTTTCTCGTCTACATTATCATTTTTTGATTTTAATTTAATGAAAAAAGGAAATTCATAAAATGATGATTCTGGGTATTAATTGAAAGTATACTATTTATATATTTTCGAATAATGTCCAGATTGCATTCTATCTACATATCCGTTACTACTGTATTTTTTTAAATTTCTATTATTAAAATTTCTCTTTTTAACCGTCGAATAAGGAGAGGAAAATTTTTTAAATTGAGATCATTGAAGTATATTATAACGTTTATGCCTAGATTTGTGATGGGTACTATGCTTACTACTGCTATTTTGGTTGCGCCTTTCGCGCCGAAGCCTTTGCTATTCAGTATCAAAATTGTACATATAAGACAGAAGGATCTTTAATAGTTATAGCTCAGTAGCAGAATAATTCTCGAATGGTTGCTGCAATAGTTCGCGAGATCCGCGCGATTTGCGATTATTTTTAATACCTGTATTTGAACCACTTGAGAATGTTGTTGTTGCTGTTTGTGGATAATGATGATGGTGAGGCAGTGTTT
The DNA here is from genome assembly GCA_026123125.1 of Chironomus striatipennis. Lineage (NCBI taxonomy): Eukaryota > Metazoa > Arthropoda > Insecta > Diptera > Chironomidae > Chironomus > Chironomus striatipennis. Next base: position 25,011,838 of record CM047394.1, on the reverse strand, counting down.
GAAAATTTTGTTGCTGTAATAATTGCTGTTGTTGCAGTTGTTTTGAGCTTTTAAATTGATGTGAATCATCATATGAACGTCCTGTTCTATCTCGATCTCTAATTCTCTCACGTTCGTAACCTCTTTGAGGATACTGTTGTTGTTGTTGTTGTTGCTGCTGATGATGATTGTAGCTCTGTATAGGTATTGATGGCAGTGGTTGTTGAGCTCGTTGATTACGATTCTTTGGTGGCAGTATAGGAGGAATTACTTTTCCTTGACGAGAATCCTTACTTCTTTGAGTAGTTCCCGTATTAAAATTTGCTTTTGTATTCTGAGGACGTTGTAATGAACGATAATTGGTAGGATAATTGCTCAAATTAGAAGCACATAAAACTTGAGGACTTTTTGACGATTGTTGTGTAGGGATTTCGGGTAATGGTTGATTAATTATAGAAACTGGTTTTGTTTGAGTGTGCGATTCATGTTGTCTATGCGTTGATTCGATACTAAATACAGACGGCTTGGCCATTTCATTAATCTCTTCACGATGTTTCTTTAAAATACTCGATGTTTCAGTAAATCCAGTACCTGGTTTCTTATAAGGTAATGAAGCTGAAGGATATTGTTGTGTGTAGTCACGTGAAACTGTTGAAATATTATAACTTTGCATGTTTTGTTGTTGGAAATTTTGATTTTGTAATTGATAGGTTTGAAGTTCTAACTGTTGATTATTTGGTTTTTGCAAGTGGTGCTGTTGTAATTGAATATGCTGCTGTGGTTGAGTGATGATTTGTTGTTGCTGTTGATGTTGTTGAGGTGCCTGCTGTTGAACTGGAGGTTGAACAATTGGCTGAGCTATATTCTTAGGATTTGGACTTAAAGAGCCACCAAATCTACCACTATGTTTAAGAGTTGCACATTTGCTTGAAGTTAAATTTGTTTTTGTATTTTTGGGACCAATGCTAACATATTTTGGATCAAATCGGTTAAAACTGTTTGCAGAAACATCTCGTGGATCTTTATCTTTATCTTCTGTAACTTCTAATAAATGAAAAAATTTTAATGGCCTTGTAAATGGATTTATTTAAAATGTTCATACCTTTGCCTTTGTCGCCTGCTTTGCAGGCCAGTGATTCTCAGTAAAAATCATTTGATTCAAGAGTTTTGCATTGTTTGCTTAAGGTTGCATATTTTCCATTATTTGGACCAGTCATATGTGCCGAGTGAGATGGTAATCTTCCTAGAGTTTGATGTCCAGACGACATTCTATAAAATAAAAAATATGCAGGAATAGATTAAAATTTGTTTATTAAGTAATATTATTATTTTGTATATATTGCAAAAAAAAAAATTGACCAAATGCTGAAAAATCAAGAGCACATATAACATACTTGACATTGAGAAATGAAATTTGACACAATTGAACTAAAGAAAAAAATTGCATGATTCATACCACTTTGAAAGCTATAATAACATTATAAGTATATCATATTTAGTAGGTTGGAAGTATAATGCACAAATGTCTTTTGTTTGGTGAATAAATTGTGATTTAATGGAAATGTCTGGTACAAAATGATTTAGTATGAATGGCAAATCAAAAAAGAAATTGAATAATAAAAAAATGTAAAGGTCGAGCGAAAAAATAATGTGTAAAAATATAAAGAATGAATTGAAGAAGAGTTTTTGCTACACATTTATAATTACCATCCAAGATAAACGTAATAAAATATAAGACATGAAGAAAATAAAAAAATACAGAAGAAAACCTGAACAAGACAAGAGGACATAACTTAAAATTGATAAAAACAAGAGAAAATAGGTCTTTACTGCATCGTTGTGTCATTAACTTTTTTTTTGTAAAGAATTTGTAGTGATGATAATAAAAATGGAATTAAATAATAATTAAAAGAAGCCATGCCTTTGTAACGAAATGTCATGCACATCATCATAATTAGGTGGCGGAGAATCGCCATTTAAATGATTTGCGAACCCTCTTGGATTTCCATTCCTTGGATGAGCACTATGTGCAGTGAATTGCTGCGTATGCAAAAGAGTGCGATTAATTGTGGCTGTGCCACTAGCTGTAACAGGAGCAGTGGGAGACATTGATGTTGATGGAGGAAATAGTGGTGCTGTCTCTGCTTTATCTTCATATGGACGTCTAAAATAGAGTTTAGGATGAGACATGAGAGTGTTTGTTAATAAGCATGCAATGAAAAATACTTGACATTCAACTTACTTCTTGGTTAAATAAATCCAAGTATGTGAATCGACACATACAAGAATTGTTAACAAAAATGCAGTAGCTATGGTAGCAATCATCATTAATGATAATCCAAATAATCCACCATGACAAAAGCTTCTAGTTGCACTATTGTAATGCATGTTTATTGCATGACTATCAAGCATATCAGTAAGATCTAAATTTGACAAAAAAAAAAAAAGAAACAGAATGTAAGATAAATTTTGGCAAAATATTCTCAATTGAATAATAATGTAATCATACTTGATAAAACGTTGGCACTGTTATCGAGTATTGTATGAATGTGAGCAACACGACCAGGAATATTGTGAGATGGGAATAGTCTTCGACCCATATCTTCTAATTGATACAAAGATCTCTTTGCCATTTCAATGTTTTCTTTAGAATTACTCAATCGAATAACGAAATGATTTGTTCCGGATGCGCCGCAATTAGATTGATAAATATATTGTAAACGTTGTTGACTGCAAATGTGTTGATATGGAGAAACACAAAAGTCAGCAGCTGCAACTGATGTAGCCAAGTAAACACCGGATAGTAACCAACAAATAGCAACAGTGAAAAGTCCAAGAACACTGAAGAATATCAATAAACATCTCGAGCTTCGTGCAACACCAATTACAAGGACGGTACATAAGAAAAGCAAAAATGTCAAGAATCCGAGAGTAATTGGCCATCGCAAGAGTTCATAAAATTCATATTCATCAATGAGCGACTTTAACAACTGATCCGATTTGGATGGTTCAATAAAGTACAGTGCAGCATCAATTCCACTCAAAGCTTCTGTTGTATTTTTCGTGACAAGTTGAGCAGTATCAATCATGTAAGAAAGAGCTGACTGATTTGAAACAGGAATGTCCCAAAGATCATCCATTTCAAGAGAAGAAGCGCGATCCTTTAATGACTTTGACAAATAAAATGTCTGCAAATTTCAGGAATAAAATGTTGTAAATTACTGCAGCAGATAAACAAGTGTAACAAGAATGATACCTGATTTCGAACATTAATGAAAAGTCTGTTGAGTTGTTTGCCGGCATTAAAAACTTGTACTAGTCCATTATGCAAATCATCATTTCCGTAAAGTCCACCACCAATTGCACCGCAACATAATATCGTTAGGAAGATAAGCGTGCACTTTTGGCATCCAAATGTTCTTTGCTTTTTCGATTTACGGTCGCAACATCTTGTCATCAAGTAGAGCAACAGAAGAAATAGTGAGCATATTAATATTGCAGCTGGGATTGTTGCGAGAATTGTAAGACTCTGAAAAAAAAATACAATAGGAATTAGTTACTGTTATGAGCTAGCAATATATCGGCTGAAATTTATGTATATGTGAGCATACATATAAGTTTACATTCTTGTTTTGCTTGTTTTTCAAGTCTTATCAAGGAAGAATGTACGGCTCTTTTGCTATGATTCATTCATATTTTCTCGTTTACTCATATACAGCATGTATAAGAAAGAAAAAAAAAAATAAATTTTGAATGATTGAAGAAGAACTATTTTAATATTTCTGTCCACACACGTCTATAATATTATCGAAGCGATTAAAAGTTGAATGAAGGAATCGAATAAATTTTTTTATAGTTATTTTAAGTGCTTATACAAACTCAGCATAAACTAATAATTTTTAATCGATATTATCATAATTGAAAAATAGAAAGGATGTAGAACGCATTAATAAAAATTAAAAAATTCTATCAACGTTCTTTACAAGCTTAACGCTGAAGAATAAAAAAAGTCCGAAAAACACCGGATATACGTACTTTATAAAATTAACAAAACAATATATTGTTCTGAAAAAAAAATCATTTTTTTTTTGCACATTGTAAGGAAATTACGTGATCTTTTGAAGACTTTAAAGTTTATTTGTAAATCTTTTACTGCTTTCATTGGAGAGTCATTTTTTGGCTGAATGCTTGTGTGCGTATGTTTAAATTTCCACAAATTGAAGATTATTTTAGGGTCCAAATTTTTCCCTTTTACATTAAACATTTCTACACTCATATGGTCGATCGTGAACACACACATATGGGCAATTGTGCAGCAAGTATCATGCTATTCCTAAATCAACAAAGGATATAGCGCACTACAATTTTTTAAGAATATGTCATTTGTTTGCATTTAAAAGTTATTTTATGAATTAGTGAGGAATGGATATGAACGCAGAAAACTGTTTAAAATTATCAAGAAGTAAGCATTCCGATGGCATTTTCGAATGAAACTGATAAGAATATAAATCAAATATTTATTCAAAATCTCAAACGGAAGTAATTTAGTTTTTGATATGTCAAAGAAATAATTTTATTTTTCTTGAGAAACAAAATGCAGAATTGCACAGCTCATGCACAAAAAAAGTGCGTATGTTTGTGTCACAATAATCAAACATAACAATGATCCAGCACAATATGTTTACTTCGAAAAATATTTTTTGAAATAAAAATACAATTTTTGTACATTTAGAATAAACTAAAATTGAATGTTTAGAGCAATATGTAAACATAAATTCACGAATGGAAAAATTTTCTTTTTTCTACGTCAAAAGGCTCTCTGACTATCTACATATAGTTCAAGAAAGTATTACTTTACAACATGTTTCATTTTCTGAATGTTTATTCATTGATTCCATTAATTTTTTTAATCATTTTTCCTGATAGTCTAAATCATTTCATTTAGTATGAAACTCTTATAAATTTCCAGTTATACACTTGATACTTATTTTTTTAATAATGTCTGATATCATTCATATTCAAATACGGATTAAAAAGGTTGAAAAGAATTTTCTTTTATAGCAAATGCATCCTTAGAAAACAGAGGTGATAAACTTTGTGGATACAAAAAAAAACCAAAAACAAGTTTTACTTCCTCTATGTCGCTACAATACACAAAATAGCTACATGCGTTTCATTGAATTAATTGACTTATAGCTTTTCAAAAAATATACATTATTGTAATGCAGAACAGTAGTTTTTAATATTAATGATGATGGTCTGTAATCTGAACCAAAAGAAGTTCATTCTCATATATTTTAATCTATAAATAGAAAATTCATCAAGAAACAATTAAAGAAATGCAGAAACCATCAATATACATACTAAAAAAGAGCAAGCAAGCACATGAATGTGTGTAAATGTTATAGTTGAAAAATAAATCTCATACGGTATAGTGATAATCATTTGAAAATTGTAAAGCATACATATAGATCTATATATTTTTTTTGTAGGCTGTTTGTTCATAAAAAAGCAAGCATGAGAAGAAAACCTAAAAACTGCATCTCTGTTCTCTCTTTCTCATCATTTTATGTTATGATTATGCTATACATATGTGTATATATAGAAAGATACAATATTTCCATTTCTCTCTGTTCATGTACTATGTTTATCGATTTTTTCCTGTCCCATTTGTTTGTTTCGGCTTGGCTCTATCGATTTCAAGTTATTCCTTTGAATAATTTCTAATGAATCATAACATTATGATATCATTAAAAAAATTATTGTACAGATAGCGACTAACTTAGACTGATTATTATCTAGTTTAAATATTATGGAAGAAATGGCAATATCCTTCCGCTGTATTAATCATTGATTTTTAAAAAGAATTTATGAGTACAGAAACGAGGTGTATAATGTTTCTTGGCAATACATTCACAAGAATTCCTCATAGCACTTTATTATTTTTTTTTCTCTCAAGATAAATAGATCTTTCTTTCTTTTTTGAGATGTAAATAATTATGAAGAAATGTTTCTGGACATTTTCATTTGTCGACTGTTCAACAATAATACATGCTATGTGTGTATATACACCTATTTATTTTTCTCTTACCTCACGATATACTGAACTGTTAAGATCAAATGTACTGTTAACAAAATGAAGTGACACGTTAATGTGTGGAATAGAGTGGAGAAGATTAACAATTATTGGTTTTTCCATTTGCATCATGCTTATCACTACGCAAATTTTTCCCTTCTTTCAATTTCAAAAAAACAATCGAGATTTATGTTGAATCTAAAATTTTGATTTTACGCTTCTCTTCTACTTTTTTCACTTTTCACTTCCTATTGAATTTCAGGCTGCATTCTAATCATATTTCATGTTCACTTCCTTTTTTCAATTATATTTTTTTTAGTTTCTTGTTAATATTTCCTTTAATAATGGATCTCTTTCTTTTTTACCACTATACTACTCTACTTAGGTAGTTATGTATATATCTATATTTTTTTTTTATTTTTCACAAAGGGCGTTGCAATTTTTTTTATACACAAATTTGACCTCAAATTTAAGATGCACAGCAATCTTTTTATGCTAATAGCATTGCACTAATTATTATCCATCATTTTTAAACAATTTTACAGACAGTTGACTTGTTAATAAATTTTTTTCTGAATAGTAAAAACAGCTAGCTCCCGTCTTCCAATCTCTACTACTACCACATTAAAACTGTTTGCGTTTCGCAAGTGAGCCTAACATAAATCGTTGCATGAACTCGATATATTGAGAGAGAAGAGAGCAAAAGAGAAGCTGAATTGTAAAATTTTGAAATTATTGTGTCTGTTAAATACTTTTAACTCATCTCTTATACAAGCTACATTCTTTTGAATTAGACAATTTTTTTTGCAAATATAGCACTCCAGACAAACTTTATTAATCTTCATTTTAAGGTAAAATATTAATAAAAATATAGAACAGCATTTCCCTAAAAATGATTACAATATTATTGAGTGTATACATAAATATATTGCATCGAATATTGGAGATTATCGTATTAGACTATGCAAATCGGAATGATTATTTCTTTAATGTTAGGTAAAAAAAATAAGGTAACAAGCGAATGATATAAATTAAGAAATAGCGCAATTCTTATTTCTATCGTTATTGGATGATGAGGAACTGCCAGCTGTCACACTTTGTCCACTCTCCAGCATAGATTCATAAATTGCTTTAGCGAGAGCTTCATCTTCACTCATACTTCCTTGAACTTTTGTAAAATTTTCCTGTAGATTCTTATTCTGACTAGCTTGATCAGCACATCGTCGGGCAGCTGCATTTCTACAATAAAGAAAATTAATTTAGCGATGGAACATAAAACAATAAGAAAAGAAAAAATTACGCTAAAATATCTCGTTGATGAAATCCTTTACATTTATGAACGTCAGCATGTCGATGTTTAAGGCAATAATTAAGTCTACATGAGCTACATGAAAACGGAACTAGCTCCTTCTTTTTACAGTTATTAAATGAGCATGCATTGGTGTAAATTTTCGTCTCAGATTTACAAAATTGGTCTATATGCAAACTAACAGCATAATCTTCACGGCCTTTTTCACTAGGCACAGGTTTCATACAAATTGGACATACTGGAACTTGATTATCTCTTTTTAATTGACCTTCAACACAGTTGTGCTGGATATAGGAAAAATGATCGCAGCTGTAAATTTCATCAAATTGTATTTAAATTACTAACTTGTATGATATTAGTCATCTTGGAACTTACCAGAACGTCTTTTTACAAGCATCACAGGATATAGGCAAAAAATCTAAAAATTATGAAATTTTTATCAATATGACTGGCAAATTTTTAAACTTTTGCTTTTTCTCACCTAGCTTATTACAAAATTCTGCATTGCAATGTTTACCTAAATCTGGAAACTCCATTTCATCAAAATTTTGATAATATATTTACTAATGTATAGTTTGAGGACCAAAAATTAAATAATTTTAAAATTTTGTTGCCACTGTCTTTATATAAATTTTATTGTTGTTGCTTTTTTATTGCCAATGTTTTAGTTCGAAAAAACATTACTCCTAAAACATCGAAAAGTTACTTCTAAAAACCAAAAATTCGATATTTATTTATTTGCATGATATCTTTGTTTTATTAGTTCATAAAGGAATTTATTTCGGTGTATTCCCGTGTTTTTTAATTCTTTCCATGACAGAACCAAATGTCGTGACAGTCTTTTTCTTATTTGATAGTGTTTTTGGTGTTCTATTAGGATTTACTGTAAAACTACTTGGTTCATCTTCAAAATCAAATTCCATGTTCTTTATTTGTCCACTGTGAAATTTAAGTGACGTTAATAAAAAAAAAAGAAAAAAAGTTTAATAAATCAGCTACCTTTCTTTTGGTGGTGTTTCAAAAACTGGTGTGACTTTTTCTTCTACTTTTTGTTGAATATTCTTTCGTCCAGGACATTTCCAATCCAATTCTATAAAACTGTGAGTTTCAAGGTCTGTAAGTATGACAAATATTTTTTTTTTCTATTTTATTCTTGTCAGCAAAAATCACTCAGTTCAACATACATTCATAATATTCATTAATTTTCTCTATATGCTTATCAAAATCATCCTCGAAACAATTCAAATTAAATGATGATTCTCCTTCTTGTGTCATAAAAACTTTTTTGTTTTCTGTAGTCATAACTTTCTTTAATTATTTAAATTTTTTCTTTAAAAAAAATATGTTTTAATATTTTTTGTTTACTAACACTAGACCTAATAAAACATAGATTTCGATGTATTACCTGATGCGTTTATTTTTAGCGCATTTTCCTCTTGGGAAAAGGACGCTATTATCCGCACTTTGTCCGTCCGTCTGTCCGTCCGTCCGTCCGTCTGTGGAGCTATCTCCTCCTCAGGTTTAAGCTTTTTCGATGCGGTTTTTGGCTTAAAATGTGTGTAGTATGTCTGGCTAGAGCTGGCGAAAAAATCAGCACGAATGGTCACTTCCTCTGCTGGAACCAGCGTAAAAAGTACCAAAAATGCCATTTCTTTGTATGTGTTAGTGTGGTCGAATGCACTAAAATGTTGACTTTTCAAAACCTTAGCTGTCCTCGGTTCAAATCCCACCGATGACAATTTTTTTTTTGCTTTTTTTGATACTTTTTTGATTTCTAATGACATATAATATTGAATAATGTCATAATTTTCCATTTCCACAATTTTCCCGAGTTTTTCCGAGGACTTTTGTTAAAATTTTTAATATTTTCGTAGATAATTACTTTTTTTTATATTTTTTTGATATTTTTATTGTTTAATTTTCTATTTTCATGGATTTTTCATAGTTTTTCCGGAAAATTTTGTGAAAATTATAAAAATATACGTTTTTATAAAAAAAAATCATCAATATAAATAATCAAATTGTCAAGTGAATATTTCAAAAAAATGAACAGCAGTGGCGTAATTGGAAGAACGCGCGACTTCTAATTTGAAGGTCATGGGTTTCGATCCTAGCCCGCGTCTGATTTTTTTTGCTTATTTTTATTTTATTTTTAAATTCTATGTCGCGTATGATAACTTTTTATTAAATATCCAAAGGGGTCGCAATGTTAAAAATTCGCCTACTTGGATTAAAATTTGACTGGCAACAAAAATTTTTGATTTCAAAAAAATTTTGTATGGAAAGTTAGAAAGTGTGCCATGAGTCAAAATTAAATTTGATTTTTCAAAAGTTTTAAACAATATTTTTTGGAAATAAAGCCATTTCTGTGATCAGGCTTATTCCAATTGTCGTTTAAAAGCTTAATATTGTAGATAAAAGGATCAAAAAACCATTACACAATTTTTGATTTTTCTCTTATCACGGCACACTTTCTCACTTTTCATACAAAATTTTTTTGAAATCAAAAATTTTTGTTGCCAGTCAAATTTTAATCCAAGTAGGCGAATTTTTAACATTGCGACCCCTTTGTAAATATCTATAAATTTTAAATTTCTGGTAAATAAAGAATGGTTGTAGTTAAATATTAGGCTTTATACTTTTAGGGTTTTAATTCTTTGTGTATTTACTGATCGTGGAAAATGCGCTTTCGTCGGTCACGAGTGACCACCGTTATACTAGTTTTGATCTTAACTTGACAGTTGAAAATTGTTTCAAAATTTGAAATATATGTAAAAGATAACGGCTGAAGCACGTGGTCATATGAAAAATGAAAAAAAAAATAATAAATTTCTACTATACCATCGTAACATGTGCTCTTTTATTAATTCATTCGTAATATTTATTAGATGTCAGAACAATTAAGATAAAAAATGTTTATTTTGTCGAAAAAAAACCTCTCATTTCACAACATTGCACAATCTCTCACGATCGTTTATAAAAAGCCATGTATTGGCACTCAAAGAGTTTAGTTTTATTTAAGATATCGACTATTTTAGTCGAGTGTGCTGTGTTTATAAAATAAAAAGTACTTATTGAAAGTGAAAAGGTACAAAATGAATTTTAGTTAATTGTGAATTTCTTTTAAAGTTGGCAGTGATTTCAATTTTTCATTTTTGAAAATAAATTAATTTAGTGGCAAGAATTAGTTCTTCTTATCTGTATGAAAACTTTATTTATTGAAAATCTAATCAAAAATGATTGAATTGTACTTGAAAAAAAAAAAAAAAACACTTTGAATTGACCTTTTCAATTGATTTGCTACATACATGGAATTAAATTTTAGGGAATATGTTTTTTGAAATTACTTAATATGGCACTGGTAACATTGAACTTTTGTAGAAAGTTTTTGTGCTGTTACTAGTGAGTGATGACTCGCGAAATAGACATTTTTTTGAATGTAAATAAATGTGAGCCAAAAGATAATGTCATGTGGCCGAGTTTGTAGAAGAATTGAGGCATATAAGAGAATAAGAGAAAAACGTTTAGTCAATGAAAGTAGGAAGCTTGGATACAATTGATAATTATACATGCAGATAAAAAGTTTTTATTGTAGCCGCTCATTATATTTTCTCATTTCTTGTTCTGCTTCTCTCGGTTTTATACTTTCGTTTACTCAAAGTCTCTCAAAATATCAGCTGTTTCCTTATCATTTGTTTATAAGATAATTTTGAGATTTAATTGCATGTTCTTATTTTTTTCTTCCTTGTTTTCGCAGACTTAAAGATAAAAAATAAAGTAGGAGGAAATGAATTCTCAAAATTCTAAATCTAAGCCGGCAAATCCTTTGCAAACGGCATCAAGAATAAGTAAAATGTCATTTTGGTGGATGAAAGATTTATATAGAATGGGATTGACAAGAGATATAACAGAGGATGATGTGTATCAAACGATTGATCATCATGGATCGGATCGAATAGCAAAAAAGTTTACAAATATTTGGAATGAAGAGCTTAAGAAAAAAAATCCAAGTACATTAAGAATGTTTTGTAAAGCTTATGGTGTGCCTGTGATTATTATTGGGATTTTATTCTCAATTAGTGAAACAATATTCAGATGTGCTCAGCCTTTGCTTTTAGGCGAGCTTCTAACAAACTTCTCAGATGATAATTCAACGAAAGAATCTTCTTATATTTATGCCACTGGAATTGTGCTGTGTTCTCTGCTACCTGTCTTAACATTTCATCCGTTCATCTACTACATTTTTGAAGTTGGAATGAAAATCAGAGTGGGATGTTCAAGATTAGTGTATGATAAGGTAAGAACTAATTCTACTATTTGAAATATGAATTCTTAAATAATTTTCAAAATTGATGCTTAGATTCTACGAATAACAAAATCAGCTCAAGAAGATGGTCTTCATGGAAAAGTCATAAACTTACTGTCAAATGATTTTGCTAAATTTGATATTGCACTCGCATTTCTACATGATCTTTGGAAAGGACCTTTCGAGACAATATTGCTTGGATTTTTGATATACCGAGAAGTTGGAATATCTGGTGTGATAGGAATTGTTTTCATCCTTTCTTTCATTCCAATTCAATGTAAGTATTTTAAACAATATTAAGCTTTATGAAATATTCTTCTCAAATTTCATCACTTAAAAAAGATAAGTGAAAAACCTTAGGTATTTCATAATTTTGAGACATAATTCTTATCGCTTTTCACAGCTTATATTGGACGAAAAGCTGCACATTTTCGTAATCAGACTACAAAACGTACAGATATCAGAGTAAGATTGATGAATGAAATTATAAATGGAATTCAAGTAATCAAGATGTATTCATGGCAAGAAAATTTCGCTAAAGTCATAGACAAAGTTAGAAAAAAAGAAATGTCAGCAGTTAAAGGAAGTAATTACATCTTAGCACTTTTGTATACTCTTTGGGCAGTAGCTCGAGTTTCGTTGTTCTTAACTCTCATAACATACATTTATTCTGGAAATGTATTGAGTGCAAGAAAAGTATTTATATTGACTGCTTATTACAATATCCTGAACATGTCAATGGTTCACTTTTGGCCATTAGCAATTACTTTCTGCGCAGAAGGATATATCTCTTCAAAAAGATTGCGAGAATTTCTACTAATGTCTGAGAATAAAAAGAAGCCATTATTGATTATGGAATCTAAAGAAAAAGACGAATTTAACAAAAAAGAAGCTACAACATCTCATCGAATTCACCATGAAATTTCAGACGATTCATTAAATTCTATAATTTTTAAAGAAGTAACAGCAAATTGGATTAGTACAGATTTAGAAATCACCACAGGACTTAATTCACTAAGTTATGAATTCAAAAAAGGAAAGACATATGCAGTTATTGGAAGTGTTGGTTCTGGAAAATCATCATTTCTTCAAGCAATTCTAGGCGAACTTGAAATTGATTCAGGTTCTTTAGAAATTTATGGATCTTTAAGCTATGCAAATCAGGAGGCATTTCTTTTTGAAGGAACTGTCCGTAATAATATTTTGTTTACTGAAGAATTTGATGAGAAGAAATATTTGAAAGTTGTTGCTGCTTGTGGTTTGTCAAAGGATTTTGAGCAATTAGAAAATGGAGATCAAACGTTTGTTGGAGAAAAGGGAGTTTCATTAAGTGGTGGACAAAAGGCTCGAATTAATTTAGCACGTGCTGTATACAAAGAGGCTGATATTTATCTTCTTGATGACCCATTAAGTGCCGTAGACAGTGATGTTGGAAATACAATTTTCTATGAATGCATAACTGATTATTTGAAAGACAAAACAGTAATTCTGGTTACACATCAGCTACAATATCTTCATAAAATTGAAGATATATTGATTCTTGCAGAAGGTCAAATTAAAGCAAGTGGTTCCTATGAAGAATTAAAGGATAAAGAAATTGCAAGTTTATTACCAGTTGAAAAGTCGAATGCACAAGAAAAAGATGTTGACGAAGATTTTAAGGAACTTACAAAGCATATTAATGTGAAGAAAGAAGAAGAACAAGAATCGTATAATGATAAGGAGACACAAGCAGTTGGAAAAGTTAGATTTGAAGTTTACAAAAAGTATTTTGAGTCAGTACAAAACATTCCTTTAGTAATTTTTGTCTTATTCCTTCGTGTACTTAATCAATCCATTGCATCGTTTATTGATTATTTTGTTGCTCAATGGGTTAATTGGGAAGAGTCAGTTGCAAATAACCATTCAAATAGTTCTGTAAGCATTAATGATACTGTGATATTAAATGAAGATTTGGATGATATAAGTCTGAAGCGACAGCAATTTATTAACATCTATATTGGAATAATTTGCGTTTTCATTTTCGTGATTTTGAATGCTGAATTTTCATTCTTTTACTCACTTATAAGGTAAATTTCTTTTATATGAACGCTTTTGCTTCAAATTGTTGACCGATTTTTGCAAAACACAAAGTTAAAAATTTTTGTTTACTAAGTAAAATCCGACTACCGACACTTCAAAATTTGTCAGTTAAATTTAGTTAAATACAATTAAAAATTTAAAAATAAAAATTGTGAATGTATTAGTAAATTTTTTCATCAATTTTTATTTTCAAAATAATTTGTCGATTAAAGCTTGTTAACATACGCTTTATTGATTAAATGATAGAAAATTCGCTAAAGAATGCAATTCATTTGATAAATCAAGATCCAGAATGGAAAAATGCAAAAATATTTTGATTTCAAAATATTTGTTTGTTTACAAAATTTTTTGTTTACATTTAATTCAATTTCGAAAAACTTCGAAATGAAGTGACGGTAGTAGGAGTAAAATATAATTTTTCATGCTTCAATATTATTCATTTAACATTTTAAATTATTATTGTAATAATTTTAAAGCATGACAAAATGAATTTTACTGAATAAACAAAAAATTTTAACTTTGTGTTTTGCAAAAATCGGTCAACAATTTTCAAATTCAAAAGCGTTCATATCCTCTTAAGTACTTATTTTATGCATTTTTTTTTTTTTCATTTCAAAAATATAGAGCATCAATAAATTTACATAATTCAATGTTTCGTGGACTTGTCAACACGTACGTCCAATTCTTTTCGCAAAATCCTTCTGGGAGAATTCTAAACCGCTTTTCAAAAGATATTGGATCCATTGACACTCAATTACCAAATTGTCTATTTGAATGCATTTGCGTAAGTTAATAAGAGATACATATTTATACAACTACCACAATTGAAAATTTTCTCCTTTTTATTGCAGTTTATTCTTGAGTTTTTTGCAATTATGATTCTAGTGTCACTAGTTAATGTCTACTTCGCTATTCCAACCTTAATATTAACAGTAATTTTAGTGATCTTTAGACAAATTTACGTGAATACTTCAAGAAATATAAAAAGAGTTGAAAGCATAACTAAATCTCCCATTTTTGCGCATACAAATGCTACTCTACAAGGATTAAGCACAATTAGAGCACTAAAAGCTCAAAACTCTGTAATATCAAATTTCAACGATTATGTTGATACAAACACTTCGGTAATTATGCCAAATACTTGAATAGTATCCAAATTCTCTTAATATAATTTTTACAGGCTTGGTTTATGTTTTGGACTGCAACAAGAGCTTTTGCATTCTGGCTTGATATAGTTTGTGTGATTTATATCGCAGTTGTTACTTATACTTTTATTGAAATGGATCAAAGTAATTTACCTGGTGGAAATGTTGGACTCGCTATCACACAAATCATTGGAATCATAGGAATGACTCAATGGTAAGTTCTTTATTATCTTGTTTGATTGTAAACTAAAGATTTTTAATTTAAAAATTTAAATTACATAGGGGTATAAGACAAACAAGTGAATTGGAAAATCAAATGGTGTGTGTAGAGAGAGTATTAGAATATGCAAACTTACCATCTGAAGTTAAAGATGAAAAATCACCACCTAAAAATTGGCCTACTGATGGAGAAGTAGAATTTGATAATCTATCACTATTTTACAAAAATGAAGAATGTAAAGCTGCTATCAATAAAGTTAGCTTCAAAATAATGCCCCGAGAAAAGGTGGGAATTGTTGGGAGAACAGGTTCTGGAAAATCATCAATTATTCAAGCATTATTTAGAATGACTAGAACTGAAGGAAGCATTAAAATCGATGGTGTCGATACTAAGTCTATTAACCTTCATGAATTACGAAAAAATATTTCTATAATTCCACAAGATCCAGTTTTATTCTCCGGATCTTTGAGATTCAATTTAGATGCATTTAATGAAAATACAGACGATGCAATTTGGAAAGTTCTTGAACTTGTTGAATTAAAAGAGACGATCAAGTCATTGTCTGGTGGATTAGAAACTAAAATTTCAGATGGTGGAAGTAATTTTTCCGTTGGACAAAGACAACTGATTTGTCTTGCACGTGCTTTGTTAAGAAAAAATAAAGTTTTGGTATTAGATGAAGCCACTGCAAACGTAAGTTCCTAATTCTTAAGTTTACTACTGTAGATTAATTTTTATTCCTTTATTCGGTAACTATCTAGGTTGATTTTGAAACTGATAAGTTGATTCAAAAAACAATCAACGAAAAATTTGTTGACTGTACTGTGCTTACTATTGCTCACCGACTTCACACTGTCATAAATTCAGATAAAATATTGGTAATGGAAAATGGTCACTTGGTTGAATTTGGCGATCCTTACCACCTGCTTAAAAATGAAAATGGATTCTTACGTAAACTCGTCAATCAAACTTCTTTGTCACTAATTGAAGAAGCAGAAAGACATTACCGTTCAAAAATAGATGCAAATGATCTTAAGAAAACCAACTAGGATTCAATACTTAAGTTGCATACTTAAAAAAATAGCATTTAAGACATAAAGTGCAAATTTAGCTGATTGACAAAAAATATAAATTTTTTAGCTCATACGGTTAAAGCATATCACTTACTTAAACTTTTGCCTTCCATACATAATTAAGTAGAAAAATGTACTTGTAGTTTTATAATAATAAAACTTAATTTTTATTTTCTAATTCCTAAATAATTTTTTAAAAATTCATTGAATACATGTTTTTTAGTCGCAATAAAAGAGTTTTCAAGAGTTGGTGACATATTTGAAAATGAGTGCTTTGAAACCATTAAAGAAGCTTTATTTCCGTTAAAGTATTTTTTAAATAAAGTTTCTTTTTGACCTTTTTAAAGCTTTTTAAAGTTCAAAGCTTTTTGCATAGATGACGCCACGTGTCATCGGATTGGTTTAAAAATTACGTTTTCTATTTGAAGATTTTGAAATGTATGTAGACTCATATATAATTTGCGGTAATTTTCAATGTGCCATAGCTTTCGTAGGAGCCTTTTACATTATATTCGATTTTTTATGTGGTAAATATCACGTCTTTAAGCGCAAAATTTCAAATATGAAATAAATAGTTTGTATACCTATGTGTATATATTTTTTGATGCACATACACATTGTTTTTAAAATAAATTCAGATGAATACTAAAGATTTAATGTTACTGTCCAAAATCATACAAATAATGATAATTTGTGGCATCATACAACTTTAATAATTGTGGGAATAGTAAAAGATCCTTAAAGTCATTTCGATAAATTGAGTTCATTGATTTTATGCGTGAAATACAATCACAATGGAGACGTTGTTTTAAAGTTTTGCATGATCCTTAAAGTATTAAAGCACATAGAATTTTGTAAAACTTTAACAATTCATACTCATCGCTTAATGACTGATTTGAACGTAGATATCTAGAAATAAAATAATTGGAACGAGATGAGTTGTATCGGAAAATTCTTATAAGTTAATGGAAAACGAAAGGAGCAGAGAATGAATGGAAAACGCATATGTTCACTTTTTGACAATTGAAAGATTAATATGCATCCAAAAATAGTTTCTTCTTTCCTCATAACAAATCTTCTTTTTCCTCTATTTTATTTTTTTTTTTTGTGTGTTATATTTTAAGTTGATTCCAATAAGAATCTAAAAGGTGCAAGTTGACATTCTTTTAGAGAAATGAAATGAAAAACAAAATGTATGAAACGCATATTGTGTGCATCGCAAACGTTCAAAATAATATTCAATTTGAAAAATATTTATCGTTTTTTTTCCTACACATAATATATGAAATTTCTTTAAGGTCTCTTTTGAAAGCAGCATTTTGGCTCCAAATGATTTTATTTTTTAATATTTTTTTTTTCTTTCTTTCTCTTCTCTGTTTTGAATTCAACAGTAACAGTCTGGCTTTGAATCGAATCAATGCTTGATGTTATTTTTATATGTTTCGAAGTAAAGTAAAGGAAAAACAACCGTAATGATGAAGAAAAGAAAAGAATGAAAAGAATACACACAAATTTTAGACTTCTCCATTCCTTTCCTCTTCAGATAGATGAAATTCATAAGTCGTGGCATTCAGAGAAGTGGAAAAAATGTATAGAGTAAGCAGTATTATAAAACAGATATTTTTATATGGTAGAAAATCGATTCCATAACGATGGAGTGTAGAAGTATATATTCATTTTCATGTGCTATGTGTTGTTGTTCCCTTGCCGTCGAAATTCATTCGTTCGTTTCATTTTGTGGAGTTTCAATATACGCTTTTATATATTTTTTTCCTCTGCTGCCATACAATACATTCATATCATACAGCAAAAATATTTTTTTTTTACATTTTCTTCTCTATATTCATTCTGTGCGACGACCGACCGACCGACAACGATGAAACCGAATGAACAAAGTGAACGAATGAAATGTCGGGTGTAGAGAGAGAGAATGATTATATGAAGGCAAAAGCAAAAGGCAGTCAAGAAAACGAGAAAACGAAAATGTTCACAACGCTTATTCACTCTATACAGTATACTGAATACTCTATACCTACATCTATACACAACAACATTATTTTATTTTATATTTTTTTCCCTGAAACATTTTTTTTTCCTCTGTTCGTTCGTTCGACTAACTCGAAAACGGGTCTGAAGTAAAATAAAATTCAATGATGTATCAGTATAAAATTGTGCATTGCATGTTGTAAGACGTTTTCCAAAGTGAGCTCTACGTTCATAGGCAAAAAAGCATTTATTTTCATAAACAAAAATTGTATCATGCTTAAAATAAGATGAACATGAAATAAAAAAAATTAATTAAATTAATTATTAACTGATAACAAGAAAAGTCAATGAAAAGAAGTGAAATTATTGAAATTTTGTGAGTGACAAAAGAATTGAAATAACTTTTGTGTTTTGGAATCAAGAATTCAGTGGAAAAATTAGAAACACAAGTCAGATGAATTAAATCAACAAGAAAACTTTGTGAATTAGTTAAAAAAGGACATTTCTCATATTTTTACAATGATAAATAATCTGAAGCATAGATTACCAACAGTTGAAGAATACACAATAATAGTGAAATAAATTAAGGTAAGTGTTAAAGAACTTTCATGTCATAAAAAAAATAAGTTAAAAACAGAATGAGAACATTTTTATTTTCATTTATTTGTAATCACCTGTCCATGCCGTTTTCATTCCACTGTTGATAAATGTTTTGATTACGAATAGAAGAGGAACAACAGCAGCAGCAGTGGAAAAAGAATCGTGTATCTGCAAAAAATTGATATGTATTTATATTTTTTTCCCTCTTGGTTCTCTTGATTTCTTCTCATGCCTGCTGCCTTTATGCTCATCATAAAAGAGAGTTCGAGCCACTCTATATAAATCGCTAATGTACTTTTTCTCATTTTTTTTCCTTTCCTCCCTGTGCATTTTGCAAAAGAGGCATTGTGTACGAAGGAAAAAAAATATTCAATATGAAAATGGGGAAGAAAAACAGCAAAGCAAGGAATGAGGAACGAAAAGTTTTCATACATTATTGAAAAACATTGAGTTTTTTTTTAAGAGAAGGAAAGAGAAAATGAGTTTTGTGTAGGTTGCTTGTGTGCTCTGACTCTAAAATTTGTACTGTGTTGTTGTGGCTCGGTTTCAATTCCAAAAAGAAACTTGTATGTATATATTTTTTATTCGGTGCTTGGCTTTGAAAATGTACTTCGTATATCAACATTAAGCAATTCCTCTAATGCATACTCTACCCTCAACTTCTCAATTTTCTTATTAACATTCTCTTTTTTAATTATTGTCGTCGTCGACGACGAAGACTTCGTCTCTCTATTTACCTTTTTATTTCACTCGATTTCGCAGTTGTATAACATGTTTTTCAGAGGAAAAATGAACACGGAAAAAAATATAAAAAAATCTCACATATACAAATTTTCTTTCAAACTTGAGCGATTTATTTGAAAATAATTGAAAGAGATTCAAATTGATCATATGCTTTCTGTGTATTGACTGTTGTTTTTCTTTTCTGAAAAAACATTTTATTTAAGTCATTCTCTTCTTCGCTCTCAATATTTTTAACCCTTTCTAGTCTTGTAAATTCTCTTTTTGATTCATTAATTAAAGTCATTCAACAAAAAAATAAATAAATATTGTCTGATTTTTAATTCACTGAATTAAATGCGACGAGTATACGCGCCAATTTTTTTTTTTAATTCTCTTCAATTCTTTCGGTGCTTGCCAAAAACTCTACATCACGCTAATTTTCCAATACTAAATTTTTACATCCTTAACATTTTCATTGAAATTTATATTTCCATGATAATGTAAATTGATTGTGAATGATCATTATTTTTGTTCCAATTTATTCACCTATGTCCATACAAGACTCTTAAATTGAAAAGTTTTTAAAGTACTAACACATCTGCACAATTCAGCAGTTGTGAGCTAATTCAGCAGAATCCCAGTACAAACCACTTTCCGGGAATGTTTAAAAATTCTGCTGAAATTTGAAGAGTTTCCTTTCCTCTATAATATGAACGCTTTTGCCGAAGAACGTGATATGAAAAAACGGTCATTTGAAATTTGAAAATTGTTGACCGATTTTTGCAAAACACATTCTTAAAAAATTTTATTTACACAGGAAAATTCAATTTTTCATGTGTTAATATCATTAAAATATGTATTTAAAATGCTAAATAAATAACATTAAAGCATAACGAATTGAATTTTCCTGTGTAAATAAAATTTTTTAAGAATGTGTTTTGCAAAAATCGGTCAACAATTTTCAAATTTCAAATAACCATTTTTCATATCACGTTCATCGGCAAAAGCGTTCATATCATACTATTTATTGAAAATAAAAATGTTTGAAATTAAGAACTTAAAAAATTTGAACAAATTTAAAAATTTTGACCTATTAATGTGTTATTACAAAAGTGATATAATCATATTGGTAACCTAATGATAAGTCAAATTCTTCTGTACACAATAAAACCATAAAAAAAAGTTCTCGCCCATTTATGATTTATAAAGGACTTTTCTTGTTACTGTAAAATGTGTGCATGCACTTGTTGTTTTAGAAGAAACTAAAGAAAAGAAAACAAAAGAACAATATTGGCAGCAAAGATCAAGTTGAAAAAAGGGTGCAATTATTTTTTAAATCCACCACAAAAGAAAATGAGAGATCACTATTATGCTTTTCTTTTATTTTCATTAATAAATATTTCAATTTTGCAATAAATTTTATTTAATTTGTCTCATATAAGAATCCTTAATTAACAATAAATTTCAAAATATTCATTTTGTGAACGGATCACTAATAATATTTGACCTTAAGATTTTGTTCTCAAAATGAATTGAAAAATTTACAAATTTTTAAAAAAATTTTACGTGAAGACTCGAGCTCTTAGAGACCTAAACTTTGATATATAACGTTTCAAAGAGTATCTCTTATTTGGAATAAAATCTTTCTGTGAAATTTTTGAACTCAGTAACTGAGCTTAAAATATTTTAAACATAATTTATTTCTTAAATTTTAACTGGTTTAACCGGGTTTAACCAAGATAGGTACCTTAATAAAAAATGTAAAATGTTCAAATTCGTGCATTCATCTAAAATAAAGCAAGAATATGCAAAAAATTTATTTGCATTTTCAAATATTTAAAATCAAGTTTTTAAATAAGATTTTGTGAGTAAACTGACTCAGTCGAAACTGCCTTAAATATTTCTAAATTCCATTACCTTAAATTCTTAACAAGTTATCATATATTCCTAAGGTTTATAAAATTGTTAATTTTACGTGAATTAGGACATTTATATTGATTTCCAAAACTCTGTGGCGTAACTTATAATTACTTATTCAAATCAAAAAAGAGAGAAAAATTTCACGTGGAAATTTATTCAGCTTACAAACTTTAAGCGCTCAAATTTGTTACGATAGAAATTGTTTAGATGATTGTGAGGAGTTAATAGTAAAAATTCCATTAACCAAAAAAAAGCTTTTCTCGTCGATCATAATAATAAAGATGATGACGAATAAGAAAGTTTCTGACTGTTAAAGAAAAACGAGAATGAGGGAAATGAAAGAATGAGGACCAATATATTTTGTCTATGATGAACATGTAGGAAGAATACAATACGTATTAAAAATATCGAAAAGAAACAGAGTAAGTAAAGCTTCCCCACATCATCGTCATCACTCGAATATTTGTACATAATACAATGTCGAAGATCGTTCATGCATTAGGGGTGAAGTAAGTTGTGAGCGTGTTTTATCTTCACCAAAGTTCCTTCATTTTCCTCCTCTTCTTCTTTTCCTTCTTTAATTTTGGAAGTAACACAAAAAAATTACGTCAAACCACAGCCAAAAAGCTTTCGGCGCACAATAAAATTCAATATTGCCATTCATTTGATATGATTGTCGTCCGTACTAAAAAGTTTTTTTTTTTTGTTTCTTTAAACTACACATTTCTCAGCATTGCGTGTCGAAAGAGCGGGAGAGAGAGACCGACCATGTCATATACAAAAGCATTGGTTGGTGATTCAAGCGCCGATTTCAAGCTAATTTTTTTCATTGCCTTACGTTTGTTGCTTACTTTCGTCATGAAATGAATAAAAAAAAATACAAAAAAATATATAAGAGACTTGAGTCATGTTTCACGAAATAATAACGTACAAATAAAGTTTCTTCATAAATTTTACGCAGATTTACCCCACTTGTGACAAGATCTTTTCTTCCTACAATATTCTTCAAATTAGATAGAAATTTTGAAAATTCTAACCGAGAAAATGTTTGTAGATGTGTAGCTAAGTTAAATTTTTGTAATTTTCAAAAAAATAAAAAGAAGTAAAGTTAAGTAAAGGAGGAGGAAGAAGAAGTAAAAATACGATAATAACCTCCTAAACTCAAAATGTATAAGGGGTGGCAAATAGCAGAGAATGAGAAGTTTGTGCTTATATATGACGACGATAGAAGAATTAGTAGGAAGAAGGATGTTGGATTGGGAAGAGAAGTGTGGAGTAAAAATAATGAAAAGAAGAAGGAACAGAAGAGCGAGAGAGAATTACAAGAATATAGGGGTGAAAGCAGGGCTGTCGAGAGGGAAGAATTACATTGAATTTCTACTCTTCTTCTTATTCCTTGCTTTACGACTAGATGTATTTTATATTATAGAAGGGGCTGAATGAAATTTCTGTCCCCTATTTTTATTTCGTATCGTTTCTGCTGCTGTTGCTGCATTCATTATTTGACTCATTTTTTTCTACCAAACAACTCTGTAGAAATATATTGAGTCAGTGACTCAGTATTTCTGTCTACCTACATTCTACAGCGACCCATCTAAATGACTGAATGTATATAGCATTCTCTGTATGCTGTCAGTGTCGGTCTTTTTGTATTTTCTTAGAACTGTTCACAATGTTCGGATCGTTCGTATTATATTCCATGTTTGGCATCAGATGATTGTATGTGTGTGTGTATACCAGATTGAGTATGTAAATGTGTGAGAAAAAAACATTTTATTTATACATACATACATAAAAAATACGTATATATCTCTTAACTATCAGAAATGATCCAACATTCAGAAAAATGTTTGCAGAATTAAATTTGGGTTTTGGCATATTTTCTGAGTTAGAAGATTAAATTCAAGGGATTTAAATGCTTCGAAGTAGATTGACTGCTTTTGAAATCATCAATTGAATTTAATTGTTCATTATTATTTTTTTATAATTTTTAAACTTTTTCTTATTCTTCTTAAATTTTGATTTAATTCCAACAAACATGACCTAGCTGTCCAGAAAAAAAATCTAGTATTCAAAAACATAAATAATTATTTTGCCAATTCAATTTTGAGCATTTTTGTTGAACTAAGACCATTCGATATAGCTACATGTCGTACAATTTTCATTCCAATGTTTCAGCATTGAAGCAGAGTATACAAAAAAGTCCCTGCAGAATATATGTATTAACTATCACTATGGAAACATGTTTTGCCACAGAATGTGTCTCTCAGTACCTTCCTTTCCTTTCCATTCCATTATATTATGTTTTGAAACACAGAGTAGAGTAGAGCATCTATATAGAGCGGTGGATGGATAGATATAGATAGATATATGGTATGTAAATATACATACATCTATGTGTACGAAGTACATTGCTTTTGCCTATGATGAGTTTTCAGGACATGCGTGTATCCGCTCTTTTAGGGAATGAAAAAGCATAAGAAGAAGAGGAAACATACACAAGATGTAAGAACTTTTTTTATGAATTAAATGTTTTACTCACGATTAGAAGCTCCTTTCTTATTTTCTTTCATCATTTTCATGCTTTTCCTTTCTACATCTCTTCGTCTTCTTTTTATTCATGATTTTTTTTTTGTCTTGACTTTATTTCGTGAATCATAATTTTTTTCCTTCTTTCCCATCATCATCATCATCATCGTCATTATCATCATCGTTTCTGTATCATGTATACATTATTCTGAACTGATAGATTGAAGGTGGCGGTGGTGGCGGGATGGCGGTTGTAAAGAGACACAAAGTTTTCTCTCATTCAAACCATTAGTATGGTACTCTTGGCATGAAAATTGCTACAGTTTTTTTTTCTTTCTTTCTCATCTAATGTGTACCTAAACGCAACTTTATTGAGAGAAGTTTTTGTTTAGTTGAATGAAAATAAAAGCATGAAAACAAAACAAAAAAAAAACCGACTTGCATACGAGCACGATTTGATTATTACTAAATGATCATTCATATTGATTCAAATTTATTAGCCGAAATATGAAAAAAAAAAATGTAAAAACAAAACGAAAATCGGCATTAGAATCCGCTGCTGTTGTTGTTGTTACAGCTTGCTGTTTAAATGTATATAGGAGAGAATTAAAATAAAAACACAAAAAATACTCAACAGGTGACATGCTTTAGAAACAAATGCAGTTCAATATTTTTTTTTATGACGCATCGGCGTTTTTTTCCTCTTCTCACATTCTACACTGTGTTTCTGAAAGCATGTTCGTTTATCATCAATCCAATAAACGTTCTATTCTTCTTTGCTCTTTTAAAATACATTTATTGAAGATGTGTGATGTGCTGCGATAACGTATTTTCGATTTTAAATTTGAATTTCTTTTTTTCAAATCGAGGACGGAAAGACGTTACATAAATTGATAAGACTTTGCTCATTTTAGTCGCTAGTTGAAGGATAGGAAAAAATTGTCTGTTGTTATTTTTTTTTTTGTATTGATGAGTCATTTGCTGATGCATACATGAATGTATGCCTTAAAATAATTCCCGTTCATTACTCATTGTACACATTACTCTCGTCGAATTCAAACTGGAATTAAAATAGTTCATCTCTCAACTCCAACTTTATGTATTATGATCATCATCATCTTAATAATAAAATAGAATATTTTTGCTTGGCTTGAAGCTCTTTAACAGTAGAATAGAAAATAATAAAAAAATAAGAAAATGAAGAAAGCAAGTAAGAAAAAAAAAATGTTTTAAAAATCTCTCATTGTACAGTCTCCAGCAAGCTAGAAAAGGTTTTTAGACTTCATCACGGTAAAATCTACCGTCATGTCTCTCATATCCAACAAACAACATAGAAGAAAAGAAGAAATATGCGAACGAATAACAACATTATAGTCGACAGCGACGACGACGGTAGAGTAGGAAAAAAATAAAAGAAGAAATTGTGTATGAGATGCTTGAGAAGAGGAGAAAAAGCTTTTTCACTGATTATTTTATGGAACAGTTGAGACTGTCTATTTAGAACAATTTTCAATTCTTATACTCGAGCATCCACGTAGATGAGAATTTCCTGTAGACGAGAGAAGTATAGAAAAGTATAAAAATAAATCTATACCTACATCACATCATATAGCATATATATACAGAATACAGAAAATGTAAGAAAGAAAAGAAATGAGAAAAAAGGAAAAAAAAATATTCTGCTTTACTTCAACTCAACGTTATTTTGTAGAAAAAAAAAAAATAAGAGGAGAGGAAAAAAATGTATAAAGATAATTTCAGTTCAGTTCAGGGTATACGAAGTCGAAAAGAAGAAAGAAGAAAAAAGAATGAATATACGAGATATTTTATAAGAGATGACGATTTTATAGTAATATACCAAGGCATTGTAGTTGTATTGGTGAATTTTGTGTCTTTTCAAACATATAGAATATACTGTTGTATGTGTTCCCTTGGATTTTCGCTTGCTTGCGTCTGTTCTCTAAATAATAAATACCATAAATATATGAAGCCGAGGAATGTGGCCATAAAAGCCGATCTCATATAAACCTTCATCGCACGAAGCAACTCACGAACATGCAATGGCTATAATCTTTAGTATAGAAGCTCATTTCTCGTTTCTCGACATTTGTTTCGTGTGCTTGCGCTATGTTGTTGTATGAACGAACAATTTGGTTTTTTCCATTTGGTATAACGAGTATATAGAGACACACGAACGAACGAAAAATGCTGGTTCAATGAATGTGGATGTGAATTGTACAATTTTATTTTATATTTTTTTTTTCTTTTTTTCCTTCTACTAAAAGCGCTTTCTATATATTTTTGCGGGGAGAGAAATATGTTACGTACGAAAAAAAAGTGTTTTATAAAATCGAATCGTTTGAACGTACACATTAAAGTCGAACAACTGAACAGAGAGATATTCATTTTGCTGAAATAAAGTTTTATGTTATGCGCAGAGTGAATACACTCTGGGATTGTACGAGATATACGTCGTGCATCTGTTTGGAATATCTACTCTATTCATACACAACTTGATGTGATATCATAGACAAAAAAATCCCATTCGTTCAAAAAGCATTTTCTTTATTAAAAAAACAGGGACGTTCTATATATATTGATGATGAAGATAGAGTAGAGGAAAAAAAAAATATATGAATAGTATGAGAGAAAAACCTTTAAGCCAATGCCCTTATGTCGTCGTTGATTTGCCACTGGCATTTGCTTTTCTCTCTAAGTCCAATGCTTCACTTTTGCTGCTATTTGCCGCTTAAAATTGAGAAAACGTGGTTGAAGGAGAAAAATAACTTTAAATGAACATAAGAAAAAGAAATACGAACAATTTTTATAGAGATCGCTATACGCTGGTGTAGATGATTTTCAAAAATTTTTGTCGGTTTGAGATTGCACAAAATGTTTATTGAAGGCTTTCATAGACTTTTCGTATTATTATTTTATTTTTTTTAAGCATTGCATTTACTTCTTTTTTTGTTCACTTCATGCCAGCCACTTCTCTTCCAAATGCTTAGTGTGTCTATTTCATGAAACGTGCGTTATGAAACGAAATAACAAAAAAATAATTTTTTTTGAAAATAATTTTAACGATCGATATCATTTGGTGTGTGAAGTCAATTATTGTTTTTTTTTGTCTATATCGATAGCATTTTCTAGAGAAATGTGTTATCAATAAAGTACGTACAACTGCTGATAAGCCTTTCATAAGTAGCTCAAAAGATAATTACGCAGAAAGAATTGAAGGAAAATCTAACGGTTACGTTGAGTCATAATGAGACATAACAAAAAATTGTCCGTATCGTATAGAGAAGAAAATCATCTCAACTCTACTCAAATGTCTTTGGAACGAAAGAAAAACAACAAAATGTTAACGACTTTAGACTTTAATATTATTTTTTCGACGTTCCTTCAGACCTGCATGACGATTCATGGTAAAGAGCTGCAAAACTTTTCCCACACATATACCTCGGTATATTCCATGTATATATTCGTACATATAGAAGCATAGCTTTGAAAGCCGTCACAAGTTTTATTTGAATCGATATTCTCAGATATTCTCATTGTAAATTTCCGTTTCCATAGAAGTAACAAAAAAAAAAGAAAAAAAAATGAGCCAGAAAGAAAAGAAAATTATCAACATTTCGTTTCTCCTCATAGTCCTTATTCAACATACAGTCTTTCTTCCCATTCTTATCGAGAATGTAGGGAGCATGAGTTTGCGCAAATTCACCAAGCACTTTCTGTGTTGATGGTTTCACTCTTCTTATAGTAATACTTTAATGTATACAATATAACTGAAAATCTACTTCACAGATATTTTTCCATTCGAATTTTTTTAACGATCTTTTTTCCATTTTTTTTTTCTTTCTTTGCTCCATTACATCAATGACGATCGATCGGTGCTTGCGATTAGAAAAATTTTCTACATTCCATTTTTTATTTTAATATATTTGAAAATTAAGCATAAGAAGAAGTTTGATTTCATATCCTCCACAAATCCACAGATTTATTTGTGATTCCTATTCCTACATTGCAAACATAAAAAATGAAGTAAATTATATATACACAAATGAAGAAATAAGAAGAAATGAAATTCAAAAGAAAATATCTAGCTGGCGTCGTGAATATTGAGAAAATGAAAAACTAGAAGAATTTTCATAGTACTATACTGTTCATTTCATGTCCGTATTAGAGTCAGCGAAGGATAGAGATAATGTGCGTTGTTATTCGAACTCATGCTGAACATTTTGATATTATTCGTTCACATTTAATGAAACGGATGAAAAGCTTTTAAAATTTTTAATATCTTTGGGTTTTTTAATGTATTTTTTGCAGCTTTTTTACTTTATTATTTATGTGCATGTCAGTGCATGTATGCATCCTAAAAATAATGTTTTCCACATGCATTACATGAAGTTTATAAAGTGTAGCTGGATGCATTCTTTAAAAGACAAATTCTTGTACTTTTTGAAATTTGTAACTGTTGTAAACAAATTTTTGAAAAAAAATTGGAAAAAAATTCAAATTTATTTCTTTCCGTTGAAAATCTATGAATCATTAAAATTTTAGGGATTTTAAGTCACACATGTTTGTGATGCAGAATAAAATAAAGCAATTGTAAATAAGAAGAATATCGTACAAGAAATTCTAATAAAAAAATTTAAATGCAAAAAAAAGTTCAAATGTGATCGAGAAGATCATGTGAATTTTTGAAAAAATATCGTTACGTTCCTTCTTTTTGACCATAACATTTCAAGTCTTACAAAACAGCCTAAAATTCAAAGATATATTGAAAGTATGTATAGTTTGAGTCATGGAATGAAAGAAAACGTAGAATGTAAAAAGCCAAAGAGAGGAAAAAATATTTTTTCAAAACATTGCGGCCTTCATAAACAGGTTTCAGCTTTGTAGCAAGAAAAAAAAAAGTTAACAGAGAAGAGAAGAAAAATATTCAAGACAAAATCGAAATAATATAAAATAAAATAACAAAAAAAAAAGTTATGAGAAACGCAACAAAGAGGAAAGAAAACTGAATATAAGTAAGAAAAATCATGATTATAATTTACACAGCTGCAAAACATGAAAATGAAGAGCTAAAAAAATGATGAAATAGGGAATCAAAGAAAAATCATCGAGCTTTAGCGTTCATTTAAAGCTCTTTGAGAATGAATCAGGATAAGGAGAGGAAAAACGAGTGAATGAATGAATGAATGAATTAACATCACACAGAAAACAATAAAGAAAGAGTGCATTAGTACATTAACTTGCCTTCTTTCTTACTTGCTTACTTCCAATCGTTCTCTATCTCCCTTTCTCTTTCTTCTACATTTCTTTTTTTTTCATTATTTTCTCGATTGTCGATTCAAAAAATAAAAAAAAAAACACCGAGAAATGAAAGTCTCATTCCCATACACGAAGCTATGTGCGCTATAATATATTCAGGTTATGAAACTGTTTTCTTTGTTGTTACTCATGGACAGGAGGGTTTTACTCTTTAACTTACTTACTTATGCTATATATACATTTTTGTGTTACTTGTACTCATGAATTGAGGATGTATGGATAGCATAAAGGATGATATGATTATTATTATTTTGTTGTATTTTCCATCTTCTAATGTTTATTTCTATTTTTCTTTTATTTCTATGTTCCACGCTCATCTACACATCATGCTCATTGAAAATAAATTCTTTTAGGATCAAGACGAAAGAGAAAAGATAAATAATAATAGTTTTTTATAAAAAAAGGAAGGAAAATTCCTGTAGAAAGACGACAGAAGAAAATCAACACAAAACGGCTAATGTTATATGAAATGATGGGTCTTCAAGCAACAATAAAAACAACAACAAAACGAAAATATGAGATCGAGACGGATTGTGAAGCAGAAAAGAAGGAAGCTTCACCTCCAAAAAGCATTAAATTCTCAGAAGTAACGACAAAGGTTCTATCACCAATCATAAATAATAGAAATAATGGAGTTAATAATAGCAATGGTACGATAGTTGTTAAATCAATAAAGTCAGACATTATACCACTTGAGAATCATCCGTGGCCTAATGAGCCTATTGTAGATAGTATAAGTAAATTACAAGCAGTAACAGAAACATGGAGTAATAGTACACTTTCAACAATTCCATTCAATTGTACATCGAGTACGCTAACGTCGCTAGCACAAACGGCTGAAAATATTACCAGATCAACGCTTGCTACAACCCTTTTAGATGATGATCTTTTAGACGATGATGAAGATGATTTTCAGGATGATTTTGACTTTGATGATGATGATGATGACGACTTACTACTAGAAGATCAAACAATTTTATCAAATCAAACACCACCAATTCGTTATCCACCACCATCACCAATGAGACAAAATTACATTCCTGCATATCCAAAGCCAGGCTATACACCTGAAAATTATCAAAATTGTTCTCGTACACCAACAACAGTAGTACAATACAATCATTCACAACACCAACAACCGCATTTAAGGCCATCATTTTTTCATGGCACTAATAATGGTTCAAGTTGGAACTATTATAATCAACATCAGCATTATGATCCTATCACACATCAACAACAACAGCAGCAGCAACAACAACAGACACAAACAATTCGATGTGCTGAAAATGGAAAATCATATTTCGAACTTGGAAGTTCAAATTACTGTGGTCCTAATCGAATGTGCATTGCAAATAATGGAATTGGAATGATGAAAAATTGTTGTGAAGGTAGAAATAATTTATGGTGTACAACAAAGCAATGTTATAAGGAGAAACGATTGAAGATGATGAACCTCTCAATGTTCAAACTAGCGAGATTTAGACAAGCATCTGATCAATCCCTATATCGATCAGTATTAATATGTAACACATTAAAATCATTAGAAAAAGAGATAGAGATAGAGAATCAAATTTATCACCAACGAATGTCTCAACATCGACACGCACTTCAGCAGAATCAATCAAATATTGAATTTTTGCAATCATTTCCACAGTCTAGACAACAACAAAACTTATTACCAGAATCTAATAAGCAACAACAGCAGCAACAAACTAATAGTAATAACAATACTAATCTTAACAATGAAAGCAGTATGATAAATTGTAATACTAATTCTAATAATAATAATAATAATAGTTTAGGTACATGTAACGGCAGTTTTTCACAACCATACTTAAATAATTGCATAATTAATAGAATCCCATCATTTAATGATCCGATGCCAATTTATGAGCATCATCCCTTAAAAGATCCATCCTCAGGACGTGCTACACCATTTCCATCGCCATCTCCAGTAATCTCACAATTAGCAGCATCAAATAGTCCAAGTGATGCTGATTCTGCATTT
The DNA here is from genome assembly GCA_026123125.1 of Chironomus striatipennis. Classification (NCBI taxonomy): domain Eukaryota; kingdom Metazoa; phylum Arthropoda; class Insecta; order Diptera; family Chironomidae; genus Chironomus; species Chironomus striatipennis. Next base: position 24,980,545 of record CM047394.1, on the reverse strand, counting down.
GGGGATGTTGATGATGTTGATAGTAGTAGCACACGTTCAATTGATTGGGGTTCTGTATTAAGTCTCTCATCTCAATCTGCACTTGATCCATTAAGCAATAATGACATTTTCACTTCTACAACACCAACGTCTCTAACACAAACGCCAAGTCAAACTTCTAATACAATAACAAATTTACATGTTACTATTTCAAATAGCAATAGTAACAATTCCTCAACATTGTTGAGTAGCAATAATAATAGTAGCATTACTTCAACAGTTCCTAGTTCTTCAACAGGTCCCATTTCTTCAACACTTATTACAACTCTCACAACAGTCAGTTCATGTTCTCTAGAATCTCTAACAGCATCATCAATTTCTGTTAGTCAAAGTGTCTCAAATTCAAATTGGGATTTTCCATACCTCGAAACTGACTCATCTAGTAATTCTGATTATTATGAGCTAAATTGTTATAAACTTTCATCAGCACTCAATCAAATGGATGATTTTGTCAAGTCTGATCAATTAATGGCAACTCCTGTTAGTTCTGTATCTCCTACAGCAAATGATCAATTGGGAACTCACATAATGGTTGGCAGTTAATTCTAATTTTGTGATTATTTAAAGCAATTTTTTTATATATTGTTTTATTTTACGTTATTATTTTTGGTATTAAATTTTTAAGATGATTTTTACAACGAGATTTTTAATGAAGAAAATGAGGAGAATACTCAGGTTGTGAAGGCTGTGTTATATGAAAAATTAGTCTTTATAAATAAAATTATAATATAGTGAATAATAATATAAAAGAAAATGATGACAAAAAAGATAATATTATAAAAAAACTGATCAAATTAATGAATTGATAGATCAAACAAATCAAAGCAACAAAAATTTAAGAATTGATGATTAAAATATAAATTAACATATTTTCCATGCAATTAATTAGTGCAAGTTAAATAAAAAAAATGTGCTATAAATATAGCTATTTGTAAGTTTTGAAACTTTGTGCATGCATGGAGTAAAGCAAACATTTTTTGATGATTAATGAATGAAAGACTCAAAAAAAGTTTAATGCAAATAAATACTTTATATAAGAATAACTTAATTCAAATTGATGCTAGTCCATTGCGAACAAAATATTAGTTTTCAAACTTTATGTACTTTAGATGATGAAAAAAAGAGAAAAATTCTTATACCTATATTAAACGGAAATTTTAAATAAATTCAATTTTAAACGAAAAACGTGATTATTTTTAACGTCTTTTAAAACATAAATTTTAAAATTTTCAGATTCCACGAGAAAATTACAGAATCATTAGAGGTTTTTAAAAAAATGAAATTAAGCAGTATTCAATACAATCAAATGGTAAGGTGTAAAAAAGGATTTCTTTAATTTCATGTTTAAGTCATGAAAAGTTCTATTTCAGTCTAAATCGTCCTATCGAGTTAGATTTATAATTTTTTATTTTACATCATTTATAAGGATTCGTTTATAGTTTTTTGCACTTTTTTAAGTCACATTTAAAAAATTAAAAATATCAATTAAAATATCAAATAACAGCTTTTTGAATTAAATTCATAAGAAAAGCATGACTATGGAGGATCTAATTACATGTTATAATAAAGGATGTGGCCAAAAATATAATCCAAATGAGAATGATGATGGTGAGAATAAAATGATTTTTTTTTTTTGAGATTTTTCTAGAACAACTTTAAAATGAGTTAATTAAATTTTAGAAAAATGCCAATTTCATCCTGGACAGCCTGTGTTTCATGATGCATATAAAGGCTGGTCATGCTGTAATAAAAAGAGTACTGATTTTACAGAATTTTTGAATTTTAAGGGATGTACACAAGGAAAACATTCAAATGTAAAGCCAGCGGAACCAGAAAAGCCTAAACAATTAACTGATGAAGAGATTGAAGCTCAAATCAAGGAACAAGAGAAGAAGAAATCTGTCGAGACGGTCCAAAGGCCTTCATTTGAAGAACCATGTACTATTTTAGAACCATTCATAAATCCATCATTTAAAAAGCAAATGGATCAACTAGATCTGACTAAAAAAATGCAAGCATCTTCAATCGATGGATGTATTACAGTTGGTACAACTTGCAAAAATTCTGGATGTAAAGCATCTTATTTATCACCAGCTTCCAATGATGATACATGCGTTCATCATCCGGGTTTTCCAATCTTCCATGAAGGATACAAGTTTTGGTCATGTTGTCAAAAGAAAACGAGTGATTTTCAGGCATTTCTCGATCAAGTTGGTTGTGAAACTGGAAATCATAAATGGATCAAGGATACTAATATAAATAATATCAATTGTCGATGGGATTGGCATCAAACAGCTACAAATGTAGTTGTTGCAGTATATGCTAAAAATTACGATTATAAGAAGAGCTTTGTGAAACTTAATCCAATTCGATTAATTGTTAAACTTGTATTTCCTTTAGAGAATAATGCAGAGTTTAATATGGACATAGAACTTCGAGGTATTGTAGATGTAAAGAAATCATCAGCAAAGATGTTTGGCACAAAAATTGAAATTACAATGCAGAAAATTCAGGGTGGACAATGGGTGAAATTAGATTGTCCAAGGGAAACTCAGAAGGATGAACAACAACAAGAATCTTCTATAAAAGTTGAGGAAAATAGTGATAAACAAGCCGAAACAAATGATGATAATGAGTCTGATGTAGATTTAGACGATTTAGAGCCTGTTCACGGTGTCAAAATATCGGAACTGGCTGCACAAAGTGTTTGAACTTAAAATAAAATAGATTTTTCATTTATATTCAATAACAAACTAATAATTTGAAGTTTATTTTATAATCCTACCTAGTCCAAAAATCATTTTAATAAACTCATTAATTTTTTCATTTAAATTTTTAATTTTATTGTCTTTCAACGGTTAAAATAAATTTGAATATTTTAAAATATTTATTTGCGGCAAAACCACACAAAAACAACAATGAATCGCGTAAGTTATTAATTTAATATTTTGTGACTGATTTATTCAATGATTTAATCATATCTTTTAATGATTTAGCTATTTTTGACACGAGCTTTAGGAATAAGAGCATTTTCAAGTGAAGTTCCTCGAATTGAAAAAAGTATTTCAATAAATCAACAAATGTTTCCATTAACCTAATGTTTGCAATATTTAACTATTTTAGCTGTAAATTCAGTAACATTATTGGGAAGAGTCGGTGCAGATCCATTAAAAAGAGGCACTGATGAACATCCAGTAGTAACTTTCTCATTGGCAACTCATAATAATTACAAATATGAAAGTGGTGATTGGGTTCAAAGAACTGATTGGCACAGAATAGTCGTATTTAAGCCACAATTGGGTGAATCACTCCAGAATTACTTAAAGAAAGGCCAAAGATGTTTAGTTACAGGAAAAATCAGTTATGGAGAGATTACCGATCAAGAAGGAAAGTCTCGAATGAGCACTAGCATCATAGCTGATGATGTTATATTCTTTTCTAATCAGTAATTATTAGCATTAAGCCATTCATTCATTAGCTTCTATTGTAAGTTGAGCATTTAATAAAATCAACAATTTCATTACCTCAACTTAACGTATTTATTTAATTCAAAAAGCGAAATAACCTTAACCATAGCTAGATCCCTTTGTATATTAATCAAAAATTTTGATTTTTTGGAACTTAAAATTTTAATATTAAGCAATGTCTAGAGATTATTCTGAAGATCAGAAGAATGAATTGGAAGCACTAGAGTCTATATATTTTGAGGAACTTGAAAGTAAGTACTTTATCATTTTAAATTATCACAATTTTCAAGTTTTAATGTTTTATTTACAGTATTGGACGAAGAAAAAAGAAATAAATTTAAAATTAATGTGTGTACAGATGGATATCGTGAAGATCAGGATGGTTTATGCTGTGATCTTGTATTTACTTATATGCCCAAATATCCTGACGAAAAGCCTTTAGTCGAAATAGAAGAGGAAGTAAATTTTGAATCAGATATTAGACAAAAAGTTGAAGATGCAATCAATGCATGCATAGATGAAAACATGGGCACTGAAATGATTTTTAGTATCGTAGGATGTACACAGGAATTACTAAATTCCTTATTTGATCAGATTAAAATTGAACGAGAAGAACAACGGGAGAGAAAGGAACGAGAAATTGAGGCAATAGAATTGAAAAAGTTTGAAGGAACAAGAGTGACAGGTACCAATCATCATAAATATTAATGTTGATTTCATTTATTAAGCTTGGATTTTTTTTTAAACTTTAGTTGAGACATTTATGAATTGGCGAAATGAATTCGAGTTAGAGATGGGAATAGCTGAAAAACGAGCTAAAGAAAACGAAAAAACGAAATTGACTGGAAGAGAACTGTTCTTAAAGGATCAATCATTACTTGACTCTGATATTCGCTTCCTTAATGAAAATGGTGATTCCATAGAAAACGTTAAAATTGATGAAAGTAAGTCTCAAACTTTATACTCATTTTTTTGTTTTCGATGTCAATTTTATTTATTTCTCATTATTTTAGGTCTGTTCCAAAATTTAGATCTCGAAGAAGATTTACCATCAGAAGACGAATCTGATGATCCTGATTGGAAACCATCATAAGCATTGTCTACAATCTATTTATTGAAGACCTGTTAATTCTTAATTATGCAAGTTATGAATATAAAAATTATACACCATATTCAGTTTGTTGTTTTATTTTGTTGTTCCTCTCGTTCCTTTAACAGAGCTATTAAGTCGTTAATTGCTTGAGTTCCTCCGCTCACTCTTTGGTTAATTAAATCTCTCGTTTCTTGATGTTCATCCCAATTAATTGATTGAGGAATTTGCTGTAAATTTTGAGCAGGAACATCTACTTTATTTTCGGCCTTTACTACTGTATTGTCTCTTTTTTGAGCTACTTTTTGTGCTCTATTCTTCTTCTTATTAACTAAATGCTTTTCAACAATTCTTCTAATTGCTTGCTCAGCTTTTGATGACATTTCGTCATTGTTATCAGTTTCAGTTCCATTTATTCGTCCAAAACCTTCCACTACTCCTTTGAAAAATCCGAAATCATATTCTTTGGTTGCACATTCTGAATGTGCAGCAATAAAAGCCAAAAGACCGATAAAAATCAATGTGAATTTCATGATTGATAGTAACTATATGATCATGCCTGATTTATTGACACTGCTATTTATAAGAAGCGGTGATTTTTTTTAAAAAAAATCATAAAATAAGTTATCATTTACATCACCGTATTAAATTTTATTGATTCCGATAAAAAGACATTGATAACAAATATCAAAAATATTTTATTTTTCCTCTCTTTGATTCTCTTATATATTAAGGAAATGGTAATATTTCATTTCAATTATATACTAATTAGGTAGAAAAAATGGCATGAAAAAATGACTTATGTCTTCATTGATTTGAACTTTTGTCAAGAAAAGGATAATATATTAGATTTTAAGATGAGCATAAATGTCTTCAAAGAGTAGTTTGATTAACAAATTTTATAAAACTAGCAACAGCTTCATGACTAATTATCATTCTTCATTGCTCTTTGTTTTTCTTCATACAACAGTGAATTTGGATACACCTTGACTTTCAACATGCCGGGATTACTTTCAATGTATCTAGAGTAGAAAATAAATAAAATTTTTATCAAATTTAAGTAATAATAAAATCACATAAAAAGTATCAAAACTTACCTTAAACCACGTTCTTGAAACAGCTTAATTGTCATGTTTTTAAGTACTGGTCCATTTGCTGAATGAACACCACGTCCTGTAACAATTTCGAGTTCAACAAATTGCTTTTTAATTTCTCTCAATTTTGCAATGTGTGCATCCAAAAATGTGTGTAATCGAGTTTTTGCGCCTTCTTGTGTTAGATAGTGCAAATCCAGTCTTGTACTCGATGCATTGTTTAAGAAACTAAATGCTAGCATGTTCATTAATTCCTGTCGTTTCTCTTCACACAGCTGCTTATGTAAATTAACCATGCTCGAATAATATGAAGCTGTTTGAAACTCTTTTCGTGATTGGTGCTCTTTTGATTGCTGTACACAACGCATATATGCTTCCGAATGACGATCAATTTCTTCCTGAAGTTCTTCTACTTTCTTTATAGTTGCATATTCTTCAGGCGTAAATTCATCTTCCTTGTCATCTTCAATTGGCTCCTTATTAAACTTTGCACTCTTTTCTATTTCTTCTTTCACTTGCTTTCGTTGTTCCTTTGTATATCCCAAGCTGTCTTGAATTATTTGAATTGTCCTTTTGAAATGCCTACCTTGTGCTTCAAATATCTGATCAATCATATCTTTATCAACACTTGAAAATACTCGATAAAGCTTCTCCTTACTTAACTTTTCAGCCATTGTATCAGGTTTTTCTACTTTTTGCCACTCACTGACATCATTTTGATACTCTCGAAGTGCAGCTTGTGTATCCATAATATCCTTAAAATTATTTCCATTTGTTTCTTGTACCAATTGTGGATATTTATAAGCTTTTTCTTGTTCGTGTAGCATCATTGCAAAATACCGATCATTTTCAATTTCTTTTAATTTAGCTTCCTCTTGATGACTATGAAATATCTCAAGGATTTCATTGTAAAGTTGTTTAGCAGTGGACGATTTAATAAACATTTTAGTCTTATGTTTTCTATGTTCCTCCAAAACATCCTTCATAACGGATTTACCATCACCAAATAATTCATCTAATTCTAATATTAAATTCTCTTCAATAGACAAAGGCACTAAAATCTCTTCAGAATTTTGTTCGACAACATTATTTGCTTCGTCAACTGTCTGTTGGACATTTGTAGATATACCCTTCCAGCCCTTAACTTTTTGAACATGCTCTGGATAAAACTCATTTCCAATTTTGACGTTATCTTCAATTGCAAGCTTAAAGGCTAATAATTCATCGGTATTTGATTTTACCCTTTTAGCTTTAACAGGTGTCTGTTTCTTATTATTATTATTGCTGATTTCAACAGTTGGTGGCTTTGTAATCGAAGAATCACTATCACTCCTAAAACAATTACATACCAAATCTTCTCCTGTGTCCATTAAATCTGTTAAAGCTTCATCACACAGCATGTCTGCACACCATTCTGCATTTCCTTTACATTTTTCAAAAAAATCCCATAGACATCGATCATTAATATTTGGATATAATTCACGTAGCTGAGCAAATCCTTGATTTTCATTTGGACAATTTTTCTTATGTGGTTTTAAATCCAACTCAGATGGAGGTGTTGAAGGCTTTTTATTCTTTCCTTGCTTTCTCTGAGGTTGTGGTAATGTCGTCGATTTTTCTTTGATTGCAATTTCTTTTTCATCCGGTTCATCCCACTTTCCAGCAACTATTATGAATACATAAAGGCACAAGATTGTATATTATTTCTTTGAAATTTAATTATAAAAAAACTTACACTCATTCGGTTCTGTATCGTCTGAATTTTGTTTCATTTTATTCCAAGTATAATAGCTAGTTGAAGCATTCTGTTGTTGATAATCGGTATTAAATTTCTGCCAACTAAGCGGTTCTTTTTTCTCTGTGTTTACTTTATTTTTGTTGGTATCAAATGAAAAGTCAATTAAATCTGATTCGCTACTGACTTGCATTAAAGAAGGTTTAGGTTTGAATTTTGGAATGTCACGTATTTTTGGTTCCTTAACAATATCAAGATTAAGATGATTCTTAGCAAACTCCTTAACTGTAGTAATTTTTTCATAATTTTCCATCATTCTTTTAATCTTGTCCATTGGCACATTATGTTTGTTCTTTTGTGCAAGTGTAATAGGTGTCCATTTCCAAGGTGTAACGGGTTCTAATATTTCAATGTGATAATCATATTGTATAGCAGCTTGAATGTACGGATACATTTCCCATACTTGTAAATTGGTATTATCGACAATTAGTGGACTATAGCCTTTACTTGCTCGATTAAAGAAATTTCTTTGAGCACTTTGATGAGCTTCTGAGATTTTAGAGCCATCATAGATATATTTTCCATTTTTTAAAAAGTAGTCATCTGCTGATATTACGTGCTCTGCAAAGTTATCTCGAATTGTATCCTCAATCAATCTCTTTCCTATATAACTTTTTCCAGATCCAGGAAGGCCTCTCAAAATCTACGAGAAAGCTTATTGCTATATTCTTTCTAAATACCTATTTTAAATATCCAACTTACCACACAAACTCTATATCCTTTGTTGATTTTTTCTACTGTATCCCAGTAGTTTGTTGGCATCTGATGACTATTTAGGATCGATCTTCTTGGAATTGCACCTGTTTGTTCGGGATTCATTAAAGTCGTGACTTTCTCAATAATAAAATTTTCGTCATCATTCATTTTTACAGCTACAAAAAAATTAAGCGCAAAAATTGTTACATATTTAATATTTTGCCTTATTCCTCTATTATTCTATACTTACAGCTTTTAATTTATTATTTTACTTGCAGTATATTGTTTTGATCACTTAATGATTGTTCTATAACTATTAATTTGGCCAAAAAACTTTCTAATGATTAGATTAAGAAATTCCTTTATTATGAAATATTTTTATTTACGTTAGCAAACTTATCGATTGTTATTTTGTTTATATTCACTTTGTCTTTCTACAAATGATCTTATTTTTATAAAAACTTTATTTCCAACATATTTATTTAAAATCAAATGGTAGAAATTCATGTTCGACTTTTCAAAAGTCTAAGGGTATTCAAATATGCATGCAACCCAAAATGCGCTTGGAAATAATTTCTGAAACTTTTGCTACTTAGGTAATGTTTCTGAACACACAATAAACACATCATTCAAAATGCTTAAGATGCAGTTAACATGAGATTTAGCAGAATCATATAGTACATTTATAATTTAAATCATTTACGACAGAAACATGATGGAAATAAAAGAATTTATCCCATTTACGCCGATTACACTAAATTCATGAATTTTTCTAAAAAACCGTTAAACACGTGGTGCTTTTCAAAAAGTCAATTCGCAGTTTTTATATATATATTTTTTTTTAAAAAAAAATAAGATTTACAATTAATTATATTGAATTAGCAGTAATTAAAAGCTTAATATCAAGATTCAAAAATAAAAGAATTCGAACAAAATTGCAAGCTATGATCTTGTACATAAATAAGTGGTTTATACGATTTTAGTTCACTAAACGCACTCATTTTAAGGTCAAGTCAATAACAAATTGAGGAAGAAAAGGTATATTCCTTGATTCGTGAAAATTCTGCAAATTTGTAGTTTCGCTCGTAAAGTAAGTACACATATTAATTTTTTCAATTCTATAAAGCTCAAAATAAGTTATGAAAATGAAATTTTAATAAATTTTATTGCATTTAATGCAAATCGGCGTTTGAGAAATTTGTGAAAGTTTGATGAATCAGAAAAATTGCATAATTTTGTGAATCGATTTTTAAATGAAATTTCTTGGCAGGTGTCAATTCATCTAAATACATCAAAAATGGCAAAGTATAAGATTGTAATGGTCAGACATGGAGAGAGTGAATGGAATCAACTCAATTTATTCTGCGGTTAGTACATCCAGTAAATCATTGTGTTATCAATTAATTAATAAAAACCAAAACTTGTTCTACTTTTAAAATTTAGGCTGGTATAATGCTGAATTATCAGATAAGGGTCGTCAAGAGGCCGTTGATGCTGGCAAAGCAATCAAAGATGCTGGATTGAAATTTGATGTTGCCCATACATCTGTCTTGAAGAGAGCTAATTTGACACTTGACTCGATTTTAGCTGAATCTGGTCAAACTGGAATTCCAATTCAAAAGACATGGCGATTGAATGAACGTCATTATGGTGGATTGACTGGAATGGACAAAGCTGAAACTGCAAAGAAGTACGGGGAAGCTCAGGTTCAAATTTGGAGACGATCTTATGATACTCCACCACCTGCAATGGACACAGAACACAAATATTATAAGGCTATTGTTGAAGATCCAATTTACAGCAATGGACCATCAAAAGAAGAATTTCCAATGTTTGAGTCATTGAAACTTACCATTCAACGTACTCTTCCTTATTGGAATGATGTCATTATTCCACAATTGAAGGAAGGCAAGAAAATCATCATTGCTGCTCACGGAAACAGCTTGAGAGGCATTGTTAAGCATCTTGATCGTAAGTTTAAAAATTAATCTTTCATAACTAAAATGTATAGGCAGTTAGCAGTTAGTTCAAATTAAAGGTATTTATTTACTTCTTTTTCTTTAATTTCATACATACAGAAATGAGTGATGAAGCCATTATGGGATTGAACCTTCCAACTGGAATTCCATTTATCTATGAACTCGATGAAAACTTCAAGCCTGTTGTCTCCATGCAATTCCTTGGAGATGAAGAAACTGTGAGAAAAGCAATGGAAAGCGTTGCAAATCAAGGAAAAGCTAAATAAATTATCTCAAGTACTACTCTCAACCTATCACATAATTTATTCAATTTCAAAAAGTTAAGAATCTTATAAGTGTTTAAAGTTTCATGGCGTTTGATGAATTTAAATCGTCATTCATGAAGTAACAACAAGGATATTAATTGAACAAAATCAATAAAAAAATTACCTAATACATTTGAAATCTGTTTCTATTTATTAATTCATAAACAATCTTATTTGATAATGAAAGTTACGCATGACCTTGTCAGCAACCTTGAAAAGTACGCAAAATTCTATTTTCAGTACGTACTGATGTTTTCTTTTGTTCCCTTTTCGAGCACATTATTCTTTTTTTCAACTCCTTACTTAAATATAGGTACGTCTTTTTGAAATACTTTAAACATTTTAACAAGACTTCCTTGTAGCACATCATATATACAGTTACCAAAATCTTTTATCATTTATCTTTATTTAAGGCAAATCTGTAAGCTACAATTCTTGCGATGATATTTTTAAACAGAAGAACCGGGAAGAACCTAGGAGAAAAAAAAGGAATTAAGTTTTTTAATTTCAACACTATATCTACTGATTGGGTTTTCATCTATAATAATGATTAGTGACAGTCATATCTATCTAAATAAAATTGTATTGCAAGAAATTTTTCATCAACGAAATTAATTGTGTAGGTACCAACGGGTTTTTAAAATTTGAAAATTATGAAAAAATCAAGAAAAAATCCGAGCTTACGCAGATCAGCGCGGAAGTTTATTTTTAAAAAAATTATAGCTTGGTGAAAATTTTATAAATTTAAATTTTTAACTGATTTTCTTTATTAAGAAAGTGTTAATTATACATTCCTGAAAATATCATCATATAATAAGGATAAAAACGATCTTCTTTAATCATAGGTAAGCAGTTTCGAATTTTAACAAATTAACAAAAGTAAATTGCAATTAACTTAAAATCTGGGATATTTCGATATTATTAAAGTGATTTTACGTGATAAAGACCAAATTTTTCGATTGGTGTAAGTTTTAATATGAAAATTGATGCTATATTAAGCTATTGATGTAAATTAGAATATATAAAAACAACAAAAATTCGTAAATTTTAATAAAAGTTTTTCATAATGTTTTTGTAAACAAATGTAGTGCTTCACCAATTTATCCATTTGATTTGTGCATTTGGAGAATAAAAAAAAAAAAAAAAACACGACTTACATAGAAAGCCACGAACTTCCACGCCACTTGCTCATAGACATTTGAACTGATAGATTACAGTATATATAATAAAATATAAAATTCGAATTGAAATTTTAATCCTACTAAAATCCTACTTCATTGCTCTTTTTAAGACCTGCTCACAAATTATACAATTTTTTTTGGGAAATATTTTCACACTTTCAATCGCTTTGCTTCGTTCAGGATGTAAAAATTTGTGAGCTTCGTTCAACCAAGTTTGAACTGCGTTCAAACTAATTGTTGTTCGAATTTCACTCGAACATTTTTAATTTGTTTTCTTTCGCTTCGCTTCGTTCCGTTCGACTTTTATAGATTACAGGAATGTCGAACTTCACTTCGCTTCGCTTCGTTCCGTTCGACTTTTATAGATTACAGGAGTGTCGAACTCCACTTCGCTTCGCTTCGTTCCGTTCGACTGTCATAGATTACAGGAATGTCGAACTCCACTTCGCTTCGCTTCGTTCCGTTCGACTGTCATAGATTACAGGAATGTCGAACTCCACTTCGCTTCGCTTCGTTCCGTTCGACTTTTATAGATTACAGGAATGTCGAACTTCACTTCGCTTCGCTTCGTTCCGTTCGACTGTCATAGATTACAGGAATGTCGAACTTCACTTCGCTTCGCTTCGTTCCGTTCGACTGTCATAGATTACAGAAATGTCGAACTCCACTTCGCTTCGCTTCGTTCCGTTCGACTGTCATAGATTACAGGAGTGTCGAACTCCACTTCGCTTCGCTTCGTTCCGTTCGACTGTCATAGATTACAGGAATGTCGAACTCCACTTCGCTTCGCTTCGTTCCGTTCGACTGTCATAGATTACAGGAATGTCGAACTCCACTTCGCTTCGCTTCGTTGCGGTCGACAGTCATATTTTACAGGAATGTCGAACTTCACTTCGCTTCGCTTCGTTCCGTTCGACTGTCATAGATTACAGGAGTGTCGAACTCCACTTCGCTTCGCTTCGTTCCGTTCGACTGTCATAGATTACAGGAATGTCGAACTCCACTTCGCTTCGCTTCGTTCCGTTCGACTTTTATAGATTACAGGAATGTCGAACATCACATCGCTTAGCTTAGTTCCGTTCGACGGTCAAATATTAAACGAATGTCGAACACCACTTCGCTTCGCTTCGTTCCGTTCGACTGTCATAGATTACAGGAATGTCGAACTCCACTTCGCTTCGCTTCGTTTCGTTCGACTGTCATAGATTACAGGAGTGTCGAACTCCACTTCGCTTCGCTTCGTTCCGTTCGACTGTCATAGATTACAGGAATGTCGAACTTCACTTCGCTTCGCTTCGTTCCGTTCGACTGTCATAGATTACAGGAGTGTCGAACTCCACTTCGCTTCGTTTCGTTCCGTTCGACTGTCATAGATTACAGGAATGTCGAACTCCACTTCGCTTCGCTTCGTTCCGTTCGACTTTTATAGATTACAGGAATGTCGAACTTCACTTCGCTTCGCTTCGTTCCGTTCGACTGTCATAGATTACAGGAATGTCGAACTCCGCTTCGCTTCGTTCCGTTCGACTGTCATAGATTACAGGAATGTCGAACTCCACTTCGCTTCGCTTCGTTCCGTTCGACTGTCATAGATTACAGGAATGTCGAACTTCACTTCGCTTCGCTTCGTTCCGTTCGACTGTCATAGATTACAGGAGTGTCGAACTCCACTTCGCTTCGCTTCGTTCCGTTCGACTGTCATAGATTACAGGAATGTCGAACTCCACTTCGCTTCGCTTCGTTCCGTTCGACTTTTATAGATTACAGGAATGTCGAACTTCACTTCGCTTCGCTTCGTTCCGTTCGACCGTCATAGATTACAGGAATGTCGAACTCCACTTCGCTTCGCTTCGTTCCGTTCGACTGTCATAGATTACAGGAATGTCGAACTCCACATCGCTTCGCTTCGTTCCGTTCGACAGTCATAGATTAAAGGAATGTCGAACTCCACTTCGCTTCGCTTCGTTCCGTTCGACTGTCATAGATTACAGGAATGTCGAACTCCACTTCGCTTCGTTCCGTTCGACTGTCATAGATTACAGGAATGTCGAACTCCACTTCGCTTCGCTTCGTTCCGTTCGACTGTCATAGATTACAGGAATGTCGAACTCCACTTCGCTTCGCTTCGTTCCGTTCGACTGTCATAGATTACAGGAGTGTCGAACTCCACTTCGCTTCGCTTCGTTCCGTTCGACTGTCATAGATTACAGGAATGTCAAACTCCACTTCGCTTCGCTTCGTTCCGTTCGACTGTCATAGATTACAGGAGTGTCGATCTCCACTTCGCTTCGCTTCGTTCCGTTCGACTTTTATAGATTACAGGAATGTCGAACTCCACTTCGCTTCGCTTCGTTCCGTTCGACTGTCATAGATTACAGGAATGTCGAACTCCACTTCGCTTCGCTTCGTTGCGGTCGACCGTCATAGATTACAGGAATGTCGAACTCCACTTCGCTTCGCTTCGTTCCGTTCGACTGTCATAGATTACAGGAGTGTCGAACTCCACTTCGCTTCGCTTCGTTCCGTTCGACTGTCATAGATTACAGGAATGTCGAACTCCACTTCGCTTCGCTTCGTTCCGTTCGACTGTCATAGATTACAGGAATGTCGAACTTCACTTCGCTTCGCTTCGTTCCGTTCGACTGTCATAGATTACAGGAGTGCCGAACTCCACTTCGCTTCGCTTCGTTCCGTTCGACTGTCATAGATTACAGGAATGTCGAACTCCACTTCGCTTCGCTTCGTTCCGTTCGACTGTCATAGATTACAGGAATGTCGAACTCCACTTCGCTTCGCTTCGTTCCGTTCGACTTTTATAGATTACAGGAATGTCGAACTCCACTTCGCTTCGTTCCGTTCGACTGTCATAGATTACAGGAATGTCGAACTCCACTTCGCTTCGCTTCGTTCCGTTCGACTATTATAGATTACAGGAATGTCGAACTCCACTTCGCTTCGCTTCGTTCCGTTCGACTGTTATAGATTGCAGGAATGTCGAACTCCACTTCGCTTCGCTTCGTTCCGTTCGACTTTTATAGATTACAGGAATGTCGAACTCCACTTCGCTTCGCTTCGTTCCGTTCGACTGTCATAGATTACAGGAATGTCGAACTCCACATCGCTTCGCTTCGTTCCGTTCGACTGTCATAGATTACAGGAATGTCGAACTCCACTTCGCTTCGCTTCGTTCCGTTCGACTGTCATAGATTACAGGAGTGTCGAACTCCACTTCACTTCGCTTCGTTCCGTTCAACTTTTATAGATTACAGGAATGTCGAACTCCACTTCGCTTCGTTCCATTCGACTGCTATGGATTTCAGGGAAGTCAAACTTTACTTCGCTTTGGTTCACTCCGTTCAAACCTTTCAATATTAAGTAAAATCTAACAATACATAAAATGAGATTCAATGAGCATTCTTGATCATATAATGAGATCAAGTGAGAATTCATTATCATAAAATGAGATCCAGTGAGCATTAATTGTCTTTAAATGAGATCTAGTGGGCATTGATGATCATAAAAGGAGATCCAGTGAGCATTCATGATCATAAAATGAGATCCAGTGAGCATTAATGGTCTTGAAATGAGATCCAGTGAGCATTAATTGTCTTTAAATGAGATCCAGTTAGCATTGATGATCATGAAAGGAGATCCAGTGAGCATTCATGATGATAAATTGAGATCCAGCGAACATTCATGATGATAAATTGAGATCCAGTGAGCATTTATGGTCATAAAGTGAGATTTTGTAAGCATTAATGATCATAAAATGAGATCCAGTGAGCATTAATGGTCTTGAAATGAGATCCAGTGAGCATTAATTGTCTTTAAATGAGATCCAGTTAGCATTGATGATCATGAAAGGAGATCCAGTGAGCATTCATGATGATAAATTGAGATCCAGTGAGCATTCATGATGATAAATTGAGATCCAGTGAGCATTAATGGTCTTGAAATGAGATCCAGTGAGCATTTATGGTCATAAAGTGAGATTTTATAAGCATTAATGATCATAAAATGAGATCCAGTGAGCATTAATGGTCTTGAAATGAGATCCAGTGAGCATTAATGATCATAAAGTGAGATTTTATAAGCGTTAATGATCATAAAAAGAGATCCAGTGAGCATTCATGGTCATAAAGTGAGATTTTATAAGCATTAATGATCATAAAATGAGATCCAGTGAGCATTCATGATCATAAAATGAGATCCAGTGAGCATTAATGGTCTTGAAATGAGATCCAGTGAGCATTAATTGTCTTTAAATGAGATCCAGTTAGCATTGATGATCATGAAAGGAGATCCAGTGAGCATTCATGATGATAAATTGAGATCCAGTGAGCATTAATGTTCTTGAAATGAGATCCAGTGAGCATTTATGGTCATAAAGTGAGATTTTATAAGCATTAATGATCATAAAGTGAGATCCAGTGAGCATTCTTGATCATAAAATGAGATCCAGTGAGCATTCATGATCATAAAATGAGATCCAGCAACCAATTATGTCAAATGAGTGAGATCCATTAATCATTTTCTCATTTTTGATTACATTAAGCATGATCCAATTACACTTAAGTCTAACACTGTCTTTAAATTGCTACAAATGATTATTTTCATACAAATTTTACGTACGTAATTTTACGTAACGTAAAGTTTACGTAACGTATGAAAACGTAAACAAAATTTCTTAGATTTTTTGTCAATCTTTTTTATGTTATAACTTCTTACAGAAGCATCATAGGTATAAACATAGCCGAGATTTTTTGTAGCTCTTATGTTAAACTTTGATTTTATGCCACTTATCATTACTAACAATTAATATCCAAGCCTGTATCAAAAATGGCGCAACTGTTGCAAAATTTGCAGTTTTTGGCATTTTTCGGTCACTTAATGGACATAAAGTCCAGATTTTTTTCAGCACAATTTTGTTTTTAGGTACGATCTATCGAATCAAATAGAAGAAATCCTTAAAAAATGCTTCCCTGAAAAATTTTCCATACAAAAGTATGGATTTTTAACGGTTTTTTGCGTCTAGTTCCAACACAACGGAAGTGACCGGAACTAAACATGCTTTAGGTGATAGATATTTAAATTACCAATCAAACGAGACCAAAAACGTCATGATTGGTGCTTCCGTTTGCTCACAAAATCAAAAAAAGTGAAATTTTGAAACTTAAGTGAATACAATAACTTGCACGCTTTGCGTGGAAGTTAATTAAAATTCGTGATTTTCAAAATCTATGCTTGACATTTTTGCTAATTCCACAATGGTCTGAAATCGAAAAAAATGTTCAAAAATTCTATTTTGGTGTAAACTTTAGGGGTCACAAAGTTTTAGTTGATTTTCTTAATTTTGAAAGTGTCAATAGCTTTTTTATGTCTTAATCATCCATCTCTGAAAATATGAGCTTATGACATTAAGGATAAATATGATTTTTCATTAAAAATTTTATATTGTTTCTCAAAAAATTTTGTGCACAAGCAAAATGTATGGAAAAATTTGGAAAAACTAGTGAAATTAAAGTGCAAATATCTCAATTTGCGCATATTTGCGCATTGGGCAATTCTTTGGATGAATTTTTTTCAAAAATTTCGGAAGAATCAATTTTTCTCAATATTTTTCCATTAATAAGCTTAGTTTTAATAGCTAGTTCAATGTATAATCATTAAAACTATCATATTTTGCTATTAAGTCATGTTTAAAATGTCTAATTTTAAAGATATTTCAACTTTTTTGTCAAAATTACTGTCACCCAAAATGGAATTTTCATCCGAAGAATCAAAATTTTAGAAAAACTGAACACGTAATAAATATAGTAAATATACAGGTAGATAGAATTTTTGAATATCTATCTAACTGTATTTAAACTTTAACCTAAATATGTTTAATTTGCTTGAAATTTTAATTTTTTACATAATTTTTTGGGTGACAGTAATTTTTCAAAGCGCTTCAAAAAATTTGAATTTAAAAAAAACCGTTATTATGAAATTGAAAAACTATTGCAAAGTTTTATTTACAGCCTTTATTTTTTTAAGGCTATCAAATAATGATGATTCGCAAATAACGATTACGTTTCAAAACATAAAAAGAAAGAAAAATGAATAAATATAATTTTTCAATGAAAAATCGGAATCAAATTTAACGGTTTTTTGGAATTTAAAACAACTCAAGTAGAGTAAGAATTGCAATCGACTTTTTAAAATTCAACTTATCCAAAGAATTGCCCCATTGCCAGAGTATGATTAAAAGGTGAATAAAGACTCAATCTTTCGATTTGTGCTAGTCTCATGAAGGACTTTGGAGGACTTTTTAGCTTATGAATGATTAAAGTTTTGGAAATTTTCAAAATTTTAATTGCATTTTCCCTAATGATAAAGGAAGTGGCTAATGTTTTATAAGTTTTAACATAAAATTTGAGCAATAATTAAGCTATTGACAGTGATTAGAACATAGAACAAACAAGAGAAAGTGGAAAAATTTATGAAAACTTTTTCATGGTGTTTTTGTAAACAAATTTTTCGTGACTTTCGATAATGATTTAAAGAGTTAGACAACGATTGGAAGCTTGATATTTTCACAGAAGATGCATCATTTTATGATTTATATTCTTGCATTCAAATGATCAGGTTTAAAAGACATGACTTTTTTTAATTTTTGAACATTTTTTTCGATTTCAGACCATTGTGAATTCCAATGGTTGATTTTGAGTGTATTTAATAAATTTGGCATCGTTGGATAGCTTAAAACAACAGTAATGTATTAAATAAAAAAATTGAAGCTGAAAACTCATACGGTGTACAAATAGGCTTAGTCCATGACGTCGTATTAATACGTACATATTAATTTTTTAATTTTCAAAAAAATTTTATTTTTTGCTAAAATTTCTTGATAAAGTTCTTTAGTGTATGTATAATTCCTATGTATGTTGAAAATTGCTTGTTTCCCCGTTATTTGAGCTACTCTGATGGTGAGTCACAGTGTAAGTTTTACAAAAAAAAATTCTTAGTGTATCTAATAGCTGGTATCTTAAGCTTTCCAACGATACCAATTATGTCAAATATCATTAAGATGCTGATGAGAAATGCCTTAAAAATCAAAAAACGCCATAAAGCGTTTTCATTTGGACGAGCTCATATCAAATGACAATGCACAGGTTTCTTGTAGATGTACCTAAGTAGGATCTACAATATGTAGTAACTTGAAAAAAATTTGAGAGCATCATATGAATATGAGATTGAAAAAATCATCATTTTTTGAGACATTTTTCAATTTTCCGTAATAGAAGTGCATCAAAAGTATATCATGCAGGTTATCAAAAGAAAGCTAGGGTAAATACCAATCAAATAAAACTAGATTCAAAAACAAATGGATAAGTTGGTGAAGCATACGAGCACTTTGAAAAAAATCAAAAAATTAAAAATTCGATTTTTCTCGTAAATTTAACTTTTGTGTGAATAGATTCCCGTTAGGTCCCAGGGCCTACAACATAGACATATGAGTTGAATTTTTAGCATGCCTTCCACTTTTTTGCCCAACGTGCTGTACATAAAACACGAAAACGTTGAATGTTTTTTTCAATTTTAGACCACTCTGCGTTGTTCTAAAACTCAGACTCAGACATTTATATTCAAGCATCAAAACAAACAAAGTATATACATCCAAATTGTTAAAAAAGCATTAAATTAGTGAGATTATGGGACGGAGAAAATCCAAACGTAAGCCACCGGCAAAGAGAAAGGCAATCATGCCTTTGGATCAACAGTTTAATTGCCCATTCTGTAACCATGAAAAAAGTTGCGAAGTAAAAATGTAAGCTAATGAATATTTAATAAATTATTCACTTTTTCAAAAGCCATTCAAGCTTTAGCTGGATCTTTAAGACTCTCATCTTTTAGCATATTAAGCATATTCATTCCTAAACTATTATTTTAGGGATAAATCGAGGAATTCAGCATTGATCTCATGTAGAGTATGTTCTGAAAGATTTCAAACAACAATTAATTTTCTATCGGAACCAGTTGATGTTTATAATGCTTGGATTGATGCCGCTGAAGACATTAATTAGAAAATTTTCTGTCATTCGACTGATTTTGATAAATTAAAAAAAAAATCTTATGTATAGGTTTACTAATAAATTTAATATGCGAATGGTTTCCTTTAAAGTATGATTAATTGATGCATAATTAAATAATTATATTTCATAAACGATAAAAAGTTCTTAATAAACTATCTTTCATTTATCTTAAAATTTAAAAAGTATTTTTTACATATATAGGAATTTGTAACTGTCATGAAATTTTTGAATTTTTGAGTTGTTATACACCAACACTGAATTAAAATTTTAAAATGAACTTTAATTTCTTTATATATTTATTCTTTTAATCTTCTCTGACTTATTACTGGCAAAAAACATCTCTAAATCCTCACTATTTTGATTGTGCATTACGATTGTTGTTCAGCAATGAGACATTTATTAAGAACTGCATTTCAATTTTTTTAATGAACCATGATGAACAAGTTGAATCATTTTAATTATGTTAGTAATCTGAAATATTTATTTACATCATAGTTTCTAACGGATTTTTACACTCAGGCTACAAAAAGTAACTAGTACTAGTATAGTACTCAAAACGATTTACGGTGTGAATATGTCTGCAATAAGCATTCACTCTTCATATGATTTTCATTTTATTTACAAACAAACTGTTAAAATGATTTTTAGACAGATTTTCAATAATAAGATTTTATTGAGAATATCAATAAGTAGTAATTATCCATTAATTAGAAACAGCTCTTCACACTATAAAGTATTGTTTTTTGGAACTGACAACTTCTCATTACCCACTTTAAAGCTTTTGTAAGTATTTTAGAAATTTATCATATTTAAAAAATTTCAATTCCAATTTTCATGATTAATTTTAGATCCAAGAATAACAATAGTGAATTGATATCACGTTTGGAAGTTGTTACATCGCTTAGATCAATTAAAAATCCAGTTAAACAATATGCCAATGAGAATAAGTTAGTTGTACATAATTGGGAAGATGTCAAAAAGGATCATCGAATATGTCAGTCGTTTGATTTTGGATTAGTTGTTAGTTTTGGACATTTGATTCCCGAGAGTATGATCAATAGCTTTAAAAGTGGAATGCTAAATGTTCATGCAAGTTTACTTCCAAAATATAGAGGAGCAAGTCCAATAATTTATGCCTTAAAAGATCATCAAAGTATGACAGGCGTATCAGTCATGAAGATTGAGCCAAAAAAATTTGATGTTGGAGATGTTTTAGCAAAGAAGGAAGTATCAATTAAAGATGATACATTTATGCCACAATTACATGATGAACTAGCCAATGTTGGAGCTGAATTGTTAATATATTGTATTAAAAATTATCACAATATAGAACCAATTAAACAGGATAATAGCAATGCTACTTATGCACCGAAAATTAGTAACGAATTTTGTAAAGTACGGTGGAATGAAATGACAGCCAAGCAGGTTTTTGACTTGTATAGATCACTTTATTCATTTAAGCATATAACGACAACTTTTAGGAATGAACAAGTAAAACTCCTAGAAATAGCAAAAGCATCAAATCCAATTTTAAAAGATGACAGAAAAGCTGGACAGATAAAATTCTGTTGGAAATCAAAAACACTTTTGGTTAGATGTAATGATGGATTGGATATAGAAATAATTAAGATGTCAATAGGAAAGAAAGTTATGACTGCTTCTGATTTTAATAATGGATTTTTGAGGAAACGTAAAGAATTAGAAAATTTATTTGAATAAAAAAATCTTCGGTCATAGTTTAAAATATTTTACTCGTCTTTCAATTCCTTCAATTATCTAGTACTGTACTAAATATACAGCTGTTCTAAAAGTAGTCGGCAAAATAAATAAATATCCAATTTATATAAATTTAAAAATTAATAGATAAAGTTGAAATGTAAGATGATTTGTCACGAAGGAAAAATTGCAGTCATCAGTTTTGTTATAAGTCTAATAGTTCAATTATTTGGGATATCAGAATTTGGCGAGAAAGTAGCCTTGCTAATAAACGAGTCAATATTTTCATCAATTTACAGTTTATTTATATTATACTTCATTGTTCTATGTCTTATATTAACAATATGCTTCAAGTCATCAGATTTTCAGGTAATTTGCTAAATATTATGGCTAATTTCTTTCATAATTAATATCTTCGATTATAATCACAGATTGCAATAAGATCAGCAATTCTTGGATATTTCTTTGGAATCGCATTATTCATAATATTTACGATGAATGAAAAATATAAATCGTTTGGGATATATCTAGCCTTTTTGACATTCTTTCATTTTTCTGAATATTTGGTCATCAGTATTTCACATCCACAATCCCTAACAATTGATTCCTTCATGCTCAATCATTCTCTTCAGTATGAGATTGCAGCAATAAGTAGCTGGATCGAATTTTTCGTAGAAGTTTATTATTTCCCAGACATGAAGAAATTTAGAACGTTTTGGTTTGCGGGAGCAACAATTTGTTTTCTTGGAGAAGTTTTGAGAAAAACAGCAATGCTAACTGCCAAAAAGAGTTTTCATCATTTAGTATGTCACATTTTGTCACATGTTGAGGAATTTTTACAAAATAATTTCATTTTTTTTAGGTACAATTTCAACAATCGGAAGATCATAAATTAGTCACAAATGGAGTTTATAAATTCTTTAGGCATCCTTCTTATGTATGTATGCTGTAAATTTTATAAAAATTGATTCTAATTACATATTTTTCATTATTCTTGATTGTAGGTCGGTTGGTTCTATTGGAGTATTGGGACTCAAATAATTTTAGCAAATCCAGTATGCTTCATTTTGTATTTAATAGCAAGCTGGTTGTTTTTCAAAGAAAGAATTCACATGGAAGAAATCACGTTATTAAATTTCTTTGGCCAAGAATATCTAAATTATCAAAAAACAACTGGAACAGGATTGCCATTGATCAAAGGATATATAGTTGATACCAACTGAAGCATTTATTGCTTTATTTTTGTCATCTGTGATAAAAGAGAGATATTACCACGATTAAAAGAAGGTTTTGCACAAATTTGTGTACTTAATGGATTTACAATATTTTATATTTAATACATGACGAAACAGGCCAAAAATAAAGCCCAAATGAACATTAATTGGCAGAGATATTGTTGTTTAAAAAGTTTTTATTTCCATTAACCATTTTTATCTATATTTAGAATTAATTAATTTGAAAAATAATTTACATAGTACGGAAATTATTCATTGGATCCAGACTTATATTTTTCAAGTCTTTCTTTTACCCATTCATCAATTTTTTGTTTTAAATCATTATCGGGAATTAGCTGGTCCATTGATAATGGAGATCTATTGAATGGATCTGACTGATCTGACAGGAGATGACGACTGATACTGTAAATATAAGTTATTAGATATTGATTTAAAAATTTATAATTAACAAATTTAACTTACGTAGATTTGTCGACAGTAACACGTGAAGATGGTAAAATAACTGGATCACGCATTAAAATGGAAAGAATTGGATCTAAAAATTCATCGGGTGGATTTACAAGTGCTTCGTCATTCTCTTTCTGTTTTTCTTCAACCTTTCTAACTTTTTCGCCCAATTCAATTATGTCTGATATCATTTGACCTCCACTTATTTTAACTGTAAAAAAATTTCAACATATTAATACATCAACTACAATTTGGTCTATTATTCTACATACTCAAAGTATTTTCTGCATATCGGAATAAATCAGATGAATATGATCGACCATCCTGTGTTATAGCAACAATAAACTCATCACAATCCTTGAGATTTAGGTATATACGACAAATTTCTTTCACCGTGTGTGCTGGATCAAAATCATAATCTTGTTTATTTTGAACCTGAATGACAAAAGTAAGTATTAAAATCAATCCTTAATGACGAAATGAACTTAAGTGATTACTGCATGAAGTATATAAAAATTTACCTTAAATCTCTTCTGATTTGGACCGCATAGTTGAAGGAGGAAATAATTAAGCATAGATGTAACTCTGTCAACCATTGAAGGATGAATGAATATTCCTTTGGTCTCGGATGTAAGCAACTTAATAATGTTAATGGTGTCTTTTCCCAGAATATTATCAAATCTTGCAAGCATGCCTAATTGTGTTAAATTTTGCTGATTTTGTTGTCTCTCATTTTGTGGTAAATTATCCCATTCGTTTCTGTTCTTTGCTTCTTCCATTTCACGTATCTTTTGTAAATTATTTAAACTCTCATCCAATAAGAAGATTGAATCATTAATTAGAACGTTAATAAAGCGAAGGAATAATGGTACTTCAACATTATCAATTTCTTGTTGAGCTATAAGCGATAGTTTTTTAAAGCAAGCTCTTTGCTCAGGAATGTTCCATAAATATTGCATTATAATATACATTGGTCGACGATAATTGAATTTCTGTTCAAATTGAACACTTTGTCCTGTCATTTCGATGCTTACAAAGACATCCAGTAAATTTTCAACTATTTGTAATCGATCTGGATGTTGATAAAATAATTCGGAATCAATTGTAAATCCATTCTTTTCTTTTGGCAGTAATGATTCTAATGCCTCAGCAAGATTAGCTCTTAAATGAGGATTTTTTGCACGTTTTGAACTTCCCATAAAAATTAAGCAGAATGTTAGAAAAACTTCTTTCGGTTGATTCATTTGTCTAAATGACGTGTCAAAATGTTTGCTAAACTGTAGATATCCAGTAATATTTTCAATTATCAATTCGGGTACATATTTTAAATAAGGACTCGAATCAGCAGTTAGTGGAAGGCTAAATTCTTGAATTTTTAATGGTGCGTAGCCACTATCATTCATTATGATAGACGGCTTTGATGCCAATTGATTAAGCCATATTGCACTTGCTTCATAAAATTGCAATAAAAGTTCATCATTTTTTGGCTCCAATATCAAATTTTGTGTGCATAAAAGAATTTGAGACTGCTTCGTAAGCATATTCATGATATTTTCAGTTATATCCGATGTTCCCCCACCACGTGAAGCATCTTGATAAGCTTGTTGGAGTCTATGAATTTCTCTATTCATTCTAGAAACTTTTTCAATGCAAACTCTATACGATAAATCCAGACATTTGTGTGTCATAAAGAATATTTCAGTAATAAAATTGTATTTTTGTGCAGAAATTCGTTCCTCATTTTCATCAGCAAAAGGAATAAGACATGTTTCTTTTTCATAATCCTTCATGTGAATTTGCTTACTACTTGTGTCCTCATTTTTAACAGCACAATATGTTGGATCAACCATCAAAACTTTTAATTGAGGCTTCATTAAAGGTAGACACAGTCGCATTAAAACTGCACTAAGACCAACCTAAAATGAAAATATTGAAAGACAATTAGAGATTTGAAGAAAGGCAAACGTTAAATATGTATGATTTACCATAAAACTATCAGGAGCAGTAGTGAAATTTCCTAAAACCATTGACGAATGTTGATTCCATATTTGTCCTCTTTTCTGATTCTTTGTAATGGCATTTCCTATCCAATTTAAAATTTTATCTCTTGTTTCACCACCAATTACTAAAATGCATTTAACTAATGCAAAAATAGACTCGTGAAGATAATTAAGGCTGTTCCATAGAGACGATGATAAATTATTTAATGCCTGCAAATTAGTATTGTTCAAATTATCATAAAACTCATAAGGTCCATTATTATTCTTCGGTGTAATCGATAGGCATAGTAGTTGACCTAATAAGGTTTCTGAGTACTTGATTCCGTCAATATTTTCTGGAAGTGTAATGTAGTCTAGGAAAATGTTGGCTGCCTCTGAATTGTTTTTGTCACTAACAAATGCTAGGAGATATCCCAAAATCCATTTTTCTAAAGTAATCATCGATGCTTGTCGTACCATTTTAAGGATTATATCAAATGATTTAAAGAATATTTCATAAACATTTTTTCTCATATCGTCATCACAATCTTGAAGAGCAGTTTTAATGGACACAGATAAAAATGTATTGCACTCATTATTCTCGATGTTTGTATCATTAAATATCTCAAGGAACTGTTGACTAAGATTTTGATTTACCAAAAGTTCAGGCTGCTTTAAAATTGTACTGATGTTTCTAAAAATCAATTCCTTAATTTTCTCTAGAATTTCATTAGATCCATTTATTCTGAATTCTTCCAAAACTCGCAGGTAAGATTGATATAAGTATATAATGACTTTATCATCCACATTATCAGCAATAACTCGCTCAAATAAAGAAAATTCTAGCATATCTAATGTAAATGTCTGCGATTCATCGCCGTTTATTAGAAATAGGTCCTTTTTTGCAGGATTTAAGGTGATTAATAGCGTTTTCTCTATCACTTGGTTTATTTTCTCCGAATTATCCATGTTTTAATTTTAATTTGTCTAATTTTAAAACTTTCAATTTTTTAAGATTTTTTTTTTTTTTTTTTTTTTTGTTTTTCAATGATTATGATTTTTTTTTGAACTTTTCAATAATATTATCAGACAACTATTAAAATCCGTTTTTCTAAGTTTACTTTGTCATTGTGTCTCTTCTACAAATTTATATATGATTTTTTGAATTAGTTGTTTGAATATAATCGACTACCTAATGTCCAGTAATAGTTTTTAAAAATCAGGTATTTCAGTTTTTTTAAAAAAAAGTTGAGTCATCATTGAAATTAAATAAAAATCATTACCTACGTAATCATTAATGATTTTTGAATAACTTTTTTAACTTTACCCATGTAAAGACTGAGTTTTCCATTGATGTACTATAAATTTTTCCATTCAAATTTTGTCTTAATATGCTTGTGAAGTATATGAGAAAATCAAATTTTGAACAAAATTTTTAATTTTATTTTTTTTTTTGAGAATCGAACTCATGCGTCCCTTCAGTTATCATTATATGTAATATTTTTATTCCTTATATACATCAGAAATTTTGTATTAAATTTATGGACAGTACATTCCGTTTTCCATTGATGTCAATGGAAAATAAATAGTACATTTTGGTTACAGAGTAACTAATTTTATTTTATTTTAATTCTTGAAGACCTTATATTGAACATAAAAAAAAAATGTATGTGCATGATTAATGCGCCTTCAAACTATATGTCGTTCGTGGTATTTTGTGCGGTGCTAGTTCAAAGTTCTTGGTTCAAAAATACTTCATTATTTTGATATTTTATATATTTTAATTTAACATGAGTTTAGGCAAGCAACTATTCACTTCATACTCAAAATTAATTGCATCCAATCCTGAAACATGCAGTGACATTGAGTTACTTACAAAATACATGAGTTATTTTGTGTCAGGTAAGAAACATGTTAATTTGTCGGTACTTGTCGTTTGATGTTAACAATTTATCAATTAATTATTACAGGCAAGATTACTGACGATAATATACTTAGCGAAGGATTACTGTCATTTTCCCATTTATTAGTCATATTCAACGATTTTATTATACGCAAGGAATTGACTAAAACCGAAAGGAGAAATGTTGTTAATGATGAAGAACAGAAATTGAAATTGTTTTTGACAGTTTTAGAGAATGTCGAAGTCTTTATTGAGATAACATCCAAACGAGTGCTTGGAAATAAAAAGAAATTTATCGTTATTGCCATAATACAGATTGTCAAGTGCATTGGACGATTGGTTCTAATTTTGAAATATAAGAATCGCATTTCTAAATCTCCAGCTCTTGAATATTTGGATCGTAAAAATGTCCTTAAGCAACCACAAAGCAATCCTCTTCAGCCAGAACTGTCGAAACAATCATCGGTCATTTTGAAATTGAAAAGATCAGGAAAGACTATCAGAAAAGTCTCTAATTCTCCTCCATTATATTCGAGATCCTTCAAAGTACCTGATGAATTAGAAGAGACTGATCGTTTTGGAAATTTTAATCATAATGCAATTAAAAATGCTGAATTAGTATACATAATGAAGCCAATACTTCATTTAGGTAGTGTTGCAGTTTTTGGATATAAATCATGGAAATCATATTTAGTTTCATTATTCCTTGATACATTCAGCATTTATCAATATTATAGACATAGAAATTATATGACATCTGATCAAAAGAAGGAATTGAGTAGGAGATGTGTGAATATGCTACTGTACATCTTAAGAAGTCCATTTTATGATCAATATTCCAATGATAAAATTGATAGCTTCATGAAGGCATTAAATATCATTCCATTTGCAAGATTTATCGTTGAGCCATATAGACAATATATACCTGTATATCAGGACAGTTACTTTTACATGTTTAGTAATTAAAAGATCCTTATTTGTGAGCGTTATGCTGAGATCAGACAGAATGGCCACATTTTTGACTAAAGTCTTGCTAAAGTCAGAAAATGAACTTAAAAATTGTTATTAATTAAAATTTTGTTTTATGGAATTAATGGTGATGATTATAAGCTTAAGAGAACTGTAATTTTTTAATACATACAAATTTTTAAATTGAAAGTTTTGGTTCAAAGAGAATGATTTAATAATAAATACAATATTCAAAACACAGAAATATACAAGACAAAGAGATTTTAATGTTCATAAATTTTATGAAATAGGCTGGAATCCACTGTTGTTAGAGTCATGAGATCTAAATATTTCTACTAAGTTGCTAAGATAACCAGGAAGAAACACGTAAGCAGAGAAAATCATCAATAATATACTCGACAATACTATAAAATCTGTGAAAAATTCGAGAAAAAAATAAAATTGTCATTAACATTTTAAGTAAATATTAAACTGATAATTTTAGCATTTTGTACTCACTTATCAGTCGTCTTTCCCAAGTTTCGAATAAGCTCATGCAGAAGATAATCTCATACTGCAGATAAATTCCAGCTAATATCTTCTTAATCGTGTCCATTTCACTTTATAAATTTTAAGAGAATAATTTTTTTTGGGTTTATTTATTTCAAAACTTGAATTAAGGGGGAAAATCTATGAAAATAATGGTTGAATTTTTAAAATTCTAAAAGCGACCGTTACAAATAAAAACTTACCTATAGTACATGCACTACATGATGTCTTCATTACCAACAAGTGTTAAAGTTAATGAATCAACAAATTTAGATGTAATTTCTTCAGCTCTTATAAGTTTGATGAAATGCTTCAATGTTTTGAAATTCGATAGTAATCTTAGTTAGCTTTTAATTATTTTATTTAATTTTCAATACGAATTATAGGAATTCGAAAAAAAAATGTTGGGTAGGTTAACATTTAGAAAATGAATATGCAATTTAGTCATAAAATTAGTAACTAAGTATTGATGTTGAATTTTTCAAGATTTTTTTTTTTTTATTTTCTTTAAAAAAAATTAAGCAATAAATTTAGCAAAAATTATTCATGATTTTATTTATTCGTCGTTTTATGCGATGAATGGAACGTTGATTGAAAAATAAGTAATGTAAATTATTTTTTGAGAGATAAAATATGAGTGTTTAAAATATGATGCAAAAAAGGAGCACTTCCTATAACAACTTGAAACTTTTTACCGTCTTTTAGTATTTTTCCGCTGTACATAACTTTAGTAATTAATAGTAGCAAAACTTTGAAATAACTCGCGAAGTTTCAGCACATTTCCCGTCTTCCTTTCCTCTTAAAATGAGGAATAATTTTACAGATAATTAATTCTCTTATTGCACGACTTGACTTTATTTTCTTTGCTTTTTACCAGCACCACACAAATAACAGATTGATCAGATTGAACAGATGATTTCACGTGTAAACTTAGGAACTTGGTGGTGCGAAATTTTCAAAATATTTTTTTTTTATTCAAATCATTCGTTGCAAATTCAGTGATCCACACATTCCAACAAACTAAATATCACAAAGGGTCCCAAATATCCAAAAAAGCAAAAATCTGCAAAAATCCAAATATCTCAATCAATTACCTAATTTTTAAAACCCTCTCCTGACTACGTCCTTCAGAATTTCAATTTTCATAATGTAAAGCAAAGTAGATGTATTTCCTTGCTTAAACAATAAACCAATATTTTCCACTTCATAACGACATTTTTTTGTTATAAATAAAATTGAATTAAATTATTCTTAATTCTCCTTCATTCAGTGCAAATTGTGAACAATTCCTTTATTTGTTTTTATAAAGTGATAAAAAACGTGCGGGATTTTTTTTCATACTTTATTAAGAAGGCGTATCGAGATAGATATTCATCTCTTCCCTCGTTCTCCCTCTCTTTACAAACTTAAAGAGACATTTGCCCTTTGATTGCGTTTTGTTGATAAGACAAATTTGGAATAAAAAAAACAAGAAGGAGAAAATGATGAAATAAAAGAAGCGTGAAGGACGACTTTTTTTATTATGCATAATGGTCTGAAATCGAAAAAAATGTTCAAAAATACAAAAAAGTCATGTCTTTTAAACCTCATCTTTTAAATGCAGTATTACAAAACATAAACTGATGCATCTTCTGTGAAAATATCATGCTTCCAATCGTTGTCTAAATCCGTAAATCATTAACGAAAGTTACAAAAAATTTGTATACAAAAACACCATGAAAAAGTTTTTCAAAAATTTTCCACTTTCTGTTGTTTGTTTTATGTTCTAATTGCTGTCAATATCTTAATTAATGCACAAATTTTATGGTAAAGCTTACAAAACATTAGCCAAATGCTTAATCATTAGGGAAAATGCAATTGAAATTTTGAAAATTTCCAAAACTTTAAATGCTCATAAGTTAAAAGCGGGTTTTACAGGGTCCGCGAAACCTACCAGAATCCAAAGATTGAGTCTTAATTTAGCTTCTAATCATACTCTGGTAATGCCGTTTTATGCCGTTTTCTTGATATTTGCATTTTAATTTCACTTGTTTTTCCAAATTTTTCCATACAAATTTGCTTGTGCACAAAATTTTTTGAGAAACAATATAAAATTTTTAATGAAAAATCACGTTTATCCTTAATATCATTAGCTCATATTTTCAGTGATGTATGATTAGGACATGAAAAAGCTATTAACACTTTCAAAATTAAGAAAATCAACTAAAACTTTGCGACCTCTAAAGTTTACACCAAAATATAATTTTTGAACATTTTTTTCGATTTCAGACCATTGTGTTATGTTTTCATATTTCAATAATGCACATACAATAGCGAATAAATTAGAAAAAGTTTTTTCTTGCCTCATCAAATCTTCATTATTCTCCTCTAATTTACCTAACAAAAAATTTATATGAAATATGAACAAGAAAGTATGAGGAACACGGTATAATTCAAAAGTCATCAACATCGTGAACTTTTGAATTGCTTGATAACAAAACCGGATGTTTGACGTTAACGCGTAAGTCACAAAAATAAAGGCAAAAAAAAAAAAAAAAACGTTGCATGTTAAAAGGCGATGTTCTAAAAGAAAAAGGAGGAGCATCTATATGCTTCATTGTTTTTATCTTTATTCTTGACAACGACTGTACTAAAGAGCGGAATTGATAGGGAGTTTGTTACATTGTATCGTCTTTGTATTTTTTTGTATAGGAATATAATGGCATTCTTAAATGTAGTATTATGTTTCATAATGCTCTCAGGAAGCTCTATACATTTTAGCATTCTTATCAGTAAACCATAAAATAAGAAAAAGTGAAGAAGAAATGAAAAAAGAAAAAATAGGAAACTGAAAATGTTACAAAGGATCTTTTTCACTCATTCTATGCTTTCTGCTTTCAACGAGCAATGATTGTGGTTGATGATGTCAATGTTGTTTTTTTTCTTCATCATCAATTAGCTTTCACTTTCCCAAAAAAGAAAAAAAAACGAAATGTCCTTGAACAAAGTATGTTGACATTCCTGGGTGCCTACCTACATATACCAAACAACATAAAAAAGAAATATCGAAATTATTATCAATTTGTTACTGCAATTTGCAAGTGAAAGTGATAACAGAATAGGAGAAAAAAGAGAAGGGTAAAAGTGATGACGACGATGGTGTTTTGAATTTTTTTCGCTATCTATTTCTGATGATTGAAAATAAAAAAGGGATTTAAGGAAGAGAGAAATTTGAATTGGTGCATCATAATATTATATTATTGTATCTCATTCCCAATTCATTCACACGCGAGCTCTTGAGAATAGAATTTATACATATTTTTTATATATATGTATACAATATACAGCACAGCACAGATTCAATAAGAAGGGGTGACTTTTTCACACTTCTCTCACTCGCTTACGCTATTTACGCCAATTTAAACAATATTTACGCGTGATTTTATTATTTTGATTTTTTTCCACAAATTTAATTCAATTTCTCATCAATATCTTGCATACATAAGGGAAACATCATCATGTTCCATAATACACGCTACGTTAAACAGTAACCATATTTACACAAAATAAATTGTCTATTAAATACATGGAAATACCCACCACCACCTCAATGCTGATGATTTTTTATAAAATAAAATAATTCTGTTGTCAGTAAGTGAAAAGCAGTCACTGTCAACAAGCGAGAAGTAAAAGTAAATTGATTTATAATTTCATTACTTCAATATGCAAAATGTCATTTAGGTAAAATGTTGCTTCCAGCTCATGAACGTTAACTGTTTCTCATTGCACTACTTTTGGACATTTTTGAACTTTGCATGCTTCTATGTTTCATAAATGAATGAAAAGATTAATTTTGTAATTTCCGTCAAGATTTCTTGATTTATGATTCGTTTTGATGACAAAAACTTTCTTTTTTTGTATAAATATTCAAAGACCATAAATAAATGGGAACCATAAAAATTCTTTTGGTGGACCTTTCAATCCTTTTTTTGTCGTGATAATCAATAAGAGAGCAAAATAAAACTATCCCATTTGTTAGAGGACCATAAAAAAATAAAAGGGTTTAATATGAATTCTTGTAGAGCTTCCGGTAAGAATGACTCTTCTTTAGTCACATTAAGCTTATTTTGTGTATCAAAAACATACTAAGGCAAATGTGTTGATTTAGATTTTAAATGTTTAAAGCGCATATAATTCATTTTGATGTGATTTGTAGTTTTCATTATTTAGCTACAGTATGAATTATCTAGTCTCAGATAAATTCTAGTTTACTCAATTAAGATTTTTTTTTTAATGCATTAAGGTGTTGTTCGTAAAATTAGTAGAAATTACTATTTTTAACCCCCCCCCCCACTCCAATACAGGCCGAAACAGATTATTTTGTATGGAACCAATGTGTGCAAAGAGGTCCTTAGTTTTCGAAATTCGAACTTAATGGTTCTTATTTTTTCCGTTAAAAAATTCGAAATTGAAAATTAAGCGTTAAACTATAGTTTTTATGCCTTGAATTAGTTGATGTTTGACTTATAGACCAATAAATCATAATATTAGATATAAATGAAGTCAAAAAAGTGCAAATAGAAGCATTTGAGAAATTGGTGCCAATTTCGATAATTTGATTTTTTTTTTTCGAACTTGAACATAACCTCTCTGAGTTGAACACACATTGGGTATGGAGTTTTGTAAAATTTTGAATTTTACGTACAGCCCCTAATGAAAACAAAATTAGGCCAAAGAAGGCACGCTTGACAACTTGCCAAAAAAATTCAGCTAAAAAGAAAAATATTCTTCAAAGGATCACAATTGTATGTGCCAGAATAGAAAAGAAATCACTTCATTTAAATCTATCTAAATTGAAATACTTTTTTGCGATCCAATTTCCTTCGACTAAAAGGAAAAGAAAGGCTATAAAACTTGTTTTGAATATATAAAAAATATATATGAGAGGAGAAAAGAAGATTAAGGACATTTGCAATGATACATTTCGCATTTTATGTATCCTTTTTATCCTCAATTGTCTTTGATTTATAAAGAAAATCTCAAAAGAGAAATATTCATACTTGTGAGATTTGTGGATTGGTGTCAATTTTGCCAACAATTGCCAGATTATGTTCTTTTGCAAAATATAACAAATCTGGCATAAAAGAATCTTTAAATAATTCACACATATTTTCATCCAATCTCATATTTTTTTTTTATTTTGAATGCATGCTTCAATTTTTCCACTGTTTTGAACATTCGAGTGCAAATTGTTTTTTTAAACGGTAACATTTTATAAGCTGTCTATGCTGAGATAGAAAATTGAATTTCTTTTATAAGAGATTCTTATGAAAAAAAAATCATCACGATGAACACATGAATCATAAGAATATAATGAAGAACTGAAATAAAGAAAAACTGAAGATAATTGAATGAAAAATTCGCATTTAAAAAATTGAGTATTAAACATAATTAAAAAGTAATTATGATGAAGACAAGTAAGCATGATTACAGTTTTCAGCCTGCATTTTTTTCATCCATTCCTCATTCATTCATTCATTCATCCATATTGCTTGAA
This sequence comes from Chironomus striatipennis, assembly GCA_026123125.1. Classification (NCBI taxonomy): domain Eukaryota; kingdom Metazoa; phylum Arthropoda; class Insecta; order Diptera; family Chironomidae; genus Chironomus; species Chironomus striatipennis. The sequence continues at coordinate 24,946,511 of CM047394.1, read as the reverse complement.
GAAAAACATTTTCAAATTGCTTATAAATAAAGCAAAGATTAACCAAATCAAAAATAGTGTTTGGAATTTTTTATTTTGCATAAGCAATAATCAATTGCATGAATTGAGTCGTGACAGGAATAAACAACGATTTTTATTGGCTTCTTTTTTTTTATTTAAAAAACAATTTTTATTTTCTCAGAAATTTATCAGTTGGTTTTTCTTGAGCATAACAATGAGGACTATTGTTGATAAAATAATATCACACCCTTGATAATGTATGTCTTTTATAGTAGTTCAATAATATAGAGACACAACAATGTATGCCAATTTTTCTATGCATGATGAATTGTATTGAATTGAAAAGACTAGCTAATTTTATTTCCTGCTAAATTGTTAGAAATCATAGATTTTATTTTGATTCCATTCCTTTGAATTTTGTGATTTTTTTTTCAAAGGATTTGACATACATTTTCTGAAGTTTAAACTTCAAAAAAAAAGAAAACGTTGAAAATTCCTATTCGAAAGTAAAATTAAAGGGGGTCCTCGATTTGAACAGTTGTTTTGTTCTGAATCTTTTTTCATTCAAAAAAGCAGTTAAGTGCATTGTTGGTCTATATGGTAAGGTGCTTGGCTCAAATTTGGAGTGGGAACCCGAAAGTCATGGGTTCGAATCCAATCATTTCCAAATTTGTGCTTTTTCAGAAGTTTACATACTTCAACTGCTTAACGCACTAGGATCAAGAGGAATTTGAGCTCTGGGCAACGTTGGAGACAGGAACGGGTCAGAAACCATAAAGTATAGCGAGAGAAATAGGGACGAGAGCTACACGATTACTTGACTAATGGAATATTGGTAGAACGGACCTGAAAGTATCAAGTCCAATGCCAATAGTTGTAATTTGTAATTTTAAGCAAAAACTTAATATATGTATCTGAAAGTATTGTGCATTCATACAGACAGTTTGGTCAAATAAACATACTATACTACTAAAAAATCGAAACGTATGAAGAAAAATGACCGTTAAATGAAAATGAAATTTTGAATTTTTTGTATGGGAAATCTTTGGTTATTCAAATCGAGGACCCCCTGTATTAGAAACAATAAAATAAATAAAATACATTAGAAATTCATTGCAACGTTTATGAAAACAGTTATTCTTTATTTGACTTTCCTTTTTCAATCAGTTTTGTATTCCTTCGAATTTTGAAAGAAAATAATAAAAATTAAAAAAAATTGATTGCACAATAACTAGTTTAAAATTAAAGAATTTAAATAGATATGTCCAATATGATTCATGCCGATTCATGTTAAAATGTCTTTACTGAATTTTAAATTGCTTTATCTTAAATTCTTAATTCTTAAAATAATCAATTAGTTAAAACTTACACTAAGTGTATATGCCTCGTAAAATTAATTACTGTATTAGATTTGTTTTATACAACTTTGCCTGCCCATTTATTCAGTTTGTCATTTCCACATGAAAAACAGGGAAATAAAAATTAGAGGAAATACTAATTTACTCTGAATTAAGGAATCTTAAAGGAGTGGGTCATATGATTGTTGTCTGTGTGTCAGGTTCACATAATGGAGGCGAATTAGTTGTCGTTGTTGTTGGCGATATTTTTGGGGATGATGCATAATGATTTCCATTATTTCCATTATTTGATTGAGATGGTGATGATGGAGATGATGAAGAAATTAATGGTAGTCTCCAAGGATAATAAGCATTCATGTACATTGCATGAAGACGAGCTTGTAAATCTAATGCAAGTGTTGGATCTACTAAAGGATAATGAATGCTTGATGGAAATACTTGTTGTTGGGTATGCTGTGTTGTTGCTGAAGGAAATGAAATTGGCAGTTCTATCGTGGGAACGAAAGGATATTTTGTGGACTGATGATGATGATGGTGGTGTGGGTGGAAATGATTATTCATAATTGGGGATGTCGATTTCAGTGAATGATGGTGATGATGATGATGATTTGAATTATGGTGTAGATTATTATTTGAGCTTCTTGAATCATTATTATTATTGTTGTTATTTGAATGATGATGATGTGATGCATTATTACTCGAAGCATTTCCATTGTGTGTGCCATTTGAATGTCCATTTGAAGAAGGTGATTTTACTAGTGCTTTAGGCTTTCTTCTTGGACGATATTTATAATCTGGATGCTGTTGCATATGTAATGATCTGAAATGATAAAATATAACAAAATATTTCAGTAGAAATCATTTGATAGATTTAATTCAGTCGGACATCAAATAAAAACATGAACAATAAGAACATTTTGTTATTTCCAGAGTTGGAATCGGCCCGTTTGGCGGCGGCCGCCATTGGCGGCGGCCGTTTTTGGCGGCGGCCGCCAAAAAAAAAAGTGGCGGCGGCCGCCAAGCGGCGGCGGCCGCCGTTGGCGGCGGCCGTTTTTGGCGGCGGCCGCCAAAATCGGCGGCCGTTTTGGCCGCCGGGCGGCGGGCGGCCAGTTTTTTTCAATTATTTTTTTTCTTTCTTTAATCAATTTTTTTTAAACAAAAATGAAGGAAAATGTGAAAAATAATAAACATTTTTATGAAAATTGTAAAAAATTTAAAACTTTGATGAAAAATTTCATATAAGTTTCGACAAAAAATCATTTTTTACTCTTTTTTAATAAACTTTTGGTAAAAAATCCATATTCTGAGGAGTTTTTCATTCCAACTAAGAAAATCAACGTGAAAAATCGCTTTTTTGAGGGGTTTTTCATCCCAACTAAGAAAATCAACGTGAAAAATCGCTTTTCTGAGGGGTTTTTCATTCCAAATAAGAAAATCAACGTGAAAAATCGCTTTTCTGAGGGGTTTTTCATCTTAACTAAGAAAATCAACGTGAAAAATCGCTTTTCCGAGGGGTTTTTCATCTCAACTAAGAAAATCAACGTGAAAAATCGCTTTTCCGAGGGGTTTTTCATACCAACTAAGAAAATCAACGTGAAAAATCGCTTTTCTGACGGGTTTTTCATTCCAACTAAGAAAATCAACACAAAAAACCGCTTTTCTGAGGGGTTTTTCATCCCAACTAAGAAAATTAATGCGAAAAATCGCTTTTCCGAAGGGTTTTTCATCTGAACTAAGAAAAATCAACGTGAAAAATCGCTTTTCTGGGGGGTTTTTCATCCCAACTAAGAAAATTAATGCGAAAAATCGCTTTTCCGAGGGGTTTTTCATACCAACTAAGAAAATCAACGGGAAAAATCGCTTTTCCGAGGGGTTTTTCATCCCAACTAAGAAAATCAACGTGAAAAATCGCTTTTCCGAGGGGTTTTTCATACCATCTAAGAAAATCAACGTGAAAAATCGCTTTTCTGAGGGGTTTTTCATCCCAACTAAGAAAATCAACGTGAAAAATCGCTTTTCTGGGGGGGTTTCTCATCCCAACTAAGAAAATCAACGTGAAAAATCGCTTTTCCGAGGGGTTTTTCATCTCAACTAAGAAAATTAATGCGAAAAATCGCTTTTCCGAAGATGAAAAACCTTAACTAAGAAAATCAACGTGAAAAATCGCTTTTCTGGGGGGGTTTTTCATCTCAACTAAGAAAATTAACGTGAAAAATCGCTTTTCCGAGGGGTTTTTCATCCCAACTAAGAAAATCAACGTGAAAAATCGCTTTTTTGAGGGGTTTTTCATCCCAACTAAGAAAATCAACGTGAAAAATCGCTTTTCTGAGGGGTTTTTCATTCCAAATAAGAAAATCAACGTGAAAAATCGCTTTTCTGAGGGGTTTTTCATCTTAACTAAGAAAATCAACGTGAAAAATCGCTTTTCCGAGGGGTTTTTCATCTCAACTAAGAAAATCAACGTGAAAAATCGCTTTTCCGAGGGGTTTTTCATACCAACTAAGAAAATCAACGTGAAAAATCGCTTTTCTGACGGGTTTTTCATTCCAACTAAGAAAATCAACACAAAAAACCGCTTTTCTGAGGGGTTTTTCATCCCAACTAAGAAAATTAATGCGAAAAATCGCTTTTCCGAAGGGTTTTTCATCTTAACTAAGAAAATCAACGTGAAAAATCGCTTTTCTGGGGGGTTTTTCATCCCAACTAAGAAAATTAATGCGAAAAATCGCTTTTCCGAGGGGTTTTTCATACCAACTAAGAAAATCAACGGGAAAAATCGCTTTTCCGAGGGGTTTTTCATCCCAACTAAGAAAATCAACGTGAAAAATCGCTTTTCCGAGGGGTTTTTCATACCATCTAAGAAAATCAACGTGAAAAATCGCTTTTCTGAGGGGTTTTTCATCCCAACTAAGAAAATCAACGTGAAAAATCGCTTTTCTGGGGGGGTTTCTCATCCCAACTAAGAAAATCAACGTGAAAAATCGCTTTTCCGAGGGGTTTTTCATCTCAACTAAGAAAATTAATGCGAAAAATCGCTTTTCCGAAGATGAAAAACCTTAACTAAGAAAATCAACGTGAAAAATCGCTTTTCTGGGGGGTTTTTCATCTCAACTAAGAAAATTAACGTGAAAAATCGCTTTTCCGAGGGGTTTTTCATCCCAACTAAGAAAATCAACGTGAAAAATCGCTTTTCCGAGGGGTTTTTCATTCCAACTAAGAAAATCAACACAAAAAACCGCTTTTCTGAGGGGTTTTTCATCCCAACTAAGAAAACTAATGCGAAAAATCGCTTTTCCGAGAGGTTTTTCATCTCAACTAAGAAAATCAACGTGAAAAATCGCTTTTCTGAGGGGTATTTCATACCAACTAAGAAAATTAATGCGAAAAATCGCTTTTCCGAGGGGTTTTTCATACCAACTAAGAAAATCAACGGGAAAAATCGCTTTTCCGAGGGGTTTTTCATCTCAACTAAGAAAATCAACGTGAAAAATCGCTTTTCTGAGGGGTTTTTCATACCAACTAAGAAAATCAATGCGAAAAATCGCTTTTCTGAGGGGTTTTTTCATCCCAAGGTTTTTCATCCCAAATTTTCTACAATTTTCATTCATTTTGTCATTTTCACATAACTTTGACCAAAAAAATATTTTTTTTTTCAATTTTCCATCAAATTTTTCATTTTTTTAATTTTTTACAATTTTCTTAAAATTTTTCACTATTTTCCTTCATTTTCTTTTAAAACAAGTATAAACAATTAAAGAAAAGGAAAATAGTAATGAAAAAAATTCCGCCGCCCGCCGCCCGGCGGCCAAAACGGCGGCCGTTTTTGGCGGCCGCCGCCAGTGGCGGCCGCCGCCACAAAAAAAATTGCCGGCGGCCGCCACTCAGCGGCCGCCGTTTTGGCGGCCTTGGCGGCGGCCGCCCGGCGGCTTGCCAACACTGGTTATTTCATTACTTTTTAAGAACAAAAATTATTTTAGGAAGTGGTGGCAAACAAAGCGCTTATGAAAACATCCATTATTTATTCTACAATGCGATATAAAGAGGATAGACAATGAAGCCATGAAAATAAAAAGAACCAGCAGAAAAAAAGAGATAAAAAAGAAGAAAATATTAAATGAAAAAATAATAGCTTGAAATAGTATCCTTTTCTTATCAGCAACCTATATATCATAAAGAAAGCACTCTCAATTGCCTTCGTTCTTCTCTTCCTTTCTGTATATATGTATGTATATTTTTTGTTGTTTGCTCAACGATTGTTGGCATTATTTTTTACACAATATAATAGAATGAATGAAAGTCCTTTTTTATTGCGGCCAAAAAAATCCCTTATTATTTCTTCTTCCTTCTCATCACCATCAAAAATTTCTCCTTTTCTTCATTTCTTTGGTAGGTTTTAACACTCATACAAAAATTTTTAGTATGAAAGGTTTAAATCATATCAAATATTGTAAATATATATGAGACACTAAATGTAATATGAAGAATTAGAATTGTCACAAATATCCAAACTTACAGTCTACAAAATAATTAGCATGAAAAAATTAAAATTTATTTATTTTTAAAAGAATAGAATGGATCATTAAGATTTGTTACATAGTTTGCAAATGTCAGTTCTGCCTATAATATAGACCTTTTAAATGTTTGAGAGTTTTTTAACGGTTTATAATTCTTAATTGCCTTGTATCTAATGAGATTTAAATTATAATTATAATTTTGATTAAAATTTTTGATCCTGTTTCATCAAAATTTTCAAACATGGAAATTTTGAAATTATCATATGAATTGATGTTTATAAGATTTATAATAATTATTAAATTTTAAAATACTTTACTGTTTTGTAAATAAAGTTTAAGTACCTAATGTGAAATGATTTTATTCAAAATTTCATGTCAACAAAAAGAATTATCATGGCTATGATAATTTTTGAGTCAACATAAAATTTTATGTTGCTCTAAAGAATTTATTCATAAAAAAAAATAAATATCGAGATCCTATATACACATGTCAATATCATTATTTGAAATATTCAAACACCTACATCAGTTTTCAGCAAATAGAAAAAAAAAATTGACTTATTATTTATGATTCACGCGGTGGTAAAATGCATTCACATAATCCAACAGAAGAATAAGCAAGAAGAAAATGTATAAAAATTGATAAGAAAAAAAAAAAAAAAATTAACAATTTTCGTGTGTTTATTATATGTCACCGTATATCTATTATTTACTATTTATTGTTGTTGATTACGATAAGAGACAACCATTGTTGTTTAATAAAGCATATCTTAAGAAAAGAAACGGGAAAGAGAAGGCGTGTTGTCAATGAAATGATTCACATAGGCTTTAAGATTTTTTTTATATTTATTGATATTAATTGATAAGAATTTTTTCGTTTTCTTTTCCTTAATTGATTTTGTACATTTGGTTCTTAAGCGAAAGTTACTTAAAATAATTTTGTATGAAAAATATTGCAAAAGGGATTTTGATAAGCACACCTTACAATTTTTTTTTTTTCATCTATTTATATTGCTTGCTTCTTTATCATTTTATAGCAATCAAAAGTGGATGTTTGCACAACAATTGAAAATAAAATTATCAAAAATTATGTATTTTTCTTCGAAACATCAAAAAAAGTATTGAATATAGAAATAAATTTGCTCGAAAATAAAAATTGAAGGCAAATGGACGAAAACCCATAAAATAAATTTGTTATGATTGCAAAAAAAAACTTATAATGTAAAAAATAAATAATTGAAAGCATGTTTTGAAGAAATTAGTTGTTAAGAGATATTTTTATTTTTAAACAAAGATTGTAAGAAAAGATTTTTTTTTAACAAAAAATAATTTTCGAAAAATTTATATTCCAAAAATTTCCATTCCAAAAAACTACAAATCCACAAAAATCTATTCCAAATAATTATTTTTCCAAAAAATATTTTCCAAATAATTCCATTTCAAAAAATCCATTAAAAAAATTCCATGCCGAAAAAATGTGCTTCCCCGAAAATTCTTTAAGAAGTGCAAGAAAATATGCAATATGTAATAAGGCATTTTTTATTTCAAAATAAAAAAAAATCTTTAGTTTTTGTATTCAACAATTAAAGAAAATCATGACTTCAAAAAATGCTTATTCTGCATTAAAAATTAAACTGAATAAATTTTACCACGTTTTTAATAATTGCTATCAGGTTTCATTGACTATAAAATTGTGTCAAATAAAATATATCAATTTCATTTTTTTAATAAAATAAATAAGAGACACTAATTAAAATCATGATTTACCAACATTAAAAAAACATAAAAAAAATATATTTTTGCAACAATTTATTTAAATTGTCATAATAATCAAATAGTCTCTAATTGAGTTAAAAGAGATGACCGCAAACGTATATCTGGTGCAATTTTATATGAAGTAATAATAAAAAAACAGGATTCATTATAGACTGATCAAATTAACTGGAATTTTTTCAACAATTCAATTTGTGAATAATAATAAAAATGAAATTCTTATTCACCCATCAGTAAAGTCATATTCAGTTCAAAGAACAGCTCAATATTTTTGCAATTTGATAAAAAATAAATGAAAGAAAAATAAAATTGTTAGCTATTCAGTGCGTTTGAATTGAAAGGCATTTGATTGATGAATGGTGATTTAATTTGATGGTTCATCATTAAGGTCTTTTATCATGTGTCGGTGATCTATCAGCATTTTTTTTTTACAATGTCTATGGAAATTCCCATTTCTTTTGAATGCATTTTAAACATTTGAATTCATGCAATTCCACTCTCTTTCTAGCACGTGCTGCTGCTCCCCAAAGTTTCATATGAGCGCGCGGATATCTTGACAAAAGCTCGGGATAATTATTATGCGACATGACAAACATTGACATTTTTATGTTATCAAATCGTGATTCTCTGACATTTTCAATTCATTCATTGAATTTTTTCCGCTCTTTTGAGCTGACAATAGCGCTTTAAATTGTGCATTGTTTATGTTATATTTGCATATCTATGAAAAGGATGAATTTTCATCATACAGAATACAAAATAAGTGCAATACAAAAAAATATCCATTTTTTCATATGTTTTTTTAGATTGCAGGACGAGTGGGAAATTTTTTAGCTGCACCATGAGATAACAATAGCATCGAGGACAAAAAATGATATTTTCTCTAAAAAATAAGCATGCCATATATTTAAATTATAACAATTTAATCAAGCATTGGACACAAATGGAAATAAAACGGAAGTGCATTGAAAAAGTCATGAAAATTTGTCACGATTTTAGGGATGTAAAATTTTCTCATTGTGTGTGCTCACCATTGTCATTTTATTATGATTTTTCAATGTTATTTTAGGATCATAAAATTTTATGCACAATCTTGATACGGAAAAGGCACTGCTCGTATTATTATAATGAATCTGCTTGAATTCAATAAATTATCATCTTAAGATTTTCATTCCAATCAATTTCAATCCTTAAATCATTGACATCTTCCAGAAACTTTAATTAAATCAATTAAAAAAAATTTGTACCCAATTTTACAAGTTTTTGAGAAAATGAAAATTCTATCATAAAAAATGTGAACAAACAAAAGAGTTAAAGCATGCTGGACATAAATGGTTGATTAAATTAAAATTATGATGTCGCAATTGAATAAAAAGTTTGAAACATAAAAGAATATATATTTTAATCCTTTTCAGTGAAAATCTTTTCAACCAAAACTATTGTTAAAGTTTTAACATATATATATGATGATTTCTCTAAAGGATGCATTCATTACTATTGTACCGTAATATACCACATTTCCGAATTTATAACAAAAATAATAATTGCATTGTTTTTTTATTGTTTCACACCCAAACAATTGATGTGATTTTAAGTACAATGAAATTAATTGATAGCAAATGTATGTGATTCAAAATGACTTTATAATATGATGAATAGTACTCATTGTTCTTATTTTAATCCATATGAAATGTAAATAAAATGTTCTAGTGCATACCGTAGCCGTTTTGCTTCATCAATGAACGGTCTTTTTTGCATTTCTGTCAGCAATTTCCATTCAGCACCTAATCTTTTAGATATCTCTGAATTGTGCATTTTTGGATTTTCTGTTGCCATTTTTCGTCGCTGTCCTCTACTCCAAACCATGAATGCATTCATTGGACGTTTGATGTGATTTGAATTTGAATGATCCATTGATGCTGACGAGTGAGATTTCGATGAGAACGATGTCATCTTTAATACAGGAGTTTTTAAAATTTTGAAAATTTTTATTTCTTCAATTAATTCCAGGATTTTTTTTTGTTTTGTATATTTGATTCTAGGTTTTAATATTTCTTGTAAAAAATAATTTTCAACACTTTTTTTACTTTATTTTACAAAAAATATGACTTTATTTGATTTACACTACACAATCCTTAAAATATATCGTTGATTAGGAAAATTCATTGCACTTGAAAAAAAAAAAAATTAATCCGATTTAAGATTTATTTTGTTCTAGATCCTTTCTTCTTATTTTATTTTATTTTTTATGTAAAGCACAGGATGATTTTCTGTTATTTTTATTTTAATGTGTTCAGGTCAAACACCGAAAGCACTATGCTCAAAAATTGTTTGTTGATAACACAAAAAAGAAATTCAGATATAAAAAAAAAACGTGATCGAGAGCTTTGTCAGTGTGTGAATGTATGCTAACAATCATGCCATCAAAATCCAGTCCTTATCAATGTGCAAACAATTTTTTTTTTCACTCTGCTTTTCATCCAATCTTTTGTCGATGTAAAGGATTTCTCTTGTGTTTCTTTTTTTTCTTTACTCGATACTACATAACAATGGAAGACACGATAAAAATGCAAAACAATGCGCAGTCACCAAACCCAACAATTGTATCCTTTTGTATAATGAAGTGAAAAGAAAATTTCTTTCCTCGCTATACCATTGTACCAGCTACTGTGGATACATAAAAACTGATTGTAGAACGTACGTGGTGTGTACGAAATAAAAAAAAACAACAATATTGCATCAGGGCTGGATTGAGTCGAAAGTCAAGTGTGAAAACATTTGTATTATTGTCATGAAGAATAATAGTACAAAACTGCATTATGTTATGCTGGGGTGGTAAAAAAAATCATATTTCAGTTCTTTTATTTCTACCACATACATGAACAATACACTGAATTAAAGTCACATGGCATGGACTGATTTTGCGCGCAGTATGATAAGGACAATTTTTTTTCTCAACACATTTTTAGCACCAACAGCCAATAAAAACTTGTGGGAGGGTACAAAAGAGTGTTTGAAAGAATTAAGAAGAATAAAAAAAAAATCTTAGCATTTAAAATTGATAACAGAGAAAAACAGTAAAAAGTAGACAAACTTTTTTTTCATTCCTTTAATATTCTTTTCTCAGTTGTGCATTTTTAACCAAAGAAATTCTCACCAAGTTGTTCATCTTGACATTATTGCCATTTCTAATAAGTTTTAATTAAATACTTAATTAATTTTTTCTCTTCATCGTCCTTTAATCAATTTCAAGTACTTGACTGACTTTTTCAATCAAATTGTTTTCCTTTATATTGATATTTAAGTGTTGACAGTTCAATAGCTCAATAGCTCATGGTGACAAATTTCTATTTTACTATCACTTCATCATTGTTTATTTTGAGCATAACACATCCTTTTGTGATTGCCCTTTTATTGTGGTTTCTTTTCAATGCACGATTTTTTGGTGTTTGCATGCTTATGAGTACGTTTTGTCTTACTTTTTATTGTGATACTTAAATTCATTAGTAGTTAAATATTTTGGCTTTTATAATTTCAAAAATTCAAGAAAAAAAAATCAACGTTTTAAAATCTTCAATTCTTTCTAAATTTGTGAGTAAAAATTTGAAATTAAATTTTTTTCGAATTTTTCGTTAATTTTATTTATTTACGATTGTTGATTGAAAAAGTAAGAATTGCGAATTTTTTGTTAATTTATGAAATATTTCAAACTTTTGTAAAAATTCAAAATCAATTTTTAATTTTTTTGTTATAAAAATAAAATTTTTTAATTTTGAAAAATCAAATTTCATTTTTACTCTTAGCCATAGCACACTTTCTCAATCTCCATGTAAAAATTTTAGATAATCAAAATTTTTGGATCCAGTTAAATTTTTATCGAAGTTGGGTATTTTATTATTATATAATAACCTCGACCGTTAAAAGTTAGTTAAAAGCTAGATTTAAGCTAGTGTATCTGTAGATAGCCGTGAGATAAACTATCTGAACACTAACTTTTAAAATTTCTGGTTATTGGGGTATGATGCAACCCCTTGGCATTTTTCATAATTACGCGAATAAAATCTTTAAAAAAAAATGAATTTTTCGTTTAGATGAGCAGAAAATTAATTTAAAATTAACTTAATAGGAAATTGAATCGATTTAGCAAAAAATAGAAATTTAACTAAAAATTAAATAGATTTGATTTTAAATCCATTTTCTTAAATTTTTTTGCTAATTAATGAAAAATTAAATAGTTTATTGGAGAATATAATTGAATTTTTCATTAATAACTAAAAATTCTACTTTTAAAAATTTAAATTTAAAAATATTAAAAAAATCTTTTAAAAATCAAACTCAATTAAATGCGCTCTGGTAAATTATTCACAAAAACTCTTCTCTTATTGAAGTTATACAAAATAACAAATCTATTATTTGTTCGCACACAGGGATGCAGCCAGCAATGAGTTTATCAGTATCAAAAATAAGTGAAAGTTTGCCACATTTATATTATTTTATTTTCATCAAAAGCAGCTTATGTTAATAAAAATGTATTATGAAGTGCCATAAAATTTTCTATTCTCTTTGCTTTCTTCTATTCCTGATGTCTTTTGTGTGCAGGCAGTCGTTTTGCTGAAAGGAATAAAAGAAAAAAAATTAAATGTGATAATAATGAAAAACGTTTTTGTGTTGAAACTTTGTGAAACAGCATAAATCTCACACAGTTTTCCACACTCTTTTCTCTCTCTCTCCCCATCTCTCTCATCTATATTTTATATATACAGAATTTTCAGCAGTGCTTAATCCCATTTTATTTGCAATTTTATGCCAATTATATCGGCTTATTTTTGAATGTAAATAATAAGATCAACCTCAATAATTGTTTTTTGTTTTCATTGAGATATAGAGCAGGCATCGCTTCTCTTATTGTGCTGCATAGCACATTGTACAAGACAAACAAACAAACAATAATAATAATAAAAGAAGGAAAGAAGCATAACACAGGAATAATAAAAAAAAAAACCTTCTCTTTGAGATATTTTTTGGACGCCTCTGAGAAGTTTCATCTTTTCTTTTTTTTTCATATCGTCGTGTACGTACACAGAGTTCCTCACGTGGTGAGAAGGGATGAGAATTTTTCACTTAAAATAGAAGACTTGGATAGCGGCATGGAGAAAATATCTCCGATGTAAAAAATGACGTCTTCTTCTCTCTGTTGTCGATTTTGCCGTTTTTCTCTTTTCTTCTCAGCAATTTTTATTCATTCATTCATTCATTTCAATTTCATGTAGAGTAATGTTATAGACTAAACATTATTATTATTCTTTTTGGCGCGAACCAGACGTGTTTAATTCTCAAGGAGCGAAGCAACAATTAAAGTAAGACATTTTTTTTTTTTTCATTTTTTTTATTATTCAAATTACAGTTATTTTAGTATTTTGACAGAAATTTATCAATTTATAGACATTATTATTTTTTATATATGCATACTTAATTTATTACACTTAAGGCTATAAATTTTCTCAATCCTTCTGTATTTTATTTTTTTATTCAAAGAGCGATTTTTCTAAACAAAAAGATTATTTTAAAAATTTGTGAAAAATGTCAATTTCATTCATTTTGTGGATGCAGTTAAGTAAAGTTTTGATTCCTCAGTCAAAATGCTCAAATTTATTATTTTAAATGTAAATCTATCAAGAATTTGTAGATTCATTAATTTTTGAAAATCGGATCTTTATTAATTATTTAAATTTGAGCGGCACATTTTAGCAATGGGCATCACATTTGGCTGCCTAAAGATTATGAAAAGAGTTGTTATGACACTTAAAAAAATTGTCGCAATGTGCTAGCTCATTTTACATTAAAAAATCTATTAATGATAAAAAAAATTAATTAAACTATATTTGCACAAAGAAAATCTATGATTCCCTCAAGTTTCCAATGATCAGATTAAGATTAGAGTTAAACTTAAATTTATAAAGAAAAAAAAAAAACATTACATTTGGTTCCTCAGCAAAGTTGTAGTTATTTATCTAAATTATAAAAGTAATTAATTTTTCAAATTTTCTCATTTCTTACTTTCGCAAGTTTACATACCCAATTATTATTATTTTTATGACTATGTTTCTTTTTTTACTGATAAGTGTTTTTTAATAGAGATTTAATTCCGTCTAAAACAATAACAATAATTCTTTCAGGTCATAATGCACAAAATAATTAAAAATTAAAGTAATTGAAAATTAATTGAGCATATTTTACTCTATGTATAGCAAATGAGGGTGTATCCAGGTATATTCATTAACTTATCTGTGTATTTTTGTCAAGTATGTTGATAAACAGACATTTTATTTTATTTTTTGACAATAAATTAAAAATCTTAAAGATTTAAAATTTTGAAAATGATTGAATTTTTGAAATCAGACAAAAAAATACACTCTTGACCATCCATCCGTTGAACGGTACGATCTTTTTTATTAATTTCAACGTTTTTCAAACTAAAGAAGGAAAAAAAACGTGAGGCAACTTAATTTCTTAATAACGACTCTTGCAAAACACATTTAACAAAAAACACGATATTCCTTAAATCTAATTCATCCTTCTCTTTAACGCGTTAATTCATTTATAGAGACATAAACTCAAGTAGATTTTATTTTTAATGGAACAGCATTTTAAGAATCTGTCATAGAGTGTAATCTCATCTTTATGTCTGTACCACAAAAAGTATTTTCTAGTTTTTATTTTTAAAATTTAATTTTTACACGCTTTTTTTTCTTGAAAAGAAAAACATTTCATTCGTTTCAAGAATCCAGTTCCTATAATTAGCCATGCTAACGAAAAGTTCCGTTATGATTAAATTTTATTGCAAATAATTTTCATTAAAAAAAAAGTTTTATCAGCTTTTAATTACGAATGTGCATTTATTCATGACATAATATTGTTAAAATAATCAAATTGAAGTTTAAGAAACAAATTGAAAAAATCAATAGTGCGGATCAAAATTCTATTTTTTTGCAAATTTAGAAATAATTCGAGTAGTTGCATGGCTCAAGTTTTGGATGAAATTTGGCTTGAAATGTCTTACTGCAAGAAAATGCGCTTAATAGCCCAAATTTTCGGCTTTTCAGTATTGTTTTTCCTTAAATTTACCTACAATTATATTTTCTTCATTTTTTTCTAATTTTTTTGTGTTATGTATTTTATGTATGTAATAAAGTCACAATCGTAAAATTTTAAAAATTCCTTACAAAAAAATGAATGCAACCCAATATAATAATAATAAAATAAAAAAAAAATAGTAAAAATAATTATTATAAAAAAAAAATGTTAGAAGAGAAAAAAGAAATAACAATATACGATTAAAAGAAGAAAGAAAGAAATAGAATGAATTAAAACTTATGAAGATTAAATATTCACGCCTTATAAATTTGATAGCAAAAAAAAAGAAATTATTGGTGCGTTCTAAAAAAAATGAGCCGGTTTGAATAAGTTTTTTCAAACCGTTATAACTTTTGACAGAAATAAGCTTTCGATTTGAAATAAAAACCATATTAAAGGTCTTATATGTTAGTTTTTACTGTAAAATTATCAATGTTCTAACTTAACTGGAAGTTAGTTTTATAAGCCGCGGAAAAAAACTGAAAATTTCAAAATTTTATGTCGAATTTTCAAATCAATTTTTTAAAATATTTTTCCACTACACTAATTAATCTAAACCACTTTTACAATATGGATTTTGCTTAAATTTATTAATAACTTAACAATATATTTTTAAACTTCGTAATGTAAACAAAATTTAAAATTTTATCAACACTCCAAAAAACTTAAAAATCAAGCAAAATTTTGAAAAATTGTAATTTCTTTAAGACAAGCGACTTTAAAGAAAAACTAAATATGCTATCATAATAAGTAGATAATAAGCTACATAACAAGGATTATTAACTTTTAGTTCTCGACAAAAAAAATCTTAACAAAAAAAATTTTCTTCACTTTTGGCTTTTTTTGTGTTTTAACAAAAACTTTAATTTTATTTACATTACGCAGTATAAAAATAAATTGTTATATTATTAATAAATTTAAGCAAAATCCATATTGTAAAAGTAGTTTAGATTAATTAGTGTAGTGGAAAAATATTTTAAAAAATTGATTTGAAAATTCGACATAAAATTTTGAAATTTTTAGTTTTTTTCCGCGGCTTATAAAACTAACTTCCAGCTAAGTTAGAGCATTGGTATTCTCACAGTAAATACTAGCATATAAGAACTTTAATATGCTTTTTATTTCAAATCGAAAGCTTATTCCTGTCAAAAGTTATAATGATTTGAAAAAACTTATTCAAACCGGCTCATTTTTTTTAGAACGCACCAATATTTTTACGTGTATGTATAATTTTAAAAGCATTCGTTTGATGGATATAAAGTTTCCAATCAAATCTTTCTTTTGTTTAAGAAATTTACATCATATGCTTCATGTTGTTTATTATTATAATTATTATTTGCCTAGATTATTCAATTATTGCAAATTTTTTTTTATTTGCAAGTTGAAAACACTTATATTAAATAAAAATATTTAGATTCACCGAAACTTTTTTTTTTACACATTTTTTGTTTGTTTGTTCATTTTACATATTTAGATAAACGGTCAAGTTAAGAATCTTTCTTAATTCATTCGAGGTTGGTCACTACGACGCTCTTCTATATGATATACGGTGGTTCCAACACGATAAACTTCACCTGTCGATGTTCTTAATGATGGCTCATGTGTTGTAATTAATTGTCCAGATTCAATTTGTTGTCCATCGTCAGTTCTTATAATTGTCGCCTATTTTTTTGTTTTTAAGCATATTTTTTTGTTAGTTATGCTGCTTTAAAATTTTATTCGTTAGAAATAACTTACATTTCCTAAACTTCCAATTATGTGTCCTTGAAGTCCAGAAATTGATAGTGATCCATCAGAATTGGTTGTTAAAACGTGCTGTTGTCCTGTTTGTTGGCCATTTACCGTAATTGTTTGTTGATCCGATCCTGGTTCCATTGTTACCGTGATTGTGTTATTTCCGTTGTCTTGCATGATCTGTTCGGCCGATGTATTTGCTGCATTAGGATCAGCTGGATAAAATTAATTCGTACATTAATATCCAGGAACATTATTATTACCTAATTGTATAATAAAATTTACCTGCCATACCCTTCTTCAATTTTTTAGGTGTTCGTTTCTTAAAATGTCTCAATTCCAAATGTCTTCGTAAGTTGCGTGATTGTCTGATTGTGGCAGAGCAAATTGGGCACGTTGCGGGCTGCTCAGATTGTGATTTTGATTTTGGTTCTAAAGATTGGAAAGTCCACAAAATCCATTAGAATTTGTTGGCATTAATTTTTGTGGATAAACTTACTGTTAGACTTGTCCTTGGGTGTTTTTGGCATTCCTCCTTCAGTTTTTACGGATACATTCGATGTGTTTTGGTCTACAGATTGTTGATCTTCTTGAAGTGAGACCTGTTCAACGAGTTCACCGACTTGTTCCTGTTCTTCGACAATCATTTCAGTTCCTTGTTCTACGGCAGTTGCGACAGTTGTAACGGTTGTAAGAGTTTCCGATCCAGACGTTTGTGGTTCCATTTTGATAACTTTTGAGGGCTTGTTGGGTGTTTTTGGGGTTCTTGGCTTGCGTTTGCGTTGTGGTAAGAATTGATTAATGACTTCCTTTGTGACTTCATCGCTCATTTGTTCTGGAAGGATTTCTTCTACGACTTGATGGTGTGTCTGAACAGTTTGAGGTGCTTGCTGCATAATTAATTCTTGTTCCTGAAATTATTATCATTCATTAATTATCTATCATTTAACATACTTTATAATAAGAAAAACTTACTCCAATGTTACCGCCAACTTCCAAGATGTGAGTCTTGACATCCTGATGAACGAGTCCAGGATGAATTTGAATAGACGTGTAGGCAGTCGTGTCATCCTTATGTGTGACTGTTTGTGGTGCAAGTCCTTGAATATTAAGACATTGTGCAGCCTGCAGCAATGATGGTAATTGAGAATGATCTACACTAACTTCACCACGATAGACAAATTCTAAGAGAGCTTCCAAATCGTTAGCCGAAACACCGGCTAACATAACAATTGGATGCTTACATGATGTATTCTGAGAATGAAAAAGTACGAAAAACGAGATAAATAAAAAAAAAAATAAAAATAAAGAGCGATTGATTTAGGAACGTTCTCTTTACAGAACGTATGTATGCACAGTGTGCGAGTATATTTTTATACTTTTAGGTGAGAAATGTCGAGTAAAGTGAACGAAAGCAAGCACAGAAAAAAGAGGTATTTCAGAAAGTGAGTTTTCCATTTTACAGCTACATGCGCATTACTCATATATACATTTTATTTTTTTCTGTTTCTCGAGACTATCTTTCTATCCATTCGAATGAATATGAAAGCAACAACTACATGCTTATGCTGAATATGTGTGCGTACATATTTTT
Organism: Chironomus striatipennis; assembly: GCA_026123125.1. Lineage (NCBI taxonomy): Eukaryota > Metazoa > Arthropoda > Insecta > Diptera > Chironomidae > Chironomus > Chironomus striatipennis. The sequence continues at coordinate 24,928,404 of CM047394.1, read as the reverse complement.
TTTTATTCTTTCTGTTCCCTCATCACATTTTTGATATTGCGGCCGACGCGCTCACTTTTTTTTCACTCGTATTACTCCGAGTTTTATGTGAGGCGACTACTTTGTAGGAATAAAAAAAAAATGAATAAAAAATAAAAAGAAGACAAACTTGAAAGCAGAAAAAAAATATGAAATGAAAAGAAAAAAAAACTTGATCTCTGATGCGGTTCAGAGAAGTTTGAGCGTAAGGAACACATTTATTTGTGATAACGGGTCTAATGTATGAGGCATGAGCGTAAAAAAGCACATGAATTTCATTGAATTTCAGAGCTGGATGTTCGTACACAGAGGGAAAAAGAGAACATCAGATTATTTTTGGGAAACATGATGGTGATTTTCTCCTCATATACAGTATATGTATTTTTAATACTTTTTTTTTCTTCCTTGCGTTCGTCGCAATCTATCTTATACGATTTTTGAGTTTAGAGCTCAATTTTCTTATAGCCACATAGACCAATATTCTTATTACACTTATTTTATTCCTTCGTTCTCAGAATATGAACAACAGAACAGAGTAGAGTGGAGTGTGTGTGTTATGTTGAGCACAATAATATCGTAGTGTATATATATTGTTTTTATCCATCCACAACATCCTCTCCGAGCTCTCATTAATTTTCTGATGTTATTTTTTTTTTTTGGAAATTTTTTTAATATTTATTCTTGAAGCACAAAGTGGTGTTTTGCTAGTCACTACAAAATTGACTTTATCAGAGGACAAGATTAATGATTTTTATGCAATATGATACGATGGAAAGTGCTCGAATGAATATAATACATTTGGTTCCGTTGAACGAAAAAAGAATATGGAGGCAAAAACTGAACTGTACTTACTTTTAGTAGATTTAACAAATACGGGCTTGCTGCACACAATACAATTTTATGTGCCTCAAAAGATCGTCCTTCAGCAGCCAATGTAACATCAACTAAATCACCATGACACCTCAACAATTGTACTGCTGACACTAATGAAGTTCCATAATCGCCCCAAGTAAGCGAATATAAAGAATTCACTGGAATAGACATTTTGAAAAAAATGCCACGAAATTTTTTTTTCCTATAGATTGAGCGTCTTTTTAATTTTTCAATTCACTTATTCACAATCTCTTCACAATTTTCTTTTAATTCACTTTGGATAAATCGGAAAATTTCTTAAAAAATAGATTCATCAAAAAAGTGTAAGAACTCAGCTTTTCTCAATGAATGAGATTTGTTAAAAATCGGAGAAAATAAGAGAGAAAATATATTTTATAATGGAGACTAAGCAATGACTGCCTTGTCGATAATGTTTAAAATTTAAAAGTTTCAATTTCCAAATTATCTCTTCCTCACTTTACTAAACTATTTCAACATGCTCAAAACAGGTACACAAATGTTCTCAAATATTTAAAACTCTCAAAATAATTAAGAAATATGTTTTAAAACACGTCACAACTTATTCTGTATCTTTTCTATACCTTTTGAAACTTTATTATTCTGTTATGTTTACTTTTACTTCCATCAATTCTAATTTTTTAGTTTTCATTGTTTAATTAAGTTTTCCTTTTCACAAACTTTTTAGAGTTGTCTATGTTTACCTCAATTTACTTTTTAATTGAATTAAATTATGCAAATTATGCTAAAAACTTGAAATAAAAAAAATATGCTTTAAAAATTGTAACGGTTTATTGAAATTCAAATTAAAATTGTTGTGAGCACTTTTTAAAAAATCAAAGAAAATTAAAAATTAATTAAAAATGCGATTAACAACAGTTTTGCAAGCTAAACGACACAATATTTTAGAAAAGATAGGTGAATTATCAAAGGCATTTGGAAATTTCCCAGATTCATATGTTAAAAGAGCTTCAGAACAGGTTTATTGGTAATTATTATTTTTTTATTATGGTTAAATAATAAATTCTTATGATTTAATTATAATTAATGTTGATTTTAGGGAAACTCCAAAGAAACCACAATATACACGAGCAACAATTGAAAAGAAGAATTTCAGATTTACAACAAATCGACCATGGACATCGCAATTTAGAATGCAAAATATGTCCAATATGAAGCGTAAGAAGGTTTTTGTGGAACCAATTGAAAATTGGGGATTCTTTCGAGGTGATCGAGTGGAAGTGCTTGTTGGAAAGGATAAAGGAAAGCAAGGCATAGTTAATCAAGTAATTCAGGAACGAAATTGGGTAATGGTTGAAGGATTAAACTGTCATTTAAGAATTGTCGGCAAAGAAAAAGATTATCCAGGAGTTGTTATTAGATCAGAAGCACCATTATTAGTGACAAGTCAAGTTGCTTTAGTTGATCCAACTGATTTACAAGCAACGGAAGTTGAATGGCGATTCACAGAAGAAGGAGAGAAAGTACGAGTATCAAAAAGAACCGGAAGAATTATTCCAATTCCAAAAGCAAATGAAGAAACTATGGATTATAAAGGAAAGAAGCTCTATATGACCAGAGAAAAGGATACAGATGTCGATGTAGCACAAGAAATTACATTTAAGCCAAAATTATGTACCTTTGAAATGGACATAATGGAATCAATGGGCATCGAAGAAGACAGAATACCCAAGAAAACGTTTTGGTACTAATTTCTAGAGTTATCTATTGTAGTCACGTAAAATTGAATAAATAAATTGATTTAATGGATATTTAACGGATTTTTCAAATTTAAATTTAATTACTAACACTTTTAAGATATTCAGCGCAATTCAGCTGTAAATAATACAAACAAAACAATTAAAATTTCTTGAAAATTATGCTTATCAAATCATGAAATCAATTTAGAATTTTGTAAAATATATTTTTTTAAATTTTAAATATTGATAAGTCTTTCAGTCATAATGATTACACTTATTTGAGATTAAATGATAATAATTTAATATGAGTTAGTTTACACACACACACTCACATAGTTGTTAATATTAAATAAATTATTTTGAAAATTTTAAAAAATGAATCAAAACGTGACTAAATAATTTTAACGGAAAAATGTGCAGGGTTTTTAAAAATTGAAAAAAAGAATCTAAATTTGGGGTGATTTAACAAATTACGGTTTTGAGATAAAAATTAAAGCAAGTTGTAATAAAATTTTTTCTCAGCTAAAATTTTTGGAATAAGTTTTTAAGTAGGATTTAACTAAATTAATTGTTTGTTTGTACATAAAAGGTAATTAAGGTTACTAAACTATTGAAAAAAGTTCGAGTATATGACTAAGAAAGAGTTTGACGCTGAAAATTCGATTAATAAAAATCATAGAAAATTTGATGAACAAAGAAAGCGAAATGTGAATTTTCCATTAATTATTAAAGAAATTCTATTAGCATAACTAAAAAAATTTGTGATTTAGTATAAATATTTTAGTTGCTGAATATGAAGTATATCCAAAGAGTATATTTGTCAAAAATCGTGATGTCAATTTTTAATATGATGAAACCTCAATTTTTTCAAAGAAGAAATATGTCGGAAGCAAGCAAAACTTTTAATCCAGCAATGTGTGATTTTTTAAACATTCATTCTTAAAAATTTTATTTTATTCAAATTGCATTCAAACTTTTTTCCAAAATTTATTAAAATTTAATGATTTTCATAATTTTTTGTAATAAGTCGCAAAATTCTCGGAATTATTAATATATTTATTGGGAGTTTTGAAGACGTCATTTTGTTTCGAGAAACTTTCAATATATTCTTACGGTAAACAGCAATGAAAAGTATATATATGAACAAATATAGCACCACATCAAGCATGACAATAATATTGCTTTAATGCATTGATTACTTGGTTGATTGAAAATTTTTAATATTTTTTTCTTTTAAATTAAAAAATTTTATTAAAAATTTTTTTAGAAAACCTTTTGCTGGCAAATGTTTGCAGACAAATGAGGAAAACTATACATGCTTAAAAATAATAGAGTAATGTTATTTCCACGTGAAGTACATTTTGATAAACTAAAAAAATTAAAATTTTTTAAAACGTAATAATTTATCTATGCCAATTTCATTCATCAAGTGCTCACAAAAATATCTATTTGATCTTAATTAGTAGTTCTATACACTATTAATAAATCAAAAGCAATTTGCATCATCTTTTACTATTTTATTTCCAAATATTATTAGTTATCTACCAGGTTTGGCGAACAACTCTCTGGCCGTTAAAATTTGAAAAATTTAAAAAAAATTTGAGTTCACTAACACCATCAAACAATTTTTTTAAAATAAGCATTGTTAAAAATCAACAAAACTAGATCAATTCCTTTGTCAAGTGTATGATTAAATGTTTAATTAATCTTCAATCATCATGACTTACGGTTTTAATTAAGATCCAGTGAATAAATTTGTTGCAAAATTTAAATTTTTCTAAAATTAAATTTTTGATGAGTGTGTTCAGAAATTCAAATTTTGTACTTTAACGATAAAATAAGGTACCTTTTTTGTTTATGAACACAAAAATAAGAACCGTTCACCAAACCTGGGTTCAATAATTAAACACAAAAGTTGTGCTGATTAAAAAAAGATTTGCATGAATCGACATGGCATAAGTGATTTATCAAAAACTCTTGCACGACATTAAATACAAACTATGTCAAAATGCATTTGTGCAATAAGAAAACCTTATTAATGAAAGAACTTGACCTAGATCTGAATTGTCGCAATAAGCTTTTTTGAGACTTTGAAAAATTATTGACAAGCTATGAATCTTATTTTGCTTTTTTTTTTCAATGATCCATTTTTACCAAAGTTTCTTTGTCACAAACGACTTCTATGCGCATACGATGCATAATATAGTAGCAATGAACTTGAAAATTTTCTGCATAAAGGAGAGAAAATAGCTCTGACTTTTTTTTTTCATCATTACGTCACCAACAGTTCACGATTAAATTAAGTCTATTCTTAAATTTGCAAAGACGAATAACAAGATTGTTTTTCGAAAAAAAAAAGTGATGATACGCTGATGGAATTCCACATTTCTTACATTATACACATATTTTTTTTCATATATGAATAATCGTTAACGGAACAGGTCATTGAACTCTTTCCTTGTAACATTTTTCTTACATAGTTTTTGCGATGCGAATTTGTCATTAAAAAAGTGCAAAAAGTTTCTCAAATTATTATTAAAGTTTATCAAAGTATAGAAACTTTTGAACTAGTTTGCGATATAAAATTAAAAACTTATTTATCAATTTTATTAATATCATTTCAGTTTTTGCCATTAACTAAAGTGAGACGATAAATATATTTTTAAAGTTAATAAAATTAACAGAAGAAAATAAATCGAAAGAACAAAAAAATAGAAGGCAAAATATATACATACACACACAAAATAAAAAGAGGAGAGGTATATAGCTAAAAAGTAAATTTTAATAAGGAACAAGAAGAGGCAAAAAATCGGAGAAGAAGAGAACCAAAACTCAACAAGCAAGCAAGCAAAGTGGGAGTATTGGTTTTGTCATTTAAAGCAAGCCAAAAGTCGAAGCCTAAAAAGCCACAAACCTTTCTTTAAATTTTCCTTTCTTCGTTCGACTGATATTTCAATAACTGTTACTGGGAAAATATATACAAGTTTAGTTTAGATTTTTTTTATTTATAAAAGCGTCCTAAAGAGATTTTGTAAAAAACCATCAAAACGGAAGTTTCTAAGCAACAAGGAACCGAGCACCGCGGATCATCAGGGAGAAACGAACTCCCCGAGATTCGAGCTTGGATTCCACCTTCATTGAGACCTCAACATGGACTTACCGAAGAGGCACAGCGTGACGAAATATTTAGAAAGGTATAATCTTTTATTATTTTTATTAGTATGAATATGAATATATTTAATCGATAATAATGAATAATATTGAATTTTAGGTTCGTGGTATTTTGAACAAGCTTACACCGGAAAAGTTCCAAAAATTGAGTGATGACTTGCTTGCGCTAAATTTAAATTCAAAGAAAATTCTTCTCGGTGTTATTCATTTAATATTTGAGAAAGCATTAGATGAGCCCAAGTATTCGTCTATGTACGCGCAATTATGCCGTCGCATATCGAAGGAAGGATCAACACTTGAAGAATCCGACAGTCGTTATACTTTTGAGACATTACTAATTCGCGTTTGTCAGGATAAGTTTGTTAATCGATCACAATACAGTTTAAAAATTATCAACTCGACAGCTGACAATGATATCGATGAGGAGGAACGTCGTTACATTGCAAAACAGAAAATTCTCGGAAATGTCAAATTTATTGGAGAACTTTTTAAGCTGGAAATGCTTAATGAAGCGACACTTCACAAAATGCTTGAACAATTGTTGGATAAGAAAAGTAGACCCTATCCAAATTTGGACGACAGATGCGAGGACATGGAATGCTTGTCGCAAATTTTCCGCACATGTGGCAGGAATCTCGACACAGAGAAGTCCAAAAACTTGATTGATCAATATTTTGATAATATGGAACATAAATCAAATTCTTTCAAGTATCCACCTCGTATTCGATTTATGCTGAGAGACATTATCGAATTGCGCAGAGATGGATGGAAGCCTCGCAAAGTTGCTCGCATTGAGGGTCCAGTACCAATTCAAGATTTGAGCACTGATGAGGAATACATTAGGCAACAGCGTGATCTACGTACTCGCAATATGGAATTTCCATCGAATCGTAACAGTGGCGATCGTAGTTGGATGGATAAGTTGCCATTAAGCTTGCAATCGATGAACAATTATCAAGGAACTTTGTCAATGACCAGCTCTAGCTCCATTATTTCAGGACCGTAAGTAGCACTAAAATTTAATATTTCCGATTATTTTAATAATATATTTTAACTTTTAATGTAGGTTCAATCCAAACAGCTACAATTCCGGACGTGATTCGTTGATGAGCACTGGAGGAGGTTATCGAAATAATAATAGCAACAATAAATATGATAACGGTAACAATTCAAACAATCATCATCATCACAATAATGGAAGACCTATGAATAAATACAATAATAATGATGGAAACAAGATGAATCATAACAAATATGAGAAATATGAAAAATACGAAAAGTATGATAAGTATGATAAATATGATAAGATGAAGCATCATCGTCAGCATGATAATTCGAATAATCATCATGGAGGCAGTGGTGGAGGACATCATATGAACAATCAGAATTCATACAATAAATATGATAACAACAATATGCTGAGTAACAAAGAATTGGCACCTCGTTTCAAGCGTAATCTTGTTACTACTACGACTACAAATTCAGTTGATGACTTACAAATGCGTCCAGCACCCAACAGCTTATTATTCAAAGCATCTAATATTAAGCCAAATCCACAACAATTGCCTTTAAATCAACAGAATCGTAGTACAACATCATCACCAGGATTTTCGTCTTCATCTAACGTAGATAATTTGATTCCGCCATTTAATAGTGCTATGCAAGTTACTACAATGAATGGAAAGCAACAACAGCAACAACATCATCATCACACAACTTCTTCTCAGCAATACAATCAATCATCATTGCCGCCACAACAGAATCAACAGATAAATTATACAACTGCCGCGGCATCAGCTGCTCAAAAACAATCTTCATCTAATTCATCGCAAAATACAGCTTCTTCTCAACCACAATCACCACAAAATAATAATCAATTAAAAGATCAACATTCACAACAACCTGTTACAAAACAAGGCTCAGTTGAGAAGCAAAAGACGAAAAAGGATAAAGGTCCAAGTCGTGATGATGTGCTAAAAAAGGTCATACAGTTCATTAATGACTCATTATTAGAGAAAAAATTCATGGATAAACTGCATGATACTCGCAATAAAGATAAGGATGCTGGTAATGAAAAGGAACTCATTACCGATTCTCATAACAACAATTCTAATAACGGACATGAAAATGGAAAAGTTGAAATAATTGAGGAATGCAATGACATCACATCAAACAAAGAGAATGATTCATTGAACGATTCAATCACCGAAGAGGAAATTTCTGTTCCAACAATGGAAGATGTAGTCAAATTATATTATGATCTAAAAGTGCCTGACAAATTCCTCAAAGATTCAATCGTCAAAATTCTCAATGAATCTCTCGATAAAGGTGATCAAGCACAGGAAACAGTCATTGAATTTTTGATTGCTATGCAGAAAGATAAGAAATTGACAGCAAATCAAACAATTGATGCATTTCGTGGAATGATTAACGGAATGAATGAACGCGAGAAAACAATCCCGAAAATAACTACACATGTTGCATCATTGTTGTCTAGAGCAATGTCCAAAAAAATTTGCAAGCTAACTGATATTGCAAATCACACAGATAATGGCCAACATTATCCTCTCCTTTTGCTCGTTTTTCAACAACTTCACAAGAATATTGGTGAGGATGCACTTGTTGAAATGTTCAACAATAGCAAGATCAATTTGATGTCTAATTTACCGGAATGTGACCGCACAAAAGATCGTTTAGCTGAGATTCTCGATGACAGAAAATTGAGTTTCTTGCAGCCATTATTGCGCATTGAATCAGAATTATGGAGACAAATTAAAGAAGATCCTCAACCTCAAACATTCTATAAATGGATTAAGGACAATGTCAATCCTGTTCGATATACTGATCCAGGTTTTATCACAGCATTAATCTCTGTTCTCTTAAAATATATAACTCAGGTAAGGGTTTTGCAAATTCATAACTCCTAACTTACATTCTAATCCGACTCCATTTTATTTATAGGAAACAACTTTCCCAGAGAATAGCGATCCAACGAAACTTCCAGAAAAGCAGCAAGTTGAAGCTGAAAAGAAGTTACTTGTTTCATTTAGCCGAATTTTGAATGCATTTTTGAATGGAAACCTCGATTTGCAATTGATTGCTGTCTATGCATTACAAGTTTTCTGCTTCAATTCTCAATTCCCAAAAGGTAAGCATAAAAATATTTTTTCTCTTTCATTTCTTTATCTAATTTAATTAAAATCTATTTTAAGGTATGTTGTTGAGATGGTTCACAGCATTATATGAGCTAGAAATCGTAGAAGAAGATGCATTCCTTAGGTGGAAAGAGGATATAACAGATGACTACCCCGGCAAAGGAAAAGCACTTTTCCAAGTAAATTCATGGCTAACATGGCTTCAAGAAGCAGAATCAGAAGAAGAAGATGACGAATAAAAAAAGTAAACTAATAAAGATAACAAAAAGTGATCAAAAATAAATGAAATAAAAAAAAAAAAGAAATTAATGTCGACACATGAAATAAAATCACAAAGTTTGCAATGAAAAGAAAAAAAAAGTGGCACAATTTCTAGTTAATAGTTTTTGATAAATTATGACTGATAATATAAAGTGTGTCGTGAAAACGAGTAAAAAGTTACACAAAGCAAGAACTGAAAAATGCAAAGTAGTGAAAAATAATGATGAATAACGAAATTGTGCGAAAAAAAAAAAAATAAAGTATAGACTAGCATATTTTCTACTCCGAAATGCTACAATTTTAAGTGTTTTTTTAAAATAAACATAAAGAAAAAAAAATATTAAAAAGAAATTAATTATAATCGATACACATTCATTAGATAAATTGATGATGAAAAGTTAAAAAGATAAAACCGAGAAGCTTCCCAATTAAGCTAGTTAATAGTATGTAATGTGTCTATTTTTCTTCAATTTAAATTTCCTTTTTTAAATTACAACAAAAAAGAAAAAGAATATGTAATAATGTGTGATGATTTGAATATCGACAATTCAAATGCATGTTTAGTGAATCAACCTTATATTCAACTAAGAAAAACTTTGTGCACTTTTTAAGCAACAGAAAAGTAACGGTTATTGTATTGCACGTAACATAATGTTTAAACAACATGAAATATTATCTTATAATGGTGCAGATAATTGTCTCTTTAATGATTAATTAAATAATCCAAAAATTAATAAAAAAAATCATTTTGATGGTCATTTTGAGATCATCAAACGAAACACATTTAGCTTAATTATTGTAGATTAATGATAATTTTTCATAGTTTCCCTAATGTCCATTGTGGTTTATAAAAATTTTCCATACTTTTAAATCAGTTTTCTCCATTTTTCTTTGTTTTTCATGTCTTCATAATAAATGTTTACTTTCATGATATATAGGATTGAACATTAAATAGTAAATAAAATATCTAAAAGCTCCTGAGAAGTTATCAAATTTTTGATGACTGAATTTCACTAAAATTTAGCAATTTAGAGTTCAAAAAATTGAAATTTATTATTGGCAAGAATGTAAAGTGTTGAATGCAACATAGAAATTAATGGCAATATATCCAATAAAAAAAAAATATTGACTTAATATTATTTTTTTTTCCTTTTTGAGAATTAATTGATAAGACATGTAAATCTTGCATGCAGCATTTTTATTTGTAGTTAATTTGATAAAGCATATAAGAAGTAAATCTTTAAAACATTTAGAAATGAATCTATTTCGTAAATTTTTCTTTCAACAAAAAAAAGTATGTAATTAAAACTTACATATAATGGAAACTAGAGGTGTTCAATGGATTCTTTTTCATTTTTCAAATAACAAAAGTAAAATATTTAAGAATACTGAAAACTGTTCTTTCTTCTTGACTGTAATGAATATTCAACAAAACAAGAAAATGCGTGTTAAATCGAAAGAAACACAAGACGAAAAAAAATATGTCTCTTTATAACTACATCAAATGACGATCCATTAAATTAAATTTATATAAAGTACATTAAATATATATTGACTGTATACACGGGAATTAAATTTTTCCTTTAACGAGAAACAAAAAAAAAAAAAGTAAAGAGTCTTTTCCAGTTGTTAGGAAAATACACAAAAAATTATTAATTAAGCACACCTTCTTTATAAAAATAACTTACATAATAAAAGGGAAATTCCCCTTTTGTCACTCGTCTGCTATTTAGTTTACATCATCTTTGTGATCATGATCATATTTTTTACGGATAAACTATTATGTCTTTGAAGTAATCATGTGAAGTTTTTTTTAGAATAATGTAAAACAGCAACTGTGTACTCCTTCCTCATTCATTAACAAAATGAAACAAGAATAACAAAGACCTCTTCCTTTGTGCTTATAATTTGTGAAGAAAATTAACAAAAAAAAATCTGAAGGAGTCTGAATCGTACGGAAACACAGACACAATTTTATAGAACTTAATAAATTTATATAGATAATATATATTAATGACAAAAATATGAAATTATTAAAAATGTGCGGTAAATTGTTGCAACACATCAGTATCAAATTTATCCACAGAATAATGATAAAGTAATATTCTTCTCATTTCTATATCTTAATAAATACTTGTAAAGGCAATTGAAAGTGGATGTTTTTAAATCGAGATCTAGCGAGAAATGGAAAAATATAAGTTATAAGGAATGATTGATTAATAATAAACGAAAGGAGAAACTAGAACACAAAAAGATTTAATGCTTTTTACTTAATTTAATTTTTTCAGATTTTCATCCTACCTAGCAATAAAATTGAAAAATCGATCAATTGGGATCAATGAACTCGAACTGTGTCATATACCATACTTTATAAAACATATATTGAGGAAGGTCATGACCTGAATTCTCTCATCGATTTTTCACCACATTTCTGGTTGCTAGACAATTTTAATCCCAAGTATAGTCAAGGCATTTGATAAAAGTTTGGCCGACTAAAAATTGTAATAAATTTATATTTTTGAGAATGCATTATTTGTGAGGACTGAGAATCCATCTTTAATTTTTACAAGAAATTTTAAAACTAAAGCTAACAAGAATTTCATTTTTGATTGAACTTCAAACATTATTTTTAGTTTCTTAATTAATTATATGTTTGAATTAAGTACCTAATTAATTTTTTGTTTTAAATATGAATTAATCCAGAAATTTAAGCATAACAAAACTTCTACTTTTCAGACCTTTATTATACATTCATTATTTATTAATAGTTGTAGGTACAAGTTTTCTTTCGTGTACAAGATCAGTATCAAAAAATATCAAGACTTATATTTAAGTTATAAAAGAAAAGTTCAGTTGGTATTCGTACGGCTAATAACACTGTACAGATTTTTTAAAGAACAGTTTTTAACAATGGAATCAAATGATGATTATATGGAACTTATGGAGAATACGTCCTTTTATCAGCACTTGATAGAAGGATATAAGAATGATTCAGCGAAACTAGATTGTATGCTGTCTTATTTAGCAAAAGATGAATGGTTTGCAACAGAATACAACTATATGAAGAAGCGTGATATTATTTATTGGATACGAAATGCATCATTTTACTGTGAATCTTCGGTATTGAACTCACCTTTAGGAGTTGGAATCATAATTTCATTAATATATCTAATATTCAGTATCGTTGGAGTTCTAATTTATGTTAAATTGTATAGAAAGTGAATCAACAGATCTGAGAATGTCTATAAATTATGGAAGTAATACCTTGCATACTTTATAACTGAAATGATTTATTTTCATAAATATTTATCTAGCCACATATCATTTTTTCACGAATTTTTATTAATCTTCTCGTCTAAAATGATTATTCATTTTATTATTTTTAAAGATTTTAATGCTCATACAATCATCATGAATAAATGTGTTTTTTTGAGAGTGCGACTCTAAAGTATGTGTAATATATTTATTGCTATCATGTGTTTATCAAACAAACGATGTACAATGTGCCACACTTTTCAAATTTAACCTCTCACTGTACCATGAAATCTGTCACGCTTCAAGGAAAGAAATGAATCTAAAGTTGAGAAAATATAGTGACATGAGAAAATAAAACAAACATGCGAACCGAAGCAAGAAGATAAATTTATTAGGTGCCCAGTGAATATTTACTGGAACACTTCTTTTCATTTTGCCATTAAATTCGTGCTCATCATTTAGGATCACTTAAGAAATTAATGAAGTTTATGTCGAACTGTTGTTTTTGAAATGTTTGACAGATTTAAGACTACGTACCTCTCATTAATTTTTATTTTGCATCTCAAAGGTATATAGGCATGCTGGTGAAAGAAGAGGACTATAAAATTTAAAGAAAGAAACTTTTCTTGTATCAATTATTTTTAAATAAATTTATGAATGAATTCAAATTTTTCACTCATAATTTTTCTTCTGACCCGTCTAATTTCTCATATTCATCTACGTCATACACAAAGTGATACAAAATTTCATCAGAAAATGTTCCAAATAAATCATATTAATGAAAATATGAAGTGCAAACGATCATCTAATATTGTTAATCTACTTGGTCTGGCACTATAAATTATATTATAATTAAGCACATCTTTTTAATTCTTAATTAGTGAAGACAGCTTTAATTAATCACATGCAGTTAATTTTAATAACTAAAGTTGTTAAATTAAATTCAAACTCATTCAATGCCTTTAATTTTTTTTATGAATGTTCCAAAAACTTGATCAGTTCTGTTAAAAATTCGCAAATATTACAAAATCGATTACATTAATTATTGCTTGTCTCAAAAATGCACTTCCGAATATTTAAAAATAAAAAAAGCAATTTGTGTATGAATGATTTTCTGACATACAAACACCCACATGCTATCATCATGGTGTCAAAGCAATCCAGAAGAGTACATTGTTCTCAATGCAATGATTCATCTAGGAATACAAAAATAATTTAAAACCAAAGAATGTGCATAAAAATAAAAGTAGTAAACAAAGTAGCGCCATGCCAGCTACAAGAAGAAAAAGAAGACGCAATAGAAATATTTTCATATTTAATGCTTTAAAAAATGTTAAAATGAAAAATGATCTTGAAATAATTTTTTGCGTGTCTCACATTATACATGTGACTACAAAGTTCCTCTCCACCTCTCTTTAGAAAAATCGTGGCAGTTCGTCATCAAAAAAATACCTCTAAAGAAACTGAAAATTGTTATGGCATGTGAAAATGCTACTTGACGATTGAAATATATCTGAAACGCGCAAAGAGAAAACAGAAGTCATGAGTAATGAGTTAATTAATACTTGCTTTTATTTAAAACCGCCCTTACATGTACAATATTTAATAATAATAAAAAATTAAATGATTTTTCCTTTTTTTCATAATATTTTGTTTTGTTCTTGTCATCTTGTCATACGCAAAGCACATGAGTATAGAGAAAAGAAATAGAAGAAAATCAAGTTTATAAATTTTTTTTCAAGTTTGATTTATGATGATCATTGCAATTTATCAGCAGCATTTACAGAAACTCGCCCACCGGTTTAATAATCAATTCATGAATCTAAAAAGAGTAGACAGACAGTGAATAAATATTAAGAAGAAAAATTTGATTGAGCGTTCATGTATGGCTAATTACCAAAACATTTTCAGGTGTACTGATTGCATACAAGACTGCATCGGCTACATCTTGTGGCTTGAGTTTTGGCATTAATTTGATCATGTCATGAGAAGTATTCAAGGTTCCAATATCGCCTGTAATATAATGAAAAAAAAGAATTATTTAATGAATTTTAAGTCTCACAAGACTGTCACATGGAAAAAATCTTCAAAAAAACTTGATTTAATATTCCTATTTTAAGAATTACAATGTCATAAAACTGTCAAGACTTGCTTAAAATATCTAGCGATACATATGAGCATGATAAAGATATTAAGGAAAATCTTGGCTACTGGACGAACAGTACTAAAAGAAGAAAATAGATTTTCTTACTTTTTTGATGCTTTCTTATTAATTATTATTCATAACTTTTCCTTCATGACTTGTCTTTGAAAATATTTTTAATAATCTGTCATAAAGAATTAATAATAATAATTCTTCTTTTTATTTATTGATTTAATGTTCGAAGTACATTTGATTATTTTTAACACCAACCTTATCGGTTTTAATTTAAATACAGATTGAATATTATTTTGTTTGTTGATTTTGATTGTAATTGAAAGTATTTGGATGAAAAATTTTTAAAAAAACATCCTAAAATTTTTTAACTTATATACTAATAATCATAAAGAATTAAAATATCAAATTCCAAAGTTGGAATTTCAAATGACATTGAACTTGCATTTTGATTGGCGTAAATATGTGGGAGGAATTAGTTGAAGATTATTAAAGAATTTTCTGAGTATGCCTTCTTATTTTTAGAATTTTCTCTTTTCTTTTGAGATTAAAAATGTGGTTATAGACAGTATCTTCAGATAAAACTTATGAGATCAGCAGGAAGTAAAATGTTGCAAATTTAATTCTTTCTCATGCGCTGTCATTTCGGTCATTACTCTTATTTTTTGATCGTATTAAAATTGGTATTTTTCAATCCCTATTTATTATTACCTTCGACTAAACCTGGTGAAATACTTGTGATCTTTATTTTTGTTCCTAAATACAACAGTTCTTGACGAACACATTCAGTGATAGCTGTAACAGCGAATCTATTAAAAGAAGAACAAAATTATGTATGAAATTAATAGAAGATTGTTTTCTAGACGCTAGACATTTACATGTAAATGAACAAGTACTTACTTTGATGCCTGCAATAATTTTCGTTATTTTAAGAACAAAATGAACAACAGAGAGAAAGTGAAAAAGAAATGAGAAATAAAATTAGTATATGCAGGGATCATAAATGTTTGTAACAGAACAAAAGTGGATAGACAGCATGTTTAAAATTTTCAATAGATTTGTCTATTCACTCTTAACGAAAATCGATGTAGATGCAATATATTACCGGATACATTCCATTTAATGGTTTAGTTCCAGGCTGTTATAAACAAAAAGTTTTATCAGGATATGTAAGAAATTTTAAAATCTTAATCTTATCCTACCACACATGCGTGAATTTTGTGTCCGAAAATTGAATTGACATTGACAATGTGACCAATTGTTCCTTTTTCTTCGTCTCTTTTTTTCATCAATTTGACAGCTTCACGTGTGACAAGACATAAACCAATGATGTTTGTTTCCATCGTTCTGTACAATTCAGTTGTGTTTTTTGCATCTAAGAGTAATCCTTTTGTGATGACTCCGGCGTTGTTTATTAACCTAGATGTGGGAGAAATGAGTTCAGTTACTATTAATTAGCTCTGTATCTCAATAACTTGGACATGATTTAATTACTCACAAATCAACACCACCGCAAACCTCCTCGATCCATTTAAAAGCTGCAGCTACTTGGTTTTCATCACGTATATCGCATTCTGTAAAGGAATAAGAATTATTAGGGCAGACGATCAAAGAAGATTAAGTAAGTTCATTTACCTATGCAATTGAAGTTTCCTTTGACTCCAAATAATGTGCGACGAATTGCCTTAAAAATTAAAATAAATAAATTAATCCTTAATATCACGATGAATTCACGTTTGATCAAAGTTTTGCTAAATGACATTATTAATCCCCAACTCTTTTCTAAACTTAGATATTTTGGGAATTATTAAATAAGATATGAAAAATGTTAAGCAATATAAAGTACCTACATATTTCAGTAAAAAATTATATTTATGTGCAATAATTCATATGAAAAACGTAGCTTGAATAATTTTTTTCTTTTAACATTAGCCTGTTTCTATATCATTAATTTTCTGAGACGAGCTGAATTATTTGCTCATCGCAGAATAAATTTTCTTAGAAGCTTAAAAAGATTTCTCATCCTTAAGCTCATTAGAATTTATTACACAGGTTGCGGGGGAATATTTTAGATTTTTTTCAACAATTTATAGGATTTTGATACGTTTCTCGCACACTTATAAAATTAATCTCTCCGCTTCTCAACTGAGATTAGATGAGAAAATTATTAGAAAATGTGTTGAGGATTTTTTTCCGATCATTTATGATTTTAAAGTGGAACTGATTGATAATTTACAGTAATTTCAAGCATGTTAATGAGATGTTTTTCATTCTTACTTCCATTTTATCCTTGCGTTTTGACATGCCACAAACGATCATTCCTGCTTCTACTAATGCTCGACATAATGCTGCACCAATACCAACTATTAAGATGATACATACGATAATCAAAAATAATTCTATGCCAAAAGTTCAGACTTTATCGTAGAAAAATAGACAAAAATGCCGAATTCTACGATAGTCTGACTCTTGATCGAAATATAACCTGATGCTCCTGTGACAACGGCAACCTTTCCTTCCCACTTTTCCATTTTCACTGTGCTTTATTTAAAATATATTAAGCTATAAATCAATAAAATATTTTCTTCTAATTCTTCGTCTTTTTCTCCTTGCTTTTTTCACAAAACAAAAATTATGAATTAATTCTTATCTTAAAAATTTTCTTATTTTCTTTTTTGATACTGTCAACCACAACGTCTCACCGATGAATGACTATCAGAGAAAATTTTGTAGAAAATTTCAACTCGCAAAGTTTTTTTTTTTTTCTTTTCTGAAAAATCTTTCGTGTAATGGTAATTTTTGCGAGTATTATATTATTTTATACATGTAGACAAGGCAAATGAGCGGAAGGAAGTCAAAGAATTCATGAGAATGTGATGGTTTAATTTATTGATAATTCTCAACATTCTAACACGATTTATATGATTTAATCTGGTAACACTCAAAAGATCCACAAATACAACAAGATTGTAATATTAATGAACTGAAATGACTGTATGAGGATGAGAGAGAGATTTTTCTTTATTTTCATTCAGGAATAAATTTGTTATGTAAGGAAAATATTATCTGCCATAAATCTTCGATGAAAATTCAAGGACGATTTCCTAAGGTCGTAAAGATTTCTTTTTATTAATTTAAAAGAATATTCGCATTTTCCCTTTTATGAGCATCCAATAAAGTCTTTAAATTTTTCATTAAAAACATTAATTTCTTACTCATGGCGACTATTTTAATTACACATGCTTAAAATTTTCTAAATAAAAAGATCAAAAGTTTTGGAACTCATAATCAATGCTCATATTTTTAGCTTATTCGTCAACTCTATTTTTTTCTTCCTTCAAATATATCATATATGATTCAGAATGTATCATTCTTCAAAAAATTAAGACACTGTCACTAGTTGACAATTTTTAATTGGAACGAGGAAATTTTTTTCTTAATTCTTTTTCTCAATGATCGTGTTCAAACATTGTCAGCTAATAACATGCTAATAAAATCATGAATTTTATTTTGAACGATTTTGAGGACAATTTGTTTATATTTTTGGTTTATTGATCTCATATTTTATTGATTTACGATTTGATTTGAACATTAACATCTCATTAACATAACGACAAAAATAAGAGTTTTATCTAATATAAAATACAATTGTATTGTGCTACTCGGGTTAAAAACACAGTCAATTCAAGTCTTTTGGGGATCAAAATTTGAATAAAAAGAGATTTTTTTAAGAAGTAAAAAGCAGATTTGTGTTTGCGTGGACCATGTGATTCTCGTATGATAAATGCCTTCATAATGAATTAAAATATTTTCAAATGACTTATTGTCAACAAATTCAACTTATCTGATTAATCTCTCAAAGTAAATTGAATATTTCACAGTAACTTTTTATTTCATCTTTCTCGATTAATCATATTAATCGTTTTATGATGAAAAATAAATATTTTAGAGTAAGATAAATAAATAGAAGATTATGAGTTGTGAATTGTGACGAATTGAGGAGATATTTCCGAAAAGAAATATTTTCTGCAAACAAAATCATTTTCAAAAATATAAAAAACTTTTTTTTTGTCAAAAATAATCGTGCATAAAAAGAATTAATGCTGTGTAGAAGTAAGAAAATTTGAAGATTCTTCAATAATTCATATCTTCTACACACAGATGATATGAAGCATTTCTTATTTTTCTTTCCTCATATGATGACTTTTACAATGAAATTGTCGCCGGCATTTTTAATTGATATAAGTGGTCGCTCATAAGAAAGTTTATTTTTAACATATCCTCATGTATTTTTGGATATGCCTACAACTTTATTTTCTAAAATTCTTTATAATTTAATTTAAAAACATACGTTTTTCTGTCTTTTTGTGTCGCAGACACACGTTAGATATATCAAGAGTCGTGTGGCTTTCAACAAATGGGAAGTGGATTCTTCTTCTCTTATC
Organism: Chironomus striatipennis; assembly: GCA_026123125.1. Taxonomy (NCBI): domain Eukaryota; kingdom Metazoa; phylum Arthropoda; class Insecta; order Diptera; family Chironomidae; genus Chironomus; species Chironomus striatipennis. The sequence goes on along the minus strand of CM047394.1, from coordinate 24,909,353 downwards.
TCCGAGAGCATTGAGCATTCAAAAATGTCAACTGTCGCAATTATTATAAGCAACTTGTCATGATTATTTTATTAGCAATGTTTTCAATTTCACATCACGTACTGTTAACTGTTTTTGATAAAATGATTTACATACTATCATGCATGAAGAATTTTCGCGAGAGTTTGGCATAGAAACAGCAAACAAGTTGAAGAAATTGTTTATTGAAAGTCTCATGATTTAATAACTTTCCTCATTTTGTGGTCAGATTAAAATTAGTACTGATGCTGGTTTTTGTGGATGCAAATTTTATTTTATACACAACCCAAAAAAGTCATGAACAGGAAAACATTAATCGTTTAATTACGAATAAAAAAAATTACAATTTCTATTTTGTTAGACTTCAATTCATTTTATTAATCTATTCTGACAACAAACATTCGCCCTTAATTTTAATTTTTTTTCTTCTCCTTCACTTCTTTGAGAAATATTTTGATACAAATCACGGGAAAATATGAGGAATTAAACAAGTATGATTGTGTCTTATAGAAGCTTATTTTTGTTTGCGAATTTCATGCTAAAAACTCAACAATAGATTCATTTCAATGCTTGAATTAAAGTTTAAAGATGCAGATGATTAAGGTAAGGCTCAGACACTCATCAGAAAATTGTAAAAATTGTACAATTTTTTACAATTTTTACAATTTTTAAAAATTGGAAAATTTGAAAAAATTGTACAATTTTACAATTTTCTGATGAGTGTCTGAGCCTTGGATTAAGGTGTCATTTTAATTTAATTTTGATGTGACATAAAGAAATTCTTGCCAAATTTTCCGACTCAATATGTTAATAAAATTCTTCGTACCCAAATTAAATTAATCCATCATGTTATTTCAAAAGTTTTTTGCAAAAAAAAAAAAATCTTTTGTTCAAATATCCCTAAGTCCAAGATGACAAAAGGTATCAAGACAAAAAGAAAGAAAAACAAAACTCTTTACAGTCACGATGCTATAATATTCTTGACCGTGATCCGTGAAATATTTGTCCAATGACGTCGATATTGTTTATTAGTATGCATGTAACTCAAATCAAGTCAGCAAAGAGGAGGAGAAGGAAACAAATCTAATAAGATAAATTGTATTTGACGATGAAACACTTGTTCGTAGGAAATTAAATTGTTCGGTTCATTTGATAGTTTTAATAGTGAACTTATTAAGCAAAGATTTAATGAAGTAGTAAATAAAAATTATATGTTCATTCCCAAATCATTAAATCCTACTAAACAAAATTTCAATATGCTTTACAAAAGAAAACTTACTCATTTTCTTTTTTTTAATATAGTTCTGTTACTTCTAGCTTAAAATAAATATTTCATACAAATGAACTCTGAAATGAGTATGAATTGCTCATTAGAGAATGAAGACCACCAACTACCATTATTTATTTTTTGAAATATTTTTAGCACATTCTTCGTTGCATCAGTGGGTGAACAACATTTATAGGGATAATTGTTAATGATCCTAAATATGTTTTGAAAGTTTTGACTTATTTTTCGTGAAAATTCCGACATGTTTTGAATTAAGTAGATCAGACAGTTCAATGAAACAATATTTGTCAACAAAAGATGATAGAACTAATTAAATGCAATGTTATAGCTAATAAAAATAAAAATTATTGCTTTCTCTTTCATCTTTCAAATCTCTGTAATAAATCAGTCATACTTAATTCCCTTTGTTTATTTATATTCAATTATCTTGATTATAAACAGCACAAGATTTCATTTTATTACATCTTAATCGATTGGGAATGAGAAAAACAAAATTTTAATTTGGGACAGAAATAAAGATAAACATGTGTGATCAGCCATAATAAGAAGGAAATGGTTGAAATTTATGAGAAATTAGAAAAAGAATCTGAGTCTACATTGCTGTACAATTTTATTTTTTGTTTACGATAGGAAAAACTTTACATGCGAATCGTTTAAGGAAAATGATTTTGTGCTTGAAATACCTTTATGTCATGTAAATAAATGAGAAGATCTTCTGCTCATTTGCCTCACTGATGTTTCTTTTAATTGTTACATTCAATGCACACATCTGATTTCATCACAATTTAGCATTTGCCAAAATGTTGAATAAATAATAAGTCTAGCTAGAAGCATGTGGATAAAGATTTATTTGACATTAGATGTATGATGGACACAGCCAAAAATGAAATATTTTTTGTGATCATAATCAATTAAATTCAAGTCTTTTTTGAACTCAACATTGCTCTTTTGGCACGAACAAATAAATTAACCACAAATCGCAAAGCTTTAAATTCCACAGCTAAATTTATGAATATGGTGTTGATAGAGATAAATCAATGCATACAGAAAGAAAAGGAAAACATTATGTTTCAGCTTGTAAAAGAAAATATATACCGTAACGATGACTCAATTAATTAGACTCGAGGAAAAGATGTATTTTGTTTTTGTCTAAACGAGCATTGTGTGCTGTCACAAAGATTTTTATGTTGTTGTTCATATTGTCCGTCATCAGTGGCTTTGAAATGATCTCGTTTGTAAAATTTTCATGTTCTGGTATATTTAAGTTAGAGACGTCGAGACTTGCTACATTTATTCGATGAATGTTTAGGAGACAAAACGGTAGTCGATAGTTTCAAAAGTCACTAAGAAAACTAGCTAAATCATGGGAAAAATGAGATGAAAATTTTCCTCATGAATGCATGCAAACTAGAGGAAGAAAAAAAAGCATAAATGAAAAGACAAAGCATCTAATGGGGATTAAAAATGTCACGTTTGTTATACGAGACCATAACTTTAGTTTCGCGCCTCAACGTCAAATATTTCTTCACGCAATGAAAATGAGAGATGAAAAAATTGAAATTCTTTGGGTATATGGGAAAATACTGCGACAAGATTAAAATATTTTGCCTCTTGAAATCATAAAATATATATACATACTCGACTCGAATACGTAAGAGAAGAAAGGAAAGGCTTCATTTAATTCAAAAATATTATTTTTTTTTTTTGCTTTTGAAATTCAGCAAAATTAATTCAATATTTCTTCTCTCTTTGAAAGAGTCATTGTGTGCGATCGCGATCTTTTTTGAAATATACCAATGACTATTTCTCTTAATTAATATGTAAATTTGCACTAAAAGTCAGTACGGATGGTTTAAGAAGACACCTGATGATCATCACATTGCACTTAAAATTATAATTATTAGGATTTTATTTGAATATATATACAATGTAGTAAATTTCCGTCTATGAATTACAATTCAGTACTTATGCAGTAGATCCATTTAGCAAATAAACTGTTTTGTGTGTGACATGAAAGAAATAGCAAAATGAAATGAAATAAAAGAATGAGGACTAATTTATTTTATATTTTATATACAATATAAATGCCTTTGGTGCCATTAAGATTTGAAAAGAAAATATACATCGACATAAAAGATTCTGTTATTAGCAATGAAAGAGGCATTCGAGTATTCAATTCAAGAAACTTTTCCTGTCAAAATTTATGAGGCCGTTGAATACTTAAAGGTAAACCCATTTTATGAATATTATTTGATTCAGTTTATAGCTGACAAGATTAGCTTTTTATTCGAATTAAATCTTTTACACTGAATTAAATAAACAGTGAGAAATAAGGAAATTTTAAAGCAATCAGGTGAATTTAGTATGATGTTTGAGGGGCAGAAAATGAAAAAATGGAAAATTCTCGTATTTAGAAATGATTGAATAAAATTTCAAGTCAGGCAGGGAAAATATGAAAATAAAAGTAATTCGGATGAGCATAAATTTCAATTCAACCATTTCGCATGACAACTTCAGGACGCCTGTTTGAGTTATCATCAGCGAGGAAAGAAAAAAATATATAATAATAATAATATAAGAGGCGCGCGAGAAACACCAGTTTGATATAGCGTAAAAGCTATAAATGTCGTGGAACATATGGAATTATGTGGGTTGCAAATTTTTCTTCAATTCCAAGGTAATGTCACTGAACAAGCACACAAATATTATAGACATTTTTCTTTCTAATATTCTTTTGCGATTTTAATGTCACTAAAGCATTTCTCCTTGCTGCCATAGAATGTTTTCAATCTGATTATTTGAGCTTCTTCTGAATTGATGTGAAATGTGCTAGACAAAATTTTTCTTGGTTGATTGAAATTTTGACGTCTTTATCTTGTGCGAAAAGTGCAAAAGAAGTGTGTGTCGTCTTTAGATCAAGTTCAAACATGAAAGTATGATGAGTACAACAAGGAATTCTAAAGCATTATCTCTTCAAAAAGATGTGAAACATGACGAAACTAATTTGCTCTAAAGTTTCTTATGAGCAAAGAAAAAAACAACAACAAGAAGGAAGATGAAAAAATACAGCATGATCTTTGGTTCTATTGCTTTCTATTAAAATCTTAGATGTCAGATGTACCTAAACGAAATTATTAAGAGTTTAATTTATTAAATTTGAAAATAAAACCAAACAAAATTTATCCTTGAAGAATAAAACACATACAGCACAGCCAGCCAGTCAAACAACTAGCAAGCTAGTGTGACAATAATAATTTATCTCTGAAAAATTTGTTAAAAAAAATAATATAGACCAATACATTTACGCAAATGCTGAGAGTATCATTATAGGGAGGCGAGAATCTTCACACAATCGGGACTTTCATTACATTTGAATTAGTATGATCAAGAAATTCTTCTCACTTATAGAAATTTTCTTTCTACAAAACGATATTCATTCGGTCGTGAGTTGCTAAAGTGTTGTGTTGAAAATTTCCTTTCGACGAAATAATTTTTGCACATCATTAAGGATTATCATAAAATTTAAGTTCAATTATAAGGTACACAAAAGACACTACGTGATAAACAAGTTAATTATTTTTATTATTCACACGAGGACATAAACAACAAAAAAATCATCTGTCAAATGTAGCTATCAGTCTTTCAAACGTGTCTGAATGATTTTTTTTGTCGCATTTTTTTTTTTCAACAAAAATATTTTATTTTTTCAATGAATTTTCTTCTTTAAAAAAATCAAAAATGTCAAAATAATAATATTTTTTAGTTCAAGATGTACAAATGGGTTGGTCGTGTTGCCCTTATAACAGGTGCCTCAAATACTATTGGCATTGAAATTTGTAAAGCACTTGTTCATCAAGGAATGACTGTTTGTGCCATTGCAAAGAAATCTGGTGTTGCAAAGTTGGAAGTAATGAAAATATTTTGAGATCAATTTCATAATATTTATGTGGTTATATAAAAAATTACTTGCAGGAACTAAATAGGACACTTTTTGATGTCAAAGGAAAAATGTTGACATTTGAATGTGATATAACAGATGAAGATCAGATTAAGGCGGTATTCAGACACATAGGCGATAAATATGACGGAATAGATTTACTTGTTAACAACGCTAATGTCATGTGCAAAGGGTTCTTGTTAGAAGGCAAAGACACGGCAGACATGTATCACATAATGAATACAAATGTTTTGGCACTTTGTGTTGTTACAAGAGAAGCTGTCAAATTAATGCGTCAACGAGCAATGGAACGGAAAGATGTGGGACACATCGTTAATATAAATTCAATTTTTGGACATAAAGTCACGGCTTGTGTGGTAAAATATTTATTATTAATACTTCCTGTTGAAAATTGCAAGATAAATTAATTATTTATTTACGTTTACAATCAGCCTGGAACTAAACCGATGAATGGAATGTATCCGGTAAGATAAATGCTTGTTTGATCTTTTTTATTTTACATCAATTAATACTTTAATAGGCTTCAAAATATGCTGCAACTGCTATCACAGAATGTGTCAGACAAGAACTCATGTTTTTAGATGAATTAGTCAAAGTTACCAGCATAACACCGGGTCTAGTACAGTCTGACATCCTTCAAGTAAGTCATTAATCTTAACAAACGAAAAGAAGACTAATTTTTTATTCGATTAGGAAAACGCAAACGATGAAATTGTCAAATTGATGCCAGCTTTAAAACCTGAAGATGTAGCCGCAGCATTGATTTTTGCAATTAGCGCAAAAGAAAATGTTGAAGTAATAATATATCCATTTCTGTTTATTCATTATTTAATTTCGTAAATTTTTTAAGGTACACGACATTGTCATTAAGCCTGTTGGAGAGTTCCTGTAAAATGTCTGGAAAAATTCAGCATCCTATCTATATTACTGTATTATTTTGAGCGTATTTAATGTTTTAAATGAATATTTAGCACTAATAAATTTGATGACGTAATATCCATAAATTTACGAGTTTTTTAATTTGTTTAAACATTTTTTTCTGCAAGCTGTTTAAGCATGCGACGTACCTGTGGTACAAATATAAAATGTTTATAAATATTAAAAGCGGTGAAATTAAATTTTCATAATTTATTGCATGGGCCGTAAGAATATTAGCATCACATGTGCTATGAAATATATTTTAGAGATGAGCAGATAGTTTGTAAACTGTTAATATGAAATTATCTCATTTGATGTTTGGAATGTTTATTTCTATTTACGATACATTTTATTACCATTAATGATTACTTTTGATAGACGAAAATAGACTTCAAATGCTCAATATCATTCAATAAATAAATTTTAAATGCTTAATGGTTTTACTTAAAATTGCTCCTTTTCAAAGTTTTCCTTTTTTTGAGAAAACTAAGCACTTTTAGGACATGCATGTAATGAGAAGAGCAAATGATGCAAATTTGGTTACGACTCGAATGGTATCACTCATTTTTTTAGTGATCCCCTGTTGTTTTATAATATTTTGCAATCCTATTGTACAGTTTTATGAGATAATGATGAGATGCCAAGATGTTCAAGCAAAGAACTTTAATTTATGCAAGCTCGTTATGAAATGATTTTTAAAACTTATTTACTTACTTTAGATAAATTCTCATAATTGTTCAAAAAGTGCTGACTTTGCAGTAATGAATTTATTCCGTCGACAATCTTCATTTCGCGTTCGTCAATTTTAATTTCTCATCCATGTCCATTTTCTTGCAAACTTGGCTGAAGTTTACTTATCTTTGCGGAAATTTTCATCAAAGATTGTAGCAAGACACTATAATGTTGTTGTTTTTCCAACGCCGGCGCTTTCTTTAATGATTAATAAATTACAGTTAAAAATATTTATTGGAGTTTATTTACAATTATCAACTTACAGAAACAGTAATTTTTGGTGTATTCCCTTGAGCTGCAAATTTGCTAGTCTAGAAACTTCTTTCTCATTTCCTGCAATTGAAATTGAAGCATTAGCAGAAGAATACATTTATTTTTTGATGCACAGAATGCTTTTTTCTTGCCTTGTGACTTAATTAAAACATTTTTTTATTAACTACCTAATTTCCACACGTTTGTTTAGTTCTAATCATTTTTTTTGTGTATTGGATGTATGAGAAATCTTTTTTCAAAATTTAATAAATCTTACGTTGAACTTACGTTTAATTCCATCTTTTCACCAAAAAATATTTCACAATGAAAAACGTTCAAACGATGCAAAAATGAGCAAAAATACTTTGTTATTTGACCTTTAATGTCATTTAAATCAATTAAAATTTTACATTCAATTAATTGCAATTAAAAAAATGATTTTTTAGCCTAAATTTTTAATGAATCAAACAGAAAAAAGTTTCCAAAAAATATTTTCTTAAGAAATTTTCTATACAAAGGAATGATTTTTTGGCGTTTTTTGTGTGTAACTTCCGCACTACAGAACTAACTGGCACTAATTATACCTTAAATAATAGCTGCTGAAATTCTCAATCAAACGACACCAAATTCACCATCATTGGTGCTTCCCTTGGCTCACAATGACAAAAAATGTGAAATTTTCAAAACAAAAAAAAGAAGAAATCAAAGCAGCCCATGCTTCAAAATTTTCTATAAATTTAGAACAAACGAAGAAAAATTTATCATTTCTCATTCAGATCTTAAAGAGAAAAGACGTGTTTCGGGTTGCTCCCAAATTATTTGAGAAAAATAAAAAAAATCAAGAGAAATCGAAGAAATCATAGAAATTCAAAGTGAAAAAATTCAAAGTAATAAGAAACTGAAAAAAATCATTCAGTTGGCCATTGTTATCTTTGAAGGAAGTGATCTGTTGCATGTTGCCAAGATTGAGACGTGCTTTATTCCTCAACTTGTAAAAAATCAGAGCAGAGGAGTTGAATTTTCAATTTGAGTCGTAATTTTTTGTTGTACCCCCCATAACCCATACATTTTTGGATTCGTCTTGCAATTGTGTATTCAAATAAGATGACTGGTTGTCGTAGGTTACTTCGTAGAGCATTCAATAATACAGTGAATGGTATTCGGAATGGTTACAATTTCTTGTCAAACCGTCGTAAGAAAAGTTCAAGTAAGTCAAACGCTCCAAATAAGAAATGGAAGAGGCTCCGAGAAATTTTGTTCAATCCAGTTCGTTTTCTATGGGAACATTTTTACCACAGGTCAAATCGTCGAAATTCTCGAGACTCAAATACAGGGTCGTTTGTTGATAATTGCGAGGACATATTTGAACTTATAAACTTCATCTTTGACATTTGCTGCTTAATCCATACATTTTTAACATCAAACGAGTTCTTGCTGAGCTTTCCTATTCGAAGGAGAAGATTAAGAAATTGAATTCCTTTGTTTATTTGTCGCCGACATTTTCTTCATATCATCCTTTGTGTGTAGTATCATCGTTGTTAGGGAAAATCATCTATATAGCATATTTGTGACTGGTTGCTGGCTTTTCGTTCATCTCATCCTTTGTGTGGTATCATTGTTGTTAGGGAAAATCATCTATATAGCATGTTTGTGACTGGTTGCTGCCTTTTCGTTCATCTCATCCTTTGTGTGGTATCATTGTTGTTAGGGAATAACATCTATGTAGCTTGTTCGTGACTTTATTATCGATCCCTTTGTTGATGTGAGGAATAGCAAGTTGTGTTCTTTGTCTTCATCATCTATCATTCATGAGCAGCAGCGTGATTAATGCGACATTCATCCAATCTTATTACTTTTCAAAAAATTGGACCAAATTTACCGTGATATTATCTTTGGCAACTCGGACAAAATTTCACAGTAACATTCCATTCATAATTTAATTTCTTTTGGTCTTCATGTTTCAAATTTTTTGTACCAACTTTCGGTTCCTTTCTAAATTTCCAAATTTTTTGTGATTATGAGTTTAGAAGGATGTAATGCTTAAAATATGCAATTTTTGTGTATTTAAAACATTGCATCCAAGTGCCTATCCTCACCTTCCCGTGGTTAAACTCGTTGAGCTGAGAAATCAGTGACTAACGAGGAAGGCTATTTAGTTAATCATCACGTTGATGTTATAAACGGATATTTTTAAAAAATGTAAATACTTATGCTGATGCCGCTCAGCCGAAAATAATAACCGGTAAAAAAGAATTTAAAATTCTAAAAATAAATTAACGGTCAAAAATATTTGAATTTGTTTTCATTCATTGCAATTTAACTCCCCTTAGGAATAGTTCACTTATGATGTCCATTAAAAACTTGATTTAAATTTTAATTTTAAAGAATCGCATTAGGTACTTTTTTCAATCATTACACAATGGTCCGAAATCGAAAAAATTGTTCAAAAATACATTTTAGGGGAAAATTTAGAGGTTCAAAAGTTTTTGTCGATTTTCTTTATTTTGATAGTTTTAATAGCTTTATTATGATTTGATTATACACTCCTGAAAAAATCAGCCTATAATATTAAGTGTAAGTATGATTTTTTGCTAAAAATGTATCAAAAATTTTTGTAAACAAACAAATTTGTATGGGAAAACAAGTGAAATTAAAATGCAAATTTCTGGAAAAGGAGGTAAAAGGAGGTTACAAGAGCATGATTAGAAGGTAAATAAAGACTCAATCTTTGGATTCTGGTAGGTTTCAGAGACCCCCGAAAACCCCTTTTTAACTTATAAGCATTTGAAGTTTTGGAAATTTTCAAAAATTCAAATGCATTTTCCCTAATGATTAAGTATTTGGCTAATGTTTTATAAGCTTTAACATAAAATTTGAGCATTAATTAATGTATTGACAGTAATTAGAACATGTATCAAACGATAGAAAGTGGAAAATTATTATAAAACTTTTTCATGGTGTTTTTGTACACAAAATTTTCGTGACTTTCATTAATGATTGACAGAGTTAGACAACTATTAGAAGGCTGATATTTTCACAGAAGATGCGTCAGTTTATGTTTTATAATCGTGCATTTAAAAGATCAGGTTTAAAAGACATGACTTTTTTGTATTTTTGAACATTTTTTTCGATTTCGGACCATTGTGCATTAATTGGACGTCATAAGTGAACAACCCCTTACTGTTTTGAAAGAATTTTGTGAAAACCCTCATAATATTAATAAAAATGTTGAATTATTGTAGTTTTTGAAGTTTTATGTGAAAATAAACTATCATGGAGCAAGAAATCGAGCTTGCCGACGATGTTCCAACGGTCGAGTGGCTTAATAATGATGATCAAATCGAACAATTGGATTTACAGACCATCGCAAATTTTAATTTTAATCGAGTTTCATCCGACGAGATTATTTATCAAAAGAAACAGAATAAATGTAAAATGGTCGGAAAATATGTGATGGGAGATAAGCTTGGAGAGGGAAGTTATGGAAAAGTCAAGGAAGTTTTGGACAGTGAAAATCTCACAAGAAGGGCAGTAAAGGTAAACATTAATCAACCAGTTAGAAATGTCGTCAAGCAAGATGAACTTTTCTGTATTAAATTTTATAGAAGCATATATCCTTAAATTTATGACACTTAATATGCTTAACAATTGTTACTGAAAGAAATACAACTTTAAAAAAGTTGCGTTACAAATTTTCTTATTAATTGGACAAGGACAAAATGATTCCTGTAAAAATTTTCTTATTTAGGAAGATGTACATCCATTATCCAAAAGCCATTAAATTTTAATGATTTAACTTTTCTTTTTATCCTTAATTTTTTTTTTAGATATTGGCTAAACGTAAACTTCGAAGAATTCCAAATGGCGAGATGAATGTTAGAAATGAAATTTTATTTCTTAGATCACTTAAGCATAAAAATGTCGTTGAATTAATTGATGTTTTGTATAATGAGGAGAAGCAAAAGATGTATTTAGTTATGGAATATTGCGTATGTGTGTTACAAGAAATGCTTGCATCGGCTCCGGAATCAAAATTGCCATTATTTCAAGCCCACAAATATTTTGTACAGCTTATAGACGGATTAGAGTATCTTCATGGACAAGGAGTCATTCATAATGACATAAAACCAGGGAATTTGCTATTAACGCTTGACGATACTTTAAAGATTTCAGATTTCGGTGTTGCCGAGAAGTTAGAGTTATTTGCGTCAAACGATATATGTACAAAAGGTCAAGGTTAGTATTTAAAGAGATTTTAAAAAAAACACATCTTTATTGCCCATTTTCTCCAAAACACTTGATGAACGTAATCGTTTTGTTCAGCTGTTTATAATAATTATTTTTACATTATTTGACCAATCGGAGGACCAATATCTAAAAAATGAAGATTTTTGAAAGCATATTATTAAAGTTTTATAAATTGGAAAAAGTTGCTTAAAAGCTTAAATATTATTAAAGTTTTTATAAATTGCAAAAAGTTAATTAAAAATTGAAAAAAAAATATGAAAAGATAATAAACATACTCCGGCGGCAAAAGCTGCTTATTCCTCGTCTGGAATTGACACGATTGTTGATCCTTGACTGATGTCTGATGAATCCGATTCCCTGCGTGCTCTCATGTTGTTTTGAATACGAGATATAGCGTCCACATATCTTTCAGTATACACTCTCTCATATTCTTCCACAAGTGATATTAATCGTCTATGACGTTCCATGTTCCCTTCGTTATTGTCGGCTTGAAAATAGGTAGTCTTTTTTTTCATTTTTTGGTTTGATTATTAGTTTGGATTATTATTCTTGATTCCTGGATGATGAGTGAATTGCTGAGTAAATGTCGCTCCATTTTATAGTCGATTCTTGAGTTATTTGTGCTTTCTTAGCATTTTTTAAACATTGATAGCATAAGAATGATAGTATTAATACACAAAAAATTGCTATCATTATTATGTAGCTAATGTATTCTCGTACAGCCAATTTATTTTGTGTGCCTATAGCAGTAGTCGCTTCCAATTGCTTTGATAAGTCAGCTGTTACTTCTTGAAAGTATTTGTCAATGAAAGTGAAGTTTGTGTGGCTGATTGGATATTTAACAATTATATCCTTGACATTTGTTGTCGCATTAAGTTCAGCAATTGTTTCTGATGGACTGATGAATATATGATGGGGTGTTTTTATGGTGCATGATTTGGGTAACTTGAAAATTGTGCCAGTCATCCATTGATTTTTTGTTGCTATTGAGTTGTTTTCACATATGATTTCTGTTTTGTTTAATTCATTGATGATCAGTACATTGTCCTCCCCAGAGACATTAACTCGTCCACTTTTTCTGTCACTTGTATATTTTCACAGTGATTCGGTGTTCCATGTAATAAAGTCTTAATACAATCTGTAGTCTGTTGTAAATTTTCATGTGAATAGATATCGTCCAAAATTTGCATCATTTCGTGTTGGTATCCAAACGTTTCATTATCATTTGAGATGATGATTTTGTTTACAAGTTTTGGTGAGTTGTTTAAAACAGTGACTTGTCGAGCTTCTGTTGGAATTGAAATAATTGCGAGCTGTCGATATTCAGTTGTTGACATCATTGGAATGTGAAAAATGAAGGCAATTTTATTGTCTATCATAATTTTTTCCTTCTTTGTAATGACGAATAAATCCAATGGATCCTTTAATACAGGGAACTTTAGCTGGAATCTGGTTTTGTTTTTAGATATTGCCTCTTTTAATACGTCATAAGGTTTCGAATCCCATAAATCTTCGTATTTTGATGCCGTTAAATAAAAAATATCCATCATCTGTTGTGCGTCATTTTGAATCTTATTTTTAAGCTCCAGATTTTCTTGAATGTTGGATAATTGAGTGAATTTTGCATCCGTCATTTTTGTTAATTGATTATTCATCTGCTTAATCACACCTGTTGCTTCATGTAATTTAATTTTACTATCAGTTAAGGCATGCTGTAAGTCATTTAGTTCCGATTGTTGATAAACCATAAGTCCTCCAGTTAATAAATGAGGAGCTGTATAAGCCGTAAATTTTCCAATAGCAGATACAAATGATCTTTTTGGTCGTAAATTTCCTTGGTTCATTACTTGAGAAACTCGGTCAGCTTCTAAATTTAGGATTTCAGTCCATTGATTGCAGTAATTTTGAGTTTCGGAAGTCATGGTTATACATGCATTTGTGAAATTCTTTATCATGTTATTTATTATTGTTTGGTCAGCTGATGGACTCACACTTGTCAAAATAGTCACCGGTATGGTAGTTGATTGTATTTGTGCACTTCTAATTTTGTGCAAATGTATTCCTGGGTGAAGCTTTGTTAATTGCGCTTGTGTTGTTGTGGTCAAAGCTAGACACGTGATTAATACTTGTGTTAATGTAATATTTTTGGTGCGAATTCGAAATCGATGCTTAAGTGGTGTGTCAGAAATTTGGTTTCCGTTCTCGGTTGTTTTTGTTGGTTTTGAATGAAAGTTGCTAAGATGTATGAATGTCAATAATAGGTCTAATAAATGACATTTTGGGATAATTATAGGCTGTGTTTGATTAATTGATAGGTAACGTGTATTCTGTAGTCTTCCTTGCACTCTCAAAATTCCATCTTCATCCAATTTTGGGGATAATTTGTGCAAATGATGTTTTGGTGATAATTTTCCATCTTTCAATCTGTCAATGACACTTGATAGTTCACGGTGCTGATAATATTTTATGATGGTTTTTCTTGCTGTTGCGATTTCATCTGCAGATAACGGAATTGGAATTTTGTTATTTCGTTCATTCAATTTTCTTTTGTATATCATCCATCGTCGCATATAGCATACTGCATGTACTAAGCGGTTGAAACTTGAGAACCTTGAAAACATGTCTTCTTCTTTTTCTACGTGAGTCGATAAAAAAGTTGATGTTGTTCCATTTAATTCTTCATTTATTTCCGCATCAAATTTTAGTTTCCATTTATCGTCATCCCAATCAATTTTGGTAGTCCATAGCTGTTGTAAGAAAATTCTTAACAACATTATATATGGTAATGCAAAGTTCAAGAGATCGAACGTTTTTGCAACGATTGAAGATAATCCTTGCTTCGTGTAAATCATTTCAGTTGGATTGTGGTTATTCAAGCTTAATTCATCTTTAATTGGGTCAAAATTTAAGCCCAATGTTTGTTTTGGTGAGTGTCCTAATGGTGTGTTATCTTCTTCATCATCAACCTCAATTTCTTCATCTGGGACTTCAAAGGATTTCAATATTTTGTCATTCAATTGACTGTCACTTAAACATTTTGTTGCTGATTCATTATATGTGATGAATGAGCTTACTGTTTGCTGTGGTTTTAAATTTTTTCCACTAACTATCCATCCTAAATGCGTTTCTTGCATAAGTAATCCACTACTTGTGACTTCAGTTCCTCCCCGCTTTGAAAATTCTAGAGAGAATGTCACTTCCGAGAAGTATTCCAACTTCACATGCAATTCCAGAGAATAAATGTGGATTTGCAAGTTTTTTGTCTCCAAAAATGCTCTTATCAACCTCAATAGTTGGAATATTACTGGCAATTTTGTTAACAACCAGCGCTTTTGTTGTTATTAATCCAATTTGTGGATCATCCAGCTTGATGATTAAATTCACATAGGATTTAGAAGTTCCTAATATATCATTTATGCCTTTGATTATGATATTCGTCTTGTATTTTTCAACGACAAAGCTTGAACGGTTTGTTCAGAAACGTAAGAACGTTGAGCACAGCTATCGACCAGACATGAAATAGGAACGGTCATGCCATTTTTAGCTACCACATTTGCTATTGCTGTTGGTAATAATGTACACAACTCGTCATTTTTTGTAACGAAGTTATGTGTTGCTTGCTCAGTCATGTGGCTGAATTCTTGGCATTCATGAGATCTGGTAGAGAAATTTGTTGTGCTATTTAATGGATGCAATAAAGTATGATGATTAAATCCACATTTGTCACATCTCACAGTATCTTTTGCGCGACATGGATTTTGATAATTGAATTTGTGTTTTAAGCAATAAATGCATAGTTTGTAATGACGTAGCAATTTTTCACGATCATCAGCTGCTAATAATGTAGGGCATTTCTGTAATTCATGCTCATTTTTGCATATGAAGCATTTATGGCGCGTGTCACTTGGCGCTTGCATAGTTGTATCGTTTGTAACGTGAGCACGTGTCGATTTGTTTTGCTTTTGTTTGTTTACGTCGTTAGCGCTTTCTTTGTATTTTGAAGAAACGAGCGATTTGCTATTATTTTGTCCAAGTTGCACTTCTAACAAATTACATTCCATCATTAGGAATTCAGTTACTGTTTGAACGTTTGCTTTTAATTCCTTTGCTCGAATATAATCTTCAAAACGGCGCTTTGTTTTTTCATCCAAGTTAGTGTAACCAATCTCGAAAATCCAATCAGCTGGTGTAACGTCATTCAATTGAGTCAAATTACGTATGACTGTATTTAATGTTGAGTAAAATTGTCTTAATGCATTAACATCATTATGCTTTACTGGTTGAATCTGCATTAAGTTACGAACATTGTGCTGAATAATAGCTCGTTCCACCAAAAATTCTTTGTCCAAGATTGACCACATTATTTCATAATTTTGCTCTTCTTTAGCAAGATGTTTGACACGATCCAAAGCTCTGCCTGTTAATTTACTTTGAAGCAGCAACAATTTTTCCAAGTTTCCCCATTTTGTCTTTGAAATGGCTGTCATGAATATTTCCTTAAAAGATTTATATTCAAGAATATCTCCACTAAATGGTGCAATTTCCAATTGTTGTGGCTTGAGTGAGGATTTTTCCGCATAATTATTTGTCATTTGGGTATGAAGTGCTTGGAACTGTTCTTGAATCATGCTTGTTGTGTGCGATTGATTGTCGTGTTGATTATTCATTTGATTTTGCATTAAAGCGAATTGTTGACTTACTAATTGTACGATAGCAGTCATAGCGTCCCCAATTCCAGCTGAAGCTGTTGGATTGTTCATAGTCGAGTTGGCATGGAAATTTCCAGAATTTTCTGTATTTTTATGTGTTTTCGGTTCGGTAGTTGCTTTAGGAGTGCTGCCAATTTTATCACGTAGATCAGGCATGCTTGCAGCTCCATGGATATTTTCGTTGTTATAGGGAGTTCCCGCATGAGGGGAACATAGCCTTTAGGTAAACTGTCGCTTTTATTATCCGGTTGCGATTCAGTTTGCCCATTTTGTTGAGAAGTTGAAGGAATTTCTTCATTGTTGGAGGCATTTTCCGATTTTTTGTCATCAGTTGATGATTTTGGGTCTGTGGTAGGTATGTCACCTCCACGTTGATCGTAATCGTCGTCGTCTTCATCAGATGGGTCGGAAATATCGTCGTCAGTAACCTCCAAACTTATTGCTTTTTCATTAGCAAACTCCATTAGTTGTTTCTTAAAGTCGTCATTAGTGACTACCACAGCGTCGTAAGCTTTGGTGTAAAATTCAGGAATCACAGCAAGTCGTGTAATTCTTGCATGATTTTTCTGAATTCTATGCCAGGTTTCTTTACGATTTTTCTCAAAGGTTTTCAAGAGTTTAGTCTTCTTTTCTTTACGTTCTCCCGTGAATTTATTGAATTGAGAGTCGAAGTCTTGAATGACTGCTTGTTGATAGTCAAGTATGCTTCCGATTTTTTCTGTCATTATGACTTATTGAATGTTAAACGGTCGATTGCTAACGATTTTTGTAGATTTGCGGACAGCACTTAAGTAAAATCTCCGGCCACGAGAAATTACTATCACCGTCAAATTGTTAGTTTATCGAAGGACCAATATCCACGATTTAGACCTCATAGCGAGGAATGAATTTTGTTACTTGTTATGCAAAAAGCTTCTCAAATAATTTAAATATGATGAATTATATAATTATTTTGTTATTGTTATTATTATCCTTACTAGGTTCACCCGCATTTCAACCGCCAGAAATTGCAAACGGCCATGACTCATTTTCAGGTTCCAAAGCAGATGTATGGAGTTCTGGCGTTTCACTGTAATTTAAATTCATGCATTCATTATTTCTATTGTTAAACGTTAATCTGTGATGTTTTTTTACATATTTTTAGTTATAATATCACAACAGGACTGTACCCATTTGAAGGTGATAATATTTATCGACTGCTAGAAAATATTGGAAAGGGTGTTTGGAGTGTTCCTGAGGGTTTGTATCGACACTAACTATAGTATTCAAAATAAATAATAATAGTTTACAATTTTTTGTCTTATCAGGACTGGATCCCTTATTAACTGATTTATTACTTAATATGCTACAATTTGATGCGAACAAGCGTTATACGATACAGCAAATCCGAAATCATATATGGTTTAATTCCTCACCAATAGATACAGGTGATAAATGCTTAATAAATAAATGTTTAGTTTTGAATTTAACGCTAATATAACAATAAATAATAAATAAATTTGTAGGAAATCGTGTACTTGTTCCACCATTAAAAGGAGATGTTGCAAGAAGTTCCACAGTGTTGCCTTATTTAGAATCTTATCATTACGAGAGTCGTCAAAACAATGTATATTTTACTGAACATGATCTTAATGAAGCAGAGGAATTGGCTAGACAACAACAAATGCAAGATCCATCGTCTTCATCTCATCAAATTAGTAAGAAAAATAGTATTTCTAATGATGAGGCTTATTCGACGCGAGAATCTTCAGACATGAATAAAAAACGTCGTACGAAAAAGAAATTTATTTCCTGTGTGAGTGTAAAAAAGTTAACGCATTGTCGTCAGTCATAAAGATTTTTAATTGTAATAATAATTTACGAGGTGATGCTACATATAATCTTATATGGGCATGGCCGAAAAAAGAAGGAAATAAAAATCAACGGTCAAAAATTATTTAAATTTCTCTTTCGAAAATTCGAAATATCTTTTTTACAATTTTTGCTGTAATTCGATACTTTAAATATAATTTAACGATCACACATCATCAATTTTAATCATAGAAAACGATTAAATAACTCCACTGCTTTATTTCTAGTCTAATCGCTTCATTCTGATAATTTCGAAATTTTTCATTTATTTCTTTCTCTCTTTTCAACTAAGCAAATTTAAATTTTAAGGAACCGTTAAAACAATATTTTGTTAATTTAACTATTTTCCCTTAAGATTTGTCATGATATTTTAATGCAGAAGGCTGCAGCAACAGTTAAACTATGTTTTAAGACATTAGTTGGATGTTATCAATGTAAATTGAGAGAAATATTTGGATTATTTTGTTGATTTCCGAAAAATTATTCGTCAGTGACGCTAAGAATTATGCATTTATTTCTTTACTGTTAATATGTAGACTTAAAATGAATAATGATTGTTGTAGAGCACAAAATTATCTACAAATCAAGATATTAATCATTACTTAATCATGTCTAGTTAAAGAAATAAATCGATAATTCATAGCGTCACTGACGAATAATTCGTTTTCGTCCGAGCCCATATACAATATACATACATCAAGAAAGAATGGAAAGAATTTTGGTATTCAGCTATCTATATTCTCCTTATAAACGTACAAGTGTTTAAATCACGCTTCCAATATCTGTACATGCTTTTATAAAGCTATGCTGATTTTTGAAGGAACCGTTAAAGATTTAATTTAAAAAAAACCGTTAAAATTTTTGAAATTTTAAATCCAGTGCTTTAGCTGAATACGCTGAATTGTATTTTTTTTGTATTGGTGTTAGTGAGTTTTTATAACGAAAAAATTTAAAAAATCATGTACAGATAATGAAAGCTCCTTGCAAACAAACAAAAAATGTCCAACGAACCTTATTCAACAAATTCTTTTAATTTAGATAATTATTTTTTAAAATTGAAAAAAAAAAAATCCTTAGTTGTTCACTTATGGAAGAAATTCCTATTTTATTATGATATAGATAAATAATGAAAATTTTTTGTTTTATTTTACTTTCTTGTGTAAATAATTACGATTATTATGTTCTGATCATTTTTCAAAACAAGAAAAAATGCGATAAGTTTATTGATAAAAAAAATATGAAATAAAAAAAAATGTTTAATATTGAATACAAAAAAATAGAATTAATATTATTAATATTTGAACGCTTTTGCCGAAGAACGTGATATGAATGAACGGTCGTTTTGAATTTGAAAATTGCTGACCGATTTTTGCAAAACACAAAGTTAAAAATTTTTGTTTATTAAATAGAATTCATTTTGTCATGCTTTAATCTTATTACAATAATAATTTAAAATGTTAAATGAATAATATTGAAGCATGAAAAATTATATTTTACTTAGCAAACAAAAATTTTTAACTTTGTGTTTTGCAAAAATCGGTCAACAATTTTCAAATTCAAAACGACCGTTTTTTCATATCATGTTCTTCGGCAAAAGCGTTCATTTATTTTGTCCGATTTCAGCGTCTTTATGTTGAGATTGTCTCCAATAGATATTTAATTAGTCCTTAAAAGTTACAAACGAAATTGAAATTTTCCAGCTTTTGTCACATATTTAACACCTTTAAAAGGTCGATATCTTAAATCACCATACATGTCAAGCTTGCTGACTCTTAGTCCTGAAATTGCAATTTGCGATAAAGTAAATTGAACATTAATAGAAGGCATCGATTCGTTTGTGCTTCCTTGACATGTTGTTACACTACCACGAATATTTGGAAGCTTTTGGACGTCAATTTTACCAACATCCCAATTTAAGATCTTTGTATTTTGATCAAAAACATATTTTCCTTGCGTTGATACAAGACTGCAGCTTACAACATTTTTTGGAAATAAAATTTCAAGCTTGACATTTTCTAGTGTATGTCCGAGAGTTGTTTTAGGCCCAACAGTTATGTCCAATTTTCCTTGTTCACCACTTTTCAAGTGAATATTTTGTCGTATATAAATTGGAATAGGAACCGTCTGAGAAGTAACATGATAAGACATTAATCTAAAAGATCCATCAGGTGGGATGAAGCTTAAAATTTTTTCTGTATCCCATTTTTTGTATCTAACGCAAGGATGGAATGAAACGTCATCTAATATTCGTGGATTAACGAATGATAGATTCAAATCCGGCAATCCACTAAGCTTTGTTAAGCATTGAATTTCTCCAGATATTTCAGCAAATATAGTTGTGCCAGAACGGTCGATAATTGCATCTACTTCCTCAATTATATCAAAATATGCCTCATTATTTGTGTATTTCACATCAGACTTTCTCCAAGGAATCGATGAAAGGGAACCGACAGGTAGAGTGTCACTAAAATTAGATTTTCCAGTCATAGAATTGGCAATGGTCCTTAAAATGTTTGGTGGCTTTATTAATTCTTTCAGCACATTTGATTCTGTAGCAAGTGGATATCCGTTGTCAAGCATCTCATCAAGGAGCTCATAAATCACAACATAATGTTCTTTAATTATAGATTCATTACATTCGCCAAAATAATCTATAAAGGTATCCACAACTCGATGTAAAAATTCCAGAACGAACAGTGGAGAAATTTCAGTTTTACATACACTAACTAAATAGACTCCACATTTTCCGATTGAAACGAGATTCGTTGATTGAAATGATGTTGGGATCACTGGAATAACTTCCTACAAAAAAATTTAGAAGTTTCGATTAGTTTAGGAAGAATAATAAAATTTATTTTTGACTTACATTTGATATTTTCAATTTATCAAGAAATTGATCACAGATTCCTTTAGAGATTACACTTCTCCAATGTTTTTCGAGGAAGACGTCACCTTGGGTGTTGATAATAAATAGACTTTCCATTTTTAATGCAGTAAATCTCGAAAAAACTTAAAAATATTAAACTTGATATGTCAACAAAATAAAGTACAGTACAATCTGTATAAAAATTTAATGAAACCTTTACAATTTCAATAATAAGTAATGAATGTTCCTATAATTCTTAATTGTTTGCAAAGCATTTAAATGCATGATTTTTTTTAGTTTCTATTTGTCAAGATTAACACTGAGTTACATGACCACAATGGTCTGAAATCGAAAAAAATGTTCAAAAATTATATTTTGGTGTAAACTTTAGAGGTCGCAAAGTTTTAATTGATTTTCTTAATTTTGAAAGTGTCAATAGATTTTTCATGCCTTAATCATCCATCTCTGAAAATATGAGCTTATGATATTAAGGATAAATATGATTTTTCATTGAAAATTTTATATTGTTTCTCAAAAAATTTTGTGCACAAGCAAATTTGTATGGAAAAATTTGGAAAAACAAGTGAAATTAAAGTGCAAATATCTCGATTTGCGCATTCCCAGAGTATGATTAAAAGGTAAATAAAGACTCAATCTTTCGATTTTTGCTAGTCTCGTGAAGGACTTTGGAGGACTTTTTAACTTATGGGCATTTAAAGTTTTGGAAATTTTCAAAATTTTAATTACAATTTCCCTAATGATAAAGCATTTGGCTAATGTTTGGTAAGCTTTAACATAAAATTTGTGCATTAATTAAGCTATTAACAGCAATTAGAACATAGAACAAACATCAGAAAGTAGAAAAAATTACGAAAACTTTTTCATGGTGTTTTTGTAAACAAATTTTTCGTGACTTTGGATAATGATTGACAGAGTTAGACAACGATTAGAAGCTTGATATTTTCACAGAAGATACGTCAGTTTATGTTTTATAAAGCTGCATTCAAAAGATGAAGTTTAAAAAACATGACTTTTTTTAATTTTTGAACAATTTTTTCGATTTCAGACCATTGTGATGACGAACTATTTTTTCAAAATTCACTAACACAATTAAAGTAGACGAGTAATTCAGCACTATTCAGCAACTAAAAATGTATACAATCCATTTAAAATTCCTCATTTTTTTTTAAATTTTAATCAATCTAATGCTGATTAATCTTCGATGATTACCAATAAAATAAAAAGCCTACTTGAATAGTATTTTAATCAGAATTCAACATATAAAAAAGCGTGTAAAAATATTAAACTTTGCATGTATTAGTCTGCTGAACTTTTGATCTAATTGAAAATTTAAAAAAATATTCGTTAAGTGTTTTCTACGCGTTGAAAAATTTCAGACTTGGACAAAACACTTGAAAAGTATACATGCTGTCAAAAATATTGAGTTGAGCATGCTAATGTTTGTAAATAAACATCGTTGTATTGTGCCAGAGTGTAGTAATTTTTCAGAGCGAGCAGACGTGTATCGCGTTAATGCTGTTTTTTATTACGATTTCTGTGTCGTACGTACGAAGTTTCGGGAAAAAATAAAAATATTTATAGGAGAGTGCAAGCAAGTGCGATTCTAAAGAAAATTGGCAAGTTTATCCAGCCAATTATATTCAATTTAATTATTGGAATTTCGGATGTATTGATCATTACAATTGAAAACAAATAGAGTTAATTGAAATTTAATTATCAAGTGCAAAAAAATAATTAACAAATGTGTTGATTGTCATTAATGTTTATTGTGCATTATCCAGTCAAACAAAAAATTTAAAATTAGAAAAAAAGAATCAATTAAAGTGGAGATTAAAATAAAGAATCGTGAAATCATATCTAATTGACTTGATTTTTTTTAATTGTGTAATCCGTTTGTTCTTAAATAATTGTGAATAAATATACAAATTGATGTGGAATGTAGAGTGAGTGAAAAAGCCGGAAATTTTTAATAATAGATAAATTTGCTTAAAAAATTGCAATTTTGCATGAAAATTTGAGAAAAAAAAAATAGTAAAATTATTAATTAAATGCCTCACTGTGTTATCTAGTGCTATCGTGAGATCCAGTGTGTGAAAAATAAATAATAATAAAAAAAAATCAATTAATTCAATTAAGAGATAACAATATACTTGGAAAATCAAAAATTATCACTATCGGATTAATTACAAACTTGAAAGCTGAATCTAAAAAAGCCGAATATGTATCCGACAGCTCCTCAGCGTCATCCAGCGTCTGCGGTAAGTAAAGGAAAAAAAATTAATTCTATACTAATTTACATAAATTTAAAATGCAACAACAACTGAGAAAAGATAAATTATCGTGTGGAAAACGAAAAGCCGCCGGAAAAATTTACGAAATGCCATTGAGAGCACATGCTCGCTCGTAAAAGTGTGCGAAACTGTAAAAAACCATGATGGATGTCTTGCTTACTTCCATTTTCCTCGCAACAATGCGTTCATAGTTGCACTTTTTCTGACTGACTGATTTCATGTTGAGTATAGCTTCATCGTTGGTAAACTTGGTAATTTTTTTTTTCTTCATGCCTGAGTGACTGTTGGTGTAGATGGATGTAGATAAGTCACCTTAGATCACTTAAAGATTTGATGACTGTGACTTGAACATTGACATTCTAAAGTGATGTTATGCATGTCAATCTTGAAATTTTGTCCATATCTTCTCATTCCTTCACATTTGAAGACAGTCAGAGAGAAAAAAAAAACATGAAACAATCTGTCGAAAAAATAATAATACAACTGCTGTTGCTACTACTTTTCTTCTTCTGATGATGGCATGTTATTGTATTATGATGTTGCTTTTACGAATAAAAATTTCCGACCTGCGCAAGAACAACTCTTGTATGTGCTCGTCACACAAATACATGCTTAACGAAGAGAAAATTGAAACTAAAAAAATATTATCCACTTGTCGGTAATTTTGTGACAGAAAATCATGTTATGTTCATGAAGCAATTTGTAATTTGTATACAGTTTTAATTCGATTATCATTTTGTTTCTTTTCATTTTCTCCTCACCCCTTCTCCCTCTCTCCATTTTTCTTCCTCATTCTCTCACTCTCGTTCTCACAAAACCGAGTAATAATGATTATTATTATCCAAGAAAATATAAAACATGGGGGGAGATGCTTTAGGGGAGGACGAGTAATTTGGGAATAGAATGCTGTATGATCCTTTGCTTGAGAAGAAGATAGGAGTCGATTGTCTTAATTAAATTGAAAGACTTTATATAATGTTGTGTCTATAGATGTCTATGAAATAGGATTCAATTTTCGTAATCATAAAAACATCTTCCTCTTCTGTTTGTCTCGCCCATTCTCTTAAATATTTATTCCATTTATGAGTCGAAAGATTTATTAATTAATGAAAATATTCAAGTTTCAATGAACTAGACTTTAACATTTCCGCACCCTGATTTTTTTTCTTTTTAATTTTGTGTAGTGATAATTAATAGGTATATTACTGTAATTGTACATAATGAAATATAAAACAAAAGGAAAAGAAAGACAATAAAACATGCTTGCAAAAAAAAAAAAAAAAATAAGAAAGAAAGAATCACATCTTCGTAGCCAAAAGGAAAAGAGGCGGAAAAGAAGTTAAAAAGTTGTTTGCATAAAAGATACATACTTACTCGTGATGAAGTAAGATGAAGAATCTTTAAAGTTTGACTTGCCTACATTTGCACAAATTCCAAGTGTCTTCTTCTTCTTCATCTTGTACTTCTTCAATTTGCTGCACAACAAACAATTACGGGTGTCAATTGATTTAATTATTATTTGTTGTGCTTTCCCTCTATACACACTTCTTTCACTTCCATCGATTAAACTCATGTATATGCTGGCTTTTTGACTACATGTACACATTAAATTAGCTACTTTAATCACACATTTTCTCTACTAATGAAATAACATGGTAGCCATAGTTGATCATGTAATGAATATTGGCATTCAGATCGTGATATAGCGGAAAAAATATTCTTCTTATTCATTCTCATGTACTTTCATTTGGTTTATTTTGGAATGAGAAATTTAATTGGATATATTTGGATTGGTAAAGAGAGTAAACGAAAACAATTTTGTAAGAAAAAAAAAATAATAAAAGAAAAGAATAATGAAGTAAGTATAAGAAGAAATATAACCAGCAATAAACAGCAGAATGAAAGAAAAATTGTATACATGTCTATAAATTTATGTCAATGTCAAGTGAATGCTGCTTGAATTTAAATTGAGCTATTTAAGTATCGATTATTCACAGCTCTTTTTTTTCATTCTTTTGATTTAATCAACAGTTTTTCTAGACATCAATATAAAATAATATTTCAACTTGATTGATATGTAAATTTGTTCTAATTAAAAGTGATTTTTTTCATTGTCTCTTAAATGCTGTCACGTAATTGATGTTCGTTCATCACATAAAGTTAAACTTTAAATAAAATTTGAAATTTAGACGCCTTAACTTTCCAATATGCAGTAACGGAATCACAAATTTATTTCTTTATAGGCCGTCTAGTTTTGAAAAACTCAAATTGATGCGATAATCTCAACTGAGATTCTAATGAACTACTGTTACATTCACTCCATTATTAAATTTTAATCTCAATTTTCGATCGTGAATAAACTTGTTAAAGCAATCAATTATTTTTGAGTAATAAAACATCATATACAGCTTTTAGTAACAATGAGTAATCGGAAATTATAGACAAATCATCAAATAAGTGGCTTATATGAAGCGCGATTGAAATAAGAATAGTTGGAAATAATACAATAAGCACAACTCGATAATTAAACTTAATTAGATACTAAAAAAAATATTATTTTTGTTTTCTTAAAATACACACCTTAATGGATGAATTGAATTCTTTCTTGAAAAGCAATTTATTGTAAAATCAGTTACTTGAGAATAAGAAGAACCGAGTGCGAATTAAAACACAATACGTCCAGCGTATGAGAACTTTTCGTTATTGTTCATCATCAGAATTCTCACTCCTCTTGACTCATTTTTCATCAAGAGATAATTGAAAACTCAGCGTGTCGAATTTGTGGACTGTTAATTTACAGTTCCAGTCAAGTGGAATTGTCTTTACGTGTAGAATGTGCTTCATGTCGAAATATATTTGAATTTATTAATATTTGATTATCGATTTGAACGAGTTTTGTGAACAAGTTCTTCTTCATCTTTTTTCTAATTCCTCTTCTTTATTATTTTATTGTGTATCTTAAGTATAATCGGTTCCGAAAGAGTAATTTGTAACCCAGAATGTTTCGTCATGTATAACCATCAAAATTTAATGAAATTGCTGTTGAGACTTTTCTGAATGATGTAACCTAATACCCTCAAAAACCGCATCAAATGAGTAAGAAGGAGTAGAGTAAGAAGGAAAGAGACGTATGTGTAGATTATGGAGAAGAAACCACACGATCGTTAACCGCAAAAAGCCAAAGAATTACCATTTATTTGTAGGCTAGAGAATATTCTCAGTCTGTCCATCCGAGTGGAAAACGATGATTGGACTATGTCGTAAAAGTATATCATGTGAAGCATGAAAGAAAATTGTTCATTGAGAAATTTTTCATCCTTTTGTGGTTTTAATGTTATTACTCATTTTATTGTTGTTCTTGTCGTAGATTGTGCCATGTTGTATATGAAAATTGAAAAAAAGAAAATGAACCATTAAATTTTGTAAAATGCGGTGAAATTGAAATCATACTGATAAATAAACAGTAACAACAACAATAGAGTACATCATGATAAAGTGGTTGGTACTTTTAGATACACAAAAACAAAAAGTGGAAGAGGACATGAAATGTGCAGTGATATGTACATAAGTCAATTATTTTGTTTTTTTAAAAAATGTGCTCATTTTTATAATTGATTGTGGGAATGTCTGACTTGTTCAGCAATGTGACATGATGTTATATTTCATTTATCTTTCCTGTAATCGCAACTCTAAAAGAAAAAAAAATATTAATGTATATACTGTACAAACATTCAGGTGAAAAAAGTAAATATTGTATCTAATTGTCGAGCCACTTGATTATACATTATTTTTTTTCATTCTACATGCTCTCCTCACTCCTCATTTCATTTCATATTTTTCAACGAAGACATATTTGCTCATTTTGTGAATGGGTTCATTTTTTTATCAGCAAGTGATATTTCGTTTTTTTTTATTATTATCACAACAACAACAGTTCAGTTTAAAGCAAGCACTCATCGAAACAAAAATACTTTACTATAAAAAAAATGATAAATTAAATGATCGGTGAACGCATAGATTAATCAAGCATTTATGATCCAATTGATGATAAGCGTGATAAGAATATGAAGTGGATGTACTTAAATTGTTATATTTGTGGATTTATCGATGAAAACAAACAAAATATATAGTAAATAAATTTTTTTTATCATTTTTTTTTTCGCAATCCCAATACATGTTTCCACATAATATAAATATGTAAAAGTAATAACTTTATGCAAATAAGGCAGTACGTGCATTGTACCCCTTATCACGATTAATTTATTTTATTGCTTTTAATACTCAGTTTTTTTTATTCATTTATTGTTATTGGAAATACTTTTTCATGATTGATTTTTTTTTTTCTACACAAGCTTATAAATATTGTTCCTATATATTAGCACTTGAGTACTATAGCTGCAAATTTCAAGCATTTTCGACACGTTATTAAAATTATGGAGAGCTTAAGGTGAAAAAATTTTTTTTCTTTAATTTATCACGCAAAAATACTTCTCATGATATCGACTCAAGTGGAACCACTTTAATCAAGTTTGAAAATTTTAGAATGAGCTTATCGAGACACTTGACACTTTTTTGCCTTTTATGTTGATTATTAATAAATAAATAATTTGTGCTTAATGTGACACAAGTCATGTTTACTGGTGAAAAACTGATAATAACATGTAGTTTGTATAAATAAACTTGACTTCCCATCTTTAAACATCTCTTCTTTATGTTTGTGGAACGAAGCGTAACGTATTATGAACATGCTAATTTTACTACTTCTAGTCTGGCTTAAAATATTTTTTTTTTTTTAAACTAGACAATTTATGGGATTTTTAAATGTCACTAAAAATTGTCTGCATAACAACACTGGCGAATTGTTACTCTTTATCAGCTATGTTGCCTTGTGGACGTGTTGTCAAACACATAAAAATTAAATAAACATGAATAACAGCAACGACAAAAACAACAACAACAAAAAAATGGGAAATAGTCATAGACGTAAAGAAGAGAAACGCCTCGTGAGAATTAAAAAGTTAAATATTTGTCATGAGTCATACGTTTCAATTAGCTGGAAATCAACATTCGCGCCATGTCAATTTTAATTCAATCAATATTTTACTGCTTCTTCTTTTTATTCACATTCAATCTGTGTGTCTTGTTTTTAGTTGCTACTTACTTCATTTTTTTGAGGCTGATGAGAAATATTGATTGTAAAGAGTAAAAAGAAGAAAAAAAATAAATGAAAGAAATTTTTATTGAATTTTAAAGTGATAGAGAAAGATATGGAGAGTGAGTAAGACAGACAAGAAAATGAATGTATTGATCTCAATCTTTAGCTGCCGTGAGCGATCATTATCTGTCAACGAAATGATTCGCTGCCTCGTTTCAACGTTATTGAGGAGGAACAAGAAGAAGTGAATATAAAAACCGGTAGATTTATTTTTACTTCATACTTCGCTGTCAATTAATTAAAACAACATTTATTGAAAAATATCTTTCATGTTCTTCTCGATTCCTTTTTATTTTTTTATGTTTTTTTTCTTCTTCAATTTGTGACTCTTTTTCTCTCTCATTTAAAAGCCAAAGAAGATTGAAATCAATTCGTTATATTTTATTAACTTGTGACTGACTGAGTAACGTTGTTGTATCGTCTACATGTAGATTGTATGAATCGTGTTGAAAGAAAAAAAAAGAAGCAATAAAAAAAAAAATATTCTTTTCTAAATTGAAATTAAATGGGAGTATAAAAATTATTAAATTTTTGGTTTAAACGTCACTGCAACGCAGAAAGTCTAAACTTCCGGTAATATTCCCATCACTTCATCTTACTCCTACTTACTCATCGATAAATTAAAATTATACCGTCACTGAATATCGAGGACTTTATGTGCTTTGTACACTCAACCAAAAAAGCCACTAATATAAATAAGATTATAAATCAAGTGCAAACATTCCACAACTGTTGACTCTAAGAGTCATTTATGTTTATCTTTTTCATCTAATTTCCCATCCATCCATTTCATGACTTCTTTTTATTCATTCATCTTGTTGTTTCTTCATCATCGCGTCGTTGATTCATCGCGACTACTTTAACAAATAAAAAACAATTTTTAAACAATCTTTTTACCCCTCATCTTCTCCTCCTTCTTGCGACTCAGTTTTTTTATTTTATTTCATTCTTTCGTGCATAAAAGGCAGGCAGGCAAAAGAATCAAATATAAGGAAAATAATGGAAAAGAAGACAAAAGTTTGAAGCTGATCGCCGTTTCGTTTATTTTAATTTTATTATCGCCCATTGAATATATATGAATACGAAAAGCGTTAAGAAGAAATCAGAAGAAGAAACTAAAATAAGGAAAAAAAAGAAATCAGAATGTTGTTTCAAAACTTGTGATGTGGCTCGCGGGATTTCTCGTGTTTATTCTTCTTTTGACTTTAATTTAACTCCGGTGCTCCGACTGAAATGAATCTCTGATGAATGCGAAATGTGAGCAACATATATTTCTACATGTACATACAGAGCTAAAAGATGTATACAGCAATTTTTGTTTATTATTTTTTCGTCAGTTTCCTTGCGGTGCTCACCCATGAAATATATATTTATTATTCCTGAAAAAAATCTTCGTTTTGCTGTTATTTCTTTTAAGCTTATTTCTCGACAATTTGAACCGCAAAAACGTGAAGATTTCTCTGAATGCGATGATTGCCTTTTTTCCCTTAAAAGTTACTTCTTCTCCTTCTTTTTCATCGTCATCAATTTTTGATTACGTTTGTTATTCGATTCTCTTAATTTTATTCATTCCTGTAATGCAGTATGTTGAATTCATTTATATACAAATATTTTCGGGACATGGAAGGAATTGTTCAACTGATTACGACCTTCAGATAAAGCATTAAGTTGAGAAAATGAAAAATTCTTCTTCCATCAACTTTGGTGGCTATGCCAATCAGTTCTTTTGATGACGGAAACCTTTTTTTTTGTTTAGCTTCATTTAATTCCCATTATTGGTGCTTAATTTAACCACACGAATAAACTGAATGTCGTGTATAAATGTACACAAAGTTTATCTCTTCTCGTTCTTATTATTATTACTGTTATTATTACATTTATAGTGAAAAGTATTCCAATCGACACCAGATAATAATCATCGACACACCTCAGAAGAAGAAAGAAATATTTCGTTTTATACATTATTCTTCATATAATATTGAAGTATAGTAAGTGTACATACAACGTACGAGGCAGAGAAAATAAGAAAAAAAAGACTGAAAATGTTCGAGAGGCCAAAATACCAGATCATTTCAAGTCATTAATTTTCATTTCACTTGAGACGCGAGAGATCAATGAAGAAGAAAAATGATGATCATGAAAGAGGAATTTAATGTTGATATTAAGCTACTCGTTCGTTCTCGCCCATCTATGACACATTTCTTACTGATGAACATACATTCATCTGTGACTATAAACATTTTGGTATTACAATTTAGAAAAAATTATTGAAAGAATTAGAAAAATACACTACACGAAAGTGAACAAGATCATAAATTAACTGACATTTTGTGGCTTCTTCTATTAATAAGCTCAATCACCCTTCGAGACTGAGTAAATGAAATTTTTTATTACGTGTGATATTTCTTACTCAATGAGTTCTTTCCAAATGAAATAATATTTATTCTTTGAGTAACTTCACAGCTCTTAAAATTTCTGAATGTGATTTACTTTAATTTCTGTATGATACATGGGAACATCTCGTGTTTTGTGGCGTTAAAAAGTGACAATGTGAATGTGATTTTTTTATAATTTATTAGTTAGCATTAGACACTTCATTAGCCTTTGAATATTAGTTCAAATAATAAAATTTAAATGCTTCCAAAATTAACGTCATTCCATCAGAAAATCATACAATAGATCACTTAAAAACATCATAAAAAAAGCTACAAATCCAACATCAATCAAAATGATTAAAAAAGAAAAAGAATATCGAACAACAATAATAAGCTAAATACACTAATTGATCCAAATTAGTTTCTCAATGGAGATATTGTATTTTCATTTTAAAAATACATGTAGCACAACTCATGTACGCGTTGTTGTTATTTTCTTAAAAAGATGAATAAAAATATGATGATGATGATTCTATAAATGAAGTGAGATTGAAATTGAAAATTTATTTTTTAAAAATAGAAATTAACTTGGCGCACATCAAAATAAAAAGAATATGTTTGAAGAAGAAGAAAAATCAGAGAGTGATGGTGTAAATTACTCGAGAAATAAATTATGAACGATGAGATTCTTCACATACAAATCTTTTAAATAATAATAATAGAAATAATAATAAAAGAAGATGACATGAACATCAGTAGAAAATGAAAACATTTTCATAATAATTTCTTTTTTTTCCTTCCTTCTTTAATATTTATGAAAGTGGTATTTTGGGTGCCTTGTTTCAAATAAATAACATGTGATGATGATGATGTGAAGCGCGAGATAAATGAGAAATAAAATGGCGTAGGAGCATAGAACCGACGGAATATTCCGCGGAACATATTCCGCGGAAGAAAATTCCGCGGAAGAAAGTTCCGCGGAAGAATCTTCCGCGGAAGTTTATTCCGCGGAATATATTCCGCGGTATTATTCCACGGAATTTTCTTCCGCCAATATTTTTTTTAAAAAAATGTTCCGGGGAAGAAAATTCCGCGGAATAATCTTCCGCGGAAGTTTATTCCGCTACAATTTTTTAAAAAAATTTCTACCGCGGAATTTTCTTCCGCGGAATTTTCTACCGCGGAATTTTCTTCCGCGGAATTTTCTTCCGCGGAATTTTCTTCCGCGGAATTTTCTACCGCGGAATTTTCTTCCGTGGAATTTTCTTCCGCGTAAGTAAAAATTTTTTAAAAAATGATAAAAATAATTTTTAATTAAATTAATGAAAAAATAAAGTTGATCGCAAAAATCTATTACAATGCTTTTATTAAATTTATTTATTTTTTTCTAACAAAACATTAAGTTTCGTGACTTGTCAAAAATAATTAATGTGCTAAATGATGGTTAAAAGCTAAATTTTAAAAATAATTCGTCTGACTAGCATAAATATAAAAAAATTAAAGTTTTGTTTAAAAAAAATAAATAATAACGTCAAGTACAGACTATCAATATTTAGATTTTCATTTCTTATTTTGACTTTATATTTTTTCTTTCTTTTTTCTCTTTCTTTCTAATTATTATTTTTATTTATTTTGTTTAAATAAAAACATTTAAAATTCATTTTCTTAATTAATTAATTTTCATATAATTAAACCTTTAAAAATTAGTCGATTTTTTTTTTTGAAAATTTGATCGTCGTTATTACGCTCTGAGGGAGGAACACGATTCTTAGAATTTGCAACCGTCGATAGATAAAAATTTTAACGTTTAAGCGTTATGAAACAACAATTAATTTATAGTCTATTGAAATAAAGTATTAACCGATAGCTGTATCATCAAAAAAAAGTGTTGAAATCCAAGTCTGGAAAATTCAAACAATTCCTGAAACGATTCCAGAATACTTAAATAGTTTTGTATTGTATTCTATTGCACCATATTGTACAAAAATGGCATGATTCGGAATCTTTGGAACCTTATGGAATACTTTTATAAATTTTGTATGAAATCTTTAAACTTCAAAAGTATGATTCTGAAATCATTTCCATATGAAACTAAATACATTTCATACAATTTTAGAATACTTTGGATATTTTTATAAAATAATGAAACATTTTGGCTCAAAACTTAAATAGTAAGCGGAAATGAATTTTAAATGTTTTTATTTAAACAAAATAAATAAAAATAATAATTAGAAAGAAAGAGAAAAAGAAAGAAAAAATATAAAGTCAAAATAAGAAATGAAAATCTAAATATTGATAGTCTGTACTTGACGTTATTATTTATTTTTTTTTTAAACAAAACTTTAATTTTTTTATATTTATGCTAGTCAGACGAATTATTTTTAAAATTTAGCTTTTAACCATCATTTAGCACATTAATTATTTTTGACAAGTCACGAAACTTAATGTTTTGTTAGAAAAAAATAAATAAATTTAATAAAAGCATTGTAATAGATTTTTATGATCAACTTTATTTTTTCATTAATTTAATTAAAAATTATCTTTATCATTTTTTAAAAAATTTTTACTTACGCGGAAGAAAATTCCACGGAAGAAAATTCCGTGGAAGAAAATTCCGCGGAAGAAAATTCCGCGGTAGAAAATTCCGCGGAAGAAAATTCCGCGGAAGAAAATTCCGCGGAAGAAAATTCCGCGGTAGAAAATTCCGCGGAAGAAAATTCCGCGGAAGAAAATTCCGCGGTAGAAATTTTTTTAAAAAATTGTAGCGGAATAAACTTCCGCGGAAGATTATTCCGCGGAATTTTCTTCCCCGGAACATTTTTTTAAAAAAAATATTGGCGGAAGAAAATTCCGCGGAATAATACCGCGGAATATATTCCGCGGAATAAACTTCCGCGGAAGATTCTTCCGCGGAACTTTCTTCCGCGGAATTTTCTTCCGCGGAATATGTTCCGCGGAATATTCCGTCGGTTCTATGCACCTCACCCAAATAAAATATAAAAAAATATAAAGAATTGTGCGGTTAGGGAAAATGAATATACACATTGCTCTTAAGATTGTTTAGTGTGAGAGATAATTAAGGAATAATGTCAGGGAGGGCGTTAAAAAATGCGCATACAAAATTGTAAAGTGTATTTTTTTGCCGATACTCATCGCAAAAAACGTATTTAATTATGCTTTAAGAAAACGCCTTCGTGTCCATCATTTTTATGCCCTCAAGTATAGATCCTCAATGTTTTGCTTCATACTCACGACAGAGAAAAAATTATCCCTAAGTTTATATACAAAATGTTATTGCCAAAATAAAATTAAGTAAGCTAAAGATGTTGGGAAACGCATATAAAATTAAAATATCCACTGAATTCTTTGATTGATTTGAAATAATATTTAAGTCTGCGACGAATCGCATCTCAAGAAAGTAAAATAGACTTGCAATAGAAAATATTTTAAAATTCTTTAATGAGTCAAAATGAAGAATTTTGAACACTTGCTTTATAAATCAGCATAATACAAGTTCTCTGTTGAAAGTAAATCACACCATATTTGAGAGGGAATGAGATAAAAATTGAGATATACGTGAAATAATTTTTCATCTTGAAACTTCTTAATTTCTTGTTTTCACATAAAAAGCATTTTGCTTAATAAACACATGGAGAATAAAAAGAAAATGAAATACAGTAACTGAGATATTTGTAATTTAATTTTGAGCTTCGTTGCGGTTTTTTTTTTTGTCGAGAGTTATTGCCTTTATTATAGGACCAAGATATTATTTTAAATCTTCTCATTTCAATATACATTGTATAAAAATTGATTATTTTCGCCCATACACACATTTTTCGAGAGCAAAATGTGGTTCTTGTGTTGAGATAACCACAAAATAAATTCCCTGAATGTTGACTTTAAATGCTAGTATCAATTTTTTTCTTTCTCCATCTCCTCTTCCTCACATGTGAAACCGCAAGAACATTAAAATCCGACAAACGACAAGAAAAATTCATCATTGAATATTATGGTCGGGTGTATGTATTACTCACTCTTTAGTATAAATCATTAATGTTTCCATTTTGCTTCTTCCTCCTCTTAAGCTCCCTTTCTTTACGTGTATGTAGACGTGGAGAGATCAATAAAAGTTTTTTTTTATATTTTAGATGTACGTCAAGAGAACGATCTTCTTTTCAATCCATTAATGTTTGTTTTAAACAAATCATAAAATACTGTTTATATAAGTTTCAAATTCCTCTTCTTCAATTTCTATTTGAAATATATGTGAACATGTATATATAAAGAGAAGACTAACTATAAACATGTGATATCTGTAAAATTCTTTTACTTAAAGAAACAAGAAAAATTAAGAGGAAGGAGTTAAAGTGTGTTAAAGAGTTTTGTGATGATGGAAATCCATTTGTCTGTATCACATTCTGAAGTATAAATTCGATTTCTATGGAAACAACACTAAAAAAAACCTCGAGTGAAATGATGAAAATTTATTGTATGTACATTTGGATTAAGACAGCAGTTTAAAAAATACTGACTTAAATGAAAAAAGTTGAATTGGAAAAATAAATAATAGGAAAGTAAAATGTTCGGATTCGAATAATTTAAGCGCATTTCGTTATGAATGTTAACTTCCACGCAAAGCGTGTAAGTTATTGTATTTGGGCAGGTTGCAAATTTATGTTTTATTTTTAAATATTTTTATTTAAAAAAAGTGATCCTAATATTTTAATGTTTTAAAAAATTTAAACAATGTTTTAATAACAAATCAAGCATGACAAAGTGAATAGTCTAGTTCAGCTGTTATCCTTCATATTTCACTAAAAACATGTAGTTTTTCACCATCATGGCAAGAGATGAAATAAATTGTTGAAAATTGAGAGAAAATTAAACGTACGGAGGAGGAGATGAGCAGTTATATCAATCATAGAGATGAAAAAAAAAACTGATTTGTTGGATAGAAATGAGAATTGAAAATGCCAAGTGTTACTTATTTGAAAAGTTTTTAAACGATGATGATGATGTCGAATGAAAATAAGGAGATGCTTACTTGTCGGCACGCTTTCATTTTCATCTCCCATCTCATCTCCTTTTCTTGATTAGGTTCTCTAAATCGTTAGGTCATGATCTGTGATTAAATAATTTGAACAAGCATATTGCTATTCAATGTATTTAAATAAAGAAAAGTCGTATGAGAATTTGATGAATCTTATAATCGAACTCAGACAGTTAGGCTAAGGCATTTGAGTAATTTCGTGTGGTGAAATATAATTACACGAAAATTCTTTTGAAGAATTGAGATACGATTAAATTGTAATTTAAATATTTACATAGCACAGCGAATTAAAATATTTGATGCCAGAGAAAATAAAATAAAAAAACAAACAAACGGAAGAAAAGATTCTTACATTTCACACGACATCATCAGCCGCATTACTTTTCTTTAATCTTTTCTTTATTTTCTATTTTTTTTTATTTTAAAATACCTTGATGACTTAAAGCTATTTGCCTTAGTTGTCGTTTATCTGTGTTATATTTTAATTGTCGTATAGTTAATTATAGACAACCAGTGTGGCAGAAAATGTGTGAGACACATCGACGTAGATACAGATTTTTCATTTCTTTAAATTTCAATCTTGAGCGGTTTCATCTGCTTTTAATTTTCACAACTCATTTTCTTTTAAAAAAAAATAAGTTAAGAACTTTTTTTAAATTCTGTGTGAAGCGCATTTTCGATAATTTAATTGCTCACAATTTCTTATGATTGAATAGCAAGTTGATAGTCAAAACTGTGCTTAAAACTTGATTGCGAAAAAGAGATTTGCCATGTAAACCAAATTGAATGCAATGCTTATTTAGCAATAAATTTGGTTAAAAAGAGTAAGCCA
Organism: Chironomus striatipennis; assembly: GCA_026123125.1. NCBI lineage: Eukaryota > Metazoa > Arthropoda > Insecta > Diptera > Chironomidae > Chironomus > Chironomus striatipennis. Next base: position 24,872,729 of record CM047394.1, on the reverse strand, counting down.
GAAAGATTTTTGCGTGTGAAAGATTTTCTTTTTATTAAGTGAATTTTTTATGAGAAATTTACGTAGGATTGCAAAGAGATATAAATTCAAACAAAGAGACACATTCCTTCACAATTCACTGATCCTCGTCATACTTCTTCCCCAACTTATTCATTTTATGATATTTCCCCAAGCAGATTGAAATTGTGATTTAATTAAATCGAAAATTGAGAGAGTAGGAAACGGTAGAAAAATGAATACTAAGAAGAAAATATAGAAAGCAATTGGATGAAAGCCAAAAGTGATTAAAAATTCATTCTATAAAATTTTAATTAATAAACAAATTAGCGAGTTTGAATCACATAATGAAAAATTTATAAATAAACGATATATTTGTTGTGCATTTTCTCTGTGAAACGAGCTTATGTTATAAAAAATTGTATCAAATTTATCCGAGCTAGTTTGTTGTGCTTGCAGAACTGAAATTTTCGCATATTTTATTAATTTTAAGATAAAGAAGAAAATGAGAAGAAAATCAGCTTAGTTATGAAGATGAGGGGGAGGCGGCAAAATTGTTATGTCTCAAAGGCTGGGCATGAATAATTCCTTGTTTTTTTTTCTTTAAAAAAATCACCCTACAGCAAAAGTCAGGTAGATAAATGAGTACTTGAGAACTGCATCACATTAAGAAGTGATGTTTTTATGACTTTTTTTTCCCTCTTCTTGTCTGTACATATGATCTGCGTTTTATGACTCTCTTTGCCTTTTTCTTACATAAAATAAAATAGGTAACAGAGAGATAAAAAATTTGTAAAGAATTACCTGAACTTTCATGGAATGGGTAATTCTTTTGCATTCATATAGAAGCGAGTTAAATTTGCCATCCATTGTGAGACGCGTCTGGTGTATGAGTTTATTCGAAGCACATATATAAACACAAATATTCCCAAAACAACATACGAAAAAAAAAATTGCATGCAATGTCTTTTTAGTGGAGTGAAAAATATTTTTTTTAAGAAGAAGAGAAAGAAATAAGATACAAAAAGAACACATTTCACATTTTTCTTCTCTTTTTTCGGAACAATGGACAGAGCAATAAACTGAACAAACAGAAACGTCATTAAAAGGACTCGAAAGAGTAAAATGAAAATAAATAAATAAAAAAATAAGGTAAACATGAACTGCTTAGAAAAAATTCTTCCAATATAATTTCAATATTTAAACAGAAGTTTCTTTTATACGATAAATTCTTTGCTGATTATTTTTTTGCTTACCTAAATATATTTATTTGATTTAAAGAGATTTAATCATAAATGAACAATTCAAATTTCAAGCTAAATTCAATATTTTTGTTTAATTAAATTAATACAAGCTTTAGTGCCACTGTGTATGTACAGCTTAAAATATCAATGCACACGGAGATGAGGAAGAAGATATGCAAACAAATTTTTAAAAATACAAAAAAAAACCAAAATTTATTCGATATTGTTCTTCTCAATAATACATAAAATGTCTTTAAGAGTCAAATCCTTGAGGGAAGGAAACGACGAGGATAATTTTGAAGACATAAGAGTATTGAGAATAAATGTTTGCTGAAATCAATCGAGCACAACCTCTTGTGACCATCTCATCTTATTCTTCTGAGTAGAATTTATAGTATTTTCACTCAAATCTCTTCTCAATTGAATCAAAAACAAGAGTGAAGGAAAATTGACAATTTGTCTTTGAAATTCGATATTTTTATTTTATTCTCATTCAATGAGCAAGAGGATTTCAAGGGTTGTCATCGTTGTTATTTGGATGGGTGGTAGTGAAAATTGCGAAGGGAAAGAGATTCTTAAAAAATAAGAAAGTTCAATGGATCAACGATGGCAATGACGACGACCCGAATACACAATGAAAAATGTAACATCATCAAATTTATATCTGTCTATATTAGAAATCGCCCAGAACAGCCCAACTAAAAGATATAGGAAGGGGCGGAAAGGAAGTGAAAAAGAAATAACGAAAAACGTTAACACAACATCAATAAATTGATTTACTTTATTACAGGCAGTGCTTGCTTGGTTGCTTGTTTGCAAAAAAGGGACTAACTTAAAAATGTCTCATTCCATTGCTTTTCAAAATGTTTTCTCATCCGAGAAAAAGAAAATTTCTTGTGAATTTTTCCTCAATTCCTTTCAATGAATTTTCTTTCTTAGTAACAACAGAACAGAAAAGAAAAGTTTTTGAGGATGAGTAAATAGGAGTAAGCAAGCTAGCAAAAAAAAAAATCGATTTGAAGATTTTTCGTTCACAATACTTTTTATATATATTATCCTCAAATTTTCCATTCTCCATCCATTCATCCCTTATCATGTCTTTTTCTCATTCTCAATTCCGTCTCATCTATTCACTTCACAACCCACGTTTTGAAATCCTCATAAAATTCGAATTGAAATGCTCGCAAAACCAGAAAAAGAAATTTTCAAGCAACAAAGAAATTGAATGAATGAAAGAATGTTAGTGAGGGAAGGAACAGTAGCAGAAAAAAATGTAATCTCTTTTAACAAATACCAGAGGGAAGAATAATAAGAAGAAAGTTAGCAGAAAGTTGTGGGTTGTGGGATGAGTTGAATGGTAGGAAAAACGTGTTTAAGAATTGGGTAGAAGGTTGAAAATGGTAAATGGAACTGTTGGCACTTGCGATGCTTCATGAATTTCAAAGCAGTCTCAATCTGTTTCATTCTTCCTTGCTTTTCTTTCCTCAAGGATGGATGATGGTGTGAGGAGATGATAGAAATATAAGAAGTCGAATAAAGTATCGTTCGTAGAGAATGAGAGAGTACATTGAGATTTCTTTATATTTACATTGTTGGGTGTATAAAAGGAATGATAAAGACGAGGATGGTGTGAAAATGCGGAGCAATGTAAGGAAGTTGAAACTTTATGACTTTAATTTTACTACCATTACTTCAGACTACTTATTTTTCTTCTTCATACCTTCTTATTTCATCCATATATAATATACACCATCACTACATGATGATAATGAAAATTATCGCATTGTTGCTGTGAGAGTTTGAGAGTTCTGTCTGAAAATAATTATCAGACGATTCTTTCACATAAGTACCTTCTCCATGAAATAAATACAGTATGAATTACATGGTGAGAATCAGTTGAATCTTTTAAGGGGGTTAGAGGAAGAAAAATAAATTGAAAAAGGAGGGAAGGTTATGCAATCCAACCAACAATATTTACACTAATGTATTACTGGTGATGCCATAAAACTCAATTTGTCACGACGCTTGGCACATTAAATCTCGTACTCTTGAGAAAGTCAATTAGGTTTGTTCTCCCAAAAAAAAAGGCAAAAAACTTTTTTTTTTTCATTTCTGCTTTCCTCAACATTTATTTTTGTGCCAACCAGCATCTGGATGTTCAAAGAATCATATGTATTGTATAACAGGAGAAAAAAATAAGCGAGAACAAGCGTATAAATCCACTTTTGCATTATTCTTATTTTTGCTCATGAAATCTCATGTTATTTTTCTTCCTTTTTTGCAACTTCCATTAGGTGGTGTCGTTGTGGTTTATTTTTCGTACTTGATGTTTTTGCTTTTGTAGTACATGATACCCCCTCAGTATTTGAGCTAAAATGAGTATGAAGAAAACAATGAAGACGACGACGATATGGAAGGAAGATGAAGAGTAAAAAAAATATAAGAAGAATACGAGAAAATGAAAATGGCAAACAGAGGCAGCAACAGCAGTGACGATGATGTTATAGAATTGATGTTGAGAGGTTAAATAAAATGAGATTTTTTTTCGATAGAAAGACAAAAAGACACAATGTGTTGTTTACATACGCTCATGTAAGAATGCTCAAAATAAATCTCATTTTCATTGTTTCATCATTAGCAATGGAATTTATTCAGTTTAATCTTTATTATACTTAAATAATGGTTCAATATTATCCTGGAAATTGTTTTCACTGAGTTGAATCGAACATAACAATTCGATAACGTTTCAAGTAAGAAAAAATAGACCTCATGAGACCCAAAGAACAGAAAATAATAAAAAAAACACAAAAAAAAATTCGATGGCATCGTTACGAAAGAATAACGACTGCGACATAACAACAAACAGCACAAGAAAGAAGAATTTCTCTCGAAAATCGGCGCAAAAAAAAGCGAAGGCTAACAGAGCAGAGAACAGCCAGAGAGTCAAAGGGAGGAAGAAGAAAAAACCAAAAAAATTTCAATTCATTCATTCACTCAATAAATATAATATTAGATATGGTGTTTTTATGTACATTATACATTTTCAAAGGAATACGTACAGTCGATCAATGGATTGTGGTGTGAAAAAATTGTCGAGTGAATGTTTAAGCGGCACCACATGGTGAGCACGATAGATCGACTGTACGCGGCATCGGTTGAGTGTACACTCATAACATTTTTCGGTGTTGTGGAAAGAAGAGTGAGGAGGAGAAGCAAATGTAGAAGTGAACAAATTCATTTGTCGACTGTACAGTTTTGTTAAAAGCGAACAAAAAAGCTGTACATACAGACATATCGATGTGTTTATATCTCGATTCTCTGCTTGAGCTCTTGAACATTTTTTTTTTATTTCATTTTGTGTGTTATATAGCTATAGATATAGAATGAAGAAAAAAAAGAAGGAATAATATTGAGCTCTGTTATAAGAGAGCATTGGGGCACAGAAAAAAAGTTCTCTCCCCCTCCTCATAAAGAAAATAAAATAATACAGTCGAGGAATAATAAGAAGAAGAAATGATGATGATGATGAAGGAAGAAAAAAAAAATATAAAAAAGAACTCAAGTATTAATAAGAAGCAAAATATGTGTACCGTACAATGTAAACGATTTTTTTTATTTAATTTTTGCCTTTCGATCGGCTCAAAACACAGAGTAAAGAAAGCAGTCAGAGCCTCTTCGCAGTTATTGTGCGCGCGTGAAATAAACCGAATGAAGATGATGACGACCAATGATGGAGTAGAGTGAGATGGAGGAATTGATTTTTTTTTTTTTTTGTACGAATGGTTATGGCTATAAAAAATTGGCTATTGATGATGGTACAAAAAAATATTTAATGCATATTCAATAAGTCTGAAAATGCAGCTGACTGCTGCAATATAAATCATGTATATTTTTTTCAACTTGCTATTGCCGCCGTGGAACATCTAATAAGACAATTCTTAAACATATAACACAATATCGAGTTCTCAGTTTCTTCCTTCCTTCTTTTATTTTCTTTTTCAGATTCCTCGCCTTAGTCGCATTAACATTTCCATAAAGTAATTCTTGTCGATGTATAATATTGAAACAACTTTGCTTTTATCTCAACACTCATTAAGAGAATCGAGTGCAACTAATTTGAATTTTTACGCTTTAATGGGAAAAATATGTATTGGATTTGTGTGTGATTTCGTTCCTCTCAAGCGTATCTTAAATCATCACTTTTGGTGATGATGTCAATATGGATTTTTGCTTCTTATTTTAATTCGAATGTCGGATTTCTGTATTCATCTGCTTATGGTTCTTTAATTTCTTCCCTTTTACCATCATTATCTTCTTTTTGTCTAAGGATTTGTACATTAAATAAATCAATTGTTTGAGGTTTGTCGTTCTTTTCCCATCGTATATTTCTTGATTTCGATCCCTTTCAAACCTCAATTTAATCCTAATTTTAAGATGCATTTTATGAGTCATACAAAATATGTTTTCAAAGAAAAAAGATGAGACGAGAAAAATAAAAATAAAAATATTAGAACGATTAATTTCTTTTCTCATGATGCTGATAGAATCAACAGAGAAAGGGATTTCACAGCAGTCAAAAATAATAATACCATTAAATGGTTTTTTGATGGCCTTTTGGACATCAAATAATTCTATTGTAATTCTTCTTATTTCTATTTTTCTCAAGAATTTTCTAGGTTTTTTTTTATAAAGTTCCAGACTTAATTTTATCAATCACTTTGAGTAAGATTTTGAAAATTCATTGAAAAACGCTTAAAATTTGTATACCGTTACTGCTCAAGTTATCTTTAGATAAATTGCTATTGATTGTAACAACACTTGGCAATAATTTTCAAGTACACAAAAAGTTTTAATTAAATATTAGCTTGGACAAAAATTCGAAGAAGCACTTGAGAGATTGTACGCACTGTAAAATCATTCCCATAACAGAACTAAGTCAATAAGTTCTGTTTATTAAACCATTTCACTTTATCTGATTTTTTTAAATGAGACATAGACTGAAATTACTTACTCTGATTATTTGCTTTTTCCTACTTACAATTATAACTAAATAAGATGAAGATAGAATAAAGATTGCAAAATAAATCGCTACTTATTAAGTGTCACATATATACACATATCACATTATTTTCTGGCATGACGAAATGTCACAAATGCGAATACACTTCAATGTAACAATGAGTAGTGCGAGAAATCATACTGGAAGAGTCGAGAACAGAAATAAGAAGAATATCCCCTTCAGTTACCATAAAAAGATTATTTTCCTCTTTACAGAGATATTAAATCATTTATATACATATATAGAGAAGGCATTCAATTCAATTCAAGTCAATACAAGAAGCATTAAATGAAGCAAATGAAGATGGAAAGGCATAAAAAACGTAAATAAGTGAATTAATTGTCTTGAATGTACAGTCTGTAAAGTTGTTGTGCGAAGTGATTAGTAATGATTTTTTCTTCTCTATCCACTTACTTACTTATTCGCTTACTAGTAAATGTGCTCGTTATTTGCTCATTACCAGACTCAATGGAATCTCAATTGTGTGTACATAAAATAAACTTGCTACTATTGAAAAAAAAAAATAAATAAATCTTTTCGCTTTTCTTCTTATTATTTTTATCATTTAATTTATTTTTCCTTTTTATTTTATTTTATTCTTTCCTTCATCCTCGTCTGTGTCTCTGTAGACGAAAATGACGATGAACGAACGACAATAAGCGACAACGATGGCAAAAGATAATTAAGGTTTGGAATGTGCGGCTTGGCACATACATAGTATGCAATATATGAACGTAATCGTGTGTAAAAGGAAAGGAACAAAAAGAAATATAAGAAGATGAACGAAGAGATGGAGAGGATATACACACAATTATGTGGTTATTACGAAAAAAAGAGATTGTGGATGATGTTGAAGGGATTGAGGAAAAAACATGCAATTTGTAATTGGTAGCGATTTTCACTATCCTAACATATAAGTATAAAGCTTTTAAAAGAATCTTAGGAATTGTAAGCAAACTATTTTTATATGTTTATGTGGAATACATATAGATATGTAGAATACGTGCGTGAGTGAGCGCCTATTATATGGTCATCATTCCAGCCCATTTGCCTCGACCACAAAACTCGCTCCGATAATCATCCAATATTTTATTTTATTCCATTCTACGCGCTATTAGTTTTCATCTTAGTCATTTTTTTTTCAATCTATGTTTTTTTTATAAATGTTCTTAATATAGACTTTTGTTGAATGATGATGATAATGGTTTTGATGGAGGAAAGAGGAATTAAGATAAAAAAGAAGTTTAAGGAATAGAAAAACAAAAAAATAATCACATGAAACAATAAATTTGCGTAGCATTTCACGATGGGAGAATGACGAAAAGCCAAAAGTAAATCTCAAAGAAATATGTAAGAAGTAATGGAACCAGTTTGTGTGGCGAAACACATTCGATATAATGATAGCTATTGAGAGACAGAGATGGAGTTTGAAAATAAATATATTTTGCCATAATGTGGACAATAATAAAAAGATTTACATAAATTAAATAATTAAATGTGCTGATCTGCGAATCAATTAGCATATTAATAAGATTGCTTAAGTGGAAGTTGTGTTTATATGCGAGGAACCTCAAGCATCGTCAGTATATATCTCGAAGTTCAAAGATTCGATTCGCTTAATTACAGAACATGCTCAGTCAATATATCTTCTTATTTATGTTTTTTTTTTCTTTTTAAAGAAAATTTATCGTCGCCGATTAATGGTAATTGACACATAACCTCAATATTCAATGACTGTTCAGAAATCGACAAATTGATTTTTTTTTGCTTTCCATTTTTTATTATTATTTAATTTACCATTTAATTCAATTGGAGGTGGACACAAAAAAGGGGAAATTTTGAAAAACGGTTAAACAAAATTCAAATTTTTTCACTAATACAAATAAAATTGTTGACAAAAATATTTCATTAAAATTTATGACTAATAATGGGAAAGAGTCAACAGCAATAAGACTAAAAGAACAAGGAATTTTTAATCTTGACAAAAAGTCGTTTACAGCTTGTAATTCAAAGTATTTAGGCTGATTTCGAAGAATTTATCGTTTTAAATTTTTGTAAACATCAACAACTAAAGGTTGATTTCCCCTTAAAAATTTAAATTTGAAAAAATCGTTAAGCATTAAATTATATATTTTTTGCAATTTTAACATCTTTAACCATGCAATTTTCATGAAAAAAATATTTTTAAATAATCTAGAACCTTTTGAAAACATACTTGCAAAGAAAATTTTTAAATCGAATGAGTAATCAGCGAGTTATTTAACTTTTTCAGAAAATTTCCCAAAAATTCAGCATGAGTAACGCTCTATTTTTTGTGATTTTCCATTAAACTACTTATTTTTAAGTCTTGAAAAATAGGGGTAAATGTTTATCTCGGTGAAATACACAAGTTTACAACAAAAGTTTGTATTTTTAGTGTGAAATTACAGCAATATTTAACAAAAAACTATCGTTACTCATGCTGAATTTTTTTTTTGTCCACCTCCAATTATTTATTTTGATGAAATTTCTCCACTTAATTTTTTTATAATAAAAAATTCACTCCCATTTTTATTCCAAATTATGGCACAATACAAAAATATTTTCTCAAGCTGGTACATCTCAACGGTCAGATTTTGTGTAAAATCGTTGAAAACGAGCAATTTAATCACGTTATAATCGTTTCATTAAATAAGTATAAAATAACAATTTCCTTTTAAAAGCACAAAAAAAGAATCTACCATAATCATTATTTGTGTGTGAGCGGCAATGTGATGAAACGTTGCACAGTAAAAATATAAAAATCGGTCCAAAATCATCTAGAGAATTTTATGATCGGGCTCATGCAAGAAAAAGAATAACAATATACACAAAAAATAAAATAAAAAAGCAAGAAAACATCATCATCATTCGTAGCATCTACAACAACAACAAATAAGAAAAGCAGCAGCTATAAGAGTGATAATAACAAGAAAAATAACAGCATGAACCGCACGGCGAATATAACCATTGTGCGAAAATAATAATAATGAAGCCCCAAAGAAGAAGATGATGATGATGAGAAGAGATGAGGAGTGAGTGGATATAAAAGACATCATCGTCATGATGGAACAAATATATCGCATTCCACACGTTGTCTTTACTTCTTATTTTCCATTTTTTTCCTCTTCTTTATCAATTCTTTCACAACAAAAAGTTATCGCAAGTTTCGATTTTTTAGATCTTTGTTGACTATAGTGCATTTATATTCTACTTTATGGACTCAAATATAATTCAAAAAAAAAAAAACAGACAAACAAAAAAAAGAGAAGTTTGATGGAACAGTCATATTAGTGGTGCTAATAACAACAATATTAAGAATAACTTAGCTATCTTTGTTGTTGCTGATTATAATCTCACGAGTTTGCATTTTATTTTTGGGATTTCTTCATTTTATTGTAAACCGTATTACTGTTGTTGTAGAGGCTGCCTATTTGTTAACTTAAGGAACATAAACTGGTTATTTATGGGGCCTTAAGAGCAATTTCTGGTAGAGAATTGGAATTTATATTTTTCTTAAACTCGAACATCTTTTTAGAAGGAGATTTTCTCATGTGCAAAGTTGATTTTTTATCTGTCGATTTCGTACCAGAACGTCTTCTAGACCAAAAAAATATCAAGATAAAACCTTTAAAAAGATCAAATAATAAGAAAATATTGATGATGAAAAAAGTGTAAAGCATATTGCATGCTTTGCTTGTACATTTTGCAATGCCTTCCTCCCTCTCACTCCATCATCATATCCACATATTTTGTGCTTTGGATGCTGGCAGAATAAATATTTCTCTAAGAAGTTTGTCTTAAGCAGCAAAGAAAAATATGTATAAAGAGAGCATGAAAAAGATAAAGAAAAGAATAATAAGAACGGAAAGCAAATAAGAGTGAAATAAAAATTTCCTTTCCTTACTGAATAGCTTCACAAAATATATACAAACATGTCGAAGTATTATATTTTTCGCAAATATAACAACATTTGAGAGATGATATGGAGAAAAAAAATATATATAAAATTTTGGCTCTGGACGGTTATTGTTAGAAGTGCAAACAAGGATTGAATATAAATAAAGAGATTTTTGCTCAATCTTATGATGATCCTTTTCTTGTTTCCTCCCTTGCATATACTCATGGATATTATATTATAGACATCCATATATGTGTTCTTATATAGTATCATAAAATGTTACTCACTGTCATGAACACAGCAGGAACTTTTCTTCTTCTTCTTCTTCGTATTCTCTTAGAATTTGTTGTAGATTGTATTAATTTTGTCTTGTTATAATACTGAGAAAACTTCTTATATACGTCATGTCCTTCTCATTTTTATTGATTCTAATTTCGTATCTGTTCTCTTCATTAAGAAGAAAGATGAAAAATAAAATGAAATAAATTTTATAAAGTCAGACCAAAACAATGTCTGTGGGAGAGAGTGGAAAAATGTGTAAAGACTGGATGATATATAAAATAAAAATAAGAATGAGCAAAACAAGTTGTTAAACAGTAAAAATATAAATAAATCATGTAAATGATCGTTATTATAAACAAAAATATGAATTTCTGTTTTTTTTTTCGAGTCAATTTACAAGTTCAATATATGATGATATTGTACAACATTTTTTTATATTATAATTGTTGTACATTCGTCGTGCTCGTTGTCTGACTCGCCAAGCAACAAAAGCAATAACAATGCCAAGCACTGCTTGTCGGTCGATTGATTGGAATGAATGTAAAAAGTCGTGTCATGATATTTTCATTTTTTTTTTACTTTATTTTTATTTCATTTTTTCATTGCTGTTTCACTGAGAACAATTTTTTTTTGTGGAGGCGGTATAATGTACATGCTATTGATTATACGATATTAATAATTCAATTTTCTTCAGTGTATAAAAAGCCTTTTATAATTTACGTGATACAAACTTAATAGGCCTGACAAAGTACGTCGATTGTACGGATGAAATGAAATGGAGACACGATAAATTTAAACAATGAGTGAAATAATAATAATAAAATAAAAACAACAGTGAGCAGGAGTCATGAAAGGTAGAGAGAAGAAAAGGAATGTAATTAATAATTCACACACAAGTTGCATGTCACTCTTATAAGCCATAAATGCTCACTATATGTATATATATGTTTACTTTTAATCAAGATATGAGTTTTGAGATTGTTGAACACACAGAATATGGTGCGAGGAAAAAAGATGGAGAGAAAATGTTGTTGGGCCGCACACATGCATACAGCACGAGAATGATAATTGATCAGTTTTGTTTTAATGCACATAATTAAATCGTTCATTAAAAAGGGCACGAAGAATGTGATTTTATTTTATTTTATTTCAATATTCACTTTACTCGCTGTGTTTACTTGTTTGTTGGGGGAAACAATAAACCTTGTGTAAGCATAAAAATGTTTTCATATATGTACGTAAGCTCAACTCGGTTTGGCATGTTCAATTTTCTCCTCTTTTGCCTTTTTCATTTTTTTTTTTTCATTTCTTCTTTTCTTGATATTTATCGATTATTTTATTTTATTTCTATAAAATTGCTTATTGTTGCGAGTTGTGTTGAGTCAAATAAAAAAGTAAAATAAAATAAATTTTTCTTTTAATTTGTTTTCGTTTCTGTCTCACTTTTTCTAATTACTTTTTATTGTTTACGATTTTTTGTGTCCATTAAACTTCCATTGCTTGTCTAACAAAGTTTTTTCTCACTTTACGATTAAGTATTTCAATATTCACTAATTCAACTGATGAGAATAAAAATTTCGATTCAAATTGATAGAAACTCTTTTCGTAAACTTAATCTCTAAAGTAAATATTATTGTTTTAATCTTAAAATAAAAAGAAAGGACAGTTATGGGCTAGGAACTACATTGCATTTAAGTTAACACGGATCGTGACGGGGATTAAGGAAAACTAGTTTTTAACTGTAAATTAAATATATATTATTGGGAATGGATAGCGGGGCATGTTTAATATGTCACAATTAACATTACAATTTTCTCGCTTTAGCTGTTGCACTCATGTTTGTAATTGATTTTTTGTTTACTGCATAATAAACACCCAACAACTGCTTTCACTGTACTGATACTTTTTTTGCGCTTTGCGGTTTTCATCACGCGCGCTTTATAATGCTTTTTCATTTATATTTATATTTATTTATTATTTCTATCTGAATGAATAAAAAAAAATATTTTATAGACTCTTTACTCTTCATACTCCTCCTCTTTCACGAATGAATAATAATAATTTTAATGTATGTAATTGTGAGGTAATTGACGAAAGGCACAAATGTGGTAATTGACCACGATTTGTCATGAGCTTTTCACTATATTTTTTTCCGTTTTTTTGTTGCCTTTTCTTTACTTGAAATGTTTGTTGCCATCTGGCATTTCGCCTGATTACACTCAGGAAAAAAAACTAAAATTCAATTTTAGATTTGTATGGAAAAATCTAACAGAAAATGTTAGATATAGAACCCCAAGGAAAATTTTAGATTTTTAAAAGTGAAACTTTTAAATTTTCTAAAAGAAAATTTTAAAATCTAAAATTTTATTTTAAATTTTAACTTTGAAAAATTCAAAAATTTTTATTCTAAAATCTAAAATATTTATTTTAAATTCTTAAAACAAAAATAAAAATTTTAGAATCTAAAGGAAATATTTTAGAATTCTTAAATTTAATTTTAAATTTTCTTATTGAATAACTAATTTTAAGAAGAAATGATTAAGAAAACCTGAAAGTATTAGTTACATGATGAAAGAAAGCAACATCACCACTAAAACTTATTAAAGATATTTTTATAAATATCTTAAGTTTATATGGAAACTTTTTCTATACTTAATGCAGTGATTTCTGCGAATTATTGTTTTGCTTGAGTCATTTCTGCGAAGTTTTGTTTTCAAAAATCAAAAAGTTTTATTTTAAATTCTAAAATTTTTCTTTTAGAATGCAAAAAATTTTGAGATCTAAAATTTTATTTTGAAATCAAATATTAAATTTTAAAATGTAAATCTAAAACTTCGGATTTTAGATTTCTAAAATCGCAATTTTAAATTTTTATAATTTTATTTTTAAATTCAATAGAAAATATTTTATTTTAACATTTTTATATTAGATTATAAAATTTTCTGTTAGATTTCAGTATTTTAAAATCTAAAATTGAAATTTTAGATTTTTTTTCCTGAGTGTATACGTTCGACTAGTGCTTCACTACTATTTGGTGTATAATTCCCATTGATTAATATTGAGTAGTGCAAGCAGCAAGCGATGATAGCAAAAATCGTTGTGTATAAGTTTCACTAATTGTATATTGTGGATTTGCTATTCATTAGAATTGAAATAACTCACAATGACCAATCAATTAGCGAATACAAAACTCTCTTACCGTTAATCAAGCATCACAAAACAAGCTTTTACGCCTGACTAAGAAAATTGACAAACAAATTTGTCTAAAATAACCGTAAATTTTATTATTTGTTTGCTCCTAAAAAATTTTGGGTACAAAAGTTTAATTTTTGTTGACTTTCTGAGATTTTACGTTATAGCTTCTTGAATATATTTGAATGTCCCTAAATTGATAAATTATTTCGAATGAAAAAATTCTTTTGAAGAAGTGCTTGATTTGTTCAATTATTTCTATTTCTTTCTTATTTTTATAGCATCATTCTTTGAGTACAAAATAAAGTTGAAAGTAGTATCATTACTGTAAATTCCTTTGGGACATTGAATAAATGAATATAAACAGTCACAACCTGTTAAAAAGACCTTAACTTTTAATTGCAAAATTGTTTTCATAGTTTCTGTTGGTGTTAAACGAACCGTGAAATAAAATCCACAAAGTGAATTGAGTCAGAAAGCAAACGAACGTTTAACATTTTCTTTTGGCTCGCTAATTTTCCCGCCAAGCACGTATCATATTTTTTTTTGTTACTTGAACAACGGCTAGAATGAAAATGAACATTACAATCGAGACATGAATGATTGTATTACACAGACAAATGGATTGTTTCTCCTTTATCTTGTTTAAATGAGAAGTCATAAGCAGTCAACATAACTTTGTAAATTTTTAATAAGTTTAGCTAATGTTCATTAACCTGAATTACTCTTCCCTCTTTTTCAACCTTCTCTTTGCATCATGTTAAATTTAATTCTGCTTCAATGGCATTTACCATTTTCACATGCTATGAAATTAAATGTAATTTGAGTGTACATACGAGTTTTGTGGTTTTTTGTATTTTCATCGTAATTAGAATCGATTAGATAAACATTTTCCACCTATAAATTGCACTACATATCACTAATTCTCCAATTCCCATTCCACAAGTTTTTTTTTTTATTTCTAATTCTGTATATTTTTTTAAAAAATAAATATGTTTGTCGCCGAGTGAACGAACGAGAGTATTGTTTGAAAATTTGTCGCCTCATGGGCTCAGGATGCTGTTGGGTTAGATTTTATGCCAATCGAGAAGAGAGCATTTGTATATGCACGTTTATATATGTACATTCGATCAAATTAATAAAATAATTTCCAATTGTGCATTCTACAAATAATTGTTCGACATACATGCAAACAAAAATGGGATTTATAATTATAAATAAATGAAAATAGCCGAAAATTTCTATTAATTTGTCAGTCTGAATTTCACCTTCTTACTCATTCACATCAATTGCATATTTTGTTGCCACCCTTTTTGAAAATTCAAAATTTGTTTGCCAAAATATACATTGACAATAATAATAATAATAGTAATACTAATAGTCAGATAGGCTGAAAATTCAGAAACTATAGTATAAAGCACTCTACTACCATATAATATCATTATTATTAGATAATTCATTGGAGCTTGTATGTCATTATTGAAACAAATTAGGGTAGCTAACAATAGGTTTAACATGTATATGCAATGACGACAAAACTTGAATCACTATACAGCAATTTCAATTTTCATTATGATTTTTTCATTAGCCCGATTTTTTTCTTCTTTACTTCTCCTATATAGATTTGTATGTATTGTGTTTAATCCATTGTTGGTAAGCTAAGCTTTTGCCTTCCAACTATTCTTGCTACTATACTACTGATTATTATTTATTCGTTGCTGTTGTTGCTTTCATTGTTTATTGAAGCAGTACATGCAGACAGAGAGATAGGAAGACAATGTTATATTGAGACAGAGAGAGAGAGATAGATACTGAATGACTAAATGAAGTTGTTTGGAACTTACATTAATGTGACCATTATTGTTTAATAACATGACTACATAAATCATAATATGAAAGTATTTAAAATTTGTTTATATATAAACACGCATACACATACCATTGATGGACAAAACCATAAAAAATAGATTCTTAATAAATTATTACTAAACAACAAATAGTAGATATACTAAATATGGAAAATGAGGTATGGCACAGGTTCATTCGTTATAAAAAGGTTTGAGAGCGTTGCACGATTTTCCATTATTTATCATCGATAGTGACATTTTGATAAATGAAATTCCAACAATCATCGATATGACTGTGTGTTAAAGAGAAATGCCCACTAGCATGTCTTTTAGTGATTGAATCAATTTATTCCTAATACGATCATCAAAGAATGGAAGAAAAAAAAATATTTTTACTTCTGCTGTGAATAGAAATATACTCACGAGCTGAAATAATCGCACTATTAATCATTTCGTTAGTTAAGCCCAATAATCTCTTCGAAGAAAGAGACTTTGTTAAATATTCACAGTGTATTTAGAAATCCATCAAAAATTATTTCTTTTCAAACTATTAACAATAAAAATGAAATGAAAATAATAACAATAAGAGTGATCAGAATAATAGTAAAAAGCAAAACGCAATCGTTGAATAATTTTATGGGAGAATTTATTTTCATACTTAATTACATTAATTAACCGTGTATAATTCTACTTCTATATGCCTTCAAGCATATTTAGCTACTGCACACCGAATGGCTTTTCGTGAGTGAATATAAATACATTTATATGAATATGTTCAGACAAATATATACGTCTACTTATTTTATTATCAGACATTACAAATCAGTGATCTAGCGCCTCCATGTATGCATGTATTGTATATGCATAACAGAGAAAAAAAAGTAATAAAACGAAGAAAGTGAAACAGATAGATAGTGAGAAAGAAAACGACAAGCACTGAGAAGGCAATAATGAATTAACAGCTCTTGACTTGCTGATAAAATCATTAATTCAAGTCTACACGGTGGCGGCAACGTTTAAAATTATATTAAATAATTTTTATTTTCTTTATTTTCATCACGTTCAGTTCATGTTTTTATTCTTTTTAATGGAATTATTATAGTTAATAAATTTATTTTTAATTAAATAAAATGAATGTTTCAAGAAGTTTTACACCATTACATGAGAATCAGTTGAAAACAAAGGAAATGTTCCAGTTAAAATGGATTGATGTTTTAAGACTTCAGAAGCAAATAAAACTTTAAATTACGTTAATTCCCATCTAAATAGTCTGGAAAATTATTTATGCAAAAGTTTAATAAAATTCATGCCAGTATTTTCCCTGTTCTTTAAAGTACTACAGATCATTTTAAAAAAGCCTCAAGTAATTTTATTAATGAGACATTAACAGCTACCCTTGTGTATTTATTATTGTAACTGCCTAATTACAAATTAAAATCAAATTAATTTCTTCTTATTTATTATGATGATGATGTTTCACACCAAAGAATGAACTAATTACATTCATTAACCGGATTTTTTTTTAAAAACATAAAATACAAATTTATTATTATTTCATTCCTTATCACGAGAGGCTGTTAAGTGCTTTTTTCGCTCCTCCTCCGACAAAGTTCAAATATTTTTTATTATCAATAATTGAAAGGCTCTTTTTCTTTATTTTCGTCACGACTGACGAGCAAATTACGATTTGCGAATGAATGAATGACTTTTTTTAAGCGCTGTAATCTCATGAAATAGAGTTTGTTTTGAAGCGGCCGTAAAGTAATGATAAGATTCAAATCTGTTTAATAAGAAGTGGGAAATAAATAAAACACGAAAAAATGATTATTAAATGAATTAAGAGGACAGATAATGATTTATGAGAGCTGCACATGTAAGCAATAATAATAGTAATAAAGCACTTAAGTAAGTAGCTCGACACTTCAAATTTCCTTTAGGGATTTCTGTAGACATTTTATTGCTACTTTTTTTGCAAGTTACTCAAGCAAAGTCACGGAATTGTTTTAAAGTTGAATGATCACCATTTATACTTTATTTGCTTTAGCTTTCATTACCATAATAGTTAAACAGTTACTTATGTGTAGTAATTTTGCGATATGGATTGTAAATTTCAAGGAATTCTATTTACACATGTTTTATGACAATAATTGTATGATGCTGATTATATGATTTATCAGCACGTTCATATGTGTGGTGATGATGTGAGTTCATTTAGTAAATCATTAAAATTTTAATTAAATACGCTATGCATATATAATCTTAGCAATTCAAAAGTTGATAATTAAAATTCCTCATTTATCTTCTTCTATTGTGAATTCGCACATTAAGTTCCTTTACAAGTTTATTAGCATTCTAAAATAATTTTTCTTCCACTTCTACACATTATTATTGTTATTATTTTTGTGTTTTTATAATTCATTTAATAGCATGATGCGGTTGGAAGTCTATCGTTGCTCTGCTAAATTTCGCACGATAAATTACTTTATGGTTGGTTACATATCACAAATTGTAGTACAGCTTGAAATTAAAGCCTCATTCCTCTTGAGAAACTTTTTTTTTTGTTATGCTATTATTTCATCTCTTTTTATTATTCTGTTTTATTTATAAACTTTATTTTCGGCATTTATTGAGGCATTTCAAAGCATTCTTCTCTCTATCACTTTTAAGTATTTTATTCATGAATCGTTGATTGTCTTCACTTATTTGCCGTGCTTATGATTTTTTTTTGTTTTCGTGCTCAAGACACACAACCACACAACCGGGGCCTCTATTATGAAATTACAATAATTTCTTGAGCCTTAATAACAATAATGATAGTGTATATTGTTGTTGCTGATGTTGAGTAGATATTCCTCCAATTTTCATTTTTATTTATATTCTCTTTCACTCCCGTTCTCCTCATTTCTCATGGTTTATTTAATTATTATATTACCACTGTTTACCGTCGATGCTATTATTGTTATTACTGTTTTCGACGACCGTTCTCTGACGAAACGAAGAAGAGAACATTTGAACTCTTTTTAGTTTTTTCTATGTATATCATGAGTATATTTCTTTTTATTTAATACTATTCTACTTTTATTTACGAATGAGTGATCTGAAGTGCTTGTAAATAGTCTTCATTTCGGAACAAAAACAGAATGACTGTGAAGAAGACGAGCAATAAAAGTAAAGAAAAAGAAATTACTTAAATATGTGCTGACGCTGAATATTAATCCGTCAAGTCAATGTGGAATCAACTCAATTTACTTCCAACATCTTTTTTCATTGCTATACGCTTGACTGTTCATGTAAAGTCATTAAACGTAATTATATTTTGTTCTTCCTTTCTTTGTCTTCCCATTTCAATTTTCATATGATCATACTTCTCCTCCTCGCTTACTTGCTTGCTGTTGTTGTGTTGTTGTTTGCCAGAGTTTAAATGAACGAGAAATTATTCAGTAATAATAATTTTTTCATTACTTACTTCTTCCTTCTTCATCATTTCATTCTATACCATTTCACGAATTGTGTTATATATATTCACATCATAAACCGGCAGTTGAAAGGAAACGTAAAACATTTTTCGTTTTTTTTTTTCATTTTTATTATTTTTTTTTTTTATGTAAGTTATCAGGGTAAATTAATTATTAATCAAACATGATGGGGTATTGTTGCTATTATATTGTGTGGCGATGTTTACATATTGATTTTTATTCCTCCCTAATTTGAATGTTAATGGTTCACGTTCTTCACTTATTTCATTGCCTTTTACCCGCTGTTTTACGAAAACAACGAAAAATTCTTTTTATTACCAGCTCATTCAGTCGAGTCAACTCGACTCGTTACTCACTGTATTATTTCTCATAATGCGTCACGCAATGATGATTTTTTTTTTTGATATTGTCATGCAATGCTAGCGTATGTTAATCGATAATTGATGGATCAATTTAACGTCGTGTAAAAAAATATGAATATCAATGTATCACTGAATAAGTAAAGTTAATGATGTGCAATTTATTTGCATGATTTAATTTTGCTCTTCATGTATTAATTTAATGTCAAGGAATATTTTCATTGCTTATGTATCAAACATACATGTAGTGCTTTTTGTCTCTTTACACAATTAATTTGTAATTTATCGAATATTCGTGTTTTAATATGTCTGAAGTAAGCTATATATAAATTTTAATTAAGATGTCATTTCTTGATTATAACATGAATATTCCGTTGTCACAACGCATTTAATTTTTTATTTATTTATTTTTTTTAAATATATATAACTGCAACTGAAGCATGTGAATAAAATACAAATTTAACGATGATGGGAATGTAAATGTTTTTGATTGGGCGTGATTATGATTGAATAATGAATAATCAAATTAAATTAAGTGATTTAGCTTATTGACTTTTGTTGAAAGTGGGTACGTCAATGTTCGATTATTATACGTATTTTATATGCATGAGTAAACTTGAAATATAAACATTAAATTAATATAAACAAATAAATGCAATCGTGAGTGAAATAAAATAAGAAGTAAGTGTTGATTAGTCTAAATTTAAACAAAAGATAAGATTGAAAAGTTTATTAAAACACTTGTTAATAATGTCAATAAAGTTCATTGCGATTAATGACACCAGTTTGTCATTGTTGATAAGTGATCAGAATCATTTGAAAAAAATGAGACATTTATAAAAATTCAGAATTATTGTAATTTTTATAGACGCTTCATTTATAGAGTTCATGAAAATATCACGAAGTCAAATAAGTCTGTGAAAATATTTTCTAAAAAGGACATGTCCGAAAAATATCTCTTAATTGATATTTACTTCCTCAATTTCTTTCGTGTGTATTCTTAATTAAACAACAGAAGCTGTATTCCTAACTTTGTCAAACAAACACGATGTTAAGAAAACAAAGAAAGTTTTCACTCTTCCTGAGCGAACAGAAAAACAAATAGAAAAATAATAAAAAGCACATTTTATGTAAACTGAAGAGTAAAATAAATTTGAGAATCCAGCTGAGAAAAAGTTTCCGTGTCAATGAAAACTATTCAGAAATGTCTTGAATTCGAGGGATGAAAGTGTATACATACAAGTCTGACATGTTCTCTCTGTGTTTTCAGAATAATTTCATTTATTTGCTCATCGTCGTTTTATTTCAACCACTACGTAGTACAAAATTCATGACGAGGAGATAGAATAACGACACAACAGAGTAGTATAGAGGGAATAAAAAATGAAACAATATTTACTTTATTAACTAAATATTTAACAGTTTAAATAAATTTTTTTCAACGTATGCATATAACTCGGATTTATCCTCTTGTTTCGCTCACTCTACCAACAGATTCCTTCTCTCCCTTTTTGTTTCCATATTTACATTTTTAATAAGCAATGACAACAAATTAAAATAATATACAAGTGGTTTGGTTTTATTTTTAATGTTATTATTATTTTTTTATTATAGTAAAACGTACTTAGCTGCTGTTGAAAAATGATATAGCATAAATGATTCATAGATCTCATTTAGCTGCTAGTTCACTTTACAGATGTAATTAATTCTTCATAAATTTCTTCTTTTTGTTCATATACTATCAAGGTATAAAGTTTCACGCTAAGCACTTAAGTATGTGCTCTCAAGAAATAGCAGACACACAATTGAGAAAAAAAGAAGTATAAAATTTATTAATGTACAAATATTGACACAAGACTATAATACAAATTTGTTTGCTCTCATAATATCTGTAGTAGTTTTTATTTTATTTTTTCATACCTTTTCTGAACAGAGATGAAATAATTACATAAGACATTTCCTTACTTACTTTATCTCATCATCAGTTTTGCAATCTTGAAAAGTCGTTTAAGTTTTTAATTTTTTTTAATAAGAAAATTGAATTTACTTTACGGAAAAGTAAATATTAAAAGGAATGTATTTGCACAAATATTTTTTATTGCTGTCTGTTTTATGTCTTCATTAAATTAGAAAACAATTGTTAAGATGAGTAAAGATATTTTAAGAAAAATATTAGTTTTAAAAAGAGTTTATTAATCCTTTCGTAATCACTAATTTATTTAACTGTAAAAAACATTAAAAGGTTTTGAATGCTCATGTTTAAATTATTCTAAGTTCAAACTAAAGAACTACAAAGAAAATTTACATATATGACATTCTACTTGAATGAAAATAATACGTTTATTGTCGGCAAATAGTGAAAAGAAGAATGACTGAAAAGGAATTATAATTGAAAATTTTATGTCATGAGAAATGAAATTTTGTAAATAGAAGGGTTGGAATTACACTTTAAGTGCTTCCACTTCTCTTCTTTTCGCTTAATGTTTGTTTAAAAATTGTATGCTACTGTACACTTATACTTTTTAGTAAATGTCGTTGCTAGTAGCACTTATTACAAAACATTTTAAGGAATACAATTGTTTATTTAGGGGAACAACATTGACAATAACGATACTAAAGTGTCGCAGAACCAAACCTCGAAAAATCAAGTTTTGACCTCATTTATTGCTCATGTATAATCAATTTTCTGCTGATCCAGAAACTGTACTAAAAAAATTAAGGGTAAGACAAAAAATAACTCAAGTGAGGAAATAAAATTTATCCGATTCAGTGCAACGAATCATTAACGTAAGGGTTAACATTTTAACATTATTCAGTCACACAACTTACTAACAAATGGTCATACACAAGCATATATTCACACACATCCCTGTCACCAAAATGAAAATCATAAACGACATTTTTACCCATCCAATTTACAAATATCATAGGGTAGAGTTAAAAAAATTATGAACTAAAAATGTGCATATCAAAAAGTGACACATGTGATGTAGTTATATTCCAAATGAAATGAGAGTATGAGATGAAAAAATTAATTCAATCAAGAGCATAATATGCAATTAAAGTTATTGCTTTTTTCTCTCCTCTTCAACCCCTTTTTATTATTCATTCACTCATTCATTCATTTGGTTTGCTAGCGTTCGTTTGTTCAGATCTATACACACATATTCAGTAGAAATGGCATTGTACAGTGCTATCTGTTTATTTAAATCAACACACAAAAGGTATGAGAAAAATATTTAATCCAACTGAATATATTTTATATGTGAGAAGAATGATGCGAAATGATAGGAATTTCGAGAACATGAAAAAGCATAATATGTGCGTTGAATAAATAATTAATGTCCTTAACATGATGTGGAGATTCCCTATTGATTTCATTTCTATATTTTTGAGATGATGATTATCTCAATGTCAATAAGTTAGGGGGCTACTATATATAGTACAGGAACTTATAAATTTTGTAGTAAATCAATTTCCTTTTTATCATCTCGATCAATTATTTTATGCTTTTTGGTGCAATGCGTTCTATTAAATATCATATTAGCAGTAAAAATATTGCATAGAATATCATAAACTAAAAGAAGTAAAATTAAAATTCATGACGACAATGGTTTATATTTCATGGTACAATAAAAATGGGAAAGGAAATTATAAGTCCTTAAGTGCGCTTAAGTTTAAATAACATTGAAAGTGGTATTGTCAGTAATAACATTATATCCTCTGCATATAAATACAATATGTATACATGAAAAAATGTTTATGCTCTTGGATCATCAGATATATTTATTTATATATTGTGCTTGATAGAAAAGAAGTGTGAGTCGTACACACAATAAAATTTTATATGCGATAGGCTTGGGTGATGATATAAAAGTTATGTGACATGCACAATATTTTTACTGCGAATTCAACGACGCATTGAGGAGCAAAAAAAAACTTCAATATATCTTCAAACTTTTTTGTTTTTATTCGTTATCTGATGTGACATCGTAAAAATAATAGATATAGTCAACTTTGTATGTCGTGTTTCTATAGTTTTATCATTTTATGTGCAAGTCCTATAACATATATGTGTTCATGGTAATCGTGAATATAAATTTTTGTTCGTAGATGAAGGGATTTTGCAGTCGATGATGATGGCAAAAACAACAAAATTACATTTCTGTCAGTTAGTGGTTGATTGAAGTTAATAAAAGTACACACACAAAAAAATAGTACTTCAATTTCAAGTGACTGTGAGTATGTAAGGGAAACCCATTTGCAAATATAAATGTTAATAAAGCATGAAAATGGAGATGGAGTAGCTCTGACTGTAATCAACTGTAAATCGTATTTCGTTGTGTAATAAATTTTGTTCAGTCGTATTCATCTATTTATTTTCATGTTTCAGGTAGTGAGCTAAAGCACATGTAAAAAGTCCATAATTTAACCATAAACGGAAAGCAAGGGAAAGTCAGAAAGGAGAGAAAAATAAAAAAAATATTATGATTTTTTTTTTTTGCTAGAGGGGTGTGAGATTGCGAAGCATTGAATAGCTAATTTGAACAATTATGTCCACTTTTTATATCCTCTGTGCCGTGTTGGAACATTTATTCATGTTTTACTGCTTTTTTTTGCAACCCCAAACATTTTTTTTTCATTCTTCATGAGCATTTGCTAAATATAATAGAATGCTATATTTATTTGGCGAAGGGGAACGAACAGTACATAATATAATTTGATATTGAATTAATGAATCGTATGAAGAGCTAGTATAACACACATTTAGTCCTGACTTTTGTTATTCTTTTTTTCCTTTTATGTTAAAAACTCGTGAATAATGGAGAGTAAGCGCCTAGTAATTTTTCATAATTCGCCCTGTACATATTTTATTTGCTGCCTTATTTCCCTCTTCATTTTCGTCATCATACAGTTGGAAAGACCGTAAAAACAGAAAGTGTGTGTGAGAGAGAAATTGTATTAAATGAAATGCATGAGGGGAAGAATTTTTTTTTGGCCTCTAAGCACATGACATTAAGGGACCATAAGATTGATTTTGATATCAAAAACGTGCGAGTGCGTTTTGTTGATTATATGATGGTTGTGTAGTGAGTAACTGTTGTTGATGGTTGAATTGTGTCCGTGGGGAATAAAAAAGCTGTTATTACAGTATGTATACATACAGAAACGTTCGTATGAACATTGAGAATAAAAGGGAAAGGGAGAAAGAAACATAAATGAAAGGAATGAGGGAAATGGACAAATTGAAATTAATTTGCTGTTGTTTTGTGTAATCATTTTAACGTCGTTACTGTTAGCAAGTAAGTATGCAGTAGATGAGTGAGATATAGCGTCGAGAGGGCGAACGAAATTGTTATGGTCGATTTAAGAATGATTGTTACTTGTTATAAATTTATTATGTGGGCGATGAGCATTAAATGAATATGTTTTTAGATAATTTGCCTCTAAATATTTAGTGTATGCTTCATGATTGAATTTTCTGAAGATTTATGAGACTAATCGCTTGGGAAATTCAATGTATGATATTTTTTGACATCTGCCAGACCAACAATTTATAAAGTGCTGTCTTTTGGTTTAAAATTTGAGAATCAATAAATAATTTTTGATTAGCTTTCTCAATTGGTCTATAAATTGCTATAAATTTCCTGTTTAGAAACATTCTAAGTGACTCAAAAAAAAAAACTTTAAAATGAGGGTGCAAAATCTAACAAATTTAGAAAATCGTATTATTCATTCCTAAAATGATTTGTAAATAACTTTTAAGGGAAGTTTTTAAATTTAAAAATATCAATCTTCTTTATTTGCAGCAACAATGAAAAATCAATCCCTCTGATGAATTTCATTTATAAATAGGGGAAAACATGAATTGAATCAGAGATTTACTGCCTTTATTGCGATTTCTGTTATGTGCTATTTTAAGAACAATAAAATATCATGAGGGTATTTTTAACTATTGAGTGATGTGTAAAAAGCATTTTTATGCCTCTAATTGAATATCCTCTCAACATCATCATTTCAACCGCTGTTGATGTCAGTTAGACAAAACAAGATCAATACTAATAATTGAAATAAAATGAAATATGCACAGATGGAGGAATAATTAGTTTTGCCATGCAAAAAATAATTTAATTTGCCAACTTTTTTACTCGTTATATTTGAATCGAAATTTAATTTTCTTGTGTTAACTGTGCTAAACATAACGTACCTAATGTCAAATCTTCAACGTGCTCTCACTGTTTATTATTGGTGCTGAAAAACAGAAAATTTCGAGAGCTGCTTCACTCGAGCTCAATGTCATTAAATGAATTTTTCACGTACATCTATTGTTGAATTTCCTATTGTTCAGACTTCCTCCTCTTACATCCATTCTACTTATTGTCATGTATCCAAATGTTACACACAATCTTCTCCTTTTCATTATATTCACATCTTGCTCATCCTCCTGTATCATCCATTGCCCTTCTTTTATTTTCATTTGACAAAGTCTCTTGCTCAATTCTTCGTTTTATTTGCTTTTTGTGTCAGATGAGCATTGCTGAGAAGAATACTCAATGAGAATGAATTTTGATCTAAAATAAAATAACCATTTCTTATGCTGCTCAATCTTCGAGTGTTTATCTAACGATATTGATTCAATATTTTGGTCTCATTTGATTCTTTTTCCTTCCAATGCTTTCTTATATTGTAATATAGATTCTACTCATCCCATCCTTTCTATTTGCTGCGTGATAATTGTTTGATTGCACAAGAAGAGGAGCAAGAGAAATAAAAGACAAAATCATTTTTCATCCTCCCTTTCCATATCAATTTTCGGATTTTTTGCCTTATTTTATCTTACTTAATATTATCTATTGGCCTAAAATCACCAACAATAACAACAACAACGGCGGCAATATAGAAAGTGAAGTGAAAAGGGAAAAAATTGGCAGGGGGAGTATAAGAATGTTGTGAAATGATAATGATAATGCTTTTTTATGTTCCTTCTATATCTCTTCAGTCTATTTTCATTCATTCATCTATCTGTCTATCTATCTTGAGTTTCAAGAACACACAAGAAAATAAGAATGGGAAAAAATATTGTTAAGGATGGGGAGAGATGTCAAAAACAAATAAGAAATCGATTTTCAACTTTGCTGTGCAAAATGGTTATTGAAGAAATTGAAAAAGGGATGACTTTTCCGCAACAAAGCAAATAAAAACGATGACTAGAAAAAAGGAAAGAAGCTCAAGATAGTAGCAACCTTTTTTTCTTGAATTCGATTTATTAAATATTTATGTAGTGTCGCGTTAAAGGTTTTTTCGGTTTTTATCCTTTTTAAAAAATTTGGAAAAGGGACCAGGATTCACAATGTTTGTTTATGGAAAGAAAATTTTTACTTGATATAATTTAAAACAAAAAATAAAAGAAAATAAATGTTAATAAAACTTTCATAAATCTTTAAATCAACCAGTTGATAATATTTAATTATCTTATGTTTCATCCTTGATAAAATCAACAAAGTTGCAATCTGCAACCCTTTTATTACACAATAAATAAATATTGCAAAATATTTGCATTTCTATCCGTATTTATAAATCGTTTTAGTTCGCTTTAAATCAATATAAGCAAACTAGTACAATGGCAGTTGGCATAAATGGAATATTGAAATAAAAAATTATTAATATTCAATTGAAAGCGAAAAAAAGAAAATATTTATGTATTTCCAATTATCCTTGTTTTCAATACAACAACCCTTCTTCTTTATCGCGTGCATTTTTTCATTTATCGAATTTTTCATAAAGCAATCCTTTGTTGGGGGATGTGAAAATAAAGTGGAATCGAATCAGTGAGCGATACTTTGCAAGTGCTTTTCCATACATTTAAAAATAAACAATCAAAAAAGGTATCAAGGGTTTAATGTACAAACACGAGAAAAAAAAAATCATTCGATATTTTATTTTCATTTTTTTTTTATTTTACCCGAACGGAACTAAAACTCGTAGAATATCTGCTAATTGAATAAACATTTCCATTGCAATTAAATATTTGTGTGTATTCTGGCGCTATAATTTTTACGATAGACGCCAATAGCGTTGGAATTCCATTTTTTGTTTTCTTTTTTATATTCACAGATACAATTTGTTCAACTATGGATATGAAAACAAAATAATGATAATCAAATTAAAAGGATTTTGTTTTCCGTCACAAGATTGAAACTTGTTCTTTGAAAAGCTTTCCTCAAAGTGAAGTGCAATTCACATCAATATAAAGTGCTAATAAGTATCTAATTTAGTGTAAAGCTCGTTGATTTAATTAAATTTGAATTTTACCATGGAATTATTCAATTTGTTATTATTATATTACTTCATGTGCCTTCATATGAAACATTACATAATTATAGGTGTATTTAAAATGTATTCAATGAATTGATCCAATTTTGATCGATGCTAAACTGGTCTTTGGGGTAAAGAGCATTTTTTAAAAATATATTTATATCTAGAGCTGTATTGAAATTCGTCAGGTTAGTGTTTATGCAAAGCCGTCACAATAATATGCTAATTAAATAAAATACCCAAATTTGATGTTCATTTTCATGAAAATGTCCACGAGAACCTCATAAATATTTTGATTTTGATGTTGTTGGTTGGTAAAGGGGATTAAATGAGTAATAATGCTTCGGTCCCTGTGGTTGAAAGTGACGGGAGGTGTGAGTGAGAGATTAAGCATGAATGATTGAAAATGTGCGAGAGTAATTAATAATATAAATAAATATAAACGAAAAATTAATTTAAGCCATCGCGTTATCATAATGAAATACACATTTGACCAATAAATAAAACAGGAAAAAAGAGCATTTTGTGGTCAAAGCTTTATTAGACAATTTAATATTTCAATTGATTTTTTTTCGCATTTTTATTTGGGAGAGGGGGGCTGTTTGTCGTTATTTTATATCAAAATAAAACAAAGTATTAACCAAATAATGACCGAAGCCATGCAAATTATAAAAATAATAAAAAATGTAAAATAATTTTGCAATTGTGGTATTAAATTCATATATAATGTTGTATACAATATATTTCGCAATTGCTAACAACTAGATTGTGGTTTTAAATTTAATGGTTTTGCGGCGATGATTGGAATATGATACATTAAATCAATAACTCAGTTGACATGTCAATTGAATCTTTAAGTTATTAGCGTATAATGTTTTACATTCGAGTTAATTACAGATGATAATGATGATAATTTACTTACTTCCTCTTGAGACATTGTTCATCATTAATTTTCTTCCTCCCACCATTTTCTAAAATTGCTCCATAATCTACTTTACACAATCGCTGAAAATTTTACGTTTAAAGCATTTTTGTTATTTTTCCCTTCATTTCCTCATTCTCAATAAAATCCACCACACTCCCAACCATTTCTGCCACCACTTAAACTTCGTGTTATCATCGCCTCGCATCAACAGCAAACAAATTAAAATCTTTCTTGTTAAGAAGAAATTTGAGGCGTAAAATTGTTATAACTTTAAATAACAATAACATCAACAGCAAACGCAAAATACTCATTTTTCATTTTATCAATTTTATGCTTATTGTTTTTACTGTTGTTATTACAGTAGATTATTTAAGCGCTGATTAGTATGTAATTTAATTTTCTGAGAGTTTAAATAGACATAAGAAAACGTACATAAAATAATGAATAAATTTTTATGCTTATACATATATCTTTGACTTATTTAACTTGTCTTTGAAAAGGAAGTTAGAGGAAATAAAAGTTTATTTCATTCGAAACACGTTTTCACATACATATATTTAATTACCCAATATACACAAATAAATGGACCAAGAAGACTTATGGAATATATAAGTGCAAGAGAGCAATGTGCTTTACGTTTAATTTCTCATAATATTTTATGGTGGGACTTGGATAAAAGATTAAAAATTTTAGAAATTAATAATAATTTTATGTTTGAAATTTAAAAGCTGATTAAAATACAATAATTGTAGATTTATAAAATCATAATAAAGCAACAATAAGTTCATGTCTTAAATGAACTTAAATTTGCTTCTTTACATTTTTGTGAATGAGAATCGTAATAATGTAAACATGACTATATAAATTTTAATCATACATGTTCTCATGTCAATAACATAAGCAGCAATGAGGATAAAATGTGCTTGAAATCATCGTCGCACATTATTTGCTTCCGCTCGTTCTTTTCCTCTCCCAAATACAGATTAAGAAAATTGTTTTGGAGCATCTTTAAGAGAAAAATATCCTACGCGATTGTGCAATGAGAGTAAAAAATGAGAAGAAAGTATGAGAATCACGAATTCAGCCGAAAGCATAATTCGGCTTGAATTGTTGTAGAAAATTATTGTGGGATGATGATAAAATGTTCTTTATATGTTTGGGGGACTGAAAGCGATGTTGGAAGGAGATAGTGGGGTGTGCGGGTGAGTGGTAAACTATGTGAATGTGGAATGAGATGTGTTTTGTGTGTCGAGAGATGGAAAAAATATGGTTAGTGGTTGAGAGTTGAACAACATATAATAATGAATTAAATATCTACCATTTTCAGTGTATCTACACCATAAAGAGATAAATGTGAGCAGCAGTAGCACATTCGAGAGGAAAATTGTGGTATATATGTGTTGTGGTGGATTTTTTTAGGAATGAGGGGAGAAAGTTGAGAGTGTTATGGGGCTGCTTATACACATATATATGTATATCTACATTTATATTTTCAGGCGTTGATGGCTTGGAATGAGGTAGAAATGAGAGTAAGAACGAGAGTTTGGGTTTTATTGGTTTTTCATGTGCTGTTCAGTGTTTCCTGTGTGCCCTTTTATCCAATTTTCAACGACAGTTTTGGGAAATGAGTTTAACGGTTACAATTTTTTATATGTTTTATTTTATTTATTTTTTTTACATGCTTTATTTGCTATTGTAAGTGATACAATTTTATTTATTTCTCACCCATTTTTCTCCAAAAATGTTAAGTGTGAGAATTTAATGGAATGGAAAAGAATTATTGTAGTTTAATTACATGGTAAAGTTGCTCTTATTTTTTTTTTTGTGTGTGTGTCATTAAATAAGCATCACTGATTATTTTTCCTTCCTTTCTTTTATGCTTATTGCTCTCTTTTGCAAATTGAGTAATTATCCTCTTACTGTAATTGAGCTCAATTTGAAGCGATTAATGTTCAAAAATGAATTTAAAGTTTATTAAGCATATTTGAAAGATTTTTTTTTACATTATGTTGAAGTGATTTTAATTCTACAGAATGGTTATTCATTATTTATCAAATATCAATCCTTTATGCTTTTTTACAATGCAATGGAAAAATTTATTCAAATTCATGATGAATCCTTCCTATAAAATGATAATAAAAGATAAAAAACTCTCAATCCTTATATCGAATAATAATATGTATGATTTCATGTATAAAAGGATATGAAGATTTGTTCGATATTCAACAAAAAAGGAGTTTGTAGCAACAACAACAATATGGATTGTAGAATGAGATAAAATAAAAATCCAACGCCCAAAACATTTATATTCACAACACCCTCGCAATGATGTATTTTGCATTCGTCAGGATCTCGTTTTTGGATCTCTCATTCAGAAGGGATTTTTTTCCACTGCTACTCACTAAAACCCTTCCGGATTTTTTTATTCCTTTTTTTTGCTTGTCGCTGTTAAACCCATATCCGACAAAAAATTCAAACTCGTTTATAACATCACATATACATTATACATCCCAAAAGTTCAACCCCGATGGATTTCAGTCGAGCGTTAACATTTTTTTTATGCTGCTACTAGTGATGTTGCTGCTTTGCCTTTGAATAAAAAAAAAGCTTCATCCAATGCTGCTACTGCTTTTTCACTTTTCCCCTTTTCCTCGTTCTGTTCTGTGTTTTTTTTGCGTTTTTATTCAACTGCAGTAGCAGCACAAACCAATTTCATATTCACATTCAAACATGTACTTCCATTTGAAATGTAAAAAAATGGAATGAAAATTCCCATCGCATACACAAAGAGGAAAAAAAGAAGCATTCAACATCATTCAAACCACCTAAAAAAAAATTTTTATTCCCATTCCAAACATTTTTTTGCCAATTGTGAAAAGTGAAGTGAAAAAAAGAACTTTTTTTGCTGCTGCCATGATGGGTATAAACATAAAAAATTGTGGGTGCAAAAGTGGGAGGACATATAATAAAAAAAAATCCCTCTGTTGAGTATGGGGTAAAAAGTAAGCAGGAGAAGCATACAAAAAGTTGAATGTAAAAACTGCTTTTTTATGATCTAAAAAAATTGGATGGAGATGAACGATGAAAAAAAAAACTGCTGAGCTTCGCATATGAGCAGAACATAAAAGTGATGTATACATACATGGAATATGTAACATGATGTTGCTTTAGATGTACATTGAGATATATGAAGCTCTGCAATATATGTATGTGATATAGATGTACATATCTATGGTTGGAAGCTTTTTTCCCTCTTTGTACATTCGCCAAAGTGTGATGTGATATTTTTTGCCATTGCTTCTTCTACACTATTGCGACATGAACTGAATCAATAAAAAAGCACAGAGTAGAAAAGAGAGTGTGAATGAATGAATATAATATAAAAATGGAGACATGAAACTGCTCATGTTTCTATGCGACTCATGCTACTTAACTGATTTTTGGATTGACATACACACACACACATAGATGCATTTAGCTTCATTTCGTAAAGTAAAATTTGTTTTAAATTTAAAATTTTTTTTCATCATTTTTCTCACTTCCATTTTTCTCATTTCCACTTTCAAGTATTAAAAGCTCTTTAAATTGAGTAGTGAAGTATGAAAATCCACTTCAATCGAGACATTTTTACTGTTTAAAGAAATGAGGGAGAAAAAAATCATAGCTGAGATCAAATTTCAAGTGGACAGACGATAGAGCAGAACATACTAGAGACAGTAAGTAAGATAATATCAAGTATCAGAACAATTTATAGTATACTTGATATTAAATTAAAGAGCTCATTTGAGTTTCCAGGATAAATTCTTCGCTCTCGATTCTCCACCATACATCGAATGAATACATGCTAGGCGACTAAATAAATAAAATTTTCATGTTTTTTCATTCAAAAGATTCCTCCCTCTTGACTTGTTTCTTTTTTGCGACACTGTTTGAGGACGTTTCAAGGATGGTTTACTCAAACCATAAGTAATAATGTTAACAGTGCTATTTTAGCATGCTAAAGTGATTAGATAAAACAGCGAGTTATAGTTGTACAAGCATTAAAATGCACTTAAAAATGTTGATTGAACCATCTTGACTTTCTGGCTGAAATATTTTATTTGAAGTACAACCCTTTATATCCTTAAAACAAACGACTAAAATCATTGCAGCAATAAAGATACGTCCCACAGAATCTGTATATTTTCATTGCGAAATAGTTTGGTACTTTAAATGTATGCATATGCATTATACAACAATATCATGAAGCTGCAAAAAAATTTATTGCAACTATGCTTGTAAAAAAAAAATAGAAAAGGAAGACAAAAATTTACATAAAGCATAATAAAGTGGTAGAGCTGTAAAATGAAAATGAATAATTTTTATGGAAAAAGAAAAATGAAAAATATGAAAATGAGCGGGTTATAAAAGAAAAAAAGAGAGGGTGAAAAGTGGGCAGTATATTCATATAATAAGAAACACTAAACGTTCTATGACATTTTGAGTACTATATCACTGAATTGTAGCGTAGTGGAAAAACTCATGGAAAATTATTTAAATTTTTTGCTCTTTTCCGGCAAGTAACACGTCTGCTTTACAGAAAATGTGGAATGGCTAGAGGAAGTTTTTGTCATTTAACATTCATTTTTAAACGAACAATGAAAGAGTTATGTGAAGTAATAAGGAGAAAAAAGTTTAATAACAATGATGAAGAGTTTATTATTCAACAAATGAATTTGCACTTAGTAATTATGACACTATAAGACTCTCCATCTCATTCTTGAAATTATTGCAATAATATACACTTATTAGGTCCATTATCATCAACAATGTTTCGGAGATTACCATTTATGAGCTCATATTTCATAAATATCCACAAATAATTGTTTATTATGTTACTAAATGTTAATTAAATATTCTACCTCATCCCATAATTTCCATAAGTGAATTAATTATAGCCACTTTCTCTCTCATTTTAATTTTTCGTAAACAAAAAATTGAAACCCAATTAATTGGCAGCAAACAACATTGAATTACTTAATTGGAATAAAACAATGCATAAAAAAAATTAAATCACTTGGTAAATTAATGATGCTCGATTCCAATTAAAAATTCATTAATTTTCACTTTCAATATATGGATTTTTATTGTATAAATATATTTTTTTTTTGACTTCAATCACCTCCATCACCGACAAAAAATGTTTTCAATTACATCAGTTATTCATGTGTTATTTCATTTCATCGCATTTCATTGTTCAATTGATATTTAATTCTATTTTTTAATTATTATTTTTCCTTTAAAAAATAAATCCCTGATCTCATTGACTTTCAATTATTGGACTCAATAAAAAATTGAGTGAATAAAAAGTTGAATGAAAACAATTAAATTTGGAACATAGTTTTTATATCAATAAGATAGCACTTTACATTCTTTCCTCATAAAATACCAATAAATTTCTTTATTTATTTTTTTGAGACATCATAATCTCATCATCATTGTCAACGTCACATATAATAGAGTGAAAAGTGGTATGTTATTTTTCCCCTTGTAAAGACTGTAACATGATTTTTATACATGAACATTTTTCTTTATTTGTACACCCACAATACGTTTTCACTTACACATACTAAAAGTCACCAACAAAATGCTCAAATATAGAGATAGATTCATATATCACATACTCGACATACATGTACAAAAAAAAAGGAAAAACAAATAGCTTCCCATAAATTCCTTAACAACAACAACATCAAGAACATCAGCAGTAATTCTTCTATCATTCATCGTGAAAATGGAAAAAAGAAGACGGAAAAAATCCATCCATTTTGTGTATAATGTGAATGGTGTGCGAGAACGTGAAGAGTGTAGAATGAGTAGCTTTTTGTGGTCGGGGGTATCAGCAGTAGCAATAGCAATATAGAGTAGAAAATGAAAATAAAATAAAAAAGGTCGAGAGAGTTGTTGGTGGTTGGAGAAGCTGTAACAGTACGAAAAAAAAAAGATTTTGTTGGGAAGAGGAAAAAAAATTACAATAATGTTCAAGTGATTTTCATTCGAGTGGAAACTGAAAAAAAAAACTGAAAGGAAAAAAACATAAAAAGAGCTCTCAAGAGAAAGAACGAGAATCAAGTGGGATGAGGACGTTGAATGGATGGATGGATGAGGAAAAAAAAAATATAAAATAATCATAGGATGAGGTGTGCTTCGTGAGGCGAAAAAATCTGAAAAGAATATAATTGAATCGAGAAACAATTTTCCAACCCTCGCAGCATCAGCAGCCTCATAGAACACATTTATATATTTTTTATATCTGCAGCAGTTATTTTCTCGTTTCTATCTTTCTGTATGTTATTTTTTTATGGATGGAAAAATTTTTCCTTCTTCCTCTTACGCTTTTTTTTACTCAATGAATTTGATGCTGCTTTTCTGGCTTTCTTTTCTTCTTCGAGTTTATATATATTTATACCATCTATCTATATTTGTCTGTGGGGATGAGGAATTGAATAGAATGGATGGGAAATAAAAAAAAGAGCTTGTGATACATAGAGAGGAATTAACAATCATTTCATCAGTTTCTCTAATACGAAATGAAAGAGGGGATTTTTTTTTTTTGCTTCTTACAATTTTCATCTGTAATGGGGTAGAGAGACTTCTTTATAGGATTGGGGTTGATGTTATTGCTGATGCTGATATTGCTTTTGTTGTTAACATATTGTGACTATGAAGAGCTTTATTGAAATGATTCTTTTTGCACCCTTACAATTTCTTGTTGCCTTTTTAAATGCGATCGTTTCATAAATACATCACATACCCTTCAATCTCTCTTAGAGTCTTGAGGATGAGAAAGAAATATTCAGCATCATTATCATTGAAGCAAAGTGAAGAGGGTTGTGAAAAAAAAATCCTTAACAATAGAAAGTAGAAACCGCTTCTTCTTCATCTCCTTTTCATGCTTGCTTTCCTTTTTCCATCTCATCTGTCGGGTAAATTTATATTATAATAAAATTATTAACATTTTATCGCAATGAATATGCATTCTTTTGTAGATATAAATTTACATACATTAGAGTTGAATTTTTGTCACAATTCACATTTAGATTTTCATTCTTCATAACGATTTAAGGATTCATTTTTTGACATATGAAAGAAGCTATATGAAAATGAAGATGCGGGTTGAATTATAGTTCAGTCTGTTAAATAAATGTATGTAATTTAAAGAAGTTTCTCTTTATTTAATTATGTATCAACGAGATAATTTTTTCCTTCTTTTGTTTTGTCCTTAGTTTGATCAATTGACAGTTTCATTTTTTCCCTACAGCATTTTATATGATGACCAGTGCAGTTTAAATTATTTAAAATGGCTTATAAATGATTTTTTCCTTTAAACAGAATAAAAAGTGGAAATATTTATGGTTAGAAAGAAGATTGTATTGTGCGGTAAATAGAACTAACCTCTTTTTCCCTTTCTCACTACATTAAAATTCATGTTGAGGCTTCATTTACATTTTGTATCTAGAGAAGATTTGTATAGTAAGGTTTCTTAAAGATGAATAAAAAAAGAAGAACTCTTAAAAGCTATGAAAAAAAATGGTAACTAAAAATATTACTTGTGGTTATTTTTATTTGTAAATTTTTGTGTAGCATCATCATGATGTGGAGAGATGGGAAATAATCTCTTCCGTAAACTTTTCCTTTCTCTAACTTTCTCATCCTTTCTGTCCTCTTATTCATGTTGGGATGCATGAATGTTATTTTCTAAAATTGTGTGGCATACATGATGATGGTCATTATCCATGATTGCTGATGATGTTATTTTCTACTTATCTCTTCCGATTTTTTTCATCTTCTTTTCCCATCTCATATATTACATTCTTCTTAGATGAAGTAAAATTGAGATGAAGGGAATGGTTTTGTGGTATTTGAGGTTTTTGAGGCCGACACACAAGTCGTTCCTATGGAAAAAATAATTCTATAAAATTTTGCAGGCATTGGAGAAAGAAAATTTTGTAGGGAAAGGAATGATGAAAAGCTCGATCTACACTGACTTGTGGCTTTTTGCTTTATTCTTATTTTATTCATTTTCGTTATGAGGTTCATCATTTCGAATAAAACAAGATAAATTTCATTGCTTCTGATGTTTATTTTTCTTGTGGCTTTTGCACCCTCATTTCATTCGTTTTCTCACATTCATGGTTTTCTTTTAAGTTTTATTTATCATTTGAAAAAAATAAGGCTTTTGGATATGACATCACAATATAAAATAAAATCATATAATTCAAATTTCAGTGTAGAATTAAAAAGTTATTTTGGTTTTTATTTGTGAAAGTTAGTAATTTAATGACCACTACAAATTTTTCATGAATATGAGAAAATGAGATGTGTTTTGGTGTTTTGTTTTTTGAAAAGAGTCAGAGGACTTTCAACTTTAAGAAGCATCTCTCTGTATATAATAAAATTAAATATTTCATGAGATAAGAGAATACTAGTAAGAAATAATTTTACCATCTTTATTTTGGTGCTCGAAAGTAAGGAGAAATAGTTTAAAATAAAATTAGAAAGATCAGAAAAGAGAAAATTTTATTTACCTTTCGAAATCCTTAAGAGAAATTAAATATTTTATGTTGTGGGGAGGTCATAAGAAACTTTTGAAATGAAGAGAAGGAATTAAGGAAATTGTGGTATAGTTGAGACAATAAAAACAGTATTAAAATATCAAGTCTAAAGCCATAACACCTCCCCACATTCACTTCTTCTAAAATGCTTTCATATTCGTAAAACCCAACAATATAAATTTTCTACCCATACCACAGTTTATGTATGTGCATTAAGTTTCTAATTGAACAATTAAACAGCATATTTCACAAAAGATTCTTCTCTGTCTTTCTGCTGTATGTTCACAACTAAAATAATGAAAACTTTCTTCAATTAATCCTCCCCAAAACGTTTTTCTATGCTTTTAATATTATTATTATTTTAAATACCACATAGGAAAACTAGAAATTGTATGTAAGCTATAGTGTGAGTTGAACATTTGGTTAGTAGGATTGTGCATGTGAAAAGCTAATTTGTATAACAACTCTTGTTTCCTTGTTTGTTCATTCATACTAACCTCCTTCTTCTCACACTCATTTCTTACTTTCCTTGTCTTTGGTGTTGTCTGATGTCATGTGTATATGAGTTTATATTTTTGATATTTCATATTAAGCATACAAAATAGAGCAGCAAAATTTCATTTTTTTCCTCTTCTCCCAAACACCCGAACAAAACCAAATCTGAAAATTTTTCCCATTCCTTTACTCGGTATTGTACTTTTGTGAATACAATTTTCTAATATAATGTTGTTCTCTAACAAAAAGCAACAACAATAACAGAATCAACTACGACAATGATGACGACGGAACGACAACAAACGATGAGGAAACATGCTATGAAAATTAATTTAACCCAACACACAAAATGTTGAAAATTTAAATAGGTATTTGTCTACAGGCAAAAATCTGCAAACACGCCCGAAAAGAAAAAAAAAAACGATTAGATGAGAGAATGAGACATACAACTCAGTATATGTGGTAGCATATTGGGTGGTAATGGTTGCTATACAGTGTGGAAATACGAGAAATAGAAAAGTGGAAAGAGCAGCATGGTTATGGTAAAGAGTAAAATTATCCCTTTTTATGATAGAGAAAATGTTTAACTAAAAGTGTATAATGGAAAAGGCAAGAATTTGTTGAAAAATTTTAGAGGATGAGGTTGGTAAATGATTTAAACTAGTTTATAAACCCGTTGTATGAATCTCAAAATATTTTTGCAGGGCTTCCGTTTTGTAAATAAATATTTAAGCTTATCAACTTTGTAATTTGGCAGCAATGGTATGTTAATAGGCTTCCTTCCCATTACCTCCACCTAGTTTTTGAATGAACTTGCTTAATCGAATTACACCTTAAAGACTATAAAGCTGATTATGTATATAAAAATTTTATTTTAAATAAATAAGCAAGGTCGAAAATGTTTTATGGCATATTAGTAAATTTAAGTGTTTCGATTGTTTTTAATTTCCCTTTCATAACAGATTTTTGAAATCATACCAAATAATCACTATATCAATGAAACATCCTCATTCTCATCTCTCGTTTCAACACACATGAGTATATTTATTCAATATTCTACCATAAAACCAAAAGACGATGAGGAATTCATTTGAGAAAATAGAAAATAGAAAATTGTTATTTTCCTCTTCCTATTCAACGTGCTTAGATAGTATTCATTTGTATGCCTACATCCTCTTCTCTTTATTTCTTTCTCTTTTTCT
Source organism: Chironomus striatipennis (assembly GCA_026123125.1). NCBI lineage: Eukaryota > Metazoa > Arthropoda > Insecta > Diptera > Chironomidae > Chironomus > Chironomus striatipennis. The sequence goes on along the minus strand of CM047394.1, from coordinate 24,833,822 downwards.
CTCTTCTGCTAATACTATACTGGTGATTATGATGATGATTCCAATGAGTAGGAGGTTGTGTAAGGTGGATATGTTAGGGAAAAGATGCTTATAAAAGCAATAAAGAGGCATTATACGCCTTTAACTAACTCTATTGTAATTAAACTTGTTATTTTGTGTCATGATGATGATGTTGTATGGATTTTTGAGTCAAAGAGCAGGAGATAATTTGAATAGGATAAGAGGATTTATCATCTTACATGTTTTCTGTTTATTGAATGCTTATGTATTTTGTGAGCAGTGTATCTACATATAATAATTAACTTGTATTTATTTTCTTCAAAGAACTGTTTGAGGGTAAGGTTTGAAAATAATCAAAATACAAATAATCTCCTTAAAATTTTTTTACCTAATTGAATTCAATATTAAACATATCTACACATTTTAACATATAAAATTTTATTTGCTCATATATGAAGAAAGGCGTAAAGTTAGAAAAAGGTTACGTGAGCTTTGAACGTGATCTCTCATTTTATGATATGAACTAAGATCCACATCATCCTACCTCGCCTCGTACAATCATCTACATCTCCACACTTGATACTATACCCAACTTTTATAGATGTATACACAGTAATAGTAAAACTTCCTCTTTCGCCACAATATTCTGAACCACATTTTTGATATTTTACAATCAAAATCTAGTTGATATGACTCTTCTAACTTTCAACTTTTGCTATTGCTCATGTTTCTACATAACATTCATTGTGTGTAATTGAAAATTTTGTGTAGTGATAAAACCACAAAACCCATTTGTACCACAATATCTGCTCCCTTTCCCTCCACTCTACCGAAATAAGGAGTTTATATGTATATTGAAAGTTACTCTACCAAGCTATGACATCGTTGCCGTTGTCATGAAGTGAATGAGTGTTATTTAATAACTTTTGGAAAAACTATATGGTTTTTCATGTCATGAAGCAAATTTCCTTCATCCTTTTTTTTGCTGTACATATCATCATCATGTTTTAGACTACACTTTAGTTTGCCTTATATCATTCTTGAATCTTTCATATGTATTTTTCTATTTTGATATATCATATATACCATATTTATCAACTTCTCTTTCGACGATAGTGGTTGTGGTTGTTTTTTACTAGCAACTATAGTGAATCTATAGCTATGACTCACAGGTGTTTCCACTAGATGAAAGATGAAACTTTTAAACTAAATCGATTTGAACTTGATGACATGTAACAAGAAGAGTTTAAGAGTTTCAAATCCCTGTTATTGTTGTTCATTCTCATTCCATTTAACATAGAAGCCTCTCTTACTCCTTCTGATACTGTGGTGTAGACGATGTTACAAATGAAAAGTTTATTGTGGTAGGAAAAGTTTTCCTAACCATTTTGCCACATTATAAAATGGTGGGCTGTGCAATGGTGTCTACAATTCTTTTATATTGTTATTCATGAGTATACTGGGAAGAAGTGGTATATAGTTTGAGGACTTTTTATCTTATTTTCTTTTTCTTAGACTACATCATCATGTTCTTTCATTTCTATCTCATTTCATAATATCACAAAATGATAGAAGCAATTTTCACATAGGATATACATATTTTAAGGAAGTGAGTTTGATAGTAAAAGATCAAGCAAATGTGATAACTCTATATATCTATCTCTGTACAAATTCTTGAATATACATATTTGAAAGAAGATTAAATTAGTTGATGATAGTTGTTTGGTTGTTTTATGTGGGTTTTTGCTGTAGTTTCCTCATTCTACAAGAGGAGGGATGCTTCGTTGCTTTGGGCATTGTATAACTATGTTATATCTATATTTTCGACACATATCACATATCCTACACACGTTATTTAATTTTAAGGATTTGCTTCATTCTTGTTTACTGTCCATTCTTTTAATTTTGTGACGCACTAGTATTTAAAATTCTGATGATAGTGATTCAAATAATGACATATATTAGGACGAATCTCTGAAACTTACTGTGACTTCAATATCTTTAGAAATATATTTAATAATTGATAAATAAACTTTTAGGGCTTAAAAAGTCTAAAAAATCAATTATTAACATCAACATCGAAAGAGACTTACTCAATAATTTTTTCATGTCTTTAAAATGATTTTCTCCGAAATATTCATATTCACACCGTTTCACGGCGTGAATATATTGCTTTTACTACACTCTCAAAAACCGTTTTTTGCGTTTTTCTCTTAAATTAAGCATTTTTACGCTTTATACCCTAATTACATAAAAGTTAGGCCTTGGAATTCTCTACAAAATGCCGCAAACCCCGTGAAAATTGGTTGCATTGTTTTCGAGAAAATCGCGAAAAACTGATGGTGTTAGCACTGCTTGGACTATAGTCGGCCAAATTCCGGGAAAACGGAAGCGAGTTAGGACTTCAAATATGGACCAAAATGTGTGTATTGGGCTCCGATGGTGCCACGAAACTTTTGGTAATGATTCATGCAGCGGTTCCGGAGAAATCAACGAAAAACTGAAAAATTATAGCCGATTATTGCATAACACTTTTCCGAAAAAACGTAGAATTTTACGTTACGTAAATTTTTCTTTACGTATACGTATTTTTTACGTAAAGACATTTTTGTATGAAAATTTCAAGAAAATTTATTAATGATTGATTAAATGGCTACAAATAGTTACTGAATATCTTTTTATAGTCATAATTTTATAGTTACTGGATCTCACTTTATGCTTACTGGATCTTACTTTATGGCCATGAATGCTTACTGGATCTCACTTTATGGCCCTGAATGCTTACTGGATCTCATTTTATGGACATAAATGCTTACTGGATCTCATTTTATGGCCCTAAATGCTTACTGGATCTTACTTTATGGCCATAAATGCTTACTGGATCTCATTTTATTGCCATGAATGCTTCCTGGATGTCACTTTATGGCCATGAATGCTTACTGGATCTCACTTTATGGCCATGAATGCTTACTGGATCTCACTTTATGGCCATGAATGCTTACTGGATCTCACTTTAAGGCCATGAATGCTTACTGGATCTTACTTTATGGCCATGAATGCTTACTGGATCTCACTTTATGGCCCTGAATGCTTACTGGATCTCATTTTATGGCCATAAATGCTTACTGGATCTCATTTTATGACCATAAATGCTTACTGGATCTTACTTTATGGTCATAAATGCTTACTGGATCTCAGTTTATTGCCATGAATGCTTACTGGATCTTACTTTATGGCCATAAATGCTTACTGGATCTCATTTTATGGCCATGAATGCTTCCTGGATGTCACTTTATGGCCATGAATGCTTACTGGATCTCACTTTATGGCCATGAATGCTTACTGGATCTCATTTTATGGTTATGAATGGTTACTGGATCTCACTTTATGGCCATGAATGCTTACTGAATCTCATTTTATGGCCATGAATGCTTACTAGATCTTAGTTTATGTCCATGAATGCTTACTGGATCTCATTTTATGGTCATTAATGGTTACTGGATCTCACTTTATGACCATGAATGCTTACTGGATCTCATTTTATGGCCACGAATGCTTACTGGATCACACTTTATGGTCATGAATGCTTACTGGATCTTCAATGCTTTAACATGGAAAATTCATACATTTAAAAGGTTTTAAGCATTGATATTAAATTTTTAATGCTTTAACATGGAAAACATGTGAAATTGAAGGGTTCTAAGAGTCGAACGAAACGAAGCGAAGCGAAGTGGAGTTCGACATTCCTGTAATCTATAAAAGTCGAACGGAACGAAGCGAAGCGAAGTGGAGTTCGACACTCCTGTAATCTATAATAGTCGAATGGAACGAAGCGAAGCGAAGTGAAGTTCGACACTCCTGTAATCTATAAAAGTCGAACGGAACGAAGCGAAGCGAAGTGGAGTTCGGCACCCTTGTAATCTATAAAAGTCGAACGGAACGAAGCGAAGCGAAGTGGAGTTCGACACTCCTGTAATCTATAAAAGTCGAACAGAACGAAGCGAAGCGAAGTGGAGTTCGACACTCCTGTAATCTATCATAGTCGAACGGAACGAAGCGAAGCGAAGTGGAGTTCGACATTCCTGTAATCTATAATAGTCGAACGGAACGAAGCGAAGCGAAGTGGAGTTCGACATTCCTGTAATCTATAAAAGTCGAACGGAACGAAGCGAAGCGAAGTGGAGTTCGACACTCCTGTAATCTATAAAAGTCGAACAGAACGAAGCGAAGCGAAGTGGAGTTCGACACTCCTGTAATCTATAACAGTCGAACGGAACGAAGCGAAGTGAAGTGGAGTTCGGCACCCTTGTAATCTATTATAGTCGAACGTAACGAAGCGAAGCGAAGTGGAGTTCGACACTCCTGTAATCTATAAAAGTCGAACGGAACGAAGCGAAGCGAAGTGGAGTTCGACACTCCTGTAATCTATAAAAGTCGAACGGAACGAAGCGAAGCGAAGTGGAGTTCGACACTCCTGTAATCTATAAAAGTCGAACGGAACGAAGCGAAGCGAAGTGGAGTTCGACACTCCTGTGATCTATAAAAATCGAACGGAACGAAGCGAAGCGAAGTGGAGTTCGACACTCCTGTGATCTATAAAAGTCGAACGGAACGAAGCGAAGCGAAGTGGAGTTCGACACTCCAGTGATCTATAAAATTTGAACGTAGTTCAAACTAGGTTGAGCGAAGCTCACAAATTTTTATATCCAGAACGAAGCGAAGCGAGTGAAGGTATGAAAATTTTCATAATACGTCCTCAGACTTTGGATTCATAAGGTAAAATGTAAAAGTGTTCGAGCGAAGCTCGAACACATGAAGTTTGAACGTAGTTCAAACTAGGTTAAGCGAAGCTCACAAATTTTTACATCCTGAACGAAGCGAAGCGAGTGAAGGTGTGAAAATTTTCCCAATACGTCCTCAGACTTTGAATTCATAAGGTAAAATGTAAAAGTGTTCGAGCGAAGCTCGAACACATGAAGTTTGAACGTAGTTCAAACTAGGTTAAGCGAAGCTCACAAATTTTTACATCCTGAACGAAGCGAAGCGAGTGAAGGTGTGAAAATTTTCCCAATACGTCCTCAGACTTTGGATTCATAAGGTAAAATGTAAAAGTGTTCGAGCGAAGCTCGAACACATGAAGTTTGAACGTAGTTCAAACTAGGTTGAGCGAAGCTCACAAATTTTTACATCCTGAACGAAGCGAAGCGAGTGAAGGTGTGAAAATTTTCCCAATACGTCCTCAGACTTTGGATTCATAAGGTAAAATGTAAAAGTGTTCGAGCGAAGCTCGAACACATGAAGTTTGAACGTAGTTCAAACTAGGTTGAGCGAAGCTCACAAATTTTTACATCCTGAACGAAGCGAAGCGAGTGAAGGTGTGAAAATTTTCCCAATACGTCTTCAGACTTTGGATACATTAGGTAAAATGTGAAAGTGTTCGAGCGAAGCTCGAACATATGAAGTTTGAACGTAGTTCAAACTAGGTTGAGCGAAGCTCACAAATTTTTACATCCTGAACGAAGCGAAGCGAGTGAAGGTGTGAAAATTTTCATAATACGTCTTCAGACTTTGGATTCATAAGGTAAAATGTAAAAGTGTTCGAGCGAAGCTCGAACACATGAAGTTTGAACGTAGTTCAAACTAGGTTGAGCGAAGCTCACAAATTTTTACATCCTGAACGAAGCGAAGCGAGTGAAGGTGTGAAAATTTTCATAATACGTCCTCAGACTTTGGATTCATAAGGTAAAATGTAAAAGTGTTCGAGCGAAGCGAAGCGAGTGAAAATTTTACAGTCATTGTGTTCTTGTACTACATAAAATATTTTAGAAAAATATTTTAGACACTTTTTAGTTAGTCAATGAAATTTTATTTTAGTTATATTTTATTTTAAAAGCGTGATATTATTTTATTTACTACTTTTTAGAACAATTTTTACAAAGTTTTTTTTATACATTTTTTATCTATCAAAGATAATCATACATGAAAGTCTGATCTACAGAATAAACTGACCGCGGAGCAGCAACTGGAGCGAAGCGGAAGTTGCAAAACTATCGAGACTGTAATCTATGATAAAGTCTGATCTAGCAAAGATAATCATACATGAAAGTCTGATCTATTGAATAGACTGACCACGGAGCAGCAACTGGAGCGAAGCGGAAGTTGCGAAACTATCGAGACTGTAATCTATGATAAAGTCTGATCTAACAAAAAGATCAACATATATGTAGCTCTGATTTGCAGAATAGACTGACCGCGGAGCAGCAACTGGAGCGAAGCGGAAGTAAAAAATATTTAGCAGATATAATTTTATCTCAAATGTTAGTCTGTACTCTGCATTCTGAAATTTTTGTTCTATTCTTCTGTTTTTATCAGTTTTATAACACAGAAAAGATGTTTTCGAATTATTCAGTGTCATTTGGAAACGGTGTGAATATCTCCATGAAGCGTGATCCGCTTCATAACTAGTTTTTACATCAAATATTCAGAATCAAGATTGAGTGAAAAAAGTTTGCCTTTTTCATCAAACTTTGAATAAGTCTTCTCCTCTCTAAAATGCAAATGCTTCATATAGATTTTTCGTGGTGAAAAGATGATTATAAGAACAGACATGAATGAAACGTTTGACGATACCGTATTCATGTATAGCATATGTATGCTTAAACAAAGTGAAAAAAAAACTAAACAAACAAAAAGTCCTGAAGTGAACATGAGAGCTAGAAAAATATAGTGAAACATTTTATACGATAGAAAAAAATGAATGGAGGGTGAGATGCCCACTGCATACAAAAAAAAGTTGGCATAATACAATTATGAGTCGAAGCCTTGTGTAGATAGTTAATCTTCCTCTTTTCAGATCATTGAACATTCAATAGCAAAAGAATACAAAAAAATTCTGTTTCATCATCTTCCGCTCCGTTTCCATTTGATTGAATTCGAGTGATTTTACCATCCTATCAATATCTATTGCTATCTATACTCCTTCATACTCTTTCTATTTTATATAATTTTGCTATTTGGCTATATTTGATACTGTGTGGTGAAGTGAAGTGAAATGAACTGTGTTGAATGAGCTAGAAAAAAATTGCTCTCTTCCCAAAACATTCATTGGTTTTTTGTCTTCTTATTGTTTTCCATTTAGAACGAAAAGCTCAATTCATGCGACGTCGATGAGAATGGAATATTTTTGGTTGCTAATGATGTTTAATATTTTTAAAAAGCTTTAATAACAGCAGTAATTTGTAACTTATTGGGTTAAATGTAAAAATAGATTTTAAACGTTACTCCACTCTACCTACAATAACTATCATCAGCTTAATATTTTTATTTACGATTTTTATTATGTGTAACAATGATCCACCCACAACAAAATAAATGAAGCGTTAAAGCAATAATTTGTTCAAACATTAATACACAATTCAATTTCTATTCTTATTTATATCGATTTATATTGCCATTTTATTCATTCTTTCTCTCTCACATTAATTTTCTTTATCCATTTTCTGTACCATTGGAGTTCATTTATTTCTTCTTTTTCATCACGTACACACACACATACGACGAACATATTCAGCTCTATTGAATAGACATATTTGACCATTTAAAAGAAAGCTTCTGCCACTGGTGCTTTTGAACCATAAATTTTTGTTACAATCGATTCGTTAAATATTATTCGATTCCATTAATAAATCATCATATCTGATGAGAAGAAAAAAGTGTGTTTATTTGATATGATACATATTTTGTGCTTATAGAAACAATACCAATTCCACATAAATATGTTATCTGTCCGTTCGAATGTTTTCGGAGCTATTTTTGAAAATATAGATTTTATGGTAAATTATTGAAATTGAAGAGTTGTAAATAAGTTCTGATTGATATTAAATTAATGGTCTTATGGAGACATGCATTGCTGCTGAAATACATCTCCTAATTGGTAATTATTTTGCTTCTTGTTCTAAGTAATTAAGCTGGTTAATTTTAAGAATTATAATTACCTTTCAGCTAGAATAGCTCTTTTCATTCCTCTCAAAAACTGAAAACTCATAATTTTTAACATCAATTTCCGTTCTATTGAATTTTATTGAATAAAGATCGGAAATAAAGTTATTTTTTCAACAGAATATATTTTTTGTATGTTCAAATTTTGAAAGAGTGTAGGAGAGTTGAAATGGAAGTCCATGAGAAAGCTTTTTCAATTTTTTTCTTTTCAAGTAAATGGGTCATAATAGCATGATGGAGGAAAATAAAAGATTTCTTTTTGCCTTCAATCGTTTATTGATTTTGATTTTTCCCTTCCTGAGTTTTACGGTTCATTTCATGCAAATAGACACGCAATGTTCAACAACAATTGACAAAGTCGATTTTTTTATGTTGAGAAATTTTTATTTCTGTGGGGAGAAAAGAAAAGAAAAGGAAAGGAAAGAAAAAATTATTAAAGTTTACTTTTATGAGAAAATAATAATAACAAGAACAATATTATGCCACAACGCACAAGATGACGACAATAAAAGGGATGGAAAAATTTTCATTATATATTTGACAATCGTCGCTTCAGGATATTAACCAACAAAAGGAGATGGAAGAATGAAAAAAGTTTGTGGGTGGCTGGAGAACTTATTTTCTTTTCTTATGGTCAGCAATACCCTCATCATTTAGTTGTCATTTTTGTTCTTTCTCTTAAAGTATAATATGAATATAATGGAAAAAAATCCTGGTGATGATTTTTTAACGACTAGATATCCTCGAAGCTTTTTTAATATTATTCGTATTTTTTTTTTGTTTTTCTTTTGCCCCTAGGTGCTTCTCATCCCTGACTGTTTATTATCTTTTCATATTTTTTTTTCAATTTTTAATTAACTTTTTGCAATTTATAAAAACTTTAATAATATTTAAGCTTTTAAGCAACTTTTTCCAATTTATAAAACTTTAATAATATGCTTTCAAAAATCTTCATTTTTTATATATCTAGCCACTAGATGGCTATGTCAGTATATGCTTGCTTACCATTAAGTCATTGACGTCAATCATATGCAGACTAAATGCTTGCTTAGCATAAAGTCATTGACGTCAATCATTAATGCAGTCTAAACATTTTCCTCTGTTAATTTCATAATTATTCCAAACATAAAGAATATCATAATTATATAAATATAGTGGAAATGTCCAATAAAGCATTCAGTCTTTTTGAACCATAATAACCGAATAGTTATCAATAATTATTATATCAAGTTTTGTTACAGTGACAATTATAAGTTATAAAATCACTTAAAAGTTTTTACTTTTTTGTGGTAAAAAACATATTGGTCCTTCGATAAACTAACAATTTGACGGTGATAGTAATTTCTCGTGGCCGGAGATTTTACTTAAGTGCTGTCCGCAAATCTACAAAAATCGTTAGCAATCCACCGTTTAACATTCAATAAGTCATAATGACAGAAAAAATCGGAAGCATACTTGACTATCAACAAGCAGTCATTCAAGACTTCGACTCTCAATTCAATAAATTCACGGGAGAACGTAAAGAAAAGAAGACTAAAATTTTGAAAACCTTTGAGAAAAATCGTAAAGAAACCTGGCATAGAATTCAGAAAAATCATGCAAGAATTACACGACTTGCTGTGATTCCTGAATTTTACACCAAAGCTTACGACGCTGTGGTAGTCACTAATGACGACTTTAAGAAACAACTAATGGAGTTTGCTAATGAAAAAGCAATAAGTTTGGAGGTTACTGACGACGATATTTCCGACCCATCTGATGAAGACGACGACGATTACGATCAACGTGGAGGTGACATACCTACCACAGACCCAAAATCATCAACTGATGACAAAAAATCGGAAAATGCCTCCAACAATGAAGAAGTTCCTTCAACTTCTCAACAAAATGGGCAAACTGAATCGCAACCGGATAATAAAAGCGACAGTTTACCTAAAGGCTATGTTCCCTCATGCGGGAACTCCCTATGACAACGAAAATATCCATGGAGCTGCAAGCATGCCTGATCTACGTGATAAAATTGGCAGCACTCCTAAAGCAACTACCGAACCGAAAACACATAAAAATGCAGAAAATTCTGGAAATTTCCATGCCAACTCGACTATGAACAATCCAACAGCTTCAGCTGGAATTGGGGACGCTATGACTGCTATCGTACAATTAGTAAGTCAACAATTCGCTTTAATGCAAAATCAAATGAATAATCAACACGACAATCAATCGCACACAACAAGCATGATTCAAGAACAGTTCCAAGCACTTCATACCCAAATGACAAATAATTATGCGGAAAAATCCTCACTCAAGCCACAACAATTGGAAATTGCACCATTTAGTGGAGATATACTTGAATATAAATCGTTTAAGGAAATATTCATGACAGCCATTTCAAAGACAAAATGGGGAAACTTGGAAAAATTGTTGCTGCTTCAAAGTAAATTAACAGGCAGAGCTTTGGATCGTGTCAAACATCTTGCTAAAGAAGAGCAAAATTATGAAATAATGTGGTCAATCTTGGACAAAGAATTTTTGGTGGAACGAGCTATTATTCAGCACAATGTTCGTAACTTAATGCAGATTCAACCAGTAAAGCATAATGATGTTAATGCATTAAGACAATTTTACTCAACATTAAATACAGTCATACGTAATTTGACTCAATTGAATGACGTTACACCAGCTGATTGGATTTTCGAGATTGGTTACACTAACTTGGATGAAAAAACAAAGCGCCGTTTTGAAGATTATATTCGAGCAAAGGAATTAAAAGCAAACGTTCAAACAGTAACTGAATTCCTAATGATGGAATGTAATTTGTTAGAAGTGCAACTTGGACAAAATAATAGCAAATCGCTCGTTTCTTCAAAATACAAAGAAAGCGCTAACGACGTAAATAAACAAAAGCAAAACAAATCGACACATGCTCACGTTACAAACGATACAACTATGCAAGCGCCAAATGACACGCGCCATAAATGCTTCATATGCAAAAATGATCATGAATTACAGAAATGCCCTACATTATTAGCAGCTGATGATCGTGAAAAATTGCTACGTCATTACAAACTATGCATTTATTGCTTAAAACACAAATTCAATTATCAAAATCCATGTCGCGCAAAAGATACTGTGAGATGTGACAAATGTGGATTTAATCATCATACTTTATTGCATCCATTAAATAGCACAACAAATTTCTCTACCAGATCTCATGAATGCCAAGAATTCAGCCACATGACTGAGCAAGCAACACATAACTTCGTTACAAAAAATGACGAGTTGTGTACATTATTACCAACAGCAATAGCAAATGTGGTAGCTAAAAATGGCATGACCGTTCCTATTTCATGTCTGGTCGATAGCTGTGCTCAACGTTCTTACGTTTCTGAACAAACCGTTCAAGCTTTGTCGTTGAAAAAATACAAGACGAATATCATAATCAAAGGCATAAATGATATATTAGGAACTTCTAAATCCTATGTGAATTTAATCATCAAGCTGGATGATCCACAAATTGGATTAATAACAACAAAAGCGCTGGTTGTTAACAAAATTGCCAGTAATATTCCAACTATTGAGGTTGATAAGAGCATTTTTGGAGACAAAAACTTGCAAATCCACATTTATTCTCTGGAATTGCATGTGAAGTTGGAATACTTCTCGGAAGTGACATTCTCTCTAGAATTTTCAAAGCGGGGAGGAACTGAAGTCACAAGTAGTGGATTACTTATGCAAGAAACGCATTTAGGATGGATAGTTAGTGGAAAAAATTTAAAACCACAGCAAACAGTAAGCTCATTCATCACATATAATGAATCAGCAACAAAATGTTTAAGTGACAGTCAATTGAATGACAAAATATTGAAATCCTTTGAAGTCCCAGATGAAGAAATTGAGGTTGATGATGAAGAAGATAACACACCATTAGGACACTCACCAAAACAAACATTGGGCTTAAATTTTGACCCAATTAAAGATGAATTAAGCTTGAATAACCACAATCCAACTGAAATGATTTACACGAAGCAAGGATTATCTTCAATCGTTGCAAAAACGTTCGATCTCTTGAACTTTGCATTACCATATATAATGTTGTTAAGAATTTTCTTACAACAGCTATGGACTACCAAAATTGATTGGGATGACGATAAATGGAAACTAAAATTTGATGCGGAAATAAATGAAGAATTAAATGGAACAACATCAACTTTTTTATCGACTCACGTAGAAAAAGAAGAAGACATGTTTTCAAGGTTCTCAAGTTTCAACCGCTTAGTACATGCAGTATGCTATATGCGACGATGGATGATATACAAAAGAAAATTGAATGAACGAAATAACAAAATTCCAATTCCGTTATCTGCAGATGAAATCGCAACAGCAAGAAAAACCATCATAAAATATTATCAGCACCGTGAACTATCAAGTGTCATTGACAGATTGAAAGATGGAAAATTATCACCAAAACATCATTTGCACAAATTATCCCCAAAATTGGATGAAGATGGAATTTTGAGAGTGCAAGGAAGACTACAGAATACACGTTACCTATCAATTAATCAAACACAGCCTATAATTATCCCAAAATGTCATTTATTAGACCTATTATTGACATTCATACATCTTAGCAACTTTCATTCAAAACCAACAAAAACAACCGAGAACGGAAACCAAATTTCTGACACACCACTTAAGCATCGATTTCGAATTCGCACCAAAAATATTACATTAACACAAGTATTAATCACGTGTCTAGCTTTGACCACAACAACACAAGCGCAATTAACAAAGCTTCACCCAGGAATACATTTGCACAAAATTAGAAGTGCACAAATACAATCAACTACCATACCGGTGACTATTTTGACAAGTGTGAGTCCATCAGCTGACCAAACAATAATAAATAACATGATAAAGAATTTCACAAATGCATGTATAACCATGACTTCCGAAACTCAAAATTACTGCAATCAATGGACTGAAATCCTAAATTTAGAAGCTGACCGAGTTTCTCAAGTAATGAACCAAGGAAATTTACGACCAAAAGATCATTTGTATCTGCTATTGGAAAATTTACGGCTTATACAGCTCCTCATTTATTAACTGGAGGACTTATGGTTTATCAACAATCGGAACTAAATGACTTACAGCATGCCTTAACTGATAGTAAAATTAAATTACATGAAGCAACAGGTGTGATTAAGCAGATGAATAATCAATTAACAAAAATGACGGATGCAAAATTCACTCAATTATCCAACATTCAAGAAAATCTGGAGCTTAAAAATAAGATTCAAAATGACGCACAACAGATGATGGATATTTTTTATTTAACGGCATCAAAATACGAAGATTTATGGGATTCGAAACCTTATGACGTATTAAAAGAGGCAATATCTAAAAACAAAACCAGATTCCAGCTAAAGTTCCCTGTATTAAAGGATCCATTGGATTTATTCGTCATTACAAAGAAGGAAAAAATTATGATAGACAATAAAATTGCCTTCATTTTTCACATTCCAATGATGTCAACAACTGAATATCGACAGCTCGCAATTATTTCAATTCCAACAGAAGCTCGACAAGTCACTGTTTTAAACAACTCACCAAAACTTGTAAACAAAATCATCATCTCAAATGATAATGAAACGTTTGGATACCAACACGAAATGATGCAAATTTTGGACGATATCTATTCACATGAAAATTTACAACAGACTACAGATTGTATTAAGACTTTATTACATGGAACACCGAATCACTGTGAAAATATACAAGTGACAGAAAAAGTGGACGAGTTAATGTCTCTGGGGGAGGACAATGTACTGATCATCAATGAATTAAACAAAACAGAAATCATATGTGAAAACAACTCAATAGCAACAAAAAATCAATGGATGACTGGCACAATTTTCAAGTTACCCAAATCATGCACCATAAAAACACCCCATCATATATTCATCAGTCCATCAGAAACAATTGCTGAACTTAATGCGACAACAAATGTCAAGGATATAATTGTTAAATATCCAATCAGCCACACAAACTTCACTTTCATTGACAAATACTTTCAAGAAGTAACAGCTGACTTATCAAAGCAATTGGAAGCGACTACTGCTATAGGCACACAAAATAAATTGGCTGTACGAGAATACATTAGCTACATAATAATGATAGCAATTTTTTGTGTATTAATACTATCATTCTTATGCTATCAATGTTTAAAAAATGCTAAGAAAGCACAAATAACTCAAGAATCGACTATAAAATGGAGCGACATTTACTCAGCAATTCACTCATCATCCAGGAATCAAGAATAATAATCCAAACTAATAATCAAACCAAAAAATGAAAAAAAAGACTACCTATTTTCAAGCCGACAATAACGAAGGGAACATGGAACGTCATAGACGATTAATATCACTTGTGGAAGAATATGAGAGAGTGTATACTGAAAGATATGTGGACGCTATATCTCGTATTCAAAACAACATGAGAGCACGCAGGGAATCGGATTCATCAGACATCAGTCAAGGATCAACAATCGTGTCAATTCCAGACGAGGAATAAGCAGCTTTTGCCGCCGGAGTATGTTTATTATCTTTTCATATTTTTTTTTCAATTTTTAATTAACTTTTTGCAATTTATAAAAACTTTAATAATATTTAAGCTTTTAAGCAACTTTTTCCAATTTATAAAACTTTAATAATATGCTTTCAAAAATCTTCATTTTTTATATATCTAGCCACTAGATGGCTATGTCAGTATATGCTTGCTTACCATTAAGTCATTGACGTCAATCATATGCAGACTAAATGCTTGCTTAGCATAAAGTCATTGACGTCAATCATTAATGCAGTCTAAACATTTTCCTCTGTTAATTTCATAATTATTCCAAACATAAAGAATATCATAATTATATAAATATAGTGGAAATGTCCAATAAAGCATTCAGTCTTTTTGAACCATAATAACCGAATAGTTATCAATAATTATTATATCAAGTTTTGTTACAGTGACAATTATAAGTTATAAAATCACTTAAAAGTTTTTACTTTTTTGTGGTGTATATATTATTATGCAAAAAAAAGTAAATTGCCTTAACGTTTCTCTTTCTCTTCTTTTATTATGTCGAATCTGTGCCCTTTTCACACTTCGTATCACATGGAAATAATGTTCCCCTCTGCCACTTTTAATTAATTTGCTTTATTACACACAAAACTCGATGAAAATTATACTGCCATACACGAGTGAATGAAAGCTGCTCTGTGGAATGAGTGAAAAGCTCTTTACAACATAATAATATCAACGTATAATAATCATAAAATTTGTCTCACTCTACCGTTCCATTCTTTGTGCATGAATGTGATGGGTGGTGGTTCACTTAATTCTTTTTCCCCTTTGACAGCAAAAGTCTTTCAACAATTTTTTCTGCTCTCATACTCTTAACCACCGCCATCGACACCATCATCGTCGTTATGATGAAAATACGTTTCGAAGTTTATAAAAGTCGTAGATGGTTACGAGAGAAGCGCATTCGATAGAATTTTTCTTTAAAAAATTATAAATTTTGAATTTTCTTCACAAGATCCAACATGAAAAATTTTATTCTTCTCTTCTTGACTTATTGTGTACTCTATTACCATGCCAGTTATGTGGTAACAGCAGAAATCTCATCACGACATTTACATTCATATTTTTTTTCGTCTTTTATTCTACTCAACATCTCTCCATCATTTTTTATGTGTGTACATGCATAATAATTTTCCATTTTCCTTCTTCTTTCATTTTTTATATGCGCGATGATTACTACCGTGATACTGCTGTGAAAGCTTTTCAACCTCTTTTTCATTCTCTGTCTTTTTTTTCTTATGTGTATGTATACATATCTCTTGAGGCAAACGAGAAGCTCGTTAAGTGTAACTAGATGACTTTCTTCTTCTTTGTCTGCACTTACTTTGTGCTTTCGTTATAAGCACATTTCTCTCATTTTCTTTTTTTTTATGTGATACAGTGAATTATGTTTGAATTTACCACCCTCAAAACAGCAATGGAAGAGCAGAAGTGTTCGCTTTTTCTCTCTTCGTTAAATAATTTATTTCTTTTTAATACTTTTTTGCCTTCAAGTTCCCACACCGCACGAAAAAAAGCTTTATTCGCCTGTTTTTCATTCAAAAACCCCACTTCACTTTTTTAGCGCATTTTCCTCTTGGGAAAAGGACGCTATTATCCGCACTTTGTCCGTCTGTCTGTCTGTCACCGCATCTCCTCCTCAGGATTAAGCTTTTTTGATGCGGTTTTTGGCTTAAAATGTGTGTAGTATGTCTGGCTACCATGTAACCAAAAATCAGCACGAATGGTCACTTCCTCTGCTGGAACCAGCGTAAAAAGTACCAAAATGCCATTTCTTTGTATGTGTTAGTGTGGTCGAATGCACTAAAATGATGACTTTTCAAAACCTTAGCTGTCCTCGGTTCGAATCCCACCGATGACAAAATTTTTTTTTTGCTTTTTTTGATACTTTTTTGATTTCTTATGACATATAATATTTATTTATGTCATAATTTTCCATTTTCACGAATTTTCCAAGTTTTTCCGAGCATTTTTTTGAAAATTTTTAATATTTTCATACATTTTTCTGAAAAAATGATTTTTTTTTTATATTTTAGCTGTTAAACTTTCCTTTTTCCTAGATTTTCATAATTTTTTTCGAAAAGTTTTGTATATATTATAAAAACTTACATTTATAAAAGAAATCTCATCAATATAAATAATCAAAATGTCACATTATAATTTTAATAAAAAGAGCATCAGTGGCGTAAGTGGTATAGTGTGAGGCTCCTACCTGAGAGTCATGGGTTCAAACCTAGCCCGTGACCAAATACTTTTTTGCTTTTTTTTTTAATTCTATGTTGCATATTGTTTTTCTTCCATTTTTTTGGTCAATTTTAAATTTTTGGGTAAATAAAGAATGGTTATAGTTAAATATTTGGCTTTGTACTTATGGGGTTTTAATTCTTTTTGTATTTACTGATCGCGGAAAATGCGCTTTCGTCGGTCACGAGTGACCACCGTTATACTTGTTTATTTTCATTTTCCTTTTTTTAAACTCAACTCTATAGATGCTTTTTACCATTGCTTTAGTTCTAAAGAGCATACAGTGAGTAAGTGAGAAAGAACGAGGGTTTTTCATTTCATTTTACATTATGTTGCATTTGATTGTTTCCATTTCCACTTCAGCAGTTAGTGCATTTCACTATGTGCGCTTTTTATATTCACTCTAACAATGAGGGAAATGGTGGAGCTCTATGATAATGGAAAACTTTTTTTCTCATTCTCGTTATATCAACTTATTCTTTTTTTGTTCCATAAAGTTGGAAAAAGAAGAGAAAAAAAATTATTTTTACTGTTGGTTGTTTAAACGTGACACAAAACCTTTTCAATCTTCTCATTCTTTCTTTTTGCTCCTTCACTTCATCCTTTAGGGAGTTATTCAGGTAAAGTTTTGTGCAGTGAACTATGTAAACTTGTACAACTACTGATGCTACTGATTCTTACTTGTTTTGAGCGAGTGAAAAAAGTGTTGTTGAAAATTCATTCTTCTTCATCCGGCATTTTAATGACAATTTTTCTTTTTCTGCTTACTTATAATCTTTACATACCCATGAGCGATGATGAAAATTTGTGTTTAAGAATAATTTTCATTGTACATAAATTGGGTACTTTGTGAAACATGTTGATAATAATATAAAGAACATCCTATTAGACTTTAGGTATATGATACCGATGATAAAAATAAAAATAACATTTCGTCCTTACACATATATCGACCGAAAGAAATCAAATTTTCCATCTTATTGTCATGTCATTATTTCATGTATGCTTTGTCTCTTCCATTTGACTTGACGAAATTATCGTCATTTCTACATTATATCGATAGTCGAATTTTATAGAAAAACGAAAACAAAATAAAAAAAAAATTACTTCTTTACTTCCTTTTATAGGCTCTTGTTACTTGAATGTTTATTGTAGAAAATAGTTTTTAGCTGCTTTCATGTTTTAGCTGCTTCAATTCATTACAAATAAAAATGATGTAACATTGATAGACACGAATTTCAAATATTTATATTGTAATAACACTTGTTAAGATAAAAAAGAAATTTCAAATAAAATGTGACATAATTTATGTACTTACCACTTCTATACTAAATGTGGTAGAATGGGAAGTGTAAAAACGAAAAAGGAAAAAAACACCTAAGATCGTATAAAAACCGCACCATTTCACCCAACTTCAACCCACTCCTTATTTCATACCTCGAGAACATAAAAAGAAATGAAGAATGAAGGAAGAAAAGCAGAAAAAATCCCCGAGTGTAATAAAAAGCTGTATAAATTTACAAGTAAAGGAAAAGAAAAGGAGAGAGAATAAAATAATAGAAGGAAAAAGGAAACGACTTTACCGCTTCCATTCTCATTCTTCATCCCCTCCTCCTATTGCCACCTTAAGCATACACAGGAGACCGAGATATATATACAATA
The DNA here is from genome assembly GCA_026123125.1 of Chironomus striatipennis. NCBI lineage: Eukaryota > Metazoa > Arthropoda > Insecta > Diptera > Chironomidae > Chironomus > Chironomus striatipennis. The sequence continues at coordinate 24,815,285 of CM047394.1, read as the reverse complement.
TTTAGAGGAAAGAAGAAAAATAACATCACAATATTACCCAACAACTCAAGCATAAGTTGAAAGGAAAGCATAAAAAATAAAAAATAATTCACCTCGTCATATCACAAAAGGAATGAAGAGAGAGAGAGAGAGAGAGAGAGAGAGAGAGAGAGAGAGAGAGAGAGAGAGAGAGAGAGAGAGAGAGAGAAAAAAACCCAAAAGCGCTATACTTGTGCTGTGTTGTCATCCTCACTCCATAATTTGTGTATTCTATATTCTCTGTACTGAACATGGAAACCACCCACATAACAGTATGAAAATAAAAATAAAAAAAAAGATGAGAAAAAAATATTATGAAGGATCGGATTTTGTGATGTTGAATATTGTTTTCACACAGAAAAAGCGCACACAATTCGGTAAATTTTAAGTATGAGTATGATGATGATGATGACGACGATGAATCTGCTTTGCTGTGATGTGATGTGTATATAAAATGAAATATCGCTAAGAGCGAAGCTTCAAATAACAAAAACATCAACAATCCTTCGAAATATGAAAAAAAAGAATTTACCGCCCTCACATCACAAAATTGTGTATATCGCTGATGCTCAATTCAGTCTATCCTCCAACCCTTCGTTCGCTTTTTCCTCTTTATGTCATAGCTCATAGCTTCCTACTCTTCTATTCAGCATTCGACGAGCAGCAAAAAACCAAAATACTAAATAATAACATGAATCCCTTTCAATTCAAAAGCTCTATTTTTCCTCATCGTTCCACAACACCACACTATACTATATATTACTGAATGAATGTTTGTTGTTGTTATTATTGCTGTTATTTGCTATACTCAACTGTACTGCTGCTGCTGCTGTTGTGTATAAATAATATTGTGTGCTAGAGGACGCAAAAATGTGTTTTTCATCCTTCTACTCAAACCAGTGCTTGAAACTTTTTTTTCCTATGTTGTTGCTGCTTTCTGTTTGTTATATCCCGCCGACACCGCCCAACATACTTCGCTTTTTGCTTGAAATATACACACAGAAAAAAAAGAATAAAACGGCATCGAATGTGGGAAACTGTGGAAAATAGGTAGCAATATAATTTTCTCTACTTCATGTCATGGCATGGCAAAAAAGGCTATGGAAAAAAAGTATATAGAAAGAAGAAGAAGAAGTGGAGAGACCGAGGGCGGGAAAATGATTCGAAATGATGTTGAGTGGTATGAGAATGTTGAGTGAGTGAGAAAAAGAACCGAAGCAGATATACTAAAGTATGAGAACAGAATAATAATACAAAAAAATGTGCTGCGGGAGGAGAAAAAGGGCACGAAATTTTTTTCTTTTCGTTCTTTTTTTTCATTTCAATTTTTTTTTTCCTTTCCCATCCTCCTTAACACATTTGTTTCAAAGCCATCATGAAACCGAAGCGCCCGAACATCAACAGAGTATACAACAACATGAAAAATAAAAAGAAGAGAGAGAGTAAAAAAATATTGTTTGTTGGGGAATGTTATTATTCACATTATTCCATTTCGTTGCTGCTGCTTTTTCATGAAAGGAATTGTGGAATGAGTGGTTGGGTTGGAGGATGGGGGAAAAATTGTAGGAAGTAAACTGTTTACAGAGAGCTTTTTATACTTGGAGTGAGACATTTTTTTTCTTTATGCTGTGTTGTCGATGTGGATTTGTTGTTGTACATTTTTATTTCCATCTTTTTCACTAGTATTTTTTTGCTGCTTCTGCTGCTCTTCTCCTCCCGCTATTCTCATCTCATGAGAGTTTTGTGTATTTTATACATGTATATACGTATTTATGTGAATATAGAAGTATGTTTGGGGGTGGATGGATGAATATATGAAAGCAAATAATGTAACAGAGGATGAGGGATATGATCAAACAGTGTGCTCAGCATATAGCTACAATTTTATTCTACTGCTATTATTGTTGCCATTTTTGCATTTTTTTTTTTATTTCTGCTACATGAAATGAAAATGGAAAAATTTTCTTCTTCACTTCTTGTTGTCTCAAACTTAACTTGAATATTGCTTTATAAATTCATTTTCTTCTTATTTTTCTTGCAATATACATGAATATGAATAAAAGATAAGAGCGTAATAAGCGAGAAAAATATCAAAAGTATGAGAAAAAGTTTGAAAATAACGGATCAAAAAAATTGTGTGAATCTTCATCAGATTTGTTATAGTCTTATAACTTTCGAGTGTATTTTTTTTTTAATTCAAAACTAATGTCCATTAAAATTCATTCAGATCTTTATTTCCTTCTGAGCCAAGTCACAAAATTTCTTCTCAATTAGAAAATTGTTGATCATTATTTTGAGGGCAAGAAAATTTCTTGGGGAAAATTTTTAAAGAAAAATTAAATAAAACAATGAAGTGTCAGTGGCTTTTGAGGTTTTTTCATTGCACAGAAATTAAATTAAATCTTTTTAAGGTTTCTTTCATACCCTCAAAAAATAAGAATCTACTTCATTTCATTTTCGATATAAACTTGTCGTTTATTTGAAAATGAATTTCATCCTTACAATTCAGTTTGTTTTATGCAAGAAGGATGAGGAGGAAAAGTGAAATAAAATAAAATGAAAACATGATTTTTTTTCCTTCTCTGGTGCGACGACATTTCAAGGGGATTGATTTACAGAAAAAAGCATGTTGTTCATACACCCGAAGCTGTGAGTAAAGTTGAAAAGTATATTGAGAGAATGAGAGAAGTAGAAACAAGCAGCAGTAGTAAAGTGAGAGTTTATTTAAGGGAGAAATAACGGCGGGTTAGGGATTTTTATGGTTGTGCGCTTTTCTTTCTTTCTTTTTTTTTGAATTCATTTTTTTCTTCTCTTTTTTTCGCATTCAACATCATCACCCTCCATAGCAATTTCTCTCATTCTCATTCCTACCCCTCTTCATCCTATATTATATATATTCATCTACACGACGACGATGAAAATATTTTTTTCCCTCATCGTCGTTTCTGTTGATGTTTCTCTCTTTCTGTGTGCTGTTTTTATTTCCATTTTTGCTGTTCAACCAGCTTGTGCTTTTGTGATTCTTTTTTTTCGGGCAAAATCATTCACCAATTTTTATTCTCTCTCTCATTCGTGTACGAACAACGACCACAAAAAGTTGCTCGCTGTCGTTTATGCCGGGTGGTTGTTTAACGGCTCATATTTCTTTCTAGTTTACTTCTAGTCTACGAAAGCGGGAACATTTTACTAAAGGAATATCAAACGATGTGTTTAAAGTGAATAAGCATTTTGGATTAAACAATACAAAAACGGATAAACAAATTATATCGGATAGCATATGATTAAATAAATAAGAAAAAAATATTAAGTGATTGTGAGGAAAATTAAAAAAAAAATTATTTGTTTTTGTGATCTACAATAATAGAAAAATAATTTGAAAATAAAAAGTCAAAAGAAATTCTTTTTTTTTTATTTGTCGAGCACATAAAAGAAAGTTTTCATTTCCTCATCAAGTCGAGTGTATGATGAGAGAATGTGTATATCTAAAAAATGTTATATTAAATTAAGGATGTCGAGAGAGTAAAAAAAATAGCAAAAAAGAAAAACTTTTTTCTTCTTGTGAATAAAAATATTTTTTTTTCTTGTGTTGTTCGGTGGTGTGTTTAAGAAATAAGAGTAGAAAAAAATCAGTACCATAAAAAGTTTTGTCGTCCTTCTTTCTTGCTTTATTTTTTTATGAGAAGATGATAAATAAATGAAAAGTGGATAGATAGTTAGTTCTCTTAGTGTGTCTACAAGGCAAAAAGCATAAAGAAAAGTTTTGCTTCTTCGTCATCTCATTCAAAAATAAAATAAGAAGAAGAAAAAGTTATTCTCGTGGCCAGAATATTAAGCTATATAAGGAAATGCTTTCTGTTACCATCATACAAATTAGCTGAACGTTTATTAAAGAATATAATAATAATTTTTTCTTTCGTTGAATAATAAATAAGACGCGCATTCAAGAGCGCAAAAAATATATATACCTATATATAAAAAAATAAAAAATAATAAAAGAAAGCGGAAAACAAATTTCCAGCAAAATGACAGCCAATTTGAAGGTAGAGAAGAAACACATTCTTTATTTTGGTTTGAACATTTCTCCGACGCTTCTGCTGCTTCTTCGTGCTTTTAATATTTTCCACACGTTCTTCGCCACGTTTCGATTTACTTTCTTTCACTGTTGTTGTTTGCATTATTTGTAATTATAATAATTTGTGTTGTTTTATGCGATTTTCTCATGAAAATGTAATAAATGGAATTTTGATGGAATAATTTGCCTACGGGTCGCAAGTTTATTTCCCTTTCCTTTATTTATTATTTCTGTTTTTATTTTCATGCAATGATCCCGTAAAAAAATTATTCTTTATTTTCCATCTTATAATATATTTCATTTTATTTATACAATGAATTTATGTAAATGCGGCAGAATCGTAACAAAAAGTTAAATTGAATGTCTGTCATGTCATCAACATGACCTCGTTTTGTATCACTTATGCTTTTATTTTTGACATGTAACATTTGTAAATCAAAATTGACTGGAACTTATGTTTACTTTTTTTAATATCTTTATAGGGACCGCCTCCACAAGGCCCAATAAAATTTACAATAGCAGACACATTAGAAAGGATTAAAGAGGAATTTAATTTTCTCCAAGCACAATATCATTCGTAAGTATCTAATTATATATTCTAATACTTCAAAAAAAATTTAAAATCGTTCTAAGAAAATAAAGTCAATTACATTCAATTAGCAGAATCATCTGAAATTAACTGGCACAAATTTATCATAATTAAGTTACCAGAACTTCACGAATGTACAAAAATGTACACATTAAAGATACATATTTGAGTTTTAATTAATCAAATAATTATTCAAAGCTGTGTAATTATTTATACAAAATTTTTGATAACATATGATTAAAATTATCTTAAATTCTTTGCTGACTTGCTTGAATTTGTGTCATATAAATTATCACACTCGCTCATTCACTCTCTTTCCCACAATTTTTCTTCCTCACACTATCATGTAGTATCATCACATTTCATTTCTCCACCTCATCACCATTCAGTAATAATATGCATGTAGTCTTGACTCAACCAGTAAATGTCATGGATGCTAAAAATTTGTTGGCAATGTTCATGATAAAAGCGGAAGAAATAAAATGAGTAAATGAGGAAAAGAATGAGGAGAAAGAGTAAAACATTCGTTTAATGAATATGAATAAAGAATAAGGCGTAGAATGAGCGAGAATAAGAAGCGCTTGTCAACAAAGTTGATATGATATGATTTACATCATCCATCCCATGCCACAGAACGTTGTTCCATCATGATGATGATGATGATGATGATAATGTATGAAGATGATGTAGTAAAATATCTGCTATGTAAATATAGTATGTAGATTTAATATGTCTTGAATATCATTCACGCGTATATAGATACATGTATGCTATAAACGAAAATGGTAAATGTAAACATTTAATATGAAATTAAGGTTTAATTATATCCAACAACATTAGTAATAATGATAATAGCAATCAAGACTTATATCATCGCCACCATGTCTTTTGAGATAAACGAGATTTACTCATACTTGCATCTTATCAAGTTAATCAAAAGGGAAATAATAATAGCATTTTTTTCTATCCTCTACATCAACTTTTACTCAATGCTGACTGTTGCAATGAAATCATTTACGCTATGAATTTAATTTTCCAGGGCGTGAGTGTGAAATTGTAATGAGCAACGAGCCATTAAGCTCGTCACCCCCTGCTACCACTTTGCTTTTCTTGCCCTCTTCTCTTCAGTCGTCTTTATAGCGTGTTCAGTATACACACAAACGTCGTGTCTTTCATTCACCCATTTTTACTTCACCCCAAACCAACAACAAAAAAGAAACATTCCTCATGATGAAATCAAAAAGAGCTAACAGTTCATTCTGTGATGGTTTGGGGAAAATTAAGGAAGAATGAGAATTGAATGATCTTGATAACAAAATAAAAGAAAAAAGAGGAAAAAACCACCCTTCTCACTCATAAAACTTTGTGTGTGCTTTGTGCTGACGCTGAACACTCATTTTCATTTCTTTGCTCCCTTTAGCTCGTTTCACTTCTTTTCTCCTTCCATCACTTCGTTTTTTCTTTATTGTGCTCTTTCAATCTTAATTAATTTGTATATGTAGTATTTTTCTTCTTTTTCGACATGAAAAATAAGGCGAGGAATTTTATCGCTTACTTACTTGTTCATTCTCTCACTTACTCACTTTTCTCCCCTTCATTTTCTTCTTATTATTTAATAAAATCACATTAATTGTGTATTCATACACGCTTGGTAAAAGGTAGTGTTCTGAGAAATCAGGGCAGTTTTATAAGCTTTTACAGTTATTGAGAAGAAGACGCATTTTAAAAATGTTTATATTAAAATTTGTCAAATACTTAGAAACCTTTCAAGATACATTCAATGGCATATTTGTGGTCATGAATTTTTCAATTTCTGTTCTACAATAAACATTCATTTTCTGAACATGGAATAATTGAAGATTTAAATCACTATTTTATGTATGTAAGATAGCGAAGACAGCTATGCGATTTGAGAAAATTAGATAATGTGAGGCATTCGCAGTTATTTAAAATTATACTCATGTGGTATATGGGAGGGATAATGAAGAGATGGGGTATAAAAAGAGTAAAAAGATAGAAAATTTGAGATTATAAAGTATGCAACATTGTTGTTATTGTTTCTTCGTTGCTTCTACCGTAGTAAAGAATGTGAGTACGGGGAGAAAAAGAGGCAATGAATTGAATAAATGAATGGAATGGGTGTTGAGATGTAATCGCTTTGAGTTAAGGAATTTTAATAGCTTATAATGGTTATGTTAATGCGAAATGAAACATAATACACACATGTATGAAGAAGATAAAAGAAGAAATGAGAAGAAAGAAATTAATAGAAGAAACTTATTCTATGAATGTATGTGAATATACATGAGAGAATGAACATATGGGAAATTCTAAACGCATATAGAATAGGCTGTATGAATGGGCAAAAATTGTTTATTATTATTATTACCTCATACACTCTTCGTATGTATATTAATTTTTCTTGCTCTCACCATACAAGATGATGATAATAATAGTAGTAATAGCAATAATAACATGCTATATGCCTCATGACTTTTAGTTTGTTTAATTGTTTTAATTACTTATTCACAAGTTAGACAAGTCAAGAAAGCGATTAGTAATGAATAATGATTTATGTGTCGTAATAATACTTTAATGAGATGATGATGATGATGCTATTGATTTTTAAAAGTTCATTTTAGTTCATAGAGTTTTTTTTTTCTATCAGAACAAATGTTTTTCTTTCATTTTGCAATATTTTTTTTTCTTTCCTGTAAAAATATTCCCTCGTCAATTAAAGAAATAACTACGAAATTTTGATGATTGATGATGCTACACTTATTTCACAATAAACAGTGTTTCAAGTTGTTGGAAATTTTTGATTTCTTTGAATTTTCTTGAATCTTTTTTTATAAAAATATTATTGCAAACTAAGTAAGTGCCTAAATTTTAAACGTATTAAAATAATAATTTCATCATTAATGGAATAATGAAAACTGTTGAGCAATAGTTCGAAATTAATTCCTTATATTATTATTATTTTTATTTTTCTGTCTCCTCATAAACACAATATAAGCAATAGGACAATCTTTTAACAAGCGAATAATAAAAGTTTTCCATCTACTTAGTTTAACAAATAAAACTTTTTGCATGCATTTACCAAACGCAGTGAAATGCTGAAGAAAAATAAGAAGAATGAAAAATATTTTCCTATCCATGTTCCATGAAGTGTTAAAAGTATATATCGCATTTTTCTTTCTGTTCTTTAACTCGGTACATTATAATTTTTTATGAGAATATCATTTTATATGTGAAAGAAAAGAAGAATAAAGTTGCAAAGTTCCTTTTTCTTACTATCGTCTTTCTCGTGAAACGTGAAAGAAAGAAGTTCATGCGCTGATAAAATAAAAAGGAATAAAAATATTGTGAAAGAATTTTCATTCTGTTGTGTATATAAATTTTTTATGGTGGTGGCATCTTGGCTGCTAGAAAGAGATTATGAATGGCACGTTTTCAATAAATTATTTTGCTGTTGGAAAAAAAGAAGGAAATTTTTTTTGTCCTCTTTCTAACTTTTTTTTTCTTCTCATTTCATTCTTTGCATTTATCTATGGGGATAATAAATAAGCAGGAAAAAAAGTGAGAAAGAAAGAAAAGTTCTTGATCAAATTGGACTTTATGACTTTATTAGGATGCTTGCTGACTACCCATCCGGATTAATTTTCATCCCAAATTATGCGCTCTTCTATATTTTATTTTCTTCCTTCGTCGTTTGTGTTTATTATTTGGAGGGTAGGAAGGAAAAGAAATTTGAAGATTAAGTACTTTGGTGGGCGCAATTTATCATTATTCGTGCCCACTTGAGGACGATTATTGAATTTTTTGTTATCTCTCTTTCTCTCTTTTTTTAGTCATTTTATTAATATTTTTTTCTTATTTAATTTTCTTCTTCTTTTAGACTAAAATTAGAATGTGAAAAATTAGCCAGCGAGAAAACAGAGATGCAGAGACATTATGTAATGGTAAGTGCCAACTTAGTGCAATTAATTATTATCTAATTTGTTAGCGAGTGAGGGAGTAATTATTTTCTAAAAACCCATCAAAAATTACTTCAATGTTATTAAACATTAACTCGATCATCATAAAATACTTATTCATTTATTGTAAATAAGAATGAATGATGAATGCATATAAAATGATTCACAGCAATATAAAGGATTATCATTCTAACAACACACTATATGTATGTAGAGAGGGAAAATAAAGCGGTGGAATGTTGATATTCATCGTATGTAAATATATGTTCATATAACATTTGGAATCATGCGCGCTAAAATATTATAAATATTTCACAAAATTTGCTTGTTTTACGAGTTTTCTCGCTCCGCACTGTTACATTTTTTACATTTGATGATCTTGCTCATCCTACAATCATACAACATAAATATTTTTTGAGGGAAAAAAAGAAACACTCACGATTTATTGTTTATATCATCTTTTCAAATGAATAATATTGGTAGAGGTGTGAGAGTTATAGAATTATTTTTACATCTTTCTCGCCTATTCCTCCTATACTCGCTCTCTATTTTCCGCGGAAATAATAAAATTTATATTTACTTAGGAATAAAATGGTTGTGATATATATGCATGAATGTATTCATTAATAGAGAATAGTAGAGGAAGAAAAATATGAGCATCAAAATGTAATTGCATTTGTGTTCATTGGATACATATTTGCATGCACAACTTCTGTCTCTTCTTTTCCTCATACATTTGTACATATCTGGAGTATTTGATATTACTGCTGTTAAATGTAGAACTGCATAGAGCATGAAAAGTTAGATAGATAGAAAGATGAAAGCACATTGCATTTAGCCCAGAAGCGACATTGTGCAGTTGATTACTTTATAGTTCATTCATAGAGAAATAGGAAAATACCAGTAAAACCAACAACATTTCGTTGGGAAACTGTAGTTATCAGGGGGAAAAGTACTTGTTGTAAAAATTTTACATCGCTTTACACTTTTACATTTTTTACAGTTTCTTACAGTTTTTTTACAGTTTTAGTGTAAAATTTTACACTTTTGACGTAAAATTTTACACTTTTGGCGTAAAATTTTACACTTTTACACCAAAATGACATAAAAAATTTCGTTCTTTTTTTATTTTTGAAATAAAAAATTCTGTAGAAAGGCGATTTTTGCCTCGATTTTCTTATTTGGGATGAAAACCCCTCAGAAAAGTGATTTTTCGCGTTCATTTTCTTATTTGGGATGAAAAACCCATCGGAAAAGCGATTTTTCGCATTAGTTTTCTTATTTGGGATGAAAAACTCATCGGAAAAGCGATTTTTCCAAGATTTTTTACATAAATTTTCTTAATCGCAATGAAAAACTATAAGAAAACTGAAGAAAACTCTCATTAATCTTAATTTTATTCTTAAGAAAAAGTTGATGTAAAATTTTACAGTTTGATGTAAAAAACTGTAAAAAACTGTAAAAAACTGTAAAAAACTGTAAAAAAACTGTAAAAAGATGTAAAATTTACACTTTTTTTACACTAAAATTTTTTTACAACAAGTACTTTTCCCCCTGGTAGTTATACAATTTTCTATTCTTCACTTTCTTACTTCATGTTCATACATATACATACCGATATGAGGAAGGAGGGTGAGGAAACAGCAATAGTAGCAACGGCTAAATGTGCTTTGAATAATACTGAAAAGTAATCTCGATTTCTGCCATTCGGTTACCAATGATGATGCCTTGCTTTCAATGTTGTTGAATCCATACGCTTATGTATGGATAATGTTCGTATTCTTTTTTGAGATAAATCTGCATTTAAACTAACAGTAAAGAAAATTGAGATTCTGATGGAGAGACGGTGGTTTAGAATCGAAATGGAGTTTTGTACACATATATGTGGTATTGCTTATACTAGTGTGAAAGTGGAAAAACAGAAGGCAATAGATGGTGCAATGGCATGTAAAATGCAATATAATGTGGAAATTGTGGCAAACCAAACAATACTCATACCCAAAATCTACCCTTTAGCCACTTTTCATATTGCAATTTTTCTACATTTTGCTTTCTGTTCAGAATTTTTATTTCTTTCAGAGAAAATTGGATTTTTCTGCATGTATCAGTTTTTCATTTTCAATTGTGGTTCTTTTACCAATCTGGTATTGAATGACTATTTCTTTGTAATTGTATAACTTCAAAATTTCTTAAGTTTTCTTTTTTAATTCTAATCCTCAAATCAAATATTTAGTTATTCATTAATTGTAGAATTGTTTAAATAAGAAATGCACTTATGGAATTGAAATCTATTTACCATGAGAAATGCTAATGAAGTGAATTCCCATAACTCATACTAAAAAGGGAAAAGTTTGAAAGTACTTTGCTCACTTAATTTTCGTACACAAATTTGTATTTAATACTCTGTAGGATAGAGAAGTGCAGGAACAAAAAAGAAGGGATATGTGGATGAGTAAGTGGTAACATAAAAGGAACATCTCTAAATGATTTTGCACCTCATACTACATGCAACAGTAATAACAATCAAATGCCTCATAACCCATACATACACATGAAAAGCCACCCTCAAATTTCCACATTTCACAGTTGCTCGACATGAGAATCTGGTATAGAACAAATGCCAGCCATAAATGAGAGAAAGTGAGATGGGGAAGAAATTTTTGTATAGAAATGAATAAAACCAAAATTATGTGAACACAAAAAGCAGAGCAAAAAAGCAGTTTGCTGAATTTCAATTGTTTTTGGAAGCATGATACACGTTAGAAAATTACTTTAGCCCGACAACCCTCAATTGTGACTCTCATCCTTTAAAATGAAAACTTTCTCAACACTTTACCACATGAAAATTTCCCATTGTACAGTTTTTTTTGTTGTTTTTTTGTTTAGATGCTTTCATAGTTTTGCCTTTACTACATCTAAGAGCTGTTTTACTCTTCTATTTATGCTACTGCTATTTTAGTTGTATGTGGTGAATACAAGGGTGAATAGCATAATTATCTGATAACAACGTCAAATAGAATGAATATGAGATGATGAAAGGAGTTATCATCAGAATGATGCCGAGAAAAGTTTTTTAACGTCATTTTTGTGATTTTATGCTTTCAAGCACATTTTATTTATTATAAGGATGATATGCTATGATAAAAGATTATTTCAAGTTTTCGAGCTGATTACAAATTAGTAAAATAAAGAAAGTAAAACTAGCTAATTAAATGAAAAAAAAAAAATTCTTATAAGATTTGTTTATTTCTATAACAAAACACTATCATATATCGAAATATCTATATAAACACTGCAAATTGATATGAATCGAATATCCTTCCACTTATTAGAATAGAAAGAGATTAATAGAATCGTTTCTAAATGTGTGATACATTCTCAAATATCTTGAATTTATGCAAATTTAAAAAGGCATCATATGTGTATTTTCTATGTTATATGGTACATAAAATTGTATGTGGTAAGGTTCATCATATAATATAAATACACTTTATTTTGTGTACATTTTAACTCTTCCCTCATACCTCATTCTATTCAATTCTCATACAATAATTTCTATTTCTATCTCTATAATTCTTAAAAACTCTCTGAATTTTCATATATCTATGACTGCATAAAGGTACAAGCATATATACACACAATAAACTCGAAAATATGTTTATTTCTCCTAGGTATTAGGTAGATGAGCATCATGCAAACCTCCCCAAAAAAACTTAGTTTTCTATTTTGTGGCATAAGTGGAAAATTGTGTGTATTATTTTCATTTTCTAAATTCTATCTCTATCTCTCATCATATACACATAGTCACAACCACACACACACAAAATATTCATTTTCACAATTTTGCCTTACGAAAATGTTTGTTGCATAGCAAAATATTTTGAAATAATTTTGAGTTTCACTTTACTTCACAAATTTCTACTGAATAAAAGATGTGAATATGATATAAAATGATTGTACGTATATATATGAGTTAGGGGAGCAATGCTTAGTATGAGTGACAAGAATAGGTGGAAAAATAGTTAGAGGCATCAACATGAATAATAAAATCTCTGAATTTTCACAATCTTCCTGTATGTGCACATTCATGTGTGCGGAAAATATTTTCATTATAAAATGAATGTAAGGAATTTCTCTTAAAACATTGTATTGCATGAGACTGGAAATAAAACTCAATGAACAAGTGAAGGGATGGATGAATGAGGTTAAATAGAATGAGGCGGTTATAGCAAGGATGTATATTCCATAATACTTTAGTATTTATAGTCATAAACATCCAAGAATTATTAAGCACTTTATAATAAAATAAAATCAGTATACAGTTCTAAATTTTCTTGCGTCATTTGTTCATTGAACTGTGAATCCTTCTATATGAAAATGCGTTAAGTTTTTATATTTCCGAAACCAGGAGCGACACATACAATTTTTCGTTATGAATTCGTCTTTTATTTTAAGTGGTACTCTGTTAAGTTCACTATTTACATGGAAACCGTCACAATTATGGAGGGTTAGAATGAAAAAATGGGATTTTAAATAGCTTTCAATTCTATTGTTAAATGTATGTAAACGACTGCTTTTTGCAACCAACTTTTCTTCTTCATTCTTTTGTGCTTGTATATTTTGTTCTTTCTCAAAAGCCATTTATTTTTCCAGCTGAGCCACTTAATGAAATAGTATCAGAGATATCTACTGAAATATGAAATATCATAAAAACATTAATCAACAAATGAGGGTTGAATTGTGCTGAAATTGTTGAGAATCTAAGAGCATAGAGCATCATTATCATTTTAAGCATTCTTTTATATTTTCACAATTGTTCCATCTCATTTATATTTTTATTGCTTATTTCTTCCACTTTACTGTCATTTTCCGTTCTATTTTTTCCTTCATTTTAGCATTATGATATTGTACTGAGTAATAAAGGAAATGTATCGTGACTAAATATCTGTTTATTGCTTAGTTTGAATTTTTCCACTTCTTAAATCCACAATTTCATTACTTTAATGATCATGATGATAAGATTTTAGGCTGTGGTAATCCCTTGCATGAAGATTCAATCTATTTACAGATAAATACTTTGCACACATAAAAAATTATTGATTAAAATTTAAACTTAAAAAAAAAAAATTAATAATTTATTGGAAGTTTCCGAAAAACACAAAAGTACTTGAATTAGGGTGAAAAATAATAAACGTTAAAAAATGAAGTTCAAGTTGGGGGAAAAAATCGTTCTCATCTTTTTATTCTTTCCCCCCAAAAAAATACAATATGTATCACAACATCTATGCATAGCGTGTGAGTTCTGATGCTTCGTAAATCATATTTTCTCTTTTATTCAACAAACACAATAGACAAGCAAGGAGAATGGGTTTGTGGAAAAAGAAGTGAAATGTACGCGAATGAATAATAATAGCAGTAATAATGTGAGTTCAGGAATAACATCATTTCTCTTATTCGATGATGATGGCATGAAAAACACCATCCGAATGGCATAAAAACTGCTCTTTGTATACTGATGTACTAAAGCATGTTCACGAAAACAACACCAACGACTATGATGATGAAAGTACAGAAAAAAAGAGTGGAGGAAGCAAAAGAAAATTCACCGAAAAAAACCCCTTCTCGATTAAATAATGCCTGAAACATGGAATAATGGAGCAAGTAGTATGAGAAGCGAGAACTTTGTATTGTATGGTATGCACATGTATCGCTTTTATTATTATTCGGTACACATATCACATCAGGCATCACCATTTTCCTCTCTTTTATGCTTATAACAGCATTGCTTTGTGTTTTTTTTCTGTATGTACAGATATACACAATGTGGGAGAACACAGAATGAGAAACGAAGAAGAAAAGCTAAAAGCACTGAAAAAGAATAATACAGAATGATGTTGATGTTATAGGAGTAAAAAAGTGCCATCCATGATGTTGTTGAATTAAGCATTTGTTGAGGAATGAGAAACGATGAACATAAAAGCTTTGAGGGTGTAGAGAAGGATTTTATGAAAAGTTGGCAAAATGACACAACATTGAAATTGCTGTTGATATCGTTAAATTTTAGCCAAACTTATAATATTTTATGACTTAATATTTCTTCAAAAAATTGTATTTAAACGTTCATAGAAAAGTATTAATTTATTATTTAATAAAAATTTTCTTAACAATCTTTTTGTAGCGTACACTTCAAACTTGCTTTTTTCATTTCATTCATATTTATTTAATATTGAGGAAGCATAGAGTCACAAACATGAAGAAGATGTCTTGTGTATATTTCATGCTATGAGAAATCTAATTTTTTATGTGTACAATAAAGACTCCTTTTCACCAAGTCAGACCTGGAATTGAATAAACAAAAAAGTCTGTAGATGTACATGACGATGAGTTTTTTTTCTTGCCTTGAACGCGTCTGCAACTTTTTGAACGTTTTCCTTTCATGTGAATAGAATAAAGAAGATCTAGTGGTAGGAAAGAAGCATCGTTAAATCATAATATATATTTCGTCTCTCTCTCCTCCACGTTGAACATGGAAAATTTCATTTTGATGTCTTTCCGTGATGATGAGGAGGGCGGTTTGTGAGCATGTACATCTTTCCATATAAAATATAAGTTTCTTTATATATCAAATAAAATCCTCTTATTTTTTCACAACGATGAAATATGCTTTTTTCTCTACTCAAATAAATGTATGTATGCATGAATATATGTAAGCATCTTTTTGTATGTTCATAGCGCATATTTGACACTACACAATTTATATATTGTGAAGTATAATATGTAAGAATATTTTGCGACATTTTACATCATACATGTCACATAATGTGTGTTTAACACTTTTCATGATATATGTCATTAATCGTGAATGACAGATTAGCATTGTCCTTTTGTCTTCCTATAAAATATATTATAAAATGCGCTTTTGGTTATTGTTACGCGTTTCTTACTTGAGATAAGAAAATATCTCTCTCTTTCTCTTTTCATTTACACGTCTTAGAAGACGGATGCATTCAGCAAATTTTGTAAGTTAAATTAATTAATTAAATACAATTTCGTGAACTAATTATTCATTTATATTTAGTGTGAACCCCCCCTTGCATTAATATCGACGTGAAATAAATATATATTAAGAACTACAAACATCGATATTTTAATTAATGCGTGTTCTGCAAAGTTGCAACCTGAAAATCCGCTTCAAGACATTTTCACAAAAATTTGAAATTTAAAGCTTCACAAATATTTGTGGATTATACAAATTGGTGAAGGTATCATTCAAGAGCAGTTGGCAGTCCTGAAGGAAGTTTAAGGCAAAGAATTCCTGAAAATCATCATTACTAGTTCCCGAGCAAATTCAAGCAACGGAAAATTTTCAAATTTGGGATTCAGTAAAGTGACGCCATATTGAGAGAAAAAAAATCTCAAAAAATTGTGCTGGAAACAAAATTTAATTTTTCGAAGAGATCTTCTGGATTATAGAAGCAGCTGATCGACGAAATTGGACACTAAAGCCCTTAGAATCATCAATAGATTAAATTGGGATCCATTAGGTGAGTTATAGTGCCAAAAAGTGATCAAAAGAAAAAATAAAATTTTGTGATAACCTCGTGAGAAAAAAATTATTAGTGTTGTGCATTTTAACTACTTATTTCTAAGTCTCGGACAACTACACATCATCCCCAGGTGTAGATTCGAGCATAACTCAGTTATAGTCACGCAGGGTGTCTATTCTGAGGTTTTTTACACACTATTTTCCACAATCAATTTTGGATCGACAAAAGATCCACTGGATCATCAAGAGATCCATCACCAGCAACTCAAAACGTCACTCAAAGGACGTACAGCAAGTCTACGCATCATTTGGACCGTCAAGTGGTCTACAAGCCGACAAAAGGCATCAAGTTAGTGCAAAATCACTTTTCAAACCGCGTGTTTTAAAATGGATACATCAAATTCATTAAAACAGCTAATTAACAATGATAAGCAATGGCTATTAGGATATATGAGTTCCAATCCAGGTGCCAATAGCATCGACAATTACATTATTTCGCATAAATCGCTGAAAAAAGGATTTTCATGTGCCACTGGATTAAAATGCAAAAAATTGCAAACAGATTGCAAAGATCCAGACAGTGAAGAACTGTGCTTGTTTCTTCTTTGCTTTTCATGCGACAGAATATTTCATCAACGTTGTGCAAATGTCAAGGATGCTGATTTAACCGACAATAAAACGCCATGGATCTGTCCTGAATGTTTAGAGAATCCTTTGAATGAACATGCTAAAAGTTTCTTCAAAGCCGATGGTCATAAGCTATTTTTAAAGGATAGATTGGAAAGATATACAACGGAAGTTGAATTACCATCGCCAGTTCGTGAGAAATCCAAGGATGAGACTGAAAGGGAATATCTTGAGTCATTTTTCGATATTTCCGAAATTGAAAAGTCATTACATGTCAATTTTGGAGATTTAGAGCAAATTGAAATCTCACGAATGTTAGGAACAAAGCTTGTGAAACAACAAGAAGAATTTGAGGCATTCAGATTAATGATGAAAGAATCTGAGAAAGAAAAGCTGGAAATTAAGAAGCAATTGACACAAAAATCACAAGAGAATGAAACAATTAATGCCAAATTACAGCAATTAGAAAAAACATTACATGAACGCCTGTATCTACAAGATTCCATGCTGCAAAACATGCAAAATACATCATCAGCAGGAGTGATGCATAATCCTCCTTCATTATCATCCACAAACGTGATGAATCAACCTTCTCACGCAAATGTGGCTAGTTCAACATTGAATCCTGGAAGTTCTGACATATTGAGACATTCTCATGTGAAAGATACAGACAAAAGGTCGGAAACGATAAGGAATATATCATACAGCCTCAAAGTTCTTACAGCAACTGAAATGAAAGAACAAATCGAACGTGAATTAAACATTACGACTGAACAATCATCAATTCCAGTCCCAACAACACAAAATTCATTAGCGTCATCTTGCTATGAATTGCCAATCACAGAGAATCCATCAGAACCATTAAGTCTACGAGACATTCGCAAATGCTTGCCAAAAATTGAAAAATTTGATGGCAACGTTGATAAATGGCTTACTTTTGAACGTGCAATAGAAAGGAATGTACGTGAAGGTCAATATACAGATGCTCTAGCTAAGCATCTAATTCGTCAAGCATTAATTGGTCAGCCGTTGGAAAGAGTGGACAGCATTTATAATTTTTCGACAGCTTCAGAGATCATGAATTATTTGAGGACAAGCTATGGTTGCTCAAATAACATCGTTGCTAGTGCAAGAAGGAAATTACTTGCTACTAAACTTTCAAGGCCATTGACACATTCGTCTGCGATGGAAATAACGACAAAAATTACTTCATATATGGCAGCATGCAAATATGCAAAACTTCCTGTATTGGATATGAGCATTTCAAATCATATTCACAGCCAATTGGACCAATTGCATCAACAGCAATATTACAGATACTTTTTCGAGAAATATCCTGGTCTGACAAGGACTGAAAGGCTGGATGTGCAATTTGAGTTCCTGAACGATCTATCAAACACGTTGCCAATGGGAGAAGTGAAAAATCAAGACAAAAAGGATTCATCTGGAAAGAATTTCAGTTTATTGTCAACGTCTTTGGGAAATTCAAAATTTGATTCACAGTCTAAATCATCTCACTCCAAATTTCAGTCAAAAGGCAACAAGAATAAAGACGATTTTAAATATGAGATTAGAGATAAGGAAAAGGCTCCTTACATTGGTTATGACATGGCAAAAGTCAGTGCATTGAAAAAGAAATGTGAAATCTGCAACAAGTTGAATCATTTTTCGCTTGAGTGCAACGAATATCGTGCAATGCCTATGGATCAACGATATAATGTGGTCAAGAGCAAAGGAATTTGTCAGAATTGTTTGCTGACAACTGAGCATCAATCAAGTGATTGTAACTTGAAACTAGGATGTGGTTTCAACATTGATAACGGCAGCAAATGTTCACAAAAGCATCATATAACGCTACATCGAGGAAAATCGTTTTTGGCTAGAGATCAAAAGGCCAAATTCAAACGTCGTCAAAATTTTGGCAAAATTCAGAACATAGCTTCTGTAGTTGAATCACCACAAACACAGCAAAATCCAGCTCCAACAGCTCCACCAGCTGAAAATGTTAATACTCCAGCTAATCCACAGCCGTCTACAAGTCAACAACCTGACAATAGATACAGAGGACATTCCGCACAAACAATTTCATTATCACAAGCCAATGAAAATCAAGCTAAAGGATATCATATGTGTAACACTTGGACACAGCAAAGACTTCAAAGTTCACAACGTACAGTGAAACTGTTCAACACATATTTCTTTGGTAATAACAAGAAAGCTATTGGATATGCTATTGGAGATTCTGCAGCGGAAATTACTTTAGTCAAAAGAGAGTTAATTGACGATTTAGGCATTGTTGGAGAGCCATGTACAATTGAATTGTTATGGACAGACTCAGTAGTCAAAACAACGCAGGCAATTAAAGTTGATCTCCAAATTTCAGGAATCCTACCTGACAGCGAACTATTAACATTAAATGAATGTTATGCAATTGATAACTTTCAGCTTCCACCTAGATCACTCAATGTTGAAAAACTTAAGAAGCAATTCCCATATTTACGAAATGTACCTTTTGAGTCATATTATGATGCAATCCCTTGCGTTCTTATTGGATCTCGTCATGCTCATACATTTGAAGCCATTGAACCTGTTAAGCAAGGTGGAAATTGCAAACCAGTAGCTCTAAGAAGCAAGTTAGGCTACACAATTTATGGAGGAGCTCCAGAATGTCATAATAATGATACTTATGCCTTACAAGTCATAGCAACGAATAATATTCAGCTTGAGGATCAAGATCAATTAACAAATAAGCAATTAGATGAAAGCTTTGCTTATTCATGCTCCATTGAAAGTCTTGGAATTAAGCATAGAGAGAATCACTTAACTTTAGATGAAAAGAAAGCGATCGAGATTGTTGAAGAAGAAATGAAAATTCTAAGCAATGGATCAGTGGAATTGCCACTTGTTTGGAATAGAAACATCAAAAAGGAAATTCCAAAGCTACCTAACAATTTTCCAATGGTACTCAAACGACAAATTGCCCATGAGAACAAATTAAAGAAGAATCCAGAATTGTTGGAAGCATTCAATAACGACTTCAAAAAATTAATCGATGAAGGATACGTTAGAGCAGCAACAGAATATGATATGAAGACACCATGGCCTAATATTAATTACATTCCAATTTCGTTAGTTGTGAATGCTAATAAGCAGCCAATAAAGACTCGCATTGTGTATGATGCATCTGCAAAATATCAAGGAACATCGTTAAACGATAATTTACTTATGGGTCCAAATCTACTAGTGGATATGCTTAAACCACTCATGAGATTCCGTAGAAATAAAGTCGGATTTACAGCAGATGTTAAATCAATGTTTCATCGCATGTGGATTTGTCCCAGAGACCAGCAGTGTCAACGAATTATGTGGAGAGAATCCTTAAATCAGGAAATGCAAATTTTCATTCAACAAGTAATGTTGTTTGGCCCCAAATGCAGCCCCTTTTGCTCACAGTTCGTCAAAAATAAGATAGCTGATAAATTTATGGACAAATATCCAGAAGCAGCAAATGCATTAAAGTCATTTACATATATGGATGATTTATTGACAAGTGAACCGACTGTTGAGAAAGCAATTGAAGTTGCTAGTCAATGCATATCAATTTTAGAGACGATCAATTGGGATTTGATTGGATTTCAAAGCAACAATACAGAATTTCTGCGAGCATTACCGGAAACACATATCAAAAAGGATATCATGCCATTAATGTCAGAGCAAGAAGCTACATACACAACGAAAGTCCTGGGCTTAGCATGGAATGCTAAAACTGACTCATTCATATTTCAACTGGATAAAAATGAATTGATTAAAATGGTCAAAGAAGATGGACACAGACCCACCAAAAGAGACCAATGCTCAACAATAGCAAGAATATTTGATGCCAACGGATTTTTAGCTCATTGTATCATTCGAGGTAGAATATTGCTGCAAAGATCCTGGAGAAAGAAAATCGATTGGGATGAAGAAATATCTGATGAAGAAAATCAACAATGGATTAAATGGTTGAATGACTTACAAGAAGTTTCAAAGCTCCAAATTCCACGTATGAGATTCAAGTATGCAAATATGTCGAATGTTGACAAATTGGAATTACATACATTCTGTGATGCTGGAAAAGAAGCATTCGCAACGTCATCATATTTCGTTGCAACAATTAATTCATACCGCTACATTAGTCTAGTCATGGCTAAGGCAAAAGTAGCTCCAATTAAATTGAAGAGCAAGACCGAGATCTCAGAAATCCCTCGTCTTGAAATATTATCGTGTCTCATAGCAGCAAGACTGACAAATACAATTGTGAATCTTCATCTTGATTTACAATTTGACATTCACATCTGGACAGATAGTGAAATTGCATTAAGATGGATTAAAAATCCAAATCAAAAACTGCCCAAGTTTGCAGTGTCACCTGTAGAGGAAATTCTCGAAATTACAAATCCTGATCATTGGAGACACGTGGATACAAAGAACAATGTCGCAGATATAGCAACAAAATTCAAACCATTTGATTTTGCAGACATCAATTCTGAATGGTTTCAAGGACCAAGATTTCTTAAGCTCCAGGAACCTTACTGGCCCACTCAAAAAATCGACTTTAATGTCGATGGTCCACCAATATTTAATGTAAATCTAGTCCAGGCAACAGAAGTGGTGCATCAACCCTTCCGATTGCCAGCTATTGATTGTCCACTTGCATCAGATTACATTATTGATCTCTTACCAGCATACATCACAAGTAATTGGACAAAATTGGAACGCGCAGTTTCACGAGCTCTCAAAATTTACTTTGACATAATATTCAAGGTAACAGAGGAAATGAATTGGGGGAACTTAGAGGAAAAAGAGAAAATAGGAAATGAAACTGACATAGAAGTTTTGACACCATCTGAAATTCTCAGAGGACAACTGTTTATCATAAGAAGAATGCAAAGAGAATCGTATGCTGAAGATTATAAGAGACTTTTAGCTGGAAAGAGTGTTAAAAGTCAGGAATTATTGCAACTTAATGTCTACATGGATCAAGACAAAGTGATGAGAATAAGCTCTCGTGTGAATTTACCTCATGATGTTTATGCACAGCAAAATGCTCCTGTCGTCCCGAGAAAAAATGCATTAAGTGACATTTTACTTTTTCATTATCACTATCGATATAATCATGTTTGTTTGGAAAGTCAAATCGCTGATTTTAGATCCAAAATGTGGATGCCACAATTAAGAGCAGGTCTACAGAAGGCAAAAATGTTATGCAATTATTGTAACTACATGAAGGCTCATCCAGTACCTCCAAAAATGTCAGCTTTACCAGAATATCGAGTTGATCCTAATTTAAAGCCATTTCAAGTTACAGGTCTCGATTGTGCAGGTCCAATAACAATATACAACTATGGAAAGGCCAAGAAAGTATGGATCTTGATATTTACATGTACCATGTCACGATTCGTTCACCTGCATTTATTAGACAACATGAATTCGCTAAGTGTATTGGAAGCAATAATTTCATTATGGTCAGCTCATGGTCCAGTTAGCCAATTCATTTCCGACAATGGTACGAACTTCATTGGAGCCTCAAGAATCATCGATAATGACAGAGAGGAAATGTGCAAAGTAATAGTCGAGTCTCAGCAAGTATGGAACAAAGATTATGCACCTACAAAGTATTGCTCTTGGAAATTTATACCAGTTCAATCTCCTTGGTTTGGAGGCATGTATGAACGTTTAATCAAAGAAGTTAAACGAGCAATTTTGGCATCAACAGAGAACAAAAAGATATCCAAGACTGAACTTAACATAGCATTGCAGGAAGCAGCTCATAGAATCAATTGTCGTCCTTTAACACATAATTCAATCAGTACAGAGGATGAAGAAGTCCTCACGCCACATCACCTTGCAAAGAATAGAAGTGGATGGCCATTGTTACCATCAATTCATGGAATGAAGGAAGTTCATGATCCACTCAGCGATAAGAATCAATACAGACGTGGTCGCATGTTAGGAGAGGACATGATACGACGATTTATCGCCTACTATTTGCCAGTTCTGACAAAAAGGGATAAATGGTTCAAGGAAAATCCACCTCTCAAAGTAAACGACTTAGTTTTACTTTGTGATCCGAATAAATTCCGTTCAGCATGGGATAGAGCTAAAGTCATAAAACTGTATAAGGCTAAAGACAAAAGAAGTCGAGTGGCTGACGTACAAATGTCAGATGGGACCATTCGACAACGTCGAAGTGTCAACCGACTTGCAAGACTAAATTTGCAAAAACTCGCATGACTAATCATGCTGCACACACTAATTGAATTAATGAATTACTCACGGAACGCATCAGTTCTGCTTATATACGCATCGTATACAAACTTAACATTTGCTCTTATCTTTTCAGAAATAACTATGACACTTGAAATAACAATAGACAATAATCCAACACAAAGGAAAAAGGATGATTTCTTTCCCATCGTGCAAGTCTCGCCAATTCCAGTTGATATCAAAATTAGTCAAGTACTGTTGGATATATCACAACATATTCGAGACGTCATTGGCATCATGAGAGTCGCAGACTATAAAGCCAAAAGATTGGGTGAAACAGTCTTCATTTATTGCATCAATGAGTCCAGTACCAAAGTGTTGGAAAGTATCAAATTGGAATATAACAATCAACAAATCACTCCAATAACAGTTCCTATGAAAGTTGGACGTGCAAGTTTTGTCAATAAGAATTTTGACATTTCATTCAATGGTGTACCCATTTCAATTATCCTGAAAGGAGTTGAACGCCAACAAACAACAACTATTTATTACTTAATGGAACTGATTAGATTCTTTGAAGCAAAAGGAGTTATTACTGGAGCGAGATTGGGATTTAATGAACATAGAAATTGGACAACATCTCATGCATTCATCACCTTCTTGAGACAAGCAGATGCCAGACAAAATAGCGGGGAAGGTGGCTATATAATTCACATGATTCAAGGTCGTAAGATTCGTGCTTCTTTGAGTGAGAACATTCCTATGTTGGTGAGTCACGAAGATTTAAATCAGTTTGAGAATGGAATAATTAATTGGGGAGACCAAGCGGAAGCTATTAATCAGCTAGTCATGTCTTATGAATTTCCGATGCATTTGGCGGAGAAGCAGACAGTAAACAAGAGGAAGTTCCTACAAGATCTTCACGAGAAGTACGCCAATGTCAAGTTCCCAAAATATTCAAGTGAATATACTCGTAAGAATACTTATATTCCATTTCGTGATCCCACCAAACAATCCAAATTAGCTGATAGCATTGAATCACCAAAACCTTCTGCAGAACCTGAATCACCTAAGAGTCCAATCGCAACAATTGCATCCCCAATTGCCGGTCCTTCAAAACCTTCGAACAACAATGATGAAAGAGATTCACCAGAAAGCCCATTTGAAGACATTGTTTCAGATTCCGACGAAGACATCCTGCAGATTGATTTAGAAGCAGATAAAACAGTTGAATAATGAATTAAAAATAAATAAAATTGAATTACTATTATCTACTTTCCTCCCCGCGAGTATGTCATTAATCGTGAATGACAGATTAGCATTGTCCTTTTGTCTTCCTATAAAATATATTATAAAATGCGCTTTTGGTTATTGTTACGCGTTTCTTACTTGAGATAAGAAAATATCTCTCTCTTTCTCTTTTCATTTACACGTCTTAGAAGACGGATGCATTCAGCAAATTTTGTAAGTTAAATTAATTAATTAAATACAATTTCGTGAACTAATTATTCATTTATATTTAGTGTGAACCCCCCCTTGCATTAATATCGACGTGAAATAAATATATATTAAGAACTACAAACATCGATATTTTAATTAATGCGTGTTCTGCAAAGTTGCAACCTGAAAATCCGCTTCAAGACAGATATACCTCCTCACATTATTCTGTATTCACTTCCTTCTCCATCCACTTCATATTTGCAACAATGAAATTATCATTGTCGTTTTTATTTGCCTTTCAGGAAATTTTATTTCTTGAACATACAACCAGAAATGAGTGAGAGATAATTTTCTTTCTTCTTTTCCTGCACACACAAAAAATGGAAGAAATATTCTGTTATTCTTTACAGCAAAGATACATAAAGTAAGGGCGCCTGATGCTTTCATCAAATATTTACTTATTCATCTCGTCAGTCTTTCTGTAAACTTTTCCTCTTCCTCTTATATTCCACGGTCGTTGTTGTT
Organism: Chironomus striatipennis; assembly: GCA_026123125.1. NCBI lineage: Eukaryota > Metazoa > Arthropoda > Insecta > Diptera > Chironomidae > Chironomus > Chironomus striatipennis. The sequence goes on along the minus strand of CM047394.1, from coordinate 24,790,245 downwards.
CTTTCTATGATTTTTGCTATCTTTGCTCTCTTTCTACTTTTTATATTCTCTCGTTTTGCTGGTTTCGGAAGTAAGTAGTAGAGATGATGATGATGATGTTTGAGTAAACAGTAATGGAATGAGAGAGCAGAAAATTAAAATTATTTTTCCTTTCAACTGCCTGATTTTCTTTTAAATGATTTTCCTCTTTTCTTGTTCTTGATTTGAGTTAACAGGAGAAACTTCTTTTTTACCTTTCTGTAACGTTTATAGAGTAATAACATAATTGTTCGTGCTATATTTTTTTAATCTAATCAATTTTAAAACATTTTTTCCCCATACTATTTAATTAAATAAATTTAATTTAGCAGTTAATAAACATCAATCTAATATTTATTTGAGACCTAACACTTCTAGCGCATTCTTTTTCATGAAATAGAAGAAATTTTTTTTTTCTCTGTTGAAGAATGAAAATTGTTAAATGCTTAGTGATTAATTAATAGCGAAAATAAGCAAATCATATTGGGTTAAAGAATGGAGGGATGAAAGAGCAATGATAATAATGCTGATGATGATGAGGTTTGGAAAATGTAGTCAACCAAAGGGAATTAATTTAACAGAATTTTTTTCTCTTCAGTTTGTTACAATAATTTTACACTTAATGAATAAAAACTGATTGATTTCAAATCCTGATTCTGCTCTCAAATATTAATGAAAATTGGTCTAATTGTTTAATAAATAAATAAAATATGATGCTTACAAAATTTTCGTCGTATTTCATCAATCATATTATACTATATATATGTACTTATTTATATTATTATTAGACTCGTGTTATAATCGAAACTCATTCCAACACACCTATTCATTTAAATTCATTTAATCAAAACCCCCCCAACAGCAGACATCAACTTCTCGTTCGTATCCAAACGCCGATTAAATTATCAAATAATGAACTGTTGCTCATGTTTCAATTTCAATAACATGATTATATTGTTACACTTTACATTCATTAAAGTTCTCTTACCACCGCCACACAATTTTCCCTCTCTCAAAATTTTCCTCTCTGCCACTCACGTTTTGCTTTATCGATATTAACAACTGTTTTTTTTCTATCCAACTTTACTCACACTGCTCCTCGTCGACCCTTTTTATCGTATCTCATTCAGTAATAATAATTTCGACTCGTTCTTCATTCATGTGAGTTTTTGACTACCTTCTACCTATATCCCATCCCATGGATTCTTTTTTTTTTTTGGTACGATACAACGCAAAGCACAACTCATTTTGTAGTGCGGTAAAATGAGTGCAGAATTTCAAACAACATGAAACACATGAATGTGTACACACAAAACTTTTTTTTTTATTATTATCGTATTGTACTTTCGATTAAACTGTAATGTGCTTTGTGGCTTTTTACACTCGTTCCAATGTCCCTCTAATGTACGCGATGAGCAGTCAGTTGAAATAAAACTTTTTTTCCTATCATATAATTTTCCCATTCAACCCTCCATCGCTTTCAACCGCAATCGTCGATTTTATAATAAATTAATGGGTTTGAGAGTGAGAACGAGTATGATGGAAACCATTTGTCCATGTACCCCATATATGCTCAGCTATGAAAGCCATCATTGAATGAATATACAAGCATTTTGCTTGTTGTTGTTGTTGAATTCCATAGAATAGAGTATGAATTTATAAGCAAAGAAATGGATATCGATTGCATAAAACATGCAATTTTTATTTTTCAATTTTTATTTATTATTTCTTTAAATTGCCAATGTTTTTGTTAGATTGAAACTCTCAATACAATTATAGAGGTGACAAATGTAATTTAATAAAATTTATTAAAAAAAAGTTCTTAAAAATGAATCATTTTCAATTAATTGATGCACACTTGTTGAGTTTTTAAAAATTGAAACTTGAATTTTTTTTTTTTTTTAAAAAAAAGAATAAATTTTTTTAAACTAGCTTTCTATAAATTGAAATTTCTAACTTTACCTTGAATATCCTTAGATATAAACAATATACACATTTGAATGAGTAAAAGAGCAAAGCAATTAAATAAAGTGGTTGAAAATTATCATGAAATCGTTTCCGAGTTCTAATAAAATGCTTATCGTGATATGTATAGTTGTGTACATGATTTGAATGCATATATTAGAAATATAAAGCAATTTTGAGTGCATAACAAATATAAATAATGAAATAGCAAAACAGCAATAAACAGCAGTCGATGGATGTCGAAAAGATGAAGTTTTATACAAGTGTGGGTAAATAAATTAATCAAAATATGAGGTGCTCTTATAATTAATTTTATATATGCAATTTCATGTTTTCAAAATTCATGAACAGAAAATATTTTTCAGATAATTTTCTCCTACTAATTCATATGCTTGTTTATTATACAGCTTTCAAACAACAATAACAGTAGGAGCTGCAAAAAAGATTTATTTAATTTGAAAATATTTTCCCGCGAGATGATTAAATAATTCTATGAAAATTAAGTATTTTAATGAAGCACAGACATTTTTTCTCACCCTCCACGTTCCAACCCTATAATCAACAACATTATCATCATCGTCATAATAATAATCAGTGGAAAACTTTTTCCTCCTTCCTACCTCACTCTCGATACTATGTGCTATGAATTAAATGAATGAAACACTACAAAATAATATAACATAACAGAATAATAAATGAAAACTGTTCTGTGAATGAAGGGTGGCACAAATTAGATTTAATAACATGATGCCACGATAAAACATGCCAGTTGACTTCACAGAAAATTAAAAAGCACTCGAAATGAGGGTGAATTATTGCCATGCTATTTGAGTATAGGGCATCAACAATAAAAACAATAACACGTGATCGAAATTTGAACAAATACTTTTTTTTTGTTCATTCCACTTCCTTCTAACCCCTTCCTCAATTTTCATATTTTTTAAATCGAGATATGTATTCACACTCGTCCGCAACAAAATATTATTATTTCTTTCCACCCTCCCGTCCTCTTCGACCCTTGATTTTAAATAACATAACAATACAATACAATCTACAATTGTGATAAAAAGATGAGAATGTACATGCACAGAAAATGAAATAAAATGATATAAAATAATGAGAGGGTGAGTTTTTGAGAGCATAGAGTCATACAACAATAATAATCAAATGATATTGAAATACATAAAAAAACAGTGTGCGGGCATTGGTAAATACAATAATAAAATGAAACAACAATGATGCGATGAAGTGGGGGGAAGAGGGTGAGAAGATATATATATATAAAAAAAAAATGTTATGTGTATCGAACAGAAGCGGCAAACAGCAAAAATGTTCACAAGAAAAAATAATAATAATAAAATGAGAAAATGCCATTGAAAATGTTTATATGGTTTTCAATTGTTTAAGGGGAGAGGGAGAGGATGGAGAGGAGAGAAAAACGAAACATATAGAATAATTGGTATGAGAGAAGCTATAAGTGGTATGTGGGATTGGGATTAAATTGTATTGTTGATAATGTCATTTTGTGTGTCGGTTCCCAGAAGAATTCTTCGATTTTGAAAATAATAAAAAGCAATAGAGTGAAAGAGACATGATTATACATACATATACACACTTGTGCATGAAATACTATTGGGAATTGAATTTTAATTGGCTATAATTTTTCGGTACTAAAGCCGCTTATCGTTTGCTTTATATCATTTATTATAAAAAGAGTAAATAAATAAACTTCATAGACATATAATGACAATGGCTTAAATATCGTTCGCTGCCACTACCTTACCCTCTCTCAGTGGTATTGCATGTATTTCATTCTGCAATTACCGTGTCAATCAAAAACGGAAGAGAGTGAGACAGAGAGTGAAAAAAAAAGTTGGAAAATTAAATGATTTCTATCAAGGCAAAGTGCAGAGTGTGGAAAACTGTAAATTTTTAGGGGTTGAATGAAGAACTGAAAAAAAATCAAGCAGATGGTTATGTGCATGTATGTAAGACATAAAACGGGGGGATGTGTATGTACATTTTGCATTTTACCGTTTTATAAACTATATGCTTAAGTGAATGTAAATATTTTACTATCCTCACGCTCGCTTTTTGAACGATTCACATGATGAATAATTTACTCATATCTACCTTTTCTTTTTTTTTCTTTACAGTATTATGAAATGTCATATGGATTAAATGTAGAAATGCACAAACAGGTGAGTAAAAAAATATATGCATATCTGTAACTGTACATAAGTGAAAATGTTCAATTATTTAATCTGTGCGATGAATGAAAATTAAAGGGCTTAAATAAAGGAAGAGGGGAAAGTATTTGAGAAGTGCAAAAAAGAGGAAATGAAAAGCCTGGGTTGAGCAAGCTAACATTACGTGATGTTCTCATCCATGTGGGAATCAAATTAAACTTCCATTCGACCATCACAGCTCGTTGTAATGTTTGTCGACAGTAAAAATGCAAACATTATTCTCCAAAAATTCGTTGAACATCCCTTTTTGCCATTGTTCAGTGTCTATCTGTGTATATATTTGTTTTTAAGCATCTATCTCTCTTCCGTTTCCTTTAATTCTTGATATAATCACAAATTTTTATTTTTTCATTTTCTAATAGAAATAAAATTCAGAAATATTGTGATACAATAGTCGTGATTTTTTGACTCTATGATCACATTCCAACTTTTTTTTTTTATTGTACGATGAATTGTGAGTTGCAACGTTTATATCCGTCTATAAGCCAATATGAATTTAGACAAACATTTTTTCTATCAAATATTTTGTTGGATTCATTTTTACCTATTTTTTGAATCTCTCTGTAAACTGAGAGATTCAAAAAATAGGTAAAAATGAATCCAGTGTAGAATTGAAAAAAATATCCTTGCTGATACATGTAAAAAAGTATAGATGAATATTTGTATTGGATTTGTCATATTCATTTCAAAATTTATTTAGGATTAGACACTTTGAAAAATTTTAAGATTTTCTAAGAATGTAAATTGTTCAATTTAAAGCTGAACGCGAAAATAATTGGTCAATTCGTGTTTTATAATTTTTTTCAAATTTGATGAAAATGATTTAGAAGGAACCTATTGAAAATAGAAAACTTTTTTCTATATTTGAATGCAAATACAAATTCACTTTACTGTGCTCTTTTTACGTATGCAAAATGAACGTTTTTTGTAGCAGGCTGTGTGATGGCAATTTTTATGCAAATTTTGAGCTTACGTTTATACTTTTTTATTTCATACACATATACATTGCCTTGCCTGAATGGATTTTTTTAAAGCGTACATGAGAGAAAAAATTTCCTTCCTCTTCTTTTTTTTCATACGAATTTTTGAATGTGAATTTATTATGATTTCAACAGCCACCAGAAAAAAGTTATCAGGAGCTGCAACACATTCAAAAATATATTTTTTTTTTGCTTTTATTCGAGACATTTTGCATCAAGGAAAAACCCGAAAAACTTTAATAATTTTCACTTTCATCGCAAAAATAATATTTATAAAAATCTGTGCGAGAACATGCAGTCTGCATGATACAAATGTATGAACTGTCAATTTTTTTTGTCATTCGTTCTCGAAAGTTTCTTTTTATTCATTCATTTTGCGTGTGCATTATAGGCACAACAAAATATGTATGATGATGAAATAAAAAAGATTGCGATGCCTTTTTATTCCTCATACTTTTTCTTTCTATTCCAATATCATATTTTTTATGACAAAAAAATTTACCGACGTTTTTATGCATGCCAATGCAATGCATGCTTTTGTGTTGTTGTCATACATATATTATAGGTGAGAGAAATAACAATAACATCACAATACGACAGATTAATATTTGATGATTTTTTAACTTGACTCTTTTTTCATATTATGATTTGCTTTCGAAGCACTTTTAATGTATAGCTGAATGCGACATACCGTACTCTTTTTGTGTATTTGTTGATATATTTTTCATGTGGAAATATTTTGCAAATAAAAGAAAAAAGAACGAAAGTGCATGGAACAAAAGAGTGAAGCATAAACTTTTCATCTTTTTTCTAACGTGGCTCAAACAACACAGTTTTTGTATGCTGTTCTAGGGAGTGAAAAAATAAAAATATGCAAAGGAATAAAAAATAATTTTGTCGTCATAATGAATTTTTCAACGTAGTTTCTTTGCTGTGCTTGACTTTAACGAGATTTAAACAGTATTTAGAAATGAAATGAAAATTACTGAATTGATTCCACAAAAACTTTTTCATTTGGTCTTTTAATTGAGTTACAATATCCATGCACAATATATTTTTTTTTTCAATGGCTGTAAATTAAGCACTCATACACTCTTGTTCACATCAACATATTCACATCAAAAAGAAAGAAGAAAAGTAAGAAAAGGAAAAAGAGAAAATTTTCACATCCATAAATCAAATTCCCATTTTTGCGGTATCATAGCACCATCGAAGCATGTAAATTTGATTTTCCACAACCACCCACACTTTGTTCGCCTGCCTTATACTAATGTATATAAAGATTTGCTACTGTTGATGTTGATGTTGCCGCTTCCCATACCAAACTTTTCCTTCCTTTCACTCACTTTATGGCTGTAACTCTCGAGCTCTTTTAATATTTATAATCTCATCCATTTCCATCGGAGGAAAAATTTATGTTGTTTTATATCTCTTTACTTTTTTTTCTTTCATTCTTCTGTTTTCTTTCGACGATACGATGGATGAAAATCACCTTTTCTTCTCTCCTCCTCTTATTCTTGTTCATGATTCTGATGCCCTTAATTCCCAACCTCGTTTATTTATTTATTTTATTTTTTCTCTCCGGTATCTTCTTTTGCTTTTTACTTACTTACTTTCCTTACCCTCAAAATATAATCTTTTCGTAAGATGGAAGCGGTAAAAAAAGGCAAAGAACTGCTGAATAGAGCTTAAGTTTATTCTACTCATTCCTTAAAGTATCAGACAGAAAAATAAAAGAATAATAAAATCATTTAATAACACTGTGTATTAGAGCGCATAATTTCTAATTAGAAATTAAAAAAAAAATATTGTAGATTAAAAAAATATTAAATTGACAGAATTCAATAATCGAAAAAGCATTGTATGTAATATTCACAAAGAAAGTTACATATCCTCGCCTTACTACACATAAATTTATTTCTTTCATTATATTTTTTCTTGTCTCTCTCATTCATCTTTACTCATTCCAAGATATATAGATGTGTTCATACAAAAATATTACCGTTTTTAACGGCTAAAAATTTGAAATTTTGAAAGTTTTTGTAAACACTAACACATTGAAAGAAATTTGGAAAATTTTGTTTTTCAATTTTTTTGACTTTTCATTAAGTTCTTGTAGTTCAAAAGCATTAGAAATGATGATTTACATGATATTGATGTTATTATAGCCACAAAAATGAGATCCAGTGAACAAATTTGAGTTAAAAATCGAAATTTAATTTTCAATTTTTTTTATATAAATTTTTTTCATTTGTTTGTTTACAAACAGAAAAAAAGCGTATGGTCGAGTATGGTCGAGTATAGTTTGTATGAACACATCTGTATATCTTGACTCATTCCATAAGAGAAAAGTTCTTATTTTTATACCTGTCTATTATCTCATTTGATGAAGCAAAATGTGGTGTAAGGCATGGAAAATTTGTGTGATGAAAATGCCTGAATATTTTCTCTATGTTGTACCTTAATATGACTGAAGCAAGAAGATGAAGTAGAAGAAAAATGAAGAGGGAAAAATTCATGTCCTTGAGTAAGGGAAATTGCTTGGCGTAAAACGACGACAGCATAAAGAAAAGAAAGAAAAAACAGTGAAAAGAAATGAGCAGTGAGGGTTACTTTTTGTGGTAGTAAGAAATCATATAAATTACACAATTTTCCGTGTGACATCTAACATTGGAATATTATGGTCTCCTTTTTATATGTTAAAGAAGAATTAACAAATAAAAGTCTTTACTGTTCAACCTAGATGCAAACTACGCACGAATGAATACACATATATATTATATACACACTGAACGATTATAGTATTATTATGGAATGAGAACAAACATGTTAAAGGAAGTAAGACAGAAAGAAGAAATTTGCGACCCTTAACAGCTTCTGACAGAGTAGACAACAGCCAAAATGTTGGAAAATTATTTATTTATAAGGGTGAAACACGATAAAAGTGTATAGAGCATGAAAAAAAGGTTTTTCGCCCCCCATCCAAAGGAAAAGGGAAGAAAAACTCTTTCATTTCTTGGCATGAGTTTTTTTTTCGGATCGGAAAGAGGAAATAATAAGAAGGAAAAAATGGCTTTTTTCCGTTGGTGAGGGTTGCAAATATACAACTTGTATTTATATATACTTAGTTGGTGGGTGAGAAGGCAGAACAAGAAGGGAAAAGAAGAAGTTTAAAAAAGTTGTATTTGCGGAAAAGAAGAAGGGAAGAAGGAAAAAAGAATCAAGAAAAATGTGAAAATAAAGCAATAAGTTGAATTAAATGAGATGTGACTTAAGGGAATTTGTGCCTGTTATGTATGGTTTAATATAGGGGTGGCTGCCTTCTTTTTTTTCTTTCTTTTTTTGCCATCATCTTGATATATCCGTGTGTATATTCTTTTGTCGTTTCCCATACACTAGATCGACTCTATTTTACTTACTATATATCGTTTTCTGATGGCTTTACATGTTTTATATTATAGCGAACATACATACATACATACACACATTCGACAAGAAAAGATATCGTCGAAATTACATTTTCAAGATCAGGGGTTGAATGAGTGTGATGTTCATATCTTTTACTGAAGGTTTATTGGAATATATGTATGTATCCATATATCTACATTTACTTACATAGCGTAAAATGTGAAGCCCTTGAATGAACAAGCGATAATCGGCACTTGAGAATTTCATTCTTCTTCCATTCCATTATTGTGAATCACAGTCTCATGAGACGACAATGAATGATTGTTAAAAATAAATATATTGAGGGGATGGAAAGGAAAATTGCTTACAGATAGAAAAGAGAGACATGAAAATTTGCTATAACAATAAAAATTATAAAATTAAATTGCTTACTTATTTACAATCTTCATTGAAGGAAAAATTGTTTGCCATGCTACTTACTGCTTCTTTATTGTATTTAGTTCAAGGAGTTCCTCTCCTTTTTATTCTTTAACACTTAACTAACGATATTGCCAATTTATTTCACAATGAATTTTTATCACTCTACATTTTTTGTCGTTTTGGTGAAATTGAATTTTAACTCTGATTGTTGTCGAGAAGGGTTTGCAAAAAAAAAAATGTTTTGATTTCTGGAGTAGTTTGTACTCTTAATTAATTAATTAATTAATTTAAATGATTATATTACAGTCTCTACATTTGCTTGTCACTCAATTAGGTATGATCAACGGTTTTTATCAGCTTTATCTATTTATGACTTGTAAAATCTGTTTAATTAATTACTAAACATTGGAAACAAAAGTTTAGTTCCAAAGTCAGTCACATAAATGTATCCAGAATAGCTGCCAAAGAGTTTTTCCTTCCATTTCATGTCAGATTCAAATTATCAATTCGAATAGAAAGTTGTTTGATTTACTCTATAATCGATACCATCAAATATACATTCAAAAAGAGAGTGGGAACGTATAAAGACATTTTCATGAATGAAGAGAAGCAATGATTAATGGAAAAACATGAAAACCTATTGGAACGACAACATGCAAACAAAGGCAAAGCATTTTCCTTTAGTGTCGTTTTGATATTTGTAGTTGAATATAATAAAGCCCTTCTCACTCCAAACACTTTTCAACTTCCTCCTTTCCACAATATTCTTTTCTTCTTTCGATTTCAACCCACAATCTTTTTCCATCACACTTTATTGTGCTGATATTTGCCTTTATATTTGTCGATTAAATAAAAAGAAAAGAAGCACATTTCGAACATTTCATGTTGAGTGATCCGTAACTGAATTGCGAGAGAGAAAGATAGAAAGAGAGTGAGAGTATTGAAATGTGGAATGAGATAAGGCGGTGGGGTGGCTGGTAAAGAATGAAAATAAAATAAAACGAATAAAGAATAAGAAAATCCGAGAAAATGTTTTTCGATGAATTTTTTTTCCTGTGCTGTTATATGTTCAACTCACACCATAAGTATATTTTCGTATACGTATGTATATATCCATAACACATTTGCTGCAGTCAATTCGATTTGGATTTTTCATGTATCGAAGTCGACATTATTGACATGATGAAGAAGAATAAAGCAAAAAAAAAAAAAAAAACGAGTGAACATACCCTCAGTAAAAGAAAACAGAAATCATCTATGATGATGACATAATACAAAATACAATGTTTATTTGTATATACGAATATGTGTAGTGTATATATGGAGGGAGGATTCAAAGCTCAATATTTGCTTGAAATTTTGTTTGAGCGATTCAATAGTTATGTGTATGCTCTTCTTCATCGGATAACAGTAATGGGTTATTGTACTGCTTGTGTCATCATCCATATATAAAAGTTCTTCTGCTTCTGTTTATTCTGTAAATATATTCGCTCGTTTTCAATATATGTATACATTTGAAAGTGGGGGGCACAATCTGCTAGTAATGTATATGTCATTGTGTCTTCTTATTGTATGCTATACATGCTTACATATATTGAAAGGCACTTTTCGAAGGATGTTTATGTGTTCTCGATTTTCTTTCTTTCTTTTTTTTTATTATAACATCCACATTTCCTTACAGAAGGATCAAGAAATAAGCTTCAAGGGAAAACAATAAAAAAGAACGAAAATTGAGCAAGGCAAATCATGTTGGTTCCATTCATTTTCATTCTTTTTTTATTCTCATAAAGTTCACAAAAGAATATAATCGTAAGGATAGAAGGAAAAATGTTTAGCCCCACTCCATATCAGCACCGTTTTCATAGAGAGTTGGCAGCAGGGAAAATTGGATTTTTTGGTTATCGAAACCACACAAAACATCAACTCAATTTTTACCCCTTCCAGAATAAATGTTTTCTTCTTTATTTACAATGTTTATTTTACTGAACATTTCTTTTTTTTAATAATGAATTTTTATGGCTTTTACTTATGTTTGAGTTATTATGTGATTAATCCCAACATTCTATTGTTCAATTTAAATTTTGTGTTATCAATTAAAAATAATAACATGACATGATATACTAAGCGATATCAAAGGCCTTAAGGGTTATTTCTTGTCTCTAACTTGACAAGCTCTTCTTTGTAAATCCATAAAATTTGTGCTGAAAACGAATTGTGCTTCTCTTTATATTTTTATGTGCTTTTTGTGTCCTTTCATTCTTCTTTCTTTTTTCCGACTTTTACTGAATGTTATGTGATAGTGCTCCATTGTTTATGCATGTATATATTCGTCTTTTATTGCTGATGGGATTTTTTTCTCTTCTTTTGCTCGGTTGAGGAGGAAAAAAGAAAAGTAAAAGACACTAAAGGAATGAAAATGTTGAAACAATAAACAAGCTTAAAAGTACAGCAATATATTCACGTATTTCGTATCCTTTCTATTTGATACCATGGAATATCATGTATCTATGCTTTACCATAAACTCATGTAGGAAAAAAAGGGGAGGAAAAAATGTGAGAGAACGGAAACAACATTTTAATGATGTAATTTTTGGTGAATGTGCTTAATGTCTCTCTTCATATACTTCCATTTCTTTTTATTCTCTCTTCATGATATATTTATGCACGTTAGGGAGAATGAAAGCCATAGAAAAAAAGGATAAATTTGATGATATGAGGGGAGTTGAAAAGATAAAGAACAGTTTACATTAGTTGACTTTCTGACTGCTTTTATCACGTTCAAAATAAATCTAAATTAGTCACGTGTAATTGCATTCAACATGAGATCCAAAAAGAACCTTAGTTGATGATAAATGAATAGAAAGGGAAAACTTTAACATTTGCATGTTTTGTTTGTTCCAGGAAAATTTTATTTGCTAATTAGCCAATAAGCTCAAATTCATTATTTCAGACTTTTTTTTCTTAAAGTACAACTATGTTTGCCCATTTGTTACTGTGGACAAAATGAGCAATATTTTGATCTTTTTATAAAATGAACATAAAAAAGTCAACATTAACATACAGTAAAGGTTTACCATGCTGAAAAATAAACACACACATGCCGCTATTTTGCGTGTAAAAACGCAAAAACCACATCATCCAAACGCGCGCGCTTCAACGATTATTAATCACAATTATTTTTTGATTAAAATACATTTTTATTCATTCATTTATTTTCCCTCCCATGTTTTTGTTTGGTCGAAAGTTGCAAAGGTAGAATGGGTAGTTTTAAACAAATTGATCCTATGTGAAGTAGTAAAGCTTTTCCTCGTTGAGGTTACTCACATAAAAAATTTATATTTTTATCATGTAATTGCTGTTTGACCACATAGCGAATGTGCAATTGCAATGAACGTGCCAATGAATGTGGTAGTGGTTTGATGAAAAAGTACAGAATATATAAAAACTATATGGAATAACTGATTTTATCAACATACAAGTTTGTCCATATTTTTGTTACATTTATTATTATTATTATTATTATTTTATTTGATTTCTGCATTGGATAATGGCTTTTGTGGCTTCAAAATGATAATAATTGCTGTTTTTCAAAAGCAATTTTTTTTTGTAAATTAGCTCTCTGAATTTAATTTTTGAAATCATTTAATCTATGATTTACTTTCAAGAAGGACGACTATTAGTCTGATTTTTTTGCAAAAAAGAGAGAAAAAAGTGGCATGATGATAAAATTTCAAGAAGGGTAATTTATGTAAGTAGAAAAGCTCTTTCCATGCGCTAAGAGGGTGCAATTTTTTTCTGCGGTTTTGTTTCAATGATAATGATGACGATGTAGAAAAAAAATGATCAAAAAAAATGATCATCGCGATGTAGAAAAAAAATAAAGCACAGTACAAAAAGGGTTAAAAAGGATGGAAAAACCCTTGAGGTTATATGATGGAAGCAAAGTACTCTTGTATTTAAAATTGATGGAAATTTTTATGCGTCCTTAAACTGCTCCAATTTCATTTACTCCTTCTCTGATGCTTTTCCATTCTGGTAGTATATTTTTTCATGTCGTCTGATGGTAGAAAAGAGATGCTGAGATAAATGAATGGATGAATAGAAGTGAATAGTAATTTTATTTTAATGCATCTTATATAAAATAGTTAGTATGGATGAAGTTAAATCAATGTTCTGCAAGAAATTTTTATGAAAATAATAATTAAAATTTGAAAATTCATCATTCAGTGCACATTTTTGATCCTACAGATTTTAATGAAAACTTATTTAAATTTTAAACTTTTTTTCTTCTATTTTACCTAACAGACGGAGATAGCAAAAAGACTAAATGCACTAATTGGACAGATTGTGCCGTTTCTAGCAAGTGAACATCAACAACAAGTGGCGCAGGCTGTAGAGCGTGCAAAACAAGTGACAATGCCAGAGTTAAATGCAATTATCGGGGTAAGTTTTTTTGTCAAGCATAAAAAGTTATTTTTTTTAGACACAAACAAAGTATTTTTGGTTTTTAGGTGTTATGAACCTTATTTATTTACTTATTTTTATCTTGTATCATAAACTTTTATTTTATATTATTTTGGTAGATTTATGTAGCTAGAAAGTTTTATTTTATCTTATTATTACTTTTAAATGTACAGATTTTTATTTTTCTTTATTTTCTTGATCTGAACAAATTTAGATGAAAGCAATAATAAAGTTTATTCCTTTTTTAAATTTTAAAAATAACCAAAAAGTTATTAAACCTTAAGTTTTTAAATTGAATCTATTGACCTATTAAATGTTTTACAAATAATTTTTTTGTGAAGATGAAAAATAACTTCTAAAGTGTCTTTTTGAAGCACAAGCAAAATTTTGTGTTTTTGTCTTATAATTTAGTTAATTATAATTTTTTCAAATATAAATCACAAAAAAATAATAACATCCATGACCATCTCAGAACACAAAAATTTACAAGTACAAAACAGTACAAAATTATGATTTATTTCTATTTCTCTTCTTCTATTTTTTGCAAACATCTTTAGCAACATCAACAACAGGGAATTCAACAGCTTCTAGTAAGTGTCTAAAAAGACTTGAATGGAAATAAAGATTAAAAACAATTAACATAATAAATCGAAAAGAAATGCTTGAAAATAACTTTTCCCCATAAATTAAATGTTACTTGCAAACACGTTAATTAACCTTTAGTGTTTGTGTCATGATTTCAATAATAACAATAACAGCAATTTAATTTTTATGTATTCAGTAATTTCATTTTCGTTCAATGTCATTATCATAATCATCATTTTCATTTTCATCATCCTCCCTCCCCCATTACGTCTCCTCATTTTTTTTTCTCTGTCTCTCATACTATAAACATTTCCCATGCGCCTACCAATATTGACTTTCTCACTCATAAAATGAAATTATTATTTTTATTATTTTATTAAAAATAACTGAAAATATTTTTTTCCGTTTCAATAAACTTTCACTGCCATTCATCTCCCGGAAAGCTATGAGTCCCCTTTAGGGCATTTGCGAAATCAGCTCCGAAATTAAATTACAGCAGAAATAATATTTTCACATTAAATTTGCTTTATTGTCATTGTCGCTCTCGCTTTTTCCTCCTTCTGGGCCATTCAACTTTGAAGCTCTTTTTTTCTATGGCGATATTGTAAAAGGTTTACATTAACGATTAAGGGTTTAATGTGATTTTTATGTTCTGGTTTTTTATACTGCCTTTTTTATCCATCCTCAGTCTACAAATTCATATTTTCCTGTTTCACTGAGTTTTTTTTTCAATATTATCACGAATATAGAATTATCTATTCAGGCATTCAATTATCTCGAAACTTTTTCCTTTGCGCTTTCGTTATCATAATTATTATTGCATGAAGTGTGTTACGTTGACAAAATATCAGAAAATATAAGGTTTTGATCTCCAACCCCTTAACATTATTATTTGATATTATTCATGCTGAGCCTTAATCAACAAATCTTTTCCGACAGCAATTAACATGGCAAAATTAATTTCTATGTGAGTTTATTAAATACATTTACTCATACTTTTGGGGTCGGTCCATAAAACTTGACATATACACCCAAAAAATTGAATATTTCATCTCCTTCTTTTTTTGGCGTAACACAATGCTTATCATAATTTACAATTTCACAATGATGATGATGACGACGGTAGTGTTGGTTTTTGGGGGATGAGGTTGAGTAAGAGAGTAGGAAAGAACTGACATAACAAAAAAGGGCATGAAAATGAGAGCCGTTAATAATAATAATAATAAAAAAATGTTAAAATCCTCTTTTCGACGTTACAACAAGGGACTTCTGTATGAAAGCAAAAAAAAAAAAAATACATTGGAAGGCAAAAAAAGGAAGAAATGAAAATTATTCAATGTCGTGTGCTACTGAGCTTCTGACTGCTTTTTAAATAACAGCAAATAATAACAGCACCAAAGCCATATTTTTTTCCATTCTCACACTGCTGTGTTTCACTTACTCAAAGTATAAAAGAGCCCCAACCAAAAAATGTGGGGTAGTAGGTTGTATGTTCATTTTTATGAGAATGAGTTTGCTCTGCTGTTATAACATTGTCGGGTATGATAAAAAGAAATGAAAAGAATAAAACGATGTGGAAATAAAATGAAGGGAAAAAAGAAGTAAAACACAAAAAAATTTTACTCCCCTCATTTACATTTAAAATCATCGAGGGCGGCATGAAATACTATAATAAAAAAGCTGTAAGAACGGGTGTGGGAAGAGAGAAAAGAAGTGGAAACAAATCCTATTCATCTGGCACCCTTCGCTTACTTTTATTTTCTCATAATCTCATTCCATAATTTTGCAACTCAAATTTTATACAGAATACGTTTTTGGTGATAAACACTTTGTCTTAACCATAGCTTGATTTATTTTGGCATTTTTACAATTTAATTATTGAAAGCTGTTAAATAAATTGTTTATAAAATCGAAAACTTTGAATATTTTTAAACTTAGCTTTCAATGCCTTGTCTGTGAGCGTTCTATACTTATCTCTGTACATAAAAAGTTGATGATGATAATAAAAATAAAGAAAGAACAGCAAATAGCAAGAGCAACCCCCGAATGAACAGTAAAAATTAATTTCAAACCAAACGGAACAGAAAAAAAGCGACGAGAAGTAATTTTCAGTTTTTATTCGCTACTCCTCCCCAAGATTCTGTAAGTGAGGAATTGAAACGACCTAAAAGTTTTCGTTTGTTGTTGTTGTGCTTGTTGTTGCGCATTCCTCACCCTCTCCTTTAGACGTCTGAATTTTCATTGCTTTTTTTTGTTCACTGTTGCTGTTGTTCTGGTTTGAAAAGCAGCAATACTATAAACTTTTTTTTTGTTCTTCTTCATGAGAAGGAGAGAATAAATAAAATGCCAACACTTGGATATAGAAAATAAAAATGAAAAAAATAATGAGGAGCAACAACAAAACAGAACAAGTAAAAGAAGGGAGAAAGTAAGAAGAGTAGTTGTAGTCATACAAATAAGACAGGAGGGTATGAAAATTTGTGTGGAAGTAAAATAAGCGACTAAAAAGGCGAGCGAGGAAAAATTATTCAGGAATTTATGTCTCTATATCACGACAGGGTGTTTTATTCTGTTGAAGAGAAAAAAAAAACGTGATTTAATTTTTTGCTGCTGTTATTTCCTTTTACCTCTTCCTCCATTGTCGTTTTATGAATAAACAGGGTGAAAACTTTACTTTATTATGGCAGTCAGTGGCAAAGCATGCAAAACCACCCTCCACACTCGTTAACAAAAAAAAAGATTTTTTTCATGAAAATGTAAAAATTAAACGAGGGTAAAGTAAAATCATTTACTGGATTCATAATAATGATAAACGAAGAAGAAAAAAATATACAAGGACTAAAAAATGTGGTTTGAGGTTGGAACTTGCGAGTTGTTCAGTTTTATTTAGTAGGTAGTGACAGAAAATATGTTAAAACTGTAACGAAAGAATTTAATGTAATTTTTGGTTTTTTCTATAATTTAAATCCCTTGCGAAAATTTTTTAGATAAATATATTTTGAAGTTAATCATTTTTCATGATTGTGGTTAAAAGTTTAATTAAATCAGGGCAAGTAGATAGTAAATAATTTTTTTTATCGATGCAGATGAAATTTATTTTCTGTACAGTAAATAAAAAAGAATCACATCAATGCACAAGCAAAGATTAGCACCAATGGGAAAATTAAAAGTGCAAACAAAAATTTTTCATCCCCTTTTTAGCGCATTTTTGGAAACTTGTTTTCAAAAAGGAAGCTCAATCATACACTTTGATCGGCAGCAAAAAATCGAAGATCGAGATCTCATGATCTAGACATCGTAGAGAGCTCCGGTTTGTTTTATTAGCTTCGTTTCATCGAGTTATTGGCGGCAAATGTATTTAAAAGTCCCAAATTTGTGTTTAAACACCTTAATTAATTAATTTTTAATTTCACAAAGAAAAATAATCAACACATGACTGCAACTTCACGTCATAGAAATTTCAAATATTTTTTAACCGCTGACATTTGAAAATTTTTTGACCGTTATTTTTTACGAAAAGTTTTTCGTTCATTTTTGCAAGTTATTAGTTTGTGCATAATGAAAACACACTTGTGCATGAACAATGAATGTGAGGAAATTGAAACTGAAGGGTTTTTGATTGTTGTTGTAACATTTTTGTAAAATTATCGTTATTTTTATGTAGAATATTGCAAGGTCTGTCCTGAAAGTTGATATACTTTCAATTCGTAGCTCGATTACTGATCGCCGCGCCAAAAATGCGCTGAAGTCCCTCGATATGAAACACGAGGACTTTTGTAATTTTTTTCTCATCTTCTCGTTTGCTTTCCTATGTGCATGATAATCTTACTAATCCCTCAATTATTTGCTCTTCGCTCTTTTGCCAAAAAAAAAGAATTGCTTGAGAGGGGAAATAAAGAATGGAAAAATATCCAATTTTGAGGGTTGCTTGATACTTCAACAACATAACATATAGATCTGTGGATATATTTATACAAAGGGTCGAAAAATGAAAAAGGCAAGAGAAAATTGTAAATAATAAATTTTTGGGATTTTCCCTTGTGAATTGTATTCTTCAACTTTTTTCATTGCTGGCTTTTTCCTTTTTTTTTGAATTGAATGTCATGTGGTGACGAGTAATGGAACTTTATTTGAATTTTAATCATAATATCTCTTCTATATAGTCGTTGCTATTGAGAAAAAAATATGAACAATTTTTTTAGGGTCAGCGAGAGAATTTCAGGCAGCTGCCTGAGGCAGATGGATAGAATATAGATTTTTTTTTTCTATTAACCCTTTTGAGTGTTTAGTATTAAACTGTAACATTTCACATCCCATACAGAAAGTACTATTAATAATAATAATAATAGACAAAAATGTACTTTATTACTTAATGCTGTATAGATTATTTTATGAGACATATTTGGGAATTACATAAGAAACAAAAAATCATAAATTAAATTTTCCGGTTCTCTCTTTCTCTATTTTCATCGTTTGCCCTTTTTAGCTCCATTGTGATTTATAGCAATTTAATTAAATTCACTTTTTTGGCTGTTGAAGCGTAAAAAGCAACAATAAAACGAGAAGGGTGAGAATAAATGGGAAATGAGAGGTGATGGGGTGTCGGTTAATTGCATTAATGATTGCCAATGGCAAGAATGAATCACTGTTATGACTTTTTTGGGGTAGAAAAATCAAATCATGCTTGAACATTTTTATTACCAAAAAATTTGCTTCCGTGATTTCTGCTGTACGCTCACACCCTCTCAGATAAATTAGTAATAATTTTCATATTTTTCATTCTCAACCATATTTTATGGATGTACATACGTATAAATATTTTTGTATCACAGCACAAGCACAAAATATTATAAATATTTTGTCATCAAATAATATTTCACGTATGATAAATGAAAATTTTATGTTTCATTCGACTGTACATTATTTGTTATGCATTTAATGTACCAACAAAAAATACTATCGAATGTTTTTCTCTCAATATACGTGATGGTATGGAAATTTTATTTTAGTCGAATGTCGTTCAGAATTTTCAATTTATAATTGCTAATTAAATATGATTAAACTGTACTTTCACAATTTCTTTAGTATACTCGAATCATTTAATTCATAAAATTATTAATTCATGCCGATATAGTAAAGCATAATAGGTAGACGAAATATGTGATGAATTTCCCTTTTCCTGCTGAATATCATTATGAATTGCACACTATTAATTATTCTTTTTTTTGCCGGCTGATTCGTTTTAATATGAATTGTGTGAGAATAATAAAAATAATAAAAATCAAAACTGCCAATTATACAAAAGCCTCCCTCTCTCCCTCGCATTCAGTTTTATCCACTATAAATTGGCACAATTTTTTCGGGATATTAATTTCTGTCACTATACAGACAGGTGAAAAATCATAACAATAATTATGTTGCTAAAATTAAATTAAGTGTTAAAGGTGGCAAAAAGTGAGTAAATTGTTTTACCAGCATACAATTGATATGGTCAAAAAAATAATGAGTATTTTTTAAATGGATTAAATTATATTAAAATAACTGCTGAAAATTGACACCCAAAAATGTTTAATACTTCCAACATGTCTCATCATAATTTCATATGCTTAAGTTTTCAAACCTATATGATTAAAGAAAAATTTTAATTACTCTTTGTAGTAATGACCAATCCTCAAACTTCATTACCTCACCCAAAAATTTTCCTCTTCATTAAAAACTGCTGATCCTTTACAACAAAATAATAATAAAAAGTAAAGGGAATGAGTTGGTCGAGTTAAAACAAAAAATACAAATTAACCTTTACACCTTTTACTGCTTTTTCTCAGCCATAATTTTCTTTTTACTCTTTATGTGCTTATGGCTTATCTTAATAACTCGAAGCCTTTAATGCGTTCATTCGCACACAATTTGGTAACGATCCAAGGCAATAAAAACACTGTATAACAGAAAATAATAATAACAATAATAAAAAAGGAGTGAAGTAGCCTTAAAACAGCGGCTTTCCATTGTGAATAATATGTATAAGCATGCATACTTATTTAATATAAAAAATCCTAATTCTCATTCTCCATTCCATTACAACTTTTACAGTTCACATTTTAACAGAGTCCTTAACAGGGGCTTCTAATTGTATGCAATTAAATTGTGTAGAAATGAAAGAAAGATCTAGATTTGCTAACAAAACAGTAACACCATAAAAAGTTTTATTACAATACACAAAACAACAGTCAGTCACCTTATCCAGCCCACCACTTCTCATTCTCAATTTCCTAGTTTTTCATTCTTCAGATTGCTGTAATTGTTGTTGTTGTTATTATTTTTTTTTTGTTGTAGTGAGTCGCATGAGTTGGACACAAAGATTTATGTGAAAATTAGTTAGTTCTTATGAACAGCCTTTACTTTTGCTTTCATGTTGTTATTTAACCACAATTTTTGTGCCTTTAACTATAGACTAATATTGTATTTGTTGTGTTTTTGGTCTTATTACGGTTTGAGTGTTTTATACAGTACATAGCTTTTGTATGGATATTAAATAGAATAGCACTTTGTGGGGTTGTTTATGACACAATTTTTTATGATTCCATTTTTCTCCTTTTTACTCTTTTTTTTTTGTATCTTGTATGTGCTTACTTATTTCTCATTTGATTGTATTACTTTTTCGACTATTATTATTTTATTTTATTCCTTTTTCTTTGTACTATATGCTGTATTTATGTATGTATGTATGGATTTTTTGTATTATTTTATTTTCGTGGGCGCGACAAACTCGTTTGTTGCTCTCACATTATTGTTTTGGTGGAATGCTTACGAATATAAATATTTTTGGTAGCTTTATCAGCATGAGGAAAGTATAATAATAAAATAAAATTTGCATAATAAAAAATGGGGAATTGCTTTTCATGCTAAATTACACAAAAGTTTATCAAAAACATTTTCATTGTCACGACATTTTTGGTATTAGTATACATATATTTTGTGGTGTATATTGTACAGTTTATAATCTGAGGCTATAAAATTAATGACTAATTTTCATTTTCCTTTCATTTGTAATTAAAATAGCAACAAATACATGCACAACAGATTCCAGGGGCACCACCTCAGCCAATTCCAGCATTAGGAGCATTAGGACCATTAGGAGCATTTGCTGCCGGTCCAATGGGACTTCCACATGGCCCACAAAGTCTACTCAAAACACCACAAGATCTTCACCGTGAAGACATTAAACCACTTGCAGGACCATCGGCTGATGAGCGATTGGTGTGTATAAATATCATTCATATGGATTTTTAAATAACTTTTGAAGAATCGTTTTTTCTATTCACAGAGGAATTCAGTGTCACCAGCTGATAGGGAAAAGTACCGATCACGTTCACCACTTGATATTGATTCTGATGCAAAGCGTCGGAAAGAAGAAATTAAAGTGAATCATGTAAGTTTATCACTGTTAGAATTATTGAATAATAAAATTGCCAATGGCAAATAATGATAAAGAATTGAAAGAAAAGTAACAGAAAAAGAACCAAATATATTTTTAATTACTTAATACTCATGAACTACATAAACATCATTACAATTAAAAAAAAATACCAGAAATAATATTTTTTTCGGGCGGGAATGTGTCGAACAAATTGATTTTATTTCAATTATGAAGATGAACGAGAGAATAATTAAGCAAATTGATTTTTTAATTTATTGCTCAATTAGTTTTAATTTTCATCTTAATTTCTTATTATGCCTCCATAAATTTTTTTCATTATTATTTCAAGTAACTTGGAGAAATTTTTTTTATAAGTTATTGAATTTTTAAAAATGTTTTTAACTTATGACCATTATTTTACTTTTTGTGATTTTTGATAAATTTTTTTTCACCAAAAAATGTCTACCTGCATTCATATAAAATAATTACAAAACATCAACTATTTATATGGTGGAAAATTGTCATGAATTATTGCCAATAAAAAATGAGACAAAAATAAAATCAAAGTCAGTATCTCTTCGTCTTTAAGATATGTTTTTGAGATTTTGGGGTATTAGGAGTTTTCCCATGTTTGATGGAATGATTGATTCTATTGTAAGATTCTCAGCGATTAAAAAATTGAAAGTTGCATCTTTATTGAATCGCTTAGTCAATTTTTAATGCATGATCAGAAACGTAATGCAATTAAAGTTTTCTACTTAATTAACTTTTGTGTGGTAAGTCATTGTAATTATCCTTCATCTTCGTTGATTGACTGACAAGTTAAGTGTCGAATATTTGTGATTGTTTAACGAGGTTAACAGTTTTTTTCATTTCCATTATTTACCTCCCGATTCTCAAAAATATTATGTATCATAATTAATTATTATTGATCAATTAATTGATTAATTATTATTTTATTATTTTTTGTAATTAACACCTGAATTATTTTATCATTCGTTCATTGTTTTGTGTATTAATGTTTATTATCATTGTTTCATTTTGTATTTAAAAATAATCATTTAAACTCCAAATTAAATTTGAGTCATTTACCAAAAATTAATTTAATTCGGATAAATTTTTATGTTTGTTGCAAGCTTTGCTGAAAAAGATTTTCTTTTTCTTCCTACTTCAAAATTAATATTAAAACTGAAATTTAATGTTTTCATGACATTATCTTTTATCCAAAAAGATCAACATAGTTCTGAATCCGTAATTATTCTTCAATGAATGAAAGATTCAGAAATTTGTGGATTAAGAATAATTATGAAAACTGATTTTTTATGTTCCCTAAATCCTACTCTAAATCATCTTTTTCGACAAAGCTTGTCTACAAATGAATGTTAGGTGCGTTTCGGACAAAAGTTAAAGAACCAATTGGAAATATTTAAAATTTTATTTTAAAACAAAACAAAACCAAATTCGTAGTTTATTTTGATTTTTATGATTATTTATGATTTCATATTTTTCTTTTCCATATTCTTTCTCTCCACGTCCAATTCGTTTACAGGAAAGCGATGGTGAAAAAAGTGAGCAGGATTTAGTTGTGGACATCGCAAATGATACGGTAAGTTTTCCCAATAAACAAAAGAAAAAAAAAAACAAAAGACAATCTCTCTACACACACAAAAAGAAGTTACTTTCGAGATACTTTTCACTACTGTCAATTTTCTTTCATGTTCAATACTTTTTCTGCCTTCAAAATTATTTCACAATGATCATAAATGCTCTATCAAAAAACAATTAAATGCATGGATGTACTGCATTTATTTGTTGCTATGATATGCACAATAAAGATGCACTCAAAAATTCAAGGAATCGGTGTAATTTAAATGAATTATTTTGGGATTACTGTAGTGGTGTCAGAGAAATGGTTGTGGTGTATGGTGATCGTTATATTCTGTGGGGAAAACTTGACTAGGTCAATTATTTTTATTTTATGTATTTATTTCACTAATTCTTTTACATTATTTAATGTCACATTTTATTATTATTGTTTACACATGATTACTGCAGCATTAATCAATTTATTGCATTTGCTATTTTATAATTTCATGTATGCTTTACTGACATATTTTTCTTTCATCATCTTTTTTGTGTGACGCAACTTCCGCCCGAAATGAATAAATTTTATAAATTAAAAAAAAAATTAAATCATCTTGAAAATGATTCAACTAGATATTTCAAAATTCATGTAGTCACTCAATCAATACATAAAAGTTTGATTTGAAATGTAATTTAATTGAATATTTTTTCAGGGTTCACCATCACCCCGAGCTAATGGTGATCATTCAGAATCACGGGATCGTGACAGTATTGGATTAAATGGAGACAGAAATGGTGATAAAGCAGGATCTAGTAAATTAAATAATGATCGTCCACCATCACGTTCTGGCTCAAGTTCATCACGTTCAACACCAAATCTCAAAACAAAAGATGTAAGTGCTATATACCATCCATCTTTTAAAGTTCAATTGACCATTTAAAAACTTGTTTGCAGCTCGATAAGCCCGGGACCCCAGGGGCTAAAGCACGTTCAACAACACCAAATTCAACAGCAGGTGTCCCACCAAAAGCTGTAATACCATCACCAGCTGGATATCCATCATCTCCTTATCAACGACCTGCTGATCCTTATCAAAGACCACCACCAGACCCTTATGCACGAATTCAACAGCTTGGTTATGATCCACATCCACATATGAGAACAAATGGACTACCTTTACCTGGAGTTGGTGGCAAACCGTGAGTAACTTATCATTTAAAGTCAATATCAAAAACAATATTATTAATAATTTATTTCATATTCTAGTGCATATTCATTTCATGTCGTATCCGATGGAAATTTACAACCAGTTCCCTTTCCACCAGACGCCTTGAGTGGACCCGGAATTCCACGACAGGCCCGCCAAATCAATACATTATCACACGGAGAAGTAGTTTGTGCTGTAACAATATCAAATCCTACAAAATATGTCTATACGGGAGGTAAAGGATGTGTAAAAGTGTGGGATATTTCTCAGCCTGGAAATAAAAGTCCAGTTAGTCAGCTTGATTGTTTGGTAATGATGTTTTAAATAAATTTCTATATAAATGATTCTAATTACCCAATTTATTTTATGTCTATAGCAACGAGATAATTATATTCGCTCTGTAAAATTATTACCCGATGGCAGAACACTAATTGTGGGTGGTGAAGCATCTAATTTAAGTATCTGGGATTTAGCAAGTCCAACACCACGAATTAAAGCCGAATTGACATCTGCAGCACCAGCATGTTACGCCTTAGCAATTTCACCTGACTCCAAAGTATGCTTTTCATGTTGTAGTGATGGAAATATTGCTGTGTGGGATCTCAATAATCAGACACTTGTGAGGCAGTTCCAAGGCCATACTGATGGTGCTTCTTGTATTGATATTAGTCCGTGTGGTTCTAAACTCTGGACTGGTGGATTAGATAATACAGTGAGATCGTGGGATCTTCGAGAAGGACGACAACTTCAACAGCACGACTTTAGTTCACAAATCTTCTCACTGGGATATTGTCCGACGGGTATGTACAAAATAATAAATTGAAATTGGACATAAATTTTTACAAAAATGCTATTTTCTAGGTGATTGGTTGGCTGTTGGAATGGAAAATTCACATGTTGAAGTACTTCATGCCACAAAATCAGAAAAATATCAGCTTCATTTACATGAAAGCTGTGTCCTATCATTACGTTTTGCAACCTGTGGAAAATGGTTTGTGTCAACGGGTAAAGATAACTTGCTTAATGCATGGAGAACACCATATGGAGCAAGTATATTCCAAGTAAGTATTATATTATTTGCGATTTTTAACCCTCCATTGAAATTTATCATTTTCAATTTCAATTTTAGTCAAAAGAAACATCATCGGTGCTTAGCTGTGACATTTCAACAGATGATAAATACATTGTTACTGGATCTGGAGATAAGAAAGCGACAGTTTATGAAGTTATGTATTAACGCCCAGAGAACTTTGATGGTGATATAGTGGACCTAAATTCATCTCACTCAATATCACCATTCAATGGAAGTAGTAATGGAAACAACACAAACAGCAATTAAATTAAACACTTTAAATAAAAATAACATCACATTTGAGGAACGACATCGACGGCAGTTACGTTAAAATTGAGACCAAGTTGCTTTAAATGTGATTGTTAAAAAAATATTTAAAGATGAAAGATTTTTGTAAAGTGACTTAAATTAATTTTAATAATAACGATGAAGGAAAAACAAAATAATGTTAGTTTCTATGTTGAATTTGATTTATAATTTTTATCTCATTGACGTCTCAGAAAAAGAAAGAAAAAATAAATTTTGAGTAGAAAAAAAATATGAAAAGCGTATAGGTGTTTAAGGAAATGAAAATAATTGTAATTATTATTATTAAATAATGCATTAAAATAAAAACAAAAAAAAAAGAAAGAAACGAAAAAAGAAAATTGCATAAAAAATACTTATAAATATTAAATTTAAGTAATTTTTAAGATAACTGAATGAAAATTTGTTTTTAAAGCAGTCAGAACTTTTTTGTTTTTTGAAAGGGTTCTGTATGACACTTTAGACTTTATAATTTTAATTTTAAAAATTTTCTTATTTTTATTTTTTTAACTTAAATTCATGCTTAATTTTGTTTTATAATTTAACTCTCTTTCTTGATGTCAATTTCAATTCAAATTCAAAGTTAGGTTTAGTGAAATATGATGGCGACAAAACTTGACTGACATTTTTGTGTCATCTTAAACAACTTATGCAGTTAGAATTTGAATTAAAACTACATCAACTTTTTTGAAAATATGAAGCTTCAACTAAAGCTTAATTTCATCTTTTTTTTTGGAATTAATTCTACTTCTCAAAAACATGTAATTAAGTATATGTTATTGAGAAGTATATCAGCATAAATTTCTTGAACATTTTCATACATATAAAAAAGAATATCTAAAAAATAGAAAATTATTAAAAAAAATCGCTTTCATTGTGTAAATTTGCCAGATTAAAAATACTGTTTTACTATTGAACTGTAAGATCAATTTTCATGCGAAAAATTGAAATAAAATTTAGATAAGATGTTTTGGAAAATTATAAGAGCAATTTTTGTGATTAAAGTTTAATTAAATTGTTGCTAATTATTTTAAATGCTCTTGAATTTGGTACCTTAAATAACTTTCTGACATTTTTAAAAACTATCAGCATTAAGTTACCAAAATTTTGCAAAAATAAATTTTCAGTAAAAAATTATAAATTCTTAAAGATTTTCTGGCGCTTTTAGTCTTCTTTTGGACTTAATGATTTCTTTTAAAAAATCAAAAAATTAAAATTTAAATTAAATGGCTCTTATAAATTTTCAGTTTTCTTGTTATGAACTACGAAAAAGTTAAATGGTAAATCACTATTAAGTATAAATATATAAAACACAAAATGTATAAATTAATGAATTAATTGATTAAAGAATTAAACTTTAAAAGTCTTAAACAAGAAAGTTTAATCTGAAAACAAATCATAAGTATAAATATATTATAAATGAATGCATCTTAATGTAATCAATCAAAAATGAAGAGAAATTATTGATTTAAGAAAATTATAACAAATTTATGTAAAATGTCGTCAAAGAAAAAAATCTATGTCCATTCTTTCATTTATCGATGTTTCTTTTTTATGAATCTTAACCAGAAACAAACAAAAAAAAAAAAATATTGTGAAAAATTCATCGTAAATTAAAAAATTTACATCAAGTTTTGAAATCCACACATATAAAAAACACAATTTTTATGGAATTTGTAAATGAAAAATATTAATAAGAAAATAAATTATTTCAGATTATTGGACATGATAAGATACATTGAAATCAAGAGAAGAAATTATAAACAATTTAAAAAGAAACGCGAAAAATTGAAAAAAAAAATGTGAAGAAAAAATATAAAAATCTGTAATAAAAAAAAAAATAAGATTAAAAATTAAATTTTGTTTAATAATTAATTAATTTTTTTCAGACGTTCGAGATGAAATTGCACAATGGTCTGAAATCGAAAAATTTGTTCAAAAATTATATTTTGGTGTAAACTTTAGAGGTCGCAAAGTTTTAGTTGATTTTCTTAATTTTGAAAGTGTCAATAGCTTTTTCATGTCTTAATTATACATCTCTGAAAATATGAGATTATAATATTAAAGATAAATATGATTTTTCATTAAAAATTTTATATTGTTTCTCAAAAAATTTTGTGCACAAGCAAATTTGTATGGAAAAATTTGGAAAAACAAGTGAAATTAAAATGCAAATATCTAGAAAAGTGCATCGAAGTACCTCACCAGAGCATGATTAGAAGCTAAATTAAGACTCAATCTTTCAATTTGTGCAAGTCCCGTGAAGGATTTTGGAGGAGTTTTTAACTTATGAGCATTTAAAGTTTATGAAATTTTCAAAATTTCAATTGCATTTTCCCTAATGATTAAGCATTTGGCTAATGTTTTAGAAGCTTTAACATAAAATTTGAGGATTAATTAAGGTATTGACAGCAATTAGAACATAAAACAAGCAACAGAAAGTGGAAAATTTTTGTAAAACTTTTTCATAGTGATTTTGTAAACAAATTTTTCATGACTTTCATTAATGATTGACAGAGTTAGACAACGATTGGAAGGCTGATATTTTCACAGAAGATGCGTCAGTTTATGTTTTATAATCGTGCATTTAAAAGATCAGGTTTAAAAGACATGACTTTTTTGTATTTTTGAACATTTTTTCGATTTCAGACCATTGTGAATTGATAATTTAAAGACACTTCGAAATTTGTCAGTTAAATACAACTAAAAATTTGAAAATAAAAATTGTGAATGTGTTGGTAAATTTGTTCACAAATTTTTATTTTCAAAATAATTTGTCGATTAAAGCTTTTTAATATTCGCTTTATTGATTATGTGATAGAAAAATCGCTAAAGAATGCAATTCATTTTATGAATCAAGATCCAGAACGGAAAAATCCAAAAAAAAAAAAAAATTATTTTAAAATCTTTGTTTGTTTACAAAATTTTTGTTTACATTTCTTTGATTGAAATTAATTTCGAAAAACTTCGAAATGAAGTGACGGTAGTCGGATTTAAAGTTTCTTTATTATGCTAAGTTTTCTAATATATTTTGATATTAAACATATGGAACATCAACATTCTAGGTGATAACAATAAACACTTGTAAAACAAACCATTCTAAGAATTTTAATCAATTCAAGTACCGATCTTTATGCATGCTTCTTTTTCAATATTCATGTAGGTATGAATTATTTCTTTCAAAACACTTCAGGCTGTTTGTTGCTCTCATGAATTATGAAGTGATAATGGGCTCTAGAAATTCTTGAAATTCTAATTATCATAATTTTGTTATTAATTATTATATTTTCAAAGAAGTGGCTATGATGAAAAATTTAAATGAATTTTTTTGGTCGATAATTTGTGATTCGCGATTTTTTAACACATAATAACCGTTTTGCACATTAGATGGTCATGCTCACTTCATGATACTTTTCTAAATTCAAATTCATTTAAGACACATTTTTAAATTTATTAAATCCGTTAATATTTCATGAATTCTCTCTATTCCCAAAGACTCACTCTCTTGCTTCCATCCAGAGTTAAAAATTCTCTCTTTGAGCAATTGCTTCATTTTTCCTTCATTCTACTATTAGTTGTTGAGCAAGCCGGTTGTTGTCTGTTTCACAAACAAAAGTTATTAAAATTCTCGGAAATACTTATCAGTAAAAAAATAATAATTCAAAAGTGTCAAGATATAACATGTTTATATTTTGAAAATTAAGTTAAAAAGAGTTTACAAATTATTAAAAAATACCAAATTTTAATTGAAAACTCACGAACAAAAAAATAATATCTGTATATACATTTAGTGAGAAAGAGAAGTAATATTATCTTCTTGGAAATTCCGCTTGCGTATAATTTTGTTCATTTCTCAGAAAAAATTGCGCTATTTACGGGTGCTTAGTGATGTAAATGTCGAGAGTTCAGTAAAGCTACGAACGTGCCATAATGATTGAATTTTTATTTGAAAAGAAAATTTACTGAAATATAAAAAAATTACTAAACTGGATTATTTTATTTTTATTTAAAAAAAAGTTTCATATAAAAAAAAAGTTAAAATGTTATCGAATTTGAGGTTGAAAGTTTTGTTTCTTACATTGACAATAATGTATATACAAAATGCAAGTGCAAAAATATATTGTTCGAATCACACTTATGGAGCTTCAGTTAATACATCATATATGCAGTTTACAAAAGAGGTTATTGATCAAGAATATGTAATGGAAGGGAACTTTAAATATCTTCATTGCTGTGCCAAAGGATACAGAAGTATTGAATGGTAAGTGTTTATAAACACAGTTTTCCCTAAAGCATGTACAATATGACTCATTCCAAATCAAAATATTCTTTCCATGTTGTTTGATTACGATATTTCTTGTGTGCGATAACCTTGAATACCATATGATTCTGAGTATTTGTCGAAGAGAGCTATTTCTAACGAAAATAAGGCCCCGTGCGAGCATTGCGCATGTGCTGGCAAGAGAGCATGAAATGTTGTCAGTCAAATAAAATTTCCCGCTAAATTGTTAGAGAAGAGAGTGGAAAAATAGAAGAAAGGGAAAAATTGATTGTTTTTTCCGAGAATTCCGTGTTATTGAGTTTACCGCTCTCGTTTCTTCGTCTGTGAAGCTCAATTTAAAATTAATTTCAATAACATTTTTCAAGCTTCTCATTCAGTTAAGTGTATTTATTGCAAAAAAAAAAAAACTTTTAATTAAACGGAGAATTAGTTTATAAATCTTATGGATTAAATGCACTTATAATAAGCACAGTTAAATTGCTGTTTAATTGCTCACTTCTCTTTGAATTATAATTTTTAGTTGGTGCTTCCTTTCGGACAATGCATTCATTGTTCTGATCTCCACAATTTAATAGCTTTGAAAAAGAGCATTTTCACAATAGGGGACTTAGTTTTGCTACATACATACACACACAGTCATTACCTCTCTGTCCAATATACCTCGAAATTCCGAGAAGCATTTTTTTCTTCCTTTTGTTCCCATTTTTATTTTATGTGGATGGACATACAATGGAATGCATGTAGACAGACATTTGCAACACCCGTAATAAAAAAAGAAAAAAATGAGCAAGGGAAATGTGCTAAAGAGATGATGAAAAAAAAAAAAATAAAATTTGCAACAAAGCCACACGATGATGCAGCAGCAGCAGCTTGTATGAGCATGTTTATAAAATTATGTGTGTGTTTGTGTCTCTTTTTTTGTGAAATATGAGAGATGCGAAACATCAGATAATGAAGAATTATTTCCATGTAGGTGAGGTGAAAAGGATATCTATACATTATTTTCATTTTCAGAGAATTCCTCATACATTATTTGTATTGTCCTACCTGCACATGTTAGAAATAGGTGTGATAATTACAGCATACAGATTCTTTAATGAGCATTTCGTTACCGCACTAAACATGAAAAGATTCACTAACTAATTTTAATTAAACAATTTGATTTGACATAAATGTCTTTTATAACAAAAAGTTCCAAAATCAACTGTTTATCATGGTCGAATTCGCAAGTGTGAAATTCGCGTTTCGAATAAAACAAACCCTCGAATTCAGGTCAAATTATTTTAGCAGAAATTATGGAGAGTTACACTTAAGAAGTTTTAAAAATTATAGAGATAAGAGCCCTTAGCAAGCATCTTCTAGCTATAAAAGTTAGAACTTTATAATTGAGCTCTCAAAACTCAACATGAATTGGACATGATTCAACTTGAACAAAAATATCATAGTTTTCGTTCTTTCAACC
Organism: Chironomus striatipennis; assembly: GCA_026123125.1. Lineage (NCBI taxonomy): Eukaryota > Metazoa > Arthropoda > Insecta > Diptera > Chironomidae > Chironomus > Chironomus striatipennis. The sequence goes on along the minus strand of CM047394.1, from coordinate 24,758,825 downwards.
CTCCTTTTTTTCTCTTCATTCGTTGCTGTTCACACTGAGAAGATTCTTACTGAGAAATCCATTGTCTCACTTTCAAGCATTTTATGTTTCTTTCTTTTCCTTATTTTTCTTTTCTTTGCCGGCGCTCATTTATCTCTGCTTAGTTTTCTGGTTAAAAATACCAAAAAAAGAACATACAAAACTTAAATAATAGAAGCATCTTCAAGAGATACGAACATAAAACTGAGAAAATAAAATTTTTAACTTAAGAGACATGAGAAACTCTTGAGTATGATAAAAATTCTTAGATTTCTATCTGAAAATGTTTCTATTCTTGGACATAACAGCTTATGCCACTTCTATAATCATTATATCCTTATATCTTCAATAGTTTATTCTCATCAGCTTTTCCTATCAAATTATATCTTATTGTTGTTGCCATATTACACTCTTTACTATCTGGGTGATCCACGTTGGCCACAGAAATAACAATAATAATAAAAAGAAGACGGGAGAGAAAAAAAACAGAAAGTAGAAATTAATTCCAAGAAAAACAAATAAAAATTTCGTGAACGACATTTTTTGTCACTTTTTTAGACAATTACTATGCATAAACTTATGTGAAGTAATTTATTCATCACGTGTCCTTTCACTCCTGAAAATAAATCAACTGTATTTTTTTTAACAAGCTTTTTTTACTCTTTGGCAATTCAATGGTGTTATTAACCAGTAACTGTCGGCAAAGAAATAAAGACTTAAAAAAATATCCAGTAAGAACAACAACAATGTTGATAATAATAAGAATAACTTTCATAAGATGTGGAAACAAAGAATGAAAGAAAATAAAAATATTTTTTTGCAAAAGAGAAACGAAGTTTTGTATGCCTATACAACAGTTATCACGTAACAACAATCGCGCGACTGCTTCCCGTATTCTCAGAAATTTATGGTTCTTTAACATTCTGCAAAATTTGCGTTCATCCAATCGCTGAGTTTAATATGTATAAGTTGTTTAGTGAACGTGTCATTTCACCTCAATTCTTATTCATCCATCGCTGTATAATAATGTGCATAATGATGAGCATAAACCACACTATTGAATGCATCAAAATAATGAATGCGAAAGCACTTGTATGTGGAATCAAATTCTGTAAGCAAATTTTTGTAATTGAATCATCGTGTGAGCTTCATTTCCATAATACTGCAATGCAATAACTCTTTCTCTATACATACGATTATTTTATATTTGTACTTTATACATAGAGTCGTCTTCCAAGAAAACAAGCAAGCAATAATTCATAAGCATTTCATAAAGCAGGAGGAGAAAAAAATTTTGCGGCAATTTATAACTGTAAACAATTTTTGCAAGAAAAAAAAGTTAAACTTTCTAAAGAATTCATTAAAATACATCAAATTATGTTGAATTGTAATAAAAATGAAATTTTACTTGAAACTTTATAATATTTTTCAATAACTGACTCATTATTGCTTTCAAAATAAAGTTTGCAGTCATAAAATTCAAATATTTATTTTGTTATACAATAAAACGTTTAAAATCTAATAAAATTTAAATTATTAAACTTTATTAAGTAAAATGCCACATAAGGGCGTTTCCACGGATTGAATTTTTCAAAAATTTCGTCTTTGAGTTAAAATTTCTCTTAAAAGAGCTATCCAGACGATTAAAAGACTCATTTATGTCAAGTAGAACGCTGAATTCTGCTTATTTCTCTTTATATCTTACCTCCACATGTATTCATTGATGAAATATTTAAGTTTTAGTGAGCGTTGGTACATTTCAAAATGTGGAATTTTTAACTTTAAACTTAAATTTTACACTATTTAGACATCCAGACAACATTTTACTGCCGTTTTCATGCACATGGTGTTTACTTTTATATATTTCAATACTTTAATTCACTTTAAATACACTTATTAAGAAGAAAAATGAAAAATTTGTGAAAATTTTATGAAATGTACCAACAAAAAGCGTTTACTTGAGTTTTTACAAAATTTGAAAATGAAAAAAACCGTTAAACTAGATACCAAAAATAATCAATTTGACGTTTTTAAACGCTAACTTAAATTAATTTGTGATCGTATTGCTGACATTTCTTAATGATCAACTGTAATATTAACTTATTTTGAGCTATTTGTGTTTAATTGTCGATATTTGCTGAAGTTCAAAAATGTCAAGTAGAAGAAGAATTACAAGCGATTTTTAAGAAACTCCATCAATCCGTGGAAATGCTCATAACTTAGTTTTCCATCAGATCCGTACCCACATTGATAAATTTGAAAATATTTATAAATTTATGTTCAAATATTTTTTGTTTACATTTTTTAAAGAAATTTTTTATTTCAAATTTTGACTTAGTCTCACAATATTTAGCAATTTATTAAAAGGATTTTGATTAATTGATTAAAATTAGATCATTTAAAATCATTTACGAGTGTTGAAATGTTTTAAATACCTACCTAACTCAATATTAATCAATTTTGAAATTTCAAATTTTCGAAATAAAAAACTTATTTCTGAACACACTCGAAAATGTTTCGAAAAATTTGAAATTTCTGAAAAAAATAACGGAAAAAGCTATCGTTGTTCTATGTTGGTATTTTGTGAGAAAACCATATTCGCTGCATTCGTATCTCTTGAATAGTTTCTAAACAATTAAAGTAAGATTTACTAGATTTCCAGCATAGTACTTAAAGATTGACAACCGAAATTTTTTTTAAATTTGCAACGCTACAAAGAAATTCATTATGCGCCACCGTTCGCATAATTTGATAAAATTAAATTTAACAAATTTCCAGGAACTCATTTGGATATTCCAAATCTGAAGGGATGTTTGATTATTTTCTATGAAAAAAAGCGACAAAATTTTGTCTCAATTTATTGAAAATATTCCGTTTACATTAGCATGAAGGAAATCATTTTTGTGTACATAAGCAAATTGCCTTGAAGATTTGTAAAGATTTATAGAAAGTGTCTTCAAGAGAATAATTTTGTTTGTGAAGAGCGTTGGGGGGAAATTAGAATTCTAAGAATTTATCCGTCATACCCTAATAATAAAGCAAAATGTGCGCAGAATCCAATTATGGGCAATTCTTTGGATAAGTTGAATTTTAAAAAGTCGATTGCAATTCTTACTCTACTTGAGTTGTTTTAAATTCCAAAAAACCGTTAAATTTGATTCCGATTTTTCATTGAAAAATTATATTTATTCATTTTTCTTTCTTTTTATGTTTTGAAACGTAATCGTTATTTGCGAATCATCATTATTTGATAGCCTTAAAAAAATAAAGGCTGTAAATAAAACTTTGCAATAGTTTTTCAATTTCATAATAACGGTTTTTTTAAATTCAAATTTTTTGAAGCGCTTTGAAAAATTACTGTCACCCAAAAAATTATGTAAAAAATTAAAATTTCAAGCAAATTAAACATATTTAGGTTAAAGTTTAAATACAGTTAGATAGATATTCAAAAATTCTATCTACCTGTATATTTACTATATTTATTACGTGTTCAGTTTTTCTAAAATTTTGATTCTTCGGATGAAAATTCCATTTTGGGTGACAGTAATTTTGACAAAAAAGTTGAAATATCTTTAAAATTAGACATTTTAAACATGACTTAATAGCAAAATATGATAGTTTTAATGATTATACATTGAACTAGCTATTAAAACTAAGCTTATTAATGGAAAAATATTGAGAAAAATTGATTCTTCCGAAATTTTTGAAAAAAATTCATCCAAAGAATTGCCCTTATTTCTTTATTCGTGCATGAATATTTTTTGGCTCAGGAAAAGGAAAATCTTGTTAAGTGTACTTCTAGGAAGTCGAGGAATATTGTAAAAATATATAGGATTTTTACATCTCTTGTTGTTGAAATAAGGGCTTAATAAATACGAAGGAGGATGACAAAAAAGCTCAAATGAAATATAAAAGAATAGGCGCTCGTTCCTCTGCAATATTTATTTATAAATTAATCCTTAGTTAAAATTCTCATTAATTCATGAATAAATCACTCTCTATGTGATAAATTCTTTGATAGTTGGTTCCATTTTGAAGTACCAGTGAATGAGAACCCCAAAATATATAATTTAAGTTTGCATACCTTATATTTCGGAACTAATTCAAAATAATATTTGAGTCTGGTTCAAAGTTCATAGAACTTGCAAATGAAAGCAAAATCAAAGTTTTTATTTGTCATTGAAAATTGATACGATACATAAAAAACTAATTTCACTCTACTGTTTCTCATCGTATTTAAGTGCATGTACTGGTAGCGACAACTTAATAGCAAGTTAGTTTCAACTTACATGTGAAACAATATTAGCAGAATAATGAGAAAACTTTTCAATGCAACGAAGGTGCAGACATTACAATAACAATTAGTCTTTCTTTTTAGTGCAATGTGTGAAATGGAAAATCAGTTTAGGAATTCGGTTGACAAAGTCATGAAATTGATATTGTTGTCTGTACACACCTGCACTTATGCTATTTGTTTATAAATATTAAATCATTTTAGAAGATTTATGAAGTGAGAAAATCACTTGTCATTCTCATTTAAATTCCCATGAAATGAGTCAGTTTATGCCTTTGAACTTCTCAAATATTGTACAATAATTCTTTCAACAATCATGTGCATATGTAAACATGCTGAGATACACTTAACGTCAACACACAATACGTTGAGCAAATAAACTTAATGACTTTATATTATTTTGAAAACATTATCTCAATTGAAATTATTTCTAGTTACCGACAATCTACAAATATTTGAAGATATAATTTTTAGATTTTTTTTTTTCATTTTCTCACAAATTTTTATTTTATTGTTTAAAAAGATTTTACAATGTTTATGCTTTGAAAATGAAATTTTCAGAACTGTTTACAATTCAAAGAGATTCCTAAAAAAATTGCTAACAAAATGTTTTCAGCAAAAAATTTTCTTGAAAATTTTAATGTCCTAATGTAAGATTTGAATTTAGATTGTCTTAAATTATCTTTTAATTTTTGAAATTTGAGAAGAGAAATTTACTTAAATGACCTACAATCCAAAAATTTCAATGGTTAAATATCCTACTTTTTACGTTAAAAAATCTTGAATTTTGTCCCTAATTAAAATAGAATTTAATTTCATGAGCACATTCAAATGTCATTAAAACTTATGCTACATGTTTATCCTTGATAAAACTATTGAATTACATTATTGTTCATGCTCTTCATACACTTAGAAAATAATTTGACCTCGTGATGAAAAGTACTAATACTGGGGGACCTCGATTTGAGTAACTTCGTTTTGAGTAATTTCGATTTGAGTAACTAAAGTGCTCCCATACAAAAATTCAAATTTTCTTTTTTTAACGGTCATTTTTCATACATTTCGATTTGAGTAAATTCGATTTGAGTAGATTTTTTCCGGAACCAAACAATTATTCAAATCGAGGTCCCCCAGTATGTAGTTCAATTATCCAATTTTGTGCAAAATTTTTACATAAGTATTGCTATTAAATTCATCTTAGCATTAAAAACTTTGTATGACAACAAAGATAAATGATTAATATGAAGACTTTTAAGTTTTTCACATTTTCTCGGAACTTTACTGTGCCCAGTGAAGCAACAAAGTGTGAAGAATAAATTGTAATATTTTTTTTTTCATGCAAATGTATTGCATTTCAAGGAAATTCGTCTGAATTTCTTCCTCTTTTAAATGATTGAAGGGAATTTATCTTGTCAGCAATGATTTATGCGCTAAGTGTTCTCTTGAGGCAATAAAATATTTAATTTACGGTTCACGGATTATCATCCGATACTTTTAATAATATTCAGCCAATTTTGCTTTGGTAGATAATTTTTGTATTTTCTCATGCTGCATCAAACGAACATGATTTCATTGAGAAAAAAAAATTACTCGTGAAGCTTATTAAGGATTGCTAGTAGACTAGAGACAATAAAATATAAAATAAAATGAAATATAAATTACAATAATCCTAGTTTCAATGAACTAGATTTTATGCAACACCTCAACACCCAATATATTAAGCTTAAATGGAATGCAATATAAAACTTTTTGCTAGAATAGTTGTTAGTAAAATCAATAATCGAAGATGACGTATTTCACTATTTTGATTTCCAAGAAAAAAAAAAACACATTACATACGCATCCACGCTATATTCTAGAAAATGATGGAGGATACCAACACAGGACAATGAAAACTTTTTCCGTTATTTTTTCAGAAATTTTGAATTTTTCACCATTTTTTGTGAGTGTGTTCAGAAAAATTGTTATTGTTCGAAAATTTCGAATTTTAAAAGTTAATCATTTTTTGATTTTTTAATATGTTTCAATGTTATTAATTGGTATTAAATGATTAATTGGTCAACAATGACTGTTTTTTAACCATTTACAGTAATCAAAAATATAAAATTAAGCAAAAATTGATTAACTTAATTTTCCCAAAAAATTGTAAACAAACAATTTTCGAAAAAGCGCTTTTTAATTTCGAAAAAAGAGGTACCGAATATCGAAAAATGAGGTACCGTTGTCCTATGTTGGGGAGGATATTTTCGATTCAATCCAATAAAATGAATTATTTCACGAGTAAGAATGATGGATTTATTTCTCGTTTCAATCATAATGTTCAATTACTAATTTTACATGCTGTTATTTGATGCTGTGCGAAAGAACAATGATCTTTTTTCTTTTCCGACTTTTTTTTTTGCCTTAAGTATTGCATTCTGCTTGATCTCAATTCAGAGATTTCTCATATTTTATACTTTTCACATACATGAAAGAAATAAAAAAAATTATTTCGAGAAGTTTTCTGAGAATTCATTCATCTTCTTCTTTTTGCTTCCTTTTGCACATTCTCTGTTTGTTCGCTTTTTGTTCATAGTTGCTTTGTGAAGCGATATTGAGTTCGCATTTTAAATATACATGTATTTCTTGGATCAGCGTTCAAGTGTGATGAAACATCAAATTTCGATGAAAATTCAAGATGATTTAAGGGTCTTCTACAAGATGACAGTGGCTTAGCTCTTTTGCCAGTTTACTTTTAATTAAATTTCTTGGAATATAAATTAATAAACTGCAAAATGAATTCAATCGAAAAAATCATTATAAAGTTTTCTTATTTCTCTCATATTCATGAGATTTTTAAAGAAATAGCTAACGTTTCGATTATAATGCCAATAGCAATTTAAACAGTAAATTAAATTTTCCTAGAAATGGAAACGACTATCGGTTGAGTTGGTAATAATAATGTTTATTGGAGATAAGAGTCATGTGTATGAATCGCATTAACATTTATTCTTAAAAATAAAAACTCATGATTCCATTTGTTAATTTACTTACAGGTTAAAAGACGGTAAAAGTTATCCATGGTCATCAGAGGATACATCATCACTAATCTTATATCCAGATGCAGAAAATCAAACAATATTCACAAGAAAAGCCTCAAAAATTGATGAAGGAAAATACACATGCGTTTTACGAAATGCAACGCATAGAATGGAACATCACATAGAATTGAAACTTCAAAGTTCATCACCTGATATTCCCTTAGCAACTTTTAAACCTGTCGATCAATTTGCAAATGTAGATGGATCGGCAAGATTTTATTGTGAAGCATTTATTGGAAAGAAAGCACTTCCGAATATTGCAATAAGTATTAAATGGTATCACTTAAGTGACGATAACAAAGTACAACCAATAAACATTAATGACAATCATATTGGTGAAGAAGTTATTTATCGAGAAGATGGACAAATCATTGGATCATACTTGACTATTACTCAAGTAACATTAAATCTTTATGGAAGATATTTGTGTCGAATTGAAATTGGCAATTCATATAACCATCGATTAGACATGACAGCATCACTCATTAATGCACTTCCCATTGAGGCAAATGTTAGATCTTTTCTTACAAATCCAATATTTCTTGGTTCTTGTGCTGCTATTAGTGCTCTTGTCACGTTTTTTCTATTACTCCACTTCACGAAATCGTGGTGGTTAGACTACGTCGGTGCTGGCGTCAAAAAAGAAGATGATCTTCAGAACAAGGAACTCACAGCATTCTCTTGTCGCAAACAGTTACAACCAGTGAAGTCTGAAATGTGCCGACATTTACGTAATAAATGTGATGATATTAAAATCCAAATAGGCAGTTCTTAAGATAACTTCTTCCTCTCATTATACTTTAGAAATTTTAAGAACATTCATACATTCCATAATCTCAACTGTCAATAAAAGTTGACAGTATAAAAAACTCTATAAAAAATAATTATGAGACTGTAGTTAAAAATGTTTGTGAAAGTCCTTTTGATATAAAAAGTTGTGACTCATAATTTAACGCTTTTTTTGAAGAACGTGCCCCTAAAAAACGGTCGTTTTGAAAATTGTTGACCGATTTTTACAAAACACAAATTTACAAATTTTTGTTTATTCAGTAAAATTTAATTTTTCATTCTTCAATATTACTCATTTAACATTTTAAATTACTATTGTATTAAAATTAAAACATTACAAAATGAATTTTACTGAATGAACAAAAAATTTTAACTTTGTGTTTTGCAAAAATCGGTCAACAATTTTCAAATTCAAAACGATCGTTTTTTAGGGGTACGTTCTTCAACAAAAGTGTTCAATTAATATGAGTAAAGATTAAGAATTCCATTTCGATTATGTCAACGATTTTTAATGTTGCTCAAATAAATTTATTACCTTAACAGCAATTGCTTCAATTTATTTTTGGAAAGTTTGACAAGAGCGAATTTTATTATAATTGACTAGAAAAGTGTTTTAAATAAATTATTATTTAAAGAAAATTATAGTTTTATGAAAATTAGAAAAATTCAAAACACTGGAAAACAAAAAAAAAAAAAAAAAAAATTGAATACTAATACATGCATGTGTCAAAGAATATTTTAGGACGCAGCTTGTGATATCCTGAAATCCTAAATAGAAACATACATTTTTGAAGAAATCGCAATACGAAAATTTGTATTCAATAATACTCAATTAACTAAAATAGATCAAAACAATATCTCAGAAAACAAATGAAAGAGCTTGAAATTAAATTTATAAGATTGAACGATTCGACTTGGACCTTTTCTATGTCAGCTAACGTTCATAAATAATATAAAAGAAAATGAACTTATTCGTGTAAGAAGAACAAAATATAATGGTATCAATGTTTTATTGATAAAAACGTATTTATTTTTTTAATGTACCAAAGTATATGAACTTAGTAAATATATGCGGCAGATTTTTGTGGAAAAGGTCTTTATATATTCTTTTATGAAAAATAAGTTGATTTGATATTTTTGTTTATGCTGATTACATCAAAATTTGATGTCAAAAGGTTTAACAGATTTACAAAATTTTAATATATGTTCAACAAATAAGAGGTATTGTATTATTGTATACAAAATATAAATTGAAAAGGAAAATAGAAAACTGATATGTCATTTGTCAAAGATCTTCAAAAGTTTTCTTAATAAAATTGTAAATAGTTTACTATTAGTCACGACCCAATATAAATATATAAAAATAGATACAAATAGATCATGTTTAGGACATAAGAAAGAATAAAATATGAATACCAATAGAATCTTTCCATAACGAATAAATCTTTTTGTGGTGAGAAATAATAAATCTTTATTTTGTGTTTTTATTTATTTAAGTCAATTAATTATACATCATTTCAGATGATTGAGAAAGAATACATCACAATTTGATGTTAAAAGGAATTACATTCTTTTCGTTTAGTGCTTTCTTACAATCGAATTTTATTGTTTCAGGAGTTTAATATCTGTATGAATGTGCAACTTTGTTTTTAACTCTAACTGGATTCTTCTAAATTCTATAACTTTTAACTTTATGAATTTCATTTCTCAAATAAATGAATAGCATATTAAATAAATATGAACCAATTTAAAGTTAAAATTGATCTGAATTATTAATAATTAAATTAAAGTGATTGATCTCCAACAGTTACTCAACCCCTGCCTCAAATGTACGAATGAATAACATACAAAAGAATAAGAGATGAGAAGAAACTGAGAAAAAGAGACCACACATAATATTTGAGAAGATATTAATGTATTCTTTCAGATCTAATGTCACATCATAATGAGATTAATTTTACTTATTTTTCTATAATGTCATAAAGATATTACATGATATAATGTGTATTTATTCACAACTTTGTACGCCTATTCTCTGCTTAAATGGATTATTTTAAACTGATGTCTAAAAGAATTGAGATATTAAATTTTCCTGTCTACATGGCAACACAAAATTAATTATTATTATGCAAATGTAACCTAAGATACGAAAATTAAATTTTTAATTTCAACCCCAAAAAATTTTGCATTGAAAATTTTTCTTCCCACAAACGGCTGCAAACAAAAGAGTTAAGCTTTTATTTTTGGATAAAAATCAATATCATTATTTTCACATAATAAACGATGAGAATTGGATTAAACTGCTTATTCGTACCAAAAATCATTTTCATAAACATTAATTTCCTGGAAAGAAATTACGCACTTTCTAGTCTCTCATGCTTTTAAGGCCAAAATTGTCTCTGTTTATGACATCTAGGGGATTTGCTAATGAAATGTTTTTCTTTTTACATAAAAGCCTTTTTGATGTTGCTAGGGTACTCATCATTTTTCCGCTTTTATAAAACTTCTCACTTTAGGATGACAAGAAAAAAATGCTTTTTGTATCAAAATGGCACTTCTGAGAATTGAAAACTTTCATATTTCGCATACAAGGATATAATATAGATTTAATAAAAAAAAAATATTTTCTTTTCCTTACTTTATAAGAAGAAACATGGGTCACATTTATGATTGTATGAAGAAGGAATTAAGGATATCTTTTCATATTGATTTTCCTGTGAATCTTGCTAATACTAATTGTGGAAAATTTGCTTTAAATTATTTATTCATCTTTATAGATTTTTCGGAAATAATTGATCATTCATCTTTTTCATAATTAACAAAAATTTCCATTTTCTTGATTTCCTTTGAGCTTAATAAGATCTGTACAATTTCAAATTATTGCTAGGCAAATTCAGAATATTCGCAATAATTCGAATAATTTCTTAGAAGGCCTACTTACAAACAGAGTTGTTAACAACATACTCGACATCATTACTTAATTTGACTTAAACTACTTGAAAATAATTATCAGAATTTTAGAATTTATTAGAGATTTCCAGATTGTCTATATTTAGAATGTAAATTTGAACAAAATTTCAGGAAACAACTCTGGCTATATCGTTTAGTGTACAAATGAAAATTTGATCATTTCTGTGTATTCTACTGAAATAAAATTTGAATTGAGACAGGAAAATTGAATCTTTTGCCATCCTACGCATAGTTCCAAAAGAAAAATGTTGATCGAAGTTCTGATATTGTATAATGCTACTTTTCATTTCTCATAAATTATTCGGCTAAACTATACTTTCCTGGGCCCATATATTTTACTGTAATTCTAACTCTAGAGAACTTTATAAATTGAAATAAAAAGTGGAATGCATAGTTCGACCAAGGGGACAAACGATGAGGTGGGTCCGACCCCCCCGGGGGGGCCAAGAAGGGGTAATTTTTAAACTTAAAAATATATAATTTTTATCGTTTTTTTTTTTAAATTTTAAGGGGGACAGGTGGGAACTGGGAGTTCTCGGGTGGGGGACAATCTTAAAACTAAGGGGAAAACAACTACAAGGGGTACACAGCTTTAATTTTTTCTAAAAATATGTATTTTTAAAATAAATTAAAATATAGTAATATTAATAGTAAATTTTTTTTATTTTGGAATCGTCAAATTTTCATCATTAAGATTGATACGTTTGTTAGAAAAAAATTGAAAATTTCGTGAAATTCGCAATCATAGTAAATTAATGAAAAATATATATATATATATATATATATATATATATATATATATATATATATATATATATATGTGTTCATATAGAAAAGTGACCGTTATTTTTTTCAAATTTTTGAAAAAATTCACTAACACTATCAAATTTTCAATACAAAAAACTGAGCAACTCAACTGAGCTATGGTCGTCGCATGGTCGTCGCTCAGTTGTATGAACACATATATATATATATATATATTGAAATAATGAAAATCTAATTGCATGATAAAGAATTTTCAAAATCATAAATTTTGTTATACATACAAATTAAATTTCTAAGTGGCAAAAATTTACCAACATTTAATTTAAGTCAAAGAAGCTATTTTTTAATTTTTATTACATATTCTTAAATTTTGCATAGCAAATTCCAGAGCAAACATTTTCTCAAAACATACATTCTAGTTCATGACGAGATATGAGAAACCAGTATTTAAGTTTCGTGGAATTTCATTTTGTGGTTAATCCCTGAATTATTTAAGCAGATGAATGTTTATGATATTTAGTATCATGTAGCTTTAAAAAAGTTTTCTTGTCTCATTAAAATTTACACATAAAAACTGCATTATGAAAATGTTAAAAAAAAAGTCTCAACAAGTTTCACGCAAATTGTGAACGAACATGTCATCTTGTTGGTAGGTTGATGCATTCATATATGAAACACAATACACGTTAATTGGAATACAATGAGGTGTAGAGCAAAAGAAGCAAGAGAAAATAAATGGCATTTGTACAGAAATTCGTATCCAATTGAAGAAACGTCAACAGCTTTCATTCATTGTATGGCAGCGATGGCAATAATGATATCTCATTTATTGGTAGCAAAATTCAAAGAATCAATTTGCGGTGAAACTGAAATGCTTCTACTTATTGCTTAACAATTTCAATTAATGGCTGGAATTTTCTGTTCTCACTAAATTGGAAATGAGATTTCTAGAAGCATAACCGCAATATGATTCTAAAAAATTGTTTTAAATTTTGAAGTTTTTGAAAATAACATTAGATTGTGTGTACGAAAACATGTGTATACAAAAACAAAACTTTGTATTTCCTACTCTGATTTATTCAATATCATCGAAAGCCTGAAGCATTGATATTAATAAACAGTAAATCTTCATAGAAAACTACTTAATAAGATTGAAGTTAAAAACAAACTACCTTCAGCATTTATTTCTTGGAATCAATTAAAACTTTAATTAAATGCAAATTAATACTAATGTGGTTTAGTAATGATTAAAATTTGAAAACTGAGATATTTAATATATTATAATTTTTTTTTGTACATAGGGTAAAAAATATTGAAATTCGTACAAAACGAAAATTTTTTTTGAAAGTCCTGTAACTTTCATTGGAAGCATTGCTGATTTCCCAAATTTTCCTAGGACTTTGTTTGTCCTCCATATTTTTTTATTCAAAATTGAAAAGAGTAATTTTTGCAGCATAAAGCTTTAAAAAACCCACTTTATTTCAAATATTGAAATTCGTACACACAAATATTGAAATTCGTACACTCAAATATTGAAATTCGTACACCAACTACTCACGATTTTTGCATCCAAAACTTGAGAAAAAATTATTATCCTTGCAGTATTTTCATTTGATTAAGTTTTTATTCATCCTGTGCAGCTTATTTGTCCTTAAAATTGAATTTATTTTATTTGTTTACACAAAAACAATTGAAATTCTTCATCACCTACTATTGAAATTTTGTACGAATTTCAATATTTTTTCTGTACGAATTTCATTATTTGGAATGAAGTGGATTTTTTACAACTTTATGCTGCACAAATTGCTCTTTTCAAGTTTGAATAAAAAAAATATGGATCCCAAGCAAAGTCAAAAGACCTTAACATATCGCCGATGTTGAGTTTAAAGGCAATTATTTTAAGTCCAAAAATTGTAAAAAAAATTTTTGGTGAATTTGTTCGTACGAATTTCATTATTTTTTACCCTAATTTGTATTTTTTTTATTTACAGAAAATATATTGTCCCACAGACTTAACTCTTAAAAATTTCATATCATTTATGAACGATTTTATATATTTGTAAATATAAATAAGGGTATAAATTTTCAACTTATCAACTGAAATTTAAAATTTCAAATTAGGTATTCATATTTTTTTTTAAAAACATATATAAATTTAAGTATGAGGCAGTTCACTTATTACGTAACGTAAAGATTTGGGTTTTTTATCCCCCCCCCCTCTCCGTAACGTTTTTAACAAAAGAATCAAGTCCGAGAGCAACAGACCGTAACAAACTCTCGCCCCCCCCTCCCCCCTCAGAGCGTTACGTAATAAGTGAACGGCTCCTAAATGAATTGAACGACAAAATTAATCTCAACACATCAGCAGCAGCAGCAGAAATTCTTTGGAACTCAACTGCCTACATGCAATAAACGAATAAAAACGTATTTGTGCTCTGTTCAGCAACAGTGAGTGAGTTAAACATGTCATAATAATATTAATTTGTTTTAACATGAATTCAGTTATTAAATTCTACGAAATGCCTCTGTCAATGCTACAATCCAATAATTTTCCATTAAAATTTCACTACATTTTCTCAGAATTTGCAATATTCCTTTGTTGGTTTATTTTAAAAAAGTTTAATTATAATTACCAAGAAACTAGAAGTTAAAAGGTGAGTAATGCACGATGCATAATCTGAAATGTATTTTAAAGTCTTAGCAAATAAAAAAACTAATGTTTAATTTAATATGTAATAATACTTATGAATATTCATTTATTATCATTGATTACTTTACAATTCATTTTTAAATTATTCTAATGATTATTTTATATTTCATCACAGCCGAAAGAAAGGATTCTATAGACATTTATTTCTTTTTCTAAAGTCTAATGCCATTAAAAATATCTTACAAATTACTAAAAAAATGAAACATAATTTATATAAACGTATTAAGCATAAAGATCATAAATTTAGATGATGTAAACATGCACATAGATTGCTTATCTATGACGTTATTCGAATATGTTTATAAAGGTTCAATCATTATTTTCATATCGTCACATTCATTTTGACTACTTTTTCTTGGCTTTTGAAAATTGAGTGGTGCAGAGCTTATATTGAAATTCACATCTCCTTCATTGGATTTTGATAAGTCTACACAGCTCACCCACTTCTGTTTTGTAAAATGAAATATAAGAAAAAACGTGATGAGAGCTATTATAGCAGCACATGATCCAAGAAAAATGGGATTTGTGAGTATAGATTTGGTGTTTGCTTCAATTCGAAGAGCATTTATGAGTGATGCTGACATATCTAATCGATGTTTTGGTGAATTACCAATCTCAATTCGACATAAATATCGTCCATAGTGATTAAGTGTCACAGGCAATATTGTTAAATAAGATCCAATAATTTGTTCATCCTCACGATAAACAACTTCCTCTGTAATAACCTCGTTATTATCTCCATCGACTGGAATTTTATTATCGTCACTTAAATGATACCATTTAATACTTATTGCTATATTCGGAAGTGCTTTCTTTCCAATAAATGCTTCACAATAAAATCTTGCCGATCCATCTACATTTGCAAATTGATCGACAGGTTTAAATGTTGCTAAGGGAATATCAGGTGATGAACTTTGAAGTTTTAATTCTATGTGATGTTCTAGTTTATGTGTTGAATTTCTAAGAACACATGTATATTTTCCCTCGTCGATTTTTGAGGCTTTTCTTGTGTAAATTGTTTGATTTTCTGCATCTGGGTATACAATGAGTGATGATGTATCCTCTGATGACCATGGATAACTTTTACCGTCCTTTAACCTTTAATGAAATAATTAAAAATATAATTTAGTAAATTAAAAATCCAAATTGTTTTAAAGATTTTCAAAAAATGCGATAAAAATACTTTGTTGCTTTTTAAAGAGCGGTTTCCTGTTTTCTCTTTTATTTTATTAAACAACGATAAAGTGCTTTACTGAGGGGCCTCGATTTGAGTAACTGTTTGGTTCTGGAAAAATTCTACTCAAATCGAAACGTATGAAAAATGACCGTTAAAAAATTTGAGTTTTTGTATGGGGATACTGGGGGATACTTTAGTTACTCAAATCGAAACAACTCAATCGAGGCCCCCAGTACTAAATAGCTATCTTAGTTTAAAATTTTTCTACGCGAAATCTTTTTTTTACGAAATGAGCAATCAATGATGTAATCTATAATGACGAAATTTTCATGGAATTGTGAAATAAATGTTTTATTTACAATCAATCGTGTATTTCCTCAACAATTTTTATTTTTTGTTATTATCATGTTGAAAGAATGATAAAGTGTGAATGATGTAAAATTCACATGATTATGAATGTGAGCTTATTTTTTTTGTTGATATCGTATTGATTTAATTTAAAATTTCATACACAAATCTAGAAATTAAATTAAAAAGATAAGCAACTTCTTAATCTATTTTAACGGAATGAATTTTTTGTTATTGATCAATTTTATAATTCTTGAAAGATTATGTACTATCCGGTTTATTCGAAAAATCCAATCTTGTATGAAAAAAGTAAATCTGGGAAATCCAAAACGCGTAAACTATTTATATGCTTCATGCGTCATCAACCTCGTGTTTTCTATTCTCAAAGCTTAAAAAGGTGATGATAAAATTCTTAAAAAAACTGTTATTAAGAATGATTATTTAAACAAATATTTGCATTTATTTAAAATTCATTGCTGCCGAGAAAGAATCAAGCAGATGGACATCCTGAATGAATTGCTCTCATAAAAATTTCTCAAAAGAAGAACAGAAAAAAAGAAGAAATTTTCGCAGAATTTTTATATCTCTTTTGGGTTCTTTTTCACTTTAAATTTCAATTTAGAAGAACATAAAGAACCATGAAGAGAGAAATTGAAGAGAATAAAAAGAAGTTTTTTTCTAATTCAACGGCATAATTCCACTAAAAATGAATAATCATTTATAAGAGAACAGATGAAAGGGTCGCTGTCATTTGAGATTTTTTTTAAACAAGAATGAACAATATGATGAAATAGCATTACCATTGATCATTAAACTCTTATTTTTAAGACATGAGAAATGTCAAAATGATTTTCTATTTTCGATATTCATTGCTCATTCGTAGCTATGTCATAAGAGTTTCCTGAGAGAACATGTTTTTGATGAGTCATCGCAAGAATAACAGAAAAAAATTCAACTATTACGTATCTTCAATTTTTTACGGAATGACTACGTAAATGACAGGTATTTAAAGCTGATAAGGAACAAGAATTCTCAATCATTGTTATATCACCATCTGAATTTTATGAAGGTTCGTCAATATAAAAATGCAACTCATACTTTACTCATGAAAAATTCATAAGAAAGTAAGGAAGGAAGAAAATATAGGAATCGTTTGATCGTGGTAAGTATGAGGAAAAAATCCAACATTAAAATATAGCTACAAGAAAAACCAAACTACTTGTTAGTCGTAACTGTGAGGTAAGACAAAACAAGTATTAAAGAATTTTTTGCATTCATATATTATTATGATCGCTGTTGTTTGACGAAAGAATGGAAAGAGAAAAAAATAGATAGTAAAAGACGTGAAATCCGATATGGTGCAATTTTTTATGTTCGCAATTTGCAAAATAAGAATGCATGAACATATAATCAAAATTTTTAGCCTTAGGTATATCCATAAATCACGTAAATTTAATTTTATTTTGATCGTGATAGACATCAATATACAAAAATTAATGCTTTCATAATATGAGTAATTTATATATCGTGAATTATAAAGGCAAGAAATATGTATGGAATTAAGCAAAGGTACTTTAATGAATTGATCGGAAACCAAAGAAATACGAAAATTTCCTGTGTGTCTCCATATCAGTATATCATATAACTCTTCATTGCGGTTAACGTGTGATGAAAATATTTAACACAAGCGAGAATGTTAATGAACATTTCACACCTTGTTGCTTCGTTGACTTGAGCTGCTTTCTCAGAAATAAACTGCACATGTAGAGTAAAGAACTTTGTGGGTCTTCCTACTTATGCTTTTTGTCTCTATTTTAATACATTTTGTAATTTTTTTGCATGGGAACTTAATTGTCAATATTTAAAGTATCAAATTAATCATTACATGTTGCTGACGATGAGAAAGAAAGAGACTGTATATAAAATTCATTTGAGTGCATTTGAGATCAGTACTTTAGTAAACATGATCTTCAATTTGCTTACTATTTAGAGGAGCAAGTCTGCATTATATTTAATTTATAGCTTATTTTGTCATCATTTAAAAAGTCATTAAACAATAAATCGAAATTATTGCAAATTATCATAAAATGCAGACTTTAACAGAAAAATAAATTCTCATAACATTAGCTCATATTGTTCATATTTAGGTGAATCAACAAAAATAAATGGAAATTTATATACAATATTACTTTCAACAATGTGTCATTCTTTACTCATCTATTTAACACATTTCTTCTTTATGTAATTTTCTAATTGTTTTACTATATGCTCTATCTTTTTCATGTTTGGTACCTGCCAATACCAGGAAAACATTTTTCAAAGCTCTTTATTACTGAATTATTTGTTTAACAAGTCAATGTAAATGTTGACGATGTTAAATTCTCATCGAGCGTAAATGAGCATTGAAATGGAAAGGTAAGGAAGGAACAAATTTAATACTTTACTTAATAGGATCATTTTCCAGCAATAGAATGAGTTAAACTTCCTTTCCTCCACTTATGCTTTTTATTTGAACTCTTGGGAACTTTGATCCAATTGTAAAAGGGAAAGCATTAAGTATATAAAGTTCATGACATTTAACAAATTGGGATGATTATTTTACACCCAAGTTGAATTTTTCATTATGTTATTGTTTGAAGCATCTTTATATCAAGGTATTTAACTAGATTGACCGTGACAGGATACGTCATCAGCATATACAACAGAAAATTGATTTTAATTTTTTTATGAGCTTAATTTTGTAAAAACAGTTATTGTATGGGTTTATTGCTATTATAACTTTATTATACATTCTAAAGGATTTCATATAAAGTATTTTCCTCAAAATACTCTCTTCGTTGCTAAATAAATCTCATTTTATTTTATTCAATTTCTCAGAAGTCTTCTCTGCAAGCTACTCATTTTCTCGATACAAGAAATGTTGATGTACGAATAAAAATAATTGGATTCTGCGCATAAAGTACTCAGAGAACATTTGTCGATAGAGAAATTCTTAGAATTCTCCCACTGAATCTCGCCACATTTTCATTCCTCCTTCTCCCAATTTTACACGTGTACAATTTATGCATGGGTTTTTGTATCTTCTCAGAATTTTGCAAAAGTTTTAGAACGTTGGAGAAATTTTATTTTCTTTTTTTTATATTATCATAGGACGATGTACCTTCGTTAGCATACAACCTTTTTCTACAATATTGGGTTAAAGGTTGGGCGAGCGATTTTTAAAATATGCGAGATGGGAGGCAAATCACCAAAGTGAGCGTAGAGATAAAGAACTGAATCACAAATTTCTTAGAATGAGGGATGCTACATCCTTCCTACTCGATGCCTCAACATTTCATTATATAGTTTAAGCTTTTTTTTAATAATGAAAGGACTTTTCATGGATTTATTCAATTATTTCTAACGTTTAATTAAAGAAACCTTTTTTTTGTGTAATCTTACCATTCAATGCTACGGTATCCTTTTGCACAGCAATGAAGTCCCTTAAAATCACCTTCAACAGCATACTCTTGATCTACAGTCTCCTTTGTAAATTGCATAAATGTTGTGTTAAGTGAGTTAACAAATCTCCTATCCGTACAGTGATCATTTAATGTGACACTATTGTTGGCTTTTGTTACATTAATTATTGAAATCACTATGAACAAGCTACCTATGAGATCATTTAATTTATTGGAAATCTTCAGTCTTTGCGTCATTTTGTATGAGTCACTGGATTTTCTATATTTTTTGAGTATATGTCACAATTTTTTTTATTTTTATTTTATTGCTTAACTCCTGCTTTCACTGCTTATTTGCGATAAAATTACGTTGATAATTTGTATTTTTTTCATTAAAATTTGTAAACTGTCAATCTTATTTTCCAAGAATTAATTCATTGGCACCTTTTATCAAAAAAACCAAACGCAAATTTTTGATAAAAATAACTTAATATTGTTGACACAAGAAAACAAACTTTTATTTTTCAAACGTTATCGACCAAGTCTTATCTAAATTTTTAACATTTATATTCTTGAATTAGGAGCTTCCTAATTTTTCGACTTTATTCATTGACTGCCGGCAAACGATTGAAAGTAATGTGTGACTATTTTAAAATGTGTTTTTTGTTCATTTCTCATGCAAAATCTACTGAGAGAGAACTTTTGTTTGTATAGAGAGAGAAAAAAGTGCAGCACACTCTCCCCAATGCTCTCGCATTGCTTACGTCTTACTACTTGCAAAATTTTATTCTTTTCGTATATTTTACGCTTACATAGTTTGGTTATTACACATAAAATTTTTTTAGAAACCATAAAAAATTTTACATTACTCATTCTCTGTAGATGCATAAATTTCTCAACGCTTAAAGGCATATTTTCTAAGAAAAATGAGCCATAAAATGCGATCTAGAAAATGCAAATATTGCTTCTGCAACAGCCTTCTTAAGGTGTGTAGCTACTTTTTAACATAGGCAAAAATTCAAGGATACTTAATCCATTACAATAAGAATAGAAGTTTGGCCTTCCACAGGTGTTAAAGTAAATTACAATCTTTCATGGCCTTCTATAAGAATTATAAAATGTACAAGCAAAAAAAAAGGGAAGAATGAAAGAAATGTAAAATTTGTTAAGAACCGTAAACGGTTTAATGTTTTATTTATTTTTTTAGGATTTTTAATGACAACATATCTGAAAATCCTTGAAATACAAAAGAGTATTTTGCACCTTAAGAACCGAGAAAAAAAAGCGTAAAGAGAGATAAGATATTAATTTTTATTGGCATGCCAAAAAAGGACAATTGAGAAAGAGCATTTGGATGTTCAGGTAAACGATTTTGACAGAAGTTGGATAAAAGGGAAAGAATGTATAAAGGAATTGAGATATTAAAGTATAACAAAGCAAAAATTCTGTGGAACAATTCATCGTTTCTTTAAAACATGTCAAAAAATCAGTAAAATATTTT
The DNA here is from genome assembly GCA_026123125.1 of Chironomus striatipennis. Classification (NCBI taxonomy): domain Eukaryota; kingdom Metazoa; phylum Arthropoda; class Insecta; order Diptera; family Chironomidae; genus Chironomus; species Chironomus striatipennis. The sequence goes on along the minus strand of CM047394.1, from coordinate 24,737,733 downwards.
ACTTTATGCCCCACACAGCAACACAATATAATGAAAAGCTAAAGATACTAAATTGTAAAGTATTCAGGCGAAAATCGATTCCTTTGAGAATTATGGTTAATGAGAATTCCTTCATTTATTTTGTATATTTTTGTTTAAAGTTAATGATAATTTTTGCGAATTTTGCTTTCAACGGTTCTTGCCAATTTCTTTCCATAATGCAAGAAGATCTTGATATGAGAACTAAAACCACATGACTACACTTTTCTTCTCATACACTCGTTCGTTTCTTTCCATACCATACAAAAATAAAAATGCGAAATGAAAAGATATTTCGCCGAATGGATTCCAGAAAATTGATTTCATCGGAATTTATTCTTCTGCTTTAATGCATTTTCGTTCAGTTCATTTTCCTTTTCTGCATACATTTTTAGTGAATGGCTAAAGAAATCTTTTATTATAATGGCTAGTGCTTTATAGCGTGCATAACATGACGTTTATCTATTCTTTGCTATCTCAAAACCAAAAACTCGTCTCCTCAGAACATGTGACTTTAAAATTTTCAATTGTGTTTCCAGATTGACGTTTTGTCCACAAAGGAAAAATTATTTATCATGAATTTGTGCGACAACATCTGGTTCTTATCAGTTTTTAAATTAATTTTTACATGACTTAAATCAACATGTTAAGTAAAGCAGATGCATAAACTTTCAAAATTAAATTGTCTATATTGGACAGTAAGTTGTCAAATAATGTTGATAATATTCAGTATTGTTATTATTGACATTTGAACGCTTTTTTTTTGAAGAACGTGCCCCTTAAAAAACGGTGGTTTTGAATTTGAAAATTGTTGACTGATTTTTGCAAAACACGAAGTTATTTTTTTTTTTGTTTATTCAGTAAAATTCATTTTGTCATGCTTTAATTTTATTACAATAATAATTTAAAATGTTAAATGAATAATATTAAAGCATGAAAAATTAAATTTTATTACATAAACAAAAAAAATTTAAATTTGTGTTTTGCAAAAATCGGTCAACAATTTTCAAATTCAAAACCACCGTTTTTTAGGAGCACGTTCTTCAAAAAAAACCGTTCATTTGTTAAGAGAAAAATGCGCATTGAGAATATTTTCTTGTATTTTATCTTTATTGTCTTCGAGCCTTCCGCCAATTATTATTATTGCTGTTATTTTTTTATTTTCAAAAATAAAATTTTCCTTTCATTCCCTTTAGCATCATCGAAAAGGCTAAAAATGTAAGCAAAAAAAATGTGAAATATTAAATGAAGAAATAAATAAAATGATCATCCATACAGAACATCTCTTTTTGATACTTCTTATTATTCTTTTCAATTTAGCCTTTTTTATATTTCATTATTTTATTCAGAGTGTGGCCGTGTCAAAATTGGCAGTTGAGAAAAAAATTCAAAAATTTTTTATACGTTGAGCAAAAATAAGTTTTGTCAATATCTTTTGATTTACTTAATTTTGAACAATTTTAACATTACAGTTTCAAAAATGACTTTAAATGCTTTATTTCTGTATGAAATTTTCATCTAATATGTGAACTTTGTGTCAATAGAAAATTCTGTTTTGTTTACATTTTGAATATTTACAAAATGTATGAATTTGAAGAATTTTACAAAAATATTCAATTTAAACTACTAAAACTGTATTTTTAAGTCTTGCAAAACTTAAAAATAAAATTCTTCTATCTTTTAAAAGCATAAAAACAACATCCAGTAAGCAAAAAATCAAAAAATGAAAAGAAATTATTTTTCGTCAAATTCAATTCCGAATTTTTTCGAACATAAACAAAATTTTTCGACATTCAAATGTCGAAAAATTCGAATTTGAGTCGGCCACACTCTGATTTTATTTTCTCAAGAGGGATCTTTGTCTTTAAAAAAGTGAGTAATATCCAAGAGAACATTCGCAAAAAGGAATAGGGGAAAGAAATTGATAATAACAATTGTTATTGAACAAAAGCAAATTTCCTGGAAAAGCTGCTTGAGCTGAAGAGAAAAAAAAGGAAGAAGAATGAATAGAAGAAGAGAAGAAAGAATACCGAAGGGAGATCGTTTCGTTGAATTCTTATTTTTTTGTGAAATTTTTCTCTTTTTCGTTTTTGAATGCCACAAAATTAAAATAAAAATTCGTAGAAATATGAATGTGTGAAGTAATGAAACGGACATTCCACTATGCTTTGTGGACCAACATTTTTTCGTGCGGTTGGATAAATATGTCATATTTAATGATATTAATTAGTAACTCTTTTGAAAATTTCCTCATCAAATAACCAACTTATGAATAAATTTAAATGGTTAATTAAGACATGGATGAAAAGTTTGTGGGGACTGTATCAAATATCATCATATATGACATAAATATATCATTATTATTTTGATAGTGCTGAATTGATTTTAACACTCATGCGGTCAATCCCTTCTTATTAATAACATCTCACGTCTTAAATAATAATAATATAATCATACAGTGTTCATGGCAATAAAAATTTCAATTCTTCATAATTATCATATAAAGTAAAATTTCTTGGAATTCGTTGACACTCAAACTATATTCAATATGACTTTCTGCCAACTGACCGAAATAATTGACTTTATTATTACTTTATTTCATTTTATTTTACTTCTTTTCTCCTCTTCTTATTAATTTTGCTTTGTTTGTGCAACAGCTGTAAATGGAAAAAAAAGTATATTCAACTGTGTATTGTACATGCTGGCTTAACATGAAATAAAAATTTTTAACATGCTTCCAGGAATTTTTTTCATTATTTATTATTACTTAAAAGCTGTTGACGATTTACCCTCATTTCAATGACGTTCTTCTTTCTCTTCAACTCTGGGTGATTGTTTCGCTTCTTTTCAATTGAAATGCTGGAATTGAAATGATTACTCATTTTTGAAAAGACGGTATAATAATAATTTTTTAACTGTAAGTAGGAAAATTAAAATTAATAATTGCACTCAAAATTAAGAAAAATTTGGTAAGTAAAAATATTGAATTTTTTTATCATCCATTCGTTAGAAATTTTAAAGTTATCCTAATAAATGGAATTTCATCATTTGCACTAAAATGTAATTCATGACTAATGGCAAATTGACGTATAAGCATTTATCAGACCATATTGCTCATCAGCTACAAATTTCTAATATAAATTCAGTTGAAAATATATGGTGTAACTTTTTTGTAATCATTGTATTTCAAATTATTTTTTGAAATAATCATGATTAAATTATAGCTTTAAATAATATAACTTTGTCAACTGAACTGTGTGAAGTAAAGTTGAGAATTTATTTTGATAACAAAGCGTATTTATTTTACAGTTAATTCATGAAGCTTGAAATTTACGGAATTTAAATTTTAAGAGTTAAAAAAAATCAAATTTCTTCATGAATGAAAAGTAAAACAATGATGAGAGTTATGAAAAGGAGATTCATGTTTACACACGTTTGAACAATGTGTTTACGGACATCATTCAGTAATTTCCTCATACTCAAAAGCCGGGAGACTTTTTCTTTTGTTATTATTTCTCAACTTAAATTCTCTCAAAAATGAATTGAGAAATTGAGAAGTTTACTCAGAGAGTGATTGAAAATAGAGGATAAATCTGAGAGTATGACTCGTTTAGTGAAAAAAATTAATAGATCCAAAAGAAAGAAGATATGAGAAACATTTGACTAAAATTCATAGATTTTGAAAATTTTATTTAAAAAATGTTTTGAATTCTGAATAAACATACATAAGATTTTATAAGTTATTTTATGATAAATCACAGACATTATTTTGTCAAATATGAGTTGTTTACTGCTATAATTTGTTCCAAGAATTTTTATCGTGAATATACGAGGGAGTTTATTATACGAGCGATAAGTTCAAAGAATTTTGAAATATACTTGTGCAAACGAGTAGCAACAAAAAAAAAATAATAATAAAAAATAGCATTAAATTGATTCTCGGAAGAGCAATCGAGCAAATTAAACGCAAACAAAATGTTGAATATATTTTTTAAAAAATTGTGTTAAACTTTGTAGCCGCAAGTTGATACACTTGGCAATGAAAATGAATAAGAATAAGAACATGAAAATGCATCTTTCACTTCTTTCCAATTTCCTTTCTTAATACTTTATTATTCAAAATGATACTATTTCCGCTAAATGCCTATCCATTAAATTTTAATGAATTGTCATGACATATGGAAGCATATAAAATGTTTGAGTGCTAAACGTGTAAAGCACCCGATATTTTTAGTATTTTTATGGATGTCTTGTGATTGGAATATTTTATCGATATGAACATATAGTAGCAAAATTCCATCGCTCATAAATGGTTTGGAGAATAAAAGAAAATGTTAAATTGAATATCAACTTGGCAAAGCTTGTTCTTTGATTTATCGCAATATGTGATTAAAATGAAATATATTGTGCTGCCAATGACTTTTGTCATATTATTTTTTATGAACAACAAATAGATAGATCATCCATAATTCGATGCATAAAAATAATTTTTTTCGAACTATTAAGTCTGATTTTATTGCGATGCTGACGAAAGCTTTTTAAGTAGTATACCATGTAGTATTGTACTTTTGAAAAAAAAAAATTGAAATTAATTTCAATTAATTGTCTCGAAATCCTTAAAATGAATTTAAATCGTTGAATAAGCGAATGTAGATAATATATTTTTATAAATAGCACGAGCATTCAAAAAATAAAATTAAATTAAACTGATAAAGCAATTTGACCCGTAAAGAAGTATAATTTAATAATATTTGAATGCTCATGGAATGAAAACAATGTGAAAGCAATTAATTTTTAATGATTAAAAGCAAATATATAATAAAATAATGCGAGGCACTTTACGGGTAATCTGCTTTCATTATTTGCAAATGCATTTTTGCAGAGGATTAAAAACAGAATTTAAAGTGAAAAAGTCAGATCGAATGTGGAGTATGGAAAAAATCGATTTGAATAATATTTATTTAGTAGCATCGACGAGTTACGTCACGTATTAATTGAAGCAGAGCGTGTATATACAATCTGATATTCAGCAGACTCCGTGTACCCAAAACATACAAACTCAATATCCTTTAATTATAATTAACAGTATTGCTACAAAAACACTGGATATTTCCTCCTACTCAATGCCCGTATTTGCTGCCAACGGACATAGCAAATTGGCAGAAGCGACACAAATTAATCCGGTAGAAAATATAGAATTTTCATGTTGATACTGCCTTAATTAAAACCTTTTCGAAATGAATATGCATGACAAATGTATAAACTTTCTTTCATTCATACAAAGCAGATAAATTGACATGGGTAGTATAAAATTTGTCGAAATAATTCAATTTCTTCTACCTAAATATATGCAAGCATATATTGTATGATTTTACTTGTATAAAATTGTATAAAAGAAATCAATAATATTTAATTAGGATTTGTTGATATAAAATCTAATTAAAAATTAGTAAATCCATTCGAAGACTTTTTTTGTGAATCCTTTTACTTAACTTGAATTAGAACTCTTTTAGGTACCATGAGATAATTTTAATGTCACATACATAATTTAGTGAAAAAAAAACTCATTTGAACTTATCTTTGTTTAAAATGGTAATTAGGTATATGAACTAAAAGGAAATTATAGAAATGTGAAACAATTTTTTATTAAACAGAATTTTTATTTATATGAACGTTATCATAAAGATTTTGTTTTCTTCGAAAATTGCATGCAGTGTATTTTGATAAGGAATCAAAATTTAATTTATTATTATTTCTTCTTGTTTTAATAAGACATTATTTATATCAAATTTATATATTAAAAAGTCATTCCATTTTTGTCAAAAAAAAAAAAATACTTTTTCTTTCAAAATTTTCCTCAGAATGCTTAAGTGTTGAACACCTAGTCGGTGAAAGCAAAATGATTCAAATTAATACAAATTTAGGTTAACAAAGGTCATTAAAGTGCCTGACACATGTAGGGGCATAGCCAGGGGAGATTTTGGAGATTTTATCCCCCCTCTTTTTGGAAATTTCTTCAATTTGTTAGGGTTTTTGGGAAAAAAATCCCCAAATTTTTCATCCCGTACAAAAAACAAAAATTCAAAAAATTCGAAAGATTTCTTGCTACGCCCCTGGACACATGTATCCAAACTTTGTACATATTTATATTCTAATTTTTAATAAATAAAGCTTAATTTAAAAAAATTATTCAGAATGCGTTTAATAAAATTTAATATAAATTTTAAAAATAAAATTAATTTAAAATTTCTCAATTTAAAAATTTTTTAAAATTTCTCAAAATTCAAATTTATTGTTCTTTGAAATGGGATATTTCTGTAAATATTGTATAATAGTCTTATCATCCAGTTCATGTAGATAAACTGCTACATTATCATCATTTATGTTTTCATATTTTGTTTTTGGAACAACTACTGAAAACATAGTCAAAATTTGATTTATTTTGGGAACAATCAGATTATTTATCGCATAGTTTATGAGCTTTTGATTCATATCGAAAAATCTAGGCGTGACCAATTCAATCAGACGATTCATAATTTTGTTTATCGATCGTGTTGTCCAGCGATTGTCACTAATTAGGCCAGTTATGTTTGACTAAATGGAAAGCACAATGAAAATTTGTTGAACAATATAATTAATGTAAAAAATTTTAAATGAGGTAAAATGATAAAGTTTAAAACAATAATCAGGTAACATCTGGATCTGATGCAATTGACGATCCGTGATAATTGAATTTATACCTTAAATTTTCCCATAGTTGAATCAACTGTAAAGTTTACTATCTGCATTCGCAATCGTTTCAACATGACAAATGCAGTGACGTTAGTTGTCAGCTCTGTTAAAAATAAATTACCAATTAAATTTATTTATAAAAGAGTAAAATTAATTATTGTATTTTTAACTTACTATTTATATTAAAATTATATTTTCCTTTTCCTTGTAATGGCACGTAGCTTATAAATTTTCCATTCCCTAAATAGCTTCCGTTAGCTCTCAAGTCATTAAATGTAAGGGAAAAGTTCATTGATTTATCTCTCCAACTAAACTTTACATAATTAATGTTGAATTTATCAATTCCATCTATAAGAATGTTTGTTAGGGATGAATTAAATCTACACAATAGATATAAAAATAAACAGAAAACAAAACAAAACAAAAAAATAAAAATAAAAACGTGGAAACTTTTTATTTTCATTGTTTATTAGTGGGATGAGCTCGGCAATTAAAGCTTTTGTTTTTAGAAGTAACTTATTTTGATAAATGAAAGCAAAAAGCTCTTATATGACGTTAAATTGCTAACCTTTTCCACCTACTTCAACCATATCTATATATGTATGTTCTTCTATTTTCTAACTCATACATTTTTTTACATCCCATCTTTTCTTCTCTCCTTGCAGAAAGAGAGGATGATACTTACTGTAGAAATGATAAATTGACTGTATTATTGCGATCCTTTAATTTAAGTGGAGCTAAAGGCGAAATGCCTATTAATGGAAATCCATAACACATTCTACTTTGGATCTTCTCAATAATTTTCTCCACAGCAAATGTTCCTAAGCTGCCTCTTTGCTGCTCCAACGCCATTGCTATCGCGATGGTTGAGTTTTAATGAATAATAGAACGAAAAAAAAGAGGAAGAAAATGGGGAAAGAAAGAAAAATAAAGTAAGTTAAACAGAGAAAAAGAAATAAATGGCAATAAATCCTGAATGAAAGTAAATTCTCATGAGGATGTGGTTTACTACAATAAAGTGGAATTATGATAAAAAACACACACGTAACTACGCAAATATACCGCACAAGTTCATACTTACATATGAGAGTAAAGTAAAATAAAAATGTATACACAATGAATACAACTCCTATGTCAAGGAGCTTTATTTCAATGAAAGTTATACAAATATATCAGGTAGCATGAGAAAAGGATATAATTACTCACATTTAACTTGAATGTTTTCATAGCATTTCGAAACTTTCAATAACGAGCATATCAAGCTGATGTGAAGGAGCAGTAAGATACTCGAGAGATTCAGTTTTCTCATTTTATATATTTATAGTGATTCAGATGAAATACTCGTCTTATTGAAACCTTTATTTATATACTTTCCGTTCTCTATATCTCTCTTCCTCCACTCTTCAACATAGACTCATAAAGTCGACTTATTAAGTAGATTTTGCAGGCAATTATAAAACTCACTTAGTTTCCGCAAACAACAGAGTTAATAGGACACCCATATAACCAAAGTATTCCATATGTATTACATTGACCTTCCTTAGGAACATGAATGGAATACATTAGGTCGATTTTGGTTACTAGGGCACTTTTGATAGAAAAGATTTATGCAAAGTGTAAACACTTAATAAGCACTTTTATAGTTTCAGCTTGTGGTATTTATACATATAACTTACCAACTATCTAGCTTTCATTCAAATATGAGCTTACTATCATTCTCTCAAGAGAAATTTTCTTGATTTTGCATGCAAGCAATTATGAGCATTTTCAACACAGTTTAATATTAATGCTGCAGTAAGAAACTTTTATTTGTTTTCTTTTTCACATTCTGAATTCGTTCTCTCTATGAATTTGCAGATTATGCTTAATAATATGAAGGATGTTGCAATTAAGAGGATTTTAAATACTTGATATGAAACGAAATACATTAAAAACTTCAATAAAGGAAAGAAAAAACTTTTTGGTAGTTGTTGATAAATTGACATAACAAGCATATAAACCCCTTGCTTTCTGATTTCATTTCAATGTTGCGGACAACTTTTTAATGCGAATGTGTAGAAAAGCATGGAGAAAATTATAATTAAGGAAAAAAAAGTAAAAACATTTTCTTTAACATTTGCAATGTAATCTAACGTCTGATTGTCGTTAAATCTTTACCGCTACATGACTTCATTAGTAATGAACTGATGGTGAAATTATTAAATCATTTTAACGATCTCAACAGCAGTTACTCATTAATATTTTTATGAGAGCTTATAGCTATAATAAAAGCAGAGCTTAATTGCACAAATATCATGGTTAATTCTAGGATATAATTTTTAGGAGAAGAAGCAGAAAAATAAACATATTAATATTATTTCAAAGTCTGTATTGGGATGAAAAAATTATCAAACTGGAATTTGAATTTTTTGAGTTTATTAATTTTAAAAGTTTCAAAAATCAATCGCATCTTTCATTTGTCCAAAGTTAAAAAAGAATTGAATTAAATGAAATTTTACTAAATGATCCTTTTTTTAAGAGAAAATTCGATCATTCTACATATTTTACATAAAATGCATACTGATATGATGTTCCATTAATGAAACAGCCTCTGTAAAAATACGAAAAACATCAAAAATCGTTTTGAAATAGCAATATAGATAAGTAAAATGCGGAACGGCAATATATTTTTATGTTCAAGCAATCGCAATAGGAAAGGATGTGGACATGCAAAGAGAATTGAAAACGAACGAGCTTTGCAGGTTGCATTTCGAAAACAAAAATATATGCCCTGACATTTTCACATAAAATAACTATTTTGCTATTGTTGTCTGGTAGTACACTGGAATCATCCTACATATATAATGAAAATCTATAAATAAAATTAGAGATAAAGATAAGCGAATAGAATGGAATGAGAGAACGAGATGAGGAGAGGATGGAAAAAATAGATATATAGACCTAATTTCAGTAGCAATAGCTGCAATAGCGACGTCATCATCATCAACTATTTTACCCCTTCGTCATTCGCTTTCCAAAATAAAAATTTTAATATTGTTCTTCAAGAAGCGGAGAATTTTGTTTCTTCATATATATACGTATATATTTTGTATCCTTCATAAAACAGCTTCCCCACTGCTGTTCGTATTGGATTTATGGAAGGACTTATTCCCAATGTCACACTTGCGCAGTTGCATTCCACATATAAAATCTACATCGTCGTTCCGATACAATTGAGAGAAGAGAAAGAAATTTCTCTACATTTAATTTCTTGTTGTGTCGCGTAAGAAGCAGTCGATTAATTTTTGGCTGCTGCTTAATTAATAAAACAAAAGAAGAGACAGTGAAAAAGTGAAATTTTAAATTCATTATTTTATGCATAGGATTAAAAATAAACAATTTAAATTTTTACAATACCAAAAAACATTAATATTATGTGTCAAAACTTTCATTCTTTAATAAAAATTTAAATAAGAAAAGTTTTCAATGTGAATAAAAGAAAATTGTAATAAAATAAAAAGAAGAGAAAAAAACGGAATAAAAAGAAAAAAAGAAAAGATAGCAAAGATATCATTAAGGAAGAAAAAAGAAAATCATGCTTGAAATTTTCGAATTTTTTTATTTTCGAAATCGACACGAGAGAGGAAGAAATCAAATTTGAGTGTGTGTGAAAGGACATTCGACAAAAAACTCCTGTTTTGTGAAAACGACTAAATAGAGAAGAAAAATAAGTTTTTATTTCATACTTTTCTACAGTTGAGTGGAGAAATTCTGATGCACTTGTCGTTTATCGCGTATCTGCACTCGATATAATAATAAAAAAATACATATAAAGATAAAGGACTTTATTACAATTGCACAAGGATTTCTAATAAAACTCATTTAAATAACACAAGAAAAAATTAACAATTAAGTTTAATTTTAATTTATTTCAAGGAATTTATTGATACATGTATTGAAGAAAAAATAAAAATAAAATCAAGTGTGTGAAAACGTAAAAAAAGGAGAGAAAAAACCTAAATGTCCTTGATGAAAATACAACAAAGTGGCAATTAACAGAGGAGATTAATTTGATTGAAATAATATTCAGTGTAAGTGCACATATGTCTAAATGATAATATGAAATTTGTGTAATAGATAAGCTTTTGTTTTGACATGAAATTGTTGAAGATAAAGAAAAGAGAGTAAAATAGAAAAAAAGAAAGATACAAAAAAATAAATCCGAAAAAGAGAAAATATTTATTTTCGATTCAATCAAGTAAAGTGAGTATTCAAGGCTACATCATGTTATAACATAAAAAGGTTCCTTTGGAATAGAAAGAAAAAAAAAATGTAGATGGAAGGAAAATTCCATTTATTGATTCTGTATAATTCTGATTCTCGCACAAATCCGAATGACAGCTGTGTAAATAATAATAAACATGTCTCGAATGACGACGCTTTTTGCCTTTTTATTTCATCTTTTTTTTATTCTTCATTCTCCTTTCTCACAAGAAAGAAATAAATAAATGGAAAGAAAGAAATCACTCTGCATCCGTGCTTATAGCTTATTGCTTCGTGTACATTCAATCTATACATAGCTTTACTTGATGTATAGTAAGAAGTAGCATCCGGATACTGTGTGTGTGTTATAAAGAAAAAAAAAAGTTCCATTGCAAAAATATCTTCTTTCAAATTTTATACCAACACAAAATGGCGGATAATATAATTTTATATACATACTCAAAAGTACGGTGAATTTCGCACCCCACCAGGTGCAGATTCTTTTAAAGATATGTTAAAAAGAGCGTAAAGCATGAAGAATCCTGTTTAACAATCGATGTTGACAGAGAAAATATGAGTGTGCTCAAAACCATTTCGAATTCTCGATCATTTGCGAATGAAAGCTCTATTCCATTTGAAAACATTAACCGAGACTGAAGATTAACAATACATGTGGCATATAATATCTAAAACTAGAAGAAAATGTCGCTAATATCTTTTCTGTTTGGTTATGTTCATAACTTTTTATTATCATCATTTTGTTGTCTTGAAAATTTTAATTCCCTTATTGCATATAGTTTTTCATTTTATATGTTCATTCATGCTAAAATAACAACGGCACAAGCAATCCAGCACAAGAAAAGAATCGTAAATGAGACAAGAATTTTTGCAAATAAACGAAGGAATGAATGAAATAAAAAGAAAAAATTGCTGGAAGCATACAGACGAGAAAAATTCTTTTATATCCGTGTTATTGATTTTAGCATAAAAATAAATAGTGCGATATGATACTCATAGAACATTTCGGTATCTGCTACTGCTGCTTGGGTCCTCTGTATTCCTTGAACATCAAATATTAGACAATGTAATGCTTTTCGAGGGACTACTTAAAAATGTATGGGCAATATTCCTTCCTCATAACTTTTTGTATCTTTTTTTCTCCCTTTGTCATGACTACAAAATATGTTCTACATGTATATTCCTACTATCAAGCTATCTGTTTTCTTTTTTTATTGAAAAAAGGAGCGTATCAAAATGAGATGCATGCATGATAATAGAAAAATAAGAAATCCCTAAATGTAATAAGAATGCTTTTTCTCAAAAAAGGTTTCAAAGTGTTTAGCAACATGATTTATGTGTAATGTTGTATTCTTTAATAACTTTTAGTAAAATGATGAAAAAAATTATCAAAAAAATATACATGTACAGGGCTATGGAAAGTAAAGTAAATGAAGATGATGCAATGCAGATAATTATTGTCTGTAGGGGTTCACTAGTATATTCTAGTTTTTCTCTTCGTTATTTTCTCTCTGTATTCACTCTCTCAGCTTTACTTGCATATCCAAAAAGTTTTTTTTGTACTGTATTATGATAAAGCATTCAAAATGAAAAAATGAAAAACTATAAACTGCTTCAAGCATTTTTGGAAGCTTTCCTGAAGTCACATTTTTCTCTTTAGAACTTTTCGCATTTGCTTAATAACGACATAATAAGAGTCAAAATTAATTAATTACTTAGCATTAAAACAGACAACAACAGTGAAATAAAACCACAATAACTGAAAGCAATAGAACAGTGAAAGTATTATCAATAATAATAATAAAAATAGAATTATGGAAATAGAGAGAAATTGGATTTTCGAGGTCAGAGGAAGTGACAGGAAATGGGAAGAATGACTTTGTGGTTTGCTATATAAAATTGATTTTTTTATGTTCAAACTTTTCTCTCTTTCTCTTTCGGCTTTTACTCCATTATCATTTATATTGCATGAATGAAAAAAAAAAAGTTTTTTTTTTTTTTTTTAAAAAAAAAGAATATCTTCTTTTGTTCCTTATAATTTTTTTTATTAAGGATTAAAATATTTTCAGTATATCTCAAAATATGATTATCTAAGTAAATAAATATGTTTATTAAAAAATATTTATTGTGATTTTAAAAGATTTGCAAACTTTAACTCATCTGGAATTTTTAAAAAATTTGGAATTTAAAAACTTTTATGTTATTTATAATTATATTTAATACTAGAATGAAACATAGCTGTAAATATATCAATTCATTGTCATGCGATTCGTGATATGGTTTTAATTAATTTTATAAATTTAATTACAGAATAGATTTTAGAAACAAACTTAAAAAGTTATTACAATTAAAGTCAATTTAAATGCATCAAAAAAGAATTTTGTTAAAATTTCGTTGCTTTACATAATTAGCTAAGAAGTATTTGTTTGTTTAATTAAGCACTAAAGCTTACAAGTTTTTATGATTATGGCAAGGTTTAGAACATAGAGAACATTCACTTTATTCATAATGAATGCAATCAAAGCTTCAAGGACAAAGCAATTAAAATTAAGAAGAAAATTATTTTTCTTAACGATCATGAACTTTTTACTTTTCTCATTTCATGATGCGGAACAGCCTCAAATAAAAATTCTCAAGCACAATTTCGTACAGTCCATTTTATACCAGTAAAAAATGAAATGCTTACACAATCATGAAAACATTTTTTCTTGTTGCTTTTTTGCTTAGGTACACAAGAATACATTTGATGATTACTTAACGTTGCGTGTGATTTATGCCATCATAATAATGTTTTATTCTCCATTTATATATGCATTACATAGTTTCATTATTTGTTATTATTCTGTTTGAATATAAATAAGTACAATTTCATTTCCATAAATACATATCACAACAGTAACAGCGATGAAAATAAAAGAATTATATTGATGATTATAATCTTAGTAACATCAGGATTATGTGATATTTATGTGTTTTTAAGAAAACTTTCCCTGAACAATACCTAATTGCCTAGTATTAGAATTTACTTCAAAAAAAAAAAAAAAAAAAAAAAAAAAATATTCAAAATCGATTCTAAAATTCTAAAATCGATTCTTAATAATCGTTTAAAATGATATGATCATTAATTCTTATTAGAAATTTAATTTATAAAAACCTGAAAAGTCACAAAATTTTGGTTGATTTTAGTTCACAAGAAAAGCTATTTTGACTAATGTATACTTTAAATAGACATTAAGTGGATGATGCCAAAGAAATAATGAGATTTTGAAATTATAATTGAATATCGTATGCAAATTGTCTTTTCTACCTTTCTCATTCTTTATATGAAATATTTCAAACGACCTCTTGCCAACCTATCCGAGGAGAATGCAAAATTATTCTCAAAATGACCGGAATAAAAATTTTATTGCAATAAAATGAAAATTTATACAAAATGAAAATGCTTGAGACTTTTAACCTTCCTCTCTCTCTATTTTGTTGAATTCAAATATCATTTTCTTGCTTCATTTTGAGTTCCTTCAAGCTTACAATTTAACGTACAAGTACGCATAAAGCTACGAATGGAAGAAGCTTTTTTGCATAATCATTTTCTGCTCTGTTTCGAGAAAGTAAGGAACGAAAGTTGCAAAACCTTTAGTTGGTTCAAAACGAATAATGCGCATTCAATTACTGTATCAGTCTACGTTAAAATACTTGTCTGGATGTTAAAATTAAACATACATAATTTGAATATATTGATGCATTTATTCTTATTATGAATGAAACAATGAATTTTTAAAATTAAGAAATATTCAGCACACCACATTGATACAGCATGGACATTCTGAAAGAATATTCAAATAAATAATATTTCACGAGAACAGGAATGTAAAGTAAAGATGAGGAAAGTCGCGAACACAATATTTTCCTTAGTAATATTATAAAATATATGCAAAAGGTAGCTTTTTATTCTTATGCAGATAAAAGATGATCTTAAGACCCTCTTGATTTCGTATCGCTCTTCTTCCATTATTCTTTCTTACGTTACCTGCTTCTTACATCTCCGCTCTCTTCTTCATTCATGTCGCATTTTTTCTACACAATTTTTTTTTTCTCTTAACTCCTTGATTATAATGGTTAACTTCTTTGGTGAGAAAAAGGAAGCACTTTTATCTTTCGCACTTACTTACTTATTCGCTTTTAATCTAAAAGAGTCTAAAAGATTTTAATTTTAATTTTATGATATGAAAAATTACATTAGGACAAAAGGAGAAAATTTTTCCTATCCCTCTCACGTCTTTTGGCGATGAAATAGATAAAATGAAAGACGCATTCTGTCATGGTTCTATTATAAATTAATTGAGCGAAAAATATTTTAATTTTGCATTTAATTAAATTCAGAAGCTTCAGTGCTTTTGAAATGCCTTACATTAAATAAAGAAGAAAAGAGAAAATAGGGGTTTGTACAATGAATGAAGTGTTAAAATAATACAGTATAGGAAGAATTCATCCCGACTATCGTCACTTCATTTCGAAGTTTTTCGAAATTAATTTCAAAATTAAATGTAAACAAAAAATTTTGTAAACAAACAAATATTTTAAAATCAAAATATTTTTGCATTTTTCCATCCTGGATCTTGATTCATCAAATGAATTGCATTCTTTAGCGAATTTTCTATCATTTAATCAATAAAGCGTAGATTAACAAGCTTTAATCAACAAATTATCTTGAAAATAAAAATTGATGAAAAAATTTACTAATACATTCACAATTTTTATTTTTAAATTTTTAATTGTATTTAACTCAATTTAATTGACAAATTTTGAAGTGTCGGTGGTCGGAATTCATCATTCTTGAAAATTTTCTTACTCATTCATTCAATTCGATCAATAGCAAAATTTTACTCTTTTTAGTTTATTAGAAACAAGAATTTTTTTTAATAAAGCTGGATTCATAGAATAATGATAAACTACTAATTAAAATGTATGTTGGCTAGTCGTGGTCAACCTTTTTGGTGTCTCGGCACACTTAACCAAATTTTATTTTGCGGCACACTTTAGACCGAATTTTGTTTTTCGTGACACACCAAATTTATTTTCATAGCAAAATCTATAAAATAAATTTGTCAAACATTAAGTCAATAAAGCAACTTGTAACAAAAACTTGAAAAGTTACCACAAAAATTTAGGTTCTGTCTAGATTTTTAAAATTTTTCCAACTAAAATCTGCGAAAATCTAAATTTTTTCAAAACAGTCAACTTTTTTCGGCACACTAGTGTGCCGCGGCACACCGGTTGGACATCACTGATCTAGACGAAAATCTCATTTTGAAATAAAATATTAAATTGTAGTTTTTTTGTAACTAATTCATTTGCTACAAAGTAAAAATTTTACTAGCGCTAAAGTATTATAAAACAACAATATGAATTTTCATAAATGGAGAAAAATTCAAGGTCACTATAAAAGCATAAGTAATGAAAATAAAAAAATTTCATTTCTGCTGAAAGTTTCAAAAAGTTTGAAAATGAAAAATAAAGAAACACGTTCGAAATGGAACAAAATTTTTTCTTCGTTTATATTCAGAATCAGTAGAAATAATAAACATTTTTCTCTCTTTAGAACTTCTGTGGCTTTTATGCTTCCCAACGATGATAGCATAGAAAAAAAAGAAAGTCAAAATGTGATTATCAAATGTTTTTTCATCATGTATTTGGTATTTTTCAAATACTCATGCAGAATTCTTACCAAAAGGGAGAGAAAATATATTTTCCAAATGTATTGAAAGTTATTTAGGTATTCGGAATAAAAAGAGAATTCAGAAAACTTTTTCAAAAAAAAAAAAAAAATAATTAATTACCTACTTTAATATTATTTTTTATATTTTGAGTTTTCCATCCCTTGGAAAAAAAAACTATAAAAATACATACATTCAAAAGATATCGCTGTCTTCTTATTGTAGGCTTAGAATTAGATTTAAAAATGAAAGCAGAGGAGAAAAAAACAAATGTTTCTTCTGAATGACAAAAATTTGTATTCCAATGTTGTAGTCGATGAGAGACAGTTCTGAAATGACGATGACGATATCGAAATAAGCATCAGCAATAGTACGTAACGCATGAGAATGAATATGCAGGACAATAAAATGTGCTTTTCTCTTCCTATTTGTACCTAAAAGTTTCAAAAGAATGAATAAAAAAATCGGAAATAAGTAGTTTACGAATCGAGCAAAAGCAAAGACAAACTTGACAAAAGATTTTTTTTTTAAAATAAAAAATTTCATCACAATAATCAGATCGAAAACCTCTGAAAATCTCAGAATTAAAATTGAAGAAATAAATCTTGAAAGTTTATATATACGAAGATTTTCCAGCATTCATAAAATATAAAGGATGAATATGTATCCAATTTAACAAGTTTGACGTCACTGTTACCATATGTTTATTGATACTCAATGCTCATATACATTTTTAATATCGAATTTTGAGTTTTGGGTGTCTCATGAGTAATGCTGACTTTATTATATACTTTTAAATCAACGTCATAAGATTCTAGGTTTATTATATTTATCTATAAATGACAACTTCAAACATATAAAATGAAAATAATTTTCTTATTTCGTAAGAAAATAAATCCATTTTAATAAGATCTGCTACCAAGATGATGTGCCTATATTACCTGTTCAAATCTTTTATGAAAGGAATAAAAATGATGTTTACATATAACAAAAAAAAAAACATTCAAACACTCTTACTTATATCTAACTCAGCCAGCAGCATAAGTTTTATCTTATCTCGTTTAATCCAACAATTTAGGATTTCGATTTAATTTAATACATAAATATGTTACATGTTTGCTTATAGAGATATGCAAATATGTTCAGCATAATATAATGCTTCAAAAAGAGTTTAGAACGATATGACACGGAGCAATATTAAGGACATGAATAAAGCGTATTTCATTTTTTAAAGCGCCTTTTTATTTAAATGCTAGTTTGAAATTGTTGCTTGTAAAATTCTTTTATGATAAAAAAAGATAAAAGTACGAAGAAATACAGACCAATGATATGTACACTATCGTAGTAAATCGTTGTCTTTTCTTAGATGTTACTAGGCTTTCTCGAAATCCCGATCCCGATTGATTTTCGGGATCGGGATCGGGATCGGGATTTCCCGGGAAATCCCGGGATTTCCCGAAAGATATTTTTGAAAAAATTTATGTGGATTTTATATCCAATTTTAATATTTGAATGAAGGTAATTAATTTTTAAAAGTTTTTATTTTTTTGGACAACATATTTCTGATACAATTTTGTTACAGTTGGTCATTAATGGTTCAATAAACTATAAAATTAAAAATTTAGTAAATTTATTTCTATAGTTTCATATTAATGTATGTTTTAGAAAGTATCATTAATTTAAAGAATTGTTTTTAGATTATTATATAAAGTCTTTAAAATAATATTTTTCTAAATTAAGGTTTAATTTTAAAGTCAATTTTTGATTATTTTAACCATGATAAAAACTTTTTTCTAAGTATCAAAAATATATTTTTTTAAAAAAAATGTAGATTTTTACGAATTTTGGTTGATTTTCGAAATTTTTTAAAATTTTAACAAAATGAAGTATCAAATGACACTAAATTTTAACTGGCACTAATTTTAATAAAATTTAAAGTGAATGTTTCTTTAAAAACTCAGTTTAAAAAAAATGAAAAAATTTTTTTTTTGAAGAAAAAAGTTAAAAAAAAAATGTTTCACTATGCAAATGGTTAAAATCGGGATTTTCAATCCCGATCCCGAAAATTTTCGGGATCCCGGGATTTTTCGGGATCGGGATTTCCCGGGATTTCCCGATCCCGATCCCGATAGCGAGAAAGCCTAGATGTTACACGTGTTTGATTTATGTCTAATGACTTTGCAAGCAAAAGAACAAAATTGAATTTTGGATCCAAACATATAGTCGCTCTTATGACCTTTAGTTGTACTGCATGCACACATATATGTTACCTTTTCAGTTTATATCTTTTGTGAGCATCAAGATAATTTTTTGCTTGAATTTTTACTCCCATCCTTTCCTTTTTCTTTTCGAAACACATTTACTCTTGTTCCTCCATCAGAAAAGCACACCAGAAGTAGCAGCGGTAGCAAAAAACATCATTCTTTATTCGTTCTCCTCTTTTTTTCCAACATTGAAAAAGCTTCCATAAAATTTTATGGATTTTTATTATAGGGCGAGAAATTTTCTTCTTTTTAACTGTTCTTGTCTTTACTGCTGTTTGTTGTTTTTGTTTTTTTTTTCTATGTCTCCGTTTTCTTACTCTTAAAAGAATTTCGCGTTTTATGGACAAATAAAAATCGATAATTTAGATACATGATAGAAGTAGGAATTTTTACTGTAAAATTCATCTTTAAGTTTTAATTGATTATTGATTTTAAAAATCTTAAATACCTAAAAGAAAAATTTTATTTTTCAAAATTTGAGAAAAAAAAGAAACATCCAAAATCCGGTGATGATGTGTGAAAAATCGAAGATAACAGTAAGAAATCTTTATAAAATCTTACCGAGAAAAAATCAGTCCGTTCATATTAAAAGGAAAGCGTCAAACGAAGAAATTTTTCTTGTTTATTTTAACGTTGACATGGGTAAAGTGTGCTCTTTTTGTTATTTCATTTTGACCCTTTATTTTACAATCTTTTTCGCAAGCTTATGATGGTGATGTAGTATTAATTTTTTCATTGATTTTCGTTTATTTTGTTTTTTATGTGTTTTTATTTTACATCATTTAGATATCTAAACCTTACATTAACATAATTTATAGCTTTTAATGTCGGAAAATTAGAAAGCTATAGAGTTTTTTTTGTTTGCTTTTAGACAGCATAGGATTTATTTTCACAAATTTATTATAGAGCTTTTGTTACAAAAATCTCACGAGACCGCTTTTTTATTGAAAAAATCATTGGATATATTTTTGGTTGGTGCATGAAAAGACAAATTTAATTTTCTAGACAGATATAAAAAGAATCAATTATTTACTTTTCGTGGTCTATTGAATTACTTGGATCTTTTAAAGTATAATATTGTTACAAAAGTTTGGATCTAAATGTATTGAATTCATAAAAAAAAATCACGAAAATTCTTTTTGCTTTTAAAGCTTTAAAGTGCGTATTGTAATGGATAAAATAAAATTGTATTATTAAAACCTGATCGACAAGTTTTCGATTTTTCTATTAACAACAGATACGTGATTCAGAATAATATCTATATAAGAGGAAAATATAATTTTACTTATCTGTCCATGTAGCTGTCTTCTGGCATTTTCTTACCTCCTCTCATTCCACTTTTATTCTTCTGGCTAATATTACAAATTGTAAAAGTTATACTGTTAAGAACAAGAAGTTTTTTTTCTTTCTTCATCAATGAGAGAAGTATATATTATGTTGTAATGCATACAAAAAGTTCGCATCTCTCTAACATTTTATTTTGTATATATAAAGGAAAACTTTTCCTATCTATTTCCTATATTTATAAATTTTTACATATACTATACTATAGAGAACAGTTTAACAAAATAAAACTTTCTTAGTAGTAATGAATTCACCACTTTGGTGTTTTTCGAGAACACTTGTTTATTATTAAGGGAAAAAAATTAACAACAGATATTTTCTGCCTCTTTTGAAAGCTTTTTTTATTTGGTACATGTGTGCATATATTAAAATCTTATTAAATATCACAAAATGAAGAAATTTTTTTTCAGTAACACATTGAATAAATGAAACCTTAGCTTAGCTTTTTGTTATTTCACAGAGACAATTTAATTAAATTTTAGTAGTAAAAAATTTTCCAGCATATGAATGAAAAACTTTATTATTACATACATACATACATGCATTATGATAAGAATGAGAGAAGAAAATAATGAAGTTAAACAGAGCATTGAGTAAAATATGACAAGACTATGACAAAAAATGGGGAAAATGATCGCATTTTCCATGCAGCAAGAACTCATTTCAAATGTGAAATTTAAATGAAAAATCCTGCATATGCTTCGTACTCAATATCCCATGCTGCTTTGCATGCAAAATTTCCCTTTTACATACATTACCTTTGCTGCTAAGGCTTTGAAAACACATTGCAATAAAATTTTAATTCTTATGCAGAGTTTACGAAGATTATATTTTAATGTGTTAAGCTCACCAGTTCTATTTATCCTTTTTGTGCTTGTTAGGCAATCTAAAAATACTTTACAGTCTCTCTATGGCTGTTGTCCAAAATTTTTAATCTGATTCTCTTTTTGACACATTTTTAGACTTTCATTTCATATAGGCAAAAAGTACATCAAGCTTTAAAATTTCTATATTGAGAATATTCTTATTGTAAGCCATAAATCATAAAGAAAAAGAACAACTCTGTAAAAATGGAAATTACTTAAAGCTTTTTACAACAGTTTTTAAAAAGCAATTAAAATTGTGAAAAATTTTTATAGTTCTTTGAAACGATATGGTTGTAAATAGTAAAAGCAGTAAAGTTAATAGAAGTAACATCAACAATTTGAGTTGGTCATTGCTAAAAGCATTTTAAGGTTATTTTAGCCATAAGAAAATTTAGAGTAAAATACATCTACTACCTTAAAATAATATACACTGAGCCTTTTAAATTTTATTGTCAGTCTTTACTGCAAGAAAATATTGATTTTTAGAAGTATTCAAAGAGAGTGGGCAAATAAATGAAGCATAAATTTTTACTGAATAAATGAATTTTTATTGTGAACAGTAAGTAGCCTATGGCGGCATTAGCTGTAATAGCAAACAAACTTTAGTAAGGGCAAATTGCGTGCCTTCATTCAATAGAATGTGTGAGAGGTCAAATCGAAAAAATTAGTCATTTCAAATAATGAAGCGTATAAAATATTTATTAACTAAATAATAAAATGCATATTTCATTTTATTTAACAAACATTTCATTCATTTCATCATTATTGAGACATACATTTACAAAAAACTATATTTATATGTTAAGCTGATTTTTCTATGAAACACATAAATATTTTCGATCGAGTGTTTTTTAGACAAACATAAATAATCACTTCACCTACATAAACCTCGATCAATGGGAAATTTTTCGTGAAAACATATGGAAATCAAGTATTGACTTGATTTTTTTTCCCCTTGGGTAACATGTGCACAAGTTCACTTAAGATTTAGAGTGAAAAAAAATTTCAATTATTAATTTTTCAAAACATAGATGTGTTTTCAAGTTTCTGAACACATTGTCATTTGAAGTAATAAAACTTGAAAGTCATCATAAAATGTATTACTTTAGAATAAAATAAAGAAATCCAAATCTAGAACATTTTTAGATACATATAAAATTTGACTTATTCATTTTTCATTCCTTCATTTGTATTTTTTAAAATTAAAAAAAAAAAAAAAATAACGAATTCTTTTACTTTTCATTGTTTAAGTTCAAAATAAAAAAAAAAAAATAATAATTTATTTAGTTACTTAATTATTTAAATTTAAAAACCCTTTGGAAAATGGATAATCCAATAAAAAATACATTAAATTCAATGCTAAAAAAAATTAAATTTATTTGAATAAAAAATTCAATAAAATTCTTCAGAAAATTTTAGGAATATTTTTTTTACAATTTAAGGTGGCTTTAGCTGTTATTAAAGAGATACTTTTATTTCATATATATTTCTCCCAAAACAGCATTTAAAACAAGAAAGAGATATTTTCTATCTGAAAAATGTGTAACGTACGTAAAAATTTTATGAAGCAAGAAAATCGATAACAAGCTTTATTGTGCAGAAATTTTCCTTTTCTAACGACGAATTTGAATGGAATACGGAGCCATCAAAAGAAGAAATAAAAATTGCATTCACATGCCGATGTATAAATATTGCATGTGATTGCTATGGTTAAAAAATTCTTGATGTTCGTTGACAGTCCCACGTGTAAATGTTTTTGTAAAATAAAAACATGTTTCTTTATTTTTTCTCTCTCAAACTTAATGTCACATGTCGTTATTTTTTTCTTACTCTCTAGCAAAAAAGAATAGAATGAAAACGAAAGGAATGAATATATAACAAGTGAGAAAGATTGAACAACGAAAATAGAAACGAGCATTGGGATTTAAATATAAAGAATGTAATTTGATATGAATGAGTTTTCCCAAAATAAAAAGAAGAAGACGTATAAAAAATTTTATTAACTTTAACATATGATTTCTGACAAATCTATCTTTCCAAAAAAGCATTCTAAAGAATCGTTTTTATTTTAATATTTTTTCTATAAAAATAGATTTGATTGAGTTTAAAAATGAGAATTTGTGAACTTGATTTTCAAGTTTTCATTGAGTATTGAGTATTTTTTAGTGATATTTGAACTCTCATTGAATCAACTTACAATCATAAACAAAGGAGCATAAAGTAAATTACAGATTCAAAGCAAAAATATAAATATTTTAAAGTTTATTATTAATTTATTAATCTAAATACAACAATAACCAATATGAATTTAAATTACCTAATAGATCATAAATTTAAATTTTCAATACTTTAAAATATTTAAGAAAAAAAAAAAAAAATTAAAGCTGATTATATTATACAAATAATCAACATTGATGACCTTTTGAAATTTAAAAACGAAAAATATTAAATAATTGATTAAATTAAATGTTTTTTTTTCTGTTATTATTATTGTATTTTAGACTGTCAAGGAATTTTGAAACTTGAAAGCACGGCAAGCGAGAAACTTTTAATACTCGTCTGGCATTAGTGATATGAGGCATAAACCTACTTCATACCATCATTGTTGACAATTAGTGAGTATATACATTTTTTTTTTCAAAAATTATAGCTATTTTGTATATTTTTTGATGTAAAAATCAAGAGTTTTTATTATAACGTGAGAGAAAGAGAGAGAAAACGAATAAATCCGCAATCAAATTTTTTTTTCA
Source organism: Chironomus striatipennis (assembly GCA_026123125.1). Lineage (NCBI taxonomy): Eukaryota > Metazoa > Arthropoda > Insecta > Diptera > Chironomidae > Chironomus > Chironomus striatipennis. Next base: position 24,713,785 of record CM047394.1, on the reverse strand, counting down.
TTTTATTTATTTAAGAGTCTTAGCGCAATATAAATAAATTGATAAAAAATAGTATTTTTTTAAGTTGATTCATTTTTATGGAAGAGGGAAATTCAATTTTGCAGATAAAATTGGCCTACGGTTTCTTAAGATCATCTTTATTTTCCTTTTCATGATATCACATCTTTCTATTCGGCTGCTTAAATAAATTCTTCTCTCTGTCACGCACAAATATTTTTGGAACTCGTAGACTTGTCCATAAAAAACAGTTGTTGAGAAAGTGATGACGCATTCAGTTTTTTTTTTTTCTTTTCTTTGCGAAAGATTTATTGGAATATTTCAGTTCTTTGTCTTCTGTTATTTTTAACATCAATAAAAGAGAGAAAGGAATAAAATAAAAAAGCTTGCTTTTACGTCATTTCACGACAAAGCTCTTAAACGTTTAGTATATATAACAATCCTCATACTTAAATTCTTCCTTATACTCCTTTATCTTATTCATACCACAACATATCAATTGTGATATTTTTAGAATTATGCTGATTAGATTGTTTTTTTTCTGCGTGTGAATGTTTATGATTGCCACACGCTATGTAGCAAATGAGACAGACCATTAATAAATATAACAGTTCCGCTTTCATTCTCATCTTCTTTAATAGACTTATAAATAGAAAAAAAAAATTGAATATCTGCTTGCAGTTACATTTTCACAGATAAACTGGGGCAATTACAGTAATTGCTAGAAAACTTTTAGTTATGACTTTGCTGATGAATGAAAAACTAGATTAAAGGAACTTTATCGAAAACTTTAATTAATATTGAGTGTCATTATTTTAACTTGTCAATTTTGTTTTTCTTTTTCTTGATTTTTAGATTTCTCCAAAGCATGGAGATGGTTCTTTTTGAAAAAGGTACTTCTGCATTCAGAGCCTTTTTTAAACGTCCACAAAAGCACCGACACATAGTACTATGTTATATAGGTTTATATACAATTTTACAATTGCAACTAGTGAGTGCTCGACATCATGATTTAGGGAAATTACTAGCCGTCAGTAAAGATAATAACAATAATGATAATAATGACAATTTCAATGAAAATGAGTTAAATAGTTTACATCTGCAACAGCCATTAACAAATAATAATGCTCAAATTAACCATAGTCGTGTAAATGAAGATTTAGTAAAGCACCAGCAAGATCCGCAGCAAACAATACTCAAACAGCCAATATTAGGACAAAAAATTACACAGCAAACTCCTGGGTCAGATATCGGACCAAGTGGTGCTGTACTGTCAAAAGACGATGGCAAGTATTTTAGTTTCAATGTTTTTCCAAACAGCTTTATACTCTAATCGCACTTTTAACCTGTTTAATTTTTTTGTTGTCCACTCCTTTTTCGTTTTCTATGCAATTTGTTCTTTAATATTTTTATTTTTTCTGACAAAAAAATTATTGGTTTATTTGCAATATTGCACTTATGCCATAACATGTGATATGTATGTAATTAACAAGAGGTAAAAAAAAAATTAAACAAAGATGCCTCTTAATTGCTTAATCAGTTACAGATACACAGATCAAAATATTTAAGCATTAGCTATCAAAGAAATCTGATATTGCTGGGAGAAAATAATTATTTCAATTGCCGTATGATTAATTTCATAATTATTTCTATTCCGATACACATATAAATAAGATTAAGAATCAATTAATTTCGTGTAAACATGTCTATGAGATGATATTGACGACATAAATATTTATGGTGAGGAAACTGAATTCATATTCAATTTTATACAGTTTTATAGGAAATTTAATCAGTTCCAATCAAAATTTTTTGAAAATTAAAGATTGGAGACTTAGTCAACTTTAAATTTGATCATTTTCTTACTTTTAATTCTTTAAAAGATTCTCAACCCCCATATCTGCTTCACTCTTCATTATGTATTGTATTTTGATTGATAGACATAAAATGGAAACTAGCATTCGAAATGTTTGATTTAAAATTATATTACATAATCAAACTTTTGGATTTGGTTTCTCTACACTGACATATTACATTGAAAGCTAGCAATACTGGATTGTATATTTGAATGTCTGTGCCAACATATACGTATAGAATGCATTCGTACCTTTTATGTACTTTAGATTTATTTTTTTTTTCATTTGATTTTTCTGCAGCAATTTTATAACAATAATAAAACGAAAGAATTATTGATTTATTTTTATATCGTATGTATAGCCTTGTAGAATGTGACAAGTTTCCCTTCTTTGTTATCGAAATCGAAACATAGTTGCAGATTCATTCAATAATTTTTCGTCTTATTATTAATGACTAAAATTAATGTACAAATTTTAATGCAAAACTTTATTTCGAAATTTAATGCACAGTAAAAGGAATGATAATCACATCTACGCACTAGACTATGTATCACAAAAAAATGTACATAAATAATATCAAATTGTGCTTAAAATGAATCAAAAAGAAAATCTGAAATGTTATATGAATTTATTGTGTTAATCCAATTGCATGAAAAGTTTTTTTAAAAAAAGTAATGAACATAGGATTAGTTTGATCAAAATGATGACATGAAGGTCAGATTGTTGGGGTTTATTGAGTTGTCTGTCTAAACTACCAAACCCATTATGCGGATATTTTTTTTTGTTTCATTTTAGGCATGATTTGACTAAATATAGAAGTTTAAAGTAAAAGCAATGAATTAGTATGCAACTGATTGTAATTTAGATGAAAAAATGTATATAAATGCAAAATTCAGCAAAAATGTGTTCATATATGTGCAAATTTATGCATATATACATTATGTTCACATTGTACACACAATTTAATACTTATATTGCAGCAGCACGAAGTAATGATAATTATTGATTTTTCACATTTACACCAAAAAATGAAAAGCTTGAGTTTCTTTTTCATAATAATCATAATAATATGTATAAAAAAAGAAGCGAGCATTGAGCACACACCAAAAGAGCACACGCATAAAATCTATCTATTTTGCAAATTGAATTGATATGAAAAGTAGGATGTAGATAAAAAAATAATATCAAAAAAATCTTGTTAAATGACGTTAACAGAAACGTGAAAAATTTAAGAATGAATGACGGATTATCTTTGCTCTTAAGAATTCATTCTCATCATCTCCTCTTTTTGCGAAATAAGATAAGATAAGATATGTATATAACGAGTTTTTCAATATTTTGAGCACGAAATTTCGAAATCAAATGGTTGAAATTTGTAAATTAATTTTAAATTTTTCCTATTTTCTTCCTCTTTTTCTTCTTTGAATTTTGTGTTTTTCTTTGTATTTTTCCATTTTTCTGGTTTATGATTTTCTTTAAATTCTTGAAATACATTCCTTTCCTGTGTTTTTTGTGGGGGAACCTCGTTTGTTTTTGAACTTACTTTTGTTGGTTCTTTCCCATACTTTTTTTTTCATTTTATTTTATTACCGAAAAAAATCTTTTTCGGATCTTTTGTTTGTTTTGCTCCTTTTTTCTGTCTCCTTTTCTTTTTCGTTTCCTCGTTAACTTTACAGATACATTTTTTACATTGGACGTTTATTTAGGTCACGGTGATGCAGTTCGTGTAGTTGATCCAGAATCAGGGAAATTGGAACGACAAAATGTTGATCATGAAATTCCACATGGATTAAGTTTAAACACACCTATCTTAGGTACCACATCGACTTCAACGAGACGTCATACACGACGTGAATCTAAGGATGGTATGCTAATGTTCAATATCTCTAAATGTTTATATCTTCTTTTCTGTAACATTTCATTTTTATTTCTTTCTATTTTTTTTTCTCTTCTTTATTCTCCTTTATTTTTATGGGTACTTTATGAAAAAAAAAAATAAAATAAAAATAATAAAATGAAACAGATGGAGATGATAGTGATCCACTTATCATAACGACAGATAAAGGTAAAGTTCGTGGTTTAACTTTAACATCATCAACTGGTAGAAAGGTAGATGCTTGGTTGGGAATTCCGTATGCGCAACCGCCCATTGGTGCATTGAGATTTAGACATCCACGTCCGGTTGAGAAATGGCAGGGAGTCTACAATGCTACAAAACCACCAAATTCATGTGTTCAAATTGTCGATACAGTATTTGGAGATTTTCCGGGTGCATTAATGTGGAACCCAAATACGGAACTCTCTGAAGATTGCCTCTACATTAATGTTGTGGTACCCCGCCCACGTCCTAAAAACTCAGTTGTAATGCTATGGATTTTTGGTGGTGGATTTTATTCCGGTACATCAACACTTGACGTTTATGATCATCGAACTTTAGCAGCAGAAGAGAATGTCATTGTCGTTTCTATGCAGTATCGAGTAGCTAGTTTAGGTTTCCTTTATTTGGGAACGCCTGATGCACCTGGTAATACTGGTTTATTTGATCAAAATCTCGCATTACGATGGGTCCGTGATAATATTCATCGATTTGGCGGCGATCCAAATAAAGTTTGTATATTTGGAGAGAGTGCAGGTAAGAATTAACAAAATTTCAATTTACTAATATAAAATCTAATAATTTAATTGTTATACAGGAGCTGTGAGTGTATCTATGCACTTATTATCACCATTGTCAAGAGATTTGTTCCAACGTGCAATCTTAGAAAGTGGTTCACCAACAGTTCCCTGGGGCATTGTAACACGAGAGGAAGCAACCCTAAGAGCATTAAGACTTGCAGAAGCTGTTTCATGTCCACATGACCGTAAAAAATTATCTGAGACAGTCGAATGCCTAAGAACAAAAGATGCAAAAGAATTGGTAGACAATGAGTGGGGAACATTGGGAATTTGTGAGTTTCCATTTGTGCCAGTTGTTGATGGTGCATTTTTGGATGAGACACCTATAAGATCTGTGACAAGTGGACGATTTAAGAAAACAGACATTTTGACCGGAAGTAATAGCGAGGAAGGTTATTATTTTATTTTATACTACCTTACTGAATTACTAAGGAAGGAAGAGGGCATAACGGTATCACGAGAAGAATTTCTTCAAGCAGTACGTGAGCTAAATCCATACGTAAACGGTGCTGCTCGGCAAGCAATCATTTTCGAGTATACTGATTGGAACGATCCAGATAATCCACACAGCAATCGTGATGCTCTCGATAAAATGGTTGGGGACTATCATTTCACATGCAATGTTAATGAATTTGCTCAACGTTACGCTGAAGAAGGCAATAATGTTTACATGTATTATTATACACATCGTAGCAAAAGCAATCCCTGGCCACGTTGGACTGGTGTCATGCACGGTGATGAAATAAGCTACGTTTTTGGAGAGCCTTTGAATCCCAAACTTGATTTTCTTGACGAAGAAAAGCAATTTAGCCGTCGCATAATGCGATATTGGGCTAACTTTGCTAGAACAGGGTAAGATTTTGTTTTCAATATCAAAAAAAAAAAAAAAAAAAAATGTACGGAAAAAATAAGCAGGAGAAGTCTGTATAATGCTGTTTCTATTTTTTTTCTCCCTCTCTTTATTTATTTCATTTTCTTCTACCTTTTCTAACGCACACATATAATCAATAAACATTCGAAATACATTTTATCACATTATATAGTAATCCTAATCCTGGCTTAATTGATGATTTGCCAGAATGGCCTCTTCATACTGCACAAAGCAGACAATATTTAGAATTAAGTATGAATTCATCACACATCGGACATGGTCCTCGCTTAAGACAATGTGCTTTTTGGAAAAAATATTTACCAGAATTGATAAGACAGACAAGTAAGTATACTAAGAGTACATCTCAAGAAAATTGTGAATCTGTTGCCAATAAAACATTGGACATTTAATTATTGTTTTCGAGTTTTGTTATTTTTTTCCTCCACCTTCATCATTTTTTTTTACCTAAAAACTTGACAATCAATATGAAGCATGCAATAAATTATTAAAATTGTTTTCAGATCTACAAGCAGAAACAACAACACCAGCTCCTCCCTGCAAGAGTAATGCTGCTTTCTATAAATCACAATTATTAGTAATCATCACAATGATACTATTTATTAATCTAATGGATTGAGTCACTTTTAGGTGCTTCAATTAAAGCTACAAAAAGAAACTATTTGCTAATTTAGAAAGATGAAAATGAAAATAAGAAAAGAAAAATGAGTAAAGAAGCTAATTAAAGTAAAGAGAAAGAAAAGAAATGAAAACTAATGATGTATTTAAGTAACTAATTAAATTTAATGATGATGATAATGAACGGTAATGCCAATTTTTTAAAAAGAGAAATTTTAATAGAATATGAAAAAATTCTAAAAAAAAGGTTTAAAAGTTCTACTTTTTAAATTTTACCAAATTTAATTTTACAAACAAACAGAATGCTAAATTGCACGCATTTGCGTGAACATTAATTGAAATGAAAAAGAGAAATTATAAAATCTGCATGCAAGAAGTTAAAGTGGAGTTTAAGTTTAATAGAGATAAATTTTTAGAAAGGGAAATGATATTGAATTTACAATTTAAAGTTAGTTTTCTCATTAGGTTTACATCCGACTATCGTCACTTCAGTTCGAAAACTTCGAAATCAAATGTAAACAAAAAATTTTGTAAACAAACAAAGATTTTAAAATCAAAATATTTTTGCATTTTTCCATTCTGGATCTTGATTTATTAAATGAATTGCATTCTTTAGCAAATTTTCTATCATTAAATCAATAAAGCTTAAATTAATAAGCTTTAATCGTCAAATTATCTTGAAAATAAAAATTGGTGAAAAAAATTACCAACACATTCACAATTTTTATTTTCAAATTTTTAATTGTATTTAACTGACAAATTTCGAAATGTCGGTAGTCGGGTTTATATATGGGCATGGCCGAAAAAAACCGGAAAAAGAATTTAACGATCAATAATTATTCAAATTTTTCTTTCGAAAATTGAAAAATTATTTTACAAATTCTGCTATAATTCGATGCTTTGAATATGATTTAATGATGAAATATCATCAATTTTAACCGTATTAAACGATTAAATAACTTCACTGCTTTGTTCCTGCTCTAATTACTTGATTTTGTTAATTTCGAAAATTTTGATTTAATTTTTTCTCTCTTTTCAACTAAGAAAATTTAAATTTTAAGGAGCCGTTAAAACAATATTTTGTTAATTTAACTATTTTCCCGTGAGATTTTTCATGATATTTTAATGTAGAAAGTTGCAGCAACACTTAAACTATGTAATAAGACTTTAGTTGGACTTTATCAATGTAAATTGAGAGAAATATTTGAATAATTATGTTGATTTCCGAAAAATTGTTCGTCAGTGACGCTTTGTTTTATCGATTTATTTCTTTAACCAGACATGATTGAATAATGATTAATATCTCAAAATGTAGAGAATTTTGTGCTCTACAAAGTTCATTATTCACTTTGCTTAAACATTTTACCATTAAAGAAATAAATCGATAAAACATAGCGTCACTGACGAACAATTCGTTTTTGACCATGCCCATATTCAAAGTTAGAATCGAAAAAATCTTCGACTGTCCAAATTGCATTCTACAATATGTATGACATAACTCTAACCAAGATTGATGAATAGGAAATTTAAAGTTTTACATTTACTTATTTTCTCATTCTATGTTGATGCATGAAAGATCATAATATAAGTTCCAAAAAATTTTCTTCGAGGGAACAAACTTTATAACGATTGAAAAAGTATTTTTACCACAAAAGTTTTTATTTTATTTTCTGTGTTATTTTTAGTTTTATATTCTTTGAGGAAAAAACAACTTTATGGTCTGTTTTCTCAATTTTTTGTTTGATGTTGCAAAAGTAAAAAAAAAAAATAAAAAGAAATAAGACGAAAAAACTAGAAACAAACTTTTAGAAAATTGTCATGTAAATTCATAATACATATCATCCAATAGACAGCCTAAAAAATAATTTATTGTCAAAGAAAAAAAAAAGTAGAGATTGTAAAAAATCAATGTCTATTGGACTCTTTAGTAAAGATAACTCCCTTTACTAGAAAACTGAATATATAAAAGAGATATAATGAAAAAAGTCCTCGCCTTCTCCCATGACTATCATTTATTATTTGCCATCAAATCATTATTTTCTCTTTTTTTTATATGGGAAAATATGAAATACAAAACCTAGTATAACTATTCTTTTCCAATATAGATTAAATACAACTTTTTCCTTCATTTCTTTATTAACTAATTTTTTTTTATTGATAATCAATAAAAATCAATAAAATATTCTAAAAATCTACCAAATGAATACTTTAATAATTTATAATGTTTACATACTCGAATATTATTAATTGCATTAATATAGAATATGTGATCACAGTATCATTATTTACTTTCAATAAAATCGCATAATTATGATTGCTCATTTATTAAGAATTAAAAAATAATTAAAATTATGCCAGATATAAGAACAAAAAAAAAATAATAAAATTCAAAAAAAAAAAATTAAAGTGAATTTAGGAACGATTTTTTAAAAACATTAAAAATAATAATGATACAAAAAATGTCGTATGATATATTAGCATTGGTAATAAGATGAAGAAGAAGAAAAATATTATGTCATTATAGAATCTTTGCTGCCTTAAATATAACAAAAATACACGATTGACTACTACATTTGAAAGCTTTTATTACGGCTAAAATTATAAATGGTGTTCTCTAAAATTCACAAAAATAAACTACACAATAACAGCAAAAATGGTTCTAAGAACATGAATTTCTGTAACTTATGAAGGGATCTCAGTTTGAAATTATTCATCATTTTGTTATTAATCGGATAAAAAATTTCTCTTTTTTTTTGTTTCAAATTGAGTTCCTAATAAATTTTAAAATATTCTTTCTCCTTCTGAAGTGAAACAAAAAAATCAATCAAGTTTCAAAATTTCAAAAATCTTTTATTTTGCTTAGAATTTTATCCGTCTTTTATGAAGAAACCTTAAATTTTCGACAAGATTAAGAGGATTTCTCATAAAGTAATCTCTATAATTTTTGATCTCTAAGATCACATATAATTTTAAAAAGTCATAAGAATTTCTTTAATGGACTCTGTGCCTAATTTGTTTTCAATTGAGTTTTAAAGTATTTTCTTGTCTAAGACTAATGAAATATTTTTCCTGCATATGGCCATGATGAGATGTCATAAGTTAAAAAAAATTAATAATAATAATAGATAAGATTGAAGTATAATGGTTAGATTTAATGCAATTAATAACTAAAGCATAATTAAATAGTAATATAGCAAATAAACAAGCTTTTTTATGAAAAGAAAAAAAAAATGAAAAACAAAATTGAATAAACTTTTGATAACTTTTTCTTTGCATTGTCGTTAATCATAAGAGATGTGCGTACAAAAGTAAGAATATAATTTTCATATAAAAGTTGAGTCCGCTAAAACTTTCAATAAGAACAAAATGAATCTTTAAAAAAAGCTTTTGAAAAAAAAAAACTTAATTTGTCTGAAAAAATTGAAATTTAAAAGAAAAACGATTTTAAAAAATTAAATGCAATGATCTTGTCCAATCTTAGATACCTATTTGGTTTATTGAGTTTATTTCTCTATTATAATTTTTTCATTAATAAGAACTTTAAATTTTTCATTGAAGCAAATTGATGAGTTAAAAAGCATGTACAATAGGAATAAAATAAACATTGAATCTAGAATAAATGAAATGATGTTTCTATAGCACTAAAAAAACTTAATCTTAAACAAAATTACGCTACATATCTTCAATTGGTGCAGAAAGAAAAAAAAATAATAATTTAATAAAAATGAAGTACCAATAAGGCAGTCAAAAAACTTATAATATAAAATGTTTGTTCACTATTTGAAAAATAATAATAACAACATACATTTATTTCGATTTTAAACGGCCTATTCAGGTTTTTATCTGTTACAAGTTTAATTTTATTTGATTACGAATTTGGACAAATTTCAAAATGCTTTGTAAATATTGCTTTAAATTTTTTTAAAAATTGAAATTTTTCTTAAGTTTTGTTATTTGACTTTGCAGTATTCTATTGCTAATAAATCCACTAAACCTCATCAAATTCATTTAATCTGATTGGTTAATTTTAATTTTAAAAAAAAAAAAATTAATCTCACAATAAAAAAAATTCAAATTAAACAAATAATAATGACAAATTGAAATGCATATCAGACTAAATTCATACTTCAAAAAAATAGATAAAAAATAATATTAAAAAATTTTGTAAAATATAAACTTACAATATATTAAAAAGAGAGTCAGTAAATCTTTGAAATCATCCAATAAAAGAAAAGCATGCAACTTTAAATTAATTTTTAGGTTTTTGGTTATTGAGAAAAAGTATTAAGATATTTATTGATTAAACTCTTCTAAAATCTTTCAACGATACTTCAATTATTATATTCTTCAATGAAGGTTTATAAGAATCATAAGAATATAATTTTGGAAAGTCATTGAAATTTTTAATACTTAAAAAAGCCAAAGTTTTAATTTCGCTGATTATTAATTTATAATTTTTTTTAAAACCAAATGGAAAAAAAAATCTTCATAACGAACCAACTAAGATTCTAAAAGCATCGAATCAATTAAAAATAAAAAAAAAATCAAGCATGTGAGATTATAAGCTAAATATTGAAGAGAATCAATAAAGATATGGATAAGAAATAAATTGTAATACATGATAAATAAAAGTAGGTATTTATAAGATTAAAAAAAGGTTACCAAAGATGATCAAGTTACCGTTTAGTATAAAATATTTAATTCTTGCTAAGTTTTCAATTTGAATTATGTTGACATTTTCAGCTTGATTGTATTATAAAAAAAGGATGTAAAGAAAAAGTCTATATAAATTATGTATTTCCTCATTAATGAAGTGTAGGAAGAAGAAAAAGTTATGTTATCTATTTTTCATTGGTACGAATATATTATTATATTATATATGATGAAATATATTTAAGAAATTGAATATATCGATGATGAACGACACTATATGAGTCAAGTAATGTGTAAACAGTATGACACCACTTCTTAGAGCTTTTATATTAGAAGCTAATTTTATGTGTGCTAAATGAAATTATTTATTGTTGAGTAATTAATTATTGATTAATTCAGTCATTTCATTTAAAAGAAAAAAAAATACTATAAATTTCGATTTAAAAAAAAATGAAGAAATGGAAAGAAATACTTTTAAAGATTCTGCATGATTAAATACTAGTACTAACAATAATAATGATAACATATGATACTTACCTATATGTACGCAAAAAAAATGAAGAATAGAAAAGTACTCATTAATAATTTTGCTATGTTAGCCTGTTAGCTTTTGCCTAGTCTTGTTTTAGAATGTAGAGATGATTAATTACTAATATGCATCAATGAATGAATCTTTAATAGAGAATGTCAAATCTTTAAATGAAAAGAATCAACAAAAATAATTAATTTAATAATAAAAAAAAATCTTTTGAATAAATTAATGAGAAAAGTCTCCCTAAATATACACCAAATCAAATCATAAGAACACGCTAAGTATGGGTTTATATAATGAATATATACATACACACAAGAACCTCTATTTTTTTCCTATTAAATAACTCCCTTCCTCTCTTTTTCACTCTTCACCTATTTCTTAATTAATCAAACGAAAATTAATCATAGAAAAAAAAAACTTGTTAATTTAATGAGACAATTAAAAAATCGTCAAAACAATTGTGAGTAAAAAAAAATGAAGCTAATGAATATTAATTGAAAAAAAAAAAAATAATAAATAGATTAATTAAAAAGTTTAGCTATCAAATGACAGAAAAATAATTCCTTCTTATTATTGACTATACTATATTTAAATTAAATTGATGAAAAATTATATAAAATGCTTTGTTAAATGTAAAAAAATTGAAATAAAATTAATATTTAAATCCAATAAATTTAAAGACTTATTCTTTGTCGTTCTTGATTTCAGAATTCACTAAATTGAAAAATTTATTTAAACCTGAAATGTCCAAAAGAAATAAATTTAATTAAAATTCAATTTGTAGTCAAATCTTAAAATCTTAATTTTGTTTTGTTTTATTTAAAGGATCATACAAATCTTTCGTAATTTATTTTGCACTTAATTTATATTTACTTACGTTATTGAATGAGATTATTAATTAATAATGATAATTAAAATACATAATGGAAATTTCAAAAACTAAGATAAAGAATGAAAGGAAGTTATTTAGCTAGAGCTTCTTGTAATTTTTTACGGATTCCATTAACTCTTTCTTCTTGCTTTCGAATGTCTTCATCTGTTATTGAGCATGCATGTAATAAAGGTTGATCGGGATTTACAAAAACACCTGGATTTGTAGTAAGGACATTCTTTGGAGATGTTTGACCAGTTACAGGATGCAAAGAAGTATGAAGAGCTGTTGCAACAGATTGGAATAATGTTTGTTCCTTAATATTAGGACCAACAGTTTTTAATTGCTTGGGAAGGTCAATAGCTGCAAATTCTGCACCATCACTGTCACAAGCATTCATTGCTTCCAGACGCTTTTCCCAGAACTAAAATTACAATTTAATTTTTAAACTAAATCTTTATTTGAATTGAGTGATTGACTTACTAGCTGCCGAGGCTTGTCTTGAGTTCCATGTTTTAATTCTGACTTAACTTTACTTTCTTGAGATTTAATGACTGTTACTGGTTGCTTGAAAATTGAAGCGGTTTGTCGAATTGGAGCAATTAAAGATGCATCGGATCTCATTGTTCTGTAAATTCATCAATCAATAGGTCATTAATAACAAATATTTTAGTAGGCTTTTAATTAAAAAACATGCAAAATGAAATTGTGAAACATAATAAAGTTTATGCTGCAAATTATAAAAATATTGTAAGCAAAAAAAAGAGCTACGAATGACCACATCCAGTAAAATACAACGGCTACTTCTTAATTGAAATTTTGACTGAAAATACCTATAATCGAATTGAGACAATTGTTGTGCTGATGTATTAGCAGGCAAATTGACGGGATTAACTGCTGTAACGCTAGCAGAAATGTTTAATTTTTTGGGCAAGTTTTGGCTCGATCGAATTCTTGACGCTGCTTCCAAAGCATCTTTATATTCCTTATATGCTTGAGGACTTTATTATATGAATAAATGTAATTCGATTTAAAGTAAATTATTAGTTCAATGAAACATGAAGAGACTGTTAACTAGACTTTATATCAATGATTTATATCATAGTTACTTGTAATATGTAGCAAAATCCAGACTATTTTTTGAAGAATTTAGTTTTGATGGTAATTGTCCATAATCGTTTCGCTTCTTTTCTAAATTTATATTCATTCTGTTGCTTTCTATTAATTTGTTCACTTTTTTGTTATTAATATTTTAATTAGAGCTAGCTTTTCAATGATTTTCTTAATTGTTTTTCTTTCAAATATTTTTTTTTTAATTTTCTAAAAACCGTACAAAATTTGTGGTTTTCGGTCAATTCCATTTTTGAGTATTTTCTTAAGAAATGTTGAATGTTTCGCGATTGACGTGGATTTGATTTGTTTACTTCAATATTTTAAAACAAAATCAATTATTTTTTTACAAATTCAAGATGCCTCGAGCAGAAAAAGGAACGCCAAAGTACCTGGCAAATAAGATGAAAGCCAAGGGATTGCAAAAATTAAGATGGTAAGATGAATTTTTTTTAAAAAAATTGTTTTGATTCTGAAACTAATAATTATTTCATTATGTTAGGTATTGTCAAATGTGTCAAAAGCAATGTCGTGATGAAAATGGCTTTAAATGCCACATAAATACAGAGTCTCATCAGAGACAAATGCTGCTTTTTGGAAGCAACACAGGAAGTTACACTTATCAGTTCTCTAAAGAATTCTTTGATTCTTTTATGGATATTCTTCGACGACAATTTGGTACTAAACGTATTAAAGCTAATAAAGTATATCAGCAAGTTATCGCAGATAAGAATCACGTTCACATGAATGCAACAAGATGGCATACACTTACTGGATTTGTTCAATGGCTTGGCAAAAGTGGCATTTGTGTTGTTGATTTAATAGAAGATGAATGGTACATAACGTATATAGACAGAGATCCAGAAACTCTTGAAAGGCAGAAAAAGGCTGATAAAAAGAAGAAAATGGACAAAGATGATGAAGAACGATTGCTGGATTTTATTGATCAACAAATTGAACGTGATAAGGCACGAAAGGAAGCAGAAGCAAATGAGGAAGATGATTCAAAATGCTCAGAATTCATCCGAGAAAATGAGGAGGAAAAGATCAAATTAGATTTAAAAATATTTAAGAAACCAGAAGTTAAATCTCTTTTACCGCCTCCTAAAAAGATCCAGAAAATTGACACCTCTGATACAATTAGTGAAAAGTCCTATAAAAGCTCATCATCTTCATCGTCATCAAAAACTAAACTCTCTGAAAGCAGTAAAAAGTCAGCACTTGATGAAATCATGGAACAAGAAGAAAAACATAAAGAGAAGAAAAATAGAAAAGATTATTGGCTTGCGGAAGGAATTGTTGTAAAAATTATCACTAAATCACTAGGAAATGAGTACTACAAAGAAAAGGCCGTAGTAAAAGAAGTAATTGACAAATATTTAGCTAAAGTAAAGCTTATTGAGACAGGAGAAAAGTTTAAACTTGACCAAGCACATCTTGAAACAGTCATTCCAAAAGTCGATGGTCGTGTGAGAGTTTTAAATGGTGCCTATCGTGATTGTACTGCAATTTTGAAAAGCATCGAGACATCAAAGTTTAGTTGTACAATTGAAATTGATAAAGGAACGTTTAAAGGACGAATTGTAAGTGGAGTACCTTATGAAGATGTTTCTAAAATCTTTGAGCAATGCTAATTCCTGAAAAAAAACCCTGAAAATCTTTTTAATTAATGAATAATAAAATTTTAAAGGCTTAAACTTGATCAATTTTGAATGACCATGAAATTACACCAATAGAAACATCCAGCTTATTTTTTGACGATTGACTCTGACCTACTGACTGACTGAAATTTGTAAATACTCAATGAAAATTACAGGTTTTTTGGAGTCAATGTATTGGCGCGAGACAGACGGATCAGAGATGAAATAGAGATGTAGTTGTATGACGTTCTTAATAAAAACAGAAAAATTTTGTACGTAAAGTTTCACCTCTGGGCATTCAAGGTATGCATGCAAAAAGAAAGAGAGTCAAAGAAAAGAGAAAAGTTGCAAAAAAAAGGCACGACGACTGAAATCGAAAATACATTTTTGTCTTCTTATTTCCAGATCTACATACTTACTTACTAAAAGATCACTTGTATGCTGCCTGTATTCTATCAAATCTTTGTTGCTATTTGCAATAGTAATAATGACGAAGAATAAGCAACAAAAACAAACATTTCTTAAGTGGAATTTCTGCGTGAAAAAAAAAAAGTAGGTTGATAACCGTTTTGTATCGACTGCTTAAATTATCAAGTTCCACTACTGTGATTTGAATTATAATGAATTTAACAACAATAATGCTGATGTGCTTTATGATACATAAATTAGCCATGATATGAAGAAAGGTCATATCCATTACAAAAGTGATTTCAAACATGCGAAAATTTTGTATGTCTTAACAGCACACATCAAAAAAATGAAACAAAAAAAAATTGCATCATGTTGATCAAGTCTGTCTACTACATTTTCAACCTGCTTTACTCCCCAAAAAAAATGAAGATTTCTTCTCTCTCTTTTTTGTTTCTTTCTTCTTTCATTCGTAAACTTGAGGATTTCTTCGCTTTTCCACTTAACATTTTCTTTTGCTGCTCATTCATAATATACTCAGAGAATAATCTCTGGTAGCGCTGCAAATCAGAAAAATAGTTTCTTTTCAACTGCTCTTGGTTATGGACGTGTAAAGTATCATAGAAATTTTATTAATTAATTATTAAATTAAAGATTTTTCTTTCGCTATCACTAAATACGAAACCAACTGATTGAAAAGTTTATAAACTTGAAACTAAAAGATTTTTACAAGAAAAGTAAATATAAAGTTTTTCTGACCTACATAAAAATATGCATGATGCACACTTTCAATAAAAAGTTTAGGAGAAATAAAAATCTTTCAACATAAATATTGGATATAAAAAATTAAAATTAAGTTTCAAAAGCCTTGAAAGTTATAAATGAGATAAATTTTGTCACATGTACAGATTTTTGGTGTGTCTGATCTTCAGTTTGTATTTTTGTGAATTTGATGTGATAAAAAACCTAAAAATTGAAATACAGCATTAAAGGACATTCTAAAAAAATTATCAAGAAACTGCAAGAAACGAACTTTTTAAATTTGGAAAAAATGTTTGCAATTCAGCACAATTCAGCTGTAAAATTATTTGTGAAACTTCTCGATTTTTAAATTTAAAAATTATGTTCTTTGAAACTGAGAGAAATGTAATCAAGTTTTAGATATAAACATATCATAAAGTTTGTGATTAAAGCAGATTATTGCAAAACATTGCAAAATTTTGTTGAACAAAACTTTTGTTAGTGTTAGTGAAAAATGCTGAATTCAGATAAACATAAAATTTGAAATTTAAAATTTCGTTTTTTAACTGTCAAAAATTTTCTCATAGCACGTGTATGTAATCTTGACAGTTTACAATGTTTTGCCAAAAATCGAGTTAAAATTACAATGCCTTGAGATGAATATTAACAAAGTCAACAATTTCAAGAGGCTCACAGTACGCGATAGTTAAAGGCCATGAAAGAGTGTCTCAAGGTGCTTCAAGGTTCTTCAAATTGATAATGAAAAAAAAATTGTGAAAAAATAATAAAGAGAAACAAATATGATTGGAATCAAGTTCACCGACCGAATATGTGTAAATATGTGAATGTGCTAAAAAGTAAAAGTCGTTTAATATAGCCAGATAAATCGATACGTTAAGCACAACATTTCATTTTATTCGGTTTTTTTATTGTCACACTTGAGCAGGCAATACATTCATTTAGTTATTTTTATCCACACAAGTACCAGTCTTTATAAAATAATTAAATATAAACTGCGTTAATCATATATAAACATAATTTTAATCAAAAGCTAATGAATGATCATTAATGATAATTGAGTGTATTTTCATTTTACATGCAGGTGAAGAAAGGTTTAAGATACATAAAATAAAATAAAAACAAAAAAGTAAAGTTGAAGTAACTCATCAAAAAATAAATTTCTTCATTCATCTCTTCGTGAAGAAATGTTGTAATGCCATACAAAAAATGCTTAAAATTTCAAAAAGTATCGCAAAGTAAAATAAAGTATACAACAGAAGCTAAATTAAGCCGAAGGAAGTACAGCAAAAGCTTTCATTTTAAAATAGAATGTACCACATAGCAAAATGTGTCATTATTGTATTTTCAATTCTAAATCGCGTTGCACTTTCAATAGGATCCAGGAGCAGTAAACTTTTATACTCAGAACAGGAAATAGGTAAGTTAATCTCTTCCTAGTTGATTCATGTGCTACTTTGCTACGCTAATAAATAATAATTAGCATATAATTGTTCAGTCCTTGACTAAAATTTCTCACAACTTTGATCACGTTTTAAACGTGCTTAAGCTATTATCTGAGCATCTTATAAATTATTCAAGAACATAACATGAATAATGTAAACTGTTTTAAGCTGTTGATATGATAATTAGACTGAGACTTTTGATAATTTTATTTATTTAAGTCATATGCATCTACGTACAGTTATATAGATGGGCCAATGTAAAAACGTTGCCGTTTTTAACGGATAAAAATTTGAAAATTTTAAATTTTTTGTAAACACTAACACAATGAAAGAAATTTCTAAAATTTTGTTCCTCAAATTTTTGGACTTTTCATTTAATTTTCGTGGGTAAAAAGCATTACAAATGATAGTTTACATGATAAAGTTGCTTTTATAGTTACAAAAATGAGATCCAGTAAACAAATTTGAGCTAAAAATCAAAGTTTAATTTAGAAATTTTTTTCATAATTTTTTTTTCATTTGTTTGTTTACAAACAGAAAAAAAGCGTATGGTCGCGTATGGTCGAGTATACTTTGTTTTGGCCCATCTATACATCTTGCATCTGCGTACAGTTAAAGTTTGATTTATCATCTCCCTATATTCCATAGACTTCAAGTTTCATAATTACAAAATTATGCTGTGATCAAGTAACGGTTCTTGATTTCAGTTATTTATCTTCAAAAAATTGACTAGATTTGTGTCTTCTTGTGTCTATTACACGCTTGAAAGTATCGGAAATATCAATATTGTGCTAAGTGCTAATAACATAATGCCTTCATCTTCTCATCATAATAGATGTTTAGTGCCAAAGGCATTGTGTCTTACTATTTCATTAAAGCGTTAAATTGCCGTCATGATTGGAAAGAATAGAGTATGTATTGCATGAAGAGGCAACAACAACGAGCTCAGGTATATCATGATAATTATGATAATGCTAATGCTTCTCTTTAACGTTCATTTATATTTACATATTCATGGTTTTGATTACAATATATTACATACTTTACAGCAAGTATGTACAAACAGGAATACAAACATACAACAATTTTTTTCATAATTCGTGATTTCGCAAAATGCGCGCCATACTCTCGCTTTCCTAATAAGAAAGGGAAGTAACAATAAATGCATGCAAATACCCGCAAATACCTAGATAGAAGACAGTAGAAGTATAATTATCATTAAAGTATAATGTGCACCAAGTAAACAAACAATAAAACTTTCCCACAAAATAAAAGTATTCAGTATTGTGGGTATTTGCAACTTGTGGGCTGATTAATAGTTTAAAAATAATTATGTTGTGGTTTAATTGATAACTACTGAATTATTTGATGGTAATTGATTTTCTCGACACGCTTGAAACGTGCTTTCCTTTCCTTTTGTAAGTGTGCATTATATAATTTTTCATGCTCCTTGATTGCTGTGAATTTCACTAATTTAAATCATTTATTGGTGCGCGTATCAGTTTCTGGATCATTTTATTTCTTGCAAAAATTTGCATATTAAAGTTTTGAAACATTGTATAGCACATAAAACGGAAGTACTCTGCATTGCAGTTAGAGATGATTTGTGTGAAAACGGTAAAAAAAAGTTTGACATGTATGAAAACAAATGTGCACAAAACATGTGATTAATGATGCATTATTTGCCAATTCTACGAAAAGAATCACTTTAAGTTGAGGATAAGGTCTTTCATCTTTTGAATTTAATCTTGGGAATTAATGATTAGGGAAAAGTTTTTCAAGTGTGAAAATGTCATTAAATAATAAAAAGTAGCAGGTGAAAATAGACAGTATGGTAGTGTAATTTGTAATTTAATAATGCCAGTATGGGAATTCAAGTTTCTTTAAATGAAAATGCAACATGAAATGCAGTAAAATACAATGGAAAAATAGTTAATAATGGAATGTAAGGAAAGGAAAATTCTGTGAAATGAAAGCGAAATCGCATAATATGTTGTTTATGACTATCATAAGTTCACATTTACAGAAGTAATGACTTTAATAATTACTGTGATAATGTGAGGAACGATCACAATGCTTTATCGAAAGCTAATAGAAAATTATTGAAAGTCGATTGATCGGTGCTCAAATTAAATTGTTTTTAAAATTGAATAGAAATGGATGTTTGATAGAGCATCGAAATTGCTGCAATTTTCCGTAATATATCTTGAAATTACAAAAAAACTGCACTTTGAGACTGCATATTGCACTTAATTCTTTTACTGCTTTTTGGGCGTTTCCACAGATCGAAAATTTCAAAAAAATCGACTTTAAATGAAAAATTCTCTTAACAGAGTTATCTAGTCGGCCAAAATGCTTATTTATGTGATGTAGAACTTTGAATTTTATAGATCTGTCCTTTAATCTTGTTTATAAGTGCATTTATTATTGAATAATTCCGATTTTTGTGAGTGTTACTTGGTAAGAAAAAGTTGAATTTTATTTCTTGCAAAGAAACGCTAATAATTTCCTAATTAATGCGTTTGGAAGGAAGATAATAAGACAAATGAGTAGAATTCATTGTTTTACTCATGAATAACTAGTAATTGCATCGTCTAGATATCTGAATTTAGAGAAAATTGATTTTTGACCGAAATTTTTAAAGAAACACATCCGTGGAAGTTCCCTTTTGCACTTTTTTGTCTCAATTCTCTTTATGCATGCTCCACACGTTTGTGATGCAATTTTTGCATTAATAAAACAAGAGATTTATTTCACAAAAAAAATTTAGGCCATTTATTAATCTGATTCGGAATGAAAGAAATAAGTACAGTATGGTGTGCAGCAGAAAGTAAATAAAAATGAAGCTGTATTAATTTATTCTCTTTCATTAACCGTAGTGTTGCTCAACTATCTATCGAGAAGGTCGAATTTTCATTGCTTTTTGAGTCTGGTCTGGTAAAAACGAAGTGAGAGAATTTGGAGCAGGCAGTAATAATGAGAGTTTTTTTCTTTTTATTTCTGCAATAATTTCTTATTGATTCGTTTTAATGTTTTTAATGCAAAAAAATAATGTTGAATATTAAGATCACTTTGGCGATGTCTGTACGTTTGAGTTTAAAATTTATTGATGTCTGGATGTCAGATTTTCGCGTTGTCTGTATGTTACACAATAATTTTAAATTATATTGTATTAAATGGTCAAGCATGTCGCAAAATGTCAAACCACGAAGCTGACATGTGCACGCAATTTTCCTCGCTAGAAAGAAGCTTGTGAAATTTAAGTAGAGATTGCTGAATTTGTCGTTTAGATAATTTGAAAAACAATGTATGTCTAATAAATTTGGAATTGATTCTAAAATGCGCTTTAAAATTAATTTTCAAAAAAAAGAAAAAAAAAATTTTGAAAGCTATCGAAAATTATTTCTGAAAACTTCTCGAAAATTGATTAATACTGATTTAATTTGAATCTAATTCGTCATGTCTTTATTAATCAATGTAGCATAAAGATTTCCTAAAACCATTAACCTAAAAAATATTTATTTATTTTAAAAAAAGCACCATGACCTTTCCATTTTTTCTTCTTCATCATCGACAAACAAAAAAACAAGCATAATAATAAGCATAATGAATGAGATTGATGCCATTACTTGCTTATTGACAGTGAAAGTTATTCATAGGATTTCAATGTCATGCATGTCTTCTTTCTATATATAGACATTTATCTTGGCTACTATATTTATTTAGTGATTAAATTTACATACATAAATGCATATTTTTATGAAGTAATATTGTTATGGATGGCAATGATCACATTATGCTTATTAGATCATCTTCTGTGATTAGCTTAACAACTGTAAAAGATCACAAAGCTATGATAAACATGACAAAATTAATAATTAATTTAATGGAATGATTTCAAATTGCTTATCGTTACAGTTGATGAATTAGTTAAAAAATGGTCACCGCTTGTGTGGCTTGCTCCAAACGAGAAATTTCTTCCGGGCAATGTGAAGACATTTTTATCAAATGTTCATGCAGAACGAGAAAAGCAGAGTTCACAGAAAATTAAAGATATTGGAGATAATTTAAGTAAATATAGTCATTATTATGAAGATCTTGTTTATTATGAAGGAACGGATGCAAAATCCAACTCGGCTGTTCAAAATAATCGAAAACGAAGGAATTTTGATAAGGATACATCACTAGAATATATTTTTGAGTTGCCAATCGATGATGCTTCTGAAGATTGGTTTTTAGTTACCAACGAGGAAATTGGTAAGTTTAACCTTTATATCATGATTTATTTTATAAAATTTTGGATGTTTGATTTAATTAAATTTTTTTTCACAGACAATTTAATGCAAAATAAATCTTCATTTATTTATGGAGAAAATCCAAGCTCGGTACCAATTTATGCAGTTGTTAGTATGTGTTCGTCTGATAAAGACTTTAATTTCAAAAATGGTAATTCATGAATTAATTTTAAACAGATAATTTCCTCATAAACTTTATTAACTTAACAGAAATAGATAATGGAAATAAATGGAAGAAAAATCCGTACATTCCTCTCTCAAAAACTCCTGATATTGTTGAATATAATTCACTGCAATTGCCAAATAAGCCACCGGTTGAAGAATTTCGACCATTAGACGATATTGACAAGACATCATTAAATGAAATAGATACTGACAAATTTACAGTTCAACAATACCTAAGACGAAAGAGATCTGAAGATATCAATAACGCTAAAATAAATGAAACACAATCAAATGTCGATATTGGAGGTAATGTTAATAATTCAAGTGAAAATTCATGGAAAGCCGTTCCAAACGTTGTTATTTATACAAAAGATGAACAAATAGTAATTCCAACATCACCACAAAAAGAAGATTCAAAATCAACAGCAGCTAATCCGAGTTTACCACATTTTCATGTTTCTTATTGGATGTTTTATCCATTTAGTCAAGGCAAAACTATTTGCACTCTAAATTTAGGTATTCTTGGACCAATTCCAATTCCATTAATATGGAATGTTTGTTTGGGTACGAGAAAGGAATTTGGGTCACATGTTGGAGACTGGGAGCATGTCAGTATAGTTTTTCGTGGAAAAATGGAGCCTGATGTATGTTTCTTCTTCTTGGTACCTTAGTATTTATTTTAATTAATTATGATTATTCCTAACAGGAGATGTATGTGTCAGCACATGATGCTGGAGCTTATTATACATATGATAAGTTAACTGGCACATTTGAATATAAAAGTCAAGAGACAAGAAGTGGAATTTTGCAACGTCCCGTATTTCCAAAAACAGTAATAACTTCTGATAATCATCCAGTATTGTTTGCGGCTGAAGGTAGTCATGGATTGTGGGCATCTCCAGGAAAACATAGATTTGTTAGAGTACCAAGATTATATGATATAAATGGTTTTGGTCAACCGTGGCAAACATGGAATAATGTTGAAGTCATTTACAATGATGCAAAAAGTAAGATTAAGAATTCATATCAAAATGTGTTAATTGTAACTTCATTTAATAATGGATTTTTTTTTCACAGCTAAACGATCTCTCAATCCCAATTGGATGAAATATCGAGGCAAATGGGGTAATCCGAAGAGTAAATGTCATCCGCTGAAAAAAATAGGATTACATGTTTGCGAACAAACAGATGGACCTACGGGAATCCCAAAAAAGATATCACATTGGACATGCTCTGCTAATAATTAAATTTATATGTTTAAAAAAACTGAAAGTCAACATTTCTGTATATAGTCCCTATAAGCTATTCCTTAATTTATTGTTTCCCAACATCATTCTTAGCTGTTCACTATTTCCATTTCATTAAATTCATTTATAATGACTAGAAAAAAATCTGTGAACTGTTTTATTTTTGTTATTTATTTCTTTTAAATTGAAATAAACTTTAAAATTACTTAATTACTTATTGGTTTCTTATTATTACTTTATCGATCTTACAGCACATAAATAGCAAATCACAGCTTAGATTAATTTTAATAATTTTATGAAAATCCGTTAATTTGAAGTTTTGAAATTTCAAAAAAAGGGGAAGGAAATTGTGATAGAAAGCAAAAAAGCTATAATTTCGTACCCCTTGCGATTGCATTGTAAATTTGTGAATTCTGCAAATCATCCTTAAGAAATTTTTAAAATAATTAAGAAAATACAGTCGAAAGTAGTGAAATAATATAATGGCAGGTACACTTGAAGATAAATCCATCTGGGAAGATGAAGAATTGCTTGGAGAAGAAGTTTTAAGGATGCCAACAGATGAAATTCAAAATCGCACTCGATTAATGGACAATGAAATTAAAATAATGAAATCTGAAGTTATGAGAATAACTCATGAATTACAAGCTCAGAATGAGAAGATTAAGGATAATACGGAGAAGATTAAAGTGAATAAAACACTCCCATACTTAGTGTCTAATGTAATTGAGTTATTAGATATTGATCCACAAGAAGAGGAAGATGACGGTGCTGTAAATTTGTTGGATTCACAACGTAAAGGCAAATGTGCAGTAATTAAAACATCAACTCGTCAAACTTACTTTTTACCAGTTATTGGATTGGTTGATTCTGAAAAGTTAAAGCCTGGCGATTTAGTTGGTGTTAATAAAGATTCTTACTTGATTCTTGAGACACTTCCAGCAGAATATGATGCTCGTGTTAAAGCTATGGAAGTTGATGAACGTCCAACGGAACAATATTCAGACATAGGTGGATTAGATAAACAAATTCAAGAGTTGATTGAAGCTGTAGTCTTACCAATGACCCATAAAGATAAGTTTAAGAATCTTGGAATACATCCACCAAAAGGAGTTTTGCTTTATGGACCGCCTGGAACTGGAAAGACTTTATTAGCAAGAGTAAGTTTTACTTAATTTATTTAGTTAATTTTATACCAAAAGACTAATTTGATTATTGTTTTTTTAAGGCTTGTGCAGCACAAACAAAGTCAACATTTTTAAAATTAGCTGGTCCACAATTAGTACAGATGTTTATTGGTGATGGAGCTAAATTAGTACGTGATGCATTTGCCCTTGCAAAAGAAAAGGCACCGGCAATCATTTTCATTGATGAATTAGATGCTATTGGAACAAAACGTTTTGACTCAGAAAAGGCTGGCGATCGTGAAGTTCAACGTACTATGTTGGAATTGCTTAATCAATTGGATGGCTTTAGTTCACAAGCTGATATTAAAGTTATTGCAGCCACAAATCGTGTTGATATTCTTGATCCTGCTCTCCTTCGATCTGGTCGATTAGATCGTAAAATTGAATTTCCACATCCAAATGAGGAAGCTCGAGCACGTATTATGCAAATTCATTCACGTAAAATGAACGTTAGTCCTGATGTTAATTTTGAAGAATTGGCAAGAACGACTGATGATTTTAATGGAGCTCAATGTAAGGCAGTGTGTGTTGAAGCTGGTATGATTGCTTTGCGTAGATCTGCAAGCAGTGTAACACATGAAGATTTCATGGATGCTATTATGGAAGTGCAGGCAAAGAAGAAGGCCAACTTAAATTACTATGCATAAAATATTATTATAATTATCTTTTTGTATCACATTACAACCCTTATTAATTCTTCTTTTTGAGAAAATAAATTTAACGATCATTTAGAATTTAAATTGTTTTTTTAAGGGGTATGAAATTGTTTTTTGTTTACAAATTTTTTTAAAATTGAAATTAATCAAATTTTTAAACGATTAGAAATTAAATTATAGAATTAAATGGCACCAAGTCGATCAATAAGTCCAAAACGATGTCAAAGGTCTAGAAGCATTCAAAAGATGTCAATATCACGTAGTCGATCACGTTCAATGAGTAAAAATAGAAGTAACACAAAATCATCAAGGAATCGTCCAAAATCAAGAGACAGGGAATATAAAAGAAGAGATCGTACAATATCTCGTGAAAGACGAAACTCAAGACATCGTCAGGATAGAAATAGATCTATTGATCGCTCAAATTCCAGACATCGTTCAAGATCCAGAGATTTAGAAGAAGCAAAAAGAGGAAGGCATCGTTCAAGATCCAGAGAAGATTTTTCCAAAAATAGAAGGCGTAATTCAGATGATAAACGTCGTTCAAGATCCAGAAATCGTTCGAGGGATAGAAATCGATCAAATTCAAGGCACAGAAGGCGTCACTCAGAAGAAAGAAGTAGACGAAAACGAAGATCCAGTAATTCTAGTGAAGAAGAAATTGAACGTGATGAAAAGAATTCACGAAAATGGAAGCATGACATGTACATTGAAAATCCAGCACCGAGAAACCGTCAAGGCTTGGGATTTAAAAAGCACAAACATGAAAATAGTCAAGTACAAAAAAGAGAGGAATTTTTACAATCAAGGCGATTAGAGCGTGAAATAATTGGTGAAGAAGGAATTAGTATTGTGTGGGGTAAATCACCACAAAAAGACATTGACGATGAATCAGAAAGTGACAGAAGTGAGAAAAATAAGAAGAAAAAACGCAAAAAGGATTCTAAAAAGTCAAAAAAGAAGCATAGTAAGAGTAAAAGTAAAAAGTCTAAGAAAAAGAAATCAAAGAAGCACAAGAAAGCTTCAAGCAGTTCATCAGAGGAAAGTAGTGACGAAGACAGTGGCGAAAAATGGATTGAGAAAAATGCTGAAACAAAAGACAGACACAAATCCAACAATACCAAGACTGATGAAGAGGATGAAGATTTTGTTGGTCCAGTAAATAAGAATACAGCTGGATTAAATCAAAAGGATTTCGGTAGAGCTCTATTGCCCGGAGAAGGTGCAGCCATGGCGTCTTATGTATTAGATGGCAAAAGAATTCCAAGAAGAGGTGAAATTGGTCTTACATCCGAAGAAATTGAAAGTTTTGAAAAGGTTGGATATGTCATGAGTGGATCTAGACATCGTCGAATGGAAGCTGTCCGTATAAGAAAGGAAAATCAAATTTATTCTGCCGATGAGAAGCGAGCTTTAGCAATGTTTAGTCGAGAAGAACGTCAAAAACGTGAGAATAAGATTTTATCACAATTTAAGGAAATGATTAATGCAAAAACATCCAGTGCAAATAAAAAGTAAAAAAAAAAATTCGCTTTGATAATAAAATTCATCTCAATTTATTGAACATAAAACAATTAATAGACATATGTATTTGTATGTGTGTTTCTTTTAATAAAAATGTAATTTAATTAATTAATGAACAACATTAAAAAATATCAATTTGTTTTAATTGCTGGAAGCTTTTTCATTCTCATTTTCGCCTAGCAAATACCAAGACATTCTAGCACTAACAGCGGCGGCACGAACTAATCGTTTTGGATCATCCAGAGCAGGAATTAAATCATGTGTAATGTCATTTTTGTATGGCACAAGAGTAAATAATGGGAATTTAGTCAAATGTTCTAAGCATTTACAAGCCATAATGCGTATTTCCATTGAGTGTTTGAACTGTGATAATTTGAGAAATTCCTTGACTAAACGCTGTAAATTAGTTAAAATGAATTGATGCTTATCATTAATGAAGTTATTAATTATTTTTAAGCTTAAAAGAACTCGTTTTGGATGTGGATTATTTTCATCGGAACCAGTTTCAATGCACTTGAATAAAATTGGTCCAATTTTATCGATATTCATTTTTAAGACTTGATGCGGTGTAATTTGAAGGATGTTTGCCATTGCAGTTAAATGATGTTCACTAAACTTTTCAATTTTTCCTTCCAAAAACTTCATGGCAAGTACGAAAATCTTTTGCTTAAAAAGATGCTTTAATAATGGCAAATGAAGATTTGGAAATTCTAATGAAATAATCTCAAATGCAAGCTCAGCAGACTTTGATAATTTTGGATGATCTAGTAATTCTGATAAAGTTTCCAAAATTTCAGCAGCATCAGGATGCCCACGTGCTAATAATCCTTTACTAATCCATCCAAGAAGAACAACTGCATGATGATTTTGCTTCTTTACCTCATCCTTTAAAATGTCGTAAATCTTACTCAATATCTTTTTATGCTTATCATCTACTGGCGCACGATTAAACAAGCTACAAAGCAACTGATTTGCAATCTTTCTTGCATTCTCATCATGTGTAGTTAATGATAAATTCGTTAATTCATTTACTAATTGCTCAAAATGATTTTCTAATGGAATTGCTGCATCCAGAAAACCCAAGATACCTGAGGTTATATATAAATCGGAAATGGATGATTCAAGCTTCATACGAGGTAGATATTTTTCAACTAATTCCATTTGTTGATCATTTGGCAATAGTCGAATTACAAGACTCATTATTAAAGATGCTCGATACATGACTTCTTGGTCCGTTTCAATATTTAAATTCTTAATCAAGTCAATCAATTTGACAACAATCCGCCATTCACCGTACAAGATTTTAGCAATTTCTGGTGACTTGGAACTATTTAAAATTTCACGAAGGATGTCAAGTACAACAAGTTGAATAAATGACAAATGATTATTGAAGAGATTAATGCACAAAACTTCAATGATATGATCACGAAGTTCAGGAACAATCAGAAGTGGTGAAAGTGTCGTGAAAATGTTTTTGGCAAATTCTTCATTATCATATTTTTTCGAGAAATGTTCCTCAAGCACCAATTTATGTATTTCATGTGGATAAACCTTTGCTAATTCCAATAAACATTCAGCTTCTTCGGACGATGACTTAGTTAGATTAGCATTTAATTTGGAGTAAATGACCTGACGATTTTCGTCACTTAATATTGGCGTAATGCGGGTCAATATTTTCCATGTTATTTTCGACAAGTCTGAATCATATGTTATCAAAATTTTAATTAGCTCTTTTTGTATGTTGATCATGTAATTGTCACTTTTATATTCTCCAAGTTTATTCATATCAACCATGATGCATACAAATTTATGAAAATCCTCCAAAATGTCACATTTCTCTGAATCAGAAATCTCATCATTTGTCGTCAATTCCGTCAAAGTGATTGGAAGAACTTTATTCATGACATATAAACATGAATTATCAGACGCTTCCGCACATTTAATGACTAACTCTAAAGTTGGTCTAAATAAATTCGAATCACGATTTAAAAGCGTCCCAATCGCATTTGTAAAGATTTTATTAAGAATAATCTCAAAGTGCGCTTCATCGTTATTGATTGCTTTCAAAATATCGGATATCACGCAAAGTGCTTTTGCACGTATCTCTTTGTTATTTGATCCTGGCAAGAGTTCTTTCTTAATAGCCTGCCATACATCATCGAAATTCTCCAAAACACTCTTCACCTCAAATGTTGAGGACGCGTGCGACTAAAAATATAAACAAACTTGTTAGACATGCAGTAAATTATCGTTATCAGAGATATTATTTTAAGGTTCCTTATTATTTTCTACCAAATCAGCAAAAATCATAAAATAATTACGCTTCAAAATATGTATTAAAATTCCTACCGTTGAGAACTAACATGAATGAATGAATGATATTTATCGAATGTAAACTAACTCAAGGTCATGCAGTCGATTTATTTATTTGTTTTAATAAAAACGCTTTTTAATCGTTCAATTTATATTAATCATGGGATTCATGCTTCACAAATAGAATATTTCTAATTCTTTAAAACTTAATACTTTGTAGCTATTTCAGAGAAGCGACTTTATCAGTTTTTTTTTGCATAATATTTATGACACTTGATACATGGATGAGATGTAGAAATGAAAATAAATATTATGAGCGATATGAGACGAAGAGGATAGATAACGAAACAAGTTTCATGATAAATGTGTCAAAAAGTAAGATTATGCTACTCAAAAAATATACAAAATAAAATTAATTAAATAGGTACATACCAATAGACTGAGGGAGTCAAGTTTTGCGACAGTTAGGTCACTTTCTAGCTTCTCAAGTGCTAATGGATAGCAAAATTGAGCAAAATCTTTGGATGCACATAAACAGAATTTTAATTTTTCAGCTAAGAAATCTCGAGTAATGGCTTTGGGATCGTTTGGCGATGGATGAAAGTCAATGGGAAAGTAGCACGAAAAGACCTCAAACATTTCCTCATTTAAATGACGCAATTCATATGTGTTTATGAAACGAGGCATAAATTCGAATAGAAATAGTAAATTTCTTGGATCTCGTTCGCCATCGATTGCTTGAATGACTCCATAAATGAAATCAGTTCCCATCGTCTCAAGTTCTTGTTGAAAGTTGTCAGACACGTATTGTAGAATAGAAAAAATATTTGATCTGTCATTTCTTGTTTGATTTTGGCATAAAATTTGAGCAAACATTTGCTGAAGTATATGAATGATACTTGAATGTGGAAAATTCTTCATTTGAATTATTGCTAACAATCCATTAATGACTTGAGGCGTTATTGAGTGATGATCTTTCATTCTATCAACATAAAACTTAATGATGAAATCTAATTGAGCCGTATTTAGGAAATCATTTGGAATATTTTTCAATAAATCCGATAAAAATTTCATTCCTTTTAATCTGATGTCTGCTTCTTTGTGTGTTAATGCTGGTCCCAATTCCTCAATGACAACACTTATATCCCCTCCTTTTTTTACTAGTGCTGTATACAATAACACAAAGAAATTAACATAAATAATATTGCGTGCAATTTTTTTTTAAATTTTTATTTGTTACAACAAATACTTACATTTAGCTACATGTTGCAGCTTTTCATCCACTTTATTGTCATCCTTTAACACGTCTACAATCGATGTAGTCCACGGAAATTTCATGTTAATTCTGATTAGTTTAATTGACTAAATTTTATAAAGATTTTCGAGCGAGATATTTCTTATTTTTTATGTTCCCTTGTAAAAAGTTATGATAACTTCACTTATTCGTCTAATGAACACAAAATATGCACTATGCCTGCATATAACTAACTAATCAAGCTAAATTGACACTCCAGTTAATGATATTAATATTTATTTGAGAATTAAGTTTATAAAAACGTGAAAACCCTTTTTTTAAACACGAATACTTCTTGACATTAAATTTGTCCTTTTTGGCCGACTATGATTTTTTAACATTAATAATCCTTCTGTCCAGTCTAAATTAGCAAACTATTCAATGATATTTTCTGCATATTACTAACTAATAGACTAATTGTTTAGTTAACAATTGAATGTTTCTCAGCAGTTGCAGTCAAGACCTTGAGCAGAGTAGACGTGTTTTGAATTTTCTCCGTAATTATTTAAAAATTTACTAAAAAATCTCAAAACATTCAATCTCAAAACAAAAATCTCAATAACATCGTGAAACTATCAGTATATACAGGTAGTTTTCAAAACTTTTCAACAAGATGGAAGCAGCCATCGCATCAAATCTCAGCGAAGAAAATGTGCAAAACTTTTCTGAAGTAATTATACCTGAACAAAGTTCAGTTATATTGACAATTCTCAACAATGAGACAGATACCGACGATATAGTTTCTGAACAACTTGACAAAGATTCAAGAAATCCGATAACACCAAAAGCTACCAAACAGACGTCATTGGACAAATTTTTGATCCAATCAAGCAAAACTGAAATAAGAAAGAATTAAGAAGACAGCTCTCCTGAATTAATGAGTGCACCATCAAAAAAACAAACAACATCGAGACGAATAAATAAAGACAACAAAAAACTATTTCACTCTTCAAGCTCAAAAGTATTATTTCCTCCAGAACCTTCCGATAACATGGAAGCTGAAATAGTTCCTCTCGTCGAAGAAACCAGAAATCCAACTGAACAACAATTAATTCAAACAACAATATCCGAATCGACGAAAGAAAATAACCAAATAATACAACAGAAACCAAATCCAATTGTTATTAACGAACAACAACCGACAACATCCGCAAATGCGGAAATAAACAACCAAACAACACAACAAAGTCGAAACCTCCACCAATTGTTATCAGCACAGGAGGAGGTGAAGAAATAAGAAGAATCGCAAACGAAATAAATAACCAACCCAAGAGTATCATCATCGAAACCAAAAAGACAAACAAAAATCAAAATTAGTTACAACAGAAAGCTGGAAAGACTACGAAAACTTCATCAAGATACTCAAGGAAAGAAACCACCACTTTCACACCTTCTCTACTCAACAGCCAACGCAGAAAATCGTCCTATATGGGCTTCCAAATATGCAAATTGATCATCTAGAAAAAGAGTTGCAAATTGAAAAAGTCACACCAGTGAAAATCATCAAAATGAAGATGAAGCAAAAGCGCCATGAACAAGACGATGATCAAAACTATCTTCTGTATTTCAAAAAAGAAGAGAAAAATCTTATTGAATTACTTAAAAGATCAACATTATCAGCAAC
Organism: Chironomus striatipennis; assembly: GCA_026123125.1. NCBI lineage: Eukaryota > Metazoa > Arthropoda > Insecta > Diptera > Chironomidae > Chironomus > Chironomus striatipennis. The sequence continues at coordinate 24,682,023 of CM047394.1, read as the reverse complement.
TTCAAAGTTAAATGGGATCACTACCGCAGCAAACAAAGAGGACCAGCTCAATGTTCAAAATGCCTTCAATTCGGACATGCACAACTAAGCTGTCACAGACCATCAATCTGCTTCAGATGCTCTGAACAACATGAATCCAAATCATGTCCTTATTTAATTTCAGGCACAAACAAGATCCCGACTGAAAAGCTCAAATGTTTCTTTTGCAGTGAAAATCATACAGCCATCTCAACAATTTGCAAAAACAGACAGCAAATAATTGAAAAATGGCAAGAAAAATCATCTAATGGCAACAATCGCAATCAAAACAAAACAACTAAATCTTACTATCATCGAGAAACTGAACAAAGAAGAAACAATCCTTCAGCACAACGACGCTTCGAACAACCAAGCAGAGATGTTCAAAATACTCCAAAAAGACAACAGTGTTCAATAAACACTTTAGTGCCATCTACATCCAGACAACAGCATCCTGTTCAACAACATACTGTTCAACAAAAAAGTGTCGAAAACTCAAACCTCAAAACACAGATCTTCCTCCATATCACAATCAGAGAAAACAAAATAATTCAAACCATCATCAAAACAACACAAGAGGAAGCAAAAACAAAAACAAGAAAAAACACAACAATAAGAATAACCATAACAATAACCACAACAATAACAACAACAAAACAAAACAAAACTCAAAACAATCTTCAATTCCAATCTCAGATAACGAAAACAACATGGAAACAGAAGACATCAGCCTACCAACGCCAAACAAATGTGAAGTCATCGCTGAAGCTTCTTCGTCATCATCCTTTAATGCTGCAAATGCTCCGATTAGACCAGAAAAAGACGAAGAAACAATAGCCATTAAAACGGCACTTGAATTTATCAAACAAAATCCTGATTGCCTCAACAAACTCATCATGATACTTGAATTTATCAAACAAAATTCTGATTTCCTCGAAAATGCCAAACAAGCAATCGACTCAGTCAAAACTAACTCCAACAACAATGAATTGTAATCAACAAAGAATCAACGTACTTACTGGAATGCAAATGGCCTCACCGACAAAATGCTACCATTTCTCGACTTCTTATGCACTCAAAATGTCGACGTCGCCTGTATTTCAGAAACCTTCTTCAAACCTAACTCAAAAGTTGACTCACATCCAGACTACATAATTCATCGACTTGACCGCATTGACAGACCAAAAGGAGGAGTTGCAATCATTATCAAAAGAAATCTAAAACATCAGCTACAGCCCAGCTACAAAACCAATCTCATTGAATGCATTGGCATCAAACTCTTCATCAATGAAACCACAAGCTGCCACATCCTCTCAGTCTACCTACCAGGTGGAACCCAAGCAAGAGAAATTGAAGAACACCTAAGAAACGACATCAACAAAATAACAAATCTGAGAGGAAACTACTACATCTGTGGAGACTTCAATGCAAAACACCGAGAATGGAACTGCAACCTAGCAAACAAAGCTGGCAAGATACTTCAAGAGATGTCAGGAGAATTCATGATCTATTATCCTGACTCTCCAACTTACTACCCTGAAGATCGTAAGAAATCATTATCAACAATTGATCTAATGCTCTCTAATTCTATTCTAGGTACATCAGAATTGAAATGCACAGAAGCAATGAGTGATCATTGCGCTGTGTATTTTCAAATCAAAACATCGAAAATTGAAAAGACTGATAATACAGTCTACAAATATGATTACAGAAAAGCAAACTGGAAGAAATTCAAATCATACATCACACGTCGCATCGAAAACAACATCACTGAAAATTCCTGCAACACAACTGAAGACATTGAGAAGCACATTAATATTCTCTCTAAACTCATCATGGAAGCAAGAAATTCAAGTGTTAAAATGAAAAATATCAATTTCGAATCAACAAAACTCACACCAGAAATCAAAGACCTGATCAAAACCAAACGAACTCTTCGACGAAGATGGCAGCGATACAGAGATCATCAAACCAAAACTGAGCTGAACTTCATTCAAAAAGATATCAAAGATAAAATAAAAGAGCTCAAAAACATCAACTGGAACAAACGTCTCGCCGATATCAAACCATCAAATCAAACTGTCTGGAAGATCGCAAAACACTTTAAGAAAGGGTCAAAATCAATGCCTCCTCTGACAAATGAGGGTCAAACTCTCATCACAAACAAAGAAAAAGCAAGCGCACTCAGCGAATATTTTCGTCAAGCACACGAAAATCCTCTTGCAAACAATGACCCTCAACACACATCAGAAGTCAACAACACAGTCAAAGAGGCACTTGATCAACATAACGAAGAAACAATAGAGTTAACAAGCATTGAAGAAATCGCAAGTATCATCAGAAATCTCAAAAATCCAAAAGCTCCTGGACCAGACGATGTCAACAACATCCTCATCAAAAATCTTCCACCAAAAGGAATCGAATATTTGCAATTTATCTTCAACTCTTGTCTCAAACTCAACAGTTTCCCGAAGATCTGGAAACACGCAAAAGTAATTCCAATACCAAAACCTTCAAAACCAGCAAACGAATTAAGCAGTTACAGACCAATTAGTCTTCTCAGCACAATAAGCAAAATATTTGAAAGAATACTCCTGAGCAGAATCAATGATCACCTCGAAGACAACAACATCATTCCAAATCAACAATGCGGCTTCCGTACTGGAAGGTCAACATCGCATCAGCTCATCAAAGTGATCAAGACTGCAAAAGAAAACATCAAAAACAAAAAGTCAACTGGCATGATCTTCCTCGATGTCGAAAAGCATTTGACAGAGTCTGGCACAACGGACTCCTGTACAAAATGCTCCAGCTGAGATTTCCACTGCCACTTATAAAACTGTAAGATCCTTCCTCAGTGAAAGAACTTTTTCAGTTTTTATAAAAGGTCAATTCTCAGACATCAAACTCATCAAGTATGGAGTACCTCAAGGAGCTGTGCTCTCCCAACTCTCTACAACATCTTTACGTATGATATTGTAAGAGAGACAACCGACAACATCGCACTGTTCGCAGATGATACAGCATTGCATCATTCTTCAGAAAACTCAGCCGATATTGTCACCCATCTCCAACACAAAGGAAGAAAAGTCCAAGACTACATGAACAAATGGAAAAATCAACATCAACAAACAGAAGACTCAAGCTTTATTCATCACAAATCGATACTCCAAACAACTTCCAAAAAACAACAACATCAAATTCCTTAATGAAAACATCAAGTGGGAAACTGAAGCCAAATATTTAGGAATGATCATCGACAAGAGAGTGACATTGAAGCAACATGTAGACTATGTGACCAACAGAGCACACATCGCACTACGACAGCTTTATCCCCTCATCAGCAGAAATTCACATCTCGACGTACGAAACAAACTCTCATCTACAAATTAGCAATCAGACCCATCTTCACATTCGGCTGTCCAGCCTTTGAAAGCATCGCAAAAACTCACATTCAACAACTTCAAGTACTACAAAACAAATTTCTTAGAATACTTCTCAACAAATCAAGATATGATAAGATCGTCGATCTACATAACGAAGCAAAAATTCCAACCATCAAAGATTACGTCGGAAAGTTGCAAGCAAACTTCACCGTTCGACTTGCATCGCGAAACACCGACTAAACAATCATCAATGAAAGCAAAATAATTCAATTAAAGCAAAATTAGGATAATTAAGACTATTAAAGTGTCTGACACCCTAAAAATTACAGCTCAACATGTATCTTAACTTTGTACATAATTATATTCTAAATTTAATAAATAAAGTTTAATTTAAAAAAAAAAAAAAATTGAATGTTTCTTTTCTATATATGCGCTATATGTATTAACACTTGCATGCTGAAACTTATATTTTTGTTAATAATTTGAATTTAAAAAACCCGTTAATTTTGGTTACATACTTTTTATTTAACATTGATAAAATTGATAATAAACAATGTCTCATCTTTATTAGGTAGGTATTATCAAAATTCATATATTTATGTTCACAACATTTTAAAGAGTATTTTTTTGCCATTGAGCAAATAGTTATAATTTTGTTATAAAATAGAAACTTTTTTCACCTTTAATCAGGACTTTTTATATCATAGATAATTTCAATGTATTAGATGAAGGCATGCTAGCAAATTTATGTTTAATTAAATATTTTTTTTTCTAAATTAATTAAATTCTCTCATTGTTATTAAAATAGATAAATTCTTAAGTTTCATATTTTTACAAATACCTAGAAATTTTTTTATCCAAAATTTAATTTTAACATAAATGACGAGTTTTAATGTATTTAAAATTATGCTATTAAGGACGGACATATAATGTGAAATATGGAATAAATTTCACAACATGACGAGTAGAATTAAAATTACTTTAGAGATTAATTGTATCTAAATCGGATAGTGGTGCTCTTGGACTCAAATCACTATTGGCAGATGAGCTACTCGGTATTATTTTACCCAATTTTAAAACTCCGTTTTGATGATCCATCGAATGATGTTTTTTGTTACTACCCTGTCCCAAAGGAAAACTTGCTTGATCATATGGAAGTTTCCGCATAATTTTACCCGATGTAATAAGTCGACCAAATCCTTCCTAGAATTTAAAATTTATCCTCGTTACTATACATTTCTTAAATTAGATAAGAATGAATGTACCTCATGAGCAAATGCATATGATGACCTCAATGATCTTCTAGATCGTCTAGCTGAAGCAGTACGAGTAATGACCGGCTTAGATTTAATGTTCTTCATCTTTCGTTGTTTTAAGCGTATTTTATCAGCCAAACTAGGGTTACATGTAATGTTATAGAACCTCCATCCAAGTAATGGCACCATCAAAATTATGACAGTAAGTAATGTTGTAAGCCAGAATGTAGATTCATAAATAGCTTTGGCAAGTGAGCCAACATATGGGCCCCGGATTATGTAATTATAAAAATTATCAAGTATAAAATACCATAAAAGACTACCCCAAATCATCACATGGTTAAACATTGTCCAATAGCCAGTATCTAGAGCAATCTGAAGCACAATGTGGGTTATTAAAGAGTTAAAGTTCAATGACACATTAATGATGACTTACTTGAGCAGTATTATCTAAAATGAGAATTGTAGCAACTACAGTTCCGAGTAACATATGATCGCTTAGTACATAACCGTTATACGATATTCTATCACCATAAGTTCCTATAGAGTCATCATTTAATTAATGTTTATTGAGGTACATAACCGATAATGATTCTTACCATAAGGAATTAAGAATAAGATTAGTGAACTAAAAACACCATGTACAACACTTTTAACAAATTCTTGTGTATTAAATAGGGCATTTGTTAATCCTGGTGCGTAAAGCTTTGGATATTCTATGCTATGTTTATCAGAAACATCTTGCTCGAAGATTCCCAATGCCAATACTGGCAGAGATGTATAAAATAAATTATAAACTGATATAAACATCGGATCGAAGACAGTCTGGAATGGGGAATTTATAATAAATATCACAATTCATATGAAAATTGAAATACTGTATAAACATACCTGAGCACTAAATCCACAAAAGAATGCAAACCAGAAGTGGCACAATGTAAAGGCAAAATTTTTATAGAAAAAGTATCTTAAAAATTTGCACATTCGATAATAACTCCATCGTCCATGAACTAATAAGAGTCTTTCAAGATATCTAAATTGAGCAATTGAATAATCACTTGCAAGAACAGCTTGTAATCCTTCTTGTCCTGATATACCCACACCTGTATTTCACGTGCATAAATTGTTAAAGTATTGACTAAATTTAATTTTATGGTTTTGGAAATTTTTTACCTATATGAGCTTCTTTTATCATTGACACATCGTTTGCTCCATCACCTATTGCAAGTGTTACTGCATTTTTACTTCTCTTCATTAGAGCTACTACCAAAGCTTTTTGCAAAGGAGTTACACGACAACAAATTACAGCTTTGCATTGAGATGCAATTTCTAAGAATTTCTGCTCAAGGTCGATTGAAAGACAGTGTACGAGGGAATGTCCATTTACTACAATAGCAAAACCAGCTCCTTCTTCGCTATTTTCCGGTGGCGTTGGTAATGATGACTGTCCAGCATTTGGTTGATTGTCTTCAAATATATTATTTGCTTCAGAACTGTAAAAGTTAAATTATGGTGATTTAGAGCTACTTATTGATTAATGTAAGCATATGCAACACTACCTAAATGTAACGATCGATATTGCGGGTGGTGTTTTCATTTTTATATCAAAGTCTTGATCACGTTTTAAAAATCCATTTGCATTAACACTTTGTACACCAGGTGGATGAAAAGTATTAACTATTTTGATCGATTCTTTGAACTTTCTTAATTGCTGTTCAACTTCAGTTTTTGTGATACCATCAACGATGAAAACGTCCAGCATATCATCGGTTAATAATTGACATGAATATCCTATATTAATTGCTGTTTCTTGTTTATCACCAGTCAGAACCCATACTTTAATACCCGCTAGTTGAAGATTAGCAATAGCTTCAGGTACGCCATCCTATATAAAAATTAATAGTGTGATTTTGACAATGAATTTTTTTTCATCGTGAAAGTCACGTATAGTATGTACCTGTAATTTATCTTCAATTGCAGTTACTCCTATCAATTTCATATCACTTTCAATCTCTTCATAAACATACTCTAATTTTTCATCTCTTGATGAAGATGCTAGTGACGCTTCTGTATACTTTTTCTTCCATCGACTATAGAATACTTCATCTATTTTACGCTCAGCTAACACTAAAGTTCTTAATCCTTCACCAGCAAATTTCTGGAATTACAAACGTAGATTTAAATTTTTCGAATGTTATTTGAAGAAGAATTCCTTACATTTAAATGTTCCTGAGTTCTATGTTTAATATCCATTTGATTAAGTCCTAGTCTCTCATATATCACATTATCTGCTCCTTTGCAATAAAGAAATATCCTATTGTGTCGTTTTAGGATTACTGACATTCTTTTACGAGTATTATTAAAGTCTATAATGTGTAATAACTCGTATTCTTCAGTATTTCCATTAACTTCAATAGTGATGCTATTTGGTGTTCGTGCTTTAAACACAAATCCAAAATTACGAGCAGCAGATACCAATGCTGCTTCATCAGGACTTTGAGCCTGATATTCTAATTTTCCTTCTTTATATTCAGGCATTACTGTATGGCACAAAGCGAGTACTCGAAAGAAATTGTGAGCATGTGTTTCATCTGCACGAACTGCACTTAAAAGCTCTCTATCGTACCATTTAAAGTCTGCTTCATAATACGGATTGAATGAAAAATCAATCGGTTTTGTGTCCTGAAACAAAAATGTGGGAGAGGTTTTTGCATCATATTATCCTATATTGTGTTTGTTAAATTATATGAAGGTGTTGAGTATAAGTAGGTTGAAAATTTATTATCAAGTCAAAAAAGCTTAAAAGTTAATTGTGCATGAAAAAAATAATCAAAAATTGCATTTTATATAAATCGATAATAAAAAAAAAGGATCAAAAATATGAAAAAGGTTATAAAAATATCACCACAATGTTAAAAATCGTACATGCTCAAAATATCCATCTTTGTATTCATATTTCTCATGTGATGATTTACTAATGATTGATTCTTCTGATTCTGCCAAAGCAACGGATGACTTAACATTGTCTTTTCCATTTCCCATATCAGAGACAAATCTTACAGTTTGATGATGTTTTTTATGATCACCATTTGATAAAATGATATTATTATTATTATTAAGTATTTCATGCATTTCACTTGCTGCTATATTATAATCAAAACTTGACAATGTTGTTGTCATATGTGACGAACTATTTCCGATTGAATGTAGGTCAGTTGAATGCAATAATGATGAATTGCTTGAATTCAAACGTGAATGCTGCAGAAGAAGTTTTAAGGGGAATTGGATGGGTTTTTATGTTGAAATATATTTACATATAAATTGCGACGACAAAAACACAACGGTCGTTACGTATTATGCATTTTTTCAATACAATTCAATTAAATTATTGCAATAAAATTGAATTTCACTGTCATATTGATAACACGGATAAAATTCATCCCATGCAGTGTTTATAAATTGCCCTAAGAGACAGATAATCGATATGGATACACTACATGATTATCAATATGCCAGTGAGAATCAGTCAGCAACTCTTAACAATTTTGAATCGGTGCATGATGCAAAAACTACATTAAGGTTAAATAATTTTTGAAAAGCCAATTCTCAATAAATACTAATCATTAAATGTTAATGAACATTAAGTACTCAAAAAATGTGTTAATGTCATGTATAAGTGTTGTTACTGTATTATTATTTCTATTTCCATGTAATATACACAAAAGCATAAACTGATTGACTTACTTCATTTATTTCTATAATATCTCCTGTTCTTAGGTCAATCACATCACCATATGCTCGTCCATTAATACTGCACTTATTGAATGTCATAATATTTTGTGTCAGCGTTCCTATTTTTCAGAAAATAAAAATTAATTGAATGTACCAAAAAAAAAAAAAAAATAAATCTGTACGTACCAGTTTTGTCAGAAAACACATATTGAATCTGCCCTAACTCTTCATTCAATGTTGTAGTTCTTGCTTTCGCGAATGTTTTTGTCTTTTTGTGAAACATTTTCTCATCCCAATTGATTTGAAAACTTTGAGCAAATCGAATAACCTGTTGATTAAAATCATGCCAATTTTCTTCTTGTTATTGATTTCAAACCGACAATATTTGTAAACATTCTTACCTCTACAGAGACGTATAAAGAAATTGGAACGACAGTATTTAAAACTATTGCGTATGAGAAAAATACTAATAATCCGATAATTGTTGATCCCTGAATATGTTGTGGTACAATAAGCTTATCCCAAGGTAGATACGACTGAAAATAATATCCAATGAGTCCTTCCCAAATGGCAGCGGCAACTGTACAAAATCCACATATTGACAATAGAAAGAAGACAATCTGGAAGGTATTTGTGCATTAATTATTAATCACTTTCCTTTTTTTTTGTTTTTACACTTACCCCAATGATGATGAAGTTCAACAATTTGTCAATATTTGTTCGCTTGAATTTCGTCTTTCCTGAATTTTGCATGACCTTCGTGTCTTTTCCAGCAAAGATGACTAATCCATAACACCACTGAGTACGCAGCACGCAACCACGAAGTAAAAGCTTCTCATTGTCGAGTGAAAAACGTTGATTTTTCCACATTAGAGTTCCTTCAAATTTATTTAATAGATTATTTGGCGGCTCGCATACAATTTCTCCATTAAATTCCCATAAGCGATCCTCATAGTCGTTCATTACCGCAGTCTCGACAAGGCATTGCTTTATTTTTAAATTTGTTTCTCCATCAAGCTCCGCTGTCTCAATAAAACATAATCCATTTGGTTCACTTGATGTTAATAGCAAAATGTCTGCAGCAACAAATTGATCATTTTCCATTCGAATTATGTCACCAACCTATATTAATTTAAGGAGTATGAGAAAAACAACATGCATGAGAAGTGTATGCGGAAAAATGAGGTAAATCGATTTTTCATGGATCATTAAAGGAAAATAAGCATAATAATTTTTTTGAACACATAATTGTAGTAAATGACGCACCTGAACACCAGACCATCTTTCATTGACCAATTTTCCATTTCGTAGGCATTTTGATATTCGGTTATTAACTTGTGAATCGGATATATGACGTTGGTAATCATCATAGGCATCCTTTATGGCTGTTAAACTTAATACACCGATTAATGGTATTGCTGTTGTGACTGGTGTGAGAGATGATATTGCAGGAATGAGTTGTAGTATCAACAAACATAAGAAGTAAAAATTTGCTAGTCTTTGAAATTGTTCGAGTAAATTTAATGGGAGGAACGTTAAAAATGAGTATTTCGATGTCTTGATGTAATTATTCTGAAAGGTGTACAAGAATTTAATTATTAAATAACCATGCCTATCCATTCAATTTAATCTACAATATTATTTTTTTTATCACTTACAGCATAGTGAAATTGTGAATTATATTCTCTATCATTAGCACGAATCCTACGCGCATTTTCTATAAAGTTAAATAAAATAAAATATACAAATGATATACCATGACAATAACTATTGTTTAAACTAAATACAACATATTATATTTCATATTTCATGAGAAGAAAAGCTTCTTATTTAACATTCTCATTCATAATATGATAAATGAAGCAGAAAGAGAGCTTGTTCAAGTTTATTATAATGTGCTTTGCAAAATATTACTATAGTTATAATAGGGCCATGGGCAACAAGTTGATAGCGAGCGAGACAAAATTAATTAATGAAAATTAATTACCACCATGCAATGTACGATAAAGGAGGCTTGACACAGAATTTCTTGCTGTTCGACGTTCAGAAGTAAAAAATTTTATGTCGTTTGTGGATGATGGAGTTGTTTTATATAGGTCTTGGCTTCGCCATATGCCAAATTTTTCTAATACCGAAAAAAATGATGCACGAAAGCCAATTGTTGATGTTTGTGTACTTATACTACCGTTGACTACCGATTTAGGATTTTCATCACCATCTAAAGTATATTGTAGCTGTGATGTAGAATTATTACAGGATATATTTGTGCAGGCATTTATTGAGGCTTTTGAATCACTAAATTTTTCATTATTAAAATTATCTTCAAATGATACATTTGGTACTGACTGTTGATGAATTTGTGTATTATCATATTGTTTTAAAATCGATACTAAACTATGTAGGCTTGAGCTTGAAGGCATTTTTGTGTGTTTCCTTTTGTTTTTTCTATGACTACCAGATGAATTTCTGAAAATTTGCTTCCTTTGGGTATTTCCATCAACATCATCATCATCATTATTGAGATGTGATCTGCTAAGATGTGATGGCGGCGCTGACGACGATTTTTCATCGTCTTTTTCATTCGAAATTTTATTATTTTCCATATCATTTGCTAGTACTACACTAAATGAATGTCTTTATTTAAATAGAATAGCATCTTTAATGTTGTGCACATTTTACACTGAGTTATGAAGTATCATCATAGACTATCATTTGAGAAAATAAAATTATTCATCAACATTTAAATTATGAAAAATGTATTTCTTGTTTGAAAAGAAGTCGCCCTTAGCATTCAACCCCGCTACAAATTTCATGAGCAGACTAAGGTTGACTAATTAAATTTTCTGTAAATTTTTTAAATTCATGTAGAAGAACCTTTGCATTTAATTATAATTTCTGTACTTGATTTTCAAAGTTCATGAATCTTGTACGTATGAACTTGAATTATTGCATGACAAATAATTGAACGAATCCGTCCATACATAGTATATAGAGAATTAATCACAGACGAGTGTGTGTTATTATTGGAACAAGTACTTACTAAACTGTTCTATGTCATTATGTTTATTATTCAAGGCATTGTAGAAAGTGGACATGAAAAGTTATTGATATTTTTAAGTTAGAGAAATCAAGCCTCCTAAATAATTTTTGTCAATGTTTTGCATGACTTTTTTCCTATTTGAGAAGTTGATACAATAAAGCTACTTGGAGCCATGTAAGAAGAAATTTATATTTTGTGAAGATTTCTTTTCGATACCAATATCAAATGATATTGTTCCACTTAGACGATTTTGAAAATAAAACAGTTTTGATTTTTTCAGGATGTTTAGGTTTTGTAACACTTAACTTTTGATGGAAAATAGGAAAAAAATCTTTTTTTTTTTAGAAATACGTCAATTGTCAGCAAGTTCACATTCTATCACAAATAGTACTATATTCTGATGATTGATACCACTGTTGAACAAATCAATACTATCCATTATCCTTCTACGATTAGTAAAGTAATCAATAAACCAATTTAGCTGCGACAAAATAAAACTGTATGTCATATTGTTTCTATCATATCATTTGAAAGTTGTGAAAAGGAAATCCAACAAAATACTTCCCACATGAATTTTAAATCAACTTCTTTCAAAAACATTTTCATATTTTAAATGTCGAAATCTTGATTTAAAAACTTTACATATTAGATTCTACTTCAATTCAGAACTAAAGCAAATTAAGTTTATACGATTGAGCACATAACAAATTTTCACTATTTTCACAGTTTATCTTATGAATTAACAGAATAAGAAGAAAAAATCTAGAAAAATATTCTTAAAAAATATTTGAAAGGATTCAATTTAGATTCCGTCTTTTTACTCAAACGTCTCACGTATACTAATATCCTTTTGGAAAAAAATATGAAAATATCTGTCGGTGGAAACGATTGGAAGGAAATACGATGAGTCTTAATTCTCTACAGTTATTGCCTTTCCAGTAAAATTTGTAAACAAACGCAAAGTATCATATAAAATTCATGTCCGCGCACAATGTGGGAAGCTTCTAAGGAACTTTCCAAGTCTAACATTCTGCAAGGCACATGTTCACATCAGTTGTAATTAATTTTTTAACTTCAACCTTTTCCTTTTTATATACTTTCATTACGTATGATGTGTACTTGAAATAAAACAAATATAAGAAAGTAAACTTACGTGGAATATCTTGCGTTTGATTACTTCTTCCCATATACTGCATTGTACTTTAATTATCTTTTTTGTTTATTTAGAATTTTTCATTTCTTGTTGAACTTTTCTTATTTTGTATATTTTTTAAATTTTAATACACTTTTAGCATATATTGCTTGATTAAAGCTTTTTATTTTTATTTAAATTTTTAATTCAAATGGAATAGTTTTTTTCACTTAAGAAGTAATCACAACTCTTGTAATTTTATTTTTTTTCTTGTCATTTTTTCCACAATAAATCTTTGATAAGTTCTTAACTGTTTCAGTTTTTTTTCAATGTCCATGTTTTTGAACTCCTCTTTTGTATCTATCGTAATGCATTTCTGTATAATTTCTGTAATATAATTTTGCTAATTTTAGTTAATCCAGTTATTTTAGAGATTTGATTATTTGCTTAATTTTAATGCGTATAAACAAATTCTTTATTTTTTGAGTTAATTTCAAACAGAAAGTAAAAAAAAATATATGTACGGTAGAACTAAGTCTGCATTATAAAATTTTGTTCGTATTAGGCAAAAATTTTGATTTTATTTGAGTTAAGTACCTTAAAACAAATTTAATATAATTCAGAAAAACTTTTTTTTTTCATTTAACATTCATCATATAGGTATTTAGGTTTTTTTTTGTGAATCATATTATTCAATTATAATTATTTAAAAACAAGAAAAAATGTTAAATAATTTTTTTTGTTTTTCTTTCGTTAAATTCAAATTTACTAAAAATTCTAAACGATAATGTATCCACACCCATCATGTAATGAAAAGTTTATTTGATTTTAAATGGTTGCTAATAATGATGTAAAAATATTTAATTATCAGTTCTACTAGGTTGTCAATAACATTTTTCAAGGTGGACATGCTTGTAGAACTTTCCTTCTCAAATAGCATTTCTCTGTCAATATGAAGGAAATTATTAAATGAATAATCCTTTTTTAAATTATTAACTTTGCAGACCTATTTCAAGGTCAAATTTCCTATGCTTTCAATTTGTAATAAGAAATACCAACAACTTAATAACATTGATTGGTTCGATTTTTTTTTTATTCACATACTGAAAGTGCTTAACATCATTGAAAAGAGCTTATTCAAGTACGTCAGTTGTAAATTTTCCCACATACATAATATAAAGTATTGGTCAGCATGAAGAAATCTATGAAGTCATATACTATTATTATTAAATGAATCTGAATGTTCGAAATTTTATCATTCTCAATTGAATTTCACAACAGGTTGTAAGAAAAATTTATAAACATGAAATTTTATTGGAATTTTAAAAGCCTGACATCGAGGAATGTAGAGACATTAAATGTTTATAAATTAAAGATTTTTTAAAAATTGAGACAAGTTTCGTTAGAAATCACGTATTTTAAGGAGGGTTAACTGAAATAGGTCAATAAAAGGAATACATTGGTGATTCTTCCACGTATCTTTTGAAGCTATTACAGCAATTATTTAATTATATCAATTAGAAAAAAATGAAAAAGTGGACGATGAAAACCAGTTTTTAATTACCGTTTTAACTTTAATTGAATTCTGAGAAACATTTGCCTTAAATTTTTTATACATAATGATTTTAAATTGAAAAGTTTAAAGCATACAAAAAGCTCAAATTTGAATGCTTGTTTTTCATAATAATTTTTGTAAGCAATAATATTTGTATTCGTTATTAGTTTATCAGAAAATTATCTTCCAATTCTCATTTGTGTATATGAACAATTTTCCATTTATTATTACGTGCTTCAAACAAAGCAAACGTTTTTTTTTTTTTTGTTCATTAATAAGAAATCAGTACTTTTTCACTCTTTTTACTGAACAAACACTAACCATTTTATGAACAAGCTTTATTGATTAATCAATTATGTATGTCCACCTTGTGAGCATTGGAAGGATATGAACGTTCATGAACATGTTTATTTGGTAACTTTATAATGTGATGCATTAACGATGAAATTGAAAATTGTCAAGGTTAAAGGATATACAAAAAGGAACTTCTGGAAACTCAAAACACTCAATAATGTAAAAATGGTTGAAGTTCTATTGTTACGGCTGTTAATTTGTTGTTTGTAAATATTATAATTTGAAGTGCATAGGACATTTTATGATATTTACTGTATTTGTTAATCTAAATACTTCCGCAATGACCATTCGCAAATAAAGTGCCATTTTGATTAATAGCTTCCGCTTAATGTCATCATGAAGAATTGTGTTTATGAAAATAAGTTTTATGACTAATTTCAAAGAAAAGGACGAAAAAGGACTAAAACAAATTGCAATAAAAATATTATTGAGGTATGGCATATTAATAATGTAAACAAAATTTATTTGTATACAAGTGAAAAATATATGTAATTATCACCAACATAAACAACATAGTAAAAACGAAAATAAATAATTCATACGATTTTCATTCATTTATAAAAAACTGAAAGGTATATCATCATAAATTGCATGCTATAAGGCCACTTTTCGCGGTGATGAATTCATTCATAGAAAAATCAAAGTACATGTGTGAAAGTAAAGAAAATTGCCATTGTTAGTTCGGCTCTTGACTTTACGGTTTAGTGTACAGAATTTTCTACCAATTTACATATTTTTTGTGGCTATTTTGCTTAATTAACGAATAATGAATTCACTCGACGATACATACATTTACATATCTTTTGAATCCATTGAAACGTCAAGGTTCATGTGTGAACCAAACCGATAATTAATTGAATCTTTTCGATGACATTTATCATGTTCGTTTTGACAAAATAAATAATTTTTCATTTGATGACAAACGTGAAACTTTTGTCACATAATAACATATAAAATTCATTCCAAAAGTCAACTACCATAGATTTTTTTATATATTTTTTTTGACAAGAGAACATAATGTTTAAGACAAAACTAAACGTACTTTATTTTTTTAGTGTGATGATTTATTTTATTTTGATGTTTTTTCAAGTGCAGTGATTTCTTGAAAACTATCCAAGTATTTTGTTTCTATTTCCGCATAGAAATTGTTTCTTAGATTCAAGAAAAAAAAAAAAAAAATCTGCATATTTGCATATTGTATACAATTGCAGTATAATAGTGAAAAATTGTGTAACTTTCACGTGTGTTAAAAGAAAACAAACAAAAAAATATTTAGATTATTGGAAATTGGAGTAACGCGGTGAGAATTTAAATTTTAATTAAAAGTAGAATTAGTTTTTATGTTTTAATCCAGGCGTGGACACTAGGATTAATCCTGAATAATCCCAATAATCACGAATAATCCTGAATAATCCCGATAATCCTGGTATAATTTTGAGTGTCCATGTCTTGGTTTTAATACATTAAAGGAAACAAAAAATAAATTTTTTGGATAACATAATGATCGAAAAATATTTTATGTAGTGGTTTGTTTAAAGCTTAACCACATTTTTAAAAACTTAACAGACTCTTTACAACTATTACATTCAAGTTGAATTGAACATGATTGTTCAGATTTTGTGGGATTTTTGTTTTTGAAATGTGTATCATTAATCTGATTTTTTTAAATAGAATTGAGTCAGAAAAATTAACTTTTCATCCACATTGTAATTGATAGATATAAATTAGAAAAATGTATTACATACTTAAAATGTTCTATTGTAAGCGTCTAGATTTTTCTTTCTTTATCTCTATTTACTATTTTAAAACTTAACGAGATTCATAAGAATTAATATGAATCACGTTAAGTTTTATAAGTTTATAATACATTTAAAAACATGATTTCAATAATTATAACTTAATACTTGTTTTTAAAACATTTATCATAAATGAACGTAATACATACTGTTAAAATAATATGATAATTAATCTTTAAATAATAAAAAATATGCCAATAAAATGTATTGAACCCATATGTATCCAAAATAAAAATATTTCATGAATAGATATTTATCTGGAAATTACTTTATCATTTCTTTTGTTGTTTTATAGAATCTTCATGATTCTATAAGTTTTCAATTCATTTTTAAATTTTTTAATTTGGCTACTTAAAACATTTTTCTTCTTTTTAACTTCTTTTTTTTTTTTAAAAAAAAAATCCAATTTTTGATTTTAGTTGTTTAATTTTTTGGTAAAAAAAAATAAGTTAATTTGCTATATTTAAATGAAGTTATCAATAAAAAAAATAAATTTCTTCACACATGTTAGTAAGCACGCAAATCTGAATATATCCATAGAATACGAGAACATGATGAATAAAACATTAACTAAAGTATAGATTTTTATGTATGAATATCAAATATTGTATTGATTGGAAATGTCATAAAGCTTTTCTGATTCTTTCCCATTTAATGTCTATAACCCGTACATGTAAATAATTTTTTTTTTCATTTGAAATTAACTGGTAATTATTGCTATTTATAATTTCTCTGTTAATTTCTTTGCAGGTTTTATTTCTATATAAACAATCCAATTGATTATCACTTTTAAAATGTATTCTTTTTTTTCTATTCACAATGATTTTTATTTTATTACTTTGTAAATTTATAATTGCGATTCACAAAATACATTTAACACATTTAAGGCACAATATTTATTTTTTTTAACTTTAATTAAACCACAAAAAATTTCAGAATCATTTTAAAAACATTTTTTTTTTTCTCTTACACATTTAATTAACTTTTCAGCTACTTTATTCCACAACTCTTTAACAAATGAAAAACTTTTTAAACTTTTTCTTTCTTTCGTGTATTTTGAAACGTTACAGCTCTTCAAATATTTAATATCCTATCTTGGTTTTAAAATTCTTTTCACATATTAATCATTAACGAGTTTTGTATTTATTAAAATGTAATGATGTATTTTTCCCATTATTTTCAAGTATAACTTCTCATATTTTTTTTTTGTTTATAAGGCACCAAGAGCTTTTTCTTTTTCACGACCGATCCGAACGAAAGCTGAAAGGAAACTGAACTTTGAATGTGAATGAAAAACATTAGAATTCATGAATGGCACGTAAAAAATGTGCTTTAGGGAAGCAATAATCAAGCGTTCTCGTAAAACAATCACAACAACTGATCATTCGATTCATAATAAAAAGAAAAAAAATAAACTTAATACTTCTTTTTTGGCGCGCATGCATCTAGATTGTTGTTTAGTGTATATTAGATATGTGTATAATGTACAAGCATGCATTGAATGGATGTAAGTGTTTTCTGAAAATATTATTTATTTTTGTGATGATGTTATCTTCACGCACGGTAATTAGATGAAAATTTAGTCAGTTGTTATGCCGCTAATTGGATATACAAACTTGAAAATTATCGTGAATGAATAGAGATTGTTTGCGTGAAGGCAATGAATCGTCAGTTTTTCAATTTATTCTGAATAATGTTAGCACTCTCACATTTCCATTCTAAGATTTTTTTTACTCAAACAAATTTTTCTGTCGAGATTAGGTAGGTATTTCATTTTAAATTAGGTGTTATTTTTATTTATTTATTTTTTTTTAACTTTAAAATGCCTATAATAAATAAATTTATGTTTCACAAAAATAAATATTTTAAATCTAAACTTTCAGCATTTAAAAAGAACTTTCAGGAGGATAAACATGAAAGCTTTGTTAAGAGCTTTTCTGAAAAAAGCTCATTTGAAAAATTTAATATCCGTTTATATTTTTTTATTCAACATTTTCTTTATTTTGTCATTCCAACATAGCTAATAATTTCTAAAGGCTTGTAAACATCAGGATCATCAGATGGAATGAACGATATATCAAAATTTGTATTGGTTATGTTAAACCCCATCCCTTCATTTACTTTGTTTGATGATTCTTGTGTCGTCTTTTGTGGATTGCTATCTGAAAATGCTCCGGAAACAGCGGCAATTTCAGCAAGTCTCTCTTTATCCTTTTCTATTTGCTTTTTGTTCGCATCATGAACAGCATTACGTATTTTAATTTCTCCTTCGTACATTACCATCGCCTTGATGAAAGACTCACAAGCATCTCTTGCGTCATTTTCTTCAAATTTACTTCCTCTCATCATATCGATTCCTTAAATAAATACAAAAAATATTAAAATATTTTGATATAAAGTTTTTAGCAAAAAAATATGTTTAAACTACCTGTTGCACATGACGAGATGATTTCATCCAATTTTATTGGTGTCAGACGATTTTGAATATCAGTATCAATGGCCTTGAAAAAATGTTCAGATTGAGAATTTTGCAATGTATCATGTGTTTGCTGCCTTATGTTCTCTACCACATTATCAAAAAGTCGAATTGGAGAGCTTTGAAAATCATCCTTGGGTGGTGGAGGTTCCGATGTTTTTCTAATCATTTCAACATCTTGAAGTGAATAATTTCCTTTCACTATGTCGTCGAGAATATCAACTGCGTCAACTTGAATTTCTGGTTCTTCAATACCCGAAACTTTTGAACTATACTTCTCATAAATTTCTTTTTCATATGGAAGTAATGACACATTTGCTAATAATTTTCTCAAGACTCTTTCATAAATTATCTTTCCATGCTCCAATCTAGCTTTTCTTTTTGCTTTTGCAATTCTGATTTTTTCACGTCTTTTGATGTTGTCTTCTTCTTTTATTGCATCATCTTGTAAGTAATAAAAAGTTTGATAGTTTTCAGGAAGTTTTTGAATTTCATCAACAGTTAACTTTTCTCCTCTATTCATTTTTTGGAGGACGTACGAATACTCCTCTTTTGGTAGTTCCATCATTTTAATATTATCAATTCGAACTTTTTGTTTTTGGTCTCTTATCCCATACATTTTTTCAAGGTCAGTCCAAGATTTTCTAGATGAGATTTTAAAAATTTGCAGGATTTAAATTTAAAGAAAAATTTAACAAAAACTTTAAAGATAATTTTCATAAGATTTTCAATGACTTCTGAGATTTTTTAAAAATAAGCAAAATGTTTTTTAAATGTGATGTATATATTAAGGATTTATAATTTTGAAAAACGTAAATTATTTTTCAATAATATGAAAATCAGGACACGATTCCAAACATTAAATTCTTTATAATTTATTTTATTAGGTATTAATTTTCTCAGAAATTTTCTTCCAAAGTTTTAATAAATATTCATCATTTTCTTGAAGGTGCTGCTAATTGATAATGAACAGTATAATTTGTTATCAGACTGATTTTTCACTTTTCATCAAATATTGTTAGTGAGAAGGAATTAATTAATGTATAAACATTGACGAATCTTCCTAGTAGGTAATTTGAATTTTCTTGATTAGATTAAAGAATTTTTAGTCTAATGAAATTTTAAGAAAATTGAATTGGATCATAAATCAGAACAAATATTCATTCAATAATAAAGAGACTTTAATAGGATTTTACTGGATTATACCAAAATTATTGATATCTTGGATATAGATTCATTGATATAATTTTGAAGATTAAATTAGAATTTAGGCAATGCTTTTATTAGATTACGCATTCCATCTCAGAAAAAAATCGTCAATGAAAAATGTATTATTTATAAAGTTCATCAAAGTCATCAAGAGGCTACCAATTCAATATTTTATCATCAATTTTTTGTGTCAACAAATTGTCCTAACAAATGTCATGATACTGTAATTTAATTCAGATTTATTTGTGTCTAGCAAATCTTTCAATTTATATTTGGCAAAGATTTTAAATACAATTCGATTTTTTATCTTCATTCTCGTCATTATCATCATCCCTAAATTTGCATAACTTCATAAATAAATTCAAATTTCCAAGAAGGAATACATTACAATAATTTCCAAACATTTTTTCTAAGACCGTTGTTGAATGCCACATGAACAAATTACAGACATGCATGTTTTGGAAAGATCTATCAACGGTTACATACTTCAGCTAGCTAGAAATAAATGACAGAAATTTATTTTAAGCTTTCTAGAGAATCTTAATCGTTGTCGTGACAATGTATCAGCAAAGTGTGACAACTTATTTTTTGAGCATGGCATGTAAGACAAACATAAGATTGATGATATTAATGCCTTGAAAACAATTTATTCACCTGTATGCATCATTTTTGATTGAATTATAAAATTGTTTAAAATAACATTTAATGTTGAGCAATTTATAAAGGAACAATGTGACTATAAAAAGATACCACATAAGCAATAAATTTCTCATGCTCAATTTAAATCCTTAGAGAATTTTCAGTTGATTGAGTTCGAACTTCATTTCCTTCAAAAATTCACGAATGATTAAATTCGGAACTCGTGTGAGTTTTGATAATTTTTCATTATAATATTGATGAGGTTAAAATGGAAACATGGATGCCCAATTTTTCAATGCCCCGATGATTACTTTGAAATTTGCCTTTTATCCATACAGTTTGGGTAGGTTAAGCGTACAAACGGAATTAGAACCTTTTGAAAAAAATTCTCATTTTTTTGTTGTACTAATTTTTGTTTAAAAAAACCTTGCAGCAAGTTTCCTTATTAATTAAAAGCTCTACTTCTTAAGTCTAACAAAGTTAGAACAATTTAAACGGTTTAGTAATTATTGCGTAAAAATTTTATTAATGAAAATTAAAGTGTTGGATATTATGTAGAAATTCATAGTCATTCATAGATTTAAAAGCTTTCAATATAAACTCTTTTTCATGTTGTTTCAACAATGTTTATTCAGACACTCTATTTAGTAATTCTCTATTTGCTTAGTTGAAATGAAACACTCATAAAAAATTAATCGTTTTTGTAATTTATTTAATTATTTCCATACCGATCGTTATTATTTCAGGAGTGCTGATATTCAGTATTACATCAATTCTATTCATATTCACTTGTAATCTGATATCATATCATAAACGCGAGTATGTTTTCGGTAAAGAAAGTGTTGACTAAATATTTTTATTACATCAGCATATTTTTTGCCTTAATTGATTTTACATATAATGAAAATGAAGGAAAAGTGAAAACTCATCTGGTATTAAAAATCTGTAACAATATTCTATTGTTTCTGCTTCTCATAATTCTACCGATGCAAATAAGATTGCTTTTTAATTTTTTGTTTTGGGAGTCATCTCATCCAGAAATCATTGCTGTTGTGTGGAGTTTGGAGTATATAACATTATTCATTTTTGCATTAGCACTTTACGGAACAGTTCTATTTAATAAAAAGGAAATTCGAAAAATATGCAACACAGGAATGTTGATTCTTAAAAATTCAGATGATCAACTTTCACATGACGAAAAAAAACTTCTAAAAATATTCTTTTGTAAAATTTTCTTAATGGATAACTGTTTCTTAACAATCAATATGATTTCTAACATGTCAACTATATTTTCAAATTTAGGAACTGTAACAGCATTTATATTGACTTATATTTTAAATTTCCTCAGTTCAATCGCATTTAACGCTTTTATATATGTTTTACTGCTTATAAAATTCGAATTCGATAGAATCAACAACAGTGTGAAAGAAAATATAACAAAAGATGAATACAGCAGCTTTTTGAATAATGTATTTGAATATAAAAGACTAGCAACTTATTGTAAACAAGTTATAAGGATTTTCTCAAAATGCTGTATTGTAAATTTTTTGTACTCTGTTGCAACTACCTGTTCTGGGGTAAGAAAAATTGTCTTTATTGATTATTTCAATTTATTGGATAAAGTTTAATTAAGAAAGATTTTAATTTAGATGTTTTCAACACTCAGTTTATAAATTGAGTTTATAAACATCCTTTTATATTGGTAGCAATTCAAGCAATGTGTCGAAGTTTTTAATTAAATTTTGTACAATGAACTTTCAACAAAAATTATTTTTTTTATTCTTCGATTTCCGTATGCCCTAAGCGCATTTATTTTTAAAATGTTATATAGGTTGTAATTTACAATTTTTCATAGATTTAATTTTGTAAAGCTTCTAACGATTTTTCATTAAATGATTCTTGCAACACTTTTTTCTCAAGAAAAGAAGTTAAAGTTAACGTTAGTCAAGAGTTCATTGATTTTTTTCTTTCATTAGATAGATGGAACTCATTGAGGTATTAAAATTTTTCTTTTTTTTCTGTGAAAACAAAAGGCAATGACAGTTTATGCAATGTATGAATACCTAATAGGATTTGGTATATTTTTATATGCGGCTAATGTACTTTATATATGCTTCATATTCAATGAAATATTCAGTTCAATTTATGTTGCAAAGCTGTTAACAAATTCCTGCAAAAATATGATAAAGACTTTAAAAATTTGCTCGTTTGGTGTTCACAATATAGAGCTTGAACAATCGGTAAGGGTTATTTTATTAAGGAAGTTTCCTTTATAAACATCATCTATCTTTAAAGTGACACATTTTTATTTCAGATTGAAGAATTTTCTCTTGAATTACTGCATGATAACGTAGAAGTCACATTCCACAATCTTTTCACCTTAAATTATAATTTGTGGTACTCTGTGAGTGTTAAAAACAAATAATTTATTTTAAAGCTAGATATTGATTCAATGTGAATTTTTCTATACAGATTGTGACATCAATATTAAATTATATCATCGTATTAGTTCAATTTTATCTATCAAAATAATCTAATTATGTCGTGTTAAAGGCTCCAAATTTTCCAACATTACCGAGAAAAAAAAGTTTTAAATCCAATGAGACACTCTATTTTATTACTCATAACCTTGACGCTAATAAAAATAATGTTAAAACATGACATAAACATCGACAACAGAGACGGAAAGTTGTGAAAAATTTGGAGGGAAAAATATTCAGTAAAAAGAAAAACTTTAGGCAAAGCAGAATAAATTAAATTTTCTAAAATAAAAGAAGGCACCAAAAAGGAGAGAGAAAGGAGAAAAATGTCATTTTATCAGTGGATCAGAAAATTCTTTATACAGTTTTGGTTTACAACTGGCAAAGTCATTGGATTGATATTTTTTGACATTGATGAGCAGAAAGGAATATATCATCATAAAAAATATTACCATATCTACAGTAAAGTGATCTGTGTAGCTTTAATGTTCTTATTTCCGTTTGCCTACGATATGATGTTGAAAGATCTTGACATTGTTACAGGATTAGATGATTCTTTTATAAAAATAGCTCCTGCTGTAAGAGATATCATAAATTATATATTAATGGATTTTGCTTATTTTTCTGCAAATGTCAATCGGTTTAAAATACAACAAGAGTTGAATGAATTGCTAGAGTTCAATAAATTTTATTCTGGAATATTTGATACAACAACAGAAGAGAGTAGCAAATTATGGTTACTTTGTACATGCATAAGTATAAGTATAATAGCAAAACTTTTTGTTTTAATTTCTTATACTTCAATTTATATGTATTCAATGAAATCACTACATCTTTATTGGCCATTCATGCTAATAGTAATATCACCAGAAATATGTCAATTTGTTACCTCAAATCAATTATTTATTGAAGTATTAATGCTAAGACGTAGTGTAAGCAGTATTTTGGAAGTTTTGAAAAAACTCGAATTAGAATTAAAATACAGAATAAACATGCACCGATGTCAATTTGAAAAATTGAAAATGCTTGAGATGGAGTTGCTGTTATCTGAAGAATTTGAGAAGGTTTCGGAAATGCATGGAAAATTATTTGCAATTTATCGCAATTTTTCTAATAAATTTCAATTTCAAATCTTTCTTTCACTCACATCCAACTTTTCTGCTTTGATGATATTTTCATATTTCATACATTCAGCATACATATTTAAAAGCTTGAATGTTTCAACAAATAAAGTTGGAGTAATACAAATATTATCTTCAATTTGTATTATTGCTCGAATCATAGACATATACAATCTTTTAAGGAACACTTCAAAAGTAAATTCAATAGAGGAACAATGCTTTGAAATTGTGTCTGGTTTATATACTTTTAAAAGTGATATACGACTTAAACAAAGTGTAAGACATTTTCTGATATTTCCATGCAATTTAAATTTACTTTAGGGGTTTTTCACTTATGACGTCCATCAAAAACTTGGATTTTTAGACTCCTTCCCCCCTCTGTTACAAAATTTTCATACAAAAAAATCTATTGTTTGAAATTGTCACACAGTCTCAGACCCCCCCCCCCCTCTAAAAATTGGACATCATAAGTGAACGACCCCTCATCTTGCGCGTGTATATCAAAATTTAAAGTCGTCATAAAAATATATATATTTTTTTTATTAATTTTTTTTCTTCATTTTAGATCTCTAAATTGGCTCATCAATTAAATGAAGAAAAGATTAAGCTAAACATTGGGAAGATTTTTTATCTTGACAATCGCTTACTTCTTACTATGATCACTACAATACTCAATTATTTGCTTGTTTTGATTCAATTTGTATTAGAATCGTTTTACAATCAGCTAAATTCTTATTAAATTCATGTTATTCAAAGCTTGTATAAACGCATGAATTTTTTTGTGCGAAAATTGAATATATTTTTTTTTTTGTGATAATGTAGGTGGAAATAAGGCTGTTTTCATCAGATGTAATTCGAGTGTCTAAATCTTTTCGAGCTAGTCAAAAAATACACATGTGATAAATTTCAATCATCTTCGACTCTTACTCTTAAAAAGTTAAAGAAATTTCTCAACAAAAGATAAATTAATAAGAAGATGGCGTATGTTAAAAATAAAGATGCTTATTATGTTTGCAATTTAAATACCTACAATAAATGTTAAAGATTCTAAATAAATTTTTCTTGAATAAATATGTTAGAAAATTTTAGCAACGTATGCATTGTTAATTAGAGTTTTAATGGGAAATAGAAACAATATTTCTTGATTTCCGCGTCAATCTCTTTTATTAAGAGTTGTGGGAATTTTAATATAAGAGAATGTTAAGGTTCCGAAAAATTCTAAACCAAAAACCAGTAAACTTTTCTTTTATTTGCAATTTTTGATTTTGATGCTTCATGATTTTTAATTATGCCTAAAACTCTAATGAGCCAGCTTTGCATTAAATTTTTTTCATAATTAAATGTGTCAGCAATATATCAAGTAAGCTGTAGCTGAATTTAACATACAATAT
Organism: Chironomus striatipennis; assembly: GCA_026123125.1. NCBI lineage: Eukaryota > Metazoa > Arthropoda > Insecta > Diptera > Chironomidae > Chironomus > Chironomus striatipennis. The sequence continues at coordinate 24,656,438 of CM047394.1, read as the reverse complement.
TAACTCATCAAAATTTATGAAAAATTACTTTAAAAAACATTTATTAACTTTTAAATATAAGCATTTTCATGTTAGGATAATTAAAGTGAACATATTATAAAGAAAATTGTAGATTATTTAAAAAATATTGAGATTAATAAAAGAATTGATTGATAGCAAGGTCAATATTGATTTATTGATATGTAAATTATTTCAGAAAAAGTCAGAAACATCTTAATGTGTATTAAAGCCATTGAAAGTTGTCTATCTTCTTTAAATAAAAGTTAAGTGGATTTAATTTTCTCCGCTGATCTAATTTCATACCTTTCTCCATCTAAAGACAAAAATGTTGTATGATACGATTCAAGATTTTCAACTTAAAGCACAGATAATTTGAAAATGAATATATTAAATGTTCTGTCGAAGATGTTAGAATTCCGATAACAGAGTGAAGGGTGGCTCAATTTTTGCATTATATTATCATGCAAAATGAGTTTTCTGCTATTACAAGAATGTTTCATCCATTAGCTTATATCTCGTTCTGGATAAAAATAGATGTCTGTAGAGAATAGTAATTTATGTTAACATAGCAACACTAATTGCTTTGTTGATCTTAATCTTATAAATTGCTCCATTTTCTCTTCATTATATGGCTGAAAATTCCTTTATATAGCAGTAAATTCATTGAAAAATTAATGAAACATTGCCTTATTCTAATGATTCAAAGAATTATTTTTCTTAAAAAAATATGACGAGGAAGCCTCAAAAGGTGATATTCCGTAATTAATTATTTTATTAAAAGAGTAAGGGCAGTTAACGTGTTGAAAATTTTACAACGTTTAAGAAAGAAGAAAGAAGAATACTTCTTTTTGCACTTCTGGTGCCTTTCCTCTCCATTTACATATTTTCCATGATGATATAAATTTCGTATTTTTGAGCGATAGCAGAAGATTTTATGTTTTCTGTGCGAGTAGAGAATATAAAACTTCGTTTCTCAGTATTATTCGAGCTGCGAACATCATCGGACGGAAGTGCTGAGTGCTCGTAAATAAAATTTTTACAATCTTCTCTTAGCTTTCAAGGAATAGATATCTTAAGAGAATTTATACAATTTTGTGACTCGAAAGAAATCAAAAGTGTTTTTTTAAAAATAAAAAAAAAGTAAATTATGGAAGGTAAATATCAGATTTACTGTAATAGATCGGCAAATGGAAATAAGATGCAATAATTCAATTTGAGAATAATTTCCGGCAATCGTGAAATTGATATAATTTTTTGTTCTCACTAAAAATAAAGTAGCTGTGAGTGAAAGATTAAAGAGTGTGTCGCTTTAGGTCGATGATAAGCTAAACAATTGAAGTAAATTGATATGAAGTGTTATTAAATTGAAACAAAAATAAATAAAATAAAAAATGTGTGAAATATTTCTTAGCTATGATTTATATTATACGGTGAAAACAAAAGGAAAAGTGGGATTAATTCCATTGTGAAGTGAATAAGTATATTTATTGCTCCAGCCTTTTTTTTAAATTACAGACAACAAAATTCAATATTTAAGGGTTATGTGAAAAAGTTTATCGTATCTGATAAAAAATTTATTTATTTCCTCAGCTTGAGTTTTTTGAATCTTGCCAAAATCATCTTAATTTTTCATTAGTTCTCCAAGAAATTGGGATTTATGGGTTCTGTATACATGCAAATAATTATTTTAACAAAATCGTAAATTTCATCTTCACGTGATTTATAAAAAAATGTATTAGCTTGCGAATAAAATTTAGAGATAACAAAAATTCCATTGCAGATTCTTTTTGAATGATTGTTCATTCAAATTAATTTTTCTTACAAGTTAAAATATGTAATTAGAATAATGTGATAATTCCCTTATGAATTTACTCTTAAAGTTTACACGAACGTAAATTATTCATAAAACCTTTTTTCATAAATTGTTTAGCAGCTCAAAATTGTTTATACAATAATTTTTTTTTAAAGAAATAATTACTCAGTTTTTCAAGTTCGTTAATTTTTTCTTTTGAACATAAAATGAACAGAAAATTAATTTGATGAAATTTTTATAATCCTCAAGTCAACACATATCGTACCAATAATCCCCAAGATAAATGATTATATCATATTAATCCTAATCAAATTTTATTTTTGCTTAGCTGATATGACTAATCTTTGACTGAAAGATCATAAAAATACATTCAATGGAAATATAAATATTTTATTTTTTTATTAAAGATATAAATAAGTAATATTACGATAAAAATCAGAATTAAATTTTTATCTATAGATCTATATTTAAAGATTTTTTTGGTAAAAAAAAATTCAGACAATCTCAGAGGAAATCTTTTACATTGATCCGACATAAAGCAATTGATATCATTAAAATTTGATTATTATTTTTTTTTTTGCTCATCTATCATATTGCTAATATTTCGATAATAAGTCTAAGGAATGAAAGTAAACCTTAAAATAATTAAAATCAAGTTAAGGAAATGAGAATGAAAAATAAATAAATCATTTTGCAAATCAAACTTACAATTATTATTCCTAAATTGAATTCATATATTAAGTGAATATTTCAAGACTCATGGCAATTTATCATTTTTATTGTGATTTAATATGAAATGTTTGAAAGAAAAATTGATGCTGATTCATTTCAATATTAGCATTTGCCTAGAACATGTAGAATATTAACATCAAATCAAAGATAAGCATGAGTTTTCCGATGAAAATTTTATCATTTTTATAATGAAAAAGTTTTGCAAAAAAAAGTTTTCTATTGGATGAAAGAAATGAAATTTTCTCGGAGAATTTTGATGATTTCTTTGAAAATTAATATGCAATGTTGAATAAGCGAGGAAAACGCGTACATGTGGTCTTTCAATAACCAATCAAACGAAGATAGTATTCTGTAATTTACGATTCATTTATTGATCTCTCGCTGTGTTAAGAAAAGTGAAAAAAAAACTTATCTAAGATTTATTAAGCCACTCATTCAGGAAGAATGCTGATCAGAAATAATTTAAAGTTTAAGCAAAATCAAATAACCTAATTTGTAATAATACACTTTATTAAGTGTAATCTTAAACTTTTATTGATTCCAAACATCATTAAGTCACGTGTTGTATAACGTGAAATATATGCTAACAAACATTAATTATCTTTTCCCATTAGGCGAACTCAATAAAAAAGCAGGCGTTATTCCTGTTGATAATATTTATAGAATTTTTTTTTTTTTTTTCATATTGCTGGCAGCAATTTTAATACTCTACACAGTCCACTCCTTATGAGAAAAACAATATCGTCTGTGAATTAAAATAAATGTTTTATTTTATAAAGTTCACTTCCCAAGAGAGCTCATTAAGTTATATTAAAGACTTGTTAACTTTATTTCTGTTAGGCATGTGTTTGTTGCAGAACGAAAAAAATTTTCAAGTGAATATTACTTGAGAACCTTCTGAGCTTGCTGCTTTTGATATTATTGTTTTGCGTGGGTTTACAAAATCAAATTTGATATTTTTTCTTTGATGTTCCACAATCCTCTTTATTTAATTTCACGTAAACAATCATCATTTTTTACTTTCAAGCTTATTCACTCACGTATTGAATAAAGGACAATCATATGTGGTTTAAGGAAACTGAAGTGTTTCTCGCACACTCTTCCGATGAATTTTAAACTTTTTTTTTTATGAAAAAAGAAAAATTTTGGTTCATATTTTTGTAACTTTCAAGATATATAGATGTGTTCATATAAAGTATACTCGACCATACGCTTTTTTTCTGTTTGTAAACAAACAAATGAAAAAATTTTATGAAAAAAATTTCTAAATTAAATTTTGATTTTTGACTTAAATTTGTTCACTGGATCTTATTTTTGTGTTTACAATAGCAACATTATATTGTAAATTATCATTTCTAATGCTTTTTGACCATGAAAACAAAATTAAAAGTCCAAAAAATTTGAGGAACAAAATTTTAAAAATTTCTTTCGTTGTGTTAGTGTTTACAAAAAATTTGAGAATTTTAAATTTTTATCCGTTAAAAACGGTAACATTTTTGAATGAACACATCTGTATATCTTGGTAACTTTCATAAATTTGTGTATAAGATTTAATGAAGAAGTATAAAATTTTTTCATAATTTTTTTTTTTTCAAACCAATCAATTTCAAGTTCTTTTTCAATAAAATAGACCGAGTCTAAATAAATATGAATCGACTGAATATTATCGATATTCACTTAATATTATGAGTTATATTTCACTGCTGAGTGGGAATCAAAACATGTGTAGTATCTTAAACATTTTCTTATTAAATAAAATATTAGTATAAACACTATATCTTAATACTCGACTCCCAAGCAAGTAATCTATCTCTTCAAATTTGCTTTTGGCTTATATCAATCATCGCTTTATAAAAATCAATGTCAGTATTAATTATGGGTGAGAAATTTTGGTATTCCGCTACATTTTTCGTATTTAATTTTTCACAAGATACAAAAAAAAATAAATATGTTAATATATTTATTTATTTTATTCACGACTTCGTCATGCAAAAGAAAATGTTAGTTTTCTTGTATTATCACGGATTATGTTTAATTGAGCATGTTTTTGACTTATGTTGTAAACAGACATGAAAAGTCAAAAGCTAAATGAGTTTGCAATTTTCTTGATATTCAATTATTGTGATATATTGAATAAAGCTATAAAAATTAATTTATTTCATATACAAACTGAGAACCATGCTATAAAATATAATAATTATATAGACAGACAGTCAGTTGTTACTATGTGAATGTTTACTGAATTTTTAGTGCAAAAGAGAGAACATTAGGAGAAAATTTATTTGTTGCCATTTTGGTTTTCTTGCCTTTCTTTTGAATTTCACAGTAGCCATTTAGTTAGATAAAACAAACGAATGTGATTCATTGTACAATGAAATCATTGGAAGAAATGAGAAATGATGGAGATTTTTTAAACAAAAAAACTTTACTTTCAGAAAATGTATCAAGTAATTCAACAGAACAAGGCGTAGATCTTCTAAAAAAGCTATATAGTGAGTGTAAAGCGAGAAGAAAATCGTTTATTGGACACAGTAATTTCACGGGTAATAAATTTGACAATAATTAATAATAATAATAAAAACTCACTCAATTGGCATTGATGCTAATATTAGACTCTTTCGTTTAGACCGATTGTCATTCTGTCCAGTTACATTTGATGGTATACAATAAAATCTATTTTTTCATCGTTAATATCTAAATAACCACTGAATTAATTTTGATATAGGATATCTGTGTTGGGGACCAACAAAATCCAATACAACAGAATACAAGAAATGCCCAAATTATGTAATCGGATTTGATGGAAACTCAATAGCATCTAAAGAGTGTCTAGAAAATGGTACTTGGTTCAGACATCCTGACTCAATTGAAGTGCCACATTGGACAAATTACACAGCATGTATAGACCGTAAAGATTTTCATGTAAGTTTTAATTATTTTTTTGTTAATTAATAGTAATCTCTCTGGTGATAATGCTCGACTTTTTATTTAATCTATTTTAATTGCAGTTCCGCCAATCAATTAATGACATATATTTTTACGGCTACTGCGTCTCCCTCTCGACATTAATAATATCTCTAATTATTTTCTTAAGCTTCAGGTTTGAAATACAAATTTTTCATAATAATTTATAGCAATTAGGATTTATTTTTAAAATAAAGCTTATCCTCATTTCTTATTTCTTCATTCAATGTTCTCAGATCATTAAGATGCACGAGAATAAGAATTCATGTGCAATTATTTACGTCGCTAGCATTAAGTTGTATATTATGGATAGTCTGGTATAAATTTATCATAATTGATCCGGATATAATTGCAAATAATTCAATATGGTGCATTGGTCTTCATATTGCTCTACAGTACTTGATGATATGTAATTACTTCTGGATGTTTTGTGAAGGCCTTCATCTCCATCTCGTGCTTGTTGTTGTTTTCATTAAGGATAATGTTGCTATGAGGATTTTTATTGTCATTGGATGGATTTTACCATTAATCATCGTCTCAATTTATGGCATTTTAAGATCACAACACTCAATGGATAATAATTAGTAAGAATTAAATTATATATATTCTTGATGAAGTATCATATTTTGATTTTAATTTTTTTCTAATCATTATTCAGTGTACAGTATATTCATGGGGGTTTTATATAGCTTTAGTATAATTTTCAATTACTAAGTTTACTTTTGATTATTGTTGCTTATTAAGAAAACAAAAAAATATTTTCATATCCATTAACCTTAAATGAAAAAGAAACTTCCAATTCCAAATTTGCATACTTAACGTACATATTGATATCCTATGAATTTATAAATTTTCTCATCTATTCGATACCTAAGCTAATTGATTCAAAATATTATTTTTGCAGCTGTTGGATTGAAGAAAGCTTATTCATTTGGATTTTAACAGTTCCTGTTATAATTTCATTCATCTGTTCGATGGGTAAATTATTTAAAAATAGTTTAATTATTTCTTTGTTTAATTATTCAATCATTTTCTTTTTAACAGTATTTCTCGTAAACATTGTGCGGGTCCTAATTACGAAATTACATCCAAAATCAGTTGCACCACCACCGTTGGCACTTAAGAAAGCAGTTCGTGCAGCACTAATTTTAATTCCGTTGTTTGGATTACAGCACGTTTTGATTCCCTTTCGACCCGACAAAGGATCATCGCTAGAAAGCATTTATCATGGCGTTTCAGCTGTTATAATAAGCCTTCAAGGATTATGTGTATCTTGTTTGTTTTGCTTTGCTAATCATGAAGTCATTATTGCCGTATTAAGCTATTTAAATAGTTTACTACCTACATTGTTTAAAACATCCTATCGAGAGAGTTACTATGCACAAGGTCCCACAACAACGCGTGATATAGTATTATAAAATTTATTTTAATGTAGTCTCCATAGAGGGACTACAGTTAATAATTGTGATTACATGTAAATAAATGCTGTTAATTTTTATTAAATCATTTCATTCACACATCCATTATCAGAAGGTCTTCGTCAAATTCATAACAAAAAAAAATTAAAAGAAACGTAAAACAAAAACAAAATCTAATTTTATTAATGTTATTATAATTGTAATCCACTGTCAACTGAACAACTTGAAAATTAATAAATGTTTGTAAACGCTGACATTTGTTGTACATGTATAATATGTTTTCCTCTTTTCACTATTTTAGTTTGAACATTTGAAGTGATTAGTCATGAAAGTTCTTTTCATTATTTTAGTTTGTCTTATGTTTATTCAGCTTGTTGTGACTCAACATAATTTCAACTATCAGAGGCCACAAAATGGAAAACGTAATTTTATCTTCACACTTTTTTTTTCAAGAAAAATTTTCAATAGAAGGAAATTTTTCCATCTTTTTATGACTAGAATTATATGTGATTATTACTTTCTTTGTTTTTCTTCCATTTGAAGCTATTTCAACTAAATTTCCAACAAATTCTAAGACAAATAATAAAAACAGCAATAATAACAGCAATAAAAATGATGGGAGAAATGTTATGAAAATTGAAGAGTCACCTACCGAGGAGGCATCAAATGTTGAAGAATTGACGACCGAGGGAACAACAGAATAAAATATAATTTGCCTTCTTTATCGCTTCAGCTTTGTCCTTCATTATTTTTTAAATTGAAAAGTCATCAAAAGGAATAAAATTATCAAACAATTTTGAATCCTTTTCAAATGATGTTTATTATTGAGATGTCATGGTGAAATATCAAATCTTACTAATTATTTAAATTTTATTTTTAATACATTAAGATAAATTACCAAAAGCAATTTTCATGCCAAAAGAACACAAATTATCCTTTCATTCATACAGGGGGAAAACCACTTGGTGTAATAAAAAAATTGGTGTAAATTTTACACCAATTTGGTGTAAAAATTACACCAAATTACACCAACGGTGTAAAAATTACACCAAATTACACCAACGGTGTAAAAATTACACCAAATTACACCAACGGTGTAAAAATTACACCAAATTACACCAACGGTGTAAAAATTACACCAAATTACACCAACGGTGTAAAAAATTACACCAAATTACACCAACGGTGTAAAAAATTACACCAATTGGTGTAATTTGGTGTAATTTTATTACACCAAGTGGTTTTCCCCCTGCATTCATATTTAAAAAGGTCACTTTTTCGTATTTCTTAATACCTAATTTCAGAATGATAGACAACAATCTTAAAATAGAGTTATCAGTAAGATATCTTCAATAAAGAAGAAACAAAAGACAATAGAAGTAATAAACAAATTAAAAATTTTTATGTCCTTTTTGAAACTTGGCAATTTTTCTTCATTTTGAGTTTTTCGTAAAAAATTTTTATTAAACTTTTAAACTTTTTTAAAAATGGAGAAAAATGGCAATAGATTTAAACGCAAAAATTAAAATATACTAATGAAGATAAAAAAGGATTGACGTTTTAATATTAAATTGCTAGAATTTAAATAAAGGTAATTTTTCAATATTATTCAGAGACAAAAACAACTCGGAAACATTTTTTTATTCCACTTCCTCAACAATCTAATAGCACTTACAGCTTGTTAACGTTAAGTACTACAAGTGAATTAAGTATAGAGTTTTATATATGGCAGTAAAACTGTTAAATTCTTCATTACTTTATTTCCTCTTCAACCATTACCATGTACAAATTTGAATTATTCACAATTTTACTTTTAGCTTACACTGCAAATGATTGTAGTGTTGCTGACAGTATTCAAGGAAATTCAGTTCCTTTGGTAAATGTCAATATTAAAAGTGTTGCAGCAAAAGGTGCCCTAGTAACCAAAATCGACCTAATGTATTCCATTCATGTTCCTAAGGAAGGTCAATGTAATACATATGGAATACTTTGGTTATATGGGTGTATTCTTGGGATTAATGAATCTTAGCTTCAATAGTAAGTTTAAATTTTTTCTTTAAAAAATATTTGAATTTGATTCAATAATTTTTTGGTTTTAGTTAGTTTGATTGGATTTCATTATCCGGTTTTATTTCCTGGAAATAGTAAGTTTTTAAAATTTTTTTTTTTTTTTTAAATTAAAAAAAATATCAAAACATTTTTCTTGATTCTTTAGTATCCCTTCCAATGACAGTTCCTGTTGATTTTGGAGGATTTATGGGAACATTAATGCTATCTTAAAATACGAAAAATTATAATGTTTTTCCACTGTTTCTGTTTACGTTTACAAAATTTAAAATTATGGAAATAAAAGTTCAAAATATGCACACAATTAAAAGTATTTTAAACTAAATATAATCCTTTGAAACTTAATTTGTAAATTAATAAAATTCTTTATCCTTATCACTTCAAAAATTCCCATTACAAAGTCAACTAACATTTAATTTAAATGAATAGCATGCATGGAAAATATTTAATTTACAAGTTGAATGACAATTTGCAAATTTCATGAATATTACATATAACGTTTCACGGAAATAAGGAAAATTTATAAAAGATATTATAAAACGAATGTTAAGCTTAAGGGGAACCATAATTGAAGTGATATCGTAATTTAAAATTATTTTCTTGAAGGATTCTGCTTAAATTTGCTAAGTTTGTGTAAAATCTACAAATTTTGTATTTAGAATTTGGAAAAAATATTTTTAAATAACTGTAGGTATTGCAAATTTATCAAAATGTCCCCTTGACATTGTATTTTCACCACCAGACCTATTGAGTGTAAATCAAATTCCAATTTATAAAATCAATCATTTGTGAATATGTATACAATCGGAAAAGCTGTGAACGCAGCACCATAGCACAAGGTTGAAATTTTGTTTCCTTGAATTGTTTCATACCTGCCTCAAACATTCATATGGCAAAAAAAATGTGATAAAATTTTCTGACATTTTCTTAAATGCCAAATATAAAATCTTATTGTGTTAAATTTTGTTTTACTTCTTTTAAGATTATGAAGAAAAACTTTTCCACTTTATTTCTTCTTTTTCTTTTAAAAAAACATTTCAAACACAAGCGAGTTTACAGCTTTATTAAAAAGAAAGTCAAAAAGTAATGAATTAATCTTCTTATATTAAATTTTCTATTATCTCTAATTCTATATGAAGTAACTTTTAAAAATACAAGTGCTCTTAACAGTAGGTTCAGTATTAGAGACTCATCGCTCTCCTAATGAATTACTTTTAATCACTTTAGTAAAATGGAAACTTTTACAGTATTTTTAATTTTTTATACTTTAAGCACGTTTTCGGAATATAAAAGTTCATAATTTTTTGTCCCATTCTCAACAGTTTTTAGTTAGTGCCTGACTCACAATGAAGAGTGGGTTGTTTATTTTTCCAATTATTTTAATCCCTTTGATAAGTTCAAACTTATTTACTACAACAAAAAAATGTTACGAAGGTATGGAAAAAGCTTGAAAGATAAAAAATTTAAAGTTTTAAATTTGATTATAAAAATCTACTCAAGAATGTTCACCGAATGAAACTTTTGTGGAATGCAAAGCTTCTTGTCAACTTTACTGTGGATCAACTTTCAATGATTCCAATTTAGATTGTGGATGTATTCATGGATGCATTTGTAGGGAAAATATGATTCGAAGTTCAAAGACTGGAAAATGCATATCAATTGATAGATGTAAGAAGATATTGGAGGAGCAAAGAAACTTGTCATTTGTTTGTGATGAGAATGAACACTTTAGTGAGACTAATGCAGGATGTCAATTATCTTGCTACACTCATTTCCAAGGAGAGACAAATGAGATCTGTCAGTCAAAAGATAATAATTCTGCAGGATGTATATGTAAACAGAACTATGTTCGTGACACGATGACTGGAAAATGTATTGAAATTTCAAAATGCTCAAGTACTGAACTACATATTTTAATTATATCTTATTACTAATTCCATTTCTAATGAATTTCTCAACACATCCATTTGACCTAATAGAATGTCGAACAAATGAAGAATGGGTTCCTTGCGAGAATTGTACAACTTTTGCTTGTCGGTTATCTTGCGGAACATGCAAATGTAGAGAAGGCTATGTAAGCTACAACAATCATTGTATACAAGACTGTGCATTTAGAAGTTGTGAGGAAAACGAAGAATATTTAGAATGTTCTAATTGTGAGAACTGTTGCTTTAATAATCCACGTACAACATGTGATAAAGATGGCTGCTATAATGGCTGTTTTTGTAAACAACCGTTTGTCAGAAATCCACTAAACGATACTTGTGTTTTATTCAAAAATTGTCCACGTAAGACGATAACAGTATTGATTTTTGACTTTCCGCTACTCAATAAAATATGAAGCATTACTTATTGTCCACATTTCAGCACGATGCCATAAAAACGAAGCTTATAGTTGTCAATCGGTTGAATGCGAGCCGACATGTCAAAATACTAACAAAGCTTGTGAAAAATTAGAGCCCGAATGCAAATTTGGTTGTTATTGTAAACAATCTGACGGTTATGTTAGACATAATAATGATAGCTGCATACATTATACAGAATGCTTCAAGTAAAAATGATAAAGTTCCCTAAGCTATTGTTATTATGGTTATGGACAACTTTATCAGAAAGCAAAGTAATTTTTGATGGTAATAAATTGCAATAAACTACAGCTGTCTGCTTTTGTGGTATATATACACTATATTTTGGTCAAACATGATTACTTTGTTCTTTACAAGTATAGCTACAATAATGAAAGTTTTTAGTGCTTTTATTTTGCTAATTCTATTTCCATGTTATTTCTGTTCATTTACATGTGACAAGATATGCACACAAAATCAAGTTTACTCATCGAAAGTTTCTCAATGTCAAAATACTTGTTGGAACCGTAAATTTAATGAGACATCAAAGTGTCAAACTTTTCCTGGATGTGTTTGTAAAAGTGGTTTTTTGAGACATCCAGATACGTATGAATGCATTTCAGAGCATTTATGTCCAAAGCAAACAAATCATGCACAATGCGGTAAAAATGAAGTTTATCTAATTTGTACCAGTAACTCTATTGGATGTGAGAAGACGTGTGACACAAGAAAAGAAGATCTTAAGAAATGTTTGTGTAAAAGTGGTTGTACGTGCAAGAATGGATATATAAGGAGTTCTGTGACATTTCAATGTATCCCTAGCTCAGAATGTGAAAGTATGAAAAAAAGATTTGATCAAGAAATTTGATGAAAAAATATTTTCTTTTATATAGAGTGTCCATCCGGCTATAAATATGATACAATCACGAAAAAGTGCAGAATAAATTGTGTAGACAATGTCTTTACTTGCCCAAAAAATCAAACATACATAGAGTGTGGATCTAAATGTAGAGAGTCTAAATGTTCATCACATCAAAACGAAAGTATGAGTGTTTGCACTCAAGAATGCATAGCAGGATGCTTTTGTGATAATAGAAAAGGATACAAAAGGGATTTAGTGACAAACAAATGTGTTTTATCGACTGACTGTTCACGTAAGTATAAAATAAAAAAAAACTTTTTCACATACAAGCAAGCTGTAGGAAATGTGAATAACAAGGGTCAATATATTTTTGTTGAGAATAAGGCTTCACATTTCTCATCCTAAATTAGAGACATCACCCGTCAAAAATGACAAATTGAAAATATCCCCATAAAATTAACCAACGAAGTATTTTATGTACACATAATGTGAAATACTTCTTCTTGGGAGATATGTATTGAATGACGTAAAGATAAATTGAAAGAACTTTACTTAATAAATTCTTATCATAGAGCTCATTTAAGTATCAGAATGCAAAAAAATTTCTAACTTTATCATTATACTTTTTTGAAGATAATATTGATGTAAAACAAGAAAAAATATATGTTATTACAGTGATTCCATATGTCGACAATTGCTATAAAAAATGAAAGCTGAGAATTGAAAAGAACGTGATCCTAATTTTAGTGAGAATGATTTTTGTTTTAGTTACTAAATGACTTTTGTGCAAAAAAGTAAATTGGGAAGGCAATGAATATTGAGAATCATATGTTACCTTTTTTTGCTTTTCGTGCACGTTTAACTACTTTATTTCATTTCCCCACAGAATGTCCTGAAAATGAGAAAATTGAGTGCGGAAACCCATTATGCGAACAAACGTGTGCAACAATTGATGAAAAATGCACAAAATTTCCTATTCGCTGTGAATGTGAGTAACAAGTTTGTGTACGAAAATGTAAAATTATATTTATTTTCAACGATTATCTGCAGATAAATGTTACTGCACAGATGGTTTTATAAGAGCCTTTAAAGACAGTCAATGTGTAAGCAGAAGACAATGTCCAATTATCAATAAGGAAAATGCTCGTGCTCAAAAATAATGTAATGTATCTAAATGTAAGAGTCCCAATATTTTTAATAATAAAGACGCATGTTTTTGATCAGTTCAATGTCTGAGAATGAGAATGTGTTTCAGAGATGAGTGTAGATAAATGTATTGAGAAAATTTTAATAAAAATTAAAATAATTGGAGACTGTGTTGCAGTATTTATCAAGAACTCATAATGACAGCATTCAGTTTAGGTTTTGTCTTATCAGCATTTCTTGCTGTGTTGTTCAGGTATGGTAATTCGGAGCACATTTTGAAATAATTTTTATTTTTTGATACACATCGCCTTAGTCTTCTGTTAAATTTAATTTGGCATAATTCAATTTTTTCTAATTAATCAAAATAATCAATGCTAAATTAAATATGCTGCCTCATCATTTATTTAAGTGTTGAAGCATTTCACGAAATTCAAATTAAGGAATGCAATGCACCTCATATGTCATTTCACAATCCCCTTAGGCCGGATTTACTTTGTCAACATGGCTGTAGAGAAGGTAAAGATGCATCCATATTCGTTTGTATTTTTGATGACGAATCGAGTCAATAAGTGACAATTAAAAATTAGGGTGTTATTGTGAACGAAACTACATTTTAAATAAAAGGACTGGAAAATGCCAACCTGCTAAAGCACATTATTGTAATGAAAATGAATATGTTGGATGTGGTGACGGTGTTTGTGCAAAATTTTGTGGCACAACTAGAGATTTTACATGCAACTTGTCAGCATACCATTGCGGATATACCTGCTTTTGTAAACCTGGATATATTAGATTGAGTACAAATGGACCTTGCATACCTGAAGAAGACTGCCCAAGAGCTCTTATTGATGAACCTTTAAATGAAATGAAATAAATTTTAAAAAAATAATCATTTTAATTTATTGTTTCTACTTCTTAACAAAATGATTTGATTGAATTATAATTAATAAGACTTTCCTTTATTTAGAAATCTTAGTTGATCCAGAGGAGTGTGGACCAAATGAAGTTTATCATCATGCAAATAAAACAGATTATTGCTTAGTTGGATGCAAATCAGGTAAAAAAATTTTAACTTTGATCTCTAATAAATAAGGAGCTTTAAATAAAATTATTTAGGTTGTTACTGCAAACCGGGTTATGTGATGATGGATAAAGGATGTGTACCAGAAAAATTTGGAGATGGTAAATAGAAATAAATTAAAAAAAGAAAAAATAAATAAAAATTTATATTTTTTAGTCAAATGTGGAAAGAACGAGGAAATAAAATGTGGAACATACGATTGCCAAGACTTTTGTGATATTGGAAAAGATCCATTATGTGCTTTAAATCGATTCGACTGCTATTTTAGCTACGAATGTGTTTGCAAAGAAGGATTCATAAGAATAGACGATGCCGAGTGTATTCCTGTTGAACAATGTCCGAGCGAAGTCTTCCTTCTTGATTATGAGGAAGATTAATTTTATGAAGCAAGAAAACTTCTATTATGTAAAAAGTTACCTCGTGGCTGACGATCATTATATGTTGAAATACGTGTTTATTCAGCTGTAAATTTCATTTTTATGTACTTCACTTAATAAAAAAATTTGAAATTTCATTTTCGAAAAAAGCTCAAAAATATTCGAAAAAGCTTCAATTTCAAGCTCAAAAAATTGTCAACTGCCAACGAGTTCGAAAAAAAAAAATAAAGCAACTTGTTGAATGTTTGCTTTTAAAACCTCGCTATATTGACATTTGCAGCATATTGTAGATCCATGCGATTCTTTGAGTGTAATGTTATCGGCGTTTTATTATGTTACTCGATTTCGTTGTGTTGATTAAATTTTTTGATTTCTTCTTATTCAAAAATATTTCCTTCTTCTCGCATAGTAGATTGAGGAGAGAAAAACGAAAACATGACCGGTTTCTTATACATTTCATGCCTTTTTTTTGAACCAACACATTCTTAACGGAAATTCAAAACAATACTTCCACAAAATATATGAAGATTGTGTAATAAAATTTAAGCGCTGAGCGTAAGCCACTCTTAGTTCAACTCCATATTTTATTAAAGTCGGATGCGTGGAACATCAGTTCATTCAATTTTTTAATTATTCGTGGCACATTTCAGTTATTATTATTTTTTTCTTATTTCGATTTGCTTTAATTAAAAATTTTTACTTAAAATTCTTGGTCAATAAGAATAATTAAAAGAATTTGTGACTTTTTCAAGATTTGCAAATTAAATGAAAAGACTTAAGAAGAAACATATTTGAAAGCAAACATTTGTAGACGTGCCTAAATTTTCAAAAATAAGCAATAGTATAACTTCTTCAAGACTGTAAAAATTATAGAAAAAAAAAACAAAAAGAAGAAAAAATCGAAAGACTAAAGCGAAAAAATATCAAGTAAGACAGTAGCAGCCGTTTTTTGAAAACATTTTAAGATGGCGTTTTGTGTACTGAGACAATTGGCAAGAACTCCTATCGCTACAAGAGAACGCATTGCACTTTTAGCTCCAACTGCAGTAAGCTTGATGTGGAAAGGAAATGTAAGCGTTTTGGGAGTAAATCCATAGCGTTTGTTGAAAAAAATTTAAATTTAATTTTCAAGGACATAATTTCAAAGGTTTACATATATATGAGTCGATTTTAGTTCTTTGTCTCTTTTTTATTTACGAAAATGCTGAGAGACCAAAAAAAAAAAAACAGGAAGGTTGTTTAAAAAAAATCGGCATACAACAACAACAAAACATTTATTAAAATGAAGGGGATTGAAGAGAGTTGAGTGTGTTAAGAATACATGTATAGAATAAGGCAACGCAATTTTCCATATATGAAAATAAAAACAGATGTTTTCTCATTTTAAAGTCGATAATGTCACTTTGAATAAGAAGCAAATTTAGAATTTCTTATTTGTATTAGCATGTGTGCTACATAATTTGCAATTCTGTTGCTTCCTTTAAATAATCAAAACATCACAACAGTATTTAATTTAATTGTGCAGAAATTGTTATTTGATTAAAAGCATTTCGACCTTTGATGCCTTAGTTTACGCGTGGAATTGTGCAAGTACTTAAACCTTTTTTTTTTAAACTTCAGTGAGAACAAAAAAATATATATTTTGAAAGAAGTAATGAACAGTTGATAATGAGCTCTCTTTCGACACTCGTATAAGTATTGTACATAGAGGCATATATAAAATTGATACCGCAACCAGTAAATAAATTGTATTCTTTTTTTTTTTTAAAAAAAAAAGAGAGATACATTTATGCAAATAAATTATTTGGTATTGACGTATTTGCTTTTAAAAATTATTTTTCAAAAACCGCGATAAAATTAATGAATTAATTTTTTGTTATTGTGTGAGTTGGTTGACCGCTTCATAACAGCAGCATTAAATTTCTTGGCCCTATTTTATTTTCATTTTTTATTTTGGTTTCTTATTTTAACTGCGTATTAATGTCATATACAGCGGGAACTTAGTCAAAACATTCTGTTGTGCACGTAAGCTCAACAGATGGAAATTTCTCTTACATATACACGTTGCAGCTCTCACGTAACTATTCAATTTTCATCAGCTTCATCTCCCTTCTTTATTTGCAGTCTTTTTCCACATCACTTAATGTGCAATGCTCAAATAAAAGCAACCAAGTTAATAAATCAAATATTTTTGATCAAGCACGAGCATATTCAAAGGAAAATATTAAGAAAAATGCTCGAAAATATGTTAGCGATAGCGATTCAGATTCTGATTCAGATGCAGAAAGGCGCAAAAAGGTAAATTTTATTTTTAAATTATTTTAATTGGCACGTTTTAGTCAATCTTCTTCATGTCATCTTAAAACAATATTTTCTATCACTTCCATTTGCGATATTTATAGATTTGGTGTTAAGTGAGTAAAATATACCATTTAGTATGTTTAACTATGTGAAATAACAATAATCAAGTAGTGATAATGAACACAAAATACTCCTCGTATTGAGAGAAAAAATCATTTAAACAAAGGCAGATAATTGGATATACACTACTTATAAGTGCATATCAAATGAGAACAATAATCTTCGTTAAAGATTTTCATGTACTTCCTCACTCCATCGTTTATTTTCTCCAAATCCAATCCATGATAAGAATTTATAATGAGATGAAAATATTTTTAATATTCGGATGAATTTTCTTCAAAAATTTTCTTACCATGATTTTTAACCCTTTCCAATGTAATTTTTTCTTCTGCTTTTTGCCTAAAGAAATTTGTTTCTTGTTCTTGCTTTGTTGTTGTTATAAATAATTTGTGTAAATATTTTTGCATTCTTTGCCTCAAGTGAAAGTATTAAAGCGAGATTCAAGCTCTTTTAGATAATCGGTTGGTAAATAGACTTTAGAATTTGAAAGCTTTTAGGTACTAAATAAGAACTATTAGTTGTGACAATTTCTTAAAAAATTCTGATTGTTTTGACATTCATAAACAGATCTGATGTTCTCCGTCTACCATTCAAATTTCCATATTTCTGAAATTTCTGATGTTTTTTTTCATTTATATGTGTTTATATAAACTCTTTATTTGTATTTACACAAACGAAAAATTATGTTTTAATAACTCATTAATGTTAGTAATATAAACTCTCTTACTACTTATCAGCAGTTATGTGAAATGCCGGTAAATAAAAAACAATATTTTTTTAAATACACGTTCTCTAAAAAACTCAATTTGCTGATAGAGAATCGATTTGCGACGTTTTCAAGCAATAAGTTTGATTTTTGTGTTTTTTTGTTTATTTTCATTAATTGCAATTGTAAGGATTTTTTTCCGTAATTTTATAACAAAAAATATTTTTTAAAAATAATTGTGAAATTTAAAAAGATTTGTCATATAACATGATTACCATGATTGACTGATTTGAATACTTGATATTAAACGAGTTTTCTTATTGAAATTCTTGTTTGGCCCTGTACTTACACCGGTACGAAAATTAGATTTTGCTCGGAGTCTATTATGATTTTAAACTGTAAGGCTATCATAGGCAATTAATGTTTTATTTAATAACATTTTGATACAAACAAGGTACTTTTGTAAAAAGCATTTGATAAAGTTAATTGAACAAATTAAAGCTGTCAATTGTTTCAAGAATCGGCAATCCTTATTTTCAACACTTAAAGATTTTTTATGAAACGTTTGTCAAATTTTTAAGTTGTACGAAGCTTTCACTTTACCATTATGTTTTCAACTTTACTCGAAAATATTCATGCTTTAATCAGAAGACATTCTAAATTAACAGTTATAAGTGGGATGAACAAAAAAAATAACAAGACATTCCAAAAATAGAATACAACATGGTAACTTTTTCTTCATTTTTTTGCAATAAGTTATCTCTGAAAATTCCCATAATTGAATCCTTAATTTATATTCTTAAGAATTAACTAATATTACATCAATCAATGTCTAAAATTATGTTAATGGTTAATCTTCTGTGTAGGTGGTAATGATGATTAATTAATGCTTTGAAGCTAATGTTTATTGCAATTTTTTCAAGTTGTATTAATCTGAATGATCTTTTTTTTCGTCACAATAATAATTATTGATATATGTTATAAACATAACAATATTAGTCTGCTTATGCATAAAAAACTAACAAAACGAATAAATTTTAGAGGTAATTTTCAATATTTGTTTTATAATAGGTCAATGAATCTTAAACAAACAACAAATCAAGCAACACTTTCATAATAGTGTTGGTTTGTTGTTGCCGGAATTACATTTATGTATATTTTTTTCATTCGTGTGAATCATAGTCATTCGCTCTTGAACGCTTATGCTGAGCATTATTTGTAATTAATAACCTTGAAAGAGTAGAGAGACGTGAAAAAATATATACACGAGGCAATATATTTATATGTCTTCATACAACTGAGCATCGACCAAACGCCGACCATAGCTCAGTTGAGTTGCTCAGTTTTTTGTACTGAAAATTTGATAGTGTTAGTGAATTTTTCAAAAATTTGAAAAAAAATAACGGCCACTTTTCTCATATGAAGACATATATAAATATTGACACGAGGGAAGAAGACAAAATACGTGCCACCATAAAAAATATGCGTTTTTCCTTGATTTTGTTTTAATATAATGATGAATAAAATAAGAATGAGTTGTAATGTCAATGAAAATCTCATTTAATTTCCTCTTGATCTGATTTTAGAAAGATGCCTACACAAGCAAATTTTGGAGACAAAAGATGAGAACTTTACACGGAATATTTGATGTCAATAATGATGGCGTGATTTCATTTGATGACTTCAAATGTTTGGCAAATAATTTTGGAGATTTAGGACATTTATCTAGAGATGAGATGGCCGAATTTATTGAAGTCTTACGTGTATGTATTTTATGCCTATTTTATTGATGATTTATACCTACAGCACCTCAATAATTCATTTTAGATAACTTGGGAGACAAATTTCGGTGAAATAGATCCTTATAATTTGGTATCTGTGGAACAATATCTTACAGAAATGTACCATGCGATGACGGACAAAGATTTGAGAAAAAAGGTTCACAAATTCCTGCCATACCTATTTCAAGCAGTTGATAAAGATCATTCCGGTGAAATATCAATTGAAGAATTTAAATTATTCTTTAAATGTCTTGGCTTGACAGAACGTGATGCAGAAGTATCATTTGCTGCTATCGATAAAAATAGCGATGGAGTTTTATCTATCAAAGAATTTGTTAAATTGGGACGAGACTTTTTCTTGACAGAAAATCCAAAACGAGTTTCGAGAAATTTTTGGGGACCATTAGTGTCAGACCATTAAGAAATGCTTGTTATTAATTTTAGAATATTTTTATAAATGATTCAATATAAAAATTTAACCATCACTGTGTGGTAAACAGTGAACTCATTCTTTATGCTCGATATTTTTTTTACTTTCTTTCGTTTTATAATTACTTAATAATTTGATAAAAAATAAAAAAATGGCTATAAAAAGTAACGAAAAATGATTTTATTGTACCGGATTATTTTAAAAAATATAAATTTTGCTTTTATGGAGTACGTGCCATTTTCTTTGTAACTGCAGGCTTATTAAACACCAATGATGCCAATAATGGAAGTAATTATTACTATAATTAACACTATTAATATTTTCCAATGCCCTTTGTTTCAGTATTTCGTTTCAAACCTTTTGTGCTGTTTAGTAAGAAGTGAACTCATTATTTTGGTGAAAAATTCTTCATTGAGAAATATTTTATGTACCTACGTAGCTTAAAACCACTTTATACAGAAAATGTGTAAACAACCGTGATAACCTTATTTTTTTGAACTTATCAATTTCAGAATGCTCACAACATATAAGTAAGGGGCCGTTCACTTATTACGTAACGCAAAAATTCGGATTTTTTACCCCCCCCCCCCCTGCGTAACGTTTTTAACAAAAGAATCAGCTGCGAGAACAATAGACCGTAACAAACTCTCGACCCCCCCCCCCCCCCCCCTCAGAGCGTTACGTAATAAGTGAACGGCCCCTAATGATTTTTATCAATACGATTATTTGTGCGTGCTGAGACTTTTATTACCTTTTCATTGATTATATTTGAAAACATCAATTTATTTAAGGAAACTTTTGTAATAATACACATTGTTGCGATTCATTCAGTTGTATTTGAGTTACTTGCTTAATTTTCTCACTGTCATGATTGCAGAAATAAAATTGCAATATATTTATATGTCTTCATACAACTGAGCATCGACCAAACGCCGACCATAGCTCAGTTGAGTTGCTCAGTTTTTTGTACTGAAAATTTGATAGTGTTAGTGAATTTTTCAAAAATTTGAAAAAAAATAACGGCCACTTTTCTCATATGAAGACATATATAAATATTGTAAAATTGTTATTAATTATGGAAAGTCATTTTCAGTTATTTACTTGAGACATGAAATTAATGTTGTTTTAAGGTGTTTTCAGCAAAAAATGTGTGCGATTCAGAAGGATTCTCCATTATGACTGCAACGTCTATTAATCAAATAAAGTTGAAAAAAATTTGCTAATATTTTATGTATTTGGTATGCAGCATAGTTGAATTAAAATTTTTTATTCTCATATATTTTAGTAGTAGCCTTTCTTGAACTGTTTGCTTACTAATAATAATAATAATAATAGTAATTTATTACCGATAGGTATTTTTAAGAACAAGATTAATACAAGCAAATTATTGAGATGTTAAGTAACAGTGAGTTTTTAGGTAATGCTTTGAAAATTTAAAACAGTACAAATAAGCAATTGATCAATTAAGCGCGACATAGAGGCATCAACTAATTGTTGACACAAATTTTGACAATAAGAAAAAATAAAAAAAAAATTGTTTTCTAGTTTTATTTAGCCTTGAAATTGTTTAAAGTATTTTAAGTATGAATAAACTTTAAATTTATTTGAAGTGCTTCTTTTCTTATATAAACGAAGCTGCATTCTATTCAGATAATAGATCTTGAATCCTGGTAAATAATTCACACTTAATTCTTATAAGACTAATTTCGTTAAAAAATTCTCTTATCAGCTTCCAATTATGAGAAAAACATTTTTTTTTGTACATATTGAAGATTCGTTTCAAATATTGAACTATAAATTTCATTTCCTGAGTTTTATGTTTTCCCATCATAAATATTGCACTTTTTGTTGATTTTTTTTTTCAAACTAAAAGAGCAAATAAATGGAAAAAATAATAAAATAAAATCATTATAAAAATGGAAATGAAAGGTTTTTTAAATAAATAAAAATATTAAAAATTTGCTCTATTTTATTAGGCGCTCATAGCACAATGGTATATGAAAAAGAACTTAAACTGGTTCAGTTTGCCTTCAACTTGGTAATGTTTTTTTATTGCTTTATTTTATTCAGTTCCGACTGAGAAACACATGCACGTGAAGGATTTTTGTTTCTATCTTTCTTTCGTTTCGTCTCTGTTCATTCTTTTTGTTAAGAATAAAAGAAGAGAAAAAGAGTAAATGAAGAAGTAGAAAATCAACAGTATATGGAAGATAAAAGTTTTATTTTTATATTTCTCATGTTTATTGTCTTCCATTATTTCCCTTAACAGAGCTTCAAACATATAAGAGAGCAGTGTCATAGCATTTTGTTGGTGTTTCAAACAATACATCTACAATCATAATGTTCCGTTGTATTCACTTTAAAGTTATAATAAAAAAAAAAAAATAAGGCACCGTTCAAGTGGTTTCTTTCCTCGACTATTATGAAGGTGCCTTGAGCAGCTTTAGTCAGAGAAATGGGAAGGAAGAAAGTATCATGGTTATAAAACCCTTCATAGTGTTGCAGCAATAAGAAAATCGCTTGTGAACAATAAAAGATAATCACCGTTATGCCTCTTCTTTTCTTTTTTTCTGTTTTCTCAATAGATAGGAATAGAATAATGGATGCAAACATCAACAGACACATAATACATTCACATTGAATCACTTAATTGATATGTTTTCTTTCACTCTATTATGTTGCAATAAATGCAATGAAAAATGGAAAATTATTACATAAATATTTCTCTGTATTTTGATAACGAATCTTCTTATGAAATTGCAGATTTTAATCTTTGAGCTTTAGCATATTTTTTAAGAGCAAGAATATATGAATAAAATATTAATAATTGAGATCATTTAGGCCTTATCTGAAAATAAAAAAAGAAGACAAAATGTTTTTGAAAACTTTTCGTATCATTTCAAGATGTTAAAAGCAATCTAATTCTAAATTGTTAATTAAAAAGGTAATATAAACAATTTGATACCTCTTAAAAAGCTTTTATGTTTTTTTTTTAATTTTTTTTTTTTTTGCATTTTTGGATGTAAAATATTTCGTTGCCAATAGACCCAATAAAAAAGTTTGAGTCCGTAAGCGCCAATAATCTCATAATAAGAAACTAAAGTGAGTGAATAAAAAATGTATATAAGGCAGACAAATTTATGAGGTTAAATGGGTGGTAAAATAATTGCATAGGCAAGGCGCCTTTGGATTAGTTTATTATGTATCTTATGTTACAACTTACATACGGGGTCTCGAGAAAGTGTACGATAAGAAATTTATGCTTGTTTTATATAATTTATATCAAAAAATAAGACATTGTAAAAAATATATTAGATATGATTGATTAGTATACATACATGGGGCATTAGAAATGTTGAGGTAGGTATATAGCATAGAGTAGTTTAAACATACGTGAGATATTGATATAACATATCACTCGATATAGCGAAAGTTATAGTATCATAATCTTATGAGATTAATAAAGGATTTTGTGATAAAAAGTCAAAATTGTCTACTAGTATTTTCCCATATTGGTATAGAGCAATGCAAAAATAAATATTAGAAATTATCGAAGCTGCATACAGAGACATGAGATCACAAATTGAAAAATATTGAAATTGAAAACCAAAACATTTTCTCATCATATAATATCATGTCGTTTGCTGAATAGTTGGAAATGAAAGATGATATAAAAAAAAATCAATAGAATCAAATTGATTTTGAAATTTCAATCTCAGATTATGCATAAGAATGTCGTTTGATTTGATAAATGCTTGTCAGTTTTTGGGGCAAACATTCATGTTAATTGAATCAATTTTTTTGAAAATGCGTTAACTGCAAAATTTACATTTTGAGTAATTTCTCGGATGTATCTTAACAATATAAAATAAATTTAGTATCGTTGGATAGCTCAATACAGTGGCTAACCATATATGTAAAAAATTTTTATCTTGGACTTATGCTATTTCTTACAGAACTCCTCAAAGATGGACTAAATAGGTCATTTTCAAACCAAATTTTTGTGTATGTCCTGTGCATTAAATGTATATTTTTTTGCTGCAATATATGCTACTACATAGGAACTAAACTGAGCCACTTCTAACTTTTTAAATGATTAAAATATATTCGAGAAAAATAATTTCAAAGTTTGGAAAATTTCCAAAAAAATTTTTTTTATGAAACCATATACTTTGAGTTTTGTCTTATTTCTCATATATAATATTGCAACAAATTAAGTTTTTAGTGTCATTAGAAAGCTTAAGACAGTAGCTAGATATGAGCATAAAAAAATTTTACTATGGACTTATCCTGTTCCTTACAGAGTACCTCAAAAATTAGCAAAATACACCATTTTTGAATGAAAATTTTGGATACATTCTGGACCTTAAAAATATTTGTTGATAGTGTGCTAATTACTCCTTAGGAAGAACTAAAAAATGCCGCTTACCGTAATTCATTTAAATATTTTGGTGTTGAGATATTAATTTTTAAATTTGGGTAGATTTTCTCATATAAAAAAAATCAAAAATTCATGTATTTTGACGTTTTATTTAATTTCTCGCGTATATAGCCACAAAATATATCATATTTGGTATCGTTGGAAAGCTTAGAGTAGTGGCTTTTTATATCTTTGAAAATTTTTTCGAATGGACTTATTCTGTTTCTCATAAAACACCTCAAATTATATGATTAACCTATAATTTTCAAATCAAAATTTCATTTGTGTATTCTGTATAAAATTTATATTTTTTTATTGTTACGTATGCTACTTATTAGAAGTTAAACTAAGTATCTTCAAACATTTTGATTAAATTGATTAAAATCAAGAAAATTAATTTCAAAGATTGGAAAATTTTCGTATAATTTGAGGTGTTTTATGAGAAACAGAATAAGTCCATTCGAAAAAGTTTTCAAAGATATAAAAAGCCACTACTCTAAGCTTTCCAACGATACCAAATATGATATATTTTGTGGCTATATACGCGAGAAATTAAATAAAACGTCAAAATACATGAATTTTTGATTTTTTTTATATGAGAAAATCTACCCAAATTTAAAAATTAATATCTCAACACCAAAATATTGAAATGAATTACGGTAAGCGGCATTTTTTAGTTCTTCCTAAGGAGTAATTAGCACACTATCAACAAATATTTTTAAGGTCCAGAATATATCCAAAATTTTCATTCAAAAATGGTGTATTTTGCTAATTTTTGAGGTACTCTGTAAGGAACAGGATAAGTCCATAGTAAAATTTTTTTATGCTCATATCTAGCTACTGTCTTAAGCTTTCTAATGACACTAAAAACTTAATTTGTTGCAATATTATATATGAGAAATAAGACAAAACTCAAAGTATATGGTTTCATAAAAAAAATTTTTTTGGAAATTTTCCAAACTTTGAAATTATTTTTCTCGAATATATTTTAATCATTTAAAAAGTTAGAAGTGGCTCAGTTTAGTTCCTATGTAGTAGCATATATTGCAGCAAAAAAATATACATTTAATGCACAGGACATACACAAAAATTTGGTTTGAAAATGACCTATTTAGTCCATCTTTGAGGAGTTCTGTAAGAAATAGCATAAGTCCAAGATAAAAATTTTTTACATATATGGTTAGCCACTGTATTGAGCTATCCAACGATACTAAATTTATTTTATATTGTTAAGATACATCCGAGAAATTACTCAAAATGTAAATTTTGCAGTTAACGCATTTTCAAAAAAATTGATTCAATTGATAATTATTCTCGTAGGAAAAAATGCATGTGTGTTACGGTATTAAGTGCTGTCCATTTTAAATATATTTTAAGGATAAGAACTTTTTTTTAGACCTCTGCATAGAGTTATAAAAAAGTATAATTTACTAAACCTAATTGCTAATGAAACTTTTACCGCTTTATTTTATGTTAAATTTACTGCTTTAATATGTTATCTAAGGATATGGATTAACATACGTAATGATGCTGCTTGTTATATATGAAAACACTGCAAATCATCTATGTCAATATCAGAGATTGCAATGTTTTAGTGAAATTGCTATATAATACTAATTTTACACAATGTTAATTGAAGCTTTATTGTAGAATCACACATAGTGATGTGCAAATGAATATTTCTCTTTAGAGTGTAGTTTGTATGTTTATGATTATTACCATGAAAACGTGGAACAATTTAAAAAATTATCTCAAGCAATGATTTATTTTATTTGAATCCACAGATTTTGTAAATCTGTTGCTGCATTGGGATTAGAATTTTTCGGAAATCAAAATATAAACTTCAACAGATCAAGAAGCCTCTGTTTTATGAATAATTAATTCGTTAACCCAAACTCAAATAAATGTTTACTTAAAAGCTCTAATTCTCTTAACATGGAGAATTACAGAGAATTGTTATTTGAAGCAGATTTGTTTTTGGTGTGAGGATTTCAAAATTTATGTTGCTTTATACGAACATTTAAATTATTTTTAAAAAGAAGAAATGTTTCCTCAAAACTAAATTTTTTTTATTGATTTAGGCATACATACATTTTTCAATTTTTTAATCCACCTCATGTATATAAGTATATGTGGAACTTTAAGCAAATGTGAAATTTTGTTTAGCACTAACGGGCTAAAAACACATAGTAATTTATTGCTTGTTTTGAATTTTAAATCATGATAATATCTCAGTCCTATATGAAACTTTTTGTGGTATTTCAGCCAGACGTGTTTTTTGTACCATTTCACTTTTCTTTATATTTACACGTAAAAGTTCTCTCCTATGTATTCATGTTGAATTTCATAAATGATAAAAATACTTTTGTAGTTCTACATACATACTATATGCTTTGCTTTATGCCTATTATTATATTCATATGATGAATGAAAGAAACTTTTTGTAGGGGATGCTAAGAAAAATGATAAATGAATTTAAATCGGTTTAACGGTTATACTCATAGCGGGGAAATTTCGTGTCATTGCGTCGAAAATTTTCAATTCGTGTACGATCGATGCTGACATATGCAGAGCTTTTTCGGAACGCCTGCGTGTAGGCAAAAGTCAATACAAAATCGTGTAATAAGGATAGAGATATGCGTGATGTTAAAAGAGTTCAGATATATGTTCCAAAATTACTGAAAATTTATGATTCTATTAATTTGCAATTTGTGGCCAGTTTCTGAATGATATTAATGCCGGTTTTTCGACAAAAACATACTTAACAGTTACAAGAACTTTTTAATTAAAATCATACAAATAATCAAAATGAATTTAATTGATTAAATTAGCAACAAAATTAAACCGGCAAAATTTATGCCGCATGTAAACATTAACAGCTGATTATGTAAATTTCAAACCGCGCATGCTTCAAATCCCCACTAACCAGCGCAATAGAAATTTTTGCAATTCGCAGTGAAACTCAAAAACCGATTGCATTTTCTCTCAAATTTTCGGTTTATTCCATTCCTCACCGTGACTAAGATCAGACACGTTTTTAAACACCGGTCGAAAAATTTTCACAGCAAAGAAGAAAGTTTTCAAAAGTTTAATAAAAGAAATTCTTGTATTATTAATTAAATTTGCGGTCTAAATTAAAGAACTTCTTCTAGAAAAATTTAAGACATTAAAAGTTTATCCTATTAAAAGATTATTAAAAGGATAATAAGGAAAGAAAAAAAAAGAGAAGGAGAGAAGTGAAAAATCGATAATATCGTCAGAGGAAGAAGAAGAAAGAAGGAAAAGGGGAACATTGTTGTTGGCGAGAGTACATTTATACATATTGTGAGTGTTGGGTAATAGCAAGCAAAGTGCTGTGTTCTTTTAGTATAACTTAGCTGCCTGCGAGTGTGAAATAGAGATAGAACATCCTACTTACAAGCGATCAACTTCAGCTGTTCTTACTCAATATACGTTTTTCTTTCTTTTCTTTCCTTTTTTCGGGTGCGGCCATTATATGCAGACATAAATTTTCTTTTTATTTTTACTTCTTTCTTTTAACTGAAAATTTTCAAAAAAAAAAAAATCTTTAAGTTTTACTAATACGCTGTTCTTCTGTTTGGTAAGAAGTATAAAGAAAAAAAAAATAATTCGGTTACGTTATTGCAGTATATTTAAAAATCTACCAACCTACTTGTGCTGTATTGATTTATTCATTTCGTTAACTTAACGAGTAAAGCGAATAAAAAAGTATAAAAAGTTTTAAAAGTTTCTTTCCTGCCGTAAAGAGACTCCATTGTTAAAAACGAAAAGACAATAAAAAGTTTTAAAAATAATTTGAGACAGTTTAAGTTGTAAAGTTAAAAGCACATTTGTAGCAGAAATCCATTTGATGGATACAATGGCCGAAGATAAGAATGGTTCTACTGCAGTTCCAAGTGATGGAGATGCGATTGGTGAGAATCCATCACTGATTGATGCTGCATCAGAAGGACCGGCATCATTAAACTTAGCTGTTGGTCCACCAAGTCCATTAACAGGATGTTATCTACTCATTGTGATTGGTGAACCATATTCTCAAGAGCACAAGGATATAATTCTTCAAAAGCTATTGAAGGGTGAGTATGATGTAATATTGAAGTACTTTTACTTAATGATGCTCATTTACTTGATAATAATAACTGATGATGCAGAACTATTTTTCCTAAAAATTACCTAAATAATAAAGTCATTTCTAACTAATTTAATTCAATCTTTAAACAAAATCTCAAAAATTTCTTTCATTCCTTCTTGCATTTTGGATAACAGAAATAACAATTCTAATTTGCATAATTTAGTATGCCGCATTAACGAAATATAGCTATTTAGAGCCCTTTTTCGACTTCTTTGCTTTTACTCATTCTGCCTTTAGATTTCAAAACTAAATCTGAATATTAATGCTCGAATGGAATTTTTTATAACAACGCAAAAGCATTGATTGTTTGGGAATATAATATAGTAATTTTACTTTGAGCGATTGAATGTCAATTTTAATGCAAAACTTCTTGCTTGCTTACAAGTAAATAATATTTCATATTTAACATTTTCGTGTAGAAATAGAGAAGAGAAATGGAAAATTGAATAAAGTGGAAAGGTAAACTTCATAAGTATTTGCTCAAGAAATTGAGCTGTATGGGAAATGATAACTAAGAGCGGTAAAAATCTCCTTGAACTTTTGAACTATTTGATTTATGTGTCACCTTCTATGTAATGGTGTTATTTATCCCCTATTCTCTTCTTCATAGGTGTAAATGTTTACATGGCATTAAATTTTCATAAATATTTTTCTCAAAAATATAAAGTTATGATTTATTTTCTCAATATGTATGCTTCAACTAAAGTTATGTCTCCTAAAGTTTTGAACCGAAAACTTTTTTTTTAAAAAAAAGATGTGATTTCATTTTTCTACAGATATTGACATAACGTTTATCTTATGAACTTTAATGATAGCAAAATTCCATTCATATCGTGAAAAAGTGTAATTATCAAACTTTCGTTTCATTCAGCTTTCCATATCTTGCAATAAAAGATATGGGTTAGTACAAGCTATTTAATTATTAAAAGTCATTATTTAATCTATAAATATAAACTGTAGTAAAAAACCATTACCATCAAAAATTAATTTTCCTCGAGTTGTTCGACCCGAAAAATTAATCAATAAATTTTAATAATGTCTAAACGATTATAACGGAAGTAAGTTTAACACAAATTTTAATACAAAGAACGAAAATCAATTGATTTTTGAACTTTAATAGAATTATTTATGGAAAGAAGGAGGCTTGGTTTCACGCCTAAAATGTTCATGTCTAGTCCGGAAATTAGAAGAAATTCTCTAACTTTGCATTTAAAGATTTCTCAACATGTAGTTTATACTCAAAAAAATTGGTATAATTATCATGAACAGCATAAGCAACTTACATCCTATGAGTTTTCTAGAAAAAAAAACTGTTCTTATATTTCATTTATTAAAGTTGACATTAGAGGTCAATTAAACATGAAATTCTCCTTCGTAATTAATTACAGGAAGAGAGCAATAATTAGTTATTATTTTATCACATCAATTATTTCATTAAACTTTTAACATTTTAATCATGTCATGCAGTGAAATATGTGGGGTAGTATGGTAGAAATTTTATGATTTTTTTATGAATTTTGTTTGGCATTTTGTCGAAATTCAGCCAGCAGCAGCTGGATAAACAGCAACAATTGCATAGAAAATGAATGTATTTTTGTCATAGAACATTTCCTATCAGCAAAAAAATTTACTGCTTTCAAAGATCAAAATTGGTTCAATATTATTTTATATAAAAGCTTTATCCTGCTTTATCCTCATGAACAATCGAGAACAATCATCTTTATTTCTTAATTCCTACTGCATTATTTCACAACAAAAAAATCTGCATCTGATAGTGCTGCATCATTTTTATATGCCCCCATTCTCACACCCGTTTATTGATATTTAAGTTAGAGGTGGAAGTTTTCAGTATTTCGCTGTCACATAGACTAGAGAGCGACTTTCATTTCACATTTTGTTGGCAAGGTATATTGGATCGATAGAGTCAGAAAAAAATATATATTTTCAGAATGTAAGAAGAGGAAGAAGCGAACTGCCATTGCTCATATATGGAATATGCTCATTTCACAGAGCATATCGGATTTATTTTTATAGTCTTTTTCGTCTTGTATATTTAATGCCTCAATTTGTCTTTACACAGGGATTGAACTTCAGAACGAAGTTTTCATATTAGAACTATTGGCATTTATTAAAAGAAAAAATAATAAAAGAAAAATAAAATTTTAGACAGGATATGTTACGTGGCTTGGTTAAAATCCATAATATTTTATGCTTTCAAACTCATCTTCAAAATTCTCATGTCAAATGAAATCCCAAATTTATTTATAGTTCTCATAACATAAATAAAATTGGAAAGAAGAAAAAATTGCGTGAAAGAATTTATTGTAGGCATCAAAGCAAAACTTTCCAGCTGAGTGAATCCATCAACCCCTGCTAAATATACGCAAAAAATTAAGAAAGAAGAAACAATCAAATGAAAAAGCTTTTATGTACTTTTAGACTCTTTCAAAAAAACAATTTATTTATTTCTGCGGTCTTTTGACTTTGAGGGATGACATACCATTCGCTTAAGTACAAAAATATAACAAGCTGAAATGTCTGCTAGACACATTTCTATTTCTCGATAGTTGCGTAATGTGATTTTCCATTCTATTTAATTCTATAACAAAGAGCTGAAAGGAAAACATAGAAGATGGAATCGATGATAATGGAATTTTAGAAAATACTTTGTATACCTAGGGATAGGTCAATTATTGTAGCTTAACGTTGAGTCCATATTGCAAAGCTGTTTCTATTTCAGTATCCTTTACATTCTATTATTCGTGTGCATACAATAATGAGAATTGTGATGAACAAACAAACAATAAAGAGATTAAACTTTTACAGAATAGATGAAACTTTATTTGTTAATGAAATATCCATTGGGTCAGGAAATCTTCATTTTGAATTCAATGCACAAAAATTGATTTAAATAAATCTGCCGATCAAGTAACAGTTCCAACAATCTTATACAATAGCAAATAAAGTCGACATCTTTCAATTGGCGACATTGAGGGATAAAAAGAGATTTCATAATAATGTGATTTTGTTTTCTTGGCATTAAAGGAAGCATTTTATTGCTTTTTATCTCTAAATTTTCTTTTCTTCTTCTTCTTATTCGAAATCTTATATTTTTTTCTTTTCAAATAAAATTGATTTTTTTCCTCTGTCATGAATTCTTACATCATTTGTTATAATAATGATGCCAGACACAGACACATACTCCTTCCATACATTTCAGTTCCTATTTTATGCCTTTTACTGTTGATGATTTTTTCACATCATTGTCATAAATTTTTATTCTTTGTATTCTTTTTGTCTGTATTCCTATTTCATTCACTATTTATAGTGAATGAATCTGTAACAAGAGGAGATATTCCTACTTGTCTTATTAATCTTTCTTTTCACTACGTAGGCATTAAATAAAATGTTGTGATAGAATAATTTTAAAATTGACATACAATTGTAACTTCCTCTTGATCAGCATTTTATTGTCTAAGATTTTAAATGTTTAACAATTTTTCACCAGATTTTACATCATCTCAATTTACATTTAATGAAAAAACTTTCACATCAGTCTAATTGAAAAGCTTTTCCTTTTTTTGTTTCCCATGCTTTTGTCGATCTGTTTTTCTTGCGAGAGGAAGCAGACTTTTCCATAACATTTGTAGGCATTCTGCTTTTTTTTCTCATTCAGTCTTTTCACTCCCTTCTTTATCACATCTCACAATGTATTCTTTTTTATTTGAAATTCCTTTCCTTTAGACACCACCACTCAGTAGAAATGTTTTTAATGCTACAAATAAAATGGAAAGAGGAAATGTTACATAACTTATTTTCTATGCAACTTTTTTATTCAATTCTCTCAAGAATGTAATGAGATTTTCATGTTTACTCAATGAGTGAGCGAAAAAAAATATCAAAAAATGAAAGAATTTTTATGAAGCACTGAACTATTCTAATATGAAAGCAGGTAGAAATATTCATTAAAAATTTTAAAGGATTAAATTTATTTTTTAACATTTAAAATGAGAATTGCAAGTGTAGCACTTAAATGCCTTAATATCTGTAAAAAAAATTGTTCAAGAAAATTGCTGAAAGGTGAAAAGTTTAAATTTCTAAAACTGAACCTTTGAAAATTGAGAAGGGTTAAAACACGGGGTTGCCTTTTAAACTTTAACACTTTTTGAACACAAAAAATAAGGTTTCAAGTCATGATTTTTCATTTATAAAGCTTGAATGCTGCACTAACTTTTGTTTAGAATTTCTTTTTTGAATTATCTACTCGATATACTCTTTATCCGTGATGAAAAATTAATGTTATCTAAATAAATTTATGGGAGGCATTTATTGCCATAACGAGACCGCAATTATTCTTTTATGCATGCCCCATGATGTTGTAACAAGGATAAAATACGAAGTTGACCCCTTTCTTTGCAATCAATAGTAGAACGACTTGTGCTGATGGAAAAATAAAATGAGAAAAAAATTCCTTTTATCCGGTTTTGTATAGCATTTTATATGTACAAAGATAAAAGCCAGACAACTATTGTATTGAAATTAATCAAAGTTTTTTCATTGTAGTCTTTCTTTTATTACTCCTGCGATATGTGTATTAAATCAAAATTCGTCATGAGGGAAAATAAATTTTTGATCATTTCTGTACTTAATTTTATGTTCCTCGTCAACATTGACTAATAAGTTTTTAGATTCATTTGACATTTATGAAATGTTATTTATGAAAAGCCCATACACTTTATCTTTTTTTTACGACTAGGGATTTTTTCGTAAATTTTTTACCTCTGACAAGTTCTGTGACTCAACGAAGCTCTTATATTATTATACTTTATAAAATTATGGATCATTGAGTTTAAAGACATAATGACAAATACTTCAAGAGAAGGAAGTAAAAAAAATTCTTTTGAACCCCTTTTTCCTCGTCTGCGGCATTTTGATATGAAAGAAGAAAATTTCCTTCCTCTTTTCTTTATTCCGAGAAAATATAATGGAGAAGAAATAGATAGAAATGAAATGACATTTATTTAACCTTTGATTTTTTCATTCTTTTTTTGGATATTAAGTGCAAAAGTTTTCACATTTTTGTTTTTTGTTACTTAATTTGGCAAAAGTGTGAACATTAAATAAGAAATTATGTTTCAGAAATAGATTTTATTTATTTTGATTCATAAAATGGCATTCATATTTTTCCGTTCCATTTTAAGTAGCACGGCTTACAACTGAGACTTGCCATTTCTCTTGTTATAAACATTACTGTTCAAGGTTTTCTGCAGTAAGTTTTTTTAAATGTCTTTAATAAATTAGCATGCGGTTTAAATTTATTCATGATGAACCTCATTTGACTCATCAAAATGGTATCAAGAAATGTAAAATATTGTCTTGTATAGACCAAAAAAAAGTTTTCAAAAAATAATAAACATAAAAACTCTTTCAAGTATCTCTAAATTATGTTTGGCAAGTAGCCTTTGAGGGATTAAAAAATATTTAGATTCTTCTAAGATTAAGTTAAAGAGGGATGTATGAAGAAGACATCCCAATAAAAACTTTAACAGTTTTTGCGTTTCTTCTGTTAGATGCTGATAATTTCTTTCGTTTGCTTTCCAAACTGTTTCTCTTTTATTAACTGAAGCATTAAACGGGCATCCTCCATCATACTTAATGTTAATAAGAATGACACGTTTTTAATATTTTATTCCATTAGATTTATTCTTTCTCTTGTTTTTTCCTATGCAGCTAAGTTTGTAAATATTTGATGACTTTCCTTATTTCAATCACGACTTAGTCAGTTCTGGTTTTACAAATTTTCAGTCATGTTTATTATTGGACGATAAAATTATAAACTTTTCTTCTTCCCTTATCTTTAATACTACTCGCACACATAACTTGTTAAATTTTATTTAATCCCTGTCGTGTGCTAGTCGGTCAATTTAGTGATATTTTCTCAAAAAATTTGCCAAATGAAATTTATTTTTTGAGTGAAAATGGTAAAAAAATAAATAATGACATTGCGTGCCGTCACAGAAATTGTGCTAAACAATTGTGTTAGCTTATCAGTAATGAGAAAGGAAAGAAAGAAAATAAATGATTTATTTTTTGTAAAAATTTACATAACTCAGGCTATGAAAGGATTGAAAGCATTTCATGAATTGAATACATCAGGCGACGATTAATGTGTGGAGGTAGATTGTGGATTTGGGCTATTACGCACGCCATCATAAAAGTATAAAATTCTAATTTGTTCAAATATCTGATGAAAAATTTAATTTAATCATGTCAAAGTTATTCAATATTCAGATTTCAGAGTAATATTTCACAGAGCAATAACCAAATGAATAAAATAAAAAGAGTAAATCAAGGCAAAAACAAGTATTGTTTGGACTAAGATATGGAGTTTAGTCACAAAAGAAAATCATTCGACTGTGATATCTCCATGATCACAGTCATGAAAATAAAATGTTAGAGACTTTTATCTTCTTCTTAAGCATGAATTAATTTTAGAAACATTCGCACAGCTGTTCAAGGTTTTTGGGTTTCATTTGTTTGTCGTCTTGACAAAATCCAAATTTAGCAATCAACAAATTAACACATTCATGCTTAAGTCTCAAACAATTTAATTAAATGTAATTTTTATAGTTCCTAAAACGCTCTCAAAATAGAAACAAACACTTAATGCATTTGCTTTAGAACAGAAGCATTTTGTGTACCTAACCACATATAATGTGCATTGAACTTAAATTACATGCTATTATCGGCATAAAAATTTTCGTGGCCAATGCAATTTACGAAATAAAATCTCTTTTTTATTTCAAATAAAAATTTCATTTCTTTTTGGATTTTTTTTTTTTATTTTATTTTTATTTCAAACAACCAGATTATTCAATATTTGCAATGCTAACAATATGCTTTGCAATTAAATTTCATTTTGACCTTAATTTCTTAAAAAGCTTTTCGAATGTACACACCCGGAACATAAATGAAATTGAAGCAAGAGGTTAAAAAATAATTAAAAAAGTTCTTTACTTTTTTTCTACAATTTTGGGTTTGAAAGTTTTTAATTTAATTTAATTCTCAATTGCTTGTAAACTTGAATGAGTTCTGAAAAAATGTAAATTATAAAATATTTCAACTTCATTTTGAAATTTTCATCAATTCTTTTTTTTAGCTTGAAATTTTAATATCAATAATGGAACCTGCATTCAAAAATTAAAGTTTATAAAAATTTTATGAAAAATTATCATTTCTAAATTTTGTGAAATCTAAAAAAAATCTTAAAGTACCAAACTAAAAATATTATCTTTGTTTTAAAAAAAGTGCTTTAATTAATTTATTTGTGCTTCAAGAACTTTTGGATATTATAATTATCAAATTTAATGTTAACTGCATAAATGTCGTATAAAAAGAAATATGAAATTACAATTGCATTAAAAAAGAGTTGAAATAAATGTATAAACTGCAGTCAAAGAAACAAATCAGTTCAAAGCTTTGAAATAGTTTTATGAGAAAGTTTTCACAGATTTAACTACTTGTGCATGTTCAAGAGTGTCTTTTACTTTGATTATAATAACTTTTAACAAATTAATAATGTCAAGAGATTTTATTTTTATGCATGCATTATTAAAGACATAGTACAGTGTAAGTGATAGCTAAACTTTTGATGAACATTTTTAAAATGTAATGATATTAAAATTTTATTTTTATTACCTCACAGCTAACCCATATTGCAAAAGATGATGATGAAATAAAAATTTGCGATGAAAACTTTCAAATAGTTTATGCGCATGTATGAAAATAAATGATTTTGTTTGGTACTGTAGCTGAAAAAAAATGCGAGAGAGAATTAAATAATTGGAAACTGTTGATTGGGAGAGTAAACCTTTATATGAATTTATTTCCAATTAAGTTAAATTATGAGCGAATTAAAAAACTGTAATTACCAGAATAACTTTCGATTTCTAGACGATAATAAATATAAAAATGCAATGAATTATTAATGAGAGAAAAGGTGAAGAGGAGAGATAATAAGAATAATCAAATAGTAATGCTGCAAAGAGAGTGAAAAGAATCTTACAGGTTAATTTATATAAAATTTAAACGATCTTCCAGATTATAACTTTTATACATAATATACATTACATGAAATTAAATTTTAATTTGAATTTACGTCAAAAGTACGTCAATATTTTTAAAGATTGTTTGGGCTAAATAAAATCTCATTTTGACCTATTCATCTATGAGATATTATTTTTAACATTCCAATGAGATTTGTTCATGTGAAAAATATTCATTCATTGCTTGAGATGTCACAATCTAAAACAAAAACTGAATGCTGCTTTTAAGGATAATTGAACGATGACATAATATTTAATTAAACGATTCTCCCAAGAATAAACACAATTTTCCTAATTGATTTTTTTTTTTAATTTTGTAGGATAAATTATTAAATGAAAATCTCGATATTTGATATAATAAAAAAATGCTTTTAGCATGAATTTTAACGAGCTTATTTAGTATTAAGTTTCTTTAGTGGGTTTCTAAGTGTTTCAAAATTAAAACGCAAATAAGATTTGAGGTAGGAACAAATCTGTAGCAGGAAATCTTTGCCAATTACTGCTATAATTCTCAATCACTATTAGCAGCTATTGTACAAAACTTTTCGTGAAAAATTATATCTTCAATTGGCTTAGAATTCCATAAATTAAAAATTATCTAAACCTCAAGCTGATCACGAACGTATAAACTTAACTTACAGCATCTGTGATGACACAGAACAATGTTTATAAAAAAAAAAAAAAAATGCTGTATGAAGCTTTACTACCGCCAATCAATCATTCACATATTGCGCTAGTCATATTTGTTTATATTTTATATTCTGGTTTGAAAATACTCAACTTTCCTGCATAATATTTTTCAAACAATTGCTTGTTTTCACGTAAACAGATTCGTTTGATATCTGTCATGGGGGTTGTTAGATTATAATTGAAGTAGTCGTTTATTATCATGATTTAAATCCATTTAAACAATAGTTAATAGATTTGAAAACTTTATTACTTATAGTCTAAATTTTTGAATTTTTATGAACCTATCATAATTTGCTGACCTAATTTTTTTCATTCCCACTACTCATAATTTAATATCTGTATTAAAATTTATCCATGCTCTACATGACATAATGATAAAGTATTTTTAGGAAAGCAATATAAAAGCTCTTGATCAGCAAGATATGATACATATTTTGCTTAAAACAATGCAGATTTTTCGACATAAAAACAAGCTTAGTCATAAAAAGTTTCATGTTAACAGTTGGCTTCATTTTCTAATAAAAATCATGAAATGAATTATTAAAAACTTAAGTTTGAGTCATTAGAGGAACAATATTCTACAGTGTGTATATGACTGGCATGACGTTTTGTCGTTCTTACTGTTTCCAGTTATGAATTCTTTAAATAAATTCAAGCAATACTTAATTACTAATTCATAATTCAATGTTTGCATTAAAACACTGTAAATCTGAAATAAAAAGCTTAATAACTGCTTTCGTCGCATTCCATTTTAGAGACGGCATGAAAGCGAATTTATTTTTATAGCACTTAAATAGCCGACAACAGTGGCAGCGGAAGTTTTTTGCCCATAACTTTATTCGATCTTCATTACGTGATTTTAATTCTAATAGAAAAAAAAAAATATCATCGGTTCTCTTTCCTCAGTTTACCGATTTTGCGCAAATTTTTCATGCTGCATTGGCATTTTTCTTCTTCTTAAATGTATAAATTTAAAATTTATTTCGCAATGACGCAACTGAGTTCAAAATAACATTATCAATTATGATTGCTTTAATGGCACTGCTAGAAAAAAAAAAAATCATTTTTATGTGCATTAAATTGTGTTTAAATTCATATTTAATTTAATTATTTTTTTGTGAAACAGCAACAATATTTAGAATTGAATCTAAAAATAGCAGAATAAAACGACAAATTAATTTAATCATAAATTGAAATATACAATTTGAAATGATTTGACAAATGAATGTTTAATTAATATGCCCTAATTTTGCGAACAAAAAAATGATTCACTTATACATATGAATACAATTCATTCAGGTATGAAAATGTAACAAGAAGTTGGACTGTACGTTACTAAATTTTTAATTGAATGATGGAAAAATTGAATAAAAATCGTAGACAATTATTTTTCCACCAAATTGAATGAGATTATCATTTAACACAGTTACAGTAATAAATTGCAATTTATTCAAATATTTTTCATTCATGAATAAATAGACATGGTTAATGCTTTTGGGAATTATTCATGATATTTTTTACATCAGCAGAAATGCAAGGCGTGGAAACTATGAAAATATCGATATTATCCCGAATTATCCCCAAATATCCCAATTTATCCCAAATATCCCATATTATCCCAAATTTGCATGAAATATCCCAATTATCCCATATTATCCCATATTATCCCAATTAATCCCAATTTATCCCAACTTATCCCAACAAAAAGTTTTTTAACGAAAGCATAAAAAACTTGTAAAAAACTGTGCGAAATGGTTGGAAATCACTTTTTCACATTCCAACTAATAGTATCGAGGCAAAAAATCGCTTTTCCGAAGTGTATTTCATCCTAACTAATAAAATCAATGCGGAAAATGGCTTTTCCAATGGGTTTTTCATCCCATCTAAGAAAATCAACGCGAAAAATAGCTTTTCCGATGAGTTTTTCATCCCAACTACGAAAATCGAGGCGAAAAATCGCTTTTCCGAGGGGTTTTTCATCTCTTCTAAGAAAATCAATGCGAAAAATAGCTTTTCCGTTGGGTTTTTCATCCCAACTAAGAAAATCAATGCGGAAAATGGCTTTTCCGATGGGTTTTTCATCCCAACTAAGAAAATCAACGCGAAAAATGGCTTTTCCGAGGGGTTTTTCATCCCAACTAAGAAATTCAATGCGGAAAATAGCTTTTCCGATGGGTTTTTCATCCCAACTAAGAAAATCAATGCGGAAAATGGCTTTTCCGATGGGTTTTTCATCCCAACTAAGAAAATCAACGTGAAAAATCGCTTTTCCGAGGGGTTTTTCATCTCTTCTAAGAAAATCAATGCGAAAAATAGCTTTTCCGATGGGTTTTTCATCCCATCTATGAAAATCAACGCGAAAAATGGCTTTTCTGAGGGGTTTTTCATCCCATCTATGAAAATCAACGCGAAAAATGGCTTTTCCGAGGGGTTTTTCATCCCAATTAAGAAAATCAATGCGAAAAATGGCTTTTCCGAGGGGTTTTTCATCCCAACTAAGAAAATCAATGCGGAAAATAGCTTTTCCGATGGGTTTTTCATCTCTTCTAAGAAAATCAATGCGAAAAATAGCTTTTCCGATGGGTTTTTCATCCCAACTAAGAAAATCAATGCGGAAAATGGCTTTTCCGATGAGTTTTTCATCCCAACTAAGAAAATCAACGCGAAAAATGGCTTTTCCGAGGGGTTTTTCATCCCAATTAAGAAAATCAATGCGGAAAATTGCTTTTCTGAGGGGTTTTTCATCCCAACTAAGAAAATCGACGTGAAAAATCGCTTTTCTGAGGGGTATATTATCCCAACTAAGAAAATCAATGCGAAAAATCGCTTTTCTGATGGGTATTTTTTACCAACTAAGAAAATCAACGCGAAAAATCATTTTTCCGAGGGGTATTTCATACCAACTAAGAAAATCAATGCGAAAAATCGCTTTTCCGAGGGGTTTTTCATCTCTTCTAAGAAAATCAATGCGAAAAATGGCTTTTCCGATGGGTTTTTCATCCCAACTAAGAAAATCAACGCGAAAAATTGCTTTTCTGATGGGTTTTTCATCCCAACTAAGAAAATCAATGCGAAAAATGGCTTTTCTGAGGGGTTTTTCATACCAAATAAGAAAATTGACGCGAAAAATGGCTTTTCTGAGGGGTTTTTCATCCCATCTATGAAAATCAACGCGAAAAATGGCTTTTCCGAGGGGTTTTTCATACCAACTAAGAAAATTTCATCATTTTCATCCCATTTAATCTTAACAATAGGATGAACAAATTTTTCATCAAGATGAAATCATGTCCACCCCTGGAAAATTTGCTTAAAAAACTTCTAAAAACTTTTTTTTTAACAATTCAACTCTGAAAAATTGAATTTTTAAGGGATTTTACCAATAACACATATTATCATCAAAGTGTTTTATTTCTCAATACACCAATCACAAAATTTGGGAAAATGACTTTTTTTTAAGGAAAAATTGTTTTTTTTTTCGAATTTTTTGAAATATTTCACAAAAATTTTATTCAAACCGACTTTTATATCATGCACAAGGAAGGAGACTTAAGAATTTTTAAAGATTAAGTTGTTTAACGTTAAATATCCCCGTTTATCCCAAAATATCCCAAATATCCCAATTATCCCATATTATCCCAAATATCCCATATTATCCCAGAAATACATGAAATATCCCAATTATCCCAAATTATCCCAAATATCCCAGTTATCCCCACTTATCCCAGATATTTTCATAGTTTCCACGCCTTGCAGAAATGTGCAGAATGATTGATAAAACAAATAGTTGGATGTTCATATGAGTAGATTATGCATAAGTTCAGTTCAGTGTTACAGCAAACAAAGTCTTTTTATCGACCATGCATCAATAATCAATAGGAATTCATCTGATACATTGTAATTTAATATGATATTGTTGAATGGATGATGAACTCCTGGAATTTTGATATACTTACTAAAAATAATTCAATCAGTTCTATAAGAGTCTTTAAAAATAATATTTATTTAAAAAAATGCTGAAATTAAAGACAGTGATAATAATTAAGCAGTGGAATGTTGTAAATTTTTGTAATTATATCTACTTTTGCATGTAGTTTTCATAGCATTACTGTAGCTGACTCAAATCACTTTAAGTAGTTTCAAAATCAATATAAAAAACAATCCACCGCCGTATAATTTTCTAGGCTTACAAAAAAATCTCAGCAAAAGGTTAAAGAATAAAGGAGAGAAATATGCACTATACACGGAAAGCCACTTCACGAAAATGAGTTAGCGTGAAAATAAAGTGAATTATGCATGGCAGTTCCCATTAAAATAAAGGAAAAAAACCTGCTATTTTAAAATTACCCAAAAAGGTAAAAACATTAAAAAGCGAAAAGAAAAAAAACTGAAAATTGTTGTGCATTGAGCACAACAACATCAACCGGTGTACGTTGAGATGTCGGGTGGATGGAAAATTTCTCAAAAGGCATTAACGACCATTTCCATTTGTTTTTGTTTGTCTGGCAATAAAAAGCAGCCATTTCATGATGTTTTATTATCATCAAATTCATTCGATGTTGGTAGGTGTATATTCAGCCTGTAGGCATACGATATTGAAGAGAAAATATAGTTTTTGCCTTAACGCCGCATGTATACACGTTAACCCAATTAGCATTCTACTATTTTACATATAATACGAAAAAAAAGTCGAAATGAGATTTAAGATTTTTATGGCATTTCATTAAAAACACGAAAAATGTTAATTAACTCAAACTGAATAAGAAAATTGGGTAAATGAGCGACTGTGAGTAATTGTACAATAATGAATTTTATTTTCCCTAATCATTCAATAGTTTCATTAATTCTTTACAATTTGACTAAATCTTTTTTTCTCTTATATTTTTTATTATAAATTTATAGGACTCTTGTCATGGAACGCAGCAGACTGTCATGTCAATTTGGAAGAAGAATTGAGTACAATTACAGCTTTGGCATTAGAAGGTGAAGAAGGAAAGAATGGTAAGATGAGATTAATGTTATTTAGCAATTTTTTACTGTATGTACAAAAAAACTGTCAAATGGTTATAAGAGTAGAATACAAGAACAAACAGAAAACATCCAACATTCTTATATCAAATTGAGGGTTTTAGATAAAAAGTATTTACGTCATTTTTATTCTCATTCATTCCTAAAAGTGATTAATTTCATTTTGCAATTTTATTAAAGATATTTCAAAAGTTTGAGATATTAAGGATTTTTGCAAGTTTTTCAGCATATGGCTAAATATTTTTATGGAAATTTCAAGAAACATTTTATGTGAAAATTCTAAATTTTGCCCTTAAAAATCGAAAATTTAAGATGTGAATTTGTATTTTTTGTATCCCGAATGTTTCTAAAAAATTGAAAAATTCCATTCATTGAGAAAAACTTGAAAATTTTGAAAATGGATGCAAATTTGAAGTTATGAAAAATTCTTTTTGAATACGCAACTGATTTTCCAATATATATATTAATATATTGAATTTATGTCAATTGTATAATGCGTTAATACAGAGCTCATGTGCTCTCATGAATATAGATGTACTTTCAAGTGTCTATATTTCATGTAAATCCTACAAATCTCATATTCTTTTCATTGTTCAAATTATCTCCCAGATGTGTGATCCATTCCATTCTTTTTAGTCCGTATGCATGTTCATAATATAAAATCAATTTCAGTCTAACGATTATGATGTATTATCAGGTTTTATTTTTGTTTTTCTCACTTACATACTTTATTCCTATATTTTATGGGAAAATGGATGCAACCAATAATTCATGATTTTTCCACATAATTTCTCACTTCTTGCTTCATTTCCAATTTTATTTCGATCTGATTTTCCTTTCAATAAGTGTTGTATTGTTGAAATCGATAAGACGAAGCGAAAAATATTGGAATTGATATAAATATAGTTTATAGATAATTTTTAACGATAAAACACCTTGTTATTTATTTATTGTATTTTCATCTTACTATCTTCTTCATAGGCAGTCTTTTATCAATATTTGGATTTTTTTTCCATTTGCCACCCAAGACAGCTTTGAAAGTAAAGAAAGTAAAAACTGATATCAATTTATTACAATATTTCTTCTTATTTCATTTTATTATATTCACTGGATGAATAAGATTTCTTCTTGCTTACTTTTTTGCTCTAACTGAAGAAATCAATAATTATGTTCATGAAAAAAGCAAGACAACAACAAAGTGTGCGATAAAAATTCAAAAACCTAAAAATAAAGACTGCAAGAAAATAATATTGCAAATAAAAAGAATAATATGCTGCTTGGGTATTAAAGGAAACTTGCCGTAGTTTAGCAGACATAAACGATTGACTTCCTGTGACTTATTTATCAAGAATTATTTATAAATGTATAAAAAGAAGAACACACAAGTAGGAGTAATTTTATACCAGTAATTGGTATTTCGATCCGAAATTTTATCGTTCATGATATTTTGCTCTAAATTAAGAATTTTTGTTATACTTTTGATATAAATTTTTTATTTTCTGAGGAGGTGTTCTTAAGACTTTTAAGTATATTTTGGAGACAATATGTCTAAATTTATTCCTTTTCATTGTGAAACAAGTAGACAGAA
Organism: Chironomus striatipennis; assembly: GCA_026123125.1. Lineage (NCBI taxonomy): Eukaryota > Metazoa > Arthropoda > Insecta > Diptera > Chironomidae > Chironomus > Chironomus striatipennis. Next base: position 24,612,317 of record CM047394.1, on the reverse strand, counting down.
ATATTTAGGCGACATTAATATATTATTTGCTTTACAAAATTTTGCGTGTGTAGTTTATGTAAAAATTCATTTCTTCATTTTTTATTGATGTCTTCACGTCGTCTCCATTTTCCCACGCAAAATTTTCCTTTCCTTTAAGCTTGTTCCCTTATTGTCTTATATTATTTATAAGTGAATGAAATATACATAAGTTGTATACACATGGTAATGCTGCATTGTTGCGATAAGAATGAGATTTTACATTAGCTGAATTATAAAAATTTGATGATTCAATTCGCAAATCCGATAATATTTTTTTCTTGGTATCTTAGTCGTTTCATTTCAAGTACAAAACCTAAATCATACATTTTATTAGACCATTCATGGTTAATGTAAAGGAAAGATGATGGAAAAGAAATTCACATTCAGAATCTAATCTCATTTATGTATTTACCTAGATGTAGGTAATATATTTCTATTTAATTTTTTTAATATTTTACACAATTGTGTTAATAGATTTTGAAAGCTTTAAGTCAAGCTTTAATTTGATTTTTTTTTTTAAATTTAGTTTTATTAAAATTTAATCCCTATCGCAATTAGATTAAATTGATCTGCTTTAATTAAGAAATAGAATATAAAATTGACAACATGAAAAATTATTGTGCAGGCTTCAATTTATATAAAAATTTTGGACGAAACTTTTTCGATCAGAGTCATGAAATGTTCTCCCATCAGAGTTTTTCAAACATGAAAATATTTTAAGAAAATGAAAAAAAAAAAACTTAAAGTGTAATTCTTTTAAATAATTAATGTGGCTTGGAATGTTGGGTGGAAACTTATTATATATATTAATCCAATTTTCATTTTATAAACATGTAGCAAGAATTTACATTAAAGAAAAAAAAAAATCAATAAAAATTTTCCAACTTAGAAAAAAAAATTTGTTTCGCAACGCTGAATCTTTTAAAAGACGATGCAAAAGAAAAGAAGATATGATAAAATGTAATTAAGTAATAAAATGACAAGATGAAGTTTAATACAATTTATGACATTAATTTATGAGAAAATGGACAAAACGAAATGGAGATTTTTATGATTATTTTGTTTCTTGTCCCAACAGGAGAGAAACTTATTCAGTATGCAAGCGAAAATTTAGTCACGGAGATATTGATTCATCCTCAAACGAATACATTTATCCAATGTATGCGTAATTTGCTGAGTAGCTTTACTCGACACCGTCACATTATTCATGCAGGATATACCTTTACGGGTAACGGCTCATGGATTTTACAGGTATGTATCCAATTTTCAGATATAAGAATTAATCTAATAATTTATTCACAAAATAATTTCATCACATTTAATATTTTCAGGATGGAACTTTTTCCGTATTAGATTTCTGTGATGAATTTCTTCAAAATGAAGTTCAAAGGGTACTTCGAGCATATCCAGATACAATTTCGATTGATATTCACTGTGCTCAATTAGGACATTGGTCTTCATTACCTGACAAAAACTTTACGAAACTTTGCAAAATTCGTATTAATCCTGTTGACGTCCTCGACTCGGGAAATGAAAAATTAAATGCTTTTATTGGTAAGTTTAGTGTTTAGATATTTATTGCTTTTATTTCTTATCACAACTCAATGAGCTGAGATTTCACGAATATTACTTTTTCGCCTGTGGATTCATTAATCATTCCTTTCTTGTTTTTTTTCTTCTACATCTTTAAGACTATTTATCGGTTATGGTTTATTCTGGAGACTTGTACAATTTACTTGAAAGTTCAGATGTTGTTGGAAATATTCGCTTTAGTCATCCAACACTTTATGTCTTCCCCGGTGGACAGGGTGATGCTGCTCTCTTTGGAATTAATGGCTTCAATATGCTAGGTACGACCTTTTATAATTTGATAAAATATTTAAATCCGTTCATGTCATTTTTTTTGTTTTTGTAGTTGATGGAGGTTTTGCCAGAAAGGCATGCTTTTGGGATTTTGTACGACACCTAGATCGCTTGGATGCAGTTTTAATGACAAGAATAAACAATAGTAACATAAGCGGAATGAGTGCTGTGATTGAACGTAAAAGTGGACATTATGTATATCCACAAATTGGACATTTCTTTGCAAACATTCCTGCAAGCCGTGCCATATCAAGTCCAGATGGTGATAAAGACCGCAATCCCTTAGAAATAGATTTAATTGAAGAAGGAAGTCGTTTAGTTTCAAATCTCAAAAATATTAACCTTAAACCACAGATGTGTTATCGTGATGCTGAGCCCATAAATCTTTATCATAAAGTTGGTCACGGTACATTAGATATGTACATAATAAGCCCGTCAAAAGATTCTAAAGAAGTTAAAGAATTTTTGCAAAAATGGCATGCTAATGATCAAAAATTATTCGCATCGAAAGATTCCAAAGAATTTACATTCCCAATCCAAAATATTGTGTCAATTTGTGCACTGCTTGTTTGGCAACCTGCAAATCCTGATGATAATATAACTCGTATTCTATTTCCTGGTAGTACGCCCGATTCAAAAATATTTGAAGGACTTGAAAAAGTAAAAGCTTTGGAATTTTTGAAGCATCCAATTTGCACTGTTAAAACAGTTACTCCTTCACTTTCAACAAGCATCCTATCGAAAAAGGCTTTAAAGGCTGAAAGGATTATTGATTCAGTTCCTATTAAGCCAATAAAGGAAAAGGAAAGAAAAATAGAAAAGGAGAAAATTGCTGATATTGCAGTTGACGAGAAAACTTCTCAACCAGATAATCGATTGATTGAAGAGCAACAGCAACAGCAAGAACAACAAGAGCAAATTACAATTGAAAACACAACTGCTGTAACAGAAGAGATAATAAAAACTGAAAAAAGTGTAATTAAAGCTGCTACAAAGTCGAGAACATCGGTAATGAAACAGAGCAAATCAGATGTGAAGAAAACAGAGACTAAAAAAATTATTGAACCAGAACAGACTGCAATAGCAAATGAAAAGGCTGCGTTAATTGAAAAAGAAAAAGGTGATAAAGAAGAGACTGATGCTAAATCTACGGAAGAAGCTGAAAAAGTTTCAGATGATAAAGAAGAGAAACCAGTAGTAAAAAAGGAAGTAGAAGAACCAGAAGTCAAACCAAAGACAAAGATAAATAAACCAAAATCCGATCCAAAACCTCATGTGAGATCCCGAATAGATTCTCGTCCACCAAGATCGATGAGCGATAAAAGGACGGCTGCTACAAAGAAGGATCAAGATAAGGATCAAAAATCATCGCCAACAACGCCTAAGAAAACAATTGATAAATTAGCTAACGGATCAGTAATGACTGGAAAAGATGTGAAAGAAGAAAAAGTCATTGAGAAGGTTAAAGCTAAGCCACTTGCACGTACAATAAGAGAAAGCCCAAAAAGCACACCGGCAAAAAGTACAAAGGATGCTAATAATAGAAAAGTCCTTGAAGCACGTCAAAAGCCAACTACAGTTGCAACAACTTCAACTAGAATAAGTAAGTCAGCAACAACAACGCATGAAGAAAAGAAAGAAACAAAAACATTTGAAAAGAAAACAGTTGCAAAAAGGACTATGAAGAAAGTAGGCAGTCCAATGAAAAGCTCCAGAAAAGATGTTAAAAAGGTCGTGAAAGCAGACAAAAATGGTACGACAGATTCTAGTTTAGTATCTACACCAAGTGAAGATGTTCAAAAGAAAATTGTTACAGGAACTGAAACTGATGTTGTTAAACAAAAGGAACTTAAAGAACTGAAGGAAGAACAAGAAGCTGTTCGAGAGATTGAAGCTGTTTTTCAGAAAGATCAGGAAAAGAGACGTTCGCATGGAATTATTTTGGATCATCGTGAATTACATGAAAGTACAACAGAAGCGGAAGAAGAGGAAGAATATTTAATTATAGAAAAAGAAGAACCTTACACTGAGGATTCAATTAATGAGCACGAGAGTCATAAGGATGAGGGTGAGATTCAAAAACTTCAAAGAGATCATGATGAAAATGAAAAGAAATTAAAAGATGATTCAATTGAAAAGGAACCAATACAAACAGACACAAAAGAAAAGGTCGAAGATGAAGAGTTTGATGAGGATAATGAAAAAGATAACTTAAAGGAAGAAGTTCAGGTTGAAGTTCAAGAAATTATATCTTCGGCAAAAGAAATTGCTATCTCTAAAATGGAAACTAGCGTTGAAACCATACAGAAAACAGAGGAAGATGATGAACGTATAAGCAGCGCTAAAAAAAGTGAAGCTAAGGATGATGATGGCAAAGAAAATGTAAAAGATGAAATTGATCCAATAATGATTGAAAGTCAACCAGAAGAAAAATTCTCAGCAACATCTGGTGCAACCACTGCTCCAACAATGCCTGAAGATGAGGTGAAGGAAGGTCCACCGCTTGACGAAATCAAAGAAGATTTAGCTGTAGAAGAGAAATATATTAAAGAAGAAACAAAAGAAAGTGACATCGTAGTTAAAAAGTTCCCAACAGTTTTTGAGCCACTTAAAGGTGATGGTGGAAAAACTGACTTTATAGCTCAAAGTCCACATCTTAGAGATATTGTAAAAACTCCCGATGAAGTTGCTGATTTACCAATGCATGAGGTTGTAGATTATCAGGGATATGTTGAATATGGTGGCAAAAAAGTAGATAAACCAGATGAAGTTCCAGCTGAAGAAACACAGAAAGAAATTGAAGCCAGAGAGGCTGAATTACTCAAGGAAAAAGATGAAAAAGAACAAATCGAGGACAAAGAAATAGAAGAAAAGAATGACAAGGAAAATGAAGCTAAATTATTCCAAGGTGAAGAAGAGCAAGATGATGTGAAAATTACAGAAGAAAGAGAAATTGTTGTCGAAAAACAAGAAGTCACAAAAGTTCAACAACAAACATTTGCTACAGAAATACGAGAGACTCATATTACAACTATTGAATCACCATCAATCGATGAAAAATCTACTGACGTCAAAAAATCCTCATATCAGATTGAAGAGATTAAATTCATGACTATTGAGCGTGAAGACTCTGGATTAAATGATATTAAAGAAGAAGACGAATATGGTGTTTCACCACCAAAGCATATTGAGAATGAAGAAAAATTAAGTATATCGCCTAAACTGCCACCTCGTGCACGTACACCTGAAGATGTAATGAAAATAGTGAGCAAGGTTGCAGAAGTATTAAAAACTGACAAAGATTTAGAAGATTTAGTGCCCGATTTTGACGAAAAAGAATTTGAACGTCGACTTTCAAACAAAACTGCTGAAGATCATGAATTAGGACAAGAAGGATCTGCAACAGTTCAAAGAATGTTGGTGACGGCAAGCAGTGAAGATGGGGGAGTCGAAACAGAAATTTGTCCACAGGGAAGCATCAATTTTATTACCTCTAGTCCTGATAAATCAACAGAAATTCACACACCTACTAAAGAAAAAGATGAAAAGGAATTAAAAACTCCCACGTCCTCTGGAAAATCTTCTCCCGAGCTGAAAACTTCTACCACATCGGTAGAAGAAAAAGATAAAAACGAATTACAAGAAAAAGAAACAATACTTTCAAAATCTCCAGAAACTTTCATAACAAAAATTCAAAAAGAAGAAATTGACAGATTGAGTGAAATTCGGCGAGAGTCAACTACTAGCTTCCTCAGTGAGAAAGATTTTACAAAAGAAGAAAGTTCAATAATTGTAGAAAAAATTCAATCTCGAAGTCAATCGATCTCTTCAACAATATTAGAGCTTGAACATGATGAACATGGTAAAGGAGATGATGAAAAACAAAATGAACATTTTGAAGAAAATTTAAAAAATAAAGCAGAAAAGATAAAAGCTGACACAGCAATATTACATGAGCAGGCAGAAGATTCTCGCCCAGCATCTCAGGCTAGTGCTGCCAGTGAAAAAGAAACTCATGAACATGAAGATGAGAAATTGAGTCCAGTAAAAGCTGATGAACGTAAAGAATCAATCGCATCTGTCACATCTGAAAAGAAATTGGAAGAACCAAAAGAGGATTCTCGACCTTTGTCTCAAGCCAGTGCTGCCAGTGAAAAAGCATCCCATGAACATGAAGATGAGAAATTGAGTCCAGTAAAAGCTGATGAACGTAAAGAATCAATTGCATCTGTCACATCTGAAAAGAAATTAGAAGAACCAAAAGAGGATTCTCGACCTTTGTCTCAAGCCAGTGCTGCCAGTGAAAAAGCATCCCATGAACATGAAGATGAGAAATTGAGTCCAGTCAAAGCTGATGAACATAAAGAATCAATTGCATCTGTCACATCTGAAAAGAAATTAGATGAACCAAAAGAGGATTCTGGACCTTTGTCTCAAGCCAGTGCTGCTAGTGAGAAAAAATCCCATGAACATGAGAATGAGAAATTGAGTTCAGTAAAAGCTGATGAACGTAAGGAATCAATTGCATCTGTCACATCTGAAAAGAAATTGGAAGAACCAAAAGAGGATTCTCGACCTTTGTCTCAAGCCAGTGCTGCCAGTGAAAAAGCATCCCATGAACATGAAGATGAGAAATTGAGTCCAGTAAAAGCTGATGAACGTAAAGAATCAATCGCATCTGTCACATCTGAAAAGAAATTGGAAGAACCAAAAGAGGATTCTCGACCTTTGTCTCAAGCCAGTGCTGCCAGTGAAAAAGCATCCCATGAACATGAAGATGAGAAATTGAGTCCAGTCAAAGCTGATGAACGTAAAGAATCAATTGCATCTGTCACATCTGAAAAGAAATTTGAAGAACCAAAAGAGGATTCTCGACCTTTGTCTCAAGCCAGTGCTGCCAGTGAAAAAGCATCCCATGAACATGAAGATGAGAAATTGAGTCCAGTCAAAGCTGATGAACGTAAAGAATCAATTGCATCTGTCACATCTGAAAAGAAATTTGAAGAACCAAAAGAGGATTCTCGACCTTTGTCTCAAGCCAGTGCTGCTAGTGAGAAAGAATCCCATGAACATGAGGATGAGAAATTGAGTTCAGTCAAAGCTGATGAACGTAAGGAATCAATTGCATCTGTCACATCTGAAAAGAAATTGGAAGAACCAAAAGAGGATTCTCGACCTTTGTCTCAAGCCAGTGCTGCCAGTGAAAAAGCATCCCATGAACATGAAGATGAGAAATTGAGTCCAGTCAAAGCTGATGAACGTAAAGAATCAATTGCATCTGTCACATCTGAAAAGAAATTAGAAGAACCAAAAGAGGATTCTCGACCTTTGTCTCAAGCCAGTGCTGCCAGTGAAAAAGCATCCCATGAACATGAAGATGAGAAATTGAGTTCAGTGAAGGCTGATGAACGTAAGGAATCAATTGCATCTGTCACATCTGAAAAGAAATTGGAAGAACCAAAAGAGGATTCTCGACCTTTGTCTCAAGCCAGTGCTGCCAGTGAGAAAGCATTCCATGAACATGAAGATGAGAAATTAAGTCCAGTAAAAGCTGACGAACGTAAAGAATCAATTGCATTTGTCACATCAGAAAAGAAATTAGAAGAACCGAAAGAGGATTCTCGACCTTTGTCTCAAGCCAGTGCTGCCAGTGAAAAAGCATCCCATGAACATGAAGATGAGAAATTGAGTCCAGTCAAAGCTGATGAACGTAAAGAATCAATTGCATCTGTCACATCTGAAAAGAAATTGGAAGAACTAAAAGAGGATTCTCGACCTTTGTCTCAAGCCAGTGCTGCTAGTGAGAAAGCATCCCATGAACATGAAGATGAGAAATTGAGTCCAGTAAAAGCTGATGAACGTAAAGAATCAATTGCATCTGTCACATCTGAAAAGAAATTAGAAGAACCAAAAGAGGATTCTAGACCTTTGTCTCAAGCCAGCGCTGCCAGTGCAAAAGCATCCCATGAACATGAAGATGAGAAATTGAGTCCAGTCAAAGCTGATGAACGTAAGGAATCAATTGCATCTGTCACATCTGAAAAGAAATTAGATGAACCAAAAGAGGATTCTCGACCTTTGTCTCAAGCCAGTGCTGCCAGTGAAAAAGCATCCCATGAACATGAAGATGAGAAATTGAGTCCAGTAAAAGCTGATGAACGTAAAGAATCAATTGCATCTGTCACATCTGAAAAGAAATTTGAAGAACCAAAAGAGGATTCTCGACCTTTGTCTCAAGCCAGTGCTGCTAGTGAGAAAGCATCCCATGAACATGAAGATGAGAAATTGAGTTCAGGCAAAGCTGATGAACGTAAGGAATCAATTGCATCTGTCACATCTGAAAAGAAATTGGAAGAACTAAAAGAGGATTCTCGACCTTTGTCTCAAGCCAGTGCTGCTAGTGAGAAAGCATCCCATGAACATGAAGATGAGAAATTGAGTCCAGTAAAAGCTGATGAACGTAAAGAATCAATTGCATCTGTCACATCTGAAAAGAAATTAGAAGAACCAAAAGAGGATTCTAGACCTTTGTCTCAAGCCAGCGCTGCCAGTGAAAAAGCATCCCATGAACATGAAGATGAGAAATTGAGTCCAGTCAAAGCTGATGAACGTAAGGAATCAATTGCATCTGTCACATCTGAAAAGAAATTAGATGAACCAAAAGAGGATTCTCGACCTTTGTCTCAAGCCAGTGCTGCCAGTGAAAAAGCATCCCATGAACATGAAGATGAGAAATTGAGTCCAGTAAAAGCTGATGAACGTAAAGAATCAATTGCATCTGTCACATCTGAAAAGAAATTAGAAGAACCAAAAGAGGATTCTCGACCTTTGTCTCAAGCCAGTGCTGCCAGTGAAAAAGCATCCCATGAACATGAAGATGAGAAATTGAGTCCAGTAAAAGCTGATGAACGTAAAGAATCAATTGCATCTGTCACATCTGAAAAGAAATTAGAAGAACCAAAAGAGGATTCTCGACCTTTGTCTCAAGCCAGTGCTGCTAGTGAGAAAGAATCCCATGAACATGAAGATGAGAAATCGAGTCCAGTAAAAGCTGATGAACGTAAAGAATCAATTGCATCTGTCACATCTGAAAAGAAATTGGAAGAACCAAAAGAGGATTCTCGACCTTTGTCTCAAGCCAGTGCTGCCAGTGAAAAAGCATCCCATGAACATGAAGATGAGAAATTGAGTCCAGTAAAAGCTGATGAACGTAAAGAATCAATCGCATCTGTCACATCTGAAAAGAAATTAGAAGAACCAAAAGAGGATTCTCGACCTTTGTCTCAAGCCAGTGCTGCCAGTGAAAAAGCATCCCATGAACATGAAGATGAGAAATTGAGTCCAGTAAAAGCTGATGAACGTAAAGAATCAATTACATCTGTCACATCAGAAAAGAAATTAGAAGAACCAAAAGAGGATTCTCGACCTTTGTCTCAAGCCAGTGCTGCCAGTGAAAAAGCATCCCATGAACATGAAGATGAGAAATTGAGTCCAGTAAAAGCTGATGAACGTAAAGAATCAATTGCATCTATCACATCTGAAAAGAAATTAGAAGAACCAAAAGAGGATTCTCGACCTTTGTCTCAAGCCAGTGCTGCTAGTGAGAAAGAATCCCATGAACATGAAGATGAGAAATCGAGTCCAGTAAAAGCTGATGAACGTAAAGAATCAATTGCATCTGTCACATCTGAAAAGAAATTGGAAGAACCAAAAGAGGATTCTCGACCTTTGTCTCAAGCCAGTGCTGCCAGTGAAAAAGCATCCCATGAACATGAAGATGAGAAATTGAGTCCAGTAAAAGCTGATGAACGTAAAGAATCAATCGCATCTGTCACATCTGAAAAGAAATTAGAAGAACCAAAAGAGGATTCTAGACCTTTGTCTCAAGCCAGTGCTGCTAGTGAGAAAGCATCCCATGAACATGAAGATGAGAAAATGAGTCCAGTAAAAGCTGATGAACATAAAGAATCAATTGCATCTGTCACATCTGAAAAGAAATTAGATGAACCAAAAGAGGATTCTCGACCTTTGTCTCAAGCCAGTGCTGCCAGTGAAAAAGCATCCCATGAACATGAAGATGAGAAATTGAGTCCAGTAAAAGCTGATGAACGTAAAGAATCAATTGCATCTGTCACATCTGAAAAGAAATTAGAAGAACCAAAAGAGGATTCTAGACCTTTGTCTCAAGCCAGTGCTGCCAGTGAAAAAGCATCCCATGAACATGAAGATGAGAAATTGAGTCCTGTAAAAGCTGATGAACGTAAAGAATCAATTGCATCTGTCACATCTGAAAAGAAATTAGAAGAACCAAAAGAGGATTCTCGACCTTTATCTCAAGCCAGTGCTGCCAGTGAAAAAGCATCCCATGAACATGAAGATGAGAAATTGAGTCCAGTAAAAGCTGATGAACGTAAAGAATCAATTGCATCTGTCACATCTGAAAAGAAATTAGAAGAACCAAAAGAGGATTCTCGACCTTTGTCTCAAGCCAGTGCTGCTAGTGAGAAAGAATCCCATGAACATGAAGATGAGAAATCGAGTCCAGTAAAAGCTGATGAACGTAAAGAATCAATTGCATCTGTCACATCAGAAAAGAAATTAGAAGAACCAAAAGAGGATTCTCGACCTTTGTCTCAAGCCAGTGCTGCTAGTGAGAAAGCATCCCATGAACATGAAGATGAGAAATTGAGTCCAGTAAAAGCTGATGAACGTAAAGAATCAATCTCATCTGTCACATCTGAAAAGAAATTGGAAGAACCAAAAGAGGATTCTCGACCTTTGTCTCAAGCCAGTGCTGCCAGTGAAAAAGCATCCCATGAACATGAAGATGAGAAATTGAGTTCAGTCAAAGCTGATGAACGTAAGGAATCAATTGCATCTGTCACATCTGAAAAGAAATTAGAAGAACCAAAAGAGGATTCTCGACCTTTGTCTCAAGCCAGTGCTGCCAGTGAAAAAGCATCCCATGAACATGAAGATGAGAAATTGAGTCCAGTAAAAGCTGATGATCGTAAAGAATCAATTGCATCTGTCACATCAGAAAAGAAATTAGAAGAACCAAAAGAGGATTCTCGACCTTTGTCTCAAGCCAGTGCTGCTAGTGAGAAAGCATCCCATGAACATGAAGATGAGAAATTGAGTCCAGTAAAAGCTGATGAACGTAAAGAATCAATTGCATCTGTCACATCTGAAAAGAAATTAGAAGAACCAAAAGAGGATTCTCGACCTTTGTCTCAAGCCAGTGCTGCTAGTGAGAAAGAATCCCATGAACATGAAGATGAGAAATTGAGTCCAGTAAAAGCTGATGAACGTAAAGAATCAATTGCATCTGTCACATCTGAAAAGAAATTAGAAGAACCAAAAGAGGATTCTCGACCTTTGTCTCAAGCCAGTGCTGCCAGTGAGAAAGCATCCCATGAACATGAAGATGAGAAATTGAGTCCTGTAAAAGCTGATGAACGTAAAGAATCAATTGCATCTGTCACATCTGAAAAGAAATTAGAAGAACCAAAAGAGGATTCTCGACCTTTGTCTCAAGCCAGTGCTGCTAGTGAGAAAGAATCCCGTGGACATGAAGATGAGAAATTTAGTCCGGTAAAAACTGATGAACGTAAGGAATCAATTGCATCTGTCACATCTGAAAAGAAATTAGAAGAACCAAAAGAGGATTCTCGACCTATGTCTCAAGCCAGTGCTGCTAGTGAAAAAGCTTCCCATGAACATGAAGATGAGAAATTGAGTCCAGTCAAAGCTGATGAACGTATAGAATCAATTGCATCTGTCACATCTGAAAAGAAATTAGAAGAACCAAAAGAGGATTCTCGACCTTTGTCTCAAGCCAGCGCTGCCAGTGAAAAAGCATCCCATGAACATGAAGATGAGAAATTGAGTCCTGTAAAAGCTGATGAACGTAAAGAATCAATTGCATCTGTCACATCTGAAAAGAAATTAGAAGAACCAAAAGAGGATTCTCGACCTTTATCTCAAGCCAGTGCTGCTAGTGAAAAAGCATCCCATGAACATGAAGATGAGAAATTGAGTCCAGTAAAAGCTGATGAGCGTAAGGAATCAATTGCATCTGTCACATCTGAAAAGAAATTAGAAGAACCAAAAGAGGATTCTCGACCTTTGTCTCAAGCCAGTGCTGCCAGTGAAAAAGCATCCCATGAACATGAAGATGAGAAATTGAGTCCAGTCAAAGCTGATGAACGTAAAGAATCAATTGCATCTGTCACATCTGAAAAGAAATTAGAAGAACCAAAAGAGGATTCTCGACCTTTGTCTCAAGCCAGTGCTGCCAGTGAAAAAGCATCCCATGAACATGAAGATGAGAAATTGAGTCCAGTCAAAGCTGATGAACGTAAAGAATCAATTGCATCTGTCACATCTGAAAAGAAATTAGATGAACCAAAAGAGGATTCTCGACCTTTGTCTCAAGCCAGTGCTGCCAGTGAGAAAGCATTCCATGAACATGAAGATGAGAAATTGAGTCAAGTGAAAGCTGATGAACGTAAGGAATCATTGTCAAAAATTGCACTTGCTGATACTGTAGAAGTGTCCAAACAAGAATTCAGTTTAAAGACTATTGATACGAAGCCTGTTATAATTGGTTTTATTAGACCCAAATCTCCTGCTAGTGATGGCGAAGAAGCCGATACTATGGAGGGTGAATTATTTAAAGAAGAGATTGTCATTGATTCCTTTGAATGTCCAAAGTCTCCTGGAAGTGCATCGAGTCAGATTTCTGAAAAGGCTTACAGCGATAAAGAAAAAGATCATATAGACATTAATATAAGAAGAAAATCTTCTGTCTCAGTTGCTTCTGATGTTGAAATCATTGATGATCAGTTTTCAAGACCTGAAACTCCACTGAGTGCTGGACATGACAGTGAATTCGAAGAACAAAAGGAAGAAGAAATTAAGGCTGAAAATGAATATAAAGATAGAAAAGAATCATACACAAAAACTGAACGCATTTTGGAATCAAGAAAAGAAGGACAAAAAACTCTTGATGATAGTGTTTGTTCGTTCCCCATAAGTAAAGAATTTGATGTGTCCGAGGATAAAATATTTATGAAAGAATCTCGTTCAAAATCAGTTTCTTCAATTTGTTCTACATCCAGTCGATCAGAAGATTTCGGTAAATTAAGTGCAATTGAAGAAGTTATTACATCATCTCGTGAAGACATTAAAGCATTCGCAAAAACTCAAGAAGATATTTCAAAAATCATTACAACACAATATTCTCAGTCAACAGAAACAGGAACAATTTCGACAAGTTTTCCAATAACAACAGAAAAGTCTGCATCCGTCACAATTTCACAATCATTCCCAATTTTAGATGAAAGCTCAAATTTAGAAACAGTATCTGAAGATTTAGTTCAAAAGAAAACAACAAGCATAGAAGTAACACAAACCATTACTGAGAGTACATTTGAGAAAACAGAAGGTAAGAAAACACCGCCAACGGCACCAATTAGTCCAAGTGTTCAAAAAATATCATCTCAAATTCCATCACAAGAAAAAGAAATGACAAAAGCAGTAGATATCACATGTGAGAAGCCATACGAATATTCAACTCCGCGCGAATCTATTCATTCAGGAAGGTCAAGTCCAGACAGTGCTGCATCAAAATCAATTATTTTAGGTCAAGGATCTGTTGTTGAATCACCTGAATCATCCCCAAAACCAACATCACCATTTCCAAAAACTATTGATGCTTTAAGAACAGATGATGATCGTAAAACATCATCAGGAATTAGTACACCTGATATGACACGAACGTCTACACCTGATACAACAGAAAAATATGTAGAGTTAAAAACAGGTTCAGTAAGTGCGATTAAGGAGGAAAAATCAGAATTTATTTCAAAAGTTCATACACAAGAATACAGCTATCATACAGATTCAAAAGAAATTTTCCCTGACCAGACCTCATATCATACAGAATGGACAAGCAGTTTTAAAAAAGATGAAGAAGATAATGCATATGGAACTACAGAGCAACAGATATACGAAGAAGAATATGATGGTAAATTTAAGTATTAATTTAATCAGTAATTTTATTAAACTATTGTATTTTGTTTTTATTAGAAGATGACGAAATTCCTCCACAATATGATAGTGAAGTAGTAAAGTCCTCCATTACAATCAGTTCAACAGCATTCAAACAATCGGATCCAATGAGCACATCATTTTATGGCGCTCTACCAGAAACAACCACCACAACAATCGTAACCACGATGACATCTGAAAATGCGAAATCCGTGCCAATTCCGATTACATCCACAGTGACACGAACATATACAGAATACACTTCAAGTCCAGAAGTAGCTGATTCTGACATATTAACTAAAAAGTACACAAAATATTTAGATGAAGCAGATTTAGATTTTGAGAAGACATTCCAGCAACAGTCAGTCATTACAACAACAGTTCAATCTTCATTATCTGAAATGGCTTCCACATTATCATCATCAACATCATCATCATCAAAAACTACAGTTGTATCATCATCAGATATTAAAGAAAGTACCTCAAATGTAACGTCCACTTCAAGTACATCCACGTCAACAATTTTAGAAAGTTCAAGTAGTAGTTCTAAGAAAGAAGAAACTGAAAAACTCTGGGAAAAACCATTAGGTAAAATAATATTGTAAAACTCAAGGAATAAAAGTTTGAAAGTCTTAACGATTATGTTTTAAAAATAGGTTTGCCATCACCTGCCCCTGAAAATGATGTTCGAACAACCCCAAAAAGGGAGAGAAAAATCCTTGCAAATAAAAACAAATTAAATTCACAAAAGCGTTCACAAAGTCCAATTGCTGGAAAGAAGCTTGCGCCAATTTATATGGACTTAGCATATGTACCTCATCATGGAAATTCATATTATTCTCATGTTGAATTCTTTAAGAAAGTTCGTGCACGTTACTATGTATTTTCTGGAACAGAACCCAGTAAAGAAGTTTATAATGCCCTCCTGGAAGCAAAACAGACTTGGGAAGATAAGAATTTAGGTAAAATATTTTAAAATCACGATATTTGCAGGAGTTTTATTTTAAATTCATATTTATTTAACAGAGGTAACGATAATCCCTACATATGATACTGATGTACTTGGATATTGGGTATCAGAGAACGAGGAGCTACTAGCAAAATATCACATTGACTTATCTCCATCAGCAGCTCGTTGCACAATAAATTTACAGGATCATGAAACATCTTGCTCTGCTTATCGTTTAGAGTTTTAGGCGACGGGTATTTTCGTACAGTTTCCTATATTCCTCAACCCTTTAAACATCCTAACAGTAGAAGATGAAGCAACTATAAAGAAGCATAGTATGAATGAGTAGTAATTTTTTATATAAAAACAAATTTCATATTGATTGATGATTTTTTTTTATTTCGAAACCAATGATTGATATTTGATCAATCTAAATTCTATTTTGTCACGGACAAAAAATATTATAAATTACACAGATAAATGGTGAAAAAATGTAATGAGCCATGACCCAAAAATCAAAACCCCTTTTTATCCAACATATAGAATTTTAATAGTGAGTGAATTTTTTATTATTAACTGTATTAAAGAATGATAGTCGAGGATGCAGAAATGTTGTTTTCAGGTACCTCTTATCAATTTTTTAGAATAAACGAGCTTAGTAGTAAACCTATTACATTGTAGGATTGATATTGTAAGTCAGGCCAAATAAATTTATTTTTCAGCTCATTTTCATAATAGCTCTCTCCAAAATATTTAGTATGATTTTTTATTTAATATATAATTACGATAATTATGATGCAATTAGAATGATGAGTTAGAATGATGGATAATGAATGTTCCAATCTTGAAGAAATGATTTTAACTTAAACTTGAAAGTACAGGCGACTTCTAAATACTATTTTAGAATGTTTATATCAGATTGAAAGAGCTTTTCTACTAAGATAAGTGAAAGATTTCTTCAAGATATGCAATATTTATTTAGATGTAGTTTATAAACCAAAAAAAAAATACCATGATGTGAGCAACATATGTCTCCATAAAAAGCTTTTGTAGACGATAATATAGAAAGCTTAATGAACTTGAAAATTATTCTGAGATTTCTCAGTGAAAGATAGAGAGCTAAATTTATGAAAAAAAAATAAACAGTTAAAATGCCATGAATGCTGAAATTAAAGATTCTTCCCAAAATAAAATTTTCACTTTGGAATTTATAATAAAGATTCTCATTAAACACACATGATAAATTCATGCACATTCATGCTTTACTAATTCATTTTCACAATTCAAAATTATGAAAATGAATTCATTAAAATATCTCATTTAAAAAACAATTAGCCATTTTTGAATACAAATACAAATGATTTAAATCATTAACAATTTAACTAGTTTACAAAAAAATGAAGAATTGATATTCACAAGTATTCATGCATATTTAAGATTTAGTTTAAAAAAAATACAAGCAAAATTAAAACTTTTGGAAAACTAAAAATGTATAATCATAAGTTTGGATATTACAAAAAAAGAGCACGAATTTAAGAGTTTCTAGTAAAAAAAAATTAAAATGAAAGTCAAAACTTTTGGAAATGAAAAATTATTAATTGGTTTAAAAATGAAATGAAATAATAAAAAAGTTATTTAACAAAAGAGAAATATTTAATTAAAGTAATTAATTATTGACTCAATGTTACATGTTAAATAGATCAATGAAAAAGTTTAACAAAAAAAAAAAAAAAAAAAATATTTAAAAAATTTATTGAAAGATTGGTAAATGAATTGAACAGAATGAAAAAATATGAATCAGATTCAATTCATGTTGAAAATTTAAATGTTTAAAAATTCAACAACACAAGTTGCATTTTTATTATTCAACCTTTAAAAAAATCCATGCAAAAGTCC
The DNA here is from genome assembly GCA_026123125.1 of Chironomus striatipennis. Classification (NCBI taxonomy): domain Eukaryota; kingdom Metazoa; phylum Arthropoda; class Insecta; order Diptera; family Chironomidae; genus Chironomus; species Chironomus striatipennis. Next base: position 24,595,534 of record CM047394.1, on the reverse strand, counting down.
GTTTTCAACATGAATTGAATTTATTTTTTATTAACTAATGGAAATGATGTGAATGCAATAATTACGATGATTATTATTGATAAGATTCATGAACTGGAAAAAAAATATTTAAATAATTATTCTTTACGCAAAAATAGGGAAGTAGATAACAGTTTAAAAAATATTCAGATATTAAATTATTATGCAATATGAAAAGAAAAATAAGAAAAATAACAAAGAAAATCCCTCAAAGTGCACAAATCAAGCAACTAATTATCATGGAATGTTAAAAATAGACAGTAAATGGCCATAGATTGAGTAAGGAAAATGGAAGTTTTATAATGTCCTATAATTATGAATGTTTCTAGAATATTTAATACTTGTGATATTCACATATTATTTTTTCTGCAAGAGAATAAGAGACAAACGATAATCGTGATGATATGGAATATGAAAAAAAAAAGAAAAAAAGACACAGGGGAGTGTGTTGTGTAGGTGTAAGACACCAAAACAATTAAAAAACTCTTTAATTTTTAAATAATTTTCCTATCGGGTCTGTTTGAATTTTGTTTGCTTATTATATAGAAAATTTTAAAAAGATTTACTGGGTACAATAAAAAATGGATATGAATCTATATTTCACTGTAAAGTGATTATATGCGTGTATAAAATCAGAATCAAAAAAATTGGTAGATAGTATTTAAATAAAATGATGAAAAATTTCTCATTATTTGCATTTAATAGACAATGAAAATTATGATAAAAAGTAATTAAATTAGGAAAACCAGGAAAAATGGCCTTTAGTTAGAAATGAAAGGAAGAAATTATTAGCAATTATTTAATTTATGGAATACGGTAACGATGATGATGTCGGTAAGGATCTTATAGTCTGAAAATCATGATTTGTAAGAGCTTTCGATGAAAACAATACAAAAGAGTATTAAAATAGAATATGAATGAAATGAAATAAAGCTTTAAAGGGATGAGAACATTCAAAGCATTCTGTCACTTTCTAATGCCACAGTTGTGTACCAAGTTTTTAAAATAAATTCCAGTGATAAATTATTCATAAAAATATGCTTACAATATAGCAATAAAGTCTTATAAATTTATGATAACATGCTTCAAGCTTGTTACATTTTTATAAGTCATAACTCAAGGTTCAGATAAGATGTCACTGGATAAGCAGCAAAAATACATTAAAACATTCTTCAAATAACCAATTTCGCTTATGCTTGATACCTTCAAAACAATAACAAAAAACATTATTCTCCAACTAATTTCAATAAACATTCATGCACGTAATATTAAAAAAAAAAATCCAATAACTTTCCTTTATACAAACAAACATTAAAAAATTGCTGTCGTTTTCATCCCTTGGAAAATAGAATTTTCAATTGAAATCTCATCATGAAATATCTTTCAAAGAACAAAGTAATAAGAAACGCTTTAAATGTATTCTCTGATTGAATTAATCAAGCAAGATGATATTAATATTATGAGCATTTAATCTATTATAGTCATTCTATGAAGCAAAAAAAGAATAATAAATGAAAAACTCATCATCTCTTTAATACTTACTTGATGATTTTACAGTTATTTCCTTTCATGTAAGTTGAAAAATTAAAAAATAAAAAAGATGATAATAAAAAAAAATTGATAGAAAATAATGCAAAAACTAGGATTGATAGGTGCTAAATGATGATAAACCTAATAAGGACCTGCCTTTTTTAATAATGAGGAGTAATAAATGGATGTCGTAAAAACTGATGATTGAAAAATGCAATTAAGCTGAAATGAACCCTTGTTACCACAGTTACTCAAAAGATCATTTTTCTTTATCATGATAGATGGTGACAACAGAATGAGTTTGGTTACACGGGGGAGCTTTTAGCCTTTCTTGTCTTAAATATTTTCTTCTTTAGCACATTTCTTTCAACTTTTCAAACTTTGCTTTGGAACATGACGAAAGTTTGAAATTCTCTGTTGAAATCTGATTTTACTAATATTGCTTTACGTTAAAAATATTTTTCATCATTTATCACAAAAAAAAAAAAAAAACTTTGAAAAACTTTCATCTAGGAGATTTAGAATAAAACATGAAAATTGCTTAAAAATTATTTAGAATTTAAAATTGCATTATTCCAAATATTACTTGCAAGTTGACTTAGTGTAAAATTTTGAAAAGTTTTCAAAATATTTGAATTTCTTTCAAAAATAAGAAAAAACGATATTTAAAAGTTCATGAATTATTGAGAGAAATTTTTAATGAAGTTTTTCAGTAAATTTTATGTTCAATAATTATTTTCTATGAAAAGGAAAAAATTGACCAAAAAATCGGTGAGGAAATGGAAAACTTAACAATTTTTTCCACAATAATTGAAATATAATTTTTGAATACAAAAAATTTATTGAAAAATGAATTTTGACACTATATTAGTAATTTGCTTGAAACTTTTCTGAATTTATCTTTGAAAAAATATTTAAACTTTCTTCTTAGCTTTGATGTTGAACTAAAAAGGAAAAAAAATCTTTAAAAGTATTTAAAAAAAAGTTTATTAGCAAACCTGCTAAAATTTGCATTATTATCATATTTATTCTCAAAACAAAATAAAAAAAATTATGATGTTATTCAATGTAATAATGGAAAAAGAAAAAAAATCAAATAAAAACTTCAAAATGTCTAAAAACATTCAGTTTCTTGATAAGTGAGTAAGTGAGAAATATTTCAGGTGTATTGGAAAAAATGCTGCTAGCCAAGTTTTATTTAAACAATTTAAAAAGTAAGTCATATATTCTTCCTAAAAAGTAAAACATCTTTCATCATGCGCTGTTGGTGTGATGGGTGAGCTAGTGGGGATATTTTTTTATTACTGCAAAATTAAAATTTTAATTCAAGAAAAAACCACTATATTTAATTTTTCAGTATTAAGTGATCATAAGTTGACCAACTGAATTGCACGAATGTGACGAGAAAAAATGTTGAGTGAATACAAACAGCAGGCCAGAGACGATGAAACCTCACACATTATATTTTTGTTTGTTTCATTTCAATTTTTTATATGAACAGTTGTTACTTCAATGCTCTTTTTATTTCTGAAAACCTAGTATCAACCGGACGAAAAACAGTTTGTTTTCAAAATATTTTCTCATATAAGCACTATACGGCAGGCGACAAAAACGGTTCTTTATTTCTCATGATAAAGATATTCGATGGGAAAATTAGCCAAATGGTCATCGAATTAATTAAAAATTTGCATATTTTGCCATAATTTTAAAGTACATTATTTTTTTAATATTAAGCTTTTCATTTAATTTTTATTCATAAGAAGGAATAATTTTTTCTCCAATTTGCAGTTCATTTATTAAGTTCAATAAAAATAAAATAATACTGAACCTTGTCTCCCGAATTTTTTTTTTATATATTTTACACTCGATTGATATGAGAAGAGATTTGTATTGAGAGAAAATACACATTTATACAGTTTGTGTGATGTGAAAGTAAAGTCATCAATATTTGTGTATACATATCAAGTGATGGGAAAATATACAGTCAGTAACAATAACAGTTACATGCACTTAAAAATGCATTGACGATCGGCATGCAATGAGCTTACTTGCGCATTATATTCTATCCAATATGAACTCCTAATCCATTGCTGTAAGTTTTTTTCATTTTTCTCGCTGAATTTTCCCAACCTTTTTTTAATATTTTCAAAAAGAATTATATATAAAGTAAATGAAACTTATTCAAAAGTCTACTTTTGACGCGATGCGTCCAAAAATTTTATGCGGCCGACGGTGATAGGCAAAAAGGTATTTCCCCAAAAGTAAAGTACATTTGGAATAATTCGCGGCTTGATGTTTTTTAAATACCAAGCACACATGAAAACAGCACATAAAATTTTTCTATATGATGGAATTTTTTCGTCTTGTGCGTCGAACTGTGCGCAGAAAACCAGTATAAAATGAAAGAGTATGATGCGCGCTTCTAGACTACAGACTTTTAAGTATGAGAAAATAGACATGCGGACATGCGGTTAGCTGAAAAAAAATTGGGAAACAATGTCAAGGAAACACCTCAATATGTGTCTCGGCGACTTTGCTCTACTGACATTGATGTTGGCAATGAGACTTTGCTTTCCCAAGGATTTTCTCAATGCCACAGCTCAGGGTGACGTTCAGTTCATCGCAAATGAGAGAGAAGCGAAAATCCTTGAAACATTTAGAACTTCAATGATACCGGGTTGTAAGAACATTTCGCATCATCATACTGAATTTTTTCTCTCATTGTTGGCTGGATATTTCATTTTACGCATTCGAATTTAACAATATTTCAGAATATTTTGCAAGGTTTTTTTCTTTCTCCTTCTCTTTTTCTCTTGCACAGAAAACAGCAAAAATAAACTAAAGTTTTGTGGAAAGAAACTTATATGTCGAAAGATTTCTCATTCATATATAGATAAACAGCAAAATAAAAAGTCTACTTTTTCACTTTCGTTTTTTTCTTGTTCAGTCTTCTTGCTACTTATTACCAGGCTCACATAAAATTGAGCATTACAATCTGGTTCCCTTTTTCTTCTCCCTTCACAACTGAACGTTTTTACTGCGACTGGCAAGAGAAGAAAAACACAGAGAATAAAAATATATTTCAGTTTCACTACTCACGAGAATTACTGTTGGAAAGAAAGATTTGAAGCAAGCCTCGTTTGCTTGAAATGTATACAAAAATCATTTTATATGGAATAATAAAAATTGCATATTTGACACTACAATATTTTTATTCAAGCTTCTTTCAGAGGTATAATGGATTTGGTTGTCCTTGGATTCGAAATGAAATGGATTAATAGGAGTACATGATATGTGGCACGTTTCACTGGGAGGAAAGTTTTTCAAAAGACGATGAGCAATGAAAAAGTCATTAAGTCCATACAGTAACAAATACATCTGCTGACTTTTATGAAAACTCAATGTTGTCTTATAAGAAAAGTACAGCGCCATCTATTTATTAATTTTCTTTTTTAATCAGAAAAGTTTAAAATTAAATTGACCGTTTGTAAAAATATCTAAGAGGGTAAGAATTAAATTTAAAGAAGTGAAAAAAAAATATTTTTATATTCTTTAAATTAACCAACTGTATAAAAAAATTAAAAAAGTCAATATATTGAGGGGAATAAAAAAAAATTCAGAACAAAAATCATCTCTAAAGTAAAGTTGAATTTCTTTTAAGAATATTAGAACAAAGAAGTCACGATTGGGTGAAAAGAAAATATAATTATATTATCTTCAAAACAGAGAAAGTAATTTGAAGTGGGGATTTCTTAACTCAATAAATAAAATTTTATTATCTTTCATAGTCGTTTTAAAGTCATTATATGATAGAGTGAAGTTGAAAAGATGATAGAAAAAAATAAAAGTTTTATTATATTTTTAGCATTATCGCTTATCCTAGCATTTTCAATTCATTTGTCCTTGAGCTTTGAAACTAGTGATGATATGAATAATAGCTCAATAATTCCAAAACATAGAGCAAAGCGGTATTTATTGTTTCAAAATAATTCAAGAATTTTGGTGAGAACAAATAATTCAATAAGTTTATTCATCGTATGATTGAATGTCTACAAATTAATTACCTTCTGTATATCTAGTTTCGTGTCAATATAAAGGATAATATTATAAAAGTTAATCAAATTTTTGCTCATGCATATGGATTTCGTGCTAATATTGATATACTTGCACCTCCGCTTCCACATCGTCATGTCCATAGAACAAAACGAAGCTATGTTTACCAAACTATAGAGCAAATGATGACTCAGTAAATTTTTTTTATAAATTTTTTATATTTTTAAGAATTAGAATTTTTTGTTCTCTATTTAATAGGCAGGGATTTGACGGCAAAGCGTGCATTTATAAAATGTTTTGTGATGCTGTAAAAGAAAATGATGAGGAAAACGGGATGTTTTCAAAACTTTTCAAATTAATTTTTACGTGAGTTGAAAATTTCATTTTTATATTTTTTGCTTTTTTCTGCTCTTGAATATATAATATTTCAATATTTATTATATTTTCGAGAGTTTTCTCTTTTCAAGATAAAAATAGGAAAAATATTTTTGAGATAATAAGCTGAAGAACTGATTATTCAAGTGTAACTTCAAATGTCAATTCTTATTAATTTTTTTTATTTCAGACATAAAGGAATAACTGAATATGGAGGTGTAAATATTCCATTTCTACTTTCCAAAGGATGTAAACATCTTGAAAATTACTGTCCTTTGACATCACTAAGTTTGTCGCCGTATACTGATATATAGATTTTAATTAGAATAAAATCCATTAAAGCATTTAAAAAAGTTTATTAAAAAAACTTTAACCAGAATTTCAGATATACCTCAAGATTGATAAATCAGATTCACAATAGTACAGCATTAATGTTGATTTTTAGATAGAGTATTAACTGTTCTTTCAACACACACGATTTTTATTTAAATAATACTAAGAATAATAATGTTGATAAACCAAGAGTATTACATTGAATACATTTAAATATCATTGAGTAGGGATGCTAAAAGAGTAATTGAATTCAATAAAAAAAGTAGTAGTACAGACTTGTTTAACGTAAAGTGTTGCAGCAAGACAGTAAAAATTATTTTGTAAACCTGTGATAAAATTAAATTGTTGAAAACGTCAAACAAAAACTTGTTCGAATAAAGTCACATAAAATGAAAATACATCGAAATTCAAGCTCATTTCTACTGATCATGATTACAATTTTTTTGAATTCTGATCAAGTACACTTGTCAAAACAGGAAATATTTTCAAATTCCACAATGATTGTAAAGCATCGCATGAAACGACAGTTAGTATTTCAACCTGGTACGAGAATTATGGTAAGAAAGTTTTTCTCTTTCCTCTTTCACTTCCTTATCGGAAAACATGTATAATAAGGAAATTTTAGCACGTCACATTGTTTGACTTAACAGTTCCGCGTGAATACTAAAGATAATATCATCAAAGTCAATCAGATTTTCGCACATGGATTTGGATTTCGTGGCAATATAGATTTGACACAGCCTGATAATATTAATCTCTTAGCACCAGAGCATCGAATGAAAAGGAGTGTCTCACGAAGAGAGGTTTATGAGACTCTTGGGGAATTAATGAATCAGTTAGTGCTCCGGATTAAGATTTAATCATAATTTTAAACAAATTTATTTTTTTTTTTGTTATTCTGTAGATACGGTTTTGATGGTCGCTTGTGTATTCAAAGGATGATCTGTAGCGCAACTCATGACATTCCATTATCAGCTAAAGGAATTTTCTCAAAAGTATTTAAGTTAATTTTTAGGTAAATTATTGTTGGAAATTTTCAATATCTAATTTTAAACTTTAAAACGACCGTGAATTTTGAAAAGAAAAAAGTTCTTTTAAACTTTTATATTTAAAGAAAAAGGATCACATTAGTTTTTTTTATTCCCCCTCTTTGTTAATGCTTTAAACAATTTATGAAAATGAATGGAATTTTTTGTTCCATTATCTTTAAAATTCATAAAATAATAAAACAAGAAAAAAAAAACATTTTTTTTTTAAGTTCCGGAGGCTAAAAAATCCGAAAAGTACGTGAAAGGTTCAAATATGTATATTTATTATAGACAAAGAACAAGGGAGTTAAAGCTCCAAAGCACGGAAATATCGCCTTAATTAAAATTCACTTTATCATCCTCTCCATGAATCAATTCAATTTACCATTAAGGGAGAAACAAAAGAAAAAGTAGAAAAAGCATTTGAGGTAGAGAAAAAGTAGTGTAGATAATGATGATCTGTAGAAAATAAGCGTTACTAAAAAAGTCGAAGCACGAATATGTTTTGGATGGTAAAGACTTACGAGGAAGATACAGAACAGAATACAATGGATAAAGTATAAAGTTGAATCTAAACTAGAGGGATAATAATAGAAGATATGAAGAACTTGATTCAAAGAAAAGAAAAAAAAGGATCGAGAAAGAAAAAGGTGAAGTTTTACTTTTTCTTAAATTACAAGCATTTCAATTTAATACGTTAACACAACCAGTTAAGGGAATAAAAGCTTGATATCTGATATTGCAATTAAAATAAATTTCGACAGAAAGGAAAGGATATCTTTAAACTTTTAGCATTTGTTTAAACTTTTAATTTAATTATCGCTATTATTGTTTTACACTCACTCTTTGCTCAAACATAATTTGCAATTCAAATGATTTATGTCTGAACAGTACATTATTCTGTATACATGAATTTATTCGCAGTAGAGGCCAGTCAACAAAAGGCTTATGGAGTGACGATGAAAAAGATTATCCATATTTATCCTCTGATGATTGCAGTAAATTACTACATCATTGCCCCTTACATCTATTCGATATATCTCCATTCACGGACATATGATAATTATATTAGATTAAATTATTGTTAGCATGCATTCATAAATATTAATATTTGATATATCATGTTATGACAATTCAATCAAGTTATTAAATAAATAAAAAACACGACTTACATAGAAAGCCACGAACTTCCACGCCACTTATTGATAGACATTTTAACTGACGGATTGCAATATACATAATAAAATATTTAATATAAATTGAAACTTTAATCCTACTAACATCCTGCTAACATCCTACTTCATTGCTCTTTTAAAGTCCTGCTCAAGTTATTATTTTTGTTCGACCCATTATTATATCATAATGTTAAAATCAAATAAAGATTAGGGAAAATTTTCACACTTTCACTAGCTTCGCTTCGTTCAGGATGCAAAAATTTGTGAGCTACGCTCAACCTACTTCTCTTCGCTTCGTTCCGTTCGACTTTTATAGATTACAGGAATGTCGAACTCCATTTCGCTTCACTTCGTTCCGTTCGACTTTTATAGATTACAGGAATGTCGCACTCCACTTCGCTTCGCTTCGTTCCGTTCGACTTTTATAGATTACAGGAATGTCGAACTCCACTTCGCTTCGCTTCGTTCCGTTCGACTTTTATAGATTACAGGAATGTCGAACTCCACTTCGCTTCGCTTCGTTCCGTTCGACTATTATAGATCACAGGAATGTCGAACTCCACTTCGCTTCGCTTCGTTCCGTTCGACTATTATAGATCACAGGAATGTCGAACTCCACTTCGCTTCGCTTCGTTCCGTTCGACTATTATAGATTACAGTAATGTCGAACTCCACTTCGCTTCGCTTCGTTCCGTTCGACTTTTATAGATTACAGGAGTGTCGAACTCCACTTCGCTTCGCTTCGTTCCGTTCGACTTTCATAGGTTACAGGAATGTCGAACTCTACTTCGCTTCGCTTCGTTCCGTTCGACTTTTATAGATTACAGGAATGTCGAACTCCACTTCGCTTCGCTTCGTTCCGTTCGACTATTATAGATTACAGGAATGTCGAACTCCACTTCGCTTCGCTTCGTTCCGTTCGACTATTATAGATTACAAGAGTGTCGAACTCCACTTCGCTTCGCTTCGTTCCGTTCGACTATTATAGATTACAGGAATGTCGCACTCCACTTCGCTTCGCTTCATTCCGTTCGACTTTTATAGATTACAGAAGTGTCGAACTCCACTTCGCTTCGCTTCGTTCCGTTCGACTATTATAGATCACAGGAATGTCGAACTCCACTTCGCTTCGCTTCGTTCCGTTCGACTATTATAGATTACAGTAATGTCGAACTCCACTTCGCTTCGCTTCGTTCCGTTCGACTATTATAGATTACAGGAATGTCGAACTCCACTTCGCTTCGCTTCGTTCCGTTCGACTATTATAGATTACAGGAATGTCGAACTCCACTTCGCTTCGCTTCGTTCCGTTCGACTTTTATAGATTACAGAAGTGTCGAACTCCACTTCGCTTCGCTTCGTTCCGTTCGACTATTATAGATTACAGGAATGTCGAACTCCACTTCGCTTCGCTTCGTTCCGTTCGACTTTTATAGATTACAGAAGTGTCGAACTCCACTTCGCTTCGCTTCGTTCCGTTCGACTATTACAGATTACAGGAGTGTCGAACTCTACTTCGCTTCGCTTCGTTCCGTTCGACTATTATAGATTACAGGAATGTCGAACTCCACTTCGCTTCGCTTCGTTCCGTTCGACTTTTATAGATTACAGAAGTGTCGAACTCCACTTCGCTTCGCTTCGTTCCGTTCGACTATTATAGATTACAGGAGTGTCGAACTCCACTTCGCTTCGCTTCGTTCCGTTCGACTATTATAGATTACAGGAATGTCGAACTCCACTTCGCTTCGCTTCGTTCCCTTCGAACTCCACTTCGCTTCGCTTCGTTCCCTTCGACTCCACTTCGCGGAACTCCACTACGCTTTGCTTCGTTCCATTCGACTGCTATGGATTTCAGGGAAGTCTTAACTTCGCTTTGGTTCACTCCGTTCAAACTTTCAGTATTCTATTAGGTAAAATCTAACAATACATAAAATTAGATTTAATGAGCATTCTTGATCATATAATGAGATCAAGTGAGAATTCATGATCATAAAATGAGATCCAGTGAGCATTCATGATCATGAAATGAGATCCAGTGAGCATTAATTGTCTTTAAATGAGATCCAGTAAGCGTTATTTATCATAAAATGAGATCCAGTTAGCATTGATGATCATAAAAGGAGATCCAGTGAGTATTCATGATGATAAATTGAGATCCAGTGAGCATTTATTGTCATAAAGTGAGATCCAGTAAGCATTCATGATCATAAAATGAGATCCAGTGAGCATTCGTGATCATAAAATGAGATCCAGTGAGCATTCATGGTCATAAAATGAGATCCAGTGAGCATTCATGATCATAAAATGAGATCCAGTGAGCATTCATGGTCATAAAGTGAGATCTTATAAGCATTAATGATCATTAAATGAGATCCAGCAACTATTTATGTCAAATAAATGAGATCCAGTAAACGTTTTCTCTCTTTTGATTTAATTAAGCATGATCCAGTGATTTTTGTCCAGTGACTGTTTTTAAATTGCTACAAGTGATTATTTTCATACAAATTTTACGTACGTAATTTTACGTAACGTAAATTTTACGTAACGTATGAAAACGTAAACAAATTTTTTAAAATTTTTTGTCAATCTTTTTAATGCTGTAACTTCTTACAGAAGCATCATAGGTATAAACATAGCCGAGATTATTTGTAGCTCCTATGTTAAACTTTCATTTTATGCCACTTATCATTACTAACAATTAAAATTCAGGCCTGAATCAAAAACCACGCAACTCTTGCAGAATTTGCAGTTTTTTGCATTTTTAGGTCACTTAATGGACATAAAGTCCAGATTTTATTTAGCACAATTTTGTTTTTTGGTACGATCTATCGAATCAAATAAAAGAAATTCTTAAAAAATGCTTCCTTGAGAAATTTTCCATACAAAAGTATGGATTTTTAACGGTTTTTTGCGTCTAGTTCCAACACAACGGAAGTGACCGGAACAAAACATGCTTTAGGTGATAGATATTCAAATTACCAATCAAACGAGATCAAAAACGTCATGATTGGTGCTTCCGTTTGCTCACAAAATCAAAAAAAATGAAATTTTGAAATCTACCCAAATACAATAACTTGCACGCTATGCGTGGAAGTTAAAATCAATTTATGTACATTTTTTAATTTATTTTTGTTTGAAAATTCCATGATTTAAAAATTAAGTTTTCAATTTTCAAAAATTACAAAAAAAAAAATTAATGCCATCCTAAACTTTGAAATTTTTGCAGCAAAACATTCCTTTATCTAGGTCGAAACGAAGTCTATTTGCATTACATTAAAAATTAATACAATAGAAAAACGGATAATTAAGGTTAAGAGCTTGAAGGTGGTGAAAAATTTATTCTTTAATGATGTCTCGATAGACACTATGGTAGGAAAAAAACGAGCTTCAAGCATTTGCTTTATTTGGCATTTCCTTTCATCTCGTAAGCATTCAACGGTGTTAATAATTTATCACTATGCAAAGTGGATAGGTTTGAAGACTAAAAAGTGGAACATGGAAGATGAAAAAGTAAAATGTACGAGTGAGCTGATGAAAATTTCATGAAAAAAACTTAATATAAACATTTACTGTCTGACATCAATTTTAATAATGTTTGTTGTTGTTCCCATTCTTGCCATTCTCGTCAATTCTATCGAGAGTGATGGCATTACTAAAATATTTAATTAAATATTCATAAGATTTCTATGTAAAACAAAACTTTAAAGCAAGAAAATGAAAACAAAAAATCTTTAGTCTGAGAACATATACGTCAATTAATTAAAGGAATCATTCGATTGTAGAAAAAAACATTGAGTAAATAAATACCTGTACTCAGTCTAATGAGAAGTATTTCGATGAATCATTCAATTCTATATCCCACAATCATCTGTGATATCTGCTCATTTCGAATTATTTCACACAAAAGGAAAATAAGTAATGAACTTACGACCGAATGCTATCATTTTATGTCTCATCATCAATTTCCTTTCCTCATGTCTATCTAGTTTTCCTAAGAATATGTATATAATCTCTATTGCTGATTCTATGTTTCATTCCTTTCTTTATTCATATAATAAAAATAAAACACAGCAATGAGAATAGAGTGAGGAAAGAAAGAAAAGTTATAAATATTTCACTAGGTGTAGTTTCTGTTGAGCTCATGTGTAGCAATGGTTTAAGGTGAAAGTCAGTCACCTTCTCATATTCTTTAACATTCTATCTGTTTTATTTTTATGGCAATAAATCTGTTCTTTTTCCTTGATTCAAGGTTTTATTCCTAAATAAATAACAAAGCTCTTTCATTGAATGTCACAAAAAGAACAATATGAAATGTACAATGAACTAAAATTATAATTAACCAACATTGTATTAAATGAATTGCAAATAAAATGGCAAATATATTTTGATTTTTGAACAATACAAGATTTATAAATTTAATTTATTTGTATTTCAAATAGTATAATGCATTGTATGATTTATAATGATGATTTAACAAATAATTAATTAGCTGTTGCAATTATATATCTGTCTTTTTAGCGCATTTTTGCAAAAAATGACGCTTATATTTTCACTTTGTTCGGCTGGCTGGCTGGCTGGCTGGCTGTATGAGCTCTGAGATCTCAGAAACCAGACATAGTTAAGAGTTCTTTTATGAGTTCTTTTATGAGTTCTTCTCTACTATCGAGTTATTCCGGCATCGCTCATTAAAAAATCGTTAAACAATCTACAATTCCTGTAATCAACGATTTAACATTAAATAAGGAAAAAAATTGTTGAAAACCCCTCGATAAAAATTTGAATTTTTTTTGACCGTTGGAATTTAAAAATTTTTTTACCGTTATTTTTGAGCAAAATTTTTTTCTTTCTTTTTGAAAGGATTTATATTTATTATTGTGAAAACAGACTTTTCATGTATAGAGCATGCTAAAAAACAGTATTTAATGGTTTTGGTTACTATTGTATAGTTTTTTTTTATAAAAATTGTATTTTCTTGCAGGGTTTTTTGATGATAAAAGAAGAATTAAGAGATTTCACAATTTAAAGCAATTTCTATTTAATCGATTTCTGATCGCTGCGACAAAAATGCGCTTAAGTCCCTCGATTAACAACACGAGGACTTTGAACATTTTTTCTTTTAGTAAATACTACGCGTAGCTATGAATTTATTTTTGGATATAATTTTTGATATTTGATTAATAACCATAAAATATTAACTAAAATTCACAAAACAATATTCCTTATTACAATTTATATTTCAGTTTCTAAAACTTTATTTTTGATAAATAACAAAATAACAATAACAAAATAACGGTCATATTTCAAAAAAGAACAATGGAATTCTCAGAAATTCTATTGTTCTCCTCTCGACCCCCCCCCCCTGCGTTACGTAATAAGTGAACGAGCCCTTTAGAGTTCATTGACTTTTAAACTAAAATTCCAATTCTTGTAGATTTTAGGTTATATCAAGTAGGTGTAAAATTTAGCACCAACACGAACAAAATGTGGAAAAATATCAGCTAGTTCTAAAAGTATAAGTGATTATTTAACATATACAGTCACAGAGATTTGAGTCGATTCCCTCACGATTGCTCTACTTAAATTTTTATTTGGGTTAATTTTTTAAAAAAATTTATTTTTTCTTTAATATTTACAATTATTTCGATAAAAATTTAATCTTGCAATAATTGGAAAATGAATTATTTAAACAGAAGGATTTCAACTTAAGCTCTTACTCTACATTCTCTGCGATTACTATGAATGTCTTTATTTGACTTTAAAATTTTCTACATTTTGATTTCAATGATTTGTCCCGTTACCAAATAAAAATCACAATTGTAGCTACAATTACACTCTCAATTGCTAGCACTCTTGTTCCCTTTTTTCCAATTTAAAAGAGTTAGAGCAAGTAAATGTACAAGTTAAATTTTTAAATGGAAGAATTATTCAACAATGCAGTTTGACAGAAAAATATTCAGAACCAGAAGTACTTTTTTTGTTCTGTTCTCTTCTGTTTGTTAAAGTGGAAGATATCAAAAGCGAATTTATGAGTGTTTCTTTCTTTTGGACTGGAATTGTTGAGGTTTTATTATTAGCAAAAAGTGCAATAGCAATAAAGAAGATGAAAGTGTTTTCAGTCGAAAAATATTTGATTTTTAGCTATAAAAAAGTTGAATTGTTGAAAGACTTTTGAATAATGTTAAATTAAATGACTACAAAATAAAACATGAATATGATTAAAATGCAAAAACTTCTGATGTGGACATTTTTAATAATTTTATTACTTCATTTGTTCAGCTGTGAAAGCATTAGTGAGGCTAAAAAATCTTTACAATTAAATTCAATAGAACCATATGATGGCATTGATTGTGAAAAGGATAAAAATGTGGAAAATATACTGCTATCAAGAAAAAAGCGAGCACTTACATTTCCTCCAGGCAGTTCCTTACAGCTAGGTACGTGAATATTATCACATACATTGTATAGATTCAGGTTTTATTTCCTTTCTTATATAACAATTCTCTAGTTGTCACTAGTTTATTTTATTGAAGATATAAAATAAATTTTGCTTTAGAGTATTGCAAGATATTGAAACTTGATTTTTTTTTTTTGCATTTTTCCTCTCTACTGCATTTTCTTCATTTCATGCTTCTTGTGTAAATTAAATTTAAATTGCACTCTAGGAATCACTTATTCAGAAATAAGAATGCGATTTCAAATTGGAAAGATATGAAAAATGTCAATGAAATTTCCACTCAATAAACCTTGATTGAATTACTTCTGACTTCATTGAATGACTCAAAGATATAGAAAGGGAATACTTCCTCATATTTCCTGTAATGTTCACCACTATTAGAGATGGATTCGAGAGGATAAAAAACAGGAAGGAAAAATTTCAAATTTCCGTTTTTATCCAGCATTCAAATATTGCATTTCTGTCTGATGCATCTCTTTTTCAGATTTGGTGAACTGAAAAATTGCAAAACGTATGAATAGCTGGAAAGTACCTGGAAACTATGAATGTATATTAGTTTTTACGTATAGAACTTTGCATTCTTTCAATAGTCAATAAAAAGTTCTTTCACGAAGCTTTATGAGTACAAAAAAGTGAACATAATATTTTTCAAGAAGGTTAATACTTAAAAAAAACTCTCATCAAGTTCCGTGCATTGTTAACTTTTTCTGTTTTGTGACATTTCTCGTGTGATTTAATAAAAAAATTCAAATTAAAAAATTCTATTTGCATAACATAGCAATGTTAACATTAACGTTGTATACGACAAACGCAAGAATTTTTCATGCTTTGTATCTTTTTTACACGAGAAATTTCATCGTCGTTCTCCATGCTTTCATTTGTTTGTTAAGAAAGTATAAAGTGCAAAAAGCAAGTCAGAGAAACAAAAAAATTAAAACAAGGAATAAAATGAAGAAATGAAAGTCGACATATGTGCTATAACAACACATTTTTAATGTAAGGAAGAATGTATGAATGATGAACTTTAATAAGTGAAAGATGAAGAGAATAAAAAAAGATTGTTTGTAATTGCTCTAATTATTTAATTTTTCATTTTGTCTTAGAGCTATACTAAATATAAATAGAGAAATAAATAAAATGACATACATGAAAACTTTTCCAATGCTGTGTGAAGAGATAAAGTGTATGATGATGATTTAAATGAAGATAGTTTTACATTTTTATTAAAAAAAATAATAATCTTGCTTGTGAAAATTAAAACAAAAAAGTTTTTCTTCTACGAAAAAAAATTATGTTCACAATTATTCAAAAAAATATTTTACGAAACTGTAAAGACGACATGTGCTGAAAATAGAAAAAAAAATCCTTCCTAACTTTACACACATAAGAATTTTTCCTTCAAGCATAGAAAACACTAAAGAAATGCTATGGGAAATTCCTTCCTTTACCAATATATTCATAAAAGGAAAAGCAAGAATCTCTTTTAAATATTTTGTATACTTTGTTTGCCTTATGGGCATGTTTTGTTGTTTTTTGTATTGTTTTATAAAGCAGAGAATGTATGATGTTGAGTATGTAGTAGAATGGAAATTAAAGCTCATATTTGCTTGAATATGGCTTTGAGGGAAATTGTAAATCCTTGAAAATGTTTATCAACAATGCTGCAATAATTAACTTTTATAGTTACTTGAATCCTTTGTAAAGTTATTTTATTAAAAGAATCTTGTAAGAAATATGACAAAGTCAATAAAATATTCATTCATTAATTTAACATTTTGTAGCTTATGACCAGACAATGCCTATAGCTGCCGCACAATTATTATTCACGATTGGTGTAACTGTTGCTTTAGCATTTGAATTGCCAGATAAACCTATTGGTCGTATTACACAAGAGCTACGAGACAGTTTGCAAAAACGATTACATCCTTCATCAACAACAGCTGCTCCTGCAACAAGCAACAGTAGTGATAGTGATCATAGTCGAATAGATTACAACAGTAATAATTTGAAGTACATTTACAATAATAAGCAAGCATATTACAACACTATGAATAAGCACAAATATTATTATGGCAATTATGGATTTAAGGATAGAATAGACGACAACAAACCTTTAACTAATAAAACCAAAATTAATGACAATGACGTTGAATCCAAGAAAGTTGTGAAAACGTAAGTAAAAGTTAAGACTTTATGATTCGTTCAATAATACTTAAAATTTGTCAAAATAAAGCTACATAAACAAGGATGGGCAAAAAGTCATCACAATGAAAATTAAATACAGTAACAAGAAAAAGAAGCTAGGAAATTTGTTTTTGAGAAAACACAATCGAGTTTATCCAGTGTTTGGAAAAAGAAGCATAGACGATCATTTAACGCATGATGGAATTTTCTACTTGGACCATCATCGGAATTCTAGATTTGATGCTTACGAAAAGATAGAAAATTTCCTCATTGGGTAATTTTACCAAATTTAATATTTAAGTTTAGTGTATTAAATTTATCAATTTAAATTTGGTTTTTAAAAAAAAAAAATAGACAAGGTAAAAATGGCACAGGATGCGTGTTGCGAGCACTTTGTGAGACTGCACAAAAGAACCAAAATCATGAAAAGGCGCCCTTTTTAATTGAAATTCTACGAGCTATTTTTACTCTACCACATCAAGTTATGCCTTATAAAAAGGATTCTCATCGTGTTTATGATGATGCTCACTCAAATTTGAATGCTGATTGTGCAGAGCTCTATCCGCAATGCAAGGACAGCATATGGTCTTCAGAATTTCGTTTTTGAAAAAATTGAAATGTGCTTATAGGATTTTAAATTTTAATAAGGGGTTGTTCGTAAAATTCCTAACGCTTAGGGAGGAGGAGAGGGGTCCAAAATTTTGTTATGCTCCATACAAAATTTTATAAAACTGCATACAAAATTTGTTACGACCAGGGGGGTCAAAAATTATCAATTTCGGCGTTACAAATTTTTCGAACGTCCCCTAATACTTAAATTTAATGAAAATTGACCGATTAAATAATAAAATACTAAAAATATTTAATATAAATGATTTCTTTTTTGCATCGAAATAATAGCATTAATTACAACTCATTCCCACTTGACTGCTCCATTACACTCTTTCTCTTTTCAACATTGTTGCTATAAATACGAAAAAACTATTGTTCTACAGTATAACGCTAATGAATATGTCATTCATACGATTCTTTTGTTCACATTTGTTGGATTCGTTATTCTAACATTTACTCAAAAAGAACAAAATCGTAAAGATGAGCAAGTGAAAATAATCAATGGAAGAATCATTTAACTATGAAGTTTAATGAAAAAAAATATACAGAGCCAGCAGCAAATTTTATTTAAGTTGTGTTCTTGTCTGTTTGTTAAAATAAATACCAGAAAACAAACTTTTTGAAAGCAGAGAGATTTTTTTTTAAAAAAAAAATAATTTGTTGCTCTTGTTGAGGCTTTTGAATTATTTGCAACTACAGAAGAGAAATAAAATAAAAAAACTGAACAAGGTTTTGAAATGAAATGCAATTGTTTAACAGTTATTGTTTTTAATTAAGTGAAAAAATTCACGGAGTGTAAGAAAAATATTTTCGTTAATAAAATATAAAAAAAAAAGTTTTTTAATAAAAATATTTTAGTGGAAATTATTGCATTTATTTTACACATTCCTTAAACTTAAAGTTGAACATAAATTTGTGGATGAATACGATGTGGAATGAAAAATTATCAAAAATATCTTCAATAAAATCATTGAGGCTTACCATAATCATAATTATAACTTTAGCATACATTTTATCATATCATAAATGTGATTGCGAAGAATCTATTGAAGACCTTACTATTGATCCAAATACCGAAATCGTCTATATTGAAGATGATGATGATGATGATGATGTTGATGATATTGGAGATGTTCCATTATCAAGGAAAAAAAGAGCACTAACATTTCCTTCAGGAAGTTCATTACAATTGGGTAAAATCTAGCATCTCTGAACAGCGGTTTTGTCCGTTAATTTTTTAGTTAAAAGGCCCTCAATTTTTGAAAAAAATCGAAAATTCAAATCTTTTTTTACATATAATCCGACCAAGAAAAATTCTTTTTTGCAAAATTAAGTGTTTTTCCTAAATTTTTAATTATTATAATAATGATTTTTCCATAATTTCAGCCATGAAATTTGATATAAAAAAATTTAAACTAATTATAACAAGTAGAAAGTATATAAATCTTAATTTGTTTCTTAAAAATTTAACGGACGACTTGTACTAAAATAAGCCGTACTAATGCGATTTATTTTAGAACAAATTCAAATTTCGCACGTAACGTATTTGTTCAGAGATGCTAGGGTAAAATATTAAATTTTTTTTTTCCAAAAATCATTCTTATTATTTTATGTTAATCTCAGCTTATGATCAAACTGCACCTATTGTCGCAGCACAGCTATTGTTTACTATTGGTGTAACAATTGCTTTAGCATTTGAATTACCCGATAAGCCTATTCATACAATAACTGATCAATTACGTCAAAATTTTCAAGAGCGATTGCATGGAAAAACAACACCTGCACCTGCATCAGATAATAATAATACTGATAGTGGTCACAGTCGAATAGACTACAATAGTAATAATTTAAAATATGTCTACAATAATAAAGATGCATACTACAATATGATGAACAAGCATAACTATTATTATGGTAATCAAGGATTTAAAGACCGAATAGATGATAATCAATCAACAAAGAACAAACCAACAAATACCACAAATGGAGATATAATTTCCAAGCAGGTTGTCAAAACGTAAGTGTTTATTTTAGTTCTCATAAATATTCTTATCTTCAAACTTAATAGTTTGATTGATTGATTGATTTTAATATGCAATATGTAAACCACAAGATTTGAAAATTTGCAGTATTAATAAACTTTCCAATAGACAATTATCAAAATTTTCATGATTTATAGACACATCAATAAGGATGGAAAGAAAGTCATAACAATGAAAATTAAATACAGTAACAAGAAGAAGAAGTTAGGTAACTTGTTCATGAGAAAACACCATCGTGTATATCCAGTATTTGGCAAAAGAAGCGTTGATGAGCACATAACACCTGAAGATTTATTTTATGTTGATCATCATCGCAATTCTCGTTTTGATGTCTATGAAAAAATAGAAAACTTTCTCAATGGGTAAGGATGAGCAAAAAAAAAAATTTGAATTTTGTTTAAAACTTATTCAACATGAAATTTAATACAGGCGAGAGAAAGATGGCACAGGATGTGTGTTGCGGGCACTTTGCGAGACTGCACAAAAGAACCAAAATGATGAGAAAGCGCCATTTTTAATTGAAATTCTACGAGCTATTTTTACTCTACCACATCAAGTTATGCCTTATAAAAAGGACTCTCATCATGTTTATGATGATGCTCATTCAAATTTGACTGCTGACTGTGCAGAACTCTATCCGCAATGTAAAGACAGCATATGGTCTCCAGATTTCCGTTTCTAAGAGATTCTTTATTCTTTTTTGTGTTTTGTAAAAAAATGCCTTTTGATTAAAATAAAATTTCCCTTTTTTCCTTGAAATTGAATTTCTTTCAACATTTTATGCTCTATTTTCGCTTTATTTATCAAAAGTCGGATATAAAATAAAAATATGATAAGCGTTCTGATGAATATTTTTGTAAAGCCCTTAGCTAAGAAAAAAGGCTTTGTTTTTTATTTCAGAATTGTTGCTTTTATATTGAAGATATTCAGAGCAGACAGATAGTATCAATATGCCAGATGTTGCATCTTACATTTTTTAGCATAAAAATGTCCGTATACGGATTTTATTCGGCATTTAACCTCATCTTAATTTTTAATAATTTTATATGAAGTTATAAAAATAATTCACTGAACATTTTATTGTTGAAGGCAGTAGTGGTAAATTCACAAAAAAAATAATAATTTTTTTTTAGTTCAATTAAATATTAAAATTGATTTTCAATTCTAGGAATAAAACTAGGGTAGTCAGTTTATCATATTATGTAAAAATCTGAAAGAAATTATTCTTAAATTACCGTATTACCAGAATTTAAATAGGTACTTAAAATTGAACATGAAGATTTGTCACAAAAAAAAAATTAAATTTACCTTAAGTTTTCAAATAATCATTTTTAAGTCTTTCAAAGACTTCACAGCTATTAAATGAACTTCGTTTTCATCATTTTCAGAAGTATTCAGATCAAAAGAAAAAAAAATCAATAGAAAAGAGATTGAGAACTTGAGAGAAGTTAAATTAAAAGTTTAAATAAAGCATCAACATCAATTGACACCTTTCACATTCTTTCCAGTTATACGCTTTGCGCATACAGACAGAGAAATGCGTAAATGTGTTCAGATATCAAAAAAAAGAGAAGAAAAAAATCTATAGCAAACCCATATTTTTTTATATATTTTCGAATCATCTCAGCTGCTTGTTGTCATCATACAAAACATTCTCAACATTGCGTGGTGAAAACTTTTTCGATTTACTTTCCTGAATCAGCAACAAAATAAGGAAAAAAGGCTAAAGCAAGATTTTTTTTTATAAAAAGTAAAGTGTACTTCAATCAATTCCTGTCAAGAATCTTTTTTTATTGAAGAAGTAGAAACTTTTCCGTCACTAAGGAATTGATTCTAGTTTGGTGTGTACAGATTGTTATATTGTGTGTCAAATAATTTGTAAAAAGTTGTGGAATTTTGTGCTGCAATTAAATTGTATGCTTTGAAAAATGTGATTAATTATTTGTGCATCATTTTAAATGTGAGTGACCTACATGCTAAAGATTCTTCAAATATTATTGACTGTAATAGAAGTTAAATACTAGATCCGTAACTTAATAAACAAGATTTTATTTTCAAGTCATTCACTTTTAAAATGTTAAAATCAAATAAAATCATTTCCTTAACATTTTAATATGATATATGTACCCTTTTCAATTTGTCTATTCCATTAAATATATTTCTTTGTTATCCTTTTCACACTTATAATTTTATGTCTTCTTTTTTTTCGTTTAAATTTTATTTTTACAATATTCAATAGAAAGACTATTCGTGCTTCGGAAATAAATATTGAGTTTTAAAAGTGAAATAAAGTATTTATTCCTTCGTCATCATTACTTTAGTAGACAATTCTCTTCCTTTTGCTTTATATATATATGGAAGAAGGAAAACTCAATTGTAGCAAAAGAGAAAGAGAGGAGGACAAGTAAAGGAAAGAAAATAAATAAAAAAGAAAAAAGGAAAATATAGGAAGTTAATCAATCACAATGAAAAATAAATTATTGAATTTTACAATTTGTCAAGCTCTTATCATAATTGGAATGTCGCTATTATGTGTAAAGTGTCAAGAACAGAAGCTATCGGCATCAGAAAATGTGACAGTATATGATCGATCTTTCCAAAGAGTGTTGTCGCGTCGTAAGCGATTCCTTTTGTGGCGACCTGGAAGTAATGTTTTGGTAAGATATGTATACCAATACTTGTTAGGCATATGCGTGTATATGTCTACATAACCCAATGATATGAAAATTAAATTTTGTTCATTTTTATGAGCATAAATGATGAATGATGTGTGGCATCTTTCTTAACAATATTATATTACGCCTTCTTATTTATAGCTAACAGCATCTCTTGTAAAACCTCTGGCATTTACACGTCCAACAGGACATAACTTGGTAATCATTGTGAACATTTATATTCATCTCATAATACTCAAACATTTAACCTTTATCAACAGATATTAGAATGGGATATATTTTATCCATTACCTAGTAGTTGGCGTGTACCGAAAAAACCAGAGAAAAAGCCTCCACCTCCTCCAGTTGTTCCTGAATTACCAGTTGAACCAGTGGAATCATGGACTCCACCAGGAGAAGTTTGGCAACCAGAAGGGGGTTGGACAAATGATGTCATTCAAGAAATCAATGAAAAGAATAAAAATGCTGCAAGCCGTAGAATTTGGCGACCTCCAATAAAAGTAAATTGATTGCAAACTTTATCTATAAATTTTCATCGATCATTATCTTAAGATTTCCTTTGCTATTTTTTTTTTTTATTTGTTATTTCATCATATAAATTGTATAGCAAATGGCTCCAAATCAGCAACTTATGGACAGACGGTGGAATGAGAACAATTTGTACAAGTCTCTTTCAATTCCACCACAACCCGTATCGTTAAAACTGAATCCGCTTCTTTATAACAGTCCTTGGCAACAAACACAATTGAAACGAAATGATTTCAATTACAATCAACGATTCAACCAACCAAATCGTCAATTGCCACCATCATCACCATCAACAACTTTTCTGTCCGCTTCAAAACCATTTGATTTCTCATCAATTTCCAATAAAATTCAAAATTTCTTCAGAAAAACTCGTTCAGTAAATGAAGAAGCTTTAGCAGAGAAAGTAGAGGAAAATGAAGAAAAAGATGAAGACTGGGAACATTATTATGCACATAGAGATCGACGAGATTTATACGACCGTATAATAAATGCATCGCCAATGTAAGTATCTCTTTTCAATATTGTGGATATTATTTCCATTCATATTTCAACCACAACACACAAAAAGCATGAAATGAAAAAAATGAACTCTCCCCAGATAGTCATTAAGGAAAAGAAGTAAAATAATATAAGTGTTATTAATTGCACTTGTTTCCTGTCATCATGGGGATTTGTTCTTGTTCTTTTAGTCTTCCTTTTTCATTTCTCTCCTACCCTTATTCTCTCATCATTAATCCAGATGGTTGGAAAGTCAGCCTGCTAAAATTAAAGAAACCCATGAGACACAATATCACTCTTGAAATATACATAGACTAGGCATTTCATCTGTCTGTTATTTGCAATTACGTGAGACTAAGTGGAAATACACAGTTGGAACTTGATTTTCATTTATCATTGCTGCACCTGACTTTATTTGTTACCAAATATCCTTCATGTTGATTCAACATTACCATTTTTTCTGATCCTGTTTATCTGCTAATTTTCATAATCCTTTTCCGCTTATTCATTATAGCATTACTGTTGTTTATTGCCTTTTTTTTATTTCCACAACGCTTTTTTTCTCCTGTAACGGAGTAGATAGAATATGAATGAAAAACAGCAGGGATAAATGACTTTAGATTTTTGGAGCTGTATAAATGTTGAATCTCTGCGAGAATTTTCAATGTTTAAGTTATGTATAATTCAGAACAAACTTTTGAAATAATTTATCATTAAATTTAAATTAAACAACCTTAAAGAGTTGCTTGAGAAAAGCACATTTTTTATATTTATGTGGATTTAATTATGACATATACAGTAAGAGAACATGTGCACCAGCTTTACTGATTTAACTTAGTGTGATAAATTAAAGAATTCTGTTGAATACAAAATTATCATCATTTTCTATGCCTTTAGAAATTGTTTCAAGTACAGGTCCTTTATCCTTAATTTAGACACTGAATTATTACAAAACATTCATAAAATATACGCAATAGCAATCTTCTCACATTCAAAATTATAGCTGATTCTGCTATTTTATTTATTATAAGCACTATTTTTTATCATTTTCTCTTTTCGTCCTTTTAACTTAAATTTAATTTTACTCTACATCTTTTCGCGATTCCATTAATTTAAAGGACTCCCCTGAAGTACAATTTATTACACTAATTAATTATTTCAACAAGGATCACAAAGGTCCACATTTTGTTACTGCTTCTTCCATCTCCACCTTACTGTTCTTAACATTTGGCTTTATAATCTCTCCACTTCATTGTCACACAGTCGCTTCTTTTTTTTCTTCCTTTTTAAGCTAATTAAAGTCTAATGAAAAGTTGCACTAAAGTGACGATATGAATATAAAAAAATGCCAAGAAGATTTTCAATAATAAATTTTTATTAGATATTTTTGGTATCAAATGTATTAATGAAAAATCTCTGCTTGGGAAATTTGGTAACAGACTTAAAGACGCAAGTAATAAGAATATTATAAAACATGAACAAGAAGAACTTGTATTATATAATTTAAAATGACTGACAATAAAAAGAAATGATCAAATCCATATCCCTACTACGTCAAAGGAACTGCTCTATAAAATGCTAAAGAAAGAGAAAAGAATTCAACTTCATTGCCACGCTGGCAGTTTATTGAAAAAGAAATAACAATAAAAATCGAATAAAAGAAAATGTCAATAAATCTACTCAAATAGTCGCCGAATGTGTCTTTATACATATATTCGTAATACTTTTTTGTGCGCTCGCGCGTCTAATACCTAAAATTGAATCAAAGTAAAGTTTCATAAATTTTTATTTATCACATTCCCAAAGAAAAAAGAGAAAAAAAAAACTTCAAAAAGCAAAAGACATTATTTTTTTACGATTATTATCAAGAACAATAGGAGAAAAGCTATGGGAAGTAATAAATAGAAAATTCTAGGATAAGGCAAGAATTATTTTTCAATAAATTTCCACTTCCATGGACTTTCATTTCTTCTTAGACATTTTCATGCCTCCAGTATTTTACACACATACACAAATGTGTATGAGCATTGTTAAGCACCTTAAACGTTTGCTTTTCTAATAGAAGAAAAAAATTGAGGATAGAATTATGTATATTGAAAATGAAATTGAGCATGTATAACATAATTTTCTTGTACCTCTATAGGAATTCAAATTTTGTACGGAGCTGTTTATTGAGAACAATGTGTGAAGTTCAACATTTTCTACACCCCAAAGGCTATTCACTCTTGCATGATATGGTTAGAGTTATTTTTACGTAAGTAAAATCATTTAATTTTTTTCTTCTTCTTTTTTCTATACACAACAATGAACATTAGACTGTTTCCAAGAAAAATATAATTTGATGATGCTAGGGTGTTTTTTTGCTAAAGGCTACATAGTGTTTG
The DNA here is from genome assembly GCA_026123125.1 of Chironomus striatipennis. Classification (NCBI taxonomy): domain Eukaryota; kingdom Metazoa; phylum Arthropoda; class Insecta; order Diptera; family Chironomidae; genus Chironomus; species Chironomus striatipennis. The sequence goes on along the minus strand of CM047394.1, from coordinate 24,569,645 downwards.
ATTTAAATCTAATACTTAGACATGTGCCAAACAAAAGTTTTCACTTTTCAACTAACTTTCAAGGATTTTAATGGTTTCACATCAGAGTTGTAGTCATGGTTGTAATTTGATGGTAAAACTCCATCTTATTCTCCTTATTTTTTAATAAAATTTCTCATCTCTGGTTTCAACGCCATTACAGATATAAAATATTACAAGCTATATTTTCAATATTATCAATCCTTAAAAATTTACATCAAAGCTTTTTTCTATTCTTCTCATGTTTCCTCATTTATCTCATAATTTTGATTAGATATTGAATATAAATTAAGGATATATACTGTCGATAAACACAAAAATATTTATTGAATAAACCATAAATGTTCCAGAGTTCCTATTAGAGACGACATGGATGATGACTATAGTAATGCAGTACGAGCAGGCGATCAAGATTGCGTTCATTTTTATAGCAAAAATTGTCCCGTGAGCATCTTGGCACTTTTATTACATGCAAAAAATGGCTAATGAAATTATGGATTTCGGTAATATTCGAGGGGGATAAAATCAAAATCAAAGTTATAAACATGTACAACAGTAAGCATTGAGAAGTGAGTGAAAATGTTAAATGCCATGATAATATTTTTTATGACTTATCGCCAATATGGTCATGAACTAGATTTAGAATTTGATAGTATTTTTATTACATAGTAGTATTGGTTCTGTTTTTGTGACAATAAAAATTGATTGAATTTAACTACTTATTAATAAGTAGGAATAGGGGATTCATAGTCTTGAATAAAAAAAAAAAAAATAGAACCAATATTCATCAAAACTTTTTTACTTTACAATTGCACAATAATCATTCAGTATGAAATTTTCAAAATGTAAATCATTAAAAATTGATTGAAAATTGACAAAAAATCTCACTTCATTTAAACTTTGAAACGTTTAAAAATAAATAAAATTGTTGAAATTTATTTAAAATTCATTGCCTTTTTTAATCAGCTTCAATTCTGATTTCATTTTTTTTTTTTACTTTTTGTTCCAGACATCAAATTTATTAAAATTTTAACATTACAAAGTCAATCTAAACTATATCACTTGCAATATGTTTATGCTAATCCCTTTTTACATATTATGCCAAATTGATTCGAGCATTAAGAATATTCGAGGTCGAATGTTAAACAAACACTAATATTTTTGACTATGTAACATTTAAATCATAACAATTACTACAAGCAAAATAATGAAAAATGACATATGAAAATTAATTCACACTTTTTCTGTCATGATGATATGAAATCTTTGCTTTTATATATAATTTATTAAATTTTTGCTTCGTTTTTGCTGACAGTGATGACATAAATTGTTTATTTTTTTCGTACTTGTAAATTGTTTTTATTTTGTGACATTTACATACAACATTTGGTTGATTTTCCGTCATACAGGAAGTAAAAAATTTAAAAAGTCAAATGTTAATTTCCATCTCTTGTGTATTATATGACTTTTCAATGTTGATAAGTTGTATGCGGTAAACGAGTTTTATTGATTTTCAAATTATATTTATTTATTTTATTCACATTTTTATTTATGGTAGGGTAAGATTTTTCAAACTGATTCATTAGGGCCCGTTCACTTAATACGTTGCGCAAAAAATGATTTTTTAGACTCCCCTTCCCCTTCTTGTTACGTTTTTATAAAAAGATTCTTTTGAAAACAGGTCAAACTGTTACAAATTTCTAAGCCCTCTACCCCCTAAAAAGCGAACAGCCCTTTAAATAAGTTGGTTTTTTGAAGTTCTGTTTTATAAGTTTTCTACCCTTTCCATATTTTAACCTATAATTGAAATTTTCTAAACTAGTCAAATCATTCCTAAGAATATCAATCCTTTTATCATTATATGCGATACTTGAAATCTCAATCAAAAATGCTTTTCATTAAATATCAAATGAAAATACATTTTCGATTTCAAAGGATAGAATAAAATACGAGAAAACTTCAATAAAAGAAAGCGAGGAAAGGAAAAAAAATTAAGTAACCATAGCAAACATGGAAAATTCTCGTTGCCAAGCGTAATATTTATTTTCAATTCAACGTTGTTTGTCAGACAGAATAAAATAGAAAACGAGAGGAAAAAGTTCTTCTTTACAAGCTAGAAAATTTATTGATCATTATCATCATTGAGATTAGAGCACAAGTATATCACAATCGAATCCACTTTTTTCAATTTTCCACAAAAAATAGAACGAAAATAAAAAACCGAAATCAAATCATTGAGGATGGTTTTGCTGCACATCAAACGTGGTGAATCTAGTCTCTTTCTCTATGAGACATCCATTCGTGCTGATATCAGTAAATTGACATTTGAAATCGTGACTATCTATAATGGATGTCTGAAAGTTCGACGCATTTGTGCAGGTTTGTTTATTTTTGGCAAATTCAATTCTATTTTTAATAAAATCTTTATTGTTTATTGTGTTTAGAGATGGAAGAGCTAGCAAATTATGGATGTATGTTGCCACCTGAAATGATAGGTTTGACTGATGAGCAAATTGAAGAGCTAAAATTAGTTGATACATGGGCTGAATCTTGTACACCATCTGGAGGATATAATTTAACAAAAGATCCAGTTGGACGTCGAAATGGTCGCCAACCGTTACCACAAATGCAGGAAATGTTACGTAAAGCTATTTCTGATGCTTTGGCAATGATTGACAAGAAGCTAGTCAGCGAAAATAAGACGTTGTTACAGAAAAACATTAAAGAGGCCTTAGACTTATTACGCGGTGCTGTGACAATCGTTTATCCAATGCAATTACCGCCACATGACTCCATTCGCAATGAATTTCAAAACACTGAAGATTTGAGTGGAACGCAAGCATTATTAGAAGTTATAGAGCCGGTAAAAGCTCAATTATGGTTTGCTGGCAAGCAAATGTTGCCAGATAAATATCTTGCTGATTTCATTGGAAATAATGAAAAATGTAAAGTCATTGTTAAATTACAAAAAAGTGGTGAGGGTGCACCGGGTCGTGAACCTGTCTTCAGTGAAGCAGAACGTAAACAAATGATGTTACATGCATATCGGCGCCAGGAAGAATTGAAAAAACTTGAACAAGATGATGATGATAGTTATTTGAACTCATCATGGTCAAATAATATGAGTTTGAAGAGTCAAATGCATGGAATTGGTGATGTTAAATTCCGCATGGGAAAATAAGTTTCAGAAATAATTTTAATTTGAAAACTCATGCTGATTTTTTTCATTGGATTTATATTATTCATTACAACTTGTATATTTTTAGAATCAAATCAATAAATTAATGTGTGAGCACTCCGTAATTCTAGTATTCAATTTTCAATGAATTTAAATAGTAAACCATAATCTAACAAATTTTAGTTTGCAGTCAAATATCCTTCCCTTGATGCGTCAATGTTGATTATGTCGCATCTAAAACAACAGCAACTTGAAAAATTCTAATTTGAAAGTCTAATGAGGCAAATTTCTTTCTCTGTTTTATGTACATTCGCATTATTCATTCTTGTCTTTCATTATATGCATAGTCCTTAGATGAGTCTTAGAAAATTTTGTCAAACGATATTTTATTTTATTTCAACGTATTTTTTTTTCTAAAACCAAACGCATTTGTATAGAGACAATATGTTCGAAAAAAATGTTGAAAAAAAGAAATTCACCCAATAGTTCGACCCGAGTGGGAATCGAACCTCACACCTCTCGATTGCCGGTCAAGTGCTCAGACCACTAAGCTATCGGGCTTAGCCATTGGAATTGGCAATTTGCCAATATATGTGAACTCCTCTTTTTCAACAGTTGTTCTAGAGCCTGTAACCTTAGTGTTTCAACTATTTTGTTCATAATCGCAGAGGCAATGCCACTAGAAGCCATATGAAACTTTAATAAGCAAAGCTTATAACTAAGATGAAACGGTTATCTCTAGGAGCTAAGTTCTAGTCAACTTACGAGACAGACAGAGCTCTGTCTGAAAAAGAGGAGTTCACATATATTGGCAAATTGCCAATTCCAATGGCTAAGCCCGATAGCTTAGTGGTCTGAGCACTTGACCGGCAATCGAGAGGTGTGAGGTTCGATTCCCACTCGGGTCGAACTATTGGGTGAATTTCTTTTTTTCAACATTTTTTTCGAATATTGTATTTAACAGGAAAATTTTCTTGTTGAACTTAAGATTCTTACATTTTTACTAGCCCAGAGACAATATGCTTCAACTTCAAATGTATGTATACTGTGTATATATATATATGTTTATCTCAAATTTAAAGCGACATCCAAACATCACAACTCCATATCCATATGTTCTAGTTGTAAGTGTGATTTCTTAGTAACATTTTAAACATCTTAAAAAATAAAAATTCTTAAAATCTACATGAGAAAATTATCTAGGTTGTAACGTGACTAAATATAAAGTAGGATAAACGGGAATATACATGATGCTAATTGCTGTGTTGGTTGTGAAAATTCAATTTACAAATTTAGTGATCTAAAGAAATTGAAATGAATATAGGTTTCTATGCCGATTGGAGTGCTCTAAATTTTATTGGAATTACAGATACATTGCAATTAGTTACTAGAGACTTTCATTCACATTTATTGGATATGTTTACTCTACTGTAGAAGTTTTATTCAAAAATATTTTTCCACTCAACAGTGAACGAAAATTTTCTAATTAACTTTTTTGCCTCAACCACATCCAAATCATTTATTGATCAAAGTCAAGAAAACCCTTTGTGCATGATTGAGTTAATTACTTGCGGTAACAATTTTGAATGTTTTTGTAGGCTGTTGATTGTTGCTGAAAATTTCCGTAACTTCATGAAGTTAATTAAAATAATTATCTTAATAGCTCACTGCTCATTTGATTAAAGACTTATTTATCATATTTTATTTTTTTTTCTTTACGAAAAATGTATGTTTGCTTCCAAAATTTTTTGCAATAAAAGTTTAGACTTCAATAAAATTTTTAATATTTTTTTTTTTTTTTTGGAAACCAATGAAAAAAAATATTTTTTCCTGTGAAAGCTGATACTTTTCTAGAATTTACACCACATTGCGTCAATTAATCTTTTTTTGTTTTATACATGTTTTTATGGGTATACCACTACTTCTGTTTTTCTCTCACCATCATTCTTTCTTCATGCTATACCGTTATTCAAAACTTTTTAATTGCTTTTTTGTTGCTCTAAATTCTTTGTTATTAGTTAATATTGTCAAGTGAGCACCTTCTGTTTTGAGACAAACGTTCAAATTCCTTTTTTATGAAAGTGTTTAAAGTTTGTACTTTTAAAAAAACTTTTTAACTCACCAACAGAAACAATATTACATGTTTTGTTGAAAATAACTTAGAAATATATTGAATGAATTTTTATGGATGGAATTTTAAAAACCAGCAAGGTTAGTTGTGGCTTTCAAAAGTGATTTTTTTATTTGATTGATTTATTTAAAAGTGAAGTGTTCAAAATCGTTAAATTTTCAATTTCAAATTTGTATAATTTCTATCTTATAGAAAATCAAGAATAAATATGATCCAAAAAATAGTCAAATTTTGTATCATTTTGACATTATTTAATTTATCACAAGCTGAAGAACAACAAAACAATCATGAAAATAAACAAAATCATACAGCAAAGATATTATCGAGAAAAAGGCGTTATCTTATATTTCCAACTGGTAATTCGATAGCTTAATACAGGGGGTCCTCAATACAGATTCGATTTGAATTGTTTCGATTTAAATAATTAAAATTTTCCCAAACAATAATTCAAATTTTTATTTTTTTTAACGGTCATTTTTCAAACGTTTCGATTTGAATAAATTCGATTTGAATAGAAAAAAAAAAATTGGGGAACAAAACAACTGTTCAAATCGAGGACCTCCTGTAAAAACCTTTACATAAGTCAATAATAAATTGATTTTCTTCTTAAAGGTTCATCAGTTTCAATTGCCACTTGCATGACTGTTGGTGTCTATGGAAATCCACAGTTCTCATTATGGAGTTGGGCTGTTAATTATGGTTTTGCTTACAATTTACCAACAAATTCAACAGATTATTTGCATCCACCAGAGGATGTATTTACATTTCCATTTTATAATCCAGAAGACAGTACAACAACAACGACAACAACTGAAGAACCTACGACAATTTTTTATCATAGTCATGACAGTCATGAGAGTTTTCATAGTCATGACAGTCATGAGAGTCATGCGGATCATGAGACTAGTTCGAATATGGCAAGCAGGCGAAAATATTACGTTTATCGTCAGCCACCAAAATTTGAAACTCAACCAATGATACATCGACGTTATCGAAGAGACATGTACCGAAATATTGAAGCAGTTATTGACAAGTGAGTATTGTTATGTCATGCTGAAATTCAAGATATATAGATGGGCCAATACAAAGTATACTCGACCATACTCGACCATACGCAACCATACGCTTTTTTTCTGTTTGTAAACAAAAACATGAAAAAAAAATTTTGAAAAAAAATCCAAATTTAATTTTTGATTTTTAACTCAAATTTGTTTACTGGATCTAATTTTGGTGATTAGTAAAGTAACATTATCATGTGAATTATCGTATCTAATGCTTCTTACCCACAAAAACTAAATGAAAAGTCCAAAAAATTGAAAATTAAAATTTTCCATATTTCTTTCATGGTGTTAGTGTTTACAAAAATTTTAAATATTTCAAATTTTTAACCGTTAAAAACGGCAACTTTTTTACATTGGCCCATCTATATATCTTGCTGAAATTATATCAAAATATATTTTTTTTCCTTCTTCTCTCGCTTCCGTTTACCATCAATTGATTCTAATCGTTTTATTAACATCATCGAATATAACAACAATATTGGAATAATAAAGAATGGGTTATAATGGACGAGATTGTGTTCTTCAAGCACTCTGTGAAAGCTCAATGATGTTTAAAAAGAAGAGAAGAACAATGATACAGGAGATGATTAAAACGGTTTTTACTATGCCAAAATCGAAAGTACTTCCATTTGAACATCCTGAACTATTGATATATGATGAAGCTTATCGTAATGGACTAAAAGAAGTGGATTGTGAAAGCTCTTATACCAAATGTAACTTTTCTCTGATTAAATTGATTCTTGGAAAATATTCGAGTCCATTTACTGGTTTTATGTAAACGGATGTGTTATTTATCTTGCACATTTAAAAATATTTAAAACCCAGGTTTGGAGAACAACTCTCTGGCCGTTAAATCTTGAAAAATTTCAAAAAAATTTTGAGTTTACTAACACCATGAAACAATTTTTTAAAATAAACATTGTTAAATATCAACATAATTTGAACAATTTCTATGTCAAGAGTATGATTAAAAGTTTAATTAATCTTAAATCATCATGATTTACGATTTTAATTAAGATCCAGTGAATAAATTTGTTGCAAAATTAAAATTTTTCTAAAATTAAATTTTTGTTGAGCGTGTTCAGAAATTCAAATTTTGTACTTTAACGATAAAATAAGGCATCTTTTTTGTTTCTGAACACAAAAATAAGAACAGTTCGCCATACCTGGGAATAAACTTTAAAAATTTATCATTAGATGGTTTCATTCCAGGTATGGCGAACGGTTCTTATCTTTGTGTTCAGAAAAAAAGGTACCTTATTTTATCGTTAAAGTACAAAATTTGAATTTCTGAACTCTCTCAACAAAAATTTAATTTTAGAAAAACTAATTTTGCAACATATTTATTCACTGGATCTTATTTAAAATCGTAAATCATGATGATTTAAGATTAATTAAACATTTAATCATCATATTATAGAAATTGATCTAATTTTGTTGATTTTTAACAATGTTTTTTTTAAAAAATTTTTTGATGGTGTTAGCAGAGGGCGAAGCCGTCTTTAGCCGGCTTTAGTCGGCTAAAGATGACTTTAGCCGGCTAAAGCCGGCTAAAAAAAAATCACGTTTTTTCTTAGCCGGCTAAAGCCGGCTAAAGGCGGCTAAAGCCGACTAAAGCCGGCTAAAATCGGCTAAAAGTATGAATTTATGCTTTTGAAATATGAAATGAAAATGTAAAATGTAAATTCGCTTTTTCGAGGGATTTTTCATCCCAAATAAGAAAATTAACGCGAAAAATGGCTTTTCCGAGAGGTTTTTCATGCCAATTAAGAAAATCAATGCGAAAAATGGCTTTTCCTAGGGGTTTTTCATCCCAAATAAGAAAATTAACGCAAAAAATGGCTTTTCCGAGAGGTTTTTCATTCCAAATAAGAAAATCAATGCGAAAAATGGCTTTTCCGAGGGGTTTTTCATCCCAAATAAGAAAATTAACGCGAAAAATGGCTTTTCCGAGGGGTTTTTCATACCAAATAAGAAAATTAACGCGAAAAATGGCTTTTCCGAGGGGTTTTTCATGCTAAATAAGAAAATCAATGCGAAAAATGGCTTTTCCTAGGGGTTTTTCATCCCAAATAAGAAAATTAACGCAAAAAATGGCTTTTCCGAGAGGTTTTTCATTCCAAATAAGAAAATCAATGCGAAAAATGGCTTTTCCGAGGGGTTTTTCATCCCAAATATGAAAATTAACGCGAAAAATGGCTTTTCCGAGAGGTTTTTCATCGCAAATAAGAAAATCGATGTGAAAATTCATTTTCCTATTAAGTTTTTCATCGAAATTTTATATTTTATTTCGATTTTTAATTGATTTTTATTTTTTGTTTAGGATAAAAACACATTAAAAGTTTAACAAATGAAAAAATGTATAATAAAATTTCATTATTTTTCATACGTGGAAAATTTTCTCTTTAGCTGTCTTTAGCCGGCTTTAGTCGGCTAAACATGGCTTTAGCCGGCTAAAGCCGGCTAAACATTTTTTTTGAAATTTGACCGTTATTCTTTAGTCGGCTAAAGCCGGCTAAAATTAGCCGGCTTTAGCCGACTTTAGCCGGCTAAAAATCGAACGGCTTCGCCCTCTGGGTGTTAGTGAACTCAAAATTTTTTTGAAAATTTTCAAAATTTAACGATCAGAGAGTTGTTTGCCAAACCTGGGTTTCATTGATTTCGAGCATCAAAAAATAAGTTTTAGTTTTAAAATCCCATTTTTTTAAGATTCAAAAAGATTATACAAAATTCTTTAATTTAGTTGAAAATAAATCTCTTGTTTTTTTCTATGTATGCATCAAGAGATGATTTTCTTTTATTTGCAAATCTGATTAACAAGAATCTTCTCAAATTGCATCTTGTAAGATTTTCTTTCGTTTTCTGTACGATTCTTGCTCTACTCGACTACTCGTTATCTTCTCATTGAAATGTTCATTTCAATTCGTTCTCGTTTTCTCTGTTGGACTCGTTCTTGTTGTTATTATGTAAATACCATAAGTATATGTGTATATAAAACCAATTTAATACAGAATAAATCTTTAGAAGCAAATCTTTTCATTCCTGCATCATTCTTATGTGTTTATTTGTGTGTGTATGTTTGCTCTGTAATAATAAAAGTACATACCTAAAGTGTATGTAAAGTGCTCTCGTTTATTATCCCATTAACAAACTTGTTCAAAACATTTCAATTTTCGGTAGTTGAGTTTTGAATATCTATCAGAGGAAATCGAGCGTTCATTCTTCAATACAGTTTAACTTACTGGATAATTGCAATTAAAAAATTTAATAAAATAAAATAAACTTTAAAAACATGGTCGCAATTTAAATTAAAAAATGGATTATCTTAAATTATTATTGCTATTGTTTTTTGTAAGCATAATTAGCAGTCAAAATACATTCGAAAATTCAACAATTGACGTTAAAAAAATAGAAGAATCAAAATTAAATGAAAAAATTTTATCGAGGAAAAAAAGATATTTAATTTTTCCACAAGGTTCAAGTTTTTCAGTTGCTGTTTGTTCTACAATCGGTATTTATGGTAATCCACAATATTCAATATTCAGGTAAGTTGAGCAGAAACTAATTGATTTCATACTTACCAAAATTTTCAATTTCTAGTTGGGGAGTGAATTGGGGCTTTGCATATGATTTACCAACAAATGCTTCACATTATTCAAGGGAATCTGAAACCAATGCGCTTAGTCAAGTTAAGAGGTCAATAGAAACAAAACCAATGATGCTACGACGAAATCGGAGAGATTTATTTAATAGAATGGAAATTGCAATGAATCAGTAAGTGAACTCGTTTTACTAATTTCTGCTGAAACTAACTGGTTAAACCGATAAAACTTATTCTATTTTTAGAATGGGATACAATGGACGTGAATGTATATTGAGAAGTTTATGCGAGGCACCACAACTTTTTGGCAAAAAGGGAAAGCATTTAATAGCAGAAGTAATTCGAACAGTTTTCACATTTCCTAAATCAAAAGTTCTTCCATTTGAACCTTTAGAGCATCGTATTTATGATGAAGCACACAGAATAGGAAATATGAAAAGCCATACACAGGCAGAGTGTCATAAAATTTATCCAAATTGTGGTTTTTCTTTAATTAAATTAGCATTAGGCAAATATTCCAAACCTTTACAAAACTATATGTAACTGAAAATATTTGTTTATCTCCAGCTATGGCGAACAGAACTTTTGCCATTAAATTTTCAGAAATTTAAAGGTTTTTTGTAAAGTCTCGAACTTTTACTAACACTAAGAAACATTTTTCGAATGTAAATATGAAACAAATTTTATCAAAATTTTACGATAATTTTAACTAATTATGAGCAATCAATATGATTATTTACTTTGGTTTGCATTAATAATGATATTTAAATGCTTTTAGAACAGTTAAACATATGATTTAATCGATTAATTACAATTTTTTCAAAATTTTCATTTCTTTTGTATTTGTGAACTTTTTTTTTCGAAATTCAAAATTCAAAATTTAACGGAAAAATAAGGTACCTTTCGAAAGTTCGAAATCGAAAAATAAGAACCGTTCGCCATACCTGGATTTATCTCTTATACTTAAACTTGAAAACTTTAAGATTTAAACAATTTTAATGGGAAGAGAATTTCGTCCAAAATTGATATTGCCTGTAAAGTATCTTATTTAGTAAAATTAAAGACCAAACGATTTTGTTAATTTGTTAATAACGCATAATAACATTTATTCATAATATGTTTATATTAATAATTCATCATCATTTTTTTTTCAATTCTTTATACAATTCAATGTGGTTTCATTTGTTGTTCACTTGATCTCTGTATCAGTATAAGAAAATTCAGAGTGAGTACGTTCAACATAATTTATGTTATTTTTTCCACTTTCTATTCAATTTCCAGTTTTTAATCATATTGTTTTCATTTATTTATAAATATGCGTGAGTGTATAAATGCCTTAAAAATTATGTTTCATTTTCTTGTGTTTTTTTTCAATTATAATTATTATAGTAATTTTACTTCATTAGCATATTATTTTCTCAATTGTTACGAGAAACGATGCTTTGCATTTTCATTTCTATTCTAAAGCAAACTCGTAACAATTCCAAGTTTTTTTTTTTTCACATTCCATCAAAAATTCACATCTTGTTAATTTTTGATTGAATTTCTTTATTTTATTTAGCATTCAAATTTGACTATTATATATAAATTATATAAGTGCAGTGCTTTGCATTTTTCTTCCTATAATTTATATATAATTCAAGGTTATTTTATTTATGTTATATGGTGTTTTTTCCAGTGATTCTCATTTTTTATTTATTTATAAATATTTTCAAAAATTCATTTTTTTTTTGTTACTTTTTTTTCTATTTTTATTAAACTTTTTTTCTTCGTTATTTATTATTTAATTGCTTTAACTAACAACATAGTTACAAAAATCAATAATTGATTTATTTCTGTTTTCTTTTCTTACATCGACGTTAACATTGCCATTTAGCAAAGAAAATTTTTCTTCTTCTTTTTTTAACATTTTCCTTCAGATTTGTAAGTTATTGAATTTTTAAACGGATCTTTATTTGGCTTTATGACTGAATCTAGACTACATTTTAATTTCAAAAGTTCTATGAGAGAACATTAGAGCAATAATATTAGCTGGAATAATTTAACATTTTTAAAATCAAATGTTTTTGCTTTATAATATTTTTTTTGCAATACAAACTCAGATAAATTCAGAATTTAATAATTTAATACTTATTTTAAGTAATTGCGTCTTCATGAAATTAAGAAGACTGCTAAAAATTTTCAGTCTCATATTTTTATTATTGAAGGGTAAAAAAGAAAGAAGAAGAAAAATTTTGGTTTAAATAATTTGATGGCTCGTTTCCAGCAGTATTTATTAAGAATTCAATTTAATCGAATGAAGACGAAGCAAAGTGAGAAACCTCAAAAGTTTTGTTTACTTGTTTATAAGCTCTTTTAATTTGAGTGCAGCTAATGACGAGATTCAACTTATTTTTGAAGAAATTTAAACCCATTAAATGGGGTCAAATCAATTTAAATTCCAGAAGAAAAATTGGACTAAGATTTTGTATGATTTTAAATGTTAAATCCATGCGAAACCTTACAATACTTTGCATCTGAAAATTCATGAATAAATTCTAGACTAAGCATTATTATGCTGTCACATTTTTAATTTGAACTAGTGTTATGTTCCTGACACATAAAATTTACAAGCTTCAATTTCATTCGAATAAAATATTCTTTAAAAATCTTAAATTCTAATTTTTTTAAAAATCACTTATTTTTTTAATAATGTAAAAAAATTATTGGCAGATTTTTGAATCTTGTTTAATTTCAGTTTTTTTAAGACTAAAAATTTGAAACAGTTTTTTACAATTACCAATAGAAAAACACACTTTTGAATAAATAAAATTTTACCATAGATTTTTCAAATTCATTCAAATTAAAGAATTGGCTTACGTTTAATGTAAATAAAAAATCATTAGTAGAGACAAATAAATTTCGAATTTATTTTTTGGAATTTTCGCATCTATTGCCATAAAAAGCCGAAATTTCGCAACTATTTCGTAAATGCGAAATTTATTTGTCTCTAATCATTAGTCATGTCCTCTTCATTAGTTTGTTAAAAGTATCAAATTTAAAACAAAAAGTATTTTTTAAATCGTAGATTGAGAAATAAAAAATTTACTTTTTTATTTTTTTTTTTTATACAATTTCAGAGCTTCTTTTGATTTCCATTTCATATGTACACCATTATGAATTAAAAATACTATAATTAGGATTATTTTCAACTTTTTACAAATTATGTTTACCATTTTGTTTTCAAAATGTTTTTTATAGCCTAATGTTTTATAGAATTTATGCTTCACATTTTTTATGTTATTTTCCATTTTTTGAATTTATTATAATTAATATTATTTTTTAATCATCAATAATATTTTTACTCGCGTTTATATTTATATGTCTTGTTCTGTCAATACGTGTAGGTTGTGTGTGTTTGTGTTTGTGTGAGAGAGAGTTTTTAGGAAAATGATAATCGTGTTTAAATGTGTGCAGAGTTAATGAAACTTAATAAAGTAAAATAAACTTAAGAGATCTCTGTCGAGACTCTCGATTTCTTTTGTTTTCATCAGTTACGCTCCTTTTGTGCGATTTTTTTTATGAAATAAAAAGACAATAAAAACGAGACGTATTAAAAACTTAAAAAGTTTTAATTTTTTATTGTTCTACTTTCTGTTGACTTTATTGTTTAAAAGAGTGGAATTTATGCCATTTTTCAACTCTGTTTTTGCCAGTAAAAATCAATTTTAGGAAGCAAATCATTTATTTCTATAAGCTGTTTTCCATTTGCATTTTTCTTTTTTTGTGATTTAATAATGAAACCTTTATTGAACAAATATTTAATTTCATATGTGTAACACTATCTCTAACTGATCTGATATCAGCTATTTTTTTATAAATTTATGGTCTGATAAGCTCTCTATTGATTTTACAAGTTTATGTATAATATACAAGAAAACTTTTCCACCCTTACTAAACATTTAACTTTTGATATAACGATTATAGTTCAGAAAACTTTTCTAAAACCTATTGAAAATTAGAGAAAGAACTATAAAAACTCGTTGTTTGATTCATAAAAAAAACTTTGGATTGCTAAAATTTTCTCGTTTTTAAAACATAAATTTAAGAAAAAAAATGTATTTAAGAAATGTATTGCGTGTGTTAAACTGTGTATGAATGTTTATCACTTAATCTCACAATGTGTTTTTAAGATATATATATTTTTTTAGTAAATAACGCACTTTACTCTTTTCATAGAGCTTTTTGGCTTTCACAAATGTCCCATACACAAAATATTCTTTTCAGTATGATGGCCATGAAGACATTCGAGAATTTTTAAAAGTTTTTTTTTTAAAAAAAAGTTATACGATCTTTATTACTATTAATAGTTGAGTTTTAACCTTGAAAAATGAGAAAAAAAAATTTGCATCTTATAATCTCAAATGTGAGTAGTGAGTAACGATTGTCCCTACATTGAAAATGTATATCTTTTGTGTGAGTGAATGAATTACCTTAACATTTCTTCTGATAATTTTTTTATTACTTGTTATTACGTCATTTATAGTGAGTACTTAAAAAGATGTAGAAAGTTTATGTGGGAGGAGGGGAAGGAAGTGTGTGAAGAAGAATTCTAAAGAAACTCCAACTTTATCTCTTTCTGTCAAGAATTCATTAAATTAATATTAATTATTATTGGATTTACTAATTGAAAAATAAATTTCTAAAATTTGCTTATACACAAATACTTTAATATTCTATAGCGTATAGCAGTGGTGGCCAACTTTTTTTGTGGCGCGGCACATCTTATGTGCATGTCATGACCAAAACCGTACACGAAACACGGCTCATGGTACTTTTCGAAAAAAATTCGGCATACTGTCGCGGCACACCGATTGGCCATCACTGCCGTATAGAATCCTAAATAAAAATCCTCCGTATAAAAATCCTAATCTTTCTAGTTAAAATTGTTGTTTTTGTTGTAAAATTTTGAGCGATTAAACGATTATACAAAAAAAAAAAATATATAAAGGATCTCGAAATTTTAGCTTCAGCTGTAAATATTTATTTGTAAAGAATTCCATTCTTTTTTTATACTTTTATTAAATAAACGCAGAAGTATATAGAAAATTAAAACAAATATTTGATGAACAAAAGTTTTTCTTCTTCGTATTTTTTTCGAAAGAAATGAGAAGTTTCTTGACAGAAGAAAGAGAAAAAGTTTTAGTATTCGTAGCCATTTACGTAAATTGAATTCAATTCTTGGAATAAAAATTACAAATTAAATTTCCTTTCTTTTTAACTTTTTACTTTCATTTCTTTCAAATGTTCAAATAAAGAAAACAATTTCATTTCACAACCTTGCCTGTATAACAAATTTGAGGGAAAAATAAATGAGCACGGAGCAAAAATTAAAAGAGAGCCAAAATGGCAACATGAAGGACGATTATGCATGTGTATTTCTTTTATTAAGCGCAAAGTTTCTCATCCTTCTTCTTCGCTTTCTCATCTTTTTATTCTTTTTTTTTCTCGGTAAAAATGTTTTGAGAGATCATATAGAAAAACACGACCAGGTAATGGAAGACTCACGATTAATGAAATCAGGGTCAAGCCATAATATTCAAAATTTTACAATTTTTTATTATCTTATTTCATTTTTTTCATTTAAAATTTAAATTTAATTTAAGCAAATTCTTAAATTTTGCATCTTATGCAACTATCGGAGTTTTGATTTTGTTTTTTCCGGTTATTAGTTTTTCAATTTTTTTTTTTTTCGTTGTGTAAAAATTTTTTCCTAGACGTTTTTTTTTTATTTGCTTACTTAGTAATTTTACTCTATTATTAGCTATATATTTACAACCTTAATGTGTTTTCCTAATTTTAAAATATGTAGATGTTTGTGAATGTGTATCTAAGTGTGAATAAAATCTCATTTATGCTTAACTATTAGTTGCCTTATCAAATGAGTTTTTTTTTTTTTTTTGTCTGAATTCTACAAAATGTATTGCAATATAAAATCATACTTTCCTCTTTTTTTTTTAATTTATAATGTCATTTTTTAAGTGGACGAATTGAATTGACTTTTCAATAATAAATACTTACAAATATGTTTGCATTTCGTGGAATATACTTAATTATTTCTTAAAATTAAAAATAAATTTCAATCCTGTTTTACAAACAAAAGTAAAATTGTTACGAATAATGGTAATAAAAATAATTTTAGGTTCTCTAATTGATTAGAAATCTAACTAAATTTACGTATTTTTTGAACAAATTGCTTAGAAAATTTTAATTTTTGGTGAATCCCAATTTAAAGATAATTTGAAAAAATGAAGGATTATGGAGCAAATTTATTGAAAAAAAAAATTCTATGAATTATTGAACAGGATTTGAAAAAAAAACTTTGAAATTTTTGATTCTTTCTCGAGCAAAAATATAATAACAAATGACAAATAACCATTTTAGATTAATAAAGATATCGACACATTTATCTTTTCACATTCATCTCACATAGTTTTTCTTAATGTTTTTTTATATGTTATTGTTAAAAAAGCTAATTTGATCTTTTATTTATCGAAAAATTTCCTTTCTATCTTCTTCTAAGTTATTATTATACTTGTTATTTACTTTCTTATAAAAATCAATTCATTCGTCGTAAACAATTAGTTATAATTTTTTAAAGATTTTTTTAAAGGTTTTTTTTAATAATTTTTCTTGTTAACTTTGAGCACGTTTTCTTTTAAAGATTTTTTTTATCAACGAAAATATCAACACGTTCATATCAAGTTTATTCCACTTCGTTTTTATCTATACACAATAAAATATAAATTTTTATTCATTTCTAGTTTTACTTATAATTTATTTATTCATTATCTACAATCATGTTGTTGAATATGAGCTTCATATAGCTGAATGAATAAGTCTATATCTTAATCTTAATAGACGTTATTAAACGCATGGATGTAGTTTTGTATTTGTTGAACACATAAATAAAAATTTTCTATTGAAATTTGGTGATGTCTAAAATTGGATTTAGTTTTAAATAAATATGAAAATTTAAGGTTTGAAAAAATTTATTGTAATTATTTAATTTTGAATTAATATTTGTATTCTTTTGCAAATAATTAGATTCATAAAGTGATTTTAATCAGTTCGCTAATGTGTTCAATGTAATGCGTTGTTGTTTCTTGTAATTAACGATGATCTTATTTACGATGATTGCGTTAAATCTATTTGACACCCGTTTATAATTTTCTTAATCATTATTTATTTTTTCTTAAATGTTTTTTACAAGCTACGGCCAGTTCTGTTTTTGTTTTTTTATTCATATTTGATTTATTTTAGTTTCATCTGAATAGACAGGAGATTTTTTTACAGAAATTTTCATCCTTTTTCCTATTATGATACTCAAATTTTAATAATTAATTAGACGCATTTTATTGTGCTAATCTACAAGTTGTCTTTATCGTTTTCTCGTTAAATCTCATTTTTACAGCTCTTTTTGTAATTTTATTCTTTTCTCTTTTTTAAGGTTTTTATTCAAGAAAAGTGCTTTGAGGAAAAATATCTTGTAATATATACTTTTAATGAGCCAATTAATGTTTAAAAGTATAGTTTTACTGCACATAATTTTTTCCCTATTTTTTCATCTTCACTTATCTTCACAAACAACTTTTCAATTAACGGTAATGAACAGCTTTAGCGATGATCAACATAATATTTTTTTACATTACATTTTTTTATCATTTACTTCTTTTATTTAAAAAAAATCTTTTCCATCTTTTATAGAGAATATAGGAAAAGAAATGAAGAAATTATGGAAGCAGCAAATGAAAAAAAATATTCAATTTTATTATTAAATAACGCCATGGCTAAGAAGAGAACACATTAAATAGGGAAGAATGGAAATATAAAGGAAAAAAAAGAAAGTTTTTAAAGAGAAAAAAGCAACGAAAACAAGAAAAATGCGTAAAATTTTACAACAAGAGCAAGGAGCATTGAGAATGGGGAGCATGAAAATGGCGAAAGGCAAAAAATGGAATTTCGAAAAGAAATTTTCTGCCTTTCCATTCTTTATACAATGACAATTTACTGGGCGTCGCTTTTCTGCTGAATGCCAGTTGCATTGAATGAAAAAATATAAAAAAGTAGAAAAACTTTAGAGACAAATGCTTTCATTTCTATTTTCAGTGTTTCTTTTGCTACAATTCAGACATTTCAAACCATTCTTTTAGTCCTGTTTATGAGAAAGAGAAAAAAATATAAAATTTTATTACAAATTCAATTGAAAAATATTTTTTAGATTCTCTACGGAACAAAAAAATAGAAAATCAATTCCTAGAGTTTTTTTTTACATTTTAAAGATTTGTTGTATTTATGAATATAACATGACTTAAAAAAACTACAGACTGAATTTTTTTTAAAAAATAACGTTTAGATAGACCGACAGAAATTGTTTTTTAGTCTTATCCATCATGTTCCTAACAGCAGATGCCAAAGTTTCAAAACTTTTCGTATTTTCTTTTCATATTTTGCTTAAAAAACATTCAATTTATGGCAACGATATTATGCATGTTTCATATTCACTGGAGTGTATGTAAGGAAAAAAAATATTATTTAAATATAAAATTAACGATTCATCAATCATCACAGGACACCAAATAGGAGGGTGAGGAAATGAGCATGAATATAAAAGTAGATGAATTTTTTTACTTTACTCATGAGAGCATGAAAGAATGAGAGGAAACTGAAGCAGGATGAAAAACAAAATTAATGGAAAATATGATGACTGGGATATAAATATAGGATTTACAATAAATGGAGCTTAAGGTACTTCAGCCCATACGCGAAAGACAATGAAGACAATTTCCTTAAACACGAATGAATATAGCTCAAAATGTAGCCAACAAATAAATTATTGAGGAAATGAGGCACATGGGAATTAACAAGAAAATAACATAAACAAAAAAGTATGCGCACAAAATAAGGAGATTGTTTTATGTCCTCTTAAAAATTTCTTCTTCCTTACAAAGTATTCATTTAATTTACAAAAACATGACATTCAAAATATTTTGAATACCAATTAATCTAATTAAATGAAATTAAGGGCATCTTCTCACCTTTTGTAGTACTTTTTATTCAACCACATTTTGCTTTTTCAAACCACTAAAGTTAATGAGAAATTTTCTCACTTTTCAAACAACAACATCCTGTTGTTGCAAAATAACACAAGTCACATTTCTAGTTATGGTTTTGGTTTCAATGGTTAACGTAAAATGGAAGAATAAAAAGATGGAGAAAATGAAAATGAAGTAGAGATAAATCGAGGGGGATAGGAATTACTTTAATGACTGTACATCCGGGATGATGTTTTAAAAAATGAAGTGAATAAGCACAAAGTAGTTTTTAATTATGGGATAACACTTTTTTGTTTTATATTTCAGTTGTAAATTGCTACTCATTCTTGTAATAAGAAAATAGAAGTGTGATTTATAGAGATAGAAATAATTTTTTGTAAACGACCTTCAAAAAATAAAATTATTAATTTATCTTTGATGCTTTTGTTCTTCATAAATAAAAATTTAGATTTCACACTATTCGTAAAACATTTGACTTAGATAATGAACACTCAAGTGTAATGCATTCATCGCCACACAGAATAAAATATATGTTAGTGAAATAAAGAAAGACAACCAAGCATACCATGGCATCAGCATAAGCATAATAAAAGCAGATTCCGGAAAGAAATAATAATTTATGTTGTCAACTTATATTTTCATATTTTTTGTAACATTATCATCTGCGATATTTTTCATACTACATTTTCAACTCACTCTAATTCGTGTTTTTATTTTTTATCGTTGTTGTTGTTGTTGATTTCTTCTATCCAATTTGTCTCCTTCTTAATTTTTCCTCATTTTAAATTTATTTAATTACACATTCATTTTTTTTAATTTAATTTTACTTTTTTTTGTTCATGTTTACATCATCATGGTTTTAAAATGTTTATAGTTTCCTGTAGTTAAGACACTTTAATTACGATTTTTTTTAATATAATTTTATTTTCATCGTGAAAACAAAATATCCGTTTTGAGAAAGACTGTAATAGGAAGAATTAGACATGCAACCGAAATTGGTTTTTTAATGTACTGATTTTGAGCTTAATACATAAATTTTGTCAAGCAAAAATTTAGATAACAACATAACGAATTTTGTAGAAAAAGATTTACATCAATTTTATTAGTCATGTAAAAAAGAGTCAAATTTTAGTTGAGATAAAAAAAATTTAATTAAAAAATTAAAAAAATTGAACAATTTTTGAAAATTTATTTCATTTGTTCTCCTATACGTTCACTTGCGTAAAAAAGTGTTAAATTTATAATATTCTTAGTTAGTGCATTGTCATTATTTATAATTAATATGCGCTCATTATTCGTACACATTGTCTTGCATTATATTGTGTTTTTGCTGAATAAATATTTATATGTACGTGTACGTGTGTGTGTGTTTTAAAATTCCTTTTGTATAACTTGACGAATTGCATTTTTCAGTGATTTACTCGTGTATGTGTGTTTATGTATTAATTTCAAAAAATGTGATTAAAAAAATAATGAAAATTACTTCTAGTGCATGGCAATGTGAAAATTTTGAATTCATTAATTTTCATTTTTTCTCAATACAAAACATTAATTAATCTATATTTCCAAATACTTAAATTTATTTTGATTAATATCACTTGGATTTTTATTATTTTTTTTTTTATTCATCAACTTTTTAAGTCAATCGTAAATTTTTCTTTGCCAAAATTTTAATTACACTTATAAATAGTTTTTATCAACATTTTATTATTAACTTTTTTTTACTTACTCAACACTTACATAGAAAAACAAACACTTCATTGTTTCGTTTAAGTTCGCTTTTCTCAGTTTTTCATTCACTATTATTGAATCTGTATTGATAAGGTACAAGAAATGAAATATTAATAGATAATTAAAATGGTGTTATTGTCTTCTATAGAATGAATTTTTTTTAATCATAAAGGAAATTTCATGGCAGTCATAATTTTATTTACCAGCTTATTTAGTAGCGGAATCCAATCGGTTGATTATTTTTTGATAAAGAAAAATTTTAAATTTAAGAAAACTTTTTGTGAAAATTTGAACGTTCATTCCATATAAAATTTATTTATTTAAACAAAACTATTTGAACAAATTTCAAATTATGAATTTTGATCAAATAAAAACGGAAAAACTTGTTGAATACTGAATTAGAATTTATCTGTTTAAAACAAAAGAAAGAAATTTCAATACTTTTCCATACCTTATCTAAATACAAACCCAATCACTTATATATTTTTGAACAAGTTTTCATCTGTTATTGTTAATTGATTTTAATCATATTCCTTAGTTTCAGTTGTTTTTTAATTTCTCTTAAAAAAATTATCTCATTGTCGTAGTTCAGTTTTTAATTTCATTTTAAGTTCTTTCTTTAATTCCTCTTATTTCTTATTTCATCACGGTAACAATGATGGAATGAATAAACCGCGATGTATACGAGACTGCGGAAAAATTGGGAAAAATCGCTTTGTGCGAGAAAGAAAGAATGAGATGGAAAATGGAAGAAATTGCAAGGAATTTATTTACTTAATAAAGTTAAAAATTAAACATACAGCATAACACTATTCCATAATTAATTATAATGATAAAAGAAAAAAAAAATAAAAATGAATTAAGAAAAAGTAATGAGAATGAAAAAGTTGTCTGTGTTGCAGCAATGTTATTAATGACTATTCACATAACAATAATCATAATCATAATTTTCATTTCATTGTTCTGTTTTCTGCTCGTTTTTATTGCGAAAACATTTTCTCTCTCATATTTATTATTTTTTTTTTCTTCCTTTCTTATCTTCATAATAATCATCATGTATTGTTGAAATTTAATTAGCTTTTATAATTGTATGAAATATCATACGAGTACCCATATTACATATAAATATGATTCCTTGACATACCATTTCAGATGGATAGATGGACGTTGGTTGAACTACTGTAGAGCTATCATCATCATGATCGCAATACAATGACTTTTTCGTTCATTGTATTATTTAGCTAGTTACTTCTAATATCCTTGAGCTTTTTTTCTGCTTCTTTTGAAGAAAAACAAAAATGTTGTGCATCATGGTCTGGTGATTTTCAACTCTCGCACTGCCACCATTTTTCCATTTGCTCGTTGTACTTATTTTTCTTTTTTCGTTTTATTTAATTAATTAATTAATTGCTAAAGTCATTGTTATCTTTCAACACGAAACAATGTAGGTTCAGTAGTTTTAGCTTTAGTTGTAGTAATAATAATAATAGTAGTTGTAGTAGTATTGACTAAATAACAGCTAACTAAACCATCATCATCATAATATTCGTCATCAGTTTTGTAATAATGATTCATTTTACTATAAATATTATTATCATTATTTAATGGCCATCTTGATTGGCCAGGGTCCGAAGCCAGTTTTGGAACATACTCCAAACGCCAGCTACGAACCCAGGCGTATGCTAGAAATCACTGCTTCCCATTTTCAATAATTCAAGCTTTTTCTTTGCAATCTTTGAATATTGAATATCTATTGGATTTGTTGTATCGTATAATGATGGCGCTTGGAGAATAATTAGACATGTGCCAACGACACAAGCAATGGCGAATATCCATAAAAATAAACGATCTAATACCAATGCTACGTACTTCCAGTCTTCTTCAACCTGTACACACGAATGCAATCATTTTGGAATTGATTGCGTTGTTTCAAGTTGATGTTGAAGAAAAAAGAGAAAAAAAGAGAAAAAAAAAGAGAAAAAAAAGAAATAAATAATTAATAAGGATGAAAATAAAAAAAATATTTGATAAAGTTCAACATAAATTTAATTACTTCCAATGTGAACAATTGATAGTGCGATCAATTAAATAGTGCCAGATGCTTAAACGCTCTCTGGTCTAAATATCGAAAAGGAACGTAAGTTAATTTGAAATTTATTTTCTTTCACCTAATAGAGGACGAAAAAATTAACAGCAACTTTTACACCATGCAGAATCTTAAGACTTACATTAAAGAGATGAAAAATATAAACTGAGATAGAGTAAGAATAAAAGAGAGAGTGAAAAATACAGCAAGAACAGAAAAATCCATTTAAATTTATCTTGCTGCTTAAATCTGCTTTTATCCTTATCAAATTTGTATATGAAAATGAGAATCTATGTTGGAGCCCTTAAAGCTGTCATTTCCTTTTGTCCCCCATCTTTCCCTTTTGCTCCTATCTTTATCTTACTCGCATCTTCTTTATTCTTCCATAAGCTTGACTGTTTTTTTTTTTTTTATTTTCATTTCTTCTCGCTGTTGAGCAAATAAAGCTGGTGTACATTAAATATTATATTAATGGTTTGGAAAGGGATTGCATGAATGGCACTGTAATACTCAAGGATCGGTTACTTTTTGGAGACATAATACAATATTTACTTTTAACTAATTTTCGTAGACATTTGTGAAGTTTAAACTAATTGTGTTGGAATTATAAGTGAATTAAAATTTTTTAAAATGATTGATTCTGAAGCTAAAGGAACTTAATAATTCTGAATGTTAATTTAAAAAAAGCTTAGTAGAATTAAATTTTAGATCATCTGTTAAAGTAATTTAAAAATAAAATCAAAAAGGGATTTTATCTTGCAAGGATATTTATTGATGTAACGAAAGAATTTGCAGTAAAAACTTTTTCAATTAAAACTTTCCATTTCTAATTTAAATCGACTAGACTAAATTGAAATCATTAATTATGGTTTTTCATGGAGATGATATTGAATGTATATTGTTTGGAGAATGCAAGTGAATTGAAATTTTAATGAATTTAGAGAATCATAATACAATATTTACTTTTAACCAAAGGGGTCGCAATGTTAAAAATTCGCCAACTTGGATTAAAATTTGATTGGCAACAAAAATTTTTGATTTAAAAAAAATTTTGTATGGAAAGTTAGAAAGTATGCCATGAGTCAAAATTAAATTTGATTTTTTAAAGGTTTTAAACAATATTTTTTGAAAATAAAGCCATTTCTGTGGTAAGTCTTATTCCAACTGTCGTTTAAAAGCTCAATATTGTAAATAAAAGGAACAAAAAATCATTACATATTTTTTGATTTTTCTCTCATCACGGCACACTTTCTCACTTTCCATACAAAATTTTTTCGAAATCAAAAATTTTTGTTGCCACTCAAATTTTAATCGAAGTTGGCGAATTTTTAACAATGCGACCCCTTTGCTTTTAACTAATTTTCGAAAATCATTCAATCGATATTTTTTAACGCATTTTTTAGTGACTAAAGCATTGAAAATTATAAAGGATAAAGTGCCCCAGTCGTATGGTAAAGAAAACTATTTATATGCTACGGCACAGTTCAGTTGAGTCAGTTTTCTGACTTTTACTCAAGTATACCACAAAATATTTCGAAAAAGCATGAGTAACACTGTGTTGAAGAGATCACAGAAAGCCTAGTATATACAAAATGTATGAAAACAAACAATTTCGTACATATTGGGTAGTTCAATAAAAAATGGGCCCCCTAAGCTTCTTCAACTTCAAATTGATATTGCCATTGATAGGAAAAACCATTCAATATGAAACAAAAAGTAAATGAAAGCTTATTCTAGTGGCTAATTTTCTAATTTTTTCAAATTTTCCATTTTCACTAGAATTTTCTTTTACAAGCCGCGGACTAAACTTGTAATTTTCTTCATAAACTTGACTTGTGAAAACTTAATTTTTTGCTGAAATTCTGTTCATAACCTAATGTTTTTATGCTTTTAAATTAAAGTATTTATGTTGGAGTGTAATATATATAAAACTCAGAATTTTTCCCCATCAAATGTAAGCGTGACATTATTTTTAATCAAACCTAAAAATTTTTGGCCGTTTTAGAAAAACTTTATTTTTTCGAGAGATTTCCACGAAAAATGAAAATCTAAGTATGCAGTTATATAGACATTAGTAATAGCTACAAAACGGCATCAAAAAGTTTAAGAAATAAAAACTTTTTCCAAAATTTTCGTACAGACCCCAAGTTGGTTTTAGGGTCAGTACATATTAAAGGAAACTTTTTGATGCCGTTTTGTAGCTAGTACTAATGTCTATATAACTGCATACTTAGATTTTCATTTTTCGTGGAAATCTCTCGGAAAAATAAAGTTTTTCCAAAACGGCCAAAAACTTTTAGGTTCGATTAAAAATAATGTCACGCTTACATTTGATGGGGAAAAATTCTGAGTTTTATATATATTACACTCCAACATAAATACTTTAATTTAAAAGCATAAAAACATTAGGTTATGAACAGAATTTCAGCAAAAAATTAAGTTTTCACAAGTCAAGTTTATGAAGAAAATTACAAGTTTAGTCCGCGGCTTGTAAAAGAAAATTCTAGTGAAAATGGAAAATTTGAAAAAATTAGAAAATTAGCCACTAGAATAAGCTTTCATTTACTTTTTGTTTCATATTGAATGGTTTTTCCTATCAATGGCAATATCAATTTGAAGTTGAAGAAGCTTAGGGGGCCCATTTTTTATTGAACTACCCAATAAAAAGTTTCATGTATGCTCTTGTATATAAAAATTACCAGAAATTACTCATTCCATCTAAACATTATCCAAAGTTTTCTGAAGCGAAATGAATAAATTTTCATTCATTTTATAAATGGATTGAAGCATGAAAGGAAACCCCTTTTTCGCTACTTCTTATTTTCATCATATCAATATGTACAGGCTTGTTGAAAGCCAAAGCCAATTTTCCGAGGAAAAAAAAGAGGAAAACAGAAAAAAATTAGAGAAAAATTCCCTTGATAAATATTCCTCAATTAAACCCGAAAAAGCGGATGGGAATAAAAAATAAAAAGAGGCATCTGATCTATTGCGAAATAAGCTTTTATTCATCTCGCTCCTTCTTTTTTCCTCTTTCAAAATATTTTTCATTCATTCAGACTATTTTTTGTGTCTGTATATTGAATTTCTTATAGAATACATATAGTCTTCGTGCTGTACATTTTCTTGCATTCATTAAATTAAATTGATGTTGTTAATCACTCATTCAATGCTGTCTTTTATTCTCCTTATCTTTCAAGAGCCGAATTTCTTTAAATTTTGGAGATTTATTTGGTTACAATATTCTATTAAAAGTCTTTAGAAAGCTCTGTTAGGCCTTGAGCTTGCGAAATGTGCGCAACATTTTATGGACTTATGAATCAAATCGAGAAGGCGTTGTTGGTTTTGGTAAACATTTTTTTATTCATTCGTGAAATTATAAATAATAATGAGGAAATTTAAGCTAATTTCAAAAAATTCCTTTAAAAGTAAATTTTGAACATAAAAACTTTAAATCTAAAAACGATCTCGGTTCTTTATGTAGTTTTTTCTTCGAAATAAAAATTTTTATTTCAACTTATATGGTAAGTATGACTTTTAATCCCTAAGAATGAGAATACTATTATGTACGCGAATTAGGAGAAGAAAGTATGAAAACGAAAATAGGATGATACGCTGGATGAAAATAAAATTTTAATGTGACCTACTTTGCGTCTTTTTTGTCACTCTATTGAATCCATAATGTCGTTTTGCATTTCCACTGAACAAAAAAAAAAGAAATTCCCACCCTTCCTTCCCATTTTTTCGCTCTTCTCTGTCTATCTTATTCACTTACTCGTCTTCTTATTTTCTCTTATTTCATACGCCCTTGTGATTTTCAGCAACCATCATCTAAGCAGCTTAATATCTATCTTTCTTTATTTCTACAGCATCATTTTCTTCTTATTTTTACTCGCTTCAACATTTTTCCTCTCTCTCCTTAGTTCGACTTCCTTCTTTATAGCTTGATGATATTTTTCATATGAGAAAATGAATGAAAGCTTTCATGAATGCAAGAGACATTTTTTTGCTTCTTTTTTCAACTACATCATTTGGATTTTAGTGAAACGATAAATTTTCGTATATTCTGCATTGTAAATGAGACATTAATTAACTTTTTTTGTTCGTTCCCTTTTTACGTTCCTATAAACATTATGAGAAAGAAAGATAGATAGATAATAATATGTGGTGGTTTTAAGCACAAGAATTATCTCTTACATGTAAATGACATTCTTTTAATTCAGTTTTTTCCTTTCGAGTCTCTTTTGCTATATTCACGAATGTCCATGAACAGAAGAATCATCATTGTTTGAATAAATAGTTTTTGCATTAGAATAGACTTGGGCAATTTCTATGATTTTCTTTTAGAATTTCTCTTAAATATGAACAAAATCAGAAGTTAAAGTTAAGAAACATATTTTGCACGTTATAATTCGAAGGCAATGCATTTTATTTCTTGTACAAATCTTCGAAATTTTTTTGTAACTTTTAAATGACCGAAAGCACTTTTCGGATTCATTTTTCATAATTGAAAATATGACGGTACACACATCTGTTTGTGTAAGTGTGTGTATCAAATGTGGTGCCATATGCTTTCTAAAATGTTTTTTTTTTTTCGTCTTTAAGAAAATTTTTCTTTGCCTTTTTATTATGCTTATTCTTGAGCTTTAGATAATTTTAATTTTTCATACACGTGTCCATTTTTTTGATATTTTTAAAATTCTTTTATTATTATTTCACAGAAAGAGAATCATTCAAAAGAAACAAATAACTCTAGAATATTGGGGATGAAACTTTTTTGATTATTTTTCTTGCCAATGCTTTAATTCAGAAGCGTGGAAAGTCTTTTATGCGGGAAATAGACATTAAACTTAAACACAACAATGGAAGGAGAAAGCAATTAATTTTATATGAATCTCGAAAATCATCAAGTATTAAGCACTACTCAATTTTGGATGCTGCCATATAACGCTTAAGACCTAATTATAAATTCGGCTTATTTTAAGACAAAACTTTATTATAAAGGTAGGACATTAAAATATATTTTATAATGATCTAGCTACTAGATTCTAGTGTAACTATTCATGTTGATTCTGAATTTATATGCATGCTTTTGTTCATAAATCTTAGTTAAAAAGAAAACAGAACCTTCCTTTGTTTATGACTTGCAATGTTATAATTTTCTTTTCAATTACGTACTTTTTTAAATACACGCAAGAAAACAAATGGAAGGAAAAAAAATTCTATGAATGAAGATAAATTTTTCCTCTTATTACTATCGTAGAATATATCTAGTGAGATTCTGTAGAGGGGAAAATATGGCACACTGGTCATTAGGGTGAGTCAAGTTAATTAATGTTATCCAAGTTGGAAGTAATTAATTTAATTAGATAAGGAAATGGAAATTATAAAAATAGGAAAAACAATAAAAGTATATTAAATCTGATAAAATCTAGTGTCTATGACAAAAAATTAGATAAATATTGAAATACATTTCCTACTTACTTGCTCAAATTTATCTTTATTTTTAACATGCTGCGCTACAAAACGGGAAGCTTCCATCGTTTTCTCCATTTCACGATATGATGGCTTCTCGAATGTTGGACTCACGTCACCACAACAATTTGGACTCAAATCATTGATTCCGGGACTAAAAAGTTCATCGTCACCACTTGATAGTGGCAATGGCAGTGCTGGCAAAGGAGGCTCACCAAATCGTGATGGTGGCAGCGCTATAAATGAAAAAGATATGACATTATTTATTCCAATAAGCAATAATTTAATTAAGAGAATGAACTCTGCATATTTTTAAAGATTTTTAAGCTTCAAACACATTTTGTCAATTAATTCAACTCAAAAGCATTTGAAAAGATTGCAGTATTCACATTGGAAACTGCAATTGTAAAAAGATTCAGCAAATTTGCACGAATCACACAGAATTTGTATGGATCGTGCATATTGCAAATTACGAGACCAATGTTTCCATTATTAAAACGAGAAAATTTAATTTAAACTTTTCCCCAAACACGATTTAAGCGTTGTATGTGTGCCTGATGATAGTGAAGAGGGAGGAAACTCATTGAATTGTTATTTATCTAAGCGCATTTTCAAATGTACGTATCTTGGTATAAAATTTGATTTAAAGTCATTTAAACGTATTTCGTAATTAGAAATGTAAATGCTTAATAATATAAATCTTTACATATAGTGAACACAAAATCCAGCCAGACAAAATACTTTCCAATAAATAAACTTTCTAACCAACACTTGCCATACAAATATTATTAGACTGGAAGCGAGAAAGCAATCGAAACAAAACTTTGTCATTGAATCTCTCAGCATCCTTTTTATTTTATTAATTTGCGTCCATTGTTTCTCTCTAAATTTTGGTTGTGTTGTTCTCAATTTCATTTAATCTTTTTCATAGCAGACGTGAATTTACATATAACTCATATAGACATGAATATTATCATATGCCTTGGTAATTCACGTATAGAATATTTCACATGCTGAGTTTCTAATTGCCAATTTAACTCTAGGCTTTAATATTTTAATTCAATATTATAAATTACATTTTCCATATTTTTCGTTGAAATGAATGATGAAAGAGAAAGGAGTGGCACAAAATAAATCTCTGAATGAACAGATTTTTATTCATTTATGTTCGTCATAAGCGACTAATTGGAATGGATACATAAATTTTCATCTTTTCCCCCAACACCATAATCTCTTCTCAATAATATTTATGGAACATTGCCTCTTAAATGTTTCCATTAAAAGCAAAAAAAAGACGCTTTCGCATACTGTATAGAAAAAAATGAAACTGATGCGAAGAAAATAAGGGAGAAATAGGAATGAATGAACCATTAATTGTTCGTCATTTCTTCTTTCTTTCCTTTCTTTTTCTGAGATTATGCCATTTGAAAAATTGAATGATTAATTACGGTTTTGACCTAAGGCAACTACCATTAGGAATGTGTAAATTGATTGACAAGGTTAGTTATGCAATAGATGAGTAAAACATTCAAAGATACTTTATAAAACTTTTCTTTAGATAATGCTGTCAGACATGATGACGAGTCAAAAATTTATCTTCGTTATGATAATTTTATAATTTTTGGAATTTCATTGGACTTGTTTTGATTAATTAAATGTACTGATCGCTTCAACTGGATACAACTGACTACACAATTAATTGTGTTGTTTCTATGTCATAAAAGTGTTTATTGTTTTATGTTTTATCTAATCTAAGAAACCATTAGATTTTCAATTTAATTTTTCTTGATTCACAGTCCAATCATATAAATTTCAGTTTGTATTAAATTACAAGTCTTGATTATCTTTAGCCAGTAAATTTTGTGTTATCGATAAAATTTATTGCACATCTAATACATGTCACCACTAACTATTAATTTCAATGAGTTTATCGACCTTTCAATCAATCCATATAATGGAACAATCAATACAACCATGCTACACACATTACTTCATCTCATCATCGATCAATTGAAATTGTCATCGTGTCTGGTTGAATTTCATGGAAACGGAAGTGCACTGATTGAAAATCAAATTTTATGCAATAAAACTTATCAATGTGGATTGAAAGTAAAGCAGTTTGAAATTAAACAGGAAATTGACGGAGGAAGTACAAATGGCAATCAAAATGAAAATTTTAAAAAAGAGAATCTAATTGAAATTGAGGATGTATTGCTTCAAAAGAGAAAATTATTTGCAGTCAATGATATTTTTGAACAAAATAATCAATTTTCTACTCCGATCGGTTATCCATTAAAGCCTATCCAACCAATTTCTATTGAAGATTTTAAATCGTGTGAAAACAAAGTCGATAGCATTCATGATATAGTTGCTAATGTAATGCCAAGTGATAGCACGATTATAAAGGAAAGTGAACAAAATGGGAATACTATAAAAGCAATGATTGATCTAGTCAATGCTTCAAAACGCATCGATGCTTTAGAAATTGGATTACAACAAATAGCAAATGCATTGAGAGCAAGTGACATCGAGTTTCATCGATTAAATGAAATGCATAAAATAATCGAGGCGAAAGTTTTAAAACTTGAAAATATTGAATCGAAACGGGATTCTAAGACTAAAGATCTTATTAATGAGGAATATATTGCGGATACTAAAGAATCATTAGAGGCTATTAAGCGCAAAATGAATTATTTGGAAGATGCGATAGATAATATTCATTGTAAATGCAACGACGATGATTACGAAAATGTCCTGTTTGAGAAATTCATGATAAATTTGGAAGCAAAATTTACAAATTTTTACAATTCTTTGGAGGAAATGCAAAATATTCATAATGATAGATACAGTCAATTGTCAGCTGATATTGTAGATAAAACAAAATCAGTTTCAGAACGTCTTAAAAAGCATGAAACTGATTTATTAAACTCACTTAGAGAAATTCAGCAAATTTTTTTTACAAAATTAGACAAAAGTGAAGTTAAGGAACTCAAAATGTACATTAGAGAAGTTTTAAAAAGTTTTGAAGAAAAAATTAAGAACATTGATTGTAATCGAGCAATAGCTGCAGGAGTCAAAGAGAAAATTTTTAAAAACGTCACCTGTATTTCATGCGGCGACAAAGTCATACAAATCAATGATCCTATGGCAACGACGACACAAATGTTTGCCAAAGTTTCCACAAAGCGGACAACTGTAGTTGATAATCAACAACTCAACCTTTCTCAATTGGAAACGAGAATATGCGGAGGAAATCATACAATAACAGTGCCAAGAGAACGAATTTTTCGGTTGACAGGAGAAAAATAAAGCGAAATTGTCACAGAAAATAAAGTTTTTAAAAAATTTAAATTTGGAATAAATTAATGATAAATTCAAATTTCTTTTTTTTATCCTTTTTAAAAACAAAAAATTGCAACAATATAAATTGCATCCAAAATATTTATCAAACAATCTACACTTACAAAGAAAAATTTGAACCCCTTCCAGCAATGAGGATTCAGATTTCCGTAATCTGTGATATAACAACGTCAATAGACATAAACTATGATAATATTGCAGGATTTATTTAGGTAATATGTCAGAAAACCCTATTTAGATAAACTATTGAAAAAATATGTAAAGTTAAGTATAAATCTTCTGAATGTAGTATTCGACGCCGTGTCACTGAAAATATCAAAAAGTTTCAGCAAAATTTAATATATTCTATGAATGTTTTTATGTGTGTATAAATGCTTTTCTTCTTCTTCTTCCCATTTTTTCATTCTTTTTTTTTTCTATTTGACAGCAGAGGCATAACAACATTTTCAGCTCGTTATTTAATTTATATTTTAATGTGATGGGATGTCGAGAGAGGGAATAGTTGAAATGTGTGATTTTAACAGAAGAGCATCAGAAATCCTTGACACAGAAATTATTCATGTCTTTTTTTTGTGTATGGATGAGTATTTGTTTGTATGATGCCGCTGATACCGCATGTACGATGGGTTTGTATGTGATGAAAGAACTTGGCGCATCAGCAAGAATAAATTATAATACATTCATTCACATAAAAATGCTTTTAAGGAGGCCGTGAGAGACCAAGTCGACCCTTTCTAGCAAAATTTTCCAACCCACCCGAATAAACAAACATGTAGAAATATTTTCATCCATTCATTTCATATATATCCATGTATAATGCTTAAGAACAACATTAAAACTGCTGCTGCTTTTTGGCTGGTACTTCATTATATATGTCTTGTGCTGTATCCATAATGTTAAATTAAGTTGAAATACTGTCTACATTCTAATATCTAATAATGTTATGTTATGTTGTCTCTCTTTTAATCTTATTAGATTCCAATGTATTATATGAAAGGCATAGGCAATCCATGTATTTATTTATGTATGAACATTCATTTAATTTCTTCATTCTAACACGCTATTTTACTTTATTTATTGTATGTTTATTTACAATTCCTCTCTTTCGCACACACATAAGCTTATTTCTTTTTATTATCATTACTATATCCTGCTTGTGTTTAACATTTTGATACATATAAGAAAGTATTGTATATTGCTAGTGTAGTTTAATTTTTATCTCGGAAAAAACTTGCGGAAGCTTTGCTTAAAGCAAATAATAATAGTTTACTCATGTGTAAATAGATAAAAAGTATTATTCTGTTCAGATTCTGTTTACGAAGAGGGTCAAATGAATCCGTTTTACTCAATACTTTCAATGATTATTAGGCAATGATAAAAATAAATCACAAATCGAATTGGCTCTATTCAATTTTATATGATGCCATACTTAGACATTTTTGATGGAAGCTCAACTGACTATTAAATGAAAATTATTTTGTTATTACAAGAAAATTGAATTAATCCTAAATTCATGTACAATATATAAAGTTGAAATAAGTAATCAACTGTCCAAATTGTTCTAAATACACTAGATGTGCATTCACAGGATGAAAATATTTCAAAAAAAAAAAAATTGAAATACATGTTACGTAATTCCTATAACACTTATAAGACTGAAAAATTCTCTTTATAGGATGATTTCATATTATATATAAGAGTCATTTAATCTTCCTTTAAATTTGTAAAAAAATTAAAAACGGCTGGAAATGAACTTGAGTCATTAACTCTCATTGCACGATATTCTCGTTGCTTCATTTTTCCTTTTTATACTTCGCAATTACTTAACTAGGATTTACTAAGTTAAATCAATTTCATGTATGGTTATGTATGAATATGTACGTATATGTGCTTCTTGCTAAGCTTCATTTAATGTCTAATGAGGCCATTTGTGAGCTTAAATCAAGCTTTCTTCATACTAATTTCGCTTCATTTTTTTAATTTTCACTGACTATGGTTTAAGGATGAATATCAGCATTTAGAAATTATACAGCAAATGTTTTTCTCTTTAATCTATTCAAGTTGGATTCTGCTGCAACTGAACAAGATTTAACCCCATAGGAGTTTTAAAAATTTAAATAATGCTTGCATTATCCCCATTTGGATGGCAAAGGGTATTTAAAAAAATAAAGAGAGTTCACTCTTTTTCATAAAATTATGACGTGATAATTTTGAGACATACCTGGTATATCAAAATCAGTACTAAATTTGTTTGTACAAAATGGTGAATATTTTTCCACATTAGGTGGAACATGGAACACATCGGTTAACACTTCTGGCGGCTGCTCTTCATGCGACTCTTCCTCTTTTTTCGGTCTCTCTATGCACAATAGTTTAGGTAGGTAGTCGATGAATATTCGTTGAACCCATGGCGCCATTTTGTGCGTCACCGGCGATCTGTAGAAAGTATATACATAGTAAATTTATTTTCTATAGAATGTTGTAAGGAAGAGTGCTTCGTGACTTACCGAAAATTAACATTTAACACAGCAATTGTAACGACTACCGAAAGTGTAACTAGCATCATAGTAAAGAGTAGATATTTTCCCAACAATGGAACAGTTAATGACGTCGGTGGAATAATTTCAACAAGCAGTAAAAAGAACACGGTGAGTGATAGCAAAATGCTGATACACAATGATATTTTTTCGCCACTATCCGAGGGTAAATAGAAAACTAGTACTGATAACATTGATATGCCAACACATGGTATAATTAAATTAACCGTATAAAACAATGTTTTCCTTCTAATTGTTATATTAAAAACTGAAAGAGAAAAGAATTTTATAAAATAATTAAATAAAAGCTGAATTGATACAATTAGATTTAGTGTACTTACTAATATCCTGTTAAGAGTTATTGGAAGAATTGGAAAGGGAAAAATATTTTTTTTAATAAATAAATTTTTATAAAACAGATTGATAGTTTTTTGAACATCATGACTGTGAATTATTTGAATTACTACTTCAAAATTTAAATGCTTATTTTTTTTTTAAATATGAAAATGATTCACGAATACATAAATGTTTTCAATAAATGCTCTTTGTTCAATTATTTTTTCAGATAGCGATGCTGAAAATTTTTAATATCGCATTTTCACAATATAAATGAAGTAAAAAATAACACCGCATAGTAATTACAAAATCATCGTCATCATCATCCACTTTTATCTCTCTCGAGTCATGGCCATGAGACTTAATTAAATGCATTAATTATGAAAAAATTATTTATTAATTTGAGTTCAGTAATGCATTAATGAGATAAGTTCGATTCAAACCTGTCATTTAAAGTAAATGACAGAAAATCAATGAGGCTGATCTCAAATTATTAATATCATGCAGTAATTCAAATATTCACACAAATTATGCAGATAACTTAAATATTTATATTTGATGAAACTCACGGGATAAGGTTCCTATATAACACATGTAAATGAAAAAGAAGATGAGTAAAATAATTAGCGCCCATTCCATACTAATTATGAAATTAGATTACATACCTCACAACATGAGTAGAACTAAATGATGAATAATAGATAAAGATGAGATGGAAAAAATTAATTATTCATCAAATCAGTCAGTTATTGCATCAAAGTTTACCTTCTCATTTCTAACAGCAGGCACCTTTAAGATTTCCCATTCAACTGATATATAATAATCCTGTAGATCTATTCCTACATCAATAACATCTGAGTCGGGTGATTGAAGCAAGTGTCGCAGGTCAATCTTTTGATAATGACAGAGATGATTAGACCATTGCGTGCAGATAAATGATGTAAAGGAAAGTAGAAGATGAAATTGAAGTATTATTTTCATTATTTCACGTATTTTTTCAGTAATGTCTACACGGCAGGTAGAAATGACTCAATATAGTCAAGTAAATCACCATGAGCAATTGTTTTTTCTTCTTTCTTGGTAGTTAGTCCATCATCAGTATGATTATCGTCATAATCAAAAATATCAACAGTAATAAAGATATTTGAAGAACATTAAAGTTAGCAAAGAGAGCAATCGACTAAGGGGAGAAATGAAGTTATTGGAATGATGAGCATCATAATCAAATCATCAAATGCGCACATCATAATTTATCTTTCGTCGTAATCATATTTCACTTCATCAATCGTCAACATAAATCTCCAATGAAATCTCAAAATAAGTAAGAAACAAAAAAATACGCACGAAGCAAAAGGAAACAAAATAAAGTAAAACTTTTTTATATCATGAATATGTATGTATATCTTTATATGGTGAGTGCGTGCATTAATCAAGGAATATGTAGAAGAGTCTATGGTTAAGTCTATACACTCACTTATAGTTCGTACATTTGTAGAATGTACGTGAGCTCTTCTGATTAATTTCGTATATTTATATGGAAGTTTTTTTTCCTCTCTTTTTCTCATTCGTATTTTTACTTTCCTTTCAATCTAGAATAGTAGCACAAAATTCAATGTACTCATAATTAAAGTCCTTTTTTGTCTATTCTTCTTCTTTTTTTCCTCTGTGTATATGTATGCTGGTGATTTAAGGATTTTTGCTTAATTTTCATTTCGCCCCTCTACTTAAGAAAACATGACTTGATGTTGTGTATACATTCACAATCATTTTATTAATGTATATGCCCTCAAATGTATATGTTCATGAAATTGAATTACAAAATCAGAAAACAGAAAGGAAGAGATGAAAATTGCCTAAAGTCAATGTCTTTCCCTTTTTGCTCTTGAATACTTTATTTGGTTTATATATAAATACACATAAACCGAAATGAATACTGAAAGGCTAAACTAAGTCGGGTGATTTTCTTGGAGACAAAAGAGCAGCATTAAGATTGATATACATACCATATAACCATCGTAGGTCCATGATCCGAACTAGAATATTATTATCATTATCATCATTATTGTCATCGTCATCATCATCATCGTTTGGAGATTATAGAAAGGAATAATATAAAAAAGGACATATAACATATTAGTTAAGTCGGTTATATCAAAATGAACAGAGATACAGAAAAAAAATGCTTCGGGGAATCAACGAATGTATATTCATTTTCTCATACTATCCTTTTTTTAACTGTATGCTACTAACCTTCATCAGACATGTTTGTTCGTCAAATGGGAAGTACTCTACATCGATTTCGCAAAATGATTTATAGATTGCTCTGTGGATGGAAATAAAAACGAAAGTTGTGGGAATTAAAATTTTCAGATTCATTGAATTGTCGTATAGTTTTTCTTTTCTAAAATCTCTCAAATCTAAATCTGTTTAAATCTAGAAGATCTTTTTGTTTGAACGGAGGCATTTAAATTTCATGTTGTTGTATACCATAAAATTTCAAATCCTGATTCTTACGGTGGAATTATTATATAATATTAAAATTACAAAATCTACTTACGGTGGCTTCCAAAGTACTTTTCCTGTATGATGAAGTATTGCTTTTGTCATTATTGTTACTTCATAGTTTCCATCCGCACTGGTTAAGGGGAAAAATGAAAATTTCTATTAGTGTAGTAATGAACAGTTTTACTCTTAAGGTTATGACAATGATAAGTGCAGAGTACATAAAAGTGTTGAATTTATTGAACAATTGATACTTACTTATTGTATAAAACGATATCAGGAAGCCTGCATGTAAGAGACATGGCATAGAGAGAAAGATAAAATGTGCTATAGCTGCATTCATTTTAAATTATAAGCTTTACATACCATATATGTTCAGATGGCACATGAAGTGTATCAACACCACCATAATCGTCTGGATTCCATTTTAATTTATAGTCATTCCACTCCTAATGAAAATAGTTGTTAGCAATGTTTTTGTTTGATAGCAGTTACATCAGCAAAATTATCATTGTCATCATTATTTGATAAAAAAAAGGGAAATTAGACAAGAAACAAAGAAAGGATGAAAAAAGAAAAAAAAAGTCATTTAATGAACATGTTTTAGCGTAATCTAATTGAATTTTCATGCGATGTAAACAAGATTTTCCTTTTTGCCCATTCTTTCTTTCTTCATCTTTATCCGAATATGGAAGTACAAAAATTGTCTTAAAGTCACTCTCACTTTAAGATTCCACGTTTCATGCTAAAGGAAATTAAATATAAGTAAATTCTTTATGATGACACAATGACACATCACTTTTCATTCTTTATTTTTGGTAAATATATTTATTCTATCCTTGTCTTCCATTGAAATCTTACGCAGCAAAAATTGTGGTAAAAAACGTACCAAAAATTCAATTAAATGTTTGAAAAATGATAAACAAAAGAGCTTATTCCTTTCAACAATGAGAATTGGATTGTCAACGAAGATTTTACGAGAGAAGAAAAGTTCCCTTGAGAACATAAAATAAAATTATCAAAAATAAATTGCTTTCTCATGAAAAACAAAAAAAAAAAAAAAGAAATTTTCTTTTCGAAATCGAATTGAATTGAAATGTAAATTTTTAATGACTATGGTGTTTTCATTATTCAAACCAACCGTTTGTTGAGCATATAATAGGAAATATGTTTAAAGTGTCGCATTAACAGAATGCACCAAAGATTTCAACTTTGCTTATAATCGATTTTGTTTTGACAAATGAAAAGTTTTACTTCCGTATTATTGCATAACAAATTTTTTTTTCTAAATTACGAATCTTTTACGTTAAAAAAAATTGTAAAAAAGTTTTTGTAAAAATTTTATTGAATTTTATTTTATTTTTTTTAAAAAAAAAAAAAAAATGCAAGCAAAGATAGAAAAATTTGAATTTGAAGAAACAAAAGAATTTTATAAAATAAGTAAAATACATCTAAAAAGTTTCATTTCACCCTATCTTTATATGTTCTACCCAATGCATGAAAAAATACCAATTTGTTTCTATGTCTGAGTTTGAACGAGAAATTGGAATAAAATAATGCATAGATAAGTAAATATGTATTTGTAGCATGGTAAAATGAATGCAAAAAATACATATAAGAGATTTCCAAATATTGTTTTTTAGGTGAGATTCTTTATTTGCAGCTTGGTTTTTACACATTTCGATTGTTCTGGATTTTGCAAACAGGAAATAAAATAACTTGGATTTTTTTATGCTGCATAATATGAATAAAATGCTGGCCTCAAATTGAATTAAATAAAGAATGAATGAATTATATTCAATTCCAAGAGAATCCGTAATGTATTTCAGTGATCAAAAATAGATGTCGTTAAAAATTCTAATAAGAAAAAAAAAATGTTTTTTAATCCTTAAAATACAATTCGATTCCTTCCTTTAATTTTATATTATTAATTCAAACAAATAATTACGACATAAAAATTTAATTCCATTATTAAAATTTTCATCTTTGTATTTCTGTGTGCGTTTATACAAGCAAAGTACGTATGCATGAATTATACAAAATATTCTGATAATATTCTGCACAGTATTGTGTTTGACAAATGGTTCATTGTAGAGTAATCTTTATGCAAATGTTGCGCCTCATTCTTCTCAAGATCGTTAAAATTTCATGGAGTTATATATGAAAATTTTCATTGCTTATGCATATGAGAGCTCATTTTTAGTAGCGCGAATGGTGGCGCGTTCAATGATGGGAAAAAAGAGAATAACAAGAATGAATGAGCGGTGGAAAAAATGTAAGGTAAGGTAAAAGAGAAGAAAAAAAGGAAACTTAATACTCACTTGCTCCACCCAGACATTTGTTGTCATTATCTGAAGTAAAGTAAAGAAAAAAAAATTAACATCACTACTGCTGTAGAGAGCAAGCATAATATTACCTGATTTTTGAGATTCTGTGACGATGTAAAATTGTGATGACGTAAGGTGTGATGAAAAACAAATTTAATGTTAATTGAATTCGCATAAGGAGAAAAAAGAAAGATGTTATGATATTCAAGTTAATATACTGCATATAGGTGTACATACATATGTAAATTTGTACATATCTCATTTTTATGAAATTTCAAAAAATAAATTATGTGCAAATGTGAGTATAATAACATTATATCACATTCACGAATAACATTAAACGGAAATGCGAAAATGAGGAAAAATTTGTGAAAAATAATAACTTTAATAACAGTCAAAAATATTTTGTCATCTTTACTGAACAGAGTGTATATAGAAGTGATGATAATAAAATGAGAATAAAAAATGAAAGATGAAAAAGTTATTTCAATTTGTATGCAAATAAATGAATATATTAAAACCGTAAATTGGAAATCATTTTCACAAGAAACGTATATTCAGAGAATTCTAAAAACTCGAGATTAAATCGTATAATTTACTTTTAAATATCTTTTAAATTTTTAATTAGCTTATAATTGGTTTCATTTTCAATTTAAGAGAATGACTGCTAATTTTAATATTATGATTTTTAACTCCTTATGACTCAAAGGAGTAATACTTACGACTTCTATCAATTGTGATAATTTTAAACCCATTTTCACCGTTAAACGATCCGAATTGTTACCTGTAAAAGAAACATTTCAAGTTTAGCATTAACTTATTAAAAAGTTGACGAAATAAAATTTAAATTTCAAAAAAATATGAGCTGAAGAATTATATTTTAAGATTTTAGGCTAATTACAAAGTTAAATTGATTTAAATGCTCAAAAAATACAATACATACCCACTGGCCGTATCAATCGATTGTAATTGCTTAATAGATCGTCATATAAACGTTTTGAATCTGGATTGGCCTTTCCAATTGTAAATTGTAACGCTATGAACACAGCCGCAAGAAAAACGCTCCCCATTTTAGGCCAGGTCCACCCCTACAAAAAAGATTTAAAGAAGAGAAAAATATTTTAATTTATTTAATTAATTTATTAGATGAAATTTTTCTGTCAGTTTCTCATCTAAATAAAAAATATGCATCGTTAATATTTTAATGAAAAATAAATATTCAAAGCCAAAATCAGAATCATTAAGTTTTCAAATTCTTTTCTTTTTTCAACGTTGAAAATCTAATTATCAAAGTATGGCAAATATTAAGGTATCTTGATGAATGTATTAAAAAACATGAGCTGTGTAGACGAGCCTCAAAAGCGACAGAATCCAAGAAATCCCCGAAAGTAATTAAAAATCTCAAAAGAATTTTCTTTAGCATGAAACTTTCAGCATTAAAATTTTAATAATATTTTTTTACGTTTATTCTTCTATCCGCTTTATAAAATTTTGATATTCCATGAGA
The DNA here is from genome assembly GCA_026123125.1 of Chironomus striatipennis. Classification (NCBI taxonomy): domain Eukaryota; kingdom Metazoa; phylum Arthropoda; class Insecta; order Diptera; family Chironomidae; genus Chironomus; species Chironomus striatipennis. Next base: position 24,528,700 of record CM047394.1, on the reverse strand, counting down.
GAGGTACATTTAAACTCTCTTTTTGTTTGTGGTTGACGTTGCTAAATCAAATTAATATTCATTTTATGAAATGTATCAAAATTCAGTTTGCTTGTCATCTAGTCCTCTTTTTGTTTTTTTTTTTTATAATATGAATATTATGTCACTTTTATAATCTGCCTCTCTAAAATTCTTTTTCATCGCTATGTGTACAATTAATTTAATAAGCAAATTCATGCGCATCTAAGCAAGACCATTTTGTATTCATTTTAACTTTTTAACTCATTTCATAATAAAATTACTTAAAATAAAAAATATATTCAATGAGAATATAATTCATGAGCTAACAAAATTTTTGCTCGACGTTTTTCCTTTGTGTTTTCAATGTACCTACTAAAAAAATTACAAAAATTATTTACTTAAGAAATAAAAAAAATGCTGCTTTAATTTTGAACTTGAAGAAATGAGTTGATGATAGAAGAATCAACTCAAACTCATGCTTTTGATATTTAAGATTTCGAAAAGTTAGATGAGTATGTGTTTTTTTAAAGACCAATAAATTCTAATGATGATTTCAATAAATGGTGTTTAGACTAGGTTGAAGTATCTTTTCATATGACGTTAGCAAATTTAAAATCGAAAATTAAAAGTTTAAAACAGGCCTTTCTATAAAAAAATGGAACTTGAAATATCCTTGAAATTCTTCTCCTCACTTTACTCGACGCTAAAAGAAAATTAAATTTTCATTCTCCCTAAAAAGGTTTAAGACATTTTACGCATGATTTATATTGTATAAAAATACAACAATAGCAACAAATGAGAGAAGAAAAGAAACGAACAAAAAAAAAGAAATGTTGTTACTCGACAACCTTGGACGAGGATCTTATTAGATATTTTAATTCTCCATGATTACATTTTCGAGAAACGTCTGAAGGAACAAATTTAAAATTTTATGATTTTCGTCCTTTTTTTCTTTCCTTTGGATTTTTTGGAACACATACAATCCACTACAATCCTGCATGAACAGAGAGTCTTATATTCTAAGTAAGAAATTTTCATGCTGAAATATTTATTTTATTTAAAAACAATGAAAACATGACGGTGGACATTCTTTTTAATTTTTAATACCTATCACTCGTTTCTAATAAGTACTTAACACTAAAATATGCTTGAAAATTTTTAAAACAAGTATAAATGCTGTTGAATCTTTTTTACTAGATATTTGCAATACTATTGTTAATTTTACTTCCTCCATTTAGTTTCATTTTATATTGATCCGTAAAAAAGAAGTTTGTACAAAAGGGCAAAAAACCTTTTAAAAATTGCAAACTTAAGGTGTTGCATATTTAATAAATTGTTCTATTTTTAGGGTGAAGCCGAAACCACTCCAACATTTATATCTCTTTCTTTTGTATCTTAAAATATACATATACATACATACAGCATATCTTGTTCAATATAGAATAGCTGTAACCTTTTTTTACTTTGTTTCTATATTTTTTTGCCTTTATATTTCTTTCATTTAAGTTTCATTGAGTAAGGATTTCATGAATCTTATAAACGTAAAAGATGATTTTTTTCTAACAAAAGGGGTGAAAGTCTTTTTACAAAAGTGGAAAAAAATGGGAAGGAAATAAATTTGTATAAAAAATTTGAGTACTTTAATTTAATGCAAAAGGTTTGTTTTACCCAAATTTATTTTTAGGAAATTCACAACAATTTTTGAAGTGAAAATATGTGAGATGTTTTAGCTAACTTTACAATACTAAATTATATAACAAAAAAAATTATATCTGTCATTATTTTAAGATTATGACTCAATTTATTTCATCAACCTTTAAGGTTCAATTACCTTAAAATAAATTCAAAAACTTTTTAGTAGAGCTCATATAATTCAAAGCAATTTATCTAGTTCTTAAAATCATAATTCAAAAAGTTCTTCTTATGTCTTATGCAATATCAACCACTGAATGGTATTCCACAACGATTTAACATGCTGCATTAGAGAAAAAGACATCATTTACTTTCAAATAGATAAATGGAAAGGACAATATTAAGAAAAAAAGAGAAAAAAATAAAGAAGACATTAAAATGATATCATAACAATAAATGACAGAAGTCCCTGGCTGTGAGAGCAATAAACTCAAAAAAATGATCTAAATTTTGAAGGAAAAATCTAGAAAAAATTTTTGAGGCTGCATAAATCGCTTTACAGTCCATCCATTACTGTTAAGTACTTTTTATAAATGTCAACACAACAGGAGTCAGATTTGAAATATTTTTTTGAATAGACGCCCAATTAAGAAGGATGATTTAATACAACCACAAATTCCTCCCACAAAATTCATCTCTTTCTTCATTGTTTCCAATAATATCACGCTATGAACAGTCATAAAACTTCTCTTATCTTGCTTACTTTGATTTCAATCAATTTAAGGACTCTCAAAAGTGAACTGTCCTTTACCTTGCGAGTGAGCGACTTTTCATCGAGTTAAGATGAATTATATTAAAGTAAATGTTTAGTCTGTTTAACAACTTGAATGTGAGAATAATAAAAACAGATAGCGAAAAAACAGCAGCAAATCTATTGTGTAATTTACGACCCAAATTCGTCATCGTCATCATTTTTCGTTCCTTTCTTTTGACTTTATTTTCTATCAACATAACGCTTGTCGTCTCCTTGTTCTTTTCTTTGTACTGTTGCTACTTTTTTTGATGAACTAAACTTATGGAGGAAATCCGGGAAGTGTTGTAAAAATATCACTTTTTTTGTCATGAGATATGCCTTCATGAATGTATGTCATTTTATCAACCAATATGTATGAACTAATATCAATTCTACTAGCTTTATATTAAAATCATAAAAAGCATGTCCCCCAAAAAAATGTACATAATGTTATGTGATTGGCAAAAGTTTGTCATTCTGCATAAATCACTGTTTATGTCCATATTTATAACTTTCCGATAGTATGTTTCACACTCAACATGAAGCATGTTTTAATGTCATTAACGCATTGTTGGTGGTACAATTTTATGGAAATTTGGTACACAAAAACCTGATAAACTTTACTCTCGCACACTCTCTTCTCTCATGTTCGAATATATTTATCGCTATCGTTTGCGTGGCAAAAATGTCAAGTGTAAAAATTTGCATATTTAAATTTTCATTTCCCTCGCCAAAACGATTTTTATGATCATCGGTCCTTCGTCATCATATCCAAATATCATCATAATCATCATCTCAAGAAAGTTGTGCAATAAAAAAGTCTTCTTTTTTATTATTGTCTTGTAAAGTAGAGCGAAAAAAAATTATGACTCTTCAATTTACACATGATTTCACTTCATCGTGCATTACTGTAGGGGTAAAAGATCGGATGAAAATAGATTCATTTTTGATGGGTTCCTTGCCTCTTTTTATGATTTCGACGTCAATGATGGGTCTAGTTCACTTTAGACACTTGATTGATTTTCTGCTTAAACGTTGCTCAGCATATCATTAACACGTTTACATGCTTATAGCTTTTCACATTTGAAAAAAAAATACCACAGTCATTAAAACTTATTCAAATAGATAACTTTTTATTAATAAATATCCTGAATGAAACGTTCAAGATTTTTTTCTTCTTCCTAGAAATAGGAAATTTTCTTTTATTACTGATGATCTTCATTTTTATACTCCATAATAGAAAAATCATTAAATGTATGCATCATTGCGGAAGAAAAAAAGTTATAAATATATATTGTCATCATCTCAATTCTTCCCATTGAACTCATCTGACTTGAAAGCTTCGTCGAAAAATTGTCGACAGCGATACAATTTCTTTCTTTCTCTTATCATCACATAAAATTAAATGTTTGGTGACTTTTAAAAAAAAGGAAACAAAAAAAGTAGAGACGAGAGAAATATATGAATATCAATGTTTCGATGCCTTAAAAACATCTCTTGTTCTTCTCTGAGTGATGGAAGAAAAGCTATACAATGTCATTTAAGAGTCGACTGAGCACTTATTTGTGATCCTTTTTCTATTCAGTTTGTTACGCTTTTTGACAATAAACGACCTACATTTTTCCTTTTATTTGTGTCGATGAATCTTTAACAAAATTTCAGACATTTTTCTGTTGTATTTCTTGCTATAGATAAATTAGCTATTCAGTACAATTTTTGTTATGTAGATATTTTTTTAAGTCTGATCTAATTATAGCTTTCCCTAAAATTTACCATTTAAATAACGAAAACTAATTTAATTTAAATATCAATATTAGTAGTTATGTAGAAATCTCTTAAAATTTGTATTGTTATCCATATTAGTTTTAAGGATGATTTCTCCATATCATATTTCATTCATGGTACATTTAGCTAAAGCAAAATTTATTGCATTGCCTTTCGACAGTTTTTCATGCTCATCGTACAATATACTATCAACCATCATTGTCTTATTCCGTCGTCTTATCTTACAGAATTGAAAGAAAAGAATAAATGAAAGAGCATAAAAATTCCATTTAGTTATTCCATAAGCTTGCTTCTTTTCCTTTCGAGTCGAGAAAAAAGGAAAGAAGTTTTTTTTTATTTTTAATAGCTGTGAAAAATGCAATGGTTGAAAAATCTGCTTAACATTCAGCTCAGCCTTTACTGTACTGAGATGGTGGTGGAAAGGATAAGTCGTTCGTTCACATGTCAGACTATCAAAATGACACTAACATTGCATATCACATTCTTCGAAATGTTGACTAAGCTATAGATTTACTATCAAAGAGACTTCACTAAGAATCTAATTTATGTCACGTTTTTCGTCAAGGATTCACTTTTACATTAAACATAGAAGAATTTCGGTTATTTTTTTTTTCCTCTCACATTTTTTCATCTATGTACTACATTACTGAATAAAAACCATTGAAAAATTAATGAAATGAATCTCTATGAAGTATAAAGTAAAACTATTCTTCGAGTAAATAGCGAACGAGAAAGATAAAATGTGATTGGAATCAGTTTTTGTAGAATCAGTAAATATTGAAAAGTTTTTCTAAGTAAAGCTTAGCAGTATAGAGCAAACGATTTAGAGCAAAAAGTTTTATTTCGTGCTTCAGATTTTTTATTTACTTTGCAGCAAAAAATTTCTCTCATGAAAAAGTTTGAAGCAAAAAATTTTATTAAAAAACTTTAAAGAAGTGGGTAATTATGTAACCATGACAAAGCATCTTCTGAAAATAAATTTTCAAGAACATCCTTTGAGGAAGGATTATCTTTGAGATTTCATTAGCTCATTTTTCTAAATTAAAATATTAAATTTTAATCATTTATCATAATTGAGGCTCAAGCTTAAAATAAATGATGATTTTCTATACTATTTGCCATTATTTGATGCTATATAATACATAAAATTTTTACAATAAATACAATAAATATGTATGCGTAAGAAAACAATTTATGAAGCCATTTTACGAGACTTTTTTCAGCCTTGTTCTTATTATTGCTGTATATTTCTAATGTGCTATTCCAGAATGAGTGTAAGAAATGGTTAGCAATTATTACTACAAGATTCATATATCATTCTGTAAAAATTGCTTATGCTTTCATGTTTAAGAGTATTGTATATAAATTTGTAGTCGTTTACCGCAAGATGATGCATTAAGATAATATTCAATAATCCACATAATATATTTTCCTTTTTTCCTTTCTTTCTTTCTCGTTTACTCTATCGAACTATCATACATACACTTATATTCCTATTTGATAATACATACGAATTGAAAAAAAATGTCTGTGTGTAGACGTTCTTATGAGTGCACGAAATATGAGAAGCTTTATTATTGAATTTCATTTTTATATTTCTTGCAAATGTCAGCAAAACGTGAACAGTCACATATGTATTTGTGTGTATTCAATTACTGCGAACAGAATGAGAGAATGAAGGATAAAGAGAAAATAAGTCGTTATCTTTCTAGTGGATTAAATAATGGTTCGTAATGCAGATCATCAATAAAACAAGAGAACATGATAATCATCATGAGGAAGACTTCAGTCATTTCTTTGAGACAAAATTTATTTCCGTTTGTTTTTTTTTTGTCTCCATCTTTACTTAGTAAGAGAAAACTTTGATTGAGCTTCCATTTTAGTTTCATGATAAATCACATAGAATGCAATTTATTGTATGTATGTAGAAGATACATAAATTTATGTGGTGAGCATAAGGTCAATCTGAAGATTTTATTTCAATTATAATATACATTATTGAAAAATTTCCTCAGAATGAAATATGAAGCTCAATGTCCAGTAGGGAAAACATAAATAAAACATACAATCTAAACGTCATCAGTTAATCCTCTCAATCGTTCACCATTTTATTTCAGTGATTTTTTTGTAAGCTTTTGATTTACTTTTAGACGTTCCTATGCTTATAAAAGCAAACAATTTTCATTGCGAAAATTTAAAAAGAAGAAAACGAAACGTCCTTACTTTATTGAAAATTTTTATCAAAAGATAATTAAGTCAGTCAAGTATTTCATGAACGGAATAATTCAAATAATATCCCTTCAAAATTCAGAAAAGTGGTTCTTATGATAAGCATGAATGCTAATAATAATATTTGAGAAGGAAATCTTCAAAGAAGTTTTAGAAAAGAGAATTTTCTGATATACTTCAACGACGTTAAACCCATTTTGAAATTAAATTATAAAAAAAAGTCTTTATGGCCTTCAGTAATCAACGAGCTTCGAAATCTTTTTTATTATTGCCTGTTTGGAATAGAACCCAATTTTTCAATCTACTGCTTCCACCATTGAATGATGATTATTTCCTAATATTGAATTACTTTTCTCTGCTCAGCAAATCCTACTCTTTTTTGCCTAATAAATATTCTCACATTTTTATTATTTTCAGCATGAAATAAATGGTTATAACAGATATATAGCACCATATAGCACATACTCATTTTTGTTGCATGTATACGCAAATGTTGTAGAGAAAAATGTTTCTCTTAGCGTAATATCGGTTTTTTTTGCTGATGAATGCCGAAAAGCAACCATCAACACCAACAGCATGCGTATTCTAAAATAAAAATGTGCCTTTTGTGACTCACGCCGCGGTAAAGTATCTGTGTAAGAGGAAAGGAAAAAAAATGTGTAATAAATTTTTTATATACATTCGACGCATATATCCGCCATTATATTTTCATATACATATATATTCGTACATGTTTGTCAGTCCAAAAAAAAGTAATGCGAAGAAGAGACAGAGAGAAGATGAGAATAAATTTGAAATGGAAAATTTATTGAAAATGTCGATAGTACATTGTCATTTCGATTCATCATCATATAAAAATGTTCTTTTATTTTGTTACATTTTCTCTCATCTCACCTTTTTTTACTTTTATTTTATTGTAAGTCTGTCTGTGTTTTATTCAATAAATGTTCACCCACTTTTCCTTTTTTCAGTTTTTTTTTTCGTTCACCATCGAGAGCGCGAAGAGAGGAAAAACTCAATTTTCTAAATTGATTTGTTTCAAGGAATGTTCCGAATGACGAGAGAAATGTGAGGATATATACATGAATAAGCATAAGAATATTGCTTATACTATCATCAGTTACATTCAAGTATATGAAATGGCAATTTTTTGACTTATTGCTGGGAATTTATTTTTTACTCTCAGTTGTTTTTTCTGCTTCCTCACTTTTCACATTTTCATCATCATAATCATCATCATTGTGAGGGCATATCCGAATCACAAGAGTGTATGAGTAGCGTAAAAAGCATTTTGATGGTTGGATAGTAAAAATATACCATCATTTATAATAGGATTAAGTCCAGGACGGTCATTATCATCAATTGTATACAACAATTTTTGTTTCATTTTTGGGGATGTTTTGTTACAAATCCTGATAAATGCCTTGGTGGTTAGATTGGTATTTATGTCGCAATTTATATATCCATCTATTCTTAAGCACATATAAGGCAAGAATATAACAACAATTTTCTTGTTGTGCCTTTCAGCATTTTTAGACTTTTACGTCATTTTCTTTTGTGCCTCTTTCGCATTTTATATAAATTATTTTCCTAATCTTTCCGTAATATGTTTAACATCTCGTTTTTGTGCTTAACCAAAGATTTAAACTTTTAAACCACATACTTTAAATTTTAATTTATCTGATTTATGTTTAAGGAATAACAAATTCCATCGGTAAAATCATTACACAAATTTTAATGCTTTTAAGCTTTCAAAATTAATCATTCTATGTTTAAAATTGATAGAATTGAATTTTTTACAGTGAATTTTGAGTTGATTATTCCTGAAACCTTTTAATGGATTTTTTAAATATTTAATTATTATTTAATAACGTGATTTATATATTCATTTTACAATTTGATACGGCTTGATACCTAAAAACTTTCAAGGTAAAAGAAATCTTCGCTTCATTCTTTCCATTATTTTCCATAAAATTTCACTAATAAGAATTTAATATTCCTTAAAAAACTTTCAAACATTGTTTATGATTGTTTTGAAAAAGTTGAAATCTTTTTCTGTTCATAATAATGAAGGCATTCGATAAAAGATGGAAATTTAATATTTTTCAATCAATAAATTTCTCTGACACCTCAATATACATCATAAAGAAACTTTCATATCACATTTATCATTAGAAAATATATACTATACAATGCGATGCCACAATAATGTAAATAAACCACTAAACATAATTGATTATATTAAGTTACATTTTCAGAACGACTTAATGATTTTCTCTCTTTTTACTCGACAAAAAGTCTTTCTATTAAGTTGTTGTTCTTTAAACAATGTAAAAATTTCATCATCTACAACCAAAAAAAAAAAAAATCAATTGATTAATTACCATATCGTCTTACTAACTTGTTGTATGTATTTAAACAAATAAAACAACATGTTACAATAATTTGTTGTTACAATAATGAGAGATGGGAGAAAGTATAACAAACTAAATGGAATTTTTGGCATCTCATTTTCTCCATTTAATGGTAAGAAAAAAAGCTTTTGAGTCTTTGTTCCGGACATATGAATCACTCAAAATATTAATATCATGTGACGGCAATAAATTTATTTCCTAAAGAGGAAAATCTCTCGAAGGAAAGGAAATAAGCAGAAAACCACAAATTTAAATTGAGTCCTTTTTTATTTCATTTATATAAAAATGGTTAGAGAGAGAATTGGAAGTCTGTTTAAGCTAGAGCGAGGTAGTAAATGAGTGAATAAGATATAGATGAAAAAAAGGAAGAAAAGAAAAAAAAATTTAAATTGTCGGTAGCGCATACAATGCAAGGAAAGAATGAACCCAAATCAGAAGGGATCATTGCTTTATGTACGCTCATAAATAGCATACTACTCCAATTATTCAACGGAATATTTTTTTTATAGCGGTAGCAAAAAAGCGGCTTTGTTTTCTTTCTTTTCACTCAGTCACTTGGAAAGAGAATGAGAATGAATAAGAAACTTTCCTTTTTTGTTCTCCAATTTCTAAGCTCTTAAATCACAATATTTTCGAATGATTGTTATAGGAACAACATTAATCTTATTAATTTGACATGATTTATATTCAATGTATTTTCCATATAATAAGTAAACGACAATTTTTCTGCCTTCTTGCTTTCATTCCGCTTTTCTATGTAAACGCATCAAATAATGAAAATTGGAATTTTCTTGCTTGTTGTCCTGCCTATTTCCTTCTTAGTTTCTTCTTCAACCCCACAATTTCTTTTTATTCTTCTTTCAATCTATGAAAAAGGATGTCGTCATTTTGTCTCTCAGGAATGTGTCTATTTATGATTTTGATTATTTTTCTATTCTATAGGTTTGAAAATGATTTTTCTGTATGATTGATTACTTCCTTGCCTAGTTGCGAAGTGAAATCTTAAAGCATCAAAATTTTCTATTTTTGTATTAAAGAATACGATGTTGATTGTAAAGAAAATAAAGTTGTTGTATACATCTACTATATATCAAAATTATGTAAAAACAAAAACCAGTTCACTCCTACCTGCTCCTACATGTGTTCTTTGCATCAGGGGCGTAGCCAGGAATTTTTTTGAGGGGGGGTTTTTGCTACTTTTCGAGTTTTTTTTTTTTTGGTTCGGATCTGAAAAATTCAATACTATCTAGTATAAACTTCACGAAAATAGGGGGGGGGGGGTTTGGGGGTCAAACCCCCCCTGGCTACGCCCCTGCTTTACATTATATAATTCGATCAATTCTGCACTTTATTTTTTTCAATATAGATGAATAGTTGGCGACATCATTTCTACCAATTGGCATTATATTGTAATGATGACCGTATTAATGGTCACTGACATTATCATTCTTCTTTACAATAAATTTTCCATCATTTAAATCAGCACAAATTTTTGAGAACAGACACATGAAAAAGATAAAGCCAATGAACGTGGAATAATAAAATTTAATTGCGCGAATTTTTTTATCTGCCAAATTTTTTCTTATTTTACTTAAATTACATTTTAATGTTTTATTTTTGATGATGCTCATCATCATTATCATTAATTAAATTAAATGTTAATAGCAAAAGCAAAACACAACAAGTTTTATATGCAAAAGCTTTTTGTATTTACACACTGGGGATTTAAAATTCTCGCTTCTATAATATATTTTTCTCTTCTCATTGAAATATGGAAATGTTTGTTTTTAAACTAATAATTCAGTAATTGATATGCGCTAAGTTTCCTCAAATGCTTTAATTACTCGCCAATGTGTAATAATTCCTAATTATCAAATCATGGTTTTTTCAAAACAAATCATCGACCTGCCTTTGGACAAAAAGGTAATAAATCATATGATTTTGCTTTATTCCAGTGATGACCAACCAGTGTGCCGCGGCACACTAGTGTGTCGATTTTTTTTTTGAAAAGTACCACGAGCCGTGTTCCGCGTGCGGTTTTGACCATGGCTTACTTACAAGATGTGCCACGGCACCAAAAAGGTTGGCCACCACTGCTTTATTCTAAGAAAAAGTTAAATAAAAGTTTATAAAATATAAAATATCAAAAGTTTTATTGAAAAAATGGAAAACTTTTAAATCCATTTTTAAGCATATTAATGAGTCATTCTGGTTTAGTGTTTTCATTTCAAGGAGAAAATTTACCTCATACTGTGAATGATGAAGAGCTTTTTGATTTTTTATTCAAACAACGGAAGCTATCTCACATTTTCATTATTTATCAACGAGTTGAAGACGAAAGGAAAACTTTTAATTGAAAACTATTCATTAAAAATTAAAAGTAAGCTCGTAAAGAATCTGGAAGTTTCGATTTTGCATTTAAATGTTTTCCATCTTATTCAATTTTCCCCCTTAAACATTTCATATTATATACACTATACATACATTCCATTAAATTGATTATATAAGGAAGTAAGTCTTTTATTGACATTCGTTGTCTATACTTTGCCGTTATATAATGATTGAAAAGGAAATATCCGTGTCTGAAATTTTAATTACATTCCATTGTATGATCGAAGAGATGGAATTCTATTCAAATTAATTAATTTTTTCTCTCGTTCGTTCCTCTTAATATAAGTGAAGGATTTTCATTTATTTTCTACGAAAACTATTTTCTTTTTTCAAATTTTCGATTCAAATCCAATAACTTTTTTTGCATATTGAAAAAAATCAAATAAAGGTATTATTGACTCTTTCGGAAATTTCAGAAAAATTTAAGAGACAGAGCAAAAAGTTTATACTCAGATAAATATTAAATTAACCCTCAAAAATTGTTGAAAAGTTAATTTTATTTGAATACTTAATCTGCAAATGATTCTAAAAATGATTGAAAAAAATGTATGAAAAAAATTCAATAGAACCATGTTATTCCTGATATTTCCAATAAAAGCGTATTTTTGTGTACACTTTTTTATCGGCTGTTTTGGTTTAATAAAACCAGAACAAACTTTTTTCTTTGGAGAAATAATATAACAGCGACCGTAGAATTTTAGACCCTTTTCACCATTATGTTCTCTGTCTTTCTCATTTAACTGTCACCCCATAAGAGTGTATGTGCCATCGTAGTGAAAAAAGACAGAAAAAATTGTTCTATCTGCTTTTAATTAAAGACTCATAAAAACTGTAACATCCTTATCCTTTTCCTTCTTTTACATTCCATTTGTTTGCCACACAGCTACTGCTTTTTCGTGTGTATAGAAAAGGAGAATGGAATGGTAAATGGCAAAAAGTAATGCTGTAATAATATTTTATTATTTCTCGCCTTGGGAGATTAACTTTGTGCTTCAACCTATTATATGACGAGGTATACAATTGTACTTCATTTATTGTGTCTTTCTTTTATGTATCTATGTGAGTATGAGTGTGCATTTAATGAAGAAAATAAAATAAGGCATAAACAGAAGGCAGTTAATGAGCAAATTCTAATGAGCATCCTCTAAAGCTGCGCATTCAGTCTTACTTTTTTTAAAAAGCATTTTTAACTCTGTCTGTTGAATTCATAAACATTTTGGACCATTTTTTACTTTTGTATACTAATATCATCTTTTGTGTGAATATTAAAAAATCTCATTATTAATTTAATTTGATCCTTTGTTATAAAGCATATCTTTTTTAAAGAAATATTTCTTTTACTTTTTTATGATTTTTTGACTTAAATTCTTTCTCTTTATGATTCTTATTGTCATAAAATTTTGCTTCGTTTTCATTATAACCTTGTATTTTCTTATTTCGTGTTTCGTAATCATAAAAACATTGAGACGGTTGAAATTTCATAGTCGTAAACTTTTGATCTTTGATTGCTTACGAAAATTTTTAAGTCCATGCAAAAAATTAAAATTGCGAAAAGCAGAAAGTGAAAAATTCCTTTATTTTTTTAGATACAAGTTACCAGCAAGACCGAATATCCAAAACGTTTTTATGCATAGAAAAACAGAGCAAGGATGAAAAGGAAAATGTGGAGGAATAATAATAATTTTCTTCGTTTCTACAGTGCCGCATTAAATCCACAAAATGTATTCACTTCGTGCTTTTGCACAAATTATGAACTAAATCGCATTTGAAGCAATAATGACGGTATACACATAGGAAAAAGCTATGCTGTATCTGTCTGATGTAAAAATGAAGCCTGTTTGTAGATCTGTAGGCAGGTTGATAATAATTTAAAATTCAACAGAAAGAAAAGCATAAATTTATAAACTGTTCGTATCGCGTTCTCCATTACATTGACAATAAGATTTGTCTTTTCGTGTTTTTACCATTTTGATCTCTATACATATATGAACGCTTTTTTTTGAAGAACGTGCCACTAAAAAACGGTCGGTATGAATTTGAAAATTGTTGGCCGATTTTTGCAAAACATAAAGTTAAAAATTTTGGTTTATTCAGTAAAAATCATTTTTTCATGCCTTAACTTCATTACAATAATAATTTAAAATGTTAAATGAATAATATTGAAGTATGAAAAATTAAATTTTATTGAATAAACAAAAAAAATTAAAATTGTGTTTTGCAAAAATCGGTCAACAATTTTAAAATTCAAAACCACCGTTTTTCAGGGGCACGTTGTTCAAAAAAAAGCGTTCATATTATGTGTATGAATGTATATTTGTGATAATAGTTGATGAAGTAAAAGAAGGGGAAGAGGAAAAGTTGTATTATCCCTATGATTGTCATTATTACCACCATCATTGATTCGTACACATCCGTTCCATCTACCCACATGCAGTCGACAAATGGCAAAAATACATTTGTACAAAATTCTCGAATGTTTATTCTATTTTTTTTTTTTCGTTATACGCATTCATTCATAGTACTGATGAGAAAATCATTCGGTTAACGAAGGGACAGAAAAGAGTTTTTAGGCAAAGCTACTTAAAATGTGGCATTTGCTAAGCGAGATCAATAAAAGAATTTCTGCTTGTAAAACAAATAGAGAATATATGCCAAAAAATTGCTATCTTTGCAGACAGTTTCTCTGACTTGCTATATTTCATCGAACTACATTACAATCTATATATTTTTTTTGGTATATAAATTCATTGTCAGCATACCAGTCTTGTTATGGAATACAGATAAATCTTTATTTATGTAACATTAATCGAATCAATCATTAGCTACTTCATCGAAAATTTATGAGATCTCTGTTGGTATATTAACACGCTTATAGATCATGATAAATAAAAACAAAAGAAGAAATCAAAGTTTGCTACAAAATGCCTCAATTTCAAGCTACCGTCCGCAATTATTACCAACCTATACGACCAGTGAAATGATGGGCTCTTTTAAATTATTTTTCACCTTTACTTAATGATTATTCATTCTTACCTTTAATTTTTCTTCACTTTGCTCCTTTTTTCATAAAATGAATTTGCAAAATTTATGTTAAGCTTTTATTACTTTTTATTACTGTTTAGAAAAATTAAATACATGAAAAATGCCAATTATATAAATGTCTTGAAATAAAATTTAAAAAAAAAACTCACTCAAAATATCCTTCAAATGTTTCGTAACATTTTCAATAATTACGAAAGTGATTCAAATTTTCAACCTCTATATATACGCCTACAGACCACCTACAATAATTTTTTATGCGTAATAAAACCTCAAAAGCTCACAACTTTTAATAAATTCAATTTCCAAACATTCGTCAGTAATATTTTCTAAAGCAACTGAATCTCAGATAAAATTATTTTTAGAAAGCATCTAAAATTTTGAAGCAGCATGATATAAATAAACCTCTCATAAACAAGTGAAAAAGGCTGACAGAACAAAAAATAAAATAAATTTGAAAACTGACCATAAAAGTTGAAAACTTTTGTGCTTGACATAACATAAAAAAAATGTACTTTACATTTTCTTTTATATAATTTCTACAATATAATGTGTTTATTCGACAAGAGAAGAGGAGGAAATGTAATCGATGCAAACGGATTCTTTTACAATTTCAAGAATGATCAAAACACGCAAAATGTAATTTTTATAAAGGCAGAAGTGGTAATAGCACTGATACCACAGTGGATATCATAAAATTGAATTGAAGTTTTGGCACATTATAAAACTTTATACGGATGTTTTCATTTGTACCATTAAAGGGAGGAGAGAATATCTTGTAAAAATATATGTACTAAAGCAAAAGTGAATGAATGAGGAGGAAATCACATTAAGGAATACATGGCACATTGGATGATGATACACCAAGCAATGATTGTACAATATCCATTTAATTAAACATTTATTGCTAAATTTCATATAACATAAGTATGCACATACATACTGCTCAGCTTCCATACATAATGTACAGACAAGGATAAATGCTGCTTTTTTTATTTAACAAGATAAATGCTGACAAGGCTAAAAATTGAAATAAAAAAAATCCAGTGGGTGTTGATTTGATTAAATTGCATCCTGTTAGAAAAACTTCTATCATTTCTTAAGAGAATATAATTATTATAAAAATTTAAAATTTTAATAGAACGGAATTTGTTTTGCTTCAATTTTACTCGAATTTTCATTCAAATTTACCTTTATTTACGCAAAAATTATTATCAATTAAATCAATTACTTAAAGCTTATTCAGCAACTTTTTACAGACATCGTTGATTGAATTTCGTTTTAAACAATTTTAAATATATACAACATGCATGTGAACACTTCAAGTTGGAACACAAAGAGTATGAAAAAATTAGTAAATAGCAAGTGTAAAGGCAGAGTTATTTCAAAAGCACTGAAATGGAAAAATTAATTTAGTTTTCTCTCAGTTTTTTCCACAACAAATTTTCCAGCGTAACACTTTGTAAAAATTAAAGAACAACTTTTTTTATCTCTGATACAAAATTTTATGCAATTTTTGGTATTTTTGGATAGTAAAATCAATTTACTCATTGCTACTTTTGCTTGGTATTTGGAAGAAAGTTTTGTCATTAAATGTTTTATAACAATTATTTCATTACTTGGACATCAATCTCATTTAAAAGATTTATTAAAAGTTTAAATCCGAAACCTTTTCTTCGTGAAAATTTCAAAAAACAAGATTAACTTAAAAGATCACTGAAAAACTCAGGCTACTTTTAAACATAAAATTTATAAACTTATGAAATGAAGGAAAAGTATATTTGTATTTAAATCACACAAAAGAATGTTGAAAAACTCCATGTTGATGTTTTATGCTAAGATTCTCACCCTAATACTATTTTCTTCAAAAACATGAAGTTATAGCACTTCTAAGTTTTTAAAACTTCTTCTTTATGTTGAGAAAAGAATATTCGAAATTGAAGGTTTAAAACTTAAGAAAACTTAAAATACGGATAACGTAGGAAGCTTCTATATAATGTACACGAAAGTTATATATTTTGCTCATAAAATTTAAATTCATGAAGACTAAAATTTTTTAGGAATACGTTTTTATAGGATTGAATTTTTTCTTTGAACATTCGTGTGGGATGTACTAAGGATGATTTTAGAGTTTTAAGCTAATTTTTTTCGGTTTATGGCTGTTTTCATTAATCTTACAAATTTTGTCAAACTTAAAAAAAGTTAAAAATTTTACATATTTTTGGAATTTGAAAAAAGTTAAATTCCTGATGATACCACAATATATCAATAAGCATTTTAAAATCAGTACTTTGAAGCAAAAATGCAAGTTTTAGTCAACCAAATTGAATATAAACATTTTTTCACCCAATTTATTCATTGCTTTTCATATTGTTTAAACTTCTTTATTTTTCTTCTTCTTTTCCATTTATGTTCTCTGATTTTCTTTCAAAATCTCCTATTGAGCACTTTTATTTATCTTGTTTGTATGTACTGTCACTCACAAAGCAATGCCAAAAAATTATTTGTAGAGAAATCACATTTGTGTGTAGAGATAGAAATAAAAGAAAAACGTATTTTGATGTCTGTTTCTAGCAAAAAAAAAAAAAGAGCAATCCTATAGAGAACTTTTAAGAGCAAATGACTGATGATCAAAGGAATGAATGTCTATGAATTCGAAATCAAATTCGCTTAGCAATATCATCGTCATCTTTATCGACAATATTATATGTATGTGATTCACCTCTGTGAAAGAATTTTTTGCTTTTTGGAAGATAAAAAAATATTCAGTTCTTATTATGCTATCTAATGAAAATGTCAGTTCTGTATAAATAATAATAATAAGCTTTCTTACATTTTGTCTTCTTTTTAATCTATAGAAAGCAAACCTATACAGACAAAAGGATTTTCTTCATCATAGGATGGATGAGGATAGAGCACAAAAAAAAGAACGAAGGAAATGAAGAAAGAATCTATCGTGGGAATAGCGACATGTGTCTTTTATATACACAAAAAATCCTACTATTCTCAAAAGTATACAATACAATATAAAGTATGTATATTAAATGAAAGGAAGCTTTTCTTTATTCACGACAAGATCAAAAGAACATGTTCATATAATATTGAAAATATTTTCAAAAAAAAGAACAATATTTCTGCCTTAAGGAGCAAGATAACGTAATATTTCTTTATTTTTGCTCTTTTTGCCCCAATCCACTTGACTTGAGAAAAATAATACAAAAAAATTAGAGATTTTTAGATCAACAACAATTTACATGACTTCAAGCAAGAAATCCCAGGCAAAAAAAAAGAGAGACGAAGATTTGAAATATTTATTTACAATAAGACTTTTCAAAACATTACTTGATCAATAACGTCTTATAAAAACAGGCTTTATTTTAACTCTATTTTCAAGCACACTACTACTGTTGGAGGCAATAGAATGAAAAATGGAGAAAAGAAAGCAAAGCAGATAGAAGAAAGAAAATCGATGTGGAAATGTCTTTTTGGCTCAAAGTGCCTGTCAAAATGTCACATCGGCGCCTATGAAAATTTTCTTTTTCTTTAGCTCTTTCTTTCTCATTTTTATTTTATTTTTTCTGAAGCAACATCGGCATCAATAGCAGTAGCAGTGGTAACATCAACTTGAAACTAACTAAAAGGAAACACTCTCATTGATTCAACTAGATTTTTTTAAAAATTTGTTCTTTGACTTGTTTAAGAGATATGAAAGAATAAAGTATTAGAAAAAAATATCTACTTTTAGTCCATCCACCTAAATAACATAACATAATATACTGAAAATAATACTTTTGATTTTTTTAGAGATTTTTTTTTTTTTAATTTTGATTCATTTATTGTATTCTAGTTTAAACTAATTATACATATTTCATTTTTAATGGTTTTTGGACGTATCTTGTTTACATATCACTCCATAAGTGTTTCATAAATAAATGCTCTCTGAGACGCGACTTAAAAATATTTAAACTTAAGAATTTCTTAATATCTACTGGAATTTGATTGTACTCAACAAACGCTCTAATGAAAAAATTTTCAGATCCAAGAATTGTGCTTGTGCTAGTTCGTGGAATTGCAATACAATAAATTTAGGTTTTATAATACTATTTTGGTCTTCATGATTAAATAAATTTCAAAAAACTTTTAAAATTCAAACACAAAAAATTCAACAAAAATTTTAATAACAAATATAGAGTCAAACTTTGTTTTTAAACAAACACTAGATTTCCTTGTGTTTTAAAAAACTGCCATAAAATACATAAACAAAATGTGTAAGAGTAAAAGAGATTCTAAGTGAAAACACAAAAAGTCTCCAACTTCTTTAAAAGGCATAAATTATTTTATGATCATAGCTAGTTCCTCTATGAACAAAACACAGTGAATCTTGCATCGAAAGCAGTAAAACTGAAAATCGATACAAACGATGATGGCTGAGTGGAAATTGAACTTTAGTAATATTGATTCATAGGTCAAAAAAATTACGTATCCTCAAAATACGGTAAGGATATAAGAACATCATAAATAGGAGAAAAATGAAAAGGAAGGAAAAAGAAATTCACAACATCAAACATAAAGAGAAGGGGAGCTTTGCTACTTTGCCATTGCTC
Source organism: Chironomus striatipennis (assembly GCA_026123125.1). Classification (NCBI taxonomy): domain Eukaryota; kingdom Metazoa; phylum Arthropoda; class Insecta; order Diptera; family Chironomidae; genus Chironomus; species Chironomus striatipennis. Next base: position 24,509,813 of record CM047394.1, on the reverse strand, counting down.
AAATCGATGAACGCACATTCGAGCAAAAAAATCATTTTGGGTCAGAAAAGCGGAAATAACAAGAAAGGAACTTTTTCATCTCGTCTTATTTTTTTTCTTTCTTAGACTATGGTTATACGATAACTGGAATTTATAACATGCTTTGTAGATGCATGCATTTGTATTGGTTCAATGTTTAGAATATGAATAAGTACAGATCTGACAATCATCAAAAATACGTTTTCATGAAACGTTAAAAATTTCGTTTTAATGTTTTCATTACAAATGTGATACTTTTCTAAAGCTTGTTCTCATATATGCATAGAGGAAATCATTTTCAAGATTATCTGTATTTATGATAAAAGAAAAAATATATTGCAAAAATGTTGGCTCTATCAATATTGTATTTAAAATTTTTATTCACGTTCTACTTGTTCAAAGATTTTTTTTTTTTATTTTACGGTATTTGACTTTATTTTTTAAAAAAACATTCAGCACATCCAATGTGTGTGTATGCTGAATGAAACATTTTTTTTTTATCTTTTTATCATTATGAAGATAAATAGCTCGTTTATTCCTGTAAGACTTTAGAATATACTATAAAAGGTAGATATAAGAAGAATTCAGGCTCATGTCTGTAGATTACACAACGTCGTCTATATATTTACGTTAGTAAAATCAAATACGATTTGGCTTTGAATACAATTCAATATTAAGTAAGAATAAAGAAGATATACATAAAAAGTTTTCTTGTACTTACGGTCGATCCGCAAAACGGTGCATTGCCTGCAAATGACAGCAGTCTTCCGCCTCTGGTGGAACCACCTAGTAAAAAGAAGGTGGTACCGTTGGCTCAAACTCAAAATAATTTTTTTTTTCACAATTTTTTCTCTCCTTTTTCCTGTTTTTGATGGCTCTAAGCTCTCTTATTTTTCTCCTTCTTTTTTGCTTTCTTTTTTTTGTGTTACAAATAATTTATTGTTGTTACGATGGTATTATCAGTGGTTTTTACTATTATTTTATGCTTGCAGACGTATTTATAACTACGTATTATATTAGTTCAATATTCTTGTTTTGTTCTCATTTAATTAAGTCGAGACAATGAGTTACGAAGATATTTCTTTTTATATCACTTTTCAGAAAATTCGTTAAATAGATTTTTGATTTTTTTTAATGTATGTTATTGTGTGTAAAATGAATCAATGTGTTAATGTTAATGCAGTTGAAAATTAATTCCAGCTCTTTTTATTTTCCTCAAGTTACACGTTTTAAGTGAAAAATGAGATCAAAATTTGATTCACAACTGAATTTTTTGCGTGTTAAAGATTTTATTATGTATTATAGGGTCTACACTACACATATTATTTATTATTTTACTGTTATTATTTTATTAATGCTGTTTAGATTATAAAAAACATTCAATTGAATTTGATTTAGTTGAGTTTTTTATTATTATGTTATACACATTCACTGAATTAACACTTATTTATTAAATATTCGTAGTAAAAATACTTTTATTAACTTTAATTATTGAGTGTATTAAGGAAATTCCAATTTAAGTAGAAATGCTAACCTGCCGTTCCAAATAATTTAAAAATGAGCCTAACTTTGGCTCTCACTTTAATACATAATTTATTAGATTCCATTAACTTCTTTTCATTTTCATATATTTTTTACCATTTATGTTCAATATTTACTATGATGCAATTTAAAATTCTTTTATTATTAACTTTTGCATTTACTCATTATAATTGTTAATTAGTAAAAAAAATCATTTCAAATTCTGATTCAAGTCAAATTGAAGCTTGTTAAACATGTACTTTTTAATCCCTTTGATGATTTTATGCCTAAAAATAGAGTAAAAATAGATGCAATGCATTAAAATGAATTCATTTTATTACAAAATGATAATTGTGTATGTTTTGAAAAATTCATAGAAAAAAATAAATTAAAATAAGTTTCAATGCCGACTACCGACACTTCGAAATTTGACAGTTAAATACAATTAAAAATTTGAAAATAAAAATTGTGAATGTGTTAGTGTGTAAAAATTTTCACCAATTTTTATTTTCAAGATAATTTGTTGATTAAAGCTTGTTAATGTACGCTTTATTGATTAAATGATAGAAAATTCGCCAAAGAATGCAATTCATATGATGAATCAAGATCCAGAGTGGAAAAATGCAAAAATATTTTGTTTTCAAAATATTTGTTTGTTTACAAAGTTTTTTGTTTACATTTAATTTCGAAGTTTTTCGAAATCAATTTCGAAGTTTTTCGAAATCAATTTCGAAAAACTTCGAAATGAAGTGACGGTAGTCGGTTTCAATGTATTTTTGTCATTAGCCAAACTGATGCAAAAGAATAAAAACTTTTACAATTGATTTGAAATAATTTAAAATTAAATCTTTTCCCTCAAATTTATTTGTTCTCTAAAAAGATACATATGTACATCATCGTATGCTGATATCTTAATGTTTTAATAACTCTTTATGACTATGAAGTCGACAAAAACAGATATCTCTCTCTTCACTGAATATGTTGAAAGAAGAATGAGAAAAAGCAAGGAAGTCATTGTAGTGAATGGAATCCATAGTAGCAGCACTTACATGCATTATTGAAGAACAAACATTCTTGAAGCATCCATCATTATATCGTCATCATAAGTACGTGAGACTCATAAAATGATCCCTAATAGGAAATGCATGTATGCACAATGAAAGCTCAATAAATATTTATTTCATGCAAATATGATTAGCATCTATTGTATGAAAATTGATTTTCTACGTATGCTTCACATTCAATGCATACTGAGACATCGATTCTCTATCAGAAGTATTTTGCATAAATAGACGTATTAATATTATGCAAAAATTATTAAAGCTTTTCATCTTTTTCCATTTTCCTTACGTTCTCATTCTTGTGAATGCTATTTAATATTCCAAAAAAAAGCAAACTAAATCAAAAGTATACAGTTTTTGCTCACTCATGGTTTGAACTTTACATAAGTATGCAATATGAATCAAAACGAAAAAAAAAATATTCATTAACTGATTTAAAGAGATAGAGAACTTGATCCGAGAGCCTTTTTTTCGTAATACCCATCTTTCTCTTCTTCCTTTTCTATCATGTTCACCCCTTTTTAACCCTCATAATTCACTTCACCACAGCAGGTGAGTAAGAGAAGAAATAAAAGGGTTGTTTTTCCCATAATTATTGAAGTTGTTTCCGGCACCAATTCTTTTTTTTATAGTAATAAAAGAAAATATTCTTTTTTTGTGAATGAGTGCATATGTTTGTGTTTGAATATGTAAGGATCCAGCTACTTTACTCCTGCTGCTGAATTTGGCATAAATTGGTCGAGGACATAAATTGTAAGAGTACAGTGAAAATAAACGTGAATAGGAAGGGAAAAACATAATATGAATATACATATAAACTTTTTGTATGTGTTTTCCATATTATAAAAAAAAATCCCTTACGTAGCATGCATTATCATGAGGCAGTGTAAAAATATTGAATGAACCATTCCAAACCCCGTTTATTGTTCAAGCTTCTTTTTATAGTTTATAGTATTTATGCTATAATTCGTCTACCTCCCTTTTGCCTTTCCATTATCTTAGAGGACGCTCTTTTGCATGCGCTTAAGAGTCATTCATATTTAAATTTATGCTGTTTTAGTGTAAAAATATTTCATAAAAATTGTAAATAATCATAAAATGTTCGCCTTTAAAATTCGGGTGTCGCGTAGTAGATTGTAGTCTTACACGATTTTTACGACAAAATTATAGAGCCTTTATAATATTATTGGTGTCAAAGGGAATAATATTTCTTCAAAAATTAAAATACATAAATTCTCTTCTTTTGAATTTTTCCAATTTTAGTTTGGATTGTTAAATGCTTAAACCAATATATGATTGAGAATATATTTTTTTGATTGGGGGGGTTGAAATTTTTTTATATGGAATGAAAAATTGGGGGGGGGAGTTGGAATTTTTTCCCAAAAAACCCTAGCAAACAGAAAACATTCCCAAAAAGAGGGGGTTAAAACCTTCAACCCTCCCTGGCTAAGCCTCTGAGTCTTATTTCATTCTATCCTTTGACAACTTTGATATGAGATTCTCAGAGTATTAATACATTTTCATAAATAAACTCCTTTTTTAAATATTTCAACAATTAATGATTTTTAATGGTCTCTTGCATTTCACATATGAAATCGTCAAAAATTCCGATTTACAGTCAATAAAAATCTGAAGAAATGATTTTTTTTGTGAAATTTGACATAATGAAATGATGAGAATCTGTTTTTGTCGGTCTTATTTTTAACTGCATAAATGCATTTGACTCTGCCTGAAAAATTCCCACAAATGTTTATTAAATATGAATTTTAGCCACTTCATACTAAATATGCACATGAACACATACATTTAATTATTTCAATATTCGAATGCATTGCCATTTTATTGTATTTCAATGAACCTTCAACCATAATAATTTTATTCGTATTTTTATGACGGAATGCATAATTTGCAAATTTGTGTCATGTTATTTTATACGCAGGAGTCATTTTGAATGCAATCGCAATCTATGTGAATATGCAATTACCCGTTATAGAGAAATAAGAGAAAAAATTTCCCTCATTGAAACGAATGTATGATTTAACAATTTTTTTAAGGAATAGAAATTACAAATTTAAAAATTGTATATAAAATATTATTATATAAATTGTGAGCATTTTTCAATGATTTTTCGTAATTTTTTCATATTTCATAATATTTAAATTTGACTTTACGTTGAATACAGAACGAAAAATAAATTATTTTTCATGAAAAATCTGCATATGTGTGCCAAATAAAATGAATCATAAAAAATATTCTCTTTGCATCTTTTAGGGAAAATTATATTATTTTATTTTTTTCTGATTCACTGTCCTCTTTTTATTTCCTGTAACAGTCATGAATGCGTCGACAGCACGAAATTTAATAATTTATTATTTTGCACTCATTTGCAGAAATTCTTTTATGAATTTTAAAATAATTTGCATTAAACTGGTTCATGGAAACTTTTATAAAGACCTGACAAAGCAATTTTTAAACCAAAATTTTCTGGCTTATTTGTCTTCAAAAGTTCTCTTTTAGAAGGGAATATTATCAAAAAAATTGTGTTTTTTTTAAAGCATTTTAGATTGTGGAAAATAATTATTTCCCAAAATTGCTCAAATTTGAAATTGATTGAAAATCATTCGCCATTTGATTTCGACATTAAAATCATTCTAGTTGAGTTGAAGCAATTATTTTCTTTTTTTTTATTTTATAATTTCGTTTGAATTATATGAAAATCATAAAATATGAAAGCACTCACTCGTCTGCAGTTTAATATGATGATGAAAAAGGATGAAAGCATTATTATTTTAATGATTTCAAAGTTAAACTTTTCTGATACATTCTAGGTATGAGAGTGCTTGTGCAGTTTTAAAAAAAAGAGATTAAATTTTTAATATCAGACACTTTCATCTCTTGCCGTACTTGCTTTTTTTATAATCCATTAAAAAGTCTATGTGATATGTGCAATATAAAGTAAAAATAGACAGACAGTAATTGCTATTTGATCAACTGGAAGATTCAACTAGTGTACAATCAAAGACAAATGAAGAAACTTGAAGCCTTTTAGTGCATTTAAGTGCTTCTTTTACTACAAAATGGTAGTTATTCTCTTCAATAAAAAATCTTTGAAGATTATTCAATAAATAAATTTTATAGCAATCACATTATTCACATGCACTTAAGAGCTCTTCAAGGTACCTCATTCTATTTTTCATCTATATGATGAGATTTCCGTTTACAGAAGATTAAAGGCGATAAAGCAGATCTGAGAGAATAACGTCAACTCAATCTGATGAACAATGAACGGAACGAGACTTGCTTTTTTTCTTTCAATTTTCTGGTCGAGCATATTGTCGCATTTGTTGTATAATTTCAGGTGCAGTTGTCTATCTTAGAATACAGTCAAGAAAAGCTTTCATAATGTTTCAAATTATAAATGAGCTGCTTATTCAGTTGCACTTAAACTTTGAGAAGAAATATCAAGAGTTTGATAAAATATCGTACGATTTTTAGTAAATAACAACATGTCAGTATCGAGATCTTATTAGTGCCAAGGACTGACATAAGCGATTTTCAAATTCAACATAAAAAAGTATGGTTTGTATAAGCTTCACCCAAGTCAATATTATTGAAAATGCATTTATCTGCCTTTTGCTTACTTATATTTGAACGCTTTTATTGAAGAACGTGCCCCTAAAAAACGGTCGTTTTGAATTTGAAAATTGTTGACCGATTTTTGCAAAACATAAAGTAAAAAATTTTTGTTTATTCAGTAAAATTCATTTTGTCATGCTTAAATTTTATTACAATAATAATTTAAAATGTTAAATGAATAATATTGAAGTATGAAAAATTAAATTTTACTGAATAAACAAAAATTTTTTACTTTATGTTTTGCAAAAATCGGTCAACAATTTTCAAATTCAAAACGACCGTTTTTTAGGGGCACGTTCTTCAAAAAAAGCGTTCATTTTTTATCGTAGAAAAATAGAGAAAATAAATTGAATGTTATCAATTGGGAAATACTTGGTCAAAATGAAACTTCCGTTCTATTCAGTGTAACGACTTCAAAATTGACATTTTCTTCCTTTATCAATATTTCAGAAAAGACATTTTTTTCATTCATTTTGCTTCCCTTCATTTTCAGTTGATGAGATTTCAGCAACATATATTTTTGTCTGTTTTTCTTCCCAATATTAGGAAGAGATTTTCTTAAAAGGTTCATACAGACAGAAAGCATTACAAATCGAATTACAATAATCTTGAGGCAAAATCAAGAAAATTGATTGGAAATTGTACAATTTTTGTCTTTTCATTGTCTTTTTTTTGGCAAATGATAGATTTGATGCAGTAAATCTTATCATTTTCTATGTCCACTATTTTTAGAACATTTTTATTTTATTCGTTATCTTCCACGAAAATATTTTCCATCAAGATTAGGAATTGATTTGTAGAGTGCATTTTTACTATACAACACATGTTCATTCTGATGGTAACTTTTCTGATCATAGCTATTAAAACTGTATTTTTATGTCACTTTTTGTTTCTCCTTTGTCATTCCAAAATATAAAAGTTTTTCTATTTTCATTCTCATGTGAATTGTCTTCATGACGTACTGAAATTTCATTTAACCCTCTCCGTATTTTCTCTCTCACATACACAATTGCTTTTGTTTGAGTGAAATCACATACAAAAAAAAGGATAAAGATTTTTGCTTACACATTTACAGATGGCAAAGTAACATGTACATGAAAATCTGAGCGTAAGAATCCTTTTCTCCTTTTATAATCATATACATGATAAAGACAGAAACAAGTAGGAAAACAACAACAATAAGAGAAAATTTTAATGAAAATTCTTTAAAAGAGAAAAGTTTCATCTCGTCGTATTAAAATATTTATGGATAGAGCCTTTTTAAGCATGGAAACCTCTCTAGAATGACATGATGAAAGAACAGTGTAAAGGATTTATGTTTTTTCCTGGCATGGTCATATGGTACCCAATCACAGCAGGAATAAATGAAGGAAATAAAAAAAAATTGCCAAAAAATTTTCAGTTCCGTCATGTATGACTTTTTATTTTTTCCATCAGTATTAATGCTAATTTTTTGGCAACCAAAATTTTTCAATAGCTAACTAAAATAATAAAAAATCCCAACTAATAATTTTAAAATGATAACATTTGCATCACTTTAGTTAATGTCACTGTCAGAAATCAACTTTATATTCATTTAGCTTTGTGTAAAAAAAATAATAAGAGATTTAGTCACTATACAAGTCTCAAGAACTCACTCTTGAAAAATTATTTACTTTTCTTCTTTTTCCCTATGTATTTTTTTTAATACAAAAACTTTTCTATTTGCAAATGAAAAGTTTTCTTCCAATTTTTTTGCTGCCTTGTTTATTGAAGGAACGGAAGAATATGTCACAAGCAATTTAGTTGATTTTTATAATTTTCTTATGTTTATTTTTCAATTTGCAATGTAGATATTTTGCATTTTTATCTCATGTACAGAAACATCTCCTTGAGACTTGTACTTTAATGTAAAAAATCACTTGAAAACCACTTACAAAATTTTCTTCCAGATTATTTTTTCTTTTCTCAATTTATGTACATTTTTTCTTTTTTTTATTTTTTTCTTCGTTTTATTCCACTTCTGCTGGTTTTCACAAAAAAAAACTTTTTTACTTCTTATTCACAATATTATACTCATTTTTTTACTATTTAAACTGAGATTGATTTTTTAAAAATTTATTTTTTATTTTTTATATAGCTATATTCCTTTTTATATCCGACCTTTTTCCTCTTATGTGAATATTATTTTTTCGAGGATGTGTAAATTGTAGAATTTTCTAACATTTGGCCTATATTTCCATTAAATTTTGTTTGAATGCGAAAATGACTAACTTTTTTTTATGTGTGAGATTATTTCTCTCATTAATTGAATTATGTTAATTTTTCAATCATTTTCGCATGCTTACTTTTGATACTAAAATGGCTTTTGACTAATGGCAAAAAAAGTTTTAAATTTTTTTTTCATTTCACCATTTATAGAGATTAAAATACAAAAAATTCCTTTTTTTCTTCACGATATTCTCCAGCTAACGGTCGTGCGATTTTTACGATTTGCGGGCTCAAAGGCAACTGAATATGAGCTGATGGAATGTTGCATCGTTGCGCATTCAACGCACGTTAATCAGTGCCACTATTCTGCGCATCAATGGAATATTTCTTCTTCACAGAAATTTTTGGCAATTCTCATTTTTAGGAAAAGAAGCTTTTTCTTCCCTAAATAACATTTTCTTCCATCTGATAATTTTCTCTCTTCACTGATTCATTTCTCATTTTCTCTCATACTGGTGCTGCTCCTTGTGCTAACGAATTTTCCATTCTCTCTGAAAAAATTAATTTTTTCATTGCCATTCCCTTCCACAATTCAAAATTTTGCTCTTTCTTCTCTATATTTGCATTATCACATAATACTTTCCCATGAAAATTTTCTCTCGGCTGCTGCTGATACTGCTGCTGTTTTTTTTCCTAAGCAATATGGGAAAAAAGAAAGAAAAAAAAAATTAGGTGTGCCCCTTTGAAGCTCTTTCATGTGTACAAAAAATTTTGATTTTGCTTTAGTAAAAAACAAAATTTTTTTAAAAAAATTTGCAGATTTACATATGAAGAAAAAGATTTGCTTATTAATCATCACAGGACGTAATAATGCAAAAGATGATAGAGCAGAAAAAACCACAAGAGAGATGAGAGGAGAGAATATCAACATAATTAATTTTTCATATTCAACTTTTGTCATATTTCATAAATTTTCAGCACGCAATATTTTCGTGTACGCTTATCATGCATCTGACATAAATCAGTGGAACCCCCTTTTTTCTTTTACTGCTGTAAAGCGCGAAAAATATTTTTATACTACTTCTTATTATTATTTTGTTACATTTTTTCACTCTCTTGCTTGTTTTTATAAAAGGAAGAAAACTCTTCAAAGGAAACACACATTTTTTTCCATTGTCTTCTTGTTTCTTATGTCTTTTTCCCCCTCGTTCGTCAAAAATTCATGACATTGTTGCTACTTTTTTATTTAAGCTTTTTTTATTTTTCCATGTAATTAATTCCAACAATGAAAAATAAATAAATATTTAAAAAAAATGTTTAGTGGATAAAACTATAAAATTCGTGAAACCAATAATTTATATGCTAGTCGTGAATGTCAATACTAACAAGGTTCTAACAGGGTTCTAACAAGAAAACGCAGTATGAGAAAACAACATATTCTCTATAAAAATCGTTTTGCTATGTTCATACTAATTTTTACTTTCATTGATTGAATATTTCTACATTTTATGTATGAACATTCATACATCATATGAGCACAATAAATGTAAATTTAGAAATATTCATGTACATTAACATTATGAAATTTACGCCAGCATAGCGTTTGCATGCAAATATGTTATATTAATTTTACATTAAAAAAAGAATATTAATAATAAAAAGCAGAAATCAAGGAATTTTTTTTTTAAAAAAAGAAGAACAATTTTCATCAAATTCTTCTGAACATTATTATCAATAGTGTAACCAGGAAATTACAAATAGCAATTATAAATTTTTTTTAAAAAAAAAACTGACAAATTGAAAATTTTTTTGTTGACTTATTTCATTAGGCTTGTAATAAATGGAAATGGATGCAAAAAAACTTTAAAAATTATTGGTGAATTCACATTAGTAATTTTATGATTTTTCCTTCATACTTAATATGATTACATTGAATGTGTATTATGTATCCAAATTAAACGAATGAGTTTTTGAAATTTTAGTGATCCATAAATATTTTACTACTTCCAACTTAATAACTTACGAACGTGTGTGTATTAATTCTACGTTTTTAATAAAAAAAATTCCGCTAATGAATTTAAAGAGCGTGAGACTTGAATTTTATTGATGCTGAATACCGTGCTATGTGTCTTCATCATCCATCATCGATATTATGATGATCGATTTTCATCATCAGTAGTTTGAAACGAATGAATCATATTGAATTAAAATGGAAAAAATATTATATCTTTTTCCCAATGGTACTCAACTAAAGAGCAATGCTATGGTTCAATGAACTTGAGTTTCACTTCAGAAAAAAGTCATTATGACTGTTCATATTTTCTCTTTTATTCATCCTTTTAGCCTTCATTTGGTTTCCCTCATAAAGCATTGAATTGTATACACTGTGCACCATAATATTATTGTTCGGGATTGTTATTATTCGGTATTTATGCTTTCATCGAAATGGTAAGTAAAAGAGATGAAGATGGTGTTGGAAATTGAGAATTCAGTTTTTCACACTAAATATTGCTATTTGTTATACTTTATGTTTATTTGTATTATGACTTTTTCAGCATACAAATTACGTATTTTTCTTATTCTTAGGAATCTAAATGTGTCACAAAAAATGAATGAAATCAAATTTTTGATGTTCCAAAAAGTTCCAGATTCAAAAAGTTTAGCAATTAAATATTTAAATATTTTAGATAAATATTCCTTCAATTCCATCCTTTTCATTATAAAGTTAAAACAATGGAATCAAAAAATTACAAAGTCTCATCTTGGATAACTTTCTAAATATGAGATGTAAAAAGTCATTCAAGTCAATAAAAGTACGATAGATATAAATAAATAACAAAAAATAGGTTTGATTCAACAATAAAAAAAATCGATAATTTTAGTGAACTTTTATAGTCTGGATGATAACAAAACATGAGAATGTGAAATGAAAATTTTTGACAATATTTTGCTGACGATGCATTGTCGAGTGAAGGGTGAAAAAAAGATTGTGGATGAGAAATAAATTTGATAGGAAAGATAGAGTCAATAGGAAATATTTCATTGTGAATGAATCCATATGTGATCAGTGGTCCATGTAAATAAATAGGAATTCAAAAGGATATGAAAGCAGAGCTAGGGTAAAGGCTTCAATGAAAGTAAGGGATTACAAGGAGGAATAAATTGGAAATGGGAGTTGATGATATCTAGAATAATCTTAAAAATGTCTACTTTTGAACGTATAAATATACACTTTAATATTGACATATTAAATCTAATCCCAATTGGTCGTACTGGTTAGTATAACTCAATCTCCATTCTACAAACAATAAACAAATTTTTCAAACCATAAATCACTCGATTTTTTTCAAAAAGCATTACTCTTCGTTTACAATTCAATTAATGTAAAATTAGCATCACAATTCACATGGAAAAAATAGAATTCCTGTTTACTTTTTCCTTAAAATAACCCATATTTTTACTCATGTCTATTTATTTACCCTTTTCAACTTCAAATGGGTGATAGGGTTGAAATGCGAAGTTGTCAGGAAAATCTTTTTTCTATCTATTGCTTATTTCACAACAAGAAAAGCATTAAGAAGAATTAATGTAAACTTTCCCATGTTCATGAACAGATTTCTTCTCAATCTCTGAATTTTGATCTTTCAATGTGCATACAAGCTTAATATTTTAATGAATTACAGATACAAACAAATCCCAATGTTTTTTTGTCTACGACCAATTCACATAGTTATCAAAAAGGATTATCAATCAATTGAATTTGATCTATTAATTTTATCAATTTTCATTTGAATCTCATCTCATTTCTAGTAGATTTCAGATAAATTTTGTATTTTCACATTTTCGATTGTCGTAGAAAATTATATGAATGCATTGATTGAATTTGAAATAACAAAGATAATCGATTCTCTTAAATTGGGAAATTAATGAGTATTGAATATGATTCATTATTATTTGGGTAATTTGAATAAAATATTTCATGAAATCATGTGAATGAGTTCATTACTAAAAATTTTTAATTAATACTATTTAAATTTAAGTTCTTATTTGAATATTTTGAGCAAATTTTGCTTGTCTGTATGCGTAATATTATAGAAATTTTAGCTAAATCTTTGAGATTCCTTCATCTTCTAATTTTTTCAGAAAATTTAAATTCTATACGTTTTGAAAACTATGTGAAAAATGTTGTTGTTATATTTTCAACAACTAGTCAAAAATTCCAGTGTATCTTCTGTGAAAAATAACAAAATATGAAGCAATAAATATTAAAAGAAACTATTTTAATAAAACAATAAATTTATGTAAGTCGTTCAGTTTTATGTAAACAATCATCCAGAAGAAATAAAAATTTTCATACATCATACAGACTAGAGAAATGAGAAGCACAGAATTTTTTTTATGGAATGCTGAAGCAAATAAATTTCAAGAGAAATTATGTGAGAAAGAAAGAAAATTCATGTTTGTGGCAGCGACGGAATATTTTAAGATAGTCTCTCTTCATTTTTATCTTGTGATTTATGCATTCTCGGTCATAAAGTATATCTAGAAGAGGCACAGGACATTTCCTCTCCCATTCTTCGAAATTGAGATGAAAAAAAAGACGAAGCAGTAGAAAGAAGAAGACACAACGTTTAATATTTTTTTGGAAAAAAAAAATCTTTTTGAATTTTGTAGTACATTCATGCATTATGTATAATGTGCACTTCTCTCATTCTCATTCTGCCGCATAAAATATTGATTTGCCAGTTTATATTTTGTATGTGAACGATATAAATTTATTTATGGGCAACACATGTTTCATTTATCCTGCATGTTTTATGAAGTCAGAATATTAATATTTAATAAACTGCCAATATGTGTATAAAACACAAAAATCAGATTATTTTACTCCTCAAAAATATTTTTTTTTTTCATTATTTTTATATCCAAATACAAAGTTGCAAAAATTCAAAATTTCAAATCACTAAGAGAAACCTTGAGAAAAGACAAAGTTGGTGCTGAATTTTAAAAGCATCGATTTGATTTGTGGGGGAAAAATTAAATTGCTCGAGGAAATTTCAAATTCAAAGCTTTAGATGAGTACATGATTTGATTTATATTCATAAACCTATGGAGAAGAATACGAGAGATAAAGCTCCCAATAAATAGAAAGAATAGATTTGTACTCATGTATCTCAATTGATTGAATAAACTGAGAGACAATAAATGTAAAATGAGGAAAAGAAAATTATAAATATGTTCTTTATGTACATTTAAGTTTATGGCAAATGATTTATTTTTCCTGTAATGAAATTCTGATGTGGCTTCATTTATATGCATATGAATCTCTTTATATTATTATTGTATTATATTCTAGAATATCTTATTTATTTGTACTTTATAAATAGTTCCAAGATGAATCATTTTGAAATTTAATGGATTGGGATTTGAGATTTGCATTTAAATGTTTTTAAAATCACATGCTTACAATTTTTAGCGAATTTTTGGAAACTTGTTTTCAAAAAGGAAGATCAATCATACACTTTGTTCGGCTGGCTGCAAATTTTGAAAAACTATCTTTTGATCTAGACATCGTAGAGAGCTCCGGTTTGTTTTATTAGCTTCGTTTCATCGAGTTATTGGCGGCAAATGTATTTAAAAGTCCCAAATTTGTGTTTAAACACCTTAATTAATTATTAATTAATTTTTGATTTCACAAAGAAAAGTAAACAACAAACGACTGCAACTTCACGTCATAGAAATTTCAAATATTTTTTGATCGTTGACATTTGAAAATTTTTTGACCGTTATTTTTTACGAAAAGTTTTTTGTTCAGTTTTGCAAGTTATTAGTTTGTGCATAATGAAAACACACTTTTCATGCACAATGAATGTGAAACTGAAGGGTTTTGTTGTTGTTGTAACATTTTTGTAAAATTATCGTTATTTTTATGTAGAATATTGCAAGGTCTGTCCTGAAAGTTGATATACTTTCAATTTGTAGCTCGATTACTGATCGCCGCGCCAAAAATGCGCTGAAGTCCCTCGATATGAAACACGAGGACTTTTATAATTCTTTACTAAACCATAGATTTTATTGTTAAGGTAGATTGAATTTTTGAGTAATGACTGAATTTTAGTAAAATCTGAAGAGAACTAAATAATTTATTGTCGACTTCATAATCTTATTTAAAATTGTGAATCTCAAAATATTTAAACTCAATACGCTGAGATTGTTATTTCAACATCCATCCCCAACAGCCATTGGCAAATAATGGGAAAATATGTCAAAGCCATTCTATAAATATAACATTTCTCCAAAAGTCTTAATTTTCACATCAATATTCACAATACAAAAACAGAATCATGATCAAAGAAAAGATCCTAAATACACAATTTTCATCAAGCAAGCCTTTGATTCTATTTACATTTGTATTCATTCACACCATACTTAGTAGTAGCATAAAGATATAATGCTATAAAAGCCTTTTTCTTTTTTGTATGAGTATAAATGGATGAAAAAAAAATCGAAGAGAAGAAAGGAAGTTAAAGGACTGAGGCCAATATGACAATTTGGACTTTCTTTATGTATGTAATTTTATATTACATAAATGTCAAATTGGAGGCATATCCAAACAAACAAAGTTTAAATGAACTAAAGCTTAGATAGAAAGCTTCTTGGCATATTTAAAAGAGGAGATTTAAAAGAAGAGAAACACAACCAGAACGTTGCAATCAAAACTCAGAAACTTGTTAAAAGGAACAATATGAAGGAGTCAAGAGATGATAAAAATAAAGGAAATGAATTGAGAAAGGAAAAGGAAGGTTCGAAAGTGTCACAGTGATGAATGAAAATCACTATAATAGCCGAACTACATTTATGGTTCACACATATATGTACGCATATCCCATATCGTCAGTAAAATTGTTCTATACCATTTTGACTCTTTATTTCCTCTTCAAAATGAGTTAAACTTTTTTATTGCTTCTTCTATTTGTGCTGCTATTTGTGGACCTTAGTCTTTTTTTTTGGAATCAAATCTCGTCT
Source organism: Chironomus striatipennis (assembly GCA_026123125.1). NCBI lineage: Eukaryota > Metazoa > Arthropoda > Insecta > Diptera > Chironomidae > Chironomus > Chironomus striatipennis. The sequence continues at coordinate 24,494,361 of CM047394.1, read as the reverse complement.
CGCTTCTCTCGTTTGTTCTTTTTTTTTTGAAAACAGAATGGAAAAGTTTCGTTACCCAGAAAAAAAATATAAATTCATCAGCAATGTCACAAACATTTTACATTTGGAGATTTATTCTAATATGGTCATCTATAAGTAAGAAAAAACCATAAAATTTTTTTATTATTGGGCAAGATCTTTGCAAACCAAATTCTCGTCAGTTTGGTTCGGTCTGAAGACATTCATTATTATACTGTATATGACTGTATTTCTTTATGTGAACAAGAATGTTGATGACTGTCTTCTTATTGTCTCTTTACGCACAATTTTTATTGCCATTTCATCTTGTTCCATCTATTTGTTTGTGTGGCTCCTTCTAAAAGGTTCTTCAATTTTTCAACAAAATAAGAAAAGGCAAGATTAGAGAGAAAGACGTGGCAAGGAAAAAAGCAAGAGCATTTCAAGCTTTTCATTCTGTATATGTCTGATTGTGTGTATTTGCGTATATGTGAGTTTTTTTACAAACTTTCATCTTTTATTGTTACGTGACTTGAATTTATTTCATTCTCAATGGTTTTTCAGTGCTTGGTTTTCATTTTCCATTTTTTTTGTATGTTTTTTCCTTCTTTCACTCGTTTTCCTCTCTTACTTGTTCTTTTTCACTTTCTCATTTTTACTTTTATCATTCGTAAGTCGTGTTATTCATGCTTTGATGAAGGGAACTGTTCCCTTTTTTATTATATTATTTTAGACATTATTTTTTGAATGCAGTTTGGGTGCCTGCTCTAACTTTTTACTTTGAAAGAAATCAAAGTTAAAAAAAAATAAGTCAAATTTGCTCTTTAAATTTTATATCCAAAAAAAAATTTTGAAACTTATGTTAAGCCTTGTTCACATACTTACTGCTGTGTGTTTTTTCAGAATTGTAGCACAGCATAAGATGCTCTTTCCGCTACACACAGTTTTTCATGCTTTGAACCATAGTACGTTGTGTGTGATGATGAATAAAAAGAAGTAGAAGCAGTGCGTCAAAATATTTATTTTATGAACACGCCTAAATGTTTATTTTTTAATATTTCAAGCAAAGAGGTTTTGTCGTGATAGAACATTGGAAAGTGCTTCGAATGTTCAGTCGAGTAGAATGAAAGACGGAATTGAAATTTTAAGTTAGTAATAAGTAAACGTATCCTGGAAAAGAATTTATTTTTATGATGAATGAAGAATATAATACAAGAAAGAGAAAAAAAAAAATTAATCAATAATTTTACACATTATGAATGCAGATGGTGTAGAGAGTGAAATAAATATAGATATTAATACATTGGGTGTGAAACAGCATTATATCGTAAGGATTTTGTACACAACGTGCTTTGACATCGAACATGAAAAATATGCCAAATATTTTGCTTGAATCGCAGAATATTTTGATGCACATAACAAAGGCATGACTTAGCCATGATTAGAATTAACATGTTTTTCCTTTGCTGGTACAATAATTCAGTTCATTTTATAAACAACAAAAGAATTCCATCAAAGGCATGAAGACGATGCTTGAAATAAGAATGGAAGGTCTTTGCAACAAATGAAAATATTTTATACCAAATTGTACAAGCTTTTGAAGCTGCTATAATATTTTAATTCCAAATTACTCATTTTAAATAGAGTTGTTCAAAACTTCCTCGTCTCATTTTTCCAAACTACTAAATCGTTTTGAAATTTTCTTTTTTAATTTAATATACCATAAAACATTTTTTATTTTTTTCTAAAGACTCAATTTTGATTTTAAAATAATTTTCCTGAAATTTTTCCCTGACACTTGAGAAATTGAACTCATTTTTCATAAGTTCAACATCATATCTTTTTCCTATTTCTTCCATAAAGAAAAATTTTTTTAGCTCTGAATACCATCCAAGATATTTCGTTCAATGAATATGAAGCGTGAGTTTGAGAAATATGTAACTAGAAAATTTATGAAATAAAATAGTTGTCTCTCCTTCATATTTATTTCTTTTTGCCAATTCATGACCATGTGTTTTTGTGATATCCGACTTTTGAATTTTATTCCTTACATTCCTGCAGATGAGTTTTAGAATGTTTGATTTATTCCTTTTATTACTAAATTTCTTAATTGTTCTTGCCAAAAGTATTCTTATAATTTGTTTCCTATCCTTTATTTTGATTTGTTCCTTTAATTCTTATTTCATGGGTATTAAAAAAAATATTAAAATAAATACTTTCATTTCAATACTTAACCTTCAAAACAAGATATAGAATTTGAATGTTGTAAAGTTAGTTTCGTAACATCATCCTGAATTTTAATCTTTCTAATGGAATGCATAAACATTTTCTCTACATTTTCTTGGGTTTGCTATTTGTGCCACTTTTTTGTTGCTTCTCATGAGCATCGCATAAATACTAGGACATGGTATGTGATAGAAGCCATTGCAAATATTGTAAAGAAGTTAGTCTCATCTGGTGGTTCAAACTATTAAATATATAACTATGAAAAAAATAGCAAGAAAGCTATATTCCTCATTCTTTATATATTTTCAACAGCGTTTTCCATATTTTTTTCATCAGCATGTAAAAATTTGATTATAGCTGTTATTTGTACATCGCATCTCATGCAAAGTGCATGGTGTTGAAAATGTTTAACTTTGCACAACTACTCCGGACATTTTCTTCTAACAGTTATGAATAAAAAATCGTTGCGATTCAGATATTTGCTGTGGAAACTTTTCTATACATAAAAACCACCCACTTTTCATTTTCCTCTCTCCTCCTCTAATATTTACGATAATGCTTTTTTCTGTTATTTCCTTATTTCTTTTTTTTTCTTCATTTTTTTTTTTTTTGAAAAATGTAAGGAAATGAGGAACCGAATATGTTGCAGTAGTACTTTGTGAAAAATGACTCTTTTATGAAGTTTCATTTTCAGTTATAGCATAGCAAAAAGCATATTTATTTGTTTGCAAAAACTACAGCAAGCTTTTCATCATAAAACTTGTATCGACATACCAGCCATCTCTAGTTAAAGTTGTTGTATGTTCTTTTTGGTGTTGAGAAAAGTAATGACATGTTTCTATTGGTGAAAGCATTTTCTTTTCTCAGAATATAAAGTCAAAGATTGTCTTTCTTTTTCAAGTGAAATTAAAATTAATTTAATTTTGTTTACGTTGAAACTTGGTTGAAACTAAAAAATTTAAAGGTACTCTATAAAGGTAAACAATACGATATATACAAATGACGACAATCAGTTAACCATACACGATTTTACAACAAAACTATTTTCTCAATGCTGGATTATTTAAAACTAAGCAATGCGGAATTCTGAAGAATCGAGGTCATCTGGCAGAAACTATGGATTCCATGGATTCCATGGATTTCCATAGATTCTATGGATTCCATGGATTCCATGGATTCCATGGATTTCCATAGATTTCCATAGATTCCATAGATTTCCATAGATTCCATGGATTCCATGGATTTCCATAGATTCTATGGATTCCATGGATTCCATGGATTCCATAGATTTCCATCGATTTCAATAGATTCCATGGATTCCATAGATTTCCATAGATTTCATAGATTTCCATAGATTCCATAGAATCCATGGATTCCATAGATTTCCATGGATTCCATAGATTTCCATAGATTAAATGGATTTTCATAGATTCCATGGATTCCATAGAGTCCATAGATTTCCATAGATTCCATAAATTTCCGTGGTTTCCATAGATTCTATAGATTTCTATAGATTTCCATAGATTCCATAGATTTCATGGATTCCATAGATTCCATAGATTCCATGGATTCCCTGGATTCCATGGATTCCATGGATTTCCATAGATTATATAGAAAATGTCATTCTGCTTTCAGTGAAAGTTACAGGACTTTCAATTTTTTTTTTTTTTCGTTTTGTAAGAATTTCAATATTTTTTAGCCTTATTTAGAAGATAATTTTAGCAAAAAAAACTTATTAACTTACAAAAAAAACTTACTTATTTGTAAAACATGTGTATATGTTACTAATACCTGTATCTAACAACGTACTTGGCCGTACTTGGGATATTTTTTAATTGCTCTATTTTTGGCAATAAGTTATTTGCATTTTAAACAAAAAAAATATAGTTTTAAAATTTTCAAACTGTTAAGCTGAATTGAAAATATTTGATTTATTAGAAATTATTATTATTAACCAGTTCATCTATCTGCAATAAGAATATTTTTAGATCTGAATTCAATTTTCAATAAAGTTGAATGTTTTACTGTTAATTAATTAATTCCTTTTTTGTATGGTATTTTCAGCAGTCGTCATGAGTGTTGACGTTCACTGGACAATCGAGGAAATTGAGGCATGCTCGGATACAATTGGTGGCCATTATAGATTTGTGTCAGCAAAAATGAACCCAAATAAAAACTAGTTATGAAGCGAATCACGCTTCATGGAGATATTCACACCGTTTCCAAATGACGCTGATTAATTTGAAAACATCTTTTCTGTGTTATAAAACTGATAAAAACAGAAGATTAGAGCAAAAATTTCAGAATGCAGAGTACAGATTAACACTTGAGATAAAATAATATCTACTATTTTTTACTTCCGCTTCGCTCCAGTTGCTGCTCTGCGGTCAGTCTATTCTGTAGATCAGACTTTTATGTATGATTATCTTTGTTAGATAAGACTTTACCATAGATTACAGTCTCGATAGTTTTGCAACTTCCGCTTCGCTCCAGTTGCTGCTCCGCGGTCAGTCTATTCTGTAGATCAGACTTTCATGTTTGATTATCTTTGATAGATAAAAAATGTATAAAAAAAAACTTTTTAAAAAACACGCTTTTTGAAAATGACCAAAAACAAATTCACTCGCTTCGCTTCGTTCAGGATGTAAAAATTTGTGAGCTTCGCTCAACCTAGTTTGAACTACGTTCAAACTTAATGTGTTTGAGCTTCGCTCGAACACTTTTACATTTTACCTTATGAATCCAAAGTCTGAGGACGTATTGGGAAAATTTTCACACCTTCACTCGCTACGCTTCGTTCAGGATGTAAAAATTTGTGAGCTTCGCTCAACCTAGTTTGAACTACGTTCAAACTTCATGTGTTCGAGCTTCGCTCGAACACTTTTACATTTTACCTTATGAATCCAAAGTCTGAGGACATATTGGGAAAATTTTCACACCTTCACTCGCTTCGCTTCGTTCAGGATGTAAAAATTTGTGAGCTTCGCTCAACCTAGTTTGAAGTACGTTCGAACTTCATGTGTTCGAGCTTCGCTCGAACACTTTTACATTTTACCTTATGAATCCAAAGTCTGAGGACATATTGGGAAAATTTTCACACCTTCACTCGCTTCGCTTCGTTCAGGATGTAAAAATTTGTGAGCTTCGCTCAACCTAGTTTGAACTATGTTCAAACTTCATGTGTTCGAGCTTCGCTCGAACACTTTTACATTTTACCTTATGAATCCAAAGTCTGAGGACATATTGGGAAAATTTTCACACCTTCACTCGCTTCGCTTCGTTCAGGATGTAAAAATTTGTGAGCTTCGCTCAACCTAGTTTGAACTATGTTCAAACTTCATGTGTTCGAGCTTCGCTCGAACTTCGCTCGAACACTTTTACATTTTACCTTATGAATTCAAAGTCTGAGGACGTATTGGGAAAATTTTCACACCTTCACTCGCTTCGCTTCGATCAGGATGTAAAAATTTGTGAGCTTCGCTCAACCTAGTTTGAACTACGTTCAAACTCCATGTGTTCGAGCTTCGCTCGAACACTTTTTTTTAACTCCACTTCGCTTCGCTTCGTTCCGTTCGACTATTATAGATTACAGGAGTGACGAACTCCACTTCGCTTCGCTTCGTTCCGTTCGACTTTTATAGATTACAGGAGTGTCGAACTCCACTTCGCTTCGCTTCGTTCCGTTCGACTTTTATAGATTACAGGAGTGTCGAACTCCACTTCGCTTCGCTTCGTTCCGTTCGACTATTATAGATTACAGGAGTGTCGAACTCCACTTCGCTTCGTTCCGTTCGACTATTATAGATTACAGGAGTGTCGAACTCCACTTCGCTTCGCTTCGTTCCGTTCGACTTTTATAGATTACAGGAGTGTCGAACTCCACTTCGCTTCGCTTCGTTCCGTTCGACTTTTATAGATTACAGGAGTGTCGAACTCCACTTCGCTTCGCTTCGTTCCGTTCGACTATTATAGATTACAGGAGTGTCGAACTCCACTTCGCTTCGCTTCGTTCCGTTCGACTATTATAGATTACAGGAGTGTCGAACTCCACTTCGCTTCGCTTCGTTCCGTTCGACTATTATAGATTACAGGAGTGTCGAACTCCACTTCGCTTCGCTTCGTTCCGTTCGACTTTTATAGATTACAGGAGTGTCGAACTCCACTTCGCTTCGCTTCGTTCCGTTCGACTATTATAGATTACAGGAGTATCGAACTCCACTTCGCTTCTCTTCGTTTCGTTCGGCTCTTAGAACCCTAGAATTCCACATATATCTCATCTTAATGCATCGAAAAAATAATGACAATGCTTTACACCCTCCAATTTCACATATTTTCCATGTTGAAGCATTGAAAATTTAATATTAATGCTTAAAACCTTTTAAATGTATGAATTTTCCATGTTAAAGCATTGCAATTCTATCATCAACATTTATAGCTCAGCATGATTCATTTTCGCTTGATAAAACAATTATATATTGATACTAGCAGATACTAGTATAACGGTGATCACTCGTGACCGACTAAAGCGCAATTTCCGCGTTTAGTAAACCGACCAAAACTTAAAACCAAAGATTACATAATCCTAAATTAGTAAATCGTCGGATTCAGCAAGCATTTATGCCCTTAAAATGAGATCCAGTAAGCATTTAAGTTCAATTAATGAGATACAGTGAGTATTCATGGCCATAAAGTGAGATCCAGTAAGCATTAATGGCCATAAAGTGAGATCCAGTAAGCATTCATGGCCATAAAGTGAGATCCAGTAAGCATTCATGGCCATAAAGTGAGATCCAGTAAGCATTCATGGCCTTAAAGTGAGATCCAGTGAGCATTCATGGCCTTAAAGTGAGATCCAGTAAGCATTCATGGCCATGAAATAAGATCTAGTAAACATTCATGGCCATAAAGTGAGATCCAGTAAGCATTCATGGCCATGAAATAAGATCCAGTAAACATTCATGGCCATAAAGTGAGATCCAGTAAGCATTCATGGCCATGAAATAAGATCCAGTAAACATTCATGGCCATAAAGTGAGATCCAGGAAGCATTCATGGCCATAAAGTGAGATCCATTGAGCATTCATGGCCATAAAATGAGATTCAGTAAGCATTCATGGCCATAAAGTGAGATCCAGGAAGCATTCATGGCCATAAAGTAAGATCCAGTAATGATTCATGGCCATAAATAAGATCCAGGAAGCATTCATGGCCATAAAGTAAGATCCAGTAAGCATTCATGGCCATAAAGTGAGATCCAGTAAGCATTCATGGCCATAAAGTGAGATCCAGTAAGCATTCATGGCCATAAAATGAGATCCAGTAACCATTCATGGCCATAAAGTGAGATCCAGCAAGCATTTATGGCCATAAAATGAGATCCAGTAAGCATTCATGGCCATAAAGTAAGATCCAGTAAGCATTTATGGCCATAAAATGAGATCCAGTAAGCATTTATGGCCATTAAATAAGATCCAGTAAGCATTCATGGCCATAAAGTGAGATCCAGTAATGATTTATGGCCATAAAATGAGATCCAGTAAGCATTCATGGCCATAAAGTGAGATCCAGCAATCATTCATGGCTATAAAATGAGATCCAGTAAGTATTTATAGCCATTTAATCATTCATTAATAAATTTTCATACAAAACTGTCTCTACGTAAAAAAATACGTATACGTAAAGAAAAATTTACGCAACGTAAAATTCTACGTTTTTTCGGAAAAGTGTTATGCAATAATCGGCTATAATTTTTCAGTTTTTCGTTGATTTCTCCGGAACCGCTGCATGAATCATTACCAAAAGTTTCGTGGCACCATCGGAGCCCAATACACACATTTTGGAACATATTTGAAGTCCTAACTCGCTTCCGTTTTCCCGGAATTTGGCCGACTATAGTCCAAGCAGTGCTAACATCAACAGTTTTTCGCGATTTTCTCGAAAACAATGCAACCAATTTTCACGGGGGTTGCGGCATTTTGTAGAGAATTCCAAGGCCTAACTTTTATGTAATTAGGGTATAAAGCGTAAAAATGCTTAATTTAAGAGAAAAACGCAAAAAACGGTTTTTGAGAGTGTAGTAAAAACAATATATTCACGCCGTGAAACGGTGTGAATATGAAAAAGATATATAAAAATTATTTGTACCCTAAGCTAGTTAATCTCTCTACGCATAAAAGTATTAAAAATTGGTATATTCGGGGTTATAAAGGACTTGATAAAGGACTTGTAACAATTTACATTCAGTGTCCTGATGGTCAACGTTCAACGCTGACTTATGATGCTGTTGATCATGCTCCACAAAAAGAATTATGTATGAAATGGATTAACTCTTGTGCCCATTCTAATAATGAGAAAACATTAGCTGATGAAAGTAAGCAAAATGCTGATACCGCTTCCGCTTCTCAAATTAACAGTCATTCGTCCAATCGTACAATCGTACATTCGAACAATTATGAGTCTTCATTGTCATCAGTTTCAACATTTGGCACTTGCTTGACTACTTCTACTTCCACGTGTCCTTTTGTACAAGGTAAACAATAGTTGAAAATATTATCCATAAAAAAATTAATCTGAATTTATTTTGTTTAGCTACATGTTCCAATAATCAAGTTGCTGATCTCTTTGATGAAACTATATATGCTGTCAATAAATTTTTAATCAGCGTCAAGAATCGTTTTCTTAAAGAGAACACAACAATTGATAAAATTTACGAAAATCGTGAAGAAATAGGCTTTCAGCTGCAATCGCAATTCCTGAACAACTTTAAAATGGGAAATGCTGTAAAGCCTAGCGAAGATGCTAGCAATGGGAAATTGGAAGCAATTGGCGATAAAGCAGTAGCTGAGAAGGAAGAAATTGAGAAGACAATCGAAGCTGCAACTAAAGTTCAGACAACATCTAATCACTCAATAGAAATCATTGAAACTCCAACAATTTCACCTCAGCAAACAAGCAGCTCAAACCGAGCAGAAGAAGAAATTAAGAATGCATTTATGAATTATAATTTTATTCATATTGATGTTACGCCAAAAGGATCAAGCAAAAGGAAGATTATTCCAAAATTGTTAAATTTGTAATCTCTTTCAATAAAATAAAGTAATATATTTTTTTTTAAAAAAAAAAAAAGCATACATAAATCATTTGCAGCAATTGACCTTCATAGTTAATTAAATCCATGGATTCCATGGAGTAAAACCCATATGTCCATGGATTCCATGGAATTATAAATTTAAAATTTAGAATTTTTGTTTTCCATGGAATCCTTGGACATATGGGTTTTACTCCATGGAATCCATGGAACTTAAGGTTTTCCATGGATTCCATAGTTTCTGCCAGATGACCCACTCCCAATTTTGAATATTATTTGAGTATTGTTTATTCTTATTTCAAATTTCATTCAGTTAAAGTTACAGGGGGTCCTCAATTTGAACAGATTCGATTTGAATTATTTCGATTTAAATAACCAAAATTTTCCATACAAAAATTCAAATTTCCATTTTTTTTTAACGGTTATTTTGCATTCGTTTCGATTTGAATAAATTCGATTTGATTAGAAAAATTTAGGAAAAAAAGCAACTGTTCAAATCGAGGACACCCTGTACTTCTATATTCGTTGAGAAATAACAAAAACTTTATTATGAAAATTGAAAATTTTATTCAGAGCTCCATTTTTCCGTACAAAATCCCATAATAATCCTCCAAAGATTTAATCTTCTAATTTATATTGTATCATTTCTATTTCTCTTTTTATATCACATTCTTTATTTTATATGTATGGGTATGTGATTGCTTGAAGTTTTTATATACATTTTCTATCTTTTCCTCAGCTAATAATAGTAAAGAACAATTGAATGAAAAAAGGCAGCAAAAGGAAGCTATATATTGGAAGTAATACTAAGAAAGATAAAAAGAAAATGAATGAAAGAGGAATATGGTGATGAGGAAGATAAAGCAGTAAAAGAATGGTATATGTATACACAATTTAATCTTGAACAGTTTAATGATTCTATTTTTCTTCAATTTCGCACACTATACTTACATAAGCTTTAAGATGTATGCTCATGCACAAATTTAACAATTACAGAATTAATTTGGATGATACTTTAGTTTTCTCTTATTTTTACTTACACATACGTAGTTTGTTTGAAATTTAGTTTATGATGAAAAAAAAAACGAATCAATTCGTCGAATTTTTATAAAAAATAAAATCAGAATTAAAGAGCTATAACTTATGATTCTAGACACTATACTCTTCTACAACACATATAAACAGAATTTGGTGTAAGTTATTTGAAAAGATGAAGAGTGAAAGTCTGTTCTGGACATGAACACATAATTTATTGTTGGACGTGTCCAATACTTTTTTATCTAATAAAAAATAAATGTTAATAACACACGATAGCTGTTTTTTAAGTAGTTCTAAATTTTATTTAGTTTTTCTTCTTGAATTTTAAAACTTTTAAAATTTATGTTTTTTAGAATTTTTCAACACTTGTGAATAAATAGACAAGTAAATTTTTAAAGCTCATTCATATAATTGTGGTCAAATTTACGTAATTTTAATTCTTCTCGCGAACTCTACAATTTGTTTCAAAATCCATCCTTAATTTTGCATTCCTATCAATTCCTTTTATTCGACAATTTTTTGCTACAAATTTTATATCTTGTGAAATATGCAGCGAATGCTTTCAAGGATTTCGAAGGACGATTCGTGATAAAATTGGAATAAATTCGTTGCTCGTCTTTTACTCCATGTAGAAAATACTTTTTATGCGCTTGGTCTCATCTCATAACTTGCTCAATTTTTTATGTAACTTTTCTCCGACTTCATTATGACACAACGTAAAACAGCAGCGACGTCAATAAAAAATTTATTTTTAGATTTTTTAACAAATTTTGAAGAATATGAATAAATGTATGATTTTTTGTTCCAAAAAATTAAAATTAAAACTTTAACTTGTTGAAATTGATCATTTTCAAAAAAAAAAAAAAAAAATCTAGTATTCGATAATCGTGTAATCTAAAAAGAAAATTCATGACACAAAAATTTCATATCGATGTAGCAAAATGTTATGACATAATGAAGAATCTCAATCATTATTGTTGAAGTAAAGAATTTATAGAAATACTTTCATAATAAATCTTACCATTTCCAACTAAATCGTTTCTATATAGATCCTGAAAACACTTATATCCCATAAGTAATGACACCCTCTCCATCTAATTTCAACATTTTCAGAAATATTCTCACTTCTTACCCTCATCATCATCCTTTTTAAAAGAGAAATGACACCAAAAATTTTTGCCTTTTCTTCTTACTTCAATATTTGTACACTTTCATATTCATTTGATAGGCGAAGTTTAATAAAAAAAAAAAAGGAACGAGAAATGAGATTGACTGAAGTAAATTCATATATCGATACCTTTTCTGCTTGAATAATTTTCAAATTTTCATCATTCCATGCAAAATGAGAAATCAAAAGATTGTATAGTAAATAATGTTTACATTATATACAAATTGTATGGAAGAGAAGTTTCGAATGAAGACAGTCAATGTGATGTTTATGAATATCATCATATCATGCATGTACGTAAATACATTTATGTCACCACACAAGCTGAACGAAAGATAGTGTAAAAAAAAATATAAAGAACAAGTGAGCAGATAACAAGTCAATGATAAGTGACGAAGGCAAAAAATCATCATAAATGTTGATCACATTAAGAATGTGAATATTTCCTTATAAATTATTGATAGCATAAAACGATGCCAATTTTTCTCAAAATTCATACCTTAACAATTATTCAAGTTAAAACTTAAAAATAAACTAGTTATGAAGCGAATCACGCTTCATGGAGATATTCACACCGTTTCCAAATGACGCTGATTAATTTGAAAACATCTTTTCTGTGTTATAAAACTGATAAAAACAGAAGATTAGAGCAAAAATTTCAGAATGCAGAGTACAGATTAACACTTGAGATAAAATAATATCTACTATTTTTTACTTCCGCTTCGCTCCAGTTGCTGCTCTGCGGTCAGTCTATTCTGTAGATCAGACTTTTATGTATGATTATCTTTGTTAGATAAGACTTTACCATAGATTACAGTCTCGATAGTTTTGCAACTTCCGCTTCGCTCCAGTTGCTGCTCCGCGGTCAGTCTATTCTGTAGATCAGACTTTCATGTTTGATTATCTTTGATAGATAAAAAATGTATAAAAAAAACTTTTTAAAAAACACGCTTTTTGAAAATGACCAAAAACAAATTCACTCGCTTCGCTTCGTTCAGGATGTAAAAATTTGTGAGCTTCGCTCAACCTAGTTTGAACTACGTTCAAACTTAATGTGTTTGAGCTTCGCTCGAACACTTTTACATTTTACCTTATGAATCCAAAGTCTGAGGACGTATTGGGAAAATTTTCACACCTTCACTCGCTACGCTTCGTTCAGGATGTAAAAATTTGTGAGCTTCGCTCAACCTAGTTTGAACTACGTTCAAACGTCATGTGTTCGAGCTTCGCTCGAACACTTTTACATTTTACCTTATGAATCCAAAGTCTGAGGACATATTGGGAAAATTTTCACACCTTCACTCGCTTCGCTTCGTTCAGGATGTAAAAATTTGTGAGCTTCGCTCAACCTAGTTTGAAGTACGTTCGAACTTCATGTGTTCGAGCTTCGCTCGAACACTTTTACATTTTACCTTATGAATCCAAAGTCTGAGGACATATTGGGAAAATTTTCACACCTTCACTCGCTTCGCTTCGTTCAGGATGTAAAAATTTGTGAGCTTCGCTCAACCTAGTTTGAACTATGATCAAACTTCATGTGTTCGAGCTTCGCTCGAACACTTTTACATTTTACCTTATGAATCCAAAGTCTGAGGACATATTGGGAAAATTTTCACACCTTCACTCGCTTCGCTTCGTTCAGGATGTAAAAATTTGTGAGCTTCGCTCAACCTAGTTTGAACTATGTTCAAACTTCATGTGTTCGAGCTTCGCTCGAACTTCGCTCGAACACTTTTACATTTTACCTTATGAATTCAAAGTCTGAGGACGTATTGGGAAAATTTTCACACCTTCACTCGCTTCGCTTCGATCAGGATGTAAAAATTTGTGAGCTTCGCTCAACCTAGTTTGAACTACGTTCAAACTCCATGTGTTCGAGCTTCGCTCGAACACTTTTTTTTAACTCCACTTCGCTTCGCTTCGTTCCGTTCGACTATTATAGATTACAGGAGTGACGAACTCCACTTCGCTTCGCTTCGTTCCGTTCGACTTTTATAGATTACAGGAGTGTCGAACTCCACTTCGCTTCGCTTCGTTCCGTTCGACTTTTATAGATTACAGGAGTGTCGAACTCCACTTCGCTTCGTTCCGTTCGACTATTATAGATTACAGGAGTGTCGAACTCCACTTCGCTTCGTTCCGTTCGACTATTATAGATTACAGGAGTGTCGAACTCCACTTCGCTTCGCTTCGTTCCGTTCGACTTTTATAGATTACAGGAGTGTCGAACTCCACTTCGCTTCGCTTCGTTCCGTTCGACTTTTATAGATTACAGGAGTGTCGAACTCCACTTCGCTTCGCTTCGTTCCGTTCGACTATTATAGATTACAGGAGTGTCGAACTCCACTTCGCTTCGCTTCGTTCCGTTCGACTATTATAGATTACAGGAGTGTCGAACTCCACTTCGCTTCGCTTCGTTCCGTTCGACTTTTATAGATTACAGGAGTGTCGAACTCCACTTCGCTTCGCTTCGTTCCGTTCGACTATTATAGATTACAGGAGTATCGAACTCCACTTCGCTTCTCTTCGTTTCGTTCGGCTCTTAGAACCCTAGAATTCCACATATATCTCATCTTAATGCATCGAAAAATAATGACAATGCTTTACACCCTCCAATTTCACATATTTTCCATGTTGAAGCATTGAAAATTTAATATTAATGCTTAAAACCTTTTAAATGTATGAATTTTCCATGTTAAAGCATTGCAATTCTATCATCAACATTTATAGCTCAGCATGATTCATTTTCGCTTGATAAAACAATTATATATTGATACTAGCAGATACTAGTATAACGGTGATCACTCGTGACCGACTAAAGCGCAATTTCCGCGTTTAGTAAACCGACCAAAACTTAAAACCAAAGATTACATAATCCTAAATTAGTAAATCGTCGGATTCAGCAAGCATTTATGCCCTTAAAATGAGATCCAGTAAGCATTTAAGTTCAATTAATGAGATACAGTGAGTATTCATGGCCATAAAGTGAGATCCAGTAAGCATTAATGGCCATAAAGTGAGATCCAGTAAGCATTCATGGCCATAAAGTGAGATCCAGTAAGCATTCATGGCCATAAAGTGAGATCCAGTAAGCATTCATGGCCTTAAAGTGAGATCCAGTGAGCATTCATGGCCTTAAAGTGAGATCCAGTAAGCATTCATGGCCATGAAATAAGATCTAGTAAACATTCATGGCCATAAAGTGAGATCCAGTAAGCATTCATGGCCATGAAATAAGATCCAGTAAACATTCATGGCCATAAAGTGAGATCCAGTAAGCATTCATGGCCATGAAATAAGATCCAGTAAACATTCATGGCCATAAAGTGAGATCCAGGAAGCATTCATGGCCATAAAGTGAGATCCATTGAGCATTCATGGCCATAAAATGAGATTCAGTAAGCATTCATGGCCATAAAGTGAGATCCAGGAAGCATTCATGGCCATAAAGTAAGATCCAGTAATGATTCATGGCCATAAATAAGATCCAGGAAGCATTCATGGCCATAAAGTAAGATCCAGTAAGCATTCATGGCCATAAAGTGAGATCCAGTAAGCATTCATGGCCATAAAGTGAGATCCAGTAAGCATTCATGGCCATAAAATGAGATCCAGTAACCATTCATGGCCATAAAGTGAGATCCAGCAAGCATTTATGGCCATAAAATGAGATCCAGTAAGCATTCATGGCCATAAAGTAAGATCCAGTAAGCATTTATGGCCATAAAATGAGATCCAGTAAGCATTTATGGCCATTAAATAAGATCCAGTAAGCATTCATGGCCATAAAGTGAGATCCAGTAATGATTCATAGCCATAAAGTGAGATCCAGTAATGATTTATGGCCATAAAATGAGATCCAGTAAGCATTCATGGCCATAAAGTGAGATCCAGCAATCATTCATGGCTATAAAATGAGATCCAGTAAGTATTTATAGCCATTTAATCATTCATTAATAAATTTTCATACAAAACTGTCTCTACGTAAAAAAATACGTATACGTAAAGAAAAATTTACGCAACGTAAAATTCTACGTTTTTTCGGAAAAGTGTTATGCAATAATCGGCTATAATTTTTCAGTTTTTCGTTGATTTCTCCGGAACCGCTGCATGAATCATTACCAAAAGTTTCGTGGCACCATCGGAGCCCAATACACACATTTTGGAACATATTTGAAGTCCTAACTCGCTTCCGTTTTCCCGGAATTTGGCCGACTATAGTCCAAGCAGTGCTAACATCAACAGTTTTTCGCGATTTTCTCGAAAACAATGCAACCAATTTTCACGGGGGTTGCGGCATTTTGTAGAGAATTCCAAGGCCTAACTTTTATGTAATTAGGGTATAAAGCGTAAAAATGCTTAATTTAAGAGAAAAACGCAAAAAACGGTTTTTGAGAGTGTAGTAAAAACAATATATTCACGCCGTGAAACGGTGTGAATATGAAAATCGACTCTAAAAGCTTTAAATTGTTAATTAGATTAACATTGGAATTAAATTCCCTAATTTCAATTCAAAATCACGTCCTATTCAGTTATCAAAGAACGATTGCACCAGCAACGTGTTACTGAATAATTATCAACTTTCAGGAAATTCAAGGATTAATTTTTTAAATCTTTGTGCCAGTCTGTATATGTATATGAGTGTTTAACTGTGTAATATAATGTAGAACATAACCGCACAAAAATGTTGGAAATGTTATTTAAATGAATTAAAAGTTTTTGACTTGACGTTCTTACAGCACATACGTAAAGAGTCTATGGAAAAAGAGAAAAATCGAGAAAAGGAGGAAAGTAATAATAATGAGAAGCAATAGAAAAACTTTTTATGCTCATAATTACACTGACAACATCCGTTGCGTTCTAAGCAATGAAAGTAAGAAAATGAATATTTTACAATATACAGGAAAGGAAAGAAGAAAAGGCAACAGCAACAGATGACTTTGCTTTTCAAAGTCAGAGGCCTACAGCATTAAAAATTCACAATATATTCAACACAAAATGTACTATTTATATACACACTTTGAGCCTTAATCTTTGACTCCAGTTCTTCTTCTTTTTCTTTATCTTTACTTTTTTTCATTCTTAAAACAAAGAGCAAAATGTGATATTTTTATTATTATTATTCCTACTTCTCAGCATCTTATTTTAGCGGCAAAAAATGAATAAATAACATCACATGGTGAAAAAAATACTTTTTTTGACGATCATACAAAAGAGATTAAAATGATTGATGATTCAAAATTGGTTTATTGCTGTTCTAAAAATTGAAGCTTTAAAGGATTGAAAAGTTAGAACGTTGGAAACTGCCTGTTAGCAATATTACTTATGAAGTAATTTCATCTTCATGGAATGTATGCATACATATTAATTATGAAGTGAAAATTAAGGTTTCAAAGGTAATAATGTCTGAAAAGCTATGAAGCTATAAAGTTCTTACTCTTGATGTAAATTTTTGCAACAAAAGCCAATGTTAAATAGAAACCTTTACAAGGTTAGAAAAAATTCATTCTTCGCTCAATAAAACACATGTTTATCTGCATGTCTCTAAGATAATTAAAACGACCAATCAGAAGAATGTATAAAATAGTAGAATCATTTCTATAGCCATAAGCAGGGACCGAATTTAATCACTCACAATCATGTGAGTAAAAAAAATATGAGGCTTCTAGGTAATTTTGCAGACGGAATTCCTAGGAATTTTTTTCTAGGAATTTCTACGTTTTCCTAAAAAAATCCTATACATTCCTAAAAATACAACTCAAATTTCCTCTACTTTTCCTTGAAAAGTCTAGAAATTCCTAGTAATTCCTAGAAATTCCTAGGAATTTCTAGTAAATATTAATTTTAAAAAAATATTTTTTTACTTAGGAATATATAGGAAAACGTAGGAATTTTTCTATGTGACTTAGAAATTTTTAAAATTTCCTAGGAAAATCTAGGAACTTATTTTCTTAAGATTTTCTAAAAAGTATTCCTAATAATTCCTAAAATTTCGACATAAAGTTCTGAAAGTAATTCCTAGGAATTCTTAGTAATTCATAGAAATTGAAAGAAGGATTATAATTTAAATTATTGCGTTTCACAAAACGTTCCTTAACATTCCTATAATTTTTAGGAATTAATAGGAATTACTATCAATTCCTTAGGAATTATTTTAAATAAATTATAATTTCAAAAAATAAAAATAAAAGAATAATCTTAAATTAAGAATAATCGTATGATACTTACGATAGCGTTATTTTTCGTTTTTAAAATTTAAATTATGAATTTTGAATTTGTGTTTTTTTACCTGAATATTTAAAAATCTTAAAAACGAGAATCTTTTGATAAATTAAAATTATGTAAGTACTTTATTACAGGTAAAAAAAAATATTTTAAAAATTTAAAAATATCGATTGTTGATTCAGAAAGAAGGTGCTTATTATAAACGGAATTATTAAAAAAATAATTTAAATGACAAAACTTAAATATGATTTCAGAATCCTAATTCTTGTAAAAATGTTCAGAAATAAAATTTTATACCAAAACAAATCTCATTGATATTGAGATACGGTTCCTGAAGTGGAAGTTCCGTAAGTCCAAAATGTCCATTTTAAGATAAATAATTTGCAGAAAATTGAATTACTGAGAAAAAATACATGTAATTTGATATATAACATGCATTTGGTCAAATTTTTGAAAATTTAAACTTAATAGTCAGGTAGAATTAAAACTGCCATATGTCCTAAACTTTTGATTTGTACTTAAACCTTTTCCTAGATTTAAACTGCTTGTGAAAAATAGATATGGCTTGATATGTTATACTCTATATTAATTTTATTTTTTGAAGAAAAAAAAAATCTTGGTCCGGTACTAAACTTCTACAGCACATAACTTTTGATGGTCACTTCCGTTTCCAAAAATTTTTAATGGACAAAATTGGACGTAATTATTAGATCAAATTTGATATATAACTTGTAAATAAAATTTAATTCCTCAAAACTTTCCAAATACAAGAAGTGAAGTTGGCTGATTTTGAATATGCTATATCCAGTTCTAGTTGAGGGTACAAAAATATTTAATTATAAGACGAAAATGGACATAATATGGACGTAATTCTGGTAAAGTTTCTGCTCATTTGGAGAACCCGTTCCAGCCAACTTCACAGACACAAATTAAGATTATTTTTTAATTTTTATTTTTTGAAATTATAATTTATTTAAAATAATTCCTAAGGAATTGATAGTAATTCCTATTAATTCCTAAAAATTATAGGAATGTTAAGGAACGTTTTGTGAAATGCAATAATTTAAATTATAATCCTTCTTTCAATTTCTATGAATTACTAAGAATTCCTAGGAATTACTTTCAGAACTTTATGTCGAAATTTTAGGAATTATTAGGAATACTTTTTAGAAAATCTTAAGAAAAGAAGTTCCTAAATTTTCCTAGGAAATTTTAAAAATTTCTAAGTCACATAGAAAAATTCCTACGTTTTCCTATATATTCCTAAGTAAAAAAATATTTTTTTAAAATTAATATTTACTAGAAATTCCTAGGAATTTCTAGGAATTACTAGGAATTTCTAGACTTTTCAAGGAAAAGTAGAGGAAATTTGAGTTGTATTTTTAGGAATGTATAGGATTTTTTTTAGGAAAACGTAGAAATATTATTAGGAATTCCTATAGAAATTCCTAGGAATTCCGTCTGCAAAATGATCTTCACCCAAATATGAGTACTCATTGAAAAAAAAAATCTGAGTTTTTGTTTTTCAATGAGTACAATGATTACTGAGTACTCACAAATCTTTGTACTCATGAGTACTCATTTTAATCATTTTGACCGTTATTTTTTTTACTCATGATTTTTTTTTAAAAAAAAACAATTTGTTCGCTGATTTTCATACAAATTTTTGCATGAATTGAGTAAGAATTAAGCATGAAATCTATTGAAAACCTTCTTCTAATGTATACAGCATGCATTATTAGAATGTATAGAACCTTATTAAGCATGTTGGAAGTAGCGGAAGTGCTTGGTTCCTGAGATCTGACCCCCTCTTTAAAATGTCCTAAAACGTCCAGAAATGAAATAAAAATTTTTTTGGTCAGTTCCAGTCAGTTGGACATAGCCCATTTCTTGTGTTTTGAATGACTTATCATAAAAATTATTATTTGTTATGCATTCAAAATTAATATTCATGCTTTGTTTTGTGATTGTTAAGCACTGAGTATATCCAACTGACTGGAACTGACCAAAAAATTTTATTTCATTTCTGGACGTTTTAGGACATTTTAAAGAGGGGGTCAGATCTCAGGAACAAAGCACTTCCGCTACTTCCAACATGCTTAATAAGGTTCTATACATTCTAATAATGCATGCTGTATACATTAGAAGAAGGTTTTCAATAGATTTCATGCTTAATTCTTACTCAATTCATGCAAAAATTTGTATGAAAATCAGCGAACAAATTGCTTTTTTTTAAAAAAAAATCATGAGTAAAAAAAATAACGGTCAAAATGATTAAAATGAGTACTCATGAGTACAAAGATTTGTGAGTACTCAGTAATCATTGTACTCATTGAAAAACAAAAACTCAGATTTTTTTTTCAATGAGTACTCATATTTTTTTTACTCACATGATTGTGAGTGATTAAATTCGGTCCCTGGCCATAAGTAAAGGCTAATAAATTACTTTACCATCGTCATCTTGTTCGTTGTTAAGACATTTTCTTGATTCTTTCGAGGTAAACTTTGGCACTTAATTACATAAAATTGACTTAATCCATGTGATTTTATTATCATAGAGGGAGAGATAGTAAAATCCTCATTCTATTTTTGTTTTCTTTCTTTTACACAGACAGATAGATACACATGGTAATACAATATTAACAAAGGTTCGCAGTCAAGATACAAAAAGAGCGAGGGAATGAAATAAGGTAGATGTAATTTGTGTGCGTACCATAGATTAAAACAACAGAAGATGTTATAAATATTCATAGTGTGATGAATAATAATTTGTTTATTTATTAACGTACTTAATGTCTCCTGCTATGTATCTCTTGATTATTTTAATGCTATTAGTGTTGCGGTTGCCATTTAAAGAACAAATATTCTTTGATGTATCTGATCTCAATCTTTTCTTTCTGATGGTATTAAGCATATAAAGAGTTAGCAAGTCAAAATAATCAATGTGACATTCCTTCATTGTAATTGCTATATTTATCACATATCTTAGATCTGTGGAGTATCATTAACATGTAAATTATTCTCAACGTTCACTCAAGTGCGCAAGCAATTTTCACAATAAACGGCAACAACAAGAATCGATAATTGGAATATTAATTTGTTTTCGTGTCGATTGTTTTGTTGAATTTTTCACCCTCTTTTCCTATGCTTTTACAATATTTTGCTATTTATAATCATATCATATTACATGCATCCTGAACTTTTTTTTTTGCTCCCCCTTCAATGGCAGAAAACACGAGTAGAGAAAAATGCTTTTTCCATCCAATTGTTGTTTACTGATGTTAACAAAAATAAATTTTCATTAGAGATATATAGTACATGCATGAAATACAGTTTGAGAGCTTGAAAAATAAAGAGTTTCCATGTAAAAAAAAGTATTTTTTTTTTTTTGTGATGATACAAGCGAACAACAACTCGTCGCTCTTGATAATGATGAAAATTTTTTCTATGTATCATCATTTTCAATTGATTTGACTTTGCTCTTGTTTACACAACTTCTGAGTGATTGAGAGTAAACGAAAGTTTATTTTTTTTGTTCTTGTTCTTGCTTCCTTGCTTTTATACTTTATACCATTCGCGTTTTCTGTCATTTGCTTTATGAATGATTCGTTTGCTAACAAAACAAGATTGAAAAAAAAACTGAAGCTATTAACTTCCACGCATCGCGTGTAAGTTATTGGTTTCACCCAAAAAGCCCATTTTCGAGTTCACTATGTTCCCACCACTTTTATGAGAAGTTTTTGGTACCAAAATGTGCGTCTCGACGAGTAGATTCATAATCTACAGGAATTTTCCAATTTTAAGGCCATTAATGGGGTCAAAAGGCCAAAAAACTGATTTTTTCAGTCCAAATTCATGATTATTCTTCATGATGTTTACTTACAACTTTCAAAAAAAAATTTACTTATACTCATTTCCTTAATTATCAAAACTCTTGTCAAGAAAAAAATGAAAACTCCGGTAAAGGGATCATTTATTTTTTACGGAGCGTCAAAAGTTCAGATTTTTTTTCTATTGATTATTGCACATTTTGAACCGAATTTAAACGATCACAAAGCCTATCCTCTCAAAAGAGGTTACATTATATGGAAACGACTCCATGCACGAAAGTTCATATCACCATGAAAGGCATAAAAGGGCTTTATCAGCATTAGTCAACAAAAATAGAATTTTCTCTAATTATATATCATGCAAAAGAAGAAGGCATCGAAAAAATCATGAGTGGATGAAAGTAAGTAAACGAAAAAAAAAAAACATATATAACGTTAATAGGATTTTCTGGTTGTGGCCTATATTATATTATGCTAAAATTTTATTTTATTAACTCTAACATACTAAAGAAGATACGCAGTGAAAACATTTACTTATCGTTCATATGAAAACTTTTTAGTAATATACTTCATGACAAAATGAACATCCGTAAATCCATTCTTGCATGAATGTGCTACCTTATATATAGATTTATTTATCTCTTCTACCATCATCCTAGATGAATGCGTGCACATTAAATAGAAACAACGTTTTTTTTACTTTACATCAAGCAACATAGACGTTAAAGATTACTCTAGAATCGCGTTCTTCCTATCTTGCTTCCTGATGCTTTTCATCACATCATGACATGACTGACGACGTGATATTAGCTGAAGATGTGTATGTTTCCAAAGAGGCAAAAATATGCGTGCAAAGAGGGAGGAAAGTGTAAACAAAAATGAAATTTATTATAATGCCATGAAAATTGATATTAGAGTGACGGTGTAGTGGTTAGACATAGAAAAAAAACAATTTATAACCATAAAAAGTAAAAAGAGATGAATTTTTTACACTAACAATACAACATTGGAAAATGTATTTTTTGATACACATGTTGTGATCATTAAGTTGTCCTATTCTTCTAAAGATAAAGTATTTTCAGTTTTTTTTTGTTCCTATACATTAAAATTCAAGTTTTTTACCCAGTTAGATATCAACTTCTAACCTTTACCTTCTATCAAGCTTGAAGTGTAAAAGAATTTAATATTCGTATTTATTTTGATTAATTCTCAGTACTGAAACTAAATTTGTGTAAATAATGAAAGCACACATGTGTGCAAATAATAATGAGAATGTACCTCACATCCAACTCACATCTCACAAATATTATGATCACAGCACTGAAGCATTTAATATATTTATAAATATTCATATTTGATAGCAATTTCTAGATTTCACAGAAAATAGTCTTAGCACCAGATAATAGGAACAAAATGTTCAATATCAAATTTATCATTCACAAAAGCTTATACTATATGAATTAAAATTCCAATTTTTCCAGAGGAATAAATCGCATAAATCATAAAACGTGACCTCTAATGCCATTACTGTCATTTATAAGCATCATTGCTCATTCAAGGTGGATTTTTTTTAAGTTGAGAATATAGACGAGCATTGCTATAATAATGAAAAAGACATTTTTGCTAAGTTTAAAAGAATTTAATAAAAATAAACAACTTAAATTTTACCCCAGGGTGTAGAACTGATCAAATTGATCAATAATGATCAAAAATGATAAAAAAAAGATCAAAAATGATCAAAAACAATCAAAAAAGATCAAAAATGAATTTGATCAGTTCCGCACTCTTGATTTTACCTTAAAACCCCAAAAACAGAAATAAACATTAAATTATTTTTTTTCCTTCGATTAAAAACTCCTGCCGTATAAATCCAAGAAAAAAATGTATACCATAAAACAATAAGAAGGAAAAAAAATCTATCTAACTTGGGTATGTTCGTGAAGTAGCAAAAATAGGAACTTAAACAAAAAGTACAAGGTTATTGTTATAGAAAACACTTGAGAAAAGTATTAATTATATTGGTCTTTTTGTTCTTGTTTTGAATCCCAAGGAAGAAAGACTTTCAAGGAAAAATATGTAGTTATCAAATATAAATTTTGAATGAGCTACAGTGTTGAGGGATCTGCTCATTTATACAAAATATTTTCTTCATAAAAATATGGATTTTTGACTACATCTTCATTAAATAATATTGCAGGTTGAAGTAGCTAATTTAGTAGCTAATCAGCTTTAATTTGTCATCCATGTACAACCCTGTTTGAACTCAATTTAAACTTTTCATCTTTTTCTTCTGTTCGAGTATAAAAAAAAATAAGTTTGTTGTGTGCAATTCAGCTACAGCTGGTTTTATATACTTTTTATTACCTCCACTCTTTCTTGATTTTTTTTTTTATATTTTCAATACACTAGCATAAAATGACAAAAAATACAAAATACAATTCTCACTTAAGCATACAGCAAAAGAGAATTTATATGAGAATGAAATGGAAAAAATTACCTGATATTGAATTTAGAGTTTTGTGTTCACAGTTTAATTTTAGTTTTTGCTGGCAACGGACGCGAATAATAAATCGTGTTCGAAAGTGGAAGTAAGAAATAAAATTGAAGCTGATAGGAATTAGAGAAAGATGTGGAACAATCTCGCTCTTAAATTGATTCTCCTCGTGGGTCTCATTAATTCTATAAATGGTGACTCAGCTCCTCGAGTCGTTTGTTATTACGACTCTCGAAGTTCATTGAAAGATGGTATGTTGATAACTAGATGATGTAGGGAGTTAATGTTATATACTGGAAGAAAGTACCCATATAAATTGAGACAGTAAGATTCCCCGTACCTGTGCAATTTTTATTTCATTTTTGCTAATGGTATAGAAAGCTCTGAACAATTTTTACGACTTGCTTCATTTTGACAGACTAAACAACGACGACGGTGACGAAGTGAATTGAAGGAATGAGAGAGAGAAAGAGAAAAAAAAAAGCATAAAAAATGTTTTTCGTAATGATACTTACCATTACATGGGAAAATATTTCATGCTGCTCTTTATCATCTTGTATCCAAAAAGTGTCAACATTTTCTTTTTAATTAAATGTTTTATCCAGCATATTTTTCCTTCATTCTATCTTATTCATAATCCGAATTATACACAAGTGTTCAATTATAAAATTCATTCACTTTTTCTCGGGCTTTCTAAGTCATGAATGTGTTTACTTTATTGCTATTCTTGCTCAAATATGTACACATTGATGTTCTTATACACCTTTGACCTCATCGTGCTCTCCGTTGATAATGCATAAAAGACAAAAGATTAATTTGTTTTTTATAAGAACAATTTTTGAATGCTCGAAAATACAGATCATGTTAAGAGTTAATTTTTTGACTTAAGATTTTCAAGACAAATCTTAAATTTCTGAAAAACTTGATAATAAATCACAAGATCCTTTAAATCTAAGGTTTTTGACATTAACCTTGAGTATCTTCCTATTCAAATACCTATGTTGACTTCAAACTGTAAACCAATTTTTCATATCTTTAAGTTCCTTATTTGCCTTACCAATCTACAAAAGTAAGTGCCACTAATAATTTATTTGTTTATTTTGCTGTCAAAAACAGACAAAATTGCTGCTTATCGAATCTTCAGATTATTCATAAAAAAATAATGAAAAGAAGGCTAAGTTAAATAGCAAATTATTGACATAGAGTTTTGCCATGTAAATTAATCAACTTAATTAACGTAAATATAAAACAATAAGTAAACAGAAGAAACGAGCGAAAACTTAAATATACTTAGTTATACTTGAATGATGTAGTAGCAAAGCTTGAGCAATTTGAGAATTATTTGAACAGTGTCTCTCTTTTTTTCTCTCGCTAGTTACTATTCTTCTTACTTGACATCACAGTCATCACCATTTTCATCGTCAGCATAATATCGAGAGAACAGATTTTGCTCATTTTTTTTAGTATATACACTAGATTGAAGGTCAAGATGCATGAGTAATTTATTGATATTACGAAAGCAGGGCTTGTGATGGCGATAAAATAAACTTTTAATCGCATTTGTCATCAATTTACACAGCCATATTAATCGACAGTTCATTTTCCTCTCTGTCGAGATTGATTTATTTATATTTAATGGTAGCATGTGAATCGCAAATATTGTTATTGTTTCTGCCATTGTATTGAAAAATAAAGAAGAAAATTTGTGTCAACATGTGATTATCATTTATGTCAATGATATTTTGCGACCATATTATGCTAGGGTATTCAAAAATATCTGTTTGGCAAGAATCACACATCACTTTTCACAAAGAGTCTGGTTTTAGAATAAGCAACGAAACATACTAACAAAGTAATAAAGTTAACCGGTCTTTATGAGATCACGAAATCACATGACCGTATATTAAAACTTATATTGAAATAATATTTAGAATTTCGTACATATTTGTAACATTATATGTAAATTAAAAGCGCAGTAGATTCACCAAGTTCATGAAGATTCAATGGCATTATCAAAGTTTCTAAAGAATTATTTTGATAAGTTTGAGCACTAGACATTATTTATATAATAAATATTTTGATTAAAGTTCACATTTCACCTTACGAGAAAGCTGATATGAGGTTTAATGTATGATTTATTCTTCATCTTTTCTTGTCTCATCTCTAAGCATGCTTACAAAATCATAAGAGTCAAACGATTATCAAAACTTTTGGTACAGTAAAAAGGTTCGGAGTTTTGCAAATTTGTTGAGTAAACATGTTTGATGCTCAATATAATTGTGCAAACTGATAATAATAAACTTATGATGAGATGAATAAGTTAAATAAAATTTTGTTCCTTACTGACCTTTCGTAATCAAATATACTCTTCTCTGCTGTTTATGAAGCTTTAACTTCTTTTTTTTTTTCTTTTTACAGGATTAGGAAAAGTTCTTCCAAATGATCTTTTACCTGGATTATCACAATGTACACATTTGGTTTACGGATATGCAGGTATTAAGGCAAATGATTTTAAATTGTCGCCATTAATTTCAAATGAAGAACTTGATGTTAATAATGGATTATACAAGCAAGTCACATCGTTAAAAACTCAATATCCAAGTCTTAAAGTTCTATTGAGTGTCGGTGGTGATGCTGATGAAACTTTTGAAAAATATCTAGCCTTATTGGAGTCTAGCACTGGACGTATTGCATTTACAAACAGCGTGAATGTCGTTCTTAAGCAATTCAATTTTGACGGTCTTGATTTGGCATTCCAATTCCCTAAAAACAAACCGAAAAAAGTAAGGTCGACACTTGGATCAGTTTGGCATTCATTCAAGAAAACAATTGGCGCAGCTGGCAAACCAGTAGATGAAAATGCAGAGACACATAAAAATCAATTTACATCTCTTGTCGTTGAGCTCAAAAACTCATTCCGTATTGATAATTATGAGTTGGCTGTTACCATTTTACCAAATGTTAATATTACATGGTATTTCGATGTCCCATCATTAAAGAATTATGTTGATTACGTTAACATTGCAGCATTTGATGTTTACACACCAGTAAGAAATCCAAAAGAAGCAGATTATGTAGCACCAACACTTTCTGTTACTGATAGAAACATTGATGATAATGTTGACTATGCTTCAACATATTTTGTAGCCAACGGCCTTCCCGGAAACAAAATCGTTATTGGATTACCAACATATGGTCGTGCATGGTCGATTGAGAAGGATGCAACAATAACTGGCTCTCCTCCCGTTGCGGCAAATGGTGCAGCTCCACAAGCAGTCCAAACAAGAACACCTGGTCTTTATAGCTATCCAGAAATTTGCAATATGCTTTTGAACGATCAAAATAAGAATCTTAAGGGAGAATTGGCACCTTTACGTAAAGTTGTTGACTCAACAAAACGCTATGGACTGTATGCTTTCCGTCTTCCTGACGACAGTGGAAATCACGGTGTTTGGGTTGGTTATGAAGATCCAGACAGTGCTGGCAACAAGGCTGCATTTGTAAAAGGAAAGGGATTGGGAGGTGTTGCTATCATGGACCTTTCTACTGAAGATATTCGTGGCTCGTGCACTGGAGGCCAAACCAAATTCCCAATTCTCCAAAAGGTCAAAGAAAAATTGAAATAAAATTAAAGCAACTTCGTCAGCTTTTTTAATTCACACACATTGATGGTGAAAAGAGGAATAAAAATAAATTTATTCAGACTGTTCTCTTTTTTGTTTCTCTATAAAAACAACAACTCCACAGACAACAAATATACGAGCATATAAAAATAATATAACATTAAATGTCAAAAAAATGAGAGTCGAAATAAATTTTCATGCGATAATCATTTTTTTTTTATTATTAAACAGTACAAACAGCAGTAGCAACAGCAGCTAAAATGAAATCAAAAATTTACATTCGCACATTATCGATGATCGACATTGCACATTTTATTGCGATATATTTCGATGTACATAATATATTTGCCGCAATCATTGATATTGAATATTGTTTTTTCATTCATTTATAGCTGATGCTGTTTGCTATTACTGCTACTGCGTTTTTAAATACTGAAAAAGAAAAATTCTGTAGCCACACACAGCGAAAACAAGAGTACGACCCTCTTATTGCGTCAATAGCCCAGCAGTCAATTTTTTTCAGTCTTTTTTTCTCCTTTCAATCTTCTGAACTTTCGAGTGCTGGTAAAGTGAATGGAAAAAAAAATCAGAAAGCACAAGAGAGAAAAAAAGTTTCCACATAAAATTTTATTACATTGTTTATAGCATTGGCATTGATTAAAGAATGGAAAATTGGCTCACTTTTCTTCAACGAAGCGTTTATCAAGAGTGAAGAGGGCAAATCATCTTTGCGGAATCTCAATGAGAGGAAATGGCTCGAAAGAAAGAGAACAAATGAGAGCTATCCAAAATGAACGACTACATGCACCCTAAAAAAATATTGAAAATAATGAAGAAGAGGAAAAAAAAATCAAAGATAAAAGATTACATTTTATGAGTTGTCGAATGTTTTTAGAAATGATTCTTAGCATGAATGTCGGTTTGAAATTGCCTATTAATATGCTAAAGCATGAAACAGATAGAAACAACAACAACCTACAGAAATTTATTGATGATTGATACGAAACAAATGTAAACAAGGAGCGGAAAATATTGACTATGTATCATCAAATGTATATTAATTGGGTTATATCAACATTCATATGTATGGGATGATGAGAAGCCATCAACTGTTTAACAACCTTAAGGCTTATTTTCCTCCTTGTCTTATTTCTCTTACTTATTTCCGCTTTTATTTTCGCATCTCCAAATAATGTTAAGATACATCGTTACATTTATCGCAATAATGAGCAACATCATCAGAATCATTAATTGATTCTCCCAGATATTTAATGAAACATTTTCCCTCGCCACAAATGTTAACTTTTTCTCCCTTGATAAAAAATAAAAATGCGAATATTTCCTTTATTAAACATGACTGCTACAAATTTATATTGCGAATTATTGTAGGGTAAAAAATATTGAAATTTGTATGAACAAAATCACAAAAAAATTTTTGTACAATTTTCGAACATGAAAAAATTGGCTAAGAAGACATTTTGGTCCACATATTAAGGTCTTATGACTTTGCTCGGAGATTGAAGTTTACGATTAACTAAACTTTTGCGCGTACAAATCACTGCTTATACGAAAAAAATCCACTTCATTCCAAATATTGAAATTTGTATACAACAAATATTGAAATTTGTACAAAATTTCAACAGTAGGCGGTGAAGAATTTCAATTGTTTTTGTGTAAACAAATTAATTAAATTAAATTTAAAGGACTAATAAGCAGCTCAAGATGATGCAGAACCTTCTCAAACAAAAGTTCTGCAAAAAATTTAATTTTTTCCAAGTTTTGGGTGCAAAAATCGAGATAATGTGGTATACAAATTTCAATATTTGTTTGTACAAATTTCAATATTTTTTGTACAAATTTCAATATTTAAATGTCAAGACGTTTTTTAGTGCTTTATGCTGCAAAAATAGCTGTTTTCAAGATTGAACTGCAAAATATGGAAACCAAATAGGTAAAGTCCTAGGAAAAATTTGGGAAATCAACATTGCTTCCAAAGAAAGTTACAGGCCATCGAAAAAAATTTGTTCGTTTTGTACAAATTTCAATATTTTTTACCCTATTTTTGAGATAAACAACTTTGAGTTATTCCTAATAAGGTAAGACATTTCCCACCTTTTAATGTTCTAGCAAATAAAAATTTATATAACTTGATTTTTAGAAAATTATTTTAATTGTAGAATATTGTACAGGAATAGAATTGATTTTTATGGAGTTTTCCAAGTTTTACCTTAAATAAAATTTTAAAGAAAGGTCATGCAATCAAAATATCTAAGAAATACACAGAAGATTAATAAGCATATGCAAATAAAAAAATAAATCTACAGTCAGAATCACATTTTAACTGCTTCACATTACAGGCATAACGTTTCTTTAGACTTTCAATTACCAAATAACTCAAAATGGAAGCTATTAATAGTAAATATTAAAATCAACAGAAACGGAAACAAATTTATGACAGATTTCAAGAAATTAAGCTTTTGGGAGCATGATGAAAATGTTGACATCAATATGTATTAAATCATAATAATACATCATTCAAGGCTAAATGTGATTATGTTCAGTTATCAAAGCTTAATTTTGCTTTCACAACATTTTTATTTTATGGCAAAATCCTTCGGCGATTGGAATTAGATAGCAATGAAAGACATCATTTCTGTTTCTTACTAATGTGATTTAATGCTCTCTCACATCGATAGTAATTTATGCACATGTATATAACTCTAAATCAAAACGATAATATTTTTTTATTTTACATTTTTCCGTCCTTACTGTGCATTCCAATTTATAGTGCGAATAAAAATTCTTGTCACATTTCCTTTCCTTTTACTTCTCTTGCGTTCTATTTATTTCTCCCATATTATTTTACTTATTCCATCAAAAATCATATGAGCAGTGTTGTATTAAAAACATCATAATGAAATCATAAAAAAGTTTTACGATCCTTAAATTATTGTTATAAATGTGAATCTTTTCCTTAGGTCTAGTTACTGTGCCTCTATATTTGTGTGCCTCTTTTGTATGTTATAGATGTTTGCCATACAATATATGTATAATATATGCGGTCGCTTTGTTCATGCGTCTCTCAACATGCTTCATCTTATGTAGAAATAGAAAAAAGGGAAATAAGATGAAATAAATCTCGCAAAACAGCTGAACAACGTAAAAAAGAAAGAAAAAATCAAATGACGAAAAGCTTTTTTTTCTTTCTTTTTCTTTACTTTTGAAGTAATAAAATTTTTTGTAAGGGTTTATTATTAAATGTATACATACAAATATTTTTTTTTTTGAGATTTCTTCACTGCTCTAAGAGCTATAAGTATGAAGATGAATGAATGTAAAGAGGGAATTTCTCTTTCGTCTTGTTCATTTTTTTATGGAATAGAGCATAGAATGAGAATGCTATTGCATCATAAATTAAGAGAATCTACTCAAGGAAAGAACTAGCATTACTGGGATTGGTGGGTTGTAATTCAAAAGTTATAAAATATGATTTTTTTTTCTCCCTTTCAGAAAAAGGAAAAGAAATGGAATTTTATACACGCAATCGTTTGAAAGGCTAATATAATAATTTAATCCTGCTTAATTATATCCATATTAATACATGTTATTTCACAAATTTTTGATATTTAATAAATTAAAGAAAAAATCAAGAATCAAGAATAATGATGTGTTACATGAAGTTTACAACAAAAAAAGCAAAAGAGAAATAGGATCAAAAAATACAATCAAAGAAAAAATGAACAATTTTACTAAAATTCTTTTCTCTCATCAATGTATGTGTGTGGTTTTTGCACACAATTTATGTCCCGAATGAGGCATATAAAATTATTAAAGTAGGTGATATGTATGCGTATGTTACGTGTAAAAAGGAAAAAAGGCTCTGACGTGCTTCTGTTGCTTGCTAACTTCTTTCACCTGCCACCTCATTCACATTAAACTCGTAAAAATAATGCATTACAATATAAAAGCATTAAAGAACTTTTATGACGTTAAAAATGTGAAATTTGCTTTATTTGCTACATCAAAATGAAACTTAGCACACTCATATGCTCCATTAACAAATTATGTTACATTCTATATATATATATACATGTAAGTTAATGCAAATTAACTGTATAAATTATAAATTTAAATTTTTCGTCTTGCTTTATATTAATTTCTACATCATATTTTAGAATGTTAACAAATACTCGTAAACTAAATTGAGACATGGATTTGTTTACTTAAAATAAATTTTATAAGGGCAATTCTACGAGAAGGTTTCATCGAATTTTTTTCAAAAATTTTTTAAACATTATTTTCTTGAATAATATGATACAAATCTAATTAATCTACCTAAATTATTAATTATTAGACCATTTGCATTGTAATTTGTTTGTTCTAGGTCTAAAAATAGCAATTTATTGATAAAAAATTTGTTAATTTTTCTCTACAAATTACTCGGTTTCACTGTAGACTTTTTCGTGGAATTGATATTGCAGCTTAACTAAAGATTCTTAAAATGTGGATTTTATATATGCTAAAGCTTGCAGATTTATCTATCTTTTAGTGTATTTACTTCATATTGAATGATCTTTGATAAAGAGAAATCGATGAAAACACTTTGGAGACTTGAGTAAAATTTTTATTGTGAAACCGAGTAATTTCTTCGTAGAATTCAAATTTTTCATTAATTAGATACTTTAGATGCTTCTAATGAAGTTTGATGCATAGATTTTACTGAAATCTACTACAAAACATGCCAAACGAATACAATAATGCAATTAATAAAGAGAAAAATTGATTTGGAGAAAATTTTGGAGAGAAAATCTTTCGTGGAATTGCCCATAAACAAATAGTTGTCAAAGGGAATATTTTAGAAAATTTAAATGAAATAATCAACCATTTTAAGTAAAAAACAATTTTGAATGACTTGCTACTAATTAAGTTTTATTGGATCCACTTAAAATTTTAACAAAACACTCAAAAATTCATAAAAATCATAAAATAGTTTTTACAAAATTACTAGAGACAGATAAATTTCGCATTTACGAAATAGTTGCGAAATTTCGACTTTTTCTGGCAATAGATGCGAAATTTTCAAATTTTTTAAAAAATGCAAAATATGAAATTTTCAGTTTTAAGCAATAATTTATAATTAGAGACAGATAAATTTTGCATTTACAAAATAGTTGCGAAATTTCGGCTTTTTGTGGCAATAGATGCGAAAATTCCAAAAAATAGATGCGAAATTTATCTGTCTCTAAAAATTACATACCTCCTCCATTATTGAAATATTTCATATTTCTGATATCTATCAAATTATCTCTGAAACCTTTGCAGCAGGCAAACTTAGCATATGCAAATTCAAATATAAATTTATCACCAATGAAGTAATGGAAAATTCGAATGACTTTAATATATTTGAAATTTGAGATGCTATCGATGCGACATGCAAAAAGAAATAAAAAGTTTCAAAAGGAAAGAGTGCCATTTCTCTTCTTACAAATTTTTTACCAATTGAATTTATATCGTATTCCTTCAAATTTTATTGCATACAATTACTTACACTATTTAACCAGCCAACATGCCCTCATGCATCGATCTCTATTTTCATGAATAATTTAAACATTTTTTTTACTCTTTCCCCACACCACCCATCAAATTTATGTTCCAATGCATCATGTGAATGAAATTCCTCTTTTTCTACTCTCTTTCAATTCTTCTTTTTTTGAATTGTGAGGGTAGATTTTAATGGCCAACATTTAAAATGTTCAATAAATTTTATAGTTGAATGCACAGCGTGATAGAAATGCAGTAATAGTGGTATATAAAAAAGTACATAGTTAAATTGGAAGAAGAATTTTTTTATATTCTGTGATTTCGATTTACAATTTTTATGCCAGAATGTGTACATAATGTACTTCAATGCATTTCCAACAAAAGTTAGAAATTGTAAAATGAACAAAATTTCACCCAACTTTGTAATACCACAATATAATGTTAAATAGCATACTCTTTAGATTGCTTCACTTCTTACTTGTTATCAACCTATCATCCACAGCACAGAAAAAGGAAAACTAAGTGCTTTCATCTCTCATTCTATAATGCACATTACATAAAGATGCACGATATACACAAGCAAACAGATGCTAAAGAAAAAAAAATTAATGAAAATATAGCAATGTATTGCATGCGACAGCAGAATGATGTAATCAACGAAAATTGCATTATGCAAAAAATAGAGAAAGAATTTTTTTATTTTTCTCTTTTACTCCATTTTGCTATAAACAGTTTTAAAATATTTTAATCTAAAATAATTTTAATTTTCTTACATACTTTTCCAGCAATCTACTAAAAGGAATGTTTACATGAATATTATCATGCTGTAAAATGTGTCAGATGTTGACTTTTGCTTCACATACACACACCAACTTTAATAGTGTATATATATTAATTTAAAAATAAAAGAGCAACTTTTCATGGAATGAAATTTCTGTTTCTTAAAACATTTTTATTTCATTTACTATATTGTAAATTTTTTAGGTGAAATTTAGAGAAGATTTTAAAGAAATGTTCATACTTGGGAAGAAAAAATTTGCTAATTTTTATTCAATTAATAAACTCTAGTTTATATCTCAATTATAAGTAAAAAGGAAAATCAAAAAACTTCTCAACATCTCTAATTCTATAGCTCAAGTAGCAAAATGTCATAAAAATCTTATAAACCAATATCTTATATTTCAATTAATTGTCTCCCCCAAAAGAGAATTTTCTTATCTGCATACAATTACTATCAACAATTTCACTGTTCTTAAGGCTACAATTAATTATACAGACAATGGAATCTGACAAAATAATCTCATGTAGATCATAAAAAGATGAAAATACCCATATAGCGTATACACAAATCCCCCATTTTATTTCCAAAAAAATAATTATTCAAAAAAGTTGCTACAATAAACTGTCTCGAAATTCCTCGTTTTTGCAATCTGATATGCCAAAAAAAATATCTTTTGAGTATTTCAGTAGATAAGCAGAAGAAGACGAGAAATATTTTACAGCAAAAATGAAAGGGATATAAAATGAGAAAGTCAAAGAAAGAAAACACAGCAATAAAATGTTTCACACAAGTTTTTATTTTCATTTTTCTGCCTGCCATCATCATCTAGAAAGCATCGTTGAAAATATTTTTAGACTAAAACATGGATTTGTGTTAAAGAATTTTAAAAGCAGCTCCCAAAAAAGGAAGAGGGTGTAGGAAAAATTAAATTCCATAGAAGAAGTTATAAAAATTCCAGAAATTTTTTTCAAAAAATCTTCATCTCCTAACTTTTCTTGGCATATACAGTCTTTCAAATTAAGCTTATGCAAGCTAACAATTTTACGTTCTTCTTAATTTCTTTAAATATTCACCACATTCTGAATTTTTTATTTCCATAAATTAAATTCACAATTTAAATTACATTCTAATAAAGTAAACGGAGATGTAATGTCTAAATCCTTTGTAATAAATTAATGATATAAAAGCGATCTTATATGAAAATAGTATTAATGAAGAAATTATATCTCTTCACTGTCCTAAATCCATCAATAGATCAATTTCGTTTTCTTTACAAGTAAGTACGTACATATTGAAGATTATCTTAGTGAGAAAAAAAAGTGGATTACTTTTGCATAAGCATAAAAGTGACAACATAAAAACATAAAAGAAAGAAAATTTAAAGACCTCTTCAGATGAATCTTCTATCTTAGGCGTTCAGTAGAGGACTCTTATACTAAACGTCAATCAAACATCTTTTAATGTATTTTCCATAAAATTTTATTTGCCTCGATAACATGAACATCAAGATTATTCTTCTTCCTCATCTTAACTGCTTTACGCTCTCCTTTTTTTCTGTGTATCCTACAACGAATTTTATTCTCTCCTATATATTTTGCTTTGACGTCTTTAAGCACACGAGAATAAGAAGAAAATATTTCATAGCATAACACACCCAAAGCAGATGAGCAAAATTATTTCAAAGCAATTCCAATGAGATATAGAGCATTTGGGATGCTGCTTCCAGTAGCAGATTTTTGTGAGAGAAATTTTAACTTCCCATTATTTTTTAGAGTTTATAAAGAAAGCTCATGCGCCAACAACAAAATCGATTTATTGTATATTCTTCCTTTCATTTTAAAAATTTCTGTATAGCATTCCAACTCCATACAGTTGTGTATGCTTTTTTTCCTTTTTCATCTCTCCCTGCATGTTGTGTATATGCCGCATCAGTATGAATTGATAAAGAGGATGTTGTGGAAGTTAGAAATTGTGGAAGAAAAAAAGATTTTCTCGCATACATAACGGATGAGAGATACGAGAAAAATATAATCAAGAAGGAAAAAAATAGGAAAACAACAGAGCTGCTGCCTGTCGGGGAAAAAATAAAACACATTGAAGTAGAGAGAGGAAAAAAGTTTTGTTGACGTCAAAAATCCCTCATCTTGATTTTCAGAATTAAAAAAAGTTTTTCTTGTGAAAATATAAGCAAAAAAATTGAAAAAACGCAATTAAAAATTTTATAAACATAAGTTGATGTGGAAACTAATCAAAAATTATGCCTAGGCTATAAAATTTTTGTGAAATTTGATATTTTTGATAAATGAAGCAACGAACAATAACAAATAATAATAAAATATGAATTTGAGAGAAATTTTTGCATTGAAATTCACTATAATTTTATCGTCACTTTTGACTATTGGCATTCAACGAATCGAAGCAAATCCGGATGCTAAAAGGCTTTATGATGATTTATTGAGTAATTATAATCGATTGATTCGTCCTGTAAGCAACAATACTGATACAGTTTTAGTAAAGCTCGGCTTACGGCTCTCACAATTGATTGATCTGGTGAGTGACATTTTGATTTGTTTTTGATAGATTTACAATCTAGGATGCTTCTTCAATATCAAATAGATTTGAAAGTCTCTTTTGAAAACGTTGTCAAAATGCTATCAATATAATTTTCACGAAATATGATGAATGAAAGAGATTTCTTATTATTGTGATGATGAAAAATGAAAGCAATATTGATAGTAATGTCAGAATTTTCAATTGAAATTATTACCACACTCAATGAGCAATCTTGATTGAAAATTGACAATCAAAATTATTTACACAAAAATTCATTATTTACACAACTGTTAAATTGAGATGTATCGTATCATAAGGGGTAAACATTATTGGAGGTTTGATGATGATAACAACCTCCTCAAAATCATTACAAAATACACACCTTTATATTAATTTGAATGTATTCAAATTTTGTTGACATAATATTTTGATATTGATATATTAAGTAAACAATCTCTTGAAAGCAGTCATATTTACATTATCCTTAATATGACTATGAAATATTAAACAAATGCTTTCAAAAAATACTTCAAAAACAAAATTATACAAATTTATTAAAACTTATAATGGCACTTAATTAATTTGAGAAAAAAAATCAAAGGATCAACAAGTAGGAAATGATGAAAGAATACTTAATAAAGATTTTTAATTAAGCTATTTGTGTACCAAAAAGATCTTCCAAAAATACTTTTCCAAAATTTATAACAAATTGGATTTTACAAGACGATCTGAAACATAAATGCATTATCTCATGTTATTCACTCAAATACCTTTTCCACATGACTACAACAACAAGTATTATCAACTCATAACTCACAGCTTCACATACCCATTAAATTAAAAATGTCAAAACTCATTTTGATTAAGGGTCCAAAAAGGGGTAAGGCTGTTAAAAATTTTGAAAAGTTATTAAATAAAATCAAGATTAAAGAGCATATGAATTAAATAAGAATGAGGGTGATACAAAGTACGGGGCAATGTGGAAAAGTTTTTAATTAAATTTTCAACTCTTTGCTTAATGAATTGGATCAGGCACTTTCACAGTTATCGTAATATTTCTGTTTGTATACATACTTTTATTCATTTATGTAATATATGTGATTTATATCATTCGTAAATGATAACAGAATTTAATTGTAACTGTGGTTTTTGATGCTGATAGGTAGCAGATAAAATACACATATGTGCAGAGAAATATGAATTAATATCTACTATGGCGATTTATGAAAATAAATTTTTTTATTTTTCTGTCTTTAACATGAAAACAATTTGAAGTTATAGTGAAATATTGAACGACTTCAGCCACAAAAAAAATGTTGAAAATATATTGTTAATGAGACAATATTATTTTAATTTATAATCATGAAAAATTATTCCTTTCTACAATTTTAAATATTTGGTTGCCATAAAATCTCTTTAGGCGGCATCAACAACAATCTTTATCTCTTTTAAGTTTTTCTATGCTATATGTCTGTAATATTTCATACACAATTCTATGTTTGGCTGACTTATTGGAATAGAGCCAAAAAAATATATCTGACTGCATGTACTTCAAATATGATTTTGGATATGTACACAGAAAAGTTCATGCACAGCGAGCAGAACAAAAAAATTTATTTAAAGCGTAAGCTTTACTCGAATACTGCTGCTTTTATACAATACAACACATTCAGTAAATCTTAAGCTTTTAATGCATTTACTGTTTTTCAAGTGGCAAAAATTACAATTTCAGATTTTTCTCTTCAACATTTAATGGTTAGAATTGCTAATGTGGAATATAGAAAATAGATTTTTATTCTATCTTGATAGCTTTGAAAGTTATAATATGAGTGATATTGAAATGAAACTAAGTAATCCACATAGGTACAGATTTGACATTTCAGTTCGATTTATTTAAATGAGTCAAAAAATTTTGAAAGGCATTATTTTAACAGGAGCATGTTCATCTCATATTAATTGAACGCTTTTTTTGAAGAACGTGCCCCTAAAAAACGGTGGTTTTGAATTTGAAAGTTGTTGACCGATTTTTGCAAAACACAAATTTAATTTTTTTTTTGTTTATTCAATAAAATTTAATTTTTCATGCTTCAACATTATTCATTTAACATTTTAAATTATTATTGTAATAAAATTAAAGCATGACAAAATGAATTTTACTGAATAAACCAAAATTTTTAACTTTGTGTTTTGCAAAAATCGGTCAACAATTTTCAAATTCAAACCGACCGTTTTTTAGGGGCACGTTCTTCAAAAAAAGTGTTCAATTAGCAATAAATAATTCATTCATCATGAAATTTCTAAATCTTTTTCTTTTTTCTTTGAATTCCAGAACTTAAAAGATCAAATTTTAACCACAAACATATGGTTAGAGCACGAATGGCAAGATCACAAATTTAAATGGGATCCATTGGAATATGGTGGTGTGACTGAGCTTTACGTGCCATCTGAACACATTTGGTGAGTTACAATCAACATATAATTTTAATCTACAAACAATAAGTAACAATAATTATTATAGGCTACCAGACATTGTGCTCTACAACAAGTAAGTACAAAAATTTTTTGAGTTTATTTTACACACTGTAAAAATTAAATTCAGTTTTAAAATTCAATTTCCTAAAAAATTAAAAGAATATTCAAAAAAAATTAGCAAACAAAATATACAAATTAGCTTCACTTTAAGAAAAGCTACCATTAAAGAAAGTAAAAGCAAACTAATTAAAGCTCAGTTATTAAGATAAATGAACAGTCCATTTTTCATCAAAGTCATTTTGAATTTTTTTCCTTCCTTTATCCCCAAAAAAGAAAATATTATTACATCTTATGTCCAAGCACCATTTTCTCATTTCCTTTTGTGTTGTTATTTCATAAGAGTCATTTCGAAGGACATGGACAGAAAAAAAAAGTTTTAATAATTCTTGTCACACTATACCCGCTTTTACGCGAACATTGATTAATTATGGGCAATCAGAAACATTGTAAAGGAAAATATTTTGCTTCATTAATTCTTTTGCTAACATCGTGAGTGTCTTTTGTGCTTTTGGAACATGATTGCATTGAGTCTATGACAAGGGTACCATGAGGATGCTACAAAACACTTTTCGTTTCTCACGAAATCGAGCATAAAATTTTTGTTCTTTTTTTTCTTTTTGGTAGAACCCACGAGATTTTATTAGAAAACACAGTCAGTTGAGTTTATAAAAAGTTTGAGTTTGTCTTAAATTCTTTTTTTTTATTTTTATTTTTCTCTTCGATGCTTCATTTCATTCCGCCGTTGCTATTCATCATTTCTAGAATTAGAAAATCTTTTTTTAATAAAAGTGTCGTCAATGTAACATAAATTGTATATAAAGGTCGGGTTTTTTCATTCTATCAGCTAATGAGTACTATAACTTCTCCATTATGAAAAAAAGTTGTTATTTTCATTATTAATGATTTGACAGAGCAACTTAAAAATAAGTTTGAAAAAAGAAAATTTCTTCAAATGAATAGAAAGTTCATACAACCAAACTTCTTAAGATTTAATTAAGTAAGCATTTCTTTTTTGTAAAAAGAAAAGAAACTTGTAAAAACGTTACATGCATTGTCGTTTCTGACACTACGTGACTTGAGCAGATGAAAGTATAAAAATATCATTCTTTGTTAAAAGATTTCTTTTGAAAATAAAAATTTACAAGTTCGAATGAGGGTAATGGATAAAAGGAATTAAAAAACAGAACATAAAGAAAATGGAAGTTAATTATTTTAAAATATGTATAAAAAAATTTCTAAAGTTTTTTTAATTTTGTGATTAAATTATAATTAGAGAATCTAATGCATAATTATCTAAACATCTTAGATCTTTTCAAATATCGAAACTTTATATTAGGTCAAAATCAACAACGATTAGTCATTCTGAAGTATGAACATTTTAATCGTATCAACACCAGCAATGAAAACTTCAATTTTTGGCTCAAACAATTTAAGTCTAATTATGTACTGTCATGAAGAAATTGAATAAAATATAAATTTCTTTATTTCCCATTTTAAATTTTCGATTTTCTGCTAGACGTATAATTGAATGAGTTCCTTTTTGGAATGGCAAAAAAAAAACTTTTATTTCTCACATACACAGAAAAGCAGAATTGAAAACAATTTTTTTGGCATTCGTACATAAAAGTGATGAAAGCACTGTTCTACTTTTGCTTCGAATTTCATCAAATCGAAAGAAAAAAAAGAATACAAAATAAAAAAAAGAAAAATCAATTTTCATTTCGATATGAAAAAAGGAAATAAAAAGCTACAGAAACAAAAGAATTGCAATCTGCTTCACTTTATTCCTGTTCTTCTTCTCGAAAACAAAAAAAAAAAAAATGGGAAAATTGAAAAACATAAATTTATCGCGTCTGATTGATTTTCATGGAATAAAGGAGTAAAGAGGGTTGCATATTGAAGCACTTGTTTCACATTGTTCTTTATGATTTATATTGGAAGAAAATATCAATGATTTTTGAACGGGAGACGACATGTGCTTGAAATGTTCGGATTTTCTTTTCTCATTTTCATACATTCACCATCGTCATATGTGAATTGAAATACTTAACAGCGTCAGTTATGATATTCATATGGGAATCTATTGAAATATCGCAAGATTTAGTCGTAGCACTTATGTGCACTTATTGCTGTTAATGTATGCATTTAAATTATACTCCTTCAAACAATTATCGATAAAATGTAAATCTCAAGAGTGCACAACTACTTTTGTACACGAGCTGAGTGCATTTACTTTAATGCAATCTATGTATTTTGATGATTATTCCATTTTCATCATCAGTTTTGCATGCAGCGATGATTAATAAGATCACGAAAAGCTTATTATATATATATATATATATATATATATATATAGTCATTAATAATTTTTATTAAACTAAAAATGTAACCTTTTCCACTTCTTTATCTGTTTTACTTCAAACTATTTAAAACTTTAATTCTTATAAAAGATTTTAGATTTTTTTATGGAAACAAGTATTAGGAGTTTTTAAATGTAATAGACTAATAAAAATCAAGTGAAAATTGTATATGAACCGAAATATGAGTACTCTCAGAATTCTGCATAATCAATATTAAAAATGCAAACACGATAATCTAAAATTTTACTCACATAGCAACAGAGACAGATAGAAGTTTGAACAACAACAAAAAAAGTATACAAATATTCAAAATCATAAATACATCCACAGGAGACTGTTTTGAATATGAATATATCCATATGCAGTACATGTATTTTTTTGATATGCTTAGATGGAACAGGAGTTAGGAGAGTAGATAAAAATGAAAAAAAAAAATGTTATTTACAAAATAAATATAAAGATGAGT
This sequence comes from Chironomus striatipennis, assembly GCA_026123125.1. NCBI lineage: Eukaryota > Metazoa > Arthropoda > Insecta > Diptera > Chironomidae > Chironomus > Chironomus striatipennis. Next base: position 24,452,440 of record CM047394.1, on the reverse strand, counting down.
AATACTTTTGTGAGTAATAGTAAGAAATGTAGAAATCTGATGAATAGTAAATTTCATTCGCTAAATATTCGTTCTCATGTGGACACATCCTTTATTCGAATTAACAATTGTTGCGATCTACTGCTCCTATCTGTTCTGTTGTATATACACATACTGCATTTGTATGATCTCATATAATGATAAGCAAATATTTTATCACATGATTATATTTCTGACCTACAGCGCGTTGTAGAAAAAAAGGGAATGGAAAATCAGAAATTATGTTGTGGACAGATTGTGTGCTTTGTTATAATTCACGTCGAGCCAAAACCTAACAATACGAAATCTGAGAGCACAGAAACTTTTACCAGAATATATAAATATTGTAAAACTTTTTTAATTGCATTACGTTTCTTTTTTTTATTTTATTTTTTAACAATTTTTTCATTGTACTCTACCTCACTTTAAGCTTTATGTAGTAATTGTTATAAAAAGTGGTTAGTTAGATTTTAATTGTGAAAAATTGAAATGTAAATTTTATCTAGGCTGTTGAGAATGAGCGAGAATATACAATAGTTATCTCATAAATGAATTTTAAACCTCAATTTCCATTTCTGAAAATACCAAAATGCGTTCATAATGCATACAAAAAAGCATTTAATACGCCTATCTCACTTACCATAATAAAATTGCCGTGGATGACATATATTGCAATCTCATAAATTTTGTCATTATGCAATTACATTTAATGTTACCGTTGTGTGCTCTTTTTCTCTTTTCTCTCATATGCATTCATATATACGCACAAAATCAACTTGTATAAATGCATTCATTCATATTCATGCACATGTATTTAGTGCTGATGGTGAATATGTTGTAACAACTCTAACAAAAGCCATTCTACATTATTCTGGCAAGGTACATTGAATTTATACTTTTTTGTGCTATCTATTTCCGACATTTCTATATTATCTATGTATAAATATTTAGGTTCTTTGGAATCCGCCTGCAATTTTCAAATCGTCGTGTGAAATTGATGTACGATATTTCCCATTTGACCAGCAAACATGCTTCATGAAGGTTAGTGTTACATTTATCATGTTACCTTTGAAAAAAATTTAATAATACTCTATTTAACTTGTAAATTTCATTTACAGTTTGGATCCTGGACGTATGACGGAAATCAAGTAATTTAATTCGATTATTTTTTATTTTTTAAAAACAAGTTTCATGAAACAAAATCCTTTACAGATTGATTTAATGCACAAGAATCAAGTTAATACATCTGTAAATATAGTTAAGATAGGAATTGATTTGCGAGAATTCTACCCATCCGTTGAATGGGATATTCTTTCGGTACCAGCAGAAAGGCATGAAAAATATTATCCATGTTGCAGGTGAGTTTTAAAAGGACTAAGTTTAAATGCGCGAAATCCTATTAATGCGAATATATGTATTTTAATTCTTCTTTAACTTTTTAACTTTAGTGAAGCCTATTTGGTAAGTTTATTACATTTAATTTCAAAAATGTTTACTTTTATATTTACTTTTCCTCTTTAATTCTCATTCTATCATGCTAGGATATATGTAAGTATTAGTAATTTTACGTTAATTGATGTAATGAGATTATAAAGAATTAAAAATTTGCATTCATTTCCCTCCATACTTTAGTTTTCAACATAACATTACGTCGTAAAACACTTTTCTACACCGTCAATTTGATCATTCCTTGTGTCGGAATTTCATACTTGTCAGTTCTCGTATTTTATTTGCCAGCTGATTCTGGTGAAAAAGTTGCATTATGTATTAGCATTTTACTATCACAAACGATGTTCTTCTTGCTTATATCAGAAATTATACCTTCAACGTCTCTTGCACTGCCATTGTTGGGAAAATATCTACTATTCACTATGATATTAGTTGGTCTGAGTGTCGTTGTCACTATCGGTATACTTAACATACATTACCGCAAACCCTCAACACATAAAATGGCTCCGTGGGTAAGGAGCTTTTTTATAAAGACACTTCCTCGTCTATTGTTGATGAGGGTGCCAAAAGATTTGCTTAAGGAGTTGGCAGCCAACAAAATTAATTATGGCATTAAGACTGCCAACAAGAATGCAAGCAAAAAATCGAAATTCAATGCAGCATTGAATGCACAATTTCAAAGCAATTCGGGATGTAGTTCACCCGATTCAATAAGAGCAATGCAAGGAAGGCCAGGCTGTAATGGACTTCATTCTACAACAGCTACAAATAGGTAATGTTGATTTTGGAAATAAACAATTCTTTATCTTTGTACTCTCAAATATTTGTTCATCATTCAAACATCAGATTCAGTGGATTAGTTGGATCTTTGGGTGTCGGATTAAGTGGTGGAGGTAAAGAAGCAAAAAGACAAATATTCATTTTTTATTTTCATATTCACACCGTTTCACGGCGTGAATATATTGTTTTTACTACACTCTCAAAAACCGTTTTTTGCGTTTTTCTCTTAAATTAAGCATTTTTACGCTTCATACCCTAATTACATAAAAGTTAGGCCTTGGAATTCTCTACAAAATGCCGCAAACCCCGTGAAAATTGGTTGCATTGTTTCCGAGAAAATCGCGAAAAACTGATGGTGTTAGCACTGCATGCACTTTTGTCGGCCAAATTCCGGGAAAACGGAAGCGAGTTAGGACTTCAAATATGGACCAAAATGTGTGTATTGGGCTCATAAGGTGCCACGAAACTTTTGGTAATGATTCATGCAGCAGTTCCGGAGAAATCAACGAAAAACTGAAAAATTATAGCCGATTATTGCATAACACTTTTCCGAAAAACGTAGAATTTTACGTTACGTAAATTTTTCTTTACGTATACGTATTTTTTTACGTAAAGACATTTTTGTATGAAAATTTATTAATGGCTACAAATAGTTACTGAATCTCTTTTTATGGTCATAAATAGTTACTGGATCTCACTTTATGCTTACTGGAACTGACTTTATGGTCATGAATGTTTACTGGATCTCACTTTATGGCCATGAATGCTTACTGGATCTCACTTTATGGCCATAAATGCTTACTGGATCTCATTTTATGGCCATGAATGCTTCCTGGATCTCACTTTATGGCAATGAATGCTTACTGGATCTCACTTTATGGCCATAAATGCTTACTGGATCTCACTTTATGGCCATGAATGCTAACTGGATCTCACTTTATGGCCATGAATGCTCACTGGATCTTACTTTATGGCCATGAATGCTTACAGGATCTCATTTTATGGCCATGAATGCTTACTGGATCTCACTTTATGGCCATGAATGCTTACTGGATCTCACTTTATGGCCATGAATGCTTACTGGATCTCACTTTATGGCCATGAATGCTTACTGGATCTCATTTTATGGCCATGAATGCTTACTGGATCTCACTTTATGGCCATGAATGCTTACTGGATCTCACTTTATGGCCATGAATGCTTACTGGATCTCACTTTATGGCCATGAATGCTTACTGGATCTCATTTTATGGACATGAATGCTTACTGGATCTCACTTTATGGCCATGAATGCTTACTGGATCTCACTTTATGGCCATGAATGCTTACTGGATCTCACTTTATGGCCATGAATGCTTCCTGGATCTCACTTTATGGCAATGAATGCTTACTGGATCTCACTTTATGGCCATAAATGCTTACTGGATCTCATTTTATGGCAATGAATGCTTACTGGATCTCACTTTATGGCCATGAATGCTTACTGGATCTCACTTTATGGCCATGAATGCTTACTGGATCTCATTTTATGGACATGAATGCTTACTGGATCTCACTTTATGGCCATGAATGCTTACTGGATCTCACTTTATGGCCATGAAAGCTTACTGGATCTCATTTTATGGCAATGAATGCTTACTGGATCTCACTTTATGGCCATGAATGCTTACTGGATCTCACTTTATGGCCATGAAAGCTTACTGGATCTCATTTTATGGCAATGAATGCTTACTGGATCTCACTTTATGGCCATGAATGCTTACTGGATCTCACTTTATGGCCATGAATGCTTACTGGATCTCATTTTATGGACATGAATGCTTACTGGATCTCACTTTATGGCCATGAATGCTTACTGGATCTCACTTTATGGCCATGAAAGCTTACTGGATCTCATTTTATGGCAATGAATGCTTACTGGATCTCACTTTATGGCCATGAATGCTTACTGGATCTCACTTTATGGCCATGAAAGCTTACTGGATCTCATTTTATGGCAATGAATGCTTACTGGATCTCACTTTATGGCCATGAATGCTTACTGGATCTCACTTTATGGCCATGAATGCTTACTGGATCTCACTTTATGGCCATGAATGCTTACTGGATCTCACTTTATGGCCATGAAAGCTTACTGGATCTCATTTTATGGCAATGAATGCTTACTGGATCTCACTTTATGGCCATGAATGCTTACTGGATCTCACTTTATGGCCATGAAAGCTTACTGGATCTCATTTTATGGCAATGAATGCTTACTGGATCTCACTTTATGGCCATGAATGCTTACTGGATCTCACTTTATGGCATCTGGAAATTTTGTTTCGTGATAGGAAAATGTGAAGAAAATTATTAAAGTTTATTTATTACTATCTTGTCATATTTTCATATTCACACCGTTTCACGGCGTGAATATATTGTTTTTACTACACTCTCAAAAACCGTTTTTTGCGTTTTTCTCTTAAATTAAGCATTTTTACGCTTTATACCCTAATTACATAAAAGTTAGGCCTTGGAATTCTCTACAAAATGCCGCAAACCCCGTGAAAATTGGTTGCATTGTTTTCGAGAAAATCGCGAAAAACTGTTGATGTTAGCACTGCATGCACTTTTGTCGGCCAAATTCCGGGAAAACGGAAGCGAGTTAGGACTTCAAATATGGACCAAAATGTGTGCATTGGGCTCATAAGGTGCCACGAAACTTTTGGTAATGATTCATGCAGCAGTTCCGGAGAAATCAACGAAAAACTGAAAAATTATAGCCGATTATTGCATAACACTTTTCCGAAAAACGTAGAATTTTACGTTACGTAAATTTTTCTTTACGTATACGTATTTTTTTACGTAAAGACAGTTTTGTATGAAAATTTATTAATGAATGATTAAATGGCTATAAATACTTACTGGATCTCATTTTATAGCCATAAATAGTTACTGGATCATACTTAATGGCCATAAATAGCTACTGGATCATACTTAATGGCCATGAATGTTACTGGATTTCAATTTATGGCCATGAATGCTTACTGGATCTCACTTTATGGCCATGAATGTATACTGGATTTCACTTTATGGCCATGAATGCTTACTGGATCTCATTTTAGGGCCATGAATGCTTACTGGATCTCACTTTATGGCCATGAATGCTTACTGGATCTCACTTTATGGCCATGAATGCTTACTGGATCTCACTTTATGGCCATAAATGCTTACTGGATCTCATTTAATGGCCATAAATGCTTACTGTATCTCACTTTATGGCCATGAATGCTTACTGTATCTCACTTTATGGCCATGAATGCTTACTGGATCTCACTTTATGGCCATGAATGCTTACTGGATCTCACTTTATGGCCATAAATGCTTACTGGATCTCATTTTAGGGCCATGAATGCTTACTGGATCTCACTTTATGGCCATGAATGCTTACTGGATCTCACTTTATGGCCATAAATGCTTACTGGATCTCATTTAATGGCCATAAATCATTACTGGATCTCACTTTATGGCCATGAATGCTTACTGGATCTCATTTAATGGCCATAAATGCTTACTGGATCTCATTTTATGGCCATGAATGCTTACTGGATCTCACTTTATGGCCATGAATGCTTACTGGATCTCACTTTATGGCCATGAATGCTTACTGGATCTTACTTTATGGCCATGAATGCTTACTGGATCTCATTTTATGGCCATGAATGGTTACTGAATCTCACTTTATGGCCATGAATGCTTACTGGATCTCACTTTATGGCCATGAATGCTTACTGGATCTCACTTTATTGCCATGAATGCTTACTGGATCTCACTTTATGGCCATTAATGCTTACTGGATCTCACTTTATGGCCATGAATGCTTACTGGATCTCATTATTTGACCTTGAATGCTTACTGGATCTCATTTTAAGGGCATAAATGCTTGCTGAATACGACGATTTACTAATTTAGGATTTTGTAATCTTTGGTTTTAAGTTTTGGTCGGTTTACTAAACGCGGAAAATGCGCTTTAGTTGGTCACGAGTGATCACCGTTATACTAGTATCAATATATAATTGTTTTATCAAGCGAAAATGAATCATGCTGAGCTATAAATGTTGATGATAGAATTTCAATGCTTTCACATGGAAAATATGTGAAATTGAAGGGTGTTAAGCATTGACATTATATTTTCGATGCTTTAACATGAGATAAATGTGGAATTGAAAGGTTTTAAGCATTGATATTGTATTTTCGATGCTTTAACATGAGAAATATGTGGAATTCAAGGGTTCTAAGAGTCGAACGGAACGAAGCGAAGCGAAGTGGAGTTCGACACTTCTGTAATCTATAAAAGTCGAACGGAACGAAGCGAAGCGAAGTGGAGTTCGACACTTCTGTAATCTATAAAAGTCGAACGGAACGAAGCGAAGCGAAGTGGAGTTCGACACCCCTGTAATCTATAAAAGTCGAACGGGACGAAGCGAAGCGAAGTGGAGTTCGACATTCCTGTAATCTATAATAGTCGAACGGAACGAAGCGAAGCGAAGTGGAGTTCGACACTCCTGTAATTTAAAAAAGTCGAACGGAACGAAGCGAAGCGAAGTGGAGTTCGACACTCCTGTAATCTAAAAAAGTCGAACGGAACGAAGCGAAGCGAAGTGGAGTTCGACACTCCTGTAATCTAAAAAAGTCGAACGGAACGAAGCGAAGCGAAGTGGAGTTCGACACTCCTGTAATCTATAAAAGTCGAACGGAACGAAGCGAAGCGAAGTGGAGTTCGACACTCCTGTAATATATAAAAGTCGAACGGAACGAAGCGAAGCGAAGTGGAGTTCGACATTCCTGTAATCTATAAAAGTCGAACGGAACGAAGCGAAGCGAAGTGGAGTTCGACATTCCTGTAATCTATGATAGTCGAACGGAACGAAGCGAAGCGAAGTGGAGTTCGACACTCCTGTAATCTAAAAAAGTCGAACGGAACGACTAAGCCTTAAGAAGCCAAAGTGCCTTGATAGCTCAGTTAGCAAGGTGCGGGTTACGAAAGTTGGTGTTGAATTTGGACTCCCGGGTTCAAATCTCACCACCAGCCTAGTAATTTTTCAGAAATTTAGATACTTCAGCTTCTTAAGTACAGCAGTTTAAGACGTAAAACCAAGAATTAGGCAATGTGAGATGTTGGAACGGGTCATGAATGATGTAGTTTTAGACGAGAAAGATACGAGAGTCGTAAATTCACCATGAGGGCTTTTACTGGAACGGACCTTGAAACGTTGTAGCTGACTGATAAATTGGAACGAGAGCCGGCATGAACACAAGTTCTAAGTTCTGAAGGGTTTTTAATTGGCTACTGTACATACTGCCGAAGATTATGCTCTGTATACCTGAGCTTATACATCATAATAATATTAAAATTTTAGCGCTTAATAGTTCTAGAAAACATTGTTGCACAATTTAAATTTGTAAATAAAAATAAATAATAAAATAACGAAGCGAAGCGAAGTGGAGTTCGACACTCCTGTAATCTATAAAAGTCGAACGGAACGAAGCGAAGTGAAGTGGAGTTCGACACTCCTGTAATCTATAAAAGTCGAACGGAACGAAGTGAAGCGAAGTGGAGTTCGACACTCCTGTAATATATAAAAGTCGAACGGAACGAAGCGAAGCGAAGTGGAGTTCGACATTCCTGTAATCTATAAAAGTCGAACGGAACGAAGCGAAGCGAAGTGGAGTTCGACACTCCTGTGATCTATAAAATTTGAACATAGTTCAAACTAGGTTGAGCGAAGCTCACAAATTTTTATATCCAGAACGAAGCGAAGCGAGTGAAGGTGTGAAAAATTTCCCAATACGTCCTCAGACTTTGGATTCATAAGGTAAAATGTAAAAGTGTTCGAGCAAAGCTCGAACACATGAAGTTTGAACGTAGTTCAAACTAGGTTGAGCGAAGCTCAAAAATTTTTACAGCCTGAACGAAGCGAAGCGAGTGAAGGTGTGAAAATTTTCATAATACGTCCTCAGATTTTGGATTCATTAGGTAAAATGTAAAAGTGTTCGAGCGAAGCTCGAACACATGAAGTTTGAACGTAGTTCAAACTAGGTTGAGCGAAGCTCACAAAGTTTTACATCCTGAACGAAGCGAAGCGAGTGAAGGTGTGAAAATTTTCATAATACGTCCTCAGATTTTGGATTCATAAGGTAAAATGTAAAAGTGTTCGAGCGAAGCTTGAACACATGAAGTTTGAACGTAGTTCAAACTAGGTTGAGGAAAGCTCACAAATTTTTACATCCTGAACGAAGTGAAGCTAGTGAAGGTGTGAAAAATTTCCCAATACGTCCTCAGACTTTGGATTCATAAGGTAAAATGTAAAAGTGTTCGAGCGAAGCTCGAACACATAAAGTTTGAACGTAGTTCAAACTAGGTTGAGCGAAGCTCACAAATTTTTACATCCTGAACGAAGCGAAGCGAGTGAAGGTGTGAAAATTTTCATAATACGTCTTCAGATTTTGGATTCATAAGGTAAAATGTAAAAGTGTTCGAGTGAAGCTCGAAGCGAGCGAGCTGAACGAAGCAAAGCGAGTGAAAAAGTACAAGAACAATAAGTATGTAGTACAAGAACACAATGACTGTAAAAGCGTGGGGCGTTCAAAAGAGGTCATCAAAATCAAAGGGTCGCCAAGACAATTACGCCCCACGCTTTTACTATTTAGTTAGTCAATGAAATTTTATTTTAGTTATATGTTATTTTAAAAACGTGATATTAGTTTTATTTACTCCTTTTTAGAACAATTTTAACAAAGTTTTTTGGTCATTTTCAAAAAGCGTGTTTTTTAAAAAGTTTTTTTTTTTTATACATTTTTTATCTATCAAAGATAATCATACATGAAAGTCTGATCTACAGAATAGACTAACCGCGGAGCAGCAACTGGAGCGAAGCGAAAGTTGCAAAACTATCGAAGCTGTAATCTTATGATAAAGTCTGATCTAACAAAGATAATCATACATGAAAGTCTGATCTATTGAATAGACTGACCGCGGAGCAGCAACTGGAGCGAAGCGGAAGTTGCAAAACTATCGAGACTGTAATCTATTATAAAGTATGATCTAACAAAAAGATCAACATATATGTAGCTCTGATCTACAGAATAGACTGGCCGCGGAGCAGCAACTGGAGCGAAGCGGAAGTAAAAAATAGCAGATATTATTTTATCTCAAGTCAGATATTATTTTAATCTCATTTGGAAACGGTGTGAATATCTCCATGAAGCGTGATCCGCTTCATAACTAGTTTAAATAAATTATTTCAATTTTTTCTGCTCTTATCTCTTCTCGCCCTTTCTTTCCACACTTTTATCGCATCCATATTCATTTTCTACAAATGCCCACCCGTTGCTATTTAATACACTCATTTCAACAAATCCCATCAAGGATATAATGGACTACCATCGTTAATATCATCAGGATTAGATGACTCATTGAGTGATGTTGGTGCCAAAAGAAAATATCCATTTGAATTAGAAAAAGCTATTCATAATGTCATGTTCATTCAACATCACATGCAACGTCAGGATGAGTTTAATGCCGTAAGTGTTATACAAGAAGAAATTTAAATGCAAATTGCTATTTTTTCTCTCTTTTATTTTATCTCCTTGTTCCCTCCTGAAAAAAGTCTTTTTTTTATTATTATTGTTATTATATTGCGGCATTTAATGCCATTACGGTGAATTTATATCCGTGTATCTCCTTTCTTCATCAGTTGTGCAAAAAATGATTTAATTGAAGATTAAACTGAAACTATTTCTTATCCAAATACTCCAGATTTACTTCCATAATTTATTTTAAAAACTGAATTCTAAAAAAAAATATTTAGGAATATGGTTCTTTTTAGTAATTGTAGTCATGCAATGTACAGTGCATTACTTTCAAGATTTTAAATATAACTGCATCATTGTGTAAACAATTTTCTTTTAGAAACCGCATTGTAAATGGGTGCTATTTTATGGCACACAATTTTCATTCGTTTCACATGACACAACAACAACAGTAGAGGCAAAAAACGTCTAACAAGAGCAAACAGCAGAATGAAGTGGGAATATATATGTATATAAAAAAAAATACGTAAATTCTGCTGCTGATTCTATTTATTTTCCATTCTTGTGTTGTTCTGTGAAAATGAAACTCAATTGTGTTAAAAACACACACTTAAATTGAGCATAAAACAAGTGCAATAAATTTCCATTTTCCCTTCTTATTCTCACTCTCTTGCCTCTAAAGAAGGTGAAAAGCCTTTTTGAAAATCATATGTTTATTTGCCAAACAATAACTAAACTTAAAATTCATGCTGAAATCTTTATTTTTTTCTTTCTCGTCTTACGGCATTCATTGATGACTTAACGTATTAAAAATAACAACAAAAAAATCAACAATGAATTGCTGGAAACATGATCATCATCATGAATGAACAGGAAGACGCAGATTGGGGTTTCGTGGCTTTAGTATTGGACCGTTTATTTTTATGGCTCTTTACTATAGCGTCACTATTTGGCACATTTGCAATTCTTTGTGAGGCACCAGCTTTGTAAGTATTTTCCATTGTTATCTATCTAAACAAATCTACATCCTTTTATTTTCCACTCTGCATTCATTTATTTTCTTGTTTTTTACTTTTTCTTCTTTTTACAAAACAGATACGATGATACTAAGCCAATTGACATTGAATACTCTATTATCGCGCAAAAGATATTCAATTTAACAGTCAAGGATCATTAAAGTATGGTTTTGTTCATCGTTATTACTGTACTAGTATGTACATCGTCATTAAGTCACAAGTTAGTTAATCTTGCGCTGAAATTTTGCTGGTTATGTCCTACATTCTTAAACATCACATTGCCACAACATTCATTCTGTTGTTAAATTCTTGGAAATGAAAAATATTCTCTTTTTAAATTATAAAAAAAACAATCGTTAACATTAACTTTGATGGTTATTACAATACAAAACGTAAACGAATAACGGAGATTTTTTCCCCATTTTTTTCATAAAAAGGATTATTAAGAAATGAAAAATAAAACACAATAAAACTATTTCACATTTAAATGCAATTGTAAAACATAAACATAAATAAAGAAAAAAAAAAGAAAATTTAACTCATTGTACAATTGTATGAATGGAGTAATAAAGAATATGGAACGAAAAGAAAATGTTGAAGAAAACTTTTAATGAACTTTTTCTCACGCTAGAACTACTTTAAGGCAGAGTTGATACAAAGGTGCCTTTGCTCAGGCATTGCCTTTGATCTAGCAAAACCTTTGCCTTTGCAAAGGCACAGTAAAGGCAAAGGCACGAAAACATTGCCTTTGCAAAGGCAATGCCTTTGCCTTTGAGTTTGTCTAGCTTTGCCTTTGATATTTTTGAATTTGAAAATTTTTAACTTTTATCAATTTTTGGAACTTTTTGTTAAATTTTTTTTTTACAAAGGCAAAGATTTAAAGGCACCACGACAAAGTTCTGCCTTTGCAAAGGCAAAACAAAGGCAAAGGCAATTTTTTCTGCCTTTGACAAAGGCAAAGGTAGGTGCCTTTAATTTCAATTTGCCTACGCCTAGGCAAACCTTTTTAAAGGCACATGCTAGTTATCAACTCTGCTTTAAGGGTGCTACGAAAAGTTTTTGCTCTCTCATTGAATTATTTCAAAATCAAAATGAATTTTTATATTTTTTATTTTTGCCATCAATGATTTTTAGAATAAATTTTAGGGTTCACTTTGTATTGGTTCGTATCCCACTATAAATTGTAGATCTATTGGATATGGTACAATAGAATCAGTCTTAAAATGAATCGCAGTGCATTCAGCTCAAAAAGCTGGGCCCTTATCCCCGATTTAGTTAGTTCGCATTTTAGAGGGGAGGGGTTCTAGGATTTTGTAACAGGTTACTTACAAAAAAAGTAGCAAGGAGGGGGTGTCTAAAAAGTTGTTTTTTTTTTTGCGTAACGAACTAAGTGAACGACCCCAAGGGAACTTTTAGTATTGGCCTTGAATTAATAAAATATTTTTTTTTATCCTACGAAGGTTTGAAATGCGCTAATATAAAATAATTACAGTTTTGATATTTTTACTTCCATCAGTCCTTCTCCAAGCAATTTTTATTCCATTTTATTCAAACATTTTCAATGTATTCAAATTCATAAGTGAATATTTACAATGCTTATTGTATGCATTAACAAAGTCTATTGAAGAAACAACAAACGAAAAGAAAGAATTCAAGTGAGAAAGTTTTAAGCAGGTTAGTATGAGGGTGAAAAGTTGTCATTTGTTATTCTATAAGCATGTGTATGTTTCAGGAAAAATTTCCATCCTATAAATTTACTTTATGTAATTGCTTTAATATTTTTGTAGTACATATAGTTTGTCTTATATTTTTTTTAAGCCATTCTAATTTATTTTAAATGCATTTTGAAGTTTTTTTAAAAAATATTCAAGGATTTATATTTTAATGAAAGCATTGTCAAAAGCTAAATTATATAATAATTCAACGTGAAACCTGGGAAACTCTTGATAATAAATAATTACGTAAACTGAAAAGACATCGAGATAGTGGAAACTTGAATAAAGAGAGAGGAATATAAAAACCATTCATTTACGATAAACTTTTCCTTTACAGCAATGGAATTAAATTAAAAACTTTTCATTTTTTTTTTTTTTTTGTTCTAAAAACCTGAGAAAATCTAATTTTAGTAAAAACTTTCCTATTTGACTCTTTTTCATTTAGTACAAAAGCAGTATTATAGCATAGTTTTCGTGATGAAGGAATGATGAGCATAATTTTGCTTTCCTAATTTTAAAGTTTCAAGCATTTGTCGAAGGTAAAGGCTTCACACAAAGCTATTATTCATGTCGAAAAGTTCAAACTATAAAAACTCGTAAACCTATCAGCTATTCCCTTCTTTTCAAAACGCTCCAAACAAAAACGAGAGAATAATTTCATATTATTCATTCTTTCACATCCACTTATCCATCCATGCTTTTGTAAAAGTTTATAGAAGCTTTCTCTGATTTCAAAATCTCTATCACGTATTTATCACCTTCACAAAAAACAATTCAGCAACCACTGGTCTCTCTGAACGTTGATGTGTATGTGAATGGATAAAAGATTTGTGATTATTCAAAATGAGGGAAAAAAAAGTATTTTATGTGTGTTTGAAAATTTTTTCTTTCTCTTTTGAACGAGTTGAATTATTATATTCAATTTATTTTTCATCAAAGCATTGAAACTTTTTTTGGTTTTCTCTTAAAACAAAACGATTCGAATTTTTTTTTTATCCCTTCACATAAGTAAAAATAAATCAGTAAATATATATATTTTTATATGTATATGTTTAATCTATTACTTATTAAAGTTTTATGTAAATAAATAATTCTTATAATGTTAAGGAATTTATAAATTCATAAGTTTAGAATCGCTTTTTATTAAGGATCATTAGTTCTTTCACTTAATAACTTTTCTTTAGAAAACAATTGCTTTGATTAAATTTTAATCAAAAATACGTTTGAAACTCTTATTTCCTTTAAAGATTTTTTTTTTAAATAACTTTTTAATAATAATCTTTTTAATAGTAATCTTAAATTACAAAGAAAAAGTTTGCAAGAACAACTTCGCATTAAGTAAAAAATTTCAATTAAAATCACGAACTCATTTCCTATCATTATCTTTTAATTTCCTGTGTTTTATTATTTTCATTCAGCATCTCGATTTCTTGCTCGGTTTGCTTATTGTTTAACAACACACTTTACAAAATAAATAATTCAATTTTTTTTTTTCAAAAACAAAAACAAAACAATGTTGAATGTTTCATGACATCAACAAACAAATCGCCAAATATTCAGTCCATTAAACTTTCAACATCAGCAGCTATACGAAAGTTATGATTAATGAATTAAATACGGTGAATAGGAAAAGCAAAAATTTCGTGAAGATTGAGGATATAATGATGTTTTTATTGTAAGAAGCAACGGTGAAAACAGAAGGAGGAGCAAAATAGAGATGAGAATGAACAAAAGATTCCTTCAGAGGTAAAGATTGAAATGAGAAACATAAAATGACAGCATCAGGTTTCATGAAATTTAGCAGCAAACGACGAACAAGAAATGAATATTTTTTCGAAAGCAACAATTAGTCAGGTTTTTGTACATATCATGTAGATATGATTAAACCATTTTCCTGTGTTTTTGTGACATGCCTGATTGCTGATAATAGGTAAATGGATAACTGAATAAATGTTAATAAGGGAATCTTTTTTTTTATTTTTTTAAACAAGACTTTAAGACATTCTTGATTTTTTTCATCACATTTGGGTACACGATTTCAAATTATGAATTTATTAATTGTTTCCAATCATTATTAATTTATATTTTAAACTGATGCAAACCTTCATGCTGTGCTGAAAACATGCACTAATAAACGTAGAATTTTTATTATTATATTCAAGAATCTTAGATGCAAACAAGAAGTTTTTGGAAAAGATGTGAATATGTCCATAAAGCGTGATGTACTATAATACTCCTTTCATTTCTTAAATTTAATATTTTTCTTTGTCTGCTCCATTTTATTTCTTATCGAGTTCCCCTATTAGATGTTTTATGCACGTAAATTGTTCATTTATCATTTTTATTTAAAAAAAAAAAAATAAAATTATTTCTTTCGAGCGTGCTTTAAAATCGACGAGCAATTTTGCATGTTTGTTGTTAATTTGATACTGTAATCTAAAATGATTCACTAGATGATTGGTACTTTACATATTTTCTGATTTGTGCTTAACATTAATGCTTGTTAATTTAATACACAAAGAATTCAAAAGAACTGCTTCATAATTATTAAATGGAAGTCTATGTGCGATACTCCAGTGAAGTTTTCAAGTTTAAGAATGTCGCGAATCAAAAATTTTAATTAACATCTCTCCAATCATATAAAATATCACTTTATTTAACTCATACACCCAAAAAAATCAAACAGCATGAAGCCAACAACAATTTTAAATATAAAAATAAAATGTTTTAAAAAACAATTTTATATGTCCGGTAATAAATCATAAATCAATTCCATTAAAAAATTTCTAGCTCATAAATAAATCTACTTATTTTGCGATTATAAAGCACCTGTTGTTTTTTGTAATAAAAGAATGTCGTAGTTGTATGAAAATCACGGGAGCTTCTAAGTTTTATATTTTTATACTATAATTGATAATGTCTGCTTGCCTTGTCAAGAAAATTTCCATTACTTTTTTTTACTGTCAAAAATTAACTTTATTTTCAAGAATCAAATTTATTTTTATGAATTTTTTAAGTAAGACATTTTTAAGTACTGTTGCAAAAATTTCTAAATTTAAAAAATATTTAGTAAAAAATGTAATAAAAATTCAAAAAATGCTTTATAAGCATTTTAGACTTTTAAACACATCGCTGCTTGTATCGCCTTCTTATTACAGCCTAAAAATAATAATTTATTTTAAACAGGCAAAGAATATGATTTATTGTAGAAAAATTGAGCGACGGACGTAGAAAAATTAATTTTTTTCTTCAGTTCTTCTAATGCTTACTAACACATTCCAAGTTCATGAATAGAAATTTTTTTCATAAAATTTCAATTCAACAAAAAGTTTCAATAAATCTAGAAGAGAGCAAATCATTAAAGCAAAAGATTTATGGCAGAAATATTTTGATATAGTAGTAAAGTTCAAAATTTTTGAGGGATGATTGGAAGTTTTGACATGGTATAATTATAATTAAATGATTTTCACACATTCAAATAGGATGCCATAAAATTACTGAATGAAATGAACTTCATAAAATTAAAACCAACAACGTTAAAATTGAGTTCATTATTTTTTTATTGTAAATTGCTGTTAATTTAAATTCGCATTGCATCTGCGATGGAATTTTATGTCGATTTTTACACATTTATAGTGCAATGGGAATGTAATCAAATTAACGTCCATCTCAATTAATTTTGATGCAATTTATTTCCTCATGACAATGAGATTGTTTCATTACACAGTCACTTGTTTATTAATGCAAAGTGCAATGGTTTAATTACTAGATCCACTTCATGAAGGAAATGCAATTTATTTTTTTCCCAAATAATTTTGTATGCTACAAGAAAAAATTACAAAAGTCCTCGTGTTTCATATCGAGGGACTTCAGCGCATTTTTGGCGCGGCGATCAGTAATCGAGCTACGAATTGAAAGTATATCAACTTTCAGGACAGACCTTGTAATATTCTACATAAAAATAACGATAATTTTACAAAAATGTTACAACAACAATCAAAAACCCTTCAGTTTCAATTTCCTCACATTCATTGTTCATGCACAAGTGTGTTTTCATTATGCACAAACTAATAACTTACAAAACTGAACAAAAAACTTTTCGTAAAAAATAACGGTCAAAAAATTTTCAAATGTCAACGGTTAAAAAATATTTGAAATTTCTATGACGTGAAGTTGCAGTCATGTGTTGATTATTTTTCTTTGTGAAATTAAAAATTAATTAATTAAGGTGTTTAAACACAAATTTGGGACTTTTAAATACATATGCCGCAAATAACTCGATGAAATGAAGCTAATAAACAAACCGGAGCTCTCTACGATGTCTAGATCAAAAGATAGTTTTTCGAAAATTTGCAGCCAGCCGAAAAAGTGTATGATTGAGCTTCCTTTTTGAAAACAAGTTTCCAAAAATGCGCTAAAAAAGCAAATAGAAAATATTCTGAGAAACGTTTTATTTGCTAAAAAAAGAAGCATTAGAAAAGAAGAAGAGATGCTTAAGGGATCAAAGTGAAGATTGTGAAGAAATGTGTTTAAAACTTTTGCATATATTCACTAAATACATACATAAATTTATTTTATTATTCAAGTCATCTCGAACATATCCTTCTCCTGCTATAAGTATTTGTGCTGAGAAGAATTGGAATTTCATTCTTTTAGTTTTGGTTCTTCTATCGCATCTACACACAAAAATTTATATTTGAAAGGGATAATGGAAAAACTTTAAATGCGAGAAAGTTTAGCACAAAAATATTTTTCTCCAATTTTTCATACGACATGTGTTTTTCAGCTCTTGTCTTTCATTTGGATATGCAGAAAAGAGATATATTTTCAGTAATCATTTCAAAACTTAATGAACTTAAAAAACAATTTCTTATTAAATTGTAATGTAAAATCCATCGAGATGTCTAACGCAGACTACCGACATTTCAAATATCTCCGTTAAAACCGAAATTCAAAATTTTTCAAAAAAATTCCAGTCGTTAAAATTTTTTATTAGTTTTCTTAATATGCCTCAAATCAAAGTAGAAACCATCCAGTTTAGTTTATTAACACTTTATTTAGTATTAATAATCATTTTTTATCTGTTCAAATGGGTTAAAGTATAATTTTTGATTAAATTAAAATTTTGTAAACAATAACAAAATTTTTGTGAATCAAAATTTTTTGAAATATATTCTCTAATTTCTCTTTAACTATTAACTTATATAATGTGTAATGCAAAGAGAATCATTAAATAATCATCAAAGTTTTGTTTAAAGTATAAAACTTTAAGCTAAATTCACATTAAAGAGTCAAATTTTGATTATTAAAATTTCTTTTGTTTTGGAATTTCGAAGAATTCGAATCAAATGTCGAAGAAATCGAACTTAATGTCGAAGAAATTCGAAATGAAATGTCGGTAGTCTGGTCTAACGTTACAGTGCTATATACATCGGGTCATATCATATTTAATTTACTTCCGACACTTACATTCAAAATGTATTTTTATTATAAATAACTCTGATTTCTAAGAAATTCTTGAAACTTGTCATCAAACTTAAATAAAAAACATTGAAATGTCAACTGATATATGTGACAAGTTCCTATATGTACATTTTACATCTACACAACATTTCAATGGAGTCACTTTTGAGAGCGGGTTATAAGGAACAAATGATATGATAAATTACATTTCTTTTTCAAACTTTTTTTTAAAAAACATTTCAAGTTCTACAGCAGAAGAGAAGTGAAGAATTGAAAAAGAGAGTGAAAAAATATGAAAAATAGAGGAAAGGAACATTGTAAGAATGTAACACATTGTGTGTTTGAAAAAAAGGATATACGTTTGTCTGATATACGACAATCTGCCACTTTATGTCGTTGTACATACATGTATATTTAAGGCACGTCGGATATAAGTTTCCCTTCTTTTATTTTCTTCAAGAATCGGAATGAAATTATGCAAAAAAAAAAAAATATTATCGAAAAACATTTATTCGCTCATTGAAATGAAATTTATTTCTGTTGTGTAAGATATAAGCAAGTTACATGCAGAATACATGTAGAATGATAAATTTGAAATAAATTGGATGTATATGTATTCTAGGTCAAAAGCTTGTAAGCGATACAGAAAGAGGATTATGTTAACTTCCACACAAAGCTTGTATTTCCTTTGTTTTCCTTACAACATTGTATAATCAAGAATTGTGTAAAGCCTTGGATATATGTAAAAAATACTTTATGAAATTTAAAAAATATTTGAAACTTGATCTTTTAAGAAAAAAAAGGCCTTCCACTTTATGAAGACTAGTTAAAAAGTCAAATCTCTTGATACTGATGTCCAGATTTAAAAAATCCATAAGCATAAATTAGCAATTTCCTTTCTTTGAGTTAATGAATTTATGGTAATTGAAAATTTCTCTTTCTTAGTCTTAATTTCAACTCGTTACTACCTTCTAATATAGACGCTCAATAATTTAATACATACACATATTTAATTCTGATAATCGTCAGCACTTTTCATTGAACCTGATGCGAATTCCTTTTTTTCTCTTCTTTAATTTTAACCATAACTGGAAATGAATCGGAAAATTTAGTGCTTCCAACCCACATTTTTCGATTTTATTCTTTCTTTTTCTTCCTTGCCATTTTGCAGATTTTTCTTGAAAATAAAAAATGATCAATTTTTCTTTGTCTGTCTTTTATACATATATCTAAGATAGGTCGATATATGTACATACCTTGTCAATGACTATTTTGTTAATAAATATTTTAATCCAACGACCTCAATCCAATTCACACAATTAATTCAAAATAAAAAACTTAATTTAAAGTTCATATAGTTATCATAATTGAAGACTCAAAATGCACATACTATAACCAAATGAAGAACTTTTTTACTTGTTCCTCTATTCTGGAATTGAAGAAGAAAAAATATTCAGCTATAAATTGAAGGTGGATACTTAGAAATTCTTTTCGAGAAAAAAGCACCCTGCACGAGCGTTTTTTCTTAAAGTTAAGAGACTGTAAAAGGATTATTGAAGGGTTGGTCAATTTAGATTGCTTACTTGTATATATTCTTTACCTAAAAGAATGAAACACAAAATAATTTCTTCCTTTTCTCCCTTCCTCCTCTCTTTTTTTTCTTTAAAAGGGCATTTTTAGATGCACGAACTTACCTTTCTATTACTTTATTATCCTAATTCCCATTCATTTTTTTTCTAGAGCTACTCTATTTGCTTTCTTTACAATCCGCTTTCAGCAAAATCTTATAAATATTCTGCTTTTGTATATTTTTGAGTATCAATGATTTTCAAGGGAAAAGAGAGTTTAGATGGAACTATGTACGAAATTTTTAGCTTAGTAGCCAGAAAAAAATAAAAATTAATAATTTTGAGATGTACATTTTTGCAAGTATTAAAACGTAATAGCATATGGAAAATGAATGAAATGTTTATTGAATTATGTTAAATGAGGTGACGACTAATTGCAATAAAAATCTAAGAGATTTTAGGATCGTTCGTAAAATTCGTAGTGTTTAGGGAGGGGGAAGGTGTCTATGATTTTGTTACACTTCATACAAAATTTTTCAAAATCCCGTACAAATTTTGTTACGATCGGAGGGAGGAGGTCGAAATGACCATTTTTGGTGTAACGAATTTTACGAGCGACCGCTTTAACAATTGCTTCAATAGCTTAGTAATTATTATGATTTCTTTGATTATCTTTAGTTCGAAAATAAAAACACTGGAAAAAAACTCAGTACATGCAAGTAACAAAGAGAAACAAATATAATTTTTAGTGATATTAACTTTATTTTATTCCATTGTTAACAACATTTATTTTAAAAACTGTTCACAAAAAGTTTATCATGTATTAAACTCCCTTTTCTGTTTAATGTATTTGGCAAATTATCAAAATTATAAATGAAAAAACATACAGAAAAAAAGTCACAGATATAGGCTAGAACTATTTTGTATCTTGGAGAAAAATAAGATAAACAAGAACAAAGTTCTTTCTCTTAAGTTTTCTTATCACGAACACAATACAATAGCCAAAGGGGGAACAGAGGGAAATTTTCGCTTGTATTCTTTTCATACATTTTATTTGTGCATGCTTGAAGCAAGTATTCAACTGAAAATTCTCCCTTTTCCTTTACTTCTATTCAAAATTTATGCTCGGCGACGAAGGTCCCAAATTTAGTATAAATAAAAAAAAGAAAGATTTCTTTCATTCTCCTCTTTGGTTCTTCTCCATTTCCATTTCTATTTCATTCCATTCATTCACAAAATACAATAAATATTTCTTAGTTGCTTTATATCTCTCAATATATATTCAATATTGAAATAAAAATAAGCAGAGATCGAAGCCGACATTTTCGGCTTATTTCATTTTTTACACTTTTTGATAAAATAAAGCTATCTACAAAGTATTTTAGATATTCTAACTATTCTTTGGGTTATTTTCTATGATTCTGAGTCATATTTGTAAAGATTAGAAGTGTATTAAGCTCAAAATTTAACTTTTAAGTTTGTTAAGCCGAGAAATAAGCCGCGGCTTATTTCTCGGCTTAACAAACTTAAAAGTTAAATTTTGAGCTTATTACACTTCTAATCTTATCAATTATGACTCAGAATCATAGAAAATGACCCAAAGAATAGTTAGAATATCTAAAATACTTTGTAGATAGCTTTATTTTATCAAAAAGTGTAAAAAATGAAATAAGCCGAAAATGTCGGCTTCGATCTCTGAAAATAAGTCAACTCCAACCCCAGTACTTTTATGCTTCTTTGCCTACCATTTTAGTGGAGAACGTAACCTCTATCATTAATTTTGCTTTCCAAATGCATCTGCATACAATTATGTTTTATATTTTTATTATAGTATGAGGTTAAAAAAATCATAAAAGTAGCATTATAGATCCATTTTTAGAGGAAGAAGTTTTTAGAATGAGAATTTTTTCAATCAACTAAATTTGCAAAAAAAAAAAACGGCAGGACATTGATTTGTAAAAGAAACCCAAATAAAGGAGCAATTAAAATTTTATTTCAACACTACGCCTTATATTCCATTCAAAAAAGCAGTTAACTTTCAATTTATAACTAGCCCTCCTTACATTTTCACCAGTCTAATGAACTTGTCTGATTTGTGAATTGCTGTCATACTTTCTCTTTTAAATTTGATATATTTATTTCAATTGAATTTTCATTTTTTCAAAGATCCTGCATTGATCATCATTCTGAACATCTGCCGAGTAATCAAGAGCTTTTAATGATGAAAACTTTTTCATTTCATATTAAAGGAAAAAATTATCCTCATGACTGTAATAAGTTGTAGTAAGTGAACGCAAGAATGAATAAAAAGTGGAAGGAGAAGAAAATCAATTAAATTAAGATTATGAGAAATAAAGTCTTTAAGGAAATGAATTGGGGTAAAAAAAATAGATAGATATAGATAATCCTCATAGCAATGAGGCCAAATGAGCTGAAAATATTCAAAATTCTTTTCGTCTTTCTTATACTGAACATTATATACATAATTATGTATACAGTATAATACATAGGCAAATATCAATATGCCTTAATGTTATTTAATATAGATTCTGTGTGATTAAAATTAATTCATGTAATTTGCCTTAATTGAAACTTGTTCTTGCTTCAAAAATGTGTCTTTGGGGAAAGTGCTTGAATCTTGAAGGGAATGTAAACTTCATTAGATCTTATTCTTATTAATATTTTTAACTTCGAGTTAATTCAATATTAAGTATCAAATTTTTTATACATTCTAGGTAATATTAAAACTAGAATAATCTTAACTTCATTAGGTATTTAAATAATTTTATTAATAATTTATTAAAAAAAGTTAACAATTAGCAATACTTTTCGATTACTTCACTTCTGAATTTATTGTATTTTTATTTTTAAAAATTAAATTCCTTCATGTTATCTCATTTCTTTCATAAATTCCATATATCTCTTTGAATAAAAAAACTCATTCTAAAGATTTTAAAAGAAAGACATAAACTCATAATCTCGCATGAAATTAGAAAACATATTATGCCGCATGCATAAAAAATAAGTATTATTTACCATATTATCTATGAGACTAGGGAAGACAATAAAATATTATTTTATGCAACATTATTTGAGATTATAAAGTTCATGGATAATCAAACTTCAATCTAATGCTTATCTTCTTAAATTTATCAATGAAAGAATTTTAAAGAAAATAAGCGAAAAAGAGTAATTAATATGAATTCATCCGTAAAAAAATTTAACTCCCACTTCTAAAAGTTAAACTTTTTAAATGAGGCGCTATTAAGTATGAAAAATTCAAGAAAAAGAGAAAGAAGCATCGAAGGTATTAAATTTTGCTAAAATGTCTTTGCTACTTTTTATACTTCCCTTTTACATCCTCTAATTTGCTTAACTTCAAGTAAATAATGATGATGGAAAAAAAATATTAAATAAAGGAAGGAATTTTAGCATAGATCCATCTAAGATGAGAAAATTAGTACATGCTTAAGGAAAAAGGCAAAAGGTACAAGGTAAATTTTTATGCTTCTCCCTTCGGGTCAAAAAATGGAATTAATGAATTAAATTTTGTTTATAAAAAAATGAAGAGGATGAGAACCTTTTTTTTCTACGAATTTTGTCCATTGTTGAGCTTCTATACAAATACCTAATCAAAATTAATACGAACAATATCATTTGGCAAACTTAAACCGCCCTTTCTCATGGGTATTTCACTCAATTGGCGATCTATAGGTTGGCGTATATCTAATTTTAAAAATAAAAAAATAATTAATTTATTTATTTTAGATCAAGAATTGAACGCTTTTGCCGAAGAACGTGATATGAAAAAACGGTCGTTTTGAATTTGAAAAATGTTGACCGATTATTACAAAACACAAAGTTAAACTTTTTTGTTTACTAAGTAAAATATAATTTTTCATGCTTCAATATTATTCATTTAACATTTTAAATTATTTTTGTAATAAAATTAAAGCATGACAAAATGAATTTTACTGAATAAACAAAAATTTTTACTTTGCATTTTGCAAAAATCGGTTAAAAATCTTCAAATTCTCGTTTTTTATATCACGTTATTCGGCAAAAGCGTTCAATTAATGAAGTTTGGATAATTTAAATTTAATCTTACCATACAATGAAGGACTATCGAAGATAATTCCCAACGTTCCACCAACACACAAAAGAAAGAAGATCCACAAGAAAAATCGATCGAGCACCATAGAAACAAATTTCCAGTCCTCAATGGTCTGCAGATGGCATGAGAAATATAAGTAGAAGTTCAAATAAATTAAATTGCATTTTTTTTTTTCATTTAAGAAATCAAAGTGCAGATATCTATATTGCATTACAAACTGTAGAAAATATAAAAAGCAGTGATATCGTTCAAGTTCTTTTCTTTTACTGTAATATACTCAAAAGAATTAATGTTTAATGTTAGTGCAAAAGAGTTTTCAAATAATATTGTGAATGTTATTTTTGCGGTTAAAGTTTTACTTCTCTTTATATTCTGATGCAACTGAATAAGGTTTACCGTTCAAGTCATTGCTGTTTTTATGTTGAATAAATAATTCTGAATGCAATATAATCAATGCTTGTATCAGGCATTTGAGGCAATTTTTATATTTAGCTCCTTTTCATTGTTATAAAAGTTAAAATACAGATTTATTACTTATTCATATCCCCGAAACCAAAACGCATTCTTCATAATATCAAAGCCATAAATATAAAATTCATTCAAATCACAACAATAAAAAGTCGAATCCAGTCAACTAGACCAAAGATTAGGATAATATATTTACTTATTTTGCAAAGCCGGATAAACAATTTCTTTCATATGAGGAAAAGGAAAATGAGATAAAGGATACAACAATAAAATTAATGGTTACAAGAGAAAAATTTCTTTAAGCCCATTTTCATTTTATTCATTTTGCAATGTTAAAAGACGAAAAAGTTTCTTAGTCTAATTTTCAAGGAAAATAAAGCATGATGTATTCACTTTTACTGAAAAAGTTTACAAAAAAAATGCGTTTCTATTCTTCTCTTGGCGAAACATCTTTTAATAAAATAAAACGGAATTTGGCCTCAAAATCATTTTGCATTATGTAAAGCTACATATGTACAATGTGTATGAAATAAAATATTTTTTTCCTCCGATCCCATCACATAAATTTTAGAAGATAAGCAAAAATTAATGTAATATTTTATACCAAAAAAAATTCTTTGCAGACAATCTTCCCGCATTTCCTGCTTTCATTCTATGAAGAAAAATTCTTGGATGTATAAAAAAAGAGAAACGGAACATAAAATATAAAATGATGATGTGAATGACTTTTTTAGAGATAAAAGAAAAAAAATCCACACAGAATGATGAAAAAATCTTGTGCTTAACTTTGAAACTTTGAACAAAATGCCTTACATTTTTTAAGTTTTCTTCCAATATATACATATCTAGCGACGAAATGTTTAAATTTACTGAAGTTTAACATGAAAGGATGGATTTTTTTTTCTAAATTTCGCGCATGAAAAAGAAGCGAGATAATATTCAAAAATGCTTTTTGAAATAAAGGAAAGATATTTGACGTCGATGCACTGTTCCCATAGTTGCTCTATGATAAAATGGTGATAAAAATTCATGTAGTAGCTATGATGGCAACAGTAAGAAGTAGTTTTATCTTTCCCAAAAAAAAGTCTTAAGTATGTTATTGAAAGAGAGAAACTTCCACATTATAAGTGAAAAGTTTCATCTGAAATTCTTAATCGTGTGGATTCATATTACATCATCATTAATGCTGAACTAAGATTCTTCAATATTCTTCAACTTAACTCATTAAGACATCATTATTTATTCACCTTTATTCCAGTATTTATATTTAGGTATTAACTTTTATTAACCAAATCGTGACTAAATATTCACAATTATATCAGATCATACAGCTATTTAAGTCCCAACATAGGACAATGAAAACTTTTTCCGTTATTTTTTTCAGAAATTTTGAAATTATCACCATTTTTTGTGAGTGTGTTCAGAAAAATTGTTATTGTTCGAAAATTTCGAATTTTAAAAGTTAAAGGCGTTTCCACAGATCGAAAATTTCAAAAAAATCGACTTTAATTGAATATTTCTCTTAATAGAGCTATCTAGACAATCGAAAAACTTCTTTTTGTCATGTAGAACGTTGAGTTCTATCTATTTGTCTATTGATCTTATTTATAAATGCATTCATTAGTGAATTATTTTGGTTTTTGTGAGCGTTGCTTGGTAAGAAAAAAGTTGAATTTTTTTCTTACCAAGCAACGCTCACAAAAATTAAAATAATTAACTAATTAATGGATTTATAGGTAAGATTGAAGCACAAATAGATAAAATTCATTGTTTTACATATGTTTAGATTGTTATTGAATTATCTTGATAGCTGTATTATCAGAAAAATTGATTTTAGGACGAAATTTTTGATGGAAACACATCCGTGGAACTTCCCTTAATCATTTTTTGACTTTTTAATAAGTTTCAATGCTATTAATTTGTATTAAATGATTAATTGTTCAACAATGACTGTTTTTTAACCATTTACAGTAATCAAAAATATAAAATTAAGCAAAAATTGATTAACTTAATTTTCCCAAAAAATTGTAAACAAACAATTTTCGAAAAAGCGCTTTTTAATTTCGTAAAAAGAGGTACCGAATATCGAAAAATGAGGTACCGTTGTCCTATGTTGGTTTAAGCCAAGTTTATAGCACTATTATAGTTTTTAAATTTGTTTTGTAAACGAAAATCTTGTGTTCGGAAATACTTTTGCTTCAAATATTTTTTTGTTGATGATTAAGCATTTTGCTGCTAACTAAATAACAAAACAATATGAAAAAGTTGCTCCTTATCAAGCCAACCCAATGCAAGAAAATAATTAATTGAATTTCGTTCACTGCAACGAAAATGAAGAATAATCTTATTTTTGAAATAAGTTTCTCTTTATTTCTCTTCCTTTATGCAATTTGCATACATTGCAAATTTTTCATCTTCTTTTTCCAGTTTCATTCAATTTTCATTCATTTCTTTTATCTCATTTTAGACAAAAAAAAGAAAGAAATTAAATTGCTCTCATTTTCTCGCTTATTGCTTTATAATTGACAATTTAAAACTAATATGCTTCCACTCTTTTTATCCTCAAAAGGAAATAATATGAAGTGAAGTGTAAAGCTTATGTCAAATCTTTTCTAGTTCATGAGCTTACATCTCATATCATTAAGCCAAATTGATGTGTTATTTAATTCAGCTCGAAGTTTTTATTCCTTTCCTTTTGAAATCCTTGAGTTTTTTTTTCAAAGAATAAGTAGACATAAAAGAGTCACAAAAGCATGAAAGTCAACCCAATAAAAAATTGATTTTTGTCATTAAGCTCAATAAAGAGAGAAGAAATAACAATGACCAAAAAAAAAAAAACAGAAAGGACACCAAAACAAAGTCAAAAAGGGGACAGAAAAGCAAACAAATCTATTCATCATGAGATTCGAGAAATCACCATCACATCAAGTAAGTTACTTGATAGATAGTTTTCATTTACAGTCCAACAATGTATCATTGCTTATCCTCTTTTATTCTTTTCACTCGACAAAAACATCCGTCTTGGATGAAAGATGAGAAGAATTTGGATTATAAAATAAATATGGCGCAATTCTTATGTTAGCGAACAAAATAGTGACATCCGCAATCTAGACAAATTGAACAAAATTAAGCATAATTTCCACAAAAGTATGATAAAGAGCTATAGAGAGAACCTAACCCCAAATGTAGCAGCACATTCAATAAGAAAATTCGACATGAGATGGAAATAGAAGGAAAAATTGGAACACACGTTCAATGGTCAAAGGAATGAAGAGAAAAAAAATGAAGGAAGGGGAAAATCGTGCTTTCATTTAAAAGCATTTGCTGCATCAGTTTAGAAATGCGAAGATAGCTGTAATATAACAATTCCTTAGATCGCAAATCTTTTTATTGTCTGACTACCGTCATTCGATGCTGTCTTTCCTTTATTTTGGCATGCTATTCTCATGAGGTGAAAACATGTATGGTATACATTGTAAGAATTCAGTTCACATTATTGTGCGGTAGTAAATGATGGAGAAATTCTCAAGATTTTCGTGTCCATAGTAAATTTATACACAATGAACATTGTAAAAGGAAGGAAGGTATATAAAAAATTTAGGACGAGAATGTAAAGTAATCATGTTGTTACATAATTTGACATCCGTTTGAGATCATTAAGCACGGTCAGTGACCTTTGTACGTTTCATTTGCGTTCAAAATTTCTTCTTTTTCATTGAATTAGAATTTTAAATTTTTAATCCCTACTTAAAAATCCTCATCTTTAATTCTTAAATATTCAAAGCATCTTCGACACTTGACTTCAAAAATGTAGTTTCTTTATAAAGAGCTGAAATAACGATCGAAACGTTTCTCTAAAAATATCAATGAAATTAAGTTAAAGTCATTCTATCTTTAGTAGCACAAAAATTTAATAACCATTCAATTTCATTCCGTTTTACATTCACTGCATTTTTTATCGTTTACTAGATATTCAGGTTAATGGATATGATGCTTATGATATAGAATAAATTTATATATTGATTGAGTAATCTCCTTTATCTCTCAAATATTAGTACAAACAAGAATGTTGATGGTTTCTATAGATTTTCGTTTGACTAATATTTCTAATCGAAATGACATAAGATCAAACAAACAAGTCAATTCGTTTGATTTATGTAAATACTTTTACAAGCAATAAGCAACAAGAATTTCAATTAACAAAACTTATTCAACATCAATATGATAGAAATTTTATTCTGTGCTTTTCATCATAAAAAAGATGAATTGAATAGAGAAATTCAATATTTATAAACATTGGCAATTGTACTTGACTTACTATAAAAAAAAATCTTTTGAATGAATCTTAACATAGTCATGGAAATGCTTACGTAAGTATACAAACAAATTCTCATTCCAACCTTTATCTTTCTCTTATTTTGCATTGTATAAAATATTTCTACCTTTCGTTATGATTTACTAACATCCCTCTTGCTCAAGTTCAAGTCACCTGTTTAAATAATGTAACAACAGACAAAGAAACTTTTACGAAAAAGTAAACGCAAAAAGAAAATTTATTACTGTTTTTTTTCTGTTCTCCCTCTTATACTCAAATTGTTTGTAAGAAGCACTTGAAAAGAAATGAAAGGAGAAAAAATAAATATATAAGGAGTAAGAGCTAGAATGAGCGAATTCTCATGACGGCATTATTTTTTCCTGTTTTATGTTTTGTATTTGAAAATGACTCGCGGCAATATGAGGAGGAATAAAGCTAAATTTATGTTAAAATTTAAGGTACAGAATCTTCAGAATAATAAACCATGGTCTTGTAAGATGTAGTGCTCATGTATTCTATTCTATAGATGGAACTAAAAGTGAAAAATAATATTTATTGTGCTTTTATGAACATAAATAATGCAAAAATTAGCTATTAAAGAGATAAATTTTTGCTATTATGTTGAGAGCTTCTAGCTGTTACATACCTATCTCTTTATGTACAGGACAAAGATTTGTCGTTTTGTTAGCAATTGAATGAAATTTATGAAACTTGGAATCAGATATAGTGCCTACTCAAATAAATTTATTCATGTATTAGAAGCTTTTATCTGTATTAGCATTTTGTTTTGGTAAACCACAAATATTTCTGTTTCCAATTGCTAAAAATAGTTTTTTAAGTTTTTTGGACAACAAATTGTATACAGTAAAGGTTATTGCCGAAATTCAAATTAGAAATTCAGGGCAAGTTCCTCGAAACATAAAATTATGAAAACATCTTCATATCACATAAAAACATCTTTCATAATCACAGGCCTTGACTTTGCGTGTTAGACATCGAATTGATCACATCCTAAAGAAAAATGTGCTTCTCCTTTATCGCTTGGCATTAATCTTGTCTATAATTTCTTACTGCAATGACTACTTGTCTCTTATATCTTCCCCTCATTCCTCATTGAAATGAGTTTAAGCTTATGCTAGTGATGTGTAAAGGCAATACAACAGAGATCTTCATCTTTAGCAGATGTAGATTGTAACGATGATGACAAATCATTTGGGTTGAGCTCATGGGAGGAATGAATGTTCACAGAATAGAAAACTATTATCATCATCGATTTTATCAAATGACAAAAATATATAAAATGAAGAAAAGAGGGATAAAAAAGCACATCTTAAAAACAGAAGAATAGAGAAGACCATTTCATTCAATTTTGTATCATAATGGCTATCAGCAGCTATCAGATGAAAATATTTTTCATAATTTTAATATTTTTTTTTTACATTCTTTTTGAAAATACAACATTGTTAATTTTATGTACCTAATTAACAAATTTTCAGCCTTTTTCGAAATGACATTTGTTAAAATTATGTCTCTACTTAAGTCACTCAAATTTGATTAGATAAGTTTTCATTAGACCAAACTTAATTTTAAATTTTGAGCCGTAGGTAATATGCTAATTTTGAAATTATTATATAATCGGCATAACTTACAAATCTACGTAACTCATTGAAAAAATAGTGTAATACCTAATATGGGGCCGTTCACTTATGACGTCCATCAAAGACATTGATTTTTAGGCCCCCTCCCTCTGTCACAAATCTTCATTTAAAAAAAATCCTTGTGTTCAAAATTGTCACACAGCTTCAGACTCCTTTCCCTCCCTAAAAATCGGATATAATAATTGAAAGACCCCTAAGATGACATGAACAATTTAAACTGTGTGCCTAAAATTTTTTGTTTCCAAAATTCAAAAATAAGATTGAAATATCAAGAAGTAATAATCGTCTAGATAAAATGTCGCAAAATTCAATGGACCTTACATAAGCTCCTACAAAAACGAAGAAAAGCAAAATCATTTTGAAATCTACGCTGAAAATGTCCCCTCGTTATAACTTAATATCCAATATGTCGGATGAAATCCAGAAAGGAATCTATTAAGATGGAAAATGATGAAGGAAGTGACGACAAATTCAATTTGATTTGTAACATAAAAGCTAGTTTTGTACAGCTTGATATACAAACACACACACACACATATATGGATTCAATGACATCTAAAATACCTTTCTCTCTATTAGTTCAAAGAATCATTTGGGAAACATTTGTCGCTTTTTGTTAACATTTGGGACATTGAAATAGAAAAGAAAGGAAACGAAAATTGATATATGTTTATAAGAACAAAAAAAAAAGCTGATGATAAAAATGTTGAAAGGAAAACATTTCAATAAGAAACATGAGAATTGTGCGATTAAGTGTATACGTGTGCGTGATGAAAATATACATTATCACACAACAAAAGATCATTCGAATTATGAGAAAAACGATAACGGTGATAATGTCATGAGATATTCATTAAATATAAAGCTATGTATTACTCATGTCTTAATCAATTTCCTTCGTCAATTTGTTAATGTTTCCTTTGCAAGATTTATGTGAGGAGATGGAAGAAATTTTATGAACAATCAATTGACTGCAGTTTAATCGTTGTTTGTTTTTGATAAGGATAACAAAATAGACTTTACAATCGGTTCTTAATATATATATTTAAGGATAATATTTCCATGAAACCAAAATGTTAAATTCATTTTCCTTTGACATCAATGGAAAACCGAATGTACTGATCCATAATTTCCATACAAAATTTTGATACATATGTATAAGTAACAAAAATATTACATTCAAGGATAACTGAAGGAACGCATAAGTTCGAATCTCAAGAAAAATTAGAAATTTTGTTCTAAATTTGATTTTCTCATATACTTCACAAGAGCATTCAGCTAAATTTTATATGGAAAAATTTATAATACATCAATGGAAAACTCGATCTTCCATATTTTGTTCCATTGTTATGCGACAATATCTTCCTTAGGACGATACATGATTTATACATACCCAGGTTTGGCGAACAAATCTCTGGCCGTTAAATTTTGAAAAATTTAAAAAAAATTTTGAGTTTACTAACACTATCAAACAATTTTTTAAAATAAACAATGTTAAATATCAACATAATTTGATCAATTTCTATGTCAAGAGTATGATTAAATATTTAATTAATCTTAAATCATCATGATTTACAGTTTTAATTAAGATCCAGTGAATAAATTTGTTGCAAAATGAAAATTTTTCTAAAATTAAATTTTTGTTGAGTGTGTTCAGAAATTCAAATTTTGTACTTTAACGATAAAATAAGGTACCTTTTTGTTTCTGAACACAAAAAATAAGAACCGTTCGCCATACCTGGATACATACGTATCATCCATGGAAGATTCTTAGGGAATACGTCGATCTTCCATTTGGTTATAACAATTATTATTCCTTAAATTTTAAGAACTTCACAAAATAAATTTCATCAAGTCATTTCGGATATAAAATTACTTTGTTAAATTTATGTTTAGGAAATTCGAATAAAAATAATAATCTAATGTTGCTAAAACGACATCAAATTCTACTTATTTTAATGCAATAATGAGACCACATTATAAATTTCAAAATTGTGCTTCATGTGTATATTGTACATGAATAAAAACAAAATTTCCGCAAAAATCCCCTGTGGTGACATAAATAGTGTAGCTTTGTATAAATAACATACAATCATTTCTATTATTACAGTGAAGCAAGTATGCATACACAAAATTCTCATTTCCCAACATTTTATTTTTTCATCCACTCTCTGCTTCTATCTTTGGCCCAATCCCTAGCTTGCAACATCATCATGACATTTTGCTCCTATTCAATTTGATTTCAACAGCATGGTTTAAAAAGCTGTCGACTGACAGTTAAACTATACGAATGATAACATCATGTGAGAAGTTCTTTTTCTGTTTTTTTGCTTTTAGTTTTTTTTTTCTTACTTAATTTATAATATTGACAGTCGAAACTTTTTGTGAATGAGATCATCATTATTGAGAGACTACATGCTGCATCCATGTGAGTAATTAAGAACTCTATATAGAGAACTTATTCATCATTTAAATCTTTTAACATGTATGCATGCATACTAACAATTGTTTGTAAATTATGAATTCATTAAAACATCACTGAGCAAAAATGGAAAATATGAGTGTAAGTAAATTGAGGAATCTAAAGCATGATACTTAGAAACAAGTCACGTTTATGAAATAAATTCGAATAAAATGTATCATCATCATTTATGTGATGCAATTTTCTTTTCCCACAAAACGCTTTTAATGCTCTATTTCTTAGGGATTTCATGTAGCTGACTGCTATTACTTATGAAATGAAATAAGAATTTTTTCTCCGCACTCGCAAACTCAACATTTTGTTATATTTTAAAGCAATTTTATTCCATTTTATTCATGTATAAGTGAGTGAAAACGTTCAAGTCACTTAATGCATAAATAAATATACTCTCAAATTTAATAAATTTTATACTGACGTAAGTAAGTGGAAAGAGGAAGAAAATTTCAATTTAAGAATCAAGTTTCGGAATTTTCTTTTCTTATACTTTATCTTTCTCTTTGGATAAACTTCAATCTTGCAGCTTAAAGTCTTTTCAAATGAATGAATTGATTATTTAGCATGAATTCAATTCTTATTTGAATTTATTCTGCAGTCAATGATGTTATCTGCAAGGGTACGGAACTGATCAAAGGGCAATTCTACAGATAAAAATTTGCAATTTTTTTTCTTTGAATCAATTTTTCTTATTAATCAGCTATCCAGACGTATTAAAGCTCGATGTGATTTGTGTAGAACATTGATATACATCTATTTAACGTTATTAGACTAATCTAAATGCATTTAATAACAAAATATTTTAATTTTTGTGTGCGTCGCTCAGTCTTTTTTTGTGGAATTTTTCACTGTTGATAATATTTAAATGAAATTTTCTGATGATTGAGACACTGTTGACACTTCTAACTTAAACAAAACTATCACCAAATCAAAGATTTATTAATATTTATTGTTTTACTTGTGTATTATTAAGTGGTTTTTGCAAAATTAATATTTTTCTTCAAAATAAGAAAAAAGACTGAGCGACGCAAAGCGCATATTCGGAAAACTGAAAGGTTCAAATTTTAAAAATTCGTTAAAATGTAATCAAATTTTGAAAATTTAGCTAAGAAATTTCAATTATTAATTAAATATTAGACATTTTGCTCTCGTATGTGCACTTAAAATGATCAAGAACTAGAAAAAGTTAAGAAATGATCGAAAAAATAAGAATATTTTGAATTGTTTACAAAAACAAGTAGAGGTTTACTTGTTAAGCATTTTTAGAGAATTCAACCAATCTGTAGAATTACCCCAAATTGATTTTTGATCTTTTTTGATTATTTTTGATCATTTTTGATCTTTTTTGATCATTTTTGATCAATTTGATCAGTTCCACACCCTGGGTTATCTGTAGTTTTAGATTTTTGTTGTATGTTGTAAATGAATAAATTGAGAATATTCACAACAAATTCACCAGTAACCATATCATGTTGAACTCGAAATGACCATTAAAGGTTAATAATGTAAATTAATGTCCTAACATAATGGTTAATGAGACATTCAAAACTAGTTTTGTGAATTAAAGATGGCTATTTTCACCTTAACGACTCCTCTTTACATTATCACATTCCAACATATACAAAATCAATTTATTAGTCACGCTTCGTTAAACAGCAAATTTATTGTTTCGAAGCGTTAATTGAAGTGTGAATTTGCAATGATGGTTGATACTAATTCAAAAGATGAATATATCCAAATGTACACGTGAAACGAAATGATTTACGATTACGATATTTGATTGATAGATGCATGAATCATTCTGCCTATTTATCGTGATCGTGGATGGTTACATTTTGAATTCGACAATAATTTGTAAATTGATATTCGATAAATTTTAATTACTAGCGTTATTATTTTTGAGAAATAAGTGTTCCTCTACATATATGTAGCTTATTATTTATTGAATATTTTACTGGTATCTTTGCATCGAAATTATTATGTAATATTATAGAAATGAATGGAAATTAACTCTCACTAAATCATACCACATTATCTTGAAATTCCCGAAATTTCCGTCTTACTGATTTATAATGAACAAATTCAAAGGAAGTAAAGTCATGATTATAAAACTTCTGAAAATTCCTTATCAATAGCATATCAAATTTTCATCAAAATGATTTTCTTTGATCTTTTCAAGATCCATTCAAATTATATGTAAATTTTTCATTTCTGTATGCTAAAAGCTTGAGATCTGATAAATTGAAGAATTTTTAAAATTTAAGCACAGTAATAAATTAAAATTACACAGAATAATTTCTACATTGCACTTGAGATAGATATTAAGTGAACATTAAATCGAACGTAATTGCCCAGACAGCAATTTATGAGTGCTTTAACTTTACCTATTCCTTTTCACATTTTTAGAATCAATTCATTTTGAATTTTGGTTTGAAAAAGATCCAAATATAAAGTATTAAATAAAGTTAATTCAATATTCGTGTATTTTACCCCCACCCCTTCCCTCCGTAACGTTTTTAACAAAATAATCACGTGTGGTCGTAATAAAATCTTGGACCTTCCCCCCTCCCCCCTCAGAGCGTCACGTAATAAGTAAACAGCTCCTATTCAAAGATTAAGCTTATGATGATCATGAAAGAGCACATATTAATTGAAATTATATCCTCAAGACCCAAATTAAATACTTTTCTGCACTTTGATTATGGACATTTATGTATGCATGCATGCTAATACTCACCTCATTGTCTTTATCAGAATCTTTTATGTGTTGAGCAATAAATCGAACTGACTGAATTGCTGCATGAATCTCCGGTGTTAATGTTCTCGGTATGATAATATGCTCAGGCTCTGTTTTTACATTAGTATAAATAAATTTCGTTAATAATAATAAGTTGACAATGAATATTTGAATAATAATTGGAAATTACCAGGATTTAGAGGCGGCATATTTTCATAGTCTTGATGGCCATTATTGTCCTTATATTCATTTGGATAATCTGTTAAGCTTTCCCGATAATGATCCCTATGTATCGTGAACGAATAGACGAATAAAATGTTAAATTTATCAATTTGAATTTCCAATTTAGAAATTGTGCTGAATATAATTACCTCAAATCAATCTCATTTGTATGAATAGAATCATCGTATTCGGGGAGTGTATATTTTGTGCGACGCATCATTAGGAGTCTTGGCATAAATCCCAAAAATAAACGCTTTATTAATGGTGACATGACATGAGTTGACGATGATCTATAGAATCATAAAAAATTATCCTTCACATGCTTTTCAATGCGTTACTTTTTGTTATTATATACATCATACCTATAATGGACATTTAAGACACAAACTGTCGTCCAAACTGACAATGATACGAGAATCATGGTGAAAAGTAGATATTTTCCCAACAATGGAACGGCTAATGAGGTCGGCGGAATAATTTCAGCAAGCAACAAGAAAAACACAGTCAATGAAACGAGAATTGAGATACAGAGTGTGACCTGTAGAGGGGGAGAATAAATTGAGAATTGAAAGGTTAATTTGAAAATTATATTACGAGACATTTACTTTTTCTCCTGAGTCAGATGGCAAATAGAAAACTAATACAGTTAAGAATGTGATTCCAACACATGGAATAATCAAATTGACTGTATAGAATAATGTCTTGCGACGCATCGTCAGCTTAAATGTAATATCTGAGAACGGCTCTTCGTATCTAATTGAAATTAAGATAATAATAATAATAATAATAATTATTAATTTAATGCTAAATAGGGCATTAACTAGGACATTATACCCTGGATAATATTCTTCATTGCGACTGGCTGGCACTTCCAAGACATCCCATTCGACACTCAAATAAAATTCTGATAAATCAATACCAATTGGAACTAAATTTGATCCAGGAACCTGGTCTAAATGTTTAAGATCAACTTGTGCTCCATTATAGGTCCATGATCCGAATTTCATAAAGCAACTCTGCTCATCGTATGGAAAGTACTCAACATTCATTTCACATGAACTTTTGTAAATTGCTGGTGGTTCCCAAAATACCTGTTTTAAGTCAAATATTTTAAGTGTGTTAATTTAAAGCATGTCTAAGCGTCGGCACTTTTAAGGAACACATCTTAAGAATTGCTCTATAATTCCCAATAATTCCAAAATTAATTTAAAAATGTTAAAAACTCACCTCTCCAGTATATTTCAACGTGGCTTTAGTCATCAACGTCACTTCATAATTTCCGTCCCAATTATTGAACAACACAACATCAGGAAGCCAAATTTGTTCTGATGGAACGTAAAGCATTTCAACCCCACCATATTCCTGATTTTTTTGACAAGAAGGATAATTAATTTTTTATGATTCAAAAAATAAACAGTCATACCTCAGGATCCCATTTCAATTTATAATCATACCATTTTTGTTTCACCCATAAGTTTGTTGTCATGACCTGAAAATGATAAAAAAAAAATATTAAAATGACTTGTCAAATTATTAATGCTAAATTTTACCTGATTTCTTAATGAAACTTCAATAATTTGTGTAATTTTGAGTCCTATCCAAACTGTCAATGTTTCGGTATTATTGACAACAGGTCTAATAAGTCTGTTATAGTTGCTCAATAAATCATCGTACAACCGTTTTGCATCAGGATTTGCTTCAATGTGTACAACAGCTGTTTATGGGTGGGGAAATTTGCAATCATTTTTTTCTCTTCTTTTTCAAAAATATATTTCAACTCTAATATTGGATTTTGAACTTACAACAATGTGACCTATGAAGATACGCCAGTATGGCTAGCAACCTTAACAAACGCATTTTCACAAAAATTATCCTTTTAATCTAATTTTAACAAACTTAAATTAATTTATAGATACAGATTTTATAAAATCAACCTTCCACAACAAAATATATCTGCAGAATGAAAATATTTGCTGCAAGGAAAAATCGATAAATTTTCGTGCTCGAAGAAAATCTTACGAGAAGGAAATGCTGTGTATGTTGAAAAGGGATGCGGCATGTCTTCTTAGAGAGTTTTGGACTAAAGTACGAATTTTTGAGCGATAATAAAAATGTAATGAAAAAGAAGATCTAAATTTACTATAAGTTTATTTTATTAAGTTGACTGACATTCTTTATAATCATCAAAATTTCATAAAAATATATTAGAAATATCCTTGGACCAATTTCGAAAAATTCAAAAATTTAAGAGATGGTAAGAATAATAATAATAAATCTCAACATAATAAGACAAAAAAATTTAAAAGTCGAAAAGTCAAAATAAATTTGAAAACAAAGCCTAATTTAAATAATTTTGAATTCCTAGAATAAAAAAAATATAATAAAATGTATTTGAAGTTTTGAAGTTTCTTCCTTTTATTTTATTACATATTTGTGTGAATAAAAATTGTGATAAGCAACATCTTGTTTAATTAACAATGGGTACCATAGTATTTACATAATTGTATAATAGTTTATGTATTGTAGGGTCAATAGTTTTAATCATGTTAACATATCTTTCCTCACCAACTAATCCTTTTAATGAAATCAACTGATTTTGTAAATATTCCTTGAGAACGATTTTATGAACGCAATCCTTGAGACACATTACTCGATAACGATCATAATGAGGTGTACGATTTTCGTAGCC
This sequence comes from Chironomus striatipennis, assembly GCA_026123125.1. Classification (NCBI taxonomy): domain Eukaryota; kingdom Metazoa; phylum Arthropoda; class Insecta; order Diptera; family Chironomidae; genus Chironomus; species Chironomus striatipennis. Next base: position 24,414,180 of record CM047394.1, on the reverse strand, counting down.
TTCATCAAAATCACACATTGCATCTACGTCTGCCTGTTCATGCAATATTAATGAATCAACTTCTTCTCCATCTTCTGAATCTTGTCTCATAATGTCACACAATGTTTCATAAATATTAATGACAATCACTGAGAAGTTTTCAAAAATTGTATCATTTGGGATTGTCAGCAATGAGCAAAGACCAATAGCAAGTAACTTTTTCTCTTCATTTTGTGTTACATTTGGCATCGTATTAATCCAAATTGATAGAAACTTTTGAAATGCATTTTCCACTTGAATCTCTTCAAGAATGTGACTAAATGCCATTTGATTAGCTAGAAAATATCGGACAGCAACTTGAAGATACATTTGCTTGACAGTCAAATAATCTGTGTCATCGAGTAAATTTTTAATAATATCTCTCATGACCGAATGAAGTAACTCAATTGCATAAGTTGGTTGAATTCTAATCATCGAAATGAACAGCTTACAAATGGTCACAATTCCTTCTGTTCTGATATCGTTCATTAAATATTGGCATTGCTGAATCAGTTCCTTTCCATATTTTTGTAAATATAATTCTGGACAGAGTAAGATGTATGCTTGCATGATATAAAGACATGTTCTTAAATTTAATGTTGATTTTTCTATAAAGAAAGAAGTCAATAATTAAATAATTAAGTTACTTGCTGTAAATGTTAATAAAATAAGCTTACCAATTATTGGAATCAAATTGTCGCAAAGTTTGATTAGTGCGTCGTTAGGATGTGGAGAATATTGTACAACAACAAGCCACAATTCAAGTCCTTCATCCAATAAATAGACAGTCGATGGATCATTAACATTTGTAGATACCTCAATGACTTGATAAATAAATGGCGTAACTTGTTCTGGAATTTCATCTATTGCTTTAATAATTTGAAGAATTGCAGAGATGATGGCGATTCGTAACATGTTGTGCTCGATTCCTTCATTCCAAAGTAGTGGAAGGTATGAAATTAAATTTCCAGATTGAATCTTAATTGACATAGACATTTTTTCAACGATAAACGCCATAACATAAAGAACATTCATCTTTGTGTCACATTCCTTTGCTTCCTTTAGTAAATTAAATAACAATGTAAATGATGGTTCCAAAAATTCTAAAAACTGTTCAGCACAAAAGTCAAAATCTTCCAAAACTGTTTTTAATGTTTTGGCAGCAGTAAGTCGAACGACCATGTCTTCATTTGCCTGTAATAATTTTAAACAAGCTTCATAAAACGCTGGCCTTAATGATTTTGAGAATTTAACTCCAGACCACTGAGCAATCATCCAAATTATTCTTCGCCTTAGAACTTTGAAATTCGGTTCATGAAGCTTCAGTTCATTTAGTAGCTGTGATGAGAACCAAGTGTCGAAATCTATATCATCAAATAAATGAAAAGCAACGAGTCCTATAGCATTATAAATTGACTCTTTGATAAGGATATTATGAGGATCAGAATTTGGTGTTAATTCAATTTCTTGTGATTTTTGAACATAAACTTTTAGATGCTGACATAAAACGCTGCTGTATTTGTGAAATAATGCCATATAAAATGCTTCCGTACACGATCTTAAATTATATTTCCAACTGTCACCACCTTCATCACTAACAAATGTTTCTGGATCACTTTCCCATTCTTCAATATCAATCGGAGTAAGAAGGAAGTAATGCATAAGAAGTTTCTCAACAATATATCCCAAACGTTCACTAGTAAAAAAGTTCTTTAAAACCTCAGTCAAATTGGAATCTGTTTCCGTTGAACTGCTATAAATATTACCGCTACTGTTCAACAAATACCCTTTTATCAAATTAAGGCAATGAATCACAAAATTGGGCATCGTTAATTGATTGCCTTCAAATATAAAACGAGTTCCTTCAAAAAAGACGTAATTGAATGACATTTCGAGGACATATGGTGCAAAACTGATGAAAGCAAGACGATGAAACTCTTGAAATTGGATTAAAATTTTTAGGTGTTTAAGAATAAACTTTTCGTGCGTTTCCAATAATGATATATACGCTGATGACTTGATTAACAAGCGACATTCAAGAAGGTCTTTTAGTCGTTCAAAAATCATCTTTAGAAATGCTATTGGTTGAGAATCTTGTGATGGCTTATGAAATCCGTGAATTGTTAATTTACGAGCTATTTTTAAAGCGAGAATAGCCTTTGTCAAATTATTTTCACAAATTGCAAGTTGTTGATTAGATTGAATGTTTTGAAAATAAAGTCCAGTATATCCATTCCAAAGATTGACAATGAAATCAAATAAATTTGATGTAAACTGCTCAAACATTATTCGATCTTGATAGAAACGTTTTGTTGCCAGTGCCTTAACAACTTGAACAAGAATTTGAAGTGATCTTTTTTGTTCCAAATCATCAGTACTATTAATTCTTTGCAATAAAAGTGGTAAGAGCTCTTCCCAGTCATCAGGACAATCTAATCTTGCTATTTTCGATATAATGACTGCATATTGCGAAGCTAATTGCTCAACAGGCTCATTAAATGATTCCAACAGTTTACTTTTCAGTACTTTCTTCTCCTCTGGATTAATGGAGCTGCAAAACATACAAAACATTAATAAATTATCATTATGAATATGATAAAATGTATGTGATTTACTTGTTTTGTGTCTTTCTCCAATATTTGTCGATTCCATTCTTTATTATCAAAAGTGCCATATAACGAGTTGCAACATCATCCAGTTGTTGATTAAAGTAGATATTAAGAACACTGGTGTAGAAATTAGGCTGTTTCTCGAAAACCGCAATTTCTCCCTCAGCCTGTTTAACTAGATTGATATCTTGGCTAACACAATTTCTAATTGTGACCAAAAGTTGATCCATATTCTTCAAGTTTTAATTTTCTCAAATTTCCACCAAATATTCAATATATTCCACGTTTTCTTTGTATGCTATATAATAAGCATTACCTTATGCTGCTTACTACATAAAATATGTTTAATTAAATAACTCAGAAACTGATTAAAACATGATTTTCAATTTTACAAAAATTCTCATGAAAATCAAGGGAACAATTTGTGTCAGTGATGAAATTATTTGTGATAACAAATTTAACTAATGCGTTCGTTAAAAGATGATCTTTAAATTAAGATGTATGAATTAACTCGGTTTGGTTAAAATAACAATTTATTAGACACTGGCAAACTAGATTTGTTGATTTATTTCAATTTATATATATTTTGCCGGTGAAAATTCCATGCGAAAAAGATCCAGTGACAGCAAGCATGTCGAAGATCCAGAAAAAGATTAAATCAAAACAATTGATGATAGAAGCTGAAAACAAGGAGATAAAGTTTTCTAATCAGCCACAGAATGTGAGTAACAAAAATACATAAAAAATTCGCAATTCTAAAACCATTGTTTTATTAGATTTTAGCAATACTTAATTATGGACTACTCAATGGAATTAAGTCAGAAATTATTATCGAAAAAGTTAATGACATAGCTTGTCTCTTAGACTTTATACTTCCTCCAAACAAATCATACTGTTTTCTCAAGTTCCAAACATGTGACGATGCTTTAAAAGTTCTAACAGCAATAAATGGAAGTAAAATGTGGACAGATGGATATGCTGTATTAATAAGTTTCTGTGAAAATATCCCTAATTATCATAATTATGTAGACGAGGAACCTGAAGGATTAATAATCTTGAATGACTTTGTAACTGATGAGATTGAACAGAAATTATTGGCACTATTAAAATGGGACGAATGTAAAATGAAGAATCGACAAGTTCAACATTTTGGATATGAATTCATTTATGGACAAAATACTGTTGATTATAGAAATCCTTTGGAAAGAAAAGTACCGACTGAATGTGATGAATTGTGGGCCTTATTGGATGAAAAATGTTCAGATTTTAAAGGTTTAAGACCAGATCAATTAACTGTTAATAAATATGAGCCTGGAAATGGCATCCCAACACATTGTGACACTCATAGTGTTTTTGAAGATCCAATCATATCACTTTCTCTTGGTGCCTCAATTGTCATGGAATTTAAAGATCCTATTAATGGGAAACATTGCAGTAAATTGTTGCCACAAAAATCACTTTTAATTATGTCCGGTGAAAGTCGTTATGGATGGACACATGGAATCACTCCAAAAACAACGGATATTATTAAAACCAATCAAAATTTCTTGACAGTTCAGCAACGTGAATTACGATATTCCTTTACATTTAGAAAATTAAGGATACCACCTTCATGTAACTGTAAATATCCATCACTTTGTGACATCCAGTCAAAAATCATTAAAGAACCAAGTATCGTTAATGATCAGGAAGTTGATAAGAGATTAGCTGCAAAATTGGAGCTAGAAAATGTTCATAATGTCTATAATGAAATCGGAAATCATTTTAGTGAAACCAGACATTCTGCTTGGCCAAATGTTGAAAATTTTATCTTGAGCTTAACAGAAGGAAGTATATTATTGGATGTAGGATGTGGAAATGGAAAATATCTCAACATAAATGATAAAATAATTAAATTTGGTTGTGATCGAAGTGAAACTTTATTAAAGGTTTGTAATGATAGAAATTTTCAAGTCTGGCAATGTGATTGTCTTCAAATTCCAGTCATAAATGATGCTGTTGATGCATGTATAAGCATTGCTGTAATTCATCACTTAGCAACTCACGAAAGAAGAATTCAAGCGATTAAAGAAATGCTTCGTGTTTTAAGGAAAAACGGTCAAGCATTGATTTATGTTTGGGCTAAAGATCAACAGAAAGACAATAAAAAGACCAGATACTTGTTACAACATCAGAGCAAGAATAATGATAATGATAAAATGCCTGAAATAGCAGTACTTAATATTGATGAAGAAAAAATAGAACTGCCAGTACATAAAAATAGAACTCAATTTAAAAGTTCCAATATGTTAGTTCCGTGGAAACTAAAGCAAAAAGAAATTCCAGAAGAGCAGCAAAAAGTTTTTCTTAGATATTATCATGTCTTTGAGGATGGTGAGCTGGAAAGTCTGTGTCATGAATGTGGAAATGTTGAAATCATCAAATCTTATTATGATCAAGGCAATCATTGCGTTGTTTTAAAGAAACTTTAATAATTTATTGTTATGCTGAATCGCAAGTAGCAAATAAATTTGAAATTTTATTCCTGTATATATTATAATTTTTAATTTAACTTAAGCTTATGCAGTTAAGTCCAAAAGTTTAAGCAGAAAATCTTGAAGACAAAAAAAAATGCAATTCAGATGGAAGTGCTGTGACAGTACGCGAGTTTCTTAAGGAGTACATCTTTGAAGGAATCTTGGGTATAAGCAAACTTCTCGAATATGATAACGGTTCAATAGCCAGCATAAGAATCGTTCAAGACCTAATCCATAACCACCGTGAGGAGTAGTTCCATAAACTCTTTGATCAGTATACCTAAAAATCAGAACATATTAATAACTGAAATCAATTTTAAGTAGAGAAAAAAATCTCACCAATAATAAGGTTTAGCATCAATTCCTTCCTTTTTATATGCAGCCAATAATCTTTCATTGTCAGCTTCACGCATTGATCCGCCAATAATTTCACCAACACCCGGCAATAAAACATCAACACTTTCAGTTAATTCCTCATTTTCAGGACATCTTGCCATATAAAAAGCTTTAATTCCAGCAGGGAATCGACAAAGCATAATTGGCTCATTAATTGTATCTGTCATTTTTCGTTCTGGTGCTTCGGGAATGTCTTCTCCAAATTCATAGAATGTTCCATCATCTTTTGTTACATTATTAGCTTTAAGCCATTCAATTGCTTCACCGTAATCCATACGTCGGAATGGACGTTTTGGTGGTTTAAAATCTGGATTCAACTCCTTAACAATATGTGCGTATGGTGATTTTAATACACGATCTACAACATCGCATACTAAATCTTCTAGAGAATCGAGCAAATCATTAAATGTTATAAATGCTCTTTCAGCTTCAACATGACTGTATTCAGCTAAATGACGACGAGTACGAGATTGTTCAGCACGATAGCTTTGTGCAATACAGTAAACATCACCCAAAGATGGCATACAAGTTTCAAGATACAGTTGACTACTTTGTGTCAAGTATGCTTCTTCGCCAAAATAATCAAATTTAAAGAGAGTGGATCCTCCTTCAACTTGTGTTTGAACCATTGTCGGTGGTGTTACTTCTGTATGTCCACGATCATAATAATGAGCACGAAATGCTTGAAGAACAACTCCACGCATTTTCAAGATTTTTGAAGTGTTTTCACCACGAATCATCATATGTCTGTTGTCTAATTGAACATCTGGATGAGCATCTTCATTTAATAAATTATCAGCACCTCCAGCAGGTGCCAATCCAACTAATTCCCAGTAATCTACATTCAATTCATGACCATTTGGAGCAGTTTTGCCTTCTGGTACTTCGACTAACGTTCCATAAAATGCAACTGATGATTCAGTTGACAGTAAAATTGCCTCATAAGTTTGACATAATAAATCAGTAAGAACGCATTGTAAAAATCCATAACCATCACGTAATGTAACAAACATTAATCCTTTTCCTTGTCGACGTAATCGATGAACCCAGCCAAAGACTTTAATTCTAATTCCACGGTTTTCAACACCTTGATTGATACGAATCAATTTTGCTTTTTGCCATGATGGATCTTCAGAAATTTTAATTTTCTTTGCTTCTTCTAAATTTTGTTCTCTCTTTTGAGCATCTTCTGCTTCCTTTTTAGACTTTTCTGCTGATTTATTTGATTCTCGTACCCACAATTTATGGATTTTCTTCAATTGTGATTTTGCAACTACTTCAAATAGACTTTCAGACTTTTCATCCTTAGCATCGACATAAATTGTCGGAAATGGTTCTTTCCCGGCATGTCTCATTGCTTGCAAAATTGTTTTAAAAGGATTTTTTTCTGATCCATCTCCACTTTCATCATTGCCACGTTTTTCAGACGTGTAAATCTCGCCTAATCGATAAAATTACACAATTTAGTTAATTTGTATGAGAAAATCTCAGAAAAAATTTCATCATTTTCGATTAATCATCAGATTTTAGCCACATTAACAAATTTACAAATTCTTAATCAAATCGATTGAATTTTATTTAAACTTCACTTCTATTCAAGTTATATTTACCTAATGATAGTTTTTCCATAGCTTCATCAGCCATTTTCACTGTATTTTCTGTGATATTTTTTATTTAAAGAATTCACAATATTTCACGTTTCTAAATTGCAAAGGGATAATAACTCTGAAATTTTTGGCTAACTTTTAAAAATATTTCAAAAGCACAATTAACGGTTTTTTACGTACAGTGTGACTAAAAACATTCCTAAAGGAATAGAGCTTAAAAAAATTTTGAGATGAAATAGTTGCTTCTTTATTAAGTTTCTTCAATAAGTACAATTATAAAACTGTTAATTACATTTTTTCGTGTAATTCTAAAAAATCCATCGGCTCTAATTTTACATCACTTTCAGGCCATTTTTCCAAAAATATTTGAGCATTTTCAATATTTTTTCCAAGATCGATTGACGAGCTTGTTTGTGCTTGATCATCATGATTCACAATTTCCTGTTTTATATCCAAATTGTCTTGATCCACGTCTTGAATGATTGAGTTATTTTGTTGTGATCGTTTCGCTGCTTCCATTTGTAACAATTTTCTTGCTGTTCGTTTTTCTTTCTCTTGTGCTCGATAAACGGGATCTTGTCTTTTTAAGCGTCTGTATTCTGCACTTTTGGCGTTCTCAATTGCTCGATAAACGGGATCTTGTCTTTTTAAGCGTCTGTATTCGGCTCTTTTTGCGTTCTCAATTGCTCGATAAACAGGATCTTGCCTTTTTAGGCGTCTGTATTCGGCTCTTTTTGCGTTCTCAATTGCTCGATAAACAGGATCGAGTCTTTTTAATCGTCTGTACTCAGCATTTTTAGCATTTATTGCTGCTCGATATTCTGGATCTTGACGTTTTAATCCTCTTTTCTCTTTAATTGCCTTTCGTTTCCTATCTTCTTCTTTCAAAGTCAATGGTTGCCGTTTGCGTTTAGTCATCTTAAAACCTGTAAAAGCATATTTATTGATTTTTTTTTGTTTGTTATAAAAAAAAACTATTTTGTTAAATATCTACCTTAATATGCTGATTTTAATGGAATCTGCAGATAAATAGTCTACTTTCTTATACTTAAATGATATTGCACTGCATTAAATTAATTTAAATTCACACTAAACAGAGAAAAACTTATAAAGAACGTATGGAAATGAAAAACGTGAATTTTTTCCCGCCTTATTTAAACGGTTTCTAATTATTCAAATATTATTTATTAAAAAATCAAACTGATTTATTCAAACCACTAATAACCGTTAAAAATTTATCGAAATATATAGAAGCTTTAAGCGCTTTTTCCTTGGAAACTACTTAATATTCACACCTGATATTTATACAACATAATCTTTGTCTAATTTTTTAAAGTTGGTATCGAACTAGTAGGCGCGACCCTATAAGAAATCACATAATAAAATTTCCATAAATAACGACTAAAAAAAATTCGAATTTCATAAAATTTACAAAAAACTAATACATACACACATATTACATACACTACTTTACGTATAATTTTGATTTCTTATTGAGGAATAAATATGCAGGATCAACGTTTCCATTATGAATTAATTTAAAGTTTAGTAAGATATTGAAATCGCATGTGGGCAATTCTTTGGATGAATTTTTTTCAAAAATTTCGGAAGAATAAATTTTTTTCAATATTTTTCCATTAATAAGCTTAGTTTTAATAGCTAGTTCAATGTATAATCATTAAAACTATCATATTTTGCTATTTAGGCATATTTAAAATATCTAATTTTAAAGATATTTCAACTTTTTGTCAAAATTACTGTCACCCAAAATGGAATTTTCATCCGAAGAATCAAAATTTTAGAAAAACTGAACACGTAATAAATATAGTAAATATACAGGTAGATAGAATTTTTGAAAATCTATCTAACTGTATTTAAACTTCAACCTAAATATGTTTAATTTGCTTGAAATTTTAATTTTTTACATAATTTTTTGGGTGACAGTAATTTTTCAAAGCGCTTCAAAAAATTTGAATTTAAAAAAACCGTTATTATGAAATTGAAAAACTATTGCAAAATTTTATTTACAGCCTTTATTTTTTTAAGGCTATCAAATAATGATGATTCGCAAATAACGATTACGTTTCAAAACATAAAAAGAAAGGAAAATGAATAAATATAATTTTTCAATGAAAAATCGGAAACAAATTTAACGGCTTTTTGGAATTCAAAACAACTCAAGTAGAGTAAGAATTGCAATCGACTTTTTAAAATTCAACTTATCCAAAGAATTGCCCATGTATCATCTGTAATGGAGAATTAATACTTAATAAATGAATAACAACACGATGAGAATTTCGCAATTTCTTAACACTTCGTGAGAACTTTGAAATTTATGCAGCATCATGAACATCAAAAGCTCATTAAACTGAAAATATTTCATCACAAAAATTGTAGTTCAGATGAAGCTTTTATGTTATGTTGTACTACATTATAAAACGTTAAACTGCTTTAAACTTTGTTCATATTTCAATTGCATGCTTTATTGAAATTATGTTTCAGAGCTATATAATGTAAGTACTCACTGCAAAGTGGTTTAAAAACGAACAAAAATTGAAGAACGTGCACAGAAGGAAGAGTTGTTTAATTTAATTAGAAAAAAATTCATGATGACAAAGAGTAAAATTATTTTTTATAATTAAGGAGTATTTAGTACGACAACTTTTCTAATTGACTAATGAAACTCAGTGGAGAAAATTTCAGGATGGAATATATATTGATTTAGGAGAAGATGATGAAGATGCGACAAGGACTACTTGAAAAAGTTTTATAATTAAAGCTTTTTTTTTCAAGAGTTTATTAGTATTTATGACTTTATCAACTGTACTAATAAATTAATACCATCGATATTAATTAGGAATACTTTCTCCAATTGACACTGAGTGTGCTACATGTCTCTATTTTCTTGCTATACAGAATTACACATGTAAGCTCTATAACAACATCTGTTTGAGAAAGTCCTTCGATCTCCTGTCATATATTTACGTTAATTAAGTAGATGCCACATAATTCTAATGTTTAAGTCTCTACATTTGCACATAGAAAGTGTACAGAAAGGCAGATGACAGAACAATGTGAAATTGCTTTCCATTTCACTAAATAAATGAACTCTTTTTTTTACATTATAAAATATAAATGAGTATACAGCAAGGGAAATCAAAAGAATTACGTTTCTAAACTTTAAGTAAACAACATGCTGTATCCTACTTGAAAATGGCTACAATTTTTACTTAAAAAGTTTACAAAAAGAGCACTGAGCATTCATGTTGATAGAAGAAAAACATGAAAAACGCTTTAAATGTTTCTTTTCTTTTTTTGAACCTAAAAGATACTGTGCAACGAGCTAACAGATCCATTTATTCAGTTACTTGATACACTTTCATTTCATTCTACATGTTTCCGCTGTGAAAATATGATGAAGAAAGCTAAAATATATTTTCATTAAAAAAAAGTCTATTAATGAGCATAAAGAGAGTAAAAACATACGATTACCTCGCAGAATAATGTAACTAAAAATAGAATGCATTCTTTATTCGTTTAATAAAGCTTAATTAATTTTTTGCTAGCAATTATCGTATTACTTCTGGCAGTTTTCCGACCTACGGTATTAATTAAAACAGTCAAACAATATTACTGCGTCTAACAGAACATCTAAATAGTTTTTATGCTATAAAGTTTTCAATGTTGTAGTTGTACACAATTGAAGATTCCAAGATTCTTTAAGTAAATAGTCTATAATCACCAAAGTGATAAAGATAGTCCACGATTTTTTTTTTTTTTTAATTTGAAACTTTTCGGATATCTCGATGGATGAGAGAATTTCTTCGTCTCTTATTATCAGATGTAGAAATATGAGAATCTTGTATGCCTGGAAAAAATATAAGGAAGCAGAAAAAATTACAGAGCACTCGACTGAAAAAGGTCATAGAGTTCGTAAAGATGACTTCTTTATACTCACACGTACATCTAAAAATAGAATTAAGATGAGTTTGGCTTCGGTTTGAAAAATTAGAGATAGGCAGATCACATCATCATGATATCGAAAACTTTTTATTCCATAATAATCATTTGAAGTCAAGCGTAAGGCAAAATTCAGGAGGTTAGCATAAAAAAAAGCAGGAAAAACTTTTTCATTCATCATATTTTTGCACGTTTTGCACTACAACTTTTCCACAGAAAAAAGGACGAGAAAAAAGGAATGAAGTAATTTTTATACAATTTCATACCCTCTCTGTTATCCACTTTATCCATCATGATGGAAATAAAATAAGTTACTTCCTTGGAGGTCGTATTTGAAGCGTGAAATTTAAAAATTCCAATTAACGCACTTGAAATAATAATAAAAAAAAAAATATGACAAGCATTTACTTTAAGGGAATGTGACACTTCTTAGAAAACTGCTAACGACGTAAAATAAACATTTTACCGGAGTTATTAGCTGTCTGAATATGTCTAAACTTATATAAAGAATGTAAACTCACACGTCAAGAGGATCAAAATGAAACATTATAATATTCAGACATTGAGTAGAATTTTAAGTTCTCTCATTTTCAGCATACGACGAATAAACTTAATGACTTGCTTTAAGCATATAAAGTATTTTAAGAAACGTAGAGCAATTAACCCGAGTGTCATATTATTTTTTTTTTTTTATCTGCGACCAAGCAATTTGACAATGGTTTGCAAAACTACAATAAAAACTTTTATTTTTTGTCCATTATACACAAATGGTTCCATTCATTTAAATATGACAAAAAATAACTACCGTAAAGACTTTTATTAAAAAAACTTAATCTTATCCTGGACATTTTTTTCAAGTCTAATCCTTGTGTGGTATACTTTAAGAACCCAAAAAAAGCAGAAAAGATACTAAAGTTAAACGCAACTTCCAAGCGGAACCATGTTACATACTATTAATCAGTCTCATTATATTTGCTCTTGAACAATTTGTAAAGCGTCATAATATTTATCATGTAATAAAATACTTGCATGTAAACATATGAAAAATTGAATTTTATACATTTCGTGTAAAAACGTAAATTTCACATATGTACATACATAAAATGCAGCATAATAGTGCATAATAGAATGAAAACATGTGACATCACAATATAAATATGAAATTTGTCAACAACCTCTACTTGAACATACAATTCTTGTTGAAAGTTAAAGTAAGATGTAATATGTACATGACTATGTGGTATGCAAAATGAAATTTCATCACACACATGTGCAAGCATAGATGTAAAGTGATGTTCAAATATAATAACTAAGAAATTCAAAAGTGAGTGAATTTCTATGAAGGATTTTCAAATGCATGAAAAAATTGTTTAAATACACAAGAGTAACCAAGAGAAATGACCATAATACGTCATTTTTCCATAAAATTTTATACTTGAGCAATTTGATTTATTGAAACTTTCATTTGTTCTTTCCTCAGCACTCCTTACTTACCATTGCTCAATGAGACGGGTTTGTGAAGGACACTTATAGAATAAATCATTTTCCTTCCTTTTTTCTTTCTCTTTTTTCAATTTTTCTTTATGTCCCATAAAATTGCTAAATTTAAGGACAGAAAAAAATGAGTGACACCGAATTCTTTAATATTGTATAAAAATACAATAGTGTGGGAGAAATGTTATTAAAAAGTTTTCTTTTTTCCGCTTTTTCTTAAATACCAAAGTTATAACAAAAAAAAAAATAGACATAAAATTTTTATAGTGAACGAAAGACGAAAGTATCATGAGCAAAAAAAAATTATACAGAAATTTTTTTAAGCTGAATAAATAAGAGAAAAGAGTTACTCATGATGGATGAAAAATAAATTCTATCAGCATATATGTGCATAAATACAATCCATGTGGATATATTCATAAGAGTATAGAGTGCTAAAAATTAATGTAAGCATTGCGGATTTTCGATTTGGTTTTTTCATCACGTGCTTTGTTTCACAGCTTTTTATGATCCATAAATCTATGCGGAATGATACAATGTTCATTTCATAAAATAGCTGAATAGATAATAACAGTAACATCAATATTAAAATTGCAACATGATCCTATACATAGCATACATAGTGTATTATTAAATTTATAGTGATATAATTCACATTACACGCATATTCCTATGTATGTACATAGGAAAATCTCGAATTCCAAAACAATATTATGCCATAACATGTGGTTAAACATCGATCTTCATTAATAATTTAATCTCATTATTGTGACAAAACATTACAATTCAATAGAAACTTTACTCATGCTGTTAATGGAAAATAATGTTCAAAATTCGTAGAAAGAACGAGAATGAACCTTACTCAGCAGGTCCATTAAGTTTCAAAAGCTTTGCGCTCAAAATAAAACTTACAACATAAATACAAAACGTCACGCACCATAAAGAAAACAATAGAGCACTAAAATTTGCATCAAAGTCGCAGATGTTTCACGAACTTTGTTTAGTTTTTTTTTTTGTCTGATTCAATCAGAAATTTTTTAATAAAGTCATGTTGATATGAAAATATTTAGAATATGACACCACACATCTACTTTTACTTTTATTGCTTCATTTCCATTTGACTTGGTATACACGGGTATACACAAAAAAAATCATTCTCCTACTTTCAGATTTGTGCACGGAACATGTTAGCACAACAATTATTTTACCGAAAATTTTCTTTGAAGTCATGTCTTGTGGCTTGTGGTTAGTACCGTAGCTTTTTAAAAGCCACTTTCTCTCATGACGTCATTTTCTCTATTTTCTATGAAGACATTTCCAGCAATGACGTAATTTTCAAGAACCTTTTTCGTTTGGGAAAGCATGTGCTACTTTATTATGTTTCGCATACTAAAGTTCAGACATTTAATTACTTATTTGATTGACATAATAATTTTGACTGCACACAAGCACATAATATGTTTTGTGTACAGAAGGAATGAGGAAACTTCATCATCAGATTAGGTTTTGTAAACTTTGATGGAATTTTTGGAATTTATTATTGCGATTAAATTAGTCACTTACCAGATTTTGTTAAGAACGAATAAAGTTTATGACATTTAATCCAATATTTTAGTGTTTTTTTGATGTCAAAAAATAGCTTATGCTTTCTGATGGCATTGAGTGAAAACCTTTAAGCTTTTCTTAGTTTCAAATGTTAAATTTACTTTTTTTAAAAAAAAAATATTATAAACTTGAATTTAAAACTTCAAAAAACTTTTAAAGCTCCTCATAATCAACCTAAATTGACTTCATAAAAATTTCTAAGAATATTTTAAGACGGGTGTAATGATGAATAATAGGATTTAATTTTTGACACCTTAATCAAAAACAAAGTTTCTTCTAGACAGATATTATGTACCTTAAAGGTAAAATTCTGTTTATTTCATGCAAATGAGATTTTCGATGATAAACAATATTATGAAGATGCCAAGAAGATTGATGTTCATTTACTACAATATGATTCATATTCAATCTTACCTTTGGAGTGATGCAATCTATGCATTGAATAATATCTTAATTAACTTTATCATTATAATAAACTAATAAGTAAGAAAATATAAAAAATATATGAAAATGAACATATAGGAACATATGTACCTAATACTTTCAATTTAGCAGCATGAAAATTCTTAAATGTTTTAAATCAACAGAATTTAAATTAAACATTCAATGTATTTCCTCTTCCTTCGATGAAAATCTTGTTACGAACATAAATTATTCAGCTGACGTTCTACATTCAAAATCGAGGAAAAACTTTCACACACTTTTACTGATTTTATTTTTATGCTTATCTGTATAAAAATTCTTATGTGGAAATATTATATTTGATGATAAAAGATTTTACTGAGCTTCCAGGCCCTTATTAAATTTCTTAAAAAAGTTGAGTTAAAATTTAAATAAAAAAAATATATTTATTCAGGTAGAGAGAGTAGTAATATTGAAGGAAAAAATATTAATAACAAGTGAGCTAGTATGAGCAAGCATGGAAGTTGGCAATCGGAAATAAAAATGCTGAATTAAGCTGAAAATATTTTGAAATGCTAAAAATGATTTTTTGTACGATTGTATATAACAATTGAAGCAAAGTAGCAGAAAGAAAATGTTGGATTATTCCAATTTCATACCACCTACCTGTGCTTATCGCTCAACCTACAAATACGTTATACAATGTGTGTTTATGTGATCTTAAGGGAGAAATATTTCCTTCGAAATATATAGAAAACTT
This sequence comes from Chironomus striatipennis, assembly GCA_026123125.1. Taxonomy (NCBI): domain Eukaryota; kingdom Metazoa; phylum Arthropoda; class Insecta; order Diptera; family Chironomidae; genus Chironomus; species Chironomus striatipennis. The sequence continues at coordinate 24,398,813 of CM047394.1, read as the reverse complement.
TCTTCTTTTTATGTTTTAGTAAGCAAAGGATAAAGAATGAATAGATAATAAGTGTGGTAAGGAGAAAGGGCGTAGATGTTAACAAAAAAATTGCTTCATCGAGCTATTTTTCTTTCTTTATTTACATCGCCTAAAAGCTATTAAGTAAGTGTAATTTGTCAGAATCTAATCCTCTTTCCTTTGCAGTTTGCCTCTTCATACAATTTTTACAATCATTCTCTCACCCATTCTAATGAAAAATTCGCAGCCACAAAATCAACATATAATTCAATTATTCTTTTTTTAAAAAGAATTTTTAACGAAGAAAAATGAAATTTCTTATGAGAATAAAAAAAAGCTTAAAAGAAAAGAAAATAAATGGAATAAACGGAAAACAAAAATGAAGGATGAGAGTAGAAAACTCAATGAATATAATTGCTTTTTCTTATTTAATTTCATATAATAATACAGACCCTACAATTCTTTGATCTCTTTTGATTCTGTAGAAATAAAGAACAAGACGTCATAAACCATTTTATTTTATCTTATCTCTTAAGTTTTTCGATTGAAACTTCCAATGTTTGCAAGTTGAAAGATTTGATAAACGTCAAAAAGACTTACATGTGTTTTAAATTTCTTTATTGTCGTAAAACGTAATTTGATTTTTTTAAAATGTTAAAAAATATTACACGAAATGCCATTGGCAATTTGAAAAATAACTAGATTTCAAAGTTTAATTATTTTTCGTTTTGTACTTTAATTTTTAAAAGAATTAGGTTTGCTTCGACAAAAGAAATATCATACATTAACTGATTTCTTCTTTTACTCCGCTTAATTTTGTATGACATGATTAAGATTTGAATTCTTCATTTATTTATATTAAAAATGAAAAAATATTAAAAATTTCAATTGCAATTAATTTAATTTCAATCATCGTTGAATAGAAATAAATGCACAACTTTAAGCGCTTTCACTGTCAATACTAACACTTTATTTTACTGAATATTTCATTCTGAAATAGATTTTATTTTTAATAAATTATACGAAATCTTTTCGGAAATTCATGGAAATTAAAAATTCATTGAAAAATTCCAAACTTCCTGTTCATCATATGATTTTCTGTCAACTGTTCAAAAAAAAAAGCTTTCTGATAGAAAAATTTAACAATGGATTTAATTTTCATATTTAAAAGATATGACATAAAACATTAAAATTCAATTTTAAAATAACATTTTTAGGTATAAGTGACAAATCAAAAATATTTAAATTTATCTCTAAACTCATAGAAAATATATATTGATAATTTTGAGAGAAGGAAGGAAACGATGGATTTGTAAAATGTGAAAATACATAAAGAGTATAGAGAAAGAGATAAATCAGTTGTTATATATTCTCTGTAGAATATCATCTGGAATTTTACTCCTCATATTCGCCTATGATTCGAAATGATATTCCTGCATAGCATGTACATTTTTCTTGCTGAATCAACTTTAATAAATCATCTCCTGCTTCTAAGCATGCTCATTCGTATATGAACTTTCAAGTATCCTTTTCCTCTTTCGTAGTTACTCTCTCGAGATTAAACTTAATTATTTTATATTAGGAAATCGAAAATCACAACAATGAATGCTGAAAATAACGGCACATAAAGTTTAAGCTTATCGAAAAAATTATTATTTAAATAATATCCAAAACAGAGAAGATTTTTTAATTAAAAATAAAATTTATTTTATTTATTACATTCAATTATTCATTCTTCACCTTTTTTTCTTGAGAATTTCTAATAGTACATGAAGTCATAAGAACATTATTTTTTCACTATTTAGGTTTATTAATTAAAACTTTGTTTAAAATTTGTCTTTCTGCAACGTACATGTTTGTATGTTTTTTTGTATATTTGGTGTTGAGGTTGAATATTTTAATTTTATTGGATGTTTTTGTTTCCTTTAAAAACACACATGTACATTCGTAAACGAATTGTGTGGCAAAAAAGTTGCACAATTCAATGTTTGGGTTGTAAGCACAAATTACCAATTTTTGTTTTTCCAACGTTTGCATGATGTTCATATTTTTTTTTTTGCAAACACTCACAAAATTGGAACGGCTAACTTTAGCTTTAATCAATTTTTTTCAAACTTGTTTACTTAGAGCAAGGACGGATGTAATAGAAAGGAGAGATGGGAATAAGAAGAATAAACAGACATGAAACGAGCATTGTGAAATATTCATAACATGTATGATACTACTTTTGTTTCTCACTTCAAAACGTGTAGACTACGATATTATTGTTTATTCATATGACAGACAATTATGTTAGTTAAGATAATGAAGATGTGTATGTATGTATGTATGTATGTCTATAGTCGAAAAAAATTGATTTATATGCAATTGAGAAACAAATCAAGATTAATTGTTTTCATCATGAACATTTTACTATTTCTGAAGCTTTAAATGCAAAAGAAAGTTCTTTTATTAATACAATCTTAATAAAGTTCCTTTGACATCCTCTCTTCAAATTTCATTACTAAAAAGTTCATTTCAATTATTTTTTATTATTACACTATTTGATTCATTCATTATTTTCTATACACATGATATGTACGCTATATCGTAAAGCTCGAATCACACTCCTCATCTCGTGTATTGTTTTCTTTAAATTAAAATTCAAATTATGTCTCTTTATTTACTTCTAATTACGTTTTATTTATTTTCATGAATTTTAACCCGTTAATTACTAGCGTTACATATATGTAACGCAAACTTTTTAGCAAAATTTTGTACCCAAAATTGAATTTTCAACTGATCTAACTACTAAAACCTGTTAATTAAATGTTATTAAACCTCAATCAACAGTTTGAATGTTGTAAAATATTAAACTATAAAAGTTATTTCAACTTTTCTATTGTTATGAAAAATTTGCATTTTTAATGCTTAAAATTTTCTTGTTTTAAAGCATTCTTTCGACTAAATTTGAGACATTATTGATAGAAAACGTCATAAACCATTGATTTATAGCTTAATATCACTAAGAAAACATAGTTAAATACATTTTATCAATCGTAATAATTGGCGTTACATATATGTAACGCTAGTAAGATACGATATCAAAGGGTGTTACATATATGTAACACTCCGTATTTTGTGAATTGTTTTTGAAATGGTTGAAAAATATCAAAATAATCAAATAATCATTATTAAGCTGCAGTTAAAAAGAAAAAGTTTAGGAAATATATCAATTATATTATAGTGAAAGTGTTAATAGTTAAAATTTTATGTAAAATTGTGAAATTGGGTGAAAAATTGAAAAAAAGGAAAATTTTCGATTAAAAAATTATGTGTGACATTAAATTGAGTTTTTAACTATTTTAAATATATTTTGGTGCTAAAATAATCTATTAGGCGATTAATAAATGCAAAAAAGCTTAAGTAGTTAAATTTTATATGTCAACAAGTGTAAAATTCGCGAATAAAAGTGCCAAATAGTGCAGTGAAAAAAATGGAGTTTTATAGTTTTTAACTTATTTAAAGTGCTAATTTTAATTGTGGAAGCTATAAATGATATTTAAAAAGAGTTAGTTAACAATTTGAGTCACAAAAATGAATCAAATACAGAAAAAAACGATTTTAAAATTTTTGAAATCAATATTTTTTGGACATGTAAAATCCTAGCGTTACATATATGTAACGCATAATTTTTGTTAATTTTGCTTAATTCCTGCACTTAATTGCCTCAAACTCTTCGTAAAACATATTATTTTACTTATATTTATCGTTTAAATGTATTCTTGACTCCTAAAAAAACTCCGTAATTAACGGGTTAAATTAAAATCTTTCATTAAAATAATTCATTCAAATTGACTTTGAATAAGAAGGAAGTGTGAATTAATTGAAATCTTCTTTGTAATTTAATGAGGTAATAATAAAAATTGAGGAATTGCTGATCAGTACCTCAGCAACTCAAGTATAATGTAACTAGATTTTAATGAAATTTTTTACTTGGAATTAATTAAGATATAGTTAATAATAAATCAAAGTTCGTAAAGAATATTTTTCTTTCTTAAATTCTGCAAATAAGTATTGAATATATTTGAATTACATTTACTTAATAATTTTGAAAAGGGTTTGTTATAAATTTTTTTTATTCAATGAAATTAAACAATAACGAAGAAGAAGAAGAAATAGTCTCTAATACTGAAAACATACAAAAAGTAAATTCGTTAAGCTGAGCTATCTTTTTTTGATAAAATTTAATAAATAAATAAGTTTCCAGCAAAAAGTTATGATAATAAAGGACGCTCAAAAGCTCCAACTTTGAATACTTTCTGTACATTTTGATGTTTCTTCAGGGAAATGGCACATGGTGGTAGTAACTTTTACTTGTAAAATAAATAGGAGTTTTTTTAAACAAGCTGATTTTTTTTGTATTAATTTTGAACATCATCTGAAACTCCAATATTCATGGCTTCGTTCATGATACGACTCTTTGTGACAGTTTCGTTTTATGATTTTTCCTCTTTTATGGAATGAAAATATAACCTTGACATTCAAATAAAATTATGAAATATAAACGAACGAAGCTTGTCGAAAGTTTACAAACATTTCTCTGTATATTTTATGACGGTGTATCAATTTTCAATAAAAATTATGACAAAATAAAAATCAAGAATAATTTATACAATAAATTTATTTTCTTTGTTTCTCGGATTTTCTTTTGATAAACTTTCATTATTATTTGATTCCTGTTGTGCAAGTTTATCATTTAGAAAAAAAAATTGAATTGAAGTTCCAGATAAAAATCCATGAATTCTAACAGTTCAAAATTTAGGAATAATTAATTATTTCCTTAAGTTGTGCTTGTGAGTAATTCATCGTTAGCATAATAATCTAAGAGGATTTAATCACAACCACGAGTTGTATAATTCCTTCAAAATTTCTTTCATTAATCGTTTCATTTTTATTTGGAAAGGTAGAGAAAAGTTTTTTTTTTCTTTTTGATTAATGATGGAGTCTATTGAATTATTTATTGTAAAGCTCTGAACACTGGTCTCTAGAGATAATCAAAGGATTTTTAAAATCCTCAGTAACAAGAGATTTCATCAATCAAATGGTTAAGAAACTTAATTTATTTCAATTTATTCAAAATTTTTTCTTTCATCAATTTCATAAAATTTTATATACAGTTTAAAATTTGAGAGTTTTAAACCACTTTTAACAAAATAATTTAATGATTATAAAACTTGAAATCAATAAGAATTCCTCAAAACAATTTGAAAGTTTCTGTTAAAACTTTGTTTAACCACTTTTAATTCTTTTTCGCTTCCCAAATCTAACTCAAACATAAATATTTTCTAAAATATTCAACAACATACTCTTCATAAAGACATATTACTATATTATTATTATTTTCTTATCAATTCGTTTTAAAACTTTTATTAATTTTTACCACAAAATCAATAATTCATTATTTACGAAGTATTTTCTTCATCATCGTATTTTAATTCAATTAAATGCTTTTTTGAATTCCTTTTGTATAAATTCCTTGAAAAAATTGAGCTTGATGGCTGAGATACTAAAACTTTTGGTGTTACTACATTAGTTCTATCTGATGCTTCATTTTGTACAAAGTTTTCATTTTCAATAAATGTTTCATTAGTTTTATTAGCAAAATTGTTTTTATTTTTAGGTGACATGCGATTTTGCGAACTGTTAAATGGATTTGTTGTGGTTCTTTTTCGATGATGTAAATTGCTTGGTCCCTTTCGTGGCTTTAAAACACCAAATAATGTTTCCTCTGACTTTGATGGCGCTAAATTTTGTCTTGGTGGAATTATTTCGCCTGATGAATAGTAGTTTGAATCCCCGCTGTTTTTTCGAGAGCTATTTAAACACGACGTGACAGAAAGGCGCCCACTTTCAATATAATTTTGGTCTGCTGACAACTGCTGTTCTGATTTTGAATGTTCAGTTGACAAACATGTTACTGAACCGGCCATTAAATGATTTGACTGATTCGTTGGCCCCGGCCATGAGCCTCTTGTTGGTGTCTTAATTCTACTATCTTTACTTGGAAGCTCTAATAAATGACTTGATGATGATGTTGGAATTGAATGTGTAGTCATAGAAAATTCCAATATTCTTTTCATATCAAGCTCAGGAGATTTTTCTTTTGATCGTGCATATGTAATCACATCCATTAACCATCTGGTAGCTTTCCATACAGTATTTAATTTATTCAATAAATCTTGCAACTTGCTTAACCTTTCTTTTGTGATTTGAACTTCTTTCTTTGAAAAAGCTTCTCGATGCTTATGATTTGCAACCATCATGTCAAATTCAATTATGCACGACAGTCTTGAATATTTTTGTATGATATTAATTTGATAGGTTTTTAGATGAATCATCTCATGAACAATCAATGGCAAACACATTAAGTCTGTTCGTTTGAATAAAATATCACTTTGTCCAGGCACACCGCATGGAATTGCATTTTCTGCTGATGGACAAATTATGAGAAAACTTATTTCATTTGTTAAGTCAATCACCTCTACATCATAAAGTCTGTGTAATATTGCCGCTTCGGAAGATATATTTAAGTGCTTAAACAATCTAATGATAGCAAATTTTAAGCTCTCAAGAAAATTTTGTTGCGCTTGCGTTGGATTTACCCCAAGGAGTGACTCAAAGCAGAGTGGAATTTTAATGTTATTTGAGTCTTTGGATTTAATAATGTTCCATTCCTCTGCAGAAATGTGAGAATTTTCTCTAATTCGTACGTGTGGTAAGACATTAGGTGTTTTTACGGGCACAACGACTTGAATCGTGTCAAATGAGCTGTGCATTTTTAGATATCCTAGATACAATCCACGTGATAATTTTTGATTTGATGCCTGATAGAAATTTATTTGTTCTTGTATTCCGCTCAACAGAATTTCATTTATTGTACTATCCTCCAGCAGTACAGACACTTTCTTCTGAAGTTTATTCAACGGTACCCATCTCGAATTGAACATGAAGATTTTAGGATTCTAATGTATTCAAACAATACAAACAGGAAAACATGATGATTAAACATTCAAATATAGTACGCCCATTCATGTTTAAAACATTCAGTATTTACACAAAAAATTAAAGTCTTAATCATCTATAGATAAATCAAATTAAATTACTGCTTCTATAGTACTTTGCAATTTTCATTTAACTCAAATTTAATTAAGATGCATGACGAGTATTTTATGACAAGGACTTTTCATTAAAAATCACTCTAAATCATCGTCAGTCCGCTTTTCTCAACACTAAAGCTCACAATTTATTCAGATAATTACGTACCTTTACATTTAAAATGCAACTCAGCACTACCGTCCCGTGAGAATCCTTCAATGGCTTGTGATATAATTGACCCAGATCAGTAATACCGAGCGCAGATTGCATTTGATAAATTGCTGTCAACAATTTTGTACGGAAATGTATCGCAGAAGTCGATTTCTTTTCCATATCCGTTCGTAGCAATTTTACATCCTCCCATGTACACGAAATCTGATAAAATATTGACAAAAAGAAGAAAAGAAAGAGGATGAAAATCGTTATTGAAACTATGAAGGTCATCAGTGAGTGAAATTTGAAAAAGTTCTCATTTCCTCTAGAGCATGAATGAATGAGAGCATGATGATCAACATATGCTGATAGTAGTAAAAAAATATGATTTATGTATGATAAAAATAGACCATATCGGAAATGTCGTAAATGGATTTTTGATTGAAATTAATGACTCGTCAATGTGCTTTGAGAAACATATGACAAAACTGGACTATAAGATGATAAGTGATTTATGTTTGACTCTTACCTTCATCAACCAATAGTAATCATTATTTAAGTTGCTTGGGTAAGTCTCGTCAATTTCAATAACTGGTAGAAAGTCTTCATTCGTTACGAGAACTTTATCGTCGTAAAAAAGTATTGATGCAAGATAAATGCCGCGCCGCAGGCAACGTTGAAATTTCGATGCTGCCGAAAAAAGTTGCTTGATTGATGTTTTCTTCTTTGGTATTCGTCGTTGTATAGATGAGTCAGGTATTTCTGAAGCATCCTCAGGCCTACATAACCTAACAGCCGTAAGTAATTCATCCAATACTTTAGTTTTACCATGAAATCGTTGTTCTTTACTCTCGATATCACGCCATGATGATGGAATAATACTTTTTGGGTTTGATAAAATAAATGAGCCAAAGCCTTTCACGTTTCCACTACATGCTCGAAAAAAATATCGACGACCTTGAATCAATTCATTGATATGGCAGCTTGCCCCCATCGTTCCTTGAAATGTACTCCATTCGGTTATAATTCGTTCACCAATTATAATCGTAAAATCCTCGCGACTTGACCATTGAACTATAAATGTGAAGCAAATTGAAAACTAGTATCAACGTGGTCACTCGTGACCGACGAAAGCGCATTTTCCCGCGATCAGTAAATAAACAAAGAATTAAAACCCCAAAAGTACAAAGCCAAATATTTAACTATAACCATTCTTTATTTACCGAAAATTTAAAATTGACAGCAAAAAAACCGATAAAAAACATTATGCGACATAGAATCTAAAAAAAAATAAAAAAAGCAAAAAAAGAATCGGGTACGGTCTAGGATCGAACCATGACCTTCAAATTAGGAGCCGCTCGCTCTAGCACTTAAGCCACTTCTGCAACTTTTTACGTGTACAACAAGTGACAATTTAATTATATATATTGATGAGATTTTTTTATATAAATGTAAGTTTTTATAATTTTCACAAAATTTTCCGGAAAAACTATGAAAAATTTATGAAAATAGAAAACTAAACAACTAAAATATCAAAAAAATAATTATCTATGAAAATTGTATGAAAACATTGAAAATTTTAACAAAAATCGTCGGAAAAACTCGAAAAAATTGTGAAAATGGAAAATTATGACATGATTCAATATTATATGTCATAAGAAATCAAAAAAGTATCAAAAAAAGCAAAAAAAAAAAATTGTCATCGGTGGGACTTGAACCGAGGAAGGCTGAGTTTTTGAAAAGTCAACATTTTAGTGCATTCGACCACACTAACACATACAAAGAAATGCCATTTTGGCACTTTTTACGCTGGTTCCAGCAGAGGAAGTGACCATTCGTGCTGATTTTTTCGCTAGCTCTAGCCAGACATACTACACACATTTTAAGCCAAAAACCGCATCAAAAAAGCTTAACCCTGAGGAAGAGATGCGGTGACAGACAGACAGACAGACGGACAGACGGACAGACGGACAGACAGACGGACAAAGTGCGGACAATAGCGTCCTTTTCCCAAGAGGAAAATGCGCTAAAAAAAAACATTGTGTTAAGTGCATTAGCATCTCAATATCTCTCAGTTTCGATTTTTTTCTATCTTCATAAAAAATATATAATGAAATTTTACCCTTAAACTTTGTGCAGATACATTCCGTTATTGGTTCGAGTATTTTTGCCATTACAGAATTAGTTCCAATAACATCTGTAATATAGCAAATATACGAGAAATATTTAAATGAAAATTAAATTTCAAGATTGCGAGTTATTAAAAAATATTCAACCTACAGATTTAAGAATAGAGCAGAAATTCTTACCTACGGTGAATGAGATAGGTGGATCAGGAATTTCAATTCGTTGCCAACCTGATATCATTCGTCTTAAACCTCTAATTCGACGCTCCCACACACCCATTTGTCGCTCAGTCTCTGTACCCGTACAGCTTTGACTTGTTGATCCAATGATACTTGAAAATGAAGCTCGTGTGTTAAAATTTTGTCCAGCCGTTTCACTAAGTCCTGCCAAGTGATGTAATTTATGTTCAGCGTCATACATTAATGAATTTAAATAATTCCCAAGATTGTCGGAAGTCGATTGTGGACCAGGAAGAGCACCATGTTGAAGTAATATTTTTGCCATTTTTCCATTACTCATTAATACAGCAATATCCAAAGCGGATAATCCATCACTGTTTAAACTATTTACATCAATATCAGTATTGTCAAGTATAGAACGAACCTTGTCTAGCATATTATGCTCGACATTGGAAAATAAAGCTGTAAAAAAATGAAATATATCATAGAAAGGTAAACAATTGAGTATGGGAAGGGCAGGGTTTTAATGAACTATTGATCACTTTAGTTCATGATGGCTTTTATTGTTTTTTTTTTCCTTTTCTATTTAGTTTTAGATAATACTGCTTGATTTCCTAAATTTGTTTATCTACTTCATCAAAAATACTTTAATTATTTTACGTATAGTACTTTCTAAAATTTTCTAAGTCCACAACCCTCTCATATCTCCTTTTTATTTTTATTCTTTTTTTTTACTTTATTAAATATCATGTTTGCAGAAATGCTTGTCATAAGATTTGAAAGGTCAAAAACCGAACATAATCTGATAATTTAAATCCATCTGACTTTTTGTTCATTCATGCCTTGGGGTTTGGTCAATATCATAAAAAAAAATCATTCTTTTTTCCTTTTTATGATTTATTTATAGTGCTTGAATTCTATGTTATGTATATTATGAAAGCAGCAAATATGCATGTGATTAATTTAGGATATGCATAAAAAATATAAATTCAAAAATTTATGTGGTGAAATGTTAAATTATTTATTACCTTCGTTTTCAAATTTTTATTCCTTAGATACAGATAAAAAAAAATGAAAGCAAAATTTTTGACATGCATAACCGTTGTAAAAAATTTTAGACTTTCGTATGAAAACAAAAATTAGGGAATTTTGCCCCAAATTCTTGCTAAACGACCCTTAGTACAAATTTCTAAAGTACTGTAAAATATAAATATAAGATATTGAATACAGAAGATTTCAGTATTCAAACTGTATATTCCATAAAAGATATTTTAATTTAATGATACACGAAACGTTAATAATACCTCCCATCGTTTTTTATTTTATTTTTTATGATGGAATGTAATACCGTCATCATGCTAGTATGGTCGTCTAGCAACTAGAGTTTAAAATTACATTCATTTAAAAAAAACCCATTGTGGATTTAAAATTTACAAATTGAAGCAAAAAAATAAAATAAAAGCAAAAACAAAAAAAGAAAAATTCTCACTTTTATATAATGATACACTCTATAAAAAAAGTACTAGGAAAAAAAATGAGTAAATAACATTTTAGAACAGGAAATTGCTTTTTATTTTCCATCCTAGTTTTAGTTTGTTCCTTTTATGAAATTTCCTGTATTAATAAATTGAAAAAAGAAATTTTCTTCTATATATACGTATTTTTTCCTAATTTTCAAACGACAACATCTACGTAGTATTTTTAGTGAAAACAATTTGTGTGTTAAAATAATATTATATATCTTGTATATACTGTTAAAAATTTTGTATATTTTTCTGAAAAGTCTAATAAATAAAATAAAACATTTATAAATTCGTATTCACATCAACATATATGTGTCATTTTGCGGTTGGTTTGGTATATCAAAATTTTTTTCGTAATACTGTTTTGATTATAGTTCTATATTTCAGTTGAGAAATAATCTATCTGGCTTCAAAGTCTGAACTAAAGTCATGAAAATTTTTTAAAACTTGACTAAACTTTTGCAATTCCTAAATTAATTGATTAAACCATTTTCAAAAGCAAGCCATTTTCAACTAAATGTCAATATAATTAGAATACATAACTTTTCATAACAAAAGCATTGTTTTAAAGTTGTAAAATATTTTTAATTGATCTAAAACAAAAACAAAAAGACTTGTGGACACAGATGAACATATTGAGTTGCCCAATAACAACAACAAAAATCTCTGAATGAGATAAAAAAGTTACGAGAAATATGCAAAAAGTTTGAAAGTTTTTTTCCGCTTCCTAATTTAGCTCAAATTAGGCTTTCTCGCTATCGGGATCGGGATCGGGAAATCCCGGGAAATCCCGATCCCGAAAAATCCCGGGATCCCGAAAAATTCCGGGATCGGGATTGAAAATCCCGATTTTAGCCATTTGCATAGTAAAATATTTTTTTTTTGACTTTTTTTTTCAAAAAAAAAAAAAAAAAAATCCGTTTTTTTTAAACTGAGTATTTAAAGACACATTAAATAACTTTAAATTTTATTAAAATTTAATGTCATTTAATTGTTTATTTTGTTAAAGTTTTCAAAAATTTGGAAAATCTACCAAAAATCGTAAAAATCCAAAATTTTTTTTAAAAAAAATTTTTGATGCCTGCTTAGAAAAAAGTTTTTATCATGGTTAAAAAAATATTATTATAAAGACTATGTATAATAATTTAGAAACAATTCTATAAATCAATGATACTTTCTAAAACATACATTAAAATAGAACTCTAGAAATAATTTTACTAAATTTTTAGTTTTGTAGTTTTTTGAACCATTAATGACCAATTGCAACAAAATTGTTTCAAAAGTATGTTGTCCAAAAAAAAATAAAAACTTTTAAAAATTAATTACCTTCATTCAAACATTAAAATTGGATATAAAATCCACATAAATTTTTCAAAAATATCTTTCGGGAAATCCCGGGATTTCCCGGGAAATCCCGATCCCGATCCCGATCCCGAAAATCAATCGGGATCGGGATTTCGAGAAAGCCTAGCTCAAATCCTACATTGTTTTGTGTGGGTATGAAACTTTTTCCTTTGCTTTTTAAATAGATTTAAGAGCAATTGAAACATTCCATATAATTTTAATTTATTTATTTAAACTCAAAATAAATTTTAATCTGTGAGTTTATGTCGATAAAAAATAAACAAATAATAAAATTGAACGACGTCTTCAGATTGATGTCATCAATAATAAAATTTCTTTAAGCTTCAATTGAAAGTTTTGTTATCGAAACGTAAAATCTCACTCGAATTATTTAGGAAAGTTAAAATTCTGTTTGAATTTTTCACATGAAAAGAACTTTCTATAATTTTTATTGAGCTAAGAAAGATAAAACTTTCGCCTGCTCGTTCTTTCTCAATAAATTATATTAGCAAGACAGAAGTTTTGGGTAAAAATTAAGTTTGTCTAAGGGCAATTCTTTAGATGAGTGGAATTTTTGAAAAAGAGCTTTTGAAATCCAGTATCACTAATGTTTGAGTAAAAAAATATGTTTTGTTGAATTTTGTCTTCATATTAAGAATTTATAATCTAAAATGTTCATAAATGCATAAAATATTATTTAATCTAACATTTTTGTTTATCAAAACATTAGAATTTGTCGTATATACTTAAAAAATCAAGAAAAAGGTTTTTGAAATTCTGTATTTTTTTGCGGATAAGGAAGAAAAAAAGCTCAAAAATAACTCGGTGACATATTAAATTTTTCAAAGAATCAAAATAACTCATTAATTAATGAGGTTAAATATAAAATAAAAAACACAATTTGTAGATTTTTGGTTCTTTTATGATTCAGTAATAGTTTGGGTTTATAAATTTCAATAGTTTTTTTTAATTTTTGATTCCTTGGATGATTCAAAGAAAAAATGTCAATTTTTGTCACCGAGTTATTGACCAAAGAATCAAAATAACTTAATTCCTACAGACTTTAATTATCCTAAGTAATGAAAATATGATAAATTTGAGAAAAATACACTATTTAATACAATAATATTAAAGCCTGTAGTGGAAAAAATTTACAAAAAATCGATTCTTTGATAAAAAATTTTCAAAATTCATCCAAAGAATTGCCCCTAACTATCTTGAAATAGCACTAAATAATAAATGCTACACAAGAATTGAGCCAATTTATAAGAAAACATACAGAACTTGAGTAGGATGTAGGGTAGGATGTTTTATTTTTGTCATTTATATTTGGTAAATTCCCATAAATTTTCCGTTACAACTGCCCATTTTAGCACATTCATCTTATAGAAATTTTTATCTTTCTAAATGTAAAAGTTTCATTCCGCTTGACCCCATACTCGTCTGCATATGATTGAGTTTCTATTCGCCTACTTAAGTTTCTTTCAAATATCTTTTCATACACATGTCTCAGTACAAGCTTTTCCCATCCTTATTTATACATTTTGTTGGTAAATCACTTTCAAAAAGAACAAAAAAGAATGAAGGAGAAAAAAAACGAAGGAAGGAAGGAAATACTACCACAAAAGTTATTTTTCTTGGCTTTGTTTCAGTAAAAACTCAACACGACGTTTAAATATTAACGAGAATCGGTCTAGAAAAAGAAACGATACAATACGTAATCAAACAACAAAAAGAGTGGAAAAAATGTATCGGCACACACGACTTGTTTCGTAACGTGACGTAAATTTAGCATAAAGTAAAAATACATCATTCCGTCGCATGTTTTTACATCGCTGGTAATGATAACTTGGTAAATTCTTGAGATCTAAAAATAGCATTTGATCGACTCTCTTATGTAATGACTTAAAGAGTATGAGAATGGTGGGAATTTATTGTGCCTAAATTTAGAATATAAATATTATAAAAATAATACGATATAATCGTAAATAAACGGAAGAAAGAGCTCATTGATGATAATGAAATTTCAAAGGATGAAAGGGAAGGAAATTAAATTAATAAATGTTGAAATAAAATTACCCTAGTTTAATTGATCTTGAAAGTTTTTATTTTCTTTTGTTGAAGGTATTTTAACTTTAACAAGCTGGATGGAACCTATCAACACGTTCTCAACCTATTTTAATATGATATAAAAATAAATGAAACTTTTCTAATGATATGCAAAGAAAATGAAGAGCAGAAAGTTCATTTTGTAAATTTAATGGAATAAAATATTATTCCAACCTTTTTACTTCTGCATGAATTTCTTCTTTTTATCCACTTCTTTTTTTAAATAGAAAGGAAAGAATATTTTTATTCCACTAGTGTTTCCTTAATTCTATTATTAAAGGTCGTTGGTTTTCTATACCTTCAAGACTCATTCATCTAACACTCAGTCTTTATTCACCGAGAGAAATAGAATGCCAACTAGGGATTTCAAACCCGGGATCCCGAAAACCGGGATCCCGGGGTCCGGACCGAATTTTCCAATACCGTAATCCCGGGATTGAAAAATTGTCAATCCCGGGTTTACGGTATTCATTCATTCTGAAAATTTTTCCTTGATTTTAAAAAAAATCTAAAATTTTGAAGTCAAAATTGTTTATTTTTCAATATTTTCTCCATATTTTCGTAAAAGTTTATCAAAAAACATCAGAAATTACCAAAATTTTCTTTAAAAATGTAAATCGCCGAATACCGTCACCTCATTTCGAAGTTTTTCGGAATAAATGGGGTCAAAATATCAAAATATGATGATAAATATGTTGAAATCAAAAAAACTATCCATTTTTTCATTCTGGATCTTGATTCATCAAATTAATTGCATTCTTTAGCGATTTTTCTATCATTTAATCAATAAAGCGTATATAAACAATCTTTAATTGACAAATCATTTTGAAAATTAAAAATCGTGAAAAAAATTACAAACACAATTACTATTTAACTGTATTTAACTGACAAATTTCGAAGTGTCGGTAGTCGAGTAAATCGTTGATTTTAATTTAGGGACGAGGTAATTTACTTGAGACATTTCCATTTAATTATGAATCTTTTTTGTAGAACAGTTTTCCTCAGTTTTCAATTCAATTCTCAATGCTTGTGGAATTTCAGCTAAAATTTTATAAATTTGTTGTTTTTATTTTCGAATTATTATTCAACTTTTTTAAATCACAATATCAGTGCACTGATATCACTGCAGTGATAAAATATTAAAAACTATGCTTTTTATGAAAATTTAATATATATTTTTCTTTAATTTTCAATTCTTTAACAAAAAAGTGTTATGTAGCTTAAAAGAAATTAGGAGATTTTAAATTTAAACAATTTCAAGAAATTAAATTATTAAATTTTAAGCAAATATTTGATTGAATAATTAGTTAACAATTTATATACACAATTTATATACACAAATTTTATGAGAATAACTTATTTTTTGCATTTTTGGACATCAAAAAAGTGGTTTTATATCTGATTTTTGTTTGATTTCAATCCCGGGTTCAAACCCGGGATCCCGGGTTCAAGATTTTTCAATACCGTAATCCCGGGATTGAAAAAACCGGCCGGGATTGAAATCCCTAATTTGCCAACACAGAAAGTGAGAAAAATATGAAAAGCTCGCGCGATGTGCCATTCATTACGTAAGTAAATATCAGTGACGTAACAAAAGAACAGAACTTTTTGACATATATTTTTTAAGTCACTTGAATTTTTATTCGTGTCTCCTACACAATGGCAAATTTGTGATCTAACTTTATGACATTATACATTGAAAAGATATTTATAATATTGTGGGAATTGAAAAGAATATTGATAGTGATTTAAAGAATATTGCGTCATAAAAAAGTTAAAAATATATTTTTAGAAATATAGAAAATTATTTCTCGTCTTTTTAGAATATTAGTCAAATTGAATATCATTCAAATGGTTCTAACCATATTGATTATTAAATCTGATTTTATCAATTAAATAAATATTTTCTAAAATAAAGATTGTAGAATAAGGAAATCTCATTTCATTCCGTCTTGACAAATAATGGTGTATTACATAAAATAAAGCATTTTATTTGTATGAAAAGAGCAAACTTAAAAATAAAAATAAATAAATATGCAGCGTTTCAGAAATAAAATGGATATTTTGTGAATATTACACTAATAAAATAAATAAAAAATTAGAACGTTGTTGGCAATTTAATTGTTCTTATATCCTTGATTGTATAATACCTACATTTTGCAACTAAATATTTTTTAAATGTGCAATAAAAAACAATGTTTGCAAAAACAATGAAAATAATTTTTAAAAAAAACATTCAAGCTAAAAGTCAAAAGGATCTGTTTATTACCTGAAGAGAAACTTTTTTATGCTTTTCTTATTGCTTTCGAGCGTTTATTGTTCATATGCTACGTTCAGTTTAAAAACTCATACAGCACATCTTGCCACATTCTATACAGAAATTTCTTCGCTTTAACTTCATCAAGATTTTCATAACATAAAATGATTTTCCGTCTTGAATGATGTAAAAATGATGGAGAATGATTACATACATATTTTGCTACATTCTTGAACATGTTTCTTACATACATATATACAGCTCTTACTTTTATTTTCCATTTCTTCTTCGTTTAAAAGGAAATAAACTTTTTATTTGTTTTCACGTCATTTGTACTAACTGAATAATTCACACATGAAAAAGTCTGTTAAATAGGTAGTTAAAACAAAAGAAAAAATGCAGAATAGGAACAATGTACATGTGTCAATAAATCAAAGTCTTTTTAAACTACTTATTTTAAAAAATTTGTAAAATATTTAAACTTAAAAGTCGATTTATGATTTTTAATCAAGTTTGAATTATAAAAAATTTAAATTAATCTTTCAAATTTTAATGTTTCTATTAAAAACTAAATCATTTCTTATTAAGGGCAATTCTTTGGATGAAATTTTGAAAATTTTTGTCAAAGAATCGATTTTTTGCAAAAAATTTCCACCAAACGTGCATATGTTATTACTTTAATTGATGTAATTTTTTATATTCTATCATATTTTCACTTCCAATAATGCTGAAAGTCTGTATTAATTAAGATATTTTGATTCTTTGGTCAATAACTCGTTGACAAAAAAAGGAACTTTTCACTTGAAGCATCCGAAGAATCAAAAATTAAAGAAAACTACTGATTCTATGCTTAAATGACTGTTACTGAGATATAAAAAGACCAAAAATCTATCGATTGGATACTTAACTTAACATTTTAACTCATTGGTTGATGAAATATTTCGATTCTTTGGAAAATTTAATTTGTCAACGAGTTATAAAGAAGCTTTTTTTCTTCCTAATCCACGAAAAAATACAGAATATTAAAATGAAAATTTTCAATTTTCTAATGAATAATGATGTTCTGTTATGTATTAATAGGTCAGTTACAACAAGTAATTAATATTCTATTATTTTAAACAGTTCAAGACATTAAATACTTAATGAAAAAAGCAAAATTTGAGAAAACGTTTTTTTAAAGTGAAGCTAATTGACATTGGATTTTAAAAGCTCATTTTAAAAAATTCCACTCATCCAAAGAATTGCCCTTTTAAGGGCAATTCTTTGGATGAATTTTGAAAATTTTTTATCAAAGAATCGATTTTTTGTAAATTTTTTCCACTACAGGCTTTAATATTATTGTATTAAATAGTGTATTTTTCTCAAATTTATCATATTTTCATTACTTAGGATAATTAAAGTCTGTAGGAATTAAGTTATTTTGATTCTTTGGTCAATAACTCGGTGACAAAAATTGACATTTTTTCTTTGAATCATCCAAGGAATCAAAAATTAAAAAAAACTATTGAAATTTATAAACCCAAACTATTACTGAATCATAAAAGAACCAAAAATCTACAAATTGTGTTTTTTATTTTATATTTAACCTCATTAATTAATGAGTTATTTTGATTCTTTGAAAAATTTAATATGTCACCGAGTTATTTTTGAGCTTTTTTTCTTCCTTATCCGCAAAAAAATACAGAATTTCAAAAACCTTTTTCTTGATTTTTTAAGTATATACGACAAATTCTAATGTTTTGATAAACAAAAATGTTAGATTAAATAATATTTTATGCATTTATGAACATTTTAGATTATAAATTCTTAATATGAAGACAAAATTCAACAAAACATATTTTTTTACTCAAACATTAGTGATACTGGATTTCAAAAGCTCTTTTTCAAAAATTCCACTCATCTAAAGAATTGCCCTTAAAGTAAAATATTCGTAAAAATGCTCTTCATTTGCATTTGTATTAAAAATTTGATTAGTAGAATCTAATAATCGAAATCTTCAATTAAATGTTTAATTAGTAATATTGTAATCACTTCAAAATGCAATCCTCAAAAATACAAAATCATGATGATTCTTGTCAGGGGCGTAGCCAGGGGGGGGGGGGGGGGTTTGGGGGTCAATATTTTCGCGAAGTTTATACTAGATATTATTGAATTTTTCAGATCCGAACCAAAAAAAAAAAAACGTCGAAAAGTAGCCAAAACCCCCCCTCAAAAAAATCCCTGGCTACGCCCCTGATTCTTAATGTTAGTGTAATAATGAAACTCTCCAATTATTAACTTATGATTGTTAGATTAATTTTTGTCCCTAACGAAATATTATTCCAAAGTGAATAATGATTAAAAATCCTTTTATGTCTTAAGTCTCTGTTGAGAGTTTACCGCATGAATGAATTTAATTCATAATTCCCTTTCAAAAGAATTCCGCTACGAAAATACTGCAGGATGAATGGATGAATTCATCATTGAATAAAACTTTTATAACTCTGCAAAACATCAAAATTTACTGCAATTTATTCACGCTATTTACAAAGTTAGTTATTTTAAATTGAAGGAAAGTTTTTTCAAAAGTTTTTCCTTAGCTTTATGGAAACTCAAAAGTTTTTGATGTTTTGCTTCTTGTTCAGTAGTAAAACTGTAAATACGAGTCTTGTCTTTTTCTACTTATTTCTCAACCGCAATCATAGTATTTGGGGCAAATTTTTGCGAAATGGAAAACTTTATCAATTTATTATGTAATTTGATTACACAAAAGAAAATATATGTTTGGAACCGGAATTTGTACTTGAAGCAAGAAGAACAGAGACAAAAGACTATAATTGAGAAATAAATCAATAATTAAGTTTACAATAGGGTGACCAGAAGATTTTCGTAAAAATCCGGGACATTTTCATGAAAATCCGGGACATTTTTATTTTAACATCATAGGGGTACTTGCACCTTACTTAAAGTGTTTATTATTATAAATCGAGATAAATCAAGCAACAAAAATGCAAAAAAGTATGAAAAATAATGAAAATTTGGATTCAAAAATTTTCTGTCATGGGCTTGAACCCATGCCTCTAAAAGGAACCAAAAATTTTGCAAAAAAATTTGCATATGAAATGTGAATTTTTTTACGATTATTTAATATTTTTCTTGAGATATGTTAGAAAGATTTACGAGTTGAAGATTAAAATTTACAAAAAGTTAACAAACCTAAAATATTTTTTTTTTCAAAAATTCTCAAAAATCTGGGACATTTTGATGTTCTGCCGGGACACAGCAGCTCGAAAAAAAGTACAGCTGTGTCCCGGCAAATTCCCAGCAGATGGTCACCCTAGTTTACAATGACTACGATTCACAAGACGATAATTTGTCATATTTAAAATATCTGTTTGTATCTACGAACAAAGTCATGAAAGGCTTAATTTGGGACCTGTGTTTATCATTTGAATAAAACTTTCGTATCAATGGATCTTAACTGAAAGTTAAAAAATGTTTTTCTAGCAAATATTTAATGAAGGCTATGAAAAGGGCTTGAAATTGGCTTAATTACTGAAATATGGTGATGGAAAATTGTAAAGATAATCATCGAAATTCCTTTAATACTGAATAGCAAGATGTTTTCTTATTTATTAACAAGAAAATTCTAATAAAACTTTGTTTATAAATGTCTATGAAATATTTAATTGCATGAGAAAATAAGAAGCCACACAGATTTGTTTTTATTTCTCTTTTGTAAATTTTAAATAAAACTTGTCACTTTTTTGCTAGGTTTTGACTTATTTTGGCTAGCAAGAAAAATTTCCTACTACCTATTTTAAATAGATTTAGAATTTCTTTTTTTATAGTTAATAACACACATATTGTGCGTGCATATTTCTTTTCGGCTATAAATTTCATACGAAGTATTATATCCATAACAATTTGAATGCTTTGGGGCCATTTTATAAATAATGATTTTTGATCTCTTCCTTCCTTTTCACAGAATTTCACCAAAGATTAGACTTTCTTACTTCCTAAAATTCAAGCATCATTTGTGAACGACGCCTTATATGTTCTCAATTTGTTTCGTCTCATTCTTTATTCAACCCCTTAATTTTGCAAAGATAAAAAGGAAACATATTCAAGTAAGAATAATTTCGTCGAAAAATATGTTTACGATATGTATGATAAAAGTCGGAGGTACTTTGCAACAACGAAAACATATCTTTTAAAAGGGAAGGAAAGAAAGATATTGACGACAAATATTTACATTTTGATCTTTGTTTCCTCATCTTTTTATTTTCTGCTATGCATGCTGCCTTATTCTTTTACAAATTGTGTCGTCTTACATTTCTTTCATTATTATTCTCGCTGTATGTAGTATTACTGTGTACATATGGAAATGTTATTATAATAAAAGCCAACATAATCAAAGTGAATATTTTACAAGATAAAAAAATTCAGGAATGCATAAGAGAAACACTTACAATTTATTCCACGCGATTGTTTTGTGCGGCGAGGACTTAGCATACTTTCCCGTCGATTTGTTGCCTCTTGTGCAGTCATGTGCTTTGGTAATGTCAATTCGTTCTCATTACCCCATACTATATCAACCATCGAATCGATGCTAGATGAGCGTGGTAATTTCTCTTGTCCCCTGGGTGAGAATCAAGTAATTAGCCGGTTTAATGATATAGAATAATGAGGAAAATTTAAGAGATGTAAGTATATAATCAATTAATGAAATCATTCAGAAAGTAAATTACATCGTTATAGCCTAATAGATGTTATTGACCTAAAAAATATTTCATTTTATCACCATTCTAATGTCTAAATCAATTTATATATCCATATATGAATCTAACTCTTCATGCACGTCATGAAAAAAAAAATCCTTTTCGAGTTAATCTCAAAGGACAATATTTTATCAATCTTAATTAATTTTTGCTGTCACTTTTCTGTGACGTTTATTTTCATAGAAGACTATGCATTGGCATTAAAACAAACATCAGAATCATGAAGCAAAAGCAAAATAATTTTAAGAATGTTGTCTTCAGTTGTAATAAGATTTTCAATATGTGAACGGATGTGAACTTACACAAATTTAATCGCATTTGTGTGTAAATATCATATTTATTTACCTTTTATCCCATGATGTTCTCCTTTCTTCACCCAACACATTTGGTACTTGCTTGCTGTTGAGTAAACGTGTGAAACGATAAAATGTGCTGTTTGTAGACGAATTCTGAAGCTTTGGAGTTGCTTCACTACAATTTGCGATATGACTATAGGATGGAATTCTGTTTGCGTTCGCGTACAAAGTTGTTTTCATAGCCGAAATAAAAATGAGAAAAAGATTTTTATTGCACTTTATGATGTTCATAAAATAAAGTACATATGTGTAATCAAATAAAGCATACATCAACGCACATACACACACTCACACACATATTCTAGATGTGCTATGACGTACCTGATTACTAAATTCGATGATTCAGCGTGTCTATCATTCTCCTGAAACTCATAAATATGTGGTTCGATTGCCGACGAATTGGAATGAACAGAACTTCCGGACGATTTTCGTCTTTGAAATTCTGTCTGGGGAACATCTTCTATGGTAAGAGCAATTTTCGGAGTTTTTGGAAATATTTTACATGGCGCGGGGAGATCTATTTGGAAGGATTAAGAATAATGTGGGTTGAAGAACATTCTCTGATTCCTTAATAATAAATTATTGAGAAAAAAAAACAGATTGATGGATAATAGACAAAAGATACGTTACCCTTATTGAATATTGGAATACATCCATCATTTTCTTGTTGACACAATAAATCTGGAAGTGTTTTTGATCTTGATAATGAAGGCGTATTTTTCCACTTAATATCATTGTTATTGCTTTCAATATTTTGAAGTAAAAGGCTGAATCGAGAAGCACATAAAAATACAAAATGGAATGTAATATTAACCATGTATATCAATGTATTGGAAACCATTTAATGTCATTTCTCAATGTTAAAAATGTCTTGTTCTATTTTTTTTATTATTCAATCACATTACTTAGAATTTTTTGCCATGCTCGTTGAAAGCGACATGCTCTTGAATAAAAATATTTTGAATTGATAAAAATATGCTAAATGGAATCAATGTGAATCTTCTTATCATTTCTAGTCACTTGAATTGAAAATCAATATAAATCTTTGAAGCGTTACTATCTTTTTTTTTTACTCTGCGAGTTCTATGAGAAATTTATGAGAGTGGAAATTTCCTTACACAAGGACGGTGCGTTAAGGAGAGGAGGAATATTTTTTCTTTGCTTTCAATTCTTTTATTTCATCTGCCTTTTTCCTTTCTTCCTTTTCTTTATCAAAAATTCAAGAAAAAAAGTCGCAAAAATCTTTCTTTTTCTTTTTCCTCTAAAGAGAAATTTCATTCCTCTTTTCAGTTTCCAATATCGTAAATTGAATCATGAAAATTATTTTTTATGAGAATACGATAAGGGAAAATGCTGAATGAAGAAGAGATTTAAGGGTAATAAATAAGTCAAAATTCTAGCGCATTTTACTTTCTAAATTCAGCTCTGGAAATAGGTCGTAAAATAATCTCATAAATATTCCGTCCACATACTCTAAAGGAAGCTTTGATTGATGGATGATGTAAAAAGTAGCCGATTTCGAAATGTTATCAAATTCACTTGAACAGATATTGATACTAATTTGACACTTACAGAGTTTTGAGTTCTAAGAAAAACATTGAAGAATTCTTTATAAAGCAATTGGGATTACTCCACATATTATTATCGAATCACAAAGAGGAAAACAGATAGAAAATAATGTCATTTCAAGTTTTAGAATAGAAAATTCAATACAGTTAATGCAAATTTTTCAAATCGAATAAATTGCTCTCATGATGCATTGCGTTTGTGTTTTAAGTGCTTACTGAATGATATGTTGCTCTAAGCATAAAGTGTAGCGAAAATCTCTAACTGTAAAGTTTTTTAATATCAGCCATATCATCTACATAATTTTTAATACAACAGTTAATAATCACGCTTTTCGTGTTTTACTTTCATACGCGAGCATTATTGTCTCTGTCATTCCAATTAGCCACTTGAATAGAAAAATAAATTTATTGAGGCGTGTAAAATTTGAAGGATACAATTAACTGGTAGCGACGTGATTTTGAAATACTTATATAATTCAAAATTTGAATTCTATTTTCATGTTCAAATACAAATTTGAATAAAATGGAAATTTAATTAAATTTTAATTCTCATTATTTTTTGTAATAATTACTCACAATATTTTAGATTAAAATTTCAATTCATAGAAAGGTTCAATTTTAATTTCAATTTTTAAAGTTCATTATCACACCATGGATTGTATGTAAATAGAACTGGGTAACAACACAAAATACTATTTTTTATCACAATAATTATTTAGCTGTTAATTTAGGTAATAAATGATGTAGATGTTAAGCATTTGTTGAAACGTAGAAAATCATCAAGTCGTGCAGAAAATTACAAATTGAATTAATTCATACCTAAATAACACTTTTTTTACGTGCATTCCATTAACGAAACATTACATTTAAATACTTTATACAGCTTTTATCTATTATCTAAATAAGGAATCTCATTACTTTCATTTTCATAGAAATGCAATTCAAATTGAGTGAAGAAAGCAAAAAATTCCTTTTTGTGACCTTTCCATTACCATTAGTACTGTATATACGGAACATTTTTTGCAGGGAAATCCTTATAAATTATACGAATAGTATTCAACTTACTTTCTTTCTTTTCGTTGCTGTCGTTTCTTCTTAAATGCCTTCTTGACACGCAATAACAGAAAAGCGGCACGATCAATCTTCAAATTGAGTATATTTCAGGGTATGAAAAGAGAATTACAGAAAAAAAATATATAATTCGAATTAAATAATATAATATCAATAACAAGCTAGAAGAAAAATAATTCATTTATTCATGCATCAATTTATTAAATGCCTTAAGAATCTCATTCTCTCACTGTCTTCACATTTTTTTACCATCATAAATATGAGTTATGCTACTAAGCAAACTTTTTCTTTGTGATGTCGATTATTAATGGGAAATTTAATACTGTAATAATACTGATAACATAATATGTTATATACATTTATATCCCATAGATATGAAGCTATTTGAACACAATATGAAAGGTAAAGTAATAGCTTTTATTATTATGTTTTTTAATCTGTAGCCAAACGGTAGGATGAGTAAGGTTGCTGATTTATTTTCTTTTGAATGCCAATACGACATTAGCATGTAAACAATATTCTTTTTATAATGAATGTTATTCTATGAATGTTGTGATTTTAATGGATATAATTCTAATTCATAAAGTGAACATCGCACAAGAAGAATTTAAACAATTATTCATTAACAAATAGTATTTCTGACATAAACATTTTCAAATAGTCTACAAAAAAAACTTCAATTTATATTAAAATAAACGGAAAATTAAGTACTTAATAAATTCAGAAAATTCACCATTTGGTAACAGGAATACTTTTGAGTACATATGTTTCGAAATGTAGATATTCCATCATGAGCGAATTGGAGATCTAGATCATTAATTTTCCATTCAATTTGTTCATAAACAATGGAATATAGAAATTTTGCCATTGTTTTTTTACTTTTAAAATCACAGATGGAAAACTCATAATGACTCATCATATTACTTTTTAGCTTCATAGCATAAATTGAAGTTTACAGCTCAATAGAATTAAAATTAATGATTTCAGTACATTTTACTGCAGAGTATTTGTAAAAATGAAGTATGTACTTATTTTTGCTGAAATCTTTCTAATAATCTTAATAAAAATCTTCAAAAAGAGATGGTTGTTGTCATGACTGTGTACCTATTGTATTTACAGAATCATTAAATAAAGGTCATAGAATTCAAATATGAACATTGTTAACATTAACCTTTGATAGAAAATGCAGCGTGATATAATCTGCAAACCTTTTCGTTTTCACCATACCATAATTATAGAGGTGATAATCGAAAAGGGTATATAAGAAGGAGTTTAATCAAGATAATTGATAACTCTGAAACCACGTTCAAAATATTCAATTTTCGTAGAATTCAAGTAAAAAGTTTGCTTAAATGAAATATAAAAGCTTCGTTGGCGTGTTACTAAGCATGAAATTAAATAAAGTTTGTATGGGTGATTGCGTAGATGAGAAAGAAACTTCTTAGATATAATAATTGATAATTGAAAGATAATACTCAATGGCAGTATTAGATGACTTGTCAATATGATGTAAATTAATTAAGAATGCATAATCAATAGCTAAACACGAATCATGATGTTAAGTTCAATATTATTTCTGTTGACTAAATGAATATAAATAATTCTATTAAAAAAGTTTATTAAACTTCATTTATGTCCTTGAAAACAGAACAAATATAAACTAGTATCAACGTGGTCACTCGTGACCGACGAAAGCGCATTTTCCGCAATCAGTAAATACACAAAGAATTAAAACCCCAAAAGTATAAAGCCTAATATTTAATTATAAATATTCTTTATTTACCAGAAATTTAAAATTTACAGAAAAAAAATGTGTGTGAAACATGAGGAAAAAAAATTATTTTTAATAAAAAGTTATCATTACGCGACATAAAATTTAAAAAAAAAATAAAAAAAGCAAAAAAAAAATCGGCTACGGGCTAGGATCGAACCCATGACCTTCAAATTACTAGTAGCACGCTCTTTCACTTACGCCACTGCTGCGCTATTTTTGAGAAGTTTAAGTGGCAATTTAATTATTTATATTGATGAGTTTTTTTTTTATATAAATGCAAGTTTTTATAATTTTCACAAAATTTTCCTGAAAAACTATGAAAAATCCATGAAAATAGAAAATTAAAACAATAAAAATATCAAAAAATATGGAAAAAGTAATTATCTATGAAAATTGTATGAAAATATTGAAAATTTTAACAAAAATCTTCGGAAAAACTCGCGAAAATTGTGGAAATTGAAAATTATGACATAATTCAACATTAAATGTCATTAGAAATCAAAAAAGTATCAAAAAAAGTAAAAAAAGAACATTGTCATCGGTGGGATTCGAACCGAGGACAGCTAAGGTTTTGAAAAGTCAACATTTTAGTGCAATCGACCACACTAACACATACAAAGAAATGTCATTTTTGGTACTTTTTACGCTGGTTCCAGCAGAGGAAGTGATCATTCATGCTGATTTTTTCGCCAGCTCTAGCCAGACATACTACACACATTTTAAGCCAAAAACCGCATCAAAAAAGCTTAACCCTGAGGAGGAGATGCGATGACAGACAGACGGACAGACGGACAGACGGACAGACGGACAGACGGACAAAGTGCGGACAATAGCGTCCTTTTCCCAAGGGGAAAATGCGCTAAAAATGACTTTAAAACGTTCACATGATAAATTTTATGAAAATAGAGACAAATTTTTTAACAGACATAATGGATAAAAATGATCATGATGATACGAATTTTAACTTATAACAGAAACACATACAATGTATGATATGACGTCATTGCATGAAATTTTCATGAGCAAACAGATACATCAATTTGAATTATTGTCAAACTTTAACAGTTTCAAGAATCATCTAGCTTTCTGTGCTTATTCAATTCAAGCTTAAATTATGCGATGAAATAT
This sequence comes from Chironomus striatipennis, assembly GCA_026123125.1. Classification (NCBI taxonomy): domain Eukaryota; kingdom Metazoa; phylum Arthropoda; class Insecta; order Diptera; family Chironomidae; genus Chironomus; species Chironomus striatipennis. The sequence goes on along the minus strand of CM047394.1, from coordinate 24,371,327 downwards.
AGTGTGACTGCAAACAGCAATGATTTTTAAATACAACAAAAACTGAAGGATTTTTACGTCAGCTTAAATTTTTCATAAAGTTATTTTTTGGTAATGAACATATTTGTGTATTTCTGTATCAAAACTTAATGGAAAACTGAACCTTTATCATGATTTTTGGGATTAAATTTTTGTACGGTTATCATCACATTAACAGATTTTTAATAATTCTAACAAGTTTTCGTCCCTTTCTAATCATTTTTGAATTATGGCATGTCTTGTCATATGTCATGCGTATCTTTTAAAATGACTTGCTGTCAGTTTATGTTAAGAAAGAAAAATTTCGTCATATTTAATATTTTTCTCTTCATCTACCCTTTCATAGATTGTAAATTTTACAAAAAGTAATCGCAAATGCTTTTATCCTGAAGCAAAAAACCTATTGAAAATAGCTTCAAAATTGGATAATTGAATTGTCAATTTGAAAACTGTCAAAACAAAACATTTTTATTTTATTTTAATAAATTGTTATAAGTGGTTCAAATACCTAATGCTCAACTTTTATCTTCTCTTATGATTTCCCCTTTGAAACTGTCCAAAATACATTTTTTCATTCATCCAAATTAAGCGATATTTCACATCCAATCATAAACATGCGTGGCATTTATAAATGATGATTGAATTTTCATGGGAAATCATCGAGTAAAAATAAAAAAAGGAGATATAAGTGAAAATGAATTATTAATGTGGGCAACTTACACTTAAAATTTTTTTCGAATTTCCATCATCCATTGCTTCACGTAAAAGGCTTCCACTTTCATCCGGATTTCTACGGAGGCAAGCTTTCAGGGCTGATGACACTTTATTTTATTTTTTAGTTTTGTATTGATGATAATGCAATTGATTTTAAATTAAATTAATTTTTCTTTTAATTTAAAGCTTTTTACTCATTATAAATCCATAAAAAATATTTAGGAAATTCACAAACTATTTCCACTGATATTAAAGCTAGTTATTGCCTGCATATATATATATTTTTATATCTTCACATAAAGCTTTTTATTTTTCAACTAGTAATTTCATTACTTTATGTTTTTTTAACACTATAAACATTCTTATTGTATTTACAGAAAGCCTTCAATTTAGATAATGTACATTTTAGGATGTAGCTTTCCATGTTAAGTAACTCTTCTTTTCATTCTTTAGCATTCCATGACTACGGCTTTGTGTATTAAAATATTCTCACATTTACATTCACAACAACATATAGCTATGGGGAGATACAGAAAAAAAAAAAAAATAATGCAAAAAATGAGTCAAGTAAAGTAAAAAAAATGAACATACACAGCAATGGATGTTATTAAGTGTGTATTTAAAGGATGTTGACGGTAGGGTATTGTCTCGTGGATGTAAATGTTATTATATTGGATGTAAATAAATTCACAAACAAGGAATGGAAATGTTCAACATACATAATGTGTATAAATCTATATTTTATATATAGCTCCACACATCACAAGTCTGATGGCACCTCTAGTTGACATTGACATTATATCATATAAAAAAGTAATATATTGAATGCTGCGTGCTTTATTTACAATGCATGTCTCTCTTGTTATTTATCGCAATGTAAAATATACATCTAGTAGATGTAAAGATAAAAGACGTATCTTTGGCAGAATCAATTTCCAAAAAGCCATGAGTCAACTACAAAGCTCTTAAAGCTATGCAATCATTTTCTCACTCCAACTTTCTACTACTAACGTATACTTAGTGCCTCACTTGGCGACACACATCTTCAGTTCTCCTTGGTATGAATTTTTAATCAAATGCCAAGAAAATAGAGTTAATGAATAAATTTTCCTTTACTTTGTATACGTAATTGTGTCTCATTGTTTGAAACATATAAGGACATAGTGAGCTTCATTTTTTGAATGAATTTTCATCAATTTCCTTTCCTTTCCCTTTATACTGATAAGTTTTCCCCCATGTTAGTGATTTAGTAAACGAATAATTACGAGCTATTAAAGTAACATTGACTCTTTATCAGCATTTATTGTTAGGTTTCAATAAAACCCTTACGCTATTAGCTTAGTTATTTTGAAGGTGATTGATATTATTATACGCTCAATACATGCAAAGAAATTCATCGATTACAGCATAAAATGAACTTCGTGAAAGTTTTATTCATTTAAGTCCTTAATAAAAATTCAACAGGGATTTTTAACCTTTAATTTTTTGATGTTTGTTCCCTTGAAGCAATCATTTACAACATACAATATTAAACTACCAAAATGTCTCCAAAATTTGTTAATAATGCCTCAACGGTTTTGTATAAAATTCAGAATACCCGTAATTAATCAGTACATTGAATTCACAAAAAAAAAAGAAAAAAAGAAAAACCTTTTAGCAGACTTGGCAACAAATTATGGCATTTCAATATAGTGACAAATTAGAAAGGTAGACTATACGGTTTTATCATTTCAATGGTTTAGTCACGATAGCAAAAAATAATAACATCTTTAGAAAGCTACAGGCTATAGCTATATTAAATTGATTCTTTTTTGTCTCGTTTCTATCACATCTCTGGTATTCATGCACGTCATATTGATTCTATTGATAAAAAAAAGAAAAGAAGCAGGATAAAAACCATACAAATTTATGGTCATGTACGCATATCTTATGATTCGATAAGAAAGATTCGAGGATATTCATCAGCAACTTGCTCTTTAGCTTCTTTTACATTATTAATGAGTTTCAGGTAAGAACGTCAATTAATTTCTAAGAATATTTATCTTAATTGAGTATTAATGTAATCAGAATTCCTTAAGCATATAAAAATATTTGAAAAGCACAAGTTAGGAATAAAATTTTTGGCAAGTAAAAGTTATTGAGTTGCTGTATGTATCATCCGTCTTTGGCAAACTTTTTGATATAGGAAATGTCTCTTGAGAAAATTAAGAGAAGTAGAGTCCGATTGCAATGCCGAAAAAAAACTTTCTCATTCACCGCTTCCAATTGTGAAGCCGAAACAAAACTTTTCTTTTTTATTCCATTCACATCCAATTCTTCTTTTTAACTTACTTTTTATGTTTTCTCTCCTTTCTCATAAATTCTCTAATGGCTAATCAAATATCTTACTAGTAGCTTCTTTTTTTTTCATTTATCAGTATGTGAAAGCATATAAATGCTCAGCATGAAATATTAGCAATAGATATTATTGTTATGTCTATGTATGAGAGTATGGCTCTTAAGATAAAAAAGAAATCGAAATTACTAGACGAAAGGAAAAACAAGGAGGAATAAGATCTTCTTGAAGTATATGTGTGGAAATGTATTGGATTCCACTTAAAGCTAATCGTTTAGAAAACATTAAGGGGGTTAAATTGATAAGTTAATAGGTTATATTCATCATGTTATGTGATATGAATGAAAATTGTTAGACGACAAAATAAAAACATTCCAGGCCTTTCTTTTTTACCAAAATATAATTCCTTTACTTTCTAAAATATTCGAATCGGAGATCATAAATAATGAATGAATTTCCTGTGAAGTGCATTGCCAATAATCCATCAATGTCTACTGATAAAAAATGAAAAATTAATGATTTGAAAATAAATTGAAGTGAATTTCCAACTTTAGACAGTTTGTTAACAGTTGAGAATTGTTTTTCTAGTTCACTTAATAGTTTACAACTTTTAATAAGTAAGACAGCAAATTGAGTATCCTTCAGTTTTAGTTTTATCCATTTTTATCGTTAAATTCATCCTTGGAGTATAGTAAAAAATTTGTCATTTCAATTTGATCCAATAGTTGCAGTGCTAATAGAATGTTATAAGAACTTTACTATAGTAAAGTAGAGGTGATTAAAACATAAATGCCATGTCATTCTATGTGAATTTAAAAAAAGCTCTTAAAATGGGCAAAACCCGACAAAATAAAAGTATTAAAAAAAGTATTAAAATAAAAATTACTGAGCTGTAAATTTGTTAGTTTGCTGACTTTTGAACCTCAAATTTATTTTTGTTTTAAAATGTGGCAAACTCTACAAAATTTAGTAATGGTAATTTAAAAATTACAGGAGTGTTCATAAACACAATAGTTCCACTTGAGGATTATTTTATCTGTGCCATTGTCAAAAATTTGAATGCTTTACATTATTTGATTTGAGTGGGAAATTCTCTACGAAAAACCCAAAAATAAAAAATAATTTTAGGTAGGAGGTGATACCTTGAATTTTTATTATTCATCAATTTTTCCACAAACAATCCATGAAAAAAAACCAGAATAGACTTTATTGATTTAGTTTGACGAAAATATTTAATGGCACGTGTTTAAAGCGTTTAGTAACAAACACTGGAATCTAAAGTGCCTTGAGTGTTATCGACCTGTCAAGTGCCTCTCAAGCACACCACAACCAACTTAATGCACAACTTTTTTTGCTACTCTGGCTATTTGTAATGCTACACTTTCGTTTTATTTATTTGATTAAGAAATAAAATATTTGTTTTGCGATGTTTGTCTGTCCTGTAATGTAATCGGTTTTTATTTTCATTTCTGGTTATGGAATTGAATTGGCACGTATTCCAAATTTGAAAACAGTCATTTAATGTCTGTCTGATTCTACCATATTAAAGCTCTCTTGACAATTTGCTACATTTATTATGGAAAATGGTGCTAATTTGCAATTGAGATATACACCGTTTATTTATATTTTTGACTTTATAGAATGGCCATAAAAGTTTTTGGCAACAATTTTGCATTTTTGAATATTGAACTTTTAAAGAATATTTTTGGAAATTCGTTTGAAAAATGAAGAAATGTTTGATCGGTTCTGACCTTTATTGCAGGTCAACAATTACGATAGAATTTCAAAGGTCTTCTCATCAGGTTGACGATAAACGAATTGCAATTAGATATTTAATAAAATTTGATAAAATTTCATGCAAGATGGGCAATTGATCAATTTTCTAAGACTCTTGGTTCACATTTCACATTCTAAGAAGATGCTCATTTTTGATGTAAATAAATATTTTATTCAATCTTTCACCGTTCCATGCTTCTTATTTAATTGTCCGAATACTTGGGACTATTTAAATTTATTTGAGCATTTAACCAATTTGGTTTCCAAAAAAATAGGCATGTCACCCCATATTTGATTCAATTTAATTTCTCTGCCAAGTCTGCAAACTTCTGTGTACCCTTAGTGACGACATCCATCCTTCAAATTATAAATACAAAAATCTAATAAACTTTTCTCCTATTTCCATTTTATTATGTCCCATTCCATTCCATGTCAATTTATTTCGAAAATTCAATTGGAACATCCGAAACAAGACTTTTTTTGAAATGCGTAACCTTTAAAATTTTTAATTTCCATATCTTGATTATTTTTTTTTTTTTTTTGCAGAATGATTTAATTTCAAGTCTACATCAGTCTACATATTTAGATTAAATGTCATCAATTGATTCAATTGATTTCTTATTTGGATAATGGAATTTTTATTCATATCAAATACAATTTCATTTCGTATTTACTTTTCGCTCGTTGGTTTCCATCTCTTTATGCTTCACATACAATATTCAAAGTATATATGCATACTTATGCAAACTGCTGAGTTTCATTCATTAAAAATTATTATGAAATTTTTCTCATGACTTTTGACTTCTCCTTTTTACAGCAATATCTTCAATTTGTATATTCCAAATCGTTTTTTTTATGATTCTTGTTTCTTTTTTTTTTCTTTTCTAAAGTCATTTATGGATTTTTTTTTTTCTTCCTTTGTTAAGTCAGCAAAATATTGATTTCATAAAGAATACCTATCCCATATATAATGTAGTGAGTTAGAATTGAGCAAAATTTACTTGGAAAATGGGATTACATGATCTCGTTTAAATCTATACCCTTGAACTCAATCAAAAGATAATGATGCTTAGTTCATTTCATGAAAGGAATGAATAATTTCGCTTTTTTTTTTTATTTGAAGCTTTTTCGATCGAATGAACATTAAAACCTTTAAATTAAAATTGTTTAGCTGATTGAGTGTACTTTTCACAAAATAAAAGTTTTAATGACACCAGAATAGTTAAATTCTGACTTGAGATTTTTTACAGCATTTTTAAAATGTTTTTAGTTCCCCATTAACTAGAAATTTTAAAAGTTAGTCTAAAGCAAGCTTAGAACTAACTTTATTTAGAAAGACTAGCTAAAAGTTAATTGAGAACTAGCTTTAAGCTAATTTTGAAATTTTCTGGTTATTGGGGGTTGAATGAACAATCCCACAAATTTTATATTCTACTATCTTGAATCGGCCCAAAAATCAATTAATGTTCCGAATAAGTAGCGGATTTCCATTAAATCTAGTTTTAGATACTTTACACCACAAAACCATTATCTTTTCCAATTTTAATCCATTGTGGTATGATGAAATTTTTCACTAATTTATTGCTCGATTGCATTTAATTTTTTTTAAATGGAAGGAAATGACAAAAAATTTAAGATGATGTAAAAAAAAATAAAATGAAATAAAAATGAGAAAAGGAACCCACATAAAACGTTTAGATTAAATGCCATCAGATTTGCATTGTGTGTATCGTAATTAAAGGCAAAAAAGGAATTCGCTGGTAGACATTCAATGAATCTTATTCAAGTTATTTGAGGGGTGATGATGATAAAATTCAAAGCTGATTTTTTTTAGGTTCATGATTTGAATTCTACTTTAAATTTAGATTTAATCCGTTATTTGAGCACAGCTTTATAAGGATTGGAATTTCATACAATATCAATTCGGATTAATGTGGATAGGAGAATATAAAATACAGTAAATATACAACACTATTAGGTAGGATCACAAATTTTTTTAATTACTTTTTTAAAATCTGTTAATGGACTATGCTTCACTATTTTCTTATTATCCACATGAGATTAATACGAACTTTTTCAGCTTCTGCTCTTTTTTCGTAAATCATCCAATTTTTATAATAAATTAATTTTTTTTTATAACTCGTCGTTGTTGTTGTACTAAATGCCACTGATTTATGAATGATGAAAGGGGGAAAAAAAATCACCATTCAAAAATTCACAAACGATTTTTTGAGGCTTCTAAATCCAACGAGTTTCAAACGTGAACTGAGGATATCTTCTTTATTTTCATTTCATCAATGTAAGAGTCCTTTTTAGAATTTTCATGTCAAGTGGAGCTTTCAACAATCCTCTCTCAAGCTCTTTTCATTTCTCTCTTATATTTTTATAGCATCTATCATTTTACATCGTGACCAAAAACATTTGTTTAAAATGTTTCGAAGAAGTTATAAAACAGCTGTTTACTCTCTTTGCTATAATTTTTCTCATTTGCTATAAAATTTTATAAGGAAGTAAAAATTTGCATAGTCAACACTAGAGAAGCTTTTAAGAAGCAAATAACAATTTAATAAGATTTAGATACCTTTTTTGAAATATTGAAATACTTTAGTGTAATTTCTATGTTACACATAATTTATTTAGAAAACCAGCAATAAAGACAGACGAAATAAGACAATAAGTATAAATATATAACTATTTTTTTTTTTTTTGAAAAATAAAAATTCTATAACTTATAAGGAATTAATATCCTTCATTGACTAATCGATCACACGAATAATTTAAAAATGTTAAGATATCCCATAAACATTATAAATGTTTTTCTTTTTCCTTATCTTTTTCCTCTCATCGTTCATCAAAAATATATGTGTAAGCAACGGTAGTTTAAAATTACTAAGTTCTGCAACTATGATATTAAATAATCCAAAGCTTGATCCTTATTATTATCGAATTTAATAAGCGCTTCCGACACTTTTTCCTCATCAAATCCCATTTGAAGGATTTCATTAAGTGAAATTAGATGCTCGACTGCATGTTTATCATTATCACCTAAGCGAATTAATGCACGAATTACCAAGTCCTGTTTAAAGCCCATTTGACAAATTTGTTTAGCTAAGCTCTGACTTTTAGCTGGTAAATTGTTTAGTTGATCGTTAGAGCTCTTTTTTACATTCATATCTAAAAGAATGATAAATTTAATTAAAATTAGAAATAAGAATAAAAAAATGATCCAACTTACTTTCATTCTCAACTGGAATGCTGCCTTGAGTAGTAGTACTTTGACTAATGTTTCTCGTCCTTCTTCTTTCGGAATTATTCAGTTCATCATTCAACTCCTTTATTATGTCAGGGACACTTTTGGACTTGATTTCATTATCACTAATATTATTTTCACAAGCCATATTGTTATTATTAAGTGCATAACTCATGTGATTAACAGCATAATTTTGAGTGTAATAACAATTATTTGGTAATTGGTGGTTTACAATGTAGGGTGAAAATTGGTTTGTGGCAGTTCCAAATTGATGTAATTGCTGTTGTTGTTGGTTACTATAAAACGGTTGATTTGTATTTATCGTCGTCGACTGCATTCCGTAATAGTTATTATACATTTGTTGAGGATTAAAGTTATGTGATCCATATGCATTAGTTTGTGTTGTTGCCATTAGTTGCATATCATGTTTTGGAATTAGTGCTTTTGAGGCATCATTGTTACTGTTGGTTCCAACATGTTCATTTTCATTATTATTATTATTGTTGTTATTAATGCTAATACTTTTTTGATGGTCACTTGGATCAGATTCACTGGAATTATTTCTTTCTAATGCATTATCATCAGACTCTTGATTACTCTCCACGACAGCTGATGACTGTAGTACTTTTGCAAGTTCCTCCATCTCGTTCATAGATTTCATTTCGAGATTATCAAATGGACTTGAATCAGATTCAAAAAACGAAAAGTCAATTTTATTACTCGAATTGCTAGCATATCTACGGTGCGATTTCTTATCTGTAGATTGAAGAACAGCTTGTGTTGGCATAAGAATTGTATTGAAATTTGGACTAAAAAGTTTCTCAGAAGGAATAATATTACTATTCTTTATTCTAGCCTCATTGGAATCGTCTTTTTCCTCATCATCATCTTCGTCACACGACGATGTTAATTCGTCACTTGGATATGATACTTGATTTAATTTTACCTTTTGTTCTTCCTCTAATCTTTTCTGACGCATTAAATCGCGCTGTTGTATTCTTTGTTGTCTTTCTGTCTTTTCTTTCAATCTCCAATTTATCCATTCCGTAGTCTTACTTATAATCTTACGCTCTAAATCAAAATTATAGTCTGGAAAGGCCTCAACTGGATCTTTTCTCTTTGAAAGCTGTTGTTTTAATTTAGTTGATAATTTTATTTCTGGTGGCTGCTTATATTTTTCGGATATCTTAACTGGAACTCCATCAGTGTAATTTACTGGTGAATTATGAGGCATAATGCAGAATTTTCCCGATTTTATTTAAAACAAACACTGCGTAATTTGTTTTTGTAAAATTAAAATCACTGAAAAAAAACATAATTTAATTATTGCTATTTTACTTTCTAATTTCAATATTATTACATTTTCTGAAGGCTCACTTGATGACTCACCATGCTTTAAACTCAAAATCTTGATACGAACATTTTAAAATTGATTAAATGCTATTTTTCGATGAATAATATTTAATTTCAAGGAAAATAATGAAAAAAAATTATCTGTTTGAGTTCAACTAAGAACTTCCGCACCATAAATTTTATAATCTGAGGATCTTCAAATGGAATTATTTTCAACAAAGATATTGGCTAAAACTATTCAAAATTAAATATTACTAACAAAAAAGGTAATGTGCATGATAAAAGTATAATTTAATTGAAGAAATAATTTTGTATTACTTACATTTTTTAGTCCGGAAGTTATTATAAAATATAATCCGTGTTTGTCATGAATCATTTATTAAATGATTTAAAATATTTATATGAACTGTAATATTGCATAATAAATACTTAAGAAACTTTATTTTAGAAAGTTAATTATTATCAGCATTAAAAGATGAGTTGTCAGTCCTTACTGCATGAAATTTTTAAACATAAACAAAGTACCTACCTAAGTATTTTATCTTGGAACAGAAGATTTAAACACATTTTTTTAATTTTTTAAAAAAATATTAAAATGTCTAAAATAAAGATAACAACGCTTGAAAGGAAGGTATGTGAGTTATTGAATCATTTAAAATCCTATCTTCATTATGTGCTAAATCTAATTTCTAATTTCTGGATAAAACGTAATTTTTAATGTTCGCATTTTAATAAGTTTGTATCAACTTTTTTAGGGACGTGCTGTAATTGCTAAAGAATTAATTAAGGAAGGAGAAACTATATTAATTGAATCTCCTTTAATTTCTGCTCAATTCTCATGGAATAAAGAATATGGATATTCTTGCTGTGATCATTGCTTCCTTCCATTAGAAAGTGCTGAAAATAATGTAAGAAGACTGGCAAGTGATCATACAATTGTACTTATTGTACAGCAACCTAACGAGTTGGTCGATTTTGATCAAATTGTCCAATGCAATAATTGTCAAGTTAAATACTGTTCATCAAAATGTGCAAGTATCGCAGCAGCTTCATATCATCAATTTGAATGCAATCAATATAAATTTGGTGGTCGATTCTTTGAGCTTCATGAGTTGTGGAAGAAGAGCCATTATCCACCAGAAACTGCAACTATCGATCTTGTCATAAGAATTTTCGGCATGATTAAGCAGTCAAATTCACATGAAATTATCGAACTACTGGACAACTTTAGTAAGCATTCATATAATGAAGATCTTCAATTGTGTCATAAAATGCTTGGAGAAAAATTTAGTGCCCAACTGTCAGCAATTCACAAAGAAGTGCAAAGAATTTTTGGAAATGATGAGCAACTTGCTAAGTATATTTCATATGATGGATTTGTATCACTTTTAGCGATTCTCGGGACAAACAGTCAAGGCATTGGAACTTCAAGTTTTGCACATTGGGTTACAAATGTCTCAGAAATGGATATGACTGAAGATAAACGTGCACAAGTTGACGCCTTTATTGATGCAATATATTCTCGCTTTAACGACACAGTTGGCGAGTTTTTGGACAATGAAGGAAGTGGACTTTACGTACAGCAATCAAAATTTAATCATTCATGTCAACCAAATGCTCAAATCATATTCCCAAATAGCAACTCCACGCTAAATGTCGTTGCCTTACAAGACATTCAACCAGAAGAAGAAATTTGTATTAGCTACATAGATGAATGCATGCTGTCAAGAAGTCGTCATTCTCGACAAAAATATCTCAAAGAAAATTATTTGTTTCAATGCGAATGTGAAAAATGTGAGAGTCAAATTGAAGATTTGGACGTGACAAGTGATGAGGATGAAGCTGAAATGGACACAGATGAAGACGATTAAGCTTATTTTTTTCCTACTAATTAGCTCTTTATTTCATCACATGTCTATAAATTTTTTATTTTTGCATCAAACTTTTTTCACTTAAACCTTCTTTTGTATCTACAAACTATTTTCAAAAGTTACAAAATAAAAACTCTAAATTCGATTAAGCATAGTCATCTTGTTACTAAAAAAATATAATAATTAAAAACAAATTTACAATCGTTCAACTCATTTTGAACCTAACTGAGATTTTCCTTGACTATTATTTGTTAAATTTGGAAAAAATTGATTATTGTTGACAACTTTTGGCATTCTTTGTGACTGTTGATGCTGCGATGAGTTATAATTTTGATTATTATTATTATTGCTGTTGTTGTGTCCTCGATTATATGAATTTGAATTGTATGATAAGGATGGCGAAATATCCCACTGAAAATGATACTTTTTGTTTAGAATAATTTTTATGAATATATGGAGGAACAGACAGACTTACATTGTTGTAAGATTTACTATGCGGCTCATTCATGCTTGAAAACTTCATTATAGATGCCTGAAAAGAATGATGGAAAATTGTTAAAATTGTGATTCATCCAGCTGTAATATTAGATTAGTTTCAAGTGACAAATGTGCTTCAAAGGATTCAGCCCAATGTAGTTTAAATGTCACACATATAAAAAAATTGATTGAAAATCTGACGATAAATTCATACAGCATTAAGAACCACACCGAACTATTAAATAAGTAAAGCACATAAAATGAGTATGTTTAAATGACTTGTTACCTATAAAATCCTATGCGGACTCTGGTATTAAGAAAAATATGTAATAATCCCCAATAACCAGAAATTTTAAAAGTTAGTGTTCAGATAGTTTATCTCACGGCTATCTACAGATGTACTAGCTTAAATCTAGCTTTTAACTAACTTTTAACGGTTGGTTACTAGGGAATAGCAAAAGTTTGAATAAGCGGAAAAAAGTTAGAGACGCATTCGAACATGAATCAACAAAACAAAACTGTACTTTCAGGGGAAATCACATTATACGACAAGATCTGAGAATTGTGGGAGATTAAGCTACAGATTTACATAAATAAAACCACAAAAATATATTTTTTAATGTATAATTGTTGTATTATTCCTTCATTTTTCAAAAAATGTGTATCCATCATCAATTATAATATTTTTTTTTTCTTACTTCTTCATCATACTTTAATTCAATCTGTTCCAGATGATTCCATATTTTTATTTTTTTAAATTATATTTATGTACTATTTATGCAAAAAATTGATTTTCATCTCTTCTATTCTTCATTTTTAATGAGAGACATTTTGCACATGCATGTCCCATAAATTTTTTTATTTAATTTAAGTTTACTTTCATTTCTCAAAAAAAGAAGCTTTTCGGGGTAAAGAATGTTTTATTATAATATAAATTTTTATTTTATACCTTTTTTTTTAGTCGGTACATGCCACAAAATGACATTACTTTTTCGTGTCATACCAATCATGTTGGATGACTCGAAATAATAATTTCAGATTGCGTACCATTTGAATTTCTATTTTTTTAATAGGCTTGCATACCTTTTTATTTCTTTAAAGTAGCTGGAAATGAATTCTAAGCTACATATAGCTGTTCTTAAAATTCATTTACAGCTACTTGACATTTTTGCAAAAATTACACAAAAACTTTTTTTTTATAATTCGATTACGGATCTTTGTGCATCAATGAGTTACAATTCATACAATTTTAAAATTCCATATTACATGATTTATGTCCATCACATTATTCTATAACTCAGTTCCTATTCATCGACACACAAATTCCATTCATTAGTTATTACATTTTTTAAGTTTTTTTTTTTTTATAATTTATGTTTTCCACTTTTTCCATTAATGAACTATATAAATTGATTAAATATGCTTCACTTTCTGTCATTTCTCTCATTCTTTTTTTTCTGTGATCCTTAAAATTAAGCATCTTCATTCCTTTCGAGATTTTCTTTTAGTTAGTTTAAACATAACGTGCAAATGCCGTGTAAATGTGGCTCGATACTTTTATTAATATATTTTTTTTATGCAAGAAATTCCTGTCATTTTTTTTTTTTATCAAGCTTGAGCCGACGACACATCACAAAGAAGTTTTATTTTTCTTAATTTTTATTTATTCCAAAAAAGTTTCATTTAATGGCTAGCTGTGAGCTTAATTCTTATCTTTAGCATCCAAATAGCATTCGATGATAGAATTAAGGAGCAAGTTCACACTAGATTCTTATGTACGCATTTTTAGCTGATAATTTTGTTTTATTAATTTAGAAAAAGATTCTTTTTTTTAATACAACGAGAAATCTTATTTTTTTTTTATGTGAATTTTTTTTCTTTACCAAATTCGTATAGGTTTTAATAAATTTGCAAAATTCATGGGTAATAATAAACTTATTACATTAAAGCTGATTTCAATAAAGTTGATCGACTATCTCCTATTAATTTCTTGTCAACAGATATTTCTGCCATAAATTACTAATGTTAATTGTGTTTAATAAGTTTTAGCTCAATCTTATCGTGGATTTTTTTTTCTCTTCTTTTTTTTGTCACTTTAGTAAAATCAGCCCTTAATTTTTGCAATATGATTGGGAATTCATTCCCTCATTTCTCATTCATTTATTTAATTTACGCGCATTTTTTTCTTCAATTCATTCAAGTTAATTTGATAAAATTCACACCAAAAGGATTTGGTCCAAAAGTGAAAATCAAATCAAATTAACTTGAATTATTTTTTTTTAGTATTTTTTTAAATAGATTTGAACGCTTTTTTTTGAAGAACGTGCCCCTAAAAAACGGTCGTTTTGAATTTGAAAATTGTTAACCGATTTTTGCAAAACACAAATTTAAAATTTTTTTGTTTATTCAGTAAAATTTAATTTTTCATCCTTTAATATTATTCATTTAACATTTTAAATTATTACTATAATGAAATTAAAGCATGACAAAATGAATTTTACTGAATAAACAAAAAAATTTAACTTCGTGTTTTGCAAAAATCGGTCAACAATTTTCAAATTCAAAACTACCGTTTTTTAGGGGCACGTTCTTCAACAAAAGCGTTCATTTGATGGTTCCACTTTATATATGAAGGCTTAAGATAAAAGGAAACAAAGAAAAATCCTAATTTTACTCATTGTTGCGAGAAAGGATGATAAAAATTTCATCATTCGTAAATTTTCTATAAACTGGACATTAATTTTTTTTTTTTTCATTATTAATTTCTATAATCATTAATTTTTTCATCATCATCGATAGCTCTTATCATTCTTCACATTTACTTTGAAAGTAATAATGAATAGTTTAGACTTTTTTTTTTATTATTTATTTATTTTATTTTTTTTCATACATTCATTTTAATTTTATCAAGAGATGATTTTATCCCTCATTCCATTCACCTAAGACTGTTGACATAAATATAAAGAAGGATTGAATAAATATCAAGTCTTTGTTAATCTTATACAGCTTTTTCTATGTGTTATTAGCAATCATAATTGCATTTAATATGTTTTGGAAATTTATGGAAAATTTAAGGCCAGAAAATAGATTGAAAAACTGTGAAATTTTCAACTTGCTGACCTGATTAAATTTAAACTCTTTTTAGTGCATTTTTTAAAAAATTTCTTCAAAAAGATGGTTTCATGAAAAAAGACGTTAATTTTCTACAGTCATCAGATTTTGAAAATATTTTTCATAAATTTCAAATTTTATAAAACCGTTAGCTGATAAAGCATGCAGTTCACAGATGATTTTGTTAGTCAAATACTGACCACTGAGACAAAAATGCACTAAATTCACTCGATCAAGTACGAGGATTAATTTTTTGTATTTTTTTTTCTTGTAGTGAATGTAAGTGTGTTCGTGTTAATTTTTTAATTATATTGTTTACTTTATTTTTTTTATATTATTCATTCATAATAAATGTATTTGGGTAAAAATCATCATTAAACAAGATTGCATGCTTTTACCCTTTTGAGAAAAGAACACAAGACATTTAGTTTTCATTCTTTCAGTTTTAAATAAGTATAGATTGTAACCAAGACTGTTTATATATTATCTTTTGTATGAAGAGATTATTATTATTTTTAAATATTTTAAGGTATTTCACTTTTTTTTTTTTGCATTTAAAATTGTTTTATGAACTATGTATGTATGTAATATTATTATTATTATGTATATATTCAATTAGTAAAGAAAGAAAGGAAAGAAAAAAAAAATAAAGATTATAGAAAACAAAACAAACAAAGAAAGATAGAACAGCATATGTAGATGTGTATTGGTTTTTTTATGTGATTGGTAGTACTAAGAGTGACTAATCATAATAAAAATGATGAAGCAATATTTTTTTATGTGTGTAATGTTTGTATGTATGCATGTGTGTATGTGTGTAAGGATGAAAATCATCCAAATATCGCGAAAAAGGTTTCTTACTCATCATCATAATCATCAAGTATTATTCATTCAGAGACATTTTGATTTAAATAAATTCACACATTATTCTTAAAAAAGTTTGTCGAACTCACAGGATCTTGTAGCTGAGATTGATGCTGTTGTTGTTGCTTCATATATCCACTTGTGTTGGAATTTGAGCCACTATTAGCACTTCCACTGTTTGAACTGCCAGCCACAACTGGTCCGCTACGATATTGTTGATTAATTACCAAATTATTAAGCATTTGAGAGTTTAAAGGAAATTGTCCGACAGATCCATAATTCATTTGTTGCTGAGGTGGATTTGTTGTTCCACTAAACATTCCATAATTTCCCGTTGCAGCAGTTCCAGTTGCATTATAATAAGGATTAGCTTGTTGTGCCGTTGAACTTGGATAATAACTGTTTTGATGATATAAATGATTCATATATTGTTGCTGATTATATTGACCAGCTGTTGCTGCTGTTTGAGCATTTTGTGGTGCTGAACTTTTTGATCCAATTGCGCCAATTTGTTGTGGAGTATTGGACTTTGAACTCATCATTGAATTTGAAGGTGTTGCTGATGAAATTAAAACGGCAGCTGCATTTGGATTATTTAATTGTGGTGTTTGGTTGTATGGTTGAACAGTGGCTCTATATTGTGACAAATTCTGATACATTTCGTGTGTCGGTGCCGATGCAATATTTGGCGTTTGCATGAATGCATTAAATGACAATGAATTGTTTGTCGCACTTTGTGGATAGCTATACATTTGAGCTCGAGCAGCATCCATATTATATGGGTTATATAATCCACCAGCTGCTTGTGCTGAATTATAAACAACAGGCGGTGATGGAATTGTTGGCATATTTGCATAACTTGGCGTTTGATAAAACTGTTGTTGGTGTTGTTGTAAAGGATTTTGTTGCATTTGTGGTGGCGGTGATAAACCTGATTGATGCATTTGTGTTGGCTTTACTTTACATACATTAGCATTTTGTGTCGCAAAAGCAGCTTCTGCTGCCTTCATATTCATACTAGCTTGTTGATTCTGTGAATGCATAACATGAGCACTCATGTGTTGGGATTGATAACTATTGGAATCGTCATTATCATTAGCTTTATTAAAATGTTCTAAGGAACTAGCATGATCATTTGCAGAACTTGTTGCTGCATAGCTAAATGATTGTGGTGAAAGTCCAGTATGATGTGGATTCATATTATTATGAGCATAATGTTGCAATTGTTGTTGTGCTACAAAATTTGCCATTACATCGTCAGCATTTGTCGTATTATGTTCAACACTTGGTTCCTCCCAAACTTTTTTACAGCTAGCAACTTTCATGTTTAATGCATCAGTATTTAAAATGTTGCTATTTTGCATGCCCGTTTTTGCACCAACAAGTCCCAAAGATGATGCTTTAGAAACAGCAGCTTGTGACGTGTGAGTACTTGAGCTAGAAACAGGACCAAAACCTCCTGTATTTCCATCATCAGTTAATTGTGTATCAAATGAGAATTTAAATGAATTCATATCAACCATATCGGATTTTTGTCCAAATGATAAGTTTTGTAATGCACTCGTTAAGCTATGATCTTTAGCCTGTTGCTCAATCATTTCATTAATCGTTGGTGTACTGTCTTTCTGTGGATGTTGATTCATTGCATTTGGCTGTCCACCTAATTGTGGGGGGCGTTTTAATGATGGAGGAGCTGATTTGTAGCTCGTATTTTCAAAAATTAACGTCTGTTTTGGTAAACTTGCACCATCAAGCATTGGCTGATTACCAGTCGATGACGTATTAGTCATTGATTGATTTTGGGTATTTTGTTGAGATTGTTGACCAACTTGTTGCTGCTGCTGCTGTTGTTGTTTAATCATGTCAGTCTTTAATGCACTTGAATTATTTGTAGACGATGAAATTTGCTGATTTGTAAGTGAACCACTGCTATTTGATGAATTCAACTGTTGCATTAATGACACTTTGTTACTCTCATCATTCAATCCTTCGGAATTATTCTTATCCCAATAATTTCCACTCACTCTTTGATTGGAACTTGTTGGATCTCTTTGTTGTTTAGCAAATCTTGGTGCCATTCTATTACTTCCATTGTTACGTGGATCATTCGTTCGTGAATCGCGATAATTGCTATTGTCATATTTACTCGTTTGACTTGAATTACGCGAATCGATTTGTTTTGAATTGTTCATTCCTGAATTGTTGTATTGTGATGTTGTTGACGTTTGTGACGTCATTGAAACAGTTGATGTAACAGTTGATGATGTAGAAACCGAAGAAACTGGCAACTTTCCAGTACTCGATTGCTGTGTTGAGCTCATCGATGGCTTATTTATCGTCGACTTATTAACCGGCGCTGCAGACTTGCCACTATCGTATTTTGGTTGTTGTTGACGACTGTTGTATGACTGTTGTGACACAGATGTATTTGTTACACGATTTTTACCGTCATTTGAGTTTTTGTCATCGACAACAATTTCTTTTTTAATGTCTTGCTGTTGTGTGATGGATGAGTTTGAAGCAGATTGAGTGATTGGATGTTGTACATCATTGGAATGCTGCTTATTTAAGGATGATTCTTCATTTGATTTAGACGTTGGTGATGATGATTTTTGTTGCATTACAATATTTGAATTGTCTTTCATATTCTTATTTATGAGACCATCACTTAATGCCTTTTGTTTTTGTTTCATACGATCATCATCACTTAATTTTTCCTTTTCCTTTACTACATCCTTCTTATCACTTGTTCCAGTTTTTTCATCACTCGTGCTAAATGGACTTTTTGACGATGGAGGGCCATAATTATCAATTCTTTTAACTGGAGCTGAACTATTGGAAACATTTGATCCAGTTCGACGGAAATTTGATTGAGATGTTGTCATGCTACTTCCACCTCCGCGACCTCTTCTTGATGGCTCACCTCTTGGTGAAAATCCTTCTTTTTGAAGTCCACCTGTGCCATAATTGTCACGTCTATTAATATCTTTACGATTTGGTTTTCGATTCCATGAATCCTGATCATATTCCTCTGAATTTTCAGAATCACTATAATCATAACGTCCACTTCTTGAATGACCACTACCACCTCTTCTTTGCCAATTTCCACGATATCCACCATATGAAGAATTTCCACGACCTCTCATTGACGGTTCATATCGATTGGAGTGTGGACTTCTCTTGTTACTTCCTGAACTATGCCTTGAATCATCCAAATCTTTTGGTGGCATTTCTTTTGACTTTATCGTGTCCTTATTAACTGAATTGTCAAGTTGTTGGATCTTTTCTGACATAGTATTTTGTTCTTTTTCAGGAATAATGTCCAAACTCTTTTTACTTTGAATACCTTGTTGCTGTTGTTGTTCAATTGAAACTGTTTCAGTCACAACAACTTTCTCTTTCTTTTCAAGTTCAATCAATTCTTTTGGTGGACTTGGCTCACTTAATACTGTTTTCTGTTCTTCATCTTTAGTCTCTTTGCTAATTTCCTTCTTTATAACATTCTCCTTCATACTCAATTGTTCCTGCAAAGGTTTATTTCGCTGCAAAATTGTTCTCGGTTGATCATCACTTATTGCAGACGATTCTGAAACTCTTCGTTTCTCTTTTGCATCCAATGATAAACGTTTATCATTTTCACAAACTTCCGCCCAACATACATTTGATCCAGTCAAAAATTCACGTGATGTAGACTTTTCGGAACGATTGTGATCACTTAATTTATCGGATGAATCTGACATACTTCGCGATATTTGAGCTGAAGGAACTGTCTGTGATTTTTTTAATGATCCTGAACTTGCAGATTCTTTAATGAAACGTCCATAATCATCTTCTTCCGATTCTTGACGTCTTCGTGTATTGTATGGTTGTTTTGAATTATTTTGTCGATTATCATCTGACGAAGATTGTGAAAGTGACGACATATTACGACGTGGTGGATTTCCTTGTTGATTTCCTTTATTATATTGCATCCAACGTTGTTGTTGCTGCTGTTGATTTTGTTGTTGATCGTAAGACGATTGTGGATGTTGAATAAAGGGAATATTTTTACTATCTTGTTGATGTAATGGCTTATAGTTATTTTGAGGCCCTTTTTCGCGTCTATCATCAGGCCTGTCACCATATTGTTGCTGTTTTTGGAATCGTGGTGGTAAATTCGATTGAAACGTTGTCTTCTTAATATAATCAGCTCCACCAGCGCTTGCATTTCGTCCATATTGTGAATCATACATATCAAACTTGTTATCATTAATATATTTTGAAGATTTTCCATAATCACGTTGTTGTTGTTGTTGATTTTGTTGCTGATGATCAGATTTCTTGTCAGAATCATTAATCGTGTAATTAATACCACTAATCGGTTTCTCTTCAATCTCCTTTTCGTGAGTTGGCTTTGAATCCAATGAAATTTGCATTTTTTGTTGCTTACTTTTTTCTTCAAGCTCTTGCAACTTTCTTTGTGCAGCCACTTTTCTCTCACGCTCTAAACGTTCTTCTTCTTCACGAACCATTTTCATTTTCTCAATATATGACGGATCAATTGATCTTGGACCATTCTGTTGCTGTTTTATTTCTCTTTTTTCACTATCACGCCATACTAAAATTAAAAATAAGGCAATGCGTTAATAAAAATTTATTCATTATGTTACAGAGTTGCTACAATATGTTGTATATGACTAATGATATTCTTTTACAAAGCTACATAAGATTGCTCTTCAATATAATACAAGCAACAGTTAAATGAATTTTCAAAAAATAACGAACATATAAAATTCAAATTTTATAGCAAGTTTTATATTTTCGATTTAACGACTTTTTGAAATTCAAATTTTATGTTTTATACTTTTTATAGCATTATTTTGTAGTTTTGTACCCCTTTTTATAACATTCATTTAACCAATTTCAAAATTTTTCAGCAGAAAAAACTCAAATAATTGCTAAAATAAAATTTTTTAACTTTCATTAATTGGTTTATTCCTATTCAGTTAAAATTAATTATTATAATAAAATGACTAGAACACTTTTTTGCATCAATTTGATTAAATTTCAAAAACATGAAAACATGAAAACTCAACATATAATAGCGAGTATCAACCCTGACGTTACACAAAAATTTTAACGATATTAATAAATTTGAAAAAGAAAATTTTTAAGATTAAATCTCACCATCGATTTTCCTGTCATCCTTCATCTTCATGTCATCAGTTTCGTCGTCAGAAAATTGTAATTTTTTGTTGTAATCAACTTCATCGTGTTTAGACCATGCATCATCTCGTGCCAAAGAATCAATTCGTTCAAGTTCCTCTTCCTTAATAATTGGTCTTTGTACAATTACTTCTGGTTCAAAGGAACTTCTATCATCATTGTTACTATTATTATTACTGTTATTATTGTTATTTTGACGTCCAGAATAATGTCGAGGAGGCTGTTGACGATGTCTTGGTGGTGGCAGTCCGTTTGAATATTCATTATAATGTGAGGAATTATCGTATTTATTACTATTATTATTATTATTATTATTATTTTGACGGCCAGACCTATTTCCCATGCTATTATGATTATTATTCATATTGGATTTATGATGCTGATAATTAGGCTGACTTGAAGGACCTGACGATGATGAATTATTTGAGTGTGCTGTATTGATGTTTGCGATGCCAGTATTTCCTCCTCGTAGGAATGAAGGCATTAAAGCCATAACTTTTGGCGGTCCATCGATTTCGGGCGTTTGAAAGTTTTGTTGACCATTTTCTCCTCCTCCGCCACGTGCATTTCCAGAATTTGCGGAATTCAATTGTTGTTGTTGCTGCATCCAACTTGCTGCATCGGTTGACGGACGAAGATTTAAATTCCCTCCGCCTGAATCGAATGAATTTTGATTCTGTAATTTCTGTTGCTGCTGTGCATTGACATTCTGAATTGATCCCGATGATGTCGTCGCCATTAATGTTCCATCCAATGACGGGAACTCGTTCTGAAATTGTGGACTTTGATAGAGAGGTGGTTGTGATGCAGAATCCTCTTTGACATTTCCAGTTGCTACTGCACTCCATGTTGACGATGAATTATTATTATTGTTGTTGTTACTATTATTACTATTATTGGTATTATTATTATTTGATAAAGCGCCTTGATGGTGCTGTTGCTGCTGTTGTAATTGATTTCCTTGAACTTGGCTATTAGTATTATTATTATTTTTATGATTTATATTTGATAATGCTGGATTGTTGTTATTTGATGATACAGCGTTAATTGATGAATTTTGTGTACCACTTTGATTGGAATCTGCCCACGATGCGGAATTGGCGTTTGTTTGTTGTTGCTGTTGTTCGTTTGAAACTTGAGATGATGGAATTGATGGACTACTCGTTTCAGCTTTTAATGATGGCAAATTAGCTGGTGGACGACGTGCTGAGGGCACTTTTCCCAAGCTTTGCATGCCATGCTTACGAGGTGCTGCGTTTTTCTGTGTTGCTGGCTCAAATGTTTCTCCCTTTATGATGAAATTCATAAAAGTAATAATTTAAATTGTTAGAGCAAGTTTTAGCTATAATAATTATAAAAAAATAAACACGAAAGTACTTACACGAGTTGACCTGTATAAACTGTTTATATCAAGTGCTGCAAATTTGGGCTTATTTGGGTTCCGTTGTTCCCTTTCACCCTTATTCCCAAAAGTACTCATTCTGCCGAACCTTCATTAGCGAAATCCTTTATCCTTCGCGCTTTTACTGCTCTTACTACCTAATTAATTTCTCTTGCTTTTTTTTCTATTATTATCTTCTTCTTCTTTTTTTACTGTGAATATTCTCGTCTACGAGTGTGTGCTTATCAAAAGCGATACTTTTTGTCTTGTTATCCTCACTCAGTGACTTGCCCACGCACTGTGTGTAACGTAGAAAACCTTCGATTATTAATTTAATGCTTGGTGAATATTCTTATTAGAATGATTTGCCAACTAAGCAATTGAAATCTGCAAGATTGAAATTTTTATTATTGTAATATTTTCGTGCCAATTTTTTCTTTTTTTTTAAAAAAGAAGAACAAATAACAAAAAATTTCCGTTCATTGTTCCATTTAGCATTTTTCAGCAATCAACTTACATTTTTATATTTTTTGAGAAAAAGACTTGATAATTTTCTTCAAATAAAAGCTCGTCCTAGTTTTGGTCGATGCTTCTAATAATGACAATGAAATCTAGGAAGACAAAATTAAATTTTTTTTTGAGTAATCAGATAAGACAGTCCAAAAGGAAAAATTAAAGAATTTCGTAACTTTCGTTTAGGGAAAAAAGAGAGAGAGAGAGACGACGAACGAAGAGGAAAGAAAAAAAGAAATGTATGAAAAAACAACAACAAAAAATTATGAATGATTCAATGAATAGAGGAACAAAGTTTCGATGGAATTTCAAGTCCAAAAATTGTGTTAAATAAACAAAAAGTAGGTAAAGAATATTTTCATAACTTTTTGTTATTATTTAATAAACTTTATGAATCATAATATTTATTGACAAGTGTCTCAAAAAACAATTTAATTGCATTTTGTTAATTTTAAAAATGGCTGATAAAGAATGAATATAGTACGAGAATATAGTAGAGGCGTAAAAATCATTTGGGAAAATTTAAACCAATAATTTCAAGTCTTTTTGTTAACTTAATTAAATGATTCATTTATAAACAACCGACCTTGATCACTGCGTTCCTTATAATTTCACTTTTAAGTCGGGATTTACAGCAATTCACACATAAAATTTTTCTCACTTATTTCCAATTATATATTTTTTTTTTGCTGCTTGCTTCTTTCTTGGATGAAATCGAGAATTTCTTCTGTATCTTTTTTGTATGAAATAATATAATTAAAATTTCGCTTTGAATTACTTGATTTTAAGAACTTTTTCAGTCTTTTTACACTACTCTCTTAATGTCCTTTTCACTTTTATCTTATCAATGACTCAATTTCAACTTAATTAACTGTTTTTTCTTAGCAAAATGCCTTTTCTTCGATTTCACGCGTTCAAAAAATGGCTGAAATTTTCTTTTCTTTAATGCTCCTTAAATTCACAATTTTATCGGTTAAAATGTACGCTCACAGATTTATGAGGACCTTATTTAAAGATATATCATTAAAGATTAAGCTAAATAATGTAATTAAACACAATTAAATTAATTTTATGTTGAAACTATTTTAATTTTTTTGACGAAATCAATCAGAAATTCAAATTTTTTTCAACCGTTAAATTGAATTTATCACGTCGTGAACAACATTTGTTTTGCGAATAAAAATTCAATCCATAATTCAAAATCATATGTAGACCTTCGAACATTTATGAGTCAAAATATTTAATTAAATAAATTTTTTTAATAACATTTATTTAGAAATAAGTGTTAGATTAATTTAAATGTTTGAGATGTGTCGCGCGACACAAAATTCCATTCAAAAAATACTAAAAATTTCAAATTCTTAAAAGTAACGGATTATTTATGTCACAAATGTCAAGCAACATGTTGCATGACTTTATTTCTATCTTTTAAATATTTCAATTAAATAAATTTAATGCTTATAACAACATTCTTCATCATTTAAAGGACATCCTTGCTTATGATTTAAATGAAAGTAACAAGGACTTGATTTTAATACGACTTTTTTCGACAATGTTCTCTCTGATATCCTCTTTGGCATCCTAATCTTCAGCTTACCACTGCTTACTTCAAATATTTGATGCTTGTTCTTTAAAAGTGTTTTCAGTCCTCCATTTTCAGATTTAAGTTTCTTTAAATCATCACTCGATATCAAGTTTACGACCTCAGACATTCTCATTTCTTTCCCACAATTCCAATTAGCGTGAGTTTCATCATTTTTCTGTTCTGATAAGAGTGCATCAAAGATTATTCTTACAATTTTCTCAGTCAACATTCGATCAATTTTTGTACAATTCCTAACATTAAGTTCTTTTTCACGTGGTATAAATGTTTTATTGGATGCATTAATAAAGTTTTGGATCTTCTCATTATAAGCACTATACTCATCGAGTCCATAAATTCTATCCATACCAATTAAGCATATTCTTTTGGTGCTAGGAATCTTGAGGCGATCAATCGATGTAGATTTAAATCCACAGACTGAAGAGATTTCATTTAAATAGTCTATAAAGCTCATATAAAGACTTTTCATTGGACCTTTACGTTGAAATTTTGCACCAGAAAATTCAAAAGCACAGCATGGTAGTAAAAAGTAATTACATGAAATGCCATTACGTGCAGCTACAACAGGGACCCAAGGTGAAAGTTCATCCGAATGATTGCCAATTATCCAATCTACATTATCATTTAAGACTGTTGAAGGTGACCAAACTTCCTCTCTTAAATCCACTGATGAGTCAAATTTACTCCAAATTTTCCTTCTTCTTAAATCAATTCCATAGCCTTTATATCCTTCTAAACTAAGAATAGCCACAAGAAGACCATTTCCACAGCCGAGATCAACAAAACTTTGTTTCTTATCGACATTAGTCATTTCTCGTTGACGTTTCCAAAATGTCATTAAATATGCAGATATTGCAATGTCTTCATAAATATATTTTTTTGGATCAGTCACTTCTTCTGTCCATATTTCCTCAAATTTTCTCCCGTACTTTTCCTTTAATTCAGCATAAAGTAATGAATATTCCTCATCATTAATCAGTGAATGACTTTCAATCCTTTCGTTATCATCTTCTTCATAACTCTCTATCCAATTTTGTAATTTTTTAATCAATACAAATTGTAGCCAGTTCGATTCTTGTTGGATGTCACTCGGATTGAGTAACAATTGTAGCTGATTATTTGAAAACTTTATAGTATAATTAATACTAGGTAATAGTTTTGAATTATCATTTATCGCATAGAAACTAACTGAATTTGACTTTTTACCTACAGAATATAACTATTAGCATTGTATTGAGAATTTAGTAACTGAAAGACTACTTACAGAATATTGTTAATTGATAGCAAGATTCATGCTTTGTGACATTTCTCGGAATTATTTTATCGAATGTAAATATCGTCTCTTCTGAATGCTCGTCTAAATGATTAAATTCGTCGTCTAATTTAATTTCTTTATATTCTAATTCATTTAATTTAAGGTGATCGTTGGATTCGTCACTACTGGATCTTAAAATTTCTAATAATTTTTCTGTTTCTACTTTAGTTCTTGCTGTTTTAATATTCTTTGCTGTGTTTAGTTTCCTGTTTACAACTTGTGGCTTCTTCAAGTATATTTGTACAGCATGATAGAAGGCGTCAATATGTATTTCTTTGTCAAAATTAATTAAATCTTTTATTTCCCACATTTTACGCAAAATTTTTGTTTACATTTAAAAGTTTGATTTATGTTATGAGCCATCAACTTCCACACCATTACAATTTTTAGATTGTAATCAGTAACAACAAGGATATATATTGCAACAAGGTTTGATAATCGAAATAATTTTATTTCAGTTTACTTAGAAAAAATCGATTACAATCCCTAATTTTCTTGTAATTTTCTCAAAAATTAAAAAAATATTTAAAAATGAAGCTTAAAGCTGCACGTGGAAGATCCATACTAAATTGCGTGATCGCTGTAATCGGTCATCGACAAGGATTTTCATCTGTGTGTTTCTTTTAAAATTTGTGTCAATTAAAATTTAGTTAAATTTAAGTAAAATCAATATGATTGAGAAAGATAATAGTGAAATTAAAGAATATGACATCTACAGAGATTCATTGTTACGTTATTTAGGTGAGTATTGATTTCTATGTCTGATTATTTTGACAACGATGATGCAATTCAGATTTTTCCCAATGAAATATATATGCATGACATAATTTTATTTATCATACAGGTTACTCAAACGAATTAGGAGAAAGCTTTAGACCTTTAATTGACAAAAAATGGGTACATGCTAGTTATGGATTGGCGATCGCTTATGTTTTCGCAGATACCTATGATAAATCCATGAAAACGTTCAAAAGCACAAACGGAAATGTCACAAAGTCATTAATAACTGGAGGAGATGTAGTAATCTGGCAAATGCTTGCTTCTGTAGCAATTCCTGGATTTACAATTAATCGAATCTGCTGGGCAGTCGGTAAAGGAATTAAAGCTGCAAAATTTAAGCACAAACTTGGAAAATGGATACCGACAATTATTGGCTTGTCTAGTATACCATTTATCATACATCCAATTGATCGTACAGTCGATAAATTAATGGACAATACTTATCGTAAATATTTAAATGACCTTTGAAAAATGGATCTTCCATGTGAAAGCAATAACAAAGAAAATTATGGTGCAAGTATTTCTGATAATAACAGAATCAAGAAAACTTCTTTAACTTTACATAAATTTTATGCCGTGTATTTCAGTTTTTATTCGAATTTATTTTGCTACGAATTTATTTAACTTTTCTTTTCGACTTTTTCCTTTGTTCTTAAGTTGTTAGACGAAATAAAAGATTAAGAAATATTTCGATTAAAAATTTGAGTTATTTAATATTTGATCTCAGTGGATGATTTTATCACGTTTGAGAAAACGTTTATGGATAAGCTTATTTGGACATTGATGGAACAAATACTTAAGATTAAGTGTTTCAGACTTTCAAGGTTACTAAAAGAATCTTAGATAAAATTATAAAGATTATGATAAGAAAATATAATTTATTTGAGTGGCGTGATGTCCATGAAATTGTTCTGAAATGCGCTAGAAAGTCTCAAGTAGTAATAATTAATGATAAGCTATTACAGTGCAATTTTAGTAACGAAAATGAAAAAAATTTATTAATAATTTATCATGGATTCGTAACATAAAAAAATTGCATTAAATTTATAAAGACACATAGTTCTAGTATAATTAATATATTAAGCTCTGAATTTGTAAAAATAGATAGGCATATTATTCTTTGATTTAAATAAGTATTATAGAAAATTAGGCGTTGTTGGATAAATTATATGTCTTTTATACGTATTACTGCATTGTAAATGTTAACTTGATATAACTAGAATGCAATTCAAAGAAAGAGCTAACCATACCATTGCTAATCATACTGATTGAAGAAATTTGTTTAATTTTTAAGCCACGTGTTGACAAAATGCAAGTTTCCGTTAAAAATTTATTTGAACTAAATGTTGCAGTACGAAATTCAAAAATTAAGAAGCCGTTATAATTTTAAAATTTTCCAGTACAAATTTAAAAATGCATAGTTCGTGGATATAAAATATCATTTAAATTTGCGTAAAATGCTCTGCTTTTTCAATAACTTTAACATGACAATCCACCTCCTTCGTTTTCCTTGACATATTTTAGGACGTATTGAATTTGCTTTTCGTTGAGTCCCAAACTTTCAGCTTCTTCCAAAAATTGTTTTGAACCTCCAACACCAACTAAATAGCCATTCAACTTTGCAGCCACATGTGATGTCTGTAATAATTTTGAAGATGTTGGCGATAAGCCCAATTCACTAGCCAGCTTTTTATGAGCTTGCAGACGATATTTTTGATGATAACTGCATGATGTAAGCAAGAAATAAAAAAAAAAAAAAAAATAGAAAAATTAAAGAGTTAATTGTCAACACTTCCAATTATGCTTATCAGCTCTTAAGAGTTCAACAAGTGCTTCAATTATTAAGGGTTAGATAAATAACGAGCTGATAACTTATGAACTCAAGCAAACAAAATAAAAACAAAGACAAGATGTCTAGGCAAGATACTCACTCCTCTGCTGGATAAAATGTACTTGCTTTAACAATTTGTGTAATAATTGTCTCGTTGGTACGAATTTTTTGTTCCGCTTCTCTGCTTTCTTCAGCAATCTTCTTTTGTTCATCGTTGTGGTAAAAAATTATTGAGGCATATTGTTTCTTTATCTTCGTTGTTAGTCCATATTCGTGATTATTCCAAAACAGATTGAGCAATTTCTCATAAGCAATTGTTTTTGGATCATAGTGGATTTCGATGACTTCAGTATGATCTCCTCTATAAATTCATTTCACATGTGGATTATTGGTAAATTTTATGAGTCATAATGATCTTACAAATTTCTATAGACTGGATTGTCTAAACTGCCGCCTGAATATCCAACTTTTGTTCTCAAAACACCCTTTTCAGCACCATAAAGACTATCAGATGACCAGAAACATCCCATTCCAAAAGTTGCTAATGATTACATGAAAAATTGGTTAATTAGCTCCTAATATTATGAAATAATGAATATTTTACCTTTTTCAAATGGAGTTTCAATTTCATGTTTTGGTACGGGCAATGTCTTCTGCAAATTTCGTGTATTCATAATGTTAACATTAATTAAACTTATCAATTTCCAATTATTAATATTTAAAAATTTCATGTTTTGATCTTACTCCGTAAAAGTAGCAAAAAACTAAGAACGCAATTGACAGCAAGTAAGAAAACCCTTTAAACATCAAGGCCATGCTTAAAATTCTTTAAATTTAAAATACTTTTGACTAGCTAACTATTTTTAATTTAACTTAAAAGAATTGAACGAAAATTCTTCAGCCACCTCACAACTTTTTGTTTATATTACGATGATGCACAATACATGAATCAGAAGAATATAGATGGAAAATAGTATGTATGAGAATAATACATATAAAGCATATAAATGAACCAATAAGAATCTACTTGGTAAATTTTTAAATTTTGGAGATAATCATATTCACACCGTTTCACGGCGTGAATATATTGTTTTTACTACACTCTCAAAAACCGTTTTTTGCGTTTTTCTCTTAAATTAAGCATTTTTACGCTTTATACCCTAATTACATAAAAGTTAGGCCTTGGAATTCTCTACAAAATGCCGCAACCCCCGTGAAAATTGGTTGCATTGTTTTCGAGAAAATCGCGAAAAACTGTTGATGTTAGCACTGCTTGGACTATAGTCGGCCAAATTCCGGGAAAACGGAAGCGAGTTAGGACTTCAAATATGTTCCAAAATGTGTGTATTGGGCTCCGATGGTGCCACGAAACTTTTGGTAATGATTCATGCAGCGGTTCCGGAGAAATCAACGAAAAACTGAAAAATTATAGCCGATTATTGCATAACACTTTTCCGAAAAAACGTAGAATTTTACGTTGCGTAAATTTTTCTTTACGTATACGTATTTTTTTACGTAGAGACAGTTTTGTATGAAAATTTATTAATGAATGATTAAATGGCTATAAATACTTACTGGATCTCATTTTATAGCCATGAATGATTGCTGGATCTCACTTTATGGCCATAAATGCTTACTGGATCTCATTTTATGGCCATAAATCATTACTGGATCTCACTTTATGGCCATGAATGCTTTCTGGATCTCATTTTATGGCCATGAATGATTGCTGGATCTCACATTATGGCCATAAATGCTTACTGGATCTTATTTAATGGCCATAAATGCTTACTGGATCTCATTTTATGGCCATGAATGCTTACAGGATCTTACTTTATGGCCATGAATGCTTACTGGATCTCATTTTATGGCCACGAATGCTTACTGGATCTTACTTTATGGCCATGAATGCTTACTGGATCTCATTTTATGGCCATGAATGATTGCTGGATCTCACTTTATGGCCATAAATGCTTACTGGATCTCACTTTATGGCCATAAATCATTACTGGATCTCACTTTATGGCCATGAATGCTTACTGGATCTCATTTAATGGCCATAAATGCTTGCTGGATCTCACTTTATAGCCATGAATGCTTACTGGATCTCATTTTATGGCCATGAATGCTTACTGGATCTCACTTTATGGCCATAAATGCTTACTGGATCTCACTTTATGGCCATGAATGCTTACTGGATCTTACTTTATGGCCATGAATGCTTCCTGGATCTCACCTTATGGCCATGAATCATTACTGGATCTCACTTTATGGCCATGAATGCTTACTGGATCTTATTTAATGGCCATAAATGCTTACTGGATCTCATTTTATGGCCATAAATGCTTACTGGATCTTACTTTATGGCCATGAATGCTTACTGGATCTCATTTTATGGCCATGACTGCTTACTGGATCTCACTTTATAGCCATGAATGCTTACTGGATCTCATTTTATGGCCATGAATGCTTACTGGATCTCACTTTATGGCCATGAATGCTTACTGGATCTCACTTTATGGCCATGAATGCTTACTGGATCTTACTTTATGGCCATGAATGCTTCCTGGATCTTATTTATGGCCATGAATCATTACTGGATCTTACTTTATGGCCATGAATGCTTCCTGGATCTCACTTTATGGCCATGAGTGCTTACTGAATCTCATTTTATGGCCATGAATGCTCAATGGATCTCACTTTATGGCCTTGAATGCTTCCTGGATCTCACTTTATGGCCATGAATGTTTACTGGATCTTATTTCATGGCCATGAATGTTTACTGGATCTCATTTTATGGCCATGAATGCTTACTGGATCTCATTTTATGGCCATGAATGCTTACTGGATCTC
The DNA here is from genome assembly GCA_026123125.1 of Chironomus striatipennis. Classification (NCBI taxonomy): domain Eukaryota; kingdom Metazoa; phylum Arthropoda; class Insecta; order Diptera; family Chironomidae; genus Chironomus; species Chironomus striatipennis. The sequence goes on along the minus strand of CM047394.1, from coordinate 24,340,077 downwards.
ACTGTATGGCCATGAATGCTTACTGGATCTCACTTTAAGGCCATGAATGCTTACTGGATCTCACTTTATGGACATGAATGCTTACTGGATCTCACTTTATGGCCATTAATGCTTACTGGATCTCACTTTATGGCCATGAATACTCACTGTATCTCATTAATTGAACTTAAATGCTTACTGGATCTCATTTTAAGGGCATAAATGCTTGCTGAATCCGACGATTTACTAATTTAGGATTATGTAATCTTTGGTTTTAAGTTTTGGTCGGTTTACTAAACGCGAAAATTGCGCTTTAGTCGGTCACGAGTGATCACCGTTATACTAGTATCTGCTAGTATCAATATATAATTGTTTTATCAAGCGAAAATGAATCATGCTGAGCTATAAATGTTGATGATAGAATTGCAATGCTTTAACATGGAAAAATTCATACATTTAAAAGGTTTTAAGCATTAATATTAAATTTTCAATGCTTCAACATGGAAAATATGTGAAATTGGAGGGTGTAAAGCATTGTCATTATTTTTTCGATGCATTAAGATGAGATATATGTGGAATTCTAGGGTTCTAAGAGCCGAACGAAACGAAGAGAAGCGAAGTGGAGTTCGATACTCCTGTAATCTATAATAGTCGAACGGAACGAAGCGAAGCGAAGTGGAGTTCGACACTCCTGTAATCTATAAAAGTCGAACGGAACGAAGCGAAGCGAAGTGGAGTTCGACACTCCTGTAATCTATAAAAGTCGAACGGAACGAAGCGAAGCGAAGTGGAGTTCGACACTCCTGTAATCTATAATAGTCGAACGGAACGAAGCGAAGCGAAGTGGAGTTCGACACTCCTGTAATCTATAATAGTCGAACGGAACGAAGCGAAGCGAAGTGGAGTTCGACACTCCTGTAATCTATAATAGTCGAACGGAACGAAGCGAAGCGAAGTGGAGTTCGACACTCCTGTAATCTATAATAGTCGAACGGAACGAAGCGAAGCGAAGTGGAGTTCGACACTCCTGTAATCTATAAAAGTCGAACGGAACGAAGCGAAGCGAAGTGGAGTAATCTATAAAAGTCGAACGGAACGAAGCGAAGCGAAGTGGAGTTCGACACTCCTGTAATCTATAAAAGTCGAACCAGGGGGAAAAGTACTTGTTGTAAAATTTTTAGTGTAAAAAAAGTGTAAATTTTACATCTTTTTACAGTTTTTTTACAGTTTTTTACAGTTTTTTACATCAAACTGTAAAATTTTACATCAACTTTTTCTTAAGAATAAAATTAAGATTAATGAGAGTTTTCTTCAGTTTTCTTATAGTTTTTCATTGCGATAACAAAATTTATGTAAAAAATCTTGGAAAAATCGCTTTTCCGATGAGTTTTTCATCCCAAATAACAAAATCAACGTGAAAATCGCTTTTCCGATGGGTTTTTCATCCCAAATAAGAAAACTAATGCGAAAAATCGCTTTTCCGAGGGATTTTTCATCCCAAATAAGAAAATCAACGTGAAAATCGCTTTTCCGAAGGGTTTTTCATCCCAAATAAGAAAACTAATGCGAAAAATCGCTTTTCCGAGGGGTTTTTCATTCCAACTAAGAAAATCAACGCGAAAAATCGCTTTTCTGAGGGGTTTTTCATCCCAAATAAGAAAATCAACGCGAAAAATCGTTCTTCTGAGGGGTTTTTCATCCCAACTAAGAAAATCAACGCGAAAAATCGCTTTTCCGATGGGTTTTTCATCCCAACTAAGAAAATCAACGCGAAAAATCGCTTTTCTGAGGGGTTTTTCATCCCAACTAAGAAAATCAACGCGAAAAATCGCTTTTCTGAAGGGTTTTTCATCCCAAATAAGAAAATCAACGCGAAAAATCGTTCTTCTGAGGGGTTTTTCATCCAAACTAAGAAAATCAACGCGAAAAATCGCTTTTCCGATGGGTTTTTCATCCCAAATAAGAAAATCAACACGAAAAATCGCTTTTCCGAGGGGTTTTCATCCCAACTAAGAAAATCAACGCGAAAAATCGCTTTTCCGATGGGTTTTTCATCCCAAATAAGAAAATCGAGGCAAAAATCGCCTTTCTACAGAATTTTTTATTTCAAAAAATAAAAAAAGAACGAAATTTTTTATGCCATTTTGGTGTAAAAGTGTAAAATTTTACGCCAAAAGTGTAAAATTTTACGTCAAAAGTGTAAAATTTTACACTAAAACTGTAAAAAAACTGTAAAAAAACTGTAAAAAACTGTAAAAAATGTAAAAGTGTAAAGCGATGTAAAATTTTTACAACAAGTACTTTTCCCCCTGAGTCGAACGGAACGAAGCGAAGCGAAGTGGAGTTCGACACTCCTGTAATCTATAAAAGTCGAACGGAACGAAGCGAAGCGAAGTGGAGTTCGACACTCCTGTAATCTATAAAAGTCGAACGGAACGAAGCGAAGCGAAGTGGAGTTCGACACTCCTGTAATCTATAATAGTCGAACGGAACGAAGCGAAGCGAAGTGGAGTTCGACACTCCTGTAATCTATAATAGTCGAACGGAACGAAGCGAAGCGAAGTGGAGTTCGACACTCCTGTAATCTATAATAGTCGAACGGAACGAAGCGAAGCGAAGTGGAGTTCGACACTCCTGTAATCTATAATAGTCGAACGGAACGAAGCGAAGCGAAGTGGAGTTCGACATCTCTGTAATCTATAAAAGTCGAACGGAACGAAGCGAAGCGAAGTGGAGTTCGACACTCCTGTAATCTATAATAGTCGAACGGAACGAAGCGAAGCGAAGTGGAGTTCGACACTCCTGTAATCTATAATAGTCGAACGGAACGAAGCGAAGCGAAGTGGAGTTCGACACTCCTGTAATCTATAATAGTCGAACGGAACGAAGCGAAGCGAAGTGGAGTTCGACACTCCTGTAATCTATAAAAGTCGAACGGAACGAAGCGAAGCGAAGTGGAGTTCGACACTCCTGTAATCTATAAAAGTCGAACGGAACGAAGCGAAGCGAAGTGGAGTTCGTCACTCCTGTAATCTATAATAGTCGAACGGAACGAAGCGAAGCGAAGTGGAGTTAAAAAAAAGTGTTCGAGCGAAGCTCGAACACATAAAGTTTGAACGTAGTTCAAACTAGGTTGAGCGAAGCTCACAAATTTTTACATCCTGAACGAAGCGAAGCGAGTGAAGGTGTGAAAATTTTCCCAATACGTCCTCAGACTTTGAATTCATAAGGTAAAATGTAAAAGTGTTCGAGCGAAGCTCGAACACATGAAGTTTGAACATAGTTCAAACTAGGTTGAGCGAAGCTCACAAATTTTTACATCCTGAACGAAGCGAAGCGAGTGAAGGTGTGAAAATTTTCCCAATATGTCCTCAGACTTTGGATTCATAAGGTAAAATGTAAAAGTGTTCGAGCGAAGCTCGAACACATGAAGTTTGAACGTACTTCAAACTAGGTTGAGCGAAGCTCACAAATTTTTACATCCTGAACGAAGCGAAGCGAGTGAAGGTGTGAAAATTTTCCCAATATGTCCTCAGACTTTGGATTCATAAGGTAAAATGTAAAAGTGTTCGAGCGAAGCTCGAACACATGAAGTTTGAACGTACTTCAAACTAGGTTGAGCGAAGCTCACAAATTTTTACATCCTGAACGAAGCGTAGCGAGTGAAGGTGTGAAAATTTTCCCAATACGTCCTCAGACTTTGGATTCATAAGGTAAAATGTAAAAGTGTTCGAGCGAAGCTCGAACACATGAAGTTTGAACGTACTTTAAACTAGGTTGAGCGAAGCTCACAAATTTTTACATCCTGAACGAAGCGAAGCGAGTGAAGGTGTGAAAATTTTCCCAATATGTCCTCAGACTTTGGATTCATAAGGTAAAATGTAAAAGTGTTCGAGCGAAGCTCGAACACATGAAGTTTGAACGTAGTTCAAACTAGGTTGAGCGAAGCTCACAAATTTTTACATCCTGAACGAAGCGTAGCGAGTGAAGGTGTGAAAATTTTCCCAATACGTCCTCAGACTTTGGATTCATAAGGTAAAATGTAAAAGTGTTCGAGCGAAGCTCGAACACATGAAGTTTGAACATAGTTCAAACTAGGTTGAGCGAAGCTCACAAATTTTTACATCCTGAACGAAGCGAAGCGAGTGAATTTGTTTTTGGTAATTTTCAAAAAGCGTGTTTTTTAAAAAGTTTTTTTTTATACATTTTTTATCTATCAAAGATAATCAAACATGAAAGTCTGATCTACAGAATAGACTGACCGCGGAGCAGCAACTGGAGCGAAGCGGAAGTTGCAAAACTATCGAGACTGTAATCTATGGTAAAGTCTTATCTAACAAAGATAATCATACATGAAAGTCTGATCTACAGAATAGACTGACCGCAGAGCAGCAACTGGAGCGAAGCGGAAGTAAAAAATAGCAGATATTATTTTATCTCAAGTGTTAATCTGTACTCTGCATTCTGAAATTTTTGCTCTAATCTTCTGTTTTTATCAGTTTTATAACACAGAAAAGATGTTTTCAAATTAATCAGCGTCATTTGGAAACGGTGTGAATATCTCCATGAAGCGTGATCCGCTTCATAACTAGTTTTTCGTTAGAATTTTGCGTGCAAGCATGATCGATCAGTATGATCAATATTAATTGTTAGTTGCGTCCTTTGCGTGATTAAATTACACAAAGCATTCATTATTATAATCGTCACCTTGGATTCATCGTCGCTTGAACTAGTTCCTTTTTTGTTCAAGGTCAGCTTTGAAATATTGTCCGAGATGGTTTTCAACATTTTTTTTTATTGCAATAACTCACGAATCTCTTTATTCACACTTGTACTATTTTAATTAATTTAATTTAAGCCTTATTATGAGAAAGCAACTTTATTCGTTGATTACTGAATTAAAACTGAGCGATGTTACTCGATGGAAGGTTCACAATATTAATGCTGATTTCACAATCATTTTCACTCACATAAATCCAATGAGAAACAATCAACCACCGAGTAATGTTGATGTAAATGTAAAGTCATTCACTTGATCATTGACAAAAGCGCATTTGTAGTTATTGCTTTTATCAAATTTTTTTTTATAGCCTTCCTCGTTAGTCACTGATTTCTCAGCTCAACGAGTTTAACCACGGGAAGGTGAGGATAGGCACTTGGATGTAATGTCTTAGATACACAAAAATTGCATATTATAAGCATTACATCCTTTTAAACTCATAATCACAAAAAATTTGGAAATTTAGAAAGGAACCGAAAGTTGGTACAAAAAATTTGAAACTTGAAGACCAAAAGGAATTAAATTATGAATGGAATGTTACTGTGAAATTTTGTCCGAGTTGCCAAAGATAATATCACGGTAAATTTGGTCCAATTTTTCGAAAAGTAATAAGATTGGATGAATGTCGCATTAATCACGCTGCTGCTCATGAATGATAGATAATGAAGACAAAGAACACAACTTGCTATTCCTCACATCAACAAAGGGATCGATAATAAAGTCACGAACAAACTACATAGATGTTATTCCCTAACAACAATGATACCACACAAAGGATGAGATGAACGAAAAGGCAGCAACCAGTCACAAATATGCTAAATTGATGATTTTCCCTAACAACGATGATACTACACATAAAGGATAAGATGAACAAAAAGGCAGCAACCAGTCAAACATGCTAAATTGATGATTTTCCCTAACGACGATGATACAACACACAAACAATGAGATGAACAAAATGGCGGTGACAAATAAACAAAGGAATTCAATTTCTTAATCTTCTTCTTCGAATAGGAAAGCTCAGCAAGAACTCGTTTGATGTCAAAAATGTATGGATTAAGCAGCAAATGTCAAAGATGAAGTTTATAAGTTCAAATATGTCCTCGCAATTATCAACAAAAGACCCTGTATTTGAGTCTCGAGAATTTCGACGATTTGACCTGTGGTAAAAATGTTCCCATAGAAAACGAACTGGATTGAACAAAATTTCTCGGAGCCTCTTCCATTTCTTATTTGGAGCGTTTGACTTACTTGAACTCTTCTTACGACGGTTTGACAAGAAATTGTAACCATTCCGAATACCATTCACTGTATTATTGAATGCTCTACGAAGCAACCTACGACAACCAGTCATCTTATTTGAATACACAATTGCAAGACGAATTCAAAAATGTATGGGTTATGGGGGGTACAACAAAAAATGACGACTCAAATTGAAAATTCAACTCCTATGTTTGCTCTGATTTTTCACAAGTTGAGGAATAAAGCACGTCTCAATCTTGGCAACAGGCAACAAGCAACAGATCACTTCCTTCAAAGATGACAATGGCTAACTGAATGATTTTTTCAGTTTTTTTATTACTTTGAATTTTTTCACTTTGAATTTCTATGATTTCTTCGATTTCTTTTGATTTTTTATTTTTCTCAAATAATTTGGGAGCAACCCGAAACACGTCTTTTCTCTTTGAGATCTGAATGAGAAATGACAAATGTTTCTTCGTTTGTTCTCAATTTATAGAAAATTTTGAAGCATTGGTTGTTTTGATTTGAATTTTTTCTTCTGAAAATTTCACATTTTTTGTCATTGTGAGCCAAGGAAAGCACCAATCATGGTGATTTTGGTGCCGTTGGATGGATAATTTCAGCAGCTATTATTTAAGGTATAGTTAGTGCCAGTTAGTTCTGTAGAGCGGAAGTTACACACAAAAAATGAAAAAAAAACATCATTTTGTATAGAAAATTTCTCAAGAAATTATTTTTTTGGAAACATTTCTTGTTTGATTCATTAAATTGAGGCTGAAAAATCATTTTCAATTAATTTAAATGATCTTAAAGGCCAAATAATACAGCATTTTTGCATCACTTAAACTTTTTTAATTGTGGAATATTTTTGGTAAAAAGATGGCATTAAAAATAAGTTCAACGCAACGTAAGAAAAATCAACTCCACAATGGTCTGAAATCGAAAAAAGTGTCCAAAATTTATTTTAAGTCGTGTCTTTTAAATCTCATCATTTAAATGCAGTATTATAAAACATAAACTAACGCATCTTCTGTGAAAATATCAAGCTTCCAATCGTTGTCTAACTCTGTCAATAATTATCCAAAGTCACAAAAAATTTGTTTACAAAAACACCATGAAAAAGTTTTCTAAAATTTTTCCACTTTCTATTGCTTGATCTATGTTCTAATCATTGTCAATACTTTAATTAATGCTCAAATTTTATGTTAAAGCTTATAAAACATTAGTCAAATGCTTTATCATTAGGGAAAATGCAATTAAAATTTTGAAAATTTCCAAAACTTTAAACGCTAATTACATTATTTTGTCGCCTGAATGAGCCTCTGAAACTCTCATGCATCGTAAGATTGAGCATTAATTTACCTTCTAATCATACTCTGGTAAGTCCAAAGTAGGCCAATTTCGAGATATTTGTAATTTAATTTCACTTGTTTTTCAAAATTTTTCCGTACAAATTTGATCGTGCGCAAATTTTTTTTGGAAACAACAGACTACCGACATTTCATTTCGAATTTCTTCGACATTAAGTTCGATTTCTTCGACATTTGATTCGAATTCTTCGAAATTCCAAAACAAAAGAAATTTTAATAATCAAAATTTAACTCTTTAATGTGAGTTTAGCTTAAAGTTTTATATTTTAAACAATACTTTGATGACTATCAAATGATTCTCTTTGCATTACACATTATATAAGTTAATAGTTAAGGAGAAATTAGAGAATATATTTCAAAAAATTTTGGTTCACATATTTTGTTTGTTATTGTTTACAAAATTTCAATTTAATCAAAAATTGTACTTTAACCCATTTGAACAGATAAAAAATGATTATTAATACTAAATAAAGTGTTAATAAGCTAAACTGGATGGTTTCTGGTTTGATTCGATGCATATTAAGAAAGTTAATAAAAAAATTTTAACGACTGGAATTTTTTTGAAAAATTTTGAATTTCGGTTTTAACGGGGATTTTTGAAATGTCGGTAGTCTGGGAAACAATTTCAAGCTTTTAATGAAAAATCATATTTATCCTTAATATCATAAGCTCATATTTTCAGTGATGTATAATTAAGGTATGATAAAGCTATTGACACTTTCAAAATAAAGAAAATCAACCAAAACTTTGCGACCTTTAAAGTTTACAACAAAATATAAATTTTGGACACTTTTTTTGATTTCAGACCATTGTGAACTCAAAGAATTTCAAAAATGGACAGCAGTAAAAATGTAAGCAGCATGACATTAACTTCTCTAAAAATATGCTCAACAAAAGTAGAGGATATCACAAAACGCGCTTTTGACAGCAATAATCTAGTACGACAGTGTGTGGCCAACATTAAAGGTAAAAGTTTGATCAAATTTCTGTTTTCTCGCAATACTCGGTAATTAATTAAGATGGAGGTGAGTAAATACCAAATTTAAATCAATAATGTAATGAAGCATAAAAAATGTCTTAATTTCAGATTGAAGTTTTAGATTCGCGCAACTCGAAAGGTAATAAATTTGATTTCTATCGAATATCTTCCAATTAATTTCTAAAAAAAAAATTGACTTTTGGCCGGAATATATTAAATATTGATATTCTTTTTCTTTATTCTTCCTCTCTTCTATTTTTTTTTTCGCTGCATGAACGTTCAACAGTTGTGGCTAAATGCAATGTAAAGTCAACGACAACGATCAAAGACTTGAAGACACAAGTCCACTCAAGCAACAAAAAGTTACATCCACATCGTCAGGCATTGAGATTAGAAGTTAAAGGAAAAATGCTCAAAGATTCAGATACAATTGAATCATTGAATTTGAGAAATGGAAGTAAATTATATGTTAAAGATTTGGGTCCACAAATTGGATGGAGTACAGTTTTCTTAGCTGAATATGCCGGTCCGTTACTCGTTTATTTGTGGATTTATCAACGTCCATGGATTTTTTATGGCGATTCGTCAGCAGAAATTAGTCAAACTGCACAGTAAGCTTATTTCTGCTTATTTAATTATCAAGTGTCATTAACTGGATATGCATTAATTAATTAAATTTCAGTATTGCTGCTGCATGCTGGACAATTCATTATGCAAAGAGACTTCTCGAAACAATTTTCGTTCATCGATTCTCGCATGCAACAATGCCATTACGCAATTTATTTAAGAACTGTATTTATTATTGGGGATTTGCCGCCTATGTTGCTTATCATGTTAATCATCCGCTATTTACATCACCATGCATGACTCAAGTTTACATTGCTCTTGGTGGATTTTTGGTAAGAAGTCTACAGTTTTTGAGTATGTAGCATAACGGTATTAATTTTAAATTCTCTCTTTCTTCAGATAAGTGAACTTGGAAATTTGTCGATTCACATCAATTTGAGAAATCTTCGTCCACCTGGAACATCGATTAGAAAAATTCCAATTGCCGATGCAAATCCTTTAACTGCACTTTTTAACTTTGTTTCATGCCCAAATTATACTTATGAATTTCTTGCATGGCTCTCATTCTCAATTATGACACAATGCTTGCCTGCATTTTTATTTGCACTTGCTGGCGTTTATCAAATGGCAGTTTGGGCTTTAGGAAAGCACAGAAACTATAAAAAGGAATTCAAAGATTATCCAAAATGCAGAAAAGCAATCATTCCATTTATTTTATAAATTCTGTTACCAGCACTTAATTTTTATTTTAATCAGGTTGATAGGTTGTTTAAGTATGAGGATTGTATAAGGTTAAAATTCATTCATTATTTGGAGAGAAGGAAAAAGGTTTGGGATTTTTTGAAAGCATTTAATAATGAGAATCTTGTTCTATAATAAAATTTCTTAAAAATTTGGGAACGAAACTGTTTTTATTTTGGATTTTTAAGCATCATTTAGAGTGTAACAAAACTTCTTATTTTTAACTTTCCATTGGAGTTTGATTCTTTAAGTGCTTCTCAATGATTTCTTTCTCATTGTTCTTCAATTGTTCGAGCGTTAATAGCGACAAGCCGAGTTGATCCTCACGATTAAATGGTTGTGCCATTTGCTTCAAGAAAATTTTAGACAATTGCATAGCTTCTTCCGTACTCAAATTGGAATAATTGTCAGTAAGATATTCTTGAATCCATTTTGGCAATTTCCCACGCTTATCTTGACGTTGGAATCTTTTATCAGCAAAAACCATAATACCGTAATCAGTTTTACCACGAATTGCTCGTCCAACACATTGAGCAGCGTGTCTGAGAGCATCAAATGTTAAGAAATCATTTTCTTTGATTTGAAATTGATCTCTTAAATATTCTAGACGTGCTTTTAAGATTCGTGACTGCGTGTATACATAAGGAATTCCAAACATCAATACAGCACGTCCAAGATGATGATCAAAATCTACTCCTTCTGATACTTTTCCTCTAGCAACAGCCAATAAAACAGCACCACGTCCACAATCACATGCCTTGACATAATTCATCAAAGCATAGGATGTTTCAGCGGCATCTTGTGTCTCAATGAACAGTAACTTGTATTTTAAAAGTGTATCTATAATTCCTTGATCGTACCAAGATGCTACAACAGATTCCAAATACATATAAGATGTAAAGAAGCAGACAACTCCATCGGGAACAATTTTGGCTGTTTCTACAAGTAATTGTCCATAATTTCTAATTACGGCTGTATCATCTCGTGACTCAAATTTCGAGCTAATAGCAACTTGATCATTTCCACGTGTTACTATTAGAGGAAGTAGACATGGACGTGCTAAAGTCATCGTAAATGAACTCATAACAACAGGTGAAAAATCTAAAATTTTCGGATACATTTCCATTGGACTTAAAGTACCAGAAGTAATAACAACAGATTGAAATCGTCTGAAAATTGGTCTCATGGCAATTGATGAATCAAGACAGCTAAAGTATAAAATTGGATTTGATACTGTTGGAGTTTTATCATCAAAAGGCTCAATAATGATCGTAAATCCTTGTGTATATGTAGATACTAATGTTGCAAAATGAGTGATGACTGTTAGTCCACCAAAATCATTTAAATCAGTTATTTCTAATGTCCTTAACAATGACTGAAGTCTCTCAGCACAAAATCTTAATGGTTTTCGATCAATACACACTTTTGTGTGGATATCTTTTAAAAATCCAGCAGGTGATTCTTGAATAACATGTTGAACTCTTAATCTTGTCTTTAAATATGCTATGAATCGATTCAAAAAACCCAAGAAATGATCAGCATGTCGAATATTTCCTGGTACAGCTTCTTTTAAAATATCATCAGGAAGAACTGGATTTGCAAGCATTCGATCAGTTTCTCTTGCCTGATATATATCTCTTAATCCTTGAACCATTTTTGCATATTCTTCCTGTAATTTCTTTTGATCGTCTTCTTTCATTTCCTGGACCATTTTTTCTAAAGTTACAAGAGCCGTTGATCCTCTTTCTATAACCCTCTTATTAATCCGAACACTCATTGAATCAATGCAGACATTGTCGATATTATGTGCCTCATCACAAACAACTACAGATTCTTTCACAAGTTCTTTTGATACAACATCAGCAACTTTTGGATCAAGAAGATAATAATAACTATAAACTACAACTTGAGCCTGAACAATAGCAAAACGTGAAGTAAAATAAGGACACCAATTCCTCTGTCGTCCATATTCCTTTAAATCATCGAGACTATAAACTCCAGTTGGCAAGTGTGATTCACGTCCTTCATTTTGAAATCCTTCAAAATATTGGCATGTTGGAGCTGTTTCATCATATTGTTGTCTTTCTCTAACATAACTTGCTGTTAATCCATAACATTTTGCATCAACTAATTTACCATCTTTTTCTCTACAAACTTCTGGATGTATACACATATTTTTACGTGAACTAAGCACTACACCAGTTATATTAGGTTTTTCATTTGAATGCTTTTCATAATAAGCCATCAAGTTCTGTAATTCAGCAATTACTTTTTCAATTTCAGGCACTGTACGAGAGCAATAAATAAGTTTTCTGACTACATGAGGGTTCTCAATCATGTATGCGACAATTAATGACAATAATGTTGCAGTTTTTCCAGTTCCAGAAGGCATCTCCAATAGACAATGTCCCTAAAATATTAAAAATTTTTATAGATTTTTCTCAACATTATGAAATTGCTAAAAAATCACTTACTTTTGCATCCAATGTCTTTTTAAGTTCCAGCATATAAGCATACTGTTCTGGATAGATGTAATCGTAAGGAAAATAGACGAGTAATCCATCGACAGTCAATCTAAAATTTAAATTTATTAAAACAATTTTTGCCGGCAAAAACTTTTCTTTTAATTCACCTCATTTTGAGTATCTAATCAGGTATCCTTTGACTTTTTTGAATGATATTTGTTTTATTAACTAAACTAGGCTTCAAATTTATCACTATTAAGCGTTTTTCTTGCTGAAATTAATTAAATTTTATTTTGTGTATGCTTTATTATCACGTTTTGACGTTCACAAGTGATGTCACTTTTGAGATTTATATGAAGTTAGCACAATTTCGTTATTTTCCTTGAATCACTTTTTTGACAGACGGACACATTTTTTTATGGACGTCATTTTTTGTAGCCCTGAAAACGTAAACAAACTTTTGAAAATAAAAAATTCAATTTTAAACGATATAAAAAAATAATTAAAAATCTGTGAAAATGACTGCAAAAGTTGATACTGCGAATGATATTGGTAAGCTAATAACAATTTTTCTTCAATCAAAGTCAAGAAAAGTATTCAAATATGTTAAATTCTAGATAAAAAAGATTTAAAGAGGAAGCTGGAAATTAAGGATGAAGACGACGATGAACCAATGATTCCAAGAGAAAAAATGATTGTTAAGCAATGTCCTTATCTAGATACAATCAATCGTCATGTCCTTGACTTTGATTTCGAGAAATTATGTTCAATTTCATTGACAAGAATTAATGGTACGTAAAATCAGCATTTAAACCTATAAACCAAGATTCTAGTGCTTTTCTTTTGATAGTTTATGCTTGTCTTGTATGTGGAAAGTATTTTCAAGGAAGAGGGAATAATACTCATGCCTACACGCATTCAGTCGGTGAATCGCATCATGTGTTTTTGAATCTTTCAAGTCTTCGGTTTTACTGCTTACCGGATAATTACGAGATCATTGATTCCTCATTGGATGTAAGTTCTTTTCAATACTTTTGCTCAATTAGCTTTATTAATTCGTGGATTATTTTCATTTTAGGACATTAAATACGTCTTGAATCCAACATTCACTAAAAATGACATCAAGATTCTCGACGATGCAGAAAAGGCTAAAACATCCAGAACTTTAGATGGTACTTTATATCATCCAGGTATCGTTGGTCTTAATAATATTAAGGCTAACGATTACTGTAATGTTGTTCTTCAAGCCTTATGTCATGTTAATCCAATCAGAGATTACTTCCTCAATGAATTAAGTTATGCTAAAATTAAACGTTCAAGTGGAGATTCACCTTTTGCTATTGTCCAACGATTTGGTGAATTAATGAGGAAATTGTGGAATCCAAGAAATTTCAAAGCACACGTATCGCCTCATGAAATGCTTCAAGCTGTCGTATTATGGAGTAATAAGAAATTCCAAATTATTGAACAAAGTGATCCAATTGACTTTCTTACATGGTTTTTGCATGAATTACATCGACAACTTCGTGGTAATAAGAACCCAAATTCAAGCATTATAAATAAAACGTTCTTGGGAGAAATGAAGATTTATTCGAGAAAAATTCCACCTGTTGAATGCGACGATGCACAAAAAGAAGCACTTTTAGCAACAGAAGAATATAAAGAAACAATTGAGACATCAAATTTTCTTTATTTAAATTGTGACTTACCTCCACCACCACTGTTTATTGATGAATTTCGTGAAAATATCATTCCACAAGTTAATTTGTATCAGTTGTTGGCTAAATTTAATGGAGTTACTGAGAAAGAATACAAGTCATACAAAGATAATTTTATGAAACGATTTGAGATCACTATACTGCCTAAATTTATCATTTTGTACATCAAACGATTTACTAAGAATACATTTTTTGTCGACAAAAATCCTACGATCATCAATTTTCCCGTCAAGTAAGCTATTCTCGTAACTGTTATTTTCAATTTGAAAAATTTGGTTCTTAAATTTTTGCATAAATTTCAAAATTGAAAAATTCGTTGAAATTTAAATCTTTAAATTCCGTTAATTTCAGAAATGTGGATTTTGGAGACATTCTCACTCCAGAACATAAGAAGAATCATCCAGAAACGCGATATAACTTGATTGCTAATATAGTTCATGACGGAGAGCCTGGAAAAGGAACTTATCGTGCTCACATCTTACATAAAGCAACAAATCAATGGTTTGAAATGCAAGATTTGCACGTTACTTTAATTTTGCCTCAAATGATTACACTTACTGAAGCATATATCCAAATATACGAGCAGCAAAGCTCTTAGAAATTGGTACATTTGCTGATATTTAAGAAATAAAAGAAAAAGTTTGTTTTCAAATCACCTTTAATTCATTTTTTTTTTTTATTATCATCAAAAACACAACGTTTTAAAATTAATTAAATTTGTTTAAATATAAATTTCGTCTCTTAAATTTTTTTCTTTTAAATTTCATGTTTTATTTGTTGAAAGCCACAAAGATGAGAAATTTAGTACGATCATTCAAACTTTGTTTGGTTTTTACAGGAAAAAAAAATGGGAAAAGGAAATAAATCCATTTATTGAGCAATAAATTTTTACAATTGCTTGTTGTTGAATCACTTTGTTGCAGAATTTCTTATAAGATCACAATCAATATTTATATATGTCTTCATGTGATAAAAGTGACCGTTATTTTTTTTCAAATTTTTGAAAAAATTCACTAACACTATCAAATTTTCAGAACAAAAAACTGAGCAACTCAACTGAGCTATGGTCGGCGTTTATCATAAATATGTGATCAATATTTATATACATATATAAATATTGATCACATATTTATGATAAACGCCGACCATAGCTTTAAAATTACATATTACTTTATATACATATATAAATATTGATCACATATTTATGATAAACGCCGACCATAGCTCAGTTGAGTTGCTCAGTTTTTTGTACTGAAAATTTGATAGTGTTAGTGAATTTTTTCAAAAATTTGAAAAAAAAAAATAACGGTCACTTTTCTCACATGAAGACATATATAAATATTGTAAGATCATCATCGAAATTGATTCTATATTCTGCCTTATTATCGTTAAATTTACGGAAAAAATGTGGAATAAAAGCAAATGTATGGCTGAGGATAACGTAAAATGCAAGTTTATTGCGCAATCACATTTAGATTTTAAAGTTCAGCCAGAACAAACATCAAAGGAGGAAAGAGCTAAAAGGTTGATGATAACGCAAGATTTGGCACATTCATTCATTCGTTATTGGAAATAAAATTTTGGGTATTTTTTGTTATTTGTTAATTTGAAATACCTCTCGAAAAAGAAATACATTTCTCCATTCACCATAAGTTTTCTTTATAGATATATTATATATGACTAATTCTATTGTATTTTTTTATCATCGTCGTCCTATTTTTTCTATGCTAGTTACTCATTTTTTAGCGCATTTTCCTCTTGGGAAAAGGACGCTATTGTCCGCACTTTGTCCGTCCGTCTGTCTGTCTGTCCGTCTGTCTGTCCGTCTGTCTGTCCGTCTGTCTGTCATCGCATCTCCTCCTCAGGGTTAAGCTTTTTTGATGCGGTTTTTGGCTTAAAATGTGTGTGACATGTCTGGCTACCATGTAACCAAAAATCAGCACGAATGGTCACTTCCTCTGCTGGAACCAGCGTAAAAAGTGCCAAAAATGCCATTTCTTTGTATGTGTTAGTGTGGTCGAATGCACTAAAATGTTGACTTTTCAAAACCTTAGCTGTCCTCGGTTCGAATCCCACCGATGACAATTTTTTTTTTTGCTTTTTTTGATACTTTTTTGATTTTTAATGACATATAATATTAAATCATGTCATAATTTTCCATTTTCACAATTTTCCCGAGTTTTTCCGACGATTTTTTTAAAATTTTCAATATTTTCATACAATTTTCATAGATAATTACTTTTTTTTATATTTTTTTTTGATATTTTAGTTATTTAGTTTTCTATTTTCATGGATTTTTCAAAATTTTTCCGGAAAATTTTGTGAAAATTGTAAAATAATTCACTTTTATTAAAAAAAACTCATCAATATAAATAATCAAATTGTCATATACGAATTTCAAAAAAAGAACAGCGGTGGCGTAAGTGTTAAAGCGCACGACTACTATCCTGGAGTCTAAGGTTCGATCCTAGCTCCCGGCAAATTATTTTTTGCTTTTTTACTTTTTTTTGATTTCTTATGACATATAATATTTATTTATGTCATAATTTTCCATTTTCACGAATTTTCCAAGTTTTTCCGAGCATTTTTTTTTTAAATTTAATATTTTCATATATATTTCTGAAAAAATGATTTTTTTTTACATTTTAGCTGTTAAATTTTCCTTTTTCCTAGATTTTCCGAAAAGTTTTTTATTGTATATATTATAAAAACACATTTATAAAAGAAATCTCATGAATATAAATAATTAAAATGTCACATTAACATTTTAATAAAAAGAGCATCAGTGGCGTAAGTGTTAGAGTGCGCGGCTCCTACCATGAGAGTCATGAGTTCAAACCTAGCCCCGTGACCAAATACTTTTTTGCAACTTTTTTGCTTTTTTTTTTTTTTAAATTCTATGTTGCATAATGTTTTTCATCCATTTTTTTCTGTCAGTTTCAAATTTTTGGGTAAATAAAGAATGGTTATAGATAAATATTTGGCTTTGTACTTTTGGGGTTTTAATTCTTTGTGTATTTACTGATCGCGGAAAATGCGCTTTCGTCGGTCACGAGTGACCACCGTTATACTTGTTTAAATCTCTTAAGATCCTTTTTCAACATTGAATAGAGGAATATATAATGCATTTTACGGAAGGATTAAACATAATAATATTGAGAGAGAGAGAAAAAAAATATCGAGAAGAACAACAAATCACCATCAAATATGTCTCCACAAAAAAGAGCTTCAGATATGTTTTCGGATGGTTGGTAATAAATTCACTAGTAATCCTTATAAATTTTGTGCTATCAATAAATTTTTATCACTCTTTGTTTCTTCATCTATCGATTCGTCTTACTTCCAGTGCACTCTTGTGTTTATATTAGACAGGATTCCTGTCTTAATGCAATTAAAAAAAATCACAAAAATGCACTAAAAATTGCTGACTGCGAAGACTTGGAAAATTAAAACCAAAAAATAAACACAGGTTTAACATAGTAAACGGAATAAAAAATTCATTTATGTGTAACAAGTGGTTTTCTTACTTGTGTGACTTCATTAATTATAACTCTTTGCACTTAAAACATGCTTCTTTTTTTAGGCACTGAAGACGTAATTACGTTAAAAGAAAATTATATTTTGAATTTACAAAGAAAACTCAAATTGAACAGAAAATGAGAAATATTCGAAGATTTTAGTCTTGCCTGATTATTTTTAACAATATTGTTAGACTTAGTTAATTACTTTATATATGAATATTATCCTCTTAAACTTTCCTGTTTCGCCCTTTCTTACGTTTCCCACTTGAATTTTTCGAACCATTTTCAGTGCGACGTAATTGTGAATTGTTATTATTATTATTAGGACTATTATTTGAGTGATTTTCATTTACAGTGCTATTAAGGTTGGTTTCTGATGGTCTTCTAAATGAAAAACGTTGCAATAAATTAACAAAATACGATGAAACTCCATAGCTATTAATATTGTTGTTTGTTGGTGATTCATCGCTGATTGATTCAGCGTATGCGTGTTCTCATAAGTTTTTAGGCTTTCCATTGTGTGTATTACGTTTTGTAACTGATGAACTTGATTCTGTTTTATTGAGTCCCATTGCAGTCTCGACATTTTCTCGTGACAAGCCTGTGGCTGCTGAAACTGCTTGTGTCGTGACTTCCTTCACGCGACGCTCGAGGAATACTTCATAAAATGGTTTCAAGCACTACAAATTCATGAATTAGTTTTTATAATATTTTTGACACTGTTGAATATACTTACATATTCCCAAATGTTTTCAGCAAATGTATCCAGTTTAATACCGACATCTACAAACTCGCCGCTATATCTGTAAGAGAAATATTATTTTGTTATTAATCATTTTAGTGATTCAACGTATTTTTGGAGTTTAAAAATATTAAATTTTATAGCAACAGAAGTAACGAACTTTTGAAATTTGAATTTTATAGAAACTTTTTAAATCTTGTATGCCATTTTCTTTCAATTCAAATTTTTCGTTAAATGTTCAAAAACGAATTTAGCTGTAATCATAAGATTACTCACCTAATGTACGACCAAATACACAAGGCAATTATGTTAACTGCCATAATTAATGTCATGAAATTGCAGAAAGTTTCGAGTGCAAGTAGGGCGAAAATTCCACTCAAAATGTATGTAATAAGTGCAACAGCCAGGAAAACTCCAGGTGTTTGAGCTGCCTTGAAGATATTTTTACTCTCATTTTGTTCCTTGTAATTGATAAATGCTTCTTCAACAAAATCAACCAATTGTTGCTTGTAAATTTCAGAAAACTCTTCACCTCCCATTTTTCGTCTGCTTACAAAGTGATATACAGCTTTCTCACGTGCTCTTACATGCTCAACTTCAAGGTATTGTGGTTTTTGATATGGACTCTTTCCACCACATAAATCATCCATATGCTGTGAATAAATGTCTTTTGCAGCAGCAACTGCATTCAGATTATTTGCTTCAGCTGTTGCTAAAAGCATTGTTTTCGGTTCTGGCATATCCTCACTTTTGAAAATATTCAAGTACGACTTAAAATATTGCACCAAATCACGCGCCTTAACTTTTTGTCCATTGATTTCTTTCACAATAAGATTTTCAGGTGCCATAACGAGAGGAATCAATTCGATGAGACTCTGTTTGAATTCAGGTGTAATGTCTTGTAGATTTCCATTAAACGATGGATTTGTTGCAACATTTAATCCAGGATGTGGCATCAAAAAACATGAAATTTCGTTAAAACATGCTTGAATATGACGTCTTAATGATTGATGATCAGGATGTTGTTTGTCATGAATTTCTAATCGTTTTTTGAGTATTTTATTGCCACCTTCTGGGCCATATTCAGCCTCGTAAGGGAAACTCCAATCACGAACTAGAAACATCAACTTTTGAAATGGCGTTTTGCCTATCAAATAAATTATTTTTTAATATATTGATTGTATGAAATTATTATTGAGTTTCAATTTAGCAAATTACCCGTATCAGCCAAAGCAAGTCGTCCATATTCTGTAAACAATTGTAAATGCTGTAAATCGTCTTCTTGGATGTTTTGTGACAAGTTGTAAATCTGTACTGATGATAACATTGTACTTAATGCAAACACTGTTGCACAATCTTTAACCGTGCTAAGACTATCAAACGTTCCTTGTGTGTCGAGTAAAATTATTGCGACTTTATGGCCATTGGCATAATCGTGAAGGAAAATGTCGGACCACATATAAATTCCTGTTGTCACTCGATCTGAACCTCCACGCCATGAAAAACCAGTCAATGGATCGTCATCTTTTCCCAACCAATTGTCCATACTTTGGTGGACATACTAAAAAGTTTAAAATGATATATTAATGATTTAAATCATTAAATCAATATCAACTAACCTTTGCATACATGTATCGAAGGAAAAAGTCCAAAAGGAAGGACTTGCCTTTTCTGAAAGCACCAGCGACAGACACAATAACTACATCACGATTTTTTACATTATCTTGCAGTATAAATTTCGTTAAATCTTCATCTGATAATCGAAATGTGTGAGCTTCCTCATTGACTTTTACAATCTGAACTGCTTCAGCTGTTAATATTGATCCACCGCTTGACATTTTTTTTTCCTTCTTTCGTTTTCGTTAGACAACGTTATATCTAAGGTATGTAAACAAT
Organism: Chironomus striatipennis; assembly: GCA_026123125.1. Classification (NCBI taxonomy): domain Eukaryota; kingdom Metazoa; phylum Arthropoda; class Insecta; order Diptera; family Chironomidae; genus Chironomus; species Chironomus striatipennis. The sequence goes on along the minus strand of CM047394.1, from coordinate 24,320,077 downwards.
AAGAAAAAAAAGAGAATATAATGACATTTTGAGCTTTGAGTGTCTGTCTCTCTGTGTAAATTTAGAATCAGCTGGGTTTTGCGATATATTTAAAGAAAAAAATAATTTGACTAATTTTTCACATAATCCTTTAGCCAAAAAAATAAAAATCTCTATAATAGAGACAATTACGACAGCGACTTAAAATGCTTAAAATTAAAGTGTGAATAATCTGACTAGAAATGACATCATTAAGATGAGAATTCGACATAATATTAGATGAGATGGGAAAATGATCTTCACAATAACTAGTTTTGTTTTTTGTTAATAAAAAGCTTTACTTTGTAAGCGTATACAGACAATAAATGGAATTTGAGACTGACTTAATTCTTTCCATTTTATTTATTTTTTTTTCTTTATTATTATTAACCTATGTGCTCTCTTATTTAATTATTCACTGTGTAATGTGCAGATATTCTCAAGGTCAATCCACTCGGTCATTAAATATTCCATATTCAACAAATTAGTCAGTAAGTGAATGACTGAATGACAATTGAAATATGTGTAATTATCACGATAAAAAATTTCCTTTTTGAAAACATTGACCGAAACTTTTTTGGCAAATATCGAAATGTCTATATACGGTAGAGATAATAATCTTTGGACTGATAAGAAAGTCTCGTTCTTAACATCACGAAAAACAAGTAATTTTTTTTTTATGTGTGCATCACCAACCGAAAATATGTAAACGTGTCACAACGTCATAACAAAGAAAGAAACCAGTCACAATCACTCAAAAGAAAGAAGTAAGTAAGCTAGGAATCTGACTAAAAGGTGTAATGAATATAAAAACTTTTTTTTTTCTTCTTTTAATTATAAAACAAGTTACATGAATTGAAAAAGAAAGTAGATGAAGCTGGTTTTATTTTTGGACTGGCCGTATATTATTTCGCTAAAAACTTGCTCATCTCTCTTATTAATTCATACATATATCTTTTTTTTTTGAGTATTTTGAATGAATTGTTGATCACAATATTTTAAATTTTTTTTAATTTATATCCCACACACTCAAGTAATATGCTACTTAACATACAATATCAGTTTTTTAATTAGATTCCTATTCAATGCACGTTTTTCTATACACAATTATTATTAGCACTTTGTTGGAAAATATTTAAAATTATTAAATCGTGTGTAATTGTGGGTCAATTTTAATCACACAAAAAAAAAATCGTCAACGCAATAAACAATAAACACATTTATCATCAATACACCATTAATTTCTGATGATTTATCAGCATAAAGTAGTTAATTCTTATCGGAAAATTTAATTAAACTCTGTAGATGCTTAATTTATGTGATAACAATGAATAATTCTTTTATTTTCTTTCTTTTCACTTTTCACTAAAACTTATTTTCATAAAATTTCCATTGTTATCTTTGTTCTTTAAACTTTTCTTATAGATATTCACCTTTATGATCTACTTATGTAATCTTTAACACCTTTTTTATGTTCAATTATTATGCTTTTACTTTTTAATTTTAAAGATTAAATTTTCATCATGATTTTTTTTATAAATTTAATAATTTAATCCTTGTCGCTCACTTTCCAAACTAATTTCGTAATTTTCACGAAAAAACTTCAAATATTTTTTGACCGTTAATGCTTTCTCAAAAAATGCGGGAGATTTTAAAAATTTTAAAAGACAAAATATTTAAATTTAAAAATTTTGGACTTTCCAAGTTTTAAATCTTATGATTTTTAAAGTTTTCATTGAAAATACCCTTCTCTTAGTGACATAATTGATTCCAATTTGATTATAAGAATAGAAAAATCATGAAAATTAAGCTTACACTAAAAATACATTAAATTCTTCTCCACGTGGTCACTTTTTCCTTAACAATCATTTGCAAAAGAAAAAAATATTTTAATCTAGTTACCAAATGATTTGAGAAATGATTAGAATCATTTTAAAAACTATTCATTTGTTGTTGAATAGAGTGTGTGCTAAATCGAAAAAAATCCACGAAATAATTTATGGAACATCATCGAGTCTCGCTAAAAAGTTTATTGCATTCGTTTATGGACTGTTCATTGGATTAATTTTTTATTATTCAATCATACACTTTATTGGATTTTCTGGCAAATATAGTCATTTTGCGATTCTGATAACATGCTTTTCATCAGCATTTCTATGCCTCTTTTCAACACAATTTCGATGTATTTCTGTTCTAATGTGGCTTTCAGCGCTGGGAAAGGCTGGAAGAAGTTTAATTAAAACGGTTATAATTGCATTGCTTTTATCGGGACCAATAAACAATATTGTGACTAATACAAAAGAGGTTACACGTGTTTTCGAATGTACGGCATATCTTACGTACAATTTAACGAAAACCAAAGTTGACTTGGCAATAATGCCATTTATTAATGCATTCATTCAAATGCAAAATAACATAAGCGTGGTACAATCGAGCTTTGATGAGATTGAGGATGTAGTTTTTCCAATTATCCAAGAAGTAGAGGGAACAAATAGTACAAATCAAAGGTAGGTTCATTTGTACATGCGGTTAAAATGCTAATATCAGTTTAATACAAATTCCATCCGAACAATTCAAACAGCATCGCCATGAATATACGCAAAATCCGAACCACCTTTGTCAAGCCTCCAGAGACATACTCGAAGCAATATCAAGCAAAGTTGAAACATCGCTGTGAAATGCAATTAGAAAGAGGAACTACAAAATGTAAACAGTCATTCCAAAGAGTCTACGATGACTGTTTAAATGAAGCAAATTTCTTGATTTGTTCACCACTAAAAATAGATTTCATCTGTAATTTAAATGATGTTGCATCAAGCTTAGTAACAGATCTCTGTGATCCATCAAACGTGATTGATGCTGATTTCGGTGATGAATATGCACATTTGAAGCAAAACGAAATGAATTTTGTGTCAGAATATAGCAACATATCATTTGATTTCATGGCAACTAATCCAAAAGAGTTACATACTATCAAGACATTGAATGAAACTGGCAGAGAATTGAGTAGAGAGCTTAATGAAAAAGCCAATTTGATGGATCATATTTTTAGATTTTGTGATAAATTAATGATATTGATTTACCTGAAAATCATATACGGTAAAATTTAACCTTTTTACCAAGATATATAGATGGGCCAATTTAGACGATTTGTCCGTTAAAAAATTTGAATTTTATAGGAAAAACTAACACAATGAAAGAAATTTTTCAAATTTTGTTTTGTAAAATTGGATACTTTTAATTGAGATTTGATAGGATAAAGGCATTACAAATGCTCCATCATTAAGTATCTAAATGCAAATGAATCTTGAACTATTCAAGTTTACGTGATAATTCGAATTCTAAATTTCAATTTTTTTGTGTTTGAGTTAGAGTGCTAAAATTAGCATGGTCGATCGTGGTCGATTAGCACTCCATATTGGCCCATCTATATATGTTGCTTTTTACGTTCTTATCGGATTTTGCTTTAGCAAATCACGTTCTCAATTTTAATTTAATAGATGGAATCACATACCATGACAATTATTTATCTAACATTAACTTTAACAATTACTACATTACAAGCTATTTCAAGGTAATTGATGAACGTAGGACTCGTCAAAGAAGAAGAGGTATTTTACCTGTCAGAAGTATCGAGTTTGATAAAATTATTGATTTAGATGGAACAAAAACGCTTCGAAGAGAGTTCGAGAGATATTTAAGCTTAACTTTTAGACTAATACTGCATCTAATAGGTGCAAGCTTCTTCATCGTTCTTGACCGTTTATATTTTATGCTTTTGGACATTATTGCACGACACTCCCGAATTGATTATGAACAGGAAGGATTTCATCATATGAATATTACTGTCAATGGAACTGGTTTTGTTGCAAATTTGATTAGAACGTCAATAAATGGATTTAATATTGATAAGAAGATTGACTTGATGATGACAAATAATTTATGCTTACCACGTCCAACACTCATCGATTTAGTCACGATACTTCAAATTTATTTACTATTCTTATTGAATTTTTATTTAATTTATAATCAAGTATATATTCATCGCTTAAAGAGAGCAGTTTGTGCTTATTTTTATCCAAAATGGGAAAAACAACGAATCATCTTTTTGTACAATAAAATGCTTAGAGACCGAAGGAACATTTTCAATAGAGTTGTGGATACAATCAAAAATCAAAAATATATGAAAAATGAAAATGAAATTTGGCAGGTACTTATGATTAATATAGGAATTTATTATTTTTTATTAAATTAATTTTTTTAATTTAATTAATTTTCTTTTTTTCTGTCTAGAAATTTTTAAAATACTGCAAATGCTTTCAAAGATTTTCTTTTGCAAGACATAAATGCTCCATATGTCATGCTGTTCAACCAAATAAACATACAAAAAATTCATTGATTTTCTGGATGTGCAATAAGAAAAAATGCAATGCAATCTTTTGTGATCAATGTTGGAATGACATTGGTAGAAAGTGTTTGATCTGTCATATAAGAATGGAAGAAAATCAAATCAACAATTCAAAATAGCAATGGAAAAAAATGAAACAATGAATCAATAAACGCACATAGGATTATAATCTTTGAAGTTTGTGGCTTTACATCACTTTACATTTTTGATGAATGTGATGTAATAATTTTCACAATAATTCAAAAAAATTAACGACATTTCCGTACATTTTATTTTCAGCTTTTAGCTTTCCTTCCTTCTATTCTCCTCATTTCTCTTTTTTTATCTTTATGTTACCGTGTGCTTGCATTCACTACTCTCGAAGCCATTTAATGTATATAAGCGATAAAGAATGGAAACGATTGTTATAAAGACCATTTTAACGATATTAATATCGTCTTTATAGCAATCTATAATCAAGATTTATTCTGTCGTTATTTCTAATTTTCAAGGTGCAAAGATAATAAAACGACCGAGTAAGAAAGAAGGCAGTTCATTTTATTTCCTTAAATACAAAACAAACTTTAACAAGAATTTTTAAAGAAAAACATAAAATGCTGAAAAATAAAAATCACATGGATGTAAAGTAAGTAAGAAGAAGTGGGATGAAGGGATTATTACAGTAACCATAATAATGTTATCAAAATGTGCAAAATCACGATAAGAAATGAAAACACATTAAGATTCAGTTTATTGTTTTGTGTGTAAGAAATAAAACGAAAGAAAATGTTCCATTATGGTTACGATTCTCCTTTTCCTCACTCACTCATTCATTCCATTTCATGTCTGGCAGGATGCTTAAACTTTCTTTTATTTTGAGCGAAATTATAATGCATATAAAATTCATCCTCCTTGCTTTGCTTCAGCAAGTATGTAGTTATAGCAACAGTGGTAGTCTCACAATTCCTCGCTTTTTGAATTTGAAAAAAGGTTTTAATGGTTTATGGAAATTTTTTTCTCATCTCTTCTCTTTCCTTCAGCCTGTATGCATTATATTTTCATTTTGTGCATGAGAATTGTTTACAGGTGGAATAAGTTTTTGGTAACAATTATAAGTTTGAGAAATTATTCTATTCTAAACTTTTGGTTAATTCAGGCTAATTTTCTCATAAATTGAAGGAAAATGAAAGAAACTTTTAATAAATTTAAATTAGCACTGTTTAATGCTAATTAATGCAATTAATACAAAATTTTATTTCTTTGCTAAAGTATATAATTAATACAGAATTACAAGACATTATCGGCATTAATGTCTTGCTCTTCAAGTTGTGAACATGTTTTCAAAGACCTGATCACATTAAGAAAGTTTTGTTTATTGCATACTTACTGTTTAAATCCATTAAAAATTGGTTTCTTCGCGCAATTTTTTAATTTCTGTACAGGTTTGTGTTGGTCTGTGTATACATGTATGCAATAATGTTTTAATTAATTTAAATAACGTTTCCTTTATCATAGAGCTCAGTTGAAATTTATATGGCGACTGAAGATGAATTTCGTTAAGGGACTGTTCACTTATGACGTCCATCAAAAACTTGGATTTTTAGATTCCCCTCCTTTCCCTTCTGTCACAAAATCTTCTTTCAAAAAATTCTATTGCTTAAAACTGTTCCCCCTTAAAAATTGGACATCATATGTGAACGACCCCTAAACTGAATTGATTTTTCTTTCTTTAACAAAAAAAAATATGATATTGAATTTATCGGATGTTTAGACTTCCGTTGAAAAGGAAGGAACCTGAAATTAGATGAGATATTCATCTTCTTTTTTCTTCTCTGTTTACCTAAAGAATATCTTTTTGCAATTGTTGATAATTTGATATTCTGCTTATAAATATATCGTACCGTTGCCTACCTACACGCTTTCCACGAGCTCTAAAGTATACTCAAAAAAAAAGAGGAAAATATCATCGACCTCATTTGGCTAATTTTGAAGTAATTGAAAGACATTTGAATTTTTTTTAATATGAAGTTCTATTGAATTTATGTAGGAATGAATGGAAATGAGTTTTTGAGTGATAATTTTTGATATTCACAATTGCTTCAAAATTATATTTTTTGCAATTTCAGTTTCATAGAGTTGACGAGTAGCAGAGAATTTCCGTGACTCAAGTGCAGTGTAATTATTGAGTTTTTATTTTTTTTTTTCAATATGAATTAACATAAAATGCACTTAAATTAATTTTTTTTTCGAACCTTTTATTGAAATGAATTTCAATATTGACTATATTTTTGACTATGCAATTAATACAGAAGTTCCATTAAAATAATAAAATCAGATATTCGTAAATGAAACACAAAAAAATGAATGTTACAATAATTTTTAATTATCCATAATCGCATGTATGTGTATGTACTTATTACTACGCATATTGATGGGAGATACGATATTCATGCATAAATGTACATTAAAAAGTTCAGATGATTAAAAATAATTGTAGAATTAAAAAATTATATTCGTATACGTTATCATGATGGTGACTTAATGCAAAATTATAGTCGTAAAATATTTATTGAAAATAAAATTAAGTTTTGCATACATGATTGTCGCAATGAGATTTTTTTTTCAGCTCTTCCTCCCATTTCATGAGTATCCCCTATAGAGAATCTTATGAATACGATTTTCATGTATTTATTCTGGGTTGATATTTTGTTGAACAAAAGCTTAACCACATATTATGCACTTTGCATCAAAATCGATTATTTATTGAAATTCGGTATTTTGTACATATGTATATGCACAATACGCGTGAATATACATTTCATTGACAATTTACCTATATGTACATGCATTTATGCGCGTTTATAATTTAATTTGTTTAATTCGATTCAATATTTAAAAGCACTTATGATTTTAGCAGTTCCAGATTGGAAGCGATAAAAAATGTGCATAACATAATAAAGCGAATATAAATAATTTTTATCCTGAATAATTGAGAGAAAATTTGAAATGGAAAATCACTGCAAAAGCTATTATTGTATGATTGGACTGGAGGGTTGAAAAAAGACTTGGATTTTTTTTTCACTTCGTTTATCGGTAACAAATGCCATAAACTTTATTTAAAGAGCCGACCGCAATTTAAACAATGGAGCAGTGATTGGTTTTTCATTTCATTTTTTATACGCTCTATTCTCTATCCTTCTTTTTAGAGTTACAGCATTGTTAAAAAAATAAAATAAATTCATTTTTATTTATTTATCGTTTATTTTTCTTATTTTTTGGATGGTTTGCAAATTGAGGTCGATAGATTTTTTTTTTATTGTTGAGTGAATTGTGAAATGCCATCAACAATGAAAAATTTTCAGCAATTATAGGTTTGAAAACAATTTTTCATCATCCTTTTTTTATATCATACACCCCAGTGCTTACTTTATAATCAAAAGTTATGCATTCAAAACTTTATTATTTATATGAACATTCATGCAAATTTAATTTTAAAAAGTAACATTTTGCAAAATAATGTTAAATCGGAAGTGTTTCGACAAAAATACATAAACTTTTCATAGCTTATTCATCTGAATAAAACGACCAAATTTGTAATTACGCTACTATTGTTAAAGTAATTGTTATAGCATTTGTAAATTGTGTTTATTATAAAAGCGAGTATGTATGTGGATAGTTGGAAGCATCACCAATTTGTATAATGATTATCACGTTAAATAAGTTAACTTGAGTTGACAGGAAATTCAACTATTTCTGAGTTCATGTTAAATAAGAGGATATTTCAGACAATTTCTTTATCATTAAATGAACTCAACTGTATGTTAAATGCAATTGACTGTGTAAACAATTCTGATGAATGAAATTGATTTAAATCATTTATCGAAAAGTCTTCTTAATTATTTTAATAAGTTGATGTGAAGTATGCTTGAAAGCTTCAATTGGATAATTGAATAAAATATTTTAATGAGAATTTACAGTAAACAAATGAAGAGAAATCATCATTTTTTTTTATTTTATATCAAGGGGTCGTTCGTAAAATTTGTAACGCTAAAAATGAACATTTTTGGCCCCCACCCCCATTCGTAACAAATTTTGTATGGAATTTTGAAACATCTTAAATGAAGCTTAGCAAAATCTTAGACCCCTCCTACCCTCCCTAAGCGTTACGAATTTTACGAATGTTCCCCAATGTAATTTTTTTATAATTAGCTACCCCCATTGGATACTATTTGTTCAACATAGAATGCAAATCATCGATTAAAAATACTAATAGAGTGAATAAAGTAGAATTGAATATAATTTGCTTCTGCAACAAATTAATAATTTAGAAATTAAAAGAAAAAAAAGATATAAAAAACTAAAAATGCCATCGGCATTGGAGAAGATAAAAATGCAAAAAGGAATGAAAGAAGAAATAAATGAAATTATGAAGCGAGTCAAGGCATGATATTTCTAGATATTCTACCATTCATTGCCGTTAGATAACAAAAGACGTGCTTTACTGAAGCGTATAATTGCAATCAGAGTGAGAAATAGGTAAAATTGGTGAGGAAAATAAACGAGAAGGAGTTGGAGTAAAATACTACATGGTAGTAGAGAGAATCCTATGAATATAATTGACCTAATCATTGATCAATATTTTTATCCACTCTTCGTAACGGTAAATGCATTGCAGAAGCCATAATAAAGAACATTTTAAATGCTAAAAAAAGAGATATAAATTTTTTTACTATGCGAGAAATGGACGTAAACTAATTGCTGTTTTTTATTTGAAGCACTCTTCAATCGACAGAAAGAAGTATGAGAGAAAAAGTTTAGGAATGGAAATTTATGTTCTTTAATTATCCATTTAATATGCAGCTCTTATCTTTTTTGTTTCTTTTCCTCTATTCCATATAAATTCAATGTATAATTGCTATCACATCGATTGATTGGGTTGGAAATCATTAGAAGTGCTTTATTCTGCTGACTGTGCGCTTGTAGATATTTCAATCAATAATGCAATGCATGCAATTACCTAGTCTATCTACGTACAGATATAGATGTATTAATTTACCAACTCACACAAGAGAAGCAAATGTAGCAATAGAATTTTATTAGTAAAAATAGCAATTTGCGTTTATCGAAAAGTTTAATGGAAATTTTCATTTAGTTTGTTAGCTGTGAGGATGGGAAAACAGTTGAAGAGATGAAAGCATTTTTTTGCATATTCAGTTGAGATATGAATGAGAGAACAAAAAAAATTCAATTTCCTGACAATTTTGTCGATATGCTGAGCTGTTGTGAATTTACTTGATTCATATGATTACACAGATGATGATGATGATGATGCTAGTAAAGATGATAAAAGAGAACAAAAGCTCAAACTGTAATCATTCCATTTATGAAAAATAATATTAGTTTATTAAAATATTGCCATTGGCATTTTTTGCTATGCTTGATGTTTACTTGTCAGAAATTAATCAAATGAAACACACTAAGCAGATAATAATGAAAAAAGATCCAATGAACATCCTTTCCTTTTATTTATTATATGCTTCATTAGAGTGGTGATTTCCAATATTAAATTTATTATCTTTACAAATGAATAGAAAAATTTTGGAAAATGCAGAAAAATTTTAGAAATATTTATAATAGAATTAATGATGAAAAATTAATTTGAAAAACGGATGTAGAATTAAAATATTGTTAATATACCTCTCTTTATTATAAACAACTTACAATTTCTATGTAATAAAACAATATCATTTAAATAAATGCACAATAACAAATTATCAAAAAATTAAGTAGGTAGATATAAGATTGAAAATATATTTAAATAAAATCTTTTAATCTCTGAATCTAAAATCCGTATCCTTCAAGTTTTCTTCAATCCACTTATCCATTTGTTGAATCATTTTTGGACTCAATTCTGTGTTTTTTTCTACACATCCATTTCTGACAAAACCTTGAGCATCTTTTGAGAGTATTCGTACGTCTTCTAAATTTTTGCAATTTATTGAAGGATTATTTTTGAAATTTTTTATGTGAAGATGATCAAGCAATTTTGGATAGTCTGCTTCTCGAAGTGGCTTTCCAAGAAATTCTGAGAGCTCTTTCAATGATCCTTTTAGATCTGAAAGTAAATCTTCATAAAATAGAAATAGCACGTTTTTTTCATGCCGACGGTTCCATCCATCTTTAATATGTTCAAAATATGGACTCCAATGTACTGTAAATAAAGAATTAAATTTATTTTTTTTTTCAGAATAGAATCACGAAAGCAAAACATACATAAATCATTCAAAAAGTACTTGAAAAATATTTCAAAGTCGTTGACATATCCTTGCGTTCGATACAATTTATTAAGATGATAATAAGATACGACAACGTCTTTTGGGTTCCTTGCAATATATACAACTTTTGCTTGCTTTGACATGATACTTTGTGGTAACAATTTCAAAGGTAAGTGTGTTTTAATAAATCTTTGCTCTTCCATCTCGGCAAAAAATTTATAGCCTGGCGTGGAAAGACATTCAATCAAATCACGTTTCCCCTTTTCACCTTCATTTTCCTTTAAAAATCTAGCTTTCATTTTATCGTGCATGAATAGATGAAACCTACGAAATACACGGTATATTATCATTTTAAGAATGTATTGTATGGACATATCCTCCCCTCATTTTAGATTTTCTTTTTTTAATTTTGAACGTGACAAATAAAATAAATCAAGGTAAAATTAAGCGTGTGATGGAAACGTTTTCTTATCACTTTATATAAAGAGAATAGGGAACTGAAGAAAAGCTTACTCACTCAAAAAATGGAAAACGTTCATTTAATGTTATCTTTCTTGCCGTCTCATAGTCTAAATCATTACAGATTAGCCATATCATCTCTTGTGTCCATGTCGTCCCACTGCGTGGATATGTACAAATCCAAACGTCATCGCTACGTGCCTCAAAATTATAAATGTCGTTGGCACAATGCTTGAATTTATCGGGCAGTAGCCATTTTTCAGGCATAACTTGAACGTACCCTGTTGGCTGTCCTGAAAAAAATAACTTTATGTGAATTATGTATCACATGAGAGATGTGGAGAATGAATTGAAAAGAGAAAGAGACAGAAGTGAGAAAATGTATGATGTACGTGCATGAGAAATCAAAATCAAATTGTTACCAATTAATTATAGTATGAAATGTGGTGAGTAAAGTGAGATAATTTTTTATTTTATGCTTTTATGCTTTCATCATGACACAATCATCAATTTGCTTCATTGTGTTAAGTACTGTACAACTCGATGTTAAATATTATCGATTGTTCAAAAAGTACAAGAACATGTTGTATCCAAGAGTTTTTTAGTTAGGAATTGCCATTTCTTTTAAAGAAATTAACTAATATGAAGATTATAAAACAATAAATTTTAAAGTTTGCGAACCGCCAAAATTTTTAACAACTCTCTTTGTGTATGCTTAAAACTAAAAATTTTCTCTTGCAAAAGACATTTTTACTGTTCATAAAAAACGAGACACTGGAATCTCTATACATAAGCAGATTATATTATTAAATTATATTTTTGCTGTATAATCTTCACTTCACTTCACAGCAGCAGCAGCACAATATCATCTACCTTACTTATATTTCTTCTTATTCTCTCCTTTTTCTATAACATACCTTGAAAATCTCGAATGAATTGCTCCTTCATGTCACCAACAGCTTCCTTAATTTCATAAGGAAATTCATTTTCTCCTTTATTGTTATTATATGCCATTCTTGTAAACTATATATATGCTTCTTCAACCTTCTATAGCTTCTACAATAATACTTGATTTTCTACCTTAAATTTGTCTATTCCTTTATATTAATTTTTACGATAGCTGTTCTTAAATAAATTGTTTATTGTTATTATGAAGCAGACTTTAAATTTTATCAGTAAAAAAATTTTTTCTTCGCACCTTAAAAATATTTTAAGTGAAACTCATCGATATCTTGAAACAACTGAGACATACACCTGGGACTTTAATTTTGGTAAGCGTTCAATTTCATATTTTGGAAAGTTTTCTCTTCTGCTTTACTATCTCCCACTCTTCGTGATTTTTTAAAGTGTATTGGTTGGAATTTTAAATGCATTGACTTTCTACACAAACGAGTAATATGCAGTACATTGGCTCACATGGAAGTGCCTAGCTAATATGATGTTTACAGCTATATTTAAATTGCAAAAATTATGAAATGAAATTTTTTGCGTTTTTCGACTTGTTTTTAAATAAGTATATGAATTTTGGAAAAAATTGCATACTCAGCATTAGGTATTCTTTCATAGAAAATTCAATAAAGTGGAATAAAGTCTAACTGCCTCTCAATTTTACAATAAAAATTTTTTATTAATGAATTAAAATCCCTTTTGATATCTTCACTGTATTATTATTATTTTCATATATGAATCTATTAAAAAATTGCTATTATTCCCTTCCATATCTCTAAGGCAATTTTAACATTCCCTTTCTCTTATTGAAATAAAATGAAAATCCTTCTTTTTAAAATACGAAAAACCCTGCGAAAAACTAATAAAAGAAAATTATTTCACATAATGATTTTTATCAAAAAGCTATTCCTTATTTTTTCATTTTATGGCGTAGAGATCGAAAGACATGTGAAATGAAGAATAACGTCAATACGAAACTCAATCAAGTATGAGGCAATCTTAAAAAGCGATTGAAGAAAAATCCCTTGCTAAATCCTTTTTTATTGAACTGAAAGAAAATTGGAATCTTGAAATTAAGCAATTAGATTTGTATAAAGACCAAGAAAATCTTTTTCATGATGATTTTAAATCCGTACGGTTTCTTTAAACGTGTTTATGTCGAGAGAATGATTGAACGAATAAATTTTATGACCTTTCTTCACTTGCTTCGTTTATTGCATTGAAGAAAGTCTTTAATTCCCAAGAAATACATTTATATTTAATGTTTCAACTCAAAATCATTATTTTTTGACTTTAGCATGATTTATACAGTACAATGTCAAGATGACAACCAATTATGTGTATGTCTATATCCAAAATACAATATTAAAAATATTTACATTTTCTTGACTTAAAATTGATTAAAAGAATTTCTTCATCTCCTCTCTTTTTTACTAATAAATGAGAAGCATGTCTAGCAATGAATTTTATTTTATGTGTACTTTATAAAATAAAGATATTCCTTCCTTTATTCTTCCATCTTTGATGTTTTCAGGCTAGAAGAAGCTAGTAATTATATAAAATAGCATTTTGTTAATGTTTTAATCTCTCAGACAATCTCAGGCATTATAAGTATACATATACAGATTGTACAATCTATAAATTTTTAGGTAAAGCTTTCGGTTTTGTTTATTTTATTTTACAATGTCGAGAGGATGGAGCAATAGAAAAATATTTACATTATGCCAGCAAATACAAATGAAGAACTTGTCTCATCTCATATCTGTTTTATAGAAAATTATTTTCTAACATCAAAAGTTGCTATGTTTGTGTATCTACGCATATAAATTTATCTAATAATGTCAATACAGATACAAGACAACAAATCTTTTATCATTCCTACATAGAAGAAAAGATTTTTCGTTTCATAGACCATTATAGACAAAAAGATGTAAAAAAGTTAAAATGGTAATGAAGGAGGTTATATGTATAAACATAAACACAAAAACCAGTTCATTAAGAAAATTATTCACAAAATTAACTTTTCAATCGCATTATAAGCCCCTTTCAATTAGCAAATTGAATCAGTTATTTTTGGGATCATCATCCTCATCATAGATGGAATATAAAATAATAAAATAAAATAAAATGAAAGGAAAAATTTTGCAAAAGGAAGCAAAATAGATTGAGAAAAAAAATAGGAAGGAGATAAAATATCTCTCGGTTTTTTTAGCATTGAATGAGAGAGATATTTATGAATTTGCTTTCTCTATAATACAACATTGATAGCGTGATGAGAATTTTTAATGGACTTAATGAATCATTAGAGAGATAGAAAATGAAAATCTATTCAATGTGTTTTTATGTGCATGTAGGACCGTACATATGTATGAATGAATCTTCTATCCTTTTTGATATATCCCTTAACATGGTTTTGTATTAAAATATTCTAAGCGAACATCATCATGGATGATGTAATGAGGTCATGTGGCATGTTCACATAATGGGTTAATGTAAGTTTATTTAGCCACAAAAGTTATACTTTAGCATGTAATTGTATTAGAGGTTCTCAACTCTCGGATGTTTTCCAAATTTTGATGTGAATGTTAATTACTTGTTTTGTTGGAATTAAAATTTAATTACTGCTACATTTTTGCTCTTTTTTGTACACAATAAACCAGCATAAATTTGCAAGTCACACATTTGTTATTACAATTACAGTAACTTTATGAATATTTAACCATAATTCAATCTTGTCGTCTTCTAATCCCAAATGCATGATTTTCATGAAATATAAAGTAACTTAATTTTGCATTTACAATTTGTGTTTAAATTTGTACAAGCTACCAAAACAAAAATATAAGTATCATCAACATGAAAACAAGATATACAGATGTGTTCATTCAAAAATGTTACCGTTTTTAACGGATAAAAATTTAAAATTCTTAAATTTTTTGTAAACACTAACACAACGAAAGAAATTGTAAAATTTTGTTCCTCAAATTTTTGGACTTTTAATTTTGTTTTCTGGGTCAAAAAGCATTTGAAATGATAATTTACAATATAATGTTGCTATTGTAAACACAAAAATAAGATCTAGTGAACAAATTTAAGTCAAAAATCAAAATTTAATTCAGAATTTTTTTTCATAAAATTTTTTCATTTGTTTGTTTACAAACAGAAAAAAGCGTATGGTCAAGTATGGTCGAGTATACTTTGTATGAACACATCTATATATCAACATGAAAACGCAAATATTTCAAAGAAACGATAAAGCAAGATATTCCAATTCATTCGTGTTATCATATCCAACACGTACACACAAAATCATCAGCATTAAGACTTACAGCAAACGTAAAGATTTAATTAAATTAGAGAGAGATTTAATGTAATTAATTTCATCTCTTTTGCTCCACTCTAGATCTCATTTACTATTCTCTTTTTTGTGTTTATGTAGAATGAAGCAAGCCTGTATACACGTGTGTATATGTACATCTAAACATTAAATAAATGTTCAATGCGATATGTGTACCAGAAGATTTTCATAAAACACATGAGACTCAAAAGCAAACATTGTATACTGTTTGTGAACAGGATTTTCATAAATAGAGTAATGAAGATTCGTCTATTGATTTCTTCAAAGTGAAAAAAAGATAAGTGTGCACTTATATACTATCATGTTTAATGAAAACAAGGAGTACATGTAGAAAAGGAAATCTTTTTCCTTCATTCTCATTCATTCATTAACATGAGTCTACACGTATAAATATATTTCTATAGCTATATATATGCTGATAACATGCATGTTATGATGTTTCTCTAAATTGGAATTACTTATGCGAATCATAAGATAAAGGAAGGTGGGTGGTAGAAAACAAAATTAATGCTTCAAACTTTATGATAGAAAGTTTGACTAGATTTTAAAATAATTTTTGTATACCTAATCAGCCTGAGGTATCAAAAGTATTTTTAAGGAAACATTCAGAATTATACAAGATGTAAGACTTAATTGTGATATGTTGATTAAAAAAATATTTTTATAGAAAATATTAAAGAAGGTAGGTTATATAGTCTTAGTTGATTTTTGACTGTGAGTATGAATTTAAGAAATTTAAGTTTATTGCCAAAATATATTAGAGTACCAATAATTTTGGAGTTTCTATAGTAATAACTTTAATTCAATTTGTTTTAAAGAGAAAACACCGAATTTAAAAAAATTAAAATAAAATTATGAGGTATTTGCTTTTCTTAATTTACACTTTTGTCAACAGTCACTAGTAAGTAAGACAATTCTGGCTAATGATTTCATTTAAACAATTTCCTGTACTTAGATCCAATTAAACTAAATAATTATCTTTTGGGGTCTTTTTCATACAACTTATATTGAATATGCTGAACATGATTTAACATAAAAGATGAGGATAACTGGAGAGAAAATGATATAATTATTAATTTGAAATTTACATTTGGACGATTAAAACTGTTGTAATTTTTTTATATGAAAGTTTTTCGCTTCCCTGTTTTTGTGCTTCACGGTATTTAGGCAGTCACAGCATTTATTCTATAATGTTTATTATACCAATTGCTACAAGAGAGCAATCACATCAAAACAATCTCGCTAATTACGAGCCATTAAAATTCAGCATAAAAGCGTCATTTTTATTTTTAAGCTTCCTTCGAGGACAATTCCTACCAAACACAGCGTAAAGTCATAAAAAATCCAATCTCCTTAACAACAAATAAAGTTGTTTGCTTCTTTTTTTTCGTCTTTATTTCATTTTTTTTTCTTTCGTCTTATTTTTGGAAAAAGAAAGTAAA
Source organism: Chironomus striatipennis (assembly GCA_026123125.1). Taxonomy (NCBI): domain Eukaryota; kingdom Metazoa; phylum Arthropoda; class Insecta; order Diptera; family Chironomidae; genus Chironomus; species Chironomus striatipennis. The sequence goes on along the minus strand of CM047394.1, from coordinate 24,303,193 downwards.
ATGACGCATAAATTTTTGTTCCTTCTCTCTTTCAGTCTTTGAAAAATTGTCTCATCTTTTATGTGAAACGAAAGCAGATGAGGGTGTCAAAATGAAATTGGAGAAAAATGTAAAGAAATTTCTTATCACTTGACGAGCTTTTCTAACTAAAGTTAGAAAGTAACATCAAAACGCAAAAAAAAGTGACAGCGAAATGGTTTGGGAGATACACAATACAGTGTGATGCACAACGAAACACAAAAATGAGATTGAAGTTTTTTTTGTAGGGATATAATATGATACAAGTGAGCATAATGCTTCATCTTTGTATTATAATGCCAGGCAGGAGGAAAGGAAGAAAAAAAATTTGAAGGAAGGAAGAAAAAAAAACTTTTATTGTACAATCAAAATTATGACACTTTGTGATGCTTTCGTTTTTTTTTTTTACTTTCTATGGGTAGTGAAAAAAGTAAAAAAAAGTTTAATCTAGTGACATGAAGTCACTCAAATTTGAAGGCAACGGTGAACGGATACGCTATATTTTATCCGTAGGATCATAATTTTTATAATGAATTTGAAAGTGAGCTGGGTAAATGACGAGAAGACATTTCAAACATTTTCTAATCTTTTATCCTTCTCCATCCTATTAAATAATATAAAATCATCCCATTCATACCACCATCGACTTCCATTGACTACAAGGGAGGGAAGAAATTGTCGTAAATACTTTTTAATGAATTTTCCATACATATTTATATAGTCAATGTATGCTTTGAAAAATATTGAAGGCAAGGAAATATTGAAAAGGATTGGCATGATGAAAATATAGATTGAAAAACTTATTGAAGAGCTTAAGTGAGAGAAAAAGAAGTTGAAATTCCTTTAATGTTTCAATAGTGATACTTTTTATTATAATATAGATTGTAGATGAGAGGAGAAATATTTTTTTTCAAAAGAATTTATCAATACACTGAAAATGATAGCAAAGTAATGAGATTTTCTCTTTCTATGCTTATATGAAAAGGTTTTATTAAATAAAACGACATTCATTCTTGTCATGTATGTAGTAAATTGATAGACAACATTTCATAGTTTTATAAAGAGTCTGGAAAGTTGAAACTTTAAACTGTATTTGAAGATATATATTTATTGCAAAACTTTATCTAAACGATCTCGTAAGAGTATGTATATCCTAGAATTTAGTTTAATATCTAGTTTCACAAAAAAAATTTTCTAAAAATTTTCTCTGTTACTTCTATGAAGAATGAGTTTTTTTTTTTAATTTTAAAGATTGGCAAAACCTTAAAGATTAAGCTTTAAATTTATTATTATATTTATTCCTAGTTTACATCATGTCATTAAATATTTCTTCCCCCTCCAAACCTTCCTCCATCAGCATGAAGAAGAGAAATAAACATGATTTATAAGGATTTTAAATATATTATTTATATTTGCCTTTATTCATTGCATTGTGCTTACAGTCATGGTTTTATTACCGTATTTTTTTACGTTTCCACTTTCTCTTAAGCTTTTTTGTTTCTTTCTTTTTTCTCATTTCTTGTTTCCTTTTTGCGGAAAAGAATGTACTACTGATTTATTGCTACGAATAATGCTGCATTTGTTCTTTATTTTGTGCAATAAATCTTAAGCTAAAAGTCATAGAGACTGTAAACAACAAAACATTTTAAACTCTGACTTGACTTTATTTGCAATTTTAAAAAATGAAGGAAATTTTATTTTTTTTTTGTCATTATTACAATGAATGTAACGAAAGAGGATGATAATAACAAAATGGAAAAGCAGCGTTCTAAAAGCAATGATAAAATTTATTTCAGAAAAATTATTTTAAATTAAACCAAGTTTAACAAAGATTATAGAGCTAATTTATAAACGAAGGACTCATTGACATTTTTTTTATTTATAAAATTGAAGTAAAGTTTTTTTAATTTTCTAAAAAGTAATAATTTTGTTTAAAATGGCACCGATTATAGAAAGAGGAGAAGTGGATAAAATTTTGACAGAAAAAATTGAAAAAATTATCGGTGAAGAAAGAGAATTCAAGAATGAAAAAGTTAAACGCTGGTCTGATAATATTATTCGCGAATGTCTCCGTGAATTAGTAAAGCTCCAGAAGCCATATAAATTTATTGTGACATGTATCATCAATCAACGTTGTGGAAATGGCTTGTATCAATATGTTTCGTGCTTTTCTGATCCACTGAAGGATATTATTACGACAATGCATTGGAAAAATGACATTATTCATTGTATTGTGAGTGTCTATGCACTACCTGTGCTTTAAAACATGAAAACATTAATAAATTGAGAATATAAAGTAATTAAACAAAATTGTTTTGTTTTCTGTGTGCTCTAATTTGACTTCCATTTCACACATTTTTGTGTTTTTTATCCAAACAATATTTTGCATGTCAAAAAATTTAGCAAATTGCTAGCAACAAGAGAAATAGTGTGTGAAGCCATGATCAATATGTTCTGTTTAATTTCATTTCCAATGTTTTTTCTACATAAATTCATTTCTCTCCTCCTTCTTCCTCCTCCTCATTCATTGTTTTCATAGAGTCACATAATCATATTAGTATTCGACAATGGCCAAAACTTTTTTTTCGCTTTTCATTTTGCTTTATGTGCTGAATTGCAAACATTTTCAATGAAATTTCGGGCTTTAATTATCCTCTCTACAAATACGTCTCTATCATATTTGTATGAATGCATTTGTGCATTTTCTATATTGTCTATATATAGATGTGTGGTGAGAGAAATAAATTAAATTTGTGATAATTAGCAAAATTTTCATTTCATTCGTCTCTTTCTCTCCCTCTCTCCCGTTCGATAAATTAATTTTGAACAAATTTCCATTTTTGAATGTTTAAAAAGCACCAATTCCATTGCAACTCAACAAAAACTATAGTTTGAATATGGATAATGAAATCGATTTGTGAATGAACAATTCAGAATCATTAAACTGCATCATTGTTTGATGACACAAATTTGAAACTCTAAACTCAATTAACAGCTTCATTGTTCAGATTTTATTACAATTCATATAATGATACCAATTTGAAGAATTTTTAAATATACTAAAAAATTTAAGAAAATTATTCAAATATTTTCCAGATTTTTACTGGAAAGAGCATTAAGTTCACATAAAAATGACAACGACAATGACTAGTAATACACAACAACAATAGCGATGAACATGAGGCCAAATTAGTCAAATTACGTCGTCTGTAACATCTGGTTGATGGTTCTCATTCATTCATCCATAACATCCATAACGATGATTGTTGTTTCATTCTTTATTACGATTTCCATACCAAAAGTTATTTCTTCAACATTTTTATGAAATTTAAATTGCTTTTCCTCCTCCTTCATACTCCTTCTCTTCTCTCTTCTTTTCTCGTTTCATTCATGCACACACAAGGACTATAATCATCAAATAACAAATAACTCCTTTCCATTTCGAAATTTTCTCTTCCTTATGTCGCTTTTAATACTTTTGCATACATTTTGAATAAAAAAGAAAATAAAACTACACAAAAAGTTGGGTTTAGAAATTGTGTAGCTTTGGATGTTGGAAGATTGAATAGATGAGAATATGTGTAGAAACAGAAGAAAGCAGAAATTAATAGCAAATATTTAAACTTTAATTTTCTTGACTTGACTTCATACAATCTATCGCCATATTTTTAATTACTCAAAGATATTCTTCATTTATTACTCACAATAAACAAATGATACAGAAAAGTTTTCTCAACTTATTTCTACTTAGCTAGTTAGTTGGTTAGTTGTGGCTTCATCATCATCATCATTTTCTTTGTTCATTTTTTGCTTTAACTTAAACATAATTCTTATTTGTATACTTTTTGGTAGAATTTGAATTTGTTCCATGCAAACAAGAAAAGATGAAAACTGCATAAGAAAATAAAGAATGTACTCTGTAGAAATTTACGTAATTTTGCAGTTTTACGTTTTGTTAAGAGCTATTTGTGGTCTATGTCTTAAGAGTTTGCTTAAATTTCAAATTTTTCAATTATTTTTATAAAATTAATTATTTAAAAAAACATCAATAAATTCAATTAAATCATTAAAAAAATGAAGAAGAATAATCTTTCGAATTTTTGATTTTAAATTATTAATAAATCAAAAACGTACAACAATTTTCATAAATAAGACTTCAATTTAAAAAGAAAATTGAATTGAATTTCTATTGAAAGAAATAAAAGTAAATCAAATGAAATTTTTGATGGCTCTTATTAACTTTATAGCATGAGGAAGGCAATAAAAATATATTATTACATATGCGTCGATATATTGTTGTTGTACATTCGTTACTTCTTCAACATGTATATCATAAAATGTCTTTAGAAACGTCATAAACTGATCAATATATCGAAATTTATTAGTCGACAAAGAACAAAAAAGATTTTGAGCCAACAAGGCTTAAAACATAAAAAAAACGAAAAATTTCAATGATAAAAAAATCAATCTTTTTATTTTTTTATATTTGCTTCAAATATTGACAATAAAATTATAAAAATAACATTCTTATTATTAAAGAGGATTTTTCATTAAATTTGCTTTTATGTTCGATGGAATTGTCATAGATTGTTTTTTTTTTCGATTGGCATATTAAAAATCATATCCGAAAATGCCTTAAACATAAATCTTTATATTTTATGTAATAATCCTATTATTCATATTTTACTGAAAGCCAATTTAAATGTAAGCACCATCAAAATGAAATCTTCATTCATTGACGAAAATTAATTGTGTGTCATGACTTTTCATGTATTTATCTCAATTCAGGCTACAATATAATTTAATATCATATTGTATCATTTCTTCTTCTCTTTCAATTATTAATGAACAAATTCATTTGTTCTTGGGAGCTCTGACATGAAAATCACAGTTTGATAGACAGTCTTGATAGTCATAAATAGATATCCTTCTTCAAGCTGTCCTTAATGTTTCAAGATTCATAAATAAAATATTAATGAAGCGGATCACGTTTTATGAATATATTCACACCGTTTCCAAAATTCGTTTATGAATTTCTGCTAATTTCTGAAATTCTTTTAATATTGAATAGTGAAGATCCATTTATCACAACCAAGATGTAATTTGTACTGTACATATTTTGAGTGATAATTAGGAAATATTCATAAAATTGCACAACGCAAAAAAAAAAAACTTAAGAAAAATGTATTAAAAAGTACATCAAAAATATTATATATTAACATACGAAACGGTGTGAATATTACAAAGATTATGTTTAAATTGTGTTTAATACCACTTTAAGTTTCAATGAAGATATAAAAATGATGGAAATGTTTTCATTAATTTTTAATTCGGAAATTTAATGGTATTTTAACAAAACCTAAAATAAATATAAATTGCTTGTCCATCAAGCTGTCATAATGCGACATTGGAAATTCTTAATTAAAAAGTTTCATCAACAGCATTACAGACTATGTCCATCAATTTGTATGGTATAACCGTTACATTTATCTGATATTCTGTCTAGAAAACAACACTAAATTTACAACAAATTGCTGATTGGCACAAAATATTTTTTTAAATTTTATGTATATGCCTTTTGTAACTTACCATGTAGTTAGTAAATAAAACTTAATTTGATTTAACCTTATTTGAAAAGTTAATAATGAGAAGAATATTGCTTTTGACCAAAGTTTAAGGAATCGAATTTTTTGTCTTATTTATTACATAAAAGAATCTAATTTTCAAAACTTTTCAATTTGAATTGAAATAAAAGCCAAGGCACGAGTTTCATTGGAATTTATTTATTCTCTTTACATTTTTTTTAAAACTTTTTCCCATTTTCATTTGAATATTTACCATACTGCAATATTCACCAAAATGATAAATTTCGACAGCAACTGTGGGGCTCGTTTTCTCCAACATTTCCATGCTATAAATCACTCAACATTTTTTTTTTTATAAACTTCTAATGGACATTAAAATTAAGTTCATCACCTTTTTCCAAACTTTTCTTTCTTTATATATATTTTCTTTATTTTGTATATTGCAAGACTGAATGGATAGCAAACAAAATCAACAGCTCCAACACAAAAAATCGTAAGAAAGGAAAAGCGGTCATGAAGTGGGAATAACAATTTGAATGAAATGAGAACCTTTTTTTTCTTTCAAATTCCATTGCTTTCCTTTATCGTTACTTAGTAATCAATTTCGTTTCAGAAAAAGAAAAAAAAAAATCCATCTTTGAAAACTTTCCCCTTGACCTTAGTCTTCTGAATATGTAATCGTCATGATGTGAAAGAAATTCATTGAAGATAATTTACGAAATGGTAGTATAATGTAGATAAGATGAATTCTCATTTCCATAGATGGGCCTCGCTTTCATCTCGCATTTATTTTCCACTCTTCTCGTACTATAGTATTTCTTACATTATTATTTTTATTATTATTTCGTCTCGAATCTATATCTATTTCTGGCTACCACCACAGAGCTTTCCATTACTTTTTATGAACACATTTTGTGTTATCTTCTTTTGCATTATAGAATCGAGATCCTCCACGAACATAATACAAACAGTGAGAAGGAAAAAAGAAGTACGAAAATATACATAGATTAATTTACACATGTACGTTATGTGGTAATGAAAGTAAATTTTTGGATGAATGTTTGCAATTATCGGAAATACACATCTGAATGTGCTTTTATGGAACATTTTCTATCTCAATGAATTGTTATGGATACTTTATGCTTTTTATTGCAGCATAAGTGACACTTTATTTTGATGAAAAATGTCATCCAAAAGTGCAAATTCTATTAGTAAAGTATATTATGATTGTCACTGGAAGAAAGTGACAAAAATTTCGTAATCGAAATTTAAAGTGAATTATTACATTTATTTTATTAAAATCGTCATTAAGAAATGTAACGCGATTTTCATATTTAAATTTAAGTCAAAATCACCCAAAATTATAATGAAATTGTTAACTTTTCGCTTTAACGATCTTCTGGAATTTTAAAAGTAACGAATTTCTAAAATTTAAATTATTGTTGCTAAATTATAGCAAATTTAAAGCATTTTTATAGCAACTGTTTTAACGGTCGTCTAAAATTTGAATTTTATAGTAAATTTTATATTTGCATCCCCTTTTTATAAATTTCATTTAACCTCGAATTTTGTACGGGAAAAAGGAGGAAATTTTAAGTAAGACAAAAATTATTAAATATTTAATATAAGTTAATGAATTATATACAATTTTTACAGCAAATCTCAAAATAAAAGAAAATAAATTAAAAGGTTCAAGTCCGATTGAACAAAAGGAAATTTCTTTTATATTTTTGTGAAGTTCATCATTTTCCCGTGACAATGATTACATTTTATGCTGAATTATTCTACTTGTGAAAACAATTTACTTGAAAATTCCACTCTCAGTTTTGAAAGGAATTACACAGCAAACAAAAAAATAACTTTGTATTTACGTTAGCATGAAAAATGTGATTCAAAGCCATATGAATTATTTATGAAGAATGACTTTTTTTGTGTCGTTAAAAAATCTTTAAAAAATGAGAAATCAATTCTGCTCATTTTTATTCTATTGCCTTTTATAAGGTACTCGTTGAACAGCGAACAAGAAGCACTTTTGATAAGTTAGATCAAGACAATCATCTCAATCCCAAGAAAAAAACATAAAATTTAAAATTTCAATTTTCTGACACAATTTTAATGAAACCGCGTGAATTGACATGATTTAAAGGGAAAGAATGAGTTATTATGTTTAATATTTAATGAAAAAAATACCGTTAAAAAGGATGTTAAAGGATGCTTTTGTTGAAAACCATTCACATAAATTGGTATGTACTGTATTCGTTCAATTCTTAATTCGTTAATTCCATTGGAATGATTTCCAACATCGCAATCATTGATGCTTTTGAAAGTCGCATGCGTGAGATGAAAATAAATTTTTGGAACTTTTGAATCTCGTGCTCTTGTTTATCTCTCTGTCTCTTTTTTTTTCAAACATTTCCTCGCTTCGAAATTGTTGTTCTTTTATATTAAATTTTATTTTAAGCGAAAAATTCTTCAAGCCTACGATTCTTAAAGATACTGTCCTTTATATGAGTATAAAGAGAAAGAAGAAAAACAAAAAAGCTGTTTTTTAACCTGTTAACCTAGAATTGAATGTGTAAATGAGCAAATAAATTTTTCCTTCAACTTTTAAAAGTTAATTTAAAAAAAATAATTGTTCTTAATGATGTTATTTGAAAATTTAATTAATTTTGACTTTTTTTAAATTGGTTGGAAAACGATTTCAGGTTAATACGGTTTTGATCAGTTGGCAAAATCTGGTATGTAAACTTGATAAAAACTGGATAACTTAAGCACTTTTAATTTAATTTTCTTAATCCAGGTATGGCGAACGGTTCTTATTTTTGGGTTCAGAAACAAAAAAGGTACCTTATTTTATCGTTAAAATACAAAATTTGAATTTCTGAACTCACTCAACAAAAATTTAATTTTAGAAAAACTTTAATTTTGCAACAAATTTATTCACTAGATCTTATTTAAAATCGTAAATCATGATTATTTAAGATTAATCAAACATTTAATCATCATGATATAGAAATTGATCTAATTTTGTTGATTTTTAACAATATTGTTTTAAAAAATTGTTTGATGGTGTTAGTAAACTCAAATTTTTTTTTAAATTTTTCAAGATTTAACGGCCAGAGAGTTGTTCGCTAAACCTGGTTCTTAATAAAAGTTAATACGAAAAACAGCTCATATTTTAATTTAATCCTTCTATGAAGACAGCATGTAAAGCAATATAAATGTACTAAAAATAGAGAGTAAATAAAGAAGATTATCAAAATCCTCTTAACGCATGTACAGAAGTATAATCTCAATATTTTTATTGATCGTTCATTAATTAATCATCCTTATCCGCTTTATCTACAACAATCATGTATGAATGTCGTATAAAAATGCGAGTGTAAAATAAAAAGGTAATATCAATGAATTCATATTTAAAAATGGCATAAGCATACATAATATAACGTGTATAACAATATTAAAAAATAAAGTTATCAATAATGATATACATGCATGCATACATTCATTGCATTTTTCTGTACGTTGTCAAAATGTATTTAAATTTATTCAGTTGGTAAAAAATTTCTCTGTGTCTTTTTTCCTCTATCTCCTGTCCTATATATGAATATATACTATTTTTATTCATAAAAGGGAGATCGAGGTAGTGATGCAGCGGAAACAAACTAGTGTTGGAGTAGGAAGAGAATCATTTTTTTTTTAAATTCTGTTTTCCATTTAACTGGATAATACTGTGAGGTGATATATATGAATAGAATCGAGTAGAAAGAGAAGCGAATAAAAAAATAAAAAAGCAACGAACATTTTTTAAATCATTGGACTGAATGGTAGGTATGTAGTACGTTGAATGTTAAAACTATTTTTGCCATGCAGTTTTGCCGCCCATTCTTCGTATCCTCTATATGTTTGGTATAGAAAAAAATACACATGAATTATTTGCATTCACACTGGCAGCACAACTTTTTTAAGCATTTATTTTGCTCACTCTTCTCCTAAAATATAAAAATTTTATGAATGTGCATAGAAATGAAACATCGAAGCAAAAAATATTCCGACAGCTTACAGTATATGAATATATATTTTTTTTTCATTTCGTATTGAAAAATTTTATCTATAGAAAATAGCACAGAAAGGTCAATTTGAATTAACCCTCGGGATTGTTCTATTGATGTCGATTGTGAATGTACAATTTTGAATATACCGTCCTCAAAAACTCGTTTAAATAGTTAAAGGACATTTTTTCTTTGTTTTATATTATGAATACTTGTCCTCTTTGTTGTCACTTTTCATCCAATTTGGATGCTTTATATGAGCATTCATATTCTTTACTATCAACAGATTTTGTAACGCTTGAATTTGTTTCCATGGCATAATTTTACATTGATGCATTTACTATGGTAACGTACATCATTATGATTATGCTTTAGAAAAATTTTCGATTGCATTCATGGCACTAATGATTTCACTCTAAAGCCTCAAGCAGAATGTAAACTGAATATTATATTTCATGGATATCACAGTCAGTTAATTTTGTTGCTTTTGTGCACTTGCCCTATTTTTTTGTCTTGAAGATTTATAAATTAGAAATCATATTAAAGATTCATGATTTAATATTATGTTTCTATGTTTCCATTCCTTGCATTTATTTACATTTAAAATAAAAATAAAATTTCGTCTCGTGAATATATCCAAATAGATACATAAGTATGTATAACAAGTAGAGAGAAGATGAGGAAAATAAATGTTTCTGCAAGAGAAATGATTGCATAAAATGGTCTTAAATTTGCAAGTAGAAATAGACAGAAATGGAAAAGCAGGTGAGCATAAAATTTATATGTGACATAAATTTTCCATTTATTTTTAGGTTCTAAAGTTTCTTTTTTTTCTTTCTCGATGTATTCCTCCCTGCCCTGTATGCTCCTTGTCGTGAATATAATATAATTTTGTTGCTGTCTTTTTCATCCGTGTATATGAACAGCATTAGAATCAGAAGCAACAACAGAAGCAGAAACAGCATGAGAAATATTCAACTACTTTTTATGATAATTTAAGAGCTTTTCAACAAAAAGAATGCTCGAAGTTTTCTGCTCGATTTCATTTGATTTTAGTCCTTTTTGGCATTTTCTTCGGTACTTCTATTTCAATGATAATTTCGAATACAGGGAGATGACATTATATTTTATTTCAAGTAAAATGGATTTTCAATCGGAAAGGAAATACACATTTGTTCCGACACAAAAAAAGAATAATGGGATTCTTTTAAAGCCTTCTAAAATATTATCAAAAGCCTTACATTGAATGTTCTCAAATCAAAACTCTAAAAGGAAACATTATTGCATGGAAATCTATAAATTTGTTTCAGGGTTTGTAATAATTCATATATCATATATGTTTGAATTAACTTGCAAAATTTACTTTCTGATGCAGTTTTCATCTCATCTCGTTTGCATAGAACATATTCTAATTCTACCAAAAAAGTTTTCAAATAAGAATGCATGAAAAAAATGAACAAAGAAAATGATGATGATGATGAAGCCACAACTAACCAACTAACTAGCTAAGTAGAAATAAGTTGAGAAAATTTTTCTGTATCATTTGTTTATTGTGAGTAATAAATGAAGAATATGTTTGAGTAATTAAAAATATGGCGATAGATTGTATGAAGTCAAGTCAAGAAAATTAAAGTTTAAATATTTGCTATTAATTTCTGCTTCCTTCTGTTTCTACACATATGCTCATCTATTCAATCTTCCAACATCCAAAGCTACACAATTTCTAAACCCAACTTTTTGTGTAGTTTTATTTTCTTTTTTATTCAAAATGTATGCAAAAGTATTAAAAGCGACATAAGGAAGAGAAAATTTCGAAATGGAAAGGAGTTATTTGTTATTTGATGATTATAGACATTGTGTGTGCATGAATGAAACGAGAAAAGAAGAGAGAAGAGAAGGAGTATGAAGGAGGAGGAAAAGCAATTTAAATTTCATAAAAATGTTGAAGAAATAACTTTTGGTATGGAAATCGTAATAAAGAATGAAAGAACAATCATCGTTATGGATGAATGAATGAGAACCATCAAGCAGATGTTACAGACGACGTAATTTGACTAATTTGGCCTCATGCTCATCGCTATTGTTGTTGTGTATTACTAGTCATTGTCGTTGTCATTTTTATGTGAACTTAATGCTCTTTCCAGTAAAAATCTGGAAAATATTTGAATAATTTTCTTAAATTTTTTAGTATATTTAAAAATTCTTCAAACTGGTATCATTATATGAATTGTAATAAAATCTGAACAATGAAGCTGTTAATTGAGTTAAGAGTTTCAAATTTGTGTCATCAAAAATGATGCAGTTTAATGATTCTGAAATGTTCATTCACAAATCGATTTCATTATCCATATTCAAACTATAGTTTTTGTTGAGTTGCAATGGAATTGGTGCTTTTTAAACATTCAAAAATGGAAATTTGTTCAAAATTAATTTATCGAACGGGAGAGAGGGAGAGAAAGAGACGAGTGAAATGAAAATTTTGCTAATTATCACATATTTAATTTATTTCTCTCACCACACATCTATATATAGACAATATAGAAAATGCACAAATGTATTCATACAAATATGATAGAGACGTATTTGTAGAGAGGATAATTAAAGCCCGAAATTTCATTGAAAATGTTTGCAATTCAGCACATAAAGCAAAATGAAAAGCGAAAAAAAAAGTTTTGGCCATTGTCGAATACTAATATGATTATGTGACTCTAAGAAAACAATGAATGAGGAGGAGGAAGAAGGAGGAGAGAAATGAATTTATGTAGAAAAAACATTGGAAATGAAATTAAACAGAACATATTGATCATGGCTTCACACACTATTTCTCTTGTTGCTACCAATTTGCTAAATTTTTTGGCATGCAAAATATTGTTTGGATAAAAAACACAAAAATGTGTGAAATGGAAGTCAAATTAGAGCACACAGAAAACAAAACAATTTTGTTTAATTACTTTATATTCTCAATTTATTAATGTTTTCATGTTTTAAAGCACAGGTAGTGCATAGACACTCACAATACAATGAATAATGTCATTTTTCCAATGCATTGTCGTAATAATATCCTTCAGTGGATCAGAAAAGCACGAAACATATTGATACAAGCCATTTCCACAACGTTGATTGATGATACATGTCACAATAAATTTATATGGCTTCTGGAGCTTTACTAACTCACGGAGACATTCGCGAATAATATTATCAGACCAGCGTTTAACTTTTTCATTCTTAGTTCCAATTTTTACAGTTATAACTTTATCCACTTCTTGTCCGGATTCTCTTGTGTTTTTTACCGTTTTTTAGATAACTAATTAGTTCGAACTTAGTAAAAATTGAGTAAACAATTCAATGTTTGCTAAAATAAAATTATTTTCGTATTATTTAAACGAAAAAACTTAATTTTAAGCTGAGTAGTAATCCAAATGGTTATATTAAAGTATAGTTCTAAAGATTCATATTAAAGAAATTATCGAATATTTGGAAAGGAAGAAAACAGATAGAAGTAATGAGAATTGAAGCAAACGAAGAAAAGGAAGAAAGCGTCAGCTATCTTCTTCCACTCGATTAAGCTGCCATAACAAAGCCCCATCCATCCATTACTATACTTACATACAGTCACATGCCCAAATATAGAAAAATGAAAATACTTTTTTTTCTGTTTAACTTGAGCTCTATAAATATTGAAAATAAAAATGCTTTTAAGTATTGTAAGAAAGAATAGAAAGAAATTGGAAAAAGGAATGGATAAATTGTGAATGAAAATATCAGCACAAAAGCAAGTGAGTTAGTGAACATTGACAATGGATTTCCATGATTTCCTCTTTCACAAATATATAGATGCTTCGATATTTATTTTGTACATGAGACAGAACTCACAGCAGCTCACAGCAATTTAGTTTTTCTTTGTGATCAGTTTAATGATGCCTTTTGATAGTTTATACATCATCTTTTGCATTTTTTCAATATTCTTAAGCATCAATTTCCACAACTTGTTATCAAACTATCCGTTGATAATTTTCTTATTCTTTCCTTTTTAACTTTTCTTAACAACGTCTGGGTTGTATCTTGCCCATATTTTACACATGAATGCTTTAAATCATATTCAAACTGATGTAAAAGCGAAACTGCTAGGTCATCTGAATATTGAAATATTTCAGGAATATTGTATAAAATATAAGGGTGCTAAAAATAATTCTAAAAGCTTTTATCCATCAGAATAATAAAATGATGAAAGAACTCTGGACAAATTTTCAGAAAGCTGATAAATGGATTTGATAGAATTATATGGATATAGAATTTAGATTCAAAATTTAATCAAGCATAAACATGACAGTCTTCAAGCTAAAAAGCTGATTCTTGTTATTCATTGAAATTTTTTCTCTGTTGAAGGATGAAAACGAAAAAAAGAAGATTGAAAAAGGTACGAAAAGATTAAATTTATTGTCCTCGTTTAAAGGAAAAGTGAGAAAAATTCAGGGACAGGTGTCAAATTTGAAATATGAATCGATTTATTTCAGTTAATACAGTGACATTTTTTATGAACCATCAATCGCTTTTCCCGTCTTTTATATTTCTTTTTCAAATTTTTCTTTCTTACATTACTTCCGCCATCATCAGTCTCATGGCTTTGCTTTTTTCTTTCATACAATGGAGCCAGTCAATGTCTTGAGGATGACAACAAAGAATGTAAAAAATTTTTCGATTTCAGAACCGCGCTGAAGTGGAAAAGGCAGGCAAGTATTGTACAAAAAAAAAAAAAACCTGGAACTCAATCGATTTGTCATCTTCGCATCGAATATTTTATTCTATCTTATTTTTCTTCTTTGCTTGTGCTTTTAGTGCTTCTCCTTAAGTGTAAGTCAAGATGAGGAACATAAAAAGCAGGGAGAGGGAAATGAGAATTTATTTCAGATCTATGGAGAAAATATGAGAATAGATTTTTCATAATTCGAATGATTGTCAAGTAAGTGAGATGGAGAGGTTGCCCTGCCATTATATATGTGAATAAATGAATGACTGGATGAGAAATGTGGAGAGTAAGAAAGAAGAAATAGGAAAAATAAAGTTAACAAATTTCGAACCATAATTTTCCGCATCACCGCATGCTTTTTCTTCCCATTCAATTTATTTCTGTCTGTATATCCATACATTGTTAAAGCCTCAGCAACCATATATTCATCAATAGTATTAGAATAGCACTAGTGTAATGAGAATTGAACTCATACAATAAAGATTTTTTTCCATCTCTCTTTCCACAGATTCATCGTTATATAATTCGAATCGATTCAATTGAAACAAATATTATAAAAATTCATATAATAACATCAAATAAGTTAGTGTCTCTTTTGATTCTTAATACTTACTATGTATATACTGGAAAAATTGCCAACAAAATATTATTTTTTGTAAAGGGGCCGTTCACTTAGTACGTTCGCTTTTTAGGGGGGAGGGGGGGGGTCTAAAATTTTGTAACAGATTAAATAAAACAAAAGAATTTTTATACAAAAAGCGTAACAAGGGGGGGAGGGGGTGTAAAAAGTATTTTTTTTGCGTAACGTATTTTGTGAACGGCCCCAATTATGGTATACTAGGTACATAAGAAAAAATAGAAAAATTTATAATTTTGTTTTCGAAAAAATTCAATCTATAAATCATAGTAAAAAGTGCAACGAAAATAATAACATAAGTAAGCTGTGTGAGTAGAGTTGACTGCTTTTGAAAATTGTTCTTATAAAATTGAAACAGAAATTAAAAACAATTTTTAACTCTATAAAATCAGCTCATTACAAAATAATGAAACTAAAATTAAAAATTGTATCCGCTTCGAAAAAGATCAATGAATAGGGTAAATTTATAGCAAAATTATCTCACGTCGTCCCACAGTATAAACGTCACTTGAAATGTTAATTTACTGATATAAAATTTTCCATTAACCATTCAGAAGAATCGCACATCAAACTCATTAGAGGGATTGAAACTCACGTAATGTTAATTAATTATCAATAATTTTCATTATCATTAAAATCTAATTAATTATCAGAAAATATATAGCTCTCGCACGTAGTAGTAAATTTATTTATTAAGAAGCAGGCATGGTAATTAGATCTGTTTTCATCAAGCTCCCACAAAATAACTGTCTATTACGCAGCATTATCCTTTCTCGATCTATACATAAATTTTTATCACCACATAATTATTTCAAATGCCACAAACTGTATATTTGTACGTACATATAATAGTATACGACCGTCCGACCATCATGAAAATGAAAAAAAGGAGAGATGGCGAGAAGAGTTAATAGACAGACATAAATTTTATTATAATTGAATCTATCTGCCATGAAGGAGTGTGTACATCTAGTATTTCAGAATCTTACTCTTGAGAACTAATCACGAGGAATGCTCCAAAAGGGAGAGAAAATTTTCTTTCTCACTCGTCTTCTTTTCCATTGCAGATATCATCAAAAAGGATCATTTTATTTTTGCACATTGTGCTGCCATAAAAAAGTAATTATATAGTTAAGAGAGGAGAAAAGAAAAATTGCCCATTGGCACAAATATTCATTATCGTTCTCTCATCGTCATTTGTTAAGAGAATACGAAAGGAAAATATAAACGAGGTCAGTTCATTTTGTCACATCCTCCATTCATTAATAAATTTGTTCTCTACTTTATTCTTATGAATATGCCTTCAAGGTTGTAATAAAATTTTATTTTTATATTTGTTCAAAATAAGTTTGGCACTTCTTTGCGATAAATTGAAATATAATAGTCATAGAAAAAGTTTTTTTTTCAAATCACACTTTTTATGAAGTTGAAGTTTTAGAAATGGTGGGGCTTAAAACGGAACCTTACCCAATAATAATTTCTGTCTTTATATAGTTTTTCCATATATTCTTATAATTTTACGAATACGTACTAATCTTTAATTTTTTGAATAAAATTGGATGGAGTTATATTGATCGTAATAATATCTAGGTTTTATTTTTGATGGCTTAATTTTATCTATGGGTCTTTTGCTTCATACGCATAGAATTTATTGGTATTCAGCATCAAATAGCATATTGTAAATTTACATGAAAAGGAGATTTAAAGGGAACATTTTATGGAGATTTTCATTTTTATTTTATGTATTTTTTTGAAGATTTTCATTATGGAAGTATTAGTCGAGCTACATGTTTATTGTAAATGAAAAGTACACATTTTTTTTTATATTTATGTTTGTATACTGAAAAACATATGAATGATGTTTGATAAATATGTACTGTAGGTATTTGATGGTAACAGTTCTCTTACTCTTTCGCATTTTATTCAGCATCTTATTTTCAAATATCTCTGTCTCTTTTACCAATACATGAACATGAAATTACTTAAAAAAGATCTTTTCTTTATAATGGGAAGGATTTAAATATTATAACATAAGAGACAATTTTCTTTCTAAAATATTTACAATCTCTTCCTACGTATTGCTTGTACAAACATCCATCGTTGTATGTTCACTCTTTTATTTACTTAATAACGATGATATTTATTTTCCAATTTTATTGAAAAAGATTTTTTTCAGAAGCAATTTTTGTATGCTTTTAAGGGAAAACAGTAAGGAAGGAAAAAAAATCTACAGAGGATTAATTTATCTTAATAAAATAATGACATGACAGAACGAAATATTCCAGTAGTGTCGGTTATAACTATGAACTCGAGAGATACTATATAGTTTTAAAAAATTGATAATCTAACTACCGTTGGCTTGTGCTTATACTTGCTTGTGGCAACTAGCGAGAATATGAAAAATACATTTATTTATTTGACAAATTTTATTATCTCATCTTTGTCTAACATTTTTTCTTCTCTCGTTTTTGCCTTCTAGAAATGTTATTATTCTTATATTCACCTGCCAGTGCAAGAAGTCAACTTCAATGTTTAAGAGAGATGCATATGCTTTATGTGCAACAAGCTTACCAAGAGAGAAATTGAAGAAAAGACGCCACTTGTTGTTCATCCATTTCCCTTTCTGATGCAATTTTTTCAGTTGATTATAATAAAGAATGAAATGTTGCACCGAAAAAGGATGTTGTTTGGTTCCGACTCAGTTTCATCTTTTAGTTGCTGCCAACATACATTCCACCTGTTTTTTATCTCATGCACAAAATGAAAATATAATGCATACAGGCTGAAGGAAAGAGAAGAGATGAGAAAAAAATTTCCATAAACCATTAAAACCATTTTTCAAATTCAAGAAGCGAGGAATTGTGAGACTACCACTGTTGCTATAACTACATACTTGCTGAAGCAAAGCAAGGAGGATGAATTTTATATGCATTATAAGTTCGCTCAAAATAAAAGAAAGTTTAAGCATTCTGCCAGACATGAAATGGAATGAATGAGTGAGTGAGGAAAAGGAGAATCGTAACCATAATGGAACATTTTCTCTCGTTTTATTTCTTACACACAAAACAATAAACTGAATCTTAATGTGTTTTCATTTCTTATCGTGATTTTGCACATTTTGATAACATTATTATGGTTACTGTAATAATCCCTTCATCCTACTTCTTCTTCTTACTTTACATCCATGTGATTTTTATTTTTCAGCATTTTATGTTTTTCTTTAAAAATTCTTGTTAAAGTTTGTTTTGTTTTTAAGGAAATAAAATGAACTGCCTTCTTTCTTACTCTTACTGCTCGTTTTATTATCTTTGCACCTTGAAAATTAGAAATAACGACAGAATAAATCTTGATTATAGATTGCTATAAAGACGATATTAATATCGTTAAAATGGTCTTTATAACAATCGTTTCCATTCTTTATCGCTTATATACATTAAATGGCTTCGAGAGTAGTGAATGCAAGCACACGGTAACACAAGGATAAAAAAAGAGAAATGAGGAGAATAGTAGGAAGGAAAGCTAAAAGCTGAGAATAAAATGTGCGGAAATGTCGTTAGTATATTTGAATTATTGTGAAAATTATTACATCACATTCATTAAACTGTAACCAAACCAATTCAAACATCCCCATTCTACCTACTTTATATGATTTATGACTTCATCTTGTATGAAATAATCATAATTTTTGGTATGAGCCGCAAGCATAAACGTTGTAATGGTACGAGAATTTACGTATATGAGAATTTCAATTTCATTATTTTTTATTTATTTAATGTCTGATCTTCCAAACAAATAATGAGTGAAAGGAGCTAAAAGGATTACACGAGGTAGGATTTTGAAAAGAGATTTATGTAATACTTGATTGATGAATGTGACTTTATTTGATGTAACAGACGTTGGCAACTAAAAGTCTGTTACATTTTAAATATTGATAAAAATTTGTAAAATATAATGAGCACATTTTGAGCATAGATGTGCATTTTAAATAAACATATTAGCAATTAAAAATATCCTCTAAAAGAAATGAGAAAAAATATCTTGTTTGATTGAGAATGATTTTTTTTACCTTTAATCTTTCTTGTGTGTACATGAGAGGTTTCATACAAGTTTCATACTTATTTGAATATGAGTAAATATTTGACTTCGAGCAGGGTAAATCTCATCAATATTTTAGAGTCAACAATGTGAAGATAAAGTATTTATGTCATTTGAAAAAGAAGATAAAATAAAATAAATGGAAGAATTTTCATGGGGACAAAAATCCTTTTTTACGCTTTTGTCCCTAATACCCAGATGTACATTATGAAAATCAATCTTAAAAAGAAATGAATTTGCCTATGAATTGACTTTTTCTCTTTATTTTTCCATTTTTCTATGCTAGTGCTGTTGCCATAAAAATATAAGAATAAAATCCAAACTTTTTTAAAATAAACTTTTTGTAGCCAAATGACATGAAAGGAGCGAAAATCAGAGACGGAAAAGATAGAAAAAAAAAAACTTTTAATCTCGTTGAAATATTAGATCCAATTGCTTCTATCCAAATAAAAGGCAAAAGAGTGTAAGCAGGCAAAAGAGAGGGAGAAGGAATAGAAAAACTTTTGCAATGAAGTAATTTTTCTTCATGAAAACTGTTGTTATCTACGACACACTCAAACTCGCAAAACAAAAAAGGCAACAAAAATAGGTAAGTAGGAAGTCTTTTTCCTTACAAATCGTGTGCGCATTTTTGTTTTCAAATGTCTAGTTAATTTAGGATAATATAGTGTCATTCTGAAAATAAGGGATAGCAAAAAACTTTTGATTCCGACAAACTGACAATATCTTTATAGCTATGATAAAGCTAAGAAAATACTGTATATGTATTTATAGTAAAAAGAAGAAAAATGAAATAGAAGAAAAGTATATTTTTTGTTTCTGTAAGTGGAATAACAATAACATAAATGACAGCATGTCTTCACAAATGAACTGTCCTTGATGTATGTTATCAAAAAGTTTTATTATCCCATCAACATTATGACAGTTTGTGATGTTTTCATTTTTTATCATATGAAATTGAGTGAACTCAATCTAGGTGGGTTGATGTGAAGGTAGGCTTGTGATATATTTATAGAGGAGAATACATATCATCAAACAGATAAGTATATAAGTAAGTGAGTGAGTGAATGGATGATAAAGACGTAGACTAACAAGAAAACAAAAGAGATGTGTATACATAGCACATTATATAAGATGAGGAGATGAAGAAAATGTAACATAGCAGCTGTGGGGGATAAATGAAGAAAACATGAAGAATTGTTGCGAATATACAATAACAGACAACACGGGGAAACAGCAGTAGCATCCAAAAAGATTTAGTGTCTCAAAATAATTTTTTTCTTTTACTCTCCTTCCAACTCCCCCTCATTGTTAACAAAATATCCCATTATTGCGCAGAAGAACATTGCTTCCATTATCCTTCAAATGTTTCTTTTCTGCTGGATTTGCACTCAATTTATTTTAATTTTTTCTGTTGAATAATAAACGAGCGATAATTAAATGCTTAGTGAAAAGGTACTTGAGATTAAAACAACATTACCAATTCAATGAATATTAATGGAAGGTAAAAGCGACTGACTTGAAAGTTTTTCATCTCTTTTCTTTCTTTATCATTTAAATTATATCTCTTTTTTCTCCTCTATCCTATCATTGTGAGATTTATAATGACACTTTTAGAGATTTTTTGAAAAAATTGGAGTTTTTTTTGGGATATTTTTTTATTAGTGTTATAACTAGTGAGTGTAATCAAAAGAAAATAATATAAAGATGTGGATTATTCAAGGTCTGCAGGACATACATAAAACTCATTCAATATCGAACGTTTTGAAAAATCGCGTTCAAAATTGATGTTCATGAAGTATAATGAAAAATCTATTAAATCACGCACTCTTTCTACATTCACTTGATGGTGCTATTGATCAGTGAAATATTGTTATACTAGTAAACTGAAAATGCTTTGCCATTATTTTTAATGAAAAGCTTTTTCATTCAATTTTTTTTTTCATCTCGCTGGTTGTGTAGAATATGGAATGGAATGTGTATTTGGAAGAGAGTGTGAGAAAATGAAAAGGAAATAATGGAAAATCAGTCAATACAATGTGACATAAATGAAGCGATAACTTTAATAAATGGCTAAATTTTTTTTCTGCCTTTGTTATATTTCTTTTTCTCCATTCATTCAACGATGCGATATAATAAATTGATGAAGGCGGCCAACAACAAAAGAACTGAATATATATCCGACTACTGCTGCTGCCACCAACATCGCGTACATTTCTTTTCCATTCTTTCGCAAATGAAATTTTCGAATAAATTTTCACTCTCATTCATGTGCTTGATTTTTTATATTCTTGTTTTGGTAAAGTTGTAGAGAGAAGTATAACTATAAACAAAAAAGGAGAAAGAAGTGAAATTCAAAAAAAGATATAAATTTCCGGATTCCTTCTTTCATTTTCAAGCCATAAATCACTTTATATTCTTTTGCATTGTTTTCCTTACTTCTCGTTTTTTTTCTTATTCTTCCTTTTCTCTTTCAACTTCATAAAATTCACTAATGGACACAAGAATGAAGCTCAACACCTATTAGTCATTAGTAGGCGTCCATTTTGAATGTCCTTCGCTCAGCTTTTACTTTTCTTGTTTTTATGTATTTTTTATTTTCGGTACAATGATGATATGAGAAGTGGTCAATGATTCTGAAACTGTGGAACCTTTTTTTTTCTTTCTTCCTTCTCATTTCTGCCTTCACATGAATTGAATGAAACTTTTCCTTTCGATCGAATTTTTATCGTCAATTTACAATCAATTTTATTTGTGTTTCATCCAATTCAATGTTTCATACACATTTTTCTTTCCTTTCAACTTCTTTACTATTTCTTTATTCGTTGTTCAGAATAAGTGTAGTCATGATGTAACAAAATGAGCGTACGAGAGGAAGAAAAGAAAATATTCATTCAAGATAATTTACAAAATGATACCAATAATGCTAAATGAAAGGAGCTGCAATGTTCGATAACGTGAATCTTTATGTTCAACATTCAATGTTACGTCGCAAGATTTCTATCTGACTGTCGATACTACTTGAGGCACTCTTATCACACGTTTCTCTTTCTCGTTCTATTGCTGTTGTTTTGTGATTGTAAATATACAAAATTACAAACGTTTTATGTTCTTTTTGTCTCTTCAGAATTATTTTTTGGATCTTTTCTGTTTTTTTAGCAAACGTGTATAGAAAAAGTGCTGCATTTATTGTATTCTGACTCATTGTGCTTAGCTAATTGCAGAGAACGTTAACCTGAATGTTTTGTAAAATTATTTTTAAATCCAATTTTAAATCAATTCCTAGGAATAAGATCCGGTTCATAAACAATTTTGACACAGCTTGAAACTTAAAATTTTAATGATCCTTAAGAATTTTTTGGTTAGTAATTTTTCGTCAGAAAAAAAATTTATCTTCAAACAATTTAGGAATTTAGAAAAAAAAGTAAATGCCTCTTTTATTCTGATTATGTCTTGATTTTAACTTTTTTTTGTTTTGAACATATCGATTTTCCAACAACTTGTAAGAAATGGCAAAAATACACACAAACGAAATGAAATGCGAGAAACATGATTTATCACCATAGAGAGGCAAATGTTAATGACAGTGGCATATGATTTATATCAAGTTCTCTGAAGGGAAGAGAATCATTTGAAGGTAAATAAATGACATTGATTGAGCAGAGATGAATGAATAGGGACATGTAGGTTGTGTTACAAGGTTAAAATCATTTACAAATCATTTGTATGGAACGATGTAAAATTTTTAAAAGGAACATTCTTTGTAGAAGCAGTAATAATGAAATTCGTTTGTCAAAAAGTCAATAAAGCTAAAGATATTATGACTTTTTAAAGTACTGAATATGTATTTGTAAAAATGCCCAAGCATATTTTTGAAATCCAATCAGAAAATGTCCTCAAAAAAAAAAATGGAAAGCGGATCTTTTATTTATTGTACACAAATATTCTGTTCAAATACCTGCAAGGGAAATGGAAATCATCAAAATGTATGCAAAAAAAAAGAAATCTGAATCTTCAAATTACATTACTTGACATTTTCACAACATTTACTATAAGTTTGAATAAAAATTTTTTATATCGTCCACATGCATTCAACATTTTATACAACATAATATCCCATTGAAAATCATAAAAAAGAAAATTTGCAATTTCCATGACGATCAGAGTCTTTGGGTAAAGAGAATGAGGAGAGAAAAAGTATTTGTACGTAAAGAAACGACTGAATGTGGCATTTTCATACTGTAGCAAAGCAATAACATATTTTTCATGCCATACATATAGATATGTATATATTTTTGGCATAATATAGCCAGCCCGATAGAATATATGTGGATTTGAAACCGCAAATCGCAGGTGTTTTCATTTCTCACAAATGCTATCACAATAATATTGAAAGTGAAGCAGATATTTCATTTCATGCTTTTGCGGAAATTGAGGGTGCTGAAAATGAAAATTGGAACAGCAGATGGCACAAGCATTATATTGGGTGACTTTTTATTATGTGCAAGAATGTAAAAAATATATATTTTTCCTTTCTACGTCTCTTCCTACACCATCATAGTGCTTACCATCATTGAAATTTGAAATGTAGCCATTTTTTTGACAATTTTATGTTTCTAATATAGCCCGACTATGAGGCATAAATTCCACCTTATTGACATTACGAAATAAAATATGAATAAGGGATGGTAAAAAACAATATCGACCATGCCATACACCTCATTACATTATCAATCAAATCATCTCGATGATGGCAATAAAAATCCTTAATTGCATCATAAGATTATCGAAAATGTCACTTTTATTTTGATCAATTGATCAAAATTCTCCTCCAATTCATCCATATTTGCTGACAAATCTTATCACATAATTTGATTTTCCATGGCAATATTTTTCTCGCCAATAGCTGAATTGGTACTTTATTGATTCTGTAACGTCGTTATATCGTCGATATAAAAAATTATTGAGATAAACATTATATATTGCGTTATATGTCTCGTTATTTTATCAATAACAATGTTGAGTTGACATAATGCGTGCATTTAAATGGTTCATTGACTTTGATTTTTATTTTCTTCCATCTCTGCTACTAATTTCCTTTTCGTTCAACTTTTTTGTTTTGATGGCTTCATAAAAATGCTTATTTTTTATTTTTTCTGTGCCCCACTCATCTCACTCTCATACTCTCATGTGAATTTGTTCTTTAAACTTGATCCTAAAGCACTCCTCCTTATCGCTTAATCTAAACTTTATTTTTATATTTTTTCTCATTTTTATTTTGTTTTCCTTTCTTACGCTTCTTGTTTCATCTACTTCATTTTCCAAGGATTGCTGGTAACGGCAATTTTCAGTAAAAATAAAATTTTACGAGTCACTCGTTGCAAAGCAATTTCACTTCCACTTTCACAATGCGAGAATTGAAGTTTTTACGGTCCAGTGTCATTAAGAAAATTACACACTTAAGGACTGTAAAAGGATTCTCCTGCAATTTAAATACTAAGTAAAGATTATGAGAGTGAAAACTTTACACATAGATTGTTTGAAACTAGAACAAGTTAAAAACTATGTAGTTTCAAGTGTGTGCTGAGTGCATGATGTTCCTTTGTTTCTATTTACACAGCACTGTAAATTTCAATGAGTTGTCAAGATATCCTGAGTTACTTTACAGTGAAGTTTTTTAAAATTACTTACAACGTTCTAGCATGATGAAATTTAATACATAAAACTATTTCGACAAGAAAATTCTTAAGAATTTTGTCCAAAAATTTAGTGCTTTTAAATATAAATATAAGAAACAGTCCTTAGGGATTTGTTGAAAATAGAAACAGCCAATAGACAAAAATAAATGAATTTACCCTTTTATTTAAAGATTACACTAGACACAAGAAGCCGAGAGTGAAAAAAGGAAAAGTAGAAAAGATGAAAATTCTTTTTATGAGGCATCATTCAAAAAAGGACGTGGTCCTTTTTTCTGCGGTAGTTAAATAGCTAGAGGGAAAAATTTAAGGTGACAAAAGAGAAATTTGTGACAAATTGAAGAGGATGAACGAAAAAAAAGAAGCAAAAAACTCGTCAGTCAGTTTTTTCTAACCTCTAATCTCAGAATAAATTAAAATGATAAAAAATATTTTTTTTTTATCTTTTGTCTCTTCATCATCGTCATCATCTCCGCATTCTTCTTCCTGTTGTAATTCTGAAAAATCATAATTTACATATTTTCATTTCAATCTGCATGCGAATTATTCCATTGGGTTAATATTCAGTAAAATTATTCCATAAAATTTACATTTTTCACTTCCCCTTTCAACTTTCAGTTTTCATCCATTTTTCATGCTTTTTATTCTGAGTTTCATTCTAAATATACATTTCAATTTCAAATTAGAATTTTTGCTCATTGTTCGTGTGTGGAAAAAGGCAGAAATTAATTTTTAGAAGAGAACAAAAAGGCTTTATTTGACTGGATAGTATGGAATGAGTGAGTAAAATGTTGAGTTAAGCTTTAATTTGAAAACATCGATATTATTCTTTCTGACATCAGCACGTTTATGTGTATGCTTTTCAGAATTTTCCTTCTTTTTAATTTGTAACATTCATTTCCGTTTTTTATGGAAACCACATACAGATACATATTACCAACAGCAGCAGTGAAAAAATATTTTTCAACTCAAAGTTTATGTATCTACAGAATATACAGCATGATGTTGGAATTGAGGAGCCTAAGGAGCAAAGAGAATTAAATGCTATATAAATAGATGCTATAGTAATATTACAATTGAGAGAGACCCTTTTGCCACATTCTGTTAATAAAAGTTCATGTAGGCATAAACATATGGAGAGTTTTTCTGGCTTTTTAAACCAGTCTAAAAATATGTGTAATGTGTGTATTTAACTTTACACAATGTTTAAGTATTTGAATGCATTTTAAATGTCACTGTTGGATTTTTCTATTTTTTCCAGAAATTACTAGCCAATAATTTTGAATAGGTTATTTTTCAACAAAAAAATATCAATTCGGTATTTAATTGTTCCAACAAAAAAATTTAAATAAAAAGAACAAACAATTTCACCGAACATAGATGCTCTCATCAGGAACATTGTTATATATTTTTTTGTTAAAACATATTCTGTTTTAAAATAATGCCTAGTAATATCTGGTAATATCATAAATTTAACGAAGAGTGAATTTTATGTCTATGTGGCTTTCAGTAAGAAATTTATATAGGACTGTATAATAAATACTCAGGAACTTCAACTTAAAAAAGGAGCACTTTTTGATGGTTTGATAATAATTAGAAGATTTGTTGTTTCTTGGTTGTTTCATTATTTTGTTTGAAAAGACCTAAAAAGAGATAAAACAATTTAATATATTTGATCATTTATAGCAGAGCAGGTAGCAGTGATAGTCAATCGGCGTGCCTATTTTTTTTTGGAAAAGTACCACGAGCCATGTTTCGCTCGCAGTTTTGGTCATAACTTACTCACAAGGTGTGTCACGATACAAAAAATTTTGTCCACCACTGATTTAAAGTATGTAGGTAGTAACTTTAAATTTTAATAAATTCATAAAAATATTCAAGTTTTAAAAAGTCGACAACATTTCATTGAAAACACCACCTTATATACATTCATTTTGAGTGAAGTACTGAAAAAGAGGGTCTTTGTGGTAAATGAAAATGTTATCATCAATAACAAATTTTCTTGTACAAAACCTCTATCCTTAATGTTTTAACTTAATGATGATTAAATTCTGTTAAAATTGCGTCATCACATTTGATGTTGGTAACATTTTTTCCATGTCTAAAACTTTTGAAAGTTGATTGAATTCTTCTTGTGGCTTACTTGTTCTCTAACCATGCCTGAAAAATAATTATTATCAAAATTTATTTATATAATTTTTTTTTTCTATTTTGAAGGGATGTGCTTAAATTTATCTATAGAATAAAATACAGAATTTTCATGTCACAAAAACTCAGTCAGAGAAACAAAAAAAATTTGTTTCATTTTATCGTCATGACAGTGGCAAACGCAAGATACCAAATAGATACACACGTAATGATAATTAATTATCGACGATATTCATTATCATTAGGATCTCATTAATTATCATAAAATTAAGTATACACACAGATGTATATTTATATAATATATAAATGCACGCAGGGGCAGAGTTTCGTAATTAGATGCTTTTAATCAAACTCAGAATAGAATGAACAACATCGCTTCTATCCATTTTTATCAGCAGTTCATTGCCATTGAGATGGACACAATAAAAATTTTTTTCTCTCTTGGTGATGGTAAAAATGAAATTAATTAGTCGTAAGTTTGTGGACGAATGACATGAATGAGCATATTTTTGTTAATTGATTGCTAAATAGATTGGACGGACATGTTGGGACATGCTTGTAATAGAAAAACCATGATAGATGTTCTCCTGATTTTTTCTTTTTTAATTTTTCCTGTTTTTGTGATTTTTATATCTGATTTTTATTAATGAACTGCTGCAAATTTGATAATGAAGACTCCAGAAAGAAAAGCGAAAGATTAAATAATTAAACTCAATGCATCATGAATGTCTTTCAATGCTTTGTAAAAGTAACATTTTTATCATAAAAACTCTATTATTTTTGTTAATATAATTTTTTACTTCGTTAGGAGTCGTCCATAAAATTTGTAACGCTTAAATGATCATTTTCGACTCCCCCTTCCTGGTTGTAACAAATTTTGTATGGGATTCTGAAAAAATTTTTATGGAGCGTATCAAAATCTCAAACCCCTCCCTCCTCTCTATGCGTTACGAATACTGGGGGGCCTCGATTTAAGTAATTTTTTGGTTCCGGAAAAAATCTACTCAAATCGAATTTACTCAAATCGAAACGTATCTAAAATGACCGTTAAAAAATGAAAATTTGAATTTTTGTATGAGGAAACTTTAGTTACTCAAATCGAGACAACTCAAATCGAGGTCCTCCAGTAGCTTTTTACAGCTTTACTATAAAAATCTAGATGTCGTGAATTTATAAAATTAAACTAGAACAATGGTTAGAAAAGAAGAAAAGGATACAATAAAAATGCATTAAGTTCTCGAAACCACACCTACAAAAGTAGAAACAAACAATAAAGGATGTATTGTGGACAAAAGTTAAAGATTTTTTTACTCTTTTCATGAAGATAAAAGAAAGCATCAAGAATTACAAAAGGAAACACAAATGTCTTTGTATTCTTTCTTTTGTTTATTATTTTGCGAATGTAAGAGAGGCAAAAAGGAAAAAAAAGTTTTGATTAATGATTTTTTGTGTCATTTTTTTTATGAATAATTTTTGAATCCATTGTCATCGTCATCATACATAACCTTTTGACTTCATTTTCTTCATTTTAATCTCTGTAAAATGAATTAATTCATTTTCCTTTGAGGAATAAATTAATAACCATAAAGCGAAGATTTCTGATATAAGACAGAGATGGATAAATTTAAGTAAAACTCAAGGTTAAGCTCCCATTTATAGCTATGAGAGAAAATTTCTTCATCCGTAGAGAATATTAAAAGATATTAAAAATTTCTAATTTCCATTTCTATCCTCGCTTTCATTCTTTCGCTTACTTGTGTGCTTCTTATTGTGAATCATAAAAATTATCATATTTTCCCTTCTTGCTCTACGCTCGCTTATAAAAACTTTCGCCTTAAGATTAAGATTCAGATGCAAATAAAGTTGTCACAATGGAAATGAAATGGAAGATGAGATTGAGTTACAAGCGCTGTGGAATGGGAGAGAAAACGCATTTTTTGTCTGTTGCTTGGTTATTAATTAGAAAAAAGATTAAATTGAATGGGAGCAGATCAAAAGTTCAAAGAGTAATGAAGTATAAATGTTAAGACTATAGAAACGTTCATTTTTACTGCTAGAACTAGACAAGAAATTGCTTTGAAAACTACATTTAATTTTTAACAATTGCGCTAAATTCCCTTGAGCGATAAAAAGTTTTTTGATAAAATTGTTTTTCAAAGGTGAGCAGGTGTGAATTAAGTAGAGTGAGTGCTGAACAACAACAAAGAAAAGAACTGGAAAAGAGACTAAAAAATGTTGAAGTGAATTTTTAATAAGCAAATATTTTCATTTTGACCTCATACTTGAACCTTATTCAAGAATAACAACAAAACCCAAAAGAGATGGGATAAGGATAAGAGAGAAAATTCATTGAATGAAAATTTTCTATCACCTTTAGTTATCATCTCCCATGAAGTTTATACATTTATCGATGTTTTGCCGAAAAAAATAACCTTCCTTTGAGCCTCGACATTGTTGCTTCTCAAAACGCTCTTATCGCCTCTTTTCAATATCGCAAAAGCATCATCATTTCCTTTCCCCTGTGTTTTTACTCATACTGTTCATGTTCATTGTTAGAATCAAGTAGCAAAGTATGGTTTAGTATCGAAAAAAAAGGAAGAAAGAATATGAAAAGAAAACTTGAGTTTAATGCGTATAATGGTAATTGTATTTATCTTTCTCCAGACTTTATTTTTAGAAGTGCTTTTAATGCTTTTCTTTATGCTCTGTGCGTTGAAAATGAGAGAAAGATGTTGAAACAATATTTGATTTCCCATTCCTCTTCTGCCTCACTTTCATTTATCGTTTTAGAATGTATCTGTCGATTCCATTTTAAGAAAAAAATATACAAAAAGAATATAAAAAAATTCAGCACATTTCTTGTGTATATTCTCGAGACGACGGCTGTAGCCCATGTAACCAAATGGAATATCAATGTATTCCATAAGAATGTTCCATGGACGGTCCCTATGTACCGTCCATGTACCGTCCTAAGGAACATATTGTCCTATGGAAATGGAAGATAAAAGGACGATCGTGTTTTCCATTGATGTAATACATCAAAGTAATACATAAGTACTACTGATGTAATACATCGATGGAAAACTTATGGAACATAAAAAATGAAAAAAATTTCACGTGTTCTTTTGTTCTATTCTATTGTATTTTTTTATGTAATTCATTATTAATGTATTAGTGTTTATTTATTTAACAAACACTAATACTTAATAAAATATTCATTAAGCAACTTAATTTTGCTAAGTTGCACACTGATAAAATCCGAAGACTTCATCACATACATTAAAAATTAAATGTTTGAAGTTTCATACAAATTTCAACTCTACATATAAAAGTGATTTCTGCATACTCTTGTGAAGTATATGATCAACATTTTTTGAGACTTGAACTTATGCGCGCTGAAGTATTTCCTTCAATGGAACATTTTTGGTACTTTCATGTAAAGCAATTTTTTGTATGAAAAATTTGATAGTACATTGGATCTTCCATTGACGGAAAAGGAAAACCAATGGAACGTTTTGGTTACATGGGAGATATAGCATATAAAAACTTTTCCTCTCCTCATTCAGCCTACGTACTTCAATGTGTTTTTTTAGTATGAAAGTTTCTTACAAAAACTTTCTTTTATTCCATTAATATGATTTTTCGTTCTTTTTTACTCTCACACTCACTCATTTCTCCGTACGCCTCATTTTGTCTTCAAATTCTTTGCCTTCTTGTGCTGTTGAATAAAAATTTCTTCATTTTTTTGTCAACTTTCATGGTAAAGAATTTTTTTTAAAAGATTAAGAAATTTGCTTTTTCTTTTTTTTTAAGTTTTTTATCTTTGGGTAAATTTTGATGATGCAGGAAAAATATTTAAGTTTTGAGTTTTGTGTTTTATTTTAAGGAACACAAAGTACGGGCGAAACCTCATGAAATGGTATGCTAGATGTATATTCTTTTATCTTAAATGTATTGATATAAAGAATTTTTTATTTTTCAAAAGAATATTTAGAGTTTTAGATTTCAATGCTTAAAAAATTTATTAGCTATATATAGGTATGCAATTTACTGCAAAGTTTTAAAATAATTCTTTTTTGCGAAAAGAATGTGATTACAATAAAAAGTGGAATAATAATATCAAAAGCAGGAATAGAATATTGTAAAAAATTTCACAACTTCCTTTACTTTATTTCTATCGTAAAGTCTGCTTTGATAATATTCAATCGAATTCCCTTATGAGTTGGAGGATGCCATAAAATATTCGAAAGAGCGATGAAAAAAAGGAATGGTAAAAGGCATCAACAAGTCGTTTTCACTTTCGATTTTCGCATTCATATAATATTGAATGAAAAAAAAACATAAAAAATCGTCAATTTACAATTTTTACTTCGATTTTATCGTTAAGGGAAATCATGAGGAAAATTGGGTTTGATTGCTGTCGACAAATAAAAAAATTTGTCACATTTTTTTC
This sequence comes from Chironomus striatipennis, assembly GCA_026123125.1. Classification (NCBI taxonomy): domain Eukaryota; kingdom Metazoa; phylum Arthropoda; class Insecta; order Diptera; family Chironomidae; genus Chironomus; species Chironomus striatipennis. Next base: position 24,271,762 of record CM047394.1, on the reverse strand, counting down.
AATACTTTAATTCCATTTAATAACTTTTCAATTAAAAATTCAGAATTTCATGACTTTATTTTATTAAATTTTATCATTCTTTATGTGGGGCGACTGTCTTGAAAATCAAATATTTTGTAGCAGGAAAAATTCTAAGAAATAATATAAATTCTTATCTTAATAAAAATAGCCCTCTGTTCCTTTCCATTTTCTGTCCTCATTTCCTATCCACATTGTAATCATCGCTTGTTATTGTTTTCCATCCATACTCATGCATTTATAATGGTCCAAAATGTTACCAACAAAACCATGAATTCTAAGTTTAGATACATAAAAGATATGAAGATGCCCAAACCGAAACAAAATGTTCCTTTCATAAAATTGAGTGGAAAATCGAAATAAAATGAAACAAAAATTTCTTTCTGACCAAAAATTTTGCCTTCAATTTCAATAACAAATTGAGCAATTACGTTCCATAAATTTTCTTCTTCTATTCCATCAATTTTATATCCGAATTTTACCTTTTTTTAACTTGCAGACTTCCTTTTATATTGAAGAATCCTTCTATGCTGATGCTGAGTCAATGCCACACTCAAATTTTATGCAATCATCAATTTATATTCCATTGCCCTTTTTCCAATTTTTCTTTTACTCATAATTCTTAGAAATAAAAATTTTTTTTGAGCTCTTATTTTTATTAGAAATACAAACAAAATGTGCTTGAAGGAAGAAAGGAACTTTTTGTGCTAGAAAATTTAATGAAAGAAGTCAACATTACAAAATGCTGTACAAATGGATGTGAATTGTTTATAAAAAAGGGTTTCTTCATTTCTTTTGCTTCTGCTGTACTGCTGCTTTTGTTCTTGTTGTTAAGATGAAAAGTTGATGAACAAAAAGGAATTTTTCTTCTCCACAATTTTCAGTTCCAAATGCTAAAAATGGTTCATTATGTTTGTTTATTTTAGTGTCTGACGAGTTTACTAAAATTTTAGTCTTCTTCTTCTTATTTTCCTTCACATTATCCTGATATTTATTTTCTTATTATTGTTGTTTTTATTGTAGTAAATATGTGTGAAATAAGTTTCCATCCATTTATGCTACTATGCTGAGTTGTTATGTGTGCGGTGTTGAGACAGTTAATATAATTACATACACACATTGTGTTGTCACATACTAATTATATTAAGCATATTGTCTCAGTTATTTTTGTACATACTTTTCACATGCTTTTTGTCCCACTCACAGTAAATTTATTGTAAGCATTGCATGCATGCCAAATCTTTGTTGTTTTCACAAAAAAGTACTTTCTTTTGTTGTTGTTATTATTTGAGGAAAGAAAACATAAATAATAAAAGAATCAGGAGCAACATTTTTCACAGAAAGTAACACCTTCACTGTCATGTCGTAAAAAGCTAAAATCAACAAAAATAAAATAATTCCCTAAAGCTTAAAATTTGTAGTTTTTGCTAATTTTATAGTTTGCTTTTCTAATTTCAATCTCATTAATTGTAATATCGCAGAAATTTTTTTCGAACCAAAAGTGTTTGCGAGAACAAACAAAAATCTTTATTTTTATTCTATTGTACCTAAAAAGATAGATTATATGAGCAATAATAAAATAAATTCTAATGTCTGAATGTGGTTGTATATTTTTAGATAGACGCCAAACATAAAATAAAGAACATCCCAATGAAGACAGTCGTAAGAAGATTTGGATGAGAAAGAAAAGATTTTCCTCATTAATTATCTCAAATGAAGCATTCATTCTGCTTTTTCTTTTTCAATTCCGCTTTGTTCTCATTTTCAAAGCTATAGCAATGAAAAAGTTTAATTTCCATGATAATTCCATTTCCACCTTCCATCTTTTATTGCTTTCGTTTCTTTTCTCATTCATTTTGCATATTTCATCATCATCATGATCACCATTTTCCATTCCTATAACATTTAATGTGGATAATATAAAAGAAAAGATATTTGAAGCACATTGAACGAAATGAAGGTGAATAGATTTTATTTTTGTTGAAATTAAACTAAGACGATTGTGAATGATAAAAAGGGCAAATTTGCTTAATGACTGTGAACATATATTTCATTTTTTTTCCTACACAAAATCTTCAATTCATTACAACTTTAGTTTAATTTATGTTCTTTTAGGATGCTAAATAGAAATTAATGAAAGAAAGACATGAAAATTAAAATAATATTTTTATGTTTGTTGCAACTGTTGTTAGCACGGAACATTTTGTAAAACTGTAATCTACGCTTTATGTGAAGAAATTAATTTTTAAGCTCATTTGAAAAAGGAGAAAAGAAAATTTAATTTTAATTATTTATACATTTTGTATTTTTGAACGGAAAGCTGTTCTTGTTATTCAAGTGAGAATAATACAAGTGAGCAATTTAAAGGCTCATGGCCTTAATTACAGTTTTATTATTTTTTTGGAAGTAAATTATAAAAATGTTACTCTCATATTTCTGGAGACAAATTCCCCGAGGGTGTTTCTTCCATTTTGAAATAATTCTACGAATTTTGTGTACAGCTTAAATTAATAACAAATAAGGGAGAACTTCTTTCGAACAAGATGTTGATGAGTTTTCTCTGATTTCTTCACAAAATCCTAAATAACAAATATTTTTAATTAAAGTCCGAGATTATTTTAAATTAAAGTTATTGATTATTTATTAAAAATTTAATTTACAGTCATTCAAATATTGGTATCACAGACATAAGCTGAGATAAAAATTATTTACGATATTCGAACAGTCATAAATTTTAATAATCAGAAATAATTTGAATTTCATGAGACGTATTTCAATTATTTTAATAATTGGTGATTTTATTCAGCACAGTACAATAATTGTCCAGTGAATAATTTTCTCCGAATTTTATTTTAAATAAAATCTCTAATTATTTATTAGCATCATTATAATTATTTTTGTGATTGCAAAATTATTGCGCACTCTATTTCGTAATGGATGATAAATTTTTAAAAGAAATCCAATTTCATCTATAATTGATGACTCTGATGTTTTAGATGATCATGATGATTATAATAATGTACACGTTTATGTGAAGCACCTTTTTCAAAAAAAAAAAAAAAAACTTTTCTCTTTCCCAAAAAATGAATCTTCATTTCATGCTCCAATAAAAAAGTGATTTACGATTCCATTATTATAATCTATATGCAAGCAGTATTGGAGGCAATAAGGGAAAATGGAAGAGGATCAGTTTGTGTGTAAAGTGTACTGTTGGCTTGTATCTCTATGTGATAAGGGTTGTTAGTAAATAAATCTGTAGGAAAGAATAAAAATTAGTAGAATTTTATTATGAATAAACTGAACTTAGCGCATTTATTTCTTTGATTATTTTTGACTAAAAAACTCTTTTGAGTAAATTCAGTCATAATTTAAAATTTTTATATCAAAAATAATTCAATAAGATTCGAGATGGACTGAATTGAATTCATTCAAACAAAACTAAAATTTACAGACAATTATTGTATCATTCTAGAATGGAAATCATCAGAACCAGCCATTCCAAACATATATACTGTTTGAATAAGCAAGGTAAATAAATGAACAAACAAGGAAAGCACATTCGTATACAAATAGATTTCGAATTCATTAATCAGCCTTTACTCTTGCCTTTGACCATTCCATGATAAATATTAACAAATACTCACACATATAGGAAAAATAAATAAGCAAATAACATGCAAGTGCTTCCAATAACTAAATCAATAAATGGTTTTAAGAGAATTTCACAGTGAGTTGGAGATGCGATAAAATAAAAGAAAACTGGATGAAAATGAGGTTTTCGATAAAAGCGAGAGGAGGCAGCAAAAAAAGAAGAAAAAAAAAATTATCGAAAGCCACAGAGGCAAAAGCACTGAACAGAGAGAATAAAAGTTGCCTACACCAACAAAAATTAAGAGATTAAAACTTTTTATCTCACAGAAAAGTTGAACGTGTCCTGAGCATTATTTTAAATCCCACAAAAAAAACATGAAAAGCCTTTTCAAAAAAAAGAAAAAATTCGTTGTTGTAAAAAATTTTTTTTTGATGAACAAGAAATAGACATTTTATACTCTGTTGTCTCGTCTTGACGATGATTGCTGATGCGCTTTTTCTTTTTCTAAAAAAATAATAATTTTTTTTTGAGTTAAGTTAGTTTCTTGTTTAGAGTATCCCTCAATTTTTAGATAGGAAAAAATTATAACAATTTTCTTCAGTCAGTGCATTATTAGAATATTATTGTCACATACATAATCATTTGTTGTGATGGATATAATTTTCATACTCTCAACTGTAAATACTCGAAAAATTTTCTGATGTAAAATGAATTTGGAAGTAAGATAATTCCAAACAACAAAATTAAGCGAAGTTTGATGAAACAAACACGAAAAGGAGAAATAAATGAAAAAAATGGAAACAGAATCAAATAAACTTTTTATTGCTATTGTTTTATTGTAAGGTTAATTTTCGAAATACAAAAATGAGTGAGTGAGAGGGAAAAAATGAAGAAAGATGAGATGAAACAATTGAAGGTAAAAGTTTATATAGATTAAGAGAGAAGCAAGCCGAAGAAAAAGTTTGTGATAAAAAAGAAAATTCTGTATGGAAAATCGTGTACTTTATGATGATAATACGAAAATCGATAAAATAAAATGAAATACGAAAAAGTTTCGATTTTGTTGCTTTATTGTATGCTGTATGTTGTATTATTTTTGTTTCATTTATTGCTGTTTCTGTTGGGCTTTAGGTTATAATGAGATTATGTTTCGGAAATACTCCAACTCTCTATTCTGCAAATCCTATTTTCCTATATTCTTTTGTAAAATAATGAACTTTTTTATTTCACTTTTTTATTACGATTTAAACAAATGGAATTTAATTAACAGTGTTAAATCCCCTCGAAGTGTATAAATTTTTTAAAAAGTGAAAAATCAGCCGAAATTTATCTTTTCTATTCACCCTTTTCCTATAAATCTATTAACAACTTGTATTTCTATTGATATTGTTTCGGTTGAGGATTTGCAAACCACCTGTGCTCGAATTGGATTGAGAAATCAATTGAAGAAAAATGGAATAGACAAAAAGAATGTTTCTGCTTAAAAAATGATATTTCATTCATGCGAAAAATTGCTTTTCCTTGTTTTTGTCTTTGATGATTATGCAAATGTTTCAAACAATTTCTTTTTAGACAGCACATGTGTTGGTTTTATTTGCACAAAATATTTTTTTTATTGTTTTTTCTTCTTTTAAGTTTATGTATGTTCCTAGTATTCAGAGGAAGTTGAAGATTGAAATATTCTTTTTTCTCGAATAATCTTTTCAATCACGAGAAATTTACAGAATTATCAAAAAGCAAAACATTTTCGTGTCATCATAAAATCCCATTTCAAATTTAAATTTTTATTTTATCATACGTAAAACAGTAATGCAAAAGGGTGATATGCGGAAGACAAACAGCATCAAGTATAAAGGAAGAAAAAAATTTCATGTGCGTGTGTAGGCTAAGTGAAAACATATTAAAGAACTACAAAATATCGAGTGGAAATGAAACATTACAAACAAGTTCAAATTCACAAATTGCGCGTTTCCATATACGCATGCCTAACATTTGCCATTCTCTACCATAACAATAGGTATTCAATATTATTGTTGATGATGTTTCTATTACATTTTACTACCGAACAGTTCATTTTGCTGCCCTTTTAAAGTTATCTCGAAATCTGAACAACGATGAGATGACCATTATGATGATTCTGACTTTCATTGTTATTTTTGCATCGTAAACGTTACTGCTGTGAATTGAAAATGTTTAAACTGGAACTTGAATGACTTTCAAGAGATTTTCAATTTTCTCGCATTTAAAATTCAATTTACTTCTATTGCATCTATATATCTTTAAATAAAGTATTTTTTAAAGTTTTAGAAATTGAATATAATCCATAGACTCTTCTAAAACCAAATTGAATTGACTCAAGAAGCAGCAAAAATCAGCATAAAAAGTTTGTATTGTTTTAAAAGACATAAATTCAGTTTGTGATTTTCATAATTCACAAATTAATATTCTGGATGCACAAACGATAAATTTTGTTAAAACAATCAAACACAGTCGAAAAGAAGAGAGAAGAATAAAAAACAAAACATTGAGGCAGTTCTTTTGTGTGAGAATCAGTGTGCTGTTACAGCATTCTGAAGTAAATTTGGAGCAGGAAGGAAGGAAGAGAACGAGAATTGTAATTTATGATTCATGAAACATTTTTGCTTGCCTTCGTCCTTCCATGATATATGTGCGTTTAAATAATAAAAGCATGAAGGCATCTATTACGTTACTTCAGCTATTTTCTCATTACCAAAGCACTAAACAGATATAAAAGCAACAAAGTATTATCATTGTCAGCATCTTTCTTTTCCCATCTACTTACACTTACTTACTTACTTACTTAAACGTCATAATATGATACATGTATCCATTGAATTATATCTATTTTCGATGATAAAAATTGTAGTTGATTAATTTTGTGCGTGCATGAATATAGCGTATATCTTGAGGCACAAAGAGTCTTCAATAACGTGAACATCTTTGCATGCATTCACTCAACCATTTATTGAATAAAATCCTCCTCTAATGATTTATTTTTGAGACCAAAGGCAATTATTTAAATAATGAATTAGCTTTCTATTCAGCTTTTTCCCATCCTACTCGTTTCCATGATTCTGCTTTGTCATGTTACAATATTATCATTTCATTTACCATCTCATTAAAATGGCACAAGGCAAGGTAGCAAAAACAAATATTCATTGTATGAATTGGATAACAAGAATGACTAATGAGAGGGGAAAAGACATGAGATTAGTATTCTGACCAAATATCCGTAAAATGCTTTTGCAGATTCAAGACCACAAAGCTTTTGATTCAGCATCAATTTAAAATCTTCTTCAATAAAATTTGAAACTATTAATGATTTTAAAGTTACAAAACTATAATATCACATAGAAGAAATATCAGCAGGTGCAAAAATAATGAAATTGTTTCTCCCATAGTTCTATTACATTTACAATTTCTTTCTTTCCTTACATGTTCCATTCTTTCATCTTCTTTGGAATTTAAGATGAAATGTAGAATAAAATAGCAGTGACTGTTCAGACAATTATATGTAAGAATTCAAAGCATGAAAAGGAAAAGCAGGAAAAGGAAGTTTTAAAGGAAAATATATAAAAATAGAATGAAGAAATTGAATTGATTGAAAAGGCAACATGGGAAAAATCAGGTGAAAGTAAAGTAAAAGGAGAGAATTTGTGGCAACGATTAAAGGAACGAAAATATCTGAAAATGTAGAAAATTTTCATTTCAATAATGCGAGACTGTCAATAAAATTTATTTGTTGAGTTTTCAAGTACATAATTGAAGAAGAAAAAATCAGAAGCAAGAAAGGAAAATTTAATTTCAATAAGTTATGGAAATTCCAGATATTCTCTGAATATTCATGCTGCTTGTATTTGTTTTTATTTTTTGATTTCTTTTTCTTTTTATTGCCAAAACCATTTCGATGAAAAATTTGAAAACTTTCCAATTTTATTTTCCTATTCACAAAAATTCTGAATTTAATCAGTTTAATGAAAAGTCTGTCCACAGATTAAAAAAAGGCAAAATTGAACTTTTTTTTAAAAAAAAATTCAAACAAACTTTTTCTGTGTGTCGTGGGTTGAAAATTTGAGGAAAAATCTTTTCTCTATAAAGTCAGACAAATCATATTTATTTGAAAAGAGAACTGGAAGGGATTAAAATTTATTTCTCTTTTCTGCTGATTAAATTATTTCATGCTTTTGTCATAGCATTAGATAAAATACACAAATTTACTTGCTTCATCATATGAGAAGATTACTAACATCCATAAAAATTATATTTCCATTAAAAAATGGTTAACCAAAGCACATCGACCAAGAGAGCCGAAAGCATTATTACATGTATGTAAACTCATACAATTCGAAGAGAAGTAACTTTGCTGCATTTTCAGCAAGGAATTTTCACCGCACACAAAATAGAGTCTCAGTTTAGTTTAGTATGAATATGAATGAATGCATGGAACAGAAGAAATGTGTGTGTGTATGTGTGTGTATGTGTTATTTTGAATGTTTATGTTATGACGATGTTAGATAAACTCATAAAAATCTAGACATAGATAGAGTGAGTGAATGAGATGGAAACATAGAGAGATGAAGCATAAATGGATGCGATGTGAATGGAATGAGATGAAAATTTTTGCTGTAAAAACCATGCAAATAACCGCATGAGAATTTAATAAAAACCGAGAACGAGAAATTTTACATAAATTTCATATCATCATCATCAGCATCATCTTCATATGACCCGTGCTTTTCAATCTCGATTTTTGTACATCTTTCCATTCCATTTTAAAACCCACTCGCCTTTTGCTTTTTTTGTTAGCATTAAAGTATTTAAAACTCAGTTTTACTTAATTATTGTTAATGAATTGAAATCTTTGATTCAATATGAATGCAAATGCTATAATACAATAATTTTTGAAGAATTTGGTTTATTTTGTTAAAATTGTCTATTAGAAAATGGAAAAATTAAAATAGACTGAGGTAAAAAATTTCAATTGAATTATACAATTTTTTTTGTGCATAACAGAAAGCTTGCAGAAAGCAATGTGTTGGTATGTTGAACAAATGCCTCAGTTTATGACAAGATTTTTTTTGTAATTCTCATAAAAATTGTCATCAAAAGATTTTCCTTAGTTTTGTCTATTTTTTAAAGAATTCTACAGTCTTTTTAGCGCATTTTCCCCTTGGGAAAAGGACGCTATTGTCCGCACTTTGTCCGTCCGTCTGTCTGTCTGTCGGTCTGTCTGTCTGTCTGTCACCGCATCTCCTCCTCAGGGTTAAGCTTTTTTGATGCGGTTTTTGGCTTAAAATGTGTGTAGTATGTCTGGCTAGAGCTGGCGAAAAAATCAGCACGAATGGTCACTTCCTCTGCTGGAACCAGCGTAAAAAGTGTCAAAATGCCATTTCTTTGTATGTGTTAGTGTGGTCGAATGCACTAAAATGTTGACTTTTCAAAAACTCAGCCTTCCTTGGTTCAAATCCCACTGATGACATTTTTTTTTTTTTTTTTGCTTTTTTGATACTTTTTTGATTTCTAATGACATATAATATTAAATCATGTCATAATTTTCCATTTTCACAATTTTCCCGAGTTTTTCCGACGATTTTTGTTAAAATTTTCATTATTTCATACAATTTTCATAGATAATTAATTTTTTTTATGTTTTTTTTTATATTTTAGTTGTTTAGTTTTCTATTTTTATGGATTTTTCATAGTTTTTCCGGAAAATTTTGTGAAAATTATAAAAACTTACACTTATATAAAAAAATCATCAATATAAATAATCAAATTGTCACATGAACATTTCATAAAAAGAGCGTCAGTGGCGTAATTGGTAGAGCGCACGACTACTAATGTGGAGGTCAAAGGTTCGATCCTAGTTTTTTTTTTGCTGTCAATTTTAAATTTTCGGTATATGAATGTAATGAATTCGGTAATAATGAATGGTTATAGTTAAATATTTGGCTTTGTACTTTTGGGGTTTTAGTTCTTTGTTTATTTACTGATCGCGGAAAATGCGCTTTCGTCGGTCACGAGTGACCACGTTGATACTAGTTTTTTCATTTATATTTTATTGCAATAGAGACTAAAAATAAATGAAAGAGAAGAGAAATAAAATAATTTGGCACAAGAATCATAAAAAAGATGATGAAAATCTTTTTTAATTTGTCTCTAAAAAATATCATGTGAAAGCTTGATGTTTTAATTATTTGCATTTTTCAGTGTGGTGGTGGCAATAATGGTACAAGCGAGAATAAAATAAAGAAGAAAAAAAGAGAATAAATGAGGTAATTTAAGAGAAAATATGCAAAAATATTGTGAAAGCTTTGTTCGTATAAAATATGCTGCCATAATCATACAGATGGCTTAAACATTTTTTTTTTCGTAAAAAATCGTATAATTATTTTTTAGATGAAAAATTTAATGAAACAATATGATAAAAAAAGAAAGAAGAAGCATAGAATCAGAAGTGAAATGCTGAAACAATTTGAACTCTACATTGAATAATTTCGATTTGTTTAAAATATCTTCTTTGTTTTGTTCCCCTTGTTCAAGGCTAAAAAATACATTTAGGTATTCAACTTTGGAAAAAAATCAGAATTTTTGAATTTTAGTCTATTGCATATTTTAAAAAAAATATGGTATTTTTTTTTTTTTTTTTTATTATGGTAAAATATATTGAAAAATGGGAACTGTCGTTAGCAAGAAAAATAATAACACAACCAGCTATTATTAAATCTTCAAAGGATTTTTTAATCAAAAGTAAAGAAGAAAAAATATATTTAATTAAAGAATGAACAAGAATCCTCAAAAACATATAGTATGACGAGACAATGATGAAAATGAAACCAAATAAACAATAAATTTAAATTGAGTAAGCATATCTGTGTATTTCGTATTTGTACATGTATACACATATCAGTACGATGTTATTTCACTTATGCTAAATAGATGCATGAATAAATTCTAAAAAATACACAAATTTGCATTGTTAATGCATCAATTAAAAAATGGCAGCATATTCAAGTGTTTTTTGCTTAAAATAGTTATTATTGTATTTCATGTTTTAATTATGAGGCAATAATTGTTTTGGGAATATACGATATATGATGTTGTTATTATTGTTGTTGAGTATTTGCTGAAATTGCATCATTTTTTTTATTATGATGATGATAAAAATTTTTGAGGAAAAAATTCTCAATTATATTTTGTACACTTTGCTGAGTTATTATTTTTTGGTGCATATACGATAAATTTATTATATCAAAAAAGTGTGCATAAAAATTATTAAAACGTACGAGTAGCAAAAAATACATTAAATCATATGCTAAATAGTCATGGAAACACGTTGCAAATAAAAATAAAACTTTTTTTTTGCCTCATTCCGTAGCTAAGAGACAACAATTAATTTTATCTCATATTACATTCTCTTTGTCATGAATACATATACTTATACAGTCATATATTTATGAATACGTACATTTTCAAATGAAAAACCTACAGCATCCATAAAATCTATAAAGTTCTCAGAGTGAAACTCCCTAATACGCTCATTAAATTTTTTTAAAAAAAGTTAGTAGAAATAAATGAAGTACTTTTATTCTCAAAGAAATTTAGATGTAGCAGCTATTTGATTTTATTAATATTTAAATTAATTGACCTAATTTGTTATAAAATTCAACTACTGTTTTTGATAGAAAAACTTTTTTTTTAAGATAAAAAATTAAATTGAAATCCTAATCGAATGCACAAGGAAAAGGAAATGCAAGCAAAAAAGGAATGAAATATCAAAGCGATTGAAAATTGAGAACTAAAGTTGTTCGAGATCCATTAGCATACATCATACAGTGCCTAACGATATGCTATCTATAAAATGATTCAAGTGTTCTCAAAAGATTCCTATCTATATATTTATTGTTTAATTAGTTTTCTTGCTCCTCTTCCTACCTCTCATTCATCCTTTTAGCTCTACTCGCATCAACTTTTATCTTTATAGCACTTGAAATTATTTAATGGAAATACGTCCCTATTATCTGTCTGTTATAGATTTTTATGATATTATTATTTTATTATTGTTGTATTGTATTTATGATGTTGAATATTGGAGAGCAATTTACGAACAGGAAAACGAGTAAAATAAAGTGAAGTAGTAGCTAATAATCCTTAATATATTTCAACTTGAGCTTTTCAATCGAAAAATGATTGATTTTATTTTACTTGAAGTATAATACTCTCAATGACATTGATTTAATCTATAGTGAAGCTTTCATTTATTTTACTATACATATTATTTCGACGTATTTATGAAGCGACAATGAAACTTTTGAAATAAAAATTTTTCATAAAATTTGATTTATTGTCTGAAAAAGTTTTGCAAAATTGTTTTTCGAATCAGTGAATTTTAATTTTTGAAATTTTTATGGTTTCATAGTTGAAAAACAGATTTGCAGGATGAAGTAATATTAATTTTAAAATTTTATGTTGAACAATATATTTGTGAGATTGAAAATATTCAAAAAGACTGCAATCATGCGTCATTGAATTCTTTTTTTTTTAAATTTTTTGAGCTGAGGTTTTACATACTTTATCTTTTCTCATACTTTAAAAACTAATATATCTTTAAAATTATATATTCAAAATTACAGAAGAAGATTTCTTGTAGTGAAACTTTTCAATAAAATTCCAGTCTAGGAAAGAAATTAATCTCCTGAGCATTTCTTTAAAACATAAATAATTTTTATGAGAGAGTTTTCTTTTCAAAATTACAACCTCAATGCTCTACTCATTCATCAATTTTCATCAATTGAATAAGAAAAACTTTTTCGTTCTGGTTTCCATTAGCTGGTATAGGAGGAGAATATTATTTTGAATTTACCATAAATTAGAGAATGTATATAATAAAGTTGCTAACGAGAGCAAAATATAATACAACTTTTCCCACAAGAAATTTCGTTCATTCTTATATTTTATCATGCAAAATTTTTACATATTTTTTTTCTATGAAAATGAAATTACAAATCCATGAAAATTGCTGATTCATAAAATGAGGTCAATTGTCTGCAATTTGCATCTACAACAAGTTTCTTCTACAACTGTGGAATACGATTATAAGCGTAAACAACTAACTGCAAGAAAAGATTTTCTCAGATTTTCTTTTAAAAAAAAAGTTTTGCATTTAACTTGAAAGAAGCATGAAAAAAATAAAATAAATGATTTGATTCAGTTTTCAAGAAGCTAAATGGCATTGTTCTTGGTTTGTTGAGGAATTAATAGCAATTTAGATTTAAATAACTGTAAATCCTTTAAATGCTAATTTATGAATTGTGTGTTGGACAATAATCGTTTTTAATATGCTTTTATTGTTTTATGGAATAAATTTCATTTATTAAAGTCATTTATTAAAGAAATATTCACTTTACAAATAAAATTGTTGATACAGAAATAAGTTAATTTTGCTTATTTCAAATATTTAGTATTGACAACAAACTCCATGTTTTCAATTTAATTTTTTCTTAAATTTCATTAAGTTAATTTTGTCATCATAGAACATTTGCAAAACCAAAAGAGAAACAAAATTAACAAAAAAAAAAAAAAAAAATAAAGCTCAAAGTTTGCATCATTCTGTAATGAATTTATTTCCTGTACAAAAAGATAAATACGAATGAAAATTTTCTAACTTTTAAATTGAAATTAATTAATTAAAACTTTTGTTTGCTTTTGTTTCAAAAAATTGACATAAAGTTCCAGAAAGTTCACAAGTAAATCTAATAAAATATTCAAATTTCATGAAAGACTTCATGTAGATAAAATAAAAACAAAATTCATTCATTGCATAAATCAGTTAAGGAAAACGAGAATCTTTCACAAAGTCTCATGGTAATTGAGTAAAATGAAAAGACACATACAGTGGAATAGAAAGGAAAGCAAAGTTGCCTATAAAATATATCTACTGGAAAATTGTCTTCATGCATATATTTTTGCTTTTTTTTCTTACTTATTCTACATGTACTTTCTTACTCTCGACAAATATTCAGAATAGACAGTTTCAATATATTCAATACAACATGAGCAAAAGAGTAGGAAAAAGAACTACAAAGAAGACAGTAATCTCAGTGAATTCAATTGCCCAGAAAGTTTTTCTTTTGCTTGTTACGCAACAATGAATCGATAAAAGGGAAACTTTTCTATTCTTTCATTTCACTTGTTTCTCTTATCATATACTAAAAATGGAAAAGAGGAGACTAGAACAGAGCAGAAAGGAGAAGAAATCTTGAGAAATTTATGGTGTGTGCAATGAAAACTACAGCAACTTTTCTCATTTATAAACAGAGTACGACAAAGGCAGTAAATATTTGCCAATCGACAACAATTTTGTGAGAAAATTGAGTTTCCAGCGTTTTTCTTTTCGTTGTTAGTTGTTATCATGTACATGTCTGAAAACTTTTCTTTCCTTACCGAATATATGGATTGCTATGACTGTTCTGGACTAACGTATTTTTCAAAAAAATTAGAGTTTCTTAAATATTTTAGAAACTCTTTTGAGCATACATTTAATGACTATCTGTAGTAGCTGACAGATCTTCTTTTTCTACAGAAAATGATGCCAGGTGAATTCGAATTGTTGGAAAAACGTAGCAAAAAACTTTTCACTCTTTTTATTTAGAGCACTTTTTGTTTAACTAGAACAAAGAAGTCAAAGTTTTGTAAAACCTGATAGTTTTTTGAGACTTTTTATTCTGCTACATTTGTTAAACTTTCTACTTTCTACTATTATACGGACAAGCAAAACACAAAAGTTTAATGAGGTGAACGTATAAGTAGTAAGGGCTTAGTGAGTAAAAATTTAAATTGAAATAGCAGAATTATTTCCATAGAGATAAGTAACTATGAAAATACTTTTCGAAGATGTCTAGTCATTGTTTTGAATTTTATTATACATCGATATTAGGATTTTTCAATTTTAAGCTGCTTATATTTTTATATGTTTTAATCCGTTTTAATAATAAAACTTCTCAAACAAAAACATCAGAATTTTTCCATTCATACATTTTCTTAAATCATTCATATGAGGTAGGCATTTAAAAATTTATTTAATAATATAAAGACGTAATTTTTTTGGAGACTAATTTTATTTCATTTTTTTGACGGACAAAATTCCAAAATTAAAATTTGATCTCTGAGAATTCAACATTGGACTCAATTCTCTCTTAGCAACGCTCCAAACTTAATACCTTTTTGGCAAGAATAATCTCTCTGCTAAGCAATAGTAAATTCCACTTCTAAAAATAAACAAGTTCAAATTGTTTTCTTATCTCCTTTTCATTTATGAGCTAGGTGAGTAATTCTCTTGTTTCTCCTAATATAATATTCATTGAATTGTTAATGTTGCTTTAATCTCAAGTACCTTTTCATTTACCCACACTACATTTCCGGAGAAAATGAAAAATTTTTTTCCTCTCATTTAATTATCTCGTATTTATTATTCAGCATAAAAATTGAAATTAATGATGGATAAATAAGCAATTTTGAATGAGAAAGAAGGAGATGAAGGAACAGAAAATAAGAATCATTTTGAGTAGATACCTTGGTTGGTCATGGAGATGAAACTACAAAACAAAAAGCAAAAATTAAAAAGAATGTAAAAGAAGCATAATCATGACAGGATGATTTGCTCGAAGGCAATAAAGGAAAACAAAAAAGTACAAGAACAAAAAAAAAAGCGTTGTCGAGAGATTTTCCAATCCATGTTGTTGCTATCGTTACTGCCGATAATACTTTTCAATGTTGTCAAAGTTTTCATTTTTTAGTACAAGTCCTTGAACCTTGCCTGAGTACGCAAATTATTTACATCAAAAACAGAAATAAGAACTCTCATTCGCATACAATACGCACACAGAGTCATGTATATGTTTTACACATGAACGCATACTGTATATGTTCATTATTAATATGTTAATGTTTTGCCATAGCAAACAAAAATTTCCATTTTTACGAGCAGTGAATTAATTAAATTACATGTGCGAAGGTCTTTCATAATTTAATTAAGCTTTTATATATGCCTTTACTCTTTCACTTCTGCTGTTTATGATATGTACCTTTTCATTGCCTTTTTTCATCTCTTTACTCTTTACTCCATTCCTTTCTTTCTTTTTCATTTCCTTTTGTTTTGCACTTGACATGAGAAAAACAAAGTTGTTGTTTTCCTTTCTCAAGTGTATTTATAAAACCTTATGTTTTACTTTACTTTACTGCTCTTAATGTAACTCTTTATTTTTACTTTTATCATATTTTTTCATTTTTTTTCCTTTTTTTAATCCTAAGCTTTTTGAAATGAAAAATGATTCATTGATGGAAAACGTACTGAAAATCTTTTATTTTTTCTATACTTTGAAAAATATCTAGTTTGTATTCCGTATAATTAGGGGGGGGGGGAGGGGTTTGGGAATTTTAACTCCCTCTTTTTGCGAAATATCTTCAAGTTGCTAGGGGTTTTTGGGGAAAAAATCTCAAAAACCCCCCTAATTTTTTTATTCCATACAAAAAATTTCACTTCCCCCCCCCTTCAAAAATTATCTGACTACGCCCCTGTGTACAGTATTTTTCTGGTCTTGATAAAGGTTAATTTTTGAAAAGACTTAAAGAGAATATTATAGTTCTGCTGGGGCCGGTTTCTCCGGTGGTGGTACGGTATGGTACAGTGGTACACCAGGTATGGTACAATGGTATACTGGTATATTGTACCATACCTGGTGTACCACTGTACCATACCACTGGTATACCTATACCATGCCTTACCATACCTTACCATACCGTCCCACCACCGGAGAAACCGGCCCCTGCTTTTAAGATCAAATGAATGAAACATTTAATTTAGACTATGTAGTTCCCATGAAATATAAATGAAACATATGAAACATAAAATAAAGTAAAAGAACACACAAATTTCTAGTAAGAAACATCCAAACTTTAGAAAGGATATAAACAAAACAATAACAAGTGGAAAATAATCCTTAAATTATTTCGACATAAATTTTGTGATTAAAGCTCCGTTGAAAATTTTGTATTGTGCATGTATGAAATGTTTATCTTTTGTTTGTTTCTACGTACGTGTTCACATTTGTAAATTTATTTTCAATTACTACAAATTCGTATTCCTACACATTATTTTTCTAATTCCATGTAACTCATTCAATCATAAATTAAATTAAATTAAATAAAATTAAATTTTGTGCTCTCGCAAATGATTCCAAATCTTTGGAAACATTAAACAACAAGAAATACACACTTCTGTTCAAATGGAAAAATTTACTTCGTTTTCTTTTTCTAATTCGTCACGTTTCCCACGAAAGAGGCAGCAGATAGAGAATATAAGGAGAAAAAGAAAGGAAAGATAAGTAAATTGAGATTTGTGATACTTTTACTTACTTGATGTAGTAACAGCACGAGCAATAATAATATTTTGAAACACCATAAAAGAAAATTCATGAAATGAAAGCTAATGAGTTTAAGGAGACATTTTGGAAGAAAAGTTTTGGGTCCAAATTATATTTTTTTATTGTTTAATTTTTTTTTGTTGAGAAAATTCAATTTTTGGTAAATTTGAGTTCATGGTTACAGAAAAATTGAATAAATAGTAGGTTTATTTTATTTTCTAATTATCTTCGGAATTGATTAAGTCGATTAAGGAAATGAAAAAATCGAAAATATAAAGTTCCTTTTACTCCCATTGTTTTTTTTTTTCTTCCAAAACTAAACAAGTAAAAAGTTAGATGAATTTAGATTCAAACATTTTGATTTAAAATTTATTAAGTTTTGATTTAAGTTCTTAAAAGCAACACAAAATAAAAATTTATTGAAAGAAAATCTGTTTTAATAACAAAACTTACTGCTTAATACGAATATTTCAATTCCAAAAGAAAACTTTGACAGATTATTGATTTAGCATTTTTTATGCTGAGTCAAATAATCAAACAGAATTTGTATATGCTACAAACTTGATTTCAATGCTTAAACCACAGAATTCTTATTCCATTCATCATTTTACATCATCACAAATGTTTACATAATTCTTCAAACTTTTGCTTTCCTTTTATTATCAATTTTGTTTGGCATCTCTGTAAATTTCAATTCTATGTATCTCCTTTTATCTTCAGCAAACAGGAGTGGATAAGAAAGAAGGAAAAAGAAGATTCTATTCAGTTAGTTTTACATTTCTCAAAATACATTCAGGAATGTGTCGAGGCAAATGGAAGACGCCACTTTGTCTGGTAAACAAGTAAAAATCAACAAAAATAGATTTTATTTCCTGCGCCCCACATTTCCATATTTTTATACATGTTTGTATTCAATTTCCTTAACATAACAAACAAACTTTTTTTTCTCCTCACTTGGCACTTTTCTTTTCATCTCTTTTACACTCTTTACTCTTTTTTTTCATTACATTCGTTATGCTGTATGTGCAATAACAGCAGATTTTTTTGTTGTTGCTTCTATATCCAAAAGTGAATATATAAATTGTTATGTTCTCACTTCTTTTTCTATACGGTGGGCTCTAATTTATCAATATTCCATATTTTCCTGTTTCTCTCTTCTTCCTCATTATTTTTTTACGATGTGCTGCGTAAACAGAATGAACATCTTATTTGGATAATTTTCCAAATGGCGCTAATACAAAAATCTTCATCTATTTCTTCTTTTGCTACAAAAATATACATAGAAAATGAGCAAATTGGTATTCTGTGCTATAAATTATATTTTCCTTCCTTCTTTTCCTTCTCACACCATGTTTTGCTTTCGTTCTTTTTTTTTGTGTACACAATGTATGATTGCCATTGCCTACAACACCGTATACAATAGAATGAATTGTGCTGTTAGAAATGATATTTAATGAGATCGTTAAAGCAAAAAATTCTTGAATTGCTGACAAAAATTATTTTTGAATAAATTTGTTAAAGGAAACAAAAAAGTTTGACATTTTCTTAAGAGAAAAAAAGTTAAAATGTTTCTTTTTATGTCGAGAAGTGTCTAAATCATGAAATGGATTTGATTTTTTTGTTTTTGCTTCTTTAGAGAACAGATTAGAAATGTTAAATTATGTTAAAAATTGTAATGAATTTGATTATTTCACGTTTTTACTGTGTACATTTTGAAAGCACTCAAATGATTTAATAATAACATAATTTTGATATAATTATGAAATAAACATCGTCATAAGTAAAACTGTATCAAATTCACAAAGGAATCAAAATGTCATGACTAAACCTATGGCGTCGTTCACTTATGACGTCCATCAAAATCATAGTATTTTAGACCCCCTCCCATCCTCTGTCACAAAATTTTCATTGAAAAAATTTTTTTTAAAAACTGTAACACAGCCATAGGGTGTGGAACTGATCAAATTGATCAAAAATGATCAAAAATGATCAAAAATGATCAAAAAAGATCAAAAAAGATCAAAAAAGATCAAAAAAGATCAAAAATGAATTGATCAGTTCCGCACCCTTGACACAGCCCCAGACCCCACTTTCCCCTAAAAAAATTGAACGTAATAAGTGAACGACTCCAATACAGAAACGAAATTTTAATTTAATACTCCTGAAACCAATGTAAATTGTGAGCAGTTCTACGTATCAATTTATCATGAGTGATGTATATGTACAGAATGATATCAGCAGTTTTTTTTGTAACAAATCCCTTCTAATTTTCCCATTCATTCCCTGTATAATCATTTTAATTACAAAATCTTCCCTAATGAGCAGTCGCACGATTTCAAATCACATATGCTTAAAAAATTAACGTTACAGACGCGGCAGAATTTTCTTCATGTTTCTGTAATGAAAAAATTAGTTAAATTACATCATTTGTAGCATCTGGTACATCATGAATGATTATTGTCTCGTTTCATTTTGAAGACGAAGTCAGTAATTGAGGATTGGAATGGGAATGAAGATGAACGAAACGAAGCTTGTAACTTGTATAGAAAATAAAATATAAAAATGATGGAAAAAGAAGATTGTAATGTGAAAGAAATTACTTGTGATAATAAAAAGTCAGCATTCATAGTTTTCATGATGTGTGAAAAAGGGATGTTGGCATGATGGCAGTAAAGTAAAATGATGCTTTTCATAGCTCTAGTCACGCATCTCGAGAACACAAAAAGAGTGAAGTGAATTTCCTTCTTTTTTTTTTCATCATTTTTGTCGCCCTCCTCAGCTGTTATTTGATATTTGGTTTATG
Source organism: Chironomus striatipennis (assembly GCA_026123125.1). NCBI lineage: Eukaryota > Metazoa > Arthropoda > Insecta > Diptera > Chironomidae > Chironomus > Chironomus striatipennis. Next base: position 24,251,907 of record CM047394.1, on the reverse strand, counting down.
TCGTACCTAAAAAGCTTTTTAATTTGATCACGTATGAGTTTTTTTCATTTTGTATGGAATCTATCTATCTATCTATCTATGCCATATATTTTATACATAACACGAATGAAATAAACTTGAGCAAGCAAAGTAAACGAAAAAGGTGAATGTTGCTACAAAAGCAGCTACGAGTTCGAAATATTTTTTTTTCCTTTTCTCGATTTTCTTTTTCTTTCTCCGCTTGAGCACCGCTTGACAATAAAAATGTTAAATAAATCGTACGTGACAAGTTTGCAACCATTTTTCTGTGACTATGAAAAAAAAAGTGAGAAGGAATAAGAATGTCTGATAAAAATATAGTTTTTCTTTTTTATATTCGAGATAAATGGTTGAAATGTATTTTATTCCCTTCATTCATACACCTACCTACCTATGTATGGATATATACATTTATTTTTGTATTCAGGGTTTGTTTTCTTTCAAAACGAACTTCACATTTCTGCTATTTCTGCTTACTTACTCACTCACTTGCAAACTTACTTCTTGTGCACACATTTATATGTGACTATCATGTACAGTCGGGGAATAAGAATAATATGAAAAGAATTGAAAAGGATAGAAACGAAGGAGAAACATGAGCTTTTGTTCGCTACTTTGTCGTAGTAAAACAATTGCAACTGGATGTTCTCTAACGCGATTACTTGACATGCAATTAAGAAAAGTCACTCTGTATACAATAGAATACATTTAGAATGTGCATGTATAGCGACGTTAGTTTCTTTAATTTTTGCAGATTTTAAACGTGACAGATTGTTGAAAATTAAATATACTCACTTTATTACAACCATATTTGCTTATTTCACATGCAAAAATTATTCGCAGGTAGGATGTGTGAAATTCTTTTTTTTTGTTGTGAAAACTTAGGTGTTAAGTCAAAAATTAATTTTCAAGCATATGAATTTCATTCAACTTCAATGAAATTCACACCAACGGATGAAAAATGATCTTTATGAATAATCATTTATCAGAAGAGTATGAGCATTAAGCATGAATAAATAAAATTTTGTCACATCATAAATAAAACATATTGTATGTGTGTAGAAGCTGAAACTATTTGTCAAAATAGCAGTTAAAAACCACAACCATATCATCCACTCAACATTATCTCGTGAAAACTGCATTAAATCAAAAAAATATGAAGCAGAGGAATTTAACTTTGGGCAATAACTAGAAAATGTTGGAGGAGGGGTCTTTAAAGAGGATACACATGTGTATTTTATACCATATCAGCCTCATGAGATTATAATATCCGTCTATCTAGAAAAACATAATGCTATAATTTCCATTTTTCAAACTTTTCTATTTTGCACATTAAATGATTAATGAATTTCATAATCATTATAATAAAATAACACAGCAGAGTAGAGAAAAGCAGAGCATGGCATGGCATGGCACAAAACAATATGGTTAAAGGCAATCATTAAGTGTGCTTCATTGCATTCGCCTAGATGATGTCAGTTTAGCTTCATGTTTCTATGATAAATAGCCAGTGATAAATGATAATTAAAACGTTTTGAAAAAATGGGATGTATATCTACATATAAAATCTATGGCAATAAATGGTAAGCACGAAGAGATTTATGTTGGAAATTATTACCAATGATTAAAAACTTTCGTTTCTTCTTCTGCTTCTTCTTCATCTATTGTCCATTGTACTCCCCTTCCATTCATGTATACATGAGTATATATGCTTACTTTAAAATTTATGGTTTGAGAAAAAGTTTAGCAATAACTTCTTTATATAGTTGATACACAAGTAAAACCAAGTAGCAGAAGTTAGTAAAAGGAACGAGAGTAGTATGAAAAAAAAGAACTTAAGAATCGTAAAGACTTTATACTCGTCCTCGTACAATGGGTGGCAGCAGTAGAACTACACGAAAATGGCAAGGAAAACTTTATCCAAGGGAACATTTAACAAATGGCTTTAATGTGAGCTCAACTTATTTATGACATTCATTTTACAGAATGTTGATGAAAAGTTTTTTCTTCCTCTTACAAATGCTTGCTTCTTGCACAAGAACAAAACCTATTAAATGAATTCAACTACATTTTTTGTAAATCGTAAGAGCAATAATATTAATGTTTGAGAGGAAGAAGAAACTGCTGCAAAAAAAAAAATCGGTACGAAGATAACTTTAATTTGTAACAATTTTTAAGCTTAGCATAGTCTTTAAATTGACAGAAAAAATACTTTGTTTAATTGTTGTCTAAAAAATGTCAAATTTGTGATTTCTGAAGTACCATTCCATTGCTGGAAACTATAAAGATCATTTGTTTGATAGCGTTTTTATGGAAAAATAGAATTTGTATATTTTCATAGACATAAATTTAAAAATATATATATATATATATATATATATATATATATATATATATATATATATATATATATATATATGATTTTCATAGAAAAAGGCATGGCTATAAAAAAAATTTTAATTTGTCAAGCACTCTGTGAATAAAATAGCTTCTGCTATTTCACTTTTTAAGGATGGGTACTTAAAATAAATGTTTGAATCGAGATTTTTTTTTTCATCGTAAAATGATTCGAAATCAAGTTTAATGTCGAGCATCATACAACATTTCATATTATATTGTGTATGTATATTAGGCATGACGTAAAAGAGCCATATAATTCTCATAACCGGATTTTCACTTTATTGCGTTGCAACGAGGTGGAAAGAGAATTTATAAAAAAAACGCTTGAACTCTGGAAGGACTCTCACGTCAACATCTCTTTCGTTGTCCTCGATTTGAGGATTTCATTTCTCCCTCTATTCCGTCCTATGTATACATGTACATGCTTTTTTTATTCAAACAATAAACCTTTTTGTGCCTTTCATTTTTCAAGTTTTCACACTCTTTTCTGTCGTTTTTGTTTTGCTTGAAGATGTAAGTCGAATATAAATGACATTCAATTTATTTCTGTTGACAAAAAAATAGCGTTTTTGCTCCCTTTCGTAAAATAAGCTCCTTTATTTTTATGTGTATTTGCGCTTTTACGAATAAAACAACCCCATGCTTCTTCTGTTTTCTTACTCTTTCGTATTCTTGTTCACTCTGTCTTCATTTTTTTTTCACTGTGTGTGCTCCTCATACAATCTTTACTTATTTTTCTTTTCTGTTGCTTTTGGTGAAGCTGCGATTGAATTTTTAGCAGGAATCCTTTTGAAGTCATTGACATTACGTCACGCACTTTGACTTTATTTGGGTTGAGGATTGAGATTGCTAATTTTATTCCGAAAAGATTTATTTTTTCTATGTTACATTAAATGGGTTGTATTTGGAAATTTATCGCAATGTTTAAGCCTTTAAATGAACAATTTTAGATTCAGGAATATAAGCTGTAGAATTATTTAAAAGGAAAAGAAAATTGCGCTTCATTAAAATTGTTTCATTCTACAAGTTATCTCCAATTCACATATCACTATTTTTTTTACTTCTAACCTTAAAAAAGCTTTCTTATTGTTGGGTGTCGTCGCTGTCGTCTTCGTCATCATCTCTCTTGTTGTATTACAATTTTTACGTTTTCTCTTTTGCCATTTGCATGCAAATTCTTTCCTCTACTTTGCTTTATTTTATTTTATATATTTTTTATATACATAAACATTTTTTCGGTGGAATCAAGGCTTAAGCACTCAGCACTCTATAAAAGCATTTAAGCGACATTGTGAGACTTGCATGCATAATTTTACTTATAAAATGAACAAAAGAGGAGTAGAGAAGATAGAAGAGGCAAAATGGAATGAAAATCTCAGTGGAATTTTTATTCAATTGTTTGCTATGCTGTTGTATAACTAAATGGAAATATTTTTTGAGCTTAAACATGAACACAAAAATAAATCAGCTTTATATACTCTTAAATTCTTTTGCAATCAATAAAAATGTTGCTATGGCACAAAAATAAATTCTTTTCAGCTATTCTGTACTTTTTTGTCTATTTTATTCCATTATTTTTAATAGACGAATAAGTAGAAAGTAGCTAGAGCTGTAGCTCAAAAGAATTCTCATTTATTCTTCTTATATTGATTTCTTTAGATGTTCATCAACATTTTTTTATTCTTCAACAACTCACTCCTATTCAATAAGGATGGAGGAATAAGAAGAAAACACGACACGACACATATAACAATAGAAGAAAATGTCATAGAGAAGTTGAGTGAAAAATCTTTGTCAACATAATATCTTTAATGAGATTGTGAAAGGAAGCAATAGAAGAAATGATTTTTCCTTCCCATCTTATTTTCTTCTCCCTTTCGTACTTCTCCGCTTCTTATACATTTGGAATTGAGTTTCTCAAAAAAATATATTTATATTGTACATAAAAGTTGATAAGAGTTTTACTGAGGAATAAGTGATTAGAGCGTATTTTTGAAGCTAAAATTATTTCCTCCCAGAATTTCATCTAAAATTTAAAATTTTGGAGAACTCTATAGCGTGTATGGAGTCATAATACTCCTAAATTCGCATTTCATTCAAAAGAAGCTAAAAAGAAATTGCAGACTAGAAATAAGAAGGAAAGGGGTTGTAAGCAATGTTTTATGTACCTGTGGAGAATTTCACTTTTTTATTATTACTCAATAAAGTACAGACATAGAACGATAGAAGGGAGAGCGATGAAGATGATGGGGAAATAAGATATCATGCTGTTAAAGAATACATAAGAAGACTATTTCTATTACACGGATTTAGGGAATTGAAACTTAATAAAACTCTCATGGGAAGAATTGAATGATGAAAACTTTCGTTTCACCTTTTTTGTGACTTAAATTTATGATTTAAGACTATAAGAAGTGATGTTGATAAATTGAAAATTTTGAAATGATTAAATGAAAAACTAGTGAAACGTTGTCTTTTGACTTGAGAATAAAATTGTCTATATTGTTGAAAAAATTGAAGTTTATTTTTTTAGAAAATATTATTAGAAAATTTTGACAAAATTCGGTGAATTTTACAAAAAAATAATAATATAAATTTCTGATGTCAAACAAAAACGTGCCATAAAAATAATTTGTTTAAATAAAAATCTCAAGCATTATGACTAAAATAAATTACAACTCGTGCAAATCAAAGCTCACGATTGAATCATATTTATTATTTCACCTCCTGATCTCATGATTTTTTTTTTTGCTCATAGAAAATTGAGCACAAAAAGCATCAAGAATACGTAATGTCATTTTGCCAGACAATATACCGTAAATTGTATCCATTCGATTCATAATTATTAATGATGTGACACGTGCTGACAACAAAAATCTACAATTTTTTCTCCATAATAAATAGAAAGACGTACGGACATATATACTTGAAACATACAGTAGAAGACAATGGAATCATCATCGTTATCATCATAATTTTTAGCAGACAGTAGAAATAGCAATTTAATATTTTATATAGAAACATTTTCAAGACAATAAAATCATTTTTGAGCTGTTGTATGAACAAAAAAAAAATTGAAAATGAAAATTGTTGAAAATCGTACATGACATAAAACGATTTTCTCTATTTTCTAAAAGCTTCTTGTTCTTCATTTTCCATTTTTTATCAAACAATTATGTGTGCAAGTGTGTTTGAAGCATTTTCATTGCATTTTATCTTGCAACTTTCCACACCAAATGTTTTTCTCATAAATTTTCAAGTAGAATGCAAAAAAATGAATTTATTTCCAAGCTGAAAAAGAAAAGGAAGGAAAAAAATCTTATTGCATTTGGTAGAAAGGAATGGAAAAGCTCTTTTATTTTTGCTTTTTTTTGAAGATTTTGAGAAATTTATTACATAGCATTATTATTTTCTACTTGAGAGCTTTCCTCCTACCTTATCGTCCCCTCAGAAATGTGTGTACATTGTGTTCTTGCTTCTATACATGTATGTATAGAGTTAGAGAAGATCTTCAATCTTTATCCTATCATGAAATTCACTTTTCTTCATCTTTTTCTGTGGAAAAGAGTTTAAATTTGTTTTAAGGTTGCAGACGCATTTATAAGACATAAAATTTCGGAAATTTTTCAAATATATTCTGTAATTGATTTATCTATGAAGTTGAGTTTGAACATCTGTTAAAGTTTTAATTTAGAGTTTCAACTTTTAATTCTTGAATAGAATGAATTTTAAGAGCTAAATTTATTGCAATTCATAAAGAGATTTTTAAAGCAAATCTTTAAAGCTTCTGGAAGGAGGGATCGGATGCGATCCTTTTTCAGGTCCTTCTATTAATGTCGTAGTTTTTAGTTAACCCAACTCTTTTAAAGTGTCAATATAAAAGTGATACTACTTAGCTGGTGAATTGACATAAGGACACTTGGAAGTCTCATGTGCATTTGATTCCTAAAATCCTATTAAAGGAACGAGTGAATAATGTTGAAAGGATAAAAGCATGAAATATATTTTATATTGAAAATACTTTTAAGACAGCAAAGCAAAAAAAAAAGAAGACGGAAGAAATTATTGCTTTAAATACATTTGATAATATTAAATCGAAAAGAAATTGATCTCAACACATGGAAATGAAATGTGAATGGAAAAAATTTATCTTCTTATTTTTAGATTTATGCTACTTATTGAAATCCTAAATTTGTAAAAAAAATTGAGAAATAAGAAGATTTCAACAATGGTGGAAGCCTTCAAGTACAAATTTTAAGTCCAATAAATTATGTTATGCATCAAATTGCTTCAAAGCTTTGCAAATAAAAATGGAGGAAAATCTAAATTGCAAAATGGAAATGAGGATGAGCGGGAAAGAGCTATTAAAAAGAATTTTTAAACGTCGCAGCCTCAGCCGTAAATATTTTACAACCATCAGATAATCATAAAATTTTTTTTCCAATATAATAACCGTAAAGAAGTAATAAAAAATTGCTTTTCACCTGGTGAGACTTTCCTTAGCTATAACATAAAAATTGTGCATAAAAATTTACACCCAAAAATTGGCATTAATGTAAAACAGTCGGAGCGAGAAGAAAAGAAAAAAAAATTAAGACAAGAGCAAGAATAAAGGAATATTAAGGAATCAAAGAAATTGAATGAATAAGACGCTTTTCAGCTCAGGTATTAGAAACATCTGGCTTAACATTAAATCCATTTAATTTTTGAGTCATGCTATATTCAGTCATAATAAGCTTAATATACCATTTGCCGTACAAAAATGCATTAAAAAAAGTTTAAAAAAGATTTTTTTTCATCTGTACTGCAAAGAAGTTGGTAAGTGAGCATTAAGATGAGAACAGGAGAAAGCACATTTCGAAGGCGTCAAGCGTCAGATCCTCAAGAGTCATAAAAACAACCATTAATGACTTCCATAAAAATAATAGCTACCGATACTTGTATTATTATTAAAATGAATATATACGTGTAGATACGACCAGTTGTCTTGAACAGGAAAAATATGCAAATTAATGCCATTTTCCTATATTTACATCATATCGATCAGAAACAGAGAAAATTTTCAAAACTCAGCTTTATCTTTAAAATTACTATGTATTCTTCATATTGTTAGTACTTGCTTGAACATAGTGGATGGAAAAAGTTTTAGATTCACTAATTGGCCTCATCGTTATCATTTGTTAGATACTGTTTACAATTTTGCTGTTGAGGTAACTTAATTGGTACTGCAGCAATGAAAGAAACTTAATGCTTATTATATTGCAAATTCATACATACGAACGAAAATATAAAAGAAGCAAGTCTCAAGTACCATAGCTTATGGTATTGCTTTTATTATTATTTGTAAAGTCGAGAGGAAAAATGTGAATGTATTGCAGAAATTTCTATCTTTTTTTATTCTCGTCTATAGCAACATCAGCTTCAACATCATAATCTTCCATACAAACATTATCATCATAACAATATATACTTTACTTCCTCTTTCTCTTTACAATTAACCTGTATTTCTTCCCTATTAATTTTTTTAATAGATTGTTTAATTTTGTCGTTATTTAAAGAAATCGTCAGATAGACTTAGTTTTATTCTACAACTGTTACTATTTTAGATATTAAAATTACACAAGAATTTTTTTATAAAAAAAAAAAATATTTTTATTTTCACGAAAACTGCGCTATTTTAAGAAGTTTAGTTGTTTACCTAAATGTTTATCATGATTTTTCAACATTAATTGAGTTAAACGTGTTTACAAGTAAAATAGGAATTGTGATGGAAATTTATAAATTTTTTAAGAATTTACTACAATAAAATTTAATTAAATTTGCAAATTGAATTTTCCGCTTTGCTTTATTTAGGAGTTAATTTTTGTTTTAATTTATTACGACTTTTGGCTTTTATTTTATGTAATATAATCATCTTGGTAATGTATATTTTTTTATTAACTTAATGAATTTATCATGATATTATGACAAGCCGCTAAAAGCTTTCATTAAGAATTTCTCGTGAAAAATCATGAGGTAATGTTAAAGTGATAATGGCTAAAAAGTATGAAATTTGATATTTAAGAGTCAAAGTGTTTAGGAAGATATTTAATGCGGTGACTTCAACTAATGCGCTTGCATGAAACAGATGTAATTAAAAATACATTTTATAATTCAATTAAGCTAGGAACATAATTTTATTTTAATTCAATTATCCTTTAACACATTTCGAAATAAAATAACAAAATTATTCCATAGAGCAATCAAGTGTTATGCAAATTTCTCAAAAAACAAACCTATTAACAAGTCACAACCCAATTTTGTGCTAAATTTATTCCAAATTATTCGCTCCATTTCTTTTCAATGCTGCATGTATACCTTTGGGTTTTATAGCTTAACATCCATAAAAATTTTCTGATACACTCATTTTCTGCAAATTTGCTATTAAGATGCATTTTCATTCATATTAAAATTTTATGACTGAATTTTATTTAAATCAAGACATCATGATATTTTATGAAGATTACTTTATGCATTCGTGAAAACATTATTGAAATTAATGATAATGATAATAATGAAATTGTAAATGTGTGGGATTGAATCTACGAGTAGGATTTAGTATTGAAGAAAAATTAAAAATTATTTTTTTTGTTCTTTTCATTAGGAAAGAAATTTGGGGTTCGTTCGAAAAATTCGTAATGCCAAAAATGGTCATTTCTCACTCTCCTTCCCCCTAAACAAATTTTCAAAACCTCCTCCCTCCCCCCTCCCCCTTTATAAGCATAACGAATTGTACGAGCGTCCCTTTATGGTTTGCAAAGGTCAAATAGATTACAAGAATAAAAACACTGAAAGAAGATAAAAAAGTTAAAGTCATCAAAACTCTGAAAATTTATAAAAAGTTAAACTAAATATATAAATAAAATAAAACTTCAATCGTTTAGAATTTTCTTATACATTACATATATTCTCATACACATAATGAGTTCAAATATATTTAATTCTGTAGTGTTTTCTTTTTTTGACTTTACAGTTTCTATTTTTATAATGCTTTTCTCTCTTTTTTGTATGTTCAATATATTTTCTTTACTTATAATTTTATTTCGATCATGTTCCGAAGATTCAATGAATGGATTTTCCTTTATCTTTTAATTTTCATTCCACTTTCCTTATATTAAAAGATTTTCCTCTTTTGTTTCGTTCTTTAGACATAATACTTTTTTCATATATTTTTTTTTTCTCTCAAAATTATTTTCTTGCACGTATCATTAGTCTTTTAAGTATCAGCTATTTTAAGCTTTTTACGGCATGTTTTGCTTCTTTTCACTTGTTATGTTCTTTTACGGACATTAAATATGCGCACTACATTTAACAAAAAGTAGAGACATTAAACTCAAATGGAAAAGCACAGTAAGAAGAAAAAAAAGAAAAGAAAATTCTTCTCATATTTTTGATAATTGGCTGAAGCTGTTGTAGTTATAGAGGATATATATCGTTACATAACATGATCATAAAAAAATTTTTACTTCTCTTGTTGTTCTCATCACAATATACTTTTCATCCTCTGTTTCTCTCTTATGATTGCATATTGGTACGCTAATTTATCGCATTTGTGTTCGGTTGACAGTTTTATGATGTTATTGTAATGTATTTATATCTTAGAGAATAAGAAAGATTTTTTGTTCGTCTCTCAAGGCTTACTTAGGTTTGTTGTGTATATAAAAAAGTTTTTTTTATTGCCATTCTTCTTCTTTTGACATCCATTAAATAGCAATCAGTCTGTGAGTGGAAATAATGCTGTCAAATGCTTGAAGTATCATATCAACTATAATGTTTAATGACCATTCTGTCTTAAACATAATATCAATAGAAAAAAAGTATTTTTGTCTGTTTCCGACTTCTGGGAAAAATATTAATAATCATATCGATTTTAATCATGTTTTGACCTGATGTGTGCAATTCAAACATTGTGTCCGTTACAGTTTCCAAATAAAAGTACAAAAATTACATTTTTGTCTGTCTGTCATGCGAAATTCGAAGTTAAATACCCCTTGTTAGAAAATTCGAAAAAAGTTAACGTATTTTTTTGAATTTTCAATTTCCGAACTTTCATAATTGAATACCCCTAGACTTTCGATAAGTCTGTCGAACATGAATTGCGCACATCAGGTTTTGACTAGGATTGTTAATATTTTAATCAATTAACAACTTTGACTAAGAAAAAAATTTAAATTAATTTGCACGTAGCACAAAAAAAGTCACGTAAGCCCTTTGTTGTATGTTATGACTTTTGCACTCATTAACAACGATTTATGAGATGAAATTCCTGTGAAAAATATTTAAAAAACAAATTAAATTTATTTGACCTTAGCATTTAAATTTTCTTAAAAGGCAAAGAATGCTTAAAGTTAAATTTATGACTGGTATTATTAGCCCGCCTACAATTTCAGCAATAAAGTTTAACGGCTTCATCAAAGGAAAAGTTAATGGTATGAACTAACTGTGTAGGATGATGAATTGCCTCACATTGTAGTATATATTCAGATGTAAATTGTTGAATGAAGTTGTATAATTTAAAGAGTATCTTCGACTGTCAGATGTTTTCTAGTGAAATAATTTTGCGTGGCTGCATTTTTGTTGAAGCTTCAGAACTTTTACTCTGTTGTTCATGAAGTTGTGAATACTTCATAATTCTTCGTAAAATACCTTTGAGCTTTAAATAGGTAGGTAGCTTCATTTTAATTGTGAAGAAAAACATATTTCAATGAATTCCAGCTTTAGACGAAAGTTCAATTAGTCAAGTTAAAAATTTAATGCCATGTGATGGAAATAACTAAAATAAAAAAAACTGTTGTGAATAATTCAAGTTCGACAGACTTTTCGAAAGTCTAGGGGTATTCAATTAAGTTTATTCGGAAATGCAAAATTCAAAAAAATACGTTACGCTATTCTTTGAATTTTCTATCATTTTGTCAATCATCAATCATTTTGAGAGTTTTATTACTAATTTGACATCATTGTAGTTCTAAATTATGGATTGAATCAATTTCTTTGATAAATTATATATGAAAATAGGATTATTAAAATTTAAATTTTTTTGAATTTTCGAAAAAGGAGTATTTAACTTCGAATTTTGCATGGCAGACAGACAAAAGTGTCATTTATGCACTTTTCTCGAGAAATTGTAACGGTCACAAGTCTCGAATTATTCACATCAGTAAAAAAATAAGTCTTTTTTTGCAGAACCATCTGTATTTTCTCTTTTAGATTTCCATACCTTAATCCAGTGGTGGCCAACTTTTTTGTGTCGTGGCACACCTTGTGAGTACGTCATGACCAAAACCGCACGCAAAACACGGCTCGTGGTATTTTTAGGAAAAAATCGGGACACTAGTGTGCCGCGGCACTCCAGTTGGCCATCACTGCTTTAATGAATACAACGAAACAGCGTAATGTTAGTTTAAGTCAAAAACATGATAGATGAAAATATTTTTTTTCTTCATTTTCTTCTTGTGCGTAAATAAAGTTAAATGGTTAAAACAACAAAAAGGTTATAACTTTTCCATTGTTCAGAGATAATATTTTTAAGCATCAAAAGAACATTTTGTGTTATGCGTGAAAAAACATCGATTTTTATTTATTTATATACTTGTATTTTCAAAAGATATGGTGTGTTATTCGTTGCTGAAATAAATTTTAAATATGTATATTTGTATATTTTATATATATACGTATCACTTTATTCATCTTTTAAATAGTGACATGCTTTTATTCTGAACTTTATCCATTCATTGTTCAATTTTTCTCAAATAATTTATTAATTTTTGTAAGTGTGTTAATTGTGTGGTTTTTTTTGGGGTGCAAAATAAGCAAATTACTTTTTAAAATTTCATTGTTCTTCTTTGATTACTGGAATATCATTTTCTTTTTTTAAATATACTAATTGTATCAATATAATAATTAAATTTGATTAAACTTATGATGATTTACTAATTAATTTAAACATAAATTATTTTTGGCATTACTCAATAAAGATTGTGTCATAAAAAATGAAAATGGGTAATTTAAGAAAGAATAAATGTTACAAGTTCTAATTAGTTTTAGGCCAATTTTCAAACAAAGGGAATATTTTTTAAAGGCTGATAAAATGTAACTTTTATTCTTTCTAATGATCTTTTTGAAATGACCTTTGAATTAAATAATTCATTTGATCTTATTCTTCATTCTTCCATCTTTCTCAAAGTAACCAAAAGTGATATTCTATAAATATTACATATACTTAATAGGGTTTTCATTGTTTTTCCATCATTCATTTATGATAATAACAGCAATTTAAACAAATCTTTTTCATAATAATATTCATCTTCAACTGACTAATCACAATGCTCTAAAACATTTATAATGTCTATTTATGGTATTTTTTTTCTTTAATTAATCGCTTTATATCTATTTCTTATTCACCTTTAATTCACATTATCTGCTAAAACAATTATAATAATTAATTAATTAATTAAGTATGGGTTGCATGGGATCATATTATAGTATTATTAATAAAAAGAACAGAAGACATGAGACAAGTATGTAGCACAGGTTATTTACTCTCTATTAGCATTTTATCTTCATTTTGCTTTTGTCTTGAGAAAATTTTGGCAAAGAATTTTATTTCATCATTATTTTCATTTTGTTCAATTAAGTTAAGATTTTTTGTAGACGAGAAAATCACCTTGATGAATTTAAAACGTATCATAACAATAACAATAAGGAACAAAAAATTAAATTATAAAAATAGAATCACATTTTTAACGATTAAGCATTTAATTTATTTCTTTTGAGAATTTCCTTCATTTTAAATTTAAATAAAGAGTTACTTAAGAATTATTTATGTTTTGGGATTAGTTCTCTTTTTACGAATCAATAAACAATCTGCTTAAAGGCACCTGCAAATTTTTTAATATTTGAAAACATTTTAGAATTTAACTCTTTAAAAGTTTGAAAATATAAGAAGATACCTTGGAGGAATGTACTTTTCAATGCTAATGTTCGATTTTTCTAATTTAAACATTTTTTGCTGATGTGAATAATTCAAGTTCGACAGACTTATCGAAAGTCTAGGGGTATTTAAGTATGCACTTACGAAAATTAAAAATTCAAAAAAAAATACGTTACACTATTTCTCGAATTTCATAACTTTTTTGGATTTTTATAATTTATTTTGCTTTATTGAAGTCCTAAATTAAGGATTGAATCATTTTCTTTGATAAATTCCTTATGAAAATGGTTTAATATAAGTTAAAATTTTTTTGAATTTTCGAAAAAGGGGTATTTAACTTTGAAATTTGCATGGCAAACAGACAAAAGTGTAATTTTTGCACTTTTATCGGGAAACTAACGGTCATAAGTCTCAAATTATTTACATCAGATTTTTTGTTGTTTTTTAATTTTTTCTTACCAAAAAAACTTGAATTTAAGTTCTGAGCATACAATAAACGTGGCTTTGTTTAATGAAAAAACATTTTAAATTATGGTGCTTAAAATGTGCCTTGTTATAATTTGTTTTACTTCTTATTGGAAGAAGTAAAGCCTTTTGATAGATTGTTGAACATTAATACACAAAAACCCATTCATGGTTGAATTGTTGAGTCCCTAACAATTAATTAAAGTACTAAGGAAATTATTCAACAGAACAAAGAACGCGCAATAATCTCATTATAGAAAAAAATATATATAGAAAAATAAGTAGAAAAGGAGATATAAAAGACCAAGAAGGAGCGAAAAAGAAGGAAAACTTTTTCTCCCGCTTATAATAAAAATTTTCTTTAGTATGAGACGAGCAAGAAAAACAAGAAGAAAAAAATTATGTTGTTGAGCATTTCACTTGAGTGAGCAACTTTAATCATCTTTTAAATTATTATACAGTCTGTACTTACAAAATAATGGAAAAGAAATAAATGAATAATATGAAAGCAAAAAATTTAAATTGAATTTTTCATCCTTACTTACATCTTTACTTCAAATGAAAGCGAGTAAAAAAGTAAAAATGAGAAATTGTGAAAATAATAACAAGAAAAAAACAAGTCATGAGGAAAAGTGAAGTGTACTTAGCCATAAAAAAGGAAAAATGAGAAAGGTGTGGATACTTTCAATTCACGTTCCAAATGAATGCCCGGAGCAAAGTGAAAAGTGGCAATAATGGTTATCAGGAAATTCAGAAAATTCATTCAGATTTGAAATTATTTAAGAGATAAAAATTCTAGGCGAATTATGTAGTTTCTAATAAAGTTTCAATAATTAGCTCTCAATTAAGTCTCAGCTAGTAGCTATTATTGTAATCAAAATGGGGTTATATTATCCTTATCAGCATGTCTCACCCTTGGATGCTTCAAGCAACATTTTATCTTCTCATTCGCATTTTTATTTTCTCATTCTATTTTTCTTTAAATTTTCGCAGGAAAAACTCATTAATTAGTTTATGGAGTTGAAATTTTCTTCAATAAATTCAAAATAATGAGAATTTTTTTCCATTTGCCTTCTCCCAAGATCGCACAATTAGCTCTACGCTTCTATAATGAATGTAAGCGAAAAAAAAGTTCTTATAAAAATATAAAAACTTTAGCAATTTTAATTTCTGAAGCTTATTATCTAATAATGTTAATTGAGATTGTCGTTTCTTCTTTCTTAAACTTGAAAACATTTTTCATCTTTATTTTTTTTTTGTTATTATTATAATTATATTCTCATCGTCGTCGTCATTGATATTTTTTATAACTTTCGAATAAAATGCCATCGGTTTGTGCTAACTTCTATGATGATAAAATTAAGGAAAATCAAGATTAAAAATCACATAATTTACTAATGAAATGATAAAAATCTAACGCAAAGTTTTACGGTATAAAGTTATGAAAGCGGTAAGGTAATAAAATGAAATTTCAAAGGAAAAAAAAAGAAAAGTAATCAGGATGTAATTAACCTTTAAAGAAAAGTACACTGTGGATGGAAAGGCCAATTAATTAAAATCACTGCTTTGGAATTGAAATTATTTAATGAAACATAAAAGGAGTTTTGAGGATATTCCATAAAGAAAGTTTTATGGAATTTGCATTTAGCCCTTGTTACCATGGGTCATCTTTTGATTACAGCATTAATTTTTTAATGTATCTTTAAGGATTTAAATGATATTTTATGAATTTAGCTATTAAACAAAAAAAAAAAAAATGAATATCAATTCCATAAAAATGCATGTGATATCTCATAAATTAATAAAATAAATCATGTCGAAGCAATAGATTTAAAATGACAAAAAAAACAACAGGATACACTTCAAATATCTTTGCATCTCTTCAATTTATTTTTTAAAGGCCATTTATCTTTTCATCGACTTATATTACGTACACTTTTCTGCATTACTTCTATGTCATTTAAGGATTTATTATATTTTTTTAATTGATAGGACCGTAGAAAATCAGAATTTATTGTATTTCTCTCTTACCCATTAAAATAACACTTTTATTGTGAGTTTTTGAGTGTGTTTATCTGTATCATGACGAACTTATTTCATTGATTTTTTATTATGTTTTCGGTGTGATATATACAAAGAGCGCATGTAGTTAGGTACACATCATCTTCGTCATGTTGTCCTTAAAATGTCTAAAAGAGTCGCTATTTTTTTTTGTTTCTATAAAAACTAGTTCATCTATTATCGAATTATTCATTTATTTATTAATAATTTTTCATTTCTTTTTTTCATCTAACACTGTTCATCTAAAAACATTTAATTTAGATTCTTTAATTATTATTATTTTTTTATTATTTTTTATCATCATGATCAAAATAAAGATATCTGTGATATGTCTATAGAAACTTTTTCTCATTATCATTTTATTTTAATTTATTTTTTTTTCTTAATCCTTTTCTCTAGTTTCAATTCATTATTATTATCTATTTTTTATATCTCATATACTAAAATTATACAACTAAAGAGGGACTACTTATTAGCCTTAGACAGACAGACAAAGATAGAGTATAGATAAGTAGATAGAAATTTTGCATTAAAAGCTCATTTTTCACATTTTGTGTTAGAAATGAAATTTAAAATGATTAATCATTCGCATATCTTGATAAGAATAATTAAGTATCGAATTTTCATTTAATTTAAGTTAATTTTGATTGACCTGAAACTGTCTTAAAAAATTTACTTTTAAATTTCGGTAAATGTTTAATAATAAACTTTTCCATCAAAATTCCCTTCGGATATAAAGAAGTACATAAAAATATTGAAAAACTTCATCAAATGCAAAAAGCTTAATCAAATTAAATTCCATCTCTCACAGGAATCAAAACAAAGATTAAATTTAAATAAGAGAAACTTTCAACATTTAGTTTCGTTTTTCTTCTTTTGTTCTTAAAAATCACAACACAGAGTAGATGTCATTTTATTTTGTATGCAGATTTTTTTTTTCTTACCACTTAAGATTAAAACTTTTTTTTTCTACATTTATTTAATTTATTTTTATTTCATCTGATAAAAATTTTCATTTTTTAAATGTAATCTACATAGCAGCACAGGTACGACAAGATTAAAAAAAGAATTTTTTTATTCACTTTTAAATTTATATTTTTTTAAACATGAAATGATCAACAAAAATTTTCATTCATATTTTTTTTAAGAAAGAGAAAGTCACGAAGAATTATTTTTTTTTATAATAAAGATAGGAAATAAAGAAAATGCAATAAAATTGTGTGAGTGTATCGAGTGTGTGTAAGTGTATATTTTTTATCGCCATAATAATTTTTATTATTTTCACATTCCGTCTTATGAATTAGGAAACTATTCAACGTCATTGACAAAAATATTCATCTCATTCATCTTAAAGTAATTTTTCTTATACTCTTATTTATATTCTTAATAAATCATCGTCATCATTGATTTGAAAGTGCCCTCTTATTTTTAGGATTTTTTAGCTTCTTCCATTTACCATATTTTATATTATATGTATATATATTTCATTTATATTATTCTTCTTGCTTAGTATATGCTAAAAATTTAGAATTTTCATTTTTTCGTCATATTTTATAAAAAAGAGACAGGAAAAGAACGAAAAAAAATGTGACGTAAGAATTATGAGGAAGATTAAATAAAAGACCGTAAGGGAATGAAAGTCTCAATTTTGAGTATTTTATTTTGAGCAAATCCATTCTTATTAGTATTGCCATCAGAATTGAGCAAGTCTCCGAAATTATTTATTTGAGGACGAAATTGATTTCTCTTATGTATTGGAAATATTTCCATTTTAGCATAAAATATTAAGGTATTGCATAATTTCATAAACAAATGCCATCATTATTCATATTCTACATTAACAAACACATAATACAACCATCGTACGATCATCTTTTCATTATTAAAATTATATGCAAAGCAATTAAAATTAGGAGCTTGTGAAGTGCTATTGTCCTTAAAATAATTGATAAATTTGGCAAGAAAAAACATTTCACAAACTCTTCTATGATAAGGGCTAATGTGCAGGTGGACAAAGTGTAATCCACAGTCAGGCAAAAGACTTGCAATGAAAAAATATTTTTCACAACTTTCCAAATTTTGATTGTTGAGCTTTCACCATGAATTGAACATCTTTTTGATTACAAATTAAATATTATTTTTGTATGATTATTATTGGAGATTCAAGTGCTTTAGCATTATTGAATTTTCTTTCATTCATTGTTTTTTTTAATCACTCCAAAATTATTATTATTATTATTATTTCTTTCACTTAATTACCTTATTATGTTTTCTACTATAAAAGAACTTATAATCATATTTGCAAGAGAGATTGTCTTCAGTTGACATAAAATTTATTTTTTGTTATAATTTTCTTCATCATCAGAAAGTTAATCTATTAATTTTAAAATTTTCACTCTTAAGATTTCGTTTTTAATCTTTTGTTGATGTTTTATCGATAAATCGAGAAATTATAAATTAAGATTGCTGGTTTTCATTTTCTTGAGGCCGATGTGATTTCATGTGAGCGCTTCGACTTTTGACTTTATTAAATACTCTGTAAATAAAAGAATGTAAAGAATTTTTTTCATTTAGTAAAATGTCATATTCAATAAACATTGAAGAAACATTTTTGTTCTACTTTATGATGATTTAATTTTTCTGCCTCCTTATTTCAAACATGAAAGAATATGAAAAAAATGTTGTTATGCCAACGATAGGCAAACAATCCCCATAGCGAATTAAATTGAAGTTTAATAAAAAAAATTACTTTTTGCCTATTGGAAAGCTCTTGGTCATGGTCGTAGCGTGAAGCGTGCATGGAAGAAAATATTTTAGATGCTTTTTTCCTCAAAAACCCTAGCAAAATGAAAAATTTTTTGCTCAAATGGAGTTCAGGGGAGTTTATCATTCCCTGGATAGACCCCTGCCCTCAGGGGCGTAGCCAGGGGGGGGGGGGGTTTGGCTCCCCCCTATTTTCGCGAAGTTAATACTAGATATTATTGAATTTTTCAGATCCGAACCAAAAAAAAAAAAAACGCCGAAAAGTAGCAAAAACCCCCCCTCAAAAAAATTCCTGGCTACGCCCTTGCCTGCCCTTGATAGAAGTTTATCCCGGAATTTATCAACGGATAAAATTGTTGATGTATTTAGTAATTTATGATTTTTCGAAAAAAAATCAATAAAGTTTGATTTAAAAAGTTAAATTTTTTTTTAGCGCATTTTCCTCTTGGGAAAAGGACGCTATTATCCGCACTTTGTCCGTCTGTCCGTCTGTCCGTCTGTCTGTCTGTCTGTGGAGCTATCTCCTCCTCAGGTTTAAGCTTTTTTGATGCGGTTTTTGGCTTAAAATGTGTGTAGTATGTCTGGCTAGAGCTGGCGAAAAAATCAGCGCGAATGGTCACTTCCTCTGCTGGAACCAGCGTAAAAAGTGCCAAAAATGACATTTCTATGTATGTGTTAGTGTGGTCGAATGCACTAAAATGTTGACTTTTCAAAACCTTAGCTGTCCTCGGTTCGAATCCCACCGACGACAATTTTTTTTTTTTTGCTTTTTTTGATACTTTTTTGATTTCTAATGACATATAACATTAAATCATGTCATAATTTTCCATTTTCACAATTTTCCCGAGTTTTTCCGACGATTTTTGTTAAAATTTTCAATATTTTCATACAATTTTCATAGTTGATTACTTTTTTTATATATTTTTTTGATATTTTAGTTGTTTAGTTTTCTTTTTTCATGGATTTTTCATAATTTTTCCGGAAAATTTTGTGAAAATTGTAAAATAGGGTAAAAAATATTGAAATTTGTACAATATTGAAATTTGTATGAACAAAATCACAAAAAAATTTTTGTACAATTTTCGAACATGAAAAAATTAGCTAAGAAGACATTTTGGTCCACATATTAAGGTCTTATGACTTTGCTCGGAGATTGAAGTTTACGATTAACTAAACTTTTACCCGTACAAATCACTGCTTATACGAAAAAAATCCACTTCATTCCAAATATTGAAATTTGTATACAACAAATATTGAAATTTGTACAAAATTTCAATAGTAGGCGGTGAAGAATTTCAATTGTTTTTGTGTAAACAAATTAATTAAATTAAATTTAAAGGACTAATAAGTAGCTCAAGATGATGCAGAACCTTCTCAAACAAAAGTTCTGCAAGAAATTTAATTTTTCCCAAGTTTTGGTTGCAAAAATCGAGATAATGTGGTATACAAATTTCAATATTTGTTTGTACAAATTTCAATATTTTTTGTACAAATTTCAATATTTAAATGTCAAGACGTTTTTTAGTGCTTTATGCTGCAAAAATAGCTGTTTTCAAGATTGATTAATAAAATATGGAAACCAAATAAAGTCCTAGGAAAAATTTGGGAAATCAACATTGCTTCCAATGAAAGTTACAGGCCATTGAAAAAAATTTGTTCGTTTTGTACAAATTTCAATATTTTTTACCCTAATTCACTTTTATTAAAAAAACGCATCAATATAAATAATTAAATTGCCACATGAAAATCTCATTAAAAAGAACATCAGTGGCGTAAGTGTTAGAGCGCACGATTACCACCGTGGAGTCTAAGATTCGATCCTAGCTCCCCGAGAAGTTATTTTTTTTGCTTTTTTTTTTGCTTTTTTTACGCTTATTTACTTTTTTGATTTCTTAAGACATATAATATTTATTTATGTCATAATTTTCCATTTTCACGAATTTTCCAAGTTTTTCCGAGCATTTTTTTAAAAAAAATTTAATATTTTCATATATTTTTCTGAAAAATACATGAATAAATTATAAAAATTTACATTTATATAAAAAACCTCATCAATATAAATAACTAAAATGTCACGTTTACATTTTATAAAAAAGAGCATCAGTGGCGTAAGTGGTAGAGTGCGCGACTCGTGTCATGAGAGTCATGAGTTCAAACCTAGCCCGTGACCCAAATACTTTTTTGCTTTTTTTTTAATTCTATGTTGCATAATGTTTTTCATCCATTTTTTCTGTCAATTTTAAATTTTTGGATAAATAAAGAATGGTTATAGTTAAATATTTGGCTTTGTACTTTTGGGGTTTTAATTCTTTGTGTATTTACTGATCGCGGAAAATGCGCTTTCGTCGGTCACGAGTGACCACCGTTATACTTGTTTTAGCTTGTGAATGAAATTTTTTAAAGCTCTAATGAAACAGAATGTCTGCATTTGACACATTTCAATCCATAAAATTTAGTCATGTACTAAGGAATATTTTTAATTATTAATCATTCTGAAAACATAAACCTCATATTTCACTCAAAATATCCTTTATGTGAAATCTGTTTCTTTATTTGCCATGAAATAATGTTAACACATGAACAGCATATCCTTTCAAAAATTTCTAATAAAAGATCTACTTTTTTACATTTTAACTCTAAAAACCCTCCTAAATTATAATCAAAAAGGCATTTATGTTAAACATGTTTCAAACAAAACTTTTGCCTTTTACAGCTATGAAATTAGTATTTTAATACCATTGGAACTGAATTATGATCATTAAATTATGATTTATTATAACATTTCAACATTTTTATACTCTTCTCAATCTACTGTGCTTCTTAGAAAGCCGCACAACTCATTAATCAAAACTAAACTGGCTTACAAGATTTATATATTAATAAAAAAAAAAAAATTTTTAACACTAGACTTTTAGAATTACTTCTTGTTTTCCGCAATACATAGATTTTTTAATTCCTTTACAGTTATATATTTCATTTAAGAATTACAGAGGCAGAAAATGAAAATCATCATTCTAATACTGAATCAGCATTTTCTCGAGCACAAACGTAAAAGATGAAAAACGATAAAAGAAAAGGAAAATTTTACAGTACGACATGACATTAAAAAAAGAAAGTGTATAAAATATGTTCAAAATGGAAGAGTGGGACATAGGAATAAAATTTTATTTTACTACCACAGGAACAATCAATGAATTCATGAAACTTATATAAATGATAAGAACGTAAATTAAATTCTCTAAATTCCAAGTGAAATTTTTTTTGAACTGATCTATAGAAAGGACATCTAACGAGGGTTCTTACTTGCCGCACACCTTGCAGGGGAAGGAAAATTCATCCTTTAAGCTTGTTCCCGCTTGATTACTATTGTTTAATAAATTACCATTATTCAACTGGTTCATGCTTCGTCCAATGCAGTGAATTCGTGTGTGTCCATGCAATGCAACACGGGATGAAAAGCTCTGATAATTTTGTGTGACGGATGTTGTGCATAATAGAAGAAGAATGAGGGGCGAAAGTGGAGAGAAAAAAGAAAAAAAGCGCATTAAAAATTGATGCATTTCATTAAAGTAATGATTATGATGATAATGATTATGACATAGAGGGTGAATTTGTGGAATGAACGGTGGAATAGTATAGCTGATGGTGGTTTTTAGCAATAAAAAAATCATGAAGCAAAATTATGTCATTAATTAACTTACGGCTGAACAATCCGGTACTTCGCACACATGCGGTCGCAATTCATTATTGTGGCCAGCGACAGTAGAATTAATATTATTGTTATTATTATTATGACCAATTCCATTTCCGTTTTGGATCGTTGAATTACTCAAATTATTGTTATCGTTAATATTTTCAACATAATCAAAAAAATCGTCGCTGTTATTGTTATGTTTATTATCACTTCCTATCATATTGCAATCACGAGATGACTGTTGTTGATGATGATGATGGTGATGATTTTGATGACACTGTTGTAGATATTGTTGTTGAATTTGCTGGTGTTGTTGCTTTGGTAGATGCGTCGATTTATATTCATTGCACAATTTCTTCCAAAAGTAATATAATTGAACACAATCACCAGTTGTCTTGCTAAGGATGTCTCGTGAAATGCTTGTAAAATCTTTTCCATACTTTTCTAATCCCTTTAGAAATTGCTGCATTTCAATTTGCGACCAACGTTTCTCTAGCTCTTTGTCACTGCTTTGAAGTAGTTTTAGTACAGCCACATGCACTTCACCTTGTGATTCCATAAGTATCTTTAAGGCAGACTCAATTGAATGGGTGGGTATAGCTGACGATTTTGTTAAATCGATGTAACGGTCTAATTGACGATCATCTTCGAGGACATTTGGCTTCCATAATAATGTCTCATATGTTTTCTTATCCTCGAACTTAATGCTATTATTATTATTATTATTAAAACTATTATTGTTATTATTATTAATTATTTCCGTTGGCAATGTTGCTTGATAATCCGTGCCGATATTGACTCTAGGCTTCTCAAAGAAATCAATCATGTCAATTTCATCATCAAAATCATTATTAAGTCGATCAATTGGAATTGATGCATACAGTCCAGTGCCATATCGTTCAGGATTCAATATTGGTGACGGTGTATAATGCAATTGAGATACTCTTTTCATCTTTGATTTGAATTGCTCGTGTTTCTTAACAACCATTTCGTACTGCTCATTTAGATTACAACTAAGATTATTATCATTAAAATTATTAAATTTTCTTTTATTAGAGAGCAAAGCACTTTGTAAAATTTTTGGTGATGAACCGGATGATGAAGATGATATGCTATTTGGACTCAGGAAGACTGAACCAATATTATCTTTTGTTAGAATTTGTTCCGTTTGTACACTTAAAAGATTCTTATCACTATTATCACTGGATTCAATTATTGGACTATTATGATGACTTTCAATTTTAATTCTTTTAGTATCTGGTGGTGAGAATGGATCAATATCATAATTTGGTGTTTCGTGTGATTGTGAATTTTGCAATGATGAAGAAGTCGACGATGATGTTAGGTGCGGTTGACTACGATGATGTCCAAAATCACGTGGAACTGATGATAACAGTGGATCATCTGAATTAGACATCATTTGTGATTGTAACGATAGACCAGCTGATAGAAAATATAGATCTAAAGTTGATCCAGCACCATCGTCTTCATTAGGCAGTACTTCTTCTAATGCTTCTTTCACTTCCTCAGCCGTAGACATAGATGAAAAAAATGCAGCTGATAATGGCGAAGATGCATTCACTCGATCATCATCGACAATATTAAATGCTTGTGCTTCATCTAAGAAATCTAAATTTTGATTAAAATCTTGTAATTTGGCACTGTTATCACCGATGAATGTTTTTGAATCGTTACTTAGAAAACTATTATCTAAAATGCTTTTATTACTGTTACTTCCACTGCAGCTGTTACTGTTATTATTTCGAAATTCTTCTAAAACTGCTTTACTATCGTTGAATAATTCATTTTTCAGTTGTAATATGCGCTCACTTTCGGTTAAATTACTATTGTCTTTTGTATCTTTCATATTATGGAACAATTCATTGCTATCATCCAACAGTCCAAAATCATTTACACTATTATTATTATTCTTTATATTTGTCTTTTTATCGTCGTGGAAAAATGTACTAACATCTGAGAAATGATGTGAGTCGTCAAGGAATGGTGAAGCTTGTGCAATTGCTTCATGACTTGCAGGAGGTGTTGGATATGCTAAAGGTGATGGTAATGGCGATGATGATGTTGGAGATTCATTGCTGCTACTGCATCCATACAAAACATAATCTTTGGAATTTAAAGTACCAAATTCAACAAGTGAATCGGGTAAAGGAGAATCTAGGACAGCTTGCAATTGACGTGATGGCGTGAAACTTTGATTAAGCGATACGCTATCTGATAATGATGTATAATCACTTAGGGATGCAATGTCATCAAGATGATCTGATGTGGAGTTATCTTGCAATAAATGTATTGAATCGACAGCTTGCAAAAGCATTGCTGTGTCATTAACGCTATAAACATCACTGTCACTGAGAAAGGATGGGGAACTATTTGCTGAATATGTGAGTGCATAAATGTCTCCAGATGAGCCACTTGTGCTGGGTGTTTGAGATATTGTTAGTGATAGTGGACTCGATGAGCCATTCGATGCTAAAACTAATGATGCTGGAGAAGAATCTGATACGGTCTCTGTTGTGGAAATTGTTGCAGGTACCACAACTCTTGTTGTTTGAATGGTATTGCTGGCATTTGAATCTGTAGATGCTCTTTTTACAGCAACTTTTGTCGTTCCACGTTTCAATAGCTCAATTAATGTTGCATCTTTCTCGCTCGATAATGTCGATATTTGTGTCGCCTTTTGAACAACATTTGTTGTCGTCTGTTGAGCGACTTGTTGCACAATTGCTTGCTTCGTAAGTCCATTAAGTGTATTTGATGTGAGACCAGATGCTACTATTGTGATTGTATTGTTATTAGTATTTGATAATGTGCTCACATTTTTAGCATTCAAAAAAGCTTCCGCTTCTGCAAGACGTCGTGTTGTGGACAATGGTGCTGCTGGTACAACAAATGCTCCCTGCAAAAACATTAAAAATTAAATCATATGATTTTTCTCTTCTTCTTCTTCTTCTTTCTCTCATTTAACAGCATTTTTCATTGCAAAATTAAAATTGATTTTTCATGCTCAATTTACCTTCAAGTCTTTGCTTCTCTTGTTAATTATTTTCTCTTCAATTAACGCTCGAACACCAACTGAGGCTGTCTGTAAAGGTGGTCCTGATGATTCCTTTTTGTCTGATTTCTTTGTATCCGTATCTTTTTTGAAATAGCCTCCATGAAGTCTCATATGTCCATTTAGTGCGGGTATATTTTTAAACTTCCTATGACACAAATTGCACTCCACAGGCTTCTGATCACCCCCATTAGCACCGGAATTCTTTTGTGCTTGTGTGGTTTGTTGACTATTTGTTGTTGTTGATGACGACGTCGATACTTGCTGTTGATTGGCATTGGATTTCACAGCAGCAGCTTCAATAGTTGTTGTTGATGTCTTTACTTGATTTTGCTGTAGCTTTTTGAAAATACAAAAGAATTGCAAAAGATCCTTTAATCTCTAATTAAACTTTATTATTGCAGAATATAATGTAAAGTTCATACTGTGATATATGCTTGAATCCTTCATAAAGCTTTCGGCTGAATACATTTTTCATAAACTTTTCTAGTGATTCAAAGGACTAACTAAAATAATTTAATGAAATATAGTAAAAAAATTGAAATGAAAATGTTCGAAATTTATTCAACAATTCAGAATAACATTCAAAGGATGAACCTTATAGTATTTTAAGAGAATTAAATTAATTTATAGGAATTGTATTGAAAAGTTGATCGTTTTATTTGAGATGAGTTTAGCTCTCAAAAATGTAAGATACGAAAGGCATAAAGGACATAAAAGTTCTTTATTTATTCTTGCATGACTCACAAAGTATTGAGTATAATTTAATTCCATTAAAATTTCATTTCTTTGATGTCATTACTGCGTACAAATAGATATCTCTATTTCTCTCTTTTTCACCATCGTTTGAAAACGTTGTCTTCATTTACTCTATGTCTCTTCTGTCTGATTTATGTGCTTCAATTTTTAATGCAATATAAATTTCAATTAATGTCGAGTACTTTTATTTCTATTTGCTCTTTACTTTTGCTATTGCCATTTTTCCCATTTCTCATTTTACTAAAATGCAGCAAAGAGACAAGAAGGATGGAACAAATTTACTAAAATATTTAAATAAAGTTTTTTTTTCAATTTCTATTCAAATATTTGACTATGAAGAGTGAACAGATTCAGTTGTTGTAAGAGAGTAAGAGAAATAAGAATTTCAGTTTGCAACGATATGCATTATGACTGCATTTCATCGTCGTGTGAAAATACTCTAATTCTTTTTCATTCATTAACTATTGGACGACTTTACAGTCATTTTGCTTAATATAATATTTAATAAAAGTGAGAATGAGCATCCTTATTCTAACTAGAGTACCTATCCATCCGTCTCTTTATCAGACATTTGTAAGGATATAAATTCAGGATTTTTTTTTTATCATTTTAAGCATAACCCCTTTGACATTTAAAGGCAAAAAATTATTCAGGTTTAAAAAGCATGACGAGTGTTAATAATAACAATATGATGATATAATAAAAAATGAAAAATATGAAGGTTGGATTGTTTAATGAAGATTGTATGAAGGGAGATAAAAAGTATAAAAAAAATGTTTATCAAACAGAAAATGTGTTTCACACAATAACAGCTCAAACAAAGAAGGTTTGACATCATCGTTATCATCATCATCATTCGTGGAATGGTGTATGAAAAAAGTTTCAGTATATTCACATGTCAATGTATATATAACTGTGTAATTTAGACAGTAATTAAACAAAGGGAAAAGTTTCATCAACATTTTATCAAAATCAGAAGAATTAAGCGCATACATTTGTGTTTTATCTTAAATTTGAATTACTATTTGTAGGTTTTTACTCAAAATTATAATTTCAAGTAAGACATCATAAAACAAGATCAATAATCGAATTAAACATCCTTAAACAAACTCAGTTAGCATAAAAATGAAGTCAAATTGAGTTTCAAATGCTTAAATGCTAACAAAAAAAAAGCAAAAGGTGAGTGGGTTTTAAAACGGAATGGAAAGATGTACAAAAATCGAGATTGTAAAGCACGGGGCATATGAGGATGATGCTGATGATGATGATATGAAATTTATGTAAAATTTCTCGTTCTCGGGTTTTATTAAATTCTCATGCGGTTATTTGCATGGTTTTTACAGCAAAAATTTTCATCTCATTCCATTCACATCGCATCCATTTATGCTTCATCTCTCTATGTTTCCATCTCATTCACTCACTCTATCTATGTCTAGATTTTTATGAGTTCATCTAACATCGTCATAACATAAACATTCAAAATAACACACACACACATTTCTTCTGTTCCATGCATTCCTTCATATTCATACTAAACTAAACTGAGACTCTGTTTTGTGTGCGGTAAAAATTCCTTGCTGAAAATGCAGCAAAGTTACTTCTCTTCGAATTGTATGAATTTACATACATGTAATAATGCTCTCGGCTCTCTTGGTCGATGTGTTTTGGTTAACCATTTTTTAATGGAAATATAATTTTTATGGATGTTAGTAATCTTCTCATATGATGAGCAAGTAAATTTGTGTATTTTATCTAATGCTATGACAAAAGCATGAAATAATTTAATCAGCAGAAAAGAGAAATAAATTTTAATCCCTTCCTGTTCTCTTTTCAAATAAATATGATTTGTCTGACTTTATAGAGAAAAGATTTTTCCTCAAATTTTCAACCCACGACTCACAGAAAAAGTTTGTTTGAATTTTTTTTTAAAGTTCAATTTTTTGCCTTTTTTTTAATCTGTGGACAGACTTTTCATTAAACTGACTAAATTCAGAATTTTTGTGAATAGGAAAATAAAATTGGAAAGTTTTCAAACTTTTCATCGAAATGGTTTTGGCAATAAAAAGGAAAAGAAATCAAAAATAAAAACAAATACAAGCAGCATGAATATTCAGAGAATATCTGGAATTTCCATAACTTATTGAAATTAAATTTTCCTTTCTTGCTTCTGACTTTTTCTTCTTCAATTATGTACTTGAAAACTCAACAAATAAATTTTATTGACAGTCTCGCATTATTGAAATGAAAATTTTCTACATTTTCGGATATTTTCGTTCCTTTAATCGTTGCCACAAATTCTCTCTTTATACTTTACTTTCACCTAATTTTTCCCATGTTGCCTTTTCAATCAATTCAATTTCTTCATCTATTTTTATATACATTTTCCTTTAATACTTCCTTTTCCATGCTTTGAATTCTCACTTATATGTATTTGTCTGAACAGTCACTGCTATTTTATTCTACATTTCATCTTAAATTCCAAAGAAGATGAAAGAATGGAACGTGTAAGGAAAGAAAGAAATTGTAAATGTAATAGAACAATGGGAGAAACAATTTCATTATTTTTGCACCTGCTGATATTTCTTTTGTGTATCATATTTCTAGTATGGTACAGAAAAGTGAAAATATCAAATTGAGCAGAATGCAAAACATGATATGCTTTTCAGTATCTAAAAATTTTATCGATATCATGTGCAAACATTCTTTTTATGGATCAGAATTTTTTGACTCATAAACGGATAATTTTTTTTTTATTTTTTATTTTTCGAACTATCTATTTTTTAAGCTTGTCAGTTTTTATGTTTGTAATGATTGTGTGTTAATTACTTTCTCTACTTAAATTTTCTTTGAATCTACTCCAAAAATATTCGATAATATTAAGCATAAAATTTATTTTAATGTCTTTGTTTCAGTCTCAACCAGAACTTCATGTAGTCTTACTTTTTATACTTATTGCTCAAATCTCAGATCTTTGTACATAAATTGAATATATGACACCTTTATGTAGTTGTTTATAGCATGCAAGTGAATATCCTCATTTTGATTATGTTTCGTGTGTGTCTGCACATAATGATTTTACGCATTTTTATGTTGGAGATGGGAGAGATCTACTTTCACATCCTACTTTTATGATGTCACACCGTATGAACATGGATTTCAAGAATTAAATTAAGTATGTGAGTAAAGTATATCATAAAAGTACATAATACACATAAGATGTGTATGAAGGCTTATGAAGGTTCGTAAGTAGAAGCATAAATATCACAGTAAGGAGGATTTTTTTTTATGAAACTAATGTCACATGATAAAAGTAATCAATTCAATCTTATTTTTACCTGCATATTCCATGTTCTCGGTCGTTGCGTTGTCGATTTGTGTCCATTTGCTTGCTTCGTCTGTTGCATAATTTGACTAATCAAATCCAACTGTTGACGTGTTAATCCTTCATTACTCGTCCCAGCAGGCGATGATGGAGATGGCGATTTTGAATTGATTGCAGTAATTGTATTTCCATCAGCATTCATCTGGTATTGAATACAGGTAGCACCATGTGGCGAGCTAGCATCACCTAATGTCAATTTTTTTTAGATTAAAAAAGGTAAAAAGTTTTTGTATGAATTTTTTATGCTCAACATCCAAACTAGACATAATACATAAAATAATAAAAAAAGCAAGAAACTACTGTGGATGAAAAAAAGTTGAGAGAATTTACCGCTTGCTGTTGCGGGTGATAAACTGGGATTGGTAATTGTTGATGTACCGCTGCTTGCATTATTGGACGACACACTGTTTGATTGATTTTGTGAAGATGACGTCGTGTTTGTTGTTGTCGCAAGAACCAATGAACTATGATGATTCTCCGTATGTCGTCTCAATGAGCGCGCATCACAGTAAGATTTACCACATCCTTCTGCCTTACATTCGTACGGTTTCTTATTGCGATGTGTCAACATGTGTCCATTTCTATTATCATAGATAGATTTTTTGTTGATATGATGAAAGGGAAGTGAAAGAGGATTATATAGATTAAAGGAAAGAAATTAAATTTCCATCACTTACAGATGATCCTGACGCTTGAATGCTTTTGAACACATGCCACATACGTATTTCCTTTCATCACTATGTGTCAATTTATGCTTTGCTAAAGCTGATGCATTTCCAAAAACTTTACTGCACACCTGTAAAGGCAGAGAGAAGACAAAAAAAATGAAAACATTTTATTGCTACTAAATCGATTTTCTTCTTCAGTCTTGAATTTATAAACGTCCTGTATTACTTAAAAATTGATAAACAATTCACGAAGCGATGCTTGAACATTAAGAGGCTGAACAATTTTTGAATATTTGATGATTAAATTTCCATCCATTCAAGCCATTGAGTGAATAAAGAAGGGAGAGTAAACGAGATAAAGTAAGCAAATTTATACAGTTTTGAAGGGTA
The DNA here is from genome assembly GCA_026123125.1 of Chironomus striatipennis. NCBI lineage: Eukaryota > Metazoa > Arthropoda > Insecta > Diptera > Chironomidae > Chironomus > Chironomus striatipennis. The sequence continues at coordinate 24,221,265 of CM047394.1, read as the reverse complement.
CAATAACTTATAAGCTGTAAGAGCAGTCAGTGGTAGAGAGTAGCAACAACGTCTGACATACAGATGAGTGTGAGTGACTTGAATTTTAAATAACTTGAAAGATTCATGAAAGATTTTTACTTGCTTTGCTACTGCTTTTGACGCTTTAGTGGCTTTCTTGAATATATTCCTTTCTCCCTCAATTTCTTCTCTACACGAACAATAAAGGAAAGTTTCAAAAGGAAAAGAGAATAAATGAAAAGTTTAACATTTTTGAACCCTAAAAGCAAAATGTGAAATAAGTTTGACACCGTCGACATATTGGCATTTGTTAAATTCTTATTTAGGCTTATTGAATTTTTCTTCTTCTTTCCTGACTTGGCTGTACTCCTTTTTCCTTTTTGTCAATAAATTATTATAAATTCATTTTATCTTCTAGCTAAGAATATGAACGTTCATTGCTATCCATTCACAGAAAACTGCTTAAATTAAATATTTCTCTTCATGCTCTTTGCTCTATGTTGATTTAAGATTTTAACCTCAAATTTTAAGATGAATAGGAGTGTGAAAATTGTCACTATGCATATACATTCAATTATTCATTCATGAAATCTAAAGAAAAATTCCTTAAGGATGAAAAAACTCAAGCTCTTTCGACAATCCAAACGAATAACATCAACGAAATAAAACTTTTGTGTGCATAGTCTATGAGCTGTAGACGTTAAGGCGATAACGAGCAAGAGCAAAAACATTCTCAAGTGTTTGTTTTGGTTTTCCCTTTAGAGAGAAAAGGATATGGCATCACAGTGCAATGATTAAGAATTGTAAGTCCACACATTGACAAATATACGTATAGGATAGCAAGATGATAGTCATATCATTAACCCTCATATTCCAACACTTTTTCATTCCCAATGTGTGTGTTTGCTGGTGAAAACATATTTTATGGCCATAACCCATATGTTTAATTAAAATTACACATTGCATATGTTTGTGAGGATTTTTTTTTTTTAAATTGAAGCTGAATCAAAAGCTTTGTGGTCTTGAATCTGCAAAAGCATTTTACGGATATTTGGTCAGAACACTAATCTCATGTCTTTTCCCCTCTCATTAGTCATTCTCGTTATCCAATTCATACAATGAATATTTGTTTATGCTACCTTGCCTTGTGCCATTTTAATGAGATGGTAAATGAAATGATAATATTGTAACATGACAAAGCAGAATCATGGAAACGAGTAGGATGGGAAAAAGCTGAATAGAAAGCTAATTCATTATTTAAATAATTGCCTTTGGTCTCAAAAATAAATCATTGGAGGAGGATTTTATTCAATAAATGGTTGAGTGAATGCATGCATAGATGTTCACGTTATTGAAGACTCTTTGTGCCTCAAGATATACGCTATATTCATGCACGCACAAAATTAATCAACTACAATTTTTATCATCGAAAATAGATATAATTCAATGGATACATGTATCATGTTATGACGTTTAAGTAAGTAAGTAAGTAAGTGTAAGTAGATGGGAAAAGAAAGATGCTGACAATGATAATAATTTGTTGCTTTTATATCTGTTTAGTGCTTTGGTAATGAGAAAATAGCTGAAGTAACGTAATAGATGCCTTCATGCTTTTATTATTTAAACGCACATATATCATGGAAGGACGAAGGCAAGCAAAAATGTTTCATGAATCATAAATTACAATTCTCGTTCTCTTCCTTCCTTCCTGCTCCAAATTTACTTCAGAATGCTGTAACAGCACACTGATTCTCACACAAAAGAACTGCCTCAATGTTTTGTTTTTTATTCTTCTCTCTTCTTTTCGACTGTGTTTGATTGTTTTAACAAAATTTATCGTTTGTGCATCCAGAATATTAATTTGTGAATTATGAAAATCACAAACTGAATTTATGTCTTTTAAAACAATACAAACTTTTTATGCTGATTTTTGCTGCATCTTGAACCAATTCAATTTGGTTCTAGAAGAGTCTATGGACTATATTCAATTTCTAAAACTTTAAAAAATATTTATTTAAAGATATATAGATGCAATAAAAGTAAATTGAATTTTAAATGCGAGAAAATTGAAAATCTCTTGAAAATCATTCAAGTTCCAGTTTAAACATTTTCAATTCACAGCAGTAACATTTACGATGCTAAAATAACAATGAAAGTCAGAATCATCATAATGGTCATCTCATCGTTGTTCAGATTTCGAGATAACTTTAAAAGGGCAGCAAAATGAACTGTTCGGTAGTAAAATGTAATAGAAACATCATCAGCAATAATATTGAATACCTATTTTTATGGTAGAGAATGGCAAATGTTAGGCATGCGTATATGGAAACGCGCAATTTGTGAATTTCAACTTGATTGCAATGTTTTATTTCCACTCGATATTTTGTAGTTCTTTAATATGTTTTCACTTAGCCTACACACGCACATGAAATTTTTTTCTTCCTTTATACTTGATGCTGTTTGTCTTCCGCATATCACCCTTTTGCATTTCTGTTTTATGTATGATAACAAATTGAAATTTAAGGAGGATTTTCGATGTCACGAAATTGTTTTCAACTTTTTTTTTCAATTTTATTTTAACGAGAAAAGCTTTTTATTTATGAAAGATTCTATCGCTTAATATTGAATATGTCATTTTATATCAGCATCTGTAATTCATTCGTTTGTAATTTTTTGAAATATGTTTCTTTAAATTTTTACAAAAAAATTCTTAAAATACATTTGATAGAAAAATCATTTGATAGTTTTCACTCTCTTTAATAACGTGATGATATGCTTTATAATATGCAAATACAGGAAACATAACATGATGTAGAATAAGCAGACATTTGCATGATCATCAAAAAGAATAATGGAAATGACAAATTCTGCAGAAAATCAAAAAAATGCTGAAGCAAACTTTTTCTGTTCTTTTGAATCTGATTTTCTATTCTTTATAGCAAAACGCAGGTGTTTCATATTCAAATCGTATGAGCAACAAAATATCAAAGAAAATATGGAAAATCGAATCGAAATAAAATTTGCAAGCATAAGCAAAAATAAATACGAATTGAAATCTACGTTGTCAACTTTTCACAGTTTTATCAGCATATAATATTCTTGTATCTTGAATCTGTTTCTATATATTGAAGACAAACGAGATTATTCTCTCGAGATTTAAATAATCTCATCGATTTCTTATTGCTGTGAATGGCAACAGAAAGTCAAAATAAAATCGATAAAAATCTTCAAATACCTGACATTGCTGAGGACCATGTCTCGTTGGAGACGCAGTTTTTGGTCTTGACTTTTTTACTGGTTGTGTTGAAGTTGCTGTTGACAAAGAATTTGCTTGCGGTAAATTGGAATTTGATGAGTTTGATATTGTTGCTGTGGTAGCTAAAGTTGTCATAGTGATTGGCTGATGCTGTGTAGAAACTACAATCGATGCAACGGATGTCGTTGGTGTTGATGCTGAAGTCTTTTGTATTATGTTTGATGTTTCAATCACTTTGGCGACTGTAACGAAAATTTTAATGAATTAATTAAAAACTTCCTGACTTCTTCATCTTCTTTAAACTTGATGGAACAACTTGCTACTTGTTTACAAAGTAAGGAGATTAATAGCATTAATTTTTTAATCATTCCTTTACCAATATTTGTTGATACAACAAATTACATCACTTTGAGATTCTTTAATCATTTCATTACTTTAACTAGGCCATTCTTACCTGTTTCTTGTTTAATTGTCGTTATGTTGTTGCCAGTTTTGAAAAATTGTGCACTTTGGTGCCGGCCATTTGTAACTATATCATATGTTGCATCGCTGCCAGCAGCTTGAAATGTACCCAGAACATCTGCCAAAATTTCAGGATCTGGATAACCAATTGTCAGTGCATTATTTATGGTTGTGGATTCTGAAATGGGTGCTTGAACTGCTTCTCGTAGTTGGAGTGTAACTGATCCTTCTGCTCCCATCGATGCACTGCACATAAGCAATCGAGGCGGTGCCAGACCCGTTAATGGTAATCGTAAACCCGTTTGAACCTGAATAAAAAATTTTTTTGGTAAATTAAGCTCATTAAATTACAAAAAATACAGAAAAAAGAGGATTTGCAGAATAGAGAGTTTGGGTATTTGTGAAACATAATCTCATTATAACCTAAAGACCAACAGTAACAGCAATAAATGAAACAAAAATAATACAACATACAGCATACAATAAAGCAACAAAATCGAAACTTTTTCGTATTTCATTTTATTTTATCGATTTTCGTATTATCATCATAAAGTACACGATTTTCCATACAGAATTTTCCTTTTTATCACAAACTTTTTCTTCGGCTTGCTTCTCTCTCAATCTATATAAACTTTTACCTTCAATTGTTTCATCTCATCTTTCTTCATATTTTCCCTCTCACTCACTCATTTTTGTATTTCGAAAATTAACCTTACAATAAAATAATAGCAATAAAAAGTTTATTTGATTCTGTTTCCATTTTTTCATTCATTTTTTGCCTTTTTCGTACATGTTTCTAGATTTTCATTTTTTTAACAGAATTTTTTATTCAAGTGCAATTTTTTCTGTTGCTTTCTTATAAAATATTTTAGGCCAAAGATGCCAAAATTTTAGAACAACTTATTAGGATTTTTCAATGAAAAATCTGAACAGACTTTTTGAACTATTGTATTGTTGATGACTAGCATCTTTAAGCACTCTCATAAGAAATTGAGAAAATTTTCAGTTTCTTTTTGTTTTTTATTTTCTGGCATTTTTCCCATTTAATAGCTCTATGCTCTGATGACACATAGAAGATTAATTTTAGTGTGTTTATCTCCATCTCTATCTTTATCGTCTAATATCTTCACTTTCAACACAAAGCATTGCTTAGGATCCATACTCATAAATAAAAGTTAGAGGGAAGCAACACTGGGAATTATAAAAATCCATGTTGAAATGTGGGGATAAGTGTTTGATCTTTAGTATATCATAGAGGAAGTTTTTCAAATTTATCAGCTGCAAAATTGCGTGGTGTTTTTGCGTTTAAGCATTCAAAATTGTTTACGTTTTTTCTTTTAATTCAAATGACTAAAGAGAGATTAATTTGCAGTTGAATATATGTTTTTTTTAGTAATATGAGTGAATTTCATTAATTTGAATTATTCACTCCTACTCATAGTTTACGTGCAAATTTTTGTTTAAACATTTTTTTAAAAATCTCCAATTCAATATTATAGAAAAAAAAGTTTGCCAAAAATACAAAAAAATCTTGATGAAGCCGGTTTTAACAAAAACAGACTAAAAAGTGTCACGCAAAGCATGAAGATAGGAATAAAATAACTTGGCTTGTATTGGTGAGACGTGAAACATGATGATGATTGTATAGAAAATTAATGTGACAATTTGTGAAAAATATTTTAATGGATCGTATAACAAGAAACGGAAAAAAGAAATACGTGAATTCCACAGCAACTGTCAGAGGTCAGCTGGCGCTCTAAATCAATTGTAATCATGAAGTATTTTGTTTTGTTGTCACTTTTTTAGCCATCACTATTAATAGAAACTTTATTACAGTAGACGTTTCATACATTACTGCCTCAATTTATTTTCTTTTGTCACGAAAAGATGAAAATATACATCAGACATGCTGAGACAAAGCTGAAAACATTTTTTAAGAGAATTTTTTCTCAACAAGACTTTTTATCTTTTACAAAAAGGATTTTCATGTTTTTGTGGGATTTAAAATTATGCTCAGGACACGTTCAAACTTTATTTTTTTTTTTTTGTGAGAAAGATAAAAAGTTTTAATCTCTTAATTTTCGTTGGCATAGGCAACTTTTATTATTTTTATTGCTCCATCCTATTGTTGCTATGGCTTTCAATATTTTTCCGCTCCAAAAAAGCCATTTTCATTCAGTTTCCCTTTATTTTATCGCATCATCTCCGATTTCCCCACAGGATTCCTCTTGAAACCATTTATTGATTTAGTTGTTGGTAGGACTTGAATAAATTTTCTGTTTGCTTATTTGTACATGTGCATGTATTTGTGCAGCGAATGTTTATTGTTGAATGGTCAAAGCATGAATAAAGGCTGATTAATGATTTTGCAATCGGTTTAAATGTGAATGTGCTCTCCTTGTTTGTTCATTTACCTACTGATGTTTGTTTACACAGCATATATTCATTTGCTGTTGCCATTTCTGTTTTTATTTAATTTTAGACTATAACAATTATTACGGAAAGTTTTTATATTTATTTGAATGAATTCAAACTACATTCGTGTCGATAGTACAAAAACAGTCTCAACAGTACCAAAAACTTTTTTTTTCCTTCCTGTGGATTTATTTACTAACAACCCTTATCACATCAGCATACAAACATACCAGCCTCGCAGGACTATATAAACATACTGATCTCCTTCTAGTTTCCTTTATTTCCTCCCATACTGCTTGCATATATAGATTATAATAATGGAATCGTAAATCACTTTTTTATTGGAGCATGAAATGAAGATTCCCTTTTTTTGTAAAGAAAATACGAATTTTCTTTGAGGATAAGGTAAATTATACAAACACATTTGTACGAAACATATATGCTCATGCTAATCGATGCTCATTAGCGGTTTTTAGAATGATTTACGATGATTTTGGTTTCATGATATATTAATGTGTTGGCCATAAGTATTCATTTCTTATCTTTTTGTTTGGTCATTAACGAAATCTTAAATTTATGCTGTATTTTGTAGTTTTCAAAGGGTTCAAGAAATTAAATTGTATGTATTCTTTTGGAACCAAAACGTGAAAAAAGCTGTGATATTTAAGCTACTTGGAATTTAACTTCATTGATTTTTAACCACATCATTAACTGCTTAAAATACCGATAAGCTCAAACATATTTTTCATTAAAAAAAATAATATTATCAAAATAAAAAATATATGAAACTCAGGTACATAAATTAAAAGCTAAATAATTGATCATTATTAATTGTACATAGCAGTAGCAATATTGGTGGAAAAGGATTAAAAAAAGTAAAAAATATGTGTAATTAAAACTTATTTCATTAGGATTATAGATTATAGCATTCGCATATTGCAAATTATACAGTTCAAAACAGCATGAGAGGGATGAGAGAAATGAATATATCACTATATAATTTTAAAAATAAATCTCATGCACACAGCGGAAATGAACAGTTTCACGGTTGCAAAAGATAAATTACATTAAATTATCTCATAGATATACAGAGAGTTAGTGTAAAGCACATAATAATGAGATTAATCGCTTTTCATTTGATGAATCATTTTTTAAAGCAATGAGAATGCATGCCAAAAAAGCTTTTTTTAAAATAAAATTTTAGAGAAAATCTTCATATTTAAATAATTGGTGAAGAGTGATGCATAATAAAAGTGCATTTATGCATATATTGTACAAGACATGAAAGTTAAGGAGACGCCATTAAAACCTTCGTACATATATAATTCGATACATCAAAACTTTTTTAATTAAAATTTTTTTCCTCTTACTCTTCAACTCTACATGGCTCTACATGTTTTTTTTTGTTTCTATTCTCACACTTTGCATTACATTGCATGTATTTTGTGGCAATGCAGTTTTGCAAATGATTATAGTCATTACAAAGAGTGTTGCAAACATCTCATACATTGTATGCTTATAAAAATAGACAATAAAAGTTAGTGGATGCTTATTAGAGATTCTCAAGCTCATGTTCACAATGGACATGACTCTCATAAAAATAAAAGCATACAAGTGAAATTTGAGCTGTATTTTTTTTTTAAAAAAAATAATGAAATTAAAAAAATATATATTTTCTTATAAATATTTTCCGATCTAAACCTCTAATTTATGTCGTGCAATGAGACGACATATGATACATGTACAAAAAAAACATACACGAAGGAAAGCAAATGACATATTCCCATTGTAATCTCTACTATTCTGCTATTCAGTCTAGATGAAATTGCATTGTGTTTTACATTACATTTCGCTTCGAGAAACTTACGGAATTTACAGCCATTTTTAATTACGAGAAGTGTATCTGCAATTAAAAAAATGTGTATTATTATGAGTGAAAAATATGTCACTGTGATTTAGCTTTTAATAGCATAAAAAAATAATTTTGCTCTTTTCTGAGGAATATAGAGCATTGCAATTCATTTAAGCATTCTGTCTATGATGAATTTTCATGTTTTATTTGTCTTCCTTCTCTCTTATGAATAATTTTAATTATCTCATATTATGCATTTGCATTAAAAGATGTATTTAGAATATTATATAATTAAAAAGTGTGAAATGCATTGCAATTATGTCAAATGAGTGTGATTACATTTTAAAAATGATTATGTTTTGATAGGAAGCTTTTTGAGTTAGTTTTTGAAAGATTTGTAAGCTTTAAATTTTGGTAATTTAAAAGAAATTAAATTAAAGGTGAAATAATTTTTTGTTAGGCATCATGTACGACATAAGAAAATGAATGTTCTTGTTAAAAATCAAATCAGGAAATAATTTCAATGAATCATAGAATATATTCAGTCAAATATAAATGATACTTCAGCATGTATATAAATGGTTTCAAAAGATTTAGTGTAAACAGGAACTACAGAAATCTCAACGAGAATACTCCATTTGATCTCCTATGGACCTTAACATTTTTTTCATAATTTAAATATCATCACATCATGAATGATTAATAATTGACATTAACGAGTAAATTTCAAGTAATTAAGGCGTGAATATGAGAAAAACCTCCAACTGTGTGGAATAAACAGAGATTTGAAAAAGAGCGTATTTGAAATCATCATGTACTAATGTTTATTAAAGTTTAAATGAATGGATTAAATAAAACATTCAAAAAAAAACTTAAAGGAGTTTTAAGAAAAAGAAGCAAATTATTTCCCATGAAGCAGACGATTTTCTCAATGAGATATTAGATCTGAATGTAGATATGAGGAAAAAAACAAGCAACTCTTTAATTCGCAAAGCCATTAATCTTAAAGCTTTGCTTGCTTCTCATCTCTTTCTCTACAAATTCTTTTAGATGTAAATAATTCTGTTATTTTTTCTCAGCACAATAATTGCTAAATGGAATTTAAGTTCGATGTGTTGAATTTATTATCAGTGCTATATATTTTGGAACTAGAAAGTGTTCGATCTGACCATCATTCAAGGATAGTTTAAACCAATTTTTAACAGCAACAAATTTGGATTTTATAACATTCTAAATATTACGACAGCAATGTATCTAATAGAATAAAATTTTAAAATTCAGATAAAACCATTTAAGGACTTAATAATTCGATCCTAAATATTATAAGATCTTTAAAGTATCAAAGCAGATCAAATACAAAACGCTTTATTTTTAGAATTTGAAAATTTATCATTTTTCATGTGTCGAAAACACTGAGCACCCACTAAGTTCATTATTTCAGGGTCAGTAGAGTTACCATGAAATTATAAACTACCTTCACCCTACAATTTTCATATTTTCTTAACGAAAAATTATTTTTATTTAAAAAAACTTTATTGCACAATGACTCTGATGCAATATTGTTGATGACATTTTTGCATTGTAAATATCTGCCGTCTACAAATATCATTTTTGCAAGTTTAAGTTTTTGATGAATATATTTTTTTTTTGCTCTGAGATCAACAACCTTGTTTCACGTAAAGGAACTAAAAATAAATGAATTTTCTTATTACTTAGACTAAAACTTATTTGAAGCAATTTTTCTTATAAATTCAAAAGACTTAATTTTTTTTTTGGAACCAACATAAAATTTATTTCTAGAAGCGTGAATACACAGATTGTTGTGGTTATTTAATTTAAAAATATTAAGCAGCAAGTAATAATGGCATTGTGTCAAGAAAGTATAGTTTCATTAGTTAAATGAATTGCTAATACACCTAAATATGTCTTCTTATTTCCACAAAAAGATTCAATTTTGTAGATTGAAGGAACATTTGTGTCTAAACACATTTCAAAACATGGGAAAATTGTTGTGGTAAAAGATGTAACTTTGTGAAAATCTGTGAGGTGATGATTAATGATTTTAAGTAAAAATTCTGCGAGAAAAAAATGAAATAAAGGAGGGATAAAATTTTTTAGCGATAAACATATTTTATTCCAGTATGGAAGCTTATAACAAAGTGTTCTTTACAACACAAGCATGAAAGAGAGAAAATTTAAGAAAATAGTCGAAAAGATGTGGGTTGTTTTGTATGTCGCTAACGCCATTAGTCTTGGAATTTATGACGAAAATAAACGCGAGACAATCTGCTTTAAGCTTACAGATAACACATTCCTTTAAGTCGCTTAACAGAAAGAGATATGTAGTCGTGTTTTATGTTTCAATTAATTTAATTCGAGTTATACCGCTGTTGAGAAGTGAACAAAAAAATTTGCTCAAATTAATTCGTGCATTGTGTGTTTTATTGCTTCGGCACCCATGGCATTTCAAATTCAGTAAGGAGAGAAAAAAAGAGGAAATTTGAGAAATTGTACAACAGAATTATATATACATTAAAACAGTTGAAAATGCGACAAATAGGATTAATAACAATTGCTATTGACAAAGGTTTATATCGTATTTTTAATTTAAAATTTTCACACAGAACTGGGAGTAGTGGCACGTTTTCCATCTTCCATGTCTTTTTAACAAATTGACAATTTGATGTAAAAATAAATTAACTTTTAAATTTTCGTTTTTTGACGCTCAATTCGATATTTAATATAATAGAATCTTGAATGTTCCATTTTAACTTGAAAATTATTTTATGAATTATAAGTTTTGATTAAATTTATATTCAATTCAGAAAATAAATGCGATAGCACGGAAGTCTATGACTTTTCACCATTTATCTACTTTTTTTGTTGTTTTCATTTTAATTGACAGCGACAGGTGTCCGTAGAATGTGTAACAACTATAACCAATTAAACATTTACTTCATTCGCTTATTTCCACTCATACGGTATAGTCCGATGAAAATGAGAAAATGCCGTATAGCATTCAACCGAGATTAAATTTGTATATAAATTTTCAAAAAAGAATCAACAACTAGTTGATGGAAATGTTTTTTGAATGATTCAAGAGCGAAAAAAAAATCGTGAAAAATGTAATTTGAGACGATGATGATACATGCCGCACACATTTTCTCTCTTGGCGATTTTATATCACAAGGAGACAAAAAGAATTAATGTGGTAAAGTATCATCATCATTTAAACAATCAAATGATTTTATTTGCCGGTATTTATAATAAATTTTACTCCTCCACGAATAGCTTGAAAAGTGTGTGTGCCATTCAAAAAGTCTGTTGTGGTTCATTTCATAATAATATTTAGTTTATCAAATTTTGGTTTTCATTCCCTTAAAATTAAATTTTTAAAAATTTATTAATCCAAATGTAAATCAAAAACAGATTGTAACTACCTCAACCTACAAAAACGGCGCTATATAGGATTATAAATATAATAAAAATTTTACAAGATTTGTTGATAATTATTGTTAAGGTCTTCCTACACATGTTTGCAAAAGTAAAAATCAATTCTCTTTTATCAACTGTCAAAAATGTATATTGAAGGAAGAAAATCTTTTAAACATTAGATTTAATAAATATATAACGTAAAAAATGTTACAATGACCTTTCTGTCTCTCATCAATAACGTCTGATGTTTATATTGTATAATTTTTCTACATACTTCTAAATAAACTTATTTCTTTTGATTTTGTAACTTGTTTATATTGAAACAATTTTTATGGGGAAAATACCTCCATTTAGGAAATATACGAGGATATACATTTCATTATTCTCTTGCTCCATGTTCTATTCGAGCAAAGCTAAATTACAAAGTCAAATGTTTAGATACTTTTACGTAAATGTAGATACAAAATAAACTTCTGCACTGTTTTGATTTCATTTCACGAAAGGTCAGTTTGTTTGAATTCATTTTCTGTGAATCATCTTTTTTTTGTTTAATATAAAATTTCAAACAGAATATTTGAACTGAAAGATTTTTTGATTCTTCAGTATATAGCAAAAATTAGAAAAGAATTTAATTTAGAATTTATTAAAAAAGTATGAAATTAAAGATTTTTTTGGAATTTAAAGTTCTACTTAAAAGATAGAGTTGGTGGAAAAATGTAGATTATGAAAAATAAATCAATGTTTGAAAGGAAAGTTTTAAAAGCAAATTAAAGTTATTTCTTTGAGCCCACCTGATTCCATAAAATATTTCACTGTTTTATTAAAGCCACATAAAATACTTTAATCTTCTACTAACGTCTTAACGATGTTTTCAAAATACGATCAAACTCATTAATATAAACTCTTTGAACTTTTTTTGGTAATATCCGTGATTTCAAATAAATTCTTGAAACATTTTTACATATTTGTATAGTTTTTTGACATTCAAATAGTTTTCCATAGAAAGGATTCTAAAATAATTCATTTTTGTGGCAAAATTAAGTAATAATATTAGCCAAATGTTAACTTTAAAATTACATTAATATACACTACCAAGTCTTCATAAAATATTTCACAGAATTTAGAAATATCTAAATTTTAGAAACTTTTATAATTGATTAATATCCTCATTAATATTAATTAGTGTACTTCCATGATTGATTACGCTCTCAATTTTTTTAAGCTTTTGATATTAATCAATGCTATATTTATAGTTTCCTGACTTTTTCAATCTATATCAATGTTTTGATAATAAATTGTGATAAAACATTAGACTTTAGCATAATTGTATTAAAAGTATTATCATCCTCGTCATGTGTTGTAAGTTAATTCTAAAGAACTGAATGAATAAATTCCCATCCTTCAGTATTTTATCGTCCATAAAAAATACGTTAGTATTTTTCCTTATTTCTCAATTTTTTTTAAGACGAGTGAAAAAGAAAATTCTGTAAAACTTTGGTAATTACATACACAGAATACAAATAAAGAAAAGTGAATCACTACCATTTGCATCATTTCACGCAAATGTTTGTATAATAGCTTTTAGTCGATGAATTGATGACTAAGTCAAATGTAAACATTCAACTAGATTTATATGAGACATATACACATTGTGAAAAACGTTAAAAAAGAAAGAATATGTAGATAGAGTTCAGAGTAGTGGCATATCATAAATTTTCATGGTAAATTTGTCGCATAAATTTGTTTGCATAACACCAAAGAGATAAATTCAAATTCTTTTGCTTTTTCGTATTAGGTCATCGTGCTGCGTCACTTTTGTTTAATAGATCAAGTATGGTGAAAGTTGACAATTAAATAAGTGAAATGTCTGAAGAGTTTTTTCCATAAAAAGACTTTTTTAAGATTTTGAAAAATAGTTTATTTCTCAGATTTTTACATATTTTAGTACAGTCAGCGAATAGAAAAATATGACATGAATCATTTCTATTTGTTGTAAAAAAAAAAATCAGGAAAATCTGAACAAACAAATCAAGAATAAATCAATCTGAATCATGTCGTTTTGTTTAATAGAATGAGTTCAAGCTCAACTCAACATTAGACTCTATTTTATTGTGTTTTTTTTTAATGTGATCATCTACTCATTCAAGCAGCTTTCCCCACATTCTATCTTCTTTTTCTTGCTTACAATGTCATAAAAAAGACATTAAAAACGCTTCACAATACACATCAAGTTTTTATTTGGACATGTGTTTTCGCCATGACTATCGCACTCAGAAGAAAATGTAGATAAATTCTTTTATATATACACATTCTCTCGTAATCGACGTAGGGAAAATAACTGACCGATGAGAAGAGAAGAACATGTTATGCAATTTCCCCTTTTCTGATTTACTTTATCTGTATCTTTCATCTCATTCAAATTCTCATTTCTTTTTCCAATAATTGCTATAAAAATTGTGTCATCATTTTCATTCATATACTCAAGTAATGAACGTCATCAGTATTAATTTTTGAGATTTTTTAATGTCTTCTTAGCAAGGGTGAACCACGAATTTTTTTGAGGGGGGTTTTTCGCTACTTTTCGACATTTTTTTTTGATTCGGATCTAAAAAATTCAATAATATCTAGAGTAAACCTCGTGAAAATAGGGGGGACCCCCAAAACCCCCCTGGCTACGTCCCTGGTCTGTTACAATTACGAGTGCATTTGTAATTGTGTATTCAAAAGACAGTTTTGAATCAGATAGGGTCATAAAATTATAATTAAGGAATGAGAGCATATCGCAAGCAATTTTTCCCATTCAACAGAATGAAAAATTCTGAACCAAGACTAAAATCATTTTAAACATCAAACGTAATTTGAATGATTTAGTTGATAATACACGCGGTATTCATATTTTTAAACCATGGAGATGATGCTAAAACCTATTACATCATGACATGCCACACTATTGTACACACATTATAAAAATAGATGTGAGTGAGAGGAGGAAAGAAGATTGAAATGGCTTATCTTTTTTTGGACTTTGAAAGTGATTGACAAGTTTATTAAAGAGACGGGCATGAAGCAGTGGCAGTAGAATCCGATCGAAGGAAAAAAATGTGCTAAGTCGAGTCACATGCCTTTTTGGATATGTTTTCATTTCCATTTTCTCTTTTCTTTTCAGTATTTTTTCTTGAAATACTAAAAAAGTGCGTCATATGAGTAAAAATGTATTTTAGATATACATAATTTACTTTCAACGGCCGCTTTATCTTTGGGTTTTCAGGTGGAACACGTTTTAATTTTTTTTTTTTTATTTTCCTCACTCCAATGTCCCACTTTCCTCATTTCTTGTTTCTGTTGTTTTCTTTTTGAAAAATTTCCATTACAAAATAAATCACTTTAAAGGTTTTACTTCTTCTTTTTTTTCAAAAAAATTCTTTCGTTGCTTCTAAATATCTCAAATGAGATGTGCGATATATCTCTTGAAGAAAATCTACACGTACAGAGCATTTGACATTGCGCCAAATTAATCACTCTAATGAACTAATGGCATTCACTACTCTGAATGTGGTTTTCCGCTATTTTTACATGATTATTCCAAAACAGAATTTTGCATATATTTTTTTAGGTTAAAGATTTGAATTCTAAATGATGAAGCTTTTTACAATAAATTATGCAATACATGATTAATCACGAAAAGAAGATATTTGATACATCTCCGATGTCAAAGTTAATGACATGAATTTTAATGTAAATCCCTGCTCATTTCATTTAATATAATCTTTTCGAAATTTCCGAAATGTGGTTCATATTACAAGCTTCATGTCAAAGATGTTACATGTTTACAAGCAAATGAGTTCACTCTCGATAAATTTAAAAAATCCAGAAATTGAAGAAATTAATATGAAAACATGAAAACCATAGATCGACTTTCGAGTTTTGTGGCGCATTTTTTATGTAGCATAAAATAAAGAAATGAAAACCACAATCAGAAATGGATTCGTTTGAAACACAGATCTTGCGAAATTTCCTCAATTAAAGCAAAGAAGGAAAATGTCAATAAGTTTATGCTGTCACAGACACTCATGAGAATCAATCAAACTAGCTATTTACATTCGTTTGATTTATGATAGGCTTCGTTCACAAACATCTATTTATTTATCCACTGTGCGCTTTCCTTGCCTCATTAGTCGCACTCTTTTTCTTTGCTTTTTTCCTCTTTTTCCTTTGTCTTTGTTATTTTTTGCTTCTTTTTTAATGTCTCTTTTATTTTATCTACACTACAAGCTGGTTGTAGAAATATACCACACAAAACCTCCCGCCTTTCAAAAGTGATTAATTTAAGAAAATCAAAAACGACAGCTCCATATAATAGCAAGAGTGAAACTGATGGGGAGAGGGAAATGTTCTTCGTTCACTAAACACAAACAGTTAAATTTGTTTTGACTGTTTATGTTCAGGAGTCATTAATTTTACTCATGCATGATGACTTTCAATTGGCATAGATCGTATGGCTTGTTTGAATGTTTATAGATTTTCAGACTCCACATTGATCTGTTCATATATCCATCTACTGTATTTTTTCCTAATTGATTGAAAATATTAAATGAAATCAATTTCAATTTTGTCTGAAATCATCAGGAGCTCAATTCAAGCCCTAATTAGATTTGGATTTTTTACTTCCTTTCTCTCAGCCATATCTTTTCCAAGATTTTTTTTTTCTATCGTCATCATCTTCATAGATCGTCATCGTAATCTTATTTCTAATATACATTAAGATTATGCGGCTATGCCATTAATTCTATTCTATAATTTATACCGCACGCTTCAGATCGGAAATACGGAAATGATAGACGAAGGTGGATGAGGAAAGGAAAAATTTTCTCTTTTATTCGCAACTCACAATTCAATTTATCGAATTTCAATTTATTATTACACTCGAGAAAGTCACGAACAGAAAATAATTTCTAATTATTGTTGGAACTCTTGTGGTTTTTCGAACATATTTTTTTTCTATTCTTATATTTCTTATCAAGATTTTCATTCTATTGCTACGTCCTAATGCTTTCACAATTTCTGACATACTTCATTTTGGATGGACTTAAAGAAGCGTTCAAAAGAGTCTTAGAGTATTATTCTTTTGTTTAGAAATATTTTTTTTTTGAATGACGCAAAAAAGTCAACTTAAAAATCTTCATGGAATATTGTGTCGACTATTTACTCCAAAATTTTAAATTATTAAATGCTTATTGCCAAATTTTTTTACTAAATCTTTCGACTTTATCATATAGAAAGAAACACGTCATTTTATAAAAAAAAGCATACAGACCATGAAGTATTTTAATTCTGTCTTCATTCATTTATTAACATCCCTTAATGAATGAAGACTGAAAAAAGCGTTCAAATCGAGAAATAGAGAGGGAAAGAAGGAAAATACACAAAAAAGTGTATGAATGAGCATCAAAACAGGCGAAAAGAAAATGAGGAAAAATAATTTTTCGCTTGCCTTTCCATCATATTCATCAGTGTAAAGTGAAACTCACATACTTGAAGTCTCAACATGCTGTTGAAAGCAATGTAGGTCAAGTGGTTGTTAATTTATTACGTTTCAGTACTTCTGCTTACAGTATTTCAAAGGAAGATCTTTTATACTGACATACGGCAAAGTTTATATATCTGCACGAAATGGTTTAATTTAAATGAATTTTGAAGTGATATGCACTATTGAAATATGTATAATTGTAAAGTGGATCCTTTGATGTAATTAAATTTTAATACAGGAAAGTATAGTAATGTGAAGACAGACAGCGGGCAACACAGCAATCGTAGACGTTTTAAACATAGAAAATGAGATATTATTTACCTCGTGTTTTTTATATAATGATGCTCATCGCTTACATTTTCTTTTTAATTTCTCATCATACGCGCCATTCAACATGTTAAATTTAATGAAGATGAAAATCATATTCGTATTGCCAAATACATCCTATATGTGTGCATGTTTTCGAACGAGATTAAAGAAAAAAAAATATTCATAATATTCAAGTGTGAGTATTTATGCATCGCTTTTGATTATTTCACACTAAATTACGTTTTTATCAAGAGATTTTTTACGGCAAACAATAACACTAACTGTGAATAAGTGATGAGAAGACTGTCTAAGTGCGTTGAACTTCTCGCAAAGCAAACATTCATATACGTAATTTACAATTATTATTTTAATAATCCGAACATGAAATGAAAAGTATACAGAAAAGGAGGAGAACAAAATTTTTATGACCGAACAGATGTAATAAGGAGTATTATTTTTTTTTAACTTGGCATATTTGACCCAAGTGAGAATATTAACTTAATTTTTATTTTGTATGCTTGATTTCTGTGAGAAATAGTTTTTGATTTAAATTTTTATCTTTTTCTTTTTAGTTGAAGGGTGCTTTAAGGGATTTACAAGATTTAATTTTTTTTTTGTTTACTCATATACCTGGTTTATGATTTAATTACAAAAACTTTGAATGAAAAACTTTCAGTTAGTAGATCTATTGTAAATTAATCTATTTCTATTCTGAAATTTATGCTTTAAAAAATTACAAAGTGCGATGGAAATTTATTAATAGAATTTAATAGAATTTGTGCAGGATTCTTAAAAATACCCATCATTACCTTGAAATCATAACCTTCGAAGAAATGCCTGCTAAAAAAAGATATGAAACCTCAAATCAGAAGAAATTAATCCGGCACAAAAATATATAAAAATCCATATTCAAAAAGCATCATGCAAAAAATTCAATTTCTCATGTGCTTAAAAACTTTTCAAACATTTCCATCTCCACAAATCTCTTTCCATATATTCTTCATTCTTTTTTTCCATTCTCTATATGGATTTATTCAAATAATGTGTTCCTTTGAAGATATAATGTAAGCTCGTTAGAAAATTTTTTTATTATTGTTATACATAAATGTGAGGAAAAGGAATCAAAAGAGAATGAAAAGTGGTATACAATTTGACAAATTGATTCAGATTCATGAAAGCTTTCTGATACTGAGAACAGAGGAAAAAAAAGTTTCATTCTTCTTAACTTAGAAAGAAGAAAAGAGAAAAAGTTGTGAAATTTAATTTTGTTCTGTCGAATTGAAAAAGCTTCAGGAATTCTCTCATATCCCACATACAGTGAGGAAAATTCCATTCTTGAGTTTTTCTTTTGCCACCATTAGATGCATGCGAATAACGAACAAAAAAACTTTTCTTACTTTCCTAAAGATGAAAAAAGGATGAAAAAGTTTTACGTTTCTCGAGGAGAAATTTTACTTCCGTATTTTATTTTTTGTGCTTTATTTTTATAAAAAGTAGCAGCAGAAAGGCAACAAAAACTCATTCCAAAGATAACTTTCTGTATATTTTTTGAACATTCTTTAAATTGAAAGCTACAAATATCTTCTGCAAGGGTTTGTGTTTGCAATGAAAAATAAATTTCTTGAGACGCTTAATTTCATTTTTTGTTGCAGAAAATGAAAAGTTTTTAGCTGTTTTTATTCCAACTTTTCTTTTTTGCATACTGTCTGTGCCACAGATATTTTAATGAATTTTTTTTAGAAATAATTTAAAAATAACAAGACCCAACATTGTATTTCAATTTTCTGTCTCTATCTGTGATGCCTCAAACCATTCATTCATTTCATCTCATTTCATTCATTTTTGCTTTTGATGTTCCTCATTTTCAATTTATTCATTTGGTAGAATTTTTCAAATTAATATCATTTAATTTTTCAACATAAATAAAATTATTGCTCATTAAAATGTCTGATGATAAATTAAAAATATTTGATAGGGTCAAATGTTGTTATGAAAATATCTGCACCGCTCTTTAGATTAGAATTTCATGAACATTTCATCCAATACTGCTATATATTCACATAACATGTATTTTAGACCATTTATTTTTTGATACATCAATTAAAACATTTTGAACCGTGACATAAAACTTTATGAATATAAACTTAAAAACGGAAAATAATTCGATAAAATTCATTCAAGGGTATCTCATGAAGGAACTTCATAAAGTTATTTTTCTACACCTAAGTGAAATATTTTTATTGCGAAAAATTTTCTGTCATATTTTAAGCAATAAAAATTTTATAAACATTCCTCAAATCATATAAAAATGTAGGAGCATTTTCATGCATGTATGAGAAGATTTAATAGTCATTTTAATGATTGAGAATCAAATTGAAAGTGAAACATTGTACTTTAAATATTATTTATGGCGTAAAGTGCGGATGAATCTAAATAAACTTTATTTAACAACCCATCTGTCTTGGAATCTCCATATTCACTTCAAATGTATTTAAATCTTTGATATATATCCAGTCAAAGAGATAAATGATTTTGAATACGAGCAATAAACGGTGTGACTATGGGAAAGGCAATATTAATGAGAAAATCGCGGTTCAATGATTTAACCACACCACGCACTGCAAAACATATGTGCTCATCCATGAAGAGGCATCAAGTATCATCAACAGTAACAACATCAACTACAAAATAGCAAATTAATTCAATTAATTGAAACACTGATGTGTAAAATTCATTCAAGCGCATAATTTTCCTTTTTAAAATTACATTGTGTTGTTGTAACTTGTAATATTATATGATACATCTTTCCATATAAAAATATAAAATAAATGTTATGTTCATGTGTAGATATGCATGTGTGTATACAAGAAAAGAAGAACAAGTGAAGAGATGATGGAAAATTAACCTCATAATCGTTAGAGAGATGGAGTAGGGTGGGATACGTGAAAAGGAAAATTCATTTTTTGTCTCATTCTATTTTCATCGTAATCGTTAAGAATTCAAGAAGGAATACAAAAGATGAAGAAGTAAACAGAAAAAAAAGGCACGAGAAAAAGTAGAAGAAGTCAAGTTAAAGAATGTGGTGGAAAGCTTATGCATGAATTATTTATGATGTACATGCTTGTAAGTATAAATGGCGCAATCAGACTCTCATTGTGTGTAGAAAAAAAAATCAATTTCTTTAAACATTCTTTTTATGCGTTTGCATATACGAGAGAAGGATAAAGACATCATTATTAACAGCAAGATGAAAGTATATAAATCAAGATGCAATAACTTTAATTAGACATTTATAATTTTGAAATTAATGTAAATAATTTTTTTTGTTTGCTCTGTAACTTCTAATTTATTTCAAGTATATTTCAGCAATAAATTTTAATATTGAAAAGTTATTGCACCTAGAAATTGTACATAAAAAATATTAAGGGAACATAAAAATTACCTTAATCATTTGTTTGTATAAGCGAGAATATCCATAAGTTTATTTAATCCAGTTGAATTGCACAAGAGTTTCTCTTTCTTTGAGTCTGAATATTGATTCTCTTTATACGTTATTGAACTTTATCCACGTAAATAAAACATAAAATTTTTTTTCAATATCTTTTTTTTTCGTTTTTCTTTTCTCCTTATTTATGTAATATTAAGGTTTCCATTCATATATTAAATGTAATACTTTGGCTTGGCACACACTGATTTTTTTTACAGCAAATGGTTTTTGCTTTTTATATTCACAAATTTATAAATGTTTCTTCTTTTATGTACATTCAGAAAAACATTTTCAGCTATTTTTTGCCTTTTTAAAAATGCTTTTTTCACTGATTTTTCTCACTAATTCTATAATTTCCACCCACAGACACAGTTTTAGTCATTCTATTTTATTATTTTCTTCAGTTCAAATCAATTACACATTTCTTCTATTCTGTATTAAATTGAATAACTGTCGACATCATTTGCTCCTTCCTCCTATTTTCGATATTTTTTCAAGTACAGAATAAAAAAAAACGACCAGAAAATTTTCAGCAATTAATTATTGAACGTGATTTTGACTTGTGAGCATTGAATAGATTTTGGCAGAAATTGAAATCTACAGCACGATTGTAGTCATTAATTTCAACAATCATATGAGAATTGCAGCGCTTAATTTCTGGTTTTTCAATTGTTGAGTTTCTTTTTCTTGACTTTCTTTCCGACAAATTTTTTAAGTATTTTTTTATATATTCTTATTTATTGATATTAATAGGACGGCTATTTACTTCAATTTTTAATATATATGTACACAGTTTTTATTGTTTATAGCACACTTTTATAATGTTGTAATTTCTTTATAATATCATATCACAACCACTTCAAACAAATATTTTTTATTTATGATATACTTAACAAATAACTTTAATGTCTATTTTGATTTTTTTTTTTCACTTTCTGTGTCTTGTTCATTAATATACACAATTATATTTATATTATTTTTGTAGTAAGTTTTTTAGTGTTTATGTGCGAATATAAAATCAACTATAACATGATATATTGACTTCTCTTTACTTCAAAATATATATGTAGCTGTATGTGTCTTACTCCTTTTTATTATTATGATGTCGTTGAAATAATTTTCTCCTCATATCTCTCTATGAACATGACATTCATTCATATGTGTATATAAAACACAAGAAGACTCTTCCACGAGCTGTTGAAAAAACACCATTAAACGTTTGTTTTCCAGTTCACTCGGAATTTTTTTTATTTTATTTTATGTCGCTGCTGTTTTTATTTGATTATTTTATCTCTGTGTTCTTCTCTGTTTGTTATGAGTAATTACATTTGACTGCTTACACCTCCGCGCACATTTTCATGAAAAAGGCGATTTATTTTCAAAATAAGAAGTTTATTATTTAAGATGTTGTTTGATATCACTCGCTTCTCTTAATTTTCTTTCTTATTTACATAAAAATTCTTCTTCATCCTTCTTTGGTATTTTTTTTCTTTTGAATATGAAAAGAAATTAATTTTTTTCTGACTTTTCCTTATTTACTTTCTTTTTCACAACCACTGAATATTTTGAAAATGAAAAAGTTGATTGATAAAAAAATGTTCTTCGTCTTCTTTGCTTTTTATGCTTTCTTGCTTCTTTCACTCGTCACATTTATTTACAGTTCATAATATTTTTTTCTTGTTCCTTTTCACAGATAACTTTTCCAAAAAAAGCTCGAATTTCAGGCGTGAAAGATAAGAAATGGAAATTTTCTTTCCTCTCTTTTACTTTATATCTTCCAGTAACGAATCAAAAAGGTAACTTTTTGGTGAATCGATTTTTTCAGTTTTCTTTTGCTTCCTTTACTTTTTCCTTTGATCTTTTAGCTTTTCATCATTTGAAGAAAATATTCTTGATTCCAGCTTGTTTCTAAATGAGAAAAAAAAAGAAAAAAAAAACTAAATTAAAGGAAATGAGTTTTTAAAGACCTTGTCTTAAACAGTTGAATTTTAGGCAATTATTTCACTTTTTTGTATGAAGTTTTAATAAAAATGCTTGATTTTTATTTTTGGTTTTGTATTATGAATAAAAAGTTTAGAAATTAGGTACATTGAATTCTAAAATATTTTTAATTTTTTCAAATGTGCAATAATTTTTTTAAGACTTTTTAAATTTAAAAAAAATATTTTATTGATATTTCATAAAAGTATGAACAAATTGCCAAAAAATTTCTTTAGTCAAAAAGTCAAAAAATGTGACTCAGAAGATTCCAATCAAATATTCAATAGAAGTTACAAAAGATAAATCAGACATAACATAACAAATATTTGAGGAAAAATAATAATTTTATTTTGATCTCAAATGGTATTTTTACAAAATGAGAAGGTTAAAAGTAAAAGTTGGCAAGATTTTATCGATTTTTGAAAATGGCGTGGGAATTAATGGAAATTTTAAAAAGCAGTTGGAAATTATGAAAATATAAATAAATACATACGTATTCTCCAACAGATGAAAGTAAAAAATTTAAATTATGTTTATTTTTTATCATTTTCATATTTTTTTTTAATTTGTTTTAACACAGCGTGAAAATCCTCGTTTGGGATCACATATTGCTACAATAAATGTATTTATTTTTCATCATTCAGAATAATTAAGGTTTTAATTTATGTTATGATTAAAGGTAAAAAAATAGGTTAATGAAATTCGCAAAATAATTGATTAACAAATTTTTTGACAATTTTTTTCAAAATGATAAATTCTCTAAAAAAAGTTAAATTTTAAAACTTTATTTTTTTTTTAAATAATTTTTTTTTAAAAAATATTTTTTTTAAATCATCATTTTTTTTAAAAAAAAATTAAAATATATTTTTTTACGCAAATCGACAAAAATTCAACTTAAAATAAAAGAATTCTTCAAAATTCATAAATGAAAATTTGCTGCAATTAGTACAATCCTAACAATTACCATAGTACTAAGCACTAGATAATAAAACTCTTTCGCAAAGAAGCCGTCTAAATGATGAACAAAAAAACATAATCCTATTATTTCTTGAAAGCATTTAAGTCACAACATTCACTGAATAGCCAATTCTTTTG
This sequence comes from Chironomus striatipennis, assembly GCA_026123125.1. Lineage (NCBI taxonomy): Eukaryota > Metazoa > Arthropoda > Insecta > Diptera > Chironomidae > Chironomus > Chironomus striatipennis. The sequence goes on along the minus strand of CM047394.1, from coordinate 24,197,447 downwards.
CTCATTTTCATATTTTTCGTCCTAATAATTTAATCTCCAAAGCATTTATGCTGTCAATATAATGAAATCCGTAATTTAATCCTCAAACTCATAGCCAAAAAACAAATTGAATCTTGTACTATATTAATTAATTTATCACACACAAATGTGCTTGATCATGAAACTTGGATATATAAACATATTTTTTTTTTTTGATAGCGAAACGAAAATATTTTCATTATCAATAAATTACTGCCAACTTTTACTAAATGTCTTATGCAATATGCGAGAAAAATATTTATTAGTAGAAGAAATATTAGTTTTGTATATATACATGTTCCAGCTGCTAAAATTAATTCCTTTTGATGTCAGTTAATGTTGAAGGGAAAAGCGGAAGGAAAGTCATAGACAGAAATGTGGAAATGAGTGGTAGAATGAGTGAGAAAATAGAAAAATATTCACTTATATGCCGAGTAAAATTCATCTATATGGATAACTATAAAGAAATGAATGCTTAAAGCATTCTCGCTGGCAATTCAATGTTGAAGTATAAAACAAAAAGTTGTAAAGAATTTTTTTATGCTTTTTATTATTTTTTTTTTGCTCTTCATTGAAAAATTTTATATGGAAAAGTTATCAAGTGTGTTGAATATGAATGGAATAGAATGAACTACATCATACAGATGTAAGGTAAATGAGAAGGTAGGTTGGTAATAGCTGAATATTGAGTGTTGTAGAATAGAAAAGAAATAGGGGAGAGAAAATATGATGAAAAACATACAGAAAGAAATATGACCTATTTTTATGATGCAATTTTTATCTCGTAAAAGAGTACAGAAGAAAAGATCGATAAAAAGTCACTACTAAAGCTACAACTACTACGTGAATGTAGTAATAATATCGACATTGAATATTTTCCTTCTGTTTTATAATTCTCCACTCGTTTTTCCGTTATTTTCAATAATTTCTTTTTCCTTCTTCTTCGACTTTCGTTTTATTATTTTATTTTTTTTATGATTGCTCTTTAAAACATGATGGAGCAGGGAAATTAAAATTCAATTCCGCAATGTATGACGACATCAAAAGAATAAGTATCAGCAGTTTATAGTCAAATTAAAATATTTAAAATTTTTTTTTATTTACTCTTTAAAATGGCGTTCAATTAGGTCTTGTAATTTATTTTTAATTTAAATTGTTTTTCACTTGATATTTAATGTTCTGTTTTAAAACACATGAAAAATTTTGTATTTTTTTTCTCGAATTTTTTTTTATTTTTTTGAACCGAAAATTAACAAAAAAATTGTCTGTGTGAGTCCGAACAAAATTTTCTTTTTTGATTTAATTTTTTTAAACTTTTTATTGTTTTTATTATCTTATTTAATATTTTTGTGATAAAACCGAGAACACACACGAATCAAGCTGTACGATATCTGACCAACTAATAGAAACAACTGAACGTAATGGAAAACAGAACTCGTCGAAAAGGAAAGCAAATAAACTTTAACAATCATGACATGGAAAATGCTCAAAAATGAGATGATACTCAAAGAGAGATGCTGAGAGTGAGCATTATGTGTACCATTTTCTGTATACGAGAAGGAAAAACTCTCATCTCATGACAGCATCATGTAAGAAAATATCTCAGTCATGCGCTTAAGGTTTCATTTTAATGATAAACATGATGATGATGATGCGATGTTGGAAAGGTGGCATGAAAATTTTCCGTGTGATAGTCTCAAAATGTTCGATGTTCATTACCGAAGAGAAAAAGAAGAAAAATCATGAATCTTTTTTTTTTTTGAAAAAGAAAAAAAAATAGAGAGACGTTTTTCTCCCATTCGTTGTCGCTCTTTTGCTACTCGAAATTGATGATGTTTTCAACATTTCTTCGCAAAAATATTTTTCTTTTAAATGTGATTAATTTATTTTTCTATTTTTATTTTCTTAATGTTCACTCTTTCCTTCTTTACTAAATTTTTCTCTATTCTTTTATTTCGATTCAATTTTTAAGCATTTGCCAATTAAGATTTATGATATAAAAATTGTCATAATTACAGGAACGGTGTGCTCATCCAATCGCAACTGCTAAAATATGACCCAGTGACCCAATTTTCATCTGATGTGTGAGGAAAAATGAATTTTGTTGTTGATAAGGGAATAAAGGAGAGAAAGGAGGATGCAGGAAATATATAATGTGGAGAGGGAACTACTGTTGTTTTTATAAATCTGTACATATTTATAATGCAAGGTTGCTCGTTAGGTAGGTAGATTGTGATTCTTTTTTTTCTTTCATCCCATGAGACAAATTTAAATTTAATTTTCGGTCGACACTAGAGAGAATTCCATTCTATTGCATGAAAAAGTAAATTTAATTATTCAGCTTTATTGCATTATAAATTTATTTTCATGCCCTTTTCAAAATTAACTTTTATTCTCCATTTCTCTTGTGAAAGGTAAGATTTACGCAACATCATGACGACAAAAGAATATGTTGAGTCGAAAAAGAATTTGATAGATTACTATATGCCAGACATCGTACGTAAAAAAGACATTTTCTTCACTCTTAAAAATCTTTCAAACTTTTTTTCATGTCTCTTGTTGAAAAGACAATAATTTTTTAGATGAGCATTCTTTCTTCTTTTTTGTTTGCCATTTGAAGGTTGCGACGCTTATGAGTTCTATAAATCTGAATTTCCTTATACCTTATTCATTTTCTGTCAACGAAGCAATATGAGATGTAGTTTATGATATAACAACTATTATACAGAACATTTGTGAAAATTTATACTCAAAACTTTTGCTTAGCAACTGGATTATTCAAATGTATCTTGCGGCTTTTTAAAGAACCCAAATGAAATTTAAACAATCTGAGATCAATACATACTTAACTTTACTTTAAGACGTGTCTAGAGGGCATACAAAAAGGAAAATTTTCCTAAGAGCTTCCAATTTCCTTTCATGTGAAAAGCAAGCATCTTTAATAAATTATTTGATGTCGAGTAAAATGTACAAAAAATCGTTTTCCATTGAATCGCTGTCCCATTATATGAGTAATATAACTAATTAGTGCTGAAAATTTCTTTGATTTTTTTCTAAGAATAATATAATGATCCATTATTCCATAAAACCAAAACCAATCCATCAATATTTGCTGACAGAATGAGAACAACAACATGTGCTTACCTCATATGGCTTTAAGGTTACTTTAATTTTCAAATTGAAAATAAATTTAATAACAAAGTCGAGTTCAGTTTTCTTCAAGACTCTTTAAATGTTAACAAGGACCAAAAAAGTAATAATCCAACTGATGATATGAAGCACATATTTAACATGCCATTTTCTTATGAACTACATTTCATTACCTAAAGGCTTATCAATTTTGTCAATTAATATTTGCAATATGTTGCTAATAGTGTTCAATGTCTGTTCCAATAATAGCATTGCCTTGAGAAAGTTTTCCTCTGAATTAATAATGATGTTAAATCTATCAACTTCAATCATTTATTAAAAATTTATCAGAAATATAAATTTGATTCTAATTGATTGGTAAAATACTTTATGATTAACTTTAATATTTGGGGGATTTTCAATTTAATTGAAATCATTTAAATGTTTTATTTAATTAATATTGTGAAAACTTTGCAATGAAGTTAATTAATTAAATGAAAAAATTAAATTTTAAAGTTCCAATGAAAATCGAAGCAAACAGAAAACCTTCAAATTTTTTAAATTTAAATTTTGTGTGATGTTTTTGTAAATAGGAATAATAGTAAAATAAGAATAATGAGTGAAAAATAACGAGGACATAAAGGTAAATGTAAGTCATCATAGCAACTACATCATAAATACATTTTTACTCCTCACATCAACAAATATCATAATTAGCATTCAGTAAAACGAATATAATCATAGATTCTCTTTAAAAGACTGACATTTCGTGATTTCACACACGTTCCTATTTTTTGTGCCGTTTATAAAGCATATATTACATAGCACAAGAGAAAAATAAAACAACAGAAAAATAATTTTTTACAGTAAAAATATTCAAATTTCTGTCACTTGAGACTCCTCTGTCTTTCTTTTCGTATTTCTTTTTTTTTTCTTTCTCGCTTTGAGTCATGCAGTGAAATTTGAAATCAAATGCTCGTACGGACGATAATTATGAAGTGAAATAGAAAGAATTTTTTCCTCTCTTTGCTTTTTTAAAAAGAAAAATAAGCAGTGTTTCGAAATTTTTCGCTTTGGACGTCGGCCAAAAAATATTTGTGACATCAATTTTTGTCTTTTTTCCGTTTCTCGCTTACTTTTACACAGTTGAGAGAACAAATGTGATACGAATAAAAAATGTTTTAAAGCACTATGAAAATTGCACGATGAACATACTTTAAACGGGAGAAAAATTTAAAATCATGATGATGATGGTGGTTGTGGGAATATTATTGTTGATGATTAATAAAATTATGTAATAATTACTTAATGTGATCAAATGGATTTTTAAGAATAATTTATCACATCTTTATTTAAAGTGTGTTAATTTTCTAAAGGTTCTGTTCACTTATGACGTTCATCAAAATCATGAATTTTTAGACCCTACTACCCCCTCGGTCACAAAATTTTCAAACAAAAAAAAATATATTGTTCAAAACTGTCACACAGCCTCAGACCAAAAAACCTTTCCCCCAAAAAACAGACATCATAATTGGGACGATCCCTTTAAGTGTCATAAAATTCGTGAAATTCATTAAATTCATAATGCATATAGAGGAGACCGTAATGTAGTCAGAAATGTTTTTTGCCCTTCCCCTGGCTTAGCCCTTGAGAGGGGGGATGAGTTAAATTAATTATTAATAATGCTTCAGTTTTTCATATTTTTATTAAAATTTTAACTTTTTAACTTTAACTTTAAATCGAAAAAAGAAAATTTAATCTTTTCTTTTTCACAGAGCTCGAAGTCGATGAAATTTTGTATGACTCGGAGTCGACTCCACCTTTTAAATTTGACTAAAAATTTGAGTCGACTTTGAGCTCTGCTTTTTCAATTAGGTTTAAAAAATTTCAATTGATAAAAATTTTTAATAATAAATGTAAAAAAATATATTTGTAGAAGAAAATATTTTTAGGTTCTTTTAAGTAAAACAATATGAATTAATTTTTTAATAATTTTGAAATTGGAAAAATATGCACTCATAAATACTTCCTTCGTTGTGTATTTATGACAACAACTTTGAAAATTCCCGAAAGTTTATTAAACATTCCTTTAAAAGGATCATTTGGCCCTTCTGAATAAAATACAATTCATTTTCATATTGTGTACAGAAGAATGTCAACTTTTTCACTGAAAACAACATTTTAGGATAAACGATGTTTCAAAAAAAAAAAGTAGCAAAACAAAACAAAAAAATGTGCTCGAATTATTTACGATGACTACATGACAATTTGTTTTGTATGTTTACTTACTTTTAAAGTATCACAAGAAATTTTGAATCACTGAGTTTTTGAAATAATAAATTTTTCATTAATTTCGAAAGTTATAAAAATTTTATCAAACAATTTTATTTTTAGAAAATTCACACACAATAAAGAGAAAGTGAAAGAAATATTTCAGTAATTTGTTCACCATTTCGCTTTTTCATGCTCTTCAGTTGTTAGAAATTTTCCACCAAAATCGAGACAAAGACGAAAACAAAAGTTTTATCCCAACGAAAACAACAACAAAAAGTATTCAACCCTCATATCAATTGTCAAGTTAGACAGCACTAGACAATATAACATTGAGTTGAATAAAATATATGGTAAACTTTAAATAAACTCGAATTTTCCCTCCATTCTCCTTCCTTTTTGATGCAAACAAAAGAGTTTTAAATTTGATCTGTCATGTTATGTTCACATTTCATATATTGATTGTTGTTTGCATCCATGCTGTTACTGTTTATCCTTATGTTGTGACGGCAGACTATTGAAACTTTTCATTTTTATTATAGCATCAAATTGATTTGCTTGTAATGAACAAATTTAATTAAATCTTTTATGCATATTTTTTTTCATTTGATAATATAATTATTATTGCTTTGTCGTGGAATATTTTTTTTTTGCATGTGTCAATTTTTTTTCAATATAGGTATATTTTTTTAAAAAAAAATAATTAATTTTGAATATATTGTTAAAAATATTTACACTTAAAAAGCTTAAATTCAAAAGCGATACGAACTTCATTTATTTACAAAATTGCATTTTTAATTCAATTCAAGTTGAAAAAAATTTTACGTAGGTACCATGAGCGTTGCCAGGAGAGGGTCTAAGGTGGTTCGGACCCCCTCTCCTTCAAAAAAATTTCTTCATTTTGCTAGGGTTTTTGGAAAAAATTGAAAAAAAGCATTTGAACATCCTTAGATTTTTTTATTTAGAAAATTTTTGGACCTCCTAGAAAAAATGTTTGGTTAGATAGGTACTTTAAAATAAATTAAATGTCAAAATTTTTAATGAAATCATATTTTATTAATTTACGTTGCAAACATGACAAACATTACTGCTAATTTTCAAAGCAGTCAATTTCATAAACCTTAATGAGTTTAATTTTCTAAGAAATTTACGCTTGAATTTTTTATTTTTTGGAAGTTCACGAGTTTCAAATTATTTTAGATTCGCTTGAAAGGTAATTAAATTTTATAAATGAGTAATGACTATAAATGGGAAATTCAATTAAAATTTATTAAAATACATTGAGACAAGAAAGTTGATTTCTCTTGTGTATATACACACCTCCATATATACACGTATAAAAACTCCATAAATATAAATAGGCAAGTATACTGGGGGACCTCGATTTGAGTAACTTCGATTTGAGTAATTTCGATTTGAGTAACTAAAGTGCTCCCATACAAAAATTCAAATTTTCTTTTTTTAACGGTCATTTTCCATACATTTCGATTTGAGTAAATTCGATTTGAGTAGATTTTTTCCGGAACCAAACAATTACTCAAATCGAGGTCCCCCAGTATCTTGAAAATTTTCAATTTTCACTTAATTTATCTTTCTATAAGGAGGAACGAAAAATGAATTCTAAATATTTAATGAGAGTTTCGTCATCGAAACTTCCCTTTTCACGTTTATCATCAATGAACGAATGAAATTATGAAGACGGAAAAGTGAAGAAAAATTTTCTTTAACTTTCTTCCTTTCCTCAATATTTTGCTATGACTGATTTTTGTGCGCTTTATAGCAAAAGAAGGAAGAAATTGAAGAAAATAACGACGAAGGAAATTGCTTATGATTATAATCTTTCCTGAAAATAAATCAACGATATAATAATAATAATAATATGAGATCCGATGGAAGTATCGTTCGTGCACTTATATATTGATTTTTAACTTCTTTCTCCTTCCCTAGTGCCTTTACCTTTCAGCTTCTCTATGTTTAATATGGAAACGAAGCATCTATGATTATCTATATAATGAAGATGAGAAATTTTCTTTTTATTTTATTTTCTCTGTTGATTTTTTTTATAACATCTTATTCCAAAGTTAAAGCAATTTTTCTTCTTTTTATTTTCTGTTTTATGTCGCTTCTACTTTTTTCTTTGATCAATCAATGAATTTTTCCTTTCTTTTTTCTTCTCATCTTTTTTTGTATCAACAAATGGCAACATAATAATTTTATGACGATGACCAAGATGGGAGAATAAAATTCCGTTAAGGTTGTCCATCCATTTATGCAGTTAAAATAATTATATGAATTTGGTGCTGCATTACTAATTGAGAATATATCATTACTTTTTCGACTACCTAAATAATTATTTTATTGAAAAATTAATAAATAATTGCATGACATATTACACAAAAATCTATGTTGTCAATAAAACTTCGGGAAAGAACTATAAAAATTTGAATTAGCATATGAAAATAAACATAAATACCCTTGTAGAATTCATAACATTCAAAATAAAGTCAAATATTTTTTGACTTGAAAAAATCGCCAAAACAAATTGATTTTACACAATAGTGACGTTAAAACATTTTGAAATTAGAAAACCTATATTTCATGAATATATTTTCGTTGAAAATGCCAAATGTGACATATTTGATTGTGAAAATAATTGATCAACAAAATTAAGTCAAAAGACAAATCAGATTAGATCAATTATGTAAAGCTTTATTTTATACTGACGGCCTTAAACATTTCTTGTATTAAAAATAGATGAAAAAGAAAAAGAAAAAAAATTGTCATACAAAAAATAAAAATAAATTTTTGTATTCATCTTCGCAACCTTCTTAAATGTTGTGCTATTCTATTAAACTTTACTTGCATAAATTCTTTTTCGTTACGTTTAATTACTACAAGCAGATTTAATATAGTAAATTGAAGAAGAAGGAAAAGATTCGTAGCAAATGTTTCGTCTAAGGCTTTCTTGGAATGTGTCCAATAAAAAATATATGTCGAGAGTTTCAAAAACGAAAGTCGGGCTTAGGAACGGTAAAATATAGAGGTTTTTAACCGGTCTATTGCTTGTTTTGAATTAGTTAATATAATAAAGTCCTGAATATACCTCTGCTATTAGCTAATTAAAATAGCTTTAGACATTTAACAATTTTCATCCGACAAATAGACGTGAAGCGATTCTTTTCACAATCAAAATGATTTTTGCAGATTGATGTCTAGAAGATTATGTCAAGTTTCACATTTATTAATACATTTATATGCCAATTTATTATGAATACGCTATTTACTGTTATAAAAATACCGAGTATTACAATATTTTTTTATGAAATTTATGTACATATTATAGTGAATAAGGCTAGGAACTTTCTAATATAAATTTTTCAACAATATGGTGCTATTTTGTCGCATAGCTTTGCAGAATGTGATTTTATTGTCAGCATATAAACAAGGAATTTTTTTAATTGGGTGTGAGTCGAGGTTCAATTAGAAAAACAAAATGATTTCCAATTAAAAGGGTATAAATCTTACAAATTAATTAGTAGAATATAAAAGGCTGTATGATGTGAAAATGGAAGTTAAATTTAATTTTGTAATTTCAGATCATTAATTTAAGTAGCATGTACGATCATATATCTTTAATCGTACGTAAGACTATACATTTTGTGTCGTATTATTATATACAGAAGTTTAATAGTGAATAAAATTGTGAAGATAACTTAACGACAGAAAAAAGAGAAACAAAAAATAAATAAATGTGCGATAAAATATTTTTATGGTTCAAATTCATTGTCACATTAACTTTTGAGTCACTTTACGAGAAATGAAAATTAATTTGTCATAATAAATTATGCTTCTCATCCCCTTTTTTTTCTCTCACGGTTTCGCTCTTTCTCAGATATATTTTCTTTTGCTTTTTGTATCATGCGACACACTTAAACTATTTATTATTCTTTATTTCAACTAAAATTTTTTATTTTTTTCTACCATTATATTGCATTTAAATATTTTACATTGATGTCTTAATTTTATATTAATTGTTTTATATTTCAAAATTTTTATTTTTATTTTTATTCAAATTTCATTTTTCAATTTCACTCCTGCTGTTAATGCTTATATAAAAGCATTTTTTATTAATTTAAAATTTTTTAAATTCCATATTGTACTTTTAATTTTTCCAGTTAAAATTATTAAACTTTTTTTTATACAGTATGGGGACAAAAAATTATGGATTTTTTTGAAAACCAATATTTTTGATCTGGTGCTTAATGCTTAGCAGATTTCGAAAAATGGTTAAAGCATGAAATGTTCCTAATGAAATTTGCTATCCAACGATGTATAATAGAAGCCATAACTTCCACACCTAATTAGGGTTTTATTTAATTTTCGTTTTTTCCACTTTTATTTTATATGAAAAATTCGTCACTTTTCCACATTATTGCCTGTAACTTTTGTTTCTTTCAACTAATCTTCTTGAAACTTTCACATTATGTTTATATTACTTAAAGCTTTATCATACAGAAGTTTCAGATTTTTGAAGCCTCTCTTCATGAACTTCCATACCTTTGATTAATGCTTGCATAGTATTTATTTGTTTTTAATAATTTACTTTAATTTGCATTTTAATAAATAAAACTATCAATGAATTTGATAGTATTTTGAATAAGCTTTCATTTGATATATAACTCATTACACAAACTTTTGTGGATTAAGAGAAAACTTAACAAATATTCAAGATGGCGGTCAATTTTCATGCAATTTTTGACAAAAATTATTAATAACTTTTGTAATTTTCATGTATATTTTAATGTTGATGCATATTTTTAAAGCTTTTATGTTTCTCTACAAGTTTCTAATACATTATAAAGTTCTAATCTTGATGTAAACAGATATTTTTTTCGCTCCAATAGTGGAATGTTTTGAAAATTATAAATTTTGTATGGAGAGAAAATTGAAATCCAAATTCCGCAATAACCACGAGTTGAATTTGACTGGAAATGATATATTATTGAATAATAATACATAATCAATCAATTGCAGTCAATAAAAATGTTTATTTTAAGAAAATTTTCAAATTTTTCATTTTGCCCATACAAAAATTTGACAAAAATGATAATTTTCAAAACATTCCACTATTAAAGCGCAGAAAATTTCTGTATACATTAAGTTTAGAACTATATAATGTATTAGAAACTTGTAGAGGAACATAAAAGCTTTAAAAATATGCATCAACATTAAAATATACATGAAAATTACAAAAGTTATTAATAATTTTTGTCAAAAATTGCATGAAAATTGACCGCCATCTTGAATATTTGTTAAGTTTTCTCTTAATCCACAAAAGTTTGTGTAATGAGTTATATATCAAATGAAAGCTTATTCAAAATACTATCAAATTCATTGATAGTTTTATTTATTAAAATGCAAATTAAAGTAAATTATTAAAAACAAATAAATACTATGCAAGCATTAATCAAAGGTGTGGAAGTTCATGAAGAGAGGCTTCAAAAAATCTGAAACTTCTGCATGATAAAGCTTTAAGTAATATAAACATAATGTGAAAGTTTCAAGAAGATTCGTTGAAAGAAACAAAAGTTACAGGCAATAATGTGGAAAAGTGACGAATTTTTCATATAAAATAAAAGTGGAAAAAACGAAAATTAAATAAAACCCTAATTAGGTGTGGAAGTTATGGCTTCTATTATACATCGTTGGATAGCAAATTTCATTAGGAACATTTCATGCTTTAACCATTTTTCGAAATCTGCTAAGCATTAAGCACCAGATCAAAAATATTGGTTTTCAAAAAAATCCATAATTTTTTGTCCCCATACTGTAATTATGAATTTTACGTTGAAAAATTCTTTATCATAATTTTTAATAGTATTTCACGAATCATTAAATCACGTTAAATGTATTGATTATTAATCACAAATAAATGCAAATTTTCGATCAATTTATTATTTTATTAATGAAATGAAGCCTGTGAATGAAATATTGCTTTAAGGGTTAAAACGTTGAGTTTTCGTCATTAAATTTATAACACATGAATATTTCTTAAAATCAAAAAAATATTGGCATCGAATTTAATATTTTTCGTCATTGAGAAAATAATAAATTTTCGAAAAGAATGATCTTAATGTAAACAGGATTTTTAAACAAATTAGACTTTGAATAAGTGATTTTTTCTATGTTTTATTAGTAATTATTATTTTTTTCAAATGTAGGAATAAAATTTTGAAAAGAAACTTAACGTTTATTAAAATTTTTTTCTAGGAAAGATAAAACTTCAAATGCTCGATTTTGTTCAATCAACAAAATTAGTTTTCACTGGAAAAAGTTTTATATTCAAACTATAAGTGCTTTCGAAGTATGCAAAAAAAAAAAATCATTACTTAAAATTTTGATGGTTATACAAATTTTAAAATCAAACTTTAATGCTTTTTAGTCTGAAAACTTTTTCCATTGATGTTTTGTTTGCATGCATTTTTGTTAAGTAAGCAGAAAAAGAGTTAAAAATAAAAATAACATAAACGAATTCTCACTTTTCTGACAAAACGTACAATGCACAAAGCTTTTAAATTATTTTCATTTATCATGAAAATAAGAAAAATAACATTAAAAATATGCTGTGATGATTTTTTTTGCAATTTAGGAAAAAAATTTTAGGAAGAGTTTTCATAGTTTCCAATAGTTTCAAATCAGATTTTTTTAAAACAATTTTACACTTACATAGAAATTTTTTTCATTTGTAAATGGGTTAAAATACTTGCAATCTCTTGCTGCAACTGGGTTAAATATAAAAAAACGTGAAAAAATAAATAAATAAAACATTTGAATTTATTTCATGCATGTATAAAAATTTTTAATTGAATTAATTTGGTTTTTACAGTTCAACAACTTTTAAAGCGTAAATTAAAACTTTTTTTTCTTCCTTTTTTGTTTTCATTGAGAAAGCTTTTCAGTTATTAAATAAGCTCTTCAATAAACTTTTTTTCAATTTAAATTCTTTCATTTGAAAATATTATCAATGTTCAAAAAAATTGGAATTCATGTAAAATAGGTTTTTGAAATAATTTGATATAAATTCAAAGTTCAAAGTCAAGTCAAGCCTTTAGATTGATGCAATCTAATATAATAAATTAAATTAATTAAGCTCAATAGTTCAAGGATATAGATGAACTGAAATTCAAAAAAAAAAATTGTAAAAGTAATTTGCAATTTTTCAAGTTGTAATCTCCGTTCAATGACAAAAACACCAATGGAATTCTGAGGGAAAATATTTTTTTTTCACCTTTCCTACAATTGAAATTGTTCATAGTTGCAAAAATAAATCATTTAATAGTTATTTTTCCATTTCATAAAAAGTAACATAAAATATGTAAAAGAATGAATTATAATCTTTTTTAGCGCATTTTCCTCTTGGGAAAAGGACGCTATTATCCGCACTTTGTCCGTCCGTCCGTCTGTCCGTCCGTCTGTCTGTATGTCTGTCTGTCATCGCATCTCCTCCTCAGGGTTAAGCTTTTTTGATGCGGTTTTTGGCTTAAAATGTGTGTAGTATGTCTGGCAAGAGCTGGCGAAAAAATCAGCACGAATGGTCACTTCCTCTGCTGGAACCAGCGTAAAAAGTACCAAAATGCCATTTCTTTGTATGTGTTAGTGTGGTCGAATGCACTAAAATGTTGACTTTTCAAAACCTTAGCTGTCCTCGGTTCGAATCCCACCGATGACAAAAATTTTTTTTTGCTTTTTTTGATACTTTTTTGATTTCTAATGACATATAATATTAAATCATGTCATAATTTTCCATTTTCACAATTTTCCCGAGTTTTTCCGACGATTTTTGTTAAAATTTTCAATATTTTCATACAATTTTCATAGATAATTACTTTTTTTTATATTTTTTTGATATTTTAGTTGTTTAGTTTTCTATTTTCCTAGATTTTCATAATTTTTCCGAAAAGTTTTGTATATATTATAAAAACTTACATTTATAAAAAAAAATCTCATCAATATAAATAATCAAAATGTCAAATTATAATTTTAATAAAAAGAGCACCAGTGGCGTAAGTGTTAGAGTGCGCGGCTCCTACCATGAGAGTCATGGGTTCAAACCTAGCCCGTGACCAAATACTTTTTTGCTTTTTTTTAATTCTATATTGGTTAATGTTTTTCATTCATTTTTTTTTTAGTCAATTTTAAATTTTTGGGTAAATAAAGAATGGTTATAGTTAAATATTTGGCTTTGTACTTTTTGGGTTTTAATTCTTTTTGTATTTACTGATCGCGGAAAATGCGCTTTCGTCGGTCACGAGTGACCACCGTTATACTTGTTATAAATTCCATACATACTTGACTATGTTGCAACAACATTCATTTAAATAAATTCATGCATTCCATTTATTTTCAAACTATCCGTTTATTCTAAAGCTACTTTTTTTGTAAATTTCTTTCAAATGAGAGCAAAACATAATTTGAGAAATGTTGTAAAGTATTAAGTTTTTTCCAAATCGAGGGATTCTGGCGCATTTGGATTCAAAACTTTTTTTTGAAATAAAACTTGATATTTCTTTTTTTAATATTTAAAAACTTTAAATTTTGCAATATGGAAGCAAAACTTAAATTTATTAAAATGATTAAGAAACATTGATTTGAAAAATTTACATAATAAAAATATTCCGACATTCCGCTAAAATGAAAATATACAAAAACGTTAATTTCAAGTTTTAAATACAAATAAATAAAATAGAAAAACAGGAAGACAGCAATAAATTTTACTGTCGCTCTGTATAGTACGATGATGATTAAACTACACACATATAACTGTGAATAAATAAAAATGTAAATTTTTTATTTTAGAGTTTTAAATTAAGATTATAAAAATGAGAGATTTAATTACAACTGAAAATGACTTTTGTCTTACAAAACGTAATAAAAAGGCACGCGAAGTAACAATGAAGTATCACAAGGATTAAATCTAATCTCCTAAAATATTTTTCTGACATTCAATGCTGTCTCGAAAAATAGACAGAGATTTGAAATTGCTATGAGAATAAAGTTTATAATATTTACAAAAATGTTCATTTGATAGATTTTTGGAAATTTCTTTCCTTTGATGATTTATCGAAGGAGCTTTTAAAATAATTAAAATGTTTCAAAAGAAATGATTTCGAAAAGATTTCCTAAAATAATTTGTTGAGTAGATTAAAATCTATATTTTCCAATAATGTTTTAAAAAACCTAAATTCATTTTTTTAATTCATTTCGACACATCAAAATCAATTTCAATACTGGGGGCCTCGATTTGAGTTGACTCGATTTGAGTTGACTCGATTTGAGTTGTTTCGATTTGAGTAACTAAAGTATCCCCATACAAAAATTCAAATTTTCTTTTTATAACGGTCATTTTCCATACGATTAGAATTGAGTAAATTCGATTTGAGTAGAATTTTTTCGGAACCAAACAATTACTCAAATCGAGGTATAAACTTTATTTTTTTACTTATTACGAGGCTTTAATTTCAGTGGACAATCAAAACAAAATACATAAAAATTTTGACAAATAAATTGCAAGTTTTCTCAATGAATTTAGATTAATGAATTGCCTTTTCATTTTAAAAATAAAAAGTTTTCTTTTGTGTGAAATTTCTTTTATTTCACATCATACTGAAATTAAATATTGTAGAAATGATGAAATACACAAAAAAAAGAATTGAAACGAAAGCAGTAAAAGATGGAAGGTGGAAATGGAATTATCATGGAAATTAAACTTTTTCATTGCTATAGCTTTGAAAATGAGAACAAAGCGGAATTGAAAAAGAAAAAGCAGAATGAATGCTTCATTTGAGATAATTAATGAGGAAAATCTTTTCTTTCTCATCCAAATCTTCTTACGACTGTCTTCATTGGGATGTTCTTTATTTTATGTTTGGCGTCTATCTAAAAATATACAACCACATTCAGACATTAGAATTTATTTTATTATTGCTCACATAATCTATCTATCTATGTACAACACAATAAAAATAAAGCACAAAAAGCAAATACATACGAAAACTATATCGAAATTATTTTTTTTATTCTCGTGTAGAAAAATTCCTGCGATATCACAACAAATGAGATTAGCAATGGAATTAGCAAAAAATACAAAACTAAAGCAATATATTTTGGAATAAGTAGATGAATGAAAGTCAAAGCACAGCAGAAACATTAGGAAAAAATTATTGTATTATTCAACACAAAATCAACATCAAAAGCTACGGAAACCGTGGCCATTTTTTGAAACAAAAAAACTTTTTCAATTTCTGTCTCCATGGAAAACTTTTATACCAAGTTGTGATGAAAAGCATAAAAATTCAATGAGCTTATAGGAATTAAAAGTGTTCTGTTTACAAGTTTCCATTAGTATAGTTTTTAATGAATGTTTTATATATTTTAAGAAAACTATGTTGAAAATGCTTGTGCATTATATTTATTTACAATTTTTTATGTCTGCAAAATTAGAGATTAATTGGAGATCTCAAAAAAGTTTTTAAACTAAAATTTACCTAGGATCCTTTTTTAAATTACCCAATTTGAAAAACTTTTAAAAAAATAAAGAAGTTTAAGAGTCTTTAATTCATTTCGACAAAACTTTTATTTTAGGTTCTATCCAAATTGATTTTAAATCGCTGCCTTAAATACTATAATTTTTTCTTATATAACCATCCTACTTTAAAATTAAACATACGTTTTTACTTCAATTTGAATATATAAAATTTAGAAAAAATCAATAAATTCAGCGCAAAAACTGAAAAGATTTCACCTTTTTTAACATCAGAAATGTTTCTTTCACCCTATTCAAATGGCATCAGGATTTTCATCTATATAATTCTCGTTTCGAATGTATACATTTTGAAATGATGTTATAAAAAAAGTTAAAGAATCAAAGAGATATAAAGCTTCTATTTTTTCTCGCACTCTGTAATTCACAGAAAAAGTTGTAAAGAAAATAAAATTGGAATGTGGAATTTAATTTAATAGCTCTAAAGAAAATGCGATAATGAAAAATTTTCCCCAGCAACAAAAAATTTTCTTCATTCGAAAAAGGAAAATTAATTAAATTACGTCTGAGTTCAACTTTTGTTAACTGTTTGAATTGAATGTTCTTGTGTTTTTAAGCTTTAAGGAATGATTTTATTTTTGTGTATTTTAGCTTTTACGACATGACAATGTAGGTGTTACTTCCTGTGAAAAATGTTGCTCCTGATTCTTTTATTTATGTTTTATTTCCTCAAATAATAACAACAACAAAAGAAAGTATTTTTTTGTGAAAACAACAAGGATGTATGTGGCATGCATGCAATGCTTATAATAAATTTACTGTGAGTGGGACAAAAAGCATGTGAAAAGTACAAAAATAACTGAGACAATATGCTTAATATAATTAGTATGTGACAACACAATGTGTATATGTAATTATATTAACTGTCTCAACACCGCACACATAACAACTCAGCATTGTAGCATAAATGGATGGAAACTTATTTCACACATATTTACTACAATAAAAACAACAATAATAAGAAATTAAATATCAGGATAATGTGAAGGAAAATAAGAAGAAGAAGAAGACTAAAATTTTAGTAAATTCGTCAGACACTAAAATAAACAAACATAATGAACCATTTTTAGCATTCGGAACTGAAAATTGTGGAGAAGAAAAATTCCTTTTTGTTCATCAACTTTTCATCTTAACAACAAGAAAAAAAGCAGCAGTACAGCAGAAGCAAAAGAAATGAAGAAACCCTTTTTTATAAACAATTCACATCCATTTGTACAGCATTTTGTAATGTTGACTTCTTTCATTAAATTTTCTAGTACAAAAAGTTCCTTTCTTCCTTCAAGCACATTTTGTTTGTATTTCTAATAAAAATAAGAGCTCAAAAAAATTTTTATTTCTAAGAATTATGAGTAAAAGAAAAATTGGAAAAAGGGCAATGGAATATAAATTGATGATTGCATAAAATTTGAGTGTGGCATTGACTCAACATCAGCATAGAAGGATTCTTCAATATAAAAGGAAGTCTACAAGTTAAAAAAGGTAAAATTCGGATATAAAATTGATGGAATAGAAGAAGAAAATTTATGGAACGTAATTGCTCAATTTGTTATTGAAATTGAAGGCAAAATTTTTGGTCAGAAAGAAATTTTTGTTTCATTTTATTTCGATTTTCCACTCAATTTTATGAAAGGAACATTTTGTTTCGGTTTGGGCATTCTTATATCTTTTATGTATCTAAACTTAGAATTCATGGTTTTGTTGGTAACATTTTGGACCATTATAAATGCATGAGTATGGATAGAAAACAATAACAAGCGATGATTACAATGTGGATAGGAAATGAGGAGAGAAAATGGAAAGGAACAGAGGGCTATTTTCATTAAGATAAGAATTTATATTATTTCTTAGAATTTTTCCTGCTACAAAATATTTGATTTTCAAGACAGTCGCCCCACATAGAATAATAAAATTTAATAAAATGGAATTTTTAATTGAAAAGTTTTTAAATGGAATTAAAGTATTGAAAAAAATGTGACAAATTTTTTTATTTGTCGACAGCAATCAAACCCAATTTTCCTCACGATTTCCCTGAACGATAAAATCGAAGTAAAAATTGTAAATTGACGATTTTTTATGTTTTTTTTTATTCAATATTATATGAATGCGAAAATCGAAAGTGAAAACGACTTGTTGATGCCTTTTGCCATTCCTTTTTTTCTTCGAAATGTTAAGGAATTTATATTATCTTGAAGATCATAAGAGAATTCAATCGAAAGTCATCAACATTGAATGTTCAAGTATGAAATAAACTGAAGGTGTAAAATTTTTTATAATCCCTTTTATACTTTTATTTTCGATGTTCACGCAATTTCTAATATTATTACGGAGGGAAAATATTTTTGAAACTGTTAATGGCTTGGTCTGAATTGAAATTTGAATTTTGTTTTAATATTAGGATCTCGCCCCCCTCTCTCCTCGGTCATTTTTTAATTTAAAAATTTAAAGTGAAGATATTATACTCGGAAAAAAAAGGATTCATTTATTTCTAAATATTTTAACGGTTCGAAAATTTTTAAATCAGTTTTAAGTACTAGATGAAAAAAGTTTCTGGGCAAATCCATTGAAGAGTGGAAAATGCAAAAAGTGCTTTTCAATTCTTCTTCAACTTGTCGAAATTTTTAACAAAATTATCATAATTTTAAATGATAGGAGCTTTTATTTGTTGAATAATTTTGTGGGCATGAATTTAAGCATTAAAACTACGATTTAGTGTATTCATGCTGCTGATTTGACGAAAAAAGTAATCAAATTTAACGAATTTTTTCGATTCAAAATTTTGAAAAGTGCTTGTGTGGCTAACGCTTTGTGTGTACATTTAAAAAAATTAATTTTAAGTGGTTTATTATGTCGTTCACGTTGATCTGATCATCTTAACATGCATAAAAATGCATAATGATTATTATAAGAAATAAATCTCCAAGTGATAATGTCAAAATATCAAGAAAATTAGGTATTTATAAGAATTCCACTAAATCGTGGCTAACGCTTTGAAAATAAAATCAATTTTTCTCAATTTCTGCTAATGATGGATTGAAATAAGGTAGCAAAGCTTAAAGAGCTCATTAAGTTAAACATAATTTACTCTTTTAATTAACAGGTTTAGTGGAAAATTAGCGAGAAATTTAATTTTTAATGAAAATTTTTGGCTAAAAAGTTCAGAACCCCTCTATGGATTTGCCCTTCTTTAGATAGTGCGCATCAAAAAGGATATTCAAAGTTTCAAAAATAAATTTTTAATTTATTCCTGACATTCCATATCTCAAAAAATTTCCAAAATTAATTATTCAAAGTACAATAACTCCCTGCAACCGGGGATAAAGGTAGAATTTATTAATTTGCTTATTTCAAGTGACATTTTCTGATTGGTAGAAAATTTGTGCATTCAAACATTTTATTTTCTTTTGTATAGTGCTTTTGTTTACAATTTGATAATTTTTGATTTTTATTTACTTTAAATCTTTGTGTGTGAATTATTTTTAATTTGACATCGCAACGATAAAACATCATGAATAAACTGGCAAGTATTAAAGGAAAAATACAAATTTATTTCTATAGCAGAACAAGAATAATTAACATAGTAAGGTAGTCGGCTTCATCACTAACAAGAAAAACTGGTTCTACTGGATGTTTCACATAGTTTTTAGCTTTTGATATTAGATATATATAAATTTTTTAGAATTTGAATTTTTAGTCGATTTGATTCATTCGTTTGATTAAAATGTCATCTAATGAAGAACTTCTTGATAATTCACAGCCGATACTTTATTCGTACTGGCGATCAAGTTGCAGTTGGAGAGTTCGAATATGTCTTAATCTAAAAGAAGTTCCATATGACATAAAACCAATAAGCTTGATCAAATCAGGTGGTGAGCAGCATTGCAATGAATACAGAGAAGTTAACCCAATGGAACAAGTTCCAGCTCTACAAATTGATGGTCATACGCTCGTTGAGTCGGTGGCAATCATGCAATATTTAGAGGAAACTCGGCCGCAAAGACCATTATTGCCGCAAGATTTCTATAAGCGAGCAAAAGTTAGAGAGATTTGTGAAATCATTGCTTCAGGTATTCAGCCTTTGCAGAATCTCATTGTTTTAATTCACGTTGGTGAAGAGAAAAAGAAGGAATGGGCACAACACTGGATAACAAGAGGATTTAGAGCAGTCGAAAAATTGTTGTCAACAAGTGCCGGTAAATATTGTGTTGGCGATGAAATTACGTTGGCTGATTGCTGTTTGGTTCCGCAAGTTTTTAACGCTAGAAGGTAATTTCATAAAAAAATAAATTACAAATGCACAGGCATTCTCAAATTGAATCTTAATTTCAGATTCCATGTCGATCTACGGCCTTATCCAATCATTCTTCGAATCGATCGTGAGCTTGAAAGTCATCCAGCATTTAGAGCAGCTCATCCATCAGCACAACCAGATTCACCTCCAGAAATTACAAAGTAAAAGTTTTGCATTTCAAATGTTCCAAAAAAAAACAAAAAAAATATTTTTTAAAAATCTCAATAATTTTTCTTAAACTTTATTACACACAAAGTTTTTCTTTCCATTCATGAATTTTGAAATAAAAAAGTCAAAAGTTTTAAAATTTAACACGTATGTGCTTGATACTCAAGACTTGCAGCTTGTCGCATATATTCTAACACAGGATTTCTCAAACACATGTCCATTTCCTCCATAAGAAACTGTCCTTCAACTTGAAATCTTGTTTTTTCCCATCTCAACAATTGTGTTACTGCTGCAGGCCATTGATTTCTGAAAATGTCATATTGACCGGCTAAATAGTCAATTATCTCATCTTTATCATCCATCACATTTCCTCTTGACAATGCATCCATAACAATTAAATTTATAAACAACACTTGTGATTGAATATCGGCAAATGTTGGATAAAATACATTACGCAATTGTGCTTGCATTGTATTGTTGGCACGAAGTGAACATACACGAACATCGCGGGTGATATCCTCTGATAATTGATCTCTTCTATTTATGACACCTTGCAAACATTCAGTTACACCGCCGAGCTCAGTTTCTCTTAATTGAAGAGCCTCATCTAATTCAACAGATGCACGTCTTACAAAATCTAAATGTCCACCAAAAAGTTCCATCATTTCATTGTAAATTTCTGTAACTGCATCTACATATCTCAGGCGATATTCTCTCATTTGAAAGTTCATATCACTATAAAGTCCTTGGAATCGCTGAAATTTGTACATTATTTCATCGTAAAAATCATCAACACGAATGTTGCCGTCTTCTTTGACTTCAGAAACCGAGTTTGCGATAGTCTAAAAGGATATGAGTAAGAAAAAGATATTGATAGTTAAAAGATATTGTTAGATTTATGAATCATAAGGGGCCGTTCATTTAGTACGTTACGAAAAAATAACTTTTTAGACCCCCCTGTTACAAATGGCTACATATTTTCAAATATTATCTAGTTCGGTTATAATCATTTAAATTTTAGAAATATCAGGACAATAAAATTTATCTTTCATAAACGTTTATATATTATTATTTGAATATAATTAATTAATTCAAATAATAATTAAGATTAATTAGCTTCCGCCAAAATTCAAAATATTATTTTTTTACAAAAAATCTTTAGCATTTCTATCTTATCTAAGCTCTATTAAGTGATCATGCAGTGTTCACATTTTTGGTGCGAAGAATTTCAGTAATCAATTTACCTGAGATATAAAAGCCAAAACAAGAATTGCGATAATACTTTTCATTTTCAAAGTTAACGCTATTACTTCCTTTTAAAATGCCTTTTTATTAAAGACTAAAATTTTTAGATGCTATTACCGTAAGATATATACCCTTATAAAAATTATCAAAATTCAGCTACAATTGATTACCACAATCAAGTTTTTTTTTTTTCAGATAAAGCATAACTTCTTTTTCATTTATAATAAGAAGTAAGAGATAAGCTTTTGTTGGTCTTGCTGCGGAAATCAATTGATACGAAAACAAGCCATGAAAATTATTTCTAGATAGGAAGTTATAATGTACTATTGTGAAAATAAAGCATTTAGAATGCTTATAGCATTTTAGACTTTTAGGATATTTTGGGATGGTTTTACACAAAAAGCTTGTTGTGATTCAGAATTGAATGGATATTAAAACTTAAAAACTGTTTAAATTCTGTTAGTATATTACTTATAAAAGTACTAATTCAAGCTAATTAAAGATTGATTTTCAACAGGATATTACGCTTCATTCAAGTAACTCACTGAATTGCTAGATAAATCAAATCAGATAATTGCATCAAAAGTTTTTGAAATTTTTGCTCCATTTTTAAGCGTAGTTGAATTGAATTAAAATATAAAATAAAATAAAAAAAGTCATGCAAATTTAATTTTTTTTAAAATTTAATTTATTTAATTTTTTTTTTCATTTTCAAAATGGTTTTAAAAGGCTTTTGTGAAAGAAAATGAAGCAGTATCAATTAAATGAAGATTTTATTGAGTCAATGGTGCACACTCATCAACAATACGGTACATATTGAATGTGTTGGTGTTTCGGTAGTTTTCGACGGGTTCGAGGAGACAGAGCAACATTTCTTCAATATAGAATCTTCCTTCAACTTCGAAACGGTTTGTATCCCATCTGAATAATTGTGATGCAGCTGATTTCCATTGCAATCTGACGACTTCGTATTGAGCTTGTAAGTAATCAAGAATTTCTTGAGCATCATCGAAAACATTACCACGTGAAAGTGCACTAATTGTCAACAATGGGACTGCTGAAGCAGAGATTTGGATAGCGTCAAATGTTGGATAGAAGATTTCAGCTAATCCAGTGCTGATTGTTCCATTAGCTCTACGTGCGCATCCATTGAATGCTGTTCCAAGTCTAGCTGAGTTTGCATCTAAAGCAGCTTGAACTTCATTAAGACAAGCATTTGGGGTTCCACCAAGACGGTTGACTGCATTTCTGAATTGTAAATCAACATAGTCCTTTGATTCACGGATAATATCGAGATCAACTGAGAAAACTTCCATCAAATCTATGCCAATTTCTGTGACTAAATCAACATGAGCTAAACGGTAATGTGTCATTCTTTCATTAAACAAGTCATAGAATGTTTGGAAGCGATAAAATTGATCAAGAAGATCTCTACGGAATTGATCAACAACATCATTTGCTGGTTTAACTTCTTTTGGTAATTCTTCTGGCTTAGATGGATCTTCTTCCATTGGGAATGCAAGTGCCTGAAAATTGATATTTGTAAAAAGATTAATGATTAATTACGCAATCTGTACGTTGCTCCATTAATTAAGCTGTATATGACTTTTGAAAGATAAGAAATTTTTGTTTGTTTTTATCTAATCTTCTGAGTTATCATTAAAATTTTCAATTTCCTCAATATTTACGACAAGCTTTATAGTTGTTGAGATAAAATTTAGATTGATAGATTTTACAGGAAATTGTGTCAATTATATATTCAACTTAAATTTTATTGTCTAGTGGATGATCCTACTTTAATTACATATTTTTACATACGATTTATGTTTTTAAAGCTTAATATGGAAAATTTAGTTACATAACTCTTAAGTTTTCATCAATTACAAAACTAATTTTGATGACGAAATATTTTTTCAAAAACTAAACAAACTAATTTTTACAAAACACAATTTAATTTATGCTTCGATCATAAATTTCAAAATATAAATTTCCTGATATTCAATCAACTAATCAAGGTTTTCTTCTCAATTATTCAAACTAATCAGTAGCTTTTCTTCTCATAAAAAATTGTCAAAACTCAATAAGTTTCCATACCTGCACAAGCATGAGCGAAACAATAAATCCAACAATTAATTTCATTTTGTCCTTCTAACTTTTCCCGTTTGATTTGAAAACTCACAGAAAACTGAAATCGTAACCACGTAGTGTATCAAAATTTATAGAAGTCTGTTAAACTTATCAAAGAATTATTGAAAGGAAGGGTTTTAAATGATTAGATTTGTGCTTATCATAAGCGTTGATACAACAATTGTGTTCAATAAAATTTACTGAATCAAAAAGGTGTATAATGGAAGGAAATCAAGCTTTGATAAATGAATTTTAATAGGATATTTGAGAGTCCATGACAATACTTATTGAAATATTACATAAAACTTTGCATTGCATTTGCTTTGATTTCTAGTTGAAAATTGCATTTAAAGAAGTTACTAACAATTCTATCTGAGTTTCAATAGCTATGAATTTAACCCACATACACACACACACACCTCCAGTTATCTAAGAGCGGAAGATGATAAAAATAATATTATTATCAATTCAATTGTACATTAAAAATATCCTCTGATAACAGAAGAAAATGGTTAAAAAATTTTGATTAATTATTTCACACACAAGCTTTCATTGAAATAAGTTTGAAAATTCATTGATAAATTTTTTTATCGTTATTAAGTAAAATACCCATGTGTCTATGAAACATGTTTTTATTTTAATTAGGTACTGAAAATAAAACCACAAAGCTTTTGCTTGATATAAAAAATTCTAAATAACTAATTCCGAAATAATCATTCAAAAATTTTTATTATCCTTAATATTCAACTACATTTTTTTTGTTGCAATATAGAATGAATTTAATAACTAGACCAATTCGTACGATTAATGTAAAGTTCTAATAATGACACAATTAATTTTTCTATGAGACTCATTTTTTATCCTTTGGCAAATTTTAAATTATTATTTGACATCAATTTTGGGTCCACTTTTTTTGTCATATGGGCTTTGTCTTATCTTAATATCTAAATTAAAAATTAATTTTAAATAGGATGATAATTTTGGCGCGTCAAATTGAATTTTCTTAAAAGTTTTCGGAAACTGTGCGAGATCAATATATTAACAATAATAAGTACAAATCCAAATACTACATATAGTCTAAGTTGTGTAAATCTATTGGGTATAAATAGAGGTGTATAGTGCAAATATCCATTTTCAATGACAGCTTGTCCAAAACCAATGTGATCTTCTCCCATGCGATATGAACATGATGGAACTTGAATCTCTAAAGCTTCCTGGTTAGCTTCTATGGTTCGTAATTCGTATGACATTGAATGCATTAATGGTAATGTAGTAGAATATCGTAGTCGTTTCAATTCTGATGTAATTTGGGAGCTTCTGTGATAATGTCCACTAAATATAACATGCGGACGAAATCTTTCAATTGCTTTGTAGGAATATGCACCCGGGATTAAAATAATTGAGAAATGACTTATCAATATTCGAGTATATCCTGAATTCTCCTCTATTTGAGGCATATCCTGATCTTTTAGTAACGGCAATTCATGTGTTATTCGATTAATGTGATAAATATTGAGTTTGTTATCAAATTTCCATTGACTATTATCTTCAAAATAATTATTGAAACGCTTCACTTTTGACGGTTTAACCATTTCTGAGCCTTCTCCGCCAATATCCTGTAAATATAAAGTTAGTGTCAATTTTTAATTTTAATAATGAAGCAAATTAAACTTTACATTATCCCCAGGTATGAAAATCATTTTTACATCATCAGGTTCTGGAAAAATATCCACAAACCGACGGAAATATTTTTCGTACAAGAAGTCATCTACAAAACTTCCTTCATCAATCAAGTCTCCCAAAAAAACAATCACATCTGGTCGTACATGTGATACTGCTTGATGATAGTTGCGAGATATGTGTTTATCACTATCGTAGCGAGCATACCATCTCGATTCTTTTGACTCACCCAAAACTTGAGGATCAGCAACAAAAAGAATCCGTGAACAGGAGTCTAAAAATTGAATTTAAATAAATAATGGACGAAAAGGTTTGTAATGGTAAACGAATATTTACTACCTGTTTCACATGCTGCCTTTTCCCAGCCTAATCGATTGAAATAATAAATAATGTACTCATTAAACAGCAATGCCGCCAGTAGTCCATAAAAATTAAGTCTTTGTATATGGCTGAATCTGAAATAAATGTTAGTAACTCCAATTAACAAAATGAGAATTTAGCAATTGAGTAAATTATTAAATTAACATTTGAACTGCTGCTCATTTAATTTGAAAAGCGGCAAACTGAACTGAAGAAATATTAGGAGATAGATTTTATAATCCATGTTAGAAAAATTTATGTTCAGTAAAACAATTATTGTAGTAGGAATGAAAAAGTATAAATAAATTTGAAAAAAGAAAGATTTTTAAGGCAATGTGTTTTTCAATTGTTTTCAGCAAATAATAAAAATTTTGTGATAGCTTATAAGGTTGATTTGTAAATTAGAATATTGAAATTTTTGATCATGTACGAAAGTGTTAAAAAATTATCAAAATTTGAATGAAGATCAAGATTAATAATTGAATTAATGTTGAAATTAAAAAAAAAAGATTTAACTCTTTAAAGTCTTTAAAGATATAATTTATAAAAAATTCCGTCTTGTTTTTACATCTACTAATTATCTTAAAAATTGCACAGCATATTATTCTTTAAAATAATGAATTGAAGAGTTTACCTTATTGCCAACAGCTTACGCATCCTTATTTTCCATATTCCCATCGATAAAATCGAGTTATAAACTTCAAAATTACCAACTTGTTTCAAGAAAATTAGAAATAAAATTGGATGAAAATTTTTAAGTCTATGAAATATATATAAACAAACAATTATATGATGGGTGACTAGAATGCTTGAAAACAAATATTTTCATATATGTTTTGCGAAATTGATTTTCAAATAATTTTAGTCCTTGCCAATAAATTAAATAAAGAAGTATTTTTTTAAATTAAAATTAACTTTATTAAAATCTTTAATTTTAATGAATATTTTTCAAAATCCTAGTGACCCTTATCATTCGCATTACACAATTTCGAAAACATATATTTCGATATTCTTGTACATATTAATCTCATTTGTGTTTTGTCTGGCTTCAACCGTACTACCCTTAGTTGATTTTGCAAAAGGATTTTTATTTTTACTTTTATTTGACAGTTTATAGTTTTGTAGTTAATAAATAGAGAAAATTCAGCATTCCAAAACAGTTCTGAAATATTTCCCAAAAATTTTTTATTTTTTTAGTAATTAACTAATACATAAAAATATTATCTTTAAAAATTTTGCACTGATTATCAGAATCTGAGATTAATTAACAATGGAAGCATTGATTGAAAAATTGTCAGTCATCTTGCTTCCTTATAAAGATATTGTAGGACAATTTGCAATTATAATTACAGTCTTACAACTTCTAACTCCAGCTCTTTTGATCAATGACATCCGTAAAGCAAAATCGACTAAGGGATTCAGTATCATTCCTTTTATCGGCGGTGGCATTATGTAAGTTGTTTGAACATTTCATAAGCATTAATTAGTTGCATAACTGATTTCTTTCAAAATTAGATCAATAATGTTCGTCATTTTTGGTCAAATGCTGAACGATCCGGTTACGGTGAAAGTCGTAAGTATTGATTGAAGGTCAACGTCAAAATTAAATTATCTGATAAAATTATTCAAATAGAACTTGATAGGAGTATTATTGAGTGTAATCTACATCACAATATTCTATATGTATACTCCACTAAATGAAAAGTTCAATGTTTGGCTCCATATTGGTGCAGTTGGTGCTTTCAGTGCAGTAATAGTTGCTTATACTAAAGTAAGAATTTGTTTCCCTAATATCAACAGTATTTGAAATATTTATTTCCATTTTAGTATGAGGATCCTGAACTTGTCGAGCATAGATTTGGTCTTCTAGTTACTTTAGTGCTTTATGCTCTTATTGCATCGCCATTGACCGAACTTGGAGAAATAATACGTAAAAAATCAACAGAAAGTCTTCCATTTCCAATTATTTTCATGGGTTTTGCTGTTAGTCTAACTTGGTTAGTCTATGGAATAATTCTAAATAGTTTATTTATGGTGATGCAAAATCTTGTTGCTGTTTTGTTGAGTGGATTTCAATTGGGATTGTTTATTGTTTATCCCTCGAAACGTACTATTCCTGATAAAAAGAAAAACTAAGTTAAAAATTTTGATAAATTTTTTT
Organism: Chironomus striatipennis; assembly: GCA_026123125.1. NCBI lineage: Eukaryota > Metazoa > Arthropoda > Insecta > Diptera > Chironomidae > Chironomus > Chironomus striatipennis. Next base: position 24,169,400 of record CM047394.1, on the reverse strand, counting down.
ATAAATAATTTTTGGGCGTACTGGGAATACTAAAATTAAATTTTAAGATCTTCCAATTAATCTACAAAATTTTTATCCTTCGAAAAATCAAAATTTTCCAATAGATAATATTTTAAAATTTTTATGAAAAATCTTGTGGCAATAATTAATTCTTTACATATTTTTATAGAATTTTCAAAAATAAATTTATTAAAAAGTTGGAATTAAAGACAATAATTAATAAGAATGCAATGTTATGAAATGAGCTTGTAATATTTGTTTTTATAAAAATGTTAGAAGAAGTATATAAGCTGCTAAAGCAAAGAATCAAAGTTTACCTTTCATAAAAAATTTTCTAATACCTTTTAAAAATGAAATTTAAATTTCATTAAAATTTAAATTAATTAAAATGTTGAAAATCAATAGATTTTTTATAAAGTTTAAAAAAATAGAATTTGCAATTAATTTTAGTGCGAAAAAAAGAAATACCTATATAGACAATAATTTAACAAAGGAAGTAGTTCAAAATATTTACAACAACTTACAATATTTGACAAAAGACAAGTGTTAATTGACAGTATTATATTAAATTATTCTTTTACAAATTTGATAAATTGACTAAAAATTGCTTGTTAAATTCCAAATAACATTTCTGCTCCATATATGCAAAGTCACTAAGAATGTATTTGAACAAAATTTTAAAAATCAAATTTTTATGACCTTTAAAGTTTTAAACTGAAACAAAATAAATAAATTTTATCTTTTATTCCAAAACTAGCATTTTTTTAAATTTATTTTATTGAGACATAAAAAGTTTAATCAAAAAAGTTTAAATTAAAATAATAAATTTATTTTATATTCTTGCAATTTTTTGCTGCTGTTGTTGTGGCATTGGCTGATGTTGAGTTCTCATCATAGGACTTTGCTCAGCTGTAGTAGGAACAGCTGGTGGTTTCACTTCCGTTTTGATTTCTTCAACTCCAAGTCTAGTAATAAATCTTAATCTTGATTTCAATGAATTACTTAGTCTTTTTATGATTGGCTCTAGATCAGTCTTCATTGAATCACCGACAAACATGTATTTGATATGATAAAGCATATCGCAAATTGGATCCATAAATTCCAAACTGTTTTCCTCTCCAATATTTTTGTCAACTAGTTCAAGCAGTTCATAGTACACTTTAGTTATTTCAATGACGTCTTTTGGATCAAGTCGTTGCAAAAATGGACCAACAATATGATGAAGATAAAGTAACTGATATTCTGTTCTAATATGTGGCACCAACTTTTCCTTAATATATGTAACAATTTTTGACGTTTGGCCAATATTGAAGTGGTGGAAAATTGAGTGAGCTATTGCCAAATGCATGACAAATTTATGGTCCAAAAGTGCACATTTTACTGTATTGAAATTAAACATGTCAAATGGAGACTGTCGGTAAGTCCATTCTTTCATTTGTGGATGACAAATTATTTCCTCAAGACGATCATAAATAACTGACCAATATGATTCAGGAAGTGCTGCGATTATCAATCCTAAAAAAATAGAAATTAAAGTTTTGTAAGTTCATAAAAAATCTGCAAAGTTCGCAACTTACCAATAGCATTAATCCATGTATGAATATGCTGATATGAAATTACAACCAAACCTTTTATAATGACATCAAACAAATGGTTTGCAACAGCATGAGGTAGAACTGGAAGTCCAAGAAGTTCAACTGCCGTTACATATAAAGCATGAGTGGGTGGATTTGGAAATTCATTGAATCGCCAATCTACATTGGGGAAAATATTCCCACCTTCAATAGCTGCAAAACACGGTTTGGAATAAATTTATTAAAACTTTTTTGGAGCTATAAGTAACTTACTTTCAATGAGACGTTTGACAAGTGACATGTAATAGCTGAGATCAGGAACCCATTTGATCATACTTGATGAATCATCTTGCAATGTATTTTTGACATAAATTTGATACTGTTCAGTAAGTGCCCAACTCTTCTCTCGTACATCCTTCAGTGATAAAATTATTGTACTAACTATAACCTTCTTTAGATACAAACGGTCACGAAGTTTTGCTTCATAATAGAACAATGTGTTGTAAAGATAAGTTATTGGACGATCATGAAATTTATATAAGCATCCAAGTGTCTTTAATATCGATTCCAGCGGTGCTGTTGTCTCAACTGACATTTCCAAATAACGATGGATGACAATGTCAAGTACTGGAAGAAATCTTAAGCAAACATTTCCAAAGTAAACAGGCAATACTTGAGAATGTTCATCAGGTGCAAATTTCTCTGGATACTCATTGTGAAATGCAGCATGCTTTTCATGCCAGTTTGATTGCTTCCAATATTCAGGAGAATTGTTTTCCACAAATTTAATTACTCGGTCTCGAAAATGAGAGTTTTTAATCAGCAACAACTGAATGACAAATACTTGTGCTGTTGGCATTTCTATTTGGTTTTGTTCTTGTGTTCTTAAAGCCAAGCATAGAACAAGACGATCAATTGTTACAATATTCCATTTCCAGATCATATCATTTATAGAATCCACGAGTTTTGGAATTTCACTGCGTCGCATAACTTCATAGAGTAAAAAGTCACATAGTGTTCGAAGTTGAGCAGAGAAAAGCCTTGCACCGATTCTTTCCAAAACTTTGTAAGCAATCGGACTGATTTCTCCAGTGTCTGATATAAGTTTGAAGAGTAGACATAAGAATAATGGTCGCTGACTGAAATATGCAATTGTGTCATTTTCATTACTCATAGACATAAAGTTTCTGTATTCTTCCTCAATTGATTTTTTTAGCATTTGTTTGTCTTCAACTGGAACGTTATGATTGGCGTAAAATTCCGACAGTACCTTCGGGAAGCATGTCCTAGTGTGTTGTGCCCAAGAATGTGGTGTATTTTTCATAACCATCTGCAGTAAATCCATAAGATACATGTTGTTTCCACCACTCTCTCCACTTGTTATTCTAACATCTCCCATTCCTGTAATATGGATTGAACGTGCCATTGTCAAAATCAATACACGATTTAATTCCTCATTATCGTTGGATACAATTGATGACAAATTTTTAGGCTCAGTGAAGAAACGGGATAGTTGGAATTGAAATTCGGCACTTCCAAGTCCAGTTAATAGACGAACCGCTGTTGATTCAAAACACAAATGAAGTTGTGCTGAATTTATATGAGAGTTTTGTGTTAAATTGTGTAGCTGAAGAAGCAGTTGAGAGCGGTAATGTGGTTGAATGTGAAATAGTCTGTATGAAAACATTTCAAGTAAAGTATACAAAATACTCCATGCATTTGATTTGCAGACAGTTGGAAGAAGGCGTGATAAAAATCCTTTGATTCCAAGTGATTCGATTTCCGTGTAGACTAAAAGGCGTGAATATGTTTCAACTAATGCCGGTGCAACATGTGATGGTGACATGTTTGAAACCATAGTTCCTTTAGCTTCCGCTTGTTTCATCAAATTATTTACGACACAATGAATTATGCTCATTTTTGAATGAACTGTTAAGGAGTCTAAGAAGACCATTGATAATGGAGCTGTTGTGAGAGCTTGTTGATTCGCCTGAGTTTGTGGTTTATTGTTGAGCAATATCGTATCGATTAATGTCGTCATTGGACGAGAGAAATATTCTTGATTGGTTGAATATGCATTGCATAGTAAGGTTACAATGTAATCATCTCCAATAGTCAAATTCGGTGATGCAGAAAGTTGTTGCAAAAATTCATAATGTTTTCGCAATGCAATTGGAATGGGTCTTATTGCTATATTCTCAAGTTGTGCCTTCTTTAGTAAATGAATGTAAATGCACGTTGCTGCTATTTTCTTAGTGCTTGATGGCTGCTTCACATCTGGAACAGGCAAAGGTTCTTTTTCATTGTACAAAATGTCATACAGCTTCAAAACTGGAAGGAAATTCGATAGCGCATTTCTCTGTATACTTCCACTTATGTACTGTAATAATGCCCACATTAAATCATCTCTTCCTTTGCGTAAATTAGTTGATGATAATTTTTCGTGAAGCTCATTTACAATATTCGGAAATGTAGCACATTGAAATAGCACAAAATAAATCAGCTGGGACGAGAAATGTAGCCATAACCATTCCTAAAATAGATTAAAGTGCTTAGTTATAGATTTTAATAAATGTTTGTCTTTTCTTACCTTATGTGAAGGAGTTGAATCATTCGGATCAGTTTTAGATTCTGAACTGTTTTCTTGCTCACTTTTTTCCATAGCATGAACAATCATCCATACTAATTGCTCCTCTAAAACTGCTGATCTCTGCTTTTGCAAATTTAACATCGAACAAACCATTTCTTTTGAATACAGCTGTTGCAAAACGTATCTTAAAAGCCCTACTTGTGGCTGTGTCAGTTCAGAATCGTATGGTAGATTTCCCTTGAGAGTTGTGAATTTTAAATTTGGATCCAGACGCCATGGATTTGTCGAATCACCATATCCAGATGCTGAGGCTGGCTCTAAAATTGGCAGCATTGATGAATGTCCAATGATTGACAACATTTGTGCTAATCTTGTAAATTCTTCTATGAAATTTGATGTCAGTGTTGAAATTTTCCAATGCACATCTGCATTTTCCTGTTTTTGTAGTTCAGTAATAATAAAGTATGCTGGCAATAAGCATGCTTTACGGTCAAAAATATATTTCAAAACATCAGCAACGCTAGTTATTTGATTCAAAACACTTGTTGATAATGCAACCGGAAAGCTATTAACTTTTTCTCGACATTGCTTCATGATTTCTCGAACTCCTTTATAATCAACACCTCCAATTAATTTTTTGATCATCTTAAATGATTCCACAAAAAATAATTCTTGTTTGTAGTCCAACTTCTCTGAACCTAAAATTTGCTCACAGACGCTTCTGGAACTTAGTACATTTGCTTTTACTAAAAGATCCAGTGTCTGATATAAAACTGCCAATTGATGATAGTTGGCTTCACTACATCGTGATATATACATTGATAATGCAGCTTCTTTACATTCTGGAGTCTGTTGGCTGAAAAATGTTTCTACTTTCTCTTGAAAATCTTTCAATTTATTTTCTTCAATATCTGGTCGTTGAATTGCAATGTCGGAAAATGTCTCTTCAATGAAATCCATCTTCAGGACCATATCCATTATCTTTTCCACACGATCCATAATGGAAGTATTGTGTTTTTACTGTATTTTTAACTGATTTAATACCATAAAATATTAATTTTTGCTTCTGAAAAATTTGTTGTTTATACTCGCAAAAGAAATTTTTGTTGTTTTATTTGTTCGAAAGTTCGAAATTCACGGTTCGGAAACTTCGAAAAATGATCTGCAAGTGAGATTTTTTTGAGCGAATGTATTGGGTTGTTCAAAAAAAAATGAGCCGGTTTGAAAGGTTTTTTTGAAACTAAAATAACTTTTTACAGGAATGGTCTTTTTTAATGAAATAAAAAGCATAATTTAGTATTTTGAATGTAGTAATGATTGTGCAAGTATGAATTTCTAAAATCTTCTGGAAGTTAGTTTTATAAGCCGCGGACAAAAGTAAGAAATTTCAATTTTTTACATCAAATTTTGATTTCAATTTTAAAAAACATTTTTCCATTGAACTAATTAAACTAAAGTACTTTTGCAATATGGAATTCAGTGAAATTTATTAATCAACAGTCAGTTTTTAAATACACTTCGTAATGTAAACAAATACAAACTTTTTGTCAAAACATGAAAAATTTGAGAAATTTCGAAATGTTTAAATATTTATTAAACAAAACAACTAATTGAAAAACTAAATATGCCATCTTAACCAGTAGTTAATTAGCTATTAATCATGCACTATTGAGATTTAATTTGTAAATACAAAAATCTCACTAAAATTTTTGATGAAAATTTTACTATCTCAAATTATATCTAAATAATACGTGATTAATAGCTAATTAACTACTGGTTAAGATGGCATATTTAGTTTTTCAATTAGTTGTTTTGTTTAATAAATATTTAAACATTTCAAAATTTCTCAAATTTTTCATGTTTTGACAAAAAGTTTGTATTTATTTACATTACGAAGTGTATTTAAAAACTGACTGTTGATTAATAAATTTCACTGAATTCCATATTGCAAAAGTACTTTAGTTTAATTAGTTCAATGGAAAAATGTTTTTTAAAATTGAAATCAAAATTTGATGTAAAAAATTGAAATTTCTTACTTTTGTCCGCGGCTTATAAAACTAACTTCCAGAAGATTTTAGGAATTCATACTTGCACAATCATTACTACATTCAAAATACTAAATTATGCTTTTTATTTCATTAAAAAAGACCATTCCTGTAAAAAGTTATTTTAGTTTCAAAAAAACCTTTCAAACCGGCTCATTTTTTTTGAACAACCCAATAATAAATTCAATTAGGTATTTTGGTAACCAAAATTTGGTTCAAATAATTTTTAATCAAGATAGATTAAAAATTAAAATTAAATGTCATTGAAAATGAAAGCGAGGAAAAAAGAGCAAGTATGCTGAATTTTATTTTTTACAATAATTTATAACGAATAAATCATAAATTTTTACATGCAAAATAAATTAATTTTTTTTGAATATTAAGGAATGTCAAGGAGCAAGTAGTAAAAAATTCGCAATCAAAAAATTTCATGCTGAATCATTGAGTGAATCAAGTTCAAAGTAAAATGCTAATGAAGTTTTTGTTTACAATTCTTTGGATATTCCATCTACCACGATTTCAAGGTAAAATATTCTCTTCCTGAAAAATTAAAATAACAGATGATTTTAATAACGGAACAAATTCAAATAATTTTAGAATTCGAAGTTTCATGCGAAAATTTTTAAGGTTGTTTAATTTGAATTAGAAGAAGTGACAGCTTATGTGTAGATTGAATTCTTAATTAAAATTCAGTTATTGTTTCTTTTTAATTCATCACTTTTTTCAGATATTCTTAGTTTTTGAATTTTTTAATGTTTTTAATCAAACCAAATTTTTTACTTTGTTAGTAACCCTTTAAATTTCGAAACATCAGAAACGAAACAAAGAATAGTATTAAAAAGTAAGAGAAGTTTGAGAGTGTAAAATAAAATTATTAATAAAAGCAAATGATTACGCCGGTTTTGAGTTTAGTTGACTTCAAGGTGTTTCACAGTATTCATTGAGCAACAAGATTCTCACAACATTCACGTGTTATGAAGTTGACAGATAGAATTTTTCATGAATAAAATTTAATAAACATCAATAAGTTATTTAAAGTCCAACAAAAAGCATTTATGAAACCTAGAATAAAGAGATTTGAGTATTAAAAGAAAGTGGACAAAAGTCACAAAAGATCCAAATGAGTACGAAGGATTATCAGGATTTAAACAACGTTGTGTTACTTAATACTTTTCAAATCGATAAAAAAAGATATCGAGTTTTCTATAATAATGATACGCTGATATGGGAAAAGGAAAAATCCAACAAAAGTAAGTACTATTAAAATCTTAAAATGTACAGAGTTTCTTGCTAACTCCATTCAGTATTTCTTAACAAATATTAATTTGAGAGCAATGAACATTTGTGCGAATCCAACGACCTTGCATAATAACAAAAAAAAAAAACTAGTTTCTCCATACAGAACTAACTGAGTTTTGAAATGCAGTTTTGTGATTTGCAACTATACACTATGTGCTAGATTATGCTTACCAAGTTTAAGTTTATTCAGTATTTTATGAAATTTATGATTCATTTTATTTTTTCGATGATTCTTCTAGAATTTAGAAATTTTTATATATCGTTCTATTTTGATCATTTCAAAGGTCGAAAGAATGGTGAACATTAATTTTTTATTTCCTCATCCACGCTTAATTATTGACGTACAACAGTAATTTTGAATTAAAAAAAAAAATGAGAATGAATTCACAAAATAACTAAATATAAATCTCTAATGAAACTTTTCAAAAAATAAGAAAGAAACATTTATTATACTTAATATTTGTATTTTTTTTCGTACAAAAGGCAAAAGTGACTTGCCACTTATATTTTTTATTGTGATTCTGAAAATAAATCGAATGGAATTTTTGTTTTTATTTTATTTTCGCAGACAAAATAAGCCTTCCTATACACGATGTTATTAGTGTAAATTATCCAAAAAAGAAGAATTCATCATCAACGTCATCGCCACAACATACGCATCCCGTTCTCAATTCATCAACGACATATAATTCAGTTGAAACTCAAAATAATGTCGAAGATTTTCGTTGTTTTACGATCAATTATGCAAAAAGGTGCATTGATCCGAAAGTACAGGATATCGGAAATACAAGCTCAAAAAAATCGTGCCATAATGTTAACAACTGGAGAATTAACAGCATCACACTGCACAATAATGACAAATATATTATTAAAGAATGGCATGATACTCTATCCAAAATCTTGAATTGTGAGTGTCACTTGACTTTTTTTAGATTACTGAGTCACGTAGCGCCAACGCGCTAATTTATTCACTACTTTGTTTATTTATATTTTTTTTTCTTCTTTTTACTCTCTTCTCAAAAATGCGCTCATATTGTCGCTAGCTCTTAAGCGTCCTCGGAAATTATTACTCTTTATAAATCCATACGGTGGTAAAAAGAATGCCCTTCAACTATACGAAAAATATGCGAAACCAATATTCCAAATGGCCAATGTCGATGTCAGTGTCATCATTTCCCAAAGACCCAATCAAATTTTTGATCTCGTGCTGCAGCAGCATTTGGATCAATATGATGGCATAGCATGTAGTGGAGGTGAGTCTACATCTATACATTCATTAATTTAGAAGATTTAGATCAATTCGACATGTACAATAAAATATATAATGGGGGAGATTTACCATTGTCGGATATATTCAATTTACACAAACAAATGTATTGTGACCGGTGCAGGCTTTGTGATAATTTTTCATTTGAAAAATATCGATTGTTGTGGGAACTTTTGTTTATTTAATAATGCTTAATTGGATTAGGTTTTTTTTGAATTTATTGCATTTTTCTTTTTTTCTTTTATATTGAATTAAATTTGGTCGAATTAGATTAACTTAGGTCAGTGTATGTATTTTATAAAAAAAGATCTATTTTTTGTACGACAAAAAAATGTTATCGCTTTATTTACTGATTTACTTCAAGTTTTTATTCAGCAAGGTGCTTAGATATTTTAAATCTAATATCACAAATTTGTCAAGATTATGTTTTAGCCGACAAATTAATATTATTGAGTTTTTGTAATTATATTTTTCCTAAAACCTGCTAAGATCAGTAATTTTTGTTAATTCCTACAAGGTGATGAAGTTTTTAGCAATCAAGGTTCCTTCTCTACTTTAATATGGTATTTAATAATAATTATCTATTTAATAGATCTAATATGAATAATTTCTAAAGCTAAACTCAAAATATGGCAAAATATTTTTAAATGAGTATAAAAGCATGCAAAGTCAATTAATTAATATAAAGCAATTTGAATTTAAACTTTAGTTCCGCATATTCAAAATTTTTATTTTGTTTAAAAAAAAATAGTAACGGTGCAAAGTTGATGTTAGTTGTTGTATTGACTAAGTTTGAATCGGTCATTGACATCTTAAGAGATTTTTTGAAGATGCAAATATTGAGTGTTTTTCATTGTCAATTAATTTACCTACACCTGTTTGCAAATGAATTGCTTACTTCGGTTACATCTGATATTTTTGACTTATTTAATAAGTAAATATTTATAATTCTGTCGATTGTTTTATGTCTGGAGAAAAAGATTTGTCATTATTAAAATAAATTATTCATGGTTTAATAATTTTGTCGTAAACGCAGTAAAAACTATAGAAAAAAGGGACAAAGTTTTTCAACATAAAAATTTCTTTTAATTGAATATACACATTATAAAAAACGACAAAATTGCAATAAAAAAATTAAAATAATAAGAAATTTAAAATCAATTGAACTTTATTAAATGAAGTTTATTCAACTCAATAAATTGAATTTAAATTTTTTATTAATTTCATTTTTCGTCAATTGCAAGCAACATTCATAAATTTACAATAAAAAACTCAGCAGAATTTCAAGGTCAAGCTTCTGTCTATATTATAAAATTGTTGACAATGATATAATCAATCAAATGAGTTGCACACCATTAATATAAAAAGCAAACAACAAGATTGTGAATATTTTACAAGAATATTTTTTGCTGAATTTTTAAATTTAAATTTTATTTTGGGAAAATTACTTTAAATCTTTAACATCATTACTTGTCTTTAAATACTCACTTATTCCATGATTAATACAAAATTGACGAGTAATTCAATTGTAAATACTTCTCAGCATTTTAATGAGATTAAATCACTTTAAAGTTTAAACTCATCAGGGTCATAACTGCACATTTTATAAAATGTTTACAACAATGCTTAAAGTTTCAAGTTGTTTTTTCATATTTAATGCGACGCAGAACTTGTTAAAATTCTGTTGTGTTAGATTCCCTTTCAAAAGGTGATTCTATTCTTAGCAATAATTAGTACGTAATTTCTGATCTCTGATCTCAACACAAATTTATAGTTAACAAAAGTGTGTTTGTGTTAACATATAATAATTGTTTTGTATTGTTCAATGATAAAATATGCTAATGGAATGTGTTTTTTCAGCTCATAGTATTGCAAAGATATTAAACAGTAGTTTAGTAATGTGCTTAATTTTTGCAGATTATAAATGATTATTGCAATAAGAGTTGAGCGGTAAAAAAATTTATTGGCATTTCAAAATGGTTCCTTATTTATCAGCCTGCTTTAAAACAATCCCATTCAAAAATAACTTAAACTCAATGTACCTTACAGGGGGACTTAATATATTATCGGTTGTTTGATTTGAAATCTATGATAACATAACAGAGTCTTTTTAAGATAAGAACATGTAACGTAAATATTGATATGGTATTATAATTCTTTTTAATACTTTGATTTAACGTGATACAGTCTTACATCTTCAATTTATAATAATTTAAATAATTTAAACGTTTTATTCCGTCAAAAAATGAAGAAATTTTATTTTAAAATTTAGGATCTTAATTTACTTAAAATTGCCTGCCTCCACAAGTAATTTTGTTGTAAAAATGATCTAAAATTTTTTTAAAATGCGAAAATTTAAAATCAAAATGTGAAGTCTTTACATTGATCATGAATATTTATAAAAAATTTATTTATTGATTTGTTACAGGTGATGGAACATTTTCGGAATTATTTAATGGATTGATTTATCGTAAAATGATGAATGAACATTCCAGTAGCCTTGAGAATAATGAACCGTTAAATATAGATTTTGATAACATTCAAACCCCTGATATTCCTTGCGGTAAGATAAAAATATTTTAAAATTCCTCAACTTGTCACTAACACAAACAATAATTTTAATTTAGGTATCATACCCGCTGGATCAACAGATACAATTGCTTATTGTATGCATGGCACAACAGACGTTAAAACTTGTATAATACACATTGTTTTAGGACAAACGACAGGTCTTGATATTTCGAGTATATCAACTGATAGAGGTTTAATAAAATTCTATGCAAGCGTTGTTGCCTACGGCTACCTCGGTGATATTGCATTCGAAAATGACCAATATAGATTTCTTGGTCCTAAGCGATATGAATATGTTGGATTTAAGAAAATTCTAATGAATCGTGGCTATGATGTAGAATTAATGTTGCTACAGGAGACCGAAAGCAATTCATCTCAAGGAAATGAAAATTCTAATGTCTGTGATAATGAACAAGAATTAAAATGTTACGAAAATTGCAGTATTTGCTCAAAACCTCAAACATATAATAACAACAATACAAATGTAATTAAACGTGATGACGAAAGTGATGAAAAATATAAGAGAATAACTGGAAAATTTTTTATGGTCAATTCTGCAAACATATCGTGTGCTTGTGAACGTTCTCCATCAGGATTTTCACCTTACTGCCATCTTGGAGACGGATATATGCATCTTGTTCTTGTGCGTCACGGTGGATTATTCCAAAACATTAAGTTATTGTTAAAACTTGCGAGCAAAAAAGGACAAATTGCGGAATATCCGTTTGTTGAACTTTACAAAACAAAGAAATTTCACTTTAAAGCTTTAAATAGTAACAGCGAAGGAAGTCTAACGGATTCAACTCAGCCAATTTCTGTAGGTCCAAATAGGTACAGTAGTGTATGGAATTGTGATGGTGAAGTTGTTCAAGATACTGATGTTATAGTTCGGTGAGATTAATCTCATTTAATTTTTTTTATAATTTTGTTAAATTCTCTTCTTTTAGATCACATAGACAATTATTAACTGTCTATAGACGCGGAGCTATTTCAGAAGAAACAGTAGAATCGTCTCGTGGCTGTTGCTGTTGTTGTTAAAATTCTTTTATATAGTCGAATTTATTTTTAAAATGCATGGACTGGAAAAAAATTATTGTCAGTTGAATATGAATTTGGATTTTTAAAAGAAAATGTAAGAATAGGATACAAAAATTAAAAACAAAAATCTGTATTGAGGAATCGGATTATCTGAAAGAAGTTCCAATTTTTTAGTAAAAGAAAAAGGAAGAAAGTGCTATGAATTTAAAAATTTTCTTTAAACGTTATTCCTTAATATATATGTATTAATTATACTCAATTGTTCTATACATACATCAAAAGATAACTCACTTTGATTTTTAAAAATCAAATACTAATAAAAATACGCAGAATATATTGAGAAAAAACTTTTCTTGCTGGATTAAATAATTTATTGAATTTTAGTAAAAATTTTCCAAATAAAAGTTTTAACTAAAGTCGAGCTTAACTTTGATAATGAAGATATGAAAGTATGATAGAAGCATGGAATAGATGTAGATAAAAACCAGTGAAATTATTACTTTATGAAAAATTCTGTTTTAATTGAAATCAATTTCGATTATAATACTAAATTGCTTTGAATAAATATTGCATTTTACTACTTTTCATTTATTTTGTCGACGTTAAATTTATATTAAGTATTACACTTTTATTCAATGAAAAAAAAAAATAAATATTTTGATTAAAAAGACTTTAGTATATGCTTTAATCAATGAAATTTTCATGTTAATTTAATTTCCAAAATGCATTACAATAGATTACAAAAAGCATTTTCATAATTTATTTAGTCTTAAGATTTATTATGTGTGGAACATATTTGTATTAAAGATTGATTCAAAATCAAATACACTTAAATTATTATGAATAATAAAATGTAATAAAGAATTATCTAGAACTACAAACTTAACTTTTGAAGTTTTGATTGATTTTTTTATCATAAATTTTCTGATTTACAGGTTCGCATTAGAACGAGCAAAGTTTTAAAAAATTTCAAGAAATGAATTTTTATTTTTTTTACCAAAAAATCTGAAAATATTTTTTAAAAAAAATATATTTTAAAATCTGATGTGAATAATTCGAGACTTGTGACCATTAGTTTCCCGATAAAAGTGCAAAAATTATACTTTTGTCTGTTTGCCATGCAAATTTCGAAGTTAAATACCCCTTTTTCGAAAATTCAAAAAATTTTTAACTCAAATTACACCATTTTCATAAAGAATTTTTAAAAGAAAATGATTCAGTCCATAATTCAAGACTACAATTAAGCCAAATTAACTATAAAAATCCAAAAAAGTTATGAAATTCGAGAAATGGTGTAACGTATTTTTTTGAATTTTTTTTAATTTTCGTAAGTGCATACTTGAATACCCCTAGACTTTCGATAAGTCTGTCGAACTTGAATTATTCACATTAGTTTAAAATTATAGGTATTTGAACAAATAATCTAGCTTTAAAGCAATTAAACAGTAAAATTAAAATTTAATTGATCTTATTAAAAGGCGTTTATTTTAATACCAAAATAATAATATCATATTCATAATTGCATGTTAATACGAGTTTATTGATGCCAATAATTATTATCTTGTATGATTATTTTTTTTTCTACTTTGTAGCTTTAATGAACATAAAAAAGTGCATATTTAAAGTGAAAAAAAGTTAATAAAATGATGATAAGTAATCCAACGAACAAATCAATAAAAACGCATTAAAAATTATTGAAAAGAAAAGAAAAGAAAAACTTAACAAAGAAGTCACGAGGTTTTTGCAGCTAAAAAAATCATGCAGCATGAACTTCAGACACCCAAAAAGTTCTAATTTTTTAAAACTCACATTTTCTCATTTTCTCTCATTTTTCACAATGCAACGTGACAAGCTTTTACTTCCCTTAGCTCGCAAAAACATAAAACCATGTGAAATACAATAACAAAAGTGCAATGCCTAATACATAACAATGAAGAATATGTGAGCTCAGAGAGTAAAAAAAAGTTGCGCAAAATTTCCCCTCAAAATGCTTATAAAGAGAGATAATTTTCAAAGTCAATAATCGTTGCATCAGAAATAGTTTTTAATTAATCAATATCAATTACTTAATTTGTAATAATTTAAATAATCGAACTTGATAAATAAATTGTAAAATCAAATTACTTTTTAAAAATAATTCATGAAAAATTGACTCTCTAAAGTGAGTATATGACTTTAGTAAATAGGAAGTTTAGTGGGGACAAATTACTCTCTTTCTCTCAAGTTCTCTGTTAGCTCACAGATAAGAACTTCGGAGATACATGTGTAGGTGAATAGCAATAAATTTCTATAATGCATGCATTTGTTATTTCATTTCCATTTGTCAGTTTTTGAAATGCATATTTCCAAAAATTTTTGAGAAATATCAATGACTAAAAATTTTGACTTTTTAAGAGCTGCTGAGTACCATAAGATTATTGCAAGTTGTCAATTCATAATCACATTAAATTTTATCTAAAACTTTGGATTTATATGTTTTGCAATAATCACTTAACAAAAAAATGACCCAATACACTCTCAAAACTTGCATAAGTGTCAAAGTATTTGTAAAAGCTTCAGTGTATGTGTTCTACCACATAGGAGAAATAAGATAGAAAGAAAAATATTTTTCTGTGGCCCGTCAAAGTCGAGTCGAGTTCACTTCTCTTTACTCAGTAGTTCTCTCGCGTATTCACTGAATCACACGACGAACAAAAAGAAGTCGGTATACAGACAAATAAAATATATTTTATTTTTATTATTTCACATTTTATTCCACTTAAAAATATGGGCAAATAGAGGCATACAGAGAAGTTTTTTGTATAAAAATATTTTTACCAGTTATCATAAGTTCCTAGCAAAAACACAGCTAAGAAAATAAAATAATAGGAACGAAAAAAAGCAAATAAAAAAAAAAAGTTTATTCGTGTTTGTTATCAGCAGGTCTGTAAAGTGGAGAGTGGAGTCAGACCAATTGATTATTATTATTTCATCCGTTTCAGCTAGATCGCGAGGTTTTATCGCGTTGAGTATATTTTTATTTTGTTTCTCGCTACTTGTAAAGAAGATTTTCACAGTGACAGTAAAGTGGTTGCATTTTGTAATAAAAAAAAACACACAAACTACAAAAGAGAAGAAAAAATAAAATAAAAAAAAAAAAAAAAAATAGAAAAAAATTGGTGTCGCGATTATAAGTTTTTTTTTTCTTTCCGAATTAAAACGTCAGCTGAGAGTGAGAGCGCGTAAAAATTTTTGAATTTAATTAAAAGATCGCGGGTGCTTATAAAGAAAAAATAAAGTGAATTGAATAATTTAAAAGTGTCATAAAGACAATCATATTCTCTTTTTCGCCTATATTTATTCATTTGGGATCAGAAAATTCCTTAACTCATACATAACACTTTTCTTCATCAAAAAAAATTTTTTTTTCTACCTCAAAAAGAATTTTGCGACTGCGCATTTTATCATCATTTTTCCCAAAAAAAGCTAGACTCTTATATATAATTTTTTGTTGTTGTACACTGTGAAAAATGAAGTTTTTTCTTTTGTATTTTTCTTATTTTTCTTTTGAAATCACTGCACAGCAAAAATGTATTCTCATTTTTTTTCCTCTCAGAGCTTTTTCATAATTTTACTCAATTTTGCGATTTAGTTTTTCGCCTGGCTTCAAATATCGCACTTATATCATCCGAATAAAAATCATTTTTTTCCTCTTGTCACAATTTGAGGAGAAGAGAAATTACATAAAATAATAAAAAAAATCCTAACCGGAAAAGGGCTAAAAAATAATATTTTTGTTCATGTGAAAAAAAGAAAGAAATTTTTCATTATCTGAGAATTTTTTTCAGTTGTATATTTGTTTGATAAAAAAAAAAACACAGAGTACATTTAATTTAGTGTTGGTTTAACTCTTATCAGTAGAAAGAAGTATAATGTGGAAAAATAAATTTTAGATGAAGATAAAGGCAAAAATATAAAGCCAGTCGAGGAGTCATTGGCAGTTTTTAATAGTTTATTTTAACGGTAGTTAGTGTGATCATATTGTATTGTTTATAGCACATGTTTAATACCATGAAATATATGGGTATGAATTCTACATGATGAAGTAGAGTCAGAAGACGTCGATCTCAAAATGATACTTAAGAAACATAATTTAATATAATGATAATGGGAAAATATGATGATAATAATAATTGAAATTTTGGAACACGAGGGTTCACAAACTGTCTGACTTAAAATATTGTCATTAATTACTTTAAATTATTATTTCAATAATTAATTATTTTATATTGATTTTTAAGCCTCATAGTTGAAAAGACTACTATAAATGCCAAAACATTCTTAAATATTTCTCTTTTAATATTTTTTATTCAATATTATTTATTGAGTTTTTTTTTGTGTCAATGCTATGTTATAGCCTATTCCTTGTATTTGTTTTTGAGCATTTGGTATGAAGAGCTAAATATTCAAATATTGAAGTTTCAGGTTAAGTTATTACATTTTGAATGACCGAACCGCAAGAGTTGAAAACTTAAAATAAAAAATCTGACAAATTGTCGTTAGATTTGAAGTCCTGATAGCCTTATTAAAAGATTTATGAGCTACTCAAAATCAGTAACAGTTCTATACGGGAGTTAATAGATTTCTGATATTTTAGATAATGATACTTCTGTGTCACTAATTGAGCATGTTTTCAGTGTAGTTGGTTGCAAAAATATAATTTCGGATAGTAGAGTCATATTTAGTGTATCTATATATGTATTGTTTGACAAATCTTTTTTTCGTTAAAAAATTATCAAGTTAAGAGATAAAAACTTCAATTTTATCTATGTTAATTTTTGAGGCTATATTTAGCAAAAAACAATAATAGAGTTAAATGTTTTGAAAATTTTATCTCCAACAACAACAAATGGCAGATTGCTTAATTTGCACATTCTATTTCCATAATCTTCATCAAATCAGAGTTATATTCAGTCACATGTGATAAACATCATTTTTAAAAAATTATAATGACAATTTTGCTGAATGTAATCAATTTCGTAAGCCAGTATATTCAAAATTTTGTTATATTTAAATACTGACCTACATATTTCAGTCAAAGAGCAAATACACATCAGAAAAATTAGTAAAATAAATCTGTTAAAATCCAAAAAAATATTAATGACAGCCACCTAGCTACTGACAACCACTCATGTCAAATAATTTAGACATAGTTAATAAACAGCTGTAATTATAAATTTGTTCCGGTCGCCAAATAGCTTGAATTTCTCAAAGCTCAAAAACAAGTCCAACAGAAAAGAATCTCGAAAAATATTAAAAGAGAAAATTAAATCAAAAAATTTTAAAATTCAATTTATTTGCAGTTGTTTTGGTCTTGTTACAATATAATTTACATTAACTGTAACAACTAGCGAGAATCTGCAGAATTACAACATTGAAGAAAAAGAGGAAATAGTAAAAGAAAAAGTAATTTTAAATAAAAAAGGAGAAAAGTCATTGACGGTTTGCCAAAAAAGAATTAAATACAAAAAGAAGAGAAAACACTATAAAGTAGTAGTATAAATACAAAAAAAAAGAAAAGAATAAGAGAAGAGAATTCTATTATAATTTTAATTTTTGTTTTCGTTGAGATATATAATAATAATAATTAAAATTGTTAACTGTTTTAATAACCTTAAAAAAGAGAATTTTTAAAAGAAGAAGTAAACAGCATAAAAAAATAAAAGAGCTCCGAAAGAAGTCATAAAAATTTTTTCGAGCACTTTGACCTCAGCGAGCAAGAGAGAGCATTATTAATAAATAAGCCAAAACGAGTGGTCAAGTTGAAAGAAAGTATAAAAAATCAACAGCAAAAATTTTTTAGAAGAGACTAAAACAAATAGAAAAGGAAAAAAGAAAATAAGTTGAATGAGATTTGGCATACAAATGATGGCCGCTGATGCCGGAATGGATACAACATGTCCAAGTCCAGAAATTCCAAATGATTCACGTAAACGTCCACTCGACGGTGACAGTGATAATGGCAGCACCAAACGATCACATTTTTCGGGTGAGTCAAAAAGCAAAAAAAAAAAAGTTGTAAAATTGGAAAAATCTTGATGTTAATTGATTGAATTGATCCTGATTGGGAAAAGCAATGACAATAAGTAATGAATAATTACGAGGAGAGTTTTGTTAAGGATAACAAAAAATAATTTAATTTTTGAAGATAGAGTAAAAATGAAAAATTATTTATGTAGTATTTTTTCCAATAGAAAATTTTGTTTTCGTGATTAATTAATTCATGACGCAAAAAGAAAATTTTTTAAAATAATGAGAAAAAAAAATTTAGTTAAGGTGAAAATGACTCGAATTAACAATGTGACACATTTTAAAAGAATCTTAGTTTTAATTTAATTTATTCTTTTGTTTCTTCTCAACGAGAAGGTGTATAAGTCATTTTAAGAGTACATTATTTAAAGATCTCTCAACTTAAATTTAGGAGAGAACCTTATTTATTTATGAGGATGAGAAATTTAATTGAAAATAGTTTACTCTAATTTACATCAAAAATGTTTTGCTATGCTTTAAATAAATTGAGCTGACTTTACGGAAATAAAATAAAATGAAATTTCGTCAAATCTAATTAGACACTTAAGAAATATCAGTCAACAACTCGTATCTGATTATTTCAGAAGTAAAACAAAATTGCATACTCATAAAGATGTTAGAATGGCCTTCATTCATTCATTCATTCAGCAACTCGACACTGAAATTGGCTATACAGTCAAGTTATCTATGTATCTATTTACCTACCTACCTATTTTTATAAACATATGATTTCATTATTTCCATGAACATGTACAAAATATCTAGGTACTACTATTTACGTGCAATAAATTTAATAAAGTAAAATTATCTTCCGTACTGTAATACTGTTAAGTCCAAACGTTAAACGTAGACGAAAATGAACTGAATCGTATAATAATTGCGTTACATAACTTTCAAATTATTAACTTGTTCTTTTGCGTTTTACTGATATAGTTTAAATCAACAATATAATAAATAAAATTTATGACTTGTCGACAAGAAAATTTTATATCAAGTGGCTCAATTCTTTCAACTTTTGTGGGATTTTTTTGTCATAACTGATAAGATTTTACATTTCGAAATCAACTCAACCATGTTTATATCTTTGACATTCTCACTTCAAAATGACTGCAAATTTGTCACAGTCGACGACTAAGGTCAATACAGTCATGATATTTTGTGGTTTAGGTGGTCGAATTCGAACAAACATGTTATGTTGTATTCAAATAAAATTTTATGATTTTTTGATGACTTTTATGCATTTTCAAGAGTTCCAGTCCCTTAATTTTTTTAAATCTCAATAAACCACAAACATTTATTACCAAAAAAATTTCCAGAATGTTTCGATTAAAACATTTTGTCAATAAATTTCAATTTTAGTATCTTTCAAGTTATCGCTTACCTTATGGCATATTCCGCGAACAGCATCAGATTTCACTGGAATATCATCAAGGCTAATGAAATCTTGTTTTTGCATTAAAAACAAAACATTCAAAGTCATGTGATGTCTTTACTAGCCTCTTGATTAATATCTTGATTAATGATACATAGATTGCAAAGACTGAATTACAATGTGCTGAATAATGAGCAATGACTATCGATTTCGTATTGATGAAAAGGATTAAAATTGAGAAAAGTAAAGGATTTTGTTAATCTTTTAAATCTAAAGAAAACTGTTACGAAACAAATTAAAAATATTTTTGTATATACACAATAAATCTCTCGAATTGCTTGTGTTTAGTCATTTTGATACATTATTGAGAGGTGTTGTTTTTTGTCTCAGTCTGAAAGTAAAATTGCATTAATGAATTAATGAATGAAAGTCTTAAAAGAAAATCAGCATAATTAAAAGGTTTAAAAATCCATGGGATGTATGCTTTATAAGTGTTGTAATACCTAAACTATGTGGTACCACTGCAAAAAGTTAACTTTGCGGGTGACTAATACCACAAACCTTTTTTATAGTAACTAAAAAGTTGGGGAAAACAGAAAATTGTAAATCATTATGTTTAATAAATCATACGATTATTTGCTTAATTTAATTTAATTTATTAATTACCTTTTGAAGCAATTTTTCTTACATTTTGAATATCACGGTGCTTTTAAAAATTTCAATAGTTTTACTATGCAACCTGAATTTCAACCTTTGATTTTTTATAATTTAAAAATGAGCAGAGATTTTGAATCAAATGTGCATAAATTAAATGCTTTTAACATCCTTGAGTTATATTTTTTCTTTTGAAATTTCGGTCAGTTTTGTTGCCAATTTATTAATTTTTAAGCAAATCGATTATGTCAAAATCATACTCAATTGATGGTAAAATAATTGAATTATGTTATAGAACTGTGGAGGTTGCTTAATACTCAGATCGTATGCATGAGAAAAAAATTCAAAATAATTTAATAAATAAATTCTTTTGAATAATCTCTGACGCTTCAAAAAAAATCTTGCAATTCAAGTTTTGAAGTTTCAGCTGATTTCAAGTTTTATTTATTTTTCTGAAGCAATATTACATCACTATGACGATTCTCTCTGTATTTCTTATCTCTTAAAAATCTTTTTTTTGCAGTTTATTAGTTTAAATATGAAATTCGAGGAATCAGTAATTTATCCAAATGATTTTGTCAGCTGAATATGTGCTGAGATATCTGAAATGACTGTCAACATTAAGTTGCTAAAATCTCCAACTCTCATTTTATCACCTCGTATTGTAAACGTTAATCGTTAAAATGTTGAAATATTAACAGATCATGCAAAACACAATGCAAGGCAAAGATTTAATGTGTAAATGTTAACTAATTTTGATCATTGATAATTTGATGTTAATCATTACGATCGATTTTTTAAGTGATGCAATGTTCTGGCATTAAAAAGGATTTTATTTCCTTGCTTATAGATAAACATTCTCAGATTTGAAAGATAAAAAAAATCTGTTCATAAATAGTCAGCAATTTTGAAATTATTGCTCACTAAACATTTAAGTATCAACAACTTGATTTTAGTTTTCTATTTAAACTTAGTCAGCTCATTTATGATGTTTAGAGTAAATTATTGAACAATTTTATCGAGAATTTTCATCCTTTTTTATCATTTAATAAGTAATAAATTTTCTGCTTATAAACAAATTTAAAATCTGTTTATGAGAAACTAAATAAAATAAAAAGATTATGATAAATAACAGTTCAAAACTATTGACAAACAAGAAATGTATTCGTTGATTCTACAAAACTTTTACTTTATATAGTATTTACAAATTCATCCACTTTTTGATGTGAATAAAAGCAGAAAATTAAAGTGAAATGTAGAAAGATGATAATAAATTATAAAATTTACAGCCAACGATTTTAAGTTAAGATTTAAACTGTAATTGTCTCTATAAAATGTTTATTGTAATGACACGAAATGTTATGCGACAAAAAAAGCTGGTGGAATAAAGCAGAAGCAGACGAAAAAATAGGTCAACAGGAAAGAAGTTTTTGTGAACAAATTTAAGTCCAAAAACATTTTTTTCCCACTATTTTGTGGTAGAATCGAGTGACAGTAAAAACAATTTGAATGTGTGGAACATATTAAATTTATAACAAAAACCAGAACCTTTTTTTACACTTTGAAAACAATAAAAAAGGAAATCAAAACAAATCATAGTCATGTATATGACAAAGCTCTTTAATTACTTGGTTGATTAATTAATCAAATTATGCAATAAAAACATTTAAATTGGGTATTAAAAAAAATTCTACAAATTTATCTTTTTGATTCAATTTAATTTCATGATATGAACATATTTCATATTTCTTCCAAGGGTGCGGAACTGACAAATTCATTTTTGATTATTTTTGATCTTTTTTGATATTTTTTGATCAATTTTGATCATTTTTGATCAATTTTGATCATTTTTGATCATTTTTGATCATTTTTGATCAATTTTGATCATTTTTGATCACTTTTGATCAATTTTATCAGTTCCACACCCTGGATTTCTTCCTCTGTGTCAGCTGCATTGAAGCGAAAAATTTAAAATTTGAATAGTTTTTGTACATTTCTTTCAATTTTATTATATTGCAAATTTGCAATTCAAAATTCGCTTTCAATTTCATTTCAAATAAAATTGTTACTTTTATATAAATCTTCTTCTCATTTATAACGTGTGATACAAATTACGTCATTGAAATAAACAAACAAAATGAAATAAGATATAAGAGCGTAAGAAAGTAAGTAATACCACTTGCTGTTATTTTAATTTCCTTACGCATTATGAAGTCAAATTGTTCATAATAAATTTGTATTTGATAAGCAAGCAACGAAGTAATATAAATGAGAATGATGAGATTCCGCCCTTCCTTTTCAATCTGTACTGAAATGTTTAAGATTTTTCTCCCTTCAGCCTTGCTACCGACAACAAAAGTGAATCGTTTCGACAGTGAAAAACGAATATATAATTTTGAAAATGGCAAGCACGAAATACAAAAGTAAAGTTGAGTAATTAATTAGAAATAGCACAAAAATGATTTAGCAGAATGAAAATGTGTCCTTGAAGGTTGAAAATATTTCAAAAATACAGATAATTAGCTGTAACACAGTTATAAATACTGTGTTGTCAATAGATGTCTCATCATTTATCTTACGTTTCTTTTCCCAAAAAGCCCGAAGTAGCAAACACAAAAAAAAAATAATACTCGACAACTCGCTCAATTGAAAACAATTGACGTCTTTTAAGTGAACAAGTGTTTTTTTTTCATCTCTGTTTCTTTTCTTCTTTCTTGTGTACCCGTTTCACTGTGTGTAACTTAATAAATAAAATAATTTTTAAATATATGTGCCAGCTACTCACTTACTCTTCTATGTGCTTAGAAATAAATATATACGACTGTAGCATTCATATGAGCTGTAAATGAGAGGGCATTTTGATTGTGAATTATATTTAATGAATACACAATTGTGCATAGGCACTCATTTGTTTGGCATTGCCTCTTTATAAATTCAATGAATGTATGTTAGAAGAGTTTCTTCTATATTACTATTAATTTCTGTCAATTTTCCTCGCTTGCCACTCTCTATCTTCATCAATCTCTTTAATATTAGAAATGAAAATTATTGTCATCTTGAATGTGCCATATCAAACAAATTGGATTCTTTGTGGGGTTCTTTATTAAAATAATCGTTTTATTCATATGCTTGATCTCTTTTTTCTTTACTGCCTCTATCATTGACATGATTGCTCTCCTTCTTTCTCCTTCTTATTATTAATATGTGAAGAGAGATTTTGAAGGGTTGATGATGAGCTGAAATGATGCGTGTGGAGGGGAAGTTATACTTATTATCAAATAATCAGAATATTTGAAAATGGAAATTGTAATCTTTGTTGGTTTGTTTTTTATTTGATTTTCAAGCTATAATCAGAATAGGAGAGATTATAATGGTAAAAAATATTCATCAAAATTTGGTTCCTAGGTTTGAATTGAGATTTGAGATTGATCACAATTTACATATTTTTATTGGAGATGGTAAATTGATACTAATTACACACTTTTGCTTCGTAAGTAAATTAAAAATATATCATTAAATTGTTAAATTAGTTTAAAGACGCTCAATGACTCAAGATCAATAAAAATAATAATAATTTAAAAACTAGTAATGAAGCGGATCACGCTTCATGGGGTATATTCACACCACCAGTAGAACTTCTTTTGATTTCAATTAGAGAAAAAAATAATTATACTTTACCTACTGATTTATTTATAATCGCAAAAAAACTTATCTAATTAAAAAATTTGCCTAAAATATTTAAGGAACTTTCTATTCACTTTTAGTGAATAACATAAAATCTATATTAGAGCTTTGCAAATATTCTTCATTTTCACTTTTTCATTATCTTATGAATCGAAAGTCTGGGAACAGTTAGGGAAAATTTTCACACCTTCACTTGCTTCGCTTCGTTCAGGATGTAAAAATTTGTGAGCTTCGCTCAACCTAGTTTAAACTACGTTCAAACTTCATGTGTTCGAGCTTCGCTCGAACACTTTTACATTTTACTTCATGAATCCAAAGTCTGAGGACGTATTGGGAAAATTTTCACACCTTCACTCGCTTCGCTTCGTTCAGGATGTAAAATTTGTGAGCTTCGCTCAACCTAGTTTGAACTACGTTCAAACTTCATGTAATGTTCGAGCTTCGCTCGAACACTTTTACATTACTTCATGAATCCAAAGTCTGAGGACGTATTGGGAAAATTTTCACACCTTCACTCGCTTCGCTTCGTTCAGGATGTAAAAATTTGTGAGCTTCGCTCAACCTAGTTTGAACTACGTTCAAACTTCGTAATGTTCGAGCTTCGCTCGAACACTTTTACATTTTACTTCATGAATCCACTTCGTTCAGGATGTAACCTTCACTCGCTTCGCTTCGTTCAGGATGTAAAAATTTGTGAGCTTCGCTCAACCTAGTTTGAACTACGTTCAAACTTCATGTATGTTGAGCTTCGCTCGAACACTTTACATTTTACTTCATGAATCCAAAGTCTGAGGACGTATTGGGAAAATTTTCACAACTTCACTCGCTTCGCTTCGTTCAGGATGTAAAAATTTGTGAACTCCACTTCGCTTCGCTTCGTTCCGTTCGACTTTTATAGATTACAGGAGTGTCGAACTCCACTTCGCTTCGCTTCGTTCCGTTCGACTTTTATAGATTACAGGAGTGTCGAACTCCACTTCGCTTCGCTTCGTTCCGTTCGACTTTTATAGATTACAGGAGTGTCGAACTCCACTTCGCTTCGCTTCGTTCCGTTCGACTTTTATAGATTACAGGAGTGTCGAACTCACTTCGCTTCGCTTCGTTCCGTTCGACTGTTATAGATTACAGGAGTGTCGAACTCCACTTCGCTTCGCTTCGTTCTGTTCGACTTTATAGATTACAGAAGTGTCTACCTCCACTTCGCTTCGCTTCTTTACGTTCGACTTTTATAGATTACAGGAGTGTCGAACTCCACTTCGCTTCGCTTCGTTCCGTTACTGACTGTTATAGATTACAGGAGTGTCGAACTCCACTTCGCTTCGCTTCGTTCCGTTCGACTTTTATAGATTACAGAAGTGTCGAACTCCACTTCGCTTCGCTTCGTTCCGTTCGACTTTTATAGATTACAGGAGTGTCGAACTCCACTTCGCTTCGCTTCGTTCCGTTCGACTTTTATAGATTACAGGAGTGTCGAACTCCACTTCGCTTCGCTTCGTTCCGTTCGACTTTTATAGATTACAGGAGTGTCGAACTCCACAGTGCTTGGCTTCGTTCTGTTCGTCGTTTATAGATTACAGGAGTGTCGAACTCCACTTCGCTTCGCTTCGTTCCGTTCGACTTTTATAGATCACAGAAATTTCGAACTCCACTTCGCTTCTCTTCGTTTCGTTCGACTCTTAGAACCCTTCAATTCCACATATTTCTCATGTTAAAGCATCAAAAATATAATATCAATGCTTAATACCTTTTAAATGTATGAATTTTCCATGTTAAAGCATTGAAATTCTATCATCAACATTTATAGCTCAGCATGATTCATTTTCGCTTGATAAAACAATTAATAATTGATACTAGTATAACGGTGATCACTCGTGACCGACTAAAACGCATTTTCCGCGTTTAGTAAACCGACTAAAACTTAAATCCAAAGATTACAAAATTCTAAATTACTAAATCGTCGGATTCAGCAAGCATTTATGCCCTTAAAATGAGATCCAGTAAGCATTCAAGATTAATTAATGAGATCCAGTGAGCATTCATGGCCATAAAGTGAGATTCAGTAAGCATTCATGGCCATAAAGTAAGATCCAGTGAGCAATCATGGCCATAAAGTAAGATCCAGTAAGCATTCATGGCCATAAAGTGAGATCCAGTAAGCAATAATGGCCATAAAGTAAGATCCAGTAAGCATTTATGGCCATAAAATGAGATCCAGTAAGCATTTATGGCCATAAAGTAAGATCCAGTAAGCATTCATGGCCATAAAGTGAGATCCAGTAAGCAATAATGGCCATAAAGTAAGATCCAGTAAGCATTCATGGCCATAAAGTGAGATCCAGTAAGCATTTATGGCCATAAAATGAGATCCAGTAAGCATTCATTGCCATAAAATGAGATCCAGTAATGAATAATGGCCATAAAGTAAGATCCAGTAAGCATTCATGGCCATAAATTGAGATCCAGTAAGCATTCATGGCCATAAAGTGAGATCCAGTGAGCAATCATGGCCATAAAGTGAGATCCAGTAAGCATTCATGGCCATAAAATGAGATCCAGTAAGCAATAATGGCCATAAAGTAAAGATCCAGTAAGCATTCATGGCCATAAAATGAGATCCAGTAAGCAATAATGGCCATAAAGTAAGATCCAGTAAGCATTTGTGGCCATAAAATGAGATCCAGTGGCATTTATGGCCATAAAGTGAGATCAGTAATGATTCATGACCATAAAATGAGATCCAGTAAGCATTCATGGCCATAAAGTAAAGATCCAGTAACCATTCATGGCCATAAGTGAGATCTAGTAACCATTCATGGCCATAAAGTGAGATCCAGTAAGCATTCATGGCCATAAAGTGAGATCAGTAAGCATTTATGGCCATAAAATGAGATCAATAAGCATTCATGGCCATAAAATGAGATCCAGTAAGCAATAATGGCCATAAGTGAGATCAGTGAGCAATCATGGCCATAAGTGAGATCCAGTAATGATTCATGGCCATAATATGAGATCCAGTAAGCATTCATGACCATAAAGTAAGTTCCAGTAAGCATTCATGGCCGCATAAGTGAGATCAGTAAGCATTCATGGCATATAAAATGAGATCCAGTAAGCAATAATGGCCATAAGAAGTAAGATCCAGTAAGCATTCATGGCCATAAACTGAGATCCAGTAAGCATTAATGGCCATAAAGTAAGATCCAGTAAGCATTCATGGCCATGAAATGAGATCCAGTAAGCAATAATGGCCATAAGTAAGATCCAGTAAGCATTTATGGCCATAAAATGAGATCCAGTAAGCATTCATGGCCATAAAGTGAGATCCAGTAATGATTCATGACCATAAAATGAGATCCAGTAAGCATTCATGGCCATAAAGTAAGATCCAGTAACCATTCATGGCCATAAAGTGAGATCTAGTAACCATTCATGGCCATAAAGTGAGATCCAGTAAGCAATAATGGCCATAAAGTAAGATCAGTAAGCATTTATGGCCATAAAGTGAGATCCAGTAAGCATTCATGGCCATGAAATGAGATCCAGTAACAATAATGGTCATACAGTTAGGTGCTGTAAGCATTTATGGCCATAAAATGAGATCCAATTAGCATTCATTGCCATAAAATGAGATCCAGTAAGCATTCATGGCCATAAAGTGAGATCCAGTAAGCATTCATGGCCATAAAAGTGAGATCCAGTAAGCAATAATGGCCATAAAGTGAGATCCAGTAATGATTCATGGCCATAAAATGAGATCCAGTAAGCAATAATGGCAATAAAATAAGATCCAGTAAGCATTTATGGCCATAAAATGAGATCCAGTAAGCATTAATGGCCATAAAATGAGATCCAGTAAGCATTCATGGCCATAAAGTGAGATCCAGTAAGCAATCATGGCCATAAAGTAAGATCCAGTAAGCATTCATGGCCATAAAGTGAGATCCAGCAACCATTCATGGCCATAAAGTGAGATCCAGCAACCATTCATGGCCATAAAGTGAGATCAGTAAGCAATAATGGTCATAAAGTAAGATCCAGTAAGCATTTATGGCCATAAAATGAGATCCAATAAGCTTTCATGGCCATAAAATGAGATCCAGTAAGCATTCATGGCCATAAAGTGAGATCCAGTAAGCATTCATGGCCATAAAGTGAGATCCAGTGAGCAATCATGGCCATAAAGTGAGATCCAGTAATGATTCATGGCCATAAAATGAGATCCAGTAAGCAATAATGGCCATAAAATAAGATCCAGTAACTATTTATGGCCATAAAATGAGATCCAGTAAGCATTTATGGCCATAAAATGAGATCCAGTAAGCATTCATGGCCATAAAGTGAAATCCAGTATCCATTTATCAATAAAAAGCGTGTAATAATAAAATTTTTTGCATATTTTGGTCAAAAATGACACATTTTCGTCCACTGTGCCTCACTGGAAGCATCTCATGACCCCAAAAACTATACAGCAAATCTATAAACTGTTTCCAACCAGACGCAAAAAACCCGAAGTCTTAATATTGAGTTGCTGTCGAGTTATCGCTCCGATTAACTAACTAACTAACTAACTAACTAACTAACTAACTAACTAACTAACTAACTAACTAACTAACTAACTAAGGTGCTGCGAATTCGTTTATACGAGGTAAATTTTTTTACATTTTTACTTAGGTAGATACTTTTTTTAAAAATAAGTTTTTGCGAGTGAATTACTACTAAAAGGGGCTATATTAATATATACAAAAGAAATTTTTTCCTATACGTTGTTAGTCAGATTAAGCACAAAATATGAAAATTACAACAACAACGTTCGGAATTCGTTTATCCGAATTGGATAAATTGTAAAATTTTGATTAAACTACTTAACTTAGATAATGTTTTTAGATCGTATTATGTAATATAAGGTAAAATGATGCTAAAACACCAATAATATTAAAATTAACATGCGTGAGTATGTTGAAAATTAATTTTCAAAATGGCAACGATGACAAAAAATATATTTAATTATTTCTTCTTCAATAATCATATTTCTTTTCTTTTTTAAGCTGAATCTTACTCAATTTTGAACGAGCTTTCAAATAATATATACTTTCTTTACGATTAAATAACTTTAAGGTGAAAAATTTGCACAAAACTTTCGTCGCTACTCAAAATTTTGCAATTTTTTTCCCTTTAATCGTGAAATTTTTATTAAATATCAGCAATTTTCAATCAAATTTGGTAAATACATTAAGTTTTTTGATAGATTTACATAATCCAATAAGTTATTTGAAGATTTAATGAGGGAAAAGTGAAAATTTTTACAAAAAGTGCTATTTTTGAGGAATAATTTTTGAGTAAAAAACAATTTTTAAAAAAAAATCTTTAATTTTGAAGATATTTTCATTAAAACTACTTCGAACTTATTTGTTTTTAATATTGGTTATCATTAATATCATATTCAATAGATAGTTCGACTTAAAACTTATTTTTACTAATTCATACAATTTTCCTATAAAAATTTTCCTCAAAAATAGAACTTTTCACTTTTAAAAATTTTCACTTTTCCCTCAATAAATCTTCAAATAACTTATTGGATTATGTAAATCTATCAAAAAACTTAATGTATTTACCAAATTTGATTGAAAATTGCTGATATTTAATAAAAATTTCACGATTAAATGGAAAAAAATTGCAAAATTTTGAGTAGCGACGAAAGTTTTGTGCAAATTTTTCACCTTAAAGTTATTTAATCGTAAAGAAAGTATATATTATTTGATAGCTCGTTCAAAATTGAGTAAGATTAAGCTTAAAAAAGAAAAGAAATATGATTATTGAAGAAGAAATAATTAAATATATTTTTTGTCATCGTTGCCATTTTGAAAATTAATTTTCAACATACTCACGCATGGTAATTTTAATATTATTGGTGTTTTAGCATCATTTTACCTTATATTACATAATACGATCTAAAAACATTATCTAAGTTAAGTAGTTTAATCAAAATTTTACAATTCATCCAATTCGGATAAACGAATTCCGAACGTTGTTGTTGTAATTTTCATATTTTGTGCTTAATCTGACTAACAACGTATAGGAAAAAATTTCTTTTGTATACATTAATATAGCCCCTTTTAGTAGTAATTCACTCGCAAAAACTTATTTTTAAAAAAAGTATCTACCTAAGTAAAAATGTAAAAAAATTTACCTCGTATAAACGAATTCGCAGCACCTTAACTAACTAACTAACTAACTAAATAACAGAATGCGTTTTTTTGCGATTTCTCTTGACTGGAAGCACCAAATGAGATGCGGTTTTCACTGTTAGATTGGTATTTTCAGGCACAGACTTTCCACCATAGATAGTATGGGATAAAGTTGTAATCCTGATGCAGCAAGTTAGAAAATGTGGTTTTCAGTTTTATACAAAAGCAATATATTCACCCAAATTGAAAATTTGGTGTGAATATGATTCATTTTATTAATTCATAAAAAATTATTTTAATGAATATTCATTCTAGAGGTAAGGGATGAATTTGTAATGAAGTATAAAAAAACTTTTTTAAACTCTAAAAACTAAATTAAACATCCTCAAAACATAATAAATAAAAATAGAAAAAAAATCTCTGAGAAGAGAAAAAGGAAACAATTTTTTATGCCTTTTGCGAAAGACACATTATTATCTTCTTACGTGCTATGCAAATAACATTTTACAACCCTACTTCTAAGAACTTGACTGAATAACTTGGTCTTATCATTTTTTTCTGTATACATGACTTCTTCTTTTCGTTTTTGAGTTCGAAAAAAAAATAATCTAATCATACGTTATGACAGAGGAGATAGAATAGAATGTGAAATGAAATATATTCAAATTTACAAGATCTTATAAATGTTTCCCTGCCAATTCTGTATAGAATGGAGGAAGAAATCACGTCATGAAAAAAAATTATTGAGAAAGTAGAATTTAGAATTAGCATTAAATGTAAATAATCTTGCAGTTTTCGTTTTGCCTTTTACCCTTTTTTCACTCTCTTTCAATTTTTTCTCTTCTTCAAGAATCAAACATACCGCAAGACACTTCGTTTTATCATGCAAAAAGATGTTGTTCTATCTACATATAAAGTTTACATTCGTATGGAAAAGACGAGATATGGAAATGATTTGGTCGCAAAGACAATTCGATAAACCTTTTAGAGCTTCGTACAGTTTCGTTTTCATATTTTTTTTTTTGTGTCTGAGGGTTGAATGTGGTTGCTTTTTAAAATGATAAAAATCAAAACAGTAAAAGAATAAGAGACAGACAGTAGTCAATATCAATTTTCTTTTGTGTTTCATACTTAACAATAATAATGATGCAAAGATATCGTGCATGTATGAGCATTCAACACAATAAATTCAATTGAAATAAATAATAATAGAAAATTGAGAAAAATCTCAAAACAACTTCCAGTTGGGTGCATACAATGAGTGATGAAATGAATAGATGTTATCAATTTTTTTTTTCAATTGTTTTAAGATTGGAAATAAAAATGCAGTCTTAAAACTGATGAAAATAGATTATTTAATTAATAAAAATATTCTCACAATTCCTTTTTGTGTCTATAATAAAATTCATTTTAAATTTATTGAGAACACAAAATTGTCAATAATTAAGTGACAAAATATAAGAAATGTTCAATATTATATTTTTTTATGAAAAAGATCACATAACAAATAAGAAACACAGTAAAGATGAGACTCTCACTGGCTATGTGGAGATGTATGTAAATGATAATGATTTCATCTATATACATATAAATATGTTGAGAAACCAGTATTTAAGATGAATATTTGTGTACAAAGAAAAAAATTTACACGTTTCTGACATATAATGTCATATAGGCAAGCAGGAGCAACATCAGTAGTAAATAATATTGAAGTTTGAATTTTTTTGGAGAAGAGAAATAATAATCAAGAGATGAGATGAGAAAAAAGAATAAAAAAACTGAGAGGAGAAAAAATTTTATTAACATATTTATGCATACATTGTATGGAGTATGTGGTCTGCGTGTGTCTCCACCATTTTAAAGCGCCCCGTATAATATTTAAAAAAGTGTATATATTTGCAGCCCGATAGTGCTACGACACAATCTAACACACATTTTTGTCGTCTCAACTATCGCTCACTTTTACACATACACATGCAAAATCTATCTCTATACACACACACAAAAAGAGAAGTATTGAAAAAAATTTTAATTTATACATATAATGTAGTGGCGATAAGAAATCAAGGCTGTTGTGTATACGACAATATTATTTTCTGAATGGCACTCTAAAGAAACAATATACAACTCGATGATTCGCCTTCCATTCAATCAGTCACAATCCGGCTCTGTTCCATTTTTCGTCGCATCGCTGCTTTATTCCCGAAAATCTTTAAAATTTATTTTTTGTTTTGTAAGTTTCGTGTCAACCAAGAACTAGCTAGTGAAATTGTTATTCGTTTAGTTGATAATCTTTATAATAATAACAAAAAAAGTATATTAAAAAACTCTCATGTTCTGTATTTATTGTTGCAAATGACATTGTTGTTGTTGCTGTAAAGAGAATAAAATTAATGTGCTTTATGTACGGGGATTTTGCGCCAATCTTTAATAGTAATTCGTATAAACGTATCTGAAAAATTATTATTATTTTTCATTGCCAACAAAAAAAAAAGTTTACGTAAACGTTCTCTTTTGTGAAGCAATTTGACTGCGATGTAATAATTCACATATAATCGAGTGTAAAAAGGGGAAGAAAAAAAAATTAATACAACATTTTTCCCTTTACTGTTATCAACAAAAAAGTTTATTCTTTTTTGGAAACAAAAAAAAAAAAAGTTTTACAAACTAAAAACCATTCTATTGCTTCAAACACGCGAATGTAAAAAATTATTGCAAAAAAAACTAAAACTGTGAAAATTTTTCAGTTGTAAAAATTGTCGATTTTTATTTTTTTATTTTAAGCTCACAAATAGCTAAACTCTATTCTGTGAAAGCAAAAATCAATAATGTGAATCAATTGTGCAATAGAAATTGTGTTATGCAAAAAGCAAATAATTTTCACCCTTCGACTTTCAAAATTATATTTATATGTGTTGTATTGAAATTAAAATGATGATTTTTTTTGTGTGTCATTACAAAACTGGACAAAAGATTTATTCATATGATGCTTATCGTGATATCATTATACAGCACCCACATGTATCGGGTGCTTTTATTTGTGGATATGGTGTAATAACATACACACAAAAGAATGAGTATCATATTGGAAAATTTAATAATATGCTTTTCTTTATACCTTTACAATAGTACAACAAAAAATGGGAAATACCCTTCAATTATAGCAAAGGAAAAAGTTTTTCTTATTCTTTTTATTGTATTTTTAGGCTAGAATGAGCCATGTCATGAATATTGTGAAATACGTTGTTTTTTGTGCAGTGAAAAATTCTAATTAAACTCACAAAAAAATTCTCATTCTATAGAACAAACTATTGCCTTCATATCAGTGAATGTGAGAACTTTACATTCTAAAATACGGGGTCAAATTCAAGATTATATTTTAGAAATCACGCACATTTACTACGTATTCCCTCGCGCTTATTGCCTCTCTATATCTCTATCAAATAATATAATACAAAAATGTAATTTCATGTCCACGTCAAGGTTAATTCTGACTGTTGTGCTTTTTCATTTTATTCATTCCGTTTTCTAGTTTTTTTTTCTGTATTTTTGTGTAAAAAGTTTTTCCATTCACAATGACTCTCGTTTTTGCGTGCCGTAATGAAACATGCTAGAAGGAACAAAAAACAAAAATTTCCATTTCAACTTCAATGATTTTCATGAAAACTTTTTTGTGTGTATTGCTATTATTTGTTTTGGACAAGTATCTGTCCATTCGTGTTACATTATCACTAAACTATTCCAACATTTAAAATTCATAGGTTTTATCCATAAGAGAAAAACAAATACCAGAAATTTCCAACACAAAAAACATCTTCTTGTATTGCTGATATTCGTCGTTAATCGACAAAGTTACGACAACTTGTGGTAGTATCATCTCTCGTCACCTTATTATTGCTTTTATTGTTAAATAGAGATTCACAAAAGTCGTATACTTTTTGTGGCTTAAGAAGAAATGTGTGTTTTGTTTACATATGAGAGATTTTGGTTTTAAATTTCTGGACAACGCAGTGCTTCGTTTTACGAAATGCAATATTAAATCTGAATGTGTTTATTAATTTGAATCATTTCGTTATCATTTAATGAAAAATATTTGACGGAAATATTTTGAATTCTGATGAAATTGAGCAGCATTTTTATGATTCATCTGAAATTTGAACTTTTTTATTTGTTCAAAATTATTCGAATTATTAAAATTTGTCTAACTTGCAACTATCTAAATTAAACACTTCACGCATGAATTTTATTAGAAGTAAGATCAGCAAGAACCTCTATTATTGTTCATCTTCTTTGGTATCCATAAATAGAGCCCAAAAGAAAGCTGACTAGTTTAGTTTTTTTGTGAAGGAAGCATAAATGCGATTATAAAAAAATTATGGAATGTCTTTAACATCTTCCAATTTTATTTTTCTTTCATTAGTTCATTTCTATTTGATATCTGTCCAAAAAAACTGTAAATTTTTTTCCCCAAAAATATTTTTTGGTTCATCTTCATCATATGCTTTCTGACTTGTTTGGTATAAAAAATGAACAGTTATGGAGAAACCTGAAAAATTTATGGATTTTTTTTTCTATCACACACAAAGATATCAATTTGAATAAATTAAATAGAGAGATACAGAAAAATGTAAAAGAGATTTTGGCCATGCCATTTGAATTTTTAAGAAGATGAAATATCCAATATTTCGAAAAAAAAAAATAAATAAATATGAAAAAGAAACTCTTTGGCACTGAAAACAACAAAGTATAAAATGTTTTTATTGGAACAAAAGTCGCATAATTGATTGAGTAATTTGAGAAGTTTTTGATTTTTAATTTTCTATGATTCAATTTTCTTGCTTCTGCAATCGATTCATTAAATGTATAAGTCCTTCCCCAATGACATCTTGAAAAAAATAATGAAATTAAAAAAATTAAAGAAATCTAATTTGTCGCTGTTGTTAATTTATGAAAAACTATTTTTTTTATTTACCTCTTATTCATGGTGCACAAAGTCAACAACTATAATATGCAGTGTTTACTTACTTTTAGATGCTCATTTATTTCATATATTGGCATTTTCTTTGCATTTCATTAAAATGTCAAGCTTCTTGCATAAGAAGCAAAATAATTAGGAATTTATGTACGAGTCATTAAGGACAAAAGTATAAAGTGGACAAAAGTTTTGAAAAAAATTATGTAAACATTAATCTTTTGTATTAATAATTTAGTGTTTCCCCAGAGAAATTTTGCACAAATTTATTCAAATCTGAATAGTTGATATGAGATTAAAAAATTAAAATCTTCTTCAAATGACTAGCTTCCAATGAATTCAAACGACCTAAATAAATAAAATTATAAATTTAAAGTATTAGGCATAATTCATCGGTTCATGGGTTATTCAAATTTATTTAATGAGAGTGTAAAGTTCTAGTTTTATGATAATCGTCATTAATGACGTACTTGAATTAAATATGGATGTAATAGAACACATTAAGAAACAAGAAAACAATCATGATTTCTCAACAGAATTTTTAATATTTTTGTATACAAATAATTTTTCAAATTAATTTTTAATGGCTAGTTCCGAAATGAGTAGGTGTATGATTCCAAAAAATAACGTTAAAAACTAATGCCAAAAAGTTTTCTTCATATTGAATAATAAATTGCTATTCATCTTCATGTTAGAATTTTTTCTTTTGTAAAATTATGTTGAACAAATAAAAACTATTATTTGGACAAAATAGAGTGAATATTTCAGATTCGATGTATATAAACATCTATATATGTTCTAAAATGTTTGCTTTTTTTGATGCGGAATTTATCAGTTCATATTTTTGGCATCCTCAAAAATAACATTATAAATCAATAAACTCCTATGTTCATTTAAAGTCTCAGATGTTTACAACACAAAAAAATGTTATTCTGAAGAATAAATAATGCGCACAATTCCTTGAAATTTATTAAATCAAAGCAATGAACAAACATAGTTTCTGAGATTTTTTCCTCTTCAACATACAAAGCTGGAAGTAATAAATGTTAAAAAAACGAGAGAAAATTGATTTTACACCTTCGCTAATGTGATTAATAGTTGCAGTAAACTCAGTCATATGGTGTTTCCCATAGAATGTTTCATAAATTTTATAGAAAGTTTAAAAAATGTAAATTTAAGTGTTCTGGAGGTTTTCAAAAATGCTAAGTAAATTTCCAAAAATAATTTAAAATGCCATGCATAAACCTAAACATTATATTTGAAAATGCTTTAGTAATCAAACATAAAAAATACGAACACACAAATCAAACAATCTATAATAAAATTTTCTGAATTCTGAAGCGAGAAAATACAATATTTGTTAAAGAATCTTGACTCTTTTGCCTTGAACTGTTGTTTACAATAGAAGGAAATACCCCATTAAAAATTAGAACGGATCAATGCACAAAATTAACAACCGTCTCATTCCTTTTCTCTCAACATACAGTCCTCATGCTTCAAATCTATTTCTTGCCATTTGGAGTAACTTTTTCTCCTTTTAAAACAGAGAATCAGTAGGAACAAGTCTTAAAGTCAAAAGCAATAGAATAGAGAGAACAATGAAAATGGAAAAATATAATGCAAGAAAGTTGAACATAGAAGTGAGAAAAGTAAAGTTTTAAATGAAATAAATTTTATTTTTCCCAATTTGCCGTTAACTAAAAGAAAAGAAGCCAAAAAATTTTCAAAAAATAAAATAAAATTTTTGCTACAATAAGAATTTTTTTCAATAAGGAAGTTCATAAAGAGAAATTTT
The DNA here is from genome assembly GCA_026123125.1 of Chironomus striatipennis. NCBI lineage: Eukaryota > Metazoa > Arthropoda > Insecta > Diptera > Chironomidae > Chironomus > Chironomus striatipennis. The sequence goes on along the minus strand of CM047394.1, from coordinate 24,132,285 downwards.
AAAGAACAAATTATTACTACACTTTATAAAACACAGAAATGAAAAACAGACAAGAAAAATGAAAATTTATAAAAGCCACAAACGAGTTTACTTACTTGACGTTTTTATATCATACATGTTTGAAAAAAAATTGCCTACATTTTCACCTTTGCTTCATATTTGCCCTCGTTCTTTTTCATTTTTATTTTCGTCGGGATGTAATCCATTTTTCATGTCAACCATGCAAAGTTAGGCAATGTGACGATGTCAGTGACAATGTGGAAATGTACATCTTTGATGTAGGTTATGGTAATTAGTTAAAATTTTTCCAACTGTGCCTACCACATTTTCAATTGTAAAAGTTTAAGGCGTGACCAGAGTTGGAATCGGCCCGTTTGGCGGCGGCCGCCATTGGCGGCGGCCGTTTTTGGCGGCGGCCGCCAAAAAAAAAAGTGGCGGCGGCCGCCAAAATCGGCGGCCGTTTTGGCCGCCGGGCGGCGGGCGGCCAGTTTTTTTCAATTATTTTTTTTCTTTCTTTAATCAATTTTTTTTAAACAAAAATGAAGGAAAATGTGAAAAATAATAAACATTTTTATGAAAATTATAAAAAATTTAAAACTTTGATGAAAAATTTCATATAAGTTTCGACAAAAAATCATTTTTTACTCTTTTTTAATAAACTTTTGGTAAAAAATCGCTATTCTGAGGAGTTTTTCATCCCAACTAAGAAAATCAACGTGAAAAATCGCTTTTCTGAGGGGTTTTTCATCCCAACTAAGAAAATCAACACGAAAAATCGCTTTTCTGAGGGGTTTTTCATCCCAACTAAGAAAATCAACACGAAAAATCGCTTTTCTGAGGGGTTTTTCATCCCAACTAAGAAAATCAACGCGAAAAATCGCTTTTCTGGGGGGTTTTTCTTCCCAACTAAGAAAATCAACGCGAAAAATCGCTTTTCTGGGGGGTTTTTCATCCCAACTAAGAAAATCAACACGAAAAATCGCTTTTCTGAGGGGTTTTTCATCTCAACTAAGAAAATCAATGCGAAAAATCGCTTTTATGAGGGGTTTTTCATCCCAACTAAGAAAATCAACGTGAAAAATCGCTTTTCTGAGGGGTTTTTCATCCCAACTAAGAAAATCAACGCGAAAAATCGCTTTTCTGAGGGGTTTTTCATCCCAACTAAGAAAATCAACGTGAAAAATCGCTTTTCCGAGGGGTTTTTCATCCTTACTGAGAAAATTAATGCGAAAAATCGCTTTTCCGAGGGGTTTTTCACACCAACTAAGAAAATCAACGCGAAAAATCGCTTTTCCGATGAGTTTTTCATCCCAAATAAGAAAATTAATGCGAAAAATGGCTTTTCCGAGGGGTTTTTCATCCCAACTAAGAAAATTAATGCGAAAAATCGCTTTTCCGAGGGGTTTTTCATCCCAACTAAGAAAATCAACGTGAAAAATCGCTTTTCTGAGGGGTTTTTCATCCCAACTAAGAAAATCAACGTGAAAAATCGCTTTTCTGAGGGGTTTTCATCTTAACTAAGAAAACTAATGCGAAAAATCGCTTTTCCGAAGGGTTTTTCATCCCAACTAAGAAAATCAACGTGAAAAATCGCTTTTCTGAGGGGTTTTCATCTTAACTAAGAAAACTAATGCGAAAAATCGCTTTTCCGAAGGGTTTTTCATTCCAACTAAGAAAATCAACGTGAAAAATCGCTTTTCTGAGGGGTTTTTCATCCCAACTAAGAAAATCAACGTGAAAAATCGCTTTTCTGAGGGGTTTTTCATCCCAACTAACAAAATCAACGTGAAAATCGCTTTTCTGAGGGGTTTTCATCTTAACTAAGAAAATCAACGTGAAAAATCGCTTTTCTGAGGGGTTTTCATCTTAACTAAGAAAACTAATGCGAAAAATCGCTTTTCCGAAGGGTTTTCATACCAACTAAGAAAATCAACATGAAAAATCGCTTTTCCGAGGGTTTTTCATCCCAATAAGAAAATTAATGCGAAAAATCGCTTTTCCGAAGGTTTTTCATCCCAACTAAGAAAATCAATGCGAAAAATCGCTATTCTGAGGAGTTTTCATCCCAAATAAGAAAATCAATGCGAAAAATCGCTTTTCCGACGGGTTTTTCATCCCAAATAAGAAAATCAATGCGAAAAATCGCTTTTCTGAGGGGTTTTTTCATCCCAAGGTTTTTCATCCCAAATTTTCATTCATTTTGTCATTTTCACATAACTTTGACCAAAAAAATATTTTTTTTTTCAATTTTCCATCAAATTTTTCATTTTTTTAATTTTTTACAATTTTCTTAAAATTTTTCACTATTTTCCTTCATTTTCTTTTAAAACAAGTATAAACAATTAAAGAAAAGGAAAATAGTAATGAAAAAAATTCCGCCGCCCGCCGCCCGGCAACAAAACGGCGGCCGTTTTGGCGGCCGCCGCCAGTGTAACCGCCGCCGGTGGCGGCCGCCGCCATAAAAAAAATTGCCGGCGGCCGCCACTCAGCGGCCGCCGTTTTGGCGGCCTTGGCGGCGGCCGCCCGGCGGCTTGCCAACACTGGGCGTGACTAAAATTTAAGGCATCCTAATTTTAATTTCTACAAATTATTTTAATTTCTTTAGTAAGTTTCATTATTCTCAAGATATTTTGCGTCAAATTGAATGACGATGCTAATAGAAATCTGTTCATCAAAATTTTATAACTAAAAATTATTGCAGAAAAGCTTCTCGAATCAATTTTCTATAAATAAAAACTTTTCGCATCCTTCCATCAACTATAAATTTATTAAACATCATCGATACGGTAATAAAAAGTTTCTACAAACTAAATAACATACAATGCAATTATATGACATCTTTCCGCATCATCTCGTCAGCTACCTAAAGTAGAATGCAGGGGCGTAGCCAGGGGGGGGGGGGTTGGGGTCAAAACCCCCCTATTTTTGCGAAGTATAAATACTAGATATTATTGAATTTTTCAGATGCGAATCAAGTAGCAAAAACCCTCCTCAACAAAATTCCTGACTACACCCCTGGTAGAATGAAGAAAAACGACATTTTCATATTCTAATGTCAAAGCTTAATATTAGCGAAGGGTTCAAACTGTAAAATCTATGTCATTACAAGTGCAACGTCAATTGATGTTCACTGCATTGTCAATTGTGCTTGAATAGACTACGTTGCAGAAATTTTCATTTAGTGATAAATCACATGGGAGAGAAAAGAAAACAGCCTGAAATTGTGCACTTTTCCACTTCCTTCACAATATAAATCTCCTCCTTTTTCCTCTCATCTTCTCTTTCCCTCTCACCGTGTGTATGAGAAAAGAAAGATGAAAAAATAAATTTGAATGCACTCATGCAGTAATATAAAGTTTGCATAAAAGATAAGATAGTGAAAGGTATATAATTTCATATACATGAACGTGCTCTAACTCATTCGCTGTGCTTCAACAATAGGATATGTGCTTCTGTTGTTGCTACTGCTCTTCATTTTTTAAATAGATCACAACTTTTTGTGTTGTGTTTGTTGTATGGAAGATTAATGTATGTAAAATTTCATTTGATGTAATAGACCTTTTCTACCCTACTTCACCCATTTTCTTGTAAAGTGTCTCTCTCTTTTCGCTTCATTTCCTGATTAAATGCCATTGTATGTTCCTCAACACATGTCATACATACATATTTATGAGAAAAATATGCACAGCTATGATGTAATTTAATTATCTACTTATTTATTTATATTTGCATTTCTACGATAGCCTAAAGCATATTATTGTTCTAAAATTGAATAGTAGTCACTAGCCAACTCACTACACATGAAGAGTTGTTCTTGCGCAATGTAAAAATTGTAGTTATTTTTAAGAAGTACTTTGAGCAAATATAAATGCCTTTGGCAAAATGAATTTTTGGACATTTATAGATGGAAGACAAACAGTCCAAACGATAGAGAAGTTTAATTAATTTGTGTAATAGTGTTTTTTTTTTCAAAACATACATACTACATATCCAAACATTTGTGGCATTTGTAACATGAAATCACATTGAAAGCGAAAACGTGAATAGAATTTTTAAAATGATATGAAGGAATGTGAATGGAGATATTCAAACACAAGGAAGAGAAACATAACGTAATGAAAACATATGTTCATATTATTATATGATATTCTGGTCATTTAAATATTATAATAACAATAAGGCTTTACTAAAACTCGGAAGCAAATAGATAGACACATAGTTTTTGTACACATGTACATGTAGATGGAGAGAAAATAGAGGCAAAAAAGTTTTTGTTATATGAAGTGTTGTGCTATTGTTATGGTTATAAAATTACTTGTAATGTTGTCATTTAGAACATTTTCATGCAGTCTTTTCAAAGAAAACTGGTGAGCTAAGGGCTGTTTTTCACAAAAACTTCTTTAAAGCTATTTTTACAGAGATACATAACTTTGAAAAAATATTGAAATTCCCTTTTTTCTAAAACTTTTTTAAAGCGCTAGTGGCATTTCATTCAGTTTATTCTCTCAACTTAATTCGTCATGCTCAATTTTTCATTTATTCTATATAATTTAGAAATTATTCGGTTATCGTATTGTCACTCGTACACTTGTGCTTAGTCTATGTTCATATTTTTATTTAGGTATAAAAAATAATCATTGCGTAAATTCTAAATAATAATAACACGAAAAAAACCGACTGTTAGCGGTTAAAGTGAAACAGAATTATTAACAATAATTGGCGTTTTGAAAGTGTATCAATTTATAATTGTGAAAAAGTTGAGCTGGAAAAAAGTTTTAGTAGCATTCTGTAAGTTGAGAGTTATGAATAAAAAAAAACATTCGATAACAAGTGTACAGCGCAAATTGTTACGAGACATTTAATTTCCGATTATTTTTTTTCGTTGGTCAAGCACATTAATACGATTTCCAACAACAGCAGCAACAATAATAATAAAAATAATGATAATTTTATAATAAAAATTTGTAATCAAATAATTCTGTAGAGGAAGAGTAAAAATGTAAAAATATCGAAAGAGAAAAAGATAACTTAATGAGATTGATGTGTAAAGTGAAATAAAAAATTAGCAAACAGTGATATATACGATTGACAATATTTTGTCGATAATGAAAACAAATTATTTTGATTATTCTGGGAAATCACGCATATATAAATAATATTTTTTTTGGTAGCATACACATCAATTATTTTCTATGCACTATTTCATTTTGATTTTATTTCTCCATAATTTTTTTGTTATTATTATGCCAATCATATATTGAAATTTTTAGTACTTGCGAGTGGAATTTTATACCTTTTTTAATGATATTTGTAAACGAGAATATAATTAGCTTAAATTGTAATTTAACGATGATGATTTTGCAGGGATGGATTTTTGGTTAATTCTGGAGTAAAAGATGTAAATTTTTCATAACAAAATCACATTTAAAATTCATCTCTGCAAAACTCAATCGATTTAACTAGAAAGAAAAAAAATGTTCAAAATTTTTGATTTATGTTAATTTTTGCAGCATTATCTCATCAAATTCATTACACATTATCAAACAATCAAATTGTGATGAAATTTTAAAACATTTTGAAAAAAATTAAGAGGATAAAAATTAATTGTGAAAGATATTATTAATACGTAGTTGATATTAAAGTGCTTAAAAGACATAAACTTTACATTAAAAAAGAATCAATTAAAAAAGTGAAAAACAAAGAAAATATTAATAATAAAGCAACAATGCAATAAAACAGGCTGTATTCCAATCTGCACATACTTTTTTGCGACATAATTAAGCAAATAAAATTAAAGACATATTAGAGAGCATAACATAACACACCACGATAATTCCACAACATAGTAATCTCATCAATTTTATATCAAATAAATAATCAAAGAAAGAAATTCACCGTGATTGGATATAGTTTTATATGTACATGATAATATCACGTCAACAATAAAGTAACCGAAAAATACATTCTAAAGCGAAATTCTAGTAATATTGCGGGTACTTAGAAAGCATTCATAAATCTACCATTTATCATCGATTACATCGACAAAAAAAAAACAGCAAATATTTAAGAAGGAAATTGAAAGCTTTAATTAAAGGATATTAAATAAGAATAAATCACTGCTTTAACTAATTAAAATAAATCTGAATTTATCAATAATGCTACATTCCAATTCATCACCGCCATTGCAATCCATTTTGCAACGAAATTGTTCGCCATTGAAGCAACAAAATTCAACAATGAATGGTGCCAGTAATGCACAAGATAGTTATTTTATATTTGATGAATTATCGACGGCATTATCAGAACGAAATAATAATTCTGATGGCAGCAGTAAAATTATTGGAAATAATTCCAATAATAACTTTTCGAATAAATCATCATCGAGTATTGGTTCGAGTATTGGTGGCTCTAATACTTCAACCGCCACAAATCTCTCATCAACATTCCAACGTCCACAATTTAACAATCATCAACAACAGCAAGTTCAGCAGCAGCAGCAACAACAACAACAGCGATTTGGTTTTGGTGAGTTTAACTTAATGAAAAAATTCATGAGACACAAACAATAATTCCTGTCTCTCTCGCATTATAACCTCAAATAGAATGTCTATTTCATAAAATATTCATCATTAAGTTCACAAAAAAAGAACAGAAAAATATATATACACATAGAAAAAATGACATGAAACCTTAATGATTTTTCTACAATAAATTATTAAATTGTATATATTAATTAATCAAGAGAAAAATTTACTGCGGCATATTATCATCATAAAATATTGAAGCCACAAAAAACCAAAGCATTTATGTGTTGATGCGTTTTTATTTTGCCCTAGATATTTTTTGAATTTCTAAATATGGCACACTTGATAACACAGGATGGTGTCACAAAAAAAAAAAAAAAATTGCGGTAAACGGAAATAAAAATGAAGAATAAGAAAACAACCAAAAATGTGTCATGAAAATATATATTTTGAAAAGTTCTCAGGAACACGTTAAGTATGAGAATAAAGTCAAGAATTTTGCTTGAAAGTCATATATCACAACTTTCTATATATTTTTTTGTTGTTAGTAAAAGTCACATTGTTATATTTATTTATTTTTATTGACATTACACTGATGACACTTGAGGGGGTAAAATATTGATATTTACTTTACGAAAAATTGCAATTGTTTCAGATCATTATTGCTGATTATTTACATTCATTCTTCTGGTTGTTGTAAATAATGAATGCTCTGTCTGAATATAATCCAGATAAAGAAAATAAGATTCAGATTGAAAAAAAAAATGAGGAGCCTTTAGAAATTGACTTTTTACTTCATCCTCAGAATAATAAAAGTACTGCTGTGATGTCCTTTGAAAAATATGGCTTTTTTAAAATTAATTATTTCAAGATATAAAGTCATCCTAGTTTTTCAAAGGGCAAAGCTTTTCACAATAAATTTAGCACCTAAAATTATATGCAGCTTTAAATTTGAACTCTTCTAGCTTTTTTTAAATCCAAACCTTTTAAATTAGTGAACATAAAATTTAAATTGATCAATTTTTATTATTTCCCTCCTTTTCTATCTTCTTCTTATAACAAAATACAGCATTATAACATTAAGAATGATTTTTTTTATAAATTGTATATTTGTATGAATGTTTAACATGTCGAATCAATCAAAAAAAAAAAAGAAAAAAAAAATCATAAGCAAATACATTATTTATATTCAAAAAATATATTTATACTCCTAATGTTAATATATTAATTAAGTTTCATCACCAGCCTAAAAACCAAATCAAGCCACTTCTCGAACCAAAACCATCATCATCATAACATTCAATAAAAAAAAAATATTTATCATCATCATCATTCTACTACCTACATCTACCTACTACTTTTATGCTACTAAATCGCTACCACCACCGTGAACTATATAATTTTCATCAAAAATGCATTTTCACCATGCTGCCAGGAATTTAAGATTATTTTTTTTAAATAAGCATTTAATTATTTTTACAAAAATAAACACAAAAAATGAAAAAGTCAATTATTACTGAAAAGTATGTGCCTTAATTACCATTAAAAAAGAATGCGAAATTGTAAATTTTATGATTTAATTTCAGTAGATACACATAAACATTTCTTTATAATAATAATTGTGTCAGAAATTTATTTTCTTTTTAAATGATTATGCCACCTTATCAGGTGATGAAAAAATTGTTATGAGTTTTTATGTTATGAGCTTTATAAAGCAGAAACATTAAGAGCATAAAAAATTGTAGACTTGAATAATTTTTTGGTGCTGGAAATTCATTGAACTGTGAGCAATTTATCATGTTGGAAATCTCTTCTGACCATATTTGCATTAATATCATTAAAACGTTGCTCCGCATAACCCATAGGACAATATTTAAATGATTTCGGTTGTGTGATTTATATCTGACTTCTTATGGTTGGATTATTCATCTGTAGGGTGTTTATTGATTTTCTGGTAGATTTTTGAACCTTTTTAATAAGGCAAAGTATCATTTTTGTATCTACAATAAATTACCTAGTCCAAAAAGCTTAGTCTATCAAATTTATAAAATTCAATAAAACATTTTTATGACGCAAACACAACTCATACAATTTTTTCATCTCTGATCATAATATTAAAAGTACATTTTATGCTTCTTTTATTTTTTTTTCTCAAAACATAAATTTTTATTTTATTTATTTAATTTTTAACGATAAATGAAACAACAAAGAAAAAAATTAAGCAAAAAAATTAAAATTAAAAAAAACTGTTGTCACATTGTTTAGGGTCATTTACACAACAACAGCAGCATAATTTTTAAATAAAAAGAAGCGAATGAAGACGTTAAATGTGATAAAGCCAAATTGCCACTAATGATTACGTGGAACGAATAGATAATCGAATGTTTGCCGAATCACAATTAAAGTCTTCATTCCTTTCTGTTTTTCGCAAAACAAAGAAAAAAAATTGTTTGTTGTTTTTTATGGATTCAGGATTATTTAATCATCATCAATTCATTATTTTATTCATCTTTCTAATGATTAATATTTACAAGAAACTAAATTGTTTCAACTATTTGCAACAAAAAAAATCTTAATTTTTTAAATTCACTACAAATTGTCATTCATTTGTCTATTTATTACATAAATGTCTTTCTCTATCTATTATCTAAAAATCAATTCTTTTCTAGATTGCATGGCTTTCCTTCACTTATCCCTCCTCAATCATAAATGCGTGAATGGTTATTGTAGAAGGAATTTTTTGAACTAAACTTAGCAGCAAATAAATTTACTTTTTAATAAAAAAAAATACACACAAAAAGAGTTAAATTTGTTAATATAAAATGACTCAACATGGATCACAGATTCAAAATCTTTTGCTGCTAAGGACATTGCTTTTTTATTTATTTTTATTATTTTTACTACTATCAAATTAAAAATTAATAAATAAACATCATTCTATTCTGTACATATTCGCATTTTTGTATCTCGTGACAGGCGTAATCAAGACATAAACGAGATATGTTTGGCGTCATAATAACAAACAACAACAGAAATCACTGATGAAATTATTTGGTTCATTGGATAATTTTTCAAAATCATAGTAAATGCGTACATAATGTATACTATATTGTGTCTTTATCTTCTCTTTATAATCGTAAATACATATTTATACTCATTTGTTACTTTACATTCGTATAGTAAACGGAAGAAATAAACATAAAATTTATTGTCTTATAATTATGATCGTTTATGATGATTATCATCAATATCCTTGCTCCCGATTAAATCATCAACTATAATGACCATCTTTAATATAGTCGTTTCGCAAAGGTTTTTATAGATCTATTCTGATCTATTATTTCAGTAGATTATGAGCCTTCTAAGAATTATTGTTGATTTATATTTAAAAATTTCAAACAGGATTTTAAATTAAAATAATTATTTTACAAGGTAACTAGCTAGCTTAAAACTAATTGTTAATAATATCTCTTAAGAAGTTGCAAAGAGAAAATTTCTGAAAAATTTTCCAATTTTCGACTTAAAATATTTAAATTTCAAAGCTTCATTAAAAGTTTTTATTAACATCGAAATAATTTTATGCTAAAACTTTCACATAGAAACTAATCTTTCAAACAGTCACTAAGGTTATCACATATATTAAAATTATGTTTATGCATAGATGAATGCTTCACTTGATTTGCTATGTTCATATTAATTTCCCAGAAGGTATGTAAAATCCTTCAAGTCTTGACTGAAAATGAATAATTTTTGGTTTTTTCATTTGTGATATTCATCTACTACCTTATGCTCAACACCGTTACTTTTCTGACATTTTATATTCTCTATAATTGAATCAAATTTTCGTATCGCTGTTTTCAAGAATAATGTTTAGTTAAATCTCAATTTTCTCTAGAAATTCTTAGAAATCGTTAATTTCTTCATTATTTGCGTAGTACATTCCCTTCTGCTTTTTTTGTGCTTTGAAAAACTTAAAGTGGGAACATATTAATGATAATTTAAATTTTTTTTTTCTAACTTTCCAAGAACGCAAATACCTTCAAAAATTTTCCCAAATTTTCTCATTAGACCACAAAAAGTGTACACAATGCATTGACATAAAGTGGGCTATTAATGAAATCTCTTGTAATTCTTTGAGTACAAAGAAAGATTTAGCAACTCATTAAGTTCCACAAAGATACTTCCGTTAACTCTTTAAGCCTTATTTATGTTTCAATTTAGTTTATATCTCTACGTTCAGTAATTGCACACATTTTAACATATTATGACGCATTATCTTCATTCTACTTATCTCTCATATCATTCTTTGTATATATGAGTGAACATAAATACATTGACTACATATTTGAGGATAGATGAAAATTAAAGATAATTGGCACAACATCCATAAATTGTGATAAATTTCTTTCATATCATTTGCAAACATAAAACGTAATTTTTTTTATTTCTCGTCTTCATCCATACATATGACTACTTTTTTCAATCGAACACCTCATCATGTGCTTGAACAAGACCTTTTTTTATGAAACTTATTTGAGATTTTCTTATTTTGCAATTTAATCTTTCCCTTATGAAACTTTTGACTTTCGACTTAAAGTTTCCTTTTTGATATATAATCTTGTTTAAAATATGTACTTGAATCTGAGGATGAATTAACTTAAAAATCGAATATTTAAAAAATAAATAAAATATTGAAGTAAACTCGTGGACTTTTAAAACAAGTCTTTATAAAATGATCCCCAAATAAAATCATTCACAAGCATTAGCAATTCGTCTATTCGACAAAAAAAAAAATATGTATTACATAAACATTCAATTTAAACGACAAGAAGAAAATTTATTGCCAGTGCCTTACTTTTCACAGATAGAATAGCCAGTCAGTATCGTAATTTATGTAAAACAATTTAAATACTAACGATTTTATGTATTGACATATAAAAAAGGAGAAGAGATGACAAGAAGACAAATGCGCATAAAATGAATAAAATCATGGATGAGAATATTGTGAGAAAATAAAGATTTGCATATTTTCAAGGATTACAATCGTTTTGAGCATATGAGGTGCTTACGCTACTGAGCCTAAAAAATAAGCATAATATTTTTGACACGTACTCCGTTCTAATTTTTTTTAAATAAAAATATTTGTTCTCTATTAATTAAATAGCCACAAAAATTTTAGATTATGGCTTATCACCAAAAAAAAGTTCAATAGCTCTAAGTTTATTGGGTCAATGTTGTCGATGAAAAACACGATGTTTCAACAAGCCACAGATTAATTTATGAATATGTATAATCCAGCAGATTATAATTTTTTTTTTTTGGTTTCAAGAATGTTTCTTCTGTGAAGCATTATGATGGAACAAAAAGGAAATTAAACTCATCCTGTGAGTTTTGAATGTCAGTTAAAATATTTTTTATGATATTTCATTTTTATCACAATGGCATTATGAAAAGAGTTGAAAGCTGTGCTTTTTAGCTCATAAACCTACCTTTGTGCAATTCATTTCATTCTCATTCCAGTTTTTACCCTTTTTTTACCTTTTCCTCATTCATACATAAACCGAAAAAAAGCAATTTTCTGCCATGCAGTTTTGGCATACAGAAAAATTTCTAGCAGTGCAAAAATTTCGTCCAATAAATTAGTGGCTTTATAGTTGCAATGAAAAAAATATGCAACACTACAAAAAAACTATCGCAAAAGCTGCAAAATACTTTCAGTGGTTTTATCTATAGCTGTTGCAATGAAAAACTACTATCAGTATGTTTATTTTACTTCCTTTTCTTTTTTTGACTCGTATTTTCCTCTGTACAAGAAATTTTCTATATTATCATCATTGAGTTTATGTATGTATTTAACAGTGAGGTGTTTACCATAGAAGCTAAATGCTAAATATTTAAATTGTGGTTGGAAATGGAAGTTTGCATAATATTTATATTAATTAATTCTACAGATTCTTTCATGCTATTTCTGTTTAAAAGAAATTAAAATTTAAAAGGTTTCATTTTATTAAAAAAAAAATAACGTTTAAAAAACTTTATCAATTTTGTGATGAAAACTTCCTCAAAGTACATAAAACTTTAAAATGCATTATTTGAGATATAATTTTTAATTATAAAGAATCTTTTCATTGTTCAAAGCACATATATGATGATAATGAGGACAAAAGAAGAATGAGATTCTCGAAATGAAAAGTTTACATAAGCTAATGTAAATTTAATTTCGCGTAATAATCCTTTCTGTAATACATGATTGTTTAACATCGTTATCAATGTGTACTGAGTGGGAAGACATTTATGTGTGCTTTACTTCTTATGTAAACTTTTTGATGTAATTTGTCTTGATTAATAATTTCTGAAGGAGCCTTTTAATCATTGAATTATAAAATTTTTTGCGGAATTTTAATCCTTGTGCTTGAATGTGCTTTATTGAGGATTTTAATCACTGATGTTATGTTTTTGAAGTTTTGAAATTAAATTTAACTTTTTTAATTTTAAACTTCAGGTTAATCAAAAATTTAAGATTCATACAAAAAAAAATTCCACGTACCATTAAGGACGAATTTACAAGGTTTGTTAAATTTTTTATATTACTTCTTAAAACTTTTTGACAAAAAATTGACTTTTGACAAAAAAATTGAAAAATATTTAAAATATAAACTATTTAACTTCATTTATTTTTCAATAAAAAAATATTTTAAGATGTAAACTTAATTGCGTTGTCATTTAAAAAATTTCGGTCAATTTAGTTGTGAATTAATTTGACAGCACTTAAAACTGTTTTTCATTGTGAGCAATAAGATTTTTCATCGTTAATGCTTTCTTTATGTACGTTACAAGAAATGTTGACATAAATAAATTTCGGCTAATTTAAAAGTAGTGAGCGAAAAGGGAGGAATGAAGAAAATAAATTTTCATCACAACACAGCCTTTGAAAAGAAAAGTCACGTGGAAATCCGTTGCGTCTGCGCGTGACTTAATGTAAAAATATTTGTGGCTTTTTATAATTGCACAAAAAAAGTAAATCAGATAGGAGCAGTAAAAAATTTCCTCTCGTCAATTTTATTTTATAATTTTTCGTAAATTCACTGTCGAGTAAGAGAAAAATGAGGAAAGAAGGGAGAGTCGTGGCAAGTCATGAAAAAACTATTAATAACAGACAACATTTGAAAAGCATCATTAAATGACAACAATAGGTCCTGTTCAGACTTTGCAAAATAACTTAACAATAAGAACGATAGAAATGTTTTTTTGACTGCCTCCAGACTGATCGTCATTTTGTATTCCATTTTCTATTGTTATTTTCATTAAATTGAACCTAAATTAACTCTCGTTTTGTATACATTTAAATATCGATCACAACGAGTAAGGAAAATGAAATTTCTTAGCGTTTACTGTTTATTAATGAGTATGAAGTGGAAAGAAAATTTATTTAGGCACACATGTATCAACATGCATGTCGGCTTTTGTGAGCTTTATTTCCCTTCCAATTTTTATTCGTAAAAGTTTTGGGTATTTTATGTATGAAAAATAATAATAAAAAAAAAATTCACGATATTTGAAATAAGGCGCTAAATTTAGAGCAATAAATTTCTGACCACAATTTATAGTTCAATTTAAAAAAAGACCTGAAAAAAGAGCTCTTAGCATTCTCAAGTGCATGTTCTACCACTGATTTAGAGTTCATATATTTTCCCCTAAGTTTCAAGTTTTTTATCCTCCAAAATCATCTTCAACTAACACTAACAGCTTCAGATTTTTATCATACCCATCCAATAAATTTATCAAGAAATTTTAACTTTAAAGTTTCAGTCAAATAAATTCAAATGCGTTGAAATAATTTCATATCAAAAGAATCTTTTCTTAAAACTTCCTTGCGTGTTACATGGCGAATGGAAATCATATATAATATAAAGAAATTTTAAATATGCATCAAATTTTTTATTATTTTTTCTTGTACGAATAGCACAAAAGAAAAGAGCGAAAAAGAAAAGAAATCACATGAAAAATGAATTTAAGTGAAGTGCTTTTCGTGAGTTCTCTCGCTTTTGCATTACAATGAGTTTTCATCCTTCATAGTAAACCTAGAAGAGGATGAGAAGGAGAAGGAAAAGAAAAATGGTTATATTATATTAGTGTGAGCTTTGTACGAAAAGGAAGCAGAAAGAAAAGGACGAAAAATACTTTTTCTTTCATTATTATTGAATATTCTTTTCATATTAATGCTCCTTTCCCTTTATAATACAACATAATATGTTCATCCATTCTCTACAAGAGCTATTGAGGATATGTCTGCATATCATTCTGCTTACAAAGAGAGAAGGCCTAAAGCCTATACATTTCTCATGGTATGGATGTCAACCCTTGTGAAGATTATATTTAGTCAGGATATTTAGAGACTGTTACTTTATTATAGCAGTTTAACAATTGGTAATTGAAGTCTATAAATAAATTAAAGCATATTTTACTATTGTTCATGATTCAAAACTTAAAGTATTTGATCATAAGAGCTTATCAAAATAAAGCACACAGTCCTCTGTAAACACTCGAAAACTCTCACAAAAAAGCTAATCAAGCTAGAAAAACTCTCAAATCCAATAAAATCTTCAAGAAAATTGACTAAAATTCCCTCAAGGGCTTGTAATCTTTACCAAGAGTTTTTCACACAATGATTTCATCCATAACAGTTTCATCTTCTTCCACGGCCCAATTTTTCTTCTCTTCTTTCCTTTACGTATGCTTTCTTCTTCCTCTGCATTTTATCAAATCACACATAAATTCAGTTTTACCATCTGTACCTATATATATGTGGAGTGAGAAGAGAGTGGAAACGCACATGTACGTTTGATTTGAAAGCTCCTTGAGCATGTAAAGGAAATAAAACTTTCGTACCGATTGAGGTTTTTTTTCTGTTCTCACAAGCCATTTATATTGGCATCATATTAAATATTTACGATGATAAGGAAGTGAAAAAAAAACTTTCGCATTCTTACATTAAACAGACTCAAGAATTTTCTGTTTTGCGCTTTCCTTTTCCATTCTATGAATAAATGTATATGTGCTTCTATTCAGGCAGAAGTGAGCAAGAAGAGTATAAAGAAAAATATCGAGGACATATTTCGTGTTATATCGTGAAGAGCTAAAGCAACAAAAAGAATCTTCCTCCACTTGTGTGTGAGTGAGCGAGTGAGTGGGAAAAATGAATAAAAGCTCTTGATATCGTTCCAATGAATGAAAGCTTTCCATCTTATGTCTTCTGCAACATAAACTCTTGCTTGACATCTTTATCGCCATCAGTCTTTCATCATCATCATCATATGCGGCTGAATGGATGTAGGGATATAAAAAATGAGAGAACAAGAGGCTTTTGAGAATATTTTTCTTTTTTCCAAGACAAGGAAATTTTTTTGAACTTTTTTTTCGTGATCAGTTAAGTGTGATGGGATTGAATTGTATTAATGTTTTGTCATTTGAATGAATCGTACCTTGTTTTGACTTTTATGGGATTTATTTTGAAGCTTAAGAAAACAAATGAGATAATTTATTTGATTTAAATCATTTCATGTCTAAGTATTAGGCTAGTTTATAGGTTAACTTGGTATTAAGTTGACTAAAACGTCACATGAAAAAAATGTAATCAATGCGACAGATACGCACTTTAATCATTTATTTTCCATGTCATATTTTCCAAAATGTCAGCATGAATGGATAAATTTAATAATTTATCGCTTGAAAGAAGTAATATTCAAACATTATGTCCTTACTTCACGCCATCTGATACATTTTGAAACATTAATATTTCCTTGAATGAAAACTCAGTTGTTATCGATGATATGACTAAAATTTTGATCACGTACAGCTTTTGCGAAAAGGAATGAATACAATTTTTTAGCATTCTTCCCATTTATGCCATATTCGAATTCACTAAATTACCATTTACACAAATTTTTTATTGAAAAAATTACATTGCATATCGAGTCGTGTCATGTCATAGAAATACAATACAGCTGAAAAAAACTCAACATTATTTGAATACTGCAAACTATGAAATTTCAGACTCTTTAAACGTTGAGCGATAAATTTATTGCATCACAAAAAAGAATCTGCTTTATAGTATTGACAGACAATTGAAAACAAATATTTTTTAATTAAAAATGTCATATATATGAAATTTTTTTTACTCCGGCTGACTGTTAGGCATATTGTGAAAAAAATTTAAATTTTATGCTGAATTCCATCTAAATGAAAAAGTAAAACACTTGGAACAAAATCGAATTTTGATCAAAATTAATCGCGATTTTTTTGCGAATATTTGTTCATCAACACACATATGCACGAGTGCGGATGATTTTTTTAAACTTAAAATCGACAACTATAAATATAATTGTCATTCACCTCACCATGAGCTTTATTTAATCTCTTTATAAAGCACCCAAATCAATGGATTTATTATTTTTTATTTTCCGAGATTTTTAAACATGCATGACAATTTGATTTGATCCAAAAATCGATAAGGATGAAGATTGTGAGGTGAGCATTTTGTGTAAAAGCTTCATTGATTTGTTTCTTAGGTGAAAAATAATTAAAACCACTTCTATCAAGATTTTCCTGATTGTACTTTAAAATAAAATTGAATACAATACATTGCACCAAAACCTCTCTTATCTGCAGAGAGAGGAAAGCATAAATGGCATCATTATTGATTTTGATGCTATATCTATGTATGTTTTGGTCTCAGCAACATGAACAATATTCGGCCAAATTGCAATTTCCCAATAACTGTCCATGCGAAACAATAATTAATTAAAATGCAATTTGGGTTCATTATAGTTCACTCATTCTCTTGTTTAATTGTCTTACCTTTTGAAACTCATTTGGCATTTAGACTATAAATTTCCATGTTATACATTCATAGATGTGTATGTTGCTGTGTAACAAAGAAATGTGAGGTTGGTCATTAAAACACTTTTTTTCGGGCATCTGATCAATGAAACTAAAAAATTATTTGGTAACCATAATATTCTCTATCCTAAATAAACATCTGTGTGCTTGTATGTTTTTTAAAAACAGTTTTTGGCTTTTTCGGTTTATTACAATGGTATGAAAAATAAATTTTTGTGGATAAATAAGGGCAATAGAGTTTATCGATTAAATATTATGAAGAAGTCTCTACATTGAATAATAAAAGTTGCTTACACAAGAAATTTCCCTCCAAGAAATCAGGATTGAAAACATCCTTAAAACAACTAAAAAACTAGAGATGAAAAGGAACTGCCTGCATGAAAACATAATCGTATAATCTCTATGGGATTTATTGAATGGATAGTTTCTAGTTGGGGAGAATAATAAGAAGGAAAAGTTGAAGATTAAAAGGAAAACCATAATAATATTTATTCATGTGAATTATTTATTATGTATGCACAACCATTCATCCATCTACTGACATAAAGTTTAGTTTGTCTACAAGAATTTTATTTGAGAATGTGAAAATGTCACATAAACAGTTTTATATTTTGACACATCAGAAACCAAATTTTTGTGGATGAAGCTTTTTTTATCTTTCATGTATATGCAGACCGTCTGCTTTCATGTATTTTATACAACAGGAATTCAAAGGGTGTATATATTTAGTAAGATGAAATTCTTTCATTTCATAAACATTTCTTTAACCTTTTGTGTTAAAATAGCACTCAGTATTAAAAGGATGTAATCGTTTGTAAATTGTTTAAAAATAAGTTTAAGTAAATGTGCAAAACTAGACAAGATCTGGAGAAAACATTCGTATATGTGTGTCTACAAAATCAACAGCACTTAATTAGATATAAAAATTTTATTTGCGATTTTTGTGAGACAACGATGTGTCAGAGAAGATTTCACAAGAAAATAGAAAGTCTTGATTATAATTTAGATGCGATGAATAGCAATAAAAAGTTTTATAGGCAAAATCCACACATAGGATTATTAAAAAATGTCGAGTAAATTTCGTTATGTAAATTTACTATTTTTTTCGGTCAGTAGTATATCTTAACGATTTCTCTCAATCGGTACGGTATCTGTCCATGCAGTGTGCATATATTGTCACACTGAAGATTCCCATTGTGAGGAATATCTTTATTCATATTAATAGTATAAACTAAGCAAGTGTGTAAATTACGGTAAAGGCTACTCACCATGAAAACTTTCGATTTGATTTCAGTTTTTTTTATGTTTTTGCTCGTTTTACTATCTATCTGTCTGTCTACGAAACTATATGACCACTATCAAAAAGTGTGAGTCCTATACGGGAAGATAAAATATAGTATATGATTTAGAAACTGAACAGCACCAGTCTCATGTGTCTATGAATACCAAATATACACACAAAATAATTCACATAACCTCAAATAATACAATACCATAGCATAAAAAGCGTTATCAAAGGCTGCTTTTAGGAAATGAACGGGAGTAACAGCAAAAAACGTTTTTGGGTCATTTGAAACATATCACATTATGGTTAGAGTATACAACGCGCAAAGTGACGAGACTTACGCCAAAAATATTGTGTTGATGTGAATTTTGTTTCTTATTTCAGCGCGTAATAGAGTAGGCAGTGCTGTGTATGTTTTTAGGTGATGATAAGATACAGTGCTGTGCCAATGTAAAAATGGAGGTCAGCTGAAAATAATGACAGCTGATAATAATCTAACTTAAATGATTCTATTCTCCATGCTCTTTTTCATCTCATATTGTTATCTACTTCAATGCTAAAAGAAGAGGAAAAATCTCACAAAAAATTATTGTACTGTGTTCACAGATGTTGACACCATAAGCTCCTCTTTCCTATGCTTTTTGTGGTACAAAAATGTTCAAAAAAATTTATCACACTAACGAGACTTGAAAATTCCTTTCTATTATGACTGTTGTGTATCGTTCATCAGATTTAGATTGGTGATGCTTCTACTTTTCATATATCTATTCATTTATTACTTATGTGCTTTCGCATATTTCATAAAATGCACATTTGAGTGCTCTGTGATTCAATTTTGAAAACTGCAATTTTTCAATTATAAAACGAGGCATTTCACTGTTATTTCACTAAGCGACTACCATGAGTGATTTTTTTATATGAAATTTCATTTTGATATATTGCATTTACTGCATTGCATGTACAAGCTATTCAGATTGCATTTTTTTCCTTCCTTCTAAAAAATATTGTAACGACATGGTGCATTTAATATGAGTCTCTTACAATGTAACAAAGTATTAGGCATTGTTAAATGTTGCGCATTTACAAAAGAATTTTTTTGATTTATTGTCAATCTTATTTAATAAAATAAAAAAATTTGGAGGTCAGAATTTTTTTTCCTTCGTAACTCGGAGAATATCTAAATTCATATGCAAACTAAACACAATAGTTGTCCAATATAACAGTCATCGTAACACATATCTAGCAATATACATATAATATATATAATTTAGTTCAATCAACTGAAATTGAGACGATTTGCGTTGTTTGTTTATTTTGATTAGATGAAAATCATCTATTTTGTTTAATTTCGAGTAGACATATGGGGCGTATGAAGAAGAGAGAAAGATATATGGGAAAAATAGAATCGAGATACACAAAAAATGTTCATTTTTTCTATGTGTATCTGATTGATGTGTACACACAATATATACTTATATGCGAAACGTGCTTGTCCTAATTTTAGAATTTACTTTCTTCTTTTTTTCTATTTTTCTCGGTTCTTTCATAAAATATTTTTGAATGCAATGTGACGTAAAGCGAATATTTTTTTTTTATTTTTCATTGCTACTTCACTCATAGTTTGGTCAATTTGCAAAGTCATTGCTGAAAAAAGCAGCACAGCAACAAAACTCATTCCACAGTATAGAGAGAAAACTAACAAAAAAAATCGATTGCATGCTTCATTTTTAGAAACGCTCTAAAGACTTAAACCAAAATTCATTACGTAATAATTTCACCGGTCATTTTTTAATGGGCACAGAGCAAAGTGTGTACGGAAACTACCCATGAAAATTTCGTAACTGAATTTTCTATCAATAATTTCTATAAACTTTACCGAATAATTAATGAATTATTTAGGTAACATTAGCATAATTTGAGCCACTAGTTTGACTAATATAAATTACTTTCCATTGTTTTTTACGCTTCAATAAATCTTTTGATGTAACATTATTAGTTTTTTAAACTAAATTTTAGTCAAATCAAAATAAAATTGGCAGTAAGCTTGTTTCAAAAAGCATCTATTTTTTGCGTGGCTTGTTTATGACATCAAAGTTCATAATTTCAATTTTATGACGTAAATGATGGTATCAAAAATTTACTGTTCCTTTAATTTATCATCTAACCTCAAAGGCTGTTTTATATGTTATATAAATTCTAAAAATTTAAAGGATTAAAAGAGCATTTTGGGATTTGCGACAAAAAATAAATTTTACGATTTTTCTGTTCGTGATATTTTAACAGCATGTAGTTTTAAAAGAAGTCTCTTGCCATGAATTTTTTATAGCAAATCGATTAAAATATAAAAAAATAAAACTGCATAGCTGATTAATAGCTGATAACAAGTTGTGTGCTTAAAACTCATTCAATACATTAAGTTTTACGGATAATGCAGTTTTCGCGTTCAACTAGAAAAACGAACATAATTTTTGTGTAATTGCTATCCGTACGACATTTCAAAATGAATTTTATATGACTTTTTTATGTTGGTTGACTTATTTTATTTTATATTTTATTTTTATTGAAATATTGCACAAACATTTTATGCTGAAAAAGTAGAACTTTTTGATAAGTATTGTAGACTTCAATTTCGATACTTAAATTTTAGTGAACTTTTCAATGGAATCAGAATATTCAACAATAGCAGAAAATAACTTAACAAGCTAATTATCTATTTTTCTTCGTGCTTGTAAATTCAATTTGTTTCTGAGTTTCGTATTGAGCATTAAAGTTTGCTGTAATTTTCTTAATGGATTAATTACATGCCTAAGATCTAACGAAACAATTAAATCCCGTTAGTTTTCCAAAAATACTAAATTAGGTTCATTAGATATTCGGGTAAGTTGAAAGGCTTAAACTGATCAAAATAAAGCTTGCTTTCACATTGATTTTGCATAATATTATGGGTCAATAAAAGTTCAAATTTACGACGTCAATATCAAACTGTAAACAGAAGCATGGGAAATCGGATTTTATAATAACATATTCAAGTTTTTGTGAAATATTTCAATAGATAGAAAATCTTTCTAGTGAATGAAAAATAAAATTAATCAAATGTCATACTTTTATCAAATGAATCCTCCTTCAATCCATCACTTTTTAAGCCATCTTTATTCATATACCATCCTACAAATTCAGTTTTGTCTTCATTACTAAAAACAAAAAAATAAATGTAAAATCAGGTCCTATAAATTACACAATATAATTCCATCCAATAATTTTTTATCGTCAAAATCAAAAGCAGAGCGGAATTTAAACTTTTTCATTCCGACTGATATAAATCAACGTTGGTTGAGGAGGCAAAAAATTTATGATTTTGCCTCATGTTGATTAATTTTCATTAAACTCTTTTAGTCATTTTGTTGAATGCTGCCTGCCAAAGATTTATCTACATAAAAATTGAATGTTGAATTTATTGCATTCCACTCGTTTTGTTCGTTTCATTAATTCAATAACTAATTCGTACTAATTAACTAAATATTTTATTGATATTGCGGAATTTCATTAAATGAGCCAAAAAATCTACCTATAATTCTCAATAAATTGAGATAAGTTGTACACTCCCCAAATATTTTCATGTGCATGAATACACCCACATACAAATAGATACAAATATGACCTTTAATGCTTCTTCATCAATATTAAATTGAATATGCTACATATGCATTTTCCTTTTTATTCTCTCTAATGCAAGATCACACATTGTCGCATTTGAAATAAATTCTAAAAAAATTGCAATATGCAGCAGCCGCTTTGCTACTTCATCGTGAATTCTGTTTCCAAACCGATGAGTAGATGAACGAAAAAAATATATACGAAACAGTTTCAAAACATCAGCATTTTCGTATTCATTATGCTGATTGTGTTTTATTGAAATATTAAGACACTTACTTCCCTTGGCATCACCAGCTATTAGACACAGATACATAAGAAATATTTATTTACACATTTGAGAGGTGTAACAAAAAATTATTTTCATTTTCTACCGCACGAAAGAAGAGATTTTTTTCTTTTGTAGAATTCTCTTATGAGCGCATTGATGAAAAAAATCGAATGAGGTGAAAAATTTTTCTATCGAATGAAAAAGAAATGATCAGCAAATTGCCTACGATATTTGTCATGACCATTTGGCATTTCATTCCCTATGCCTTCGTTTTTGATTGTCATGCAAAATGAAGTGTAAAAAATTTATGAGATTTGAAGGAAAATTAGCGAGAAAATTCAGCAAAGGGGGATGGGCAATGAAATGGAAAATTCAGACGAAGTGGAATGAAGTCAATGATTCTTGTTTCTCAACTTCAAAAGTCCCCTCGACACAGAAGAATTATTTTCCTTACTTCAATTCATTTTATGTATGTTGTCATTGTGAATTATCATCATCATTATTATAGTATGAGCAAATATTTACTGAAAATATAAACATACACAAATTTCTACAGTAAAAATGCTAAAATAACAATTTTCAAATCTTATTTCTTTACGAGTAGAGTCTCTCATTTTAATCATTCACCTTTCCTTCATTCATTCTACTTTTACTACGAGAGGAAAGAAATTATTTAAATGGATGTTTTGAGTGTGGTTTATGATGGAATAAAAATATGTTAAATAAAATTTTCATATCTATATATCAACATTATATACGACGATGTTCCAGCTTTAGGGCGCCAGAAGTTTTCATCAACTTTATGATGCTATTCTCAAATAGTTTTTATAAGGAGAGATGATGAAGAGATGGGGGTGAATTTTTAATTTCGTAATGCAGAAAATGTAGTGCAAGCTTTTCAAGGCTATTATGTTCATGTATATTTAGGAGAATAAATGCATCAAAACTTGAGAGTATGCTTGTACAAGCACTAATAAATTATTGGATTACATTATGGCATATCTGATTGAATTGTTAAAATTTTAATGGCCCAGTGAATTTAATTACTGCAAATGTATCTCCAAAATATTCATCAACATGATGTAAAAAATATATATGACAAATGGATATCGCCTATAAAGATAAAGCAATAAAATTTTTATTAAATTTCATATCCGATTTTGTGAAAATTCTCTTTAATCGTAAACATCTTCAAATTTTGTTACCCACAATTAATTTCAGAAAATCAATGACCACAAGAAAAAAAGAGAAAAATTCCATTCAGCCACGAGATGATCGTGATGAGAATATTTTATCTTGTTTTCATTTTTCTTTATTCTATTTTTAATCACATTTGACACTGTTTATAATTATAATAAGAAAGTGAAGTGGGCACAACGCTCTTCGCACGCATGCTAGAACTATAAATATACACAAAAACTTTTGTAAGAATAGTCACATGTATGTGAAAAACATATGATTTTGCAAATAGATTTGCTTCTAATGTCCCCATTTCTCTTTTGCGACTTGATCGCGTCATGTGTCTTTACTCTAATGATGGGTTTATTTCTGTATATATTTTCTGTCTGATTTCTCATTCTGTCTCATCTTTTGCTACTTTTTTTTACGTTTCATCTTTGGACGAAGAAAACAGAAAATAAATTTTTCATGAAATAGAGCAGAAAATATATAAATTTTTCTTCATTTGACGTATAATTAAGATAATAAAGAGATTATTTTTACATATTGAAAATTATTGCGTGAATATTCTCTGTATTTTTCGATGCAGAAATCTAAAGAATTTCATCATTAAAGGTCATCTTCATTACACTTATTTGGCTTCCGTCCAATTTACACTTTACTCTTGTTAATCCCATCTTCATTTTTATTATTTTCTACTATCTAGTACAACATGAACAAGTTTGGACAGTTCCAGCTAAATATTCATTCTTTCCATTATTTTTAATTTAAATCTAATTATCTTTTCTAGTCGTTTATTCCTCCTTCATCCTCTATCTCATCTCTAAAGCAAAAAACGGAATTAACATAAAAAATATAATTGAAATTTATAGTAGAAAGAAAGAAAAGTTGTAATCCCTTGGTGGTGCCACTAAAAAAATTTTTATTTCTCCCTGCAATACTCTCCGCAGTCCATAAATCTCCTTCTCATTTTTTTTTATTTCTTCAATATTTTTATATTCTTCCTTGTTCTCGCGAAAATTTCCTTTTTGCTTTTGGTGCATCGCATTCATTCACTTTGCTCATCGGATTCTTTTGTTTCTCTTCCTCGACATTGTCAAAACGTCTCATTTATCTTGTTTTCCTTTTTCTTTCTTTTTCTACCGTGTCTTCTGTTTTGCCTGATTTAAGATAACAAATGGTGTTGTAAAAAGCTGAGAAGCAAGATGCTAAATTTTTTTTCTTTCTTCATTCTACTTTTTTATGCTACATATTATATCATCACATAATGTGGTGAAGAAAATGCGCGTACAAAAGAAGAATTGAATGAGATGAGATGAGAATGGATATATTGAATGACGTAAAGAACAATCTCAAATACTTGTAAGTAAAATAAAGATGTATGAAGATGATTTTTTCAGTTACACGTGTTGTTGTATAATGAGGACAAACAAAACAATCCAAAGTTTAGCTGCCGCATTCTTATTCGTCCTGATAATATCAGGATTGATTGGATTCCAATGAAAAAAAAAATAAATGATTTATTGTTGAATAGACACATTCAGTTGGTTACAATTTAACTGAAATCGATTTGCCTGCTACAATTTTCTGAGATTTTCATTCTATTTATTTATTTATTTTTGTCAAGTGATTTATCGATACCATTTTGCTTCGACTGTATCTTCTAAGTGATAAAACTCAATCCACATTATTAACGATATTTTAAGTCTAAAACTTACAACATTGTTTACGCTGTACTATAAAACTTTCTTTCAGTTGCAGATAAAACTTTTCACATCCACAACTGCGGCTTTGCAAACAAAAAAAATATTCTTTATCTCCTTCGTGCTACGTGATATTTATTATTGCGATATAATTCTTTATTTTGCGGATATACATATGTGATTCGCAATTCCTAAAATTTGGTAAATTTTTAGAACAATCTGAAATTTTATATTATATTCGTGAGGAATTTTGAACATGCTGATTTTAAAATTGCGATACATTTGAGTCTGGTTTTAGGGGCTGGGTTGAGAGTTTTGATTTATTATCTTACTTTGGAGGTCAAATTCTTTACTGAATTTCAACAAAAGTTATAGCCTTTTGATTTTTGACAGTTCAGAATTCTGTCAATAAATTACTGGCAATAATTTAACGAATTTCAGTCATTATGATTATTTCTTCAAACATAAATCTTCTCAAGTCAAACTCAACTCATCGATTTTCTCTTTATCACGAAAATGTAAAACAGAGGTAGAGGAAAATGAGCAACCTTATGAAAACAACTCAAAAAGTTTATTTTAAAAACTTTTACATCATTCAAAAATGTCAATTTTAATTTTCTTGATAATAATTTTAACAACATTGATGTCATCTCAAAAATATTTATACTTTAATTGAAATTTCAACTTGAAACGTTAGAAATAATAATCGTGACAAAAATAATGATAATAGGTAATAAATGGAAATAACAATAATATCAATTGGAGTTAAGCATGTAAAATTTCGTAACGGCAAAAGGCAACTAATGTTCCAATAAAGCGATGATTTTGTTGACATTTTAAATTTAGATACTATAAATATTTGCTTACTGAAAACAGTCAATATTTAATCTCAAAAATTGAGCAGATATGAATGATGATTCCCATTGGAAAACTTCTTTACAAGCTTCATCATCATTTTTATTTTGTTGCGGGCGGGAAAGGAAATTGTGAAGGAAATGCGAAAAAACCATACAGTTCCAAGAAAAAAATGAGCAAAAGTTTTTACGTCAACATGCGGCAATAAAATTCTCTCGGAGAGCGTGATGAAGCAATTATTAAAACATAATGGGGAGATAAGGTATACATGTATATAGAACAAAGTTCTGAGAACCATCAAGACGCCTTAGTAGACATTTCACTTATCGCCATCATTTTAGACTTATTCTATATATACAACAATATAAATTCGTTGATAACAGAATATGGCATGACGTGAAAAATTACAAATTAGTGACTGAATTTACTTTTGTATTATCAATTTTTTGGTCCTTGACGATGATTCATTTTTCACCTCACACGTGCTGTTTATGTGAGTTAAACCAGGTAAACATGTTTGAAATGCGAATTTATCTCTTTGTAGTAACGATAAAAAAAAATGTTGTGAAATGGAGAGCTGTATGTCATGAAGGATTAAAATGACAAGTAGGAGAAATATTTCCTGAAAAAGGAAAAAGCAAAGTCAAACGGGAGATTTATTATCCTCTTTTTGAGGATCATTCAAAATTAAAACATTTGTGAAAGAGACTTACGTCTATAAAATAATGAAATCCATAATAGACTGCTTTACTCTCGTTTGAATGCATGAATTTATTTCCAAATTATTGTCTATGGAAGAAGTGGAAATATCTCCATTAAAAATCCATTAAATAAATTTCTACTTCAGAAAAATCTATCCAGGCTCAAGAGTCAGGCTGGATTATACATGAAACATACATTTGTTTTGAAGAGAGATTTGAAGCTTCAACCTATCTAGTTTTTAAAACGGATAATAAATTATGAAATAATATAAAGAGGAAGAATGATTTCTTATATAAATAAACGAGGAAGAAATATAAATTCTAATGTTTCTGCCTCTGGCAATAAATCTTATTGCTTACCTTCCTCAACATACTTTTTCTTTCACTGCGTGCATTCTCGACTTAGCATTCTTTCTCTCCTTTCTTATCAATGCGTAGTTAAAGTTTAATAACGTAAAAAAGCTATTTGGTTGAGTAAGCTCATACCTTTATTTGCGTGCATTTCATTTCAATTCAATCGAATGTGGCAGTAGAACAATAGGTCTAATGCAATTTTAATGTTAACCTAGTTTCGCTCCGTATAGATTTATATCGAAAATTCTGTTGTCATTATCATACGCTTTGTGGCTTTGACTGAATTTTCAAACATGCTACATTCTTTCAATGTCGACATTTTTTTAGTATGTTGGCGTTAATTGACTGTACTCTGAAACCTGAATTACTTTTGAGAATCGAATGTGATGTCAAAATAAAATAAATTTAATAAGATTTCCGTTGAGTAGGTTTTCAAATTTGTAACTCTTAAATTCTTATTCAATCAAACATTCATGAAAGATTATAAAATGTTGATGTAGTTAAAATAAAAACTGCATTTATATTTTTTGCATGAAAATTTCTTGTAATTTACAATTATCATTTTTGTTATGTCTGTATTGTTGGCAATCATGCAAAAATGGATCTTACATTAAAAATAAATAATCAAAGATGATTTTGAAATGAGCGCACTTTATCGGATCCATCAGTAGAATATTAAAAAAAGGTTTTATTAAAAAAAAAAGTACAGAAACAAAATTTCTGATATTCCGACAGATTATGGCCAGTACAATTCGTAATTCATAAAAGTCTCATAAATTCATTGGAATTTTTACGAGAAAGGAAAAAATCGCTTTTCATGCTATTGGAAATCGTTCGTGAACGGAAAATGAACATTAAAAGGAAATCATTCCATTTTCATTGTTTGTTTTCTGCCCTTCTTTGAAAAGGAAAAAGCAGCAAAAAAGTTTCAGTCTTCGTCTTCCTTTCCACAATTTTCTTCCTTTCTATTCTCTGCTTCTCATTCCACACGTATTATGTGATAAGAATGAGATTTTTTTATCTATCCATATAGCGAGACAGAATGAAATAATTCTTTAATTGAACCTCTAAATTTAATCGTCTTCTTTGTCTATATTTCTATGAAATATAACAATAAAGCTCTTAGCTATTGTTGTGTAATATTCTTCTTTCTTTCTTACATAACTCAGAGAAATTGAAAGTAACTGTAATCAAAACTTTTTTCATCTCTCATGGTTTTACTTTCCGACATTTTCTTCATTTCATTCTAGGAAAATTAAAAGATATTGAATTTCGAAGTGTCTTTGACTTTGAATGGGCAATTGTGTATTTTTTTGAAGTAGTTTAAAAGATTCTATTGATTTAAATTTAGGCAATTTCTGTGAATTTTATAATGAACATAATATAAATTAATTTTTATTAAGATGCTAAATTCTTTCGGTTGGTTTTGGAATTCTTTCATAAAAACAAAAGAAAAGTTTTGAAGTAAACCTGAATTTATTAACTTCTCTTACTTCATTAAAACAGTAGTAAAATTTATACAAGAACAGAAACAATTTTATGACGAAAATTTTCAAATTTTTGTTGCATGATGTTGAGAAGTTACTGGGATTTGCTCACTAAAATAATTATAGATTGTGAAATTCTGCATACATAGACGTGCTTAATACTCATAAGGAATATTTACATACATACATTTCCTGAGTCAGGCACGTACATATTTTAATGCAAATACTGTGATTTAGATTTTATGTTTAAGCATAGATTGTCCTAGTTAGAACTTAAAGTGCTTGAAAGAAATTGAAAAATTTCTTTGAAAACCTCAAAATTGTAAATTAAAAAAATAGCTAAAGATTTTTTTTTTTTTTCAAGTGCTTACCCTCAGGCATTGTGATATTTTTTTATGAAATTTAATATTATTAACTAAAATGGTTCAATTGAAATCTTTTGAAGCAATTTGTAATAGGCATTATTATGGTTTTAAACAACTTCTATGATAAGCTTCTTTAAATCAACTATGCGCCAGTAATTTTCAAGCTGTAATTATTTGCTTTAAGCTATTTCATATTGTAGTAGAGAAATTATATTTTCTGATATTTTTTAGTGTTTGAGCAATTCAAAGCTTTTCATAATGATATTTACATGACCACGTAAAATTACTTAATAGACTAAAAAATGAAATATGTAGTTCAGAACTTAAGTAAAGGATATGTCACTTATTACAGGTAATAAAGTCTTTAGTAATTTTACAAAAGTATAAATATTACTAATTATGTCGAGGATTATTACAAAAAAACTCGTTTTTTACGATAAATTAACCTTGCTAAGAAAAAAACTATTTTAAGCATAATTTATCATTTTTTGCAATCTGACTGATGTAGAATATCTAAAGTCTTTTTATGACATGTTCACTTGCAATTTGTTTCAATTAAATCGATCGTTTAATTTGTTGGGAATTTTTTTCATTGTATGAGACTTGCACAAGTCATATGTTTGCACATGCAATGAAATATTTTTTATTATTATTTCTCTCAGACATGGAATATCTTTACAAATATCCTCTATATCTATTTCCACTGTTTTTACAATGTTGTAGCTCATTCTATTCATTATGATTAATACATGCATAAAATTACACTTGTAAAAACAAACTATACATATGAGAAGCCATCAAAGTTAGCTGTTTCAACGATATTTGACCCTGACATACATTAATTTTAATTACACACATTCACGATTATATTAGCTATATGTACATTTTTCTTCTCACCAAAAAAAAAAAATCGTAATTCTCGTGATTTCTATATTGAGAGAGAAAATATATGTGGCAGTAGTGTAATATTAGACAGAACAGCAGAACACATCAAAATAAGTTTACAGAAAGTAAGAAGAAGTAAATTGAAAAAAAAGAATCTGAGAGAATCACTGTGAAAAAAAAGCTAATAAACGAAGAGAAAAACCATATGTCTGTGTAATATACAAAAGTATACACATACAAACAGCGATAGCATATAACATTCAATGCGATTAATTCGTGTGTTCTCCTCTACGTAAAATGAATTATAAATAGTGAGATGAGAATGAGAGATGTACGTAATGGAGTAAAGTAACCACTTTACTCGAAATCAAGAATTATTGTGCACTTCATATGTCTTTCACATTTGATTAAAAAAACTGAAAATGTTTACATTAAAATTAACATTTTTTTTTGCTACTTCCCTCTTCATAAACTTCATTTTACTTTCAATTTCTTTTGACGGTTTATTGTTGCGAAAGAAAATTTAGCGCAAATATCGAATAAATATTTTGAAAAGGAAAAAAAAAATCAAAAGTATCGTAACGCAACTGAATCGTGCCGGTAACCAATTAGTAAATTTTTAATGGAGGTAAAAAAAAATATTTTGGTTATTTTTGTAATACAGTGGCACAGTTATTGTTTGTTGTATTGTGCCTTACATATTTTTACAATTTTTCTTTACTAAATGTTTTATTCATTTTTGAATTGGGCCTTAATCCATTATTTATTACCTTTGAGTCAAAGATTCGGAAGTTACTCAAATAGCCTTAAATGAGTTCTTGGAAGTTAGAGATCCTTCTTAGAAATTGATATTTTATAAAATATTTAAGTTTTTGTTATTAAAATTTGATTTGAAAATTTCTTTAATAGGTACTACATTTAAAATTAAAATAAGATACATTCATGCTTGATATTTTTATGGAAGCTTAAATAAATTTTCAATGTACAGAAAGCAAAGGAAAAGTATTCATATTTATGACGTGCAATAAAATCAGAATTCATGATCGCTTACTACTCGTTTACGTTGCTACAGAATAGAAAATCGTGTACACATAAAAGCCATCAAGGAAAATCGCCTATCTCAGTTATGGTGTAATCGATAAGTAAATCCATATTTCTATCAGATTTACTGATCTATTTGAATCACCATCATCAGTTACATTTGTGCAGTGAATCAATATGCTTTATATGGAATAAAAACATAATGAGGATTTTATGAGCCTCTATGCTAAATAGTTAGAAAAGTGTTTGATGTTCATTTTCACGAAAATTTCAAAAAGAAAATTACGTCAGCAAATAATGCGATTAAATTCGTCGCGTTTTACTGTCTCGTCTGCGAGAATTAGTAGTCTAGTTTGCTTGAACTAAAACTTAGCAGTTTTGTCATTGAAATTAACACAAATAAATTCGCCAATTTACGAAAAAAAAAAATTGGCATCCTCTGTTGAGTATACGACAACTAAATTTATCACTGCTTTCATAATTCACAGCTCTTGTTAGATGTGTTAAACGCGCGCTAAAAGTATTACCTCAATTATTAAGATGTATTCCCACAAATAACATTCACAAACGTTCATTGCATTACTTTTTCGGCTAAAAGTTCATTTCGTTGACATTTTTATTCATCTTGCTAAACATCAATCTCGCGTTTTTATAAAAATCGAAACTCAGTCACAGAACAAACCATTGATATTTACTCGAAACATTTTTCATCACTCTGAGAGTACTTTAATCACTTCAAAGCATTATGAAGTAACACAAGCTTTTACAAGTACGATATACTGACATTTACAGAAGAGCTTTGTATTAGAGATAGAAAGTAAAAAAGAATTATTGCAGTTCTTTTCATGAACATTTTCTTTATATTTTATGGAGCCTATTAAGTTCTCACGTTTGTACATAGCCATATATGAATAGTACTTGGAACAATTCCATATATTCTTTCTGAGGGTTTCATACCATATCAAAAATACAGAATGAGAAAAAGAGAAAGAGGCTTCTGTACATATTGGCCCATATTCTTTATATCCTTGATGTCGTAAATAAAATGGATTGCGCTTTTTGTATGTTTGGACGTTCGTAATGTCGTCATATAAGGGAATGAAAAAAACTAAAATAAAGAAAAATGGAACAAATTCAATTCTAGTTTTTTGATTAATTTAATTTTACTTCCTTTCCGCATTGAAGACATGAGAAAAAAATAACGAAAAAGAAACATTAAAGTAGAATGAGAAAAAAACTTTAAGTTTTTCTTTAAAAATATTTCAAAGCAGTGGAGAGAATGAAAAATGAGTTTCTTAAGTTGTTTATGTCAATAACTGTGAGGAAATAGACAGTTTTTTATAGCGTCAACCCCTTAAAATGAGCATAATCAACTTGAATGTACAATATCTATTGAATTCATTGAACATTCAAATTTCCAACAGATTTTCTTTCACATACACATACAGAAGCACTCAACATCTCAGTTTCATATATTTATTTGAAACTGGCAATAAATAAAGCAATACGGGATCCAAAAGCAGCATAATACTTTTGAAGGGAGAATTTAATACATCATGCGGAAGTTCTATCTTGCTTAACTTTATTATGCTGAATTCTGAATATATCAGTCAATTACAGACTTTGATTGCCTATTTTACATTCATTTACTTAATCAAATGTATAATTTTACATTATTATTATGAACAGTAGTATTGAATAAAGAAATGCATAAGAATATATGAATTCCCAAAGATACATGTCTACAAACACGACATTTAGACATTGGGAATATGTCAATTTTCAATCTTGTGTAAATTTCCCAAATCAATTGAATAACAACAACAATAGATGAGAATGGATGTATGTATATATGAATAAAAATCAATAAGTTCTTAATTTGTGCAAAATCTCAGAACTCATTGTATAAATTGAATCTCATATGGCTTCCATAACTTTTATAAGATGATTCAATTTGAATTTTCAATTACAATGATATTCAATTTTTTTTAGAATGTCAAATCACACATAAAATAGAGAGCATAGCTTATGAACTGATTTGTTTCCAAAAGCAATCACATATCAAGCAAAAACAACACAAAAAGTCACCTCTACACTATAGTTTCATTTTATTAATTATTCATTAACCTCATGTTGACTTTCAACAACCTAAAAGCAATCGTTGCGAGTTTCATCGGAAATACTGAATGAATAAAGAACACTTTGAATGATGTTATTCAAATGATTTTTTGCTTCTTATTTTTTATTCTGTTACCTTCACATTAATTTGTATGTGACGTTCCATAAATGGAAAGAAAATAAGGCAAAAAAAAGAAGACTTGAAGGTCGAAGAAAATTTTAGTTTTTGACCCTTTTCTCATGAATGGGTGTTAATGATCATACAATGCTTGTCAGACTGCATACATACATATTTTCTTTTCAATCTATCACACAAAAATGTCCTCTAATTAATTATTCAGGCAATGAAATTGTATTTGGATATGCATCTTACAAAAGGTTCTTTTGGTTAGTCGCTTTCATTCACACAAGATTTAATGAATAATTTAATAAGGAAATTCAAATAACAAGTTTTTCGCATTAAAGCTTCCTTCCGTTCTGAATTTATGAAAAAAAAATAAAGCGCTCCAAATCCTCAACAGCCTTGAATTTTGCACTAATTTCCTTTCTTTCCAAGCGCGCCAACACAGAAAATTTAGACTAAAGCAATTCATCATAAAAACAGACGTGAATATATTAGTGATTAAGAAAAAGAAAATTACCGGTTCAAGATCGTTGACTATAGACAAAAGAAATAACTGCAAAAATATTTCTCTTCTGCTTATTTTAAATACCAATTAATTGAAATGTAATTCATTCATTAAAAACATTTTATCACTTTCATTCACTCTACGATGAAGCACCGTCAGCAAGTTTTCTTTTTCTTTTTTAACATAAACAAAAGGCACCGTAATTACCACGATTGTGTCTACACAAGAGTACACGAATATGAAAGAATATAG
Organism: Chironomus striatipennis; assembly: GCA_026123125.1. Classification (NCBI taxonomy): domain Eukaryota; kingdom Metazoa; phylum Arthropoda; class Insecta; order Diptera; family Chironomidae; genus Chironomus; species Chironomus striatipennis. The sequence continues at coordinate 24,098,086 of CM047394.1, read as the reverse complement.
AAAAATTGCTGTTTAATTGCAATAGACAGACGGGAGGGCTAAATATGTGTGTACAGACTACATTAGCCAAACTATATGGGTATTCAATGTTTTTATTCTTTTTTTTTGGAAGTATATTATGTTGAACATGCATTATGAGAGAAACGTCAGCATATTAATTACCATCACCATTTGCAGGTCTGGAAAAATTAAAAACATGACTATAAATTTTTTAACAGAAAATACTCTAAATAATCGCTTTCGCAATTTGCCTGTGTGCCCGGAAAGAACATAAACTATGTGTGTATATGTAAACATTTCGTATAGGTTTTTTTTTGCCATGCATATTTAGTATAGTGGTTCCAAATTTTCGAATCTTTATGACATTGTAGTGAATTTAATGAATTATTCATTAATTGGATCATTTGTCATTCATACCATTTCCATTCATATTTCATTTAATATAAATTATGAACTTAATTCTAATAACTTTCTTTCTTTTTTTATAGGTAAGTGATGCTTTTTTTATACACTGAGTCAATAACTGACACGAAAACGACATTTCAATCATCTTTCCAAATTAATATAAATTATTATATTAGCATGAAAAAAAAAACGATTTTAACATACACAAAAATATGAGTTGAAGGTGAGCAAAAATAATTTTTATTGTTATGAAAACTTTGATTCTATTAAAAAGAAATACGCAGGCAAAATTACTTGAGTACTGCTCTAATAGTACCATAATTATATTCGAATATTATAATCAACTTATGTTAAAAAATTGTTTCCCAAATTCCAACAACAATTTTGCTAAACCGCTATTTAGCATAAAGAAGACTGAAATTTAAGGTCGACGCTCATGTAAAGGCGTTCTGCTTCTTTTCATTGTAAAATATCAAAAAAATGGTAACTTCTTTCTAACTTTGCTCTAATATTCTATACAAAGGTAATTAATCATATGACGCACACAAAGGAAGTTTTGTTCCGATAATAATTAGAACGATTGGTAGTTAAGGTTACGAAGCACACGAACACGAACTGATTAAAGTAGTTTAATAATCATGTATGAGCTTGCAATATTATACTATTCAATAATTATCTTGTCTCGCCTTACACGGCCCCTTACTTAATGACTAATTCAAATCACTATTATTCAATAAATTTTCCCGTACTAATTGCCACACGTAATTATGGCGAGAATGGAATCGAGAAAAAATAGAGTACGGATAGATAAAACGATTTTCACAATAATGCACAAGTGAATTGTTAAATAAAATAAACAGAGCAGCAAGAAAGTTTTCGTTCGCCTTAAATGTAAACAGGACTTTATTGTGTACCCAAACAGAAAAATACTACAATTGCTCTTCTGCCTATGCTGCTCCTTCTTTAGAATGTTAAAAAGGAAGAAAGAAAAAAAAGAGCAAAGCATCGAGAAAAACAAACATTCGAGTCTCTTTTTATCCTTTCGGTGGTGGATGAAAAGAAAAACTAAAATTGAAAAACTTTTTCTTTTTTACCCTCTTTTTCTCGTTTATTTCGTATGTTTGTATGAGCATTTGTACATAGAAATGTATAGTCACGGTTATATAAGAATAAAACAAAAAAAAATTAAATTGTTTGTTATGTTAGAAGAAAATATTTAAATAAATCATTAAACCTTTCTTCCTGCTTTGTTTTTTTTATGAATTTACATAATTGGAGAAAGATTGGACATTAATCCATGAAACTTTTTCATAACTTGTATGAAAAAAAACATAAATTTTGAGGAAAATAAACTGAATTCAAAGGTCGAACTTTTTCAACCATCAACATTGCCTGCATTGAAAGATTGTGAAAAATTGCTTCTCAACATTCTGAACATTAAAAATCCCACAAATTCTTAAGGAAATCCCCATAAAAGCACTGCTCAGTGAGCAATTCTTAAATTAAGCCGCATTTTATATTCTTCCATTATATTTTTACTCCTCACCGAGTATATCTACCTTTATATCCAGGATGAGTAGCAAGATGAGATAGCAGGATCAAAATGAAAATTGATGTTGTTACCTTTCTCTACACCTAACAATAATGAGGCTGAAAATTTTCTCTTTCATATTTACAGCTTTTTATAACAAATAAAATAAGAAAAATGTTCGGAATATAAATTCACCTTTTTAATGATCGATGAAATACAAAACAACAACAACAGAAAGACAAGAGAAAGAAATAGCTAATTATTGGATTATGTCGTAGCTGAATTCATGTGTATGAGTTAAAAGAAAAAAGCTCGGCAGTTTTAGCATCAAAGAATATTTTTGTGTCACGAATCTTCTTTGAAATTTTTTTACTTTCAATAATTGAAGAAGTCCTCACTAATAATTAAATGCTTCAGTTCCTTTCAAATATACTAAATGAGAAAGAACTTGACAGTAATGAAAATTTCATATCCAGTCTTTCATCTTTTAAAAAAGTTTTTTATTTCAAGTTTTCGATTCCTCTGCAAAGTTATAATTTAAAATTCAATGAAAGGAGATGAGACAGAAAATGAATAATAAAATATGTATCCTCACAAGAAATAGTACGAATCCTTAAAAGATAGTGCTTGAATTGAGGAAAAGCGCATTATCAGTATTTTTAACTGTCAACAATCTGTAAGATAAGTCAATAAACCATTTGACCGAACAGTTTGATTATGGAGAGTTTAGCCACCCACTTAACTGACCGAACTGTAAATAGTGAGAAATATTTACTCAGAAAATTGATTTACTCATGAGCATTTTAAGGTAAACACTTCACTTTTCAAAATCTATTGACTAGTATTTTTGAAAAATAGCATATGAAATTGTATTAAAGCAGCTAACTAAAAGTTTGAAAGTTTAAGGAAAAAAATCGATTTAAAATGAAAGAATTTTTCTTCTTATCCTTATTTTTGTAGCTTGTATTTTATGAAACATGTGACAATTTAAGGCCTTAAGATTTATTGTAGAAAATTTAAGAAAAAAAAATGTTCTCAATGATTTCTTTTTTATTTTGATCACACGAATGCAACAAAATTTGTACCCTATCGCTTTACTCTGTGATTGCGAAAAAAATTACAAAAGTCCTCGTTTATATCGAGGGACTTCAGCGCATTTTTGACGCAGCGATTAGCAATTGATTAAATAGAAAAGAATGTCGAGTTTTAAAACTCTATTGCTGTTTCTTTAATCATAATGCATTTCAATAATAAGTTTAAAACTAAAGATCAAAATTCCTTTAAAATTGATTTTTATAATGTTCAATGCAAATAATAGCTTTACGATTTACCGGTTTTTTGAAATTCAAAATTTTCCATCAGCGAAAAATTTAAATTTCTGAACACATCCATTATTTTTCAAATTTCTAAACGCACTTATATTTGTTTTGTATGAAAAAATTAAATGTTTATTTATTAAGGTGTATAAAAGAAAAAAATTTAATCCGAAATAACGGTCAAAAAAATTTCAAATTTTTTAACGGTTAGAAAAAATTCAAACTTATCATCAGCATAGCTTTACCCTGCATTGTTTACATATTTTTTTTTTTGAAATATAAAATCGATGAATTAAGCTATTTAATGAGTGTTTTTTGACTTTTCAATATAAACGGCGGGAATAAAATTTTTATCCAAATAAAACCAAATAACCTTTTTTCCAAGTTGTGAAAATAAATTAAATTAATTAAAAGTTTCTGTGCATTTTTTAGAGTCAAGGTGAAAGTTAGCATATAGTTAGTGCTTTGAGTTATTATTAAATTGTGGAGTGTACATGATTGAGTGATTATTTAGCAAAAAATTAAAGATTTTTGATATTGAATTCAATTTTGGTCGGTTGCTCATTTTTTTCCTTTTGCTCAAATTTAAATTTTAATTTTCAGTTAATTCTATACAATTCAAAATATTACAGCCTGCATTGTTATTAAAATTTAAAGAATAGTGATTACTAGGGTTAATGAATCAAGTGATTTTTTTATATTGTGATAAGTGAGGAAATTGAAATTATTTCTGTGAAAATATCAGGAAAAGCTAAGACAATAAAAAAAAAGAAAATCATATTAATTTCCAGTGAAAAATTCAAGAAGAATCTGATCAAGTTAATCGATCTTTTTGAAATCATCAATTAGTGACTGATTTATTTTTTTTGCTTCTTCTAATTTGTTTTCGGTTCCATATTTTGATTTTTGTGTCAGACCACTGATATCTGGGTTGTTTTGCCTGAATTGTATTTTCTTATTAAAGAAAATATAGTTTGTGGATAACAATTGGCGGGTCATGGCTGATTCTGGTCAAGGTGGAACTGATCCAAGTTGGAATGATCAAGCAAAATCAGCCTTTAATGATTTTACTAAGAGGAAACGTGCTCTACCGTCTCCTCCTGATTACAATCAGTTATTGAGTGATCACAAAAAGACAAAAAATTTTGATCTGAGAGGTAATCGATTTAATGCCCAATCCAATAGTAGAAAAGATCTTTTTGAGAAAAATAGAGTTACCTCTGGCACTTTTAATGTGTCAAGAGATGAAAGCACTTTTTCTCAATTTCATATGAGTGTTGAAAACGAGTGTGAAGTGGAACCTGATCTTGATAAAACCGAAGTGTCATGTGATGAAATTGAAAAAAAATTAGCCATAGTTAAGGAAATGATTAAGAAAAAGGATGATGTGTATGATATTCTTGATAAGCTTACAGATGATTTGGCAGAGTTTTATAAAAATACTCGTGAAAAGATTCAAAAATGTAATAGTGATAATTCCAAAAAAATTAGCTGTCTTAATAATCAAATGGTATCACTTGAAAATAATTTGTATGATAAAATTAACTGCATTAATGAGCAAAATCAAGAAAAATTTAATGCCATGGAAGTATCAAATAAGTGTGCAAAAGAAAATTGTGTTTTATGGCTTAGTTTCATTGATCCAAAAGAAGTTGATAGTTTACGATTAAAAAATAAAAGTGAATTAATTAAAGAAGCTAAAAAAATTTTTAATAGAATGGAAATTTGGATGAACAGTATCAACAGGCAGATTTATGATGTTTTCATTCAGAAAGTGTCAGTAAAAGCTGGTAATGGATATGAAAATGAAACATTAATGGGAATTAAATTTGCTAGCAGTGGTACAGTATTGGAATTAAAACGCCTTGTCATGAACTATGCAAAAAAGCAATTTTTGGCACAGAATTTGGATTCAGTTAGATACACAGTGAGAGATAATTGGAGCCCTAGTATTTGGAAGCTGCTTAGAGTTTGCTATGATTTATCTAACTTTAAACTCATTGATAATGCTCATGTTTCTGATTTTGGAATTTTAGTTTATTACAGGAAAGAAGAAATATCTGAAAATGATGAAAAGAAGGATGTTCAAATGAAGAAACTCATCAGAACTGAATCTGATCTGGATGATCTGAGACAAAAAAATTGATGATCCTGGATGTGAATTTCGAACTTTTCGAGTTTATGATGGCAACTACTTTAAACTTAGCATAGATGAAAAAAAGTTATACAAACTAAGCCTTAAGAAAAGTACTGCTCAGGAACAACAATTACCAGGTCAAGTAATTGCATCGTCATCACCTAAATGACGATTAAATTCGACTGTTCACCCAAAAATTGCAAAAACTCCTATTGATATTATTAAGATAATTTCTCAGACTAAAATATTGTCTGAGCTTCATGAAGAAGCAAATATTAAAAATTATTCTATTCTGGGCACTTATAAATTGATAAAAAAAATGGTTGATAATAACTGCCTTGAAAATCCTTACTTAAATGTTCTTTCATGGAATGTACATTGTCTTAATAATAAAAAGTTAAATATTATCAAACATTATTTGGATGAATGGTCTAGAATTTCTACATTGGGAAGTTGCAATAAAACTTTTCCAATTGCTTGCTCAGGTGATCGAAAAAATTATTTTATAGATATTATTTGTTTTACAGAAACATGGTTGACGGCTGATAGTAAATTTAATTCTTTTAATATAAAAAATTACAATTCCTACACAGCAAATAGGATTTCGGGAAAAAAAGGAGGAGGAATAAGTATTTATGTTCATAAGAATTACATTTCAATTATGGTTGAAAAAATTATTGAGGATGATATTGAATTGCTGCTAGTTAAGGTCTTGATTTGTGATGAGGAATGGCATATTCTAACGGTTTATAGACCTCCAGATGGTGAAATTAAAAACTTTCTTGTAATATTGGAGACAATCTTAGTGAAAGTGAATTGTGAAAAATTAATATTGAATGGTGATATGAATTTGAATATCCTGAATAAGAGTGAAAGTGACATTAATCAATACTTAGATTTTCTGCTGTCTTTGAATTTGTGCATTGTAAATAAAGTGGTAACTCGTTGTAATCCAATAACTGGAATTGGAACGTTGCTGGATCATTGTGTTGTTAATGATCTCAATAATATAAAAGAGAATCTATTATGTATTACTTCTAACCATATAGGAATGATTTCTGATCACAATTTTGTATTGCTTATGCACAAAATGCCAAAAATTTCTATTAAAAATAGATTTTTAAAATTTAAGAAGATTAATGTAGATTTACTTACAGAAAAATTCTATAGTGGCTTGAACATTATTAATGATAGAACGCCTGAGCTAAATTCTCAATCGGTTGATACTTACTTCAATACTATTCATGATTTTTTGATCAGTACTATGAAGAGTTGTACAAGAAATGTTAACGTTAAGTTACCTCGTGTCCAGCTTACTTTACCGAAATGGGCTGACGATAAGTATATTAATATGCTTAATACACTGTATAATCTTGAAGAAAAGATTAATATAAGAAAAGCTAATGGTATGGAATATGATTTTTTGCAGGAAAAGTTTAATGATCTGGATGAAATCAGGGAAAAATATGCTATTGTTAAGGCAAAAATTTATTATCGACGTATTGAGGTGAACAACATAAGTCACGCCTGGAGAATTATTAATGAGCTTACTGGAAGGAAACGAAATGATATTGGAAATAATGTAATAATTAAGAATAGTGATGGAAGTGTCATATGCAATCAAAAAGAAATTGCTGATGCTTATCAGTGCAAATTTATAAAAGTGGTGGGTGACGTTGCTGTGGATTCCGATATTGACGACCATACTTATCTTGGCAGTTGTGTGGCAAGCTCATTGATATTAGAAATGACTACACCGCAAGAAATTTTCTTTAACATTGGTGCTTTAGTTAACTGTAAGGCTGCAGGATACGATGAAATTAATGCAATTACTCTTAAAAAGTGCAATGAAGGTTTGTGTGTTCACTTAGCAAATATATTTAATTTGATGATTCGTAATGGGGAGTATCCGGATAGATTAAAATTGGCTATGATTAAGCCCATTCCTAAGACTGGTTCCTCGTTAAGTCTTGATAATAGCAGACCTATTAGCTTACTACCATTAATTGATAAGGTATTTGAAACATTAATATTTCAACAGCTTAATCGCTATTTTGAGAACAATAATCTCCTTAATAAATTTCAATATGGCTTCAGATCTGGTCGTGGTTGCCCTGATGCACTTTGCATGATCTTAAATCATGTTAGCAAAATATTAAATGTAGGAAAAGGGGTGATTCTAATGTCTTTTGACATTGAAAAAGCGTTTGATACTGTGTGTCATAAGATCTTATTACGCAAACTTGATTTTTTGGGTATTCGTGGCCCTGCACTGGACTTGATAAAAAGCTTTCTGACACATAGAAAGCAGTTTGTGAATTTCAATAAAACATTTAGCGATATTTGTTGCATTATTTTCGGTGTACCTCAGGGATCAATCCTTGGTCCCCTTTTATTCAGTATCATGTTAAATGATTTATCAGCTCTTAAAACTCATTCCACTTTTTATCAATACGCGGACGATTTAATTGCTGTTTTTTGTGTGGACTCAACAATGAATATGAATGCTATGTTGGAAAATGATATCTGTTTGCTTACAGAATTTTACAACAATAATCACTTAAAGATCAATTACAACAAGTCCACTTTCATGACTGTCGGCAAATGTCCAATTGAGCTGAAGAAAGTCTTAATTGACAAGTCAATCAAAGAGAGTGAATGTATAAAATATCTCGGTTTTATGATTGACTCTGAGTTGAAAATGACTTTTCAAGTTGAAAAGATATGCTCTGCTCTGGCTAGTGGAATTAATGCCCTTAGAGTTTTAAAACAGAATCTGGTTAATCATACTTTGATGCAATTTTTTCCATGCACATATCCAATCTAATATTAATTATTGCGCATTTGTATTGCTAAGGTGTAGGAGCATTGATATTGTTAGAATTCAAAGGCTACAAAGCAAAGCATTGAAAGTAATTTTTGATTTACCTGATTCGTATGAAGATCAGGAGCTATTTACTAATGAAGCAAAAATATTCTTTGTGTAACAGGTTTAATATACAACAATGCTCTTATTATGGTTAGGAAGTGTGTTAATTGTAAAGATGGATCATTGCCTTGCATTGCACAAGCCAGAAGTACTAGAAGAAAAGACTTGAATTTATGTAATGCTTCGAAGAAAGTTATGTCTGATGATGTAACACATTTGGGCTGTAAATTATATAATCAACTTCCCATTGAGATTAAATCGGAAAAAAACATGTTTAAATTTAAATCTATGCTTAAAAAGTTTGTTGTAAGTCGAAATTCCTCACTTCTTAAGCCTGGTCAATTTAGCACTAACAATTTCTTTATTTAACGGTCGTTGCTCTATTTGAATTTGATTCTGAGATGCTTGCTTAGTGGTTTATTTACTTTTATTAACATTGCATTATATAAAAAAATTGTTCTTAAAGAAATTGAAATCTATTCAGTGAACTTGTTCTAACAATTACTTGTAATTATTAATCACAATATATATATATATTATTGGACGTTATTGCATATAGAATAAAATCAATCAAAATGAATAGTGATGAAGAAGTGCTTGAAATCAATACAGATTTAAATGACATGTTTTTTTCCGATAATGATAACCTGTGCTATGATACAGTTAGTGATGATGAAACTTTCTTTGATTTAGACAATAGTTCTGATGTTGCTGTAATTCCTACGGAATATATTTTTATTAAATTCTTTAGAAAAGGAAGTTTATCAATAGTTGGATTGAGAGATAAGTTGTTGCATTTTTTATGCGAGGATCTAAAATTAAATCTAAATGGAATCTTCTTTAGAGACGACCGGACCGTTTTGGTCGAAGTGGAAGTAGATAGTTCTTTAAAGAATTATTTACTCTCCATTTACGAGGAGCGACTCGGAAATAAAGTCTTGAAGAGAAGATCCATTAGTAATATAACAAAAATTTGTGACGGGAAGTTTCCGCTTATTGTTGATGGACAAATTATTTTCATGGTTGTTCTTAATAATTATAATAAAACATTTTTTCTGTGCAAATCCTCGACTTCCTTATATGGACCTGTGAATGGAAAAATCTTAAATATTGAAACAATGAGTTTCTTCGTTGATATTCGTTTCTCAGTTTTCAAAACGTTTTTGCTTATTCAAGAGGAACTGAAAAATAATTTCCAATTCTTTGTTGGTATAATACTTGAGAAATCAAAAGAATATGATGAAAAATCCTCATTAAGATTCAGTTTAAGGCATGAATACCTAAATACTGAAGTATTAAAGATTATGAAAAAAATCTTTAGACCAGTACGCTTTTCTAGTACAACAATGCATTTGTTGTCGATGAATCAAGTTGATCAGATCATGGCAATTGATAAAGAAAGTCCAATAAATGTTTTTTTGACCTGTTTAATAAAAAATGATGAAATTTATCCGAAAAAATTCTGAAAGGATCATCTGCTCAGTGATTGAAAGTAAAGATTGAGAAGGAATGTGGAGTGAACAGAAGTCAAATTATATGAATGAATCTAATGGAATTAATTATTTTTTTTTGTTTCATATTATCTTTTTTTTTCTATTTAGGTAGCAGTTTTTTTTTTTCTTCTTTTTTTAACTAAATATGCTTACTTGCATTGTATTTTAGCTTTTCTTTTCTTTTTATTGCACCTTTATATAAGTTTACATAGGTATCATGAAATGTATAATATTGTAATGTAATAATATAAAAAATTTTCTCAACGACCGGAATGGTCTAAATAAAATTGAAATTGAAAATTAATCATAATGCATTTCAATAATAAGTTTAAAACTAAAGATCAAAATTCCTTTAAAATTGATTTTTATAATGTTCAATGCAAATAATAGCTTTACGATTTACCGGTTTTTTGAAATTCAAAATTTTCCATCAGCGAAAAATTTAAATTTCTGAACACATCCATTATTTTTCAAATTTCTAAACGCACTTATATTTGTTTTGTATGAAAAAATTAAATGTTTATTTATTAAGGTGTATAAAAGAAAAAAATTTAATCCGAAATAACGGTCAAAAAAATTTCAAATTTTTTAACGGTTAGAAAAAATTCAAACTTATCATCAGCATAGCTTTACCCTGCATTGTTTACATATTTTTTTTTTGAAATATAAAATCGATGAATTAAGCTATTTAATGAGTGTTTTTTGACTTTTCAATATAAACGGCGGGAATAAAAACATTCAATGAAGCTATTAAAACAATTCCGAGCTTGCTACGAAGTCTAGATCAGGAGATAATTGGGACCCGAACGACCGAACGACCGAACGACCGAACGACCGATCAAAGTGCATGATTGAGCTTCCTTTTTGAAAACAAGTTTTCAAAAATGCGCTAAAAAATGACTATAAATGTGAAAAAGAGATGCGCCTACTTTCTTTTATTTATTTAACTGATGTCATGTTATATTTATTTGACGTACATATCTCGAGGACTCCCATGTGATGCTCACTATTCACATACTGCGACTCAATATGCTTGTTTGGAATATGTAAAAGCCACATGAATGCAAAATTGAATATTCAAACGTAATACACACGAGCGTGTTTGAGAGTGTGTATGTGTGTAGATATAAAGTTCTATAACAGCAGCAATGGAAGCAGCATTCATGAGAAAAGAATTTATTTTCGCAAAAGCTTATGATTGAGCATGACATTGAGAAAGGAATTTAGAAATGTTTTATGTACATTTTCTTCCTACTTTCTTTCCTTCTTTTTTTTATATTGAGCAACACTGAATATCATAAATAAGTTTACAAGAAAAAAAAGAGAGAGAAAATAACATTGGATCATAAATTTTCATCAAAAGACATCAAGTCTCAAATCTTCCAGGAGCTTTTTTTTTTTAACTTTGGGTCGATGGGGAAATGAAATAATAAAAAGAAATAATTCTTTCGTGGGAATAGGCTTTTGAAGAATTTCTTTTAAAAATAGAGTATATAGTAAGGCAGGCAAATCAATTGATGAAACATGGGACATGTCACAATAAGGAAAGATGAGGGTAATCAAAATATCAAAAACTCATCGAAATGAATTTATTCCAGATCAATAATGTAATTTCAAGGGATAAACACTTGCAGATGCTCTAGATTTTGCTGAACAATCGAAAAAGTTGAACGAGGTAGTATCCACTCACGCCCCCTAATCAGAATGTTCCCATGACACTCATTCATCTAGACACTTCTTTTCCGTGTAAAACTTTTTCTTCTTTTTTTCCTTTTTTCCTTTGTTCCTTTTAAGTGCTTCAGAAAGCTCAATAACACAAAAGAAATATTAAAGCTATGTATGTACGACGATGATACATATATATAAACTGAATGGAGACATAAAAATACAACAATACTCTTAATCAAGTGAAAATTTCTCATCGAAAGGCAACAGAATTATTCCTTCTTCCTCATCATCGAATGCTTTTGTTCAGCATTTTCTCTTCTCTTTTTTCTTCTATAGAATATTATCTTTATGACATCATCTACATTGCTTTTTGCTTCCTCTTTTTCTTTAGCTAGAACATTTTTCAATACTGTTAAAATTATTATGATTTCGATCAAATGATAAAAATCAAAGTAATCATAATAATAGTATGATAAAAATTGATAAAAATCAAAATACGATCAAAATAAAAATGAAGCGTAATAAAAATGATAAAAATAAATCATTTTTATTATGATTTATTTTTATCACGATAAAAATGATAAAAATTGGCATTTTTATCACGGAGTTTGATAAAAATAAAATTTCCAAAAAATTTTCTCCTTGCAAATTTTTGTATGGAAATTGAACAGTTGTACTGTTTTTCGAGAAACTGAATGCAATCTTGTGACAACAAGTATGCAGTTTGATTCCTTCTGGATATATCATGCTTAATATGCCTAAAGGAAGTGCTGGAAGTGCTTGGTTCCCGAGAACTGACCACCTCTTTAAAATGACATGATTCGTCGAGAAATCAAATAAAAATTTTTTGGTCAGTTCCAGTCAGTTGGACATGACCAGATTGATGCTTATTCCAACGAGTTCTTTTAGTTGTGATCTTAAATATTGTTACGGAATTAACAAATTATTCAAAAGTTTCCATTTTTTAAATGAATAAGCATCAATCTGGTCATGTCCAACTGACTGGAACTGACCAAAAAATTTTTATTTGATTTCTCGACGAATCATGTCATTTTAAAGAGGTGGTCAGTTCTTGGGAACCAAGCACTTCCAGCACTTCCTTTAGGCATATTAAGCATGATATATCCAGAAGGAATCAAATTGCATACTTGTTGTCACAAGATTGCATTCAGTTTCTCGAAAAACAGTACAACTGTTCAATTTCCATACAAAAATTTGCAAGGAGAAAATTTTTTGGAAATTTTATTTTTATCAAACTCCGTGATAAAAATGCCAATTTTTATCATTTTTATCGTGATAAAAATAAATCATAATAAAAATGATTTATTTTTATCATTTTTATTACGCTTCATTTTTATTTTGATCGTATTTTGATTTTTATCAATTTTTATCACACTCTTATTATGATTACTTTGATTTTTATCATTTGATCGAAATCATAATAATTTTAACACTATTTTTCAATTTACTATTCGATGCTTGTGAACGCAGTTTGCAACATTAAATAATGTGATTATTCATTTATTTTATGAATGACTAAATCATTGAATAAATTGAATAAATATTTGCACTTAAATAAATTGCTTGGTTTGAGTTATTGCCGTGCCATAATTTTAGTGAATTCTTGAGGTCTTTCTTGAGTTCAAATCCAGTTCAAAGATCTCATTTAAGTTGATAAATCGGTTTGCAAATGTTTTTTTTACTAAATCAAAATGGATGAATTTAGTAAAGTGCGCTATGATAAAGAAGACTTGGACTCTTTATTACTTCTTCTCTTTTGTTGCATAAAAGAACAAAAAAAAATAAACTCTATGAAATAAGAAGTAAAATTATTTTATGAGAGCAGGGAAAAGAATGAATAAAAATTGTTAAAGATTAAAGGAATTTCTCACAGATACTCGAGTAATATTAAGTATAGATATGTAGATAATATATGCAATAAGTTCTTCATGTTGTATTATCGACATCGATACGAATGTTCACTCACTATTCTTTAGTATATATGTATTATGTACAAAGCATTGAAAATAAAATAAGGGAAAATTAAATCTTCTTATGGTAATGATGAACTTTTCTCTATCCTTGTGCATGCTTCCAGTTCTCTTAACTGATTAAATTGAATTTCTCTGACAAGATGAAAATGTTCAGCAAATACATCCAAATTCGCTTATTTATTTTTTCCATCCTAATTTTTTACTCTATTTGTATTTTTTTCATCCCTCCACATTCCTGACAAGTTATTTATCTTTTTGCTTTTATATTCTTGAATCTCCTACAAAAACTATATTTGTTACTATGAAAATTCAATTAATTTTCCATCACACTAAATAACAAAAAAAAAATCCAGCTAGAATTAGAAGAGGATTTTAAGTGAATTTTAGTTGAGGTATTTACTCATAGCAACAAAAAGAAGATAGTTTATAAAGTGGAATTAATTTCACTTTCATGCAAGTTGAAATAGCATCATATTGCAAGTGCTTTACGTCTTGAAGTATTCTCATTGAAAGTTTTTCTATCGTATATAGTAAAAGTCACGAATTTCATTGAGATACGATTAGCTATTTTTGCTGATGCTCTCATTCTTTCTCTCTATCGAGATGATACTGGCAAATGAATGTACGTGTGAGGAAGGTCAAGTAAACATGAGAATAAAAGTTTCTGTGAGGATTAAGGTGATTACTGAAGTGTGGAAACGATTCAAGTACTTTGAAGAGAAAGAAAATTATCTCTAAGTGATATTCGAACTTCATTGAACTAAAATATTTGTTTAAACTTCAGTCAATGAAAATCAGCAGTTCAGCTGTTTTATTTGAAATTTAAATTTCTAAGTTTTATCACAAAAATTTTGGCATCTGCAAAATATTCAATTCCACGCCGAGACTTAGAATGTTGATATTATCATATTGTGATTTCGTTGCCATTTCAAAACATGCCACAACTTGCACTTACAACTTTTTATTTCCATTGCATAACATTGACATCATCATCATCATCTTCATTCGATGTCTTTTAGCTTTAGAAAAAAAAAAAAAAAAAAAATAGAAACAGAAAGTCGCATCTTACTCGATGGTTTTTTCCCACCATGTATGCTCGTATGTTAAAGATGAGCTGCTTATGAACGTGATCAATGGATATAATGTACTTTCAATTTCTAAATATGTGCACAGAAAAAAATGTAGGAAGAAGATAAGAAACAACAAAAACAAAATTTAATGTGTAAATCTCTATATGAATAGATATAACGTAAATGCATTCAAGTGGAATGAATATTTATAGCCTCAGAGGATATAATTTGAAAATAATTGAAATTTGTATATTTTTATCGTTCTCAAACTGAAAGTGACAAAAGCTATTCTTATATTGATTTTTTATGTCGCCATAATAATTTTCACACTTTAAAACACGGAATGAAATGATTTTCCTTTCAGTTGGGCAATATAATAAATAAAGTGCATAATGAGCTTTTCTATCGATTCTGTTTTTGAACTTACGAAAAAATATTTGAAAAAATAATACAAAAATAGTCAGAGATATGTGTGAGCTAAAGTATAAGGTAGTGGAAATATTTTTTGCTTTCCTTGCAATGTCTTTTATAGCTTTTTATTCTTTGCACAAAATATAAATTTTACCCTTAATGTTCTCAATTGCATACACAGCAAAAATAAAAGCAAAGGCAAAAAGAGAAAAAAGCTTGCTTTAAATTGTTTTATACGAGGAAGAAAGCAAATTCCATTTCTGTTTAACATTCTATCGTGCATAATGAAAATATTTTACCAAAGAGAAAGGAATTTTTCAAGATTATCAGAAAATGGAAGAAGAATAAGGAAGGATGGAGTTTAAAATTTATATTCCATGTTCATTGATAAATTCATAGAATATGAAATGAAAATGAATAATAAAGATTTGATAACAAGATATAATAAAATATGGATGCAGATGGGCAATTAAGAATGTTATTTTAGGCAAATTATTGAAAACAAGGAAGTCAAAAACGAAGAAGCTTTAATCCTTTATTGATGACGAATAAATGATAAAGTAAACGAAGTTAAAAGTGTGTGCGTGAAGTTGGGGCGTGACCAACCGAATTGAGGGAAACGGGGTATGCAGAAATTAAGTAGAATTTTGTAGTCCTCCAAAATTAAAAACCGGAATTTTGTAGTCCCTCATGGGTCTGAGTACTGAGCATCTGAAGTTGGGGTCTCACCAATTTTCACTTCACACCCAAACTTTTTCTTATAAGTCTTGAAGGATTTGTTAATATTTTCTGAAACTTTGTCTGAATTTTGTAATCTGTCTGAGGATTATAAAAAACCAAAAGAATTTTTTTATTTCACCGTTATGTGCAAGATATAATGAAAACAAAAGGGATCGGAGGTGAAAATTTCGCTAAATTTAAATTTCATCTCATTTTTCAAGGAAATAACGAAATGAATTCAATTAAAAACTATTTGTGAATTTTGTAGCCTTATTGAACTTTGCATTTTAGCTTTTAGTTTTTTTTATTTGGACATATTGGTCGAAAATGAGCGATTTTAAAAGGGAAAGGTCGTAAATTTTTAGGTAAATTAATGAATTTAATTCTATAAATCTCTTTGTTTTTGACTTATTATTAATGTTATGGATTATAATAACAAATAAATACAGTAGAATTACTTTAAAATAAAAAAATCTTGATTTTTGTTAGTTTTCGTCAACCTATGCGAGTTTGAAGAGTAGAAACCACTAGTGTACACTCAAACTGTTACTGTGCCTAACTGTCTTAATATTTTTTTATTCTGTTTTCTGTATTTTGTAGCTAAGAATAACACCTTTCCATTGATATACAAACCTTTTGTATTAAGTTCCACCTGCTGGAGAAATTTTTTAAAAAATTAGGGTGATTTTGACTGACTAAACTTCAAAAATCGAATTTTTTTCAAATCATCAGAAAAATCATTTTTTGTTACTTTTTGAATTTATTTTGACTAATTATGACATAAAATGACCAAAAATACAGAAATAAATCTTTTGAACAAATCTTAGTGTGATTTTGGCTATCTTGTATTTATCACCAAAAAATAATCTCAAAAAGATTTATTTCTATATTTTTGGTCATTTTATGTCATAATTAGTCAAAGTAAATTCAAAAAGTAACAAAAAATGATTTTTCAGATGATTTGAAAAAAATTCGATTTTTGAAGTTTGGTCGGTCAAAATCACCCTAATTTTTTAAAAAATTTCTCCAGCAGGTGGAACTTAATACAAAAGGTTTGTATATCAATGGAAAGGTGTTATTCTTAGCTACAAAATACAGAAAACAGAATAAAAAAATATTAAGACAGTTAGGCACAGTAACAGTTTGAGTGTACACTAGTTGTTTCTACTCTTCAAACTCGCATAGGTTGACGAAAACTAATAAAAATCAAGATTTTTTTATTTTAAAGTAATTCTACTGTATTTATTTGCTATTATAATCCATAACATTAATAATAAGTCAAAAACAAAGAGATTTATAGAATTAAATTCATTAATTTACCTAAAAATTTATGACCTTTCCCTTTTAAAATCGCTCATTTTCGACCAATATGTCCAAATAAAAAAAACTAAAAGCTAAAATGCAAAGTTCAATAAGGCTACAAAATTCACAAATAGTTTTTAATTGAATTCATTTCGTTATTTCCTTGAAAAATGAGATGAAATTTAAATTTAGCGAAATTTTCACCTCCGATCCCTTTTGTTTTCATTATATCTTGCACATAACGGTGAAATAAAAAAATTCTTTTGGTTTTTTATAATCCTCAGACAGACTACAAAATTCAGGCAAAGTTTCAGAAAATATTAACAAATCCTTCAAGACTTATAAGAAAAAGTTTGGGTGTGAAGTGAAAATTGGTGAGACCCCAACTTCAGATGCTCAGTACTCAGACCCATGAGGGACTACAAAATTCCGGTTTTTAATTTTGGAGTACTACAAAATTCTACTTAATTTCTGCATACCCCGTTTCCCTCAATTCGGTTGGTCACGCCCCAACTTCACTCACACGTTAAAAGTATTTATCTTTGCTATCCGTAAAATCTGAGCAAGCAAAATTTGTAATGCCAACTAGATTTACAAATATTTGCTCAAAACAACATGAACAGAGAAATAAGTATGATTAAAGAGTTCATAATGTTTTAGAAATGGGCTCATATAGCACGAATGCTCATTGTCAAACTCATAAAAAGCAAAATGTTATCAAATTTATTGGGTTTTGGGGGTAAAGAGCAATAAATTTTCTGCCTTCTTAATCCTAATCTTATCTCCAAAAAAGTTTCTGAATAAATTTTAGCTATATGTGTCGATTTTATTTGAAACCAGCTAGTTCTTGGCATTGATTTTAGAAGGTTTTAAAAGCTTTTGTTCGCAATATCCCCAGTTTCGAATAAGTCATTATTACAATTCTACCAAAAAATTCATTTCGATTTCAATAATAAAATTTTATTATTAGGACTAGAGCTACATAAATATAAAAATTATTTTTTACCCTTTAATACTGTAAAATGATGCCTATCGATCGATTAAATTATTGAATTGACACAATTTTCTACAAGTGAACTTGGTTGAGTAGCAATGAATATTATCTAGAATGAGGTAGAAGTGTATTGTAAATATTCATGCTTGTATTCAGATATAAATTAAAAGCTCTTCAATTACTCCATCTACTACAATTATGTAATAAATTTTTTAAAAGGGGGAAGAGGAAGAGATTTTTGCTTGCCATTTCATCGTCTATTATTTCAACCCAAGTCATAATAAAGATGACTAAAATGAAACTAAATTATTTCATGAGTATCAAATATAAATAAAAGTTTTTTTTTTTTGAAACTAGTTTGACTTAAATCATGATGATACTATTCAATCATGAAAAAGAGTTCATTGTGTCAACGAAACAATCTCAATGTTAAAGTCAAGTCTTTTTTATTTTTGTTCCTTGCAAGTTTTTTGTCTGCACATTTTCTTTTTCTTAAATATTGCTTCTATTTGCTCTTGTTATTATTTGATTCTGATGTTTCGTTGCAATGAAAATTTCATAAAGCAGAAATTTTTCATTCCTGTTCGTAGTTTCTGCTCAGTATGCATTAAAAATGTACATGTCCTCATGAGAAAGAAACGATGAGGAGGAGAAGGATGAAAAGGAACACGAAAATACTGCATTTCTTATTTTTGCTCTCTGTGTGCTCATTCAATCCCCAAATTGAAAGAAGTACAAGCGAGAGAAGCAAAAAAGAAGAAAATTGGAAGGAAAAATCTTTTTATAGCCATGCACTTTTTTATCATTTTATCTCATCTGCTGGCATTTTTATTTCATTCATTCTTTCCAAGTTTAAAAATCCCCTGAAGCAAATTGCATTTGATATTGTATGCACAAAAAATTTTAATCTGCGGCAGTGAGTATTTTTGGGTAAATCCTTTCAAAACGAGTGAGTGGAGATAAAGAGGAACAAACAACTCATTCACAAAATACATAAAAATGCCAAAAAGGCACGAAGAGGTGGCAAAAGAAAATTCTCTATTTATTTGAAATCGTGTCAAGCAAGCACAAGCAAGCGGCATCAAAACAATAATAAAAAAGGAAAAGAAAATGCGAAAGACAGAAAGAGAAGTAGATAGTTGTGATTTAAAGAATTTTTATTATTTCTCACACATCTCATCATACCATTTTAAGCATCTTTAATGTGTTAATTACACTTGGCACCCGTGCATGCCTATATTAATCATGACGTAGTCATAGCAGCAGTAATTTGTTTCATATCCATATTAGTATGCCGCGCAGCACTAACGGGCCTTACATTCTAGCTTTCGGCTATAATACAACTTCTCGTTTTATTTTCATTTGTACGTAATTCGTACGCGATACGTGTATTTATGTTTATTATATCGAATAGTAGCCAACAACAATCAGCATTCCGATGATGATATAATGTAAGAGCGAGAAAGAAGTACTTTTTATTGAACAGAAATACGAAGCAAAAGAAAAGAAGAATAAAAAGAAATAATTCACGACCTTGGCAATAAATAAATATACATAGCGGATACCTAAATTGCGCTTTAACCAATTATGGCTTAAACACTTTGACATAATAATGATTACCTCAGTCGACTACCTTATATACTTGATTTCTTGGTACGATATGTTTGAAAAGTGAAAACAATGCGAAGAATATGCTATGCTGATTGCAATAGACTTCATTCTTTCTATCAGATAATTGCATATTACTGCATTGTAAAATAGAACTAAAGTAATAGGTTATGGAAGTCATTTTGACATTCTTTAGATTGAAATTTTACTTTATAAATTGAAGTTTTTGTACACTGGGTAAAAACGTTGGTATCCGACAAGAAGAGCAATAATCATGGGAATTTTATTCCAATCTCGATTGTCTCATGCCATTATCATTTCTTATTTTCTTTGCCGGAAGCTAAAGAATCTTTCTCACAGTTTCAAAAAATTGCTCGATATTAAGAATTGTTCCTTATTCTTTTGGATATGATACCAAAAATCTTACCTTATCACCTTATTCTTCACCTTTCGTGTATGCTCAAATATGCCTTCAATATTATCCCATCTGTATTGATGGAACAATTGATGATGATATTAATTTTCATTGAGTACACACACACACACAAATAAACATCTTGTTCATGCTAACAATGAATAATTTTATTCATTTCGACGAGGAAGTAAAAGAGAAAGAGAGTAATAGAAAGAAAGGTTGAAGAAGCTTTAAAGGATTTTCTGCTTTACATCTCTTTTTTTTAATCTCTTGACATTTATAAATATTGAAGCAAATAAGTAATAGTCATCTATTTCTGTTTTATGACTAAAAAGTTTTAAATTTGACTTTTCGTATGATGTAATATCAAGGAAAAGTAAAAAGTCGTTAATAAAAGCTGTTGTAGTGCCAATTTTATAATTAAAATATTTAAAAATTTCGATGGCAACTTTATGATGTAAATTAAGAAATTTTAGGTCATGAAGCTCACTTCACCAATTTGATTTGAAACTGATATCTTATTGAATAATGAAAGAATTTTTCGTCAAAAATTTTATTATAAACCTAGGCACAAAAAGCACATTCTGTGAAGACAATAAAACGATTTTATGCTAAATCGGATTTTTTTTCTAATGTTAAGAAATTCAATTTTGGAGTAGGATTTTGCTGCTCGAATTCTTAACGAAAATATATTTTTTAAATGAAAATTCTGAATGTAATTGTAACTACCTATTCGTTCTAAAAAGTAAAATTTTTATAAATTTCTTCTTAAGTCTATGGGGCCGTTCACTTAGTATGTTCGCTTTTTAGGGAGGGGGGTCTAAGATTTTGTAACAGATTAAACAAAACAAAAGAATTTTTATACAAAAAGCGTAACGAGAGGGGAGGGGGGTCTAAAAATTCATTTTTTTACGTAACGTACTTTGTGAACGGCCCCTATGCTGATTATTTGTTTTCTTGCTTTTCTTCATTATTTAACCTTCATTTCGTCCGTAATTTTCTTCGTCCTTGTCTCACTTTTTCTTGCGTTGCTATTCGTAGCTATTATTTTGAATAAAAATTTTTATAAGTTGTAGTGAGAAGAATGTTTAAGCACATTTCTCACGTTTTGAATAACCCCCTGCATAACCCAAATATATAGCAAAAGCTCAGTTTTGTTTTGATATTCGAAATCCTCACTCAAATATGTATTTGTTTTAGGCATCAAACTATATAGATCTTTTATCGCAAACATATAAAGATATAGACCCTTTTGTTCTCGTTTCTTTATGCATTGCTCCTCCAAGATTCTATTTCTGTATTGATTGGTGTCAAATAAGGATGTTCTATAAACATTATATGAATAAGGAAGTGACATTTTTTATTATTATTAGATCTAAATTTAGTTGGAAAATTTCTTCTTTTTATTATGTTTTGTGACCTTATGTCCAGCTTATTGAAAAAGTTTCATGTGAGATATAAATTCTTATTTTTTTGCATACTGTACATAAAATGTGAAGATAAAACTTAATTGATTTGTTAAGCTTTTATTGTATCATGTTGCTAAAGCGACTTATCTGTGCAGTTCTAATCTCTGTTCTCGTTTTCTTTTCAACCAAATCTTCCCAATGTGCTCGAGTTTAATTGTGAAGCAAATTTACAAGAAAGTAATATAAATATTGTATGCAAAGTACCAGGTCGTCGACTAAAAATATAAACTCGTGCTCAAAAACATAAATATTTTTTTTTTTTAATTTTCTGTGATTGCAATACGACTAGAAAAGTATTATAATGTGCCAATGCCAATATTGCTCAATTACAGCAACAAAAATTGTAGAATTATTTTAAACTGCAATACATGCGATAAATAAACGTGTTGTGTGTATTGTTGAAAATTGATTTTGTACATTTTCCTTCTTACCACATTTTGTATGATAAATTATCAATCTAAAAAACACACTAAAGATTTAGCAAGCAATGTTTGATTTCCATACCTAATTCTCCAAATTTATAATAAATTATGAGGTTTACTCGGGAAGATAAAATATGTAAGATGTTGAAAAGAAATGGCCTGAAATAAATTTTCCTCTAATGTTTTTGTCTTCTCCGCAATTGAAAAATGCTTTATGTGGCCTTTTCCGACTGTTGTCACCTCAATGACTTTCCTTATAAATAAGAAAAGAAGAATAATAAGAAGAAATATAGCGGAACAATTTTCATTTCAATTAATTTTTTTCTCTCTTTCTTCCTGCTTGGTCTTATTTCTTTTACATTCATCGTTTTTTTTTTTTTGCTGTTCATGAATAAAGAAAGAAATATTCTAAATGGTAGGAATTATTTAAAATTTATGTGGAGCATACAATAAGCATATAAACAAGGAAAAAATGTTCATTCTGGTAACAAAAACTGCCATTAAATTCAAGGTGAAATTTTTGTGTGAATGTTGAGGATGAAATTTTATCAATCCATTTTAACAAAATACATTTTTGGATGGGAGGGATTTTAAGCTTGTTCCTTGTTGGCACTCGAACAGTACTCGATTATTTGTCAAATGTCTTCTTTTATGCTTCATTTCTCATCAGTATTCTTCCTTTTTTTGCTTCCTTTTGACACACATATATATTCGAGCGACAGCCTCACACTCATTTCCGTGCCGCCGCTCCTTTTCTTTCCATTCATATCTCTTTTAGTTGAAATAAATTGTTCACTTAGCAAAACACTTTGTACGCTATACAATGGAAAAGAAACATAGCGGAGCTCATGATCAGTGATAAAAATTATCAGGGAAAATTTATGGTAATCCATCGTGGAAATCTTGCTACTGCAATTTACTTATACTTTGCTTCTTCTTCATCATCTTTTTTTCATATACTTTTTTAATGCTTGTCTTGTTTTCTCTTTCTGTTGCTCGTGCTAACAAAAATGATTTTATCTATAGATGAACAGAGTCAGATGATATTTAATTTCATTGAAAACCACAAATTGTAATGATCTGTTGTAATGAAATAAAGAGATAATTTCTTCTAATGTCATTATTCATGTTGGAAGCATCAGCATTTGAAATTGAAATTACTTTAAATTTTTTGGAGAAACTTAAAGATTTTTGATTGATATGATGTAGGGGTGTCAATTACTTGGGGGTATCAGGACTTGTACAAGTCCCAAATACCCAAGTCCTAAATACCCCAAGTACTTGTACAAATCCCAAGTCCTTAAAATAGAACTAAAAAATGACCCTAAAGGTGAAAAAATACTATATTTGGTTCTTTTTATTGACATTTTTAAATAATAGAGCTATTTTAATTCCTAATGCTTTATTTTCAAGTCATTGAACTCTTTTAAATGTAAATTAAAATTGAAATTGTCCATGTACATCAAAAATTCGAAATTTTAATAAAAAAGTTCATTATTTAAAAATTTTAACTGAATTAGCTCCATTTTAAACTTTCTGCATGTAAAAAAGACGATAATCTGTTAAAAATTCAATTTTTTAAAAAAATAATTAAAAATTTATCTTAAATAGCTGAAAAATTGCTGAAAATTATTGAATTATTGGATTTGTACAAGTACTTGGGATAAAAACCCAAGTACTTGGGGTTCCCCAAGTCCTTGCAAAATACCCCAAATACCCAAGTACTTGGGATTTGTACTTGACACCCCTAATATGATGCTTTAAAATACAAAAACTAATATTGATTCAATATTGCATAATTGCATTCAGTTAGTAATACATAGAAGCGTGCTCAAAGAAAAGTACTGATTCAGTGAAGCACAAAATTTGCACGAAATTACATCCAAACTAAATTACGCAAAACAGAAGCTTAATTTAAAAATTTTGTAAAAATATTCATTTATATAATATTTTATTCTTTTTATAATATCGCAATACTTCAAGGAAATGGGAAAGAAGCCCTGCATAATAATGGGAAGAATAAAATATATGTCCATAATGAAATAAAACTAGCTGAGCACATGCAATACCATCATAAAAAGGGAGGAAAAAAAATGAGAACGCTTTTTTTATTTGATTTTATCCTAAATTAACTTTCTCATAATCCTCATGCATTATTAAGTTCTATTTCTCTCTTACATTATACATTGAAATAGCCTAACGTTCCATTTTTGCTTTATAACCATAAAAATATATTACGTAATTGAAGTAAGAAGAAGAATAAGAGCATAACAAGCGAAAAATGGTGAGCACGTAGCAAAGAATGCGCGTAGCAATAGAACAAACATTAAGGACTTTACCTTTCTTAATCGCTCACGTGATTATATTGGATGAAATGGCGCAATTTTCCCATTCCAAAACTTTAGAGGGTTAGAAAAATGCAAAAGAAAGCCACAAAAATGGAAAGAACATTTTATTTTATTTTTTTTTAAATAATATCTCACATAAAATCAAAGAAGTTAAACAAAAGCGGGAAAGAAAGAATTTTGCAGGCACACGTCACACGAAATGAAAAAGACTAAAAGGAATTCAAATTAAAATAAATAATAAAAAGCAACGACAACATGACATAAAGAGAAAGAAGAAGAAAAATATACCAAAAAAAATTATTATGATGATGAAACGAGTTTAACAGGTTGGGATTTTTTTTTTATTTTTCTTCTTTCCTTCTCTCTCATTTTCATTCCGCGGTGCTCTTAGCATTATAAAGAGATGACACTTTACCTCTGTATTTATACCCATACACAAAAGTTTAAGTCTTCTTCATCTTTAAATGAAGCAAAGATGCTTCTGCTAAAGATAATTTTGTTGATGCTTGAATGCCTCCTCAAGAATAGATGTTTTCATTCATTTGATATTACATAAGACAAACTGGTTTTATTCCTTTTTAAACAAATGACCTCATGCTAAAGATTTTAAAAGGCTAATTGGTTTCTTTGAAGCTTCATTTCTGATGCTAAATGATTTTGAACTTTATTTAAATAACAGTATCTATGAAATTTGATTATGGTTGAAGTTGGAGAGTTAGATGAGGACACTCAATTTAATTTATTTAAATTCATTTTACATGTCCTTTATTTTGTGGATATACCGAAATTGGATTAACCTAATTCAGTACTACAAATTTTAACCAAAATATTTTGAATGAAGTTGTTTAAAAATAAATAGAAATGCACAGTATCCAACCAGCAATTCTTTACAAAAAAGATATTCTGCCTCCACTTAAATCACAAATAAATATGGGAACATAATAATTTTTTAAAACGGCAATTCCTCTCTTTTTTGTTGGGGGTTGTTAATTTTTATAAATAAATTTCCTTATTTTTTATTATATTTTGCGATACACAATGCCGTATTGCGGTTGTTAATAAAATGAAGTTACATCCTTGCAATTTGTTAGCTTTAAACTCAACAAACGTTTATATTAACGAAATCACAACAGACAATGTTGGTGATTGTTATATTTTTTTTTGAATCGTTACGTTTATTACATTTTTATGCGAATAAATTTTCAGTATCATGAGAAAGAGAGGAAGAGCGCAAGATCTAACGCAATGTGCGTATGTAAGACAATATCAGCCTTAATGGCAAGACATAAATGACATCTTAATCTAAAAACTTTTTTTTCTTTTTTTTGCTGTTTCTTGTCAAAAACGGAAAGTATAGATATTAAAAAAAATATAAATGTGTTTAACTTAAGTTAGAGAGTGCCAAAACCCTGAAAGCTGTTTATTCTTCTGTCTTTCCTTTTCACTCTCTTATACGATGTGGGCTGGGTGTCTCTTATCATTAATTTTATGATGCACATAATAAACAAAAGCTTTAAGCTACCCTTAAAAAAGAACATCGTTGCCTATACAATGCAATATATACGTTAAGTAAAAAGGAAGAACACAGAGAGAGAGAGAGGAAAGAAATCAGATTCAAATTTATTTAAATTGTCATAAATGCTGTTAAACAGAGGAAGAAGAAGATTCATAACAAGCAAGCAAGCATGTAGAAAGAGAGCAGAAAAGTAGGAAAAAAAGGATTTGGAAATAGAAGAAATAGATATCTTAAAATGGCAGATTTTAAGTGCCTCAAATTTCAAAGGTACATTTTCTATATGTTGAAAACAAAGAAGGAATAGAAGAAAATGTGTACATTTATATTTTTATGATCAAGTAGACAGATACATATAGAAAGACATAAATGCATATCATTTGATCCCATCTTGATATTAAAGGATTTCTTTTTTGTTTTTGTCTATATGAAAAGAAAATGGAAATAAAATCTAAAATCCTTAATTAACATAAATTTGAAGTTAGCAAAAAAGGACAGCATGCTTTAATATCTTTAAATTGTTCATTTATTTTACTTATTTATTCTTTGTGCTGTTATTCAATTAGATTTGTATCAAGTTCGGGCTTATTTATTGCCTGAATTTTTATGTTGGAATTAAATATTTCAGACATTTTACATCCATGAATGTCTGTCTAACATTCCTATCTTTATGTACACATATTATGGAGCTCTAATCTGCTACAAAAAATAGCCTTTAATAGTAATACTTTCATAAATAAAGTCTCTTGTTTTATTTCAGCTTAAATTCATTGAGTATTTTCAGTTATTGTCCTATATTTTCATTACTCATTGATAAAATTTTGTGAACGAACACATTGAAAATAAAATTTTTACAGCAGGATTATGTAATATTGAATGATATAAAGCTATGCAGTCATTTGATAATGTTGTGTATACATGAATAATTCTCATAATAAACAAAAGAAAAAAGTTTCTTTTATTTTACTTGGCTCCTAGTTCAATGATTGTAGAAACAGTATTATGGTATTTTTAATAATACTTAAAAAGACTTAAAAATTTCAAACGAAGAAGGCACATTTTCAATTAATTAAAATAAAATAAGTTAATAAGAATTTTACCAAAAAAAGTTCCGTGGAAAGTCATGAAAAGAATATTTACATGTGCTCCAAAAATATATATATACTGACCTTTTGAACATTTCATGAAATGATTTCATGCAACTAATCTCACGGTGACAACCAAAATGTCAAAAATGATGAATGACTTTCGTTGTAATGATGAAATTTCACGTTAAATTAACGCCTTAAATCAAAACGAAAGGTTTAGCATGGACAATATAAATTCAACTGTCAAGGATAATGAAAGCTCTGCTGAATCAAAGTCTCGTCAAATTTCATGCATGCATCAGAAACTCATAAAAAAACTGTAATGAAAAATCCAGGAAAACTAAATTTTAATGAACCTTTTTTTTATTTTTATCCTTCATTCCGTACCGGACTTGTCATAAAAATGATCTTCCTCCCAAATCGAATATTCTATAATATTTCTCCGGCTAAAGCCACTTTTACATATCAGTAAACTAAGAAGAAAAAAATTTAAAGGATAAAAGAAAAAAGAAGGCAATTCGGAGGGTACAGCGAAAAAACACGAGAGAAAACAGAAAAACCAATTTTAGATGCAATTTATTCAATATGTTGTCATACAATACGCGAGAGGGATACATATATTGAATGGGATAATATGGAAATATGTTTGTTGTCACTAGAAATTTTGAAAACAATTTTTCAAAAAATGGAAAGTTCTTGAGCTGAAACGCTCTTTGGTTTTAAATATATGGGAAAAAAGCTTTTTGTGTTAAAAATAAGAATCTGACAAGATGTTACCTCCAAGACATATTTCATTCTATTTCATTACAAAGGCTCAGATTTTGTTCCTTCTATCTGACTTAATTTCAATTTTGTTGATGAGTTTTCCTCTTTTAAATTATGTTTTGCTATTATAAGCATTCGATTGTTCGTTAGCATCAAATTAATTTCGGGTTGGTGCTTCTGAAAGAGACAATTTTTCTTGTTTGTCGCTCTATGATTGTATGTATAGAAATGTTTTTCAGGGCAATAAATTTACGCAATTAATCATTAAATCGCTTCATTATTTGCCACTGCTTCTGAAACAGAAATTAAGGCTCAGACTCATCAAAATTCAGCACTAATAAATTTATGCTTTTTTCGCTCACATACATAATTTTTGTTTGAATTCTTCTGCTCCTCATTACAGTGTCTTAAGAAACTGACTAATTTTTCATTTTCATCTTAATGCTCCCCCTGTTCACCCAAGTCGTGTCTTTAAATCTTTATTGTTGGCAATATTTAGTCATTAGCAACTTACGTAAACAAAGGCTATGAGAAGAATTAACTACGTCATGACAGTTATCTTTATATTTTTTATAACTTCTTTTCTCTTCTCATTGTTGTTTCAATTATTCAATTTTTGCGTAACTTTATTGTCTCTATTGTTTTCATGAATAATCGATTTATGTGACCAAAAATTTATAGTCAAATAAACGGCGATAACCATTGAGCAAAAGTGAAAAATGTTTTAATACAAAATTTATGAATGCTTTTAGGCTCTTGCATTGCGCTATATAGATTATACACACATGCAACACATACAAATAATAAATTTAAATACTGCATGAAATTAAAGTTCTTTGGGAAAAAATTCGAGATAATTTTTTAAAATTCTGGAAATATTTTGTAAGGAGTCATAGATTAAAATTGATTGTCATCTGAAATGCGCTCTATTTAAAAATATTTTTATTTTTAAACTCAACTTCTGGACACATATTTTTAACACAAAAAAAGAACTGGAAATAAAACAAAATCGGTGAAGTAAAAGCATAAAGCCGATAATGATATTCGTTTAAATTGTTTAGAATAATTAAAAATAAATTATGCACAACGATTTGTGTTTAATTTAAAGCCTTTTTTGCCACTTTGGTTTCCCCCAAAAAAAAATTATACATTTAAATTTCAAATGGGTATTTTAATTAAGCAGAGCAGAGGAAAGACCCAGCAATAGAAATATCATGTTGTACTGGAAAGGATTTTATTTATTTCTATTGTATGCTTGAATTCTATAGAAAAGAATTTAATGTAAGGAAAGTTCCTGCTCTGATTATCTGCAATGATATCTTGCATTAAGCAGATTGAATGGATGCGAACACATTTCTTTATCATTCTTCTACATCCTCATCAACGGAATGAAAAAGAAGATGCAATGAAAAGGGCTTAAATGATAGCGATGAAAATTTTTCTCCATATTTTATAATCTGATTACGATACTCGCTCATTTAACATTGCAATTCAGCGTATTTAGTCTACATTGAACTTTTAGTTTCTTTTTTATTTTAATTATGCATGATTTTAAAATTCGACAGTTTGAGGATTAGGAATAAAAAATATTTTACTTGAATCTGTAATGTTAAGACTATTAAGAGAGTTACGTCCTTAACAGGGGCGTAGCCAGAAATTTTTTGAGGGAGGGGGTTGAATTATTTTTGTGAGGAACGAAAAATTTAGGGTGGTTTTGGGATTTTTTTTCTCATAAACCCTAGCAAATTGAAGAAATTTTCCAAAAAGAGATGGAAGGGGTTAAAACCCCCAAAAACCCCCTGACTACGCCCCTGGTCCTTAAAAGTGTTCTTAACAGAAATCTTGCTTGATTAAGCTATTTACTTATCTTCTTTTATTACTTCTCACAATTAGTGAAACGATGTTGAGCTTTAATAATCAATAATAATGAGCCCCCACATTGAGAGAAGGAGCAAAATAGCTTATATAATTATTCACTAATAATAATATTTATTATTTACTATTATGCGTATAGAGATATTTTTTATTTATTACTATTGAGACTTATATACTTCTGTGTGGTGTGTATTGTTAAGGAAAAGTCAAATTATTCACGATTATCTCGCCTGCTACTGTCTGCTTAATTTGTGTATAATTGCTGATTCATTTGCTTCGTCTCTTATTATAAAAAGCAGCGAATATACGCTAGCTTACTGCTTTAATAATGTTGCGTTATTTGCATGAATAACTAAATGAATGAATTTTCTTGTAGTCGCATGGAAAATGCTCATGCTCATAAGTGTCTCTTCGTGTCAAAAGCATTCTTCGTTGCCTTTTGTTTGTTTTATTGGCAATGAAAATATTCATTACTTTAATTTCTATAAATGTGAATGTAAATAAAACGCAGAATTATACTTACATATTTTTATTAATTCTAAGAACGTTTCGTTCGTTTTTACTTCCCAATCATCAAAAATTTACTTTGATGTTAACCATTTTTTAACATTTTTTTTATTTGCTTAACTATGTTCTATTTTTGATAGCTTTGAAAAAAAATGTAATAAATTCACTTTTTCTGTTTCCATTCTTACGTTTATGATAAAAAAAAAATGTTATCTTTTTAAAGACAGTTTTTCTTTAATGTATTGTACTTATGCAATTATTTAAATTGAAAAAAATTTTAAAAAATCATGAAAAAATAAAAATACCTTTAAATACTTATGACCTATAAATTCAATAACTGTGTCAAATAATACGTCTTAATGCACATTAATAAATTAAATTAAAAATCAAAATTCTTACCTTGATTCTTATTTCTAATATCAAAGAAATTTTCATCTTAGTATTCACCTATTAAACCATCATTATTGAGTCTCAAATACAATCTACTTAATGTCTTTTATGAGCAATTTATAAACATATCAACGATGTTTATATATTGAGAAGATTCTTCAAATGAAAAATACTGATTGGGGCATAGAAACGTTTTGATACTTTTGATCATTGAAAGAGAAATTGAAAGAGGAAAAGAAAAAATATTTTGAGTATGCTGTATAAATTACTACTGTTTATAAATTGTTTGTAAAAAGTTAAACATTTTCTTTGTGTACGGAAAGAGTGGAGAGGAGAAATATATAAATCTATCCATCTATTTGCCACAAGTCATGTACTCAATAAACATGCTGTGCACAATTAGTGTTTATTTTGAAATCAAAAGATCAAACATCATTTTGAGGTTCTTTAAAATCAATTTAATCTGACTTTAATGTATAAATGTTTCAAATTTGTGTTATGGGAAATTTTATGGCAAATTTATCACTTTAAGAATCTTAAATTACACATTCCTAAAATTTATTATGGAAACATAGCATATATTAAGAGAGTTTAATTTAAAATTAAATTTCCAAAGTGATTTTGTAGAAAACTCTTTTTTTATTTTAAATTGGGTAAGAAAACTTTAAGGTATGATGACTAAAAATCCTTAAATCATCAAATTGTCAAGAAACATTTAAATTAAAATTAGAAAATAAATTGAATGTTTTCTGATTGGCTCCAAAATATCAATTAGAAATTGAGGTAAAGCAAGTATTTTTGTTTTTGTTATTTTTCTTTCATGTTGATAAAGCAAATTCCAAAGTAATTAATTATTGGTAGTTGAAAAAGGTCGAAAAAGGTTCCAAGAAAAAACGTCTAAAAGAAACTTTTCTCCATCCAATATCACAAGATATCAAATTAAAATTTTCTTCTCCTTTCCGCACTTCTCTTCTCCTCTTTCTTGACTTTAATTCAACATGAGTAGGATAAATTCATCACTTAAAATGAAATTAAATTCTGTGTAATCTTGCTGATTGCTTTTTCTTTCATTCACAAAAAAAAGTAAGGAAAATGAATGAATTTTTTTCGATTTCTTGGATTGTACAGAATTACAGTAAATATATCAATTAATTTGCTACATACTAATTTACAAAGCATCAATTTGTGTGTATATGGATAGGTATTTTGTGTTGTCAAATCCAAATTGACCTTATTGTCACCAATTAATTCTTCGATCGTTTTACTCTGCTATTCTCATAGCATGATTGTTTCAATAAAATCATTTACTGATATACAGCAGATTGAAAAAAAAAAATGTTATTGAAGATTTTTCGATGCGGAAAAATCAAAATTGAAATTGAAAATCCGGGATTTCGATGAAATTGGATACGCAGAGCTTTTTTTTTATTTGATGCCATTTTGAATTATTCTACAACATTGGAAGACATTTTTTGGTACGGAAATTCTTTTAGGAAGATGAACTCGCCAACATCCTCGTCCGCATTTCCTCCCACAACGTTCACACCATTAAAACTGTAAAAGCTTTTCAAGTCCAACAGCAATTGGTAAAAATTATGCCATAAAAATTTATTAAGTCATACTTGTTTTAAAAAATAATGAATTCCATTTATCCAATGGCATGAGCCACTAGGGACTCATTTAACCATTGTAAAAGTAATCATTAAGTGGTATTTTCTCATCTCAACTCAGCCCAGTTTACTCATAAATGTAACAAAATAAATAGCATGTCATGCCATACATTCAATGCATAAAGATTGCTACTGCATAGAAAAAGAAATTCACATGTGTGTTTATGCCACTACTGCTTGCATGCTGTGAACATTTAATCAGTTGAAGAGTATTAATTATCACAATTTTGTGGGAAATGGTGATGGTTGATGATGATGATTATGATGTGGTTGTTCTTTATCCATGTTCATATTTAACATATATACTTTTAAACTTGGTGCAATCTCCATTAACATAATGGACACAAATGAATTTGCAAAAGTTTAAGCTCTCCTTTCTTCTCTTTTTCTTACCTTAAAAAAGACGGAAACATTTGTAGCTACATGATTCATAAACTTTTTCTTCCTCATTCATTTAACTGCGACACACCTGCCCATCATCATCATCATCATCATTATCACCAATATCTTCAACGTTTACAACTAGATTTTTTTATTAATAAAATTTCTTTCTTTTACTGTAAATTCATCTTGTTTAAACTTTAAAGAAATTTTTTTCTTCAACAAAAGTTTTCTATGTGCATAAACTTTTCCTGCAATTCACAGTCACAGTTTGTGAATTATTTTTTTCAGTTGAGCATTTTCAGCTCATGCCTTATCTTAATATTTTCATCCTACCGTCTTTCTATAGTTTTGTTATTTGTATCCCACTTTAGTTCTTTTTATCATAATGCTTAATTTCCAGCTTTCCGACTTTAATTTTCAACTTACCGTTCTCTTCCTTTATACTATCTATATCATAAAATTATGTTTTTAAAAATATAAATTTGACTTTCCTTTGTAAGGAACAAAATACTTAAGACCTGAATGAGATTAAATTTAATGATAAGCAGAAAAGGGAAATGGGTAAAGAATAACGAATGAAATTTAAGGACGATGAGTAAAAAATATGGAAATTTTGAGGATAGTAAAGGAGAAAGACAATTTTTCGAATCATAGCATCAAATATTAAATAACAGTATACAGTCTTTTAATGAGGATGATTTGGTGAATTTCAGGCATTTGAATGTTTAAGGATGTGTTAAATGTTAATGAGATTTTATTAATTTTTAGACAAAAAAATAATTAATTTTATTTTCCACATTTTTTAAACCTAAACTGTAGCTGCTTTCAAAATTGAAATGTAAATTTCAACATATATGCAGTTAAAAACGAGCATCTCCCACCTTACAATTTCATTAACTCAAACAAAACATAGAAAATCAATTTTAAAAGTCTTATTTATTTTGTAGACACTTAAAGATTCAAAGACCTTTTTGTTAACCTTTTTGTTATTCTTCTTCTTGTCAACCAATAACAATTTTATCATTTCTATTTATTCACTCCTTATGAAACAAAAGAGAAGACGGAGAGACCTAAAAATACTTTTCTGTGGAAGTAAATAACATCATAAAATATTCAAATATGAAAACTGAGGTCATAATTTACTCTATTCTATCATCAGATGATCCCACTTTATTGTAATAAGTTCCAAAAAAGAATTGCTCTCATCTTACTCTATGACTGTGTAGAGTATGTGCTTGCATTAATTAACACCATGAATATGATGATATCACATCAGCAGGTGAAATGACAAAAGAAACAAAGAAAGGTGAAAAAGCAATTTCTATTTAGATGAAGTACTCTTCTCTATTTGCATAATATTGCAGTCTGTGTTGCTGCATAAATGACTGTTTAGCAGAAAAAAAAAATTATCTATGAATTTTAACGCGAATTTTCACTGAAAACTTTTTTTAGTTATTAACACACTCGTTATCTGTGTAATTGGATATTTCAAAATTTAGCTATGGGTAGAAAGAAATAGTTTTTAGGTCATTAAAATAAACTTGAGTAAAATTTTGGTAAAATGCTTTGGTTACAACACTGGTTATCAAAATGAATAACTTTAAAACCCTAAAATAAACGAACAAAAAATTATACACATACTAAGGCTTATGCATGTCTGAAATGAGGCACACAAAAGAAAATCACAATTTACATCGTCATTAAAGGTCGACCGGGAATGTTAATTATATTTTTATTTATATTTTTGCATTTTTATTAAGGCCATTAAACTTCTAACATCCAACTATTTATTTATGGTGTTTATTTGTGAGCATGGTATATTCCATGCTTCTCTTTTTACTCTTTCTTCTCTTTCTCTTTCGACCAGATTTATTATTTTATGAATATATTTTTTGAAATAATTTTAGTTTTATTTTGTGCAGGTTTAAGGATTTATTAATATGTTGTGACTTTTACCTGCGTCAGACGATAAATAACTTATAACTGATATGAGATTGCAGACTCAATAAAAAGTTTTTGTGTTGAACGGCATTTTTGGATTGCTATTAAAATATCAACACCAATTTCTATGCTTAAAAACAATTATTTTAAAATCAAAATTTAAAATCCATGTAACTTGAGAACAATTATCTTGTAATAAAATTGTTTTGATTAAATTTTATTTTGTCATCAAAATTCACTAAATCTTATTTAATAACCAATTAATTATAAAAACTGGAACAAACAAAATTTTCATTTTAGGAAATGAAACATAATACGCAAAAATCTGGATCTGGTAAATAATTTTGGAAATTAAACGAATCAAATCAATTTTAGTTGCCAAATTTGCTTATTTATGTCTATATTTGACTATGCAATATTTTGTAAAGTATCTTGTTTAACTCACCAAAGATAAACTTTAATTGGAAAGAGTTACATATATTTTTTTTTTTGTAAATCGTTTTGAAAAATGCGTGTCCATTTAAAATGCATTAAAAGGCAAATTAGAAATTTAAATTTCTTTCATAAAATTATGTAAATTTAGTTTATGCTTAAATTTCTGTGAAGCTAAACCTGAATTAATTAATTTGACATCAAAGTATCATCAATGCCCACATAAATATTATTTTGGATTATCGTATTAAATTTTTTCGAACATTATTTGTTTAACCTTAAAAAAAGATTTCTAACGATGCATTAAAATAAAATTGATTGTAAAGTTTACATCAACGTAATAATCATACAATGTTTGGGAATATTTTAATAACTAATTGATGTGTCAAGTACTAGTAATAAACGGAAATTTTTATAACTAATAAAGAACCAGTTTTTCTGACAAAAAGTATCTACATGGTATTTTGCTAATTTCAAATTCTTGGAAAATGTATAACATTAGATATGTTAATTAATGTCTCATCATTTAGATACTTTTAAATGTCTTTAAGTTTTATATATTTAAAAAATAATATGAATTTTGATATTTAATTAAATAATAATAATTCTGCATTAATTTGCATAAAATGTCGATTGCAAATTTCCAAAGAATCCGCAATACCAACATCATATAAAGCATATCTCAGTAATTCAGTACAAACATTAAATCTAAAATAATAAAATGAGAAAATTATAAAAAAATACTTTAAAAGAAAAGGAAATTGATCGAATTTCCGCATGCAGCTCATTTTACATGTTCATGCTTTTAGACATTAGAGTATGTATATAACGAAGGTAGAGTTACAAAGTTCATGTTTATTATGAATATTCTTACAAATTTATATATATGGCTGATAGATTTACGTATGTAGAAATGTAAATAGACATAAGTGATTTTCATCATTCCGGAACATGAATTAACAGAAAAGAAATATTTTTTTTCTTACAGTTGGTAACAGAAACATCATTACACACATTTCATGTGCAAATGCACTTCATTTTTTATTTTTAATTTTCGTATCGCAATATCCACAATTAAACAATGGCTCGAAAGATCTTGACATTAATCTTGAGAGTTAATAAAAAGTATATACAGCAATTATGCAGCTTATTCATGTGCATTTTTTCGCCACTGCTATTGAATTTATGTATGTGTACTTCAATAATGCAATTAAGGCTATATGATTGTTTTAATAGCTCTTTTTCTGGCTTTTAACGCCTTTTTTCATTCAATTGTGTCTCTTCAGTATTACTAATTTTTATAGTCTTTTGTAGTCAATCAATAAATTGCGCCATTAAGTATCTTTTGTGTTAAATACCTGTACAATTTCATATGCAAAATGAATTAAATAAATCATGTATAGACATAAATAAGATGTTTTTTTACATCTTTGATGCGTGCTCATGTCATAAAATATCAACAATTCAATGCATCACTTCCATGAAATTTTTTTCTCAAATTTATGAAGCGATACAAAGAAATGTCAAAAAAAGAATGAACAGAGCGATCGTAATGCAATAATATACGTATTGTGTGGTTGATGAAGAAGAAAAAAAAAATACAAGGAGGAAGAAGGCAAAAAAAAAAACAACAGAAAATGTGACGTCACACAAGGCAACGTGAATACCAAGAGCGTTGTTGCCAGAATACACGTGATTGAATCCATTTTTAGATCTTTCACATGCAAGGCAGAAATTCTTTCATTTATTAATTGAAATTGCCAGTTTATGACATGAAAGAAAATGAAAAATCACTGCAGTTGTGGATTACTTAACATCAACAAAAATTAACAAAAAAAAAGATTTAATTTGGAATATTTTTGTTGTATCTTCAAAACATTTTAATGTCTTATGGGCTATAAACGTAGAAAATTGGATTTCAAGTGAAAATATTTTTTTATGGGCTGTGAAAAGTTTCTTAATTTTGTTAAAAAAAATGAAATGACAACCTTCAAAATTGATTAAGTTTAGAACATATTTAATATTGGTTTTTACTAACTTAAATGCATATAAATTGTCTTTCTCAAATCTTTATGCTATATTCAAATAACAAAGTGAAATAAAATGCTACAAAATTTCTAAAAAAATCACAAGCTCAGTCAAAAGAATTAATCCCTTTTAATAACATTTTGAACATCTTCTGTCAACTCTTTCAATAAAAAGAGAATGAAGAACAATTCATGAAATTAAGAATGTAATACTCACTGTCATGTTTAAATAAGATGAAGTTATGGTCGATTGGATTCTCGCCTGTCAAATGATTTTTTCTCACTCCTGCATTCTGTCTTTTCGACAGCAATTTTCTCTCACCTTACAACTTACGAACAAAATTCGCTTATGTGATTTGTGGTGGAAGAAAGTCTTTTTGGATATAAATAAAAGGCCTGTATAATTTCATTAATTAGATGTTACATAGTAAAATAGAGGAAAGTGCACAACATATCAATAAAAATAAGCCATTTCACCTCCACTATATAGCACATTTATAATTTATATTGAACCTATTTTTTTCTGTTTTACATTCATATACGTTCACATGAATGCAGACATAATGGTTATCCGTAAATGACAATAAAATGCTTGATAGCATGATATTGGAAATCTCTAAATGAAGGAAAATAAATGAAAAAAAGCAAGAGCTGAGTAAAAAACGAGCGACAACATTAAATTCATCCGCAACACATAAATCAATGTTTTATATCCTTCCGATAAATTTTTATTGAACCATGTCCTCACCCAAACTATTCGCTTGCGCTGTGTGAAAGGAAAGGAGGTCAGGGTTGTGTGTCAGAAAGAAAGCATAGTGGCAAATAGAACCTCATCATCAAAGACTTTCTTTTTGAGGTAAACACAAAAACATTTTAGTGGAAGTGATTTTCTCATGTACTTCCTCTTAATTTCTTTCATAACCCCTTAATTTTCATGTTTTTACCTTTCTCGTTCCTTCTTTCCTTTCATTTGACGTCTTCCGGTGAAATGAGACCGAAATAGGCTTTTAAAAAAATTAGCATAAATACCTTTTTGGCCTTTTACCTTCATTCTTCTTTTGACTTTTCCCCTTTATTTCGACTATATCATAAATGATAATCGATATATTAAGTATATTAATTCGTATACCGTTGATTCATTCTTTTATTCTTCATTATTATCATCCTACAAATCAATATTTATGCATAAAAATTGAAAAAGTATATCCGATCAAAAGACAATGAAAGTTAATTACTTTTACTCTCTTGTGATTAATTTGCGTAATTTTTATGAAACAAAAGAATATTGATGGCATCATAAAACACAAAACTTAAATCAATAAACTGATATTGCACAGTCATTTTTTGATAGGAATAAATCAAGTGTTGGCAGTCTTTTAACCTGACGGATTTTAATTTGTATTCCTTTCTTATCAGATTATATTCATTATTTTACAATTTATTCAAATAAGTTCAAATGTTTTTTTTTTTTAATTTGACAGCTTTTGACAGCTACATTGAATTTTAATTGATCGAAATCTTTAGCAAACCATGATTTAATCAATTCTGAGACGCGTCAAAATATTTTCTTTAGATTATGTCATCCTTAAATCTTTAAAACTATCAATAATTTCACATAAATCATCCACATTCATCGTGTTGAGGCATTTAATGGTAGATGATCTACATACCTTCATGGATCGAAGCACAGACATCATTTAACACGTTTCATAAAATATCTAGTATCATCATCCTTTTAACCTCATGTTTGTCCTTTATTTATCTCTTCTGTATACCCATAAATTCTCAAACCACAATATTAGATTTGAAATGACAAGAAATCATGATGAGATTAAAACATGTCACATGAGAACAATAAACTCATTTAAAAAAGCATTCTTACGTTGTATAGCGATTGTCATATTATGTCTGTCTATGGAATTAAGCAATCTTTCAAGTGAAATATGAATTTCATTATGGAATTGTTTATGTGATATACTTGATGATATTTTATCAGAAACCTCAAAGTTTTAACTTTATACAACTTTTGGTTGTATTTCTGTTGATGATGATGATGATGATTTTTTTTTCTGAAAAATTATAATAGTTATGATGATGATCTGTTTAATCTGTACAGATGTATAAGTGCATTAAGGGAATAATAATTTTTATTATTATGGAAATATGAAAGCACACTCCATGTCACTGTCATTAACATAAAATAAAAATTGCGTCCGGTAACTCATCGAAATAATAATCATTACCATACCACTCACTTGGATATGTAGTCAACAAACCAAGCATAGCTTACGTAGTTGCATGTACTGCAGTGCAACAGACAAAATATTTTTTAAAAAAGTTCAAAATGTCAGCTTTTCTTTTGTGAATTCCTTGAATAAATGTTTAAAATTAATTTTGTTAAAAATGTAAATAAAACATTTTCAACTCAGTAGCATAATAACCATATCCAATTTCAATAATAATAGTAAAAAAATTTTGATATGCTCAAAATATATCGAAATTTTTAATGCTGAGTTTTACATTTTCTTGCTCTTTGATTTATTTGTAAACAATGACAAAAGAGCAAAACTAGAATTTTATTTTATGTTGAAAAATATATTCACAGCATAAAAATTACCTCAATCAAAAAAGTATCTTTGCCAAAAAAAATTAAGCATTTTGCCATAACCATTAGCCGCAATAGACAATTTAAATAAATAGTGTGCCATAAACTAAAATGGATTGCAATGTCCGTAGCTACATAAACCATTAATTAAGTTTTAATCCATAAAATCTAATCATGCTTATGAGCTTGTGTGAGCTTCATTTAATGTCAATTTATGGTGCAGTTTTACGTCCGAGTTATGACACATTTCATGATGATAATTGTTATGCAGATGCTGTCAGAATGCAGTGCTAGTTTATTTCGTCTATGCATCTCATCGAATTTTTTTTTCTATTTATTTCGTGCAAAAAAAGTTTAAATTTTCCAACTGCACTAGCAATTAGATTTAAGCTTGCTTCCTCAATAATGATAGACACGAACAACAGTCGTTCATTAAATAACAAACATGAGCAATTAATTTTTTCGCATATAATAAGATTGCATAGCTCAAACAAGCAGACAAGCACAGAAATGCACAAGTTCAAACACTGACATGAGAATTAAGTGACATTTTAGTGCA
Source organism: Chironomus striatipennis (assembly GCA_026123125.1). Lineage (NCBI taxonomy): Eukaryota > Metazoa > Arthropoda > Insecta > Diptera > Chironomidae > Chironomus > Chironomus striatipennis. The sequence goes on along the minus strand of CM047394.1, from coordinate 24,058,098 downwards.
CGTGACTTTCGTTTAATGTCAAATTTATTTTCTCATTCTCTTCTGTTCTTGAAAAGTTTCTAGACAAACTTTTTTGTTAAAAAAAATCTCTGACGCAATAAAAAATTTATCAACAAACAACAAAATCATCAGTATTGAGCGTTTGTCATGTTTCAATAACATTGAATGAAATTAAATTCTATTGTAGGTGGAATCAATACTTCAAATGAATGCTCCATATATTTGTGCACTAAAGACTGAATCAAGTCTTTTTCAAAATCAATTGATCTATGATAGTGATGACGATATTATTGATTTTATGAAAGATTGTATGATTGTTCTATATTTATCAAGCATTTTTAAACATCAATTAAATGACGTTTGGCAGCAATATGCATCAAAATCAAATTATGAATACAAAAAATCATTTTCTCAATAACAAACATGCTTCGATAATTGAAAAATAAATTTGGCCTTTAAAGTTTCCCGTAAACTATGTAATTTTGTGCTTGGGGGAATTCTTGATATCGCCCATCTCGACAATTAAATGCAATTGACATATTGTGTTTATGTTATGACTTAATTATTGCATTTGTCGCACACGCTAATGAAATGACAATTTCATGCAATAGTGCAACTTAATTATGATCTTTATGATGAAAATGACATAGATACACAAGTACAGTATACGACCACAAGTCCCATGCTAATATTACAGGAAAGATGAGAGAAATAATCTTCGTAATAAATTACATAAACATAAGCTGGAAATGAAAATACTAATTGAAAATGTCTTTTTTTTCCTCTTCATATTGTAGGTGAAACAGCCACAACTTATCATTTCAAAACACTTGTGCCATCAGTAGCAGCAGGTGCAATCATTGGCAAAGGAGGCGAGACTATTGCATCACTCCAGAAAGATGCAGGCGCTCGTGTCAAAATGTCAAAATCACATGACTTCTATCCAGGTACATACGTTTGTTAAATTTTGACAGAAATGGAATTTTTTAGAATGATGATTTGCGTAATTGCAGGTACAACTGAACGTGTTTGTCTCATAAGCGGTAATGTGGACGGTATTTTGACTGTGTTAGACTTTATTATGGATAAAATACGTGAGAAGCCAGATTTGACGAAGCCATTAAATGATGCTGATGCAAAGCAACAACAAGAGCGTGATAAGCAAGTAAAGATTTTAGTACCAAATTCCACAGCCGGTATGATTATTGGAAAGGCTGGTGCCTACATTAAACAAATTAAAGAGGAGAGTGGATCTTATGTACAAATTTCACAAAAACCAAAAGATTTAACACTTCAGGAGCGCTGTATAACGATAATTGGTGAAAAAGAAAACAACAAGAAGGCATGTCGTATGATATTGGCTAAAATTATGGAAGATCCATCATCTGGAACATGCTTAAATGTGTCATATGCCGATGTCAGCGGGCCAGTAGCTAATTTTAATCCAACAGGCTCACCATATGCAAATCCACAAATCAGTTCAAGTACAGCATCCCTAAATTCAGCCCTCAGTCCTGCCACTGTTGGAAATGCAGCTGCCGCTGCTGCTGGTCTTTTGGTAAACGGAAGTGCATTGAATTTATCACTAAATTTAGGTTCACCAAATCCAAACGTCAACCCTACAGTCACAACACAATTGTTAGAAAATATTAAAGTAAGTGTCAATGACTTACAAATTTTTTATTAAGCTTCCCACTGTGGAGCTATACTAATTTCTTTGGATACTCTGTGATTATATTACATTCGTGAGCTTTTGGCTCGCAAACACTAAAATATCATTACTGTTATTGTTATTGCCATTGTCATTAAAACTAATTTTTATTGCAGCTTGCCATGCGAAGCTTAGGTTACTCTGATTCAGCAAATACTGAAGTATGCGCCGCATTAGGTATACTAGCAAAATACGGTGTTCTCGGTGTCGGTCTTTCAAATGGACAACACACAACCACATCTGCAAATCCACTTAGCTACTTAAACGTAAGCGGCCTAGAACAACAGCAGTCACAACAGGCAACTGTCGGAAACATCTTCGGTGCAATCGGTGGAAATCTTGAATCATTCATCAATTCACAAACACAACAGCAACCTCGAACGTCCATTGAACGATTTGATGCAACATTTGATCCCTTTCGTAATGCCCAAGCTACAGCACCCATTTCATTAAATAATAATTTCGGATTGACTGCAACTAATGCATCAGCTGCTCAAGCACTTGGTGCAGCACAATCGCTTGGAGCACTCAGTAAGAGTCCAACACCTGGCGAAATTGGCAGCAAAGATGCTAAAAATGTTGAAATCCCAGAAGTGATTGTTGGAGCTATTTTAGGTGAGTTGACGAATGGACGAAATTTTCGTTTGTGTTAAATTGCTTAAGAAGGTGAAGTAATAAATTCGATGTTGCCACGCATCATCATACTAGCCATTTAAATTACATAAATAGCTAAAATAAAAAAAATCATACTTAGGGTAGGGATTAATATGTTTTTGAAAGTAAATTAATTTGTTGGGCTTTGTAAATTAATTTCCGCCATTATTTTGTCTAATTTAGACCTTTCCTGTCTATCGTACTTGTTATTAGTATTTTTTATTTATTTTTTATTTTTTTTTATTTTTGTTATTAATTTTTGTTTTTTGACATTGCGAAAACCTCTTCCATTATTTTGTTCACAGGTAATCCCTACCTACAGTCTACCTACAATCCATTTCTGCAATGCGTTCCAATGAACTCTATCGAGGATCAACATCGTACATAAAAATTATCTATTAATGCCTATATAAATATTTGTTGAGTTTTTTTTATTATTTTTAATTTTATTTTTTTTTTTATTTACAAATTGAAAAAAATTTGATTTATTTTTTAACTTTTTTTCCTTTGACATTTTTACATTTGAAAATATTTTTTTACATTTTGCATATTTTTTTCCTTACTTTGTTTGTTCTATTTTTGTTCATTTGACATAAAATAATATATATAATGAAAATAAAATTATTTTTTTGATAATATAAGAATTGAAATTAAAAATACAAAACTAAATTTTTAAAAAAGCAAAAAAGAATTAATTATAATTTTTAGTCAATAAAATTTGCTCTTTCATGTAACGTCAACAATTTAATTCCCCAAAATTAAATCCTATTGTTATCTTAAAAAGCCTATTCTAGTTCAATGACTTCAATTTTTTGAAATTTAAAGCAGATAATTTTATGTTTCCCTAATCCACAATTTTAATATAAAAATATTGTCTTTTGATGATCTTTGAATATGCAGCAATGGGTTCGAAATCGTTATAATCATTAAAATATTATGAAAAAAACCAGCAGCTTAACTAGGGTGGCTCATGTGGGCTAGGGCGCCAAATTACTTGAATAAAATTATGAAATTGGTTTTTATGAAGAGAATCTACAAAAATTATTGGTGCTGGGAAAAATATCCCTGCAAAGTTTATTAATTTTTTTTTATTTTTTTCTGTAGAGGAAGGCGCTTACTTATATCCATGGGGGACTGTTTTCCAACACTATGCACAAGGTGCCAGGAACCCTAGTTATGCCCCTGGAAAAAATTATAATAAGAGATTTTAAAAAGCAATAAATCAAAAATATATTTTTCATTAAATCACCAAAAAATTCATAAAAAAATCAATTTTTTTCATTTGAAATAAATGATGCAGTAACTGAAAATGACCTTAATTCATTAATGATTCAATTGGACTAGATATGCTTAGATAACAGGTCAAATTAAAAAATACTAATGAATTGATTAGTAAACTTTTTGTTAGCCAATCTCCTGCCATAAGATTTTGTTCAATTTCTTCACTCCTACATTTATTCAGGAAATACTTAAAATAATCTTCCCACAAATAATTTTTAAAGAGCTTTGAGCAGTAAGAAGCTTTTAAAAATAATAAGCTATTTAAAATCACAAAGTAAATACTACAAATTTTTTATTTGGTATTCAGAAATGTCGAATGATAAAAATAGAAGGAGAATTTTTTTTATTAAAATTTCTAAGAAAACATCTTTCAGTAAAAATTTAAAATTCTATTTAAAAACATTTCTGCTCAAAATATTTTTTGATGATATTTTCACAAATGATTTTTAAGTTTTAATATAAAAATGGAAAACCATAAATTAATTACTCAAAGTGTTCAAAACAACACTTTAATTTCAAATTGAAAATATATGAGAAGTAGAAGATTCACAGGTTATTTTTCTACAGATATTCAAAAAGTCGACATTATTAAAAGGCCAAAAATTTTAAGGCAGTTTTGGGTGTTTATTTAAAATTTTGTGAAAATATTATTAAATTTTAATATCAAGTTCAAGCATAAAACATGAACATCATTATGAAAAAAAATTAATCACGATCACTTCATTAGTACATTTTAATGTTGACAAAAATCGAAAAAAAAAATCTTTATAAACAACATGTTGACGTGACAAAATTAATCAAAATGAATTAAAATGAAAATCAAAACCGAGCAGCAAACTACAGCAAAGTGGCATTTTATTTTTCAAAGTTTGAATTGCAAATACTATTTTTTCAAATATTCGAATGAATTTAGTGCAATAAAATTCCAAAACAAATAACATGCCACCTTGTTCCTCAGTTCATACTGCTCGGTTTATAGTTAAAAATTATTAATTTTATTTTTTCTCTTTTTGTTTGTTAAATATCATTTTTACTGGTTGCTCAATTTTCATTTCTTTTTAATTAAGACAAAAAAAAATTAACATTCTAAGAACGTCAAAACAGTCAATAAATAACAAAATATTTTGATGTTCTTAGATAATGTTTATAATAAAGCATAAATGTGCATAAAAACATAAGCATAAGCATCGATCATAAATTTATATTTTTTTTTTTATTCTTCAAATCTTATTACAAATTATTTTAAAAATTTTGTTGTTGTGAAGCATTAAAAGACAAATTTAAGAAAGGCATAAACCGATGATTTCTATATTTCTCTGTTTCTCTTTTTTGCATCAACTTTAAATCTTGCTCAACTTTATCAACCTACGCATAAATCTTATCCGGTCATCAAAAACACATTGAAAATTGTTTTAAAAAACTAAAATTTTACAATAATTTTGACACGAAAAAATTGTGAAAAACCTTCACATAAAAACTTGGGAAATTTAAATAAAAAAAAAATAAAGGTCCGGGAGGTCGAAGTCTTGTCGAAATCCAACATATATCGGGTGCCAACATACAGATTTCGAAGAAAGGAACTTTTGCTCCAGGCACACGAAATCGTATTGTAACAATTACTGGAGCACCACAAGCTATAAACACAGCACATTTTCTGATTGAACAGAGAATCAATGAGGAGGAGACAAAACGAGCATGTCAAACAAAAATTGCAAACGCCACCACGGCAGCTGCAGCGGCTGGAGTATTGCAATAGAATTTACTAAATCATTCAACTGTTTTTATTAATTAAATTATGTTCACAATTTAAATTCAAAAAAATATGCGCTTAGTGAAAATAAAGGAAAATTGAGAAAATCAATTTTTGTCACACGCCGAATGACTTTAAATTCAAGTAAAAAAAATATTCTCAAAAAGTTAAGAATTTAGACAATTTATAGTAAATTGAGGATATTAAGTCGTTAATCCTCATGTTATTAATTAAATTTGACTAGACAACAAAGTTAAAGGCCGATAAATAAATATTATTTCACTGTTTGATTCTCTCACCTTCTTGCTATAATCAAATTTATGATGATGAAAATTATTAAGAACTAATTAGAATTTTAAAAAAAGCGTAGTAATAAAAATATTTCCATTCTCATTCAAAGTGAATTAAATTTAGTAAAAAAAAAAATTCTCATGGGGATAATTACAAGATAAGAATTTGCTACGTTATAAGTAGTAACTTTCAGACTGTCTTCGCAATTTGTCCCTTGTGCGGAGATGATTTGTCAATAGAGATTCATTCTGTTCTTTGCTTATATCTTATTTCATAATTGAACTTTTATTACAAAGTTTTGAAGAATTTTTAAATAAAATCTTTTTTAAAGGATTTCAAAAAAAATATGTTCAAGTTTCTATAAGACGATGAACTATAATCTTTGAAATTAAATCTTCTTTAGAATATGATCCTTTAGAAATGGAATAAAAGTAAGGAATGGCAATCAATCCCTGCTGATAAAAAATATAGCTGAAAACAAAAAAATGTTTTAAATGAAAAAGACTAGAAAAATCTGGTTAATAAATTAAAATGGAAAGTGATCTTATTTAAAAAAAACAAAAAAAAGTTTTAATTAACGTTTCAAAAAAATATAAAAATAATAACAGTTATTATCCATGAGATCCAAAAAAGAAACAAACGAAAAGAAAGAAAAATTCATGAAGCACCTTATTAAATTAATCAATTTACATGCATAGGAATCATGATGAATTCTACTTCAAAAAATGTGAAAAAATTTAGGAATGATTTATATGGGGATTTTAGAATTATTAAGATTATTAAGATATGGATATTGATGACAATGATGATGTTAAATGTGAAAACGGTAATAGGTAAAACAATATAAAAATGATGATAAATGAAGTTCAATAGAAAAAGAATGAATACATAAGGCTATATTTTTGTTGTGTATGTTTTGAGGAGGAGAAAATAAATAAATGACGATAAAAATGTGTATAGGAAAAAGGACAAGTCAAGTTGAGTGGAGGCAATTTTGGGAAGGAAAGAATGAAAATTGATGAAGTTTCCAATTCAGTCTCATATGTTTTTCATTCACTTTATACTTTGTAAGATAAGAAAGATACCAAGAAATTCAAGGGAGCGACATTAGAAATATTTATTTCAACATAATCAGCCCACATGAGGAAAATTCTTATGTAAAAATTTTGTAGACCTTTTTTTGTACTGAATAAATTATTCAGGGAAGATAAAAAATTCACATGTGACATTCAAGGAGCGTTTAAAATAAATTCAGATCAAACATTTTATGGAATCATAAAAAAGTTTGAAGATGAAACTTTCTGATGCATTAATCACCAATAAGTTCGTGGGTGTATTCATATTGTCGATGGATTTTTTGTTATTTAAAAGTCCTTAACTCCTTCTTTGATAGTTCGTTTTACTGCTCAAATTCAACAAAATTTGCAACCATCAAAGATTTGAAAGAGAATTTTTCATTTAGCTATGAGACTTGATACAAAAACTATCTAAAATTGCTAGTAACTCTCTTCTGACCAAAAAATATTAGTCAAAATTGTTTTTACTTCCATTTCTTTATGTTTCAATGATTATTCTGCTTTAAATTCTAAAATTGAGAGTCATGAATATAAATACTGTTTTTATGATTTTTTTAAATATTTTGAATTATTGATGATACGTGAAGAGAGAAAAAATGTATAGGTAATAAAAAAATAATTATATACATTTCTTTGTTCAATAAATATAATTTTAGGTGATATTCATGAGATAATAATAAAAAGGTAGGGGATGATAAATAAATTGTGAAATAATGATGAATGAAAGTTAAATAATGATAGTTAAAACAATGAAAATTTCAGTTGATTTAAAATTTAATAACAGACAGTATATAGTTTGAGAAATGGGATAAAAAGAACTTTAAAACTTTTTAACTTTCGTTTTTATTTTGTTTCTCTAATAATATTGGTTCTTAAAACGAACAATATTTATAAAAAAATTCTCTTGCGGTTAAAGTAAAAAGACGATGATAAATGATAATAATATTAATTATAACGAAATGTTACACTGAATTCTAATATTTATTAAATTAAAGTAATTATGTAAAAAAATTATATTAATTAAACTCAGATTCCTTCTGAATATTTCATTTAAATGTTTCAAAATTTCAATGGATTATTCAAAATGAATTATGAAACTGAAGGGAAATTGTAAGTAACTAAATTTTTGACCTTCATTTGATGCAGAAATTCTTTGTTATTTGTGAAGAGATATGATAGACATTTATGAAATTTTTCTATAGATTTTTATAAGATATCAAAATTAAAACAAAAAATCATGAACAAAATTCGATTTTATCTGACATACATTCAGTATTTCTCAAAAACAAAAAGTCATTTCAACACCATTTGTAAATTTGTCAAAATTCTTAAAAGTTTCATATTCAGTCTATCAATCTCAATCACAGTAAAACTGTGTTTGTTGCTCTGTAATTGATATAATTAAAGTTATATATAAACAAAAATGAAGAAGGACATTCAAGAAGCCTGAAAAGTAAAGTTTTAAATAAATTTTTCACATCAATTTTTATAGTTTTCTGATTACAAAAAAATAGATAAATTAAAATTGCATATAAGATGATCGTCATAAGCATAAACGTTCATCAATTAAAATAATTCACATGCTGTAAAAATAATTCATTGGAGAACAATACATACACACTTTTCAAATAAATTATTTCTAGTCAAGAGTGAAGCGTTTTTTAACCGATAAAATTACAGAATACATAAATGATGCGGAAATTTTAAGTCATACATTTTATATGATACATCACATGCAATAGATTTAAATAATAAAAAAAAATTGAATAGTTAAAGGCAATTTATATTAATTGGCATTCAATGCCTGCATATTAATTGATTGAGCATATTTCTTTGATTTATTAAAATAGATAAATTTTAAGCATTGAAAACATTTTACTGATACTTATTTTATAAGAATTGTCAATGCTTTAAAATGATGAAATCAAAATTGTAAAACTTCTCCAATTTCATTAAAACATATAAAGCTCAACCGAATTAATCTAACTTAACACATACACACATGCATTGTTATTATTATTATCGATTGATTGATCACTAATTAAAAAAATCACCAAAAAGTAATTCAATCAAAAAATGATAAATTGAAGTGCAATTTTCAAGCATCCAAAAAAAATTATTTCCTTTCCGCGATATTTTTTATCATCATTTCGCATTCGTTATTTCATGCCATTTTAAAACCATGTTTTATCGGACGTACAAAAACAATCAGTTTCTCAGAAATTTAATGAATTTATTCATTCATAAATAAAAGCAGATGTAAAAGGTCTGTAATTCTTCAAAAGAGGATTGAAATGACAACTAATTTAAACAAATTTATATTTGGCATTCTATATATTTAAGAAACGTAAATTGACTCCTGTAAATGTATACGTCTTTTAAAATAACATGAACTTTAATTTTCGTTTCTGTTTCTTACTTTTCCTGCAATCCTGACACATTTTCAATCGATTGAAAAAGAATTTTCATACAATGTATAGAATTATCAGATATAGCTGAAAATGACCTACTTATTATTCTTTTTTGAATGATAATGATATATTAAAATTATTATACAAAATTGGCAAAAAAAATTATATTAGTAAATCAACACCAGCTTCACGTGGAAATCAGAAAGTATTAACAATTCCTATTTTGTACTAAATGAAAAACAGAAAGAAGACGAAGACAAGAAGCAATATTTTCATCAATGAATTTTTTGATAATAAAATCTTAATCTTATTCGCGGATTTATTAATTCGAATTATGACATAAATTTATTACATATTAAAAGAAGGAATTTTCACAACTTTTTGAAACTGTTTTAAGCACGACATGATAAAAACAAACATAAAATGTTGAATTTAATAATAATTGAAGAAAAAAATCATATTTATACAATTCAGTCAATTGATAAATCATAAAAAAATATTCAATGAATAGCTTTAGTCATTAAGTCCGGAAAATTGCATAATTTTTTCCTCTACTATAACTCAATTCATCACCTTTCTCTCTATCTCACTCTTTCAATTCTTTTCCATTTTTCAGACAAATGTTTGCATAAAAGTACATTTATTAATACGCTTCGGACTTTCCACGCGAGAGACATCATCTCATAAATAAATAAATAAATAAATAAATCGGGATATAATAAACGAAAAAAATAAGAGAAAATATATACAAGAACAGATTCCGTCAATATTATATACACACAATTTTATCAATTTGAAAGATAAATAAGAAAAATTAAAAAAAAAAAAATATTATAGAGATGAATTTGCTATATAATAACACTTATTATTGAAACAAATTGATTTACACAATAAATTTATCGACCTAAATAAGTAAATGAAAAACCATTAAAAAGGGGTTAAAATTGCATTAAACATAAATAATAAAAGCTGAACATCATTAAAATTTTAAATTGGGAATCGGAAATTTGGTATCAGTTGTGGGATGGATTTATTGATGAAGATTTCTGATGAAAATGGAGTTTTTGAATGATAAGAGGTACACTACATCAAAACTATGGATGTAACTACAGGTAAGTCGAACTGTCTTCATTAAATATTATTTCTTTTAAAAACATCATACCGGATCGAATCCGAATTTATTTCTAATAACTATCCTCGTATTCTTCATAAATTCACAATTTCTATACCAAATTTCCAAATTCCGTGTTCAAATCAACGACGATAAAGAAAATATAATAATAAAAAATTGTAGATAAACTAATTGAAAATTAAATTGTTGACTAATGAATTTTAAGAATCTTCATGATAAATTTCACATTTAGCTCGTTGAACAATAATAATGAAAAGAGTGAAAATTCAAAAAACGAATTGATCTCCATTTTAAATCTTAGCACTGATTCACCCAGTTTTAGTGTGAAAATTCAGGTTTTCTCTTGTAGTAGATTCGTAGAATGAAACTTTTAATAATGACAAAAATTTTAATCTATCAAGAAGTAAGAAATAAAAAAAAATATTTTTCTCCCACTCTTCATTCATTTAACCTATTTATCTACTTATTTTCTAAATAATATTTTAAGACACGAAACAGCATTTGATAAATGAAATAAAAAGCTTTCTTAAAACCAAGAGGGATATGGATAATAGGATGTTGATGAAGTTTAGTGAGAATATAAATTGGTTGATAGCTTTTCTATTTACGACAGTTGAAAAATAATAAAATTTCACTCTAAAATTTTCTAAACTTATCCAAAAGTTTTTTGTATTATTGTTATCTGCATACTTAATGATATACAAACACTGAAAAAATTTAGAACTAAAATTTAAAAACTTCAACAAAAGAGTTCAATTTACTCTGAAAAATCATGTGAAATAAAGAAAATATTTTTTACAGTGATTTAAGGTAGTCATGTTATGCAGATGTAATAATACTTTTAACTTTCTTTTCTACATAAATCAAAAAAAAAAACATAAATGACATTTCTAAAGCACTGTAGAATATATGAACTTTGCCGTATTTTTGCCAAAAAAAACCAGAAGAGAAGAAAATAAAGAAAGAAGCACAGAAAGAAGAGAATAAAAAATCCGTTTTCATTAAGAATTGAAATTTCAAACTCATAAATAATTATAATCATATTAAAAAAGTTTATGAAAATGAATGCCTTCAAATCACATACACATACATACATACATACACATAAACACTCACAATGAAAATAAAATGTTTATTTGATGCAATGAAGAGCATCGAAGTTTTGTCTTCTGCACTTTTTAGCAAAAATATTTAACTCTGACTTTTCTTCAGAAGAAATTGCGAAATATAAACTAAAAAAATAATGTACTTCTATACATTGACTATAAAGGTACCTTAGTAAAAATTTATAAAGAAAAAAAAATCTTTTCATTAATCTTTAAAAGAACAAAAATCCTTAAACTCATTTAAATTGCCTAGTGAAAGTTAAATTTCTAAAAATAAAAAAATATAGAAATGTTAGACAAAATTTACATTGAATTCATGTTGAAATTTACATTTGCATATTTATAAGCTCCTTTCATAGACATTTCATACTTTTTAGGAGAATTGTTTCTCCATCATGCTCTAAAAACTCCAATTCTTTAAAATTTTCTTTACACAATAGACTTTAATACAAAGTCTTTTGGATATTATTACTTTGCATGTGAAAATATACACCAGCTTGAGTTTTCTCGTTGAAGATTTAAAAATTGTTTTTAAAAAACTCCAAAGACCTTAAGCAATGTATTTTCTTAGCAAAATATACTATTAAGGTCAAGTTTGATAATCGATTTGGAGAATCACAAATCAAATAACTTAATTCCAACTTTTCTAATATTTAATAATCTTTTCGTAGATTAGATTTTCTTTCTTTTTCAAATTTCATATTTCATAAGAAAACCCGCGACTTTTGACGAAGAAATTCACACCCAAGTTTATAAAACTAATAAAATTTATTAATAAAGATGAAATAAGAATGAAAATGAGACGAAATAACTTAAAGTTTTTATGAAATGATGAGAAATTTAAGATATTAAAAGAAGTAGGATGAAACATTAGTTATTATTGCGAGAGGAAGGTTTTCTTTTAGGTAATAAAATAAAATAAATGATAACAAATTATAAAAAAAATTTATGCCCGTTAAACAAGGCACGCAACGGCTTTAAAAGCTCTCTTGCCGTAAAATAAAAAAATAAAATAAAAAATTTCAAAGGGCATGGCTTTAAGACAAAAATAAATAATATTAAATATATTTTAGATGAAAATTCTTCCTCACTTGCAACAGAAATATTTACATTAATACAAAAATTCAAATTTCTTTAAAGAAAATTAAAAGATACCATTTTTAAAGCAAATTTATTCTATACATATACACATAAAGTAATCGAGTAATGAAAGGGAAAGACATGCTTCTTCGTCGTATACCTTGCAATGAAATAATCCATTCTGTATTTTTTGCGATATAAAAAGGTTTTATAGCAAGATAAACAGTTCCTGAAGGATTAATATTACAATGTCTTGCAATATGATTCCTTGAATTTCGAATATTAAAGAGAGTTTTTCATGTACTTTAGAGACGGTTACATATTTCTAAGTCATCTCATAAGACCTAATTAAAAATAAAAATTACAGGGATATTAAAAATCAAATATAAAGAAATCACTTGTACTTAATCGAAATTTTTCATCTAAATGCCTTCAAATCATCAAAGAAATATGTTGCACTATAAATTTCGCGCAAATAATTGAAGTAATTCTCATCCGACACATTCTTTCAGTTTGTAACCACGCAACAAATTCCAACAAACATTCGAAAAGTTTTCTCACTTAAAAAAGTACATTTTTTTCGAACAAGAAAACCTCTGAACCATGAATTTTTATTTGTTCTTAAAAAGTTTGAAAAAAATTCTCAAACAAATCAAAAAGGAAGAAGCTTTTTTTCCTCTTTTAAAGTTTCCTAATTTCTCTAAGAATGAAGAGAAAAAAATTAAATGAGGTAGAAAATTTTCATTGCAAGGAGATTTAAAGACGCACGAAGGAAACGAAGAAGTTATGCAAAGAATTTCCTTAAATAAGAACAAGTCTTAGGAACAAGAGTTGATTAGATTGAATGCTTATGAAAAGGTAGCTTAAAAAAGCGTGACAGGACTGAAAAGCTACGCCAATTCTAAAAAAAACTTTTTATTCTTATTTTATTTCACTTAATCTCAAACTTTTTCTTTTGACTAAAACATGCTAAAACAGAAAATAAATTGATTAAATCCTTATAAAAAATTGAATGAAATATTTCATGCAGAAAAATACAAGTTCACAGGATGATAGAAAATTAGTGATGGGTTAGTCATTCTAGAGTTGATAGTTCTTATCAGATTCTTAAAAAATGACTCATCACTAATATTTCCACAAATAATATAATAAAAAGAAGTTAGATAAAATAAAATGATGGCATGTGACAAAGGACATAAAATGCAGTGTGTATAGGTTTTAAATGTTCTGTGATATTCACACATGATAAAAAAATTAAATAATAACAAAAAAGTTGAAAAATGTCCCATTAAAGTTGACTTCAAACACATTAAACATAACAAAACATTATGTTACACATTTAAAGATCATTAATTTATCTTTAGAAATGAATGATGGAAGATGATAATGAACACATTATGAATTAATGCATATGTTAAATAAATTAAATAAATTAATTAGTCGCATTAAAAAGTGAAATATCAATTAATAAAAAAAAACATTATTTAGTGCAAATTTCTTTCAAAATATTGAAGAATCACTCAAATAAATAAATTAAAATATATAAAAAAAATGATGAATGAAGATGAAAAATCCATTACAAATTTTAAATGAAAATTCAAATAAAAATGAATTCGAGACGAATTTCAAAAAATAAGTTTTATTTCTTTCTTTTTATGAATACATGCTGACACACAAATTTCTTTCACAATCACATTTGAAACAACATTTCGAAATATCTTTATAATATTCATGTCATTCATATTTAAACAAGCTGTTTTGTTATCTTCATATCATTCAATATATTCAATTGTTATCATTTTAATTTAGAGTTTTATTTTTTTTTTCATTATTACTTACAATCAATACTATAGCTAATCTCTGTTTGTTATTACTATCAACAAAGAATCTTATATGAATTTTGTTAATTTTATTTTAAATATTTTGTTGAGGTGAGTTTTTTAATATCGCAAATAAAAGTCACGCATCCAAATAATCGATAAAAATTTTGAATTATAAAAACTTATTTGATTAAACTATAACATTGTTCATATTTTTTCAAGTTTCATTCTTAAACTGTAAACGTTTCTTGTTAAAATCATTAATATTCCTAGAAATGTTCTCCTCACTTTAAATCAAATCTTGCTAAAATCATAGCACATATAAACACATATAAATACAAAAAATACATAAAAATCATAGATCATTTATTTTGTTATTGATAAATCGACTAATTTTAACAAATTGTTGTCTTTCACAAAACAAAAATGTGAAAGGAAAAGTTTTTTATTTTATTATAATTTTGTTCTTGTTATTTTCCAAATTGTTATCAGTAAAGCTTTTTAAAAATATTCTTAATAGTTCAAAATAATCATTTTAATGCCTTATAATTTTTGTGTGCCATTAAATTTAATTATCATCTTGAGTGGCACAGGATTTGTGAATCTTGCCATGCACTTTTGCAAATAAACGCCAAAATTAATTTTTCAAATTCAATATATTAGTAGATCGACAAATTGAGTGCCACTCAAATCTATCTTTCATTAGTACTTCAAAATCTTCATTTTGAATTTTTCTGTCTTTATAATCCTAGATTGATAAATTGTTTTCAAATTTATTTTTAAAATTTTTAAGATAAGGAAAATAAAACACAAAAAAAAATATTAAACATTAAAGATAGTTAAGAAAAAGAAATAAACAAATAGAAATCAAAAGAGGGTCATTAGATGAGTTTGCGTTGGTGTCAGACAAAGAATAACATTAATTTACATAACATTTACATTACATGAATATTATGTGTGGGGAAAAATATAAAGATAAACATTTTTAAGAAATAAAAAAATAATTTAGAAGTTGAAAGATTGAATTTTGAGCCTAAAAATGATGAATATTTAACAAAGATTTATGTAAATATATATTCTGTTAAAAATTGGAAAATTAAGGAAATAATGATGCATATATACATTATAAAACTAGGTGGAAAACTAGTCCTCAAAAAAATAACAGAAAAAAATATTATAAAATATTTTAGTTTGTAGAAAAAAAAGTAAAAAAAAATGAAGATGAAAGAAATCTACGGATACAGAATCGATTTCACATTAGCAACATTTCTCTAATTCATTTTTAATCAACAAATCATTTTAATTTTAAACATTATTCTTGTTTATTCTATGTGTATCAATATATATATTTCATGTAATTGTGCAGAACCAAACAAATATTTCAATTAATTCTACCTGCATGTGACTTGGTGATTCACATAAATTTTTAAAAGATTTTATGTAAGTCACCAAACACATTCATTATCACCGCTATCATATTCAAATCAATATATTTTACACCTCTTCAATATGTTTTGCATTCTTATCCCATTTCTTTCTCTCATTCCATCATGATGCAATAAAAAAATCAAGAAATGCTAAAACAGAAACAAAATTTAATCAATAATTTTCATAAATAATAATTAAATATAGACAACTTTTTTAAATAGAAAAGTTTTATTTTATTTTTAATTTTTAAAAAGAAATATAGATTCAAAGTTTATTTTTGTTGTTAAATTAGTTGAAGATAAAATATATAGAGATATGAAGATAAAAAATTATTGATTAAATTTTAAATAAAAATCAAAAAATTTTGTCACACATTTTTTTTAGTTTAAATTTTCAAAGAGAAAATTTGAAGACGAGTTTTTTGATGCTATATTTAAAAAAAAATTGTTACCATTGATAAAGTACTACATTATGCTATTACATAACACATTATTATATATAACCAATCTTTAATCATAAGCAAAAAATGAAAATTTATTATTTTTTTGATGAAAAAATTCAAAACAAAAAGGTTTATTGAAAAATTAAATAAAAAATTTAAAACACAAAGTTTTTTGCCATTTATCATGTTTCATTCTCATAAAACCAGACCTATTTGATTAATATTTCACCATCTTGTTTTTATTCATTTTTTAAACTTTTATTTATATTTTTTTTCTTCATCAAGGAACAATCGACATTTATTTCATATTGCATGAGCTCAGCAAGAAAAATCTCTAAATCATGCTTTCAATGTTATTCCAATTTTCTTTTACACATCTTGCTGCTTCACAAAAATTAAATAAATTCAAAATATGGATTTTTTGGTAACTTTCATTGCTAAATTGCAAAAGTGTTTGAAGTTAACAAAGATAAAAATATTTAAAAATAAGGTCATATCTAAAGAGTCCATTCATTGAATTTATATAATTTTCAAACATTTCTTATTGTTAAAAAAAATTTTACATTAAAATATATAAAAAATTCTTTCATCTGCAGAGTCTATAAATTTAAAGCAAGAATTTGGCTCTTCATTTACTTATCCTTTTCAAAATCTACAAAAGAAACATTCACAACTTATTAATTCATTTGTCTTCTAAATGATATAAATTAGATTTTGAATTTTAAAAAATGTTATTTCTGATTTGAAATTTTCATTATTATTTCAATTTTTTTGTTTAGAAATTGAACTTAAAAATTTTGCGTTGATAATTTTTTCTGGTAATACTTTCATCTCTTTGCAGACATTTCAGGTGAAAAAAAAAATTGAATTATTTTTCTTAGAAATTTTTAAAAACATACAAGGTAAGAGTTTTATTACCACATTTTTATTACAGTCCTGAAAAATGCAGTCAAGTGGTGGATAATTAAGTTTATGAGTGATTGTGGGCGTTTTTTGTCTATGAAAATGTGAAATATGCGACATTCATAAAACCATGTGACGACAGGTGATTTTTTACCTAATAACAGTGATCACAAATGTATATATGAAATGATATTCTTGAAAAGGAAGAATAATTTTAAAATAAAAATGAATAGTTTTTATCATAATTTTTATGCAACAATATTTTTTGGAAGTATGCAAATAAATAAATAATGCAAATGATAAAAAATTCTAAAGTAAATTTTCAGTTTCAAGCAAGTTTCATGATAAAAATGGAATTTGTTTTCTGCAGTTTTATTTTATTCTTAAAAACTTAAATTTTCTCTTAATTATACAAAATTGACAAATAAAACTATCGATTCAACTGTGTTTAGTTATTGTATATATGAAATTGCTGTATAATAAAGTTTATAAAATAATGCATACTGTTATGAGCATAAAGCATATTATTTCATGCTTTTTATTAAATTTAAATTTTTATAAAAACTTTTAAAGGTTTTAAATTTTTAATAAAAAAAATTAATAAAGTCTAACAGAAGAAGCTTGACCTTTTACAAATTTATATAAAGTGAATAAAATGCCAACCGACATTACAGCCACAAAGGGAATTACGGCGACAGATAATTTTGGTTCCTCTTCAAATGATCTTTCTTTCAGCTTCATCATCTCTAAATCGTTCACTCCGACCAAAGGATTTTTAAAATTTTTTGATGAAATAGCCTCATTATCTGTATCCAAAATAATTTTATTTTCTTCAGAATCGCCACGAAAGGACTCAACTTGTCGACGTAATTCTTTTGAAAGATTGATTCCTTCGGAAATTGTTGTTACAACTTCTTCAAAAGTCTCGATTACGGTAGTCATAGTAATTGCTCCATCTTCAATTTCTGGGTTTTCATTACTTAATTGACGCCCTTTAAATTCATAAGTTAGTTCTATTCCGTCGGGATGATCCTTCTTCTTAATTTCATGGACGGTTGCATCTTTAAAAATTTCCTCCGGTAAAGTGTTTGACTTTTGACTAACAGGAAATTCGAGACTTCTTAAATCCATTTTTTCATCGCTTAAATCTTCTTTTGCGACATTTTCAGCATCATCTTCTTCCGAACTGGTCGAAGGACTTTTGAGTTTTTCATTTTTGCTCTTCTCTTTTTCATCTTCTTTGCTCTCATTCTCTTCCGATGAATTACTTGGTAACGATTGTTGACTTGATTCTTCACTTGATGAAGACTTTTTAGACTCATTCTCATTTGCAATTTGGCTATTTATAGACACTTGTACATTAACTTCAACAATTTCCGTTTTAGCTTCGTAAATTTGCTCTTTCGTTACTGATGATAGAGTTGTTTGTATTAACGATGAAGATTCTGTCATTAAAGATTCGATGGTTGTTGGTGGAATTTCCGTTGTTACGAGTGAATCATCAACGTTTAATGATCTACCATAAATAGCAACATATTCTAAAGTCTCTCGTACTGCTTCAACAGGGTCAACATCATCTTCATCTGTAGTTTCTTCCTCTTTTCTAAAGAAATTATCTGATTCAGTTGTTTCCCCACCAGCTTGAATTAAATCTTCAGTTGGGATTCCAACAAAGCCAGCAAACTTATCATTAATATCCGTTGTATTTTCTTCCTTAGCTTCACGATGACGATCTTTTGGTATAATTTCAATTGGATCTACATCCATGTTCAAAACAGGAATTGGAACAGATGTTGTATGTTCATGTACTTTTAATTCTGTATTGATATCATACACAATATGTTCAAGCACTTCGACAATTTCTGGATTTTTAATTAATGCATGATCAGTAAACGATTTTTCCGGAACAATTGTCGTAAACTCATGTTGATTCTCATTTTGATGGACTAATTGTTCGACCAATTGGACTTGTAAATTTTCCTTGTCATGAACACTCAGTGATGCTGTTTCGTTATGAACATCGGCGACATTTTCATCAGCCTGAGGTAAAATAACCAATTTTCTCTCATAATTTGGATCATATTCAGTTCCGATATTCGTATTTTCTGTTGTTTCGTCGTCGTCATCCTTCATAATTTGATTTTGTTCAAGTTCATTTTCAAATTCTTTTTTTACTTCCGGGTCTGGTATTTCAATTTTATCAATTAATGATTTTCCGCCTGCATCAGGATCACTGCTCTTATTTTCATCGTCATCCGTAGAACTTCGCTTTTGCAATGTAAATTCATTTTCAGTTTCCTTTCCATACATCCCTTCATAATTTTCCACCAAATCAACAAATGATGCTACTGGCTCAGCAACAATTTCCTGATCTACGATAACCAGTGATGATTCCGTTGGTAAATTAATTTCACTAACTACAATTGAGTTTAATTTTGTTTCATCATTGTTTAAAATTGGAATAGAGAATGCTGCATGAAAACTGGCAAATGTCAGTAATAGCAGCAAGGAAGTCATTTTAATAAATTTTCACTTTTCACTTAAAAAAAATAAACTGTTGTACTCGACAGCCGATGCAAGAATGACGAGATTTTTATGTCTTAAAACAACAAAATGCACATAAATTTTTGAAACCTACCTGCATTATCATAAAGGAGGAAGTACTTAAAAATGTAGTTGAATAGTTGAAAAGGGATTTAAATGATTCATTTAAAACTGTTTTACTGATAACCACATACTTTAGTTTACATCATGTACTTTACCTGAAAGCATGACGTATCCTTCTACAAGAATCGTATTACCAAATCTTTACATCATGATAAGCAAAAATAAGTGCTTTAAGAGCATCAATTTAATTTTTTATCCCTAATTGTTTTAAAGGCGACATCATTCTAAAGAGGAAACATTATTTAAATGAATTGTAAAATCATAAACATTTTATGGAGGGTTGAATAATTTTTGGAGCTATGATTTTTTTAACGATTTTTAAAAAATCGGATTAAGTTTTGCAGCAACGCTTCTCTTTTTCCGTCAACCGTCAAAATATTTTTAAACAACTCAGAGGGGTTTGTATATTTTTACAGTAGAACTTGTAATACCAAGACATAAAATTTTATATATGATACAATCTAAACTGTTCTATATAAGTGGCAGCCATATAGCAGGTTTCAACTGTAGTGATGATTTGGAAGTTGTGATTTGGAACTAAATAAGTTTTAACTTAAAACAAACCCTAAAGCAATATAATTCAGTACTTATTAGATTCAGTTTTAATTCAAACGGTGTCGGGATTCATTCTTAATTAAAATTTATAGAGTGCCCATTTTATAAAGGCACAAAAAAGGTGAATTTAATCATTTCGGCATAATTCTGTTTTTGTTTTGATTCATGTTTATTTAACATTTTTGATAAAAGTCAATTAAACTTCTTATCATTCCTTGATAAAAATTAAAATTTCACATTTTTATTGTACCAATTCACATTAAATTTTTAGAAAAATTAAGAAATTCATATAATTAAAGCAAATAAAATAAACATTTGCAAATGCATAAAAACGATTTACTGAAGAACAAGAAGATTTACATCATAATGATTTTCGATCACAACACATTTTCTTCATTTACAGAAGAAAATCTTTCTCTGCTGTTTCCCAATAATTGTGTTCTGTTATAACATCAAAAACATGTTTTTGCTCTTAGCATTCATATCCTCAACTCCCATATGTGCATCAGCTGGAAAAATAGAACTTCTTATTGTTTCGTTTTATTTAAAGCATTTGACATGCACTATCGATATATCTCCACATCAACTTTTTTTCATCTTCCGCTTCATTCTCCAGTTCTTTTGCACATTAGCAAGCATATAATTTCCATTAATACTTATTTCTAGAAAAATCTCAATGCCATTAACATATTAATATATATATGAGTTTATTATGTGCCGCACTTTTTGACTTTTTTGATAAGACAAAAATCCATGCTCTCTCTGACTAGAGTTCATTGAATAACCCAGAATTTTTTCTATTTCTAGAAATTTTCTTCTTCCTATTTATAAACTCAACACAACAGAAGATCAAAATGATTCGAAACTACCAAGTTGTCATTCTCCTATTCACAATAATCTCAATAGCAGCAAGTGCAGTTCCAAAGACAGAAGAGGGAAAACGTGTATTAGATCACGATTTTCAACAGCATTTAGGTGACGAACATAGTAAACAGTATGATCATGAACAATTTTTGGGAGAAGATCAAGCCAAAACATTTGATCAACTTGCACCAGAAGAGAGTCGTAGACGTTTAGGGTAAGTATACTTACTTAATTTTAATCTTTTGTCTGGATTTCATCCAAAATTAATTTTTCATGCATCGCTTATAATGACATATGTACATGCAATACAGTTTAAATAATAACAAGAAGAGGAAATGAACTATTTTATCGTACAATATTACAATTACTTGATGCACTTTCTTCAAATTACACTTCGTTTTTCATTTAATTTATTTATTTTATTCTTTGCAGCATAATTGTTGATAAGATAGATACAAATAAGGATGGATTTGTTGATTTGAGCGAATTAAAAGCTTGGATTCAATTTACACAAAGACGATATATTGAGGATGATGTTATCCGTCAATGGAGGTCTCATAATCCAGATAACAATGATACAATTCATTGGGATGTATATAGAAAGAATGTTTATGGTTTTATGGAAGAAATGGACCCTGCAGACTTAGAAAGAGAAGATAATGGATTTTCATACAAAGCAATGCTTACACGTGACAGAAGAAGATGGAGTGTTGCAGATCGTGATGGTGACGATTCATTAACAAAGGAAGAATTTACATCATTCTTGCATCCAGAAGAAAGTGAATACATGCGTGATGTTGTAGTATCTGAGACAGTTGAGGATATTGATAAGGATAATGATGGAAAAATTTCGGTAGATGAATACATTGGTGACATGTACCGAGTAACAGACGATGATGCTGAAGAACCTGAATGGGTTAAACACGAGAGAGAAACATTCAAGACATTTAGAGATAAAGATCATGATGGGTTTTTAAACAATGAGGAAGTTAAAGAATGGATTATTCCACATGACTTTGATCATGCTGAAGCTGAAAGCAAGCATTTAATTTATGAAGCTGATGCAGACTCTGATGAAAAATTAACCAAAGAAGAAATACTCTTAAAATATGATGTTTTTGTTGGATCACAAGCAACCGATTTTGGTAAGTTTTTTAGAAAATTTAATTTTTGATAAATTTCTTGACAACACTTGTTGGCCTGCTAATTAAAAAATTCAATACTAATATTTATTTTCTTTGTTCAAACAGGTGAAGCTCTTGTGAGACATGACGAATTTTAAGTTATCAATGACAAACTCAACTATTTATACAAGAATAAGAAGGAGCCAGTAGATCAAACGAAGAAATGAAAAAATCTATTATTAATATTTAAAATGATTAATTATAATAAATGTAGTAGATAGGGTGCTTAAAAAATGTGAAACAATATTTTTGATAAAATGATAAAAAGAATGAAAATCATAATTTTCTGGCACAAAACGAGATTTGTCGAAGATGAAATGGAATCTCATTAAAAATCGTTTTAGATTAAAACTAAAAATTATCCACTAAAGTGCAAATTGTTTCAATTATTTTTCGTTTTCATGCTAAATGACTAAAATCTTTTTGCTACTAATTTTTTTTTCTCACAATATGGCATTCGAGTAGAAGAACTTGAGGATTGTTATGCACACAGAGAGCAACGCAGACATAATATTCCAATTAATTTAATTATCTGTTATTTTTTCATCTACTTAAATGAAAGAAAAGAAGAATTCTCAGTTCTTTTTTGATTTAATTGCATTCTATATAGAGATGTATATATTCATCATGCTCCTTTATTTTAATTAATAATAGTTTAAATTGCACTCAGCAATGCAAACAAAAAGGAACTCCACTTCTTTAATAATACAAAAATGTGCCAAAGTCAAGTTGAAAGAAATGATAAGATTTTTTTTTCAATTAAAATTGTGAAAATTTTCTATCATCTCTTTTAATTAAATGTTTAATCAGTGTTTCCTACTCTTTTCATGTTCTAATGATCGAGCTCTCCATGCCATCGCTTTTAACTTTTATTTTTCAGCAATAAAAACTAAAACAAAAATTCTGAAAAATTTAATTAATACGATTAAGTTTATGTACCAGTTTATTTTATAAATAAATCAAATTTTGTGACTAATTATCATTAAATAATTGATATTTCCTTTCCATGACACAAATATCATAAATCAATGAGCGTAAATCATCGATGTGAAAGCAGTTGAGGCTGAAAATTTGGAAAACAAAATTTCCAAAACATTTCACATTACGAAAGTATTTTTATGTGTATGTGTGTGCGACGAATTGTGTGGAAAATATGTGAGCGCTCGAAATGACAGGATGCGAGGATTTATGGAAGCAACAAGTTTAATTTGCCAACTACATATATCTGTGGATAAATCTTAGGCGGATTGACTTTTTTGAAATCATATTCTTGTTTTAAAAAATAAATATTAGCAATGGAACCAAAAAACAAAAGCATTTAAGGAAGTAACACAAGCAATTCAATTTCTAAGAATTTTTTCTATTTCATGATTTTCATTTTCATCCCATCTTTTCCGCTACATAAAAAAGCGGTCCACAGAGAAAGAAAAAAAGATGTGTACATATAAAAAAATTGTGATGGAAAAAGGCAAAAAGGACAAGAAAGCAAGAGGGATGGATATGAAGAGAAAGAGAAATTTCATATAAAACCGAACATAAATAATAAAAGAAAAGTCATTAAATTCGGCAAAAATTTCTGGCGATGATATCGGAGAATGGAAACGAGAAGTAGGAATTTTTATAGTCCAATTACGATTATTAGGAATTTAATTTGATGGGACGTTCAAGTGTGTGAATGATGTGTGTGATGGAATGACGAGAATGAGATAATTTTCCTTACTCGCCTTTTGCTCAATGTGTAAAAAGATCTCATGTGGAAAAATGTATGTATGGTCTACACTCTTCAGTATAAGAAAGAAGGCAAAAAAATAAAGAAAAGGAAAAAGAGGAGAAGGAAATTTATCAACTTAATCGCTTTACACATATACACTTGCATACTTACTAGTAACCTCTCTTCATTTCTTTTTCTCCATCTACTTTCACTTTTTCTGTTGTTAGGAAAAAAATTTAATTTT
This sequence comes from Chironomus striatipennis, assembly GCA_026123125.1. Lineage (NCBI taxonomy): Eukaryota > Metazoa > Arthropoda > Insecta > Diptera > Chironomidae > Chironomus > Chironomus striatipennis. The sequence goes on along the minus strand of CM047394.1, from coordinate 24,033,788 downwards.
CTTTTATGAGTTAGCTGAACGAGATATATGTGTATCTATAGAATAAGATGTGTGTCATTTATATTGATATCAATATTATAGTGCCTCATTATTACCTTACGTTCACAATGATATGTCTTTATTGACACTCCTCTCATTTACGTTTTGGACCTGTTGGGAGCACTTTTTGATATTTTAATATACACACATGGGTCATAATATAGAATTGTCAAACCATGTCTTAAATTGATTGTTGTTATTACTTTTTATAGCATAAAAAGTTTGCAGAAGTAAAACTGCTTGCAGAAATTTTTTTAATTTTTGTTCTTACTTATAATTTTATATTTAAATTTTTAATATTTCCAATTATTTTACAAAATTCAAATACAATAAAATAATAGTTAAATTAAAAATACTTTTATAAAATATTTGATTGGTATGGAATTCATCAAAGAAATTGCAGGACGAAATTCTTCTTGAAAACATTAAAAAATGAATTACGATAATAATAAAAATGAATATCTGTTTTTCACATTCAATTAATTCGAAGGAAAATTGCTAAAAAATTCCAACACAATTCAAATAAAATAGAAAACGAGAGAATTGGAAAGAGAAAATGTGGAGATCAACAATAGCTAGGAGTTGGAAAGAAGACAAAAAATGAGTCATTGGTGTGAGGAGAAAAGCGAAAATATGTTATTTTTTAATTAAATCAAAATCAAAAATGCCTTTTTTATGCTGAAAACAACAGCATGAAAAAAATCATCATTTTAATCCGCAATTTAATTTAATTTCATTTCCCATTTCCCTTTTTCATGGTTTTATGAATATAAATGTATGTCTGTCTGCAGCTTTTGTAAATGAATATTTTTATATGTGTGTGGGTTTATGTGAGCATTAAAAGAATGGGGTTTTAGTCATTATCAACAAGAAATGTAAGAAAAAAAACGTGGTAAATAAAAAGTATTAAAAATAAGGAATGAGCTAAATCTAGGTAAGAAGAGGATGGGTGATAGACATTTTGTAGAAAGTATGTACTAGGAATTCCTATTACTTTGCGTAGGACCTAGGATTTTCGTTTAGGAATTTTACGTAGGAATCTAGGAATTCCTAGTATTTACTAGTTGCTGAAATTTCCTACGTTGCTTGATTAATGTTTATTTTAAAACTTAATTATTAATTTATTTTTTGCGTAGGAATATAGGAATTTCTAGTATTTACTAGTTAAAATACTAGAAAATTTGGAAGTTTCTTAGTTTTAACTTGATTAGGGTGAAGATCATCTTGCGGAAGGAATTCCTAGGAACTTTTTTAGGAATTCCTAGAAATATTCCTACGTTTTCCTTAGATTTTTTTACTAAATTTACGATTAAATTTTCTTAAATTTTCGAGTCAATTTTAGTAATTTCTAGTTTTTCCTAGGAGCTACTAGGAATTTGTATAAAACATTGCTTTAAAAAATCCTATTTCTGTACTAGGAAAACATAGGAAAACGTAGGAATTTTTTCAAGAGACTTAAGAAATTTTAAGAAATTCCTAGGAGTTCTTAGTAACACCTTTCAATTTGTATGATTTCCTAGAAAATTTTTGGAATATCCTACGATTTACTATAAAATATCTTTACCAATTTCTTACATACTTCACAAGATGTAAGGTAAAAGAATATACAATGAAATTTGCATGATTTTTCCTTAAACCAAAAAACAAGAAAAAACTTTCAAAAACAAAAAATACAATGTTTTTACTGTAATTTTTCCTTTTACAAAAATTGTGAAGCATATAATTTCTTACGAAAAAAATTATGAAAATCTTTCATCTTGTGAAGTATATAATTTTATACAAAAATTTTAATAACTAACTTTTCTGAAAATGTAAAAAACAGAAATTACTTAAAAATTCGGAATTTTCAATTTCTAAGTCTCTTTAAAAACATTCCTAGTAGGAATTTCCTACGTTTTCCTACCTTTATCTTAGTACAGAAAAATGTTTTCTTTAAAGCAATATTTTCTATAAATTACTAGTAACTCCTAGAAATTACTAGGAATTTCTAGAAATTACTAATATTGGTTTGAAAATTTAAGGAAATTAAGCCGTAAATTTAGTAAAAAAAATCTTATTATACTTATTATAGGAATATTTTTAGAAATCCTACGTTTCTCAGAATTTAAATTAATAGGTAAAAGGAATTAAAATATTCCTAAAACATTCTAGGAGTTCCTAGGAATATTCCTACGTATTCCTGATAATTCCTACGTAAAGTAACAGGAATTCCTAGTACATACTTTCTACAAAATGACCATAAGCCGAAGAGGATTAAAAAGATTAACCTTCTTTTAAAATATTAAATATGAACATCAATAAAATTAACAAAATTCTGGATACACAAAAAATTAAAAGTATTTAGAATATGATTTAAAACTAATTAATTCTTCCTTAAAATCTCATAAACACTGCACATATGCTTCCTTGAAACAACAAAATGAATTTCAGCTGTTCATTCACTTCCTCATAATTTGCAGCAACAATTACAACCAAGAATTAACGCGAGAGATTGAAAAAGTCGATGTGGGTGGTGAAGAGGATCATTATAATATTTTTAATTACACAATTCATGAACACAGAAAATATAATAATATATTTTTAATGCAGAAAGATGATGGAAATGAAATAATGCTAGCGGGGTTTATGAAACATCATGAAATGAAATTAAAAAATTCTATTATTTACCAAAATATAAAAATTATAAAATAATGAGATGCTGACATTCAAAATCCCTATTTTCAACGTAAAGATAATTAAATTTTTTCGTGTACATTTTTAATACTCAGTTCGCTCAATTATGAGTTGAACACAATATTTTTTTTAAACATTATTATATGTGCTCGGAAAATTTTATAAAAGAGATGTGCATGATCAAAAAGTGTGAGTGAATTACAAGAACCACTGAGAGAAGAAAATTTTAATTTAACTTCTCATCACACATCGAAAAATGCAGAATATACCGTCAAGAGTGTGTTTGTAAATTAATTATAATATATAGTATCATTCGAGTTGTTTATTCATTGAGGTTTTCACTTTTAATCTACTCGGGTGATGAATGAAAATTTTAATAATTAAATGCACTTGTGTTAATTAAAAAAGGTTTAAGGTACGCTCATGAATGAATAAAATTGAATAACTGTATTTCTAAAGAGTTATGCTATGCAAAATTTTTCCATTAGTTTAATGAAGTAATATACACAGGATAACTTTGTTAGAGCTAAATTTTTTAATGAAACTATATAGTGTGTTGTTCACTTATTTAGGAATTCAACTTTTAGTAGGATCTGAAAATTTCGATTTTTTATGGGCTTTTAAGTAAATAACATTTACTTCATTACCTTCTTGTTAAAGTTATTGTGCATGATAATAATTTTATTACGAGAGAACTTCTGTTAATTTTTTGAACCTCTACAACCTCAAAAATAAAGCACGTCAATTGTCATTGCTGAATTTTCAGTTGCAATCTTCTTCAAACAGAATCCCATCTCCACAAAAAACAGTAAGTCTAAACGCAAGATAAAGAAATTATGGAAAATGCTACAGCCTTATAAGCACAAGAAGAGAAAGGCGTGCTGCTTCTGCTGCAATCAACCACCACCACCACCTCCAAGTAAACTTTTATTTTTAATTAAAAAACTTCGTTTTATTCATCTTTATTGTTTCTCATTTCCCTTCTTTTTCCATTTTTTTCCTCCTTTTTGACTCATTGTATTTCTCTCTCACTTCTTTTTCATACTGTGTACTCACTTTCCTTTCCTTTTTTTCTTCATCGTTTTTTCCCATTGTTGCTGTCTTTAATTGACGGGGAGGATGAGATATCTTGAGAATACAACAAAAATTACTTTTATTTAATTTTCTGTTCTCTCTTTTTTCTTATGTTTAGCAACGAAATAATCATTATCCATATCATTCCCTCTCTTTTCTCATTCTCTTACTATATCTCAGGTTCTTCTTCTTTGGCGATTATCTTCCTCATTGCCTCATTTTCATTAATGGTTATTGCTATTGCTAGTATCGTATTAAAATTCAATGAAACTTTTCTTTCCTTTTTTTCTACTTCCTTCTTCTTTCCCTTTCCATTCTCTTGATTTTTTTTTGCCACGAGTTTCGGTTATCTGCACGGCAAAATCTAAATTAATTAAGCAGACGAAAAAATCTCATTAACGTAAATAATAATTAGTTTTTTTTCTTTTCTTTTCTGTGAGCAGTTGATGTAACATCCTCTTTTCCTCTCCTTCTGTATTCTCTGTTCTTTTTATGAGGATTTGCTTTTTATTGTCCTAACTGCTTTACATGTGAATGTGAATATAAGTAAGTCAGTAAGGAAAAGAAACGGCCCCATCTACTGTATTAAACCCCACAATTATATTTTCATCTTACATTTTTCTTGTTTGCTTCTTTTTATTTCTTTAATGTTCTGAAATATTCGCTTAAAATCATTTCATTTTGTCTGTACATAATTAAAATCATTCTTTGTATCTACTACAAGCATATTATGTCTGCAAGGTTTTGATGAACAAGTTGCTCATTATTAATTTATTTGCTTAAAAATGTCCAAGCATTGAATTGTCTGAGGTCAACTTATCCAGAGTAGAAATTTTTTCAAACATAATTTAAAAAGAGAATTTAAAAGCGCTTTTAAATAAATTTTACTTTGCTTACCAGAACAGACTAAAATATGAAAATATTTAATCCTTTTCATGTGTCCGCATTTTGTGACCATAAAAATAATTTCTTATTTTCCTTTATTTAATTATAGACGATAATTAAAAAAAGAGGAAGAACAAGCAGAAAAAACATTTTCAAATGCATTTTTCACCCACTGAACTTTTAAACAGGTCAGTTAGCATAACAATTTTCATTGAAAGACATGAAGAATACAAAGTTGTATATACATTAAGAACAATGCATTAAAATCCATAAAAGAAAAGCAGAAATTAATTTTCCGCTCATTTTCCTATGACCAAATTCGTAATGAAGTTAGAATGAAGGATTCCATTTACATTCATTTATTTATACTCATCCTACAACTGAAATGCCACCAAAATTGGAAAAAAGAGAATTTAAGGAAAAAAATGGAAAAAGTATTTTTGTTGTTGCCTTTATATGCTATTTCTACTCTCATCCTCTCATCAAATATAAAATAATGTAGACGTAGATTCTTCTTGTTTTATTATTTGTTGTTCTTCAAAAAATAAAAAATAAAAATGTATAGGTAAGAGTAGGTGGATGATGAAAATGATGATGTTGAGTATGAGTCATTTTCATTAAAGTATGAGACAGGGTAGATAGGGTGGAGCTGAAAGAAGAGAATAAGAAAGAAAATGTGGTGAAAAATACGCTTGCATCCAACGGCGTCTAATTAAAAATTATAATTGGAAATTGTAAGAGAGTGTAATTAAAATTAATTAATTATAATTTCTTGAAATGGTTGCGATGAGAGTTCATTGTAAGTAGAACAAGAAGTATGGGAAGAGTGTAATAGAGCTTTAGATGATGATGATGAAGAAAGAAAAGGAAAACAGCAAAAATTTTCAATTATTTTTTGGATGAGAAATTTCTAATTATTTTTTTTCCTTGTGTGCACTGTAAGTAGTAGTTGTTGTTGCTGAATGTTGGATGAATAAATTTTATAAAACTTTATTTTCAGTTACTTACATAAAACTGGGATGTTCAACATAAAATTTATTTACTATGAAAAATATTTTCTTTTCTACGCTCTTCTTCCTCTAGTTCTTTTTTTTCTCTATCTCATTTTGGGTTAAATTAAAAAGTTGACTTGAAATTGAAAAATTCTTCTTTGAGGATATAAAAAAGATTTAACGCCGCTTTTCTTTGAAACTTTTCTCTTACTCTTGGTTGATTTTTGAAAAATGGAAAATTCTTTGATAATGGCTAGAATTGCTTTTAAAAGGGTTAATAAATTAACTATTAAACGTATTTTTTGAAACTTATTTAAGGAGTCTTACATTCATTCTTACATTCTCATTCTACGACTTGATATTGTAATATAAATTAAGTTTTTCTGAAAATATTCAATTTTAAAACAAATTAAATTGTTGATCTTATTTTGGCAAAATCTTTAAAACAATTAAATTAACAGACAAACGAATTAAAATTTATAATTTGACTTTTAATTAAAAACTCTTGATGTAAAAACTCATTTATAAAATTAAATTACAAAAGACAATTATTCTTCGAATAATGACATTTCCATACTTGTATGTTAAGCATAAAACTTTCTCGACAAAAAGGAAACCATCCATAAATTATTAAAGAATTTCATAGAATTTCATTAGTTAACAAGAACATGTTTTTCATTAAAATTTCTATCCTCGGTGATATTACCCTACTAACTTGTCAAAGATTCTAATAAAATTTAATTAAAATTGCTCCACATCTTCTTTTCTGTCAAACACAACAAAAACTAGAAGATCATGAAACATATAACATTGAATAAATTTCAAATTCTATCATCCTAACTCACTCATAACAAACAACACTCTCAAAAAGCACAAGAAAAAAATCCAATTTTCCATTCATCTCACTCAATGCTTTTTTTTTTGTTCCTGCAACATTTTTGTTTATATTTCAATTTTTATATGTGTGTAAATTAAAAAATGGCAAAAATTAATAACATACATATCATATGACGATGACATGAAAATTTTCCTTTTTTGTGTGCGCCACTTTCATGTCATTTCACTCATTTTTTTCTCATATGCTCATATTGTTTGATGACAGAAGGTAAATTGTGACTCCATTTTTGTGCCTAACTGCCATTTGCCTGCTGGATTTTTTTTTTCAATTTAATATTTTTTGAATATGTCTCATACTTCAACGTTCCTTTCTCGTTTGTTGCATGAATATGCCTTCAAAAATTTTCAGTACCAGTAGCTTTTTTCTCTTGTGCGTCAATCATCAACTTGATTGACATTTGAATTAATTTTCGGTCGCGTTTGTATTGTATGATATTCGTGAAAAAAAAAATTAATTAAAATCGCGATATGATAACTCAATTTCATTATTTTTCGTGAATTAATCTTTTTTTCATGGAATTTGTTTGAAATACCTTTCAGTGCGTGTGTTTATTTTGGGATGAGGTGTAAAATTTTATATAATGCTTATTATTATTGTTTCATGAATACTTTTAATGATATTTTACTCTGAAATAACGAATAGCTTATTTCCAGGCTTATTAAACAAGGGGTCATTAGTAAAATTTGTAACGTTTAGAGAGCAGGGAAGGGGTCTTTTACTATAATTAATTTTTTTTTTTTCGGGGGTCATAATATATTTTTATTTAAAATACAACTTCAAAAAAATATTCACTAAAACGCATATTTAAACTGTATATTAATTTTAGACCACTTGTGGATTCAAATCACAAACGTATCATGTGCTGTTTGTGTGTAAACAAAAAACACAGGGATATTCTTTTTTAGAGGTTACTAAGCAACCATTAAATATATCAACAAAACTCCTTTAAAGGTTAAAATAATTTGATTTTGAATTTTATCATTTCATTGCAAATTTAATAAAACATTTTTAGCTTTAATCACAGTGCAGTTGATTTAAGACTGAATCTGAAAAATTGCTCACTGAAAATTTGTATCACAAATGGAAGAAAAGTAAATTTTCAACATTGAAAAAATTTATTGAAAAACTAATTTTATTTTTCAATTTTAAAAGAAAAAGTTGCCACTGGCTTGATGCCCTTTCTGATGGTTCAGCAGGTCTTACAACAATATCATCATGTTTGACTGTATGTGATTTAAGAAGTGACAGTTACTATAAACTTATAGCGGCAGAAGTTCCTTTATCTCTAGAGCCAAAACCAGCACGTTTACGAGTTTATAAAGGCAATCAAGTTGTGAATGATCAAGCACTTCCAGGGTTTCCAAGTTCTGTACAAAGCCTATATATTGATGAAATTGAACCTAAAATGCCGAGTAAAGTTTCATTCAATTAAATTTTTAATTTGAATTTCGAACTGTAATAGATTTTCATGCATGTATTGAAATGTATTTTCAGTAATTGCGGTAAGCGTTGGACCATCGATACTGTTCTATCGAAATATGAAGCCATACTTCAAATATACAATGCCAAGTTTGATGATTGAACCACTTGAAGAGGAAATATGGAAAAAATTGTCAGTTGAACGGCAAGCAAATTACGAAAAATTAATCAATGATCTTAAATCGACGATGAACATTTCAAAAATGTCGACATTATCTCAAAAATTGATATCGCTGTGTGAATCTGAACGAGAAGATTTTATACGTGAAAATTCAGAACCGAAACTCGAAAGATTGCCGGGTATTGTTTGCATGACAACAATTTTCAAGAATATTGAAGAGGAAAAAGAACCAAACTGCTTAATTATTGCCACAGAAGCGAGTGATATTTTCATTATGGATCCGCAAAATTTTAGTATTCTGCACGAAGCCCGTGTTTGTAGTTTTAAAGCAACACCAGATCTAATTTCAGCAAGTGGTTCCTATCAAAACGACTTCAAAATTATCATATCATCTCGTGAAGGCTCAATTTGCATACTCAGAAAAGGATGGCTTGAGGGACGTGAAATTGTTAAACTGGAAAAACCAGCAACGTCTATGTCATTACTGCAAATTGATCAAACAATTGTCGTTCTGAGTAATTCACTTATGTGCTATTCGAAGAAAGGAAAAATGTTGTGGTCATTGAATATGCCTGAGGCTGTAACATGCATGACGCCTGTCTCTTTACCACATTTAGGGGTTTCATTGGTAAAGTTTTCATGAAATTAATTTCAGACAATAATGTTTGCATTTTGAGGTTTGATGAAATTTTATGAATATGCAAAAATACTAGCTAGCTTTATGTTTGTTATGAAAATTGTTAATTTGTCTATCTGTCATCAAGTATTTTTTTATTTTTATTGCGCTTCTTTTGTCTCATTTAAAAATAATTTTTTCTTAAATTACTAAAGGTATGCATTGCATTGGCAAATGGATTAGTTCAATTTTATTCGCACAAAAAACTTGTAGACGAATTTCACATTAATGGATCTGTCCTAGCAATGTATTTTGGAAAACTCGGACTTGAGGAACAAGTGCTTGTTTTAGTAACAAGAAGTATATTTTCAAAAGCAAATTTCCTTCAATTACTAAACAGTATATTTTTCAGACGGTTCATTATTGATAAAAATCCTTAAAAGAACTGCTGACTTTTCAAAGCCAATAGAGACTGAAGATAAGCATGAAGAAGAATCAACAAGTTTAAGTATTCCAAAGAAATCAAAGATATTTCTTGAACAAATGGAACGTGAACGAGAAAATGCGGCAGCTATTCATAACATTTTTCAGAGTGAACTTTGGCGTATGCGTCTCGAAGCAGCAAAAGTGACAGTTGATATTTTGAGAACTGGTGATTCTACATTTTCTGGAGATTTACAAACACCGTTAAAACTGTTGGTGAGTTCATGAACTTTTTGAACATTGGCTTTTAATATAATGATTATTTCATGCTAAAACAGGCCCAAGTCGATGGTTTAGGTCCAGATTTTCTGTTGACTCTCACTTTAGAAAACATCTCTGCGACAAAAGTTATCACAAATTTGGCAATAATTTTACATGCTAATCCCAATCATTACAAAATTGAGAGAATGTATGCAGAATTAACACCATTAGTACCAGGTAGGGCACTTAAATATTTATCTCAAGTGGAAATAATTTGCAAAAAATACAGCAAGAAATTGAACAATTGAATAATTTAATTAACAAATCTATCATCCATACAGGAATACCCTTAGTTGCTGATTTCAATGTAAGAATTCAATTAACATCGGAAAATATACTCCCTGCTGATATGACTCTAGAAAACTCAATAGTCCGTGTTTTAATTGTGAAGGATAAACTTGCTAAGCCATTAATTGCATCAACGGTTGTTATGCCGCAACCAGAACTACAAATGCTCGGCACAGTTTAATTTATTTTCTTGTTAATAAGTATAAGCAGAGTGTATGTAAAAATAAGGAAAAATAATTTGAATTTGTTCTATAAAATGCAAAAAAAATCCTCAGTAAATATGTTTTTTTTTTCATCTAAAGCACTCCCATGTTCATAATTCAGCTATTTGAGTTAAGCCAATTAGTGCATTGTAGTAGAAAAATTTATGATTTATGTGCATCATGAGAATTTCATTGAAACGCTTTTGATGTTCTCTCAATTATGAACTTCATTTAGCTGAATGTATACATAAATTTACAGTAGCGGCCAAAAGTAACCGGACAAGAGGTTTTTTAAGCATAACTTTTTAACGGAGCAACCAAAATTAATGAAATTTTCACCATTTGTAGCTTATAATAATTGCTATCGAAATGTGTAAACAGTTTTTCCAAGTTACCAGGGAAAATTGCTTTTCATTTGGAAAAACCATTTTCGCATTGGACAAAAGTATCCGGACAAAAGTTAAAAATTATTTTTAATGTTTTAGTTATAGGTAAAAAATAAGATTTATATGACAAATATTAACATTTATAATGAGGAAAATTTTGATATATAAATACTATTAGTAATCTTAAGGAAACTCGAGATATAGGTTAGGGAAATGAGGAGGAAATTTTTTGCATTTTTCATATAAATTATTAACAATTGAATCGAAATTTCATTGTTTTTTGTTTTTCTTGCATTCTCTGATAAATAAGCTTTAATTTGATACATAATTTGTATACAAATTATCTTAAAGACATAAGTTATCGAAAATTTTTTTTAAAAAAGTGAGCAAATTACACTCAATGATTTCGTTTTATGGCCGTAACTTTTAAAAATTCCAGTGAACTTATTTGTTTTTGTTCATTTTCGCATTCTTTGTAATCGTACGATCATTTTGATATATAATTTGTCTATATTTAGCTAAGGTTTAGACTGTTTAAGTTAGGAAAACATTCAAAATCTTAAAAAGCTTTAGCTTTTCTTAGAGAACATTGAATAATTAAATAATTTTCATCTATTCCTAACTTAAACAGTCTAAACCTAAGCTAAATATAGACAAATTATATATCAAAATGATCGTACGATTACAAAGAATGCGAAAATGAACAAAAACAAATAAGTTCACTGGAATTTTTAAAAGTTACGGCCATAAAACGAAGTCATTGAGTGTAATTTGCTCACTTTTTTAAAAAATTTTTTCGATAACTTATGACTTTAAGATAATTTGTATACAAATTATGTATCAAATTAAAGCTTATTTATCAGAGAATGCAAGAAAAACAAAAAACAATGAAATTTCGATTCAATTGTTAATAATTTATATGAAAAATGCAAAAAATTTCCTCCTCATTTCCCTAACCTATATCTCGAGTTTCCTTAAGATTACCAATAGTATTTATATATCAAAATTTTCCTCATTATAAATGTTAATATTTGTTATATAAATCTTATTTTTTACCTATAACTAAAACATTAAAAATAATTTTTAACTTTTGTCCGGATACTTTTGTCCAATGCAAAAATGGTTTTTCCAAATGAAAAGCAATTTTCCCTGGTAACTTGGAAAAACTGTTTACACATTTCGATAGCAATTATTATAAGCTACAAATGGTGAAAATTTCATTAATTTTGGTTGCTCCGTTAAAAAGTTATGCTTAAAAAACCTCTTGTCCGGTTACTTTTGGCCGCTACTGTATGTATAAGTAAGTATAGAAATGAAGGAAGCTTATTACTCTAGATGTGTGAGAATTTTTTTAAAAAAGTTCTACATACAATCGTGTATACATACATATGGAAGCAATAAATATTGTAGAGCTATGGGTGGATAGGGAATGCAATTACGTTCAAAAACTCTCTCCTTTTTTCAGTCATCGTCGTCGTCGTTTCTACTCTGTCTTGTTTTTAATTATACTGCATCATCACGATGATACTGCAACTATTAATTATCAACTATGATCCCTGCTACCCATTTTAATACTACCAACTCTTCTCACACTTTCCATGCCCCATTGCCTATTGTAAAATTAAATGAAATGAATTGAATGTACACTAGTGGGGCAAAAATAGACAGTAATGGAGATGGGATGAGAATGGGAATTGTTCTTTTCATTTTCAGTCTATGGCAGCGAAATGTAGCTGAAAATTAAAATCATTTTACATGTGAAAATAATGAAATGATAGTTGGAATGAGACTGATGATGTTGAGGTGCAACTAATAAATCAGTTTTCTGCTGTTCTCTTTTTTGAATGCACTTTTATGTCCAGATGGGATAAAAAGGTTTCTCATACTATAAATTGTGTCTCTCTTATCGTCATGTATCTGATCTCAATTGTTTTCATGCGTGATTGGCAAAACTGAATATATATACATACTTTTGTGTATGAACATTGATGAATTATGAGCCAATTTAACAGCTTTTCAATGTATAATGACTCTGATGCCTCTCATTCAGAGTCGTTACTCACTCCCACGTGCTATTCATGATCAATATTTTTTCATCATCATCATAATTTTTTCCACGCTTTTTCATCATCAAACGATTGTCCTTATTTGATAGTCACTGCATAATAATAGTAGCTTCACTTGCATCATTTCTGCAACAATGTGTACACACAGTCATATAGCCTCGGAAAATTGTGAACATACACACAAAATTGTCCCTCTGAGGCATGATATGATATTAAATTATTTCATATCTGCTTGTTTGCATTCATAAAAGCATAAAATATTGATTTCAATATGCATGAGAGTATCTATCACTATATACATCACACTACTCAACGAGTTAAATTTGATCAAATTGAACTTTCAATATGTGTACATTCCCCCTCTTCCCAACTTATTGTATATCGTCTGTTCACTCATATGTACAATATGTGTATTGTACTGTTCAAAAGAGCGTAATGATGTGAATCTTGGTGTTTATAATATAAATTTGTAGTTTTAAGTAAATATGCATTGATATTTTGTTTTGATATGATTTTTTTAGAATAAAACATTGTGGTGGTATTTTGGTATATGGATGGTGATGGTTAACATGAAAATTTAATTACTTGATGAACAAATAATAAAATTTGAATCAATGACGATGATGAAGATAAATTTGACTTTTTGTTATCATTTTATTAAAAAATTTATTGCTTTAAATAAATATCATAAAGGTACTTAATTTTAATTAAGTTCAATCATATTCAAACGGTCACGGAAGCGCCTCTCCTTCAGCTTTCATTTATACTTTTTTTATTTCATGTTACTTGCCTCATTTCATCATCATAATCATCATAATAATAATCGTAGTCGTCTATCCAAAACAAACATACAACAGATGTAGAGAAATGAGCTTTTATTCCATCATCACTACATCTCTCGTCCTTTCTCTTTCACTCACTCAATCTTTTACTGAATGAATTTGTAATAAGCTCTTTTCCATTTTTTTCTATTCGAAGATTGCTTTTGTCCGATACAGTTGGGAATGAGGTAGAATGTAAGAAAAGCAGGCAGTAAAAAGATGAAGGAAAAAAGAGAAAAAAAATTGAAAAGAGGGGTCCTTCATCCAAATGATTGTATGTATGAACTTTATATAAATAACTCAGTTTTTTCTTCTTCTTATGTTAAAATCGAATTCAATGTGTGTCGAACAGCAAGCAAAAGGAAAGAATAAAAGTGAACTAAAGTATTGGCAATATATGGCAATATCTTCTCCGAAACATTGAATTCCATTACCAATTTCAAATCAATATACCTTCACTTTACTTGATGTTTTTAAATGGATTAGGAATATTGGCAGTAACAGAGAGAAGAATGAAAAAAAGGAAGAAAAGAATGGCAACAACCGAAAGAGCAGGGATTTTTTCAATCTTTGAAAAAAGAAGGAGAAATTGTAGAAAAAGAAAGCAATTGAATAAAATTACATTGCCATTTACTAGATGAAAGTTATGCTAATGGAAAATGTATGTCACATAAGCTTGTATCAAGCGAGTACCATTTGTCAATTGACTCATTCTACATTTTCTCTATCCATCCATTTTCCAATACATACATATTTGTATTCGTTTTATTTTATTTTTTTTACATTTTTCTTCATCAATTTTTCCTGCAACATTCTTATTGAATGCCTTATTCAAATTCATAATATTCTTTCATAATCAGAGTATATGTAAATGTTAAAGAACAAAAGCAAAGAATAATTATTTTTACTCACCTTTTGTTACGATGACAAGTAATGAAATCCTAAATAAATCATAAAATTCATACACATTCGATTTCAATTGAGTAATACCATCACATTGAATCTAAATGTTCGTAACATCTTTTATCGAAATTTGCACATGTTGTTTATGCAATATAGGATGATATAGGACTTATGCCGTCAATAAAATAAAATAATATGTTGCATACATTTGATCCTTAAAATAGAAATTATGTATGTAAGATTTTTGAATCGAAAAATGTTTCTAAGTATTGTTAATGTATTAAGAGAAATAAATATGTATAACAATGTACCGAACTTTCTAAAACGATTTCATAATAAGTTCCTTCTTTTGTATATTTCATCATAAAGAATAAGATTTTTCTTTTAAAAAAGTTTAAATCACATCCTTATTGTATTCAAAAGATTCGTCTGCATATCATTTTTTGTCATTATAATTTTTTTTATTATTCTTAATATTTTTTTTTCGCTTTATACATGAAATAACAAAAATAAAAAATAAGTTTCCATCCACTTTTCCACTAAATTTGCAGTATTTGATATTTTTTAAAAAGATTTATTATTCACTTTTCTTTACTTCTTCTTTCTTTGAAATTGTTCATCATTATATTATCTATGTACCTAATTTTTTCTTTCATCGCAATGAAACGTTTTCATGAATCAATTAAAATTTTTTTGTTTGTCTTTTAAAAACCATTTTCTTTTCCTTTAAAGAAAAAAAAATAATGATTTACATTGATAATTATTTCCTTTTCAAATGGAAGTTTGTTTTTACAGTTATCATACCACCATTAAAATAATAGTAAGAGATCGACTGATTTGTTTGTTTGTTGTGGTTAGCAATTTGCTAATTTCCCATGGACGACAATAATGTAAGGGAAATTTGTAAGAAAATTTTCATAAAATATTTATAATAAAGAAAAGTCTCGTTGTTGTTATTATTCATGCAGAATTTATGACTGTTGCTGTTGAACAAGCTGCTGCGGCTTCTCAAATGATTCTGAATCATCTGGTGAGTCGTAACCGCTTGATGCGTCATCTCTGTCGGGTCGTATACGATGATAACTCATTGATGAGTCATTTGTGGTGGCGTGTTCGTGCTCATTTGGTCCAAATCGTGCTAGACTCGAAGTGGTAGGCATGCTGTTATTTCGACTTTCTGTGACTGGCTAGAACAAAACAATTTTCTTAGTTTCATTATTGAGAAATTTGAAAAAAATTCTGCGGTTCTATTTTGCATTATTATGATTATTATTATTCTTAATGTTAGCAAAATCAGAAGAAATAGGAATTGTATTGACAATATAAGAAGAAAAGGGAGTCTAAAAGACATGAATGTATTATATCACTATACACTGTAATGCATTGTATACGAACGAGGGTAAAGAATCAAATTCATGATGATAATGATGTTGATGATGATGAGCATGTCATTTTATAACGAGGCTTATTAGACATAAAAACTCAATTATTTCGTATAAAAGGAATTCAAATAAAATGTACTGTGAGGCGAGTTGAGACGGAAGAAGAATGAGGATGCGCATGATGATGAGGAAGAAAAACCAAAAACCAACATCATTATAAATTTTCCATTTAATTTTCGAAAATAAAGAAGAAGAAAAAAAAGAAATGTTGCAAGGGAATATAAACTTCTTGTTCGCTTGCTTGCTTTGCTCTGCTCTGCTCGCTTACTTGCCTGCTCCCTCTGCCATGCTTGAAATTGTGGAGTGAGATGAATGTAAATAAAATTGAATGAACAATTTTCTACCAACAAAACAACATTTTTGTTCATTTTTTTCATCTTCTTTTTTCATCTTCTTTTTTCATCTTTCGTGTACAGCTTATTCTCTTTTCATTTTCTTCTTCTTCTTCTTAAGGAGTAGCAACAAAAACATTACCCATTAAATATGAGTAAAAGTTTGTTGATTACTTCTTCAATTAATGTTGTTTTTCAAAAAAAAAGAAAAGCTAAAGGAAATTTTATTTTCCTTCATGTCTTGGGCACATGGTTGTGAAATGTTATAATGAATTATGTTGAGGAGTTAGAAGCATGCAAAAAGAACAGTTAAGAATGAAAGAGGGAGGGAAAATCAAGTTGGTATGAGTATCATGAATTTTATGATGAAGCATTTAAAGATTAATGTCTCACAGCAGAGTCAAGCAAATGAAAATTGCTCTAATTCTTAATTTTATGAAGATAAATAAAAAGTATTTGTTTCATTTTGAATCGATGGTGAATAAGTTGGTTTCAAAAGTTATCTTTTATTATATTTGGTGTCGCTTGTTAAGCTTATGAAACTAAAGGCATGTACATATTCTAATTGGAGTGAAAGTAAGAAAAATAATTTGAAAGATTTTTTTTTTATTTAATTGCTTCCTATCATAGGAATCCTATACTCTATATTACACATCCCCGAATAATTCTTTTTGAACTTCTTGACTCACCCATCCACAGACCTCATATAAAAAGAAGAAAATTATATTTATGGAATAGGAATTTCTCAAACGACTTATACTGATATTGTATCGTAATGTGCACACGACCTCCACTAGAATGCCCCTTTCTTTCAACTATAATTTACACCCAAACGTTATTGTTTCGAGGGTGTTAGAAAGATATTTGATGGCAAAATATAATTACAGAAATTGTTTTATTGTTTTCATTTTCCCATTCTACTAGCAGAGCATTCCATTGCCATGAGCGTATTCACAACAAACTTAAGAAAAGAAACATTTAGAGAAAGCTTTTTATTATTATTGTGCTTTATGTATTATTACTGACATAGAAATTTATTTTATTTTCATCATCTCATATTAATTATATACCAATTTTCAAAAAATTAGAAGAAAACTATTTATTCTCCACACTGTCTACATTTTTCTGTTCATTCTTCCTCAATCTATGATTTTTCATGCATTTGTATGATGAATATTGAGTATATGGACAACCCCTTGACAGTAAACATATTTCGAAATTAATTTCATTTTCATATGTACATATTATATTTTCATATGAAATTTTGAGTGAGTACGTATGTACAGATAATATATAAACATGTGTGAGAATTTAGGGAGGTAGATATCATGAAAAACATGCATGAAAGTAATTAATTAAATTCAATTAATTTAATTTAATTACAAAGTTTATTCAAAATCGTGTAGATATGAAATAGAATATACACATTCACATCACAAACATTTATTGTGGTAAGGAGGAATTTTCTAAACTATGTTTATGTAAATGAATGAATATATGCTGAGTGAGTCAATGATTACGAGTTTTACAATAAAATGAAAGCAGGATGAGGTTTTCATTTATTTGAAATTTGAATAATTTTTTTTAAAGAGCTAGTGCTGATTATATTATAGTAATTTTTGAAAACTTGTAATTTTTAACACAAATTTTAAACTTGATGATTTTTTTTTTGTAGTACATACAAAAACTTAAATTTTCTCAACAAAAGCTATTAGGAGCCGTTCACTTAGTACGATACGCAAAAAAACGTATTGTAGACCCGTTGCTACGATTTTTGATGAAAAATTTTTTCTTTTGTTTGACCAGTTAAAAGTCCTAGATAAAAAGCGAACGTCCTACCTAAGTGTGCGGTCTTTTAATTCCAGTTGAAATTACTTTTTAGTAAAAAAAGTTAATACCCAATTAATTTGTTTTATTTACACCTACACATGACATCAAATCATATACATATCAGTAAATCCTTGCTCATTTGAAGTTCGTTCAGGACTAAGCATTCTCAACTCGAACGCTCCTTTAAGCTTCTCTCCCTCATCAAAAATAATTTTCGTTCTAATTGCACCTTATTATCTTCTAATGAGCTCATTCATAATGAATTTAATTATTTATTGTAATTGAATTGAAGACTTGCAGATTGTGGTAGTTAAATAAAAATGATTAAAGGAGCAATAAAGCTATAATTTGAGTGGAATAATAGGGCATGATTGTAAACATAAATACGAAAACAAGCACGAAGCTCAATGCACTCCTCATAGAAAATCATTCTCTATTATTATCGTCATCATCATCAACATCATCAAAGTAAGTGAATTTATATTTGCTCAAAGCACATGTTTATATAGAAAATAAATTTCTATTAGCAATTTTCAATCGATAAACTTCACTTGATGCTTTAAATGGATTGGATGGAAATGTATATTGGAGACGACAAACAACAACAATATCATGCAATGCAAAGAGCGTTTTTCGGTACGAGAATAATTCGATTTTGTCGAAACTTTCTTTTTACCCCATTTTTTTCTCTTCCTTTCAGAACTCACTCTCGAGAAATGAATGAAATAACTTTTCCCTGAGCTTTATGTTAATGGAAATTTTATGTTTGCCGGTTTTTTGGAGTTGAATGAGAGTGAGAGAGAAAAAGGAGGAAGAAGGGAAAAGGATATTGGACTTACATCAATCTACTTTTATGTCAGTTTGACTTTACACACAGCACAACTTTTTTTGTGCTTGAATCTGAACATTTGAATTATATTAGTATATATATATATATATATTTATATATAGAATCAACAACAGTCAGTAAAACATGGAAAAAGTATTACCTGCAAATTATTCAATTGACGCTTCATATGTGCTAAATTTGTCGGATTATCTGCCAAACCAGCAAATACAAGTCGCTCTTCGTAATCGTATGGACATAAAATTTTGTTATCACATAAATAGTACTTATCGCCAACACAAAATCTATGTAAGAATAAGGAGAAGAAAAAAAAAGAAAGTTCAGTAATTCATAGAATTTTCATTTGATTTGACATAGTGACATGGACGGTAGATGGAGTTTATGGATGTTGGAATATGTTTATCCAATTTGTAAATGTGACTTTTTCTCTCACTCATAAGTCATCACTCAAATTGAATTTATGGGAATTTAATGTAAACATGTATGGAATGGCATGTCTGCAAAGTATTGGAAGGTAAGTAGATTTTTCATACTAACCTGTGTTGACAGGCGAAGCAAGCAAAACACTCCAAATGATAAACATTAAATTTAGCTCTCATCACCATTTCATAAGCTGGAATTATTTTATTACAAGCCGAACATGCACCGGTATTACCAAAAAGTCTTAAATAATCTCGCTTGCATAAAATAAGATTTGCTTTTAAAAACAAACTGCTTCCTACTTCAGCTAATTTACAGTCACAACAATTGCAGACTAGACAGTCCTCGTGCCACAGAAGATCCATGGCCTTCAAAAAATATCGTTCAATTATTCTTTTTCCACAGCCAGAACACTCTTTTGGAATAGTTTGTTGCATTGTTGTCGAACAATCGTGATGCGATGTTATATCAGATACTGATGCCACTGCAGATGATTGCTGTTGCTGATTCTGATTTTGTGGCTGCTGTTGCTGCTGTTGTTGAAGAGTCGTTAATCCCATTTTCATTTATTTTTATTTGTAATCACAATGTGTTTGTTAATTCAATAGATTTATTTTTTCTTTCAAACGAACGATTGATTGATTGATTGATAAATGAGATAATAAATGATTATGGAGAAGATATAAGTAGGAACACTTGTAAAATTGTAATTAATTATATATTTTCTTCCTTCTCTATTCTTTTATGATTCACAGAAAAAAAAAAAACATCAACAAACAATTTTTGGTAATAAAAGAGAAAATCCTTCTTGTTATTGTTGTCTTAAGGGCTTTATCGCTTGATAATTAATTGATGTTTATTCGATATAAGTATTAAATTACATTTTTTTTAATTTGCCATATATTTGTATGCATATCTTTCTCTTCAATTCACACATTTAATGGTTTGCGTTGTCATGACGAAATGTGATATTATATTACCACCAATTCAATGTCTAAATATCTACAGCATGTATTCTATATCTATATATAACAAAAACACATTTAACACTCGACGACGACGAGGATGACGATGTACAGTGAGAGAGAAAGATGGAATGGTTCATGTATTTTTCATTAATTAATTAATTTCTATTTTCTTCTCTCCTCCTCTTCTTTTCTTTTCTTTTTTTTTTTGTTGCTGTTGCTCTGCTTACTGATGCTTGCTATTTATTAAACTCAACCCCACACAGCACTCAACCCACTAACATGTTCACTATACAACACCACTTGTGATTTGTATCCACCATACTACACTATAATATAATTTCTACTCATTCAAATAATCCGCTTCTCATTTTAATTGAATTTGCACAGAAGGAAAATTACGAAAAATACAATCCATTTGGCAATGATGTGTAAATGTTATTCCAGTGGGGATAAATTAGCTTCGTTAAGTTGTATGAATGAGGCAACAGTACGTACGAAAGCACATAGTATATTCGATTATTATGCGCCACCCCATCATACTATACAGCTATTCCCATAACACAAACGGCATGTACACAATTTAATTAATTAAGCAACTAACTCCGGTAACGACACCCTTTTTTCTTGCTCTTTTCTCCTTCCACTCTCACTATATCTGCTATTATATTTTACTTAATTAGCATTGAGACTCTCAGCTTGATTATCGCCTTCTATTCCTCACTGCTACTATATCTTTTTGTGTCTCCGTATGTTTGTGCTATAATCGTACAGATTTTGATTCTGTTTATGCGTCTGTACTTCTTATATTATATTCAGTTCCAAGTATTAAATGTATATGTACGACACACAGTCGTCTAATTAAAATGCCAAAACGTTTAATTAATGAAACAATTTGCACAAATTGAAATTACAAACTTTTTTGCTGTTCTTGCTGCTGTTGTTTTTGTCGTTTTAATTAAAAAGTTTTTCTCTCTTCTCTGCTCTACTCCCCCCTTTTTTTAACTGTCACTAAATAATTTTCTTTTTCTTAACAGTTTTTTTTATATTATTTTGTTACAACTGCTTCACACATCAACTTTTATATTGTCGATAAATTTCCTTTCCATATTCACGATAAACTTTTCTTTAACATTTTTTTTTCATGTGTATGTCTATCTGTATAAATTCAATTTATATTCTGATAAAACTTTCTTGCTTTTCACATTTCAGTAACAGACAGTGAAAAGGATAATGTGCTGCCTGTCTATTGCATGTGACTTTATAAATTTTTCACGCGAAAATAATGAACCGTTCTGATGAGGAACAGAAACTACAATGCGATGAATAAGTTGTGTTTCTATAATTTTTACCATCCTTATATGAAAGAATTTTCTTCTCCGAATGGAAAAATCATGGAAAATGAGAGAAAAATATGAATATTGAGAGAGAAGAGAAAGCGAGAGTTACAAATGTGGGAAAGAGAAAAATCAGTAAACAATTTTCTAAATGGATGCGAAAATAGCATTGAAAAAAATTTGAATTAAATCTGCAATATAACCATAAGGAAAATGGAAGTAGAATGAGAAATTTGTGTGGTATGAGTTGAAGGGAAAACCATACAGGGTGGTGGGCAACGAAAGCAATAGAAACAGAATAAAATAAGAGAAAGAGAAAATGAAAAAAGTTTTATGCTGAATTTATTTCTTTCCCAAAACGTTTTCTTCCCTATTTGAATGTAAATTGTTAGGAAAATTGAAACTTATGATGCGTCAGTCGAAAAAAAATGAAAAGCAACAAGTGATTTTTAGCGCATTTCTTTTGCACGCCACAATAGAAATTTATAAACATTAAAATTAAATTTATTGTAGAAAAATAAACTGAAAGCAAAAAGGAGCATAATGAATGTTTTCGAGGATGAAGGGTGGCAGATTTCAAAATGTTAAGGGTAGAAGAAATGAGAGAAAAAAAATCCCATCAGCATCATCATCAACTTCATTATAATTATAATGCGAACACAATACCTTTTTTTCTATAGCTCATGAACGTAACGTCAATGGAAATCGCCCATAAATCAGATTTAATTAAAAAACTTCATTTACTGTTTTTTTGTCTTTTTCTCATTATGCCATTTTCCTTTCCTTCTATGCTCTGGGATTTTTCGGGTTGATATTTTCACCAGCCATCTCGAGAAGGGGTGGCTTTCATTTCTTCTGACCAAAAAATAACGAATAAGAAGAAAAAGTTTTTAGACTTCTAGAAATTACTTTTATTTAATTTTCGTTTCTATTTTTCTGGCAATTTTTCGTCTTTTTCTTTTTACTTCTTGTTTTTCGTTTTTATGAACACATTTTCGCCTATTAAGGTTTGTCGGCGATTATTTTTGCTCATTTCACAAATGATTTTTTATTCTCACTCATTTTATGATTGCGATTTTGAAAATGTCCTGGGAATTGTGTACATTTTATTTCAAAAAATTAAATTAAATATAAATTGAATGACTTTTGAATTTTTTAAAATTAAAAAATGATGATTTCAAATTAATATAGGTTAATACTAATATTCAAATTTCATCAAAGAATATTAAGTTAATAACAAATGCATATTCCTTATCAAATGCTGATTAATGGAATCTATATTAATATCAGAAATAATTTAGTATAATTTTCAAATCGATTTAAATCGATGATGATCCATTTTTTCTATAATGCAATATCTATAGACAAAAAACGAAGAGAAATAAGAAGAAAAATTGTAATTTAGTTAATAGACTTTCTTCCCATCCTTTTTCTCGTGTCGTTCTGCTAGCTTTATGTATTGCCAGCTAAAACACCCCCACCAGAAAAAAAAACATATTCAACAATGAAATTTAATTTTCTAAATTGTTTCTCTTTTTTTATTATTTTATTCTGTTCATTTCTCATCGTATGTGCGTCTCAAATGTTGGAATTATTTTGAAATTTTCAGAAGCATGTGCGAATATACACATATAACACCATTACATGGGCGCGCAAAAAAATGTCTATCAAAAAAATGTGAGCTGAGTTTTTTGATATGTGAAAATCATTTTATGAAATTTATTGATATGATGAAAATTGAAGAGAAACGAGTGGAGGAAAAAGAGTATGGAATGTTTAACATTTATTTGTTCAATTATGAAAATTGTTTACGGTATATGAAAAGTGAAAAATTCATGCAATCGCAATTTTTCGGTATTCAAGTCATGTGCAAAAATATTTTACTCGTTTTCATTTCATTATTCAAGCTTGTTGGGAAAAAAAACTTTGCAGAATGAAAAAAAAAAACTTCACCAAACATTTCATTCCATTAAGCTTCATAAAAGCCATTTTGGTAAATTATTGGATCAGAAGAGAAATAAATGCAGATTTTTTGTTATATTTTTTCCTCTATAGTTAAATGCAATAAAAAGTTCTCGAGAGGATAATTCATTATCATTTACTTTATCCCATTGCAGAAATATGTTAAATGAAATTTTGGGTAATGTTGCATGCACATTCACTTACCGGAATAATAACAGAAAATTTCTCCTTAAGTTACCACCATCCTCTTTCCTATTCCTACTTATTTTTTTCGTCTAAAAACATAACTATAAGAAGCATAATAATGATACAACACAGAACGTAGAAAGCAACAAAAAAAAGCTCAAGAGAGATCGCAATAATGGGAGGGATGATTTATTTTAAATTGAAATTTCTGCTGCCTGACTTGTACTTTACAAGTGATTTATTTATAAAAGCATTTTGCGATTGTTTATTTTTCAATAAGCATTTTCGACTTGAATTCATCCCTTTCACGGAATGAAATAAAAATAATATAAAAACTGATAGGAAATGGCTATATTGATATGGTTTTGTAAAGCGCATTTTTGTAAAATTTTAATAAAAGAGATGTTTTTATTCTAAACTTTATGGGGAAAGTTTCAATCTGGACATACTTTTCTAGTAGTTTGTTTCAAATTAGTGTATTTGAAATCATGGTTCAAAATAAACTAAGAAAGAGTAGTCGACAGGCAGAATAGCTCAGAGAATGAGTAAAAAGCACGAATACAATTTTTTTTGCCTTTCGTTTATTTCTTTCCTTTCAATGTAAAATGTTTATTTGAAAATGCCATTGTGGAGTGAAAGAGAGCATAGCAAAGGAAGAAAAAGGATATTTCCTTTCAAATTGTAGAATTTTATTCAAAGTTAAAAATTCTTTCAAATAAATCACTTAATTGAATTCTTTTCTCTATGTATATTGAAAAGAAATTTATATTTATTCATTCAATCGTTGATGGCTTTCGATCGAATGGGGGTAGCTTTTATGTTTATTGTGTGTGCATTATAACTAAGTAGCATGAGAAGCTTTTAGCTTATTTTATTTCCTCGGCATTATTGCTTGTTCCAACTCACATCAGAGATAGTTGGCTAGAGAAAAAACGAGAAGAAGTAGATGAAAAAATTTCATTATATTGCAGCATATAGATGACATGGTCAATTGGAATTTTCATATCGCTATGAGTGCTTTCAACAAGATGAAACAAAAAATATAACAAGATGAAAAAAAAAAATACTTTTGATAATAATTCATTAAACTATATTTTTTTATTAAAAATTCATTAAATGTTAAAAACTAGTTCTGATAGATTTTTACAAATTTTAAGAAAAAAAAAACTTTTTTTAAATAATTCCTCTGAGTGGCTTGCATATGAGCTTTCTCGATTTCTCTTTTTTGCATCGATCATATTAGATGATGCATAGTAAGTTTAAAAAAAAGATAGTTATCTACATGAATCTTATAGTCAACACATGCATATGTCAATAATGAGAAAAAGGAATTCGGTTAGAAAATGGATATTTTAACAAAATTGATTTTTTCCTCCCTATTCTCATCTTCTTGATATCAATTTTCATTTTTTACTCTTTTTTCCTTCAACATATGAAAGGAAATTTATTGCATCTAAATGGAAAAAGTTTTCTTCTGCAAAAGCTTGATTTTTATCTTGCAAAGAAAAAAAAATTCCCAACAATTTTCTATTTGCATGTTTGAATATTGCATGTGAATTTCTTAATCTTCCTACAACTCTATCCAAAGACTTATTTTTTCAATTTTTTATTCTCTTTTTTCAATCTAAGCAAATTGAAAATTCCCAAAATGTCCTTCTCCTCTTCATCTCCGAAAAACATTTTCTTCTCTTTCGACCCACACCCATTCATATTCATACATCCTCACATTATACGCTTTGTTTCCCCCCTTTTCTTTCCAAATCAATTAATTTAATTAAATTTGATGTCATTGCAGGAAATTTGAATCCTTGTTGAAATGAAATTTTCATGAAGGAGACGAATTTTAAATGGAATAATGAAGCAATTTATGCAGAAAAGCTTTTATATGTCTCCAATCGATTTATCGACAAAAATAAAGTGAGTGTGTGTGTGTGTGGTAGAAGAGAGGAAATGAAATATAATTGCTGTATGAATAACATAAAAATTTAGATTATGCAATTATTTTACTAGTATTGAAGAAGAAGGATTTACTCACACTATTCATTTCTTGAGAACTTACTCTTCTCATTTTCTGCAAACATCTTTTCTGATTTATTGGGCAGTTCAAAAAAAAACCGGCCACTTTAGAAAAATATAAATATCTCAGCGATGGAAACGAGCTAACGCATGAAATAAAGAGTAAAATGCGTAGTTTTGAAAGTAGAATGAATTTTCAGTTAGAAAAGTTTTCAATTGTGTAAGGAAAATCGGAAAAACTCGTGAAAACTTAGCTAACAATGTATATGAAAAATTCAGCATGTTTTTTCTCAGAAGTTTTCCACTATTCGAATCCCAACTTATTTACTGTAACATTCTAATCCTATAGAAGATTAACAATCACTGTAAGTTTAAATTTTTCCATCAAGAGTTTTTCATGAATCATGAATAATGTGAAATTTTCAAATTTTAAGAAAATTATTGATTTTTCACTCGTTTTTCACTTTTATGGAAATCTAATTATACTGTTATGATCGTATAACTAATAGCTACACATTATAACAAGTTTATTTTGAAAAATCTCAAGTTTTAATTTCCTTAGTTTTTCCGATGATTTTTCCAATGTCCAAAAAACTCTTCATTTTCGACGTTTTTCTATTGGAAACTATAGTTATTAGTAATACAATCATAACTGCATAATTAGTTTTCCATAAAAGTGAAAAACGAGTGAAAAATCAATAATTTTCTTAAAATTTGAAAATTTCACATTTTTCATGATTCATGAAAAACTCTTGATGGAAAAATTTAAACTTACAGTGATTGTTAATCTTCTATAGGATTAGAATGTTACAGTAAGTAAGTTGGGATTTGAATAGTGGAAAACTTCTGAGAAAAAACATGCTAAATTTTTCATATACATTGTTAGCTAAGTTTTCACGAGTTTTTCCGATTTTCCTTACACAATTGAAAACTTTTCTAACTGAAAGTTCATTCTACTTTCAAAACTACGCATTTCACTCTTTATTTCATGCGTTAACTCGTTTCCATCGCTGAGATATTTATATTTTTCTAAAGTGGCCGGTTTTTTTTTGAACAGCCCAATAAATTTCATTATTCAATTAGAATAGAAAACTTTTTTTATAAAGGATTGGAAGTGCCAAATTTTTCATCATATACATTCTACAAAATAGATTCTTTTAAGAATATTTTAATTGAATAGTTTGATTTCAATATGTTACAATTAAAAAATTATTCAAATAAAAATTTCAATATTTTGACAGAAATTTTTATCTTCGTTTCAAAATTATACATAATGTCTCTTAACGGCATAGTCAAGAATTTTAATTTCTTGTTTTGTTTAAAAAATTTAAAGGAGAGTTAATTTATATTTTTTTAAATAACTACTTAACATATTGAAGAAATTTTTGCCACCGAGTGCGATGCCAATCCACCCATTCTTCTCCCCAGCCAGGTCAAACTTTAAATTATGAGGACAACATCAGCAAAAATTATCAGAAATCTCTCAAAATTGTATTCAAAAAACTAATTTATTTTTCCTTCTTCATCTTATTCTTGTTCCATTTATTCATTCATAATAGAGCAATGAAGTTGAGGTTTTTAAAAAATAATGAACATAAAAATTCTTGTTAGCTTGTGAAAGTCAGACAAGCCAGGCAGGAGAATGAGAAATAAATGGAAACTTTTTTAATTTCCCTTCATGCAGATTTGAAAAGGACTGATAATTATAATTTTAAAGGCGATGACATAAAATATGCAACTTGAGGAACTTTATATGTTTATATACTTTCGACTATTTACCCAACCCAAGTTTCATAAAATACAAATTATACACAATAATTTATTATGGCATTTTGAAAACTTTTAAATTAGCTATGATGTCCATTACTGTATGGATGTAAACTTTTTCATATCATCATGCAACAGACAATCATTGAATCAGACACAAACAATTTTATTTTGGATAATTAAGCTAGTTAAATAAATTATGCAGTTAAAAAAATAAATAAAAATCTTTAATTTTTAATTTTTACTATTTTAGTTTTAGGATATAGAAAAATTATATGAACGAACAAATGAGTTTATAATTGCTTCCATACTTGCAATCTTAATGCAATGCATATTGTTCAAATTAATTTTCATTCTTATTCGTTTTAATTTTCTTATTTCTACACAAACTTTCAATTTTGTCTTAATGAATTTTTTATTCTATAGAATTTAATTTCGATGTTGTATGACATGCAGTGAGTAAAGTTTTCATTTATAAGATGAATGTGAATATAGAAATAATGTACCGCAGTTGAAAAAAATTTTACTTTTAAATGAAAACGAAAGAAAGACAACGAAGTTGATTTTCATCATTCACAAGTACTTTTATTATAAAACTTTCTCTTTTATTTTAATTTTAATTTTTCTACTTACTGCACCATGTTACATTACTTAATGATGAGGGGGAGGAGGAGGAGATGAACTCTTTTTGTGTGCCAAAACACCAACGCAGTTAAAAATGCTGTAAAGGGGGAAAGAGAAATGTAGAAAGAGAGAAATGGAAGATGAGTTTGAAATAAGAAACCATGTGCAACGATGGAAAAAAGTCTAATTAAAATTATAATGAGATTCGTTGAGTTGAAGCATCAAGGATATGAAAATGAACCTAACGATGTACCATGTACTCGCAAAAATTAATTAATTATGCCTCTTTCTGAGGCAAGCAAGAGCGAGATGAGGAAAAAGCATAGCAAAGAAATAAAAGGAAAAATGAGCTTCGAGCAACATCCAACACAAGGGCAAGAAAGAGAAGGGGCTTAAAAGTAAACTTTATGATATTTAATTACAGACGTTTGAAACTAAGCTTAAAGGGAAAGGAGAGAGAGAAAAAGATGAAAAAAGCTCCATTTCCATCCCCTTCTCTCTTTTGTGCACCAGAGAACCCTTTAAATTAATTAGCTCGTTCATGAGTGGGAGAGAATGAACGAAAAAAATAAAGAATATGTATATAAATATATATTAAGCAATTTGCTTTAGCAAAACTCGAAAAAATTCATCTAATTAAACGATACCCTAAATGAAAATAAAAACAATTATATGATCCTCTACCCATTCCCCTGCTCATTTTTCTGTGTTTGTGTATGTAAAATTAAATAAGGCGAAATAGTATCAAATTAAATGAAAAATTGGGCGTTTGAATTTTTTCTTTTTAATTACAATAATGTTTAAATGAAAACAACATTGCACCAAACTTTTTTTCCCATAAAATAATGTTTCTTAAATGTGGTTCTAAAGGTGCATGAAAATCAATCAATCATCTGACAATAAAGATAAATTAATATCTCATTCTTTTATTTTTCTTCCTTCTACTTTTATTTTTGATAAACAAATAAAAATAAGTTTGAACATTTAAGATTCAAATTTTTTAAAACGCTTTTACTTTTTGCGCTGTACTTCAAAATAAACGAAACTTTTCAAATTCAGATAAAAATTATAAACAAAATGAGATTAATGATGCGACATTTATTGAATAATTTCATAAAAATTACGCTAAAGAATTTTTTGCATGAAAAGAAGTGAGAGAGAAAGAAAGAAAACTTATTCCATTATTGTCCATCTATAGACACACACACAATATAATAATAATAATGAAGAAGAAGAAGAAATAGCAGTGAGAAGAAAAACAGCAGCAACAGCAGCAGTAGCAATGAGGAAAAATGAAAAAAGTTTTTTAATTAAAAATTTGTATTAAATCGCCTGTGTGATAAAATTCAATTCATTTTTTATCAGTACGTCTCTTCTACGTGGTGTTGTTTATTTCCATCATAGAACTGTATTTCCCACACTCTTACTCATACAGTCGCTCTTGCTTCTTCTCTTATGATACGTAGCTGGCTGGCTGGATGTGGATGTTCGTTGTCCTAAAATCTTTTATATATAAGCACACATACATACATAGACAAGAGGCAATATCTAATTTTTTAGAAGCTTTTCTGATGTCGCAATGATGCATGAGATAGCGGGAACATTTTTTCGTGAGTTTAATTAATCAAAACGGATCTCAGGACATAACAGTGGAATGAAAATAAAAAACAACAATTGTGGAAGCAGAAAAAAATAATTGAATTTTTACGGGTAATGCTTGCAACATGGAGCATAATAAAGAATCTATGTGTAGGAACTATGAGATGTGAAAAATGTTAGGGGGTTAGTATGGAATGAGATACACAGAACGACAAATATGTAAATTGATTGTGTGGACGCGAATGAAGTCATTCTCATCAAAATGTGACTCGCTACAGCAATAAAAAACTATACATAAATTTCATATGCTTCATATAAGCGACGGATACAAAGTTTTTTCCCTCTTATTTCATTTCCTTCCTCTCACAAAAATAATCTAACGGTTGAATAAAAAAATATGAAATAAAATTGTATATATGCACATACATATCCCTAATTTCATTTTCCACTTTTCAATCATAATAATACATGTTGCAACTTCTATCTACGAAGACGGGAAATTTTTCTCATCTTGTGAATTCTTCGAATAACATTTTCAACATAAAATTAAATTTTTTAGATTTTTTTTAAAATTTTTGTAATTTTTTAATTGGTTTTAAAAGATTTTATGAATGTTAAATGTTGTTACCTTTCAAAATAATGTTAAATTAAACTCATCATCAGTTGTCAAAACATGCAAAGACAAGTTTTTCCAAAACTATTAATTCAAGAAAAGATGTAAAGTTATGGTTCATTTTTCCTCAATCTTCACAAGAAAATGCACGTTCCACCTGAAATAAAAATCGAATTTCTTTGGAAATAACTGACATAAATCAAATAAGTTTCAATCAAGCATCAAAAAAGGATTTCCACACCATTAACTTGTACTTACACTTTGCGCATTATCATCATATAGTGAAAAAAGTAAATAAGTGGAAGCAATAAGAGTGATGTACACAGTAGAATATAGAAAATAAGTAAGAAGCAATGAGATGAAAAAATTGGGCTGATTTCTTTTTTTTGTGTATACATGTCCATTGTTGACTTTTCACATTGAGCTCATTCGGTATTACAATATTTGCCTTTTGCAACACGTAGATTTGAATCCACAAACTTCAGTGACGTCGAAATGATGATGTTGACGAAAACGCACATGAGGATATTAAAAACACTGCTCTGACTTCCTACGCTCGTTTTTCCTCTTTTGATATTATATTTTTCAATTTCCATTTGTGTCTCGATTTTTTTTTTCAATATCATTGCTTTCTATATCAATTCGATGATTGACATTCAAATTATTATTTCGTTGTATTTTTCTTTTTCTTCTTTATATCCATTTTTTTTTCTTCGGATTATGTTCATAATAAGAGTAACGTTGTTGGAAGAAACAAGATGGTATGGGCATAAAAAGAGGCCGTAGGGAAGGGAAATAAAGAAAATCAAGAAACAGTGAAACTAAGAAGAGGATTTTCGATCTAAAAGGCAGCATGTAGCAATTTTTTCAGAAGTATAATTTATTTATTTACAATTTTCATCCCATTATTTCGATTTCATGTCCATTTCCCATCCACAAAAAAATACTCTCCAACTCTCTTTCTCATTCCTTATTTTTTTCTTTTCTTCCGAATATTGAATTTATATCGAAATAAATGTATTTTCTATGTAGTTTTTCATTTCTCTCGTTTTTTTACAAATTGAATCAGAAGGCAGAAAAATGTTTTTCAGCAAAAAAGGACAATCTATTTTCATTATTAGCTTTCTATCTTTCTTTCCTTTTTAAAAAATGTTGAAAATCTGCTTCATTGAAACCGATTAAGGCGCAGTTTGAAATCTCAAACTTTTTACTTTATACTTTTATTTTTTACGTCTAATAAAGTTAAAACGAAAGTTCAAATTTAAACTAAATTTTAATACGTCACATCAAACTTCTAATTCCAAATTTTAATTGTTTAAAATTTTTTAAAAATCCTACAAAGATCCAGCAGAAACAGTCATCTATCCAAAACATGCACACTGACAAACTTTATCAAAATAAAGTGAAAAAGGCAAATGGTTTAGTTTTTTAAAAGCTCCTTCACTTGATGGAGGTTGAAAAGCGTAAAAGAATGAAATAGAGATTTATTTATTGTATTTCAAATGACATTACTACCTTCCTTCTAATTTAACCTCTTAAAAGCTTCTTTTTGTTATTGGTCTAATGAATTCAATGAAAAGCCATTTTAACTCAAAAATTTTATTCAATTTGTTGATCTATTGCCTCTCAAATAAACTCAATAAAACATTTTCATACAAAAAAAGATTGAACAGCAAAATATAGTTCTAACAAAATTTTTGTTTCATTTTAAATTCCATAATTCTGTGTACTTTGAAAAGATTTTTATCAAATGTTTGAATAACTAAATTAATCTGATGTTCCTTTATTGTTTGCTAATGGCATGTGTATGTATATTGTATGTTTGCCAATGAAATGTATATATTTCATATGCACGAGAACGAGACTTTCTCAAATGAAGAAATTTTCTCTCTCGATGAATTTTCCTCTCATTGGAAAGTCCTTCCAAATTTGCTCATACCACACACAATTTACACTATGAATATACTATTATATAGAGATCGTTGAACATTATTATTGTGAAGAAGATTTTGAACAATAGAATCAGTTGCAGGAAGGGGAGAATGAGAGGTTTCAAAGGAGCTTATTTACTCGATTTAGTTCCCTCACATACAACAAAAACGAAAGGAAAAAAACTGTAAGTGAATGAAGGGAATTGATGTGAAAAATGCCACTTTCTTGATAAGTAATAATAAAATTAAATCATTTTATCGTCATAAAAAGGATCATTCTGTTTATATTCTTATGCATTTCAATTTTCTTTTTCTTTCTTTTTCTTTCGTTATTCTTTTTATTACAGTTTGTCATACAAAATGGTTTGAAGAAGATGTAAGGAAAAAGATAAATTTATCAAATAATTTGTGTTTCCATAAAAATATCAACAGCATAATAAGTATTCATAAAAACATTTGCATTTCTACGGTTGCTGTAGAACTATTGCAACGTTAATGTTTTATATTCTATTGCTACAATTACTGTAGTTTTGCAAAATTGGATAATGATTTATAGAAATTTTAATTTTGAAAAAATGCCAATTATAAAGTTAATGATACTTAGTTAGGATATAATTTCTAGCATTACACACATAAAATACACCTAACTTAAACAACAAAATTATTCCAAAAACTGATTTTTTTTTCTAAATTTTAAATATTCTTAAAATTGAAATTGAATAATGTCATAGAACTGCATGAACATAGATTTGAAGAAGATTGGTTACTTGAAAGAGCACAAATAAGTAAACAAAATATACACAATTTCTTGAAGAACAAACATTGAATAACTGACACTTAATCTTCCTTCATTCTTTTCCTCTTACACATCAAGTGCCTCTCCGTTCTGATGCTCCTTCACCAACCATTACAATCATCAGCATCGTCATCATCTTTGTGATTTTTTTAGTATATTATGGTACTTACAATAGATGTAAAAGGAGGAAAAAAACGAAGAAAAGCAAAAATTTATCGCATAATGGAATGATTTATTTTAAATCGAACTCCATCGAATGTAGTAACTTTACTCTTGTCTGGTGATTTATATAATGGCATTTAGATTGTTTATTTTTCAATAAATTTTATTCTCCTTCAACCTCGTTTGAAATAAGTGGATTTTCTTCCTCACTTTGTGTGTGTGTATAGATGTGTGTGCCCTTTTATGTGTGAATATACGCTATTATCCAAAATCCCGCTAAGGGATATTTTAAAGAGAAAAAAAGATGGAATGAAATAAAATCGGGGAAAATTTATGGATTTTTCAGCTTTCTTGGGGAGTTCAATAAACATAAAATAAATTTACACTCTAGAAAATTGATTTTTTTTAGTGTTTGACCAGATTCAGTGAATTTTACATGAAATTTTAATATTGTATATTCTTGGGTTTGAAATCTTGCTTCATTTGGTATCATAAAATATGTGATACTCATTTTTCATTTATTCCCTAATTAAAAAGAACAGGGTACATTTAAACAATACCTGTAAAAAGCATTTCCGTTAAAGATATTAGCAATGCAATTATTTTTGATAAAGAAATCCAATTTAAATTAAGTAGCACTTTTGAATCAACAATGATGTATTTTATCCCATTAAAGCTTACTATTTTCCTTTAAAATGCTCAATAATTGCATTAAACTTATAAATACCAATATAGTAGTTTAAATGTACAAATGTACATACAAAAATATCAACAAGCTACCACCCAACACGAAGCCAATTTACTTTTCAGATTAATTTTAATTTGTTGATATCTCATTAGTTTTGCCACTTGTCGCAACATAGCCTCATGCTTATTTTAATTAGTCATATTTCATATATCTGTATGTACACACTCATGCATGCATATATTTATTTTAGCCTATAATTATAATGAAAATTCAATAATAATTAAATTAATCCATTATGCGACGCACCCAGAAAAGTACAAACGCTTGATTTGTGATAGCATAAAATTGAAATTTCATTAGCATAATTGCATTTTCACATCCACATTAATTATTTAAATTAATTTAATTATCAAGTTTTCCGTAAATTGATGTTGAGCGTTATAGAGTTGATTGATTGAATTTTATGGTTTTGTCATTTTCAATTGAATGAGGGAGGAGGGTATAGGTATGAGAAGACAAGGGTTGATGTGGTTTTGAATGCAAATTGCAAATTTTAACACTCGTCCTCACCCACAATCCCTCTCTCATTCTACTAATTCCTTCTATAAACATGTATATATCTCTATACATATCTGCTTATCTCGAAAATGGTAATTTGTTATGGTAACATAAACATCTCAAAATCATTAACATATAATCCTCCCTATCTTTTCTTTCCCCCATCTCCTTTTATATTCTCATCAATTTCTTTTTCTTTCCTCATATTCATTCTTCGCATTCTGTCTTCCAAGTCTTAAATGTACGTACACCTCACATCATCGTCATCAGCATCATCATCAGAGCACCGATTCAATTTTCATTGTCGTACATGTCGTAAAATAACAATATTATTCATGTGATCTCCGCTCCTATCTACACGTTGACACTATCCAATAAAAAACACGACTTACATAGAAAGCCACGAACTTCCACGCCACTTGCTCATAGACATTTGAACTGATAGATTACAGTATATACAATAAATTATAAAATATGAATAGAAATTTTAATCCCTTCAAAATCCAACTTCAATGCTCTTTTAAAATCCTGCTCACATATTATACGATTTTTTGGGAAATATTTTTACACTTTCAATCGCTTTGCTTCGTTCAGGATGTAAAAATTTGTCAGCTTCGTTCAACCAAGTTTGAACTGCGTTCAAACTAATTGTTGTTCGAACTTCGCTCGAACATTTTTAATTTGTTTTCTTTCGTTCGTTTTTTATAGATTACAGGAGTGTCGAACTCCACTTCGCTTCGCTTCGTTCCGTTCGACTTTTATAGATTACAGGAGTGTCGAACTCCACTTCGCTTCGCTTCGTTCCGTTCGACTATCATAGATTACAGGAGTGTCGAACTCCACTTCGCTTCGCTTTGTTCCGTTCGACTTTTATAGATTACAGGAGTGTCGAACTCCACTTCGCTTCGCTTCGTTCCGTTCGACTTTTATAGATTACAGGAGTGTCGAACTCCACTTCGCTTCGCTTCGTTCCGTTCGACTATCATAGATTACAGGAGTGTCGAACTCCACTTCGCTTCGCTTCGTTCCGTTCGACTATCATAGATTACAGGAGTGTCGAACTCCACTTCGCTTCGCTTCGTTCCGTTCGACTATCATAGATTACAGGAGTGTCGAACTCCACTTCGCTTCGCTTCGTTCCGTTCGACTATCATAGATTACAGGAGTGTCGAACTCCACTTCGCTTCGCTTCGTTCCGTTCGACTATTATAGATTACAGGAGTGTCGAACTCCACTTCGCTTCGCTTCGTTCCGTTCGACTTTTATAGATTACAGGAGTGTCGAACTCCACTTCGCTTCGCTTCGTTCCGTTCGACTATCATAGATTACAGGAGTGTCGAACTCCACTTCGCTTCGCTTCGTTCCGTTCGACTTTTATAGATTACAGGAGTGTCGAACTCCACTTCGCTTCGCTTCGTTCCGTTCGACTTTTATAGATTACAGGAGTGTCGAACTCCACTTCGCTTCGCTTCGTTCCGTTCGACTATCATAGATTACAGGAGAGTCGAACTCCACTTCGCTTCGCTTCGTTCCGTTCGACTATCATAGATTACAGGAGTGTCGAACTCCACTTCGCTTCGCTTCGTTCCGTTCGACTATCATAGATTACAGGAGTGTCGAACTCCACTTCGCTTCGCTTCGTTCCGTTCGACTATCATAGATTACAGGAGTGTCGAACTCCACTTCGCTTCGCTTCGTTCCGTTCGACTATCATAGATTACAGGAGTGTCGAACTCCACTTCGCTTCGCTTCGTTCCGTTCGACCATCATAGATTACAGGAGTGTCGAACTCCACTTCGCTTCGCTTCGTTCCGTTCGACTATCATAGATTACAGGAGTGTCGAACTCCACTTCGCTTCGCTTCGTTCCGTTCGACTTTTATAGATTACAGGAGTGTCGAACTCCACTTCGCTTCGCTTCGTTCCGTTCGACTGTCATAGATTGCAGGAGTGTCGAACTCCACTTCGCTTCGCTTCGTTCCGTTCGACTATCATAGATTACAGGAGTATCGAACTCCACTTCGCTTCGCTTCGTTCCGTTCGACTATCATAGATTACAGGAGTGTCGAACTCCACTTCGCTTCGCTTCGTTCCGTTCGACTATCATAGATTACAGGAGTGTCGCACTCCACTTCCGCTTCGCTTCGTTCCGTTCGACTATCATAGATTACAGGAGTGACGAACTCCACTTCGCTTCGCTTCGTTCCGTTCGACTATCATAGATTACAGGAGTGTCGAACTCCACTTCGCTTCGCTTCGTTCCGTTCGACTATCATAGATTACAGGAGTGTCGAACTCCACTTCGCTTCGCTTCGTTCCGTTCGACTTTTATAGATTACAGGAGTGTCGAACTCCACTTCGCTTCGCTTCGTTCCGTTCGACTATCATAGATTACAGGAGTGTCGAACTCCACTTCGCTTCGCTTCGTTCCGTTCGACTATCATAGATTACAGGAGTGTCGAACTCCACTTCGCTTCGCTTCGTTCCGTTCGACTATCATAGATTACAGGAGTGTCGAACTCCACTTCGCTTCGCTTCGTTCCGTTCGACTTTTATAGATTACAGGAATGTCGAACTCCACTTCGCTTCGCTTCGTTCCGTTCGACTGTCATAGATTGCAGGAGTGTCGAACTCCACTTCGCTTTGGTTCACTCCATTCAAACCTTTCAATATTCTATTAAGTAAAATCCAAAGGGGTCACAATGTTAAAAATTCGCCAACTTGGATTAAAATTTGACTGGCAACAAAAATCTTTGATTTCAAAAAAATTTTGTATGAAAAGTGAGAAAGTGTGCCGTGATGAGAGAAAAATCAAAAAATGTGTAATGAATTTTTGTTCATTTTATCTAGAATATTAAGTTTTTAAACGACAGTTGAATTAAGCCTGACCACAGAAATGGCTTTATTTCCAAAAAGTATTGGTTAAAACCTTTTAAAATCAAATTTATTTTAAACTCATGGCATACTTTCTAACTTTCCATACAAAATTTTTTTGAAATCAAAAATTTTTGTTGCCAGTCAAATTTTAATCAAAATTGGCGAATTTTTAACATTGCAACCCCTTTGGTAAAATCTAACAATACATAAGAGTTCAAGTGAGAATTCATTATCATAAAATGAGATCCAGAGAGCATTAATGGTCATGAAATGAGATCCAGTGAGCATTAGTTGTCTTTAAATGAGATCCAGTTGGCATTGATGATCATAAAAGGAGATCCAGTGAGCATTCATGATGATAAATTGAGATCCAGTGAGCATTTATGGTCATAAAGTGAGATTTTAAAAGCATTAATGATCATAAAATGAGATCCAGTGAGCATTCATGATCATAAAATGAGATCCCGTGAGCATTAGTTGTCTTTAAATGAGATCCAGTTAGCATTGATTATCATAAAATGAGATCCAGTGAGCATTCATGATGATAAATTGAGATCCAGTGAGCATTCTTGATCATAAAATGAGATCCAGTGAGCATTCATGATCATAAAATGAGATCCAGCAACCAATTATGTCAAATAAGTGAGATCCAGTAAACATTTTCTACTTTTTGATTACATTAAGCATGATCCAATTACTCTTAAGTCTAATACTGTCTTTAAACTTCTATAAATGATTGTGTTCATACACTCATAGAAAAAAATCAACCAAGCTTTTGGTTATTTTTGTAGTAATCGGTTTTAACAAACTTTTGGTTAATTTTGTATGGGAAAAAAAATTTCCAACTAAATTTTTGGTTAAAACTTTTACCAAAAAAATTGTTAATTTTACTAACTTATTTGTTATTTATTAAATTAATAATTTAATTGTTTTTTCAATCTAAAACTCTTTATTACTTATTAATAAAGAGTATCTATTAAAAATTTAGTCAATAAATCAAGTTTCGAAGCTTAAAATCTCATTTTTATAAATTTATGAAACCAATTAATTTGTTAAACTTAACTAAAAGTTAGTTACCAAATTATAAATTTTAAATTAATCTAAAAATTGATGGTTGCAGTCAAATTAAATATTTTTTTCATGAACTTTGTTGCTTTGCTAAGTTTTAATGATTTATCGATCAATTAATTTATAATTACGATATTTTAATTCATTAATTATTTATATTTGCTAAGAGTCATTCAATCTCTAATAAAAATTAATCAGGATTTGATCAGCGGAAAATCTTAGGAACTCAGAAGTTAAGCAACAAAAATTTCATTTTAAAATTGGATGGGTGACCAAATAACAAATTTTGTGGTTAAAAACAACCAAAAAATTTG
This sequence comes from Chironomus striatipennis, assembly GCA_026123125.1. Taxonomy (NCBI): domain Eukaryota; kingdom Metazoa; phylum Arthropoda; class Insecta; order Diptera; family Chironomidae; genus Chironomus; species Chironomus striatipennis. The sequence continues at coordinate 23,995,267 of CM047394.1, read as the reverse complement.
TAAAATTTTTGTAAATTTTTAATTTACTAAAAATTAACAAATTTTTGGTTAAAAATTTGGATTAACCAAAAATTTGGTAAAATTTAACCAAACAGTTTGTAAACGCTATTTTAACAAACATTTGGTTAAAATTTTCATATAAATGACAAAAGTTTGGTAAATTTTTTTCTATGAGTGTACAAATTTTACGTACGTAATTTTACGTAACGTAAAGTTTACGTAACGTATGAAAACGTAAACAAAATTTCTTAGATTTTTTGTCAATCTTTATGATGTTATAACTTTTTATAGAAGCATTTTCAGGAAAAATTGCTACTATATTTTTTGTAGCTCTTATGTTTAACTTTAATTTTATGCCACTTATCATTACTAACAATTAAAATCCTGGCCTGTATCAAAAATGGCGCAACTGTTGCAAAATTTGCAGTTTTTTGCATTTTTAGGTCACTTAATGGACATAAAGTCCAGATTTTTTTCAGCACAATTTTGTTTTTTGGTACGATCTATCGAATCAAATAAAAGAAATTCTTAAAAAATGCTTCCTTGAAAAATTTTCCATACAAAAGTATGGATTTTTAACGGTTTTTTGCGTCTAGTTCCAACACAACGGAAGTGACCGGAACTAAACATGCTTTAGGTGATAGATATTCAAATTACCAATCGAACGAGACCAAAAACGTCATGATTGGTGCTTCCGTTTGCTCACAAAATCAAAAAAAATGAAATTTTGCAACCTGCCCAAATACAATAACTTACACGCTTTGCGTGGAAGTTAATACACGCTTTGCGTGGAAGTTAATAATCATTTAATTTGCATATTCATATTATTATATTATTATGTGAATTTATAAATGAATGTATAGATATGTTAAAGGTAAAAACGATGAAGTAAAATTGCTGCATGAAAAGTGTTTAGAGTGCATTTTAATCAGCTCAAATTTGTGGTATTAATTTTAGTTCTTACTACTTCTTGATGAGTTAGTTGCCAGTAAATATACTATACAATCTACTGGGGATCCTCGATTTGAGTAATTGTTTGGTTCTAATTTAAACTGTACTGTTTAAACGTAAATTTCTGTTGAAAAAATATTGAATTTAATATTTTAACAAGTTTGCTGCTCACGAGAAAAAAATCAAATTTTACCCAAAATGAAATTGATATAGCCTCGACATTTTCTGGAAAATGGGCACAGAAAAGAGATATGTGGATACTAAAGAAGAGGAAACATGTAAACGTGTATGTAAAATTATGGAATTAAGTTCTTTACGTGCATTACATAAAATATTCTCTTTCGTTATGAGCCGAGTTTGTGTACATAAGACACCGAGAGAAACAAATTATGACATTTTAAGGGCTGCTTAATCTGATAAATTTTCATGCACACATACAGCTCATTTTTATGTTCAAATGACGAGAAGGAAAACTAATACTTATGGTATTTATTTTACGTAATTAATTTTTGTCATCATCTAATGTGTATATGAAGCTACATTTACATAAAGAAACAATCTCTGTACCTAGATATCACTAATTAACTTTCTTATTCATTCACTTTCGTCAACTCAGCACCGTTTCTGTTTTGCTGATATTATGAGCAACGTGGCAAAGTTCATTATGAATAAATTTATGTGTGTATGTATATAGACATAGATATTCTTGAATTTTCCACTGTAATGTTGTTGTTGTATAAATTTAATTATTTCTTATTTTCAAGCTTTTTAAATACATTTTTAATTAATTAATTAATTAACTTTTCCTTGTGTTCATTTTATAATTAAACTCGACACTGTTGTGGTGTACGTACTCAATTAAATGTAGATTGACGAGGAGAAAATGAATGTGCCGCTATAGGCATCAACTGTTTTTTAATTAAATTTAAAATTAATTAGTTTCTCGCACGCGTTTTCACGGAGATAATAATAATAATAGTAAAAACAATAATAATCAGAAAAATGTGTATTATATCCTATTACTAGTATTAGGACCCTTTTGCGAATCTTTTGAAAATATAATTTCAATTTTTCAATTAGACTTCCTTCGGATATATTAATTTTGTATTAATTTACAAGTAAATCTAATTGAAACACACAATTTTGAGAATTAAGATATTATAGTGATGAATTTAAAATAAAACGCAAATTTGAATATATTACAAACATAGCGCAGCATGAAAGCAAAAAAAAATATATGTGGACATTCAAACGAGTAAAAAATGAAATAATTCTCCAAAAAATCACTCCTCCTACAAATTTTAGCCTAAAAATAAAAAAATAATTTTAATTTTCTTCTTTTTCCTCTCTTTCTCTACATCCCATCAGCCTTTCAATCGCCTTTCACTCCAATGATTTTCAATTAAAAATTATTTTCCAGCTTTTATTTTCAATTACATCAAAAATTTTTTTGCGTAAACAACAACAAACAGTGAACAGAAATATAATGTATTATGTCGGGGTGGTAAATGTGGATGGAAAAAAATTCAATTAAATTTCACATGCTCTTCCGCAGATGTGTAATATTCAATTATGTTTTTTCCTCTTCTCATATACATGCATATACACTTTTGATGTTATTTTTTTCTCTATATGGAAAATTATATTACTTTTTTTTGCTGCGCTTACACATGAAATAATTATTTTAACGATGTTTATTGAATGAGTGAAATGGAAGGCTATTCATTCATCAGTGAGTTATTATATTTTGATTCAATCATATGCCTTTTCTATTTATTCACATATGCGTCTGTATCAGTATGTACATATTTATACTCGTTCAAAATTCCATTCTTTCGATGAAATTCGTGAATATTTTTACAGACGTTTTTGCCATACTGATCTGAATGTCTGTGCAGTCAACTCAGTAATGAACATGTTGTGAATGTTTTTGTTTTTCTTGTACCGCATGTCATTCTCTTTAATAAAATTTCCACTGGAAAATTGGAAAAACGAAAAATTCAACAGAAATAGTATATCACAAAACCGGACTCTCAATTCTATGGCAGCATATCACATAACAAAAAATGTGTACAATTTCCATCAGATTTGGCGAATTGTGGGTGGAAAAATTCAATTTAATGTTCAACTCAAATTCTCATCCATTTTTTATCTTCAACTTCTCAGCCATATAGAAGAAAAAAATGTATAAAAAAGAAGGAGGACAGCTCGGTCATTTCATTTTTTTTTTTTTTTTTTCATTTATATGATTATGTTGAGTGAGTGTGATTTTTATAGCAAAATTGTATGGATAGTATGGGCTAAAGAGGATTGATTCACTTTTAGCCAAACTTTATCTTTATAATTCTCCATTATTATATATTGTAAGGTAAAATAGAAAGTTAATAGAAATAGGAAGTATGTAAAAATTTATTTCCGTCATATCTTCAATGTACCGTTACTAAATTTTGATGTCAATTGAAAGTTTATTAAAAAAAAAAAAACAATTAAATTTGTCAATTTATTACCCTGGTACATAAAAAAAATTAGTTAAAATGTTTTTAAAAAAATTCTATCAGGAAAAAAACACAAAAAACCGTTAAAATTGAGTTCCTATATTACTAAAATTCAAAATGAATGTTGCTCTTATGTTTAATGTTTTGCAGAAACATTGAAGTAAAGTGAAAGTTTCCCAAACCCTGATATTATTGTTTTCATTAGATTATTATTTTTGTATCATTTGATAATTTCTTAATAAAAAAATGACCAAGTTAACATCTCTTCCGAACGAAATTCTTGTTCAAATATTTGGTCATTGTAAAGTCCTTCCATTAACCTTAGTATCAAAGCAATTTAACGAAATTATAAGCAATACACCAAGTTTAATGAAAAAGTTTCATCTTTTAATTACTGAAAGATCTAAAAATTTTGAAATATCTCAAAGTAAACGGAAACACCAAAAAATTTTAATTAAATTTAACTATAAGATAGACGGTTCCATTCTGCTAGTGCTGAAAATGTTTAAGGATCATATTAAAAACGTGGAATTTATGAGATGCATCCTTACTGAAGATCTCTTTGTGGAAATGATGGAATCGCTACCTAATTTGGAAACACTATCCATTTATACAACTTATTTAAAAAGCAATTTGGAACTACATGAAGCAATAACTAAGCCACTCGAATGTATGGGTCATTTAAAAATGTTGAATTTTAGAAATTCAGATCAAAAGTTTTTGAGCCTTTTGAAAAAATCAACATCAGTATCAACAATTAATGTTTCACTGCCGCATCAATATCCAACGAATGTTATTACAGATTTTCTAAAAGATCACCAAAATGTCGAAATAATAGAAAATTTAATGGTGTCAGAAATCGAACAAACAATTTTTCTATATGTCTTATGCAGCATGAAAAATTTGAATAAATTGTGCATTGAAATAGACAAAATACAAATGGAAGAGATAAGAAATTTAGAAATTGAAAATACAACAATTACAACTCTTAACTTATACGGAAGTCCATTAGATCCAGTCGACTTCAATATTATAATTTCATTCTTTAAAAATTTGAAAAATCTTGAAATAGAGATTAATAGTGTACTAGAACCAATTAATATGGTTCAAATTCAACGATCAGCTCCTCAATTAAGTTCTTTAAAAATTATGAATTGTTACGGAGATTTTTTCAATCAAATTGCTTTACCTAATTTAAAAGTTTTTGAGATTTACGACATATCTTCAGTCACACTTGCTGATTGGATCAATTTTTCACAAAGAAATGCAAAAATAGAAGTTTTAACAATTAAAGATGAAGCAGTGACAAATGAGATTTTTATGACAATCACGCAAGAGTTAAGAAATCTTCAATATTTTGAAGTATTTTATGATCCACAACGTTTGACAAATGAAATTTTGAACTATATTTGCGATCCTTTATTCCCTCAAAACATAAGGAGAATTAAAATAAGAAGACGAAATTTGCAACATTATTCAAATAGCTTTTTTAGCTTAACGACTGAGCATAAAAACTTATTAAATTGTAAGCTAGGATTTTCTTTAATTCTTTTGTAAACAAATGAAATGAATAAAATAAATAAATATTAATTAAAAATTAAATAAAGTCGTTCACGTGTTTCCTTTCAAAAACCGTTATTCAACTGAAAAATAAAATATTTAAAAGTTTAAGGGGTTTGTTAAAAAAAAAGTTCCAATACCCTCTATTGTTTAAGTAGATTCAAAAAAATATTTTTTAATTTTGATGTTTTTCACATTTTTAAAATATTTCAACATTTAAAAAGCTAAACTTTTAAGAAACAAAGTGCATTTAAATTGGATATTTGCATCTACTAAATTTTTCCAAAGTGATATTTTAAGATATTGGCAAAAAAGTTTAAAAAAAAAGTTCATGATTTAAAAATCTTGATTTTCAAAACAAAGAAAATTTTCCGATTTCAAGGTGACAATGCATTTTAGTAACGAAATTATTTCAAACATTTATTTATTAATGAAAACTTCTAAATATAGAATCATTAAAATTAATTTGACCCTTACTACGACATTGAGAATCACAAGACTTAATAAATTTACTTTTTTTAATAGATGGATTCGAATGTTCGAAATAATAAACAAAATCAAGCAAAGAAGTTGATTGAAAAATACTTTTATCAAATAACGGTTGGATGCGGAAATTCTGGCTGTCAAAATTCATACTGTCTTAGTTCAGGACAATTGGAAAAATCATTAACACCAAATCAGGCTGCAGTAAAAGCTATTCAACTCTATGTTGAGGAAGCAAAACTCTGTGAAAATTTATTAGATACAGAAGAGTCACGAAAAAATACTTCTCCATCATCTGAGGATATTGAAATGGAAGTGACTTCCAGCAAAAAGTATGCTTTGATAAAATGAAGACATTTTTATTATAAATTAATTTTATTAACCTTTTCAGGACCACTAAAGAATCTAATTCAACAAATGAAGTCATGCCATCGCATTCTAGTCTTAATAAAAAGTTAAATGACAATCCTTCACCTAGTACATTAACAAAAGAACTTTCATATATGGATGAGACAAAACTTCATGAGATGATTGAAGAATGTGAAGAAGCAAAAAATTATGCACCAATAATTCGATCTTTAGGAAGTATTTTTTCAGATAAAGATTCAGTGTTGCAAAGTTTTCAGCAAAAACCGAAAAGCTCAATTGATGTAATATTAGATAGAGTACAACAAGTTAGCTCAATAAAAACGATGAAGAAGGAAGACATTAGAACATTGGAAGATGATGAAAAAGATCAAGATTCAATGGACTGCAAGGAGAATAAAGACGTTAAAGTTCCGTCCTATTCTACTATTGATTTTGAGGGCCTAAGACGTAGTTTTCAAAAGTTGTACCAAAAAAATTCAAATGTTTTTGAAGCATTAGATAATGCCATTCAAAGTTTAGCAACATTAATTCAAATGGATATGAGAATTATGAGAGAAAATGAACAGTTTGAAGATGTTTTATGCTGTATAGTTATTTTATTCGAAATATTCCAAATCGGTTCAAACATGCTAGAGAAATCAATATTTCGTACACTGTCAGCAATTACAGCACTTCCGAATTGGGCTCAGGCAAAACTGGCTCAAATTTGGAGTACTCACTGTAAAGAAGGTTTGTATTTATCGAAATTTTATTTTGTTCTATTGTATTGCAATGACATTTTTTCCCATTTTCAGGTCTTAGATCAATTTTGCTGATTTTACAACAAATTATTACACTCCAAGTTATTGCAAATACTTATCATCGTGAATTTCATGTAAACGACAATGAAATTGTTTCAAACGCAACGAAAGTAATGAAAATTGTTTTCTGTGCTAATTTACTCTTAAGTGAAATGATTGAACTACCAAAATATTTACCCGAGAAATCAAAAACAACCGGTAATGAGGAATCTATGCTTGAGGAAGAAGACGAAGATGATTTCAGTTCTATAATATATCAAGTTGATTCGTCCAAAAATAAGCAAACATTTGAAGATCCATTGATGACAGAATTAGGTATTTCTGTTCACGATTGCAGTGAACCATTTATTCCATTCGAAGAATTCCAAAATGAGCCATTATGTGATGTAATTGAAACTGACGAAGATTATATGCGTTACAGAAATTTGGTATTTCATGATAATAATTCTATGCCATTTAGCTCCAATAAGAAATTTAGTTTCATCTTGTATTCATTCATATTGACGCCTTCAGCAAAAACATTAGCTTTATTTTTTGATAGTCGTGTTAAAATGTATTCCGAAAGAAGAACAATGCTGTTAAACATGGCTTATTTAGGAACAATTAATAATCCTTACTTGAAATTGAAAATTCGTAGAGATTTTATAATTGATGATTCTTTGGCCGAACTAGAAATAATTGCATTAAGTAATCCTAAAGATCTCAAGAAACAAATCTATATTGAATTTGATGGTGAGCAAGGGATTGATGAAGGTGGAGTCTCAAAAGAATTTTTTCAACTTATTGTTGAAGAAATATTTAATCCTGACTATGGAATGTTTACAACTAATGAAGACACTCAATCTTGCTGGTTTAATTCATTTTCATTTGAAAATGAAGCACAATTTACACTGATTGGAATAGTTTTAGGCTTAGCCATATATAATAGCGTAATTCTGCCATTGAATTTTCCTATGGTTGTGTACAAAAAACTAATGGATGTACGTACTTCTTGGCATGATTTAAAGGATTGGAACCCGATACTTTACAATAGTTTAAAAGCTATTCTGGACTATACAGAACCAGACATGGAGGAAGTTTTCGCTCAAACATTTGAGATTGGCTATGAAAATGTTTTTGGAGCTGCAATTAAGCATTGCTTAAAAACTGATGGAGAAAAAATTGCTGTAAATCAAAATAATAAACATGAATTTGTCGAGCTTTATGCTGATTTTGTACTAAATCAGAGTATTGAAAAACAATTCAAAGCATTCAAAAAAGGATTTCAAATGGTTACAGATGAAAGTCCTCTTAAATTACTCTTTCGTCCTGAAGAAATAGAACTGTTAGTTTGTGGATCAAAGAACTTTGATTTTGACGAGTTAGAAAAGTCAACAGAGTATGAAGGAGGATACACAGAAGAAACTGAAATTATTAAGCATTTTTGGACAATTGTTCATGGACTATCATTGGAAAATAAGAGAAAATTACTTCAATTCGCGACAGGTTTGTATTTGATACAGTAGCGTGCAAAATATTACGGACATAGGAAATTTAAATCTTTTCACTTTTAAAGTAACTTTTAGAATTGTCAAAGGTTAATATAATTTGGCACACTTATGTAATTTTTGATGCTCTTTCATAATATCAAATCAGATTTTAATTCCATTAACATTTTACTAACAAATTTTTCAAAAAACAAAATGGCTGCCATGCAAAATATTACGGACAGATGATTTATGAAAGATTTATGACAAAAAATCATGAATTTAGGCACTAAGAGCAACTTTTTATGCTTAATTCAAGAAGATTTTTCAATTTTCTTTAATATTACACGTAATTTATCATTCTACTATCGATATTTTATGAAATATTTTTGTTTTTCAATACTATTGTAATTTTGATGATTTTTTTAAAAAATTAAGCATATGAATTGGTTTATTTATTTATTGTTACATTAATTATAGTAGTAAATTTATGTATCTTTCATTTCATATATTGATTATAAGGTAAATATAAGTAATCATAGGAAAAAATGAAAAAAAGTTATTGTCGAGCATGAAATTTTTGTCAACAAGGAAATTAAAACTTAAAAAATTTATTAATTAAGCATGGAATAAAATTCAAATGTGCATTATTTTGTTGTGTTTTGATCATACTTTATTGTTAATGTTCAATTATTGATACTATTTAAATATTCAAGGAGTTAGACAGCGTCAATATGCTAGCTACTTAAGGAAGAAAAATGCTAAAATTTTTATCATTTGAAAAAACTCTAATTAAGCTTTTTAGAATTCTTTTTTTGCCTCATCTTAATCAAATTTTATGTTTTAATTATGTTTCACTACTTTTCAACATGTTTAAACATGAACAATAAGTAAAATTTACCAAAAAAATTTTTTAGCATTTTTCTTCCTTAAGTATCTAGCATATTGACACTGTCTAACTCCTTGAATATTTAAGTAGTATCAATAATTGAACATTAATAATAAAGTATGATCAAAACACAACAAAATAATGCACATTTGAATTTTATTCCATGCTTAATTAATAAATTTTTTAAGTTTTAATTTCCTTGTTGACAAAAATTTCATGCTCGACAATAACTTTTTTTCATTTTTTCCTATGATTACTTATATTTACCTTATAATCAATATATGAAATGAAAGATACATAAATTTACTACTATAATTAATGTAACAATAAATAAATAAACCAATTCATATGCTTAATTTTTTAAAAAAATCATCAAAATTACAATAGTATTGAAAAACAAAAATATTTCATAAAATATCGATAGTAGAATGATAAATTACGTGTAATATTAAAGAAAATTGAAAAATCTTCTTGAATTAAGCATAAAAAGTTGCTCTTAGTGCCTAAATTCATGATTTTTTGTCATAAATCTTTCATAAATCATCTGTCCGTAATATTTTGCATGGCAGCCATTTTGTTTTTTGAAAAATTTGTTAGTAAAATGTTAATGGAATTAAAATCTGATTTGATATTATGAAAGAGCATCAAAAATTACATAAGTGTGCCAAATTATATTAACCTTTGACAATTCTAAAAGTTACTTTAAAAGTGAAAAGATTTAAATTTCCTATGTCCGTAATATTTTGCACGCTACTGTAGAAAAACATATTTCAATGATTCAATGTTTTCAATGTTTTTTTTTCCTTCACTACAGGTTCGAATCGTGTTCCAGTTGGTGGTTTGAGTAAATTGAAATTGGTAATAGCTCGTCATGGACCTGATTGCGACCGCCTTCCAACAAGCCATACATGCTTCAACATTCTTCTACTTCCAGAATATAGTTCACGCGATAAACTTGAAGATCGTTTACTCAAAGCAATTAACTATTCAAAAGGATTCGGAATGTTGTAAAAATATTAATCAATTTGAAATAAGTTACTCCTTTGTCACACATTCATATCTTACTTACTTACTTACAGAATTTTTCTAAAAGATGTTTAAAGAAAACTTAAAATTTTGTTATTACTTTCGTTGATTTCTTGCTGATGTCGAATATAATTTCTTTTAGAAACATTATCATACAAAAAAAGTCAAAATCAGTAAAATAAATTCATAAACTATGAAAAATTGTGGAATAAATTTATTACTAAATTTTTCTTTCTATCAGTCATGTCATATGATAATAATAATAAAAAAAAATAATTCTTAAAAAACGTGTTTTATTTGAATAAATGTTGTTATAGAAATTTAATATAAATTTAGAATTTACATTTTCGAATTTACGAGTTTAAAACTTAATTTATAGAAAATATTAAAAAATAATAATTAGAACCAAGGGAACCAAATTGGATCCATATGAGATAAATAATCTTGATTTCTGGCCTTTTCAATCAATTGAGAAACTTTTGTTCCTTCCTCTGATAAATCATAAGTCATTAACTCTTCTAAACGCTTCATTGCAAGATTTGTAGATTGATTTATTGATTCAATAATATTATCTGAATTAATTTCATTGTAGGTTTTATCTTGTGAAAGATCGTCATTCAAATCAATTGGTGTTGAGTTCATGATAATACGACGGAAGTACATAATATATTCATCTCGTAGAATAGTTTTTAAAATTGTTGGAACCTTTAAACAAAACATCAATAAATCAACAAATTTATTAGATTTGAGCATTTTATATTGAAAATATTTACCTGAAAGTTTGGCTGCAAAAAGCATCGTGATGTTGCCATCATACATGCAGTGTATGGACCTAAAACTCCTAAATTGGATATAAACTCGGCAATATTAGGTGTTAATCTAAATGGTACTGGTTTCGATGAACTCATTTCACCATTTGAATCGTCCAAATCAAATTTATAATATGATACGTTTATTAATCCAGAATCTTGATGCACATACATTTGCTCTGGGTTTAGTCTTGTTAAATGGAATGCATACTCAACTGTAGACCAAAGAGCAAGCTGAAGTGTGAACATTTTTCTGAATGTCCAGTAATCTGTCGATGACGAAAAAGTTTTATTCGCCCAATTTTTGAATATTGTTTTCGGAATCATTTTTCTCTGTATATCGAGGAATATATCTTTAAGTATCATATGTGATGTTTGTGCACCTCTTCGCTGAATTTCAATCAGTCGATCATAATATTTCGATATTACTTCATTGTGATCCGTATTTGATTTTGAGTAATGCATCTTTAGTATATCTAAAAGTGAACTACTGGAAGGATTATCTTCAACTAGTCTCATTTGAGGATAAATAGGAATGACTCGTGGTATTGTTATCGAAAGGAATCGTCTACTTGTTTCCTTAAACTTGCTTAAATAGCCACTTAGCATTCTTAGTAATTGGAGAACTCTTTCTTCTCGTCTTGCATCTATCATTCCCGAATCATTAACAACTAAATATGGATAAATCTTTAAACCAATAAAAGTTAGTAAAAGTTAAATAAATAAGGTTTTAAATATTAAAATGACCTTTCCATTTGTTCCTTGAATTAAAATTCTTCTTGCTGATGTGTTATGTTTTTGAACAATTTCAACTCTTGGTATGAACTTTGCTATTTTAATATGATAATGCGAATGTCTGGGCAGCAATAGTTCTCCAGGTAAATCAATTTCAGCTGTTTTATTACTAAAGTTTGATAAAAATCTGTACTTTTCTTCTATCAAAAATGATCTGTGAATAAAAAATTAAAAATTAATATTGTTTTTTTAAATACCTATCTAAAAATTTAATCTTACTTTGACAAAAATTTAACTTTTTCCTCCATGATTTTGATACATGCTTTGAGTCGCTTTATAAGATCAATTAATTTGTTAGTTTCAGGCTGTTGAAAATTGAATCCTTCTATAAATTGCTGACGAATTTTATTGAAAACTGGATCTTGAAGTAAACTTTCGGATGCATTTTCTGACACCATTGAAAAATTTGATATTAATTTTCTTATAAAATTCACTGTGTGTTGAGTAGTAGTTGCTTCATTAATAGACAGTCGGTTATCAAATGCGATGCCATAACATTTTGTTAACCCTTGTTTTAATTGATGCAAGTTTTCTTCAAATATATTTTCACGGAACCAACGTGTTCCATCTATATCTGATTTCGACATTAGCTGATCCAAAATATTTTCCAAAGAACAAACAATAGTAGGATGTACCTCTCTTACTAATTGCATGATTTTAGAGCATCGCCACATAGCTGGTGTTGATTTCATTGATAACAAGTTAGATTGATTCATTGTAGATGTTCCTGGTTGATCACCAAAGCTTTTGAAGTGTTCAATATTCTTATACCTTTCTCGCTGTTCAATTTTCAACATCAAATAAAGGGTTCTTATTGGAAAATAAACTGCTTGTGGGAATATTTTTGCTATTTGATTAAGCAAATTCATTATTGTATCACACTCATATTGAACTAAAGCATTAAACAACTGAGGAATCCACGAAAGCCAATTAATCATTGGAATTCCAAACATGTAATTATCCATCACCTTAAACATATCAGTTCGAGTTTCATTATAAGTCAAAAGCCATAAAACTTTTGCCAAATATTTTCGCGATTTCATTTCGTTATGTTCACGTGATGCATGTAGGAAACATGTTAATGCTGAAATACCTGATGACATTGCCTTCTTAGGATTTCGTTTGAAAATATTTTCCATATATTCTCCATAAAGTGACCAGACTTTTGTTGAACTATCACATAATTCAACTGCAGTTTGAAATGCTTTATTAGCTTCAGATGTATTTCCAATGTATGTGTGCATATATCCTCTATATCCATACAAAACTGCTTTCATTTCAGGTTGAAACAACTCAAAATTTACATTATCAACAATTTTTAGTGCATCTGTCAAATTAATTTTTGGATCACTTGCATATTGTGATAAACTAATAAAATACTTGATTTGTTGAACGATTTTCTGGAAGCAATCTGCTAATGGGATTGATGCAATTGAATCTATTTCAGTCAATGACTTCTGACACAAAGTTGGTAAATTTTGCCTTCTAGCAATTTTTGCAAACTTTATATAGGTTTGTGCAGAAGCTTGAGATCCCAAATTCGCCACCACATTATTATTACCACTTGCATTTTCAACAATCAATTTATAATGATGTTGTCGCCATGTATAAATATCTTTCCAATGCGAAAGATCATCAGATATTATGGGCAATCTGTTTCTCCATGTTTTTATAATACTTTTCATATCATGGAATGGTAAAGCTTGTTTTCTTAAAAGATCTTGATGTATTTGACCGGCTTCTTGTAATTCCATAATTTGTTGGGCGTTTTGTAAAATTGGAATATGAGCATTTGAAATAATATGTGGCAAATGTCTCCATTGATTCAAAGCTGCCAAAGAAGCATTTTCAATAAATTTAGCAATAGTAGTTTCTTTTTGGCACAAAAGTGAAATGTATCCACCGTATAATCCAACTTTACTGTCATTTTGTTTGGATATTAACTGTTCAGCTCTTAAATATGATTGATGCATTAAATTCCATTCTGACGTTTTCCATGCTGCGTCTATTATGTGAAGTATGAATTTATCCTTATTAGTAGTTGTATAGCTTAATAAATTGCTCCAATCATTAAGCTCTCTTGTACAACGAATCCAATGATCCTCCCATAATTCAATTTCATCACTTAAAGGAGCAGTGTTCATTCCATTTGAAACATCCTGCTTAAACTTTAATAAAACATTTTCATAACTATTTTGTGCTTCTTCAAAGTATCCCATTTGCTCATAAAATATAGCAATATTTGTTTCTGGATATTTTGCATTAGTTTTCCATAGACCAGCCCACAAATCTTCTTCTTTTAATGATGAATATAAACTTGAAAGTGAACCAAAAGCTTCCATTAACATTTCATCTTCTGGTTCGTCATCGAATTCAGATATTTCTAAGCTTTCTCTCTCCTTCATAAAGTGCTCAAACATATCTTCCGTTAACAACGCAACTGTATGCCAAGTATTGTGAATCTTGCTTATAGATTTTAGAAGTTTTGGTGACATTGGTACAGGTGGGTCACAAATGGAAAGAGCTTGAACAAATGTGTTAAGTGCACTTTGGTTCATTCCATTAACATTTATCTTGGTACCATTTGATAAAAATGGAATTATTTCCTTTACCAATTGATTTCGTTGGGTGTAATCAAAGTTAGACCATAATTGTGGAAAAACTTTTATCCATAATCTCTCTGCAAGTTTCTTGTCAACGTGACAAATTTGAACAACACCTTTAAGGAAATTTTCTGTATTGAACTTTTGTGACAATTTTGATAATTTCATTTGTGACGATACGAGTTTTATGATGAATTTATCACGACTTTCAATATTGTTATAAATATTTACAAAATTGTTGACATCTTCATAGTCATTAGCCAAATCAAAGTCCTTAAAATCTTCAAGATCTTGTGGAAACATTTGCATCATATCGATCGATTTTGTAATTTTAGGAATTTTATCAATATTGGAAGTCATTTTGAAAATACTATCGCAATCAAAAGTTAGAAATAGTAGCTCAATACATTGCTTAATCCAATAGTGATGACTTATTGAGTCCCATGTTCTTGTAGATAAAATATACATCAAACGAGTATAAACACTTTTTTCAACTGTTTTGTTAAAGTATGAGAAGAATTTTTGTCTAATGTCGTGTTGAGTGCACTTTAAGCCACCCAAAAATGCATGGTCTAATCTCGACGTTAATTCAATTGTGTTTGTTTGTGGATTCGAAAAAATGTAGTAAATTAATTCTAAGAATTGTCCATTTAAAGCAGTGTCGGCATTAAATCTGTTTTCAACATGGTATGTTAATTTTTGCAAAAGCATTATTTTTTCCCTTAAACATGGCTCATTAAGTGGATCCTTTAAATGAAACCAACTTTCAAGAAGCTGAATAATTGTTTTGATAATTTTTGCATCACTACTTTTTTCGATTAAGTCGATTAATATGACATTAATGTATGTTTTGCGTGTTTCAGGAGTCATTATATTTAAATAAGTCTTCAAAAGATTCAATGACTGCATTAACATTTCCTTAGTCAACTCATTATTGGGTGAAGGAATCTGTGATTGAGTTTGTTGTTGGGAATTGACATTTAGATGATCTGTTTTCAGCAAAATTACAAATCGTGTGAATTTTTCCACAAACTTTTCAAAATATTTACTATCACTTGAGAAAGCTGTCTTTAATATCAAGAAGGTTCCAAAAAATGATGCTGTTGGAGTGTCGGTATCCTTTTCAAAAACTTCAAGTCCATTTCTTATAGCCTTCTCTACAGTTTGATACAAAAATCTAAGTTCATCATGCTTCATGTATGTTTCAGGTGGGAAAAGCGTAAATAATTTTGATAAAAATGTTGACATCAGTCTCAACACTTTTGTTTGTGCACTAGTTATACAAATTGCTAGACCAGGTTGAAGTGTTTTTATAATTGATAACAACTTTGTTTCGTCTAATTCATCTAAAAGATGTATAAATATTTCTAGGAAATTACAAACTGTTGTACTGCTGACTTTTGACGGCTCCTCAAAAACCTTTTTCAATCGAATGAATTGTAAATCTTCACTTTCTTTTATCCAAACTTCTTTCTTGAGAACTTTTTTCAGCAAGTTAAGACTGTGCTTTGAGATTACTTCATTAGGAGAGACGATAGATGAAAGTTGACTTGTGATTTGTTCACTTAGCATAAAGAGGAGATCAAACAAGAAATTTATTACAGATTTACAATGAATCCACTCGATTGGTTTATTTGATGAATCATCAACTGTAATCAACGACATTTGGGATGTTCCAGGTTGCGGAGAATATTCTCCGAGTGCTTGTTTTTTAATAGCAGATTGTAAGATTTCTTGGTGACTTCTTTTAATCCCTCCTGATGTTGACATTTTTTCTTGTTCTTCGGCACTGTCTTTAATTCTTTTCAGTTCCCAATTTATTATAACCTCAGCAATATCTATTGCTAGTTTTCTATAGTCAATCGAATTAGATGATTCCAATCTTTGCATTGATTGAATCATATTTTGTATTATCTCGTGTCGTACAGGATAGTAAATAGAATGATGGCGGATTATAACTTGAAAAACATGATAAAGTTGTAATATTGCATGTCCATCTTTTATAATTACAGATTTTGTAAGGTTAATTAATGACAAGTTAGATTGATCGTTCATTTTAAGTGGCATCATTGGCATAAAAACTTCTAATGTTTGACGGACTATATTTCTTGCTTCTATAGCATGTGCCTTAAGAAGAGAATGGAAGACTTTAAATACTACTTCTTGCCATGATTTTTTATTCGCAAGTTTAGCAATTATATGTGAAAGAAGTAAATGTCCATTGTACACGGCGGTTGGATCCCAAAAATTCTTAGAGTGCAGCAAACTTGAATAACCAAAAGTTGTTAGTTGTCGTATATCTTCTTTCTTATTACTTTGGATGTAAGGAGATGCACGCTCAACCAATAAGCATGCAAATTGTAAAAGAACTATTCGCAAACCATCATCATTTTCTTTCATCATAAATGGATTAACAATCTTGTTGATAAATACAGATATGATGTTGCTTTCTTCATCTTGAGTAAGCCCCCTAATCAATCGACTTTCTTCTCCTTTGTCAAAGCTAATTGCAAAGCTTGGAATAAGGATCATCGTTATAATTTTGATTTTCAAATCTACTGTTACTGTAGGTCGATTATAATAGTCAACAAACATGAAAAATGCATTTCTCTTCCAATCGACTGTATAATTTTGGCAAATGGTATAGATGAAATCACGGAAGAACTATTTAGAAAAAATTAATTAACATTAGAAATGGATTTCAATTGAATTTAGTTAGTACACTTACTTGAAAATCTGGGACAAATCTAACATTAAATATGTTGAGTAGTTGAAACAAAAGATCAATATCTCCTGTAAAAGAAGAAGAAAAAATTTCCGTTAATTCATAGTGAACATATATTAAAAAGTATACGGATTTACCTGGATTATGCTCAAAATAGTGTAGCAAAATTTTTGTAACCAAATGCCAATAATCACACACCATATTATATTGATCAACGTTTTTATTCAAATCAATTCTCCAGATGTGATTTAGAGCATCAACAATACCCATTTGAGATGAAAGCCATTGATTGTTCAATTCAGTAATTGTACTAATGATTAAAATAGCATGATATTGTTCATTTTTGCTAGGTGATGAATTGACTCTTAATATTAATTCTTTTAGTCTACTGCTCCGGTTTTCCATAACAGATTTGAATGAATTTCCGTCTTTGTTTTTAAGAAGGAAAATTGCAAATCTGTTGTATTGTTGATTTTTAATTTGTTCATCTGCCAATAAAAAGGAAACTGTTTCCTCAGGATATCGCAATAAAAATTTTATAAGTGGTTCTCTATAAGGACATGATGATTCAATTGTTACATTTTCTTCAAATGTCATTACTAAGCGTATTAATAGAATAACAAATTTTGATGAGCAAGTTGGGATCAAATGAAACAAGTCAATAATAGCTGCGATTTTCAATTCTGTCTCTCCTGTCTTAGCAATCTTTAAATAATTTTGATCTTTGTTTGTAATGATTGAGCTTTGAATTAACTTTTTAACTATTTCAAATAATTGCTCACATGTCTTTTCAGTAAACATTTTGGGAAACAACAAGCAATAGTATGATAGTCGTTTGATGCTTTTAGAAGTCCAACTATTATAATCACCAAGCGATTCTAAAAATGAATGCTGAACAGACCAACCAGATTCAGATTTTTCTTTACATTCCTCTATCAACTTCTTAAGACACTCGAAAGCAATTTCTTGAAGATTTTGGTGGTTTTCCAATGCTTTAAACAGTGTAATAAAAGCATCCTCACAAAAATTAATGTTCTTAACTTTATCGGTATCGTAATGTTGATTGTGATAAATATAATGCCATGAGACTAATACTCTCATTGCACTTTCTCTCAATTCCGGTAGAACTTTTGGGTCTTTATAAGCGTCACATCTTGACATTGTATCGTCATCACATTTGATTATGATTTTTACATCAGTCAAAAATTGGAAATTATCAAATTTCATTAACTTAGGCTCTAAAGACGTACAGAAATAGTTAGCTTCTAAAATTCCAATTTGTGTGCTTAATGGTTGATGTCGCAAATAAGTTTTCGCTGGTGAGAACACTATTACTTCAGCAAAGAAATTTTTGTATGGTTCCAATAAATTTGACATTGTAGTTTTTTGTAATTGTGCAATCTTTCTTAGGGATTTCATGGCTACTTGACGAATTAGTTTATGGGGACTAGCTGTTTGTAATACCAGTTCATTTACAACACTATTGTAAACTTTAATATATTCATCAATCATATTATTTGAGCTAACATTGTTCATTAAAACTTCCAACAAAAAATCAATGTTTGTTTCTGCCACATCAATAGTTCCTCTGCAGACATTGTCAGATAGATCACGAATAACAAACAAATGTGCTTTCAAAATAGCAAAGAGATTCTTGAAAAACAAAGACGCTGGAAGCTGTTCACATAAAAATTTTAAAATAATGCATCCTCCTTTCTGGGCATATGATGACTTTTCATACAGCAAGTCGATTGATCTTTCAAACATGTATTGAACCATGGGTAAGTTTTCTAAACGATTAAGTGATCCCATTACATTGGTGGTAATTTTTATAATTATTTGAAGAATTGAAATTCCATAATTGTAAATAGTTTTATCTTCACTATCCATTAAAGAAAATAAAGCATCGAACATCAATAAAGGTTTTTGAAATGATTCCTCGCTAGTTTTTTGAATTGTTCCAGTTTGATAAGCAATTGCTATTATTGTTAACCTTTCTACTATGTGAATTGTTATTGGAAGTGATTCTTTCTTTACATCTTTTAGATGAGATGCTAGAAACATAGCACTGAGAGCAACTCGAATCAATTCATTCTCAAAACTATTGAAAGTTTTTATATTTTCCTGTCCAGTATTTTCCATTGCTATATATTCTGTTTGATGCAACAGATTCATTACTAAATTCTGATCATCATCAAGTTCCAAATTCGATAGCAGAAACAGCTTAGCAATATTCCAACTTTCTTTTAAATAAAACTGTTCATTTGATGTTTTCAAAATTTGAAAAGCAGACTTGATAATGCTTTCTGCTGGAACTTCAACACGTTTACTTGAATAGGATAATTTTAAACACAATGAATCTCGCTCAGTGTCTTGATGATTTAGTTTTTGGGGCTCAATAAGCATATTTCTATTACCGCCACCAAATTTTCCCAAAATTCTAAATGCTCCCATTGACGAATTGTCATTATTTCTAAGTGTTTTCCACAAAGATTGCATAAGTTCTGCTCGCACTGGTTGTATATGATCACAGAAGAAATCTGGTAAAAGATTGTCAACACAAAGCTCTAGTGTTCGTAATCCTTGATTTACAAGAGTCGGTGAACCATTCAATGCTGACACAAGTGGTTCCATCAACATTGGTAAGAATGGAAGCAATGAAGATAGTCGAACGGGTACTGTTAAACATAATTCAACAAATAAATCCTTCATTTGCTGTTCGTGACATCCACTTTGTAATTTATTTAATCCCCCCAAAAGACTTGGTAATAATGGAAGAAATTCCTGATAGAGAATATCATAAGTTCCACCTCCAATTGAACGAAATAAAGCTCTTAATAACAGAAAATAATTATAAGGTTCTTCAGCTCTCATTGCCATTTCCATTGAATTAACGACAATAGTTTGCAGATATGGACGAATCATTCCTTCATTTTCTACACAAAACATTGAAACGCTTCCAAATATCAATTTATACATTTTTAAATATAAATTTGAAAGTTCCGTATCACTTGAACCAATTACTTGCATTCTTTTCAACAAAAACTCGACCATTACAGAAGCAAATATAGGCGAAGTTGCACGATACGATAAAAATGTATTGATGATTATTTGAAGGTTTTGATTAGTCTTCATTTTGTCAATAAGTGTTTCTATGCATGAATTAAAAATTTCTTGAAAATTTTGACTTGAAAGATTCAAGAATAATCCACTAAATAATTCCAGCAACTCTTTCTCTTCTCGTTGAGCTGCTACTGACAATGCCAGTTTCTGTTGATTATTACCCAAAGTGTTTATTCTATAGACATAAAATGCATCTAATGACCAATTAAAGAAATTTATGAAATATTGAACTTCTTGAGGTGATAATACAATGGAAATTTGCTGATTTGGTTGTACTCCATTATCAATGAAGCTAATGCCAAACATTATTGTTTTGATACCACCAATTAGTGACTTTATTAAAAGTTTGTACTCAGTCAAATTCAAGTTAGACGGAGGAGTAAAGCCAATACTTGTTAATTTTGAAATTGTTTCTGGTATTATTTCCACAGTTGTAAATTCTTTTGGTGTTGAATCAGCTGAGCTAGTTGATGTCGATTGGTTACATGTTGATTTCCATTTTTCAGTTATTATAGGCATTTGCATTTTTCCAATTGTATGAAATTTAAGAATGAAAACTTTCATCATATTTTGCAGAAGAGTTTTGCGAATATTTGTATCACTGATATTCATATCAAGTTGCCTTTGTGTTCTAATACATTCAACAAGATTTAATAAAAGTCTTATTGACATGATTTGAATGGCTAATGGAAGAGTTTCATCATGAACATTTTTTGAGAATAATTGAATCGCTTTGGATAAAACATCAAGATTCAGTTCCATTCGAACATGATGAATGAAATCTCCGAGTGTAGAAAATGCAAGAGGACGCAGTGAGCATAATGCTGTATATCCAGATTTTCCAAGAAGTAAATCTTCATCAAAAAGCAGTTCTAATGAAGGAATGAAATGTGTTCTCAAATTTGTTGCCAATATGTGGCGAGTCGCTACTAAAAGTTCTTTTCTCAGATGAGCAACTTCTTTTGGACATAGACGTAATAATAAAATCATCCCTTCAACCAACGTTTTAGCATGATTCTCTATAATTTCCATTAGACCTCCAGAAAATGTCTTGATTGTATAGGCAAGAAATGCTAGAGTTTTTATCTGCGCTCCCAAAAAATCCACAAACAACTCTCTATTAAATTTTTCTTGGTCACGAAATTCTTTTTTCGGTTCTAATGTAATTGTATTCAGAATGGCTGGTAAAAATACTACAACATGATCATGAACGTTTTGTTTATAAAGCTGATAAAGAAGAACTAATACGATAGGTAATTCCTGCAGTACTTTAAATGAATTCCTTCCTTTCGGCATGATTTTATCAGTTAAGGTGTAAATATCGTCGATATTAAAATTGGCTTTATCAAGCCTTGAGAATCGTGGGTCAAAAATTTTAATCATTTTATGTGGCAGATTTGAGTAAATGTTTTGAATGTATGCCAAAAATTCTTTGATCTAAAAATAAATTTAATAATAATAACAAGTTAGAACAAGTCAGAGCAAATGATTAATGAGCTTACTTGTGGATAAAATGGTGGTCTATACTGTTTGTGTAAATCAATGATGATTCTCAAACAAATCAAGACATTCTCTTCGTTATCTTCTCGTATAAGCGTAAGCATAAGTGATAAAACTGAAATTACATGAGGACGAATAGTCTCTGATACAGGTAATCTGTGCATCATTTCCAGTAGTTGTTTTCGTGTCTATGGAATTTAGTATCAAGATCAGAAATTTCATATTATCCATTAAATGACCATTTTAGTATCTTAATTAATTTTAATTGTAATCTTAAGCATTTAATACTTTACCTTTTGTGTTGGACTTTCAGAGAAAAATTGATATTCTCCATTATTTAGATAATTCATAAAAATATTGAGCACTTCAATAACATTATAATTTTTATCCGTAATTAATGTATCAAAAGATTCGCTAACTTCATTAATCACTTTAGCTTTTTGTTCTTCACTAATATTAGGGTTTTCTAATATTTTTAATGTCTCCATTTTCACTTAATTTATTAAAAATGTTTTTTTCAATCAATTCAATTTTCAATTTTCATAATAAACACAAAACATATGGTTTGAAAATGTATACTAAAGTATGCTCAAAAGCCGGTCAATTTTTCAAATTTTTGAAAATTTATCAATTTCTGCTTAATGATTCGAGTTAATTCTGAGACAAATATATGTGAAAAACTTACATGAAGTTACTAGAAACCTTAACATTCAATATAATGTTTTAATTAAGTTTTAATTTCGATTTTTGTGTAAATTTCTCTAACGAACTTTTTATTTTTAAAAATTGTCAAATCCAAATCGATAAAGCTCGTTTTTTTGCGGATCTCTTTCTTTTTTGCTGAATACAAAAATATCGTGTTCACAAATTTCAATTAATTGGAATTAAAATGGTTAGTTAAAGTATTTTTAAAGTAAATTTATCATAAAAATGTTCATAAACATCATTATTATTGAATGCATATAAATTTGAGTTGATTTTATGTGGATATTTGTGATAAAATACTTGAAATATGTTTTCCCATACAAATCATTGAGGTTACACAAAATTTTACAAATAATTTTTTAATGTTATCAATCATTTCAGGTAAACGTTCCAAAACAGCGCAGAACATACTGCAAAAAATGTAACGCACATCGCGTTCATAAAGTATCGCAGTACAAGAAATCTAAGGAGAGGAAAGCTTCACAAGGTCGTCGTCGTTACGATCGTAAACAACAAGGTTTTGGTGGTCAAACTAAGCCCATCTTCAGAAAGAAGGTACGTTCTCACATTCAATAAATCACGCTTACAGCAATTTTATTAGTGGGCAAATCTTAAATCTTTTATTTACTTGTAATGGAACTAACTAAAATCATACAATTCATTTCAGGCTAAAACTACCAAGAAAATTGTCTTACGTATGGAATGTACTGAATGCAAATATCGTAAACAATCACCATTGAAGCGTTGCAAACATTTTGAATTGGGAGGTGACAAGAAGAGAAAGGGACAAATGATTCAGTTCTAAATTACTCGCCCCCTAATATATCTAATTCCATCTTACTGTGCGTTCACTTACATGTTAATAAAAGTGAATCTTTGAATAACATTCAAAAAAGCGTGTAAAATACTAGTCTTTTCAATTTTCTCGTGCTATTACAGCTTTCAGGAAGCAAGTAAATGTAGTTAGGAAGTGATCTGATGGAAATTTGTGGATGTGATTATTAGAATTTGTAAATTGGTGTAGAAAAAAGAAGTTACTAACAAAAATGAATTGAAGGAACTGATCTCCGAAATTCTTATTTGATTAAGCATGGCAAGGAAGTAAGCAAAGAGATTTGATCTATATTTTCAGCTGTAGAAATTTGAGATGATATATTTCGCAAACAAATTTTTTATGCATATTTGAGATTAAAGTTTTACAATTTTCAGGTACTTTTTTTGGATATTAAACTGACTATATTAATCAAAACTAAAATTTACAAGTCATTAAAACATTCTGGACAAAGTGATTAACAAAAAGCGCTCTTGTCACAAAATATCTTTAAGTGTGTTTTAAACTTGTTTAATGACCGTTATTTTTTTCGAATTCAAAGTTTCAAAACACAGTTTGAGTCGAGAATTTTTTTTTAACGAGTACATTTTTTTTGTTTTATTAAAATTATTAAATTAATCATATTAAGCAATGGAAACTAGACGAAATTTATATAAACCGACTTTTTCAAGTCTTACAATGACAGAACGTGTGAAGAAAGGAAAAGACAGACAAAATGAAAAGCGAAATGATAGATTTAACGCCAACAGAAAAATTGACATCGAGTAAGTTATTAAATTCTGTTAATTTTCATGATATTTCATAACTTTACATTATTTTAATGAACTACTATATCAAAAAATTCTATTCCTTTACATCTTGCACATTCCAAAAATGCTTACATGGTTAATCTTTGCAATTTGTTAGTGCTATATGTTAGAATCATAATGCTTTTATTTTTGTTTCTGAAGCTTGCTAAAGATAATAATAATTTATTTATTTCCATGTAGTGATACCTGTACACCAGAAAAACCAGCACCAAAAGTACTATCAAAAATCAAAAATAAGTCCGAGAAGTTAAAAGCATACATTGAGCAGAAACGTACAACAAAATTGAAGGAAAAAGTTGAACAACGAAGTCCGTTTATTCCATATGTGCCAGTTGGACGTTGGGTTGAACGTAAAGAACCGGTTAGGAAACCAAAAGCATTTACAATTTCAACACCAATCAAAAATGCATTAATGAGTGATGGAAAAATCTTTAAAAAATCAACAATTAAAGAAATAGCTACAACAGCAAGGAAAGAAAATGCAACAGTAGTTAAGAAAGGAAAAAAAGTTGATCCAGTCAAGTCACGAAAGAAGATTCTCACAGAATTCAATAATGTTCCAAAGGATCAGGAGAAGTTGACTTTACCCGAACAAAAACTTGATGATACTTTTGAAATCAATCCTATTCAGGAAAGTCAACAAGTAAATTTAATCAACGATGACTCTGTAATTGAAGTTTTGTCACCTGAAAAGTCTCCCTCACCTATCCGTGAAATTGCTGAAAATGGAAATGCTGAGAATACTAAAGAACTTCCAATTGTCGTAACTCCTGTCAAAAAGCCGTCTCCTTCACCTATCCATGAAAATGCCAAGAATTCTGAGCTTGCTGGAAATGGAAATGCTGAGAATAGTAAAGAACTTCCAATTGTCGTAACTCCTGTCAAAAAGTCGTCTGCCGTTGTTGAAAAAAAGATTAAAGAACAAGTTGTTAAAGTTCCAAGTCAATTGAATGCAAATAAGAAGGAAGCAAAAAAGCAAACAGCTCAAATTGTTGTTCCTGTTAAACGTCAAACGCGTGAAAAGAAACCTGCAAAAGCTGTTGAATCAAAACCTACTCGTGAAACTAAAAAGAAAAATTTGCCAAAAACTAAGTCCACACAAGAAGAAATGCCAATAATTCCCATATCTCCTGAAAAAGTTCAAGAAGAAGTCATTGTTAAAGCAGTTCCTAAAAAAGTACATTCGTCTACGTATAACTTCTACAAATCATCTCTAAACAATCAAGTCGCCTTTATTTCTATTCAGCTAAAGGCACTAAATTCCAACATTGATAGTTTTATTCAGAAACTGCCAGAAGATGTGCAAGCTAATATCCATCAAACTATTCAACAAGGAAATTTATTGATCAACGATAAAATGAAGAAATTTGGCGATTTACTTGAAGATTTTGAAAATGCTTCTGAGCCAAAAAATATCACTGATGACGATATCGAGAATTATTGGATGATATTGTTTGATCAAGTTGAAGAATTTAAAGTTAATTTAAAGGCTGCTCAGGAATCTAAAATAATTGCTACTAAAGATGATAACAAGAGACGTACCAGAAAAACAATTATTGAAACACCAACTCGTCGATCACGCAGAATTGCTGAGACTGGAGACACTCCTAGGTATGTAATGCAATTTAATATAATGATGTGGACTTATAAAAATTTAAAGGAATTTTTAATTTTCAGGCATAATCCAAGCTGCTTTGGATGTACTCCGCTTTCATCATCAAAAGTGAATACACCAAAATCAGCAAAAGTTAGACGTACC
Organism: Chironomus striatipennis; assembly: GCA_026123125.1. Classification (NCBI taxonomy): domain Eukaryota; kingdom Metazoa; phylum Arthropoda; class Insecta; order Diptera; family Chironomidae; genus Chironomus; species Chironomus striatipennis. The sequence continues at coordinate 23,969,568 of CM047394.1, read as the reverse complement.
GCATTTAAAAAGAGCATAGCATTTGAAGAAGCTTAAAAAATGCATTCAACAGTGTTTTAGATAATTTTTTGATACTTTATAATAAGGAATAGGCTTTACTTTATTTTTTTGTGGGTCTCAAACAATACTTGATACATTTAGTTTTATTTTTTTCTTTAATTATTAAGATACTATTTTTTATGTTCATTAGTTTAAAATAAAGAAACTGAACATTTGCTGGAAATTTAATTTATTCTTTTTATTAGATTACCTAAGTTGATTCTTTTAACGAATTAGCTTAAAATGAAATAACGTATTTCTGAAATTCAAAAATTATTGTATTACTTTTCATAGTTCCATCCCCTTTTTATAGCATCTCATTCAACGTATTTTTTTCAGTTTCATGTTTCGAAACATTCTAAGCCAATGCTGTTACAAATACCAAGATATATAACACATTGCAAATGTTCTGACAATCTAAATTTTATTATATTATTTCTCAATATTCATAATTTTAATAATTGTTAATTATTCCATAAAACTGTTGTTAGTAAGTAGGAAAGAAAAAAAAAATTAGATGTGATTAAAAGTATTAAGCAATTCACAATGATTCTTCAACAGTCATCGATTCAGATTTTTTATCATTTTCTTCCTGCTTTTCGGTACTCGCTTGTTCTTCCTTAACTTCAACTTTTTCAGACTTAACAGTTTTTTCTTCCTTTGTTGCTGTCTTATTATCAGCTGTTGATAATTTGGTGTCACTTGTTGACGACTTAACTGCCTCTTCTTTTGGCTTTTCTTTCTTACTATCAGATTTATCCAATTTATCAGACTTACGATTTTCACGATCACGAGATCTTTCATTTCTTGCCAGAACTGGTGTAATACGTTCGTTGATGCTTTGGATTGTTGAAAAGCATTCGTTATACTTCCTCTGTAAAATAATAATTAATCAGCATTAGCTTTGTCATTTTGAAAGAATTAATAGCAATACTTACAGTAACGCTATTCAAGTTTGATTCAGTATCTTGAAGTTTACGTGAAACTGATTTTAAATCAGCACTAAGATCCTTAATACGTTTTTCATTCTTATGATTAGAGCTCTTTAAATCGGAGTTGTTCTTTCTCAAGTCAACAAGTTGCTTCTCACTTTCCTCATATGCACTTTCAATTCTCTTCATTTGATACATAATTTGTCTCAAATTAACTGTTGTTCCTTCAAATGTCACAATTTCATTAGATTGAGTGACAACTTCAGTAGTTTGTGATGCTTGTGGTCTATTTCCTTGAACTAGAGTTAACAGTTGTTCTTCCGTGAGATTTTCAAATGGATTTGATGGTGTTGAATCAGCAGGACGATCAGTTAACTTTCGATAATACAAAGAATCTCTTGTGATGAACTTTTCAGTCAACTTTCTGATTTGAGAACGTGCTAAGTTAATACCGAGGCAGTAAAATAAGTCTTCAATATCTTTCTCAAAGATATATCCGCATTGTGTTTGATCGAAATAATTAAATGAGAGAAGTAAGTCAGGAAATGCTGTGACATGCTTGACAGATCGATCTTTATCAGTGCCACGTCTACGACTATGATCACTTTGATCATCAGAATCTTCATGACGTTTGTCACTTCTCTTTGATTTGTTGTTGTTGTCCTTTTTATTATTATCTTTTGACTCTTCTTGCTGTTCTGATGCATCATTTGATTTCTCATTTTCTGTATCGTCGCTTTTCTTTTCATCATCTTTTGGTTTATTATTATTGATACTCAAAACATTAAAGGATTTATAAATATTGAATCCAAAATCTCTCATCAACATTTCATTAAATGCTTCAGCAAATAATCCAATTTCGAATGAATGTTCCTTTGTATCATCTTTTCGATAATCCAATAATAAGGACAGAGAAACGACTGTACAATCAAACTTTCCATTTCTAGCTGTTTTTGATGGATGAACCACAATATGTGGTGAATCTGGTAAAACATAGCGCTTTTCCCACATTGCACGTTCCTTTTCATCCATTTTTTTCGGTTCTGGCTTTTTCTTGTGACTTACTTTCTCTTCCTGCTCGTCACATTTTGTAGAATCATATTCATCAATTACAGTAACTTCGGACATGTCCATTTCTGCTATATTCATGTCCATATCTTGATCTTTTTGCAAATTATCGTCTTCATTCTTTTCGACATTTTGTTCTGCTTCCTCAACTTGCATTTCATCAGTTTTCTCAACATTTTCTGTTTTCTCAGTTTGCGTTGATTCTGGATTTAATGCTTGTTGCAAGCGTTCAACAAGCTCATTCTTTAAACCTGTGAAATGAAATTTTGAAAAATTTTAATTTTTAATGGACTTAAAAAATAACGAAGTTTCAATATTTGAATAATTATAGCAACTTTTAACGAACTTTTGAAATTCAAATATTATAGCAACTTTTTTAAAAGATTAATACCCATTTTTAGAAGATTTTCTGTACTGACCTTTAGTTGACAAGTTACGAGCTGAAAGTTCAGCACGCAATTCGGTGACTTTCATGGTTGTAGGATCCAATTCTGTTACATCAGATTTAGACTCATCCTTCACTTCATTGGCTTCGCCATCCTGTAAAATATAGAAATCTTTAGTATTAAATGTTTAAAATTTTACAACAACGAATATGAAAAAAATCTAAAGGAAATTTCTTGTGTTTTTTTTTTCGATTTTCTAACATTTTAAAGAAAAAGATATGAAAATTTCCAGTCTAAGTTTTGAAAAGTAATAAGAAGGAAGCAAAAAAAAAAATTTTTTTTATGTTAATCATAAATGAACTCATTCACTCCGCTTTGACACATTCACAATCGCACTCATTTGATTTGTAATTATTATTAATAATTAATAAGTTTGGATTTTGTTCTTAATTTCATCATCTTCAGATTTTTTTTTCTTAGTCCTAGCAATATCCAAACAATAATTAAAAATGTTAATTAAAGATAGATGTGTTTGCTTGTTTTGGATCCTATATCCTATTTTTTTCCATTTTTCAATTTTCCTGATCTTTTCTTTGATACAGAAATGAAAAATTAAAGTGATATTATTAGAAAATATGATCCAAACAACAAAAGAAAAAAACCATAGACATGACTTATGATTTTTGTCAATCGATGTGGGTTTATGAGAAGCAAGAATTACAATTGAAAGATCTTTTCCGTCCGAAACATCTGGAGTTTTCGAATCGCCATCCTTGTCATCTGACGTAGTTGTTGAATTGTCTTCAATTTTTGCAGAAATGCTTTCTGATGCGGCCACAATGTCAGCTTTTTTCTCGTCCACAGCAACAGTATCGGCGACTTTATCGACAATTTCCATCTCCTCATCATCTGGTACTGGATCGTTGTCAGCTGTTAAAAGTTTTTCTAATGCTTGCTTATATTGTTGCTGAACGCCTTCCCACTCACTTCGATTTGGCATACAAGAGTGAACATCAGGCAAAAATATAACAACAGTTTCGATTCGTGCTGGTTTAATCGTGCTGCCACTATCGCCATCTTTTTTATTTTGTTCAGTACGACGATATTTTAATTCTACAAATCGATACCTATTGATGAACAAATGAAGGATGGTGGACAAATTTAGTTGCTTTCAATAAAAAAATAATAAATGGTATTTTTTTTTTTGAGATCGTTTGTAAAACAAACGTCAATGTAAAGATATAAAAAAGACTATAAAAATAGCAATATTAGGACATCAAACCATATTTTTTTTATCATTAAAATTTAATAAAATCCAGCATTCATTTTCTCTTTTAATAATTTTTCAGTTTAAAAAAGTTTTTTTTTTTTCATTTCAGGTTCAATAAAATCATAAAGATAATAATAACCAAAAGAAAGAAAAATCAATAAATAAGGATAATACTTACTTAGTGCATAAAAATAGATTTAATTTGATAGTAATTATATGTGACAAAAAAACAGTTACGACACACATTTGAGATTTGTTGACATAAATCTCGTGAGATATTAAATTAAATCTATCAGAATTTAGTATCACACAGAACATGCAAAATAAATTCTAACTTCTTTTTTAATAAACCCTCTTTTGAAATTATTCAAATTAATTACATCGAGTTCTTCTTTTTTTGAGCTTTAAGTTTTACAATTTGTGTTCATTTTTTCTGTTAAATAATCGTATTGATTCACACTTACCATTGAGTGCATTTCGATAAATCAATTCCAGTTAATCCCTTGCATGTTCGAATTGCCGTACGAATCAAAACACTTGGATCACTTTCTGGATTTTCACCTAAATTAATTAAAAAGTTTTAACGTTTACAAAAATTTTTGAAAAAATAACGGTCACAAAAAATTTGAAAAATATGTTGGTAAAATTTTAAACATTTCATTTAAAAATATTTTGACCGTTATTTGTTAAAAGGAAAATTGAATCAAAATGAAAGACTTACCATCAAGTTTCTTACTCCAAGGTCCTCCAATCGCCATTGTCTCATTCTTACCACGAACACCAACCAAAAAGTTAATTAAGCGACTTGGATGAATAAAATCCCTTTCAGCATCATCATGCTTATCGATATCTTCTGCACGTACAATGCACTTTTTGTAAATGTCAGATATTGCTGGCACTAAGTAATTAAAAATGAAAGTAAGAAGATGAAGAATTGTTTACAAATAATTACGACTTACTTGATAAGAGCATGACTTTTGCAGACCATGTATAATCAGCATCGCTTGGATCGAGGACACATTCAGCAATGCTCTCATCGACCGGAATTACGTCCTTCATGATGTGAAAACTGCAAGGTTTCTGGATCGAAAATGGTTTATGCATTGGAAAGACATTCATCCACTTGTTCTCATGGGAAGTAAAGTCAGATGGAATATAAAGATTCGGATAACGACGTTTGACTTCAAAAACATCCAAATTTGAGAGAGAAAGACAAATTTTCGGTATTTGAACCATATAACGAGGAATATTATGAGGTCGTCTACGTTTTGGTGATGGTCGTCTAATTGGACTCTTTGTTCTATCTCGAATCTCCATACTTTCACGTTGTCTTGGACGTTCACGATCTTCTCGACGTCTTTTACGATCATTTTCTTCCTAAATAATCAAATTTTTGTTTTGTTAAACCAATTTCATATAAAACAATTATTGACTTACATCATTATCGCGATTTTCTCTTGAACGTGCGCGTCTTTCGTTGCGACGATCTCTTTCCGGAGAATAACGACGATTTCTATATGAATCGCTGGATGTTTCATGTTGACTATAAGATTTCGTATCAACAGAATTAGATGATGAAGTGTTTGTTCGAGGCAATACTTGAACGCGAGTTGCATTCCACTTAAATGGCATATTTTGATTATATGCAGCTTCAACAAGAACTCGATCACCCAGCTAATACCACATACACAGAATTAAATGTAATTATGTAAGTTTTTCATGTCGGAATTAAGGAAATATGTAACAAACCTTTGGAGAAAGACCTTTAACGCAAACATTCTTATGAAATAGAACTTCATCGTCTATGAATCCAATGTCATTTTGTATTTTCGATACAATTCCGGTTCCTGAAAATACTTTTAAGTTTGCATTGTATTTTGATTGATTTGATGAATTATTTTGCTGTGAAATCGATGGTTGTGGTTGCTGTTGCTGAAATGCCATAGTATTCACTGCATTAGTTGGATATTGTTGAATTGGCAAATGAATTTGGTTATGAAATTGTTGTTGCTGGAAAGCAGTATTGAATCCAAGCTGTTGAAGTTGCTGTATGTTCATTTGCTGTTGAAAATTCGTAACTGGCACATTCTTTTGGATCCAAGGAGGATTCTTTTGGTAGCTCATGTTAATTTAATATGCTTTATCTTCCTTTAAATTGAAAAATCAATGAAGAAATGAAAATCTCGAAGAAAAAATCCCTTGATGCAAGATAAACTTCTCTCACAGAATATTGAGGGATCTAATGCCTGAAAAATTAAATTCACACTGTATAGTCTATTCTTAATAAAAACACTTATATTATATATTTTTATAAATCTTTTATTCTTCTGTCTTTTGTCCTTCTATTTTCTCTAACCCTTTTCAAAATCCTATCGACCGTTATGTTATTGCTCGTTGCTCAGATCCCTACATCCTCCTCTAAGCTAAAAAAAAAAAAAAAGAAAAAGAAAAATTATTCATATGCACATTATCTAGTGCTTTATAAATTAAATTAAAAGATCTTCGTCTTGATATCGAGCCGGTCTTTGAACGCGTCTCTTCTTTCTTTGACTCCTTTCATTTATATCTTCCGTTTCTTTCTCAACGACTTCTTTCCTTTCACAATTTGACCATATTTTTGCATGATCAACATGACGCTTGCATTCCACTCCTTGCTCATCTTTTAATGTCAATACCGCAAATTTTCTATCAATTACTTGATACTTTTTATCCACAAAACGATACTTGAGTTTGTGTCCAGATAAAATATCCTTAATCATGACAAAATCTCCCACTTTAATGTCCGATTCTTGTGCCATTCTTTTCTTATCAGCATAAATCTTTCCTTTAAGTTTCTCAACTGCATCACGCTCCATTCATTCTTTTAGTTACTGCATATCGACTATAATAATCAACCACGACCAGTAGTTCTCCCAGTTCTCCAGCCTTGAAAAAGTCGATTGCTATCTCCTTCCATACTTCCTCGGGAATTCTTGATCTTGACAAAGATAATGGAGGATTTGGACGCGATACCAGCGCACATTCTAGACATTTCTTGATAGTTTTGTGAACATCCAACGACATTCCCGACCACCAAACTCTTTCTCATTGCTACCTCTCCAGGATGTCCTTTGTGTGCATACTCATACACTTTACTTTTCATTGCTCTATATTTTGGTTTCACATTATGCCACTCTCTAATATTACAAATAAATAATTGGGATTCTTCCAAAAATGGTTTATCGTTTCCTCTATACAGTCTTGACAAAGGATCAGCAATATTGTCTCTTCCTGGTATGTATTTAATGTTAAAGTTATAGTGCTGCAATCTCAATGCCCACGATTCTGCTCTTTTATTGATACGAAAGCTCCCTTAAAAATAAACTGCCATCAATTGACTCATAATTTTCTGGAATATTCCAGGTGCACTACACAAGCCAAATGTTAATCGGTTAAACTGCATCACTCCCTTGTGTGTCATAAATGCCGTGACATATCTTGAATCTTCATGTAACTCTACATGATGATATACGCTCTCGATATCAACTTTTGAGACGATTCCACAGTTTTTAATTTGCACAAAATAAAAATCTAAAATTGGAATCGGATACATCACTCTTTTAATAGCTAAATTGGATGCTCTCATATCGACGCAACATTTAATATCGCTTAATCCTTTTAGTACTACTATCAATGGTGATATCCATTTTGAATATCCATCCACTTTCTCAATGATTCCTTCTCTTTCTAATTTCTCTAAAAATTTCAACAACTTTTTCTCTTGTGCACGTGGAACACAATTGAACGTCTTCTGTTTTGGTACAATCGTTTCGTCACTAATAAATTTTATTTTGATGTTTGGAATCTATGGACCCTCAACTTGGAAATTCCTCAACTACTACCAGATTATTAACAGTTACTCCCCGTCTTCAAAATATGTAGTTTTTCTGATGTTAATCTTGACAATAACGATTGTGATGCATCTTTGATCACAAAGAACTCCTCGTATGATTGTGACTTTTCCTTTGCTACTCTTACTAATGCAATAAATTTTGCAATGCATGCTAATGCCGTTTTACTTCCATATCCCGAAGATTTATCTCTTACGTCGTACTTTAAATTATATAAGTTTGCATTTCTTTCTAGCAAAACAATAACATCTTGTTCTGTCACTGTATTAATGGGTGAACCCGAGTCAATTAGGCATAATATATTTACTCCACCAACATTTGCATTTATCTCTGCGTCGTTCTTTTTCTTTGGTAACTTTGGCACCTTAATATCCCACTCATCAGCCATAACCTGGTTCACGGTTTGCTTCTTAGATTGACCATGGACTAACGACTTATTATTAAATCCTTTTCGTTTCTTCAGACATACTCTTGCAGAAATGAGTTTTATTACAATTATGACATGTAACGTCTATTGCTGGACATTTTGAACCCGAATAATGTTTAGCAGAACCACATCTATAGCACTTCTGCAAATTCTTGTTGCTACTTTCATTAAACTTTGACATAGGCTTCGACCAGCACTTATGACTTGCTCTTGTATGCTTTCTTCTTTTGTTTGAAATTCACCAGCTGCGTATTGCTTGACCTTCTCACTTTTCGCACCTTGCATAATTTGGAAGAACACTTCCTCATCTACTCTCTGTTCATCAAAACCATATCTAATTGCTTGTGCTCTTATTCGCACGACAAATGCATTCACTGATTCATTAGCTTGCTGCTTCATTTCACTTAATATTTGTCGCTCAAATTGCGGATTTGACTTAGATTAAAGATACGACTTCAATCTGTACACTACATTATTGTATTGCGGAATCTCCAGTAATGGAGCTTTCAGCTCATCAATTTCTTCCTCTGATTTGGGTGTAGACGAATAAATTCTCTGAATATCTCTTCCACCAGCAACCAAAAGCCATTTGAATTTCTTTGCCTGTGAGTGAATTTTCATCGCCTCTGCCCATGCTTCAAACGACAGTTTCCATTCCAACCATTCATTCAATACAGCATGACCATTCAATGATTTGCCACCCTCGAACTTTGGCATCAACTGTGTCATCCAATTGCTCTCCATAATCTACAATGGAAGCATAAATATAACAAAACGATTACCTATCATTTCTTTATTTAATGTTTACAATGAATCTAATCATCGTCACGTATTTGTACTGAATCTAATCAATACCCAACATTCGTTTCGTAATGAATTTAATCATAGCCGTTCTTTATGCCGTGAATTTAATCATAGCCGTTCTTTATGCCGTGAATTTAATCATAGCCGTTCTTTATGCAGTGAATCTAATCATAGCCGTTCTTTATGCCGTGAATTTAATCATAGCCGTTCTTTATGCCGTGAATTTAATCATAGCCGTTCTTTATGCCGTGAATCTAATCATAGCCATACTTTTATGCCATTATAATTGCAACGAATTTAATCATTGCCTCATGAAAAAAAAAATGCGCCATTTTTTTTTTTTTAGAAAAATATTATTTTCTAAAATTTTCATTAAATAACCATATAAATGGCTGTACTCGATATTTTTTCAGCTTACCTAAGCTTCAACTACTCGCAGCGCCAATTATGTATAGTCTATTCTTAATAAAAACACTTATATTATATATTTTTATAAATCTTTTATTCTTCTGTCTTTTGTCCTTCTATTTTCTCTAACCCTTTTCAAAATCCTATCGACCGTTATGTTATTGCTCGTTGCTCAGATCCCTACACACACCATTTTTATGTACCCTAATATATTTTTTCTGTAATTTTTGTTAAATTTACCTTTAATTCTTAAATTTCAAGTTAATTTAACCAATTTTCGATGTACAATGATAACACTGTAGCACTAAGACTTCTCAAATTCACTATTTTACTTAAATTATTTAAAATAACTAGTTAATTAGTGATTAAATTGAAGAAACTTGTTTTAAAAATGTTTTTTAATGTTTTGAGCTGAAAAGTTCAAAAATATTTTAGCCGTTAAAATTAAAAACTTTTCAAAAATATTTTTACCGTTAAAAAAAACTTTTATTGATTTAATTTTGATAAAAATAAGAAATTCTTTTTCTTTGTTTTAATTGCATTTGGTTTTTGAGGTAAATTAAATGTAGGCGGCTCCGTTACAACTTCTCCAAATTTTACATGATCTTGAACTGTCTGTTCTTCCTGTAATAATTTTCTCTTTTGTTTAGCACTTAACTGATACTTGACTAAAGGAAATTCAGGAACATCTTCTTCCTTCTGTTTTACTGTCTCTTCCTCAACATTCTTCTCTTTATCCTTGCTAATTTTAACTTTCTTTTGATTTGCTTTAATTAATGGATCTTTCTTCATTTTGATCTCGCCAGTAACTTCATCGCGAATAATTTGAACATTAAACTTTTTGGCATATTCTGCTTCCTGCTTTTTCTTTTTTAATAAGTGTTCTACTCGTCTTAAGTGCTGTCTGTTTGATTCATTCTTCATCTTCTTTCCAATACCTTCAGTTTTCACGAAATCATCATCAACTGTTATCCTTTCTTAAATTTAATAAATCATTATTTTTTTTGTAACAAGATTTTCGATAGTCAAGAACTTACTTTTATTGTTTTTATTATGCTTGCCAATAGAACTAGCTGACTGTTTTATTTCCATAAACCTTTTAAATCGCTTCGATATTTCTTGATCCTCTTTTGGTGGATTATTAATCTTTTTCAATTGCACAAGTCTGAAATTTATAAAATTAATCTAAATATCTGCGTAATATCGACTGACTTACTTTTGCTCCCGTTCCTCTCGTTGTTTTATTGGATCTCTGACTCCATGATGCTTACTTTTCTTAGCTTTTACCATGATTTTTAATTATTTCTTAGATAATTATTTTATTTCAAGCGTGTTTTTGTTTTGAATGCAAAATTTTATCACAAAGATGCAATTTAATCTTTTATTTCTGTCTGTCTATTAATTTTCGTAGAATTAAATGCGCTCAAAAAGCTAGCAATAAACGTTTCCATGTCTTTTCTTACTTTTCAAAGGGGGTACGCAAGTTTAAGTATCACAATTTCATTTTTTGTTCAAAATTGTTAATAATTGCTCACTTTAATACAATTATCGCAAATTTACATAAATTAAAAGAATTTTGAAGCAACAAGATATATTTTGAGCTAATTAGAACTCCCATTGACTCAAATTATATTAACGGTTTTTAAAATTTCAAATATTTCTGTCGTTCAAAAGCTGCTTGCCCATATTCCTTCTTTTCGTTCGAATTTTCTAAAGAAGTGAACGCACTTTAATAAAATAATTAATAAACATGGGATTTGCTCGAGTCTGGTACGCTCATCCAAGAAATTATGGACCAGGATCACGTCATTGGTATGTACAGCATAAAATTTTCATGAAAATTGCATAAAAAAGTGATAAATTCATTAAAAATGTATTCTAACCTTTCAATCACAAGTTTTTGTTATTAATTTACTTCATACAACTTTCTACTAATTTTAGCCGTGCCTGCTCTAATGGACATGGTATTATCCGCAAATATGGATTGAATATCTGCCGTCAGTGCTTCAGAGAGTACGCAAAAGATATTGGTTTCAAGAAGGTAAAAATTCATTTTGTCATAAAATTGTCAACATTCTTAATTTATTAAAATTTCATTTTTTTACTTCCAGCTCGATTAAATTGATGAATTCCAACTTACTTTATTTAATCTTAAATACATGATTTAATGTACGCAACCAACCTCAGTACATATATGAATAAATAAATTCATTAAAACCAAGTCAATCATTTTGTGTGGTTTCTCTGTGATAAAAATTATTAACAAGTTGATAGTTTTTCAGGATGTGAACTCCGGTTAAAAGTTGTGCAAGTTGTTTTTTAAGTGCTAGTGCATACTATTTAGAATTTTAAATGTTTCAGATGATTCAACTTTAAGCATAGATTTTTTTTATGCTGGATCTTTGTGATCTGATAAATTATTTGTTAAGAATGGTAAGTTCGAGAACTAAAGCTTCAAAGGATTTTTCAAGTCAAAGCAACAAGTAATGAAATGTTCATTATTGACTAACTTTTTGTTAAAATTCTTCTAAGTTTTTTTCAGCAATTTAGTCAACTATGTAGTCTTTATTTTTGGAATAAGTACATATTGTTTAAGTTTAAGAATTTGAATTTAAATAATTTTCCCAGCAATGAATACTTCATAATTATTTTGCTAATTCAAGGTCTTCAAAAGTTTTTCAGCAAGCAAATTGTACCCTGTTTTTTCTTTATAAGCTACCACTCGTTACTAAGCTACTAGCTTAGTAAAGTTTTTTTGAATCCAAAACTTTTTTGTAATCTTTACTAAGCTACTACCATAAAAAAATTTAGACAATAATTGTTAAGAATCTAATCGCATTTTATGCTTTAATATGTCATTAAAAGTCAGATAAAATCAAGATTCCGAGATAAATCCATAAAATTTTTGAGAAAATTGAAAAATTCTATTTTAGCACAGGATTTTTACTAAGCTACTACTCGTTACTAAGCTACTAGGGAGCCAAAAAATCAACTTTTTTACTCTACTAAGCTACTAGCTTATAAAGAAAAAACAGGGTAAGTTAAATTTTTCGTAAAGCTAAATCGAAAATTTTTTTAAATTTGTGCCAGTCAATGCTTAAAAAGATTTTTTTAAATTTAGTTAAAATTCAAATGATATCGAATCAAATTTTCAAATCTTGAATTTCATTATTTATATTAAAATTATCAATAACTTTTGATTTAGCGATTCTTTTTTGATGATCTTCTTTTTATCAGTTTCATATAGTCTCATATAGTTTGACAAACCTTATCCACTTGACATTTATTCATAAATATTTTTGCATAACATAAGCTCAATCAAATATTTGTTGCGATAGTTTCGCAGAATTAAAAATGAAATGATAAATTAAAGATTTGGTTTAAAAAAAATATTCAGGTAAATCGTCGTTGAAAATACTCTGATCGTACATATGCATAAAGAAATAAGCATGCAATTTGATAAACTCATTTCTTAAGAAATATTAAATCAAATTTTACTTTACAAAATTCAATTAAAAAGCAGACAGGAAGCAAAATATTAACATTTTAAATTTTGTTTGGATAAACTTTCATGATTAATTTTAGCTCGCAATTCGCACATGAGTGCTCAAATGTTTCTATTGCGTAAAAAACATACAAAACTAAAAGTGCATATTTTCAAGTTCACTTTCACTTCTTTTTGTGCTTTTTTATTCATTATCAAAATTGAGATTCTTCTAAACCAGTTTATCTCATTTTGGAAGTTTTGCAGTTTTTTTTAATGCTCACGTATATTTCTTATCTGCATAATAAAATAAATTTTATCATTTATCCATTCTCATTAAGATAAAAATTTTTTAATTTTGTTATTGCATGAATTCTTCCAAGTTCATTCACCGAAAAAACCGGCCGGCGCTTAAAATGCTTGTTAATTTTAAAGCAGCAATTAGTTCGATTAATTTTCTAGGAAGTAAATCACTGAATATTTTTTTCACTCATTCAAGAAGAAAAAGTTTTTATTTCGACCTCCCACTCGATGCTTTTAAATTTTCCAAGTAAAGTTTTTCAATATAAAACTGATGGAATGTTTAATTTTGAAGTTTATTTTAGCTTTGCTAATTGATAAGGTGTGAAATATTAGAAACAAAATGAAACAAACTCTTGTAAGTGCTCGCTTTTCCTCACGTGTTTATTTTAAGTTTCATTTTTATCTCCATAAATAATTTTTGATTTTGATCGTGCAATAAAATTTAGAATCAAAAATACTGAAAAAATCTTGTAAAAAATTGTTAAGGAACTAAAAAGATTAAAAATATCAAAGAATATTATAAATTTAAGTAAAAAAAAAAATCAGCATTTGAAAGCTAAAGTTGGGAAAAACAATTTTGAGGATCAAATTTTCTAGTGATTGCATTGAGTGCTTTATTGAACATTTTTTTGAACAATAAGAAATTATCGTGATTTTTGGAGTGTTCTACTTGTGTGATTTTCTAAAATTGTGAACTTTTTAAAGCTTTTTTAAGGTTTGACTGAGTTTGATAAATTTTTGCTAATTTTTGAAATTTAAAAATGTTTAAAAACAATTTCAAGCGTCTTTTAAATTTATATTGTAGTGTAAAAATAAGTGAAAATTAACATTAATTTCGTCATTAGATAATTATTTTAATAAAGAAAACTTTACAAGTTTAATTTTTTTTTTTTGAAAAAAATTATAATTGAGTTATTTGACTCAAAAAGAACCAAATTTCATCCATGAAAGTTACCTTAAAAAAATAATTTTAGGAAAGTTTAAGTTTCTTAAAACATTTAAATTTTGAAAAATTCAGTTTTAACTTTTTAATTAAAAATTTCTAAAAGCTTGATTAAAAGTAAACTTGAAACTAAAGAGCGAGATAAACAAAATTTTATTAAAAACTTTATTTATAATACCTATAATACCTTAATTTATAAATAAATTGTAATACTTAAATTAAAATTAAAGTTGAAACTCTAGATATTATTAAAATATAATTAATCCATTGTCCTTAATTTCAGCTTTTATTATTAGGAATATTTGTTCAAAGTTTTAGTGTGAATTGTGACGATATAAGTGAATATGCAGGAGATCAAAACATTTACACAACTCATTCAGAATCTGCTCGTCCAGTTCATGTGCCTGTTTTTGAAAGAATACCTGTGAATGTTCCTAATCCTGTTCCTTATGCTGTTCCACAATATATCAGGGTTCCAATACCTCAACCATATCCACAATATACAAGGATTCAACATCCAATTGAAGTTCCAGTGTACAAAGTTGTTCCTGAAGTGATTGAAAAGCCAAAACTTTATACCGTCGAAAAACCTTTTCCAAGTAAATTTTTAAAAGAAATGAAATTTAAAAACAAAAAAAGAATAATTTAATTTTTTCCTTACTTTAGTTGAAGTTGAAAAACCTTTTCCAGTAGAAACTATCAAAAAATATGAAATTCCTGTTCCACGGCCATATCCAGTCCACACAATTTTCTACAAACACATATCTGAAGACGATCCCATTCCGCAATCAACACAAATGAAAATCAAACCAAATTATAATTTATCAAAGCAAAAAAAGTTTTTTCTCGCCAAACTAAATTCAAGACGTGATCGACATTGAAATAAATTTTAATCCATTTCATCAATTTGTGCATACGAATTTATTAGAAAGTTCAAAAACGAATCGAAATATTAGAGTGTTAATGATTTATTTTTCCTAATATAAAGTTATTAATCTTAAGTGATAATTTGATAACAAAATATATTTATTTGATAGAAATTGTAGTGATTAGTTTTAAAAGGAATTGAATTTTTGGCTACATCAAATTAAATTTTGCTTAATTTAATTTTCAAAATAAAAAAATAGAGTTATTAAAAAATTATTTAAAATGTTTGCAATATATTAAATCCTATTAAATCATAAACTTTAAATGAAGTTAATTACTTTTTTGTTTGAATAGTAAGTTTTCCCAGAAATATCTTATATCTTTAAATTTACATACGAATTTTTCAAAAGATAATAGTTTTGCATTAATACTTCGAAATTTAATTAATTTATCATAAATTTTTAATAATTATGATGTCAATAAAAAGAACCCATACAACTTAAGCTGTAAAAAGTGGCTGATTTCTTGCTGTGAAATTAATAGGGAAATTTTCTGATTCAAACAAAAGACTTTGAAAGTTTGCCGAGATTCACCTAGTGTAATGACCACTTAATGAAATGTATCAGATTTTTTTTAGAAGTTTTTATTAGACTTTAAGAAATTTAAGTTAATTTTATATTTAATTCTATAATTTGAGTTTATTTTAAATCTCAATCCTTAACATTGTTTGTTGAATTTTTAATAACTACTTTTCTTGAAAGTTTGATCAGATATTCAATTAAATTTTTAATATCAAAAGACAATCAGAATTAATATAGTGAACAAATAAATAAAGTTTAACAGATTTTCACCAAGTAATGTGTCCTTATTAATTTTTAATAAAATATCCATTCAATGAATACTCTTAGTCTTATTGGGTTTATTGCATTTTTACACATTGTGAAAATATTTACCTACAGCAGAAAATAATTCCAATCCTACGCATTTGAGGTATTGCGAGAAAGCCTTTAAACGTTTTCCAACTTTCGAAGTTAAAGATGTCAATCGTTATCATTATTTTACAGTAATTTATTTAACACGACCGTTGCATAATGCATTTAAGCTTTAAGAAAAAGATATGATGCATTTTACGACCTTTAAGTGGTTCCTTCTCCTTCCATTAATTCTTAAGAAATATCAAAATAAAAATTGGTACATAAATATAATAAGTAAGTCAAATATGAGCTTTTTTTACAAAGAAATTGACTCAAAATGGCAGTCAAGTAGTCACCAAGTAAAAATCTTTAATCGTTATTTTTTCACACCTACTTGTAATATTGATTGTTGCTCTATTCTTGACTTTATATTTGAACAAAACCATTTCTTATTGGAAGTTTCCGACCAAATTAGACACCCTGTTAATAATAAATCAAAAAATTTGATTTAAGAATCTTTCACCAATAAATTAATGCTAAGCGACTTAAATGAGAAATAGACAGCTTACAAAATGATTAACAAATTAATCAGACAAATTTGCTATACTGGGGGACCTCGATTTGAGTAATTGTTTGGTTCCGGAAAAAATCTACTCAAATCGAATTTACTCAAATCGAAATGTATGGAAAATGACCGTTAAAAAAAGAAAATTTGAATTTTTGTATGGGAGCACTTTAGTTACTCAAATCGAAATTACTCAAATCGAAGTTACTCAAATCGAGGTCCCCCAGTACTTGTTTCCGCTCAAACTTGATTTAATGTAAATGTTCGATAAATTGACTTGTTAAATAGTCAAAATTGTGATTGAAAGATGTGATGTGTATTTTTAGCTGATGTAACTTCACACATGAAATATAAAAAAAAATTACCATGAGAAATTTGAAATTGCAAATTTTTGTAATTTTCTGACATTCATCATAATTAATTAACTTTATAAATTTAGCAGCGAATTTTTCGATATGTTATTCCGAAGTATTCAAGTCTGTCTTTTTTTTACAACACCATCAAATAAACATTTGAATAATTAAATATTTAATAAAAAACAAATCAAAAGTCACGCCTGCTTACAAATTTCGAGTTCAAGTTGAAGATAAATTTTATAATCTATTCCAGCAAAATACAAATTTTTTGTGCATCTAAATATCAAGGAGAATCAGTTTCTATCGACATATTTGCATATAATATTTTTTGTGCAAAATCTAAATTTTTTAAAAGTTTTCTTTGCAAAATTTTGAAAACCTTTTTGTTGGATTTTGATTTTTGCTTCTATTTCTATTTTATTATTCTATTCTATTTTATTAGCTATTAAATTTCAATTCGAAATTATACAAAAATATTTTGTTTCAATTCGTTGCGTTTTAGAGTAATTCTCAATTCATCGCAACTTTTTAAAATGATGTACAAACAAAGATTTTAAGTTCTTTTTCTAGAAATAAATTTTAATTTAAGATTCTAATTATTAAAAAATTTATTTTGTATATGAAAATATTTAAAATTTTTAAGGTTGATAATTTTTTGAAATTTCTTTAAATTTCTTAAACAAAATTATAAAATCAAATAAATTTTAAAATCCAATTATTTATTCATTTTTTTAGTTCGAATCTTTAAATTGTTATAAACCACAATTTTTAAAATTTTAGATTCACCTAATTGCTAATTAAACATAAAAAAAAATCAATTAAATAATTAATTAAATTTATACATAGACTTCATTAAGATTTCTTCATATATTTGATCAAAAATATCAACAACGACTGACATATCGACATGATAACAAATGAATATAATAAAAATGTTGATTGCTTTACTTTATCACTATTATTTAAATTGATGGCTTTTTAAAAGTTCTTAAGACGAAAAAACAATTAAAATTGCATAAAAAGGTATGGAATATCATTTTTGCATTAAATAATTCTGATGATTTCTATTTATAGAAGAATCCAAACCAATAAATTATTTTTTACATTCATTAGAAGTCAATATGATTATTCAAAAAATTTATGGATAGAACTCATCACCACATAGAGTCCTGATGTTTGTTGCATGTTGAAACAATGTTAAAAACAATAGAAAAAGTTTCTAAACTCTTGTATTGAACATTAGTTTGTTGCCTTTAACACAATCGTATAAGAAAAACATAGAAAAGTGTTTTTACTATAGCATAAACATCGAAAAAAACTTTCTGTCTCTTTCTAATTTTTGGATGTTCTATTTAGACATAGCAGTAGCAGGCTAAAGAGAAGTTTAAGGAAGAAAGCAAAATATTTGTTGTCTGATAATAATGATAAAGCACTTTTATGTGTCTTAGCGGCCAAAATGATTTTGCATTAATTGTTAACGGCTGCTTACATCACGAGTAAAGTCATGAGGATATTTTTTTTTTGTATTTTTTTCTTTTTTTTTTGCATCAAGACATGAACATTAAATGCCGGTTAACATTTTATCAGTTGAATTACAGAAGGCAACATTTTAAACATTTTTTCTTACACAATCGAGATGTAGAACTGCCTGCCTAATGCTGTTTCAACATCATATATACAATGAGAGAGAAAGAAATTCAGCAAGAAATGCGAAAAGTGCAGTAAGAACTTATTCTTTGACTTCTTCTTGTTATTTTATTTTATTATTTTATTCTTTTTTTTTTAACTTTTGTGTTCGTTCGTTCATCTCCTCTTTTCTTGCTGGCCGTAAAAAGGAAAGCAAGCAAGCAAGCAAGCAAGCAAAAAAAAAAGACTGAAAAAGATCAACAGAAATTGAAAAAAGAAAGAAAATAATAATGTAGAGAGAAGAAATCATTATTTTGCGCACACACATATGACAAAAATACGTCCAGAGTCAGGTAGCATCACCATCCATCTCTTTTCTGAAAATCCTGAGAAATACAATTTATTATAATCTTTTTCTTCTTCTTCTTCTTGGTGCGCTCTGAATGAATATATGTGTCTTGTAGGTACGTATGAAAATAATATACGTGTATGTATGCTGAATGTATGTTGTATGATATAGCAACATAAAATGATCGAAAAGAAAAGAAGAGAAATAATATGGGAATGAAAAAAAGAAAAGAAACATTCACAGAGAGCAGCAGTTCTTCATTAAGTCATGACAACAATGATGTAAAACATTCAAGAGAGTGAGAGAAAGAAACGAAAAAAAAAAATACGAAAGAAAAAAAAGTGTTTCCAGTTCATACAAATCGCTCAAACGATAGCTCTAAACAAGAAGGGAATGAATGTGTTCATGGAGTGTGTGTAGTAGATGAAATGTTTTCTGCTGCCGCTGCTGCTGCTCTTGTATGAAAAATAATTTTTTTTGGGAATACGAAAAGAAGAGAAGAGAGATATATGTATAAAAAATAGGTGGAATCATCGAAAAATAACGAATGAATGTTTCACAAAAGTGGGCGTCACCCATAATACGTTTTTCATAGTAGTTGGTGCTTGATAAATGTTGATTGACAGAACAGTAAAAATTTGCCTTTGAATCGCGTACGACGTATTTTTTAACGACGTCGTTTATATTGAAAATAATAACAATATATTTTTTTTATTGTACAACTCGCGGTCTCGGAATAATTTTTTTTGGAGAAGACTCGCACCAAAAAAAATATTATTAATATATTTTACTTTCATTCGATCAAAAAACAGTAAAAGTTTTATTTTAAGTTCTTTCGCAAAAATTTATTAATTTTATTTATTCGGGATAAAATAAATTTGGAAACGAAATAGAAAAATTCTTCTCAATCATTTCGTTCTAAACATTTTCGCTATTTATTGTGAGTCGCGTAAAGTTCTAAGTATTATTAAACATCGTCGGAACTGTTCATACGCTTTAGTTCTTTACGAAGAATTTGTAGTAAAAAAAGTGTAATTTCATCTTTTCTGTTCTATACACTATTCAGTTAATATAATAACAAGGATATCAACGGGAAGTGTTGAATATTTTTTGTGGATCATGTTTCAATTATAATTTAAAAAACTCTTTCATAAAAAATTAAATAAATAAATACAAATGTATACAAGAACGATTTAAAGTGATAAATGAAAGAAATAACAAATTATACGAAAATTTTCACGTGATATAGTATGAAAATATAAAAAAATATTTTTTAGACTCAAAGAAAAGTCTTTAATTTAATAGAATACAAAGAAACATAGAACTGGATATACTTAGTTATATAAAGTGCTGAATGATAGAAAATATTTGTTATAAAGCTAATCATACACATGAATGTATACGGTTTTCATCATACAATAAAAATATAATTAATAATTGCATAATTATAATAAAACACTTTTTACTCACTTTTGAACATAATTCATAAAAATAAAAAATAATAAATATGCTTAATGAAATGAAGATGCTTTATAAACTGAACTTTCATTCGTGATACACAAAAATTTTAATTTTAGTGCATCACACAATTTGCATCTCAATTTTCACCGGACAGAAACTAAAAAAAAAATAATAGTTATATATTCAACATAATATATCCTTATGCAAAGGTGTGTGTTAATTGTGTGATTAAAAAATAGTCGATTTCTGAATTTCACAAAAAAAGTTGTAATAATTGTAGTAAAACGAAGAAGATTTAATTTTAGTTTAAATATATGTGCTACAACTGATAAGAACAAGATAGACATAAAGAACCTGATTATTAATGCAAATTCATTTATCATTTGGTGTATTTTGATTCGTCGGTCAAGTGTATCAAAAATATACAATTAATTTTTTGTGGTGAAATAACAGAAAAATATTAATCATTAGAACACATGTAAAAGAAGCAGAAAGAGACGTTAATCATAGAATAATAAAAAATAAAATAAAATAAAAAAAAATCACACATTTACCAAATTTCATTCTTGAGCATAATTGAAGTGAAATTTTTATAAAAGTGGCCACAGATTTTGCCCCACCTCAGAGCATGGCTCAACCAAGGGTAAATATACATTTTTATTTTGCATTATTTTTCATTTGTCAAAAAATTGTGTATTTTTTCATCTATGTGTGGTTAAAGTGATATTATACAGAAGTTAATTAATGATACCTAAAAGTTAGATCTCAGTGCGTGTATAATCATTGTGTGATCCACCCAGAAAAAAAACAACAGAATAAAAATATTAAAAAAAAAAATCATTAAAACACGTTGAGTGCACTCGAAAAAAAAATTATGATTAATTACATTAACCTCCCGTCGAAACATCAACTTCTACCTTCTCCTACCGTTTTTGCGACGGCATTGATAATAAACATCACGTTCACTTTTTTCTCTTCCCATCGCATGCGATCATCTTCTCATTTACTTTAATTTTTATTTTTTTTATTCTTCTCGTGTATGAATATTTTTCTGTTTTGTTCTTTTCATATTATTATGTGATATTCGTGCCATATCGATGAAATTTATTTACTACTAAATAGAATATTAAGAAAATTATTATTTTACGGCAATAAAAAAGTAAGCAGTTTTATCTTTGATATCTAAAAATGTAAACATGAACAAATAGTATTTTTATTGCAATTTAATTTGTAGATCCGTGCGCACGTAAATGAATTTAAAGATGTGCCATTCGACTATTATTCCGCATATCAGAACGGATTTAATATTTTTACTACAACATAAAATTTCTACTATCTCCACTACGTTCACCCCAAAAAGCGCATACAAGATAAAAAATTTATGTTAGATATAAAAGAACATAAAAATCACACAGACGAGTAGTAAAAACTATTTTTAGGGTAAAAATGATGATTTTTTATATTTTGTTGACAAAAAATAAAGGCATGCGCGTATATTAAGAAGAGAAAAAAAAAATATATAAAAAACCATCAATCAATTCCAGCCATTTTGAAATAAAAAACAAAAAAATTGAGAGGAGAAAAGGAAAAAAATCATATTTATGTATCTCTAAAATGTAATGCTATGGTCTCAATATGTGTAGAGAATAAATGTTGCTGTCTGTAAAGAACTGTACACAATTTAAACTTATATATCTTTTCGTCGAGAACAACTCTTCAACTTATTAGATATACTGCTGGTCTAACGAGAGAAAAATCATATAATATTGTATATATTGTATATACCCATCTAAATTCTATAAGAATCTGTGACTTTCTGTGTCTCGATATATAATATTGAATCGTCTCTCTTTAAAATAAAATAAAATAAAAGCGATGAGTCTCCATACATATCGCAATAGATATTCTTTCTTCATTTTCATCTAAAACGCACATCCAATACGTGAGTGTAGTATATACGACTGTATATTGTAATGTGATTTTATTTAAATTCTCCCAAAAAGAAGAACGAAAAACAACAACAACAAAAACAAGACTTAAAGACAAGTCTCAAAAGCATAACATTTTGAACACATTGTAGGAAATCAATTTATAGAAGAAAAAAAAAATATAACGACAGAAAAAAGAAGAATTAGAGATGAAAAAAAAAGTTTAAATTTAGTTAATGTGACACTGGCACTCTGTAGAGGCAAATTGAATGAAAATTTTCTTCTTAGGTTTAAAAAGTTTATGCTTAAAAATTTTTTTATCAATCATTAGACCAGCCAACTTCAAAGTTAAATGTATAATGTACGATAGATGAAGAGGTTGAGAGAAAAAGTTGACTTAATATGATTTCATTCCTACGAGCAGTATGTGAATACAAGTAAACGTGAAAATAGAAGTATCTCCTATTACGTATTCAAAAATGAGGAAATTTTAAAAATAAGTAAGATGTGAGACTTAAATCGTCGTATGTATGGTCACATTGAATTTAAAAACAGAGAAGAAAAATCGACAGCTTTGCGACCATAAAGAAGAATTTTGTTTTCAATTTAAAATGTTGCGCTAAATAACTTAACATTATTATTTTTTTTTCTTCCATACGTCTTTCTATCTATCCATCCATTAAGTACTCTCAATAGGTCAATAGCAAAAAAAAAGCATTTTCATCTCGTGTGTGTTATTTAGATATGAGGCAATATTTGCTCTTTTTCAGCTATATTTCAATGCACTGTGCCATGTATTATTATTATTACTTACACTATTCATACACACAAAAAAAAAGTCGTAGAAAATCTCATATATCATCCACGCTATAGTGAACTCTAAAAGAATCCTATTCTGAAAACAAAAAATTCTTCTGTATTTATTGAATTCTTATGTTCAGCTTTGAGCTCTAGTTTTTCCCTTTTTGCTTCTCCTTCTTCAATTTTTTTTTATAATTCTTTATATTTTTGCGTCCTATCTATATGTTACTCATAAAAGAAACTCAACTATTTACGTCTCAATATGTATATATGTATATGGATGGAATATTAAGCACAAAAAAAGTATAAAAACTAAAAGAAAAGAAAAGGATTTTTGCCTGAATGCTCATTTGAATAATTTTTAGGAATTGAGAAAAAAAAAAAATTGAATGAGAAGGCAAGCAAAGAAGTAAAATTATTCTGTGATTCTAAATGAACATTTTGTCTAACATTAAAATTGTTCAGACTTGCAGACGCATTATCATTAACATTAGAAATCACATAAGAAAGATTATTCTAGAAATTCCAATGATTATAAGGAAACAAACGTCAAATAATATTATTGAGATCTTAGAACAAATTGTTATGTGAATTATTATTTCATAATAAGTTTTTCGATTTATGCTTGCGCTCACATGTCAGATGATGGCGGTATTTAACTAAACGCTTTGCACAAATAACACGCATGAGGGAAGAAAAACTGATTAAAACTTCTTTAATCAAGAACTAGAGTTTGTTCCAATTTTTTTTTGCTTTTCTGATAAATTCCGCAGACGAATTTGATTGAATGGCACATTTTGAGTGTAATCGCAATAATTTAGTTTTCTTTGATATAAAATAAAGTTCGACGAGCCACAAAAAATTATAAATGAATATTTTAATTCGAAAAACTAAAATTATATTTTAACGATTTTTTTATTCACTGTTTTATTTCTGATTAAAATAATTTTTAATTAAAATAAAAGTTTATTAACAGTGAACATATTTGTGATAAACAAAAAATTAAATTGAAAAATAATATAATAAAAACAATTTCTATAAATGTTTCTCACATTAATGTATTTTATTGAAATCAATTGATATCATCAGTAAACTGAACAAATGATGGTAAAAGCTTAGTCATTGTTTTCTTTAAAAAATTTAGTATTAAATTTTTTTAAATAAAACTCATTGCAAATATGTAAAAAAATTGCCACATATTATACTCAAATTGCTGTTATTGATTTAAGAAATTAATAATAAAAGCAATGAACAATACAGTAACTTTCGTGTGGGTAAACATATTCAAAATTTGCAATAAATGTGAAATTAAATTAATTGGAACAAATAATTTCATGGATAAACGTCAATATAAGTATTAAAAGCTAAACACAAGGCATCAATGTAATTAACTCTTCTGATTGAGAAAAAGTGTTTTAGTGGCATTAATTCAAACAATAATTCACACAATGTATTGAAAACTGCCAATTTGTTAGTCTCAAATTTTTTTTTTCGTTTGTATTAATCTTTTA
Source organism: Chironomus striatipennis (assembly GCA_026123125.1). Lineage (NCBI taxonomy): Eukaryota > Metazoa > Arthropoda > Insecta > Diptera > Chironomidae > Chironomus > Chironomus striatipennis. Next base: position 23,945,236 of record CM047394.1, on the reverse strand, counting down.
GTAAATTTATTACTGTCCTATTGAAAATACAAAGGATCAATTGACCTGAATTTTGGAAATATTTTAGACACTCTTCGGAACCATAAATTAAAAAATAGATAATAATTTTACATTTATTTAAAGAGATTTTCCTAAGTTTGAGAAATTATAAATATAGAATAAACATTAATATACATAAATTTTTGAGCCTATAAATCTTATAGTGTATACGTAATGACAAATTAACATGACTGGAATGCAATATAGTGTGTCTGTTTATGACACATTTAAAGATATTATAAAATTTATATATGTGGCGAAAAATTTCACACTTTAATTTCATATAAAAAAAATATTATATGGATATAGCTATATAAATGTATGTATTTAATATCATATTATGCGAGGAGCGGGTGAGAAAGTGGAGTGAAAAATAGTGAAATGTATAAAAAATAAATAAATACCTATCACGTGTATACGTATAATGTGAATATGAAAAAAATTGATTCTACCGCGGGCATTGAAGTCACACTTTAAAGATAAAATTGAATTTTTTTTTCATCAATTTTCTGCTTGCTGATTTTTATATTTGTATTAAATACCATTTAAATTGGAAAATTAAAAAAATAAATTTCATGTGTGATTAAATTTTTTTTCTGTGATATTGAATTTGTAAAGCAAATTGTGTATAGACCGTCATGTCAGAAAAAGCAATATTAAAATGACATAAAGTACCGTGAATTGATTTATTTTATTTCACATTAAATTGTGCTTTACTATCTGTATTGCCAAAAGCTGGTTAAAATCACACTTAATTGACATTCTTTTTCAACCATTCCAGTCAAGAAATTCTGAACATAATAAAACCAAGTTACGAGAAAAACTCACAGAAAAATTAACATATAGACATATTGAATTTACCTTTTGAAATATTAATTATTTTCTGCAGTCATCGTCTCATTATAAAATTTGCACTTCCATGTACAATAAATCACATCATCAAGCAAGCAAGCAAGTAAGCGAAGTAAGGAGAGGAAGAAAAAAAACTTCCATAATTAAAAAAGAATATATGTTACAATATTTATCTGACACTTGTCTTAGTTATGCAAGCTAAATTGAAATAAATAAAATTTTCTTCAAGACAAACTAATAAACTTGTCACCAAATATATTTATCGAATTGTCATATGTGCTTGCTCGTGAAATATAAAAAAGTGAGTAACAGGAATGAGATAAAAGAGAAGACAGAAGAGAATGTGAAGTAATTAAGGTATAATAATTTTTTTTTTCTTTCGTTTTTTTAACTTGCCATGGCATGGCTGCTTGATGCTAAATGTCTTTTTTCGTTTTATATGCCTCATCGCTGTATACGTCTATAGAATGAGGAGTTTATGAAATGATTATATGATGCAAAAAAGACAAATTATCATTTTAATAATAATTTTCATTCGCTTTCTGTTGTACATATTCCAATTCAATGGATTTGTTGTGTTGTGCGTATTGTTGTATAAATTGGTATACTTGATTACGAACCTATATCGAATCAATCAAAAGAAGAAAATATGAATACATATTTTTGAAAATAATAGACGTACAACTCATTAGAGGAATTAAAGGAATTTTTATTCATCCAAAAAGGTTAACAATTTTTTTTTATTTTATTTTTTTTTTGTGTGATAAAAGAAGTCATTGAGATTTAAAACAAAAAAAAAACGTATAATGTGTGTATATATAAAGAGATGTGAGTAGATGCTAAGGAGAAGCAAAGCACGAAAAATTAGGTGCGTCCGTTGGACGATTTCAGGTTTTTTCTTCTCCTCTATGTCTTGTATTGAAGAAGTATACATATATTTAAAATGGTTGAATAACAAGCGAACAAAAAAGATCTTAAAACTTCGATAAAATATTTAAATTATGAAGATTTTTTTTTCTTTCCTTTTCATATTTTTTCCCAGCTTATGTATATTACAGCACCAATGTTGAAGAGAAGAAAGAAGAAGATATGAAAATATACATTTAACTGTCTTGTAAATTCTCATTTTTGTCCAACTTTAATTAATTAAATAATCCCAGAGCGTCTAAAAGCATCTTTGATTTTAACTTTAAAATTCAAGATAAAAATTTCCTTCATCCACTTCTTTCAATCTTCTTTTCCTTTCTTTTACCGCACAGCACTAAGCTAAAAAAAAAAATATCTTAAAAAAATTTCTTACAAATCTTTTCGCTGAAGAGAGGCAAAAAAGCATCTAATTGCGATGAGGGATCATAACAACAACAATAATAATAACCATCATCTGAATACATTTCAGCCACAAACATATTTTTCACACATTCTTTTTAAAATGAACGAGAAACCAATAAGTGTTTTTCATGAAAACTAAAAAAAAAACTCTTTGCTTGTTTTTAATGAAAGAAGGCAAAAAAAATATGAAAAAAGTTTTTAAAATTCTAAAAACACGCAATTTCAAGTTAATGGTTCTTGTCAACAGAATTTTTAACTAAATGTTTTTGTCCATCATCTTGAAAATGTAAAAAGACGATTGAATTAAAAAAAAGCAACGAAATCGAAAAGTGAAATGTGTATTTAACACGAGAGGAATCAAAAAATACCTAAAGTATTTTTTTTTTCTTACTTCATTCTTCACTTGCCTTCATTTCTCTTTTATATTATACACACATATTAAAGTTTTGTGAAGACGAATTATATTAGAGCAAATACGAGACAAAAGTGTAAAAGAAGAATTTAATTTTTTTTTTGGTGGATGAAAAAAAAAACAACACAAAAAAAATCAGCAACATCAATAAAATTGCCGACCTGACATCCAACTGGCTTTACGAAGAATAAAAAATTATGATTTCCAAAAAGATTAAAAATTTGTCCACGAAAATGACTAATAAAATTTATAATAATTGTCAATGAATAAAACACATCGTAAAGGAAATTTATATGACATTACCGCTGTCTGATAGAACACAATGAAGTAAAAACTTGTTCTTGACCCCTTAGACATAATTCAGAGTTGGAAATTTTTGATTCTTTAACAAAAGAATGACATTTTATTACAATTTTATGCATATACTCAGGTTGTAATGAAATCTCCAAGTCTGTCTAAAAACGTAGTACACGAAAACACGAAAGAAGAGACCATACTGTTGTTGTGTGTAAAATTTATGAATTTAAAAAAAAAAAAACCAATCAGAAATTAATATCTATATAAGATGAAATATGAAAATAAGAATAATTTTTGGCCCAAAAGGCACCAAAAGAATTTATTTGATTTTAAATTATTGGACTTGTTAATGCGCAAAAATTGCAGGCAAGAAAAGAAATATGGCAACGTAGTATTAATACACAACAATATATACTTCAATTTCATGGATAAACTTATATTTATTTATACTACACAATTTCATGAAAATGTGCGAAGGAATGGAATGATAGTGAGACAAAAATCTTTAAATCATTTGACAAGTTTAGCGAGTGACAAAGCAGAAAAAATTGAAAACGAGAAAGGGAGATGGAAAGAGAAAGAAACTGTCTTTTTAATATTTGTGAGAATTTAAATAACCGGCTTAGCAATATTTTAGGTTCAATTTAAAGCCTCATAATGCAATCGCAATATATCGGCTTACCAAATGCAAATGAGCCACATCTACATCTGACACTAAATTACAAATTCAAACCGAATCACCTTGAATACTTACTATTTCTCTCCGTTTGTGCTTCGCTCTTTTCAATATATTTATATATATATATATTTTTTATAAAAGATGGAAAAATGCTTATAATATAATAATTTAATGTAACTGAGCTGAGACTAACCATCTCGGACAATGTCATTTAATAACATTTTTTTTTTCTTTTCACCTCCTCCTCACTCAACTCATTCATTTAAATAAAATGTCTTACAAAACAAAAAAATTGGAAATTTTATATTTGCATATATGTGGATCAAGCAATGACACTTCACATCACACAATTCTACAATTTACATTTTTAAGAAGAAATTTAGAAGTGGAAAAAAAACATTCAAATAAGGAACTTCATGAAATGCAATCCCATAAAATTACACAATTTATATATCATATAAAATAAATTTTCATCTTATAATAATTTGTTTTCTCTCTTTGCTCTTTTACTTAATTAACATTACAGTATGACGACGGTTTGCATGGCTATATGACCGATCCTACGGCAGCAATGTATGATCCACATTCCGGACATCGACCTGGGTTACCAGGAATACCACCACACCATTCACCACATATGAATCATGCAGCGCCCGGAATGCATGGTTATCATGGAACACCTAGTCATGTATCTCAGACAACAAATCATATGGGGGGTGCTGTTCAACCAGACAAACGTGATAAAGAAGCCATTTATGGGTAAGTTGAATCATCTCCTTTTCCAATTAATTTTAAATTATTTTGTCATAGTATTTTGTAATGAAATAAATTATCTAATTTAGAGAAAATTATAATCATTAAATGTGTGAGGATAATTTAGTAATTATAGACTTGCTAAACGACATAGAACAATATTTTTTTTTAACATGATCCTTTTAAAGAAATTTTTCATTTTTATTTTTTTTAATTGAAATATTTTTAAGACTATAAATTAGCCTGCCCTTAATCGAAGGTTATAATTTCTTAAACATAAAACTGATGATCGTTCTAGATCGTTGCACAAATATTTATGTATTGGAAGATTGCGAGGGCAGTTCTATCACCTTTTGATGAATAACATGCTATTTGTGCTTAGGAAGTTTAATAATATTATATTAAAGTGAGCATTTAAGGAAAAAAAGGAAAGGGAGATAGAGGTTGTGGAGCCTCCTTTCTTTGAAAGAAAAAAAATATTTTATGCTCTTTTTAATATACAAACGCGCATACATATAATAACATCTGTCGTCATATGTTTTAAAAAATTTATGAATGCATTTTGTTGTTTCTTTTTCTCATTTTCCTTTTTCAAAAATTGTTTTGAAAAAAAAAGGAAAGTTACAAAAAATTCTTTATGTCATTGAACAAGTGAATTTGAAGGAAAAAAAGATATGACAATTTTTTTCCTAACTTACATTATTCCTTACAATGCTCACACTTTTTTTGCTGAAACTGAAAAAATTAGGTCATAAAAAATTCATTAGGCAGAACATAGGTGAAATTTGTCTTTAACACGACTTTAAAAAGTCAAGACAAAAAAAAAAAAAATAAAAACATAAAGAGTTTTTGATGCTTGACAGAAATTAACATTTCATGTTCTCATTCATGATAGATAAATGAGTTTTGAGAGCATAAAAAGGATAAATTTTTTATTGATGGTGCCCACATTTTCAGTTCTTTTTTCCTATCTCGTTCCTTTCTCGTTCCTTTTATCACAAGTGCATGAAAAGGCAATAAAAAAATTAACTGCAAAAGGTGTTTTAAAGGAAACAACAACAACAAACATAAAATAAAATAAAGTATAATATAATGTTAAAAAAATAAAATAAAAATAAAAGAATGAGAGAATTTGATACAATTTTTCTTATTACTTTTTAAAGCAAGCAATATTTAAGTCATGTGCATGTCCAAAAATTATAAAACTGTTGTTTTATTATTATTCCACATGCTTCATATTTACACACAGACATTCAAACACATCCACATGTGATGATCATGATTGAGGAATTTTTATTAGATATTTGAAATGCGATAAGCTGTGGAAAAATTAAATTTAAATTAATTTTTGTGCTTATCATGTAAATACATCTCATCAACTTTTTTTTTTCATTCCATTTTAAATTCGAATTAGAAATAGAGTCGATTTGTTGCCACACTACACATGCATACTGGATACATACTACTGCATTCTAATGACTTTTTTATGCAGAATATTAAAAGAATTGTAAATCGCTTGTTTTCTTCTTCTTTTTCATGTTTCTCGCCTTACCATTCATAATTGAACGTAGTTGATACTTTAGAATAGATTGCAAAAATGACTGACTACAGGCAATCACATTATGAGGACGTTTTAAACAAACAGATATATTCAGACACACATAGGCAGTTTAAATTTAATGAGCGCTATTTTTGTTATATCGTCATTTTCTTCTTTCCTTCTTTCCTCTCTTTATATTTCATTTCTCGCCATCAACATGAAAAAAAAATCTCTTCAAATAGATGCCAATAAATGAAATGAAGCAGTTCGACACTTTTAAGAAAATTATTTCCTAAATATCACACAAAATATTTCATTTTTGTTCTCATCGTCTTCTCTTCTTTCTTCATTTTAAGATTAATGGAAATTTAGAATGAGTAAATGACGTTTCTGTAGACGATGGCGACGATTCATGTTCAATAACCCAAAAATTTGTCATGCATACACAAAATGTTTATAGGAAAGTGAGCAATACTTCCGAGAAATGCCTCACGAGAACTTCAAACCTCATTTTTTACGGTTTATATTAAAATGTAAATTTTATATGCCTCAATTCCAACTGCATAAGCAACAACATTGAGTCGTAAAAATTTTGTGCTTAATTATTATAATTTGTATTGCATATCGAACAAAAAGTATTCTGCATTATAATGTTTCACTTTTGAGATTATTATGAGTGACAAATTAATATTGCTACCATATAAATAGCAACAACAAAACAAATAAATATATTTGTTAATGGAAATCGTGATTGTTGGGCAGTAAAGTGATCAAGAAAAAAATGTTTATTAGGAAATCTTTTCAAGTTTTGCGTTTTGTTTGCTTTTCTTGACTATAAAATTTTGTGCAACGGATTTTCCTTTCCACAGATATTCAGTGAATCAGATTTGTTCTTTTGTTAAAATTAACGAGATTGCATGACGAATGGATGAGTTAGTCATGTGAAGTGGAAAGGTTTTAAGTTTAATTTTAAAAAAATACAGATGAGGGTCATTGAGAGTAGTAATACCTGAACGAATGAAGCGCATATATAATCAAAAGTTTCAAGTCATAACATACTGGAACAGTCAATCAAAATGTTCTCAATATCATATCAATTTTTGTAGAAATTCGCTACGAAGTCAAGGAAAATTTCATTATTTTGTGATCCTAGATTGAAGTTCTGAGTGAGTCTATCAAAAATAATTCTTGTATACTAAATGTCAGGAGTTTGACATTTATATTTTGTCATGATGGTTGATAAGAGTTTTTTGATATGTGTTAAAGATGAAAACCTGTCATTCAAGCTCATTATTAGCAGACTGAAATATTTTGATTTATAAATCAACCTAAACGTCCATTATATCAATAGAGATATAAGCATTTTTTGATTTGTTTAAACATAAAATCGTCTGTAGTAAAAATTAATTCGTAATAAATACCCACAATCGTGGTCGAATCTCTATAAAAAAATATTTATTCATGGCAGTTAATGTGACGTAATCAATTTTCATTCATATAATAACAATAATTCATTAAAAATACTATGACAACCTTGAAAATTATTTTCTTTCATTTTAATCAAATGTATATGCTTCGATGAATTTTCTTTTCCTCCTCCAGCAGTAAAATAAAGTGTGCGCCTTAATATATCAAAATCTAAATTTATCTACAAAATTTGATAATTTGACTTAGAAAAATTTTCTTCAATAAAATAAATAACTACTTATTTCATGTAATAATAATAAAATAACATGCATTAGCTACAATTCATGCTATGTACAATAAACTATATATCTCTATGTATTTAGGTACTATTTTCAATGACATAGCATAAAATTACGAGTTGTGCTATAATTTATCGATGATATTCAAAATTCATAGAATTTCTTTCGTTTTTCGCTCTCCTCTTCGCTATATAAGTATGTCTACTTCAAAATATAGGAAAAAGAATGTTCCGATTTTTTTTGCTATTCATGATTCTTTGTTATTTAGTTCAACGCACAATTACTAGCAAGATATTGTTATTGTTGTTAGTGGAGATACAGATATGTTTGTATTTAACGTTAGGATAATTTATTTAAGTATTTGTACATAAACTATGAATTGATGTTCCATAGCTGAAAAATAACAAATGCTTAAATGCGCGCGTTACACACATTTCTCTAGATTCTAGAATATCGTTATGTGTGTATGTTATAAAAATTTCATCTATGTTGATTTAGCTACTGATTCAGTCAGCTACCCGGTAGAATTGTCACACAGCCGCGTTTGCTTCTGTATATGACTTTAAACGATCTAAATTTTTTTCCTTGTGTAAATATTGCCACAAATGTATTTTCATATGGGCAATAAAGCGAGAAGGCATTAAGAGCGAAAAATATGTATATGAAATAATGAAAAAAAGAAGAGAAGAAGATTTGGGGCACATGGTTGTATGGAGAGAAAAAGAGATATTTTTCATTACATTTATCATGAATAAACTGTGAACGTACTTCACTTTTTTCTCATAGAATAAACTCAAATGAATATATATGTACATAAGAATATTTATCACATTATGTTTTTTTTTTGTTTCTATCTCATTTCAGTCATCCACTATTTCCACTATTGGCATTAATATTCGAAAAATGTGAGCTTGCTACATGTACACCTCGAGAACCCGGCGTAGCAGGAGGCGACGTATGTTCATCAGATTCATTTAGTGAAGATGTTGCAGTTTTTAGTAAACAGGTAAGCACAGAAAGCATGTCGTCGTTATCAAATTCGATTACTGTTTATATTCTATTTCAATGTAAAAATTTTTACGGTCTTGGCTCACTTTTTTTGATAACACGATGAATTAAAAGTACATACAACGTGTGTGTTCATTGATATATCACAAACATACTTCAAATTTTTTTTATCATCATTCTTCGTACGACGATAGTTGACTAATTTGACTTCCATAGAAAAACAAATAATATTTAAAAAAATGTTAGAAATTAATGATCAGCCACACTCTCGTTCCGCAATAGCTAGTAAGTAGCGTAAATGCGTAAAGCAAGGTATACTCTCTGAAACAGCAGCAGTACGCGATGAAAATAAAAGTAAAAGAAACTAGTAATGAAGCGAATCACGCTTCATGTGCATATTCACACCGTTCCAAAAATCTTTTTATAGGATCAGCAAAGCTTCGTTTTGCATAAGATTGAAGATTAAGGTTACTAAAAAAATCGAAAATTTTTCACCTTAGTGCGCACTTTTGAAGCACTAATTGATGTTTTTGGATATGACAACGTGTGTACGTCTTTTAGGTCTATTTATAAGCTACAATAATCACAAGTTTCTGTAATTTTTTTTTTTTTTTTTTTTTTTTTTTTTTTTTTTTTATGCAAAGATTGTATTTATTGGTATATGGCCAAAGGCCGTGTTACACAACTATATATTATTTTACAGCAAAGTGTTAACATATTTTCTTAAATTTATGTATTCGTTTTATTATCATCGCAATACTTTTCATAGAAACATTCTCTAACACGATTTTTGAATATTTTAAGTGAATATGTATTCTTTATTGTTTGATTTAATGAGTTATACAACGCTACAGCTCTAATGTAGAATGCCTTACTGCCTAATTGTCTGGGATCTCGGGATCATAAGGTCCTCTCTACTTCTATATTATGATTAAACAACATCGTGTATGCAATTTTATACTTTAATTATCTATTTTGAATTCTGTTATCAACACAATATTTGTCATAGAAATGTTCTTTAATGCGAGTTTTGAATATGTGAAAGGAAAATATATTCTTAATTGTTTGATCAAGTGAGTTGTAGAGTGACAAGGCTCTTATATAAAAGGTCATGCTACCTAAATTAGTTCCAGATTCAGGAATAACAAAATTATCTCTAAATCTTGTTCTGTGATTATGAATTTGACTTCCTGTTAATATTTGGACGTTATTCTTAAGCATGTTGGAATTTATTTTAAAAACGTTACTACACAAATTTACCTGACAAAGCGTGCTTACTGGAAGAATTCTTATACTGTATAGTTCTGACTTATCACAAAACCATACTTTCTTTAAAATGATTCTTAGTGACTTACATTGTGCAATTTCTAGGGATTTCATGTTACTTTGAGTCGTTGCTGACCATACAGTACTCATATATATTAGCCGTGATTGGACATGTGCATAATATAGGGATAAGGCGGTATTATCGGAAATGAGGTTTCTTGCTCTTTTCACTGCGTAAGAAAAAGCTATGATCTTTCCTACAAGTGTTTGGATGTGCTCATTAAACGAAAGTGATTCATCTAGTGTTAATCCAAGCAGTTGAAGACTTTCGACACGTATCATTGGCTTACCATCCATTTGGATATTTAGTGCTGATTCCGTAAAATTTTCGAATTTCTTCCGATTATGAAAAAGAATATATTTAGATTTTTGGATATTAGGAGACAAGCAATTTGACTTAAGCCACTTGGATATTAATAACAAATCGTGTTCGATTGATGCCTTAAGCTCTCCAGGACTGTTTGCTGTATTAACTAATGAAATATCATCAGCATAAAGTGTTAACTTTCCTATTGTACCGATATTAAAGATGTCATTGATGTAAATATTAAAAAAGGGATTTGATAAAATTCCTCCTTGTGGAGTGCCTGCTTTAATTGTTCTAAAGGAGCTGAGAGTATCTGAAATTTTAACAGCTTGTTTCCTATTTTCCAAGTATGAGATTAGTAATTTAAGAAAGAATTTATCAAACTGTAATGATCTTAATTTGCTTATCAAAATATCGTGGTTGATTGAATCAAAAGCCTTTGATAAATCGATGCATGTCAAGGAGACGGCTTTCCTCTTGTCAACATTCTTGTAGATTTCATGAAGAATGTGAGTAACGGCTATTTCGGTATTGGAATTTTTAACAAAACCAAATTGATTGCAATTTATGATGTGGTTTGCATCTAGGTGCTCTTGAAGTCGACGTTGAATGACATATTCGAAGATTTTTCCTAAGATTGGGTTAATAGTTATTGGGCGGTAGTTACTTTTATTTTTCTTGTCCCCAGATTTAAATATTGGTGTTACAAGTCCAATTTTTAGGACATCATCAAATTTACCAGCGAATAAGTCCGTGTTTATTAATTTAGTTATATTTTTTGTTAGAGCTTTTGCGTGGATTTTGATAAAATTATTTGACATGCCGTAGATATCAATAGCGTTAGATGTTTTTAAATTGCTTATTATTAAGGTGATTTCGTCTTCAGTTACGGACGGACAAGTGAAATTTTGGTTGATTTGGTACGTTTGGGTGTTATTCAAAGAAGCTGGATTTGGGTTTAAGGAGATGTTACTATTTATCGGTGTTGCATTGGCTATGTTTACAAAGTAGTTATTAAAGTGGTCAGCAATCGCATTCATGTTCGATACAGAAATGCCATTTTCATTCAGCATTGTACAAGGGGGGTTTTGTATATTCAATTTGTTATATAGGATTGAGTTTAGACTTTGCCATGTTTTTCTTGAATCATTAAGATTTTCATTAAATTTTTTTTCATAATATAGTTTTTTGGATTTCTTTATTAGTCGATTTACTAAATTTCTATAGTATTTGAATTGTGACTGAATTTTGGTACAATGTGGATATTTGGCTTTTAGAGTTATAAGCTTATTTCTTATTTCAATAAACTCGCGCGTTTTTTTGTCTACATATGGTTTAATGCATCTTAAACGAGGTTTAATGTGATTCGAATTCTCTGTTATAATTTTCTGAATATTTGTTGTTAAGTCAACCATTGACTCACATTCTAACCTTTCAAATAGTTTAGAGTTTATTATTTTTTGATTGTTAATTCGTTTGATTTTTGCTGGTTCTGTTTCTCTGTCAGCTTTATCTTGTGTTTTTATATTTAAAATGATATTTTTATGGTCGGCAAAAAAATCGAAATAGAACATGTCGTGTGTTAGATTATTTTTATGAAAGTGAAGATCAGTAAATATATGGTCGATGCAAGTGCTTGTATTGAAGCGATGATTAATTCGGGTCGGGTAATTAGTTGACATGGAATTTAGAAATGCAAATCCATTCGATATAATTATATCTTTATAGCTATTAACCAGATCATTATTATTATCAAACAGATTGATATTAAAGTCGCCAAAAAAGTATAACTTGTTATAAGTACTTAATAAAATATCGAGTTTATTAAGAAAAAGTTCTCCATCTTTGTCGATCTGGTTGTTTGGTTGTCTATAGCATAGTCCAAAGTTGATATCTGATTTAATTAATGAAATTTTTAAGACTGAACTGTAAGTACAGGAGGGTGAAACGTCCCAAAAATGCCAATTTTTTGAACTTTTTCGTCTTTTTGACCAACTAAACTTGGATTAAAAATATTTTTGGTATTTTTTTATAAAAGTTCTCACATTTATTGATCAAAAACAGAAAAGTTTACAAAAATCGATCCATACAGTGAGCCACACGAATTTTTTTAAAATTTAGGTTTGTGGGGGGTGTGCTGGTGGCTAAAAAATTTTTTTTTGCATTTTTTCTCAACAAAACTTCATTTTTTATTGATTTTGATCAAAAAAGTTCAATTAACAATTTGTGTGAAATTTTTTAACGGTATTTTGCAATAATCTGCTAAAATATGCTTAAAAAACACACTATTTCGTTAATTTCTCGGAATAGTCTGCATGGATCGGCACCAAAAGATTCACAGCACTTTTGAGTGATAATGCGCACATTTTGAGACATTTTTGACATAAAATTATTTTTTCGTAGTTGAGTTATGCGACGAACCAACGTGCTTGTAAGCATACACCACCACTATTTGGGGTCGTGTCCGGAGGCATCAAAACCTTTTTCAATGCGGTTTTTTGTATTTTGTAGATAATTTTGAGGCCAAACTTTTCACACCGAACTGTTTATGAAAATTTTGAGTTTTGGCGCCAAAAAACTAAAAAAACGATTTTTCAAGTGTATCGAAATCAATATATTCACAACGTGAAACGGTGTGAATATGAAGAATTTTGCGTATATAAATGAACATTTATCTCTTACGTTAATATTTGTCGTATTTTTATTATTTCAAATATTTCTTCGTTCTGTGGGGAAATCATAAAAAACAGTTTCTGATAAGATTTCCCCTTTTTTGTGAGAGGCAATATTAGGTAGCTGAAAATTCGAGTATGTAATAAAATTGATTTTTTACGATTGTTTACTTATTTAATTGATTTTCGTGGACTTTGGTGCTAGTAAAATTATTCCTTTTGCCTCCCTCTTACTTCAACAATTATTTTAGTCGTGTACTGATTTAAAATGAAAGTCATCGACAAACAGGCAATCAAATGGAGAGAGAACGAGAGATACTGTCTCGATCTCCTACAGTTGAACTGCTGTTTCTGTTCATATCAATTTATACTTGACAGCATGTGGTTCTGTTATGTAGTTAGATGAAGAAGAACCCTTTAACTTTTTGCCTAATTTTTCTTCTTCCTTCAAAAAAGTTTAAAAAAAAGTTCTAATATGACTATCCTTTGATAGTTGAACGTAAAAATTCTGCATAATCATTTCATTTGACTTTTCAACCCCTCTTTTACAAACATTATATCCCCGTCTTCATCAATATTTCCCTCCCGACTGGTTGGCTGACATTTAAAATCATTATTCTTTTCGTCACTCTCATTCTCAACGACAGCAACAACACAAAAAAAATTATATATTCATTAAAAACTGAGCAACTAAAATAAATAAATTGTGGGACAATATATGTGCATGTATGAATTTTCAGTTCATTATACTTGCTGCTATACTTCCATCTATAAAACTAAATTTTTTGAATGGAATTTTTTACTTCCATGAAAAGAAGAGAAAAAAAAGTTGTTAAGTGAGCAAGCGAAGCAATACATAATAAATATGATTAATTAATGATTCTTAAGCTTATTATCGCTCATTTTTTCGATCCCAACAAGTTACTTGGCTTTTCACTTACTTTATACTATTTATACACCACTCTTTTTTTTCATAGGCTCAACGTAATCGATCAAATTAAATGTGACATGTATTTCATTTTTTATGTATACAATATATTTCTCTTATTGCTTTTTTACTTTTCATTTCATGGAAGGCACAGTGAAAATGATTTTTATTAGAGAAAATTTTTTGGACAGAGTCGAGAAACTTTTTTAAGGGTTGTGTTACGGGTGATGGATGAATGATAAGAATGAGAAAGCATTTTCTTCTTACACAATAAAGCTACAACAATAATAATTTATCGTATGCTGACGTAACTGTATTAATTGGAAATAATAAATAACCTTGACGTTTTTGACCTACCTACACCTCTGCATCAGCTGATGTTTGGAAAAAATTTGTATTGAGTGTGTAAATAAATAGACATTGACTATATTCGACTACTAGGTGCTCACATGTATGAATTTGTTGACTTAACAACTTTTTTATTTTATTTTATTTTTATTTTGGAAAGATAGGTAGATAGATAGTTAGATGGATGGATAGATGATTGCTGGTTGAATCCAAAAAAAAATATTTTCTAAACATAACTTTTTTTTATCATGAAATGTGTTTGAAGTAGAAAAAAATTCGTAGTTTTGTTGTTTACTCTTATCAAAGTATATCTTATCAATATATCATCGTACAATTGAACTTAGTTGGTAGGAAAAAAAGTGACGAAATGGAAGTATTAATGCTATAACGACAATTTGTAATTAACGTTAATTTTTATGATATAAGTAAACATATTTCGGTTGCCCAAGATTCATTATAAATAAATTTTTTTCTGATATCGTTAGGCAGCGTGGCGTTGATTTTTATTTAGCTAGGCATTTCCTGTAAATGTGAACATTTCGTTCATCTATTTTCCATTAATTCCATTAAGTAGAATTCGGGGCATATTTTTTTTGGAGTGAGTAAAAATATGAAACTGGATTAGGTTTCTTAAAGTTCTTCGTTTTTTCAAGACCATATGATAAACACTCTTCTCAATGCATCAGTTGATGCGTGCATGTATTAGACATAACGGAAAGATATGATAGAAATGGATGGAAAATGAGTGAGTGAGATAGAGAGAACAAGAGTCAAAAAATAAATAAACAAGCCAACGCAGAAGAATCTTTCTTTTCCTTTTTTCTTTCCTTCTTTCTCATCTTTCTAAAATTAGATAAGAACCGTCTTCTCTCAAGATTTTCTTAAAATAAACCTTGATGTCATCACAATCATTTTCAGTATGTGTCGGTTTTAATGTGGCTTTTTATAAAAAAAGAAGAAAAAAAAAATAAGAAAAATGTGATTTTTTCCTTCATCTCAAAAAACACATCAGTGGTGTTTCTTCATATAATATTTTAATACACATTCTTTATACTATACATATTTTTTTCTCTTAAAAATAATTTTTTTTCTGTACACATGAAGATTATGTTATGAGAAATGAATGGTTTTATTGTGCTCACACAAAAAATATCTAACGCATATGGTGTTATACTTTATTTAACACTTATATGCCTCTCATTTCTGGCTTTAGTGATGCTATTAATGCTTGTGACTTTTTATACACATCATCTTCTTATTTGATTCTTCATAAATGAATGGCTGACTGAATTGAATCATTTGGCATACAAAAAAGATATCGTATAGAACTTAATGAGAAATATTCATAGCTTAAAGGATTAAATTGTATATATGATGATTCATAAAGTCACAATGATGATCATCATTTTCGTCATAATCATCGTCTAATAGTTTTGAGCCAAAAACACATTTTTTTCTTCTTTAGTTTGCTCCTTGTTTCATACGTGATATACAGTAGCGTCCAAAAAGATAAGACCAACATATATTTTGTTGGTTTTTTGATCAAAAAATGAGTTCTACTGAACCAATCTTAATGATTTTTTTCGACTTATTATTCATAATTAAAATCTTTACAAAGCAACATAAAGCTTTTGTTTCAAAAATTAAAAATAAAAGTGAAATTTTAAAAATTAGTTTTTTTATAGCGGTCAAAAAGATAAGACCAAGAAAAACTTAAATTAATTTCATTAGTTTTAGATGTTTTCAAGGCATATTTTGTATTGAAAACTATTAACTTCATGTTGTTGAAGATATTAAAGCAGTAATAACACTAACACAACAGATTAATGTTGAGATTTTACCAAAAAAATATTTTGTAAATTTTTCAATGATTTCATTCATTTTTCTCTAAATTTTACTACTTTATTAGTAACATTCATGCATAATTAGATTGCATTTTTAATAAGCTTTAAAATCATATACAAATCATTGTTGAAAACGTACGCATGTTAAAGATATTAACAAAATAGTTGAAAAAATCCAACATGGAAACTCAATGCAAACAATATTTTCATAAATATTCTTTATATATTCGATAATTGTACACTTTTTTGGCATTTTCCATTAGATTTTATGTTATTCTACATAACACACAAAATTTGAGTATAATTGAATAGCTATTCATGGAGAAATTCATGATTTATTATTGCAAACTTGTATGCAAGTTTTTTTTCCTTGTATAATAAGCTTGTATACAAGTTTGCAATAATAAATCATGAATTTCTCCATGAATAGCTATTCAATTATACTCAAATTTTGTGTGTTATGTAGAATAACATAAAATCTAATGGAAAATGCCAAAAAAGTGTACAATTATCGAATATATAAAGAATATTTATGAAAATATTGTTTGCATTGAGTTTCCATGTTGGATTTTTTCAACTATTTTGTTAATATCTTTAACATGCGTACGTTTTCAACAATGATTTGTATATGATTTTAAAGCTTATTAAAAATGCAATCTAATTATGCATGAATGTTACTAATAAAGTAGTAAAATTTAGAGAAAAATGAATGAAATCATTGAAAAATTTACAAAATATTTTTTTGGTAAAATCTCAACATTAATCTGTTGTGTTAGTGTTATTACTGCTTTAATATCTTCAACAACATGAAGTTAATAGTTTTCAATACAAAATATGCCTTGAAAACATCTAAAACTAATGAAATTAATTTAAGTTTTTCTTGGTCTTATCTTTTTGACCGCTATAAAAAAACTAATTTTTAAAATTTCACTTTTATTTTTAATTTTTGAAACAAAAGCTTTATGTTGCTTTGTAAAGATTTTAATTATGAATAATAAGTCGAAAAAATCATTAAGATTGGTTCAGTAGAACTTATTTTTTGATCAAAAAACCATCAAAATATATGTTGGTCTTATCTTTTTGGACGCTACTGTACATATACACATAAAATTATTTTATAGTCCCGCAAATATTTACAATTTTAAAGTACAACAGATGATGATACGCCACTCTCTTACATCTCATCTCATCATCTTTTGATAAAATCTCATACATTTTATGACTTCTTAAAGAAAACAGTCGTAAAAGTTTTTTTTTCTTTTTTTATTCATTTATATATTCGAAATTTCTTGGATTTTATTCTTCATCACAAATGAATGAACTGTATCTTTATTGCCCCATATCTCCTTCTTTTCCACTTCGATCCGAATACGTCAATTTTACAATCGAATTTTTACAATTTATTTAACCAAACACAAAGAAAAAAAAAGACGAAATGAAAATGATGATTATGTATTAATCACCTATTTTGTGTGAGTTTAAAAAATTGAACTTGTTAATTAAGCTCATTCTTCAATGATAAATTCATTAATGAAAACGAATGCATGTGGCATGTGATATATGTATGTATGAAAAATATAAAATGAAATGTTTCGTACACACGAAACCATTATAACAATTACATTTTCATTTTCAAGTGCCGAAACTATCTTTTATGATGAATCAACACACCGAAATAAAATATTTTTCGTTTATATATTTGTCAGAGATTCGTCGCAATTTCATTCAGCGATGCACATAAAAAACTAATAAAATACCGATTCAACTTAACGATTAAATCATATGAAAAAGCAATTGATTGAAATTTTTATCACTTATCGATGATTACATAAAACAGCCGGTAAAATTAATATTCCAAAAACGCTATTTTATGGTTGTTGTTATTATTGCTCTGCCTGTTTGTCGTTGTTATTGTTTTTTGATGCTCATGCTTGTTCTTTCTTTCTCTTTTTTCTCAACGGGTTGGTAGGAAAGAGACAACCAAAAAAAAAAGTGAAATAATAAAAAAAAGATATTTATGGAATGAGAATCAATTTTATATTCTTCAGGTGTTTTCACATTATATTCTCTCCTAAATGATTTATGAATGTAAGTGCATATTATATGATATATATTTAAACGTCTGTTAATTTTCTGTATGACATTCTCAAAAGTGTGACTTGAAGTGATATGTGCACATAAAAAAACTGTTGCAGCTCATAGATTTGCATGGATGGATATTCATTCGTTAATTTGATTTATTTTTATATATGCACTCATATAGTGTAAAGTGTACATAAAGCAATTTATTAAGATGAGAATAAGTGAGATGGGAGAAAACAGCACATCAAGTGACGATGATCATAAAATAGAATGAAAATGTTCCTTCATTTATAATCTAGAAATATTTCTTTTGCAACTAAACTTATCTCTTCTCTCGTTCATACATTATATGATGATGAAGAATGTGAATACAAAAAAAGCAGCAGTTGAAATACCGTAACAAAACAAAAAGTGCCAGAATGAATAAAAATAAAAAAAAAAATACAACACAGAGAATTTTTCAGAATTTCGCCTTAGCTGTTGCATACTTTATAATGCCCTTTTTGAAAATTATATTCTTTCACTGCTTCTCATTTTAGCTCAAAATATTTTTTTATATATTTTTATAAATTAAAAAAATGTGCATCGCACATTTAAGAATTTTTACATTCTCTCTTATTCGCCAAGTTCTTTTTCGTCTTCTTTTTGCAATTCTTAAACTGCAAGATTATTTTTCATGCTGCTGATTCATGTTGTTTTTATTTTTTTTTTTCAACTTTTTCTCTTTACCCAACAAATGCGAACAGACTACAGAGAAGTTGATTTCGAAAATTTTGAAAATTTCTGGATCTTTTTATAACGAATTACGAATTTTTTTCGAAAATTAAATTAAATTTTTTTATTCACAAAATCTTTATTTTTAAAACTTAATACAACTTATTATTTGTCGAAATCTTTAGTTAAACGTTTATTGTACCAGAATCAACATTTTAAACTAAGATCCAAATAAATTTTATTAATTTTTTTTCTCAATTTTAATTTTTGTAGCAAATGTAAACAAACATTTGTTTACAAAATTCATCGAAAATAAGTTTACTAAAAAAATTAATTTTGACAAAAACTAGTTGTAGATTGATTAAAAATATAACAAATTGTACAATATATAATCGTTTTGTAGTGAAAAGACTACTGAAAAATTTTCAAGTTCTAATTTTGAAGATAATTATATTTTAACGGAATAACTAAATTTGAATTTTTTGGAATTTATTTTTGCCGCGTTCGAAAATTAAGTACCAAAGTTCGAAAATTAGTTCTTATCCGCATTCGTTGGCTCTTTACTTAGTTTTTGTACTGCTGTTGCTGATGCTCTCTCCATCCATCTCTTCTTCTTGACATTATGCAGCAACAGCAGCAACAATATTATATAAAAAAGTATATCATATTAATAATAACAATGATCTCTTCTTGTCCTTTCGAATTTGTCATGTGTTAGGAATAAAGTAACAAGAGCATAAACTCTGGTAGAAAATGAGAAAATCAGTTTTACATGACATGAGCGCATTTTAATTAGGCTAACTCTCAAGTTAACTTTTTCAAATCTGATAAATTATTTTGATTTTCAAAAAATTAAAAATTTTAAAAAACTTATCACATTCTTGTTACCTTCCCAAAATGACAAATATTGAGTTTTTATTCAACAATAAATGTTTTCAAAACCGGAGAGAATAAGTGATGATCATATTAAGTGAACGAGATGTGTCATGGTGCACATATGCTGCACAGAAGTATGTGGAGTGCAAAATTGATTAATAATATGAAGTGATCAATTTCTGTTACAAGTAATTAATTCAGAAATAAAGCCATGATGTAGATCACTATTAAAATGATGATGATGATGATAATTATAAGAACACTGATGTTTTCTTAAGAATGAAAAAGAAAAGAAATGAAAGAGAAATGATCGTGAAAACATTAAAATTTCTGCTTAAATCTTCCAAAAGCATAATATTAAGAAATGAAATGAAAATACCAGATGTTAAAAATATTAAATCAAAAAAAAATCTTTTAATTCCCAGAATAAATTGTTTTGTTTTTAAAATTATATGAATACACACCTATAATCTATAATTTAATATAATTGAGGTATTTCTCTCTTTTCTTCTGGGCCTTCTTAACTATACCTTCACATTATACAATAATACAAAGCATGATGATGATCATCAACAGATCACATCTGAAAATGAAATATAATTTATACATTTAACAGTCTATACAATTATTCGATGATATCCATGCACAAATTAGAACATTGACTGATGACTTTCAATAAATGTTTATACGGTATATGTAGACATAAACATGTGTGATTGTATTTGAGACGAGTGAGAGAAAATAGTAACATAACGAAGAAATAAAAACAAACCTTGCAAAGAATGTACCATCATGCTGTGTAATACCACATAACTGCGCTTTTTGCTGCATAAATATTTATTTATTCCCCTATGTACATGCACGTACTTACATATATTTCTCTCTTACTCTCTCTGTGCTACCTACCTACCTATCAGCCTCTATTACCTTTTCGTATTTTGTACACGCGACTTTTAATAATATTGAAAACGCATATCTGCACTTTTTGCAGTTTTACAAACAATTTTGTTAGTTCAATTTAGGTAACTGTTCTTCCTTACAAATACAGTCGACTTTTTGTTCACACAATTCTATGGAAGGATTTTCTTAGGATCATATTAGACCCCAAAGACATAACACACATGTCTTTTTTTTTGCTGTATACATTTAATGTTTGTAATGCTCGAAGGGTCCTTTCCTTGAGCAACATAAAATGAGAAGAACAAGAAATAGTAAAATAAAAAAGGGATCAGAGGACTCTTTGTGAGTTCTTTGGAATTTCTTTTTTTTTTCTTCACTACCACAGTTTTGCAACTACGTCATTACCTGCCTTGAAACATACATTTTTCTCTTGTGTTCGAGAAACAAATTCACTTTTAAGATAAAAAGAGATTTTTCGAGGTTATTTTTAAAAATTCTTTCTTTTTCAATTTCATTTTTTTTTTGTTAAAAATATAAAAAAAATCCTCCCTATAATATTTATGAAGAAAAATAAGGCAAGACAATTTACTTAATCTCTTCGCTTCTTTTCATTATTGTAAATTGAAAATGAAAATAGTTTATTTTAAAGAAAAAAAAAGATGAGAATAAAGATCTTTATATTTATAATTTTAAGCTATATAGAATAGGGAATGAACTTATAGGAAACTATCCGATTTTTTGGTTTTCTTAGCGCGAGTTTTAAATTGATATAGGTTACTATTTTCATTTTGACTCATGGTATTCATCATTTTTATTTTTAAGAATTTATTTTATGGCACCTGCCTTTCTGAAGAATCGTTTGATCGATCATTTAATTTTTGAACGATTAGTTTAGTTTAGATCAAGATTTTAATTTTTTTTTATATTCATTTTCAAGAAATGCGCTTAACTAACCCTAAAACCTGTAAGAATCATAATTGTTTTGGAAAAATAAGAAGGTTATTTTCATCAACTTACGTTAAGACTATATACATGGAGTAGCTTATACATGTGCACAGTAAAAGATAATTTTTATACACAAAAAAATGAATTGAATACAATGTTAAAAAAAAACTTAAAGCCAGACTTAAAGTGGAAAAGAAAATCGTGAAGTATATTTGAGAGCGTGTCTTGAAATTACCTATTTGATGACAGAAATATATATTCACATTGATGATAGATGCTTTCCTTATAAAGTTATTTCTGTGATTTGCTCTCTGTGATGATGGCAGACAGACTACTCAAACTATTCCCATCTCTCTTTCGTCTTCTATATCTCGTCAATTTCTTTTCTTTATATTTTTCTTTCATTTTTCGAAAAGGAAATTGAATTTCCGAACATTTATGTATTTATATATCTATATAGACTCACAGATACGTCAGATATTTATTTCGTTCAGGCAAAACACACAGATAGGTCAATGAATTGTTGATGACTTTTGATATTGTCATGGATCATTTAACAAAATGCAATATTTTTTTCAGTTTAGACTGAAAGTTGAGCATCATCATCAATTCTTCTTTTGTATGTACTCACATATATGTGGGGGTGTTTTGTAATCACAACGATGATATATGTAATCATTAATTTAAAAATTATATTATATTTTTTTTCAAATTAAAATGAAGATGAAGAAAAGAGTGGAGAGATAGATGGAAAGAAGTTGAAAGAAGTGATATACACATATAATTGAAAATTGCGTATAAAAGTGAAATAATTTGTCTGCCTCCTTGTGCGAGGCACAATGTAAACATGAAATATTTTACAAATATGGCGCCGTATGATTCACATGATATAGGAATGGAATATCGATTGGAAAGTTAAGCACATACGAATGAGAATCTAATAATTTTCTGTGTGTACAAGAAACAGTTGAGATGTAAAGTTGAACAAAAGCAAGGAAAGATAAAATATATCAATTACAAAAAAAGAAAAAAAAAACTCATCCTAACTGGAATGTTTATTAATTGCTCTGGCTCCGTTCTCTTTCTGGCACAATTCCGTTCATTCAATATTTTAAACATTCGATATTGTTTTACTTCTTTCAACACTTTGTCTGTCGATCAATTTGTTGAAAAATTGCTTTTCTAAGAAAGGAAATAAAAACGTGTGAGAAATGCGCGCCAAAAAGATTATTTGGAACATTGATGATCTTCTCCAACTTGTTTACTATTGCTACCGATAATGCTTTGTTTACATCAATTTGAATTGTTTAAAATTTCATTAAAAATAGATTTTTCTTATTCTTGAAGAGCACTTTTTCCATCCTGACATTCATTGTACATCAGAGAGGAATTTTTTTAAATAAACAAAGCGTCTGGTGCTCATGAAAAATATTCTTGTGGTGATTTATGAACCTCATTTTGACATATTACTGATTCTATAGTTTGAAGGCTTCTCATTCTTCCTTTTTTCACTTGCTCTTTATTTTTTCTGCCAGCAACAACAAGAAGAATGGTAGTGTTGCTGTTTTTGTTGTGGCTGTTGATGTTTTCATTGAAGAATGAAGAGAAAAAAAATCGATAAAAATAAATGAGTGATAGAATATCAAAATAAAATTGACACGTAATATAATGACAAATAATATAAACCTTGCAGCATCATCATCATTTCGTCTTTTGAATGCTCTATACTGTATTGTGCAATAATATATGCTTGCTTAAATGCCAGCGCAGGTTTTTTGGTTTAAAAAAGTCAAGAGAAATTTTGTTTTATTTTATTTTATTTTTTTTTTGCTCGTGTATCGTATCCGAAAAAGATATTCCCGTACTCAAGCCCGCCACCAAACAACAAAAGAAATCGCATCGCTCTCAATAGCGATAAACGTTCGTGACATGCAATATTGCGTTTTTATCAATTTTTTTTTTCTTTCTTTCTCTTAGTTGCTGCCAAAAAAGCAAGCCTTTGGCATGTAAAATATGAACCATGCACATTCGAACTAAACATAAAAATAAATTATCTTGGTAACGCAAAATCTATAACACAGTAAATTTTCTCTACTTTAATGTGTACATATCTTTTTGCAGTTAAAGAATAAGAATAGTAAGTAAGTAGATATGTAAAAAGAGATGAAATTATGCGTGACTACATAAACTTAATAATTGTTCTATATTGATCGTCGATTGATTAACGGAAAACAAGTAGAGAACAGAATAAAGAATGAGAAGATGTTCTGCAAGAATTGAAGTTATTAATGCTTGAAACAAAAGTAATGTTTAAACATAGTAAAACAAAAAAAAAATCTCAAAAAAAAGTATGGGAATGGTTTTCTTCTTGATTATGTCGATAATGAAGAATACTGAGTGAATAAGAATAAGAAATTGCAAAAAAGTAATAATAAATTATCAGACACACATATTATGTTACATTGCTGCTCGAAAACTTGAAAATGATAATCAATTAACAATTGACAGGCCATTGCGTACCAAAAATATGAAATTCTTTCCTATATGTGTTATGAAGATGTTTACGAAAAGTCCACAACCATCATCATTACCATCGTCGTCATCATGTGACTTATTTTTTTTTTATTTTAACTTGTACTTATGAATTCCTTATGAATAACACAAAAAAGAGAAAGAAATTAAAAATGTATGGAAAAAAATTTGTCAAAGAAACATTCCACTGTTCCATCAACTCAATACAAGACGTGAATTATGATGAAACTGTGTGGACTGTGTGTAAAATTGAGCGATTGATTTCACATGCTATGTGAAGAAGGAATTGAATAAAATATTTTTTGGAATGAAACAATTTTTTTTTTCGCTTACTTACTTACTCACTCACTCTCTATGCAAAATGTAAAGAAGCGATGGAAAAGGAATGGCTTGAAAAATATTTCGAATACAATTGAAAATGAAGTGTTTAAAAGAAGTCATAAAGTCATAAAAATTATTTTTTGATGTACTTCTTGATATTTTTATGAAATTTGATATGCTCTTGTTCTTTAGTTTCTTTTTCTTCCATTTTTTTTTTCTTCATATTCCTCATCCATATATACATTAATTAAATGAGCATTAACTTCAACCTTCACACATAAAAATGTATTTTATAAGTACATATAGGGTAAAAAATCTAAAATTTCGGATGATTTTGAAAAAATCAACACATGAAAAATGTATTTGAAGAATTCTTTAAAACCGTTGATTCCTCAAATTCCAAACTAAATCACATCTGTTCTATGACATAGCAAGTTTCATTTTCAATCATCATATTAAGTCTTCACTTCCAGCAAGTTACACAAAAGTCTCTTCAAAGTTTAAATTTAAAAATTCGGATGAAAATTTAATTTTTCGGATGAAAAAATTTAATTTTTCGGATGGTTTTTCAACAGCAATCTTTGGAAAATTTCAATTGTTTTTTTTTGTAAACAATATTTTTTTGGGAATGAAATTAATTATTTTCAGCACTTTATGGCCAAATTAGGCATCATGTATGAATAATTTTGACTTCTTTTAATTTATGCAATATTATATATCGAAGAAATCACCATTTAGGACACATTATGTCATGCTTGATGTTTTGACAATATTTGCCGTAATTTTTGATCATGTACATGACTGTAAACAGTCATTCTGATTTTTTGAAATGTCTTTCTTTCAGTATATACTGACTTATAAACTTTATGTCATTGAATAATAACTCAATCAAATAAACAATAAGAAATTAAGGACTGGAAAGTCATCTTTGTTCCTGCTGGTTTATGCTTCTCAGAAATTCTCACTTGATATGAAAATGTACACCTACATACTTAATTCTGCTACAATCCATGATTTTAGAGGTTATAGAGAACAAAAGGAAATATCAAGGCAAGAATACTGCAACCGTATTTAATTTTGGGTCTGGACGTGTTAATCCTCTTCTTGATGCTCTGAAAAAGTTTTAAATGGCATTTACGGGATGTAATTAAGCATCCATTATTTAATTGTTCCTCAAAAGTTGAAGTTTAAAGCATAAGCATTGTATTTCCATCCAAAAAAATTATTTTTATTTGCTTCCCTAGTAACCAAAATCGACCTAATGTATTCCATTCATGTTCCTAAGGAAGGTCAATGTAATACATATGGAATACTTTGGTTATATGGGTTTGTTTACAAATAAAATATGAAATTTATCAATGACAATTACGATTAAAGGCCATCCGAAAAATTAAATTTTCGGAAATTTTCATCCGAAAAATTAAATTTAAATTTGAGGTTTAGTAAAATGAAAATTTCTCACTAATTCCTGAATGAATTTAGACCAACTAAAAAGAAAAAGTAAGAATGTATGTGTTGCCATCAAATAAGACATCTTTTGAATATCAGACATTTCTAAAAGTGTAATTTTTTTGTATTTGAAAATTTGTTGAAATTTGTATGGAGAGGAGTAATTGCCAATTTTTGAAGCCTTCTTTGACTGAAATGGCCAAAAATTGAAAAATATTAATTCAGAATAGAAAGCTTCATACTTCTGCATCATTACTTTTTTCTCTAACAGAAGCAGATTGACAAAAAATGTTATTTTTAATTTTTTCAACTTCATCCGAAAAATTAAATCATCCGAAATTTTAGATTTTTTACCCTAATCTTATTCATAAAATGAAGTTAACATTTTTATTGTTTTATGATTTTTCTGCTACAAACACAAGAGCACCAGCAGGAGAATTTTTAACCAGAAAAAAGTG
The DNA here is from genome assembly GCA_026123125.1 of Chironomus striatipennis. Lineage (NCBI taxonomy): Eukaryota > Metazoa > Arthropoda > Insecta > Diptera > Chironomidae > Chironomus > Chironomus striatipennis. The sequence goes on along the minus strand of CM047394.1, from coordinate 23,918,919 downwards.
CAATTGAGTGAAAGTTAAGAAGTTGAAATTTATTTTCTTACCTGTTTTATATATTATGTACATATTTATTTTTGACATGACCTTCAATGCTGGAAATCTTTTTAGTGAATCCTAATTTTTATTGTCTCTGTTTTCATCTTTTTCTTATCCGTCCGCATGAAGGATACGCACTATATTGCTTCACAGTAGGACATTTGCGAGAGGCAAGGATAAACATATGCTTAACATATTAGAAACACATAACCATTTCACTTTTTTATATTTTTAAATGTCGAAGAAGGGACTATTCACATCCATCTTCTTTCTTTTGTTATTTTTAGTTCATGTTACATATGATGTGAGGAAAATTTGTTGAGGCATTCTTTTGGTTAATTTTTATTATGCTCTTCATCTTATGAAAGATGAGAGTGAGCCTGTGGAAAATTTATTTGACTTTAAAGTACCGTTTAATGTTGTACAAAATTTCTTCTTATTTTCTTCTCTAAAATTTATATCACAAAACAAGGAAGTTAAAGACCTACAAAACTGAAAAGAAGAAAAAAATAACAATAGTAATAAAAACATTGTGTGTGAGTAAGAGAGCAAAAATAAAAAATAAAAGACACAAGAAGATGTGAATAATTCTACCTGTGTTAAAGTCAGTCAGTTTTGTGTGTTGTTTTATAAATCTCTTTTACTTAAATTAATATATGACGGTCAATAAAACAGTAAAATTGTAACTGAGACCATGTTTGTCTTTTATGATCCACAACAGCCATCAAAACAGCAGCGATAACTAATTTCAACTTATCTCTTCCTTTTAAAAATAAATTTTTTATGCTCTTTTATGCCATACATTTGAGGAGAAGTTTTTAAGAAGAAAAATGTAAATCACTTTCTTGTTTTCTCGTAAACGAAAATGATGAGAAGAATTTATGTCTCTTGCAATTCACACATTTTATTGTGTCAAAAGTGTCTATATATATTGAGATCTTCTCAAGAGTTAATGGTTTTATGATCTATACGATTTTAAAAAAAAAACGAAACAGTGAAGAAGAGGTAGGGTGAGTTCAATCAATGTTATGATTTATTTACTCATCATCATCAGCTTCTTGATATAGAGACACAAATAGAATAAGAAGAAGAAAGAAGGAGAAGATAAATTAGATAGATGGATTTATTATGAAAATTGCAAAGTCTGGCTTGCTATTTTTGAACAAAACTGTCATTGATTATTTACATACGTATAAATTTTGTGTATACAAATAGAGGAGATGAGGGGATGACATAAACAGTAAATTATTATTTTTTGGCAGTTTTTTTTCTTCATTCTTTCTCGCTCACTCATTCATTTCACTTCATTGCTCTACTGAAAACTAATCCCTGACCTAAGATACGTGAAATAATTTGTTGGTTTTATCCGTCACGATCATCATCATCAAAAAGCTCATTTCATTTATTACGGCTCCATTTATGTTATTATTTTTCTTATTCACATATATATTTTTCTTTCCTTTGGGTGGCTGGATGGCTGGCTGGTTGGTTGAGTTGACTGCTATGAAGCAAGAAACTTTAAGGCTTTAAATGATGGATTAAAAATGATTTATAAAAGTTGTTTGTATCTCTTCGTCAATTTGCAATTATCCATGTGGATTTCTCTGTTCGTTGACCACATGCTGATCTCCAACAATCGTGTTGTTCATTGCGTTGAGTCTTCTACTTATTACTATACTATAGTATACGTACGAATGAGATGACTTATATACATTAGCAATGCATGCTAATTAATTTTTAGCCTTATACTGAAATCGCCTTGTTAATAATTTTCTTATTCTCTCATTTTATTTTATTTCATTTTTTTCTTTATGTTTATTCATTTCAGATACGCCAAGAGAAACCTTATTATGTAGCTGATCCTGAAGTTGATTCACTTGTAAGTGTTTATATCTTAGATTTTAAAAATTATTCAACTTAAATTTCATTTTTTGCATTCATTCTCCGAGTTAAATTAATTAAACATTATCCATGATATGTGCAATATGCAATCAAACAAGAGTATAATATAAAAAAAAAAAATAATTTAATTGAATTAAAGTTGAAAATTACAAATTTATAAGAGTAAAAGAAATAAGTAAATATTTAGACCGTAATATTTCATTTGACAAGCCTTCATGTGTGAAATTGCAATTTTAATTTTACTGCACAAGCTTTGGACTATTTATTTAATTAACTTTGACGTTTTATTTGTTTTTATTTCTCTTCAGTTAAATATAGGCAGTGAAATAAAACATTTCCAAGATATTTCAATTATAAGAAAGAAAAGGAAAAAAAAAATATAATATTGTATATGAAATTACTCTCCTTCTCATTCGATTAATAATCATTTCAAAATGTGCAAGTTTCATGTCAAAAGCAGACAGAAGAGAATCAGTTGAAACATGTTTAACACCTTCCTGATGTTGTAATATTTTTTCCTACATTTCCTGTTGAATCGTAACTTTTTCCTTCTTCTTTTCTCTTATTTTCATTCTCTTTATTTTCATTTGCGATTGCAATTTTTCTGCAATACATTGCATTCATTGATCGGTGATGTAGAAATATAACATGAAGCGCACATTCCTGTCGTATTAATTTTTTATTACAATCGACAAGACTCTTTCTTTCAATTTATTTAGATCTTAATTAAGCAGCAGTAAACAACTTAGCATAGCAGGAATCTTGAATGAATATTCTAGTTTGTCTTATGACTCGTGCTATTTTGAATTTTTCAACACAAATTAATTTTACGACTGAATATAATGCATGCAGACTTTTATCGTATTGACCTCGAACAACTAGTCCAATAATATGAGTTGATTTGAGAAATTCTGCAATTTATGCAAAACTTCCACTTTTAGTTGAGATCAAAGTTCTAGCAATTCTGGCGCCAATAATATGTTTATAAGAATCATGTTAGACAAGGTTTAACCTGTAAATGTCTAGTTTATTCATAATCCTCATATGAAAAATGATACTGAGACTCTCAACCTATTAATAGTAAATTTTGATGAGTCATGTCATAGACAAACAACTTCAGAAATTATAAATCAAATGCTTGTCAATGAAATTACACAAAAATTCAATATCAATTATCTCCACAAATTCACATGTTAAATTGGAGTAAAAATCGTTGTTAAAATTAATTTCCCCCCATTTTATCTTTTGGAGATTTCTCAATAAATTACTTGCTTGTTGCACTTATCGTAAATATGATTGATTAATGAAGAAAACATGAAAACAGAATAAATATTATTTTATAAAAAATAAAATCGAATGCAATTGCAAAACGGAGAGAAAACAAAACACAAAAAAATAAAAATATTCAACACGTTTTCTCATTTTTGTGCACATGCATACAAGAAATGAACCACCCACATAGTGTGAATCAATATAATAAAATGAAAGAAGATACATCGGTCGCTCTCTCATTGTCGCTTATTTAAATAAATATACCAAAATTGTATTTTTTTTACACGGATAAATATTGATGCATGCCACAATAACTTACATTGCAATGCAATTGATGATAAAGTTAAAACTTGTGAAATTTAAATTTATTTATTTGACTAAAATATTGTCTATCTTTGTGATATTTCTAGATGGTACAAGCAATTCAAGTACTTCGGTTTCATCTTTTAGAACTGGAAAAGGTAAGTGATTTACATTTTTTATTCATCATCTGATGAAGACGAATATAAGAAAAAAAAAGATTTTTTTAATGAAAGCACAACAAAGCAAAAGAAAAAAAAGATTTAAATGCGCGAATAATCCACCATATTTTTTCATGGATATATATTTCTTATTTTGATGAAAACTGTGAGCATTCATGTGATGGATACATTTAAATGAAATAAACCGCCACACACTGTTTTCTTTATACACGAAAATCAAGAATAAGAAGAATAGAATATGAAATTAAATATATAAAAAAAATTTAAAATTCAAATAATTTCTTCTCGGCTGTTTTTTGCACAATCTGTAATTAATCATTTGCCATGCCGAGAATATAGGAGAATAACATAAATGACTGCACACACCACGCTTAACAGAGGAAGAAAAAAAAGAGCAAGAAAGGGAAGAAAAAAAAATTCTTTAAAGTCTACTAACGTAGAGAATTACATTTGCATTTACAATTAGCGGAATATAGTGTGAGCAAAACTGATTTCTTATAGTGATGATGATTTTCTTCTTTTTTGGTTGAAGATTTTTATGAGCTTTTGTTCTTAATTTCCTCATTCTTATATTCTACTCTCCTCTACTTAATTTATATTGAGAGATTTTTTTTAGCTTCCATACCATAAACTACTTTTGAAATTGAACGTGCGAGAAAAAGAAGAAAAGAATATAAAATAAAAATAATTAAAAATTACCATAATTGCTACAAATTTGAGCGCTAATCACCTTTAGTCTCTTAGTTAGCTCCATACACACTCACAAGTGCTGTTCAGTGTCAGCTTGTGAATTGAACATGAAAAATTTCGCCTTGTTGAAGAAAGAAAAATTTTTTTCAATGAATTTGCGTTTTTCGTTAGTAGATTTGTGTCGTTTTTACATTGAATTGAATATGAAAAGCACAAGCAGTTGATCGTATGCTGTAGATTACACATAACAAGAAGAAACTTTAATTAATTTGGAATTTATTGCGCTTATTTAACTTTGTTTCAACTCAATTTTTATTATTCGCCTTTATTTCTTCTTTAAAACTATCGCCATTATTCAAAAGATGAAAATAAATACCTATGAGAGTGAGGGAAACAAAAGATTATAGATAAGAAAATAAGCGCACAATGGAATTCTAGTATAGAAGAACCAAAAAAAAAAAAATGATAATTACAAAATCAAAAACCGTATCGACTGCCTTAGTTCATACATACAGTACAGTGAAAAGAATATGAAATAATGTACTATAAATATTCAGCCACATATTAGATTAGAGATATATACAGAGCAAGCTACCCAAATTTAAAAGAATATAATTTCATATCTAAATGCTCTCTTATGTACATGTACATACTTATTTTTCGAAGCAGAACAATTAACTTGTATGAAATTCTCCTTTTTTTACTCAATTTTTTTTTTTTTGTAAGTACAATAATAAAATGAAGCACATAAGTATAAATACACACAAAAAGGTGTATCATTAATGTCTTACCTCACCGTTTAATATTCTTTTCTTTTTCTGTTTTCTTGGTCTCATCTCGCTCTCACTCACTCACCCGACTCGTTGAGTTCTATTGTTATACATAATATTATTTTCGTTAGGCAAAAAAAAAATTGTATTCAAAGATGGTAGAAAAAAATAATATTAATATTATTAAAAAAAGATTCCTACGCAGAGGGACTGAGACGGAGACAATGAGCGAAAAATACGATAAAATGTTATAGAAAAGACAAAAGAGCATTTTTTCACTCTTCATTATAAATATTTTTATTTAAATTAAGGTGTTATTGTTGTCAAAACTGCAATTTTCACAATGAAATTTCAAGTTTCTCAGAACTGAACTGAAAGGAACAAAAAAAAAGTTTCTGTTGTTTAATGAAAAACCTGTTTTCGTCATATGTCCGCAAAATTTATATCGTTTTCTCACAGAGAGGGCTCAACTCAACGCAACGAGTGAAATGAAAAGAAAAGGAAAAAAAATTTGTAATAAAATTTAATGTTTCCAAATCGGCCATTTCAATTTCTTATTTTCATTTTTTTAAACCATGTTGTTGTTGCTTCGCATATGCGAAAAAAAAAATACAACAAGGTTTATAATTTTAACTTCACTGCTGAGATGTACACACAGAAGAAAGACGGATATCATCAACTATATTTTTCATCAGGTTGTTAAAAACGTTATTAATTTATTTTTAATTTGTAGGGTATGTACATTTAAAATATACATACAAAATGTACAGAGAAAATCACCAATGAGAATCATTTCTTCATTCCTTTTAGATTAATGGATATTTTCAATTGCGATTCTTATATCTCATGCGCGCCAAATAAGCTTATATGTGCAATATTTTCTGTATCCAAATTCATTCAATCGTTACATTATTGTTATTATATATAAAATTGGATTTTCAACACGATTTTGTAAAAGCATGCTTGTACTACATGCACTTAGTATGGGTAATATTTCCTTTTAATGCTTGTAAACTTGTTTTATTTTAATTTAAATATTTTTAATATCGAAATAATTATTCAAACTTAAATCATAATTAAAGCAAAAAAGCGCTTTTGAGGACAAAATCATTGAAATTTTTTACTAATTTTTTTTTTCTCTTGCTCATCTTGCAATTTTTAATGGATTTCACATCTTCAGACATATATCCTGACTCTGGCTTTTAGTGGATACAATTCACTGAGACCTGCGCTTTTCACATTTCTTTCATTCTTCTCGTTTTCTTTATTATGATTATATTTTTTCATTTTTACCTTTACGTTTCGTTATAATCCATTAATGTTATTTTCTTTCTCTCTTCTGCTTTTCTGATAATTTGTCCAAAGGCCACATATTCACTTATTAGCATATTTCGATGATTATTCCTCTATCAAGCTTTACGTTTATTTCACTCTTTCTCTCGTGTGTTTTGCGGATTTTTTTTCTTGTATATTTTTTTTTTTGCCAATAGCAATAGAAGCATCAAGAGAATCCAAAATAAAAAAAAAATTATAAGCTGAAAAAAGAAATAACGAAAAAAATGAATATATGTGTATGAAAATGACGGCTTAGTGCTTAGTGAAGGCTCGATGGAATGTTTGCTTGATTACAAAGAATGTTCTTTTCGAAAAAAAAAAATTATTTAAGAAAAAAATCCATAATGGTGAACTTGTTTTTCATTCCTTTTGTGTTTTATGTGTATTCAATATGGACGCGTCCAGTTAATACGAATGAGATTTTTAATTCGTCATGCTTCACATTAAGCTCATCTGAGCTCATCCAAAATATTCAACGCAGAAAAAAATTAAGGAGTGAAGATCTTTTTTTTATTTCTGCCTCACTTTGTTGAATTATTATTTTTTTTTTAAAAAAAAAATTCAATTTAGATTCATGTTTGTTAAATTTTAGACAGGAATATCGAAACACATAAACATAACATTATCTCATTTGAACATCTCTTCATGGACGTCTAAAAATTGTATTGAAAAAGCATTCATTGCGGACATTCTGAAGGTCAACGTCGCGGCATGTATGCAAGCTTATGCAAATATGTATGTGCCGATGGAGAATGAATGCCTTTTTTTCTTCTACATTGCTTCTGTTAAATCAAGCGCGCGGCGTGAGAAGTTTGTAAAAAGGAATGAACGATTCTTTAGATTGAATATATAAATTCACAATTTTATACTTTTTTTCATTTCATTTCACAAAAGAATGTTAAATGTAGATAATGAAGATATATTAAAGATTTATTTTCCATTCCATTTCAATATAAAATTGAAATTGTACATAATTTTCATATCACCGTACTACGACTTTAATGTCGCCATTTTCAATCAGCCAATTACTTTAATTATATAGTTCTCCGGCATGACAATTTCTTGCATTTGTTACAAAGCGTCAGGTGTGTCGAGTTTCATCATAAAAAATCATAATGCTGGTTATTAGTTTTTCCATTTTTTACCTTTTTTTCCATTACTGTCCTGTCGTCATGCTCACTTTGAAAATTTTCTACAATGACATTTCATTCAAGTAACGCACATTTTATATACCTTTTTGACTCTTTATTGATCCAATAGTCACATAAGTTCATCCTTCTTAACTGCTGTTACTACCCTTTTGTATAGCAAAAAAAGTCATGTTCATTTACGTGTTTAAAGGACAACAAACTAAGTGCCAATGACAGACATAGGACATTTATAAGAAACAGATTTATTGTCACACATAGCAGACGCAATTTTTACTGTAAAAATGGAATGAAATGGAAGGAAATTTTTATTTAGTGTATAAGAAAATATAAAAATAAGTAACTAAGAAAGCGAGCGACGCGATTAAGAAAGAAATAAGAGAATTCTCATATTTTTTTTTTCCTTTTTCATTCTTTCTTTTTTTCCAAGAGTAAGGAGGAATTTGATGATCATTCAAAAGATCAAATATCGTCGTCGCTTTTTTTTTATATTTAAGAAATCGACACACACAAATGTAAAATTTATAAAAATTTCTCAGAAAAGCGTTTAAGGCTTAAAAATAAAAAAAAAGAAATAAGAAAAAAAAACGATTCTTTGTTACTCTTGTTTTTTATTCTTTCAAAATGTTTCTCTGCTCAGTCAGCAGAATAACAGAAAATGAAGCATTCTTGATCATTTAAGAGATTATTATTTTGGTTGAGGCTCGGGATTTTTTTTGTTGTTGTTGTTGGTGCTGTTTTGTTTGTGAAATGAACAAAGAGATGCGGATCTTACCTTTGTGCACCACAATAACAACCAGCAAGTTGGCTTTCATTGCAACATGCAAATGGTATTAAAGAATTATAAAAAAGCAAGTGCTTTGAATTTTGCGAATCAATGTATTTTGCATATAATAACCATAGATTGAATCAAAAAGAGACTTCTTTTTCGATATATTTTTTTTCCTCTCATTTTTTAAAAAAAAGGAAAATTTGCATGAAAATTACCGCAAAAAATCGCTTTCATGCTTGATAATTTATGCAAAAATGATATTCTCTCCCGTTCGACAACACAAAAATATATGAAAAAAACTTCAGAGGAATCTTAATTTGCATATATAAAATGTCGCGCATCATTCACTGGTTTTTAATTTAATTTTTTTGTTTTTTTTTTATATAAAAAATAACAAAATATTAAAATTTTTGAAATTTCCCTCTCAAAATTAAATATTCAGAATGACTTGTCTGCAGTTGGAACTTAGCATTTAATATTTAAGTTTCAAAATTTAACATAACAAGGAATAAACTGAAAAAAATATCAGTCAAATTTCACAAAAGTAATTTTTTTCTACAATAACGTGGAATAAAAAGAAGTAGAAGCCAAGTTGAACAGGAGATATCTTCATTGGCAAAATATAAAACTGAAAAGAATTGCATAATAATAATATTGTCCTCATACATGCAATGCACGTTGCGTAGGTTTATTATCATACTAATATGTACGCATAATATCAACATACATATAACGATATTATTGAGTAAGATATAAAGCAAACGACGCGACATATTGTGTAATTCAATGCAATTATATATTGTATATATGTGTATATGCAGCGCATATTTTTTCGCAATTTCTTTTTGGAGTAGCGTAGAGAGTAAGAAAATAAACCAACCAGTTTGCTGATTTCTTTCCATTCTTTCACATATAGAAAACAAAATATAATCCAAAATAAAAAACATTGGCAATAAAAAGTCGATTTTAAAAGCATAAATACAAGCAAGCGAGTGAGATGGAAAGATCCAGAGAGAGCAAAAGCAGAAAAAATTATTCTTTATTAAAATATTAAATTTCTTATCTTGTCGAATTTCATTTCAATCAGTTCTGTTTCTTCTTTTCCACTTTATTTGCTCTGCTTTACATTTCTTCGGTAGTTCATGTATGTATCATAATAAAATAACATTATGCATACATATTATGCATAATAAGTTACTATGCTACTGCCTCCCTTTCATGCAACTGCTACTTGCTACTGTTGCTGCTACTACTATGATATAGATAAAAATTCTGTCTTATCGCAATTGCAAAAACTGCAAATTTATTTATTTTTATTTTAATTGCATCCGACAATTCAATATAAAAAAATATCTAAATCTCTCATTCTTTCCGTAAATAAATATATCTGCTCCGTCTATGAATATTTTTTTTTCTTCTTGCAGTAAGCAATTCAAATAAAATTTATAATATATCGTATAGACATGTTATCATTATTTTATGACATTATAATACCATTTTGATGACAGCAAAATTACAAACTGTTTTGTGATAGAATATAAACGACTCCCGACAATCTTTGACATTTGTGTGTATGCGTGGTGATGATGAAAGGAATTCCTTGAGAAATTTCGTGTATTTATACGAAAAAAATACAACCGGAAAATTATAACTTACTTGTTCCTACTTACTCTCATTCTTTATTTGCAATCATATATCAAACGGTGGATTAATAATTTAATTTATAACTGTCGTAATATTCATTCATGACAAACAGCACATAACAATAAAGTTGTGCTGTTTATATTACGTCGATGCTCACATGTTTTTTTCTTTTATTCGTTCTTTTGTGCTTTCTTCTTAAATCAAAGTAATTCCCAATAAAATAAATACCTATTTATATTTCCCCTAATTTTGAATATTCTTTTATTTCTTTTTTCTTTTTTTTTCTTTTTATCTTTCTTTCCTATAGGTCCATGAGTTATGTGACAATTTCTGTCATCGTTATATTTCATGTTTAAAGGGTAAAATGCCAATAGATTTAGTAATCGACGAACGGGACACCACCAAACCACCTGAACTCGGAAATGCAAATGGAGAAGGCCGGAGTAATGCCGATTCAACATCACATACAGATGGAGCTAGCACACCAGACGTTGTGAGTACCCCCTTCGCGGGAGCACATGGTCCAATCTTGGCGAGCTACAACGCGGTGGTGCACCCATGTTCGTAGTACACTACATATGACCTTCTTGCAAAAACGAAGCGGGTGCTCACAATGCCCTGGGAAAATGGCCAGAACTTCGCATGAATTGACTAATAATTAAAGAAAAAAAGATAAAAAAAAAATTAATTAATGAAGTTGCGCGCTGAAATTTAATAATTTCTAATTCTAATATACATTAATTGCTTGAAATATATACTGAGAAATATTTATATACAAAAAAAAGTACATTCAACATGAAAGAGAAGATTGATGAGGAAAAGAATGAAATTTATGTGAGTAAATGAGCCAAAATATGATCTGAAATATTTGTGACACGCACTATCAGACGAAAAATTTAGGAGAATTTCCTTTGCTTTCTTATTCTCTTGACATAAAAATGAGTGATGGAACCACGTGCTCTTGCCTCACAACAACAACATCAACAACAATCAAAAAAAGAAATAAACTCTTCCTAGTCTTGTCATATTTAGATTCAAATTATGTTTTTGATATCTCAAATCGATGCATAATGACACATCTCAAAAAATTTCAGTATTATTCTCGTCATAAACAAAAGAAAATATGAAAAAAAGCAAAACAGAAAAAAGAAGAAGAAACAAGAAGAAAAAAAAGAGCAATAAATTTTGAACGTAATTGATATGTGTCACATATATACGATCAAATAATGACCTCCAAAAACATTTATTCTAATAAATTTCATTCTCTTGCTTCTCTTTCTTTCTCTATCTCTTTCATGTATATTTCTAAAAAAATGAAAACAAAAAGTAACCTAAGTGAAGAAAAGCAAGAAAATCACTTAAGATGAACATTGAGAGTGAAATATAAGCAACAAGATCTTAAGACATTAATGCTACACAGCAAAAAAAAAAGCGTAAAAAGTGAAAATTTTTGCATTCTAATTAAACGATTAAACAGCAAAATGAGAACGGAACATGAAGAAGTAACAGAAAAAAAAAGTTTTTAAGATTATTAAAATGAAGGAAAAATTCTTTTTGTATGAGATTAAAACAAGACAAAAAATTATTAAGGAAAAAAATAAGAAAGCAACACAGCAACAGAAAATACGTAATTAATTTTAAGAAGGAAAATATATACATAGATATATATATGTATACATAAAGATAAAATATTTACAATACAGTAATGAATTATAAGAAGAGAAAGAATAATAAGAAAAAAATGGTGGTGATAAGAGAGAATATACTTCGTTTTTGCAAGAAGCCCATATAGCTCGCCGAGTGTCAGACACATTTGCGCAAAATTTAACAACCACACAATGTGAGAGAGCACATGATTAAATCAATGAAACATTAAAGGATGAAAAGGTATAATAATAATCGGATTAAAAAATTTTTATAAATAAATAACCTTTTACTATATATGTGTTACATTCATATGTGTAACTGCAGATTTCGTTTTATCTTTTTTTTTCCAAAACGAAATTATTATTTTCTTCTTAAGTTCTCTTATTAAAAGAGAGAACACACAAGGAAATAATTGAAGAAATTTCTTTTCATCCGCTTTTCTAGATTTATATCTAATAACATATTATGTCGCTCTGATTCAATAATTTAATAAAACCATGTGTGTGTTTGTTGGATTTTCTCGCGAGTGCATGTTTAAAATGCAAAACTTTTTTTAAAAATTAAATTTTTTGCAACAAAATTAACATTTCATGATGACTTTTCTTGTCATCATTACGAGATCGATTGACATTCTTTATTTTGTTATTATTTTCAATAACTTTGAAGGAATTCTTTCCTTCTAATTCTATTCTACAATTTTTCAAAAATAAAACTTCTCCTATATTAATTTTGCTCGAATTTTTTATGGTATTTTTCAATACAAATTCTCAAAAAAACCTCCTATCGAATCTCCAATTGTGTCTGCATGAAAAAAAAATTATTTCTTTGTGTCTAAAAACAATCAACATAATCAACATAATGATGAACATTCTTAGTGAATATAAAAGGACAAATCAAAAATGAAGAAGAAAAAAGAAAAAAAAAATCTTTTAATTCTTAACGATATACGTAATTAATAAATGACTGATTATGATTGAATTATCTTCGTAAAAATATTAATTTTTTTCACAAATCTTTGTTCGTTATTTCCACAAATTATTAATGAATCTGAGTATACGAGAATGAAACAAAAAAATTTATGAAAGAAATTTATTTAGTATTTAAAAAGCAAGAAAAACGAGAGTCAAATCGCCCAAAATTAATGCTAAGTTTAATGCTTTTATTCAACGATTACAATTGATCGTGAAACTTTTATTTTCTTGTGTTTGTTACTTCAAAGACATAAGCTACGTAATTCCATAATCTTGGTTTCCTTAACTATTCAACATATGATATACGATAATCATAATAATAATGGCGGGTGACGGGGAGACATTGATAACACAGTATACGTAATTACATCAAATGCTTTCATTTTTGAATATTTTAAGGTAAATAAATTTAACAAATTATTGTGTCCAATAAAACTTTCTCGGTTGAACTTTGTATACGAAACATATTTGATGATATCTGATACGAAATCATGAAGAATAGACTTTTTTTTTATTTTGCGCGGCGTTAAGTTTCTTTCATTCTTAATTCATCTTCTCAGTAACTGAATGGCTAGCTGTTCGTGTGAATTACGCTCTGTCGACCACGTTGTTAGATACAAACCTAGCAATTTTGTCATCAACGCGTATTCTTAATTACGTGAATTAAAGTTAGCCTCCAGCAGTCATTTAGTTACTGATGATCGAATCTTTTTTGTTGTGTCTATAATTCTATCTAAAACCTTAAAAACTATTGGAATTTTTGTGACGAAAGAAAATCTAATTTACTTTACGCACTCATTGAAATGCATTACTAATGCTGTAGAATGAAAAAAAAAAACAAACAAACTTTCGATTATCTTTCTCGATTTGATTTGATTTTCATTTTATATTAGTTAAATTAAGTTTCTTTCACTTTTCTGATTGAAAATAAAGAGAAACAAAAGCAAAAACACACGAAACTCAAATGAATAAAATTCCAATCGTTAGTTCAAATGAAAAGTATACGAAAAAAAAGTTTAAAAACAATTCACAACAAAAAGATGAATAAAATTAAGATTTATATATTTTTTACTATAAATGAGGATGAAAAATAAGTTAGTTACATATTTTTCAAATAAAAATGAAAAAAATTAAAGTAAATAAAAATGAAAAAAAAAACTTGTCAAACATTTCACATTGAACGATATGATCGCGTGAATCATCATCAACTTCATTCATTATCACATGCGATGAAATGATATAAAGCATACTAAATGAAAACGTTCAGCAACAAATGACGTGAAATAAAGAATATAAAGTTTTTTTAAGTAAGTCTCTAGAGGATATATAATGATAACATTTAGGTATACTTGACGACTATAATACAAAGCTATATGGGCATTAACTAAGGACAAATATTTGCTATAAAAGATTTACTTAAATCAAATAAATTTTTTGTGTATATTTTTTACGAATTAAACATAATAGTGCTATAATTTAAATAAATTAATATGAAAAAAATGAAACTTACCATTAACTTACTCTACATAATGAAAAAAAAAATTGAAAACTTGATAAAAAAATTGAAGAGAAAATTTTCTTGCAGAGAAGAGGAAGAAAAAATTTAAAATAATTATTTTGTGATTTGGTTATGATAATACATGAATGTTGCTTCATCTGTGTAAATATAGTATAAAAAATTTTCCATGATTCAGGCAGATTGAGATAAAGATGAAAAAGTCTAACTCTAAATTAGCTTTTCTAATATACAAAATGAATATGATGAAAAAATCGAAAAAAAGAATACAAAAAAATAAAAAAAGAATAAATAAACCAAGCTTGCATTATTTCTTATATAGCTACTTCCTTCAAAAAAAAAAAATAGTTTTTGTCATTCGCTAGTTTCAATTTTTCCTCTATGAAAATGAACAAAAAAAAAAATAAATAAAAATTTCGAAGTGGTTGAAAAGTTTATGAGAAAATAATCAAAATGATCTTACCTACTCGTTCCATCCAATGACAGCTTTCGTCATCAAGGTTGTGAAGAGGTATCCGATAAGCTTGTAAGATAACTTAAAATTGTACAAAAATTCTTCCCTATTTAATTGAACAAGTTTTTGATAAGAATTTATGAAAACTTTGTGTTTTTCTAATGACAACTGTTTCTGGCTCTTAAATCATGATCAAAATGATCATAATGGAACCAACAAAATAAAAAATTTGATACCTCTGTCATAGAATAAATCATAAAATTGACTTAAATGACTAAAAACATCAATTGAGGATGACACAAAGATGATATAATGTCATATAGACTCCAGTCAACTATGTGACTATAATGCCAAAATATTTAAAGAATAGTAGCCGTTAGAGCACCTGTGTACTGCCATTTTGTGTCATTCGGAGACATAACATTTTCTCAAAAGCTTTTCGATCATATTTCGATGATAAAAAATATGAAAATATTTGAATGTAAAAAGGAATATTGATAAAATATTGTATGTATTTGTACAGTATTATGATTATGGAATGAAACAGAAAAAATAAGAAATATGAAACAAACAAAAAACAAAAATAATTTTGTCTTATTTCGATTACTTATTAATACCTATTAACGTTATTATTTTGAATATATCTAAGTTAAATTATTATCAACAATTTTCCATCAATCACGCGACAAACAATAAATAACCGACCTATCAATCTCTCTATCTTCTCTTCTCTATCACTCTCTTTAAATAACAATCGAATGAATTAATAAATAAAGATGGAAATTTTCCAGGTCTTTTATCTTTTATGGCAATTTTTTCTCTCACTTTTTTCTATTCAGTGAATGAAAAAAATTGAGAATGGAAAATGAAAATAAATAAAAAAAGATTTTTACAAAATGAAGTATATGAAATGCATATAAATTAAGAGTAAATTTAGCATAAAATTTAATGTACGATATTTTATCAATATCATTAGGATTGAGCTCTAGTTTGAAAGCAAGCAGTTATGGAATATAAATATATTTTTAGCTTCTCTTGTGTTCTTTTTTCGGGAACCGATTTTATAGTGAAAATTTGATAAGAAAATGTACAAGGATGATCAATTTTAAAAATTTTGATGAATTTCCAAAGAAAAGTGGCCAACAAGCTCAAAAAAATTTGGGAAAGTTAATTTCCAAAAACCAAGGTTAATTGATTTTGACCACTTTAATAATACCTTCCAAGAATCCTTTCGATTTTGACTAATGGGATTATAATACTGTCAATCATGTAATAAAGATTTTAAAAGCCACATTTGATTGAAATTCCTTAAATTTTTAAATTTTGACAAACCTTGACTAAAGATATAAAAAATTTATAACAATTATTATGTTTTAGTTAAAATTTGTTTTTCTCAGTTTTTATTTCGTTCATCTTAAAATTATGAAAACAAAATGTATAACGAAAGAAAATATCCTTTTTTATATTCTGTGTAGAAAAGGATGAATAATTTTATTATTATTATTATTTTAATATTATTTTTTATTGAAAGTAATACAAAAAAAAAAAAAAAAACAAAAAAATCACTTTAAAACGCAATTTTAAATTATATAATGAGAAAAAAAATGAACAGTTTATGAGAAACAAGATGATGAAAATATTCGATCATTTAGCGATGATCGTGGAATTTATTATTTTTTAAACAAAAAATAAATGTTTTGTTGTTAAAAATTATGAAAAAGAAACCCCTAATTGATTTTCACTTAGAAAAATACCATAAATAGCTAGTTATTAAGTTTGTTAAGGTTCAATGATTTTTTCAGCAAAAAGTTTTCAGCCCATAAAGCTATTGTTGTTGTTCTATAAAATTATAAATGATATCAAGGGATGTTAATCATTTAAGAGCAAAATTGTAGGTGGAAAAAAGGATGCTGTACCCCTGTCAAGAATTTTGTGCTGCGCGATATAGAAGGTTGTTGTTAAGAAATACGTAAATTGAATGTATAATGAGACCAATATATATGGGAAAATTTCTACGTAGAACCGCATAAAATACTTCTCGCCTCCTTTCTTCATGTTTTGAAAGGAAGTAAAGAAAAAAGGAGCAGCAAGCATGCGAAAAACCCAACCCGGAATAGAGATCACGTATAAGATTTTTATTTATTTATGACACCCTCGATAATATTAAATTTTCATAAAACAATTTTCATAATACACATAATTTTTCAATTTTCTAAATTCCCATTTGACTCAACACTCTCTGTCTCGTTCTTATTCACTCACTCACTCCTCGTCTTACTCAACCTCGATAAATACGCGCGGGGAGAAATGGTTTTATTTTGCTGTTTATTTTCACTTCAGGTTTTTCTTTGGCTCTGCATAGATCTGCACAGTAGAAGCATGTATACACAGTATAAAAAATCTATCTTCTTTTTCCCGTCAATTTCGCTGCTAAATTTTTTTTTATTTCTGGAAAGTAAACAGAAAATAACTGCAGGAGTGCGTAAATACAATAATATATAAACGAATGAATGACTGTTTTTATGCCTTCGCTCTTCTTTTGAAAAGTATTCAAAAGACAACCACAACAAAAGACATTCAACGTTGTGAGAATATTCTCATGGGGAATTGAAAAAAAAAGAAAGAAAAGCCATAGCATCCCATAAAAAGTTACTTACGTATATATTTAGCGAGGGTAGTGAATATGAGCTAATTTTAGTATAATTTTCAAAAAAAAAAAAACGACGAGAAAAATATTTTAAAATTTTCATGATGGGGTTAACAACAATTGCACCCTCGTGATAAAAATTTTCACTATACATCCATTCGTTCTAATCTCCCTGGCTTTTGTTTGATGTTGAAAAAACATTTTTAATGAGATGCGCATTGCTGGCATCACATTAATGTATGTTAAGTAAATTTATATTGTTTGTTTATTCAAATTTAAATAATCATAAAATCATAATCCAATATCGTTACTTAATGATTCGTCAATAATTTGTTGTTGCACTCACTCTTTTTTTGGTGTGTGGTGTGTGATGATTCAAATCAAACAATTAAGTGAACCTGAAAATAAATATGGCAAGAAATGAACACGAAATGAAATGAAATAAAAAAAAAAAATGTTTTGAAGGCATCAATTAAACATCAAAATGAAAAATAAATTCAGATTGCATGACACCAAGACTAAAAGTTCTTTTTTATCCACAATTTCGTAGTAGAAAAAAAAGTGAAAAAATGAAAATCGAACACGAAGAAAAAACGCAAACAAATGTTGTTCAACCATTCGAAATTGATTGCTTGCTCGATGGGCCCCGTAAGGCATAAAACCATCTTTGCTTGACTTCAAATTTAACTTTTGAATGCTCACAATTAAATTATCAATATTAAATGAACGAAATGGATGGGAAGAAGAAAAAAAAATGAAATTCAGTTTATGGATTTTCTACCACCATCCACCACTCCTACTTCAGTCACGCGATTCTACTTTAAGCTCTACAATTCTAATTTAGCTCGAAACGTGTTTTTATGGCTATTAACAAAATGCTTTATTTCTTATGAATAAAAAATATCAAAATGTATGCTAAATGTAGGGAATAATAAAACACTTTATTGGGCATATAGAGATTTCGCTTGATGGTAAAGAAAAAAATAGCTGAAAATGCAAATTAGCCAAAACAGCAATGAGAGAAAGAATTCACAGCCATATTGGACTTTTTTTTCTTTTTCCGTTCATTTTTTATTTAGTTTGAAAACTTATAACAAGTTTAAGAGAAATAATAATAACAGTATGAAAAAAATGGCAGGCTAAACGCATGGAAACTTGATCGATAAACATGGAACAAGCAGCAAGAAAAAGAAGCAATAAATGATTAAATTTTCTTGCCTCTGCTGCATGTCTATATCTGCTTATTTCCCTTCATTCATTTTTTCAGGATATATCTGCATTAGAGATTTTCAATATTATGCAATAAAATTAATTGTTTCAATACAACATTAGAGGGAAATGGATTTTTTTTCGTTCGTCTTGTATATACATATATGCCATTATTATTAGGATACAGGGAAAAGCAAATGTCTTCTTACCGGCTTTAACTAACCCCTCAACATACGACGAACGAAAAAATCGTATAATTCCTTGGTTCTTATGCGAAATATGCTTATCCATTTAAATGCCCTGATAATAGGAAACATACACAAATGAATTCTTTCTGGTGAAAAGAAAGCAAATAAATCACAGCTTGAAATGGAGATTTAATAAAAATAGCTCCGTGATATCTCACATGCTTGTATATGTGCTATTTTTCCCTTCATTCTCCACATCGACAACGTTGATGCTGATGATGATCTGAAATTGCATGAATGAAATAATTGCCTACGATGTCTTTAAGATCCTTGCAAGCAATTTAATGTGTATTTAGTGTAATATAGGTGGAAATATCATATTGGCATACATACTTTTATTCCCTATTTTCTCTGTGTATATAGCTTAAAAACAATAGAATGAACAGCAGAAATTTTCTTGTAAAAATGAAAGCAAATAGAATTTTGAGAATATCAACAGCATTAGCAGCCGTAAAACGTAACACGAAAAAAAGTAAATATTTGTCTCACATTTCCCATTATCGGTTAGGGTAGAAAATTCACTTCGAATGATGAGAAATTTTTATCAGTTTCCCTCAGCATTTGAGGAAAATTTGATTTTTTTTACTTCTGTTCCATCCCTAAAAAAATTGAGCATTTTTTCCATCATTTATAAATGAAAATGTGCGTATGGGTGTTTGTCGACTGGTAATTGGCATCAATTTAATGTTCTCTTATTCCTATTTTTGGACTCGACTCGTGAATCTATTCATGCATTTTCAAAAGAAGAAAAAAAAATGAAAATTATGTGAGGGTTGAACATTTTTCTATACTCAACGCTCAAAACACTTACCCTACACCACAACAAGCAATCCACTCGATCTCGTTTCATATTTCATCTCCAGAAGTGTGATTTCGTGTAAAAGGCATTCCATAGCGAAAGGCCAAGAAATGTCTTAATGCGTCGTCGTTGTTTTCCTACTGCAATGAGTGTTTGGAGTTATGATTATTATTATTAATGTCTAATATAGAAAATATCACGTTTAAAAATGTTGTGAGGGAAGAATTTTGTTTTTTTTTTTCATCTTGTGTTGTTGATTAGATGCTTTAGTGGGATTTTCTTAAATAATTTTCTATTTTCAAAGGAATTTCTAGTTCCCTTCACATTTTGGCTGCTTGCCTACTTACTTGTAGGAGAGGAGAAATAAAAAAATCTTAGGGAAAGTAAACAGCACAGAATGCTCTTAGAAGATTTAATAAAATTATTGAATGTTTTCACGTAATTATATTCAAATACTGATGGCTGACTAAGTAGCTTTAATGGTGATCCTTTTCTTATTTTTCTTCCATTCCTCGTCATCCTTGACGCTGTTGTCGTCTAACCCTCATAGAATTTCCCATTTTCTCTATTTTCGCTTGACTAAAGTTTTCAATTTCTCTGAGGAGTTACTTTACATTCTTCTTATACTTTATGTGTTATACGTCATTGCATTCCCTTCATTATTATATCTCATGTCTCATATTACAGTCACTAAAGCGCTTCGATGTCATTAACTCGGGTTTTTAAAATAAGAATGAAAATTTTTCTTTCTCACTCTGTTCTGATGAAAAAAATATAAAATTATTTTTTGCAGTCACGTGCAGTGGATAGATTGTGAAAAATAAAGTAAAGTCGGTATTATAGAAAATCAGCTGGATCAGAATTACAACTGCAATTATGACAATGATGAAATTTGATCGATTACCTCTCGATGTACATTATATACATGAAACATGTGGGATGGTTGTGATGTATGAAGGCATTATGCTTCTTTATTGACAAAATAGTCACCAATGCTATGCAAAAGATCTATCGATTATTTTGTTTCTTCTCTTTCGTGCTTTACTTCTTGTGTCTGTTATTGATGTACATTCTTAAAGCAATAATTTCTCCTTTAACGTGAGAATTTAATATCTCTTTACATACAATCTCATAAATATGATTGAG
The DNA here is from genome assembly GCA_026123125.1 of Chironomus striatipennis. Classification (NCBI taxonomy): domain Eukaryota; kingdom Metazoa; phylum Arthropoda; class Insecta; order Diptera; family Chironomidae; genus Chironomus; species Chironomus striatipennis. The sequence goes on along the minus strand of CM047394.1, from coordinate 23,898,234 downwards.
AATTGTTTATGAAGGTAAAAAAAAGCCAAGAGAAAGAATATTTTAGGATAGAACACCCACCGTTAATACGTCGTCTTCGTGAGGTTGTAACACAACAATTTTTATGACATTTTTTTTGTCTTCTTCTTCTTCTTCCTTATTTTTATTTTATTCATCATCATCATTTTCAAACGAGTTTAATTCTATGGACACATCGTCATAGGCTATTTAAGACCCCTTCATAAAACCTTTTATGGCTTGTCATTGTTATGATGTTTAAATATCCTAAGGTTGCATAAATGCTCATTTAAGCCGGAATGGCCATAATCAAAAATATCTTTCCTCTAATATCTCTTTCTACACATTTTTATAATATTTTTCTTTTTTTTCTCAAAACAAAAAATAAAAATTGTATTAAAAATGTCTGTGACTTTAGACACCATGAGGTGTACACTTCTACTTTTTTTTCTTTCTTCTGTGTCTTCTTCTTGATTTTTTTTTTCTTTTCTTATAATACGGCAAATAAAAGAAATGAACGACACAGAGTCACATAATATTCCGATAGAGAAAATGACAAAGAAAAAAAAAACATATCAAAAAGTGCTTTATATATATTTTTGTGAAAGATTTCCATTTATTGATAAAACAAAACAATTGGATTCTTGGGAAAGAAAAAGAAAAAAAAAGTTACAATGTACATATTGTATAGAAAAAAAAGAAGGGCAAGAAAAAGAGAGCAGTTAAATGCGCTATGTTTTAAGTAAGTTAAGGAATTAGTGAACAGGTAAATAAAGTTGGAAAGTCGATGGAAGGATTTAAGCGCATTATGATCCTATTAAATGATGAATAAAAAAAATTGAATAATACCTAGCACAATTAAAGTCACTGGATGACAAGAATTTCTTTCAAATGACAGATTTCAAATATTTTTAACAAGTGCATGACAAGGATATGAAGTAAAAGACAGACAAACAAACAATTTTAGAACAATATATCAATGTCCTTTAGAAAATGGAACTTTAGTAACGAAAGTCTCTCTTTGTTCTGCAATTGATCTCGCAGAGCAAACTGAAACCTGGAACGAATCTTTAGTTTCGCAAATGTAAGAAAAAAATCTTCTTTCGGCTGCTCCCTTTCATATATGATTATTTTTGAAATGCATGAAAAAGATTTTCGATTTTTTTTTTAATTTAAAGTAAATTTTTATATTTATCGTAAAGAATAAAAATAAGAAGAAGATGAAGAAACTAAGAAGAAGAGTATATCCACATAGAAATAAATATTATTATTATATATACACAAGAAAATTTCTCTCTGCTTGAAAACGAAGAAGATATTCACAGCAGGAGTTTTCATTAGTGCTGTTTTCGAAGACATTTTTATGTGGTCTCCGTCATATCTCAACACACAACCTCTCGCTCAGTCACTCACTCAGTCAATTCTTTACTTAGAAGAACGACGAAATGAAGAAAAAAATATATGAAAACTATATAAAGAATATATCGGAGTTAATAGTGTAGAAAAATCTCATCTGGTAATACATCAAAAAACCTATTCATTTAAATTTTTTCGTCTTTACTCTGTCTTTCCATATCTGAAACGATAATGTTGAAGTGAAGAGAAGGAAAAAAAATTCCATCTCTTTTCGTATTTTTTTTTTTTTTCGAAATATATAAGCTGCTTATAAAAATATGATTTATTTGCTTCGTTGAGGAATAAAGAACAAAAATTTCAATTTTTTTTTCTTTCTTTTTCATTTCATTCTTTTTTGTTATTTTCGGGAGAAACAGCTTTTGCCTGGGTTCTTTGGAATTGCTGCTTGATCCTTTTATATTAATTTGGACTTTATAATAATACATTTATGTTTGAAAGATAGAGAGTTTATATGGACTGATGATTTAAATAATAAGAAGAAATATGAAAATAAAGAAATCACAAGATTAAGAATGTAAAATAATAATAGACATACATGAAATGTATGGAGAAAGAGATATTTAGTGATTCAGAAACGGAATGAAATTCTTAGAAAATCAGTCACATTCCACACGAAGAGAGAAGAGGAAAAAAATTGTTCTTTTTCTTTTATTGATGTAAATAAGTAAGTACCCACGTTGTTGAGTGAATGAGAAACGCGATTCTATTTTCAAGCATATCTAGTTTATTTTATTTTGACCGACTGAGTTATTACTTTGTACACTTCATACTCAATTAATGTTGAGTACTTAGAAAATGAAGTTGAAAGCTACAGGTGATGTTGTATATGCGCTATGTTTACATTCTAATAAGTTGACGATCATTCTTCAATTTTCTATTCAAGATGAATATTTAGTCTTTGAGTCACAACAAAGGAAGAAGAAGATGAATATTCTCATAAGTCTAATACGTTATTTATGAAATCTCATTTAATATTATTCACCTCGTACAACACAGAGCTATTATGATGATGCACATATCGTCATATACGCGCGCATTCATTTGTATGTATCCACAAACAACTCAATTGATATAAATAGAATGAGAATAAGAAAGACAAGAGCATTGGCAGTAGTAACAACAACAACAACTAAAATTCGTTTCCATCATGAATAAAATTGTGTCTATATTTGATGAACTAACAGAAATAAGAAGTGAGAATATAGTAAGGAGTATTAAGAAAATGACAAGCAGTTGCAACGAGCAAGAACATTACTTTTTTTTGTCTTAAAAAAGATTCGACATATAAGACACAAAAAAATAGATGTAAGCAAGCAAAAATCATCATCATCATCACCGTCATCATGATGATCGCGAAGTAAGAAAAATGAGAAAAAGAAGAAGAGGAATGTACTTCATACAATTTGAGTCGAATAAAAACGCATGAAATGTAAATGAACCTTTTAGTAGAAGAATTTGTCTGAGTGCCAATAAGCGCTTCACACATGCTCGAGCATGATACTGTGTGTGTGGTTTTTTCGGCGCTCATTTCTCGAGAAAAATGTTTAATTAACCTTATATTTATAGTCCGTTATTTTCTACACTTATTTCTCGTCTCATCTCATCATCTTTTCGTTCTTGTCGTATTTTTCTTTATCGTGACAAAATCCGTAGAGGGAGAATGAGATGAGAAAGAACACATCATTAAGTGTGCATTTGAATTTCTTTTTCGTCACTTTTTGTGTCAATTTTTAGAAATAAGAGAAATAGATTAAGCGACGCATTTTTACATGATCACGGTCTGTTATTAATCTCGTTTACACATCACTGCGCCTTCTTATTATTCCTCAGTTTTGCTTACTTACTGCTGATCTGACGTTCATTCCATATGCCGAAAAAAAGAGATATAATATGTGTGTACATAAAAATTATAATTGCTCCGGCCTCAGTTGTGGTTTTTCTGTTGAAATGATGATAAATATAAAGTTTTGAGTGCAAAAACACAGAAAAAAAGGAGCGGGAGTGAGAGGGAAATATTGAAACCACATTATAATAACCTAAAGCTAAAGTAACACAAAAAGCAAGCATTGCACAGTTTGAAGAATGAATAAAAAAGCACAGAGAGCGAGCCATAAAAATTGATTTGTTTTATGGTTCAATGGAACAAAAAAATTATTATTATTTTTATTTTGTAAAAAAAATAAACGACAAGAAAAATAATATTAGCGCACTATTGAAGGTATACACAATATGCATGCATTTTACGGAAGGCGTTTCTAATTTAAAATTCGCAACATTTTAATGCTTCTAATACCTCACTTATTAGTATGTATTTTGTGATTTTGAAATGAACGTGAGATATGTGGTTATGAAAGCAACAGACCTTTAAGAACAGAACATTGTTATGCCAATGGAAGATTGAATATCTTTTTTCTGAAGTTTCGTGAGTCAGACATTTATAAAAATGATGGAATCTGATATAAAAATTTCTTCTTGTTAAATTCTTCAGGAAGAAAATGAAGTCGTTAAACTAACGATTCTCGTTCTTCACGCAAAAAAGTAAAAGTTCAAATAAGCAATATCCTTAATGTCTATTTTCTTCCTCTCCTTTAATGCTCTCATCACACTGAAAAGAAAATATTTGAATGCCTAAGTAATTTTAAAGTTTGCAATTGCTCCGAGAAAGATAATCCTTATCTCGAAAATAATAAATACTTCTATGTCGCATTTTAAAATGAATAATAGACGACATAAAGCGACATTATTTTACGTAAAGATGAAAATTTTCTTTTGCCCTTCCATAGCTTACGTTGTGTTGAGAGGAATAAAAAGGAGATCTAAAGATTCAATGAATGGTGGAAAATTTTATGTGCTCTATATTGAAAATCCCTTAAAGCATTAACTACTGCTGATGATGATGATGAAAAGAAATCGATTCTGCCTTTGTATGTTCACACTGTCTTCCTCTCCTTTTTTACCTTCCTCCTGCTAAGGCTTCTAATGAAAGAACATCCAATTCTCGTATTATATTCAAATTTCTTTTTTAGTCTAAATTATATAATATTAACGGTATATCTACAAGGACGATATCTCTCTATATAGACACACTCTCAAATGTGTATGTACACACAATTCACATAAAAGCTAGTAGAGAAGGAAAGATCCATAAATAAATTTCACATTCATCTTTTCATTCATTCTCTTATCGCGCGACGTTCTGGTAATTAAATTTGTCCTCGTGATTTATGATGCTATTGGAAGGAGTGGTGTCTTGTTGTTGTTATTGTTGTTGCCTGTTGTTAAGTTGCAGTAGACCTCTTTTTTTCCTTCTTCCTTATTCATATTATATACATTCAGCCATAATAGAATATATATACGGAATAAAAATGTTTAGTTAATGAAAACTTTTTTTTCCTTGTCGACGGCGCAATGAAAGGCTGACTGAACGTATGTATGGGGAATGAAGGGTGAAAATGTGAAATGCATTGAATATATGCGTAAATAATGCAAAATGAAGAATCTATCTATCTATTGTAGCTATCTATCATGGTTATATCAAGTTCTATACAAACTCATATCATGTGCCATTCACTCACTCATTCCATTTTTCATTTTTTATATTTTTTTATTTTATTCTTTGAAACTGCCTTTCACAAAAGAATTTTTTCGAAGATGAAAATTCCCTCAGCCATTTTTAATTTAATACATCAAATTCGCATCCCAAAAATGTAGATATACAAGAATCTATACTATACGAAGAGAGCTCAACGGAGCATCTCATTTCATTTCATTTCATTCCTCTTATTTTTTTTCGTGGGGGGATTGAGAAGGAGATGACGAAAAAGAAGAAAAAATCTTTTAGACGGAAAATTGTTTTTTCTCGCGCAAAATTACTGGTAAAGAATTTTTATTACTTTTTCTCATCGCTCTTATTTTTTTGCAAAAAAAAAAATAATTCTTGTATGAGAGATAGAAAATGTTCTTTTCTTATTTCCCTTATATAAAAACAATTTTCCATGTTTTTCCATTCTTTTCCTTTTTTCTTGCTCTTCAGACGCTCCACTTATTTTCCTTTTTCGCTTGAAAACTTGACGTTGAAATTTTACCCACGCTCTGCTCTTCTGTGCTTTACACCACACTGCTCTCTCCATTTTCTCGTACTTTTTAACATTTTTTGCGCACTACCACCATTCCTGATACTGCTGCTGTTGCTACTTCAATTCCATACACAATCTCTCTCCGGCATTTAGCAATGTTAAGGATAAATGGAGAATTTTTCATAAGAAAAAGAAAGAAGGAAAGGCAAAAGGCAGCTAGAGCGTGTAAGAAACTGGGGAATTTTAAATGATTAAAATTCTATGCTTGAAGAGATAAAATAAATAATTTAATATTAAATGCAAAATTAAATTTCTCGAATATTCTTTCACTGCTTTGTATACAACTCACAGACTACTAAGTTGTTCCTTAAACCCGCCTTACTCCTTCTCATTCTCATCATCATCAACATCTATCTCTCACTATGATTGCGAGACCTGGCTACGAGTTTCATGCTAATGTTATTTCATGTTATTTTGTAGTTAAATAGTTTCTTTTTTCAACGATAATTTAAATGAGTCAGAAAATGGAATTTTTTTATTTGAATGAATTAGATGGAAAAGCATTGGCTTGAATGAAATTAAAATTGGAATTGATGGAGTTGAATGATAAAGTTTGATGCTAATGGAGAAAAAGGTTTCGAGAAAAAGTTGATATTTCAGCAACAAAAGTTTTGAATTGTGAGAAAGTTATGGTGTGCATAAAATTTTAAACTCAAGCATTGTAAATAATTTACTAAACAACATTTGTTATTAGTTCAATTTTCTTTTCTACCTTTAAAATTACAACAAGGATTCATTTCAAAACCGCAAAATTCTAACCTATAAATGTTTAATTTGATCCCTTCAAAAAAAAAATGTTGAACAAAAAATCTCAATATTTTATGTGAACACGTGGAGTCTTAAATTTGAATTCAGCAACGAAGGGGTAAAAGACCCACCATCCGTTTTCATACAAAAAATGCATAATAGCAAATTTATGGTAACCGCAAATTATTTCACAATTTGCAGGCATATTTTTCCATTTTTTTCGATATTTTTATTTTATAAATTTTCATTAAAAAATATATTATTATTGCCATTATTATTTTTATTATTTGTAAAATTATAATGAAATTGCAGTCAGAGCATATTTTCATATATGTATAATTTTTTTTTGCCTTGGCCTTTAAATCAATTAAGATAATAATTTTGCAATATTTATACTTTTAAATTGCAATTTTTGATTTTCATGCAATTTAATAAAATATTTATTTGATGTATAATGAAAATTTATGCAATTATAATGGATGTACAGTTAACAGTCAGTTGATGATGAAAAATAAAATTAAATAAAAATAAAAGAAAAATTCGTTTAAAAATAATGTTTTGTAAAGTAAATTGAAAAAAAGAAAAAGTTAAAAAAGAGCAAAAACATCAACATAACTAAAAGAAGAGAACAAATTAAATATTCAAAATGCTTGCCTGTTTTTATCATATTATCATGAGCCACGGCTTAGACGAATAAATTCAACCATTTTATAGCATTTTTTAATTCCATTTAACTCATATACACTTATGTGAGTGTATATTGCAGAAAATGAGGGTAGAATTTCTGCAACCCTTTTCTTCTTCAAACTTGACTCATTTTCTTCCTCTGGAATTATAATTTGTTGCCGCTGCTCGCTTCATTTCATTTTTTTTATATTTACACAAAACTTTCTTCTTTCTCCCTTAAAAAAAGAAAAACATTTTATTTAATTTTTTTTATACTGTTTTTTTTTCGGGGAGGTTTTGCCCTTTTTTAACTAAAGTAAAAATTTTTCGGCATTTTTTGTAAAATTTTTCGACAGTTTTTCATGCAAACTAAGCTCCCATGAAGGGTAAAAGAGATGGAGAGTAAAAAAAGAGTTTAATTATACTCATAAAGTAAACTAAATTATTACGGACATGGTAGAAACAGAAACACACAAAAAATTTCTGCAACATTTTCATACTGTAAAGTTTAATATTATATATGAATTTATGCATGTTTTTGACATGTAACCATCTGATCATGATGTTTTCTAGACGAAATACCAGAGTAAAATACTTCCCTAAATGTTTCGTACATATTTAAATTAACAAGTCAGAAAATTTCTCATCAAATTTTTCTCTTTTTCTGAATTTCTACTACACTTTTCGTCATGCAAACATATAAAAATCTCATTATGCGGTGTGTCAGAAATCTATGAATAATTTTTCATTCATTGTCTTCTTCCGCATCATCATCATCAAATAATAAGTACGAAAAATTAAGTAAACATTTTTGCTTAAAATATTTATCACATTTTTCATTCCCTACTTACATGTTTTGAAAACGCAATGGCATATAGAACACGAACGAAAAGGAAAAATATATAATATACACATAACATAACATAACATAAACATGGATGATGACTATAAACGGCATTTAAAGTGTACTTACACGTTCATATATTTTTTTAAAGGGAAAAGTGAGCTCATAGAGGAACAAAAAAAAGCATAACAACATAAAAGTTATGATCAAAAATTCATTATGTTTTCATATCACATGGTAATTATTCTTTATCGATCGCTTTTCACACCCTGCATTAAAATGAGAGCTAAAGTTGAGCTGCTTCGTGTTGTGTGTATTGAAAATTAAAATTTCATAATTTTTTCATTCTTCGAAATACTCAATATTCACTTTCATCCCCTATTATATGGTATTATATTTTTTTTTCCTTCATTGTTTCTATAATAAAGCAGTTTTAAAGTAGTAACAACCAGCAACAGCAGCATTAAAGGGGTTAAAAAAATAATTTTTAACCATTTATCTCTAGCACGTAAAGAGCACTAAATGCGATATAAAGAGAGTGAAAGAAACACAAACATGAGTGAATGTATGAGACGAGGGATGCGTGAGTGTACTTAAGCCGTTTAAAAAATCAAAACACAACGCAAACAAATCAGGCATAAATGTACATATAGCAGAAATTTAAATCAATGTATACCTACATGAACACAACTCTCTCGTTTTTTTTGTAAACTTTTAATGTTATTTAAAATAAAAGTTTTAAATAGGGAAACGACGTAAGTATAATTGTGACAAAAAGCAACCCTTGATGGATTTTAATCTGCCATATATTTTTCATTTCATTTCATTTCCATGTTAATTCCTGTATATGCTTAATGAATAATACAATTACTGTGAAAATATGTTTTTTTTCTCTCTTTCATGCAAAGACATAAAGGAGCTTTAGAAATATGATTAGCATTTGTCAAAAATTGCTTTGCCAATATGACATGGATTCTCTTGGATCATTTCTCACAAAACATTCATTTCTCCTCAGACCATGTCAACTCTTGCAAGTTTAATTACCAAACAAAAGCTAAACTCATAAGCACCTTGCATTTCTCCATAGAAGTTGACAATAACCCTTACTCAAATATTCCTTAATATCAAAAAATGAAAGAATTAAAGTCTGAAATACAATTAGTAGCCCAGAAAAAGCCAAAATGCTTGAAGCCCTGTTACAATGATTTAAATGACAAAAAAAAAGGAAATTTTATCTTCCTGGGACATTTATGTTCATGTATGTATGTACGTACATATTTAGTAGAGAAAGAAAGAGAGAGAAAAGCCTTTTCGAATAATGGGATTAAAATTAGGGTTTAAAGAACTTTTTTAACCAGAATTTAGCTGGAAGAGATGAATTCAAAAAAATAAAAATTATTATGTTGTTTATGACTTGAAAAAGAAGGATATTGGATATGTTTTAGAGTAGAGAAATAAAAATCAGGCATTCTGTTTTATTGCCCTGAAGGATTCTGACAGGACATTCCTACAGTACGTACGACTTGATGCAGTTGAGAGTTATAACAATAGAGATTAATTTGTTTGCATGTTGGTTTTTATTGAATAGAAGGATTAGGAATGAGGAGAGAAATATGCGAGTGATGGCAACAATATGCACATTTTTCCATTTCAATCTCATCTCATGATTTTTATGAATTGTGGGAAATTTGAAATGTTTATCGAGATGATGTTGATGATGATCGTTTGTTGAAGTTAGCAAACATTTATGAATAAAGTCGAGCAACGATAATATTATTTCGGTCAGTGCAGTGAAGTATGGAAATCAAACAATTGAACTGAAATGGGTTTTAAGCAGTAAACAGTAATAACAATGAAAAACAATCTAATTTTCCACCATATTTACCGCATTGTTCCAAATCAGCGAATAAAGATGAGAAAGGAGTATACATGCAGTATGTTTTAGAGCTCCATGAATTTTTTTCTTCTTTCCATCTCAAGAATAAGGCTGTGGCAAAACACGTGTTTATGAACCCCAAATTTCCGGAGCAAAAATTTCTTTTCCATTCTTTTCATTCCTTTCCCTTCACATCACAATCATCAACATTTATTATTTCATGGAGATTTTCCTCCCATTTTCTTATTTCCATTCTCTCTTTTTCCATTTTACTTTCGATAAGAAAATTGGCTGTATGTCATAATATTATTTGCAATGTGGATACGGATTATGATTTTCCATAATAGCTTTCAATGCTTTTTACAACCAGAAGTCGTTCATACAATGATAACATTTCTTGCTGCTTATTTTTCCTCTTCTTTCCACATGTACATTCATATCTTCCTATAATCATACTACACAATCGTATAGGAATGTGTTTTTCTTCTCCGTGTGCATGGAGGGTTGCGAGAATGTCTTATATATGTATGAATTGAAATAGGCAGGAAAAATAATTTTGTTTCTTTTCATTCTTTGCTGTTCATAGAAGAAAATTTGGCAGGAAAAAGGAAATGTTTATGGTCTTGGTTGTAACAGAAATTGCAAAATTTTCACGATTCGTAAATTTGTTGCTTCTTCTTTCTTTCTTATTTCCTTTCGCTTCAAGGAGCATTCAACAATTGATAAAATATTTTCTCAAATTTTTGGATTAGATGTTTTGTGTTGAAATGAATTTAGATCAAAATTTCTCTAAAAAATGCCATGTCTTAAATATGTCGTATGTTTCTCGGTTTTTGACTTTTGTACATCAAAATATTTTATAGACCGTCATTTGTCGTACAAGTGTAAGTTTATCAGGTGAACATTAATTAATCAACCTGAGTGAGAGTTAAAAGAATTTTTGTTAACATTTCATTTAAAAATTGTTGGCATTAAGGTTAAAAATTCAGTCCTAATTTAAACTTGTTCCAAAATGACATTTTCTTCTCTTTCTCTAGTTAATTTAGCAGTAAGTGATAATTCAGCACCTTACTGTGGGAAACAAACTTTCCTGCATATTGCAAAGTAATTATTCATTTGTGTACATGACACTTCCTAAGTGTCGCATTATTCATATCTACAGCTTCAAAATAAAACTTTAAATTAACATTAAAAATAAGTGAGAGATGTAAGACAAATGCTGCTTTAAAAAAGTCAAACTTGATTCGTTGGAAATATGAGAGCTTAGCAGAAGAAAAATTTGTCTTTTAATGAGAATTTGTTGAGCACTGAAATGAGAAATTAGGTTATTATCATTATGATGACTGTGAAGCAACCAACCTTGTTTTATGATAACGACAAAATATACTCTTGAAATTTTACAAATTTTTCATACACATTATGTACACACGTGAAAATGACTAACAAGTGTCTTAGACATACATACTCGAAATATTGTGTACCTATATATAAAAAATAAATAATATGAAAAACAACACATATTTTTGTTTCTTTTCCTTTATCACAATCATGTGATTAGATTAATTTAATTTGATAACGATATTAAAATCCAATCAATCATTTCAAATATGTAGTAATTAATTGAATTTCTACTTTTTTCCTTCCACTTCTCCAATTTTTTTTCATCGCCATTCGTGTCGCTTTATGAAACATGAAGCAAATTACTTTTAATCGCACTTTTCGGATCTTTTAGTGTTCAATTTATGAATTGATAAATTTTTTACCTTCATTTGTCGTTTAAGCTCGAATTGCGATTGTAGATTAGTAAGTAATGGTGTAAAAAAATTTGAAATAAATCGCGCATGTGATAATTTTTATTTTACGTACTTTATTGTACACTTTTCCTATAATGTCAAATCTAAAATCGATTAATTGATTTCCATTTTGAAATGAAGTTTATTAAAGTATTAAAGTACAAAGATTAACAATCGAAAATTGAAATTTAATTCACTTAGATTCTCATTGATACAATTTTTAATTTAGTTCCAACAAAAATGTTTAATTGCATTTATTAATCATTCAACACAAAAAATTCCTCCGATGCAACACTGTCATGATGAATCAAATCACAAATCTTATTGAGTCACACAAAAAATATTTTATTCAAATGAATAAATGCAAGAATTCAACCGCAAACTAAAAAGAATCGGAATTAAAACATTAAACAAGAACAATTTCCACATCTACATGAATCGTTAAAATAATATCGATAATAGATATTTCCAGTAACTACTAGGCTTACGTTTGTGTAGCATAAACAGGCAACCTATTGAACCTATTACACTGCATTAGCATAACATTTGTAAAAAAAAGTTCTGAACATGCCGGCACATGATGGAGAGAAAGAAATGGCAGGAAAGGCAAGCTTGCTTACTTGCTGGCTGACTAAAGATAGAGATGGAGAAGTGTAGTATGAAAAAGATATTATTGCAATATAATAATATAGAAAAAGAGTGTATTGTGTGAGAGAGATAGGGAAGGCAGAGCACACATAAAGTGCACTTTAAAACATGAAATGCAATTACTCGATATGTGAAATAACAAAATGCCTTTTGCCTTTTCGCATATATACATTCATTCCCTGCCCCGATGTGTAGATAATGTGCATATATAAGCAAATAAGCATGTAGGAAAAGAGAATCATGAAAGATATTTCGAGCAAATTGGTTTTCGAGTGCAGGCAATATTGCATTAAAATGAGAAGTAGAAGGAATGGAATAATATGCACAAACAGCAATACCCAATAAAACACAAAAACCGAAGAGCACGGATATGGAACCAAAAGCACAAGACCATTATCAGGGTTCACGAGATGAGAACAGAGCAGAAAAAAAATATAAGAAAGAATCTATATTTAAGTATATATATACATATAAAAAGTAAGAAGAAAATAAACCAATGTTAAAAAATTAATATATGAAACCACAGTAGCATAAGTGCTTGTCAAGGGAATGTTGTAAAAACGTCATTTTGTAATTTATGTGTTATTATAACTTTTTCTCTCTTGTTGCCACACATTTGAGAGTTTAAACAACAAAAAAAAACACAGGCAAAAAGAGTAAAAACTAATAAAATTCTTTTGTTCAATTTCAAAAGAGGAGTAAGAGATTTAAAAAAAGTCTCATTGGAAAGCGATCGAAAGGACAATAAAAAGAAGAAAAATTAGCAGAAAAGCCACTACTCAAGGTGGAATGTTTTGGAGATGGCTTAAAAATACTTTAATTTATCTCACTTTCATTTTAAAATTTATAATATTGAAAGCCACATCAAAATATATCTTACTCAGACTCGTTCCTCTATCTCTCCGACGACTTCAAGATTCCTCGCATAATTGGCGGTGCAAAAACGTTTACAGATATTTCGTTACGCTTTGCCTTCTTTTCTCTTGCTTGCTTTCTTATTTTTTAATCTTAATGAAGGCTGAAAGGAAACTTTATGATGTAGAACCAATTTCCATATAAAATGTGATTGTAAAAACGTATGTGCGTACGTAGCAAAAGAAATCCTTTTAATATTCTCAAATATCAAGGGGATGTTACCTTAAAGGTATGAGATTTTCATGTGCTTCAAAAGACATTCAATGAGTCATAACAAAGCACCTCTCTCACTTTCTCTCGACTCTTGCCGACGACTGATCATTTTATAAAATTGAAGTGTGAAAGAAATATTAAATTATCCGTGCATTTCATAACTTTTCTTTCTTTTCTGTCTCAATAAATGTGTGTCTGTGTCGATAATAAAAATAAAAATTTTCTAATTTAAAAATTTCTTTCAGCTTGTTTCCCTTTTCATAAGGGGCCGTTCACTTATTACGTAACGCTCTGAGGGGGGGGGGGGGGGGTCGAGAGTTTGTTACGGTCTATTGTTCTCGCAACTGATTCTTTTGTTAAAAACGTTACGCAGGGGGGGGGGGGGGGTAAAAAATCCCAATTTTTGCGTTACGTAATAAGTGAACGGCCCCTAATTCATAATAGGATAATTTTAAAAATTTCTTTCTTTTTTGGGTTTTGGGATTAATAATCAAAAATCTCATTTAAAAATTTTTTTCTCTTGTCTAACAAAAATCCTATTGTCAAATCTACGAAGAAGTAGGTAAAAATATAAAAATAAAGTAAAGATCAACCATGCAAATCAGATATATAGGTTTGTTGATCCTATATTCGATACATAGTGACATTCTATTGAAACGAAAAAGTAGTTTTGTTTGATTATGTGCGAGAGTGAGTGAGATGGACATAAAGTCCCATTTGTATCCCACAGGGAATCACATGAAAGTCAATTGTCCAACAGAAACAAAAATCTCTCTTTTATTTTTTTTTTCTTCATCCTGTTTTTGTCAATTTCTAGACTTTTTTTATTTTAAAATAGTTTGAAATTGAATAGACCATACACAACAAATAAACGAAACATAAAAAGTACAACGAGGAGAGAAACAGCATGAAGATCTCTTTTTATTTTCCTACAGGCAATTTTTTAGGATTTTTTTTTCCTTGCTGGCCCTTTTTACAGCTCGTATACCGAGTTACAAAAAATTCTAACTGAAAATAAAAATAAAATAACGATTAGGGGTTGCAAAAATTGCTTTTCTAAGTGATTTTGTTTGTGTAAAAATAAAAAATAAAAATAAAATAGATGATTCTTCACTTTCTCCTAGTTTATTTTATTTTATTTGAATGTTTCCGCATATTTTATTATAGAAATTTCCCTACTTCGAACTAAAGGATCAAAGGAGAGATGAAAATGTGAAAATAGTTTCCCGAGCGACAATCATGTGTCTCATGGCAGCCATAATGCAGCCATAAGACGCTGCCATTTGCCATCTGCCTTGAGTGGCGGCAGTTGTTGAGCGCCATATGGCTGCATTATCGCCTTGATGGCAGCACATGATGTCGATTTTACCGCTTCCAAGGCTGCCTTGGAGCTGCCATCGCCACAAAACTGCCTTGCCTTCTGAACGCCTTGTTGTCGACATGATGGCGCCTTCATGGCAGGTTTGGTGGCAGCAAAAACTGGTATAAAATTGCTATAATTTTTTTACTTCAAATTTCTAATGACCGTTTTTCAATTTTATATCTTACATTAATCTATGGAAAAACATGGGAAAAAACTTAAGTCATGCTAGGACTTAAGTTCTAAAGCGAGCACAAACTAATAAAGTTCTGTGCGACTTAAGATATTTATTAAAAATATCTTGAAATTGTATGAAAATAAAATTTGACTTATAATAGTGATTTCTGCTAACACTTGTGAAGTATATCACGGTCACGAAAAAGTTGATGGCAGTCATAAGGCAGTCACATGGCAGCCACCAAAATTCAAAAACCATGTGTTTTTGTGGCAGTCACATGGCAGCCAAATGGCGATCCAGTTCATGGCAGTGCCTTGTAACTGCCTATTATATGGCAAGGCAGTGTGATGGCTGCCATGTGGCTGCCATTGCCTCAGATTGTCGCTCGGGTTTTTATTTCTCAATTTTGGGGGCACTAAACAAAAGAATGAAAGAATTATGGCTTTTCGGAGGATCAAATGCAATTAAAATGTTTTCCTTTTCTTTATGTAACTTTAATCCATTTCTAATTTTTTTCCTTTGCCTTTTTTTGATTTTATTTCAAGGGTTCATTCAATAATTCTTCTTCTTATTATTTTTATATCAAAAAGTTAACAATATTATTAAATTTTTAATAAGCACATCAGGCATAATGAAAAGAAGATTCGCAATAATTTATGGCTGTATTGAAAGAACATTTCAAATATGTTTTCGTGTGTAAATACAAACATTAAATTTCATTAAATGTATCGTTGAAATTATTTATGGGAACATGACTCTCACATGTATGTTTCGAGTATTTTTAAGCACATCAAAATCAGATGATTGTAATTTATGTGAAAATATTTTTTTTGTCATAAACTCTTCAGTGATGGAATTTTAAAGACATTCCTTGGTCATACGTTGATTCGGTATTCTTCAATTCTTCAACAACTGGTAACAATTATTTTTAATATACCTCATTCAGCAATGATTATTTTTGCATAAATTTTTTGGTATTCTAAATATATTTTATTTCATTTATTCCTAATCAAAACTTCTATTTTCATTTCCTCAATTCAT
Organism: Chironomus striatipennis; assembly: GCA_026123125.1. Taxonomy (NCBI): domain Eukaryota; kingdom Metazoa; phylum Arthropoda; class Insecta; order Diptera; family Chironomidae; genus Chironomus; species Chironomus striatipennis. The sequence continues at coordinate 23,882,404 of CM047394.1, read as the reverse complement.
TGCTCGACGCGGCATATTCACTTTTTTGTTCTTTATATTTTTGCTATGTCTCGTCTTTAATTCCATATTCACATATATGTGTGTTTAATATATGAAATTGATACGAAGCATTCACAAAAAATTATTTACATAATAAATCAATTTATTAAGTTGAAAAACCAGTTTTGATATGAATATTTTTGGCAAGTTTGAGTGATAACACTTGGTGCTGTTTTTTTCCTTTAAAAATATTTTTTTTTTTCGTTCTTTACATTTTCAATTCTTTTTTGAATAAATTATTTTTATCAATTCTATATATATATATATGTGTATAATACCTATTGAACATTCTTTTTCGCTTTGCATTCCCCCGTACTCAAAAAAAGCGCGGTGACTTTATCGAGCATTAAAATATTTTTTTTTTCAATGGAAATAAAATTATCTCTTCGAGCGGTGCACTCAATAAAATTTATGATATTAAACCTAATTTGCAAGTTACGCATTGATAGAAGAGGAGATGAAGAATGCTGACTGAATGAGAAATTGATAAATGCAATTATTGTAATGTGACATAAGCTCTTCCTTCCCATCCAACAACACAGACAAATTTTTTCGCCAATCATTCATCAAAAATAAATAAAGTATGAATGAAATGAATGAGAAAATAAGAAGATAGACACGTACATATAAATATCTTCACCGTAGGCGAATAATAGGAGATAGATAGAGGGACATTAATCTGATTAATAATTCATAAATAATATTCACAAAAATTACTTGACTAAGTGCTGTAATCTCATTTGGTATGTAACCAGCGTAAAGTGATTTTTTTATTATTATTTCTCGTCTCATGTGGATGTTGAAGTAGATACAAAGTTACTTTCCTCTTTTAGTATTTTTAAATTGGTGCTGCACATTTTAGTGGGAATAAAATTAATAAAAAAAGGGTTGTGAAAAAAATGAAAATTCGATTGCACGATAATAAATTTTTAAAATCTATTGCGCTAAATATGAAGATAGATACAGCTTAGACACCGACACAAAGTGGATGGTTAAAAAAAGGGATGAAAATCTGCACTTCTACTTGATTATTCAATTCAGGTTTCAAAAAATTGTACATCATCATCATAAAGTTTTTTATGGACTTGAGGGAATTGCAATACAATCAAGAGATACTTTATGGCGTGTAACATTACAGTCGTAATATAATAAATGATTCAAGTGCTCTACACTCACATGCTGTGTGAGAATTTGAAATTTTTTCAAAAAAATAAGAAAGAAATTTCCTATTACGATTATAGTCATCCACAATATATAAATATACAGCAAGAGAATGAACAAATGAATGAACGGATGGATGAATGAAGGCAGGAAAAGCTCTTGGAGATGGAAATCAAATTTTCTTCAATTTGTTTCGTAATTGTTTGTATGTGAATATTTTACTAAAAAACCAGTAGAAGTCTTCTACTTTTTCAGATGGATTGTGAATGAATCTAATGGAAAATGAGGAACAAGGGAGACACGACGCATATTTTTATCTTCAAGTGCTCTTCTTCGCATTTTTATTCTCTCCTCTATCTCTATCTACTTTTTTTTCTATGTGATTCAATTATTTGGTTTTGTGGTTGAAGTGAATTTTTATTGAATTATTTTGAAGTAGAGAGACGCACGGGAAAATTCAATTGTACATCTCATGCTACTCATAAAATTTTATTTTTATCGATAGATTTCGATGCTTACACATTTCTTTTTTTTTTCATTCAACATTTCAAAGATGAAGATTTTATTTGAGATTTCTTTTAAAATGAAATTTTTGTTGGTAAATAAATTGATTGGCTAATGGGTATTTATTGGGCATAGAAAAATGACATAATGAACAATTTTTCTCTTCTTCTGTTGTCGAATAAATCGATTGATGAAATTTAAGTTTTGAGTAGCCTCATCAAAGAATTGAAAAATTTGTGTATTCATCTGAGCATTTATTCATGACACATTCTGTATTGTACCATCATAACATTCAAATATATTGAGCATAATAAACCTTAAGAAATAGTCGATGTATGTAAATTTCAAAGTCAATGCTTCACATCTTCTTCTTATTCGTTATCCAAACTCATTTCCATTCACTTTAGCTGCTCTTTTTGTTGTCCATTGAAATCATTTAAATGAAATTGCAATTGTTTTTCCATCTCTCTGAATATATTTATAAATTTATATATATTTTTTGTGTGTGCCTTTAATGCCAAACATAAATGCCGCTCTTATTTAAAATGCGTTGCATTGCAACTGAAAATGGTGAAAGAAACACTGAAGAATTAACAATCTTTAGCTTGATATACATAACAATTTTTTTTTTTTTTGCTTCAACCTTTTCATTTCATTCTTTCATCTACTTTACTTTAGCTCTTTACAAGGCAAGAAAAGAGAAGCAAAAAAGATTTTTTTTAACATTTCAATACATACATATTCAAATATTTAAATATATTATTGCATGAAGTAAATTCTCAGGGATGTCAGAGTAATTCAAATGCCGTTTATTCAATAGCAATAGCTGTTGTCGATGAAATGAAGTTTGATCCACTACAACTGCTTCTGATGATGTTTAATTCGCGAGTGCACAAATGCAACCTGTTCGATGACCTGTTTTGTTAATCAGCCATCCCCCCAGCACAAAATATTTTTTTTTTTGCTTTTCTTACTTCGAAGTCAACCGACCGGCATATATACGACTTAATTTATATTGAGATACTTTTTAATTAAGGAACAGTCAAAGTAAAAATATCTTGCAAAGTTTAATTGAATTCAAAAGTTTTTTTTTCTTTTCTTGTAGAGAGAATTAAAATAATTTAAAGTTTAAATCTCATTTCTTTGCCTTTTTCTGCATTTTATTATTGCGGCGCTCTTTCCATCTATGAAATAAATTTTTATTTAACTGACTTCTTTCTTCTCTACATATATATACATACATATTTTTGTGGTGTAAAGAAACGCAATGAGGCTTATTATTATTCACAAGAAAATGAATAATCAACAGATTTTTTTTCTCACTGCTCTGACTGAGATCTTACAAGAGATTCTTATACAGTGTGACTTAAATTAAAATAAGTAGAAATGTTTTACAAATTATAACGTTAAATTATGATGACGCATTTTTTAATGAAATACTTAATACTTTAACTTTTTAAGATGCCACATCAGTGTACTTGTAGGATTAATTTTATTCAAAATATCAAAACAGTCAAGTGAATAATTAGACAAAATGTAAATCATGAAGCATTTCACAGACATTGAAATGCTAAAAAGCGAGAGATTTTGTGCAGATGATAAAAAGACTCCATCATGACATTGATAATCATTTGCGAGCCAGTGTATATTGCATTTCCAAAAAAAGAATCAATTGTCAGTTTTCATCATTGTTTCTCAGCTTCCATTTATTAGTTTCCCTCTTATTCCCATCGTCATGAACACTCTCAGCAATAGAAGTTGAAATGCTTAATTAGAAAAATGTGTTATTCAAAATGAAAAAAAAAAATTGTATGTCTTGATGATATCCATTTCTTGTTCCAAAAAGCATCCGCTGTCACTCAAAAATTATTCCGGTGACTTTTTGTAAATGTATGTATAACTTTACCAACCAACCAGCAACCATTTTTTGATGCATTGAATGTCACTTATGTGTATATTTCGCTACAAAACATTGCTCTTAAGTTAGATCTGTCAACATCTGGAAATTTCATAAATGAACATTTGAAACTATGAGTTGATTTCGATGTATGCATTCATAGTGGGATTTCAATTCTCAATTAACAATTGCTACTCATTTATACAAAAAAAAAAAATATTTTTTGCTGGTAAAAATTAAGTTCCCCTATGAATTCATCTATTCCCAAAAAAAAAGAATTAGGAGAATATAGAAAATATACACATTCGCTGCTATATTCCTTAGTTCTCATTCCATATATACACATTACTACGAAATGCATTTGAAGATCATTGAGCAGGAAATTTCATGGGAAAGCAAGAAATATGTTTGTTGCTGTTGTGTATGTTATTTTGAGATAGATTATAGATACATTTGTTCATTTCAAATCATTAAAACGTGCTTTGCTCATTTAGATACACATTTATCCCTGGAAAAATTATTTCGTTTAGAGCTCTAATCACTGAAACTATTGCGCCTCATGAAATATTAATCTCACAAAAAAATAATGAAAATGAATGAATTACTTCCACAATCTATAGTAGATTTATTTGCCTCAAGCAAATACGACAACTTCTATTTGATTAACACCAAAAAATAATATTAAAAATAAAATCATGAGTATGTAGTACAAACGGTACAAATAGTTTATTTGCCTTTTGTCACCCGAAAAAAAATTATACGAAAACAAATGGAAAGAAAATTACAGAAAACAAATAAAATTATTGTCCAGTGCTTCCTGATAAATTTATTCTTGTATGTTGGGAAATAAAAGTCAGAAACTAATTTATCCGTCAATCCAGAAGACTCAGGTCAAAATAGAAACGGAGTCCATACACAAATAAGTATGAATGTAGAAAAAGAAAGAAAAGAGCGGTAAGGCATAATATTTGTTTAAGGGACAGTCAATTTATTAATAGTAGTTTACTCTTGTCATACACACAATAAGCAAGGTTCTTCATTCGTGATGATGATGATGACGATGATATATTTTTAACATGTAAACTGTTGTTATTATTACTATTTATTTGCAAAGGAAAAGTGAAAGAAAAAAGTCAGTTTGAAGGGGAGTGCAATGTCCATAAGAGACATGCAAATTTTGTAGCATTACATTTGCACGACAGCTGCATCAGTTATTAATTCTCCTTACATTTTGTGTCACTAATTACAAGTAAAAGAATGTATTTTGTGGTACCAAATGTCTTAAGACTTAAGACAAAATCTCATCTTCTCTATCATCCTGTACACAAGATTTCAATTTTCTTTGGACACGTATTGTGTGTTTTTAAGTAAAAACTTTTGTCTTGGATTGTGGATAAAACTGTAGATAGTAATTATAAGAAATCAACCAAAAAAAAAGAGTAAGAAGAAGAAGTAAAAGGAGATTTCTTCTCGAACAAATGATACTGAAATGAAATAATAATGAGTTTTTGAGTCTAAACGAACTTAAAATTATCTTATTAATATGCAGACATATGCTTTTGAAGGTCGATGATTTTTTTTTCTCTTTACTTTAGCTGAGGAATATTAAAGGTCATTTGACGACTAAGCAGTCAGAGTCTTTTAAAAGAAAAAAAAAATAACGAATAAGCAAGAGAATAAAGTGGAATGAGTGGAATAAAAGAAAAGAAATATAAAAAAGACTTATATGTGGCCGATTTAAAGCGCGTAAACGATTTAAAGATGGGACCGCTCTGCGATTCGATCGCGCAGCGAGTGAACAAAATAATAAAAGATTTTTGTAATTCCTAGAATTATATTTTTTTCTTCATTTCCAACACATTATAATGTCAAGAATTCATTCCTTGTATTTCTTTCTCACTTCTTTGTTATATATATTTATTTTTTGTTGAAATCATTAGTGCCAAACTTGACTAAATCAATTATTTATGGAATTGAATATCTCACGAAATGAAAAACTATGTTTTTTTTGTGCAGATATATTTTTTATATATGGAGTTTCTACCATTGGCTATTTCAACTTTGTTGTTGTTGTTAGCAAAAATTAATGGATTTTTTATAGGAATGCATTTTTACTCTTACAATACTTTTTGAGTTAGTAAATGTTTTCAATGACTTTAGCATTGAAAATTGAATCATTCGAAGAAGTAAATGCGCCTAAATCATCCATCGACTCAAATTAAAGTTTACAGTTTGTTTTGGACTTTGTAAGACTTGCAGTGGGTTGCTTGTGCCAAAATTATATCAATCTAGAAGAAAAAAAAGCCAATAAGAAAAGAAGAAAGTTATGGAAGAAGTAACAAAACACTTTGAGAGAAAATCCCTTATTTATTATCTAACTTTGTTTATTTATACATTTCTTTATTATTGGCCATAAAGATGAGTTAATATAAAGCCTGTTTAGCTCGAGATATTATAAAAGTTTCTTATTTTTGTTCTTTCTGTTATTCGACTTATATTAACAGCAATAAATTGGAATTGGAGGGAAAAATGAAGCAAATAAGAAGAAGAACGAGGAAAAAAAAATTTAATTAACATTTAGTTTATTACACAGCGCGTGCTTTATCATTAGCACAAAATTCTTATAATAACTTTTAGTATCCATAATGTGTAATATTCAAATGTATTCTTTCTATTGATGATGATTATGAATCCAATGGAATTTTTATTCTTATTGTAATCTACACACGATTTTCTAACATTAAATCCATTTGAAATTATTCCGTCCTATAATGATCACTTTCTAAAGCGAGCAATCGATTGAGCTTGAAAGAACGATCGAGGTAAGAATAATTTGACCCACAATTATGAATTCTAGCTCTACTCTAATCTAATGACCCGTAACTCTTTCTATATCATTTCATTAAACGAGACCCAGAGAATGTATATGAATTCTATCTATACAAACTAAAATGATATGTAATTTAACTAATTTTATTAATGACCGTGGCAATTTAAAAATAAAATTTCTCGAGCCTTTTTTTCTCATCTTGCTTCGCTATCCATCTCATTCTTTCTCAATTTTCAGTTGTTAATGTCGATGATGAAAATTAAAAGATGAATATTAAACACTCATTTTAACACTCATTTTCTAGTTTATTCGATTAAGACTCATGCTATGGGTATGAGAACCTTTAGCTATTATTAGCTCATAATAATCTTCTTGTGGTTTATGAATATGAATTATCGATATGTGAAATGATGAAAAATATTAAAAGAGGCGTGTTTTCATCTCTGTTGTCTTTGAAGATTTTTTCTTTCATTCTTAATTCTAATTTTTATTTTATTCATAAAATCTATCAAAAAATTTTATGTAAATTGTTAAAAAATTAATGTCCTTTCTCGGGGAGATCGGTCTTTGAAGTAAATTTGTTTGAAATAAATTAAAAGTCAATTTTTTTGGTGAGAAATTAAAAGTGCCTTTTTGATTACAACGACTTGTCTTCAGCTGCTCATAAATTTTCTTTTCAATTCTCTTTTTGTTTTGTTCGAGTTTTTTTTTTAATATAAATTATCTACAAGGAAAATTACAAGGTGTAGATTTAAATATTACATGTTACATGATCTGAATATGTAATGATTGAAATCTAATATAGTTGAATTAATAGTTTTTATTGAAATGAAGAATAGGAGAGTAATTAATGCTTATTATGTGTAATTAAGGATATTGATTTTCATCATCATCTAAATAGCCTAAAGAAATTTCTATTGATGGCCATTGAGAACGTAAATGGACATGATATTTTCAGACAAGCCACATAATATCTTAAAATGAATGTGTTTCCCCTCATAAATTCTCTTTAAATAAGAAACCTCAAAAATAAAACCAAATGATTTTCCTTAAAATATTTAAATCTAATTCTTGATAAAAGATGTAGAATTTAAAACGAGATCATCCGAAAATTAACTCAATAACCAACCCCAGCATTATCAATGTAAAATTAGAATTGAATTTATTTCAATGATTTGTTAAATGCTCTCACTTTAAATACATGAAAGAATTTTATACTTTAACTAAGTGTACTTGAGATGATTTCTTTCTTTTTTTAATAAAATAGAGGAATTCAATTTATCCATAATACAATTAAAACACATATATACAGCATTCAACTTTAATTTCTATCATATATAGACACAGAGAGGAGAAACACACTACATTCACTCAGAAAATGATAAATTATTTCCCTTAATTGTCGATCGAGTGCACAAGAACCCTTCAGTGCTCGTAAATAAAAGACTTTTCAATAATTTTTCTTCTTCATACATATTTTTGCTGTTCAGGAAATCATGAGAGCAATCTTGTGTTTTATACTCGAATTACGTTTCAAGTGCTCTTCAATCTACACTCGGAATATTTTTTTCTTGCTTCTTTTTTCATTATTTTCTCAATTTCTATAAGTAACTTACGAGTTTAAATAAAGGAAAGAGAATAAAATGGAAAAAGGCGTTAAATGCATTTTTATCATTTCACATGAAAATGAAAATAAAAAATAAAAATACACAAAGAAAATTTATTGTTGCTGGAATTAATCGTGTTTAAATTATTTTGGCACGAAAATTGAAAATTTCATGCAAAATTGGACTATTGAAATCATCATCAAAGCAACGCGCGCAAAACAGTAAAGGAAAAGAAATAGTCATCATTGTTGCATGCCTGTGCGCCACCAACATTGAAGAAGGAATTAACAAAAAAAAACATTTGGTCGTCTTATTGTTGCTTTTAATATTGTTCATCCTCTTCTGAGAGATGAAGAATCCATAAGTCATATTTCTAATATTTCATTCCCAAAAAGAGCGAGTCATAAAAAATATAGTAAAAACTTGCAACTCTTTGCCGTGTTTGTTGCGCATTTCATTTATTTCAGTTTTGGAGATTTTTATGAAATTCAAATTTAACTGAATTAATAAAAATATTCAAACACATTGCTAATCCTACTTTAATCATAATCAAAATGTGTTAAAATATATATTAGACATATTGACATTACATTGTTGAAACTTGCTTCTAATAAAATGTTTTAAGACTATATATTCCGTTTTTAGATTGCACATTTTAATGATCTTTTGCTCATTCACTCTTCAACATTTATGTACAAAAAATACAAAATACTTTTATGAGAACATACTTAATAATAATATTTAATAATAATAATTTTCAGAAGACTTATGTCGACTTTTTCCTAATATAAATTTGAAAAAAAAAAGAAAAAAAAATATAAAAATAAGATTGAAAAAATTTCTTCATCATAAATATGAGGAGCAGCAGCAGCAGTAGAAATTTAATGGCTGTAATACTAAACTGCATGTAATAAAAAAATGCGTTTACTAAGAAATTAAGTAATAATAAACAGTCGCGACTATATTATGACGATTATGACTTTATGACTGAAATTGTATACACATACACACAAAATCATTATAGCTCTATGATCGTAATGTAGAACTTTGAAGAGACGCAAGCAAAAGTTATTAAATTACATTGTTGCTCATTCATTTGCCTTATTCGTCTTGTGATTTGCTTAGACTGAGCGGAGAGAGAGGATAAATGCAATTGATATGGATTGAATTGCAACAATGTTTACAAAATATCTATTTACTTCTGTTTATTGAACACAATTTGTTGTTTTTTTTCTTAATATTCACTTAGTCTCTTTAATCATTAAAGTATAAGAAGGAAGAAAAAGAAGTAAAAATTCATAAAAAAAAATTATTTAAGAGTTTAACTTGACTCCAATTAGTAATTGATTGTAATGATCGGATCATAAAAATCTTATGGATTAATTATGTACATAGTATCATGAATAAAAGAATGAGAATTTGAATTGAAAATAGATCCGGCATTAATACAATGACCTTCATATTATAAAAAAAAATTTAATAGTCTTCTCTCATAAGAAATTGCATTTGATATTTATGCAAAATGCACAATTTTACGCCATGCCATGGAAGGAATTTAAAATTGTCAAAGCACATTTTTATCGAATTGAAAATTCTATTTTGGATGAGCACAACAAACGAAAATTAAAAAATTGATATTCAAACTACATCACTTTTAGAATGGACATTAGACATCACTGTATAACACACTAAGTCACATGTGATCTTTTATTTATGGAAAACAATTCAATTATTAATTCTGGCCACATCAATGTTCACAAAAAGAGTCTTTTATTGTGCGTATTTACCTTAATTTTAAACGCTAATAATGCCACTGTCTGAAATCATCATGATGTCTCCTGTATTATTAATTCGACGTGGAATTCTTACATGACTTATGTGCTGTTTAGATTTATGAGGTTTTAAATGAGCAGTATTCTATTATCGCTTATCAATGAATATTTAATAACTGTCTGTTTAGTCAAATTTTAATGTCGAAATAAAAAAATAAATCAAATTATTATTTTTTTTATTAATGACTTGTAATTGATTTTGAGGAAGTTTTTTCGGTTGGAATCACACCTATTATCTAGTCTGATTCATCGCTCAAGTCAATCCTGATGTGCGCAATTCATGTTCGACAGACTTATCGAAAGTCTAGGGGTATTCAATTAAGTTTGTTCGGAAATCTCAAATTCAAAAAAATACGTTACGCTTTTTCTTGAATTTGATAACTTTTTTTGAGTTTTATCATTTATTTGACTTTATTGTAGTCCTTAATCATGGACTGAATCATTTTCTTTAAAAAATTCTGCATGAAAATGATTTAATTTGAGTATAAAATTTTTCGAATTTTCGAACAAGGGGTATTTAACTTCGAATTTTGCATGGCAGACAGACAAAAGTGACATTTTTGCACTTTTGTTTGGAAACTGTAACGGTTGCAATGTTTGAATTGCTCACATCAGGTCAATCCTGTCGATTTTTTATGTCTTTTGTGAACTTTATATATTTTTTGAATGATTATGAATCACCAATTCAAGTATAGGAGCAGGGAATAGGAGTTCTAGAAAAAACCTTGTTCCTTTTCATTTATTGGAGATTTTCTAGCATTCGCTGTGAAATTGATGCAGTAATTCAGTCTTAATTTAAAAATCAAAATCAGTGAAAACTTATTGATATTTATTTATACGAATTTTTTCAGACAATTTTATGGCATTTGCAAATGCAAATTTCAAGAAAAAAAAACTGCAAAACGACAAACACCTACATAAAGAATGTCAATTGATTCACATAATTTTGTTTCAGAAAGTTGAATTTATTGCTCAATAATAACATCAAAACTAATCCATATTTATATTTTTAATAATTTACAGAGACCGCCAAGTTCATCACTTTCATATGGTGGTGCAATGAACGACGATGTAAGATCTCCAGGCTCAGGGAGCACGCCCGGACCACTTTCTGCACAACCTCCACCCGGATTAGGAGAAGATCCTGGTGAGTTTTACAGTACGTTACACACACTCTTTCTTTCTATCTATTTCAAAATTTTAACATTTAACTCTTTATTTGATTCAATAATGACAATAAAAAAGGAACTTCTCATGCAATAAAATGATTTATATGCGAATGAGAAGTGCTATAATTACTACCGTATGCGATTAATAAGAGATTTGACACAAATTATAGTGCGATGATATGAGAAATCTGCGCCCCAAAAATTCATCGAGTTGATTTATGACTTTACTTTTATTTATCTCTTCTTCATTCTGTTGATTCTGTTCTGTTTTTGTGACTCTTTTATTAGTATTATTATTAGTGCTTCCACATGAGAATTTTGATGATCAAGAGCAAAACTAAACTAAACTTGAGGAGAAACAAACGAAAAAAAAAATTAATTTAAATTTTTGATTCAACGCGATTGCAACCGTTTCAAGGTCATTAAGCGCAAAAAAATTAGTATTCACTCATAGTTTTGAGGGATATAAAAATAATAATGGTAGTAATATCATCATTAAACATGCTGATGATGAAGAAATTCCCGAAGTAGCCGTATATATGCTACTATAAGCATTGTTAAAATTTCTTAAGTAAACATAACAAACGAACAAGAGTAACAACAGCAACAATAATAAAATAATTTATTGTATTTAGATTAAAGCAATTTAATAGTTGTAAAAGTCACATTTAATAACATTTTGATATTTTTTTCATGAGCTAAACGACGCTTTTACGGCGCTTGATTTCAAATCATTTTGCCACCGATTGATTTATGTTTTTTGTTCTCCACGATTGCTGCCTAACCATATATAAACATACGGACGTACATAAAGACTGAGAACATACATACAAGAAAGAAATTATTCGTTTTGCGAAACATCTCTATCATTCTTTGGACAAGGAATTCTTTTTGTTTATTATTCTCACTTTTTTATGTAAATTTAATTTATAAAAATACTTTACATCTTACGTGTGAACTAATTTGGATTGCAAAAGGTATGAAAGCATTGACTATACCTTTTTATTATTTATACACACATTTTTTGAGTGTTTTCGTTGAATTCTAATTGCCCATCTTGATGTAAATTAAAATAAAGAATTTACTCGACGTGTCTGTAAATGTTTCTATTATTATTGCTTTATACTCATCATTATCATCAGTACTTTAGTCATTCAAAGCGCGAAGATTTCGGTAGAAAAAAGTAGAAACAGAAAAAAATTAAATTTTTAATTACTTCATAATGATAATTACGGCTATAAATGGCCACAATTTAGCATTTAACTTATAGATTGCCTTGCAACGCCTGTTTCATCTTCATCGTCTTCGCATGCTCTCTGTCGTTACGAACGGGACCTTTCACGATCAATTAAACTTTAAAGTGATAATTTTAAAGCACCACCATCGAAAATATATTGCAATTAGTAAATTATCACTTTAAAGGCGAAAGTAAAATAAATTTCAAATATAATTGCTACTGGTGCGATGTTAGACTCACTTCTTCTCATGTGGTGTACAATTTTTATTTCAAAAAAAATTGCATACATAAATATGCAATTAGGAAATCATAAATCAGATTTCCATTTATTATTTGTCTGCCTTGTTTCATAAAATTGTTATTGATTCATAAATTTGAATAATTATAATTAATTTTTTTTTCTTCTTTCTGTTTTTTAATCTCTCCATTTCTCTCTCTCTCTCGTACATACTGATACTGCATTATTTAAAATTATCATTTTAATGAGAATTTTTTTTTTTGTGAATCTGAAAAAAATCTCGACTCATTCGCTATAATATATTTAATTTTTTTTTTTTTTTCGCTCGCTCGGCAGTATCAATGAATCGAATAATTGTTAATAAGAAATAATTGAAAAATCATTTCATTATCAATGCAAATGAAATGATAATATACATGAAATGCAATTTGCCAATAATGTTTTAAATATAAAAAATTTATAATGTTTATGTGTTCGTTTGTATGTGCAAATAAACACAAAGTTTGTTTTCAATTTTAATTTTTTCATTTCTCGTTATTATCAAATGCAGTGATGCACTTCAAAGTGATCTTCTTTCGTTCCATGAAAATTGCAAGTTAAAAATTCAATTGATTATAACATGATCTACAATCTTGCATGATCTTCCAATAATTTCAATTTAAGATGTTCGAAATTAAATATTTTTTTTTGTAAAATAAGAATCCAAGTTTTTTCCATAAATTAAAAAAAAAATAATCCATAAGACTCGTATAAATCTGAAATCTAAAAATCCTGATGGCTCGCGATCATCATCAATCACTGATATTTTCAACTTATGCTCGATTGATTAAAATTATTAAACTTATTACATTTATTGCGATTAAATTAAACAACAGCTCGAAAATTTTCAGCACATATTTCACTCTTGAACCTCGATTACTCTAGAATACTCTTAAAAAATGAGAGCTTCAATAAATCTTCTTTGCACGTAGTACGAGTTCATTGAATGAGTAAATATATTATCAATTTTTTTAAAAAAAAAAGCAAAAAGCAAAAAATATGATGAGAGTCAGCAAAGAAAGTTATGCGATGTTTACAACCCTGTAGAATTTACGGTCGTTGATAATTAAAAACACACATAATAAATATAATTTTAATCAATTTGTTTTAACGCTTAATCACTTTTTTATTGATTAGTGGAAAACTTTGTCCGTTTAATGTCGAGAAGTGTTAGGTTTACGGAGTCGCGTTTATCGGATTAAAAGCTAATGTTCTTCATACTAATATCGAAAATGTGGTCAATCAAGTTGATTTTTTTTTCTATGAAAACAAAATGAAATTGACTCTGAGAAGTTGAGTTTCCCCCTCAATCCATAGAAACAACTTTCCTCGATTACTTTCTGAGAATCAAAGAAAAAAAAAAATCAATTAAAATAATTAAAATTGAAAATCTCTAAAACAATATTTATAAGAGAATAATGTCATAACTTTAACTGATTTGAGACACATTTAAGTAGCAAAAGCATTTAAATGACGTTAAATTACCATCTTAATGTCTAATTTATCAATTAAATAATAAACTTTATTGCTTTTTAGCTTTTTACGTTTAGCATTTTCAAGCATTGATGACTTCAGCTTTTAAGCGATTATTTTGATGAACTTAGCTTAAATGTTACAATTTGTCTTAATTTTTATGTTCATTGATTAATTTAATAAATCTCTAGTACAAGTAATTCAGGTTAAATTTCAACTACTTACAGGGGCGTAGTCAGAAATTAGGGGGGCCAAAAAAATAATTTGCCTGTCGACGGTTTATTCTTTCTCTAAAATTATAAAGTGTATGATAGTAGTTATTATAGCGGTCGAACGACGCGAGACCGTAGAAAATTTTTCCAAAATTTTCCAAAAATTTTCTTTAGAAAATTTTTTTGTATGGGATTTTATTTTTAAGAGGGGGGCCCTCCCAGGCTACGCCCAGAACTGCTTACATTCAAATTTAAGTTCAAAAAGGCGCTTTTAACGAAAACTTCATTGGGTACACTTTTGATGAACTTCATTAAACTTTTTTAAAAAGAAACATTAAGAAGGATAATGGATTTAAGCAACTTTTTGCAGTCACGAAATCTTTCAAAACTGACAATGGAATTTAAATTTCATACTACTGCAAAATGTCAAAATTGTAATGCATTATCGCTACCATTAAAAAAATGTATGACATATAACAAAAAATTTCAAGAATAGCAAAAAAAAAAATTTTAAAACCTATAACAATAATTGATGTTGGTTCTATAGAACGTTCGAGTCAATGTGCGACAATTTCCAATATCGCAACCTCACAAATGATAGATCACATTGTTCATAGTTATAGTGTTGATTTTTATGTACACATCATTCTTATTAATACACACATAACAGAAGGAACAAAAAAAAAATAGTCTCGATTTTGGCAGCTAAAAACAAACTTTTCATGTCTACGCAAAAATATATAAATCATTTCATTTCATAAAAGGAACAAAGAACAACAGAATTGTGAGGAGAGTGAGAGCAATAATAATAAGTAGATATGTGACTGGGGGGAGGGAAATTGATATAACTAAAAAAAAAAATCAAAAAATATAAAAAGAGTGAAAAGAACAATAAATGGCGGCACATAAACATGATACTTATATTCTTTTCTTTTTTTGTGTATATGCGAAAAAAAACCTCATATGTGTCATTTTTTGTGCCGTTGTGATTTTTGCACAAGGCACATTTTATTATTCCCTGAAGTTTCGTGATATGTGGAAAAAATGTTTTGTATGTAAAAATTTTGAAGTGGAAAATGCATAATGGGAAGAAGTGAATGTGAAATAAAAAAATAAAAAAAAAAAGATTTTTCGTTGTTGAGTGAATTTAACGCAGAGAAAATGTGAAGGAGAAGAATACTTACACATAATACGCATTTCAATATAGACATAAGTACATTTCTTTGTGTATTCGGTTGTTCAAGTACCTTTGAGGCTTATAAAAGGCACATCAAATTCAGCCCAAAGGTGTAATCTTGGTGTAATTTTTACAGTGCAAAAAAAAGAGAGAGGAAGCATCTTATTTCCATTTTTTCCATGCAACCCTTGGATAATCATTTTCATTTCTTCATTGTTATTTGAACATTGCATGAGACATGAACGAAAGGAATGTAAAATGTTTATGAGGAAAGCAGGAGTGAATTTTGATGAGAAAGGTGGCGTTTCCACCTGAAAACTGCTCTATTTTTGATATTTTTGTCTGAATTTTTCTTCTTTTTTGTTCCTTACGATTGTCAAGATTATTAAAAAATTTCATGTTTCAAATTATTGAGCACTGGTACTCTTCATCATTATTGAGTACAATACTTATAAAATATGCAAAATTTTTTACCCAGAAATAGCAAGCAACTCAGTTGGCAACATTTGATAACCCATCAACAATGAACGAATTCCCTTGTTGTTAACCTACAATTTTCTACAATTTCTTATCTGAGCGAGAAAAAAAAAAGTTACATAATGTAAATGTACAATATAATAGAAAAATGAAGTCATGAGGAAAAAACTTCCTTATTTCTTCCTTTTCTTTCATTGCTCGTTTTTGATTTTTCCGAAAAAAAAAGAATGGCATGAAAAAAATAAAAAATAAAATAAATGTGCACAATGGAAAGGAGTGAAAAGGAATATTTGATTTATATCTTGTAACATCAGACATTTTCCTTTTTTGCCTTCTTCTCGCTCACACTCTGTTAAATTTATTTGAATATTTTTTTTGTTCAATTTTGTCTTCAAAATGTAAATCTATTTGAAGGAATCTCTTCCAATTGCTTTTCATCACAATATGTAGATATGTACACAGCAATAGATTGTGTATTCACCAGAGAAAGTGTTAGGGCAAGGAAAAAGAAATAAATAAAAGTAGAAAAGGGAGTAAAGGCTCTGTGAGATACTATAAATATATTAAATAAATATGGAGAGAGAGAGAGAGAAAAGGAAAGGAAAGGAAGGAAAAAAATTATCAAAATAGAACGCATTATCATTTTACATTTCGTCGAACACAAATAACGATATTTGATGAAGCGTATCACAATTTGGTCCGACAATTTCGATTTCCACTATGTTTCTCTCTCGCTGTGTAAATATCTGCGGTATTTCGATCAATGTATGGATGGATGCCAGGTATGGCGAACGGTTCTTATTTTTGTGCTCAGAAACAAAAAAGGTACCTTATTTTATCGCTAAAGTACAAAATTTGAATTTCTGAACACACTCATCAAAAATTTAATTTTAGAAAAATTTAAATTTTGCAACATATTTATTCACTGGATCTTATTTGCAATCGTGAATCATGATGATTGAAGATTAATTAAACATTTAATCACACTCTTGACAAAGGAATTGATCTAGTTATGTTAATATTTAACAATGTTTATTTTAAAAAAATTGTTTGATGGTGTTAGTAAACTCAATTTTTTTTTTTAAATTTTTCAAATTTTAACGGCCAGAGAGTTGTTCGCCAAACCTGGGATGGATGTATAAATGGAATGAGAGCAAAGAATTTTTTTTTTTATTTTTCCGCAGTGATGAACTTCAGACTTCTTTTTATTAAAAAACAAATTTTGAAAGACTTGCCTGACTAAAGAGCTTCGACTCTAGATGATAATTTAATAAAGTCATATTCATGTGAATATTAACACTACGGTCTATGAACTTATCCTAATAACCATAAATACATACATCAAATGAGATGATTTTTAGGTAGAAAAAGAGTTTTAGATAAAATCACACTCGCTTTTATTGAAAATTTTGCATCATCATTTGATTTAATTGTTTCTATGAAATAAAACTCTCCTCGGTTCCCTTTCTTCATCGTCATCATCATTTGTGTCAAAAAGAACAATGAAAATCAATATATTATACGATGATCACCTTTAGCAAGTGTTCACATGCTGGATACTTCACTTACCTAACTCTACTTTCTAAATGTTCCTTTACTCTCACTTGATTCACTTTGGTGACTGGGTAGATAGATAAACTTTTAATCCTATGATTGTTACTGATAGAAAAATAACATTTAAAGCAGCAGTTAACTTACTGATCGGTGATTAGGATAATGCGCTTCAATCGTTTATTCAAATATCTTCCATCGACTTTTAATGCCGGTTTCTTTAAATATTACACAGCATTTTCTATTGTTTCTAAATGTACGCATGCTGAGCATAAGATTATTCGATTTTTTAGTGCATTACATATTTTTTTTCTACAATAGATATTAAAAAAAAAATCATCTTTCTCACTCTCTCACTTTTTTTTTATAAAATTGAAATGTTATTGATTTCAAATTTATCCATTTAAGACATAAATTTTTTATGATTGACCTATGATAGAAGAAGACAAGAGTGTTTAGTGAGAAATAAAAGCTTAAAGCATGCTTAATGAGCTGTTACCAAAATAATAGCCTTCAATGTTAAGAGCCGTTTAGAGAGAAAGAGAAGTAGAGAAAGAAACAAAAAGAAAAAAAAAGATGCAAGTTCATTATGAAATCCCTGATCTTTCGCTTAACATTGATGACTGAACAATTTATAGCTCTTTATTCATTTTGGCGGGGTTTCTAATTGTAGATCAAGTGTGCCGACACATAATGTACCTATATATACTTTATTCATATTGAAAAAAAAAAAATTATTTCACTCTTTCGATGGGACACACAATGACTATTGTTGGGGTATTATTTTGGCTACGACAAAAAGAGCACTCATGACAAATATAACACATTTTCAAAAAAAGAATAAAAATTAAATAAACACGCACTATTTGAATTTTAAATTTTCAAGTGCTGGCGCTCAATTGTTATTCTAATTCTTGTTGAATTATACTTCAAGAGTGATATTTTATAACAATTTAACTAACGTAACAATCACTCGATGAAGCAAAACAAAGAGTGAGTGAGAGAGGATGAAAAAAAAACGTGAAAATGCTTAGCGTAACATGATTTTAATTGCACTTAAGAACTGTTTTATTGTTGTATGTACATAATTAAACTAATTGAGCTTGTTAAAAGGCATGTGAAAATCAAAAATTAGATGTGATAATTGCCAATGATTCCACGAATTTTGCGGATCCAAAAAAATCAAGCGAAAAATGAGCGATATTAATTTTAAACTCTTTTTTTAATTTTATTTTCTCATGAATATCTCATGCTAGACAAATTTTACAGGCATTAAACATGTTAAGCTATAAAACTACTGCATAAATGAATAAATTTGTTCTACTAAAATGCACTATTAATCATCTAATTTTAAGATATGCTCGAGTTGAAGATGGAAGATATTTTAACGGCTTTTTTGAAGTTCAAAAAATCAACCGACAAAGTAAATTTAAAAATTTTCTAAATGATGCGATAATTTAGAAAAGATGCAAAAAGTTTAGTGATAATCCCCTCGAGATTTTTGAATTTTTATTAACGGTTAAATCTTATTTGTCTTAAAATCTTAGTTTGTTTACTTTAAAAAATCTCAAAAGCAAAAAGTTAAAGTTTATAATAAAATTAAAAGAATGCACAGCAATTTTAGTCGATTTAATAACGTGTTAACATACACGCTGAATACCTTTCTTGTCGTCACAATTTGTTTAGCGATTTGGCCACTTTTTCAACAAACAGCAACAATAAACGTGAAAATAAATGCAAGTAATGAAACAGTGATAAAAAATCGACATTATGCCATTGTTAAATTTGACCTTCAAGCAAATTTAAGTGCTGCATTTAACTGGAATATTCAGGAATTGTAGGTATTTTTTAAGCATAACAACAAAATACCTTACTTTATTGTAAGCGCACAGAATGTAATGATCATCGATTCCAATTTTTATTTCATTAGATTCATTTACCTTAACGCCGAATATACATCCAAAGATACGATTGAAACAGTGATATGGGATAAAATTATTCGTCGTGGTCAGGATTATGTTTTGGATTTAAGAAATGAGTATGCAAAATACAAACTGGATGATGTAGCTAATGTTTGTGGCAAGAATTTGACCCTTAAGTTTCATTGGAATACAATTCCGAATGTTGGCATAATGAAATGGCATACAATTGAAGAGTCAGAAAGTATCACAATTCCATTTCCAAGCAACTATTGTCCTTAGTAAAAAAAAGTAGTAGTAATAATAATTGGTGAAAATTGAAGTCAATCACATCCATGGATCTTCATCAAACATACAAAACAAAAAATCAAAATCAATTTATTCATACTCATCTAGTGCTTATGCTTTAAATAAATGTAATAATAATAACAAATAAAATCAGTTATAATAATTAACATAAAATGGAAAAATAGAACTAGGCAACATCAATTGCATACGTGCATGAAAATGAATGATTTTGACAGCTGTAAATTTATTTTTATCTTCCTAACATCGTCATATATTCAAAATAAAACCAGGAATGTTTGTTGCATCGTACATCACCCTTCAATTTCACGCAAACACTCTTCACAGAAAAAAATATTCTAAAAGAAAGGAAGATTGTATTATATTTAATGTTTTATATATATCGAAAAAAATGGGTCGGTTGCTGGTGACAATGAGTATTGAGGGAAAAAAGTTTTTGTGAGGAATGAAATTATAACGATAGGGGAAATCAATCATGTATGAATTCTTATTTAAGCATCCTTATATCGCTCATTCAGTGAAGAGAACATTCCATTTATGAAAATAGTGTGTTAAGTTTGTAACTTTTCGTTGGTACCATTTGAACTAGAAATTTCCTTCTTTTGTGATTGTTTTACTGGTTTAAAATATTCCATCTTCTTATTATTGCATTATTTAGTGCTACGCGCACAGAATTTCATTCTTTCTTACCGTTCATCAACATCATCATCATCAGGAGTATTGTCACCATCTGTAGAGACATCGCAAAGTAACATGAGGGCCGTTCATTCATATAATATTGTATTCCCATATCTCTCTTACTTACTTTCCCATTTTTATTTCGGGGTTGACATTAATGTTGTTATTATTATAACAATTTCTTGTACGTAAAATTTGAAGTGCCTAGAATTTAATAATAAATGATAATAATTTATGCGTCATATGCGCTTGCAGGTTGAAAATGAACTATTCGCCTATTATAAAATAATCATAATCATTATCATAAAAAAAGATATACAGTGTGCTACGCCGGCATCATATCAAAGTGAATTACTGGAAGTAAAATTAAAGTTTTTTTTTCTTAATTTTGCTTCTTTTCCTTTTACGAACTTGATACACGATAAAATTTTTTATTAATTTCCTAAAACGATGATTAATAATTTAAATTATAATATGATATTCTCCTCCTCGTCATATCTAGCAAGCAAGCGAGCTAGCATAAACGAAAAAGAACTTATAGCAGCTAACATTGCATGATTTTTCATTAGCATACAACTTTGAATGAGACGAAGAACGAAGAGAAGTAAAATGTTAGCAAAATAAGCATGAAACAAATTTTTTGATTGCTGATAAGAAAACCGACAAAACTCAGCGAGAAACCCCCATGAAAAATAGCAGTTAATTTAGAAATTTATCTGGTTTTAAATACATTTTTATGCAGATTAGCTATTTATGTTAATAAACCACCGAAAATATCGTAAGTAAACGGAAGAAAGGGGCGCTTTCTATATGTATACGTATATAAAAATGACTGATGAAGTCTGGCGGGAGTTTGAAATGACTTTCTACGACGACGTCGTGGTAGCTAGAATTCTTTTCAAACATAAAAAAAAATTTCATTCTTCTTCCTTCACAATTCATTATATCATTATTTATTAGCGTATTTTGGTAGATGTGATGGCTACTTTACTCAATGCTTTGTTCGTCTGTCAGATGGCAATTAGTCAAGTTGATCTGCTGGATCTTCACTTAACTTTTGACACAATTGTGAGTTTTATAAAAATAATTTGTTAAAAACATGCAAATTGATGTTAATTCTGACTGTAGATTAGATACTTGCCACCATACTACTGAGGATTAATTAATAAGGAATCTTACAACCCTGCTAAAAACACATTAAATAGTCATTTAATATTTGTGAATTTCAAGAAGCTCATTCCTAAACAACAGTAGGAAAAAACATTGTAATGCATTTCCATTTTAGGCATTGACAAATATGTCATTAGCAAGTAAATCACACAAGGCTCATAAAAATCCTTTAGTTGATTATGAAATTAACAAATTTTCTTCTTTCATTTCTGTCATGATGAATTTTTCATTAATATTAATAGAATTCCTAACAATAATAATTGCGTATTTTCCCAAATGCATCTCTTCTAGCCGAAAAAAAAAAAGAAATTTAGTAAACACACATACTCATGTTAAATGTGCAAGTAAACTAATTGATATTATGAATATACGCCGAGGGTACAGTAAATGAGCATATAACGTGACTGGACACTTTCTTTTTTAATTCATTTCCATTTCATTTGTTTTCCTTTCTCTCATGTGACTCGATACTGCTACGTATAAATATATAAATTTGTAATAAACGTATAGAGAAGCTAGAAATTACACCTTAAATTTGTCCACGCGTTTTTACGGTAGGTAGGATATAGGAAAAAAATAAAATTAAATGAAATTACAATTTCTATGTTCGTCCGAGAAGGAGGAAAACTTATTGGAGGGTAGTAATGCCTATATATATACATTTTTTTTCGGGTGAGCAGAGAAATTTCTGAAATTTCTTTCTCTTTTCCTGTAAATTAAATGTGTAATAAACAGTTCTAAGCATAAAGGTACCTCCGACATACATATCGAAAATTGAAAGGTATTGAAGGGAATTTTTTGGTGTGCTAGGTGTCGATTTAATATTTATGTTATTAAACATTTTCGGACTTTTTCAACTTCCACTTTGTACGTGCGATGTTCTTTGATAAATAAAAAATTAACAGTGTGCTTGATTTAGGTAACAGTGCGCATTTATTTCGATAACATTTCGAGGGAATGAAATTAATTGCGTCACACAACGCACAAAAAGAAATTTCTGCTTTGATCTGCACAAATATAGCTTAAAAAGTATAATTTTCGTTTTTTTGATCCATAAAAATTCTTGGAGATGAAAAGATCAAAATTATTATTTTTGGCTTTCATACATATATTAAAAGGCAAAAGAAAAAAAAGAAGAGTCAAGCCAGCTATCAACAACACACAAAAATATCACTTAAAATTTATGATCATTCAATAAAAAAAGAAGGAAAAAAAATTTCTTTCGGAACTCGCAAACAGCACAAAGAAAAAAAACAAGAAAGAAATCTGAAAATTCAGTTTCTTAATGCCAAGCATAAAGCAATTTTCCTTCTGTGTCAAAGTAAATAAACTATGAGAGAAAAATAAGAATGGTCATAAAATTGGATTCTATTGATCTTTAATGTCTATGTCCCGGAGGCATCGTTTAGCTTTGGCTTCTTAATTTCACTTTTTCCGCGACTTATTTAATGCTTATTGCTCACAATTACCATTTCAATTCAGTAATTTTTATGTCTTTTCTCTATAAAAGGACAATTTTTATGTTTCCTTAACTCCCTCGCTTGTCTCACATTTTCTTTGCTCTTTGTGCATATTGCCATCATTATAGAGATATTAAAGGAATTTTTACGATGATGATAATTTTTATTATGGAAAATTTTCTTTTTGGTCTGATTGTGTCAGCAGAATTTGTTCTGTTCTGTTCTGCTAGAATTGAATGAGCGAAATAGCACACAATAACACAAAACACAAAAAGCACCCATAAAATTATCCATGAAGAAAAATTTATTTATTTTTATTTTTTTTGAATTCTTCTATCTATTGTGCTCAGCATTTATCGGAGGTGGATGAATTAGAACGCATTATTTGCTCCAATGATCACATTTTAACTCTTTGGGGTTTATTTTCTTACAAAGAATTTACAACGATTTTAAACGGTTTTGTAAATTTCAAATAAAAGGAAAAACCAATATATATAAATATGAGGTCATATAAGAAAATGACCGTTAAATTTTAAAGATTTACTAACACCATCAAAACTTTTTATACCGGAAACAATGGAAAATTTTGATGGTGTTAGTTTTTTGGGGCGATTTTGGGGCGGACTCTGTCCATATGACCTCATATAGATACCTATATTGGGAAAAACGATTTCTGAACAAACACATTTGAATTCAAAATTTGAATAACGTAAAATCCAGCCAAAATGAATCTTTGAGATATTTTCTACGCAAAAGAGGTGGCAAAAAGTTAAATTATGCTATAAGTAAATCAGAAAATGGCATGAGCAACACGTTGATTTGTGCTTATATAATTCTAATATTTTACAATTCTTTATAAATATTCAAAAGAGATTTAATGAAAGAAAAATCTTTTTTGTGCTTCAATGCTCGAATATTTTTCGTATCTCCATTTCTTTCTCTCTTGAAATGATAATCTATTTTTAATTGTTTTAATACTTTGCTGCCACGCTCTTATTGCTGATGTGAAAATCCAACAGAAATGAATTCCGTTCTTTTCATTCCTTATAATATTATTACAATTATTATATAGATCTATATATACATAAAGATACATATTTCAGGTCTTTTTGCCAAACAACGCAGTGAGTCGAAGCAAAAAGCAGAAGAAATCAAGAATCTGGCAAATCCCATAAATATAGAATTTACAATTTTAAATCATTAAATGCTTAGGTGGAAAAGCGATTAAGCAAAATGTCAAAAGCGTAGATGTAACCATTTTCAGGGTATTTCAGCCTGTGCCTCAACATTTCACTGGCAAAGAGCTATATTGCGCGAACGAACACAGAAAAAAAAAATGTTTTAAAGAATTCATAACAAAAATTTTTTGTGCTTCGCCAATTGTATAAAATTTGTCAACCCTTTTTTCGATTACGAATATGTCTCTCCATCCTCGTCTCTTGCTTTTTGTACGCTTTTGAAAATTGGATGATATAGCGGGGATTACAACACGTAGTGGTGTCATTAAAAATTTAGATAATTTGTATTGACTTTAAGCCTTAAAATTATTTTTTTTTACCTTTCCTCTTTCTCCTCTTACCTACCTACCTTTCTGATAAATACTTAATTTTATACATTTAAATATTTTCTTTTTCTCATTCTATTTTAAATGACAGAGTGGCTCAATGAATGAATGAATAAGACGAAGAATTTGTCACATGGTGGAATAATTTTCTAAATATATTATATTGTGCGTACATACGGAATAGGGAAAATGCTCTTTTTGTTTATCTATCAAGCATAAATCATTTAACTCTCGTTCTGTCTATCTACCTACTTACCTTTCCATTCTTATTGGATAAGCTTATCCAATGGGATTTTTTTTAACATGAAAATATTTCTCAGGCAACAGCCAACTTCATGTCTGTCATGAGATGAAGTTCCTTCTCGTTTTCTCAGAAAGAAATGGAGGAAAAATTTTTAATTTTTAATAAAAATTTACTTGGGATGAGATACTTTTTGTGAAATTTGTGCTGAAGCTACTTTATTTTAAAGATTTACTTTTTTTGGGAATGAAACTGTAATATCCAGGTATGACGAACGGTTCTTATTTTTGTGTTCAAAAACAAAAAAATTACCTTATTTTATCGTTAAAGTACAAAATTTGAATTTCTGAACATACTCATCAAAAATTTAATTTTAGAAAAATTTAAATTTTGCAACAAATTTATTCACTGGATCTTATTTACAATCGTGAATCATGATGATTGAAGATTAATTAAACATTTGATCATACTCTTGACAAAGGAATTGATCTAGTTATGTTAATATTTAACAATGTTTATTTTAAAAAAAATTGTTTGATGGTGTTAGTAGACTCAATTTTTTTTAAAATTTTTCAATTTTTAACGGCCAGAGAGTTGTTCGCCAAACCTGGTGTAATATAACTTTATTTTGGTCTTATGTACCTAAAAAAATTACTCATTCCCACTACATAGTTCCAAGAAACAATTAAGAACCACAGATCAAAGTAATGACTATCCATTTCAGCAATAAACTAACAAATCTTAAAAAAAAATAATAATGTTAAGGCAAGAGAATGATCTAATGGACCTATTAAGAAATTGCTGTAAATATCTCATTTCCAACTATATTCTGTCGTCAGACATCGAAGAATGTTTTTTATTCAGGAAATTGTTAAAATTTTTCTATTTCCTTCATCTCCATGACTTTCGAGGAGAAAATAATTTTTGAAAGAAAAAAAATTCTTTTCTAAAAATGAAAAAGCGTTTATGGCATCTTAAAAAATGATTAACTCAGCACATGGCAAGCAAATGATGAAAATCAGCTTGTCAAGTGAGTAAAGAATCTTTCTGCTGATGAGAAAGTTTATTGTAGCGTCAGCAAGAATTTTTTTTTGTATGTTTCGGGTGGGAGGAAATGAAAGTAATTAAAAATATTGTATCTAACCCTTAAGGAATTATTAATATTATAAGCTCATTTCCTCCTCCTCCTATTCCTTGTTCATCTCCATTGCCTCCGAGAGTTTCTTGAAAATTATCGTAAAAATTATTTTCCTCTTATCTTGACAATCAACATAACATAAAATTGTACATATTATATATACATACTTTTGACTTAGTCATTGTGAAATGTAAAGTCATACGATCATTAACAAATGAGCAAAGTTTTTGAGGCATTTTGAATTTGAGGTTAAAGCATATAATTCAAAAAACTAGAAATTAATTAAATAATTTTTTGGAAGTAATTGTCTTTAATGAACCACATTTTCACATCTGTCTAACAGTATGTTATACCCCACGATAAAGTTAATGAGATAGCACAGTCCGTCCAACACGGCAATCACATCAAGTTAAGCTTCTTATTCCGCATAGTTTAATTTTTTATTATTCACATATTTTCATGTGTAATTCAAAGTCGAAGCTAATTGAATTGTTTCATTACTGGGAGTTGACAATTGTAATCGGATTTCAGTTTCCCTTCCACAACATTGCCATTGCATGAATATGGTATGGAAAAAAAGTTCTCGAACCCCTCTTCATTTTGCATTTACTGCTCTCACTTGTTAAATTCTGCGAAAAAAAGTAAAAAAATAAAAAATATAATGCATAATAATAAGTGCGGTGTAATTTGAGTAAATGACATGACATGTCGTGATTGCTCATTTTCAAGTTCAACTGCAGCTGTGATATTGTCTTTCAAAATATGATGGAAATAAGTCGACTATTGACTTCGTGATATTTTCATTCTTTGTGATGTGTAGTAAGCAGGCAACATGAGCACAGCGGCACAAGTCGATATGGAGAGGGAAAAATATTTCCTTCTATGTCCTTTTTTTTTTTAAAAAAAAACAGCAACAGCATGACATCATCAGATTTTTTACACATTTTCACCATTATTCAGCAGTAATACAGTTACCTAGTTGCTCTTTTACCTTAAATACATTCACCGTACATTCACCATTTATTAATGCACGCTCACTCACAAGTTCTACTGTGATATTTATGAAAAAGTTAACACGAGTTCTCTCCTATAATAATAATAATACAATAGTGGAGTGGAATGGAATGGAACCAACAAGAAAGTTGGTTCTTTTCATAATTTAAAGAGGAATCAAGATAAGAAAATATAAATTTTTATTAAAAAGGATTTGCCTGTTATTTTTAACAGGCCCACATGCCTGCTTCATATTCACGTCATTCCGTATGTGCATTTAATTCTTCAACTCAATTTCAGATGCATGAGGAGATATTTACTGCCTTTATTCCATCATCATTATTGTTATTATGAAAAGGCGCACATAGTATGTGCCTTTGATATGTACATACACACAAAAGGCAACAACAGAGTGTCGTAGAGATCATGTGTGTGAGCTGGTGCTATTGAATATTATGGTGACATAGGCCACAATTTGTACGCATTAGTGTCAGAAATGAAGATTTTAGATAAGCGCGAAATAAACACAACAAAAGAGTAAGGCAAATGAACAATTCGTATATTTAATATTTCGTCGGAATTGAATGAGAAAGAAGAAGAAGAGGAGGAAAAAAAATGTCATGTTCATAATGAGAGCCTGAAATATGAACTCAACAGGCAGGTTCACTAGTTAATGAATCGTAATTTTTAAATCGCAAGTATTACGAAAAAAAAATATATAAAAAGAGCACCGAGATATGTGTAACTGTTAAATATCACTGAATAAGTCACTTAACGCTGATGATGATTATGATGATGGTTGGTGCTGATTGAAAAATTTACACACCACTACTTTTCTGCCTTTCTTCTAATGATTCGTAATGAGTTTGAGGAGAGTATTTAATTTTCATCAAAGAAAATTCTTTTATTGATTAATTTATTTATTTCCCCTTTTTTGCTGGCTAATGTTCATGTTGAAATTTTATTAATACAGATTCATTTCGTAACGTCTGTGTTTTCTTCAGATTATACTCATTAAAGAACTGTTGAATTAATAAAAATGTAATTTTTTACGAAATCAATTTTATTAATTTTCATCTAACGGATTTAATTCGAATTTCTAAAAATAAATTAAACAGTTAAAATGTCAAAATTCGTTAAAAGTCAGTATGATAATCAAATTCATAGAAGGGCAAATCCATGAAATTGAAAAAGCTCCAAAATTTTGTTTTTGTAAAATTTCTCTTTCATTTCACTATTTTAGCAATGTTTTGCTAATGAATAAGATGCATTTTCATCAAATGGACGTTTTTGAGTGTACAGATTACTGAAACAATCAGTATTTAAGGAGATATTTGTGATTTTAATGCGTCAATCGATCCTGCGCAAAAAAAATATTTTTTAAAAAATCTCAAAAAATTAGCCAATTAGACATCTAGACTGAATGAAGAGCATTAATTTAGATATAAAACGTTCTTTTTCATCATTATGTGTAGTTAATATGCAATAAAACTCATTAAATAAGCAGAAATTTAGTAAAAATAGCGTCAATCGATCCTGCAAAAGAGAAAACGGCGAAAAAAATTTTGAAAATTTTGTAGAAAAATTTCAAATTTTTTTTGTTTACAAAATTTTTGCGATATTGTTTCTTTGATTTCGTTATTAAAGAAGTACTTGATCGCTTTGAAGCTTTAAAGGAAGATTCACAAAAAATTGTATAATATAACAAAATAAGTGAACTTTCTTAAAAATTACTTAAACCAATTATTTACTTTCAAATTTAACGGTTTTTATATTTTCGAACGGAAACAAGTAAAGAAATATTACAAGTCGATTTTTATCAGTTTCATAATTTTATGGATTTGCCCAGAAGACATATTGAAGGAACTAGCTAATTACTCTCTCACACGAAAGCCCGCCAAAATTATATTTAGATGATGAATGAAATAATAATATTATGATTATAATGAAAATAAATTGTGTGGATTAATCGATTATGAAATGAAACACATTTTTTCTATTAATGTACTCATGAATACACAAAAAACCTAAATATCATAATGAATGCCATGTATATTACATGTGTTAGCATGTCCTTTTCATTAAGTCTTTTAATATTTCTGTCATTAGATTCAAATCAATAATACGAAAACGGTGGTTTTAGGGGCTTTGCCTTTTTGAGATTCTATCGCGATACTTTCCTCCTTGATTCTCCTTTTGTGTACTTTAATAATAGAACGGCTTAATTACACAACTATAATCAAATGAAATGAAAAAAAAAACTGTTAAAATGCCTTTTATTAACTTTTCTTGCCTTCCTTACCACTACTGTTGCTTAATTTCGATTTATATTGTAATTTATTTATGAAACCGGATCTTGAAAGGATATACATAAGAAATGTACTATAACGTAAATTACAGTATTCTCGCATCATACAGCAAGATTACAGATTTCTTCATTTTCTTTCACTTTGACACAATTTGCCTTTTATCCGCTATTTTTTTTAAGTAAGTTCTAGGTCAACATTTAGTCTGAATGACATTGGTCTGCTTAAGAAAAAATTACCAAGTTTAAGTAGATCTTGCCACCTACTTCTCTATCAGAGTAGTGAAAAATGCGTTTTAGCCACTTGTCCAAGAATCATCAAGAGAATTCTGAATGGAACAACAAAGAGAAAAGTTTGAAAAACTTAATGAATTTATGTGAAATGCGTTCGCTCATCGGAGGTTTTATTTTAACCACAAAAGCACTTAAGCTGCAAGCGAGGCGAGGGTGGTAAAATTGCCTTTTTTATTTCGTCATTTTTTATAATAAACGCGGCGTGGAGAAGTGAAAAAAAATGAAATTCTTTAAGGCTTGTTCGTTCTTATTACTTCACCAACTTTCTTAAATTTCATGCACAACCATTTTAGCTCTATCTCTCTTACTTACTTTTTTTATATTATATTTTATTCTGCATGCTTTTTTCTTTTATTCTTTCTTCTTTCTCCGGTGCCACACTATAGTATACATTTACAAAGTCATAAATTTTCATTAGTGATTTTTTCTCGCTAAATATTGTGTGTGCATTATGTAATGTGTATTTTGCCCTTTTTCTTGAACTTCTCTCTCTCTCTCTTTCCTTCTATGTTTTTCTTGTGTACACTTTTTATACTTGGTATTTTCTTATGCTTCATATCAAAGATATGTTCTCTGTGTAGTATATATATTGAATATACATACCGGCAAAAATAAAAGGCAAACACGGCACACAACATTTATATTTCATATATTGATACAGTTTTTCCATTCTTTCTTTCCATATTTTTCCATCTCACTCAGGCTTATACTGTACACAATATCTTATGTGTATGGCAAGCGCAAAAATAAATTAATAAATGCCTGTCACCCTTAATTTGTTTCTTGTACAATTTTCAGTATTTTCTTTCCTTCTAATCCAAGTATTTACACATTTTTTCTGCTTTCCTTCTCACTGCCTTCACTCAACAGCAACGTACATTGGAAATGTAATAAGAAACGCAGAAAAACAAGGATGATGCCTTAGATTACAGTTTTATATGAAATACAAACAATAACAAGATGAAAATTGTAACAACAAAAAGATCTGAATTAATAATAAATTATTTTTCTTTTACTTCAACGTAGCATACAGCATATATGTAACATATATACGAAGCTTAAAGTTTTATTTATATGCCTCACACATTACTTTTTTTTCTCATCATCAACATCATCTTGTTCCTCTAATATGTATGATTGAGTAAAATCAATAAATGTACAAGGAATGAAGATTTCTTCGTTCATTTCATTTGGCGCATTAATTTATGATAAGGATGACAATGAAATTTACCCAAAAACTGATTTATTGGTTGGATGTTGTGATATCTCATTCATTTTTTGTTCGTTGGTATACTGAATGTTTTTGTTATTGTCTTCTTCTGTATTCATGTTCATGTTCTGTAAAATCAAGATATAATCGTATGTTCTGTATATAAAATAGTTTTATGAATCTTGTGACATTAAAAACCTTATTCCTCATGATAGCCTTTCATGGCTATAAAGTTGACAATAACATTTCTTGCAGTTAATTAACATAATTCCATCAACCTTGATTTTACGTGTTGTAAGGTTCATACAAATTACAAAACATTTGTAAATCTCTGATTAATCCACTGTTTTTAAGGATCTCTCTGACCTGACAAGTCTAAACGATTAATAATCTTTATTTTAACAATTTTAAGTGCGTTTCTGTTCAATTCAATTATGAAAAAATTTCATAAAATTAATTTAGCAAATTCCTTTCCATGTGAAAGAATCCCGTTAATTCCCGAAAAGAAAAGAAATAAAAATCAATAAATAAAGACACTAATGAAACAAAAAGGCGATGAAAAAAATTCTTTCATTATCAAATTTATAACTTCCACAATGAACGCTATTGATATAAAAGCCACAAGCACTAAATTCCTTGTTGAACATTAATTGAACAACACAAGAAGAGACTTTATGAAAAATACATTAGCAGTACCAAAAAAGAATTTTTTTTTTATCAGAAAATGTCTTTGGTCATTTGTATGATGCATAAAGAAGCTAAATGGCAGAGAGCAAGATTCCTAATAACGTCCATAAAAAATTATTTCTTATGTTTTTGAATTGAAATGAAATGAAAAAATTACAAAATACTAAATGGCAACATTGTTAGCGAAACTATCAGTGCCATTGAAAATTCCATTATGAAAAATTTCGCATTATAAATAATCTTATGATAATCATACATGCTTAACTATTATTTTTTCCACACGCGGTTTATTGTTATTGCCAACTATTTTCTTTATACCTAATCCAATGCCAAAAGTGTTAAAAAAGAATTCAAATTAAATTTTCATATATATGTGCCTCATTATTGCTTTAATTATTTATGTTCTGAGGTTTGCGTTTTCTTTTTATTTCTATTTTTTTTTTTTGCCTAACAATTCAGTCAGCTTAATAGTGAAGAAATTTTTAATAGACACACTATCTAATAGTTGTGCTGTATAGCAATA
Source organism: Chironomus striatipennis (assembly GCA_026123125.1). Lineage (NCBI taxonomy): Eukaryota > Metazoa > Arthropoda > Insecta > Diptera > Chironomidae > Chironomus > Chironomus striatipennis. The sequence continues at coordinate 23,850,473 of CM047394.1, read as the reverse complement.
GAAAAAAGAATGAAAAAAGTAATTAAAAAAAATTGGTAATTTTGCGTTGAAATAAAAAGAAGGTTTATAAACTTTTTTTTACACAATATGTGTTAACACTCGCGAGCTATAACGGCTATAGAATTACTGGAAAATTGCTGAATAAATACTTAACATTCATAAGTAGAATATCTCTCATATATAGTTATGCGATTTATTTTCCATTAAACTTCGCACCTCTATTTTATTGAAATTGTTTTTTTTTTTAGAATAATTAGTTTGCTATAATTAAGTGGATATATTCATATAAAAATGTAGGAAGAAAAAGAAGAAGCAAAGAGGTTGTAAAGAAGCAGGAAAAGAGAATACTTTTCGAGTCACTGAAGGGTTAACAACCTACAGAGCATTTCTTGTGTAAGAGCACATATACCTTCTGCGGTTTTTACAAGAAATAGCAAAATGATCATTCTGTTCGGTGCATGAGACACCGACAAACCGACCATCCGACACACAAGACAGACCAACCATCAACACCGATGAAAAATTATAAATCGTGCTCGTTATCAATTTCAACATGATAATTGAATTAATCGGTAAATCCTTTATACGTGTACATCAATTTATATTCTTTAAGTATCGGAATTTATCTATTAGATAAATACCTCAGTTAATATGATTAAACTATAATAAAATATCTCCGTGTGAATATTTTCCAATGTGATAACACTGGCATGTCTTTATCAGAGACAATTTTTTTGTGGATAAAATTTTTTTTACGATCAGCAATTATAAATAGATAAAAGGAAATTCTCACAGATAGAAATGATTGGTTGAAAAAAAAATCATATTTTAAACATGAAAGTATAGTAGGAGGAATTAGAAATTTGTCTATGATATCAGTGGATAATAAAGATTTTTATGATCCGTCGATATGAGCTGTAACAACAACAAAACACTCTGGGTGTCTTAAAGATACAAGTAGATCGTAAAAAAGCTCACCCCAATATATATTCTTGAGGATATGTCGATGAGATGATGATGATGATGCTGTCTGTATTTATATTTCACGAGCATATCAAACAAACGATTCTGAAATGATGAAGAGAAAGAGAAGTCGTAAAAATGTTTATGACTTTTGGGTTTCTTTTTATTTCTTTTTTTGATTCTCTCTGCACTGTGTGTTTGTTATTATTATATCCATTGAATTTTGAGGGAGCACATAATCAATTTACTCCTTTTATATGCGACGGATCGTCAAATGTTAAAGAATGGAAAGAATCATTATATAATTATCGCTATAATGTTTTTCGAAATGAGGAGGGAAAGAGAAAGAAGACAGGCAGAACATTTGGCATTTGCCACCACAAAATCAAGGTCGTAAAATAAAAATAAACAAATTTATTGTTTTTCTCTACTGCTGCTTCCCCCGACCACTCAATTCTCATTGCCATTTTTCCATATCTTTCTCTACATGCTCATGTACATATATGATCTTTCTGGATTGGATTAAATCTTTTCTCGGTTTCTTTTTAATGGTCGCATCATACCTGCATCGCCGCGGTAGAAATAAATTTTTCTTATTTCTCCATAAATTTGATGATTGCCTTTTATTTTTTTTTTCTTCTTTCCATACCTTTTTGTCTAGATACAAAAAAATTTAATATCAAAATATTTTTTTGGTATAAGAATCAAAGAAATGATTTAATCACATGCATATACAGTCCATGTACAAGATATAAATTTTTTAATCGACATGAATAATTTGACACTTTAAAAATATTGGAAATCTCCGAAAAAAAAACAGCCTGAATTAAGAAACAGAGAAAAAAATCTCAAAATTTATTTATTTTTTTATTTTTTGTCTCTAATTGGTTACACTGTATGGCACTGTCTGTGAACTTGGGCAGCTGATAGTAATTTTTATTATTGTAGTATTTTTATTATACATCTCTCGCACGTATATGTTAACGTATTTCAAAGTAGAGGCGTTTAGAAACCAATAAAAATAAACGAGAATAAAATGAACACCTTTTATGGCACTGCTCATTTCGATTTTTCCTCATCATAAATTGACAAACTAATTTTTCTCTTTGCAAACAATTTCTTCAAAAAAGGGAAGTTCACTCTCGATTATGCTCAAAATGGAGCAAGTATTTCCTTTTTTAAGACACCAATTACTACAAAAGCAGAGCTCAATTCAATCATGTAATTGTGTGATCTTTATTAATGCTAGTGTTGCCAGCCCTTGACTACTTTTCGCGTAAATACCAATCTTGGTACTCGTTGAACATACTTATCGTGTATGTTTTTACTAAAATGTACTGGAATGCGCGCGTTTAATGCTCAAATAAATTGATAGTTACAAAATCCCACAACATTTTTTTATGTGCGAAGCAATTAATGAGCAACTTTTTCTTCCAAATCATTTAGCCGCTTTTAATTATTAATTAGTGAAATTGAAAAAAAAGCGATAGAAATTTTACAAAAAAATATATATAGTCTCATATCAAGATAGATAGAAAATAAAGAAGTATTAATAAATAAGAAGAAACACTCTAAAATTGTTGTGTGTATAATATTTCGGTGATGGTGCGATTAGTGAAATGAATTGGGTTGGGATCGGGTCTTGTCATTAAGCATTAATGGGATAATAATACATTTTAGACGAATAACTTTTTTTTCTGTGCTGTGTTGTGTGTTGGACAATCAAGTAATGAATGTTAAAAACTTTTTATAGCATATAATTTTTTGGGAGGCTCCAAACGCAACAGAATAAGGGAGTGAGTGAGAAAGAATACAACAAAAATATAGAGAGTGAGTGAGGAGATAATAAAAACAATTTTCATATTATCGTTTTATGGCTATTTAAATTTTCAATCTAAATTAGCAAGAAAAAAAAAATAAATAAAACAATTTCAAGAGGGATGAGCACTTATTAAGTGAGCAATTCTAGCCTAATATCCATTGTTCTTCTTGTCGACTTTATTTTATTTTAATTCTATATTTATTTTCGCTTCGTTAAATCTTCAAAGTGGGCAATAATTAGAAAATAATTTCAATTCTCTCCATATTCCTCACACACTCATTGTTTTATTATTATCGAGAGAGGAGCATGGCATGACTATATCAATTGTACAATTGCATTTCATTATTGCCATAGAATAAAATTTTTCTTATACTTTTTTTGTGTTAATTTAATCTCATTTTTATGATAATGTGCCGCGTGTCGAAGAGCGGAGATGAGAAAATTGTATATAATTAAGAAAATTAAGGGAAGTATTAGATAGTAACACGACATTGATTCTTTTTGCTATTTGTGAAAATGTTTGTGCTCTCATCCACTTGTGTTAATAAGCATTTTAATTTTATTAGGCAATTTCCATTGTCCTTTTATTGTCGTTCTTGGACAATTAAGTTGTTGGAGCTAAATTGTAATGGAATTTCGGTCAAGTAGGTTTCAAATGAATGGTCCTGAACACTAAAATTAGTACTAGAACTTTTTAAATACATTCAAAGTCTTTTTAAGCAGTAATCACATTAAATACAAATCAATCCAATATTATTCCATTCAAAGTTTGTGAATACCTTATAAATATCTTGTAATTCTTATTCTCACTAATGTGCCTATAGAATATTATCTTCTCTCTCTCAATTCTAAACAATTTTAATATTTCTATCATCTTCAATCGTCGGCATTGCCACTTCAAATGTATTAAGTATAAATGGAGTCTTCATGTCTAACGTCATGAAATCTACATGAATTATTAATTCATTTCTTATGTCATAAATACACGCAATTAGAAATGTTATTATTCATACGACTTGTTTGAAAGAGCAATCACGTCAATTATTTATTTTTTCTACATTACTTAATCAGTTCAAATGTCTTTGAAGAAGAAGTTTCAATAAACAAGATTTTTTTCTTCCTTCCTTTTCCACTTTCTTATTAAAATATTTTTTTTTGTACGCTCTTATCAGCTTTGAAAGATTAAATTGAAAAATTCAAAGTTTACGGCGTATTTTAGTATGACTTTAATGAGCATTTAAAATACCATAATATTAATTTTTTAATGATATAATAATAAAATTGATAACCTCTTCATGTTATGGTCATAGCACATGAAGCAACCGAAAAAATTAAACGAAAATGTATTTACGAATTTAATCCAAAAATAAACTACAAGATTAATAAAATTAAGAGTCGAGAAGTCTTGATTTGCTAACAAAAACAGATGATTATTCTCATAAGTCTTGCATATTCATCAAAATCATCATCATCATCTTCGTCATTCTACATGTGAGACTTTTTTATGATTCTTATATTAAATATTGCATAAAATTAACATTTTTATATCCCCACATACAACAACAATCGTTCTCGTTTATTTTAATTTTAAAGAACAATCTTAAAGAATTTTTTATGTGCGATTTTTTAATTGCCTTTAATATTTTTTTTTTGTAAAAATACAAGCTAAAAGCGCATTTGCGCCAATCTAAATTCAAGCTAGTTATTAGCAATTGTCTACGACAAAATAAAATTGTTTTTCCTCGTGCATCGTGCAAACATCCTGCTGCAAAATCGTGCATTTTGTACGTTCTAATTTTCGAGCAATTACGTTAAGAATATAATCGCTAGACAGTCATTAAAGCAGAACATAACAGCGCAAAAAAGTGTTCCTAAAATCTCTTAGTGATCGCATTAATTTCTTGCACAATTATAAAAATAAAATTGCATAACGTTGTTATTGCCACTTATTCATTCATATTCATACATTTTTTCTCTTTTTTTTTTAAAAAAAAAGTTCTTGATGCATTTAAATAAATTGATTTTTCGACACATTGCATCATGGCATTAATGAAAATGAAAATGTATTACATGAAGAATAATGTGAACTATGCAATTTATTGACGATCTCAATTAATATTAAAAAACTTAATGCTTATAATTTTTCTTCTTTCTTGTTTATTTACAGATGGTAAGTGCTTAAGTAATTGCAATTGGAGCAAAAATGATGAGAGTCCCATATTTCTTATTCTCTTCAACTCTATGACATTTATCATAAAAAAAATTATTAAATATGATGAGGAGTTACACGTATGTATATATGAAAAATAAATTGAAAAATTCTTTCATCGGCTACTGCACTGTGCATTTATATCGTGCAAAAATATTCTGTAATTTCGGATGACGGTGATGATGCAACAGCATTTATAATTAATATTTATTTTCGATATCATCTGTTATCATCTACATGTGCCGATACATTCATCAGCTACTGGAACAAACTACTACGTGACCGTTAACGCCTTCTCTAATAAAATCAATTTCTTATTCCATCATCAAGCTATATTATTCATATCTGCACCTTGTCTCATCACAAAACATGCGATCGCTTCTTTATTTTGATATATTTTTTTGGGTAGCTTCAATAACATGATTGAGATGCAATTCCATCATGACGGCCCAACCAAAATAAAAATTGATTGCTTTTTATGTCCAGAAATTAAGTTTGAGATGAAATACTACAGACAAAAAAAAATCGAGAACAAATGATGAAGACACGACGGTGATGAAACACATAAAACTGTTTTTAAAGAGAGATGCACACAACATTAATCTCTTATCATAAGAAAATCTTTATTAAGCTTTTATACAAAATTAAAATTTATTTATTTCCATTCACCTAATTTAAAAGCGGAGCAGGACGAAGAAGCGCTTTATTTAAGTTGAAAGATTAATAAATTATTTACCGTGTATAAATTAATCAATTTATTATTAAACAATTAAATCGTCACTTAAAAGACGTTTATTTCACCTCTTGTCGTTATAAATCATTATTTAACTTCTTCCCATAATTCATCATTATCAAACGGCCAGAAAAAATGTGTTTATGTGCTCACATGTGAGAGAAGTCAGTCGTATGCTGTATAAAAAGAAATTACTACTACTTTATAGCTATGCTATTTGCACAACACTTGATGAGTCTTGATTAATTTATGTTGTGATGGCTTTAAACTACAATTAAGTTATTAATGAGACTTTTGCACAAACCGAAATAAGAAAAAAAAACATTTCACTTACAAATTAATCATCATAACATTCTTAACTACCCCAATAAATTTCTTCATTTACGGACGGCATAAAGTTTTCATTTTGTGCAATATTTTATGCAATTCTAAGGAAATGAGTTGATGACAAAATTTATTCTTCTTTGGTTCTGCTTTTAGATGATTTAGACTAAAACAAGAAAAATCTCCAACCATAAAATTATTGCCATAATTATGGTAATGGCGAATTAAGTTTGACAGGAAGACGAAAAAAAAACATAGAAATGAATAAATTAAAATCTTAAAATCTATTTTTTTCATGATTCGATCCATCTGACAAACGTACGGATGGAAGTATAAGAATTCCATTTACTAATCTACTTAAATCACTTTTGTTTTTGATTTAAATGCTAATCAGGTATCTTTTAACTAAAGTGATATAATTTAAATAAATTTTGATTCTTCATACCTTTGATTATTACTTTAATAGAAATGAATTCTTAACGGAAATTTATGATTTAAATTATTGTTAACCTTGAAATTAATCCAGGTACTTAAAAGATTTTGACATCAAAAAGAACTTAATTAGCACAAAAATAAATCTTCTAAATGCCTCAAAAGCAACAAATTTAGTTTTGACAAAATGTCAAGTGCTAATGCAAATGCAAAACACTGTCGTGACTAGCATAATTAACTTTAATATTTCACACAAACAAAAAAACTTTAATCATCTGTGATAAAAGCCTTTTTAAAGCAATAATCATCCAGAAAATTAAAATTTTTAAAACTTCATTAAAATGAAATATGAATTGCTATTGAACATTAGCTAACTAACTAACTTTTCGATTCTCGCTGATTGTGAGTAAGAATAAATGAAATCCATTAGCGTGATGATGTAACCAAAGTGACACAATATGATTTATAAAATTCATTTGATTAATAGTAATCGAAGCTTTTAATCGTCATGCTGGAATCTAAAACGTGAAGGCTTTGAATATTTTATGAAGTCGTTGAAATAATTCTAATTATTTCTGAGTTTTTTTTGTTGTTTGTGTCTGGCTTCGTGAATTTTATTCAAATTTATTGTGATTGAACTTTGAAATTCAAGTAGATTTGCATTTCTGGATCTAAAGTCAGCTTAATACAGGATTTGTTTTTGAATTCTAAATTGCAAATGTTACTTGTACTTCTGTAGCTTCTGTAGACATCTAAATGTGCTGAAAATTTTTCCCATAACATTATCGCCAAGATTTTCTTATTTACAAATTAAAAACTTTAATTATCATCTTTAAGAATGTCCCAAAAACTTTTTTCTTTGGAAAAAATATCATCCCTTCAAAAAAATACAATAAATTGAAGGACAGAATGAATAATATTAATATTTCACAGCATACAGAACCAATTTTCCTTCCTCTTTATATATTCAGAACAGCTTTAAGAAAATCTCTTTTATATCTCTCTTATTTGTCGTCCATTTTTACAAGCATTTTATTCTATCTCCATAGACTTTCTTCTTTCTCATTCCTCCTAAATATAATGTAGTACAACTTCCGAAAGTTATTTTCTTTCTTTTCTTTTCTTCTTTATTTTTTTGATGAATGATGCAATAATTTTTAGAGATTTATCAAATCCACAGAGGCATAAAGCAGACAAATAAATAAAATAGCAATGATTGAATGAATGAATTTGAGTTGAATACATATCAATTATCATAGTATATAGGCATGATTGAGTTAAACGAGCATTTAAAGAGTAACATACAACACAGCACAAAAAGCACTTTTTTGAGCAGCATTAACATGTGTATCCTGTCTTCAGAGAACAAAAAAGCAACAGAGATGAGAAAAAAGAAGTCAGAAAGAAGTAAAGAAAAAAAACTTTAAAGCTTGTATTGTGTTCGATAATTGATTGAAATATAATCGAAATTAATGTGGTTAATGGCAATTATTAAGAAAATCGTTTACAAGTCGAATTTTTTTTTCATATTTTAAAAATATATTTCTCATAGACTTAATGCGGGAATGAGGAGGAAAAAAATATTAAAATGATGAAGAAAAGACGATGATGATGAATAATCAGACGGCATATTAAAGAATCTTACAAGCAAAATGAGTGAGTGAGTGAGATAAACAATGAGATCATCAATTATAATCATCACTGTCGATGAAATACAATAACAACAGTCTAATACAATAATTTCACTTTTATTATTGGAAAACATTTTGTTTATTTAGTGAATGAAATTCCTATAAATTCTATATACAATTTTATTCAAGTTCATTTTTGGCCTTGTCATAACCTAATCGAGAACTTTATATCATTTCCTCACTTCCATTTTTATTTCCATTCAATTAAAAACATATGATTTTGACAGATTGTGACCCATGAAAGAAAATCGATAAGTTCAACTCACTTTACTCATTATTTATTTTTACTGCTGCTTGCTGCCATTGCTCTGTGTGTTTATGTATATATACAATATATATAAACACAATCTACACAATATTTATTTGCCAAAAGCTTTAACTCTGAATGGAGATGGATGGCTTTTAGTCTGTAAAAAAATGTTGTTTTCTCTTCCATTGCCACCATAGAATTTAGTTTAGGTCTCGTACACAATAATGGCTCTTTCTATGAGGGGATATTGTACACAAAAATAGAGAAAGAGAGAAAACGCATGTTTAATATTATTGATTTTGAATTATGAAAATATACATATTTATTATATATATTTGTGCATATAAATATAATTGAAAATCGATTTTTCATGTTTTTGGTGTACGACTTGCAAGCCTTTCAATGATATTTCATTTGATTGTCGTTCTATCTATCTATCAACGGATTAGCTAGATTTTAATGAAAAGTTTTATTAAATTGATATACGGAATGAGAGGAACACAACATGTACACTATCTCAAAATATTTCTATACACTCTGTGAATGTCAATTGAATCTGGAAAAAATATTTTCCATATATTTTGTGTGCTGTCTTTATTTCAACTTGATACTAAAATATTGAATAGGAGATAAAATGCAAATTATTATGAAGCAAATATTGAGATGAATGCATACGTACACGGTATAATGCACAATTTTATTTATTTATTTATCTATCTTTATTCATTGATGATCATAATTCAAAGACACTTTTCACTAGTTTCGAATTGTGTTAATTATCTTACACTGACTTTAATTTTTGCTTGGCTAACAAAATCTACATCCAAAATACCTGGAGACAGACATTTAGTGGCGCAATTTATACAAATAATTGATTAGGATTTTTAATTATTTCCCTCATCTGAAAATGAAGAAAAAAAATCTTTAACATATTCAATAACATGAAATTGAGAAGAAGAAACCACAGTAAGGCATGCAGACAACAGCAGACAAACAAGCAAAAGGCAAAAAAAGAAAGATTCTTTAACAAATCTCATGTTCAAAGAAGCGACGTTTTGGGATTCTTGAAATATTTCCATCGAAAACGATCGATTCATCTGCTGTAGAATAATTATTTAAATTTGAATAAGATCATCAAGATTGAGAATATGCATGGACGACCTAAGAATATATATATTTTTAATAATAATGAAATGAAAGAGACGAGAAGGAGAGCATAACGAAATAACAAAATAAAAAAAAATAATTTATAAAAAAAAATTCAAACAATCTAAAACCTGTTCTGATTAACTCAAAAGAAGGGAGTATAAATCGACAAGTTTGAGATGAGAAAGAAAAGGAATGAACACAAAAAATATATGTATATTTATATGTGCTATGAGATACATATCGTGAATCGATGAAAAAATCATTAAATGTTATTTTAGTGAGTTTTTCCACTTAGCGTCAAAGAAATCTTTTTTTCTTCTTCTTATTCTATCCTATCTTTTCCTATTGATTCCATCTAATCTTCCTATCTATCAACTATACACAGTGGTAAATTAAGAGACAGCAAACATTAAGAAAAGTATTGAATAGAAAATAAAATTAAAGAGAATAGATTAGAAGATCATGTTGAAGATATTTAGGAGCTGATGTTGATAATGTTTTTAAATTGATCATTTCGAACACACAAAAAAGTCCAAAAGATTTACTATTATTTCTTTTTAGCGAAGGAAATACAATATCGAATGATAGAAGGAATAGAAAATAAAACTAATGAATGTATGTGAAATTGAGATTTTTGAACTCGTCTGTTTGGTGATTCAGAATATTTTAATTAGGAGGAAAGATTGCAATGTCTACATTCCTGTCAAAATACAGACTCGCCATTAGTATCTAGAAATTGCAAGATTTATGTCTAGATAGCATTGATTAGGGTCTTTTCAGGAGCTGGTTATAGTATTTTTAAATATAGCACAAAGTTTTAAAGATTTATCAAAATGTCCATTAATATGTTGATTTGATGAGTAAACAGGCAACTTAAAACTTGATAATTTACATATGATTTTTTTTTTAAATTAATTAATCTAAATTTATTATTCATTTTAAATACTTTAATTATGATTTAGCTCATAACTCAACAGATTTGCATCGTTGTAGTAATTAAACTAGGCTTTCTCGCTATCGGGATCGGGATCGGGAAATCCCGGGGAATCCCGATCCCGATCCCGATCCCGAAAATCAATCGGGATCGGGATTTCGAGAAAGCCTAAATTAAACTTGCAAGTTTTCAATTAAAAGTCAAATCTTAATTCCTTCAATGAGAAAATCACGCTAAAAATCAACTTGAAAGCATTCTTAATGGCATACAGATTTTTAAAATGAAAGAAACATTCAAAATAATTAATTTCCATCGATCCCTCATAATTTTATTCTAATTTTAATTCAATACATTTTATAATATATTCTGAGGGAACACAAAGATGAGAAAAAGATTCATTCTACAACACAGAATAAATTAACTAAGAAATATTCCCATCTAAACAGCAGAAGCAGCAAATATACCAATGAGAATTAACATTAATGTAGTTATCCATACCACTTTATGACGTGACGTGTTTAACGGAGACATTGAAAATTAATTTTTATGCTAGAGGAAAATTGAAAATTATGCCAATGTGGAAAGTCAGTGAAAATTTTCATTTACAATATGAATATAGGCAGTGAATGTATAAAAATTGTCTGAATATTATCACCTAAAGGCAAAGGCATGTAAATAAAAAATAGAAAAGGGAAGGCAAAGCGGCAGTAGTCAGAAAAACCTCAAAAGAGCGCAAAAATGGAAAAGTACTCTATAAAATTTGAATAAAACTGCAATAAATGTTATCAGATTTGCTCATGGATGCCTCACCACACTCATAGTATTCAAAATTCTCATTGTTGATTCCATATAAAATGTAAAGAGACATCAGGAGATGGTTTAATTTCCACTAGTGACGTCATTAACCCTTTTTGAGGTTTATAATCAGAAAAGATCCCATTGAAGAAATTGAGGGAGTTTGTATAAGAAATGAGGGATCAAAAAATTTAAAAGAAAATAAAAGCCATTATCATTCACATAATAATGCCATTTGAGGCAAGAAAAGTGCATTTCCATACTAAGGATAAGGAAAGGAAAACGAAGAAAAAATTGAAATTGTATTTCACTTTAATTTTCTTTAATGTTATGTTTAAATGTAGATATACATACAGATATCTCCACACTCCTTCTCTCTCTCACCCTTCAGTATCATGACTAAAGCGCAATGACATGGCAGAATTTTTTTGCTTTTTTTTTCTATGTGAATAAATGTGAATCTTCAACCCCCAAAAGAAAGAAAGAAAAAAAAGGAAAAGAACGAAAAAAAAACATTACATTGATGGGTTTTATTTTTTGTTTTGTTGGAACTGATAACAGCCAGAACAACCATTTCCATTTTCGGTTGGGAGCATTTCCATGATATTAAGGGAGAAAAGAACAGTGAACAGACTTAAAACGGAGAAAAGATCCATTCTATTGGCAATAAAGGCAAATATAAAAATTATTTGATACTAAAATTATAGCTTAATGTTCAACTTAGATATTTGCTTTAGATATGTATATACACACAACCACTCTCTACCGAACATTACACAAAAATTAAGGTTTTTCCTTCCATTGGATTCACTGCTGCTTTCTCCTTAAAAAAATGTTCTACTTAAATAGTTATTTAAATAGAATCTAAAGCAATACCCTTAGTAATATTCTTTCTCATACATTGCTTTATAATAAGATAGAATGTAAGTGAGTAGTGGTAGTAGAGGGTGGCTGGTCGGAGGTATGTAGGAAAGTAAAAAAAATATCCATAGAAAAAAAAGTATACGGAATAAAGATTGTTATCATAAAATTAGAAAAAAAGCGTTTAAAAGCGTCTTTATTGTAGAAATTTCTTTTTTTTTTCATTTTCCCTTCCTCTCTGCTTTACATAACAACAATATTCAAACCCATGGATTGAAATGGAAAATGGGAACCCTTTTTATAATAATATTCGGAAAAAGGAGAGACGGAAAGGATATTAAAAAGGAAATGCAAGAAAAAGTAATTTTTAAATAATAATGACACTTTTTAGAGAGTATTTACTGCCATTTGGTGTTGAAAAAAGAAGAGGATATGAAAATTCTTCATTCAATACCCTTGAGAAAGTTTTAGTTGATTTTTAATCTATTTTATGACACATTTACAGCAATATATTTCATGCTTATTAGTCAAAACAAGAATATTGATAAATTTTCAGCTGAATCACGCGTACTTGCAATTTATGTTCTTCACAGTTTTCTCGAACCTACCACAAAACCATCAATCAGAAAAAATTCATTGCCAGGTTTCATCTCACTTTCTGTTTGTGTTGAGGATAAAATTTATATATAAGAAATAAATTTAAATGGGAACTGTCCACAATTATAATAATATGAAACATGAAAAATTTAAAAGCCATAAAGTGTGCTGTCAATTAAAGAAAAGGGGGGAAGAAAAAAAAATATGGAGAGATGGAGATCTATATAAATCCATACGTACATAAATTTACATGACTTCTTTCTTCTCATTTTCATATTTTATTATGAAATTAATTTCATTTTTGTTATTTCATGTTAAGCACAAAAAAAGTCTTTAATGTGTTACTTCTCGCGTCGCTTTTTTTCTTTCCTTTTTTTTCTTTTTTCTCCCTGTATGTATATATATTGCTGATGATGATGAAAGAAAAAGAATTCTGGATTCGATGAAGCTGAGAGTTTGCGCTATGTAGAAACCAATCATATAAAACTACTTTACCCCGCAATAAAATGGTGAAATATTCTTTTCTTTTCTTACTTTTCAACATACACTTACTTGCTCTTACTATTTTTTATTTTTATTCTTTTTCATTTCATTTTTGATTATAAATCGTAAAGAAAAATAATTTTTAAGGAATTGAATTTTCCATCTTTAAAGAAATTCCGACAGAAGAAAATTCACATTTTACCATTTTTTCATGCTTTTAATGACCGAGAAAAAAAAACGTTGAAAGTATTTTTCTCATTCAAAATATGCTTTAGCCATAAATGATTTCTCTCTCTAGATGGATTTTTCATGTAACCAATTTTTCATTTTCATCTCCTTCTTCCTCCAGTATTTTTTCTGTATGTGCTCTTGTGTCTTTTCCCTATAAAATGTTAAGCTGAGCTTTCCATTCATCCCATTCAACTCAAGCACTTTTCTTTTTCAAAATGTTATTTAAAGTAAAAGCTTGTAGAAAACATGTGGTGTACTATACTTTGCATTTAGATGCTCAATGCTCGTTTGTGTATGTATGAGTGCGGGGATGAAGTGAAGAAGTAAAGTAGATAAGATTGGATAATATAAATTTTGTGAGTAACATTGAAAATCTGCTTATGAAAATCAATGAAAGACAATAAATTCTATAGCTTTATGCCTTGATGCTTGTAAAACTCGTCTCGCCGTAATATTGTGTCTCTCTTCATTCATTTTATCTTGTGGATTCATGAAAATGATGTCAAAAAACAATAAAGACTATTTTCATCTCTCATTTTTCATTTTTTTCTTTCTTCTTCACTCACTCACTCTTCATGATGCTTAAGAAAACGACGAGAGAAAAGAAAAGAAAAGTTTTATTAATTTACGCTTTTTGCCAGTCAAAACAACATAAATGTAATGGGATTTCGAGTGGGTCTGGGTTATAAATATTTGAAATTTAATAAACTGAAAAACTCAAATCAAAAGATAGATTTCTTTTGATAAGAAAATTAAAGATTTGAAATGGTAATTAAAATATTTATATTCCACATCTGTTATCTGTTTGGGAGATTTTTCGCAAGACATTATTGACATGTCTGTAGTCATAAATTTAACATAAACACAGGAATGACATAAAGAAGTTCCTCACTGATTTATCTAATTTATTAAAGCCAACATTCTGGCATGAAACCACAATGTCATGCTCAACGAGCCACAATTCTAGTTGAATAATATTTTTCCTCGAAAATTAAAGTGGCGATAATTTAAGCATCCTAAATTTAATGCCATTAATTAAAAATGTCATCCCAGTGAGAGAGAAGAAAAAGAGAGTGACACTAGAGACACAAAGTCTACAAACTTTGGAAAGCAATTACATTCTAATAGATTAAAATCCACACATTCGTGTATGTATGTGAACTTAATGGAATTAGTCATCATAAAAATAATTTTTTCTTTCAAGTTTTCTTCTCCATCATCCAAAAAACTACTTCCCATTTAGCATGTCTACATCACCATTATACGTAACGTGTGTGTCTACATACATAACACAATCCATGTATATGCTCATTCTATTCAAGGGTGAAAAAGCAAAGCACGAAAAAAGCTCGAGTAATTTATTTGAAAATGATAATTTTTTAAAAAGCGCAACAGGCGTAGAGCCAAAAATTTAGTGATATTTTACAATTTTAATGGCCTGCGCGTTCTTTCTCTTTTACTCCACCGAATAAAAAAAAGAATTCCTCTTTAACAAAACAACAGCAAGTAGTAGTACGAGAATGGAGAATGTGTGTCTCATTCATTGCTGAAATAAAATAATATGAAAACGTGAAAGGAAAATTGTATAGTTGATGATTTTATGGTGCTCACATTAACCCCCTTCTAGTAGAGAGCAGTAGTACTCACCATAAAATTGTACATGTAGATACACAATCAAATGAGTACTAACTTTTAACTGTATGTGTGAAGATGAAAAGTAAAAAAAAAAATTCACTTCTCAGCATTCCCTTTTCGCCCTCCCGTTTGCCTTAGTTTTCGTCGCTTTTACTGTTGTTTTATTATTTGTTTTACGACTTTCTAAAATGGCCGATTGTCAAGGTTAACGACGACTCAGAACGACATAAAATTGCACATTCTATTTTATGATTATTGTCAATAATTTTACTCCGTGATAAATTGGGGTTGAATGCGGAACGTACTGACAAGAGTGGGAAAATTCCGAAAGAATGAATGAAAATTGAATGGCATAAGGCGATGATGAGAGTGAGATAGATAGGCAGACAGAGGCAACAGCGACAGATAAGATGAGATAAAGCCAAGTCATAATTTTTATTTTTATATACTTGCTCTTCTTACTATCCCACTTAAATTTGTTACTACTTATTTAACATGAATACATTTTTTGTGTGTACTATTCCCTTAAACATCGATTATTATTAATATATTCACTTTAAAAATATTTCTATGTACACATTTTGTGCTATAAAATACCAGAAGTTTTCCCATCGTCTGCGTGTGTTTATGACATCAGTGAAGATCTAGCCTGGGGAGAGAATGAGAAAAATGTTCTTGCTGTGAGGTTGCAGCAGTTTTTAGGATTTAAAGAGGCAAAATTGATTTTTTTTTTTAGTTTTCCTTTTGGGATTTTTTATGTTCTGCTGTTGAGGGGAAAAATTGCTCCAATTTTTATTCTTAATTTTTAAAGCAATTTTCCTACTGCTGTTTGATGCTTAATTACATTAAATTTATCTCCATTGATTTTTTCTCTTTTCCTTGCTTTTCATTACCATTTTGTTATGCATCATGATTTATGTAGATGTATGTATGGATGTAGTATACACATTGAGTGTGTTTCATATAATTGACGTCATGTATGATTGGCAAAAAAAACTGAATGTATATTCATGGACAAGGAAGCGGGAAACGGAGGAAAGGAGAGAGATATAGGAAAGACTTTTCCAATGCAATATTTAATATAATAATAACTAACTATCTATCTACTACATTATAGTCATATTCATATTTTTATTCCATAACCATCCTATATTCCTATATAGAATTGAAAGTTTTTCTCATTTTGAGCAAGGCATAAAGGAAGAAAATTGAAGAAACAGGAAAAAGATAGTGAAAGATAGGAAATTGAAATTTTCTGTCTGATTCAAAAATGGGGCTATTATAAGAAGCAAAAACCTTTTATGGATATGTATATGAATGTACAAAATATATATTTTTTAATAGAATCAATTTCTTTTCTTCTTTTGGTCCTCTCACTTTGATGCTTTTTTGAAAAGAAATATCCTGAAATATCCTACAGGAAATCAGAAAAAAAATTAAAATTAAAACGAGAAAAAGACAGGATGGAATGAACACTTTTGTACAATGCATGAAAGGTTTAATTAAATTTTTCAAATATCTTCTGCCATAAAGCACAGAGCGCATACATAAATATACATATCTACAAGCATATATACACATAGATTTAAAGAGCAAGGCAGTAGTAGCAGCAATTTATCTATATGTCTGCAGTCAATAGATTTTTGCTGTTATTTCCTCTTTATGTATGATGTATTCTAGTCATTCAACATAAGACATGCGCGGATACACCCGCATTGATGTGTCTCCTTGGTAACAATTCTAAATAATAAAAATTTTTCTGACTATTACCAAGCACTTTTTTTTTGTTTCTTTCCCCTTTTTACCATGAAAAAAAAAAACTTTTCGTCTCCACATTTTCTCTTGATGCACTTTTTCATTTCCTTCGGATGTGCATCTACGTTGCTATTTTTTTATTTTATTATAAATGAAGGAACGCAAAGTGTTGTATCCCATCGTCGACATCATACAAAAGAATTAAATTCTATGCTTTTTTATATTTAATCATTTTTATTTATTATTTTGTATATATTTAATCCGAAAAAAGAATAAACTGTCATATCAATTCGATATGCTCTTTTTTGTGAACATTTTCATGACATTTTGTTGTATATGCGATATATGTATGCACATATAAGAAAGGAAAAAGATCTGTGCATGAGAGATAATAGAAAATCTACCGAATAAAATTTCATTTCATATCTCAAATGATTTTTTTGGTGTATTTTGTGAATACGAATGTGTCCATTACTTATAGAGCGACGGATTGTTTTGTCTGGAACTATTTTTTTTGTACTAACAACTTAAATTCATGTCAGATTAAACTTTAAAAATGTCACATAAACTGGAAAAGTTTCTAAAGAATTTTCTTAAATGAGCAAAAAAAAATATTTAAATTTATTTTAATAATAAAAAATGAAAAAGTCTATCCAGTAGAACTGGTCATGCATATATTGATTCAAATAGCCGACGAAAAATCAAAAATAAAAAAAATCTCATCTCACAAATCTCCAAGCGGGAATGCACCACAGAAATAAATAAATGAATGTATTTAATTTCTATTCTGAAGTCTAAAATGAAAAGTTCTATTCACACTAGAAAATATACTCTCTATCTCGTCGTATTTGCATGATATGACTAAAAATCTACATTTGAAGAGCAAGCACCAGTAGCTGCAAAAATATGCGTATTTATGAGAGCATGGAAAGCCTTGTTGGTGAAAATCGATAGCATACATTCATTTCATTTTATTATTATTATTTTATATATACATACTTTCTTTCAGCTGTGTTGTTGAATGAAATAACAGAAAAAAAGAAAATTTTTGGGTGCCTTTTCCACAAAAATGCAAAGACTGGAGTGAGTGAGGCAAAAGATACTTTAGAGTTTCTGAAGCATATTGATAAATGACTAGCAATTTATTTTGTTCTTTGCTTATATACAAAAAAAAATGAATAAAAAGACGAGAAAATGCAAAAGTATAGAGTGCCATGAGAAGGGATAGAGTTTCCAAGAATTTTCATTTCCATTTTAAAGATACGAGAAATGCGAAAAATATTTAATGGGGAAATGAATTTAATAGAGGAAAAGTACTCTAATTAAGGATACAGGATTACCAACTAATAAAATTTAAAGAAAAATTCAATTTTTTATATTAATTAATGAAATTTGGATAAAATATTGTCATTTGCATCGCATGAAGGCAATAATGCAATAAAGCAAATATTAAAGTTAGCTTGTCCATTTTTGATTGACTCCCACAGAGTTCAATACACCCACGAGGACGAGTGGAAAATCCTTACAAAAATAAACTCATCTTCATAGATTGATAATAGAAGAATTGCTCTATTACATACTTTAAACATTTTCTCCTCTCAATGCCTATCAGTAGCATCAGTCACGTGGCTCATTTATCATTTCATGCACAAAAAAAAATTTTTCAGTATTTATTTCAATTCATTTACGTTACACGTTATTTTTATCGTGTATGTCAG
Source organism: Chironomus striatipennis (assembly GCA_026123125.1). NCBI lineage: Eukaryota > Metazoa > Arthropoda > Insecta > Diptera > Chironomidae > Chironomus > Chironomus striatipennis. The sequence goes on along the minus strand of CM047394.1, from coordinate 23,831,891 downwards.
CTATCCTCTCTCACTGTGTGTTTTTTTGGGTTTCTATATCTGAATGGAAGGATGAAATCGAGCCTCAGGAAGAACTGAAAAAAATTGTGTATACAAACAATGCCATATTCAATAAATTTCTTTGCTGAAATATGCATTTGAGTTAAACATAAAATACTTCAATGTGATTTTTAAATTTATAAATTTTTCACAGTATATTCTTTGTTGTTCTTTTTTTCTCAGCTCTGTCAGGCAGAGATGACAAAAATATAAAAATACAGCCAGCCAAAGCAATGTGCCATGGTGTAAAAAAATTTGTCTCTCATGTAGACTCAAATATCAGAGATATGACATTTTTCCAATGTTATTTAAAATTATCGATTTTTTTCTGTGTTCGCTGTAGACGCACGAGAGTGAGTGAGAGCGAACAAAAACAATTTAAAATATGTCCCCATGTTTCAAAAAATGGTGTTTTTGTCGGTTGTATTGAGAAAAGATATAATATTTCCAATTTGAAAATAGGTTAAATACTCCTCCGTCGCCGCCGGTCAATTTTTCTCATTTGTGCTCCTCTGAAAGTTGATATATACCCGTAGTAAGAATTTTTTTTTTAATTTTTTGTATCGAACACACATAATTCTCATTGAGTGACATTTCTAAATAAAAAAGCAACTTCGAGCAACAAATAATTTCGTTAGAGGAAAATAATTTCCTGTAAGTTGATGATGATGATCATTATTGGTGCTTTATGTTATATTTCTTGTCGATGTCAATTCTGAAGAGGAAAAAAGTCAATTGAGTTCATTTCAATCTTTCGATTTTTTTCTTCTTTCTCTTCTTTTTTACTGTGCTATGTAATTTTTTTGAAAGGCTACAAATTGTTTAATGGAAAGTGGCAAAATATTATGAGTAGGCCACAACAATACGCAGAGAAGGCATATTAAAGTTTGAAGAAATTGTTGTTGAAATATTTCTTGATTAAACGGGAATTTAAGAGTTTTGCTTCGAGATAATTGGAGTTAAGCCTCGAAAAATAGACACAAATTGGTGATTTTATCATACAAAGTTATGTTATTTATTGGAATTTTATATGAACCAGGTGTGGTTGAAGGCTGACGGTATGGTGTTTCCGATCGGATTAAATATCCATAATAATTGCTGCTTGAAATTTCCAATTTAAAAAAAATCATCTAAATTTATCGAGTTGAATGAATTATGGATTCAAAATATTTCCTCGACTAAATATGTATTAAAAGATTTTCAAATAAAAAAAATATATATATTTTGTTTTGATAAGTTAAATTTACTTTTTCATTTTTTCTTGACTTATTATTTTTTGTATTCTCAATTGCACGAAAAAATTCTTTTTAAATTACTTTTTTAACTTCAAGTTAGAAAGTATGTAAAAAACAAAAAAAAGTCTCCCTTACAACACTAAAATATAATATAACAATAATAATATCCAAATAATATCATAAAAATAACACAAGAAAGAAATGAAACAACAACTAACGACATCGCAGGGGATGATGATAATATTCCACAATGAGTGATATTACAAACATTAAATGTGAATGAAAAAGAAAAAAAAGTCTATAAAAATGCGACGCAGAATGAAGATGAAATTTTTTTTCAGCATGGGCAAAAGATAATTGAAGATATTACACCAGAAAAAAATTATTTTTTATGAATTTTTATTGCAAATAGCATATTTAGGATGGAATTACATTGCATCATAAAAGCTAAAGAGCAGAAGAGAAAATTTGAAATTTTTTTGGTTACGGGATTCTCATCAAGATTAAATTTATATTTCATAATCATGAATGTCAGTAGCTAATAATTTAATCAATTTTTTCCCTCCTTTTTATTTCATTTTTTATAGGACGATGGTGTCGAAGAGAATGGTCATCCCCTCCAGATTCACGTGCCAATGACCCGTCAAGGCGCGTTTTATATTCTTCAGTCTTCCTCGGTAGTCCTGGTAAGTGTGAAATCTCGTTTAATATCGATTATATACATTTTTCTTTCCTTCCCTCGCTGTCTCTATATCATCATGATTATTATTATAATCGTCATCGTCATTGTTTCTGCTGCCATTCTGCGTTCTCGGTTGCTTGAATTTCACTGCAACCTGTTAAAGTGTTTGTCTATATTATATAGGCGTAGATTGAATCGATGGTACACAACTATGACTTCAATTACTTTTATAAAAACAAATTACAAATGCTCGCGCATATACAATAAGCGTTACTGACCTCTTTCAACAACTCGTTTTTTGCGTTTAGGATGTTGTATAGTAGAGTATAGTATGCCATACTTTTTATTATATAGACATATTTATACATGTAGAGAGTGTAGAGAGAAAGAAAAACTGAAATGAAAAATGATCGAATGTTAGATTATAGGCAGTAAAAGCAACAGCAAGAAAAGAGCTTCTTTGACTTCATAACAATCTCTTTGCTAATAAGTTCTTCTTATGTCTTCAATATATAATAAGTATGTAATATGGTATGAAATAAAGTGCAATAGAATTGAAATTATTACAGATCGTATTAAGATTAGAGAAATAACTTTTTAGCGTACTTTTTGCTATACTTAGGTGGTGATGATTGGCTATTTGGTGGTTGACTGGCTATTTATATGACTAAGCTAATAGACTAGACGTCAAATCGATTTTTATGACTCGTTGATTAATGAATTTACTAGTTTGTTGTCTGAATAATTTAATTAAGTTTTGCAAATTTATACAGACTATATTGCTGAGTGATTAAAATTAATTCTTAATGTCTAAAATGCGCTTTGGTTACAAAACATAATAAAATAGTCCATAAAAATATTTCTGCATTTTGAAGTTATATTTCATAGTAAAAGATATCTTTCTATACACACTTAGTGACTGAAATTGCAGTATTTTTAATTGTAAGATTGCAGCAATGTTAATTAAAGTGCGAATTTTCCATCTCTCTTCCTCCATGATCGCTTAAGTAACTATATAGATATTGAAGTTTCATATTTCATAATGAAGAAAATTCTTAGAATTTATTTTTCGCTTCAACTCGACACTCATTTTGCATTAAAGCACATAAACAATGATTGAGATACGTCGATTAAGTGGAAGGTTTACAATAACACAAAAATATACTATAATAATAATTAATTGAAATGCTCATTACATAAATTCAATATTCTCTCTCACAATATATTTTATGATACGAAATTATATTGATGATATTTACAATTATTTTTTGTAATTTACTTAATATGAAAATGGAATTTAAAACATAATTGAAGTTGAAAAGTTGCAAAAAAATACTTTTAGTAATTTTTTTTGTGTTGCCAAAATGATGAGGTTGAACATTTTGTCATAAATAAAATTCAACAAATTAAATATGAAAAAAGTGCAAATATGTATAATTTTCATTATAAATGAAATTAACAAAATTTTTCTGATAAACAGATAGCATTTAAATTGTTATCTATATTTAATTTGTGTACAGTTTTGGCACATTTTTACCTCTCCGAATTAATTGTATGCTACGATATTCAGTTGCCAATTTTTTCGATTGTTATCTGAGTAAATCTTTAAATTCTACCTCATGTGAAAAAAGTTACTTAATTAAAATGTCGAGAACTAATATTTGAATAAAAAGAATTTGCTCATGTGGATATTGAATCTTTTTCAGAAATATTCTCAGAGATAATTTGCTTTAAGATATTGATAAATGATAAAATTTGTGAAGGATTGCATTTGATTTTTTGATATCGATAATTTTTCATTGGGGTATTCAACTTTGTGCTGAAAACTAACTACTGACCTGAGATTTAAATTGTTTACCACTAACATCTACTGACCCATCTAAGAAATGAAAGTTACGCTAACCAAAAGATTAAGCCATGATTTATTCAAAGCAATTTATTGCTAAAATTATCCAAAATTTCATGCACATCATCCAAAAATTGATAAAGCTGATCTTTACAAAAACTGATAAATTTTTCAATCAAAGATGTGAGAATGTACAAAAATAGTTTATTAATTTTCTACAATTAATAAATTAATTAATTATTTGTCCATATATGACTAAAGCTAATTAATTATCATTAGTAGAGAAAAAAAAACAATAATCATACTAAATATTCATTAATTTCACATGCTGTTGATATGAGAATTTAAAGTTAATATGAATTGCAGATCCTTTAGATAATTTATAAAACACAAAAAAAGACTGTCTGCTGCTTAATTTTTTTTCTTCTCTTACATGCCTCACTTTAAAGACGTAGCAAAGTAGAGACTTCTTCTTTGTAAAATAATGATAATAAAATCAGCTTTAAGAAAATAAATAAGAAATTATGATAATAACAAGACAACAAGATAACGAAAAAGAAGAAAACTTCCATTTTGAAATGTTCCAACAAACAAGCAAGCAAGAAAATGAACAGCAGCAACAACAACAACAACAACAATGGAAAAAACACAAGAGTCTTGAAAGAAAAATTAATCTCTTCTTTTCGAAATGCAATTAAATCCAAATGTATTTTACATCCTATGAACTACATTTTATTTATTTTCCATCTCTCTTAGAAGAATGAATGAAGAGACGACTCGAAAGGAAAGAAATTATCTTGAGAAAAAATAAAAGAAAAGAAAAAAAATAAATGAAACCAAACGTCATTTTGACTTTTTTAAGAAAAAAATTAAGCCAGTATGAAAGTGGAATCATAATTTTATTGACGATCAGAGCGCATTTTCGATATTTTCTATTGAAATTTAGTGAACTTAAAATTTTATGATTTATAATGTAGGTTTCAAGATTTTAATAACTTTGAAGATCTTCTATGAAAACTAAAAGCAATGGACACTCAGTCAGCTGGTCAAGCGATCAACCATCAATTAAAAATTTGCTATTTGTTTTAGTAAAAATGCGATAAAAATTCACAATTATATTATGATGAGAATGAGATGGAGACGTACAATAGCTTTTCGTTATCGTTCAAATAAATTGTACTTGGTAGTAGATGGATAGTATGAGAGAGAAATTAAAACCCATTTTGCCTTCCTCTGGCTGACTCGTTTACTTGCTTGCTGGGTAACAGAAAAAAATATATATTTAATATTGCGAGGAAGGGAAAAGCGAATATGGAGAAATTATAATGAAAAGCAATTTAGGAGAAGAGGAGAGGAAAAAAATGAAGAATGAAGAAGACTCAGAAAATGATGAAAAAATGCTTCTTCTGCATTACGATAAACATGGAACGAATTTTCCATCCAATATTTTCCATTATTTTAATGGAATTTCTTATTTTGCCGTTTCTGCCCTTATAAATCGTGTATATACGTATATACATTTATACATTTACGTTTTCATGTTTGCTTGCTTTTCTTTTCTATATCTATCTATCTATCTTCCACTGACTTGCTTCGCTTTGTTATTTTTTTATTGTTTGAAAAATGAAAAGTCAGTAGATATTAACCAATTTGACAAAAATATAGAATATAAGAAAAATCAAGAAAAATAAAACAATATCTATTTGGATATTTATTTATTTATGTGTAAGGATGAAGATGCTCTTATTGAATTTTATTTGTCTTGTTTTATTTTTTCCAAGATAATTCACTTCGTTTCCAAAAATTAGACAAGTAATTCTTATAGCTTTTTTTTCGAAAAAAAGCTCCATGTTCATTGAATCATATAGCTGTAATGAATAATGACCTAGTCACGATGGTCTAATAAAAGAAATAATTGAATAGAATTCCATCAGATTTTGTCGAGAGTGAGAATTTTATGCTATAAAAGGAATCAAATTAAATTAATTCTGCTTTTCGATTTCATTGAATTTTGAATATAAAATTCTACAGATTTACATTAGAATCTCGATGTTCACCTTCGGGCAAAAATGAAAGTGATTCATAGAATTTGCATCCTATTTGTTTATCCATCCTGTGCTAGTTAAAGTTTCTGTTAAGTTTTTATATTTGAAATGGTTTTTAAAACTTCTCAGAAGATTCCTAAAGGTAGGTTATTCATAAGATATTTGGAAATTAGATTACGGTCTCAAGTTGAAAAAAAAAATCAGGATGTTGCATTTTTAATCGTTTTTCGAGAACCCATTAGTAAAATTTGAATAATGATGCTGCAATTTTGCAATTCTCAGAACTCTGAAACTCAAAATTCAAATTTTAACATCCATTCTATCGCAGCCAACACCAAAAAACCCCAGCCACAAAAACACATTCAAGTTCAGGAATATTTTCATTTGTGTGAAATTTATTATTGATACTATCGAAAAGTAAATGGTCTGATTGATTGATAGGATCCGCATAGCGTTATTTTTATTAGCGTTGAAATCAATATGGTTTTAATTGTATAACTAATTGACTTTGAATCGTTAATTTTGAGATAACTATATTATGGTGATGAAAACCACAGTAAATAACTAATATTTTTACGTGATAGTAATAATATTTTATGAATACGTGTAAACTGTAAGGAATGAATTTTTCTTCAAAGAAAAATTATTTGATAATATTTTTTATAATTTAAAAAAAAAAAATATTTTTTTGAGTCATCGAACTCAGATCCGCCGGCAAAAAATAAATATTCCGTATAAGAAACAAAAGCCTTTAAACTCACCAAAACAAAACCATGGGGTCAATAAAATCATTGCATGAGTTTACACTATTAAAGTTCATAAATTTAAGCTTTATCATCGTCATTGTCATGGAGTCATGTCTTTTCAAAAATTCATTTCTATGAAAACGACAGAAAAATAAGAGAGAAAAAAAAATATGAAATAAAATATAAATTTTTCAATTAAATTTATGGCACTTTATATTCTTTCTCACTGACCAAGTTCAATATTTTTATTTTCACTCTCAAATTCCCCTTTAAATAGAATTTATACATTTTTCAAAAATATATATACATAGATATCTATACAGCAAGATATATACAGACCGAGCAATATCTATTGTAAAATGTCCATTAAAAGCTTTCCTCAATTCATCATGACGTTGCATGAATGAGGAAAAAAAGCAGCAAAGAAAGGAGAAATATTTTCTTCATGTCATTCTATGGTAAAAGGGGTGTGTATTGATCGACGAAAAGTAGTGAAAAAAATTTTATATTTAAAGATAGAAAACTTGAAGGATTTAAAGCTTTTCTTGTTAGCACGACACCACCAGAGAAGGAGAATATGATATTCAATATCAAATGCTGCCGTATAACTAAACACACATGATATATATCTCTTCTTTCTACTTCTATATTACAATATAAAGTAATAAGAATTTTTATATAAGCCACATGAAAATCCATTCAAAGAAAATCATATGAAAAGATAGATAGAAAAAAACTATATTTTACCTCAATAATTGCAATTACAAGAATGCGGAGTAGATTTAAAGTATATTTGGTGCATTGAGAAAAGGATAAAAATCATCAACGAATGAAGAATAAAAAGAATATATTTTTGATGAAAATGACGATGATGAAAAGCATAGAGAAAAAATATGTATATATACATTATTACGATGCTTGAAAATTATATTGAAAACCAGCTGTTTTAGTCATAAAAACTCGAGAATGCCATAAAACGAAAAGAATAATAATGAAAACAAACCATTTAGCTGACGGCGACGAAAGAGATGGCGCGATGTAAAATTTTTTACGCACGCGAATTAGTCGAAAGCGAGACAAGCATCTTTGAGTGGAGTGGAGATTGTTGAAAGTAAGGTGCACGAATGAGATGAAATATATCAGTTTTCATGTGTTGTTTGTAAATTGTCTATCACTATGGCAACGAGAAAAAATTTATTTTAGTGTTGATGTTTGCCACAACTCTCCGTTCCATACATTCACAATTCGTGCTTCTTTTGGCTTTGAATGCGTGAAACATGAGAGACAGAGAGCGAGTGAATGAGAATGAAAAACATCTACACCCCCTTCGAGCAATGAAACATTGAAGCATTGAAACATTCTGATGAATGAGAAAGAACGAATGTTAACAAAAAAAAAAAACATAGAAAAATTTTCCTTCCTTTTATTTTTGTTCGCCACGCTATGTTTTCTCTTGGATATTGCATGCACTATTGGCCTTTCAGAAATATTTCGATTCTTTTCGAATAAAGATCTAGTTCCAAAAAAAAATATTTATAAATAAAAAATGTTTAATTTTTTTTATGAAAAACCACGAAAAATATTTTCAACAAAAGAAAAGGAATAAATTTTTTTTAGAGGTTCAAATATCTTTGAATGTTTTTTTCTCTGACTTTAAACATGATCTACTGAAATAATAAATGAGGTGATACTTTGATTTATTGTTCAAAATTTACATTATCTACATGAACGAAATATATGTTTACAGAGAAAAAGAGAGAGAGAAAAGTAGCAAATATCTTCTTCAAAATTATAGTAGCACTACAGCAAAAAATGGAGTTAAAAATACTTTAAAAATTTATTTTTTATTTATTTTCTTTTTTTCATACTCTCCAAAGTACAAAGAATATTTTTTTTCTCACAAGCCCGAAAAAAATTGTATTTTACTAACAAGCATCTACCGTCGGTCGGCAATGAATCTTGACATAATACTATTATAGTTCAATTATCATCAATTTTTTCACATACATATATTGAGATATGTATATATTATGACGATCATGATCATTTAATGTTTTGATTTAGTATTTTATAATATTTTTGCTCTCTTGCTGTCCCACTCCGTCACATCGATTAATTATTTCATGCTGTTGAATACAAATGATGATAAAAAAAATCTGTCAATCTTCATTAAAGAATTGATGCGCGCATATCGATATACATCAGATGGAACTATTAAAAAAATTATACATAAAGATATAGTTTGAAATGAAATAAGTACTTTGTGGTTATATCAAGACCTAATTCGATAAACGCCTTTAGATGAAAAGCAATAAAAATTGAAAATTATCCGTATTATTGTTGTGTAACCATCGAAATTTAAAGTGGATTTAATAAATGTATATAGATAGAAGAGGAACTATATTGAACGTAAAATGGGGAGAATAGAAAATGATCCATAAAAACATTCGTTTTTCTAGAAAAAAAAAATCAATCATTTTGTGGTAATTTTCTTTCTTTCTGAGCGAAAAAAAAATAATAGTAATTTTGCATTCGTACTGAAAATTGTTTTCTTTTATTTTTATATACATTTTTTTTTAAACAAAAAATGATGGAGATTCAAAATAAGAATGGAAAAATGTTCAAAGTCTTTATTAGCCTTGACCTCGAGGTTATACTTTGAAAAAAAAAATAAAAGAACAACTTCGACGATACGATGAAGAGAAATATTTTCTTTGTAGTCGCTTGAGTACAATATTATTTCGAAGATATGGATGGTATATGTACATCGCATATATATACATATATCCAGCATTGAAATGAAATGCTTTGATTGCCCATCCATCATTTAATCGTGAATTATTATAAAGCATTTTTATGAACAAAAGATAATGGACTGTTGAACTTTTGAGGTTCAAAGAAGAAGAGAAATTCCAAGATTTTTTGTTTTGTTCAGCTTTTTTTGTGTTCAACTTTTTTTCTTCATTTCATGTTAAAAAGAATCGAGTGAAATGAAATAAAAGAACTTTACCTTCTAGTCGATCACACACGTTTGAAAGTTGAGAGAATAACAAAGAAAATTCAAATAAATAGAGATTTAATATCAGCAAAATTACATACATGTACATACACATTATGTATCTTCAATAATCGACTCATTAAACTCGAATAATGGATGCAATCAGATTAACTATATGAGAATTTTTGAGGTTTCTAATTTTCAACGATCAGAGCTGGAATTTACAATTTTTTTGTGTACCTTAACAATTAAAGATCTTGGGGGTTTTCCAAATTGTCTGTAAACAATTCAAATAGTGCCTTTTCAATAGATTAATCAAAACAATTATCACTCGTGATAAAAAATAAATTCAACTCTGTATTATTCTAGAAAATTTCAATAGATTTATCTAAATTCAAACTGTATCATTTACTACTTCTCTTGATACAATACTCAGCAATTTTTTTTTGCAGTAAAAATAACTTTGGAGCAACAAAAAAAAATATTAATCAGCATTTCTTTGTAAAACAGAAAGCTTCAAATAAATTTCCATACAAAAACAATCAACAGTTTAAAATCAGTTAGGTAACCTTTAACCAAATCCTCGTCAGTAAAAAAAATATAATCCTCCATTCAATCTAGTATTGAATAAGTACAATTCACTCACAGTCTTCCATGTAAAGGCTAAGCATTGCGCATTCAGTATTTGATAGATTCACAATGGTCTGAAATCGAAAAAAGTGTCCAAAATTTATATTTTCGTGTAAACTTTAGAGGTCGCAAAGTTTTAGTTGATTTCCTTTATTTTGAAAGTGTCAATAGCTTTGTCATGTCTTAATCATACATCTCTGAAAATATGAGCTTATGACATTAAGGATAAATATGATTTTTCATTAAAAATTTGAAATTGTTTCTCAAAAAATTTTGTGCACAAGCAAATTTGTATGGAAAAATTTGGAAAAACAAGTGAAATTAAATTGCAAATAACTGAAAATTGGCATCGATTGGCATTGCCAGAGTACGATTAGAAGGTAAATAAAGACTCAATCTTTCGATTTGTACGAGTTTCAGAGACGGAAGGAGACAGGAAACAATACTTATGAACGGTTAAAGTTTTGGAAATTTTCAAAAATTTAAATGAATTTTCCCTAATGATAAAGCATTTGGCTAATGTTTTGTAAGCCTTAACATAAAATTTGTATGTTAATTAAGCTATTGACAGTAATTAGAACATTGAACAAGCAATAGAAAGTGGAAAAATTTATGGAAACTTTTTCATGGTGTTTTTGTAAACAAATTTTTCGTGACTTTGGTTAATGATTGACAGAGTTAGACAACGATTGGAAGCTTGATATTTTCACAGAAGATGCGTCAGTTTATGTTTTATAATACTGCATTTAAATGATGAGGTTTAAAAGACACGACTTTAAATAAATTTTGGACACTTTTTTCGATTTCAGACCATTGTGAGATTTAAGCTCGTTTGTATATTAAATAATAAAATATTCCGTTGTTGACCACAGCATATAATTTACAGATAATTTCTCTACTTACATGAATATACAACGAAGAAGAAAATAACTTAAATGAAATGAAAAGCAATCTGAAAGAGATTATCAGTAATGGAATGGATGGAAAGAAACGAAAAAAAGTTCTAAACTTAAGTTAACCTTTTTTATATATAATTTTTTTTACCTTATAGTGTGTATTTTTGATCTTCATTTTTCCCTTTACACTTTCATTTTATATATTGCGATACTCACTCTCATTCGTTTGGAACAAAAGAAATGTAAAGATGAAAAAAACAAAAATAATAACGAAATGAAGAAAAGAATGTATAAAAACATAATTGGATACAAGACCTATAATTTGAATTTATTCTACGCAAGATCAAGTTATAAAAAGCGTAAAATATTTAATTATAATAATAGAGGTTTCAGAAGAAATTATCATCTGGTAAATTCTTCAAATTATATTGATTTTGTTGTGTTACAAACGACTTAAAGGCTTAACGCGATACCTTTTGGCTTAATTTACTTAGAGAAATGTTTAATTTAAATCAGCAAAAGATTTATAAGTAATGAGGGCTAAAGCGCTTTTCTAAACATAAAAAATTCCCGCGAAAATAAAAAAAAAGTTGAATATTAAATGAATGGACACAAGCAGCATCTTTGGAACCCAAACAGAGTTCTTCAATCAGATTTCCAATCAAAATGAAGTGAATTTGAAATTAGTGAGAGAATGAGTAATAATAAAAACAATAAAAAAAGAAGAGGAAAAGAGCCATAACAGTAATAATTATAATCGGTTTGTGGATAAGCAGAAAATTCACAGCATGATATAAAATATTAGAATGAAATGACATATTGGATATCAAAAACCTATAAAAATTTGTGAGGAGCATAACTGACTCATACATATTATGTAGATTATAAATATTTTTTTTTAATGCTTTGAAAAAGAAATAAACATTAAAATTCAATTTTTTATGACTTTTAGGATTTATTTAATGTAAATATTTTTATAGTCACTATATAGCTCGTAGAGATGTGCGCGACGTGGTGATATAAAACTCATGTTCATGATCATTAGATCAGATTATTATTATAATTATTATTTTCTCTCTATCTATCTCTTCGATAAAGCACAAAGATTCTCTATCTTCTGTTTTATAGTTCTGATTCCCAATTTTAATCTATTCATAGATAGATTTAATATTTATTAGGTATAGAAATTTTGATGATTAGAATTATTAAATTTTTAGCACACAGAAGCATTTAAAAGTTTCAATGGCGTCTTATATATCTTAGATGAATATCTTTTTGAGAACCATACTAAAAAAATTCCATATATATTCTCCATGATTGCTTTATAAGAATGGGAGGTCAAGTGTTAGCAAATTAGTAAATTTTGTTTATGAATAATTTTAAAGCTTTTCTGCAATAAATGGCGAATAGTAATTTTCCATATTAGGTAGCAAGCAGTTTTTTGAGATAATATAAAAATTAAATATGGTTGAAATTGACAAATATTTGAATTACAAAAAAAAGCGAAAAACGCGCAAAGCTCATTAAAGTAGAGACTAGATATAACTTTTTTGATATTTATTTAATGAGATAAGAAAAATTTTCAAAGAGATTTATGCAAAAATAAGAAGCTGTAAAATAAATTTTATGGTGATTAATATTTTTTATGATTTCATTTTATTAGCAATAATGGCATGAATTCTATTAATATTGAGGTCTGCAGGTACCAAAAGGAGTCTCATTCGCTTGTTAAAATCTGAAATATAAAACAAATGTAGTATTTAAATGTTTATAGAGCAATTTCTAATCATCAAATGATATGTTTGGTTTTATTTCTTTCGTCTCGTTTAGAATATTATTGAACAAACTAAATAAATCCGAAAACGATTTTTTTTTCATTCAAATTAAATTCCCAATTTTCAGTTTTATTAACGTCTGGAAATAGTTTGTTAGGAAAATTAAACAGTAATTAAAATAACGCTAGACTCGAGATTTCAGCATAAAATTTGCACGTCGTTTAGGAAATAATTGTTAAAACCTTAAATTAATTTCATTTTAGCACTAATTATTTTTGCTTCATAAATAAAATTTTGAGGAGTTTGAAAAGTTTTCCAAAATTTAATTTATTTTAAAGTTCAAAAACTACTGAAAAAAATCCACCTTAAAATTGATAAAAAAAACCTGCCATTCGAGGTTTTCTCGTTCAAAATACATTTAAATTCACAATCAATATAAATCGAGGCTACATGCACGATAACTTGTAATATTTTCTTTATTGTTTCTGTGAAAAGAATTCAAAGCAATTTCCATAATTTTACAATCAACCTTCAAAGCATGAATAGCGGCAAGGAAAATTTAATAATTTAATATCACGAAAACTCACAAAACTTCAATTCATCAATTAATTGAAAATATCGATTTTTGCCTCCTTTTTTCATCGTTTAATAATTCTTTAAATGGATGCCATTACATAAAGAAATGCTCGATTTTCATATTTTCATTCATTTTACTCATTAATGAGTCTTTCAATTCTCTCATCGACTACTGTGGCTGCTGCTGTTTGCTTGCCTACTTCCCATGAAAAACGTCTATCTATCTGTATCTATACATATCGGAGGGTGCCGGAAAAATCAATTTCGTGTATGTCACAAGCAGTCATTTTTATGAAGATTTCTGCTGCTGACATGTTGAGGGTGGTTCTGGTAAAGAAAAAAAAATTGAAATGAATTCAAGTTGAAAATAAGATTTTTTTTTGGAGTAAACAAAACGTAAACATGGAAGTAAATAATAAAAACTCTTTAATTCCGCTGATATTATTATTACTTGTATTATTCACAGCAGTATTATTGTACAGTCTAGTAGAAAGACAAAAAAAGGAGTGAGAAGGCAGTAGCAGGAAAAAAATTTATGGTTCTGAGCATGGAGAAGCAAGTAAAAGTGCATGAAAGTCTGTTGACCCGTCGACATACTAAATTATTACTCTCGAGACACTAAAATTGATATCAATTTTCCAGCCAGACTCTTTATATTCTTCCTTCTTTCTCTCTCTTTTCATACAGCATTGCTAGTAATATTATTGTTGTAATATCTCATATAATGTATAAATTTTTATAGCAAAATAATTAATGGCAAAAATTTATATATATGTATAACAACGTATAGTATGAAAAAAGTAACGTGGAGGAGCAGAAGCACAATGACTACTAACACAGTTACCCAAAAAAGGCTCCCATTAATTTACTACGGCTATATATACATTTTTCCTCTGCTTGTTTTTCTTTGATAGTAATAATTCATTTTGGCGTGGAGAGTTTTAACCGATGTTTTCCTCTCGCCAATGTCGGCACAAATAAAATTGTGTAAGCACACACACTCACAATATAAATAAAAAAATATTGTTTTTGCCTTCTTCTGATGATTTTCATGGACTAGGAAAATAGATGTAAAAAGCGGAAGAAATGGGTTAAATGAGGAGAAGATACATTTTTTAATAAACAAATATCACTTGTTGCATTTTCATAAATTTCTTTAAACTTAACATGAAAGAAGCAGTAAGAAGACATGCAAGACACAGAGAGAGTAAAAAAAAGTATTTTCCATGAACTTAAATAAATCTTGTTTTACTTTAGTCGCTCTCTTTTTTAGTGCTGCTAAAACGAATGTTATGGAGATGTTGTACTTTGCTTTTTTTGCTTGCTTTATTATTATGATTATAAGTACTGCGATGGCGTTGGAAATGAAGCGAAACTTACTTGGGTGGTTGTGTGTTGTGATGATAATGATTTATTGCTGTAACTTTAATGAAGTTTATTTTGTATTTCTTCGAAGTTAATTGAGGATAATTTTATGAATATTAATTTCTGTACTTTTCTTTTTAATTGTTTTCTCTCTTCTCGGTTGGTGTTTTTAGGTTTTAAAGTTTTGTAATCTAGGGAGGAATTAAAAATTCATAAAGAAATTTGGAAGGTAGTTTAATGTATTAATAGGGGAGGAAAAATTCATTAAAAGATAATTTCACCATGAATTTCTGTCTGGTTAATTATTATCCTGATAAAATGCAAATTTTGATGCCGTAACTCATGAATTAAAAATTTTTTAATGATATTATAATAAAATTTATGTGAATTTATTCGCAATCTTTTCATGCTGTTTGATTAAGAATTTCAGAGAGATTCCCTCGCAGCGCTGAAATCAAGTTACGAGATAATGACATAAATTATGCCATCGGAATAATTTGGTTATTATTGAACGGCAGATGACTTGTCCATGTCCTTTACTTAAGTGTTTTGCCATTTAATGAGTTATAAATTTATCGATTGAAAATGCAGAAAAAGTTCCTCTGGCAAAAATGCAAATTTCCGTATCTTCAACTTCATTAACATGAGGACTTTCCATTTCTACCTTGAACCTAAAAAAATCAGAATTTAAAAGATTTTAACAATTTTTGTATAGAATTTCAATTAAGTTACAATCGAGATGTAAATCACTTACAACTTCTTATTTCATTAAATCATTAAGTTTTATGGAAAATTCTTGCATGAATAAAATTTTTCTCCTCGATAGAATTCTGTAATTAAAATTAAAATCCACTTAAAAAATTTTGCCCTTAAAATTCTTTAAATTTTCCTTTTAGCTTCTTATTTACTTAAATAAAAAAAGTGAAGCATCAACTCTTAAGATCAACAATAAACAGCATAATCTTACATCTCATTTAAAATGATAAATGATTTATATCTTGTTAAGATCATCATCAGAAAAAAATGAAAATTGCTTTAAAAATTAAAAGAGTGTAGAGAGGAGTATAAATATGAAGAAAATTTTAATTTGATGACGAAATAAAAATTTGATTTCATTGCATTAAATTTTCCACTCCTCATTTCAAGAAGAGTATTGTAAGAGAAATCCACTTGAAATGCGAACGCATTGCCTCATCAAGGCATATAAAAATATAATAATTTTTAATTTTTTTCTTGAATGGGTTCTAATTTTATAGTCTGTTAGATTTTTTTATTTGTTCGCTCTCTCTTGGAATTTGATTCAAAAATAATATCATAAATTATACCATTTTCGTTTCGAATTGGAATATTATTGGGTCTAAATATCTTTGCAATGCTCTTCACTTTTCATTTCATCTATTCCTCTTACTCGTCTTCTCTTAAAGGCCATTAAAGTCTTATGAAACAAACAGCCAGATAATTAATTGACTAATAATTGCTATTAATGAAATTTTGTATGACTGATATTGAGCTTGAAATAATAATAATAATAAAAATAAAAATGATATACAAAATGTTACGCGCTGTTCAATATATTAAAACAATCACCCACTAAACTTTTATATTTTAAGAGCTCATTTTACATTTCAACTTCAATTACTTGAGGAAATAAAAATATATGTGTGTATAGAAGTAGAAGTGAATGAAGTGATAGCATCTTGATATTATTACGAGCATTCAATGCGGTTTTATAAGAGCCTTTTGCTTTTATTCAAATAATCATTTACGAGATTTTTTTCCTCTCTTAAACGTTATAAATAGATCACCACGTTCATAAAAATGTCAATGGAAGAAATGTGGAAGAAAATGAAGGAAAGAAAAAGATTTCATTTTAAATAAAATTCTTAAAACTCCCACAAGATATACTTTTTGACATCGAGCAAAGAAAGAATTTCATGAAACCTAATTTAATTAAAAAATATTCAGAATTAGTCAAATGATCACATTTTAGACGGATGATCTTGGATAAAAAATTATTTAACTTTTAAAAATATTTTGTTTTTAATGCAAAATGCGATCGTGTACAACAAAATGAAAATTTCGTCTCTGATTATATTAAATGCCATGATTTCAACAAATTTATGTATTATGCCGGAATTCATGAAAGGTCTTGATGTGGTTAACAAATTTTTAACTTAAAATGACCATTTTTTAAAAACTACCTTCAACTTTTACAAGGAACAATTTTTATTTTAATTGAACTCCAACATTTATTATGAAAGAAGTGATTTCCAATTAGTTTTAATTAATATTGTTTCAAAAACTTTACAAATTGGTGTAAAATGTTTACAATGTTGCATTAATAAGGTACTCATGATAATGAGCATTATGAAATTTTTAACGGAATTTAACGATGATCATAAAACTGTACGAGTTATACAATTTATTTTAAAATCCACTCCCTTTATTTGCCAAATAGATTTCTCACCGTCTATGATTTTGCAGACTTTTATTGTTAAGATCAGATGAATCATCAAAACGAAATACATTTTTCAAATTTTTATTGTATTTATTTATTGAATATTATTCGTTCAAGGTCATAAATAACATTTTATGTATGAGATCATTCACGACATAAGAGTAAAGATTTCATAAGCCGTAAAAAATCTCATTTGACATTTGACCGATTTTACACTTTTTTGGATACAAAATTACATTAAAATATTTAAAGAGTGCCTAAAAGTAATAATTTATTTTATGGTCTTAGCAATTAATTACTTTCTACTGAACTGCAGACAAGACTCGAGAGATAGATAAGAAGCAACATCACAATGCTATTTTACCATCAGAAAGAATTCATTCACATGCTTATCACCAACAAAACAGTTAAAAAGTTCTCATTTTTATCATATATTTGACATTGTCACAGGAACAAACAAACAAACACAGGAAGATAATTATCTCACATAACAAATCTCGTCAGTTGGCTCTCTACTTTTTATTGTAAAATAAAAAGTCACATAGCAAGTCATAAAATGAGTAATATAGTAATAAATAGTGCAGCAAGTACATCGAGTTGTATGGTAGTTAAAAAAAGTTTTTAAAGGCTTTCAATTCATTTCATTCATAAAACTAAAACATAAAAAATGAGAAGAAATCTCTTAGACAAATATTTCATTTCCCCGCCCGACTGCCTTAATGCAATAAATATAAAAATTAATGTTTCTTGTTGGTGCTAATAATGTATATATTCACTTTTTATATACATGTATAATGGAACAAATTCATTCAATTGCTACTACTAGTCGGGAAAAAAATTATACAGTGTACCAAGTATGGAGAATCTCCTAATGAAAAGACTAGTTTGTTAACATGCATAATGGCTAACATAATCATATAAATTTATTTAATTTTTTATTGAGAGACTCATCACAATTCCGCAGAATGAAATAGAATTTAAAAATGAATTTATAAATAAAATTGAAAACAATGCGCAGTGTAAAGTAAATAAAACTATAGCAGAAAAAAAACAATTAAACATCACAGTCCATAAAACTTTTAAAAAAAGCCCTCCGACCATAGACAGCAGCGGCTGTCTATCTATCTCTCTAAAAAAAACTATTGCTACGTTTAGTTACATTTTCCATAGCTATGAGCAATTAATTCAACCACGGAATTACGACCATTAAATTTAATTTAAAAGCTTGGCTGCTGCTGCTGTTATAAGTGCTGCGCTTTTATTTGTTTGTATTCTACATGACTAGAAAGATTCATTTGTGAAAAAAATAAAACACATAGAGCAATCTACACCTAATCATTTAATTATATTGTGACTGAAAAACTGAAAAATTATAGACATGCACACATACAGAATAATTGTTGTAATGAAAATGCTTCAAGGGATGGTTAATTGGGATATTTTATATTCTTTTATCGTAATTAATTCGTTAGCTTTTACGGTCAGCTTGGGATTTGTTAAAATTTTTGATCGTCGCTAGTGACAATTTAATTATCATCATTGAGTTTTATGACGATGATGTGTGCATGAACAAGTCGAAATGTTTAGAAGAAATAAAAGATAGAGTCACGTTTTTATGATCGGACGGCTGATTTTTGAGGGAATTTATCTTGTATTTAAATAATTAATTTTTTTAAAAGGATGTTTTCAAGTTTATAATATTCTCACAAACTAAATTGATTCATTTAGTTAAATTTAACACGTACCTAATTTTTCAAACTTTTGACAATAAATTTTAATCCAGAAATTCTCAGGAAGCATACCTTGAAATTCAAATAAATTATTGCTGTGTGAATATTTTTCATTTCAAAATATCATAAAATATGTGAAAAATAATCACATTCAGCAAGTAGCTTAGATAGATAAAGAAGAATGTGATGTCCATAAATTATTTTGTTTACACAAAAGACCGAGATTGTTGATAATAATAATTAAAAATCGTTGACTCGAAAAAAATGAACGCACAAGAAAGAAGAAAAATGGGAGAAAAAAGCCACAAAAACCATGGAAGCAGCAACAACAATAAGAGTGAAATAAATAATTTATATTGAAAATGCATTGCATGCCTAAGTCGTCATAACTATAAAGCATTTAGTGCCATAAAAATGGCTTTGGTCGTCTTCATAAAAATGAAATTTATTTGTAGCACCAAACAACAGCTCTCCAATAAGTCTCTTATTCAGTCATTTTCATTTTATGGATTCCGCCAAAAAAAGTTTGATTACATCCGTTAAGGATATTACTGTCGTCATTAAACTTGAATTAAATGAAATAAAAGATGATGAAGTCAGAGCATGCATTGATGTTTTATGCTCTTCTCTCACTCTATTTCCCATTTCATCATCCATTCATTTTTATTTTTATTCCTTCTCTTATTGCTGTTGGTGTATTATTATTTTTTTTTGTTTCTTTTTTTATGACGACATGGAAAAAGAATGTGTCCATTTAAACAAGCAATAAGAATTATCACATCAAAAGATTCTTTTTGGCACAAAGAGCGTGACACTCAATGGAAAATAATATTATCACTTTTGTGGCTCATAAAAAGCTACTTTATGTTCCATGCTATATATAAGGAAATGACTGTCTTTCTCTTTCCCTGCATACATTCAATACATTCAGTTCCTTTTCCTTGTTCTTTTCTTCTTTTTTTGACTACATGCAAACTGTATGCCCTTTTGTTGTTATTGCTGCTGCTGATGATGTTGATGTTCTGTGTTTATCATATAAGTTCATTTATTCAGCATATAGTTAAATATACAAAAAACCAAAACTGTTGGCAAAGTAACAAGAAAGAAAAAAAAATGAAATGAGAATTTACGGTGCGCGCAAGATTGAAATGGTGTTAAATGATTATTTTTCACCAGCATGAAATCAAATCGAAAAATAATAATAATAAAGAAAAAATATTAAATAAAATTTCCAACCATCGAAAAAGTTGTTGGTAAAATTTTTTGGATAGAGCAGTGATTGAAGCGCATTAAAGAATACGAGAATTAAACAGTCAGCCACCAAAATTTTTGCAAAACTACAATTCGTGAGGAGAATTAAGCTAAAAAATATTATTTTATTAAATATGTATAAAGGTCTGGGATAGATGGAAATGAAGGTATTGAAATGATTGAATTTTTTCATGTTCGTGTGTAGGGTAAGGCACTCTGGCACAAACGAGAAAACGAGAGAACTCTTAGCTTGGGGTTTTTTAAATTAAAATAAAACTTCAAACATATTTTTTTTTTCTTTTTCGTCCTCGTTATATTCCTTCAAATTCGTACATACATAATGTATATGTATATCGATGCGTAGTACCAGCTGGAGTCAAGAACGAATTTTATGAATAATTTTTCCTTTTACAATTCAAATGTTTCTTTTTCACGATGAAAATATTTTTTCTCCTTCTGATCCTTTATTTTCCAAAAAAAATGTATTATTAAAATAAGCAGGAATAATAAAAAATTTTGAAGTATTTAAAGAATAAAATAATATTTTTTGAATGACGCAAACCCTTATGCGAATCAAACCAAAACGAATTTAATTCTTATCCAAATAATATTCCTCTATTTAAATTATTGTTTATTTAAAATAACCAGATGCAAGTGCCTGTTTTTGTTGAGAATACTTTAATTCTAATTTTCTTCATTATTTTATTATTTTATTTTATTATATTTTTTTACTACACAGCATAAACAGCATTTGTGTACGTCTGTGTATGTATGTTATCCAAACAACATAAAATGTATTAAAGAAGATTTCTAGAGGACATCATTAATCATTTGATGCTTCAATGGGTTCTAATTTTCATTTCATGTCTCTGCAGTAAATACACACATATAGGATATAGTGGAATATACAGTACAAACAGCAGAAGTGCTTTAATTTTTTTTTTGTCTTTTCTCCTCTTGGATTTAATTGTAAATTTTTTTTGTTTCGTTCATTTCATGAGCATAAATATCAGCATGAGTGATCCATCTCTATATGTATAGAGTATATACAGTGATTGTTATTGTGCAAAGGGAGATAAAAAGGGTAACAAACGAGTGGAAAAATAAATTGAAAATAATTTCATAGAGCAATGCACTGCTGTTAGGTTTCGACTCTAATTAGTTTTTTTTTTCTAATGATGATTTTTCATTGAATAATCATTATTATTTATTTATATGATCTGATTTTCAAATGATTAACCTAATTTGATCAGTACATGATCTTGTTCAACTTACATGAATTGAATCCATCCAATATAACATTAT
The DNA here is from genome assembly GCA_026123125.1 of Chironomus striatipennis. Classification (NCBI taxonomy): domain Eukaryota; kingdom Metazoa; phylum Arthropoda; class Insecta; order Diptera; family Chironomidae; genus Chironomus; species Chironomus striatipennis. The sequence continues at coordinate 23,810,314 of CM047394.1, read as the reverse complement.
AGATAGAAAATCTAGAAAAATTCAACGACAAATTCTGAAAATTTAATGTTCAGCAACAAATTTATTGAAAAGTCATCAAATACACTCCATCTCATGATTTTAGCACAAGTAGGCAGAAAACAGAATAGAAAAAGGGGTCAATAATTTCATTAGAACTCAATTTCTGTGAATTATATTTTCACTAGTGATTTTCATTCCTTTAATTCATTTAATGTACATGAGACTTAAAGCAGATGACATTTATTTTGAAAAATTGTTTGTTGGAATAATCATGCAATTGATCTGCTCTTGTCATCGATATCTTCATTCATGTCATGCATTTATTTATACATACACACAAAAATATAATCCGAAAGAGATATCTGTTTTGTTGTTTTTAAAAGGGGAACCACAAGTAAATAGTAATAATATCACATAAAGCCATTAGATGATAGTTTTTCTGTATGTTTTGATAGCCAGAAAAACAGTAACAACAAAGATGGAAAGAATGAGCACAGACAACAAAAAAAAAAGAAAAATGATAAAGAAGGAAAGAGAAATTTGAGTGGAGATGAAGGAGGAAATGGTTCTAATATTTACAAACATGAGATTTACATTTCCATTGCTGCCTCTTATGCTGTTTTGTTGCTACTGTTTGATGATGTTGTATGTCTATGGAGACAGCTTAGGTCTCATACAGACATAGGATATAAAAAATACATAGAGTGTAACGAAAAAAATTAATTCAATTTTCCATTTAATGTCTCAAAAAAGCAAACTGTAATGTATGAAAGTGCAGATGGGTACTGATTTAATACTATTAATCATTTAACAAAACAAAGCAAGCACAAATAGACAGAACGGAGTGAGCACACGAGGAGAAATAAATGAATAAAAAAATTATATAAATTGCTTTTGATATTAATATCTAGCCATGGATATGAATAACATCCAACATTTATTGAATAAGTCTTTCATCGGAGCTCTTTATCTTACACTAGATACACTCATAATCGTATACTCTCTTTCACTTGAGATAATTAGTCTGATGAATTAGATGTGATATCTTTCAACTTTTGTACTTGAAAGAAAGATCTCATTCATAGAGTTGGAATCTTGAAAAGTTGTTTTTCTTTCCTCCTCATTCATTCAAAACTAAAATAAACACAAAATTCTTTACTCTTTAACAAAAGCCATCGCAAAGTGTAGATGAAACTTTTTTTTTTTGTTCTCAAGTGCGATATAAGATTACACACTTTTGAGCCATCGCCTCGGATTTTCATACAATCTGTTCTTGTCTCTGTATTACATCATGTGAATGAATATGTATGTCTTAGAAAATTAAATGACAAAGAAAAAGATCATTTTGATTTGATAAGAGTTGAAAAAAAAAATTCTGAAATTTATTCTCCTTTTCTTAATTGTGTGTCTCATATCAAGATTAAAACTAAAGTTTTTGACTTTTTCACACAATTAGAAGGAATTATTTTATTACTACTATTATATCATTGTAAAATGAAGACTTTTTCGATGAGTTTCCTTTCGGTTGGCTAAAGATAAGTTAAAGATCTTGAATTTCTGAGAGGTATTAAGAATAAAATTATGGGAAAGTAGGTGGAGAAATGCGCACATAAAATGAAGATTGAAAAGATATAAGGGTCAAATGAGTGGCTGACATTTAAAAATTTTTTGAAAATTTATTAGAGTGATTTTAATAATTTTTAATTAAGCTTCGTATAATGAAACAATTGAAACCAGACACTCTGCATATGTTAACATTGAAAATTTGATTTATGACTCTTTTAAGAAATCATTCAGTTAATTGCTTCTAGTAGGGAAAAATAATTCAAAATATTTTTTATGAAAAAATAGATTGGTACTTAAATGATCAACAACACTTATGCTGATACATAATAAACAAGTCCTGTAAACATTCTGACAAAAAATATCCAAGGGCAAAAATATTTCCGAATGAATTTTTTTTTTTTTTTTTTGGATAATTCCAATAATATGTTTTACAATCGCAAGCACTCAATCTCTCATTGAATCTCTTGAAATAATTCAAATACAAATTGAACATTTAAAATGTAAAATGAAAAAATCTCATTTAAATTTATCCATGCCTCGAAGACATTTTTTTAAAACAGTTCTCTGGTAGAAGGCATATCTTTATTTTTGAAGCAAATTTATCTGAAATCACCGCATACATGACAGGAATATAATATGCTGTACACATTATGTGTGTGGCTTAAAAATTTTCCATTTTCCATCATTTACTTGCATGCATGCAATGTTCTATGCTTTTTTTAGTTCCATATAGATAGGTACGTATAAAGCATATGAGTTGAACATAAAACAATTTTAGGAAATGTTTGTAATATTGAACGAGTAAGTGAGAAAGAGAGTCAACTATGACAACCAAGGGTGTTGTATAATATCCTATATGTATGTATGGTCGGCTATATACACGATAAAAAGTGATTATAATCACGTATAAATGTTGCCATTTTACGGTCTCCTTTTTGCATAATGTTTTCACTCTTCTTTTCTACTCTTTTTTTGTGCCTCTTTGGCTATGTGAATGCTTAATTCTCATTCTCATACTCAAAATGTTGTGTGTACACAAACTGCTGAATGGCGGTAAGGGACAAGCTTGTATGTCGTTATATGTTCTATTAAACCTTTTCATAGAACGAGCAATTTAAAATATATTTATACACAGAACAGAGAGTAAAAAAAAGTTGATATTATTGTTGTGTATTGAAGCACTGACGCAGAAATTGGAATAATATCCATTGCGTTTCAATTTGATAGGCTGTAAAAATATTTAAATACTTTTTTAATCTTTAATCGTTTTAAATTGTGTGTTTTAAAATAATCAGCAGTACACCCTGATGATAATGGGCAATAATAAAATGAAGGAGAAGAAAGAGGAGGAGAATGAAAAATAAAAATGAGGAAAAAATGTTAAATATTTATAATCGTGGGGGAAATTGACTGTGATGGTGATTTTTAATTTCATTTTTTCATGTTTCGAATTTTGCTTGTGAAATGAAATAAACACGCAATTATATTTTTTTAAAAAAAATCATTTTCATTGTATGAAAATAATAAAAATTCTCAGTTGTGTGCTTTAAATCGATATTTCGCATAAATTGTTGTGAGTTTTCATTCAGCACCAATAGCAGAACCAGCAGCAGTAGTGAAACTAAATTAAATGAGACAGAAACTTCTTATTTATTTGTTAACACCAGCTATTCTGGATGCATGTTGGTCCTTATTTTATATTTAGTTTAAACTAAGTTGTATCAACGTTTACGTTACTCCAGAATAGTTGGGAGCAATGAAACTGCTCCAATTTTTAATACGAGTAAAAATATTTAATTAAATTTTTATTTATTTAATTTTTTCAGGTGATGCCAGCAATGCAAGTGTGGGGTCAGGCGAGGGAACGGGTGAGGAGGATGACGATACAAATGGAAAAAAGAATCAAAAGAAACGTGGCATATTTCCAAAAGTGGCAACAAATATCCTTAGAGCGTGGCTCTTTCAACATCTAACGGTATGTAGTTAATTAATGAACTAATTAAGTATCTTCCACACTTAATTGATGTGTGCAATATTTACAAAAAAAGATCGTTTTTAACAATTTTTTATTACAAAATCTTCCCTTTGATTTTTGACTTCTTCTTTTTAATTTTCAATCGCCATCACTCAAGTTTCATGGAATTTAAATTCTCCAAATGATTTAATTTATCTTTGAGCCTTTGAAATGCCTTCCACAAATTTACAGTATATACCAATATACACATGAAATAACATTAATATTTGATTGATTTGATATCATGTGGAGCATGTGCTTTAATGAAAATGAAAAAAAAAAGATTTCATGCAACAAACTAATCTTCGCACTGATTCCTCTTTTTCAAATTTTATTTTCATGATTTTTTTTTCAATTTCAGTATCATGCCGAGCAAATTGCTCAATGCATGTACATGTATATATTTATTTCTGTAAAGTAAATCGATCTAAAACAATTTAAGTTTCATTTAATTTCGTTTTTTTTGTGTATACACGAAAGAGCAAATTCCTAAGGCCTATTGAATATTTTAAACTATTATTTTAAAACTCATACAGAATTTAAAGATCGCGCACGAATCAAAAAATTACACAAAAGAGAAAGAAGGAGAAATAGCATAGCACATAGAACAGAGTCGCGAAAATCTAATTAAGCGTTTGAAACATGGTGTAAATGATGTGTATCACAGGTGGTCTCATTTTCTTCACTATGACTGTCTGAGTATACGAAAAAAACCTTTTTTTTTGATAGCAAATTGTGTCTCATCGAATTGCGAACATCCCATTGTACTAATTGTGAGAATTTTGCCTATATTCTGTTATGTGAACTCGGTTCTCAACTATTGTCATTGTGCAGTCGCTCTAGCTTGATCTTTTTTATTTCTATGTCGTTAGCAATTTTTAGCAAATAGCATATCATTGAATAGAATAGACATCATCATGCACGTCCAACTAGTGTGTTTACAGACTCAAAAAGAGAAATAGAAAATTCAAATTTTATGCACATATGTTGCACAACACATCTCATTCAATTATTAATGAAAATTGTATGCCATGGCTTGGATGTGTAACTTACGTTTCTAATTGCTTTTCTTTTTGTCTCGTATATACTCTTTCTCTTGCAATACAGTAGTAACTTTCATCGGTTCTGGTTATGAGTTTTAGTGCTTCATGTATTTAGTAATAGAAAATGAAACAAAAAAAAATTCTGATGAGAATGAAATGAAAATAATAAAATTGTCATGCTATTTCCATTTCTCTTTTTACTTACATCAGTATGTATAAATTTTCCACCCTCGCTCTCGTTCACAAATTGCATAATGTACAAAAATAGTAGCAATATATACATGTACTCATCAGATGGTAAAGGAGGAAAATGCGGAAAAGCATATACACACCATTCACCCTTTCTTTCTTTTCTTTACTCATTCTCCTCACCATATTTTTGTTGTGTACCATCCATACAAACATGAAAATTTCCTCTAAATCTGTATGTGGAACACGCATTTTGAGTGATTTATAGAAGGTGTTAGAATTTAATAAAAACTTGTGAAACATATGAGAACTACAATATCATACGGCGTATAAACAAAATTATTATATAAAGATGGATTGATGGACTGACTGACTGACTAAGTGAATATTATTTTTGGCTTCTTCTCTCTATCTTCCTTTCCAAAACAGAAATGATTTTCTTTTGATTAAAATTATTTTCACTTGAGGCTTTTCTCAGCTCTTTCATTAGAATTTAATTAAATTTATTTGCATGTTGTATATATTGCATGTTGATATAACATATTCTGTATCGCAATAGTAGTTTAATATGTCTGAATTAATTTGATAAGCCCACAAAGATATGAAGTTCCGTTGACGTATCATCTAATTAAAGCACAGCATCTCCCAACAACAAAAATTTCTTATCAAACTGTAAACTTTAAGAAATATTTTCAACATTTAAATCCAACATCTTAAAAACTTTCTTTTCATTATTTTTCCTTAATTTTGTTTTTATTCTTGCGTATGAAAAATGAATATTTTGCGGTTACGGTATGTGATAAAATAATTACCGAAAAGAAACTTGAATGAAAAGAAGAATAATAGCAGTGAAATTGTTCAGATGTGAGAGCAAAAGAATTCATTCTGTAATATTGAAGTAGAGGAGAAAAAGCCATTCTTATGTATATGAATGTTACGTTACTTAAGTTATAATATTAGGCAGATTACATTCTTTAAATTCCTTATTGTATGAAAATGAAAACGTATTCTTTACCATTGTGTCGTATGTACATATACACACCATATGAATATCATGAATATATTCGCTCATTTAACATTTTTTCCTCCTTTCTTTTTCTTTCTACTCGCAACAAACACTTTTCATGAAAATGTATTTAACCGTACATATTTTAATTGTGAAAGGCATTTTCTACGACAACGACGATATGTAAATGGCAGCGCCATTTTAAATGCTAAATAATTAGGTTTTGTGTTATATATTTGTAAAAAAGATGAAAATTATATTAATGGTTGAGGCATACATATATACAACAGGTACAAGAAGGAATTATAATAGTATTTGGTATGAATTTCTGATATTTTTAATGACCCCAAAGGGGAGGTTTTTCTTTGAAGTTTGACAAATTTGGAACATTTGCATCACAATTATCTTGAATTGTCATTTATTTTTGTAATTTTTGTGCAAATGATAATTTTAATCCTCTGGTCAATTTTCATGTTAATTCTTTAGTTACTTGTTCAATTTAAGGTAAAATTACACAGCTACTGCCAGGTTGACTTTTAATGAATTCACATAAATTAACCACTGCAATCAGTAATCATTATGCACACAAATTTTATTTTATAATTTTTCATAAGGACGTCATCACGCATTCGTGTTTACTTTACAAGTAGGAGCATGAAAATAATAAAATCCCAACAACAATTGCCAAGAACAGGAAAGAGAAAGAGAGACAGCGAAAAAAAATGTGATTATTATGCAAACGCATATCTATGCGATTTTCTCATTCCTTTTACCGTATACACATACAGCCACTACACAAATTGTTGACGTCTGCTTTATAACTGATAAAAATATGATGTATTACCATTACTTTTTACAATAAACACATAAAAAAGTTTAAACAATAATATTTATATAGGTACATGTAGACTCATGTATGATATTGATATTCAGTTGAATATTTCCGACAATTCTTTCTTGCTAGTATAAATACAGAACACAATAGTAGAATGGAACATAAAAATAAAAATAATGATGAAATCGTAACCCCATTTGAAATGACTTGTGAAAATGTCAATTTTATATTTTTTACTGCAAAAATTTACATGAAAAAGTTTCAAACTATCACTTCACATATTTTTTTTTACTATTTCCTTAAATGATTCCATAAAATAAATGGAGTAAAAGTTAATTTCTCAAGAAAAAGCAGGCGTTGAAAGTGTAATTGTGCGATGGGAATTTTTTTGCTTTTCGTCATTGACTTTTTTCCCTTAGATCATCAAATAATGTAATTTTGTCAATTTTTTTTTCTCCTCTCATTCTATTCATTTCATGGCATAAGCTTCAATTATAACTTTTAAGGAAATTATATACCTAAACCTACAATTTCTATACTTCAATTTCGTATTGCTTCAAGGGATATACGTTTAGAGCATTAAATTGTTTTCGTTTTAGTGGGCGTTCCATGAACATGATGCTCGCTTAAGTATCACCCCAAATGTAATAGTCTAATCGACAATCAACATGAGATGAGAATTTTTTTTCATACATGCTAGAAAATTGTTAGATACCTTACCTAATCATTAGATAGCAACTTAACGGCAGCATCATCAGCAACAATTTTTTTTTGTTCGTTTTTTCTTGTAAAAAAACTCTTGTTGTAAATTTATTGCACATACAACAAAATACATAAATAGGGAAGACCTCATTACAGACGTAGAAAATTTCAAGAATAAATAGTCGAATGTCATTGAGTCGAAAAGTCAGAAAAGCATTGATTATAGGTGCGTGTTTGGGCGTGATTTAAACTTCCTCCTTAACAACAAAAATTTTCGTTATCATCTAGAAACGCAAACTTACTATTTTTGAGAGTAACAGGAACAAAAATAATTCTTTTGCTTCTCTGATACGGAAAATTGCACGTGTATTATTTTTGAGGTCGTTTGTCACATGACAGGCGACATGATTTCTAATAATAAAGTACACATAACAATTTTCTGCAGGTTCACATCGTGTCACACAATGATTTTTATATAAATTTGGCATCGAGTCAAGTTACACCTTCTCTCACTCTAGTATAGGCAATATAGTATTAGCAGCGGCTCACAATAAGAATGAGTTGGAGAAAATGTGATGATGATGATGAAATAAAAACATTAGAGACAGGAAAAGCAACATGAATTTTTTTTTCTGTAAATGTCTTCTGTCTGACATTATAGTCTGAGTTTTAGAATAAGCAGCACAGTATCAATGATATTATTCCATTCTTTACATCTACAAATTCAATTAGCATTGCTTCCTTAATTAAACTAATTTTTTGTTACATGCATTGCATGACAATGCAGAAAATCATGTACATTGTATAAGAAATACAACAATGAACATTGATGCTGCATACGTACATGTGAGGAAGAAAATTTTAATTAAAATTCAAAAACTACAAAAGGGAAAAATTTCCTGTTTCATCACATTGACTGGTCATCGATATGAGGGAGCGGTTTTGGGGTTTAGTGGATAGGTGCAATATGTGATTTGGTTCATAAAACAATTCAATTATGCTATGACAAAATTTGAGAATCATTTTGCTCTTCTAAGAAACGGCTGTTGATCAAAAATATTTAATTCACGAATTGAATCTTAAATCCTTTGAGTTGCACGAAATAAAGAAGTTGAATTTCCTCTTTATTATATCCTTTCTTATATCAAACGGTTCTTCATCCACAGAAATAAAATAAGGACACAAAAGAAAATTCAAATGCACTTATCCAATCAAATGAAATAATAATTCCATTGTCCTTTTTTACTCCATCTCTTCAATCAAATAAAGACGGAAAGAAATGCTGTGTGGCTTTATAATATAACTAGAATTTGTAATAAGATCAAATTTCATGCTCTGTCGAGTGTTGCTGTATTGAGAAATAAGATGAAGAAAATACATGTTATTGAAAGGAATGAGAATGAAAGTCCTACAAATGTATTTACATGTACAATTACTTAATTTACTATGAAAGGATTACTAGACCAAATAAACCAATTGATTCCTTTCCTTTTATTATATTCATTGAATACAAACGTCCGGAATATATTTTTTTGTTCTTTTCTTTCTTTTTTTTCTCTTATTTTATTTTGAGTGAAAAAACACACGAATTCAATTCAACTCTCAACGAAACATCTCAATGAATATTTTATGAAAAAGTTCCACCACTTTTGCTGCTTCTGTTGCCTTCTTTTCTTTTCTTTTCATGAAAATACAGTTTACCACTTTTTATATTATATTTTTTTCCTTTATATTATTCAACCCTCTTGTGGATAAATTTGTGTACATCTCTCTGTATGCCAAGGATGAAGAGAAAAAAATAGACAATAAGATAATTGTTTTTTTCTCGATGGTAAACCAACCGAAGAATGTTTTTTCAATAAAAGTACTTTGTTCCTATGGGATTGCTTCTTCAATCTTCCTCCTCTCTCACGGCTTAGTTCATCTCTATCTCACTCACAAAAAATAGAAGAAATAAAGTCGATGTTCATGTATAATATTTCTTCATCAAAAATCCAAAAAAAAAATATTCTCGTCACATTTGAAGTAAGGAATGAGAAAAAAATGTAGAAATTAATACATTTCCGCCAGATGTAGGCGTTTTGTTGTCGTTGATGATTCCTCTACTTCTTCTTATTTTATTCCCCTTTTTTGCATCCATGAAATTTCAATTGAAGTCGCTGTGTATTATTATGTGTGTTACATCCAAAAAAGGATTTTGAAAGATGAATTTTAAGAGAACTGCTTGATATATTCAGTATTCATTCACATCACAAGTCTCGTCTTCAAACTATATGATACACGTACATATATGATGAGACTCTTGGATGAGTTAACCAAACTGGAAATCAATTTTGAATAAAAGAAAAGAACTGTAAATAACAAATTGCACAATAAAATAAAATAAACATTCACAGAAATTCACATTATATTAAAATAACAATGAGTAATAACAACAATATAAAAAATATAAAAAAAGTCTGACTCGTGTTATGACGTCAATCAAAAACATTTTTTTTTATACAAATTCACTCAGTCACTTACTCATTCATTCTACATTCTATATTCCCAAAATTTATTTAAAAAATTATTATTATTGTTATTTTGCAATGAATGTCAGATGATACGTGTGCGTTGTGTTGTGTGTTTTTCTTTAAAATTACATAGCCATTGAGCTGATGCACGTGACTGGAGAAAATCAAGGGAATTAAGGAAGCTAACAATTTGCACATTTCAATCAAAAAATTTGTTTATTATTTTCATTTTCTTCTTATTTACTCACTGTTAATGAGTTTATTTAACTTTTTATGTTTATTGTTATTTTCTTCTTCTTTCAGCATCCCTATCCTTCAGAAGACCAGAAAAAACAATTAGCACAAGATACTGGTTTAACGATATTACAAGTAAATAATTGGTAAGTACCTCTTGATTTTTTTCTACAATCACTTCTAAAGTTGAAGTATATTATTGAATTCTGCTCTAAATTGCTGACTTATAAATATTTGAGTCTGAAAATAAAAATTCAAAGAATTCCCTTTAGTTTAAATATTTAAAACGAGAAAAGGAAGTTAAACTGAGTTTTTAAAAGCATTTAGCCAATCTCAAAAAAGGACTGTTTTCTTCTTCAAATATAAAGAGACTTCAATGCTGGGAAGTCTATCGCCCACATACTCAAATTTAAACACAATTTATCCCAAAATTATTTTTATCTCACTCTGAAACTAAAATTTTATTTTTAAAAAAAATTTAAGGAGTAAAAGAATTTAGTATAAATGGACATTATCCTCTTGAGGACCTTCCAAGAAAATTATGATTGATTTGAATTTTATTACATTTAGATACCTATTTTAAATATTTTCTTTTTTGTAGAAAAATTATTCTATTTTTAAAAATTCTAAGAAATGTCATCGAAATAATTTTGATTACCTATGTTACAATACATTCCTATTTTTGACATTAAATGACATCCAATATTAATGTGGGCTTATATTATGCTTTATTTCCATCAAAAGTTAAACATTTGATATGAATAATTTAAATAATTTGAAAGAGTTAAATATTCAAACATATTTTACATTTCATCCAAAACGCAAACCTTTTTGACTCTTGAAACTTTCAAACCCTTAATTTATGCACTCTCAAGCATTAAAAACAATTTTTACCATCCACAAAATAGACAAAATTTATTTTTTGATTTATTTATTTAAATTATTCAGAATCAGAAAAATTGCTCATCTTTTTTTTCCCTCTAATGTCTTTCCTATGTTCACATTTAACCCTTTTATCATTCCCACCATTCAAAAGCACATCCAACAAGAAACGGAATTCCCTAATGAGATTAGAGTTGTGTTGCATGTTTGTATAAATCTAATTGATGATTTTTGCACTTAAGTGAAGTTAAATTGATAATTTCTTAATAATTATATTGTCGTCGTCTCTTGACACGAAACATGCTTGATGTATTCAAGTTCTTCAATTTCATAGTTCTTTGTTGAGACCAAATGAGGGACGAGATGAATTTTCCTGCATCACGTTTCCACCCACGTTACTGCATATGTAATTGAATTTCATTTATGAATTATTGTACTTTTTCCCTTCCATTCCACAGTGGTCCAGAATTTTCGAAAAGTGGACATCTACTTTTTTCTCAACCAAATGAGCTGAAATTTTCAGGGTTGGTAGATATTGTTACTATTAGTAATTTACAAAAAGAAATTTTTCAAAAAATTTGTCTGTTGGGCCGTATGGGGGTCTCAAAGTTCAAAAAAACCACCCTTCACTCTGACCTCAATTTCTCTCATTTGTTTTAATTTTTTTTAAAAACTGTTTTCAGTGGCTTATAGGACATTATAATAGCTTTAATTTGATGTATAATATGTGTGGTAAAAACTTTTATTGTTTCTGAAATTTTAATTTTAGTAAAAAAAATGAGATTTTTTTAGGGGTGTCTCCATACATCAAGCCCCCAAGCAAAAAATTTTGGACTTTATTCACTGAGAAAACACTTGTGTATTAAGCTCTCATATAGTACCTTTTCAAAACACTTTACCATTTTTTCTAACTCGTCCGCTTTTTAGAGAATTTTGAGTTCAAAGTTGACGAAAAATGACATTTTTATGAAAAATGATTACTTCAAAATTCACTATATATTGCAACTAACTAAATAAAATTCAAATTTCTTTTCAAATACTTGTAGCTGAATACAAATGCGTTATTTTGATGTATAATATGTTAGGTAAAACTTTTTACTTAGATAAAAATCTTGATTTTTGCTAATTTTAGTGATTTTTTAGGGGTATCGCTACATTTTTGACCCCTACAAAAAAATTTTTTGACTTTATTCAGTGAAATAAAAGGTGATTATTATTGCTTAAGCATCAATAAATCAAAATAACTTTAGAAAACTTCATTTTTCATCCGCATTTTAAAAAATTTTAATTTTTTGGTTCGAAGCTGACATTTTTTGGGGCCATCACTATAATTTTGACTCCCATGAAAAATTTTTTCGACTTTATTCAATGAGCTAAAAGATGATTATTATTGTTCTAGCATCAACAAATCAGAATTTTTTTACCGTTTGTGATAACTCGTCCGCTTTTTAGAGAATTTCAATTTTGAAGTTACTTTTTTGAGAATTAAAAGTTTAAATGCGTACAATTCTTACCTACATTGAAATTTTTTTCAAAAACACATTCTCAATTATGATAATTACTATATTGCAATAAAAATGTTAAAGTTTTTCATTGTTTACAAAAATTTTCAATGTAGGTAAGAATTGTACGCATTTAAACTTTTAATTCTCAAAAAAGTAACTTCAAAATTGAAATTCTCTGAAAAGCGGACGAGTTATCACAATGGGTGAAAAAATTCTAATTTTATGATGCTAGGACATTAATAAAAACCTTTTAGCTCACTGAATAAAATCGAAAAAAAAATTTATAGGGGTCAAAAGTTAAGTGATTATCCCAAAAAATATCATTTTTGAAGCTAAAAATAAAAATTTTCTTAAATGCGGATGAGTTTTCAAAATCGGCAAGTAGTTTCTAATTTATTGATACTAAAACAATAATAATCATCTTTTAGCCTACTGAATAAAGTCGAAAAGAAAAATTTTAGGGGTCAAAAGTGTAGTGATACCCCCAAAAATGTCGATTTTGAAGCTAAAAATCAAAATTTTCCAAAAGGCGGATAATGTTTCAAAAACGGTAAATGGTTTCTGATTTATTGATGTTAAGACAATAATAATCATCTTTTAGTTTACTGAATAAAGCCGAAAAAAAAATTTTATAAGCACCAAAAGTGCATTGATACCATTAAAAATCAAATTTGAACTTCAAAATTGAAGTTCTCTAAAAAGCGGACGAGTTATCACAAACGGTAAAAAAATTCTGATTTGTTGATGCTAGAACAATAATAATCATCTTTTAGCTCATTGAATAAAGTCGAAAAAATTTTTCATGGGAGTCAAAATTATAGTGATGGCCCCAAAAAATGTCAGCTTCGAACCAAAAAATTAAAATTTTTTAAAATGCGGATGAAAAATGAAGTTTCTTAAGGTTATTTTGATTTATTGATGCTTAAGCAATAATAATCACCTTTTATTTCACTGAATAAAGTCAAAAAATTTTTTTGTAGGGGTCAAAAATGTAGCGATACCCCTAAAAAATCACTAAAATTAGCAAAAATCAAGATTTTTATCTAAGTAAAAAGTTTTACCTAACATATTATACATCAAAATAACGCATTTGTATTCAGCTACAAGTATTTGAAAAAGAAATTTGAATTTTATTTAGTTAGTTGCAATATATAGTGAATTTGAAGTAATCATTTTTCATAAAAATGTCATTTTTCGTCAACTTTGAACTCAAAATTCTCTAAAAAGCGGACGAGTTAGAAAAAAATGGTAAAGTGTTTTGAAAAGGTACTATATGAGAGCTTAATACACAAGTGTTTTCTCAGTGAATAAAGTCCAAAATTTTTGCTTGGGGGCTTGATGTATGGAGACACCCCTAAAAAAATCTCATTTTTTTTACTAAAATTAAAATTTCAGAAACAATAAAAGTTTTTACCACACATATTATACATCAAATTAAAGCTATTATAATGTCCTATAAGCCACTGAAAACAGTTTTTAAAAAAATTAAAACAAATGAGAGAAATTGAGGTCAGAGTGAAGGGTGGTTTTTTTGAACTTTGAGACCCCCATACGGCCCAACAGACAAATTTTTTGAAAAATTTCTTTTTGTAAATTACTAATAGTAACAATATCTACCAACCCTGAAAATTTCAGCTCATTTGGTTGAGAAAAAAGTAGATGTCCACTTTTCGAAAATTCTGGACCACTGTGCATTCATTATTTTGTTAATAAAGATTTCTTGTTGTTTCTGTTATTCCTCTTCATCTAATTCTGTAAGCAATCTCACAGGAATTTGACCCTTAGAAATGCAAACTTAAACAATATTGAGGAAAATAATGAAAATGAGCTAAGAATTCTAATGGAAATTTGATTGATTAATTAAAGTAATTTGCTTTATCGACTTACAGCGATTAGATGAAATGAGGAAAATTTGATGAAAACGAGGGAAATAACTTCAAGGAAAAAATCAAGGTTTTGTTATCAACATCTTATGCTTATACTTTAAAATCATTAAAAATGAGGAATTTTAAGACTCATCAAAATCTTTTACAGTTCATTATAAAATACTGCCGACTTCCTCTATTCATTTTTCACAAAATAATTTAATTTTTATTACATATTTCTTATTATCGAAAGAAAAATTGGAAAGAATGAAAGAAGAAATAACTTTTATGACAATAATAAACATAAAATAAAGCGTTACTTAATTATGAATAAAAAAAATTATTTTCATTTTTATCATGTCATGCGACATCACACAAAGTATGACGACACAATAAAAAAAAGTTAAAAGCTGATGTGCGCAATTCATGTTCGACAGACTTATCGAAAGTCTAGGGGTATTCAATTAAGTTTATTCGGAAATTGAAAATTCAAAAAAATACGTTTCGCTATTTCTTGAATTTAATATCTATTTTAGATTTTTATCACTTCTTTGACATCATTTTAGTCCTTAATCATGGATTCAATTATTTACTTTGATAAATTCTACACGATAATGTTTTAATTTGAATTTAAATTTTTTCGAATTTTCGAACAAGGGGTATTTAATTTCGAATTTTGCATGGCAGACAGGCAAAAATGTCATTTTTGCACTTTTATTTGGAAACTGTAACGGACACAATGTTTGAATTGCACACATCAGGTTAAAAGAAGTAAAATATATATAAAAGAATCAAATGAAAGATTAGATTAACAAGGTAGAAAGATCGATCGATTGATAGAAATTTGAGGTAAAGTAATAAAAATAAAGGAAATGATAATGATAATTCGAAACTTTTTATTATTGAAATGATATTAATTTTATTATTTTTTATTCGAGGGGAGAAACTATAATAAAGTAAAATGACTTTTATCAGCATCTTATGAGCAACAACATATGTGTGTATAGATGAATCAAATATTGTGTGTAGACTCATAAATATTTTGCGACATCATGATGCCTTTTTTATTACTCGATCATAATCGTTTGCATAATTTTTTATATACCTTCTACAACACTTCCCATCATCATACTCATTTTCTTCGCTGTTTCTACTCGTTGCTTCATGTAAGGCGAGAGTGAGAAACTTTTTTTTTCATTCCTTCTCATCTTCAATGAGATGAAATTTGAAGAACTCGCGCGTCAACAATCAGAGGAAGACTAGTAAAATATCACCGTGTGACAAATGATCAAAGAGCATTTTTGCCGCAAAGTCATAAAACGAAAAATTATCAAAATATTTTTTTTATCTTTTGATCGAAAAGAATTCTTCATAAAATTTTTAACTATCATTTAAAATTCAAATTTTTATTGTAAATGTAATCAGAAATTCAATGAGTCATCAGCAGTAAATCTGTGATTGTTTAAAGTCAGGCATGGATTAGTAACTTTTGACTAAATAAAGGCTATATGCCAAATTGTCATAGAATTACATTGTTTTTATGATAATTGCGTATTCGTTTTGTGAGAAAATTGAAGAAAATAAAAAGCAATCATATCTTATTCCTTTATTCTGATACTTACATTGCCTGTTCTCATTTCTTCGCCTGTCTTTACAATTTTTTTGGGAAAAATGAAGTAAGATGCTTTAACGTTTATGTGTACAAACATGTTTGAAAGAAACGTGTATTCAATATATAAATTGTGCATCATTTATTATTTATAATACTCATATGTATGCTTTTGCTCAACTGCTTATGCTGCTTGTGCTCTCCTAATCTTAATATTTTTGATGGCACTTTATATGTGAGACTATTTCTCTTAAGGCGTATACACATTCAGAATAATTTTTTTCTGCATCATAAATGTATAAAATATTCATAGAAAAAGTGCCATTTATAGCAAGTTGTATCACATCACATTGTAAAGAAAGAAAATTTTCTTTTCTATATACATGCGAAATAGGGTGAGATAATGGGTGGAAAGATCTATACTTATGATGAGAAGAGAAACAAATTTCTTTTTTGCTGCTGTATTTTTTGCATAAATAAACTTTACTTTTTCTTTATTTTTTTCATATTCCTACACTGTGAAATGTCATAAGAATTCAAATTTCTACCCCCATTACACATTATACTAAGCAGTAATGGCATTTTATGATATATTCAATTTTGAATATGTATGCATGCTTTTCATCAAGGATTTTCATTTTCTCATTTAAAATTTATACCTATAAACTTTTAAAAGCATAAAATATTTTTGATCACAAAAGCAGTAACATAAAATTTACTATTAGTTAAATGTAAATTCAAAATTATTAGAAGCTCAACATTACTAATCCGATTCTAAATATTATACACAATACTTTTCGCGCCAAAAAAAGTAACATGAAATTGCGTACAAAACATGTAGCAACATCTCATGTAGAAAAAAATTAAGTAGCGGAAAAAAATAAGACGAGGAAAATTATCCCTTGGAACTGAGCAAAACATATGAAAATGTACTATTTAAAGGAATCCTTTTAATTTTTTTATGATTTGGAAAAATGAGAAAAAAAGCGATTTTCTGATGCATGAATCTTAATGGGTTTTTAATGCCATAATTTTATTTATGGCGCGTACTGAGAGAGAAAGCAACAATTCGAGAAAAAAAGGAGCAGCAAGCATTCACAGCGGCAGTGAGAGTGAAAATTCATTTAGTTTTTTTTTTGCCATTTTCCGCTGTTTATTCAGGTGAATGAATCTTTTATTATTGCTTTTTATATATAATTTCAAACATAACATACAATCAGAAAATGATCATTGGTTGAATGACTTCTTTCTGCGAAAATATATTGCTGCTGTTGCCATACATTCCTGCAAAAGACAGACATTGCGGAATATTGTATTTTAACGGTCAATTATTTCTCTTTCCTCTTTTATTCTCCTCAACCAAGCTCCTTCGTCTACATACCCATACATAATATTGATGAATCTTTTTGCTGATGTTTAGAAAAATTAATCTAAAAATAAATAAAGAAAAATTTGCTTTTCTGCAGAGCAAATGGATTAAAGTTGAATAGATATTTAACAGCAAAAAAATAATCAGTACAAATGCCTTTAGGGCAGAAGTCTGTGGATCTATGGAATTTTGTGTGTTTTTGTATTTGTAACAGCATACTTTTGTTGAAATATCGGTCTATATGGATGTGATTTATGGTTTCATTTAAAGTTTTGGTTTAAATCAGAAATGAAAAATATGAGTTTAAAGTTTTATTCTTTACAGTTTACATGCTTAACTAAAGAACTGAAAAGCATATAAAATTTTTAATACACTAGCTTGATGAGCAAGTAAATGGAATTTAGAGAACATTAAAGTCAAACTCTCTTCATATACCGTTCAGTGAGTTACTGTATTTTTTGAGGAAACAAATCAATGATCCATTCAATGCTAAAAACAATCATGCAAATCTTAATGGATGCCTTTAACTAATGTACATAGAAAGGAAATTAGAAAGTTCTTTTTTTCTTATTTTTCTACAATCTCAAAGGAAATGAACAATCAGGAAACATTCTTGATAGCATCATGCCAAAAACTTTTTTTCTCCTAAATCCGATTCCATCCTAGTACTTATAATTTACCAAAAGTTTTATTTTTTTGTAATGCAGTGAAGGGAAGCATAAAAGCAGAATATTAGAATGAAAATAAACCTCAGAGCAATATGTTTTTCACACACTCAACTGTTCAATCATTGAACAACAATCACTTCAAAAAAATCTCTCTCCTTTACCATGCCTGCCTGCCTGCCTTTCCTGTATGATTATATTTTTCTTTCTCCTCTTTGTTATTATTCAACAAACAATTGACGGCAACAACAACTCTTATTTGCTCTCTCATTTATGGTGTTTACATCAAAACACAGCATAACATAACAATTATAATAAAAATGGTTTTTTGTTTGGTTGGAAAAATAAAAGAAAATCAGCTTATTTTAATTTTCAATTTCAGTCTAAAGAACTGCTCAAAACCATCATCATCAACATCAAAAATATCCGTCTTTATTCGATATTTCAATAGACCAAAAATGCATAGCACGTGCCATAAAAGAATTCTTTTTTAATATTCTCGTTGTATTTTTTGCATTAGACACATATCATACGCTCTAACATAGCGCGCACAATATAACATGATTCCATTCGCGCCATAGAATGAATGAGAATTGTGGTTGAATGTTAAATAAAAATTGAAAAAAAAAAATCTCTCATCAATGATTAGTTAACATAACAATAATGGCATCATTAAAATAGCACAGCAAGTACAAAACAACACCGCGAGAGTAGAAAGAACAAAAAATGCATTTTTCAAGCAATTTTGAAAATGGTGTAAAAAAATTATACATTTTTTCCAATTTACAAATTAATAGCGCGCCATAAAAGGTGGAGTCAGAGAAGCGTTTCACGGTTTGCACGAAAACCAAATTAAAAACTTTGCTTTCGTGTGCAATTATTGTGTGCTGTTTTGCTTGTAATTTCGTTAATATTATATGGCAATGAGAAAGTGAATGGGATAGATATTCTTCAAATTGCACATTATTATGCAGTATAATGATAAAAAAAATAATCATTTTTTGCTTCAATGGCTGGAGTATATATAGAGAGGAGGTATTTCCATCTCACTTTCTCACTTAATTCGTGTGTTTCTTTACAAAATGGAATACAAAAAGGCACGTTTGTAAAAAAATTATATTTAAAAAATTATTCTATGTAAATTAGCTTTTTTTTTGTTATTTCTCTTGACTCGTTCATGCTATACAGCGATATAATCAAATAAGAGCTCAATTTCAGGTGAATGAAAATTACACAATCACATTTTATTATCACTAATTTCAATCAATTTGTCAATACACTCTCTATTCAGCATTAGAGGAGAAACGAAAACAATTTCATGGAATTTTTTTTTAAACAGAGACGAAATCGGTACATGAGGGAAAAAAATTATCCCAATTCATTTGTTTTCCTTCCTCATTCTTAAGCTCTTACATCTCTAATCTATATTTGAATGTAGACTTACATTCCATTATTATATACGATTCAATAAGACGGAAAATAAATTTAATTTAAAATTACAATTGAATATTGGCTGGATTTAAATAAGTACGTTTCGTATTGAAAATCATACTGATTAGTCTTCTTTTCTATTCTCTCTTTCCCGATTTCTTATTTAGAAAAGCAAAATGAGCTTCTTCTTCATGTCATTCTTTAAGTATAATTTTCATCATCTTTAATGATTCACATTCATTTTTTTTATTTCATTGTAAATTGACAATGTTAAGTAGAGGGATTCAGGGGATGGAAAATTTCAGGAGAAAGATTTATTGCTTTGTGAATGGGATTCTACAGACTAAGTCAGTTAATTTTAGAAGAAATTACATGGATTTAGTAACATTCCATTCTCTATATTTTTAGCTATTAGATTTCGATTTTAGTTCAATGAAGTTTTCTTCTAAATCGGTTATCATAAAATTTTATGATGTCTATAAGCAATCCCTTTAAGTATCCACATCAAGCACTCATAGAGTGCACAAAACAATGTAAATGCAAGAAATTTTTCATAAAAAAATGTTTTTTTTTCACCTCCTTGTATTTATTTCCCTCCAAATTAAAATTGTCGATAATGTAGATAAATGCACATACATGTATAAGCATTGAATAAATTGAAGGATTCCGGTTGTATAAGCAGCATCCCAATTTTACTGATGTTGTCTCATTATTAAATAATGATACATGATACATTATTTTCACTTTATTTATTGTTATAAATTGAATTTGTTACTTTTCATTGTTTTGCTTCTGAACGATGCGATGCATATAGTACGAAGAATAAAGACACTTAATTTTATTTCATTTTATCTCCTTCGTTCGGGGTTCTTTCTCGTTGAGAGTTTCTTCTCACTCATTTCTCTTCACAAAAAAATATAAATAAATTTTTTTATTGATTGTAATTGAATAAAAGTGCTGAGTTTATGATCCATTTCTGGCAATGACTCTCTATCTACTTGTGTGTGCGGGAGAGTGTGTTGTCTGTTTGTCACGATCATGATTGTCTCAAAGTGTCTCGAAATTCTATTAATTTTTTTTTTTACAGCAACAATAGAAGGGTTTCATTTCATTACAGTCAATTGATTTTAATTAATGCAGAATTATTAAGTATTTCTCTTCCTTCTCTTTTACTTTCGCACTTTTTATTTTATTTTATTTCTAAATTTAGATGACAAAAAAAGAGTTTATAAAAATAAAAATAAAAAGGAATGAGGAACGAAAATAAAAACACACAAAACGAATTCTCTCATGTTAAACAATTAATAAAATTGAGGAAATCTTAATGAAACGAACATTTTAATGCTTAGTATTGTATGATTGAGGCTCAATTAATGAACAAGCCCTTTTTTACGCTCTTCACAGTCTGGTGATAATGAATTTCATTTAACTATTGTTGTTAAATTCCTCTTTGCTCATCGTCGTCGTCGTTCATTCAATTTTTTATTTATTTATTTTTTTGCAGTATTTTTTTGAAAATTGTTTTATTGAAAATTTACATGTGAAGATTTGTCTAGTTGCTTCATTAAGTTTATTCATTTAATTGTGTTCTCGACACTAATTACCAGCACATAAAGTCAATACTTATAAAATGCGCTGCATTTAATCAACAAACAAATCCACAACTTGAAGGTTTTATTTCTCTTTTATTTTACTTTAATTTCAATTCTCGATATTGACCTTACATTTAATTTAAAAAAAATACAAATGCTTTGTACACAGCCCTTTGGTGTGTTTCTCGTGAATTCACATTGAATAATAAAACATGCAATTCACAATGTTAGATTGGCTGTGATAATGAACGGTGTGTAATAAAAGGCGGTGCGACAATGACACACAGAAAAAAAAAATGTAATATAAAATTAATTTATTGATGAGATGTAAGCAATTTGCCATCAACCTATAATCAGGATGTTTATATTCACCTCATGTTTATGCACGAAGAGAAGAAATTATAATTGCTTCATTTAAAAAAAATTTCATCACATGGCAGTTGATGGTGTGAAAGGCAAGAGGAAGGGAGAGAGGGAAAAACTAATTTTATTTTTTTTTGTTGCTTTCATGCAAGTGAAAATTCCCAAGCTGTTCCTACCTTGATACATTGATGAAGATACTATTGAGTGAGAAAATAGCAAGCGGCAGAAAATGATAATAAAACTCTCGATACCTCTATGGAATATTTATTTGCTATAATTCCTTCCACCCCCGCCCTATTTTCACTGCTTCTCTATATGCTGCGTTCGAGTAAAATTCAATTTATTTATTAATATATTTCACTTCGATTTTTGCTTCTCTCTTTTTTTTCTTTCCACAAAATACTTTTCTTTCTATTTTTTCCATTCATTCTGCCTGTCATTATGGTGTTTGTTAGAAGAAAATTTATATTTCTAAATGAATAAGGGCGAGAAATGAGCGTGAGTGGGTGTTTGAATATCAAATAGAAATAAAAATAATAAGTTTTGATATTGTATCTTGCCTATTAAAATATATATTTTGGGGAAATCGTATCGTTAGCCGCATATAAGTCTCTAAAATGCTGAATTGACTTGATCAGAAAGAACCACAAAAAAGGAACATCAACAACTGTATAATATTTCCTATTTTAACAATTCACATGCTCATCGAAACACCAAAAAGAGAAAATTCTATTTTAATTGGGTACTTTGGGAATTGAAGGGTAAAAAAAAAAGTGAGAGTCTCATCAATACCAGAGAATATTATGATGATAAGCACTTGGCAAAAGATTATTGGACAATATAATGCAATAATCTTTCATATTTTGTATGAAATGTTCTTCCTTACTGTTTATTATTGGGGATTGAATAAATCAAAAATGGACTTTTTTTCCTTTTTCTTTTCTTTTTTCTAAAATGTGTCTGGAAATGCAAGCGCAAGCGCTTTTTATATTTTATAATGAACAGCAATTTTTTGTACTATTGAAAGATTTTTTAAATACTATATAGGGAAAAAAAATTAGGGACTTTTTCAAAAAACAGTATTTTTGATCTGGTGCTTTAACGTTGCATTATTTTTAAAAACTGTAAAGGACAAAATTAAACCTAATATGATTCCGCGTCTAATGGTATATAATGTTGGACATAACTTCCACACCAATAGGGAGGAACGCTATTTCAATTTTTTGGCATAAAATTTTTTCGGAAAAAAATTACATTTTTTTACATTTTGAGTCAGAACTTTTGTTCTACTCATTGAATCTTGCTGAAACTTTCACAGATTATTTGTCTTTGGTTCCTAAAGAGATTCTGTGAGTTTCAGATTTTTTGACGAAGATGTTCTTGTACTTCCGTGCTCATAACTATGTATGAGTAAAATTTTTAAAATAAATTTTTTATGGCTTATTACGGAATGTTAAATTTTTTCTAATTAATGTATTTAATAGTATTTTGTTTAAGCTTTAATTTGATATATAATTTATTATCCAAGTATTAATAGTTTACGAGAAAACTTGAGAAAATTCAAAATGGCGGTCATTTTTACGACAAAATTTTTAGAAAATTATTCATAACTTTTACAAAACTCAACTAATTTTTAATTTCTTTTCATTTTTATAAAGATCTTATGATTATCTACAAGTTTTTAATACATAAGAATGTTCTACAGTGAATGCAAATAGATATTTTTTGAGCCTGAAATGTCATTTCCGAAGCAAATTGCAAATTTTTCTACAGCGAAAAACTAAAAGTTACTTTTTTCTCAAAATACTTATTAAATTATAAGGAAAATCATAAAATATTAATGTAACATCACGAAAACATCAAAATATGTCCAATTGAACAAGTATTTTGCAAAAAAAGAAAATTTTAGTTTTTCGCTGTAGAAAAATTTGCAATTTGCTTCAGAAATGACATTTCATGCTCAAAAAATATCTATTTGCATTCACTGTAGAACATTCTTATGTATTAAAAACTTGTAGATAATCATAAGATCTTTATAAAAATGAAAAGAAATTAAAAATTAGTTGAGTTTTGTAAAAGTTATGAATAATTTTCTAAAAATTTTGTCGTAAAAATGACCACCATTTTGGATTTTTTCAAGTTTTCTGATAAACAATTAATACTTGGATAATAAATTATATATCAAATTAAAGCTTAAACAAAATACTATTAAATCCATTAATTAGAAAAAATTCAACATTCCGTAATAAGCCATAAAAAATTTATTTTAAAAATTTTACTCATACATAGTTATGAGCACGGAAGTACAAGAACATCTTCGTCAAAAAATCTGAAACTCACAGAATCTCTTTAGGAACCAAAGACAAATAATCTGTGAAAGTTTCAGCAAGATTCAATGAGTAGAACAAAAGTTCTGACTCAAAATGTAAAAAAATGTAATTTTTTTCCGAAAAAATTTTATGCCAAAAAATTGAAATAGCGTTCCTCCCTATTGGTGTGGAAGTTATGTCCAACATTATATACCATTAGACGCGGAATCATATTAGGTTTAATTTTGTCCTTTACAGTTTTTAAAAATAATGCAACGTTAAAGCACCAGATCAAAAATACTGTTTTTTGAAAAAGTCCCTAATTTTTTTTCCCTATATAGTATGAAGAAGAACATCAAAAAAATAATGAACGTAATTGAGAAGATTTCTTTTATTTATTTTTTTTTTCGAGAGTGAGAAGGAAAGAAACAAATAAATTTAACAAGCACAGGCAACGCAGGGGTCAACAATGTGTAAATTTTCACTCGGTACCGTAACTAATAGGCTGATATGATTGATGACAAAAATGTGTAAATTTCATAAACGACGAAAAAATCTTGTATTTCGAATTACTAATGAAGTTTAAGTCTGCTGGAGGTGCACTAATACTAAAATCGGATGATGAATTTTGTTGCTTGCTTTTTAGGGAAGAAATTTGGCTTCTGTTGTTTTTTAGGTGAAATTATTTGTTGTAAATGGAAGTAATATATTTGTTTACGGTATTCTTTTAATAATTTAACTTGCCGGTTATAATTCCCTGCAGTTTAGATCACATCATCAAATCTACTCAAAGGTCATTGAAATTCCTAAGAAAAATACATTTTCCTAAGTGAAAAGTACAACCTTTAAATATCCAAAATAACTACTTCAAGACTTTCTAAACTTAGTAAAAGAATCAAAGCATAAAAATAGATATCGCAAGTCATCAAACTAGAATGACCTTTAATTGTAACTTCTTACCATGAATTTCTATTCAGTTGATCCTTAAACATTTGTAGCTAATGAAGGTCAATCCATAAATTCATATTTAAAATTACATGAGCATATGTCTATTTACATGATATCAAGAATATAAATAGAAATTTGAGTATTTGATTATTATCATCATCCGTATAAGAAGCCATAGCAATTGCCCCATTATGATTGGTAAAGAGAAAATGTCTTGTATATGAAATTGAGGATTTTGAATTTCATTTTCATACGCATATAAGAAAGAAATTTTCCTTCTCCCATTATTGGCATTATAAAGGTCTTTATATCCTATACATTTAAATAGCATTTAATGTGAACCTTAAATTTCTTTTTTACATGACTTCATTTCGAATTTATTCTGCTACTTCTTGCGAGCTTCGAATTTTTTTTATTCTTTCCTTCTTATGCTCAGAAATAGGAAGGAGAAAAAAATTTATTGTTTATTAAATAATGTTTGTTGAATGTTGATGCGATTTCGCTTCCATATTTGTAATACAGAAAAAAAATGTTTCATCTCTCCTTTCCCATTCTTCTTGACTTTGTTTATACATTTTTGAAGGAAGGAGAGAAAAATTGGTCACCAAGTATAGTAGAGGGTCAAGTAAAATTACGATATATACTTTTTTGTGTATATCGCAAGGAAAAGTAGCAATAATTGGAATTTTTCGGTCTCTTAAATCCGGTACTACTTTATGTTTCTATATAAATACATTTTTTTATATTATTATTATTTGTTTCATTTAAACAATTCTGTTTAACAGTAAAAGAAACAACAATCAACGACATTGATGATGATGATCATCATCATCATGACGAAAAAGCAAGAAAAGAATGAGCAAAGAAAAATTAAGAGTCTGTCAACAGATGTTTTACATCACGTACTGAAATTATAGTCCAAGAAAATTGCGTTACATTAAAATTAGCAATTCTCATTCTTCTATTTTTCTCATTCTTTTTTCCCATCTCGCTTTTGTTTTTTACGACACATTCCAAATCTCGGCTTTATATTTTCTACATCACAAATATAATCTTTGGATCAAGAGGGAACGAAAAAATTAATTAAAATATTTTTATGAAAGATTTATAGCGGCGCATGGATTCTTATGATTTTGTGTGTACATGTAGCACAACACACTTGTTAAAGTCGAGAAAAATTGTTTTTATAAGGAAAAGTTTTTTTTTCCTCATCTCTCTTTTTCATACCAAAGCAGGCACAACATATTTTCATTTTGATTTATTTGCGTTTAGACATCATGATTATTTGAAAATGGTAACTCATGCAAAAAGTATATGTATTGCAAGTAGAAAAGAGTAGTGAGTGAGTGAGTAAGAGATCTAAATAAATAAATATTATATAAAAAATATTTATAAATTTGCTCCTGCTTTTGCTGCTGTTTAGAGTCATAGATTATTCTAGTAGAGAGAAAGGAAGAATCACAAAATGACAGTTTAAACAAATTTATTTTCATATCATTTTGAATCTATGGGTAGTTATCGCAACATGTTGTCGCACTGCGAATAATAACCATTGTTGTTGACTTGTCGACGTCATCATCACTTGCAGAAAAACATCTCTCTTCCTCCTTTCAATGTTTATGTAGATACCTACAATATCATATCGTTTTTGAGTTAGAAAAATCATATTTTGGAATGAGCATAGGAACATATTGTATTATATGAAAATGATAAATTTCTGTTGAACCTGCTTACCTTTACTATCTCAAATTGACTTCCTTTTTATTGTTTGATAATAAAGATAAAGTGTGCATACTTTCAGTGCTGTCTTGAAACCAAAATTGTTAAACTCTTAAAATCTTTAAATTTGATTAGATGTATCAAAAATTTCATACATTTTTTCACATTCAACAACCTCCCTCAAAAATATATTTTTAATATAAATTGGGTTGAAATGTCATTTTCCTTACACATTTCATTGCTATTTGTAACAAATGTTTCCGCAGAAAATGACTGACTGCGTTTGTGGAATAAGAAAAAACATGAAATTTACGATATAACTATATTAAGACAAGACTATAAAAACATGAACCCTAGAAGTGGGAAAAAAGGAACAAGAAACACCAAAATGATCGATTTGAACCCACTTGCTCTTTTGTTCCCTTCCTACACTTAATGTTTCCCTTTAACTTGTTCTCTCGTCTATCTCTCTATACCTATTTATAATGTATTTCTATATGATGGCAACATATTTCCACATTTTCAACAAAACAATTTTCATATTTTTTTCTTGTGCCACTGCTGCTTCTGTTTGGTATCAAAAATGTGTTGCAACATCAAAATGAAAATGTAATTTTCAACAACAGCAAAAGAAGGAACAAAAAAAATATTAAAAAGTATACATTGCATTTTAATATACATAAATTCAAAAATGAAACCATTTATCATTAGAGAAGAGCTAAAGATAGAAGTATTGTACAAGAAGAAGTTGATGATGATGATGATGTTGATTGGATGGTTTGGGGATGGAGTTTTGGTTGATTGCAAAGTTTTTCTGCTGTTAGGAACTTTTTTTTTGAAAAAAAAAATAGAAAAGAAAATTAAAAAGTTCATAAAGTTTTACAGAGAGCAGAGAAATTTTCCAGCACTTCTTTTTGCTCCACTTACTATACACATAATTTTCCATTTATTTTGGTGTGTTAAAATAATTCCCCAAAAATTGAATTTACTTTTACTTGTTTTTGTGCTAAAAGCTAACAAAAAAGATGAAAAGTGAGTGAGAAAGACAAGAAGAGAGAGAGAGAGAAAGAATGAAATTGGTAGCAAGTACCATGTACCATCTGTTGAAGAGTTATGATTATGATATTATTTATAGTCCCGTGTTTGTAGCAATTTATGTTACCGATCGCCGAAAATTTGTATTAACATAAATTTTATGTCGAAATGACGTATCATGTGGTGTGCATGATTTATGGCAATTTTGTGAATTAAGAATTAATATGGCGCAAAGAGAGCAAGCAGCAAGTTGGAAGTAAACTGCTTCATAAATGCCTAATTACGCGTAGCAATACTTTCAAATTAATGTATGGATATGTGTACGAAAAAAAATGTGTAATTATCTATTCTCACGCTAAACGAGTTTTATTTCCATTTGATACAATTCCTTCACATCACGCCGGCACATATTTATATGTGCAAATATAAACAAGAAGAAATGTGCAAACATTGAGACGAGATGCGCGCTTTATTTAAAAATTGTTTGTAATATTTTCTTTATTTTATTTCGTGCATTAACATAAATTTACTTATTTATTAATAACATCACATTGCCTATGCCATTACACTCATTTGTGTGTCTCGTTCATTCATTTATTCATTCATTTTCGCTTGTTGTTGTCACAGTGCCGAGTGTGTGTCTGCTTTATCTCATTTCCTATGTGAAGAAAATGAAAGAATTTCTTTTTAGCTATGTTGACTCGTTTCTGTTGCTGTTGCTGATGCTGCTTACTGTTAAAATATTTTTTTTTTCTTTTCTTTCTTGTAATTTACATATTTTGAGTTTCTTTTCTCTTCCTTTTTCAACTAGACAAGCAACAGTAACAATAATAACAATTTACAGAAAAAGAAAAAAAAGGAACGAGCGATAGAAACCATTACACCCTCTCTTACTACGCTATAAGTATTAAAAATGTACTCATCTCATTTCATTCACCCATGAAGAATTTTCTCCTTCTTCCTTCACAGTTTTTTTTTTGTGTGTTATTCATTCACATAATACACACAGGCAACATGATTAATGTTCCTACATCGAAATGATATAAAATTTGATTAAAATAATTAAACGACTTGAAAATTCTCCGTTACTTTTACAATTTTTCCACTTCTCCTTGCTTCCATCATGTTATTGTTGTTGGTGTTGTGTGTGCTTGCAAAATAAACAGCAGGCACAAAAATATTCAAGCGGCAAGCAGTGAGAAATGTAATCTATAAGAGATAAACAGTTCAAGTAAATGACATTAAAAATAAAAATGAACAAAAAAGGGAAGAGGCAAGTTAATGATGCAAAGTAATTAAGATTGTTTGTGATTAAAGGCGCTGTTTTCGAGAGTTTCGTGTTATTTCTTCGATATTACTATAATCAATGGATTATCCTCCTTTAAAATAAATCTAAGCATAAATTCTAAAAAATCAATAAATCACTTTAAAATTCTGAATAATTCTACCATTTGCATAGTCAACATGACAAATTATAGCCTTTCAAAATCTCTCTATAACTTCCTTAAAAAACAAAAAATTTTTTACTGATGAAAAAAGTGGGAAGAACAAGTACAAGGAGGACTCACATTATGCCTCAGTTCATTATATCGCATTTTCTCAATCGAAGTCACTATAAAAATAGTTTATGTTTGGCAATGAATGTTTTCTGGAAAGCACAATATAGATGAAATAAAAACAAGAGATCGAAAGGGGTGGAAATGAATTTTCTTTGGGGGTAAAAAGATTTTTATTCTTTCTAAAAAAGAGAAATTCCCCCGACTATACACAAATTTCCTTTTTCTTATTGCAGTCTTCAAATTGAAGAAAATTTCTTTCTGTATTTTTCTCAAAAAAAAAAATCTTTAAAAGCAGTCAAGCATAAGTTGTCACATTGTGTGATTAATGAATGTATCATTTGGATCGAGAAAAACAGTACATGAGTTTTATACACAATACTCAGAGCATAAAATAAAATGAATGAGAAATGAAATGAATTTTTTTTTAAAAAAAAAAATGAAGTTAAAGATGGAATTGAAAAAGGAAGAAACTGAAAATTTCAATGAACTAAGGACATGGAAAATTGACTTTTCAACTTTAAAAGAAATAAAATTTTTTCATGCTTCATTCCAACTTTAAACATGAAAGGGATGGATTTTGGCACATTAAACCAACTTAATTTCATTTTTAATAGCAAATGAGATTTGTAAAGTAATTTTCATATTTAATTTAGAATAATTGCCATGTCATTTACATCAAAACAGTCTCGTCGTACTTGATATATAACTTCATATATGTTGTTGAAATTTGAATTTAAAGTTTTAAATTTCCATCATAAAGTAATAATCATAATGAATGTATTACATTGTAAATTAAACTTGCAATACATTTAGTAACTTAATTTCTTCATTAAAATAAATGAGCAGAATGTCAAGTCACTTCATTAGCTAATGTTTAAAAATTAGTGCATCACAAAAAGTCATTGAACCTTTTTAATTTTTCATGAATTTAAGGAGGACTTTTTTGCGTTATTGATAAATTTTTGATTAGCTTTTAATAAAATTGCTGCTTTTAAAATATTTTTATTTATTCTAGTCGTCCTTTTAACAGTTTCTCCAATTAAATTAAAAATTCCACTATCTCAATGCATCGTAAATAAATTTTCTAGTTAAACTGTCAATATTTTTCGATTCACGCCCGACGAAGTTTTTCTTTAAAAAGTTTTTTCAAAAAAAAAATTTTTACTTGAACAGTTAAAGTAGTTTCCATTCTGTCGCATTTTACTTGCTCTTAAAAAGTTCTCCATCAATTCTGTTGCAAAAATATTTTTCTTCTTATTTTCTTAAACTTTTCTTATTTTTGTGCCATTCAAGTTTAACTCTTTTTCATTTCATTTAACATAGTTAAAAATGTCTTCAAATCCTCATGAGACTCTGAAATTCTTTTACCTCAATTTTCTTTTAATCCTGTAAGAATTTTTTATTTCTTAATTTTTTGGTAAAAATTGGAAATACCCTAAGAAAAAAAGGTAAAGATCGATTTCAATTGAATAAGAAGAAAATCCCAATAAATATGTATCGTATAGACATTTTATAAATTATTCATATACCAAAAATTTGTTTTCCAATATACAAAATATACACACGAGCAGAAGTAATGTTGAAAAAAAAGGAAATTTTTTCAATTTTATCTCATAAAAAATTCATGATCTGTATGTGTGTGTGAGTGCATTATAGATGTGGTTTTTCTGCCAATCATCTTACTATATTATCATCAATATGGATGAAATGAAGAAGGAAAAGAAGGGATATTCCTTGTTTTTTGATATTGGTGATGTTTAGTAATCTTCAGACTTTCTTAAAAGGATTTAGAAAAATCAATTTTTGGAATCTTTGCAAATATTTTTTTTTTGTCGCAGCAAGTTCTTGACCATTTCTATTAATTGAATACAAATTTAGAATTTAAAATCTTATCTTTAAATATTAAGCTTCAATATATACTTTGACATTATATACTCAACAGATTTTCCAATAATACTAAATTATCGATATAAAAACATTATAATCCTATTTTATTTATTCTATTATTACAGGTTTATTAATGCCAGACGGAGAATTGTACAACCAATGATTGACCAATCAAATAGAGCAGGTAATTAAATTAGCTAAATAGCATAAAATAATAGCATAGATAATTGAATAATGCCTCCTATAAATAAGCAATTAGCTGTAATCAAAGTTTTTTTTCTCGCAGACTCGTCCTCTGTGTTAAAAATTGACTTTTTCTGTTTCAATATTTCTAAAAATCAATTTGTGCATTTTGTGCAGAAATTTACATGTATTAATTGGGAGGGTAAATCAATTTTTAATTTACACCGCACAAATCAGGGTTGACTGCCACGACTATTATGAATTTTCTGAAATTTTATTTTAGATTTTTTTTTCATTTGTGGATTTGCGACAGTGAAAAACAAATAAAGCGTAATGCATTTTAATAAATTAAAAATCTCCACAGTCCATTAGCCAATTTTCTCGGCTACACGAAAAAAATATTAGATAGAAAAATATTTTATGCCACTCAACTCAAACTACTCAAAAATTCTGTGTTTTTGGTCGTATCATATAACGATAAAGCATATCACAAAGAGTGTGAGAAAAAAGGTTATGAATAACAAATACAAATTGCATTTGAACATTAATTAAAATTAGTTAAAATGATGCTATTTCTCACTTCAAAACTCGACTCTATTCTACATGTGAATCCATAATGGTTTATTATGTTCATTTTCTATGTATAAACACGGTGCGGTTGATGGGTGGGATAAGGTGAAGGGAAAATTAGTTTGGAGTGCGTGAAAATTCTCTCTCCCAATTTTCCCTTTTTGCATTATGTACTGAACATTATAAACACAATTCATTGGTATGGCTAATTATAATAAAACATAATGGGCGACATGACTCCATTTTCAAATATTTGACTATCCACTGTGTGATTTGCAAAGTGCAAATGTAATAAATCTCTTTTGGAAGTTTTTGAAACCAAAATCTTCTATTTTTTAGGTTGGTTCCTACATGTATGTGTGTTAAAGTTCAATGAATAATTAAATGCTGAAAATTTTCATTCAATTTATTTATTCATTCATTCAGCATGACTCTAAAAATTTGCTTTCATTTCTTAATTCCATGAGTAGATTTTTATCTGTTTTTAATTATACCACATTTCCATGGTTGAAAAAAGGTAGGGAAATTTTTATATATTTTTCACTTCTTTACTTCTTTCAAACAGAAGCGAATATATGGAATTAACTGAAATTTTGCAGGCCTTATAATGAGATTTTTTTCACAATACCGAATAAAGGTGGAATAAATTTTAGTATGATTTAATTCTAGATTTTTCAGTCTTTCGAAATATACAATTATATTCTACAATATCTCATAATAAGATCTAAAAATTTGTTCGCATTAAGAAAATGAAGAAGACATTGCGTTCAATTACCGAACGATGAAAAACGGCAATAAGGTTATACACGTGCTCAAAATCGTACAAATTAAGCTGAATGATTAATTAAAAATCTTTGAATGTTTACAGAAATTTAGCGAAATAATTCACACTTATGGCATGACTTTTAAAGTATAATTGATTAACTTCTATGATGTTTAATAGCTTCATCCAATGAATATATTTTTCATGTATCGTTAACCGTGATTAATCTTGGAAAAAAAATTATTACTCATAATTTTCCACATCCATGACAATTTTCTCCTATTCAAGTTCAACATTCTCACATCATGTCCAATGTGTTTATAAATAATCAAGAGTAAAAACAGCAATTTTTCCTTTACGTGTAGATTACAATTATTGTGAGTTAATTCACATATCTTCCTCCACAAACATAATAACATGGCAGAATGTACATGACGGTAATATGAAACGCATTTATCTCATTTGAAATTAATTGGAAAAGGATAGTTAGTGAGTTAGAAATTATATCATGTGCACAGGCAAATGACTATCATGTGCGTATGAGGAGCTGTTGTTGTATGTTTTAATTCTTAAGGGACACATGGAGAGAATGAGAAGGTGTATATTGATACTTCTTAGTTGAAATATTTATCCATGGAAAATCATGAAGGCATTTTCTAAATAATACTAATGTAACATGTCGAATATGTTTTTGTTGGACAGTTCTTTAACTCTCTTATTCTCTCATTCCATTCTCTCAAAAGCATAAATGAGTGAGAAGGACAATGAACATAAAAATTACGACAGTTTTGGGAGTAATTAACGTCCCCAAAATCATTTATCATTGTGTAAATAATACACATACACATTTGAAAAAAAACCAAAATATACCATTCGGACATCTTTTTAATGTTTAATTTTCCGAGTCTATACCGAGGCAACTGCTTTATAGATTCTAACCAAAAGGTTTTTCTTCTTGTTCATCTTGAAATTCTTCTTTACTATTTAATTTTGTGGAAAGTCTAAAGCTGTAGTTGTTTTAGAAATAAAACTATGGATGGAGTTAGAATTGACACTGAAAGACCACAAAAGAAGACCTTTTTGCCATCTCTGAATGTTAGAAAATGCAATGAATTTGTTGTCGGTGTAAAAAATTACCAAAAATGAGTATTTATATATCTATATTCGGTTACTTTTATATATATTACAATGTCTTTTTCTCTAGTTAACATTTAAATACCATAGAGGGTAATTGACATTATGAGGAGTAGCAAGGCAGGCGAGAAAGAACAAGAAGAAGAAGAATGAAAAGAGTAATAACAATAAGAATAAGAAGAAAGAATAGATACCAACATTAATTTTATTCAAGCAGACATGATACTTTAATTGGTTGTTAGGGACTGACTGACTGACATTGTTGATACTATTATTATATTTGAATATGTCTGTATTATGATAATATGTTTATGTACACATAAAATGACTTTATGTGCTTTATACCGTCAAATTTAATTGCTTTATTGCCTTATATCTACACCTAGAGAGCTGCTTACAAATATTACAAGAGATTTTATTTTGTCATTGAATGAATAGCCATGTAAATTTATGTAATTACACTGAATCACTTAATTAGTAGAACCTTTCATATCAAGAACGTTTTTCCACGAATAATTCATAATCTTTTGTTTACA
Source organism: Chironomus striatipennis (assembly GCA_026123125.1). Taxonomy (NCBI): domain Eukaryota; kingdom Metazoa; phylum Arthropoda; class Insecta; order Diptera; family Chironomidae; genus Chironomus; species Chironomus striatipennis. The sequence goes on along the minus strand of CM047394.1, from coordinate 23,776,288 downwards.
ATATCCTGCAATCTTGAAGACATTGATGCTTCAAAAATAAAATTTAATATGTGACAAAATAAAATGAAGAGAAAATAATTTTCACATTCAAATCTAAAAGATTTAATAGTAATGCCATCATCATCATCAACAGTCGTATAGAAATCCATATATGAAATTTTATAAATCCGTCTTTTGCCGCATTTATCCTTCATATCAACAAATATATCATTTTTCCATCCGCACCGGATTCATTTTTCCCTTTTCAATCTGTATATACTATGTACATGTATATACATTTCATGTGAAGTATTAAGCAGGAGCAATAACATCAGCAGTAGCATCATCATAAAGGGTCGAAAGTCGAGAAATGGAATGAAATGAAATGGGAAAAAATTGTATAAGAAAAAGAGATGCTGCTTACATCCATATAGCACATATATATATGAGAGAGATGAGATCACTTGGATGAAAATCTTATGTTTTTATGGCTCTGATGTCTATGAAGATTTATGTTCAACAAATAAGAAGATTTATATCTATTGATGGATATTATACACATTTTTTAATATTCCGAATAAATCTGTGATATATATTGAAAATGTAAACATTGCAAATGGCAAATGGCAGTGGCAGTAAATGTATGAATGAATGAAATGAAGGCTTGGCAATGTATAGGACAAGAATCTAACAGAGTCCTTCAATATCCCACAAAAATATTTATATGTACATACGAAAAGAGAATATTAACATTAAAGATATAACATGGAAAATGTATTATTTAGAATTAGACTTTAACGGAAATAGGAAATGCGATCCGGAACATCTTGACTCATTCTCGTTCTCTGTTCTGTTCAGAACCATAAGTATCGGGGCAATAGTGGTATTTTCTTCTTCACAGCATAAAAACATTTTTCTCCACTTGATTTCACCTCCCCGAAATCTTTTTGGGCTAGAAAATGAGCATTTTGTGATGACAACGCTTGACTGGAAACGAAGAATTTATTCTGTTGTTTATTAGAGTTAGGGTTTTCTTGCCACTGCCTTCTTTTCTTCTTTTCATTCTCGTTCACATATCGGCACATACATAAAATGTGTTTAGCCAAAAAAAAATTGCAAAATTTATTGAAAATGGATTTTCTATACGTATGAGATGAAAATTGTGTTTTGTAATATGAAAAACATCCGAAATAGGAAAAGAAGGATGTGGACGAGAAAGTGAGGAAAAAATTTCTAAAGTCGTTATGGATGCTATTTATCTTAAGTGCACACATTAAGTTGCAAAAATTTTCAATATTGTTCAAGTTTTATGCCATTTAGATTTTTATGTTCATAATCTTCTCACCATTTGCCACATTATTACTTGCATTTTATGTCGAATGTTAGTCAATAAATATCTCCATTATGTTATTCAGCACAAAACTATGATTACAGCTAGTCAACAACAGAACAAAACAAAATCCTATGTTCAATATCTCATGACACAAAAAATGAGTTACCTTTTTCTCTTTCTTGTTGTTTCGTTTATTATAAAGTTCCTTATTTTCCAGTATACACACATCCCGGACCATCAGGCGGCTATCCAGATCCAATGAGTTATATGATGGATGGCAATCAAATGATGCACAGACCACCAGGCGATCCAGCGTTCCATCAAGGTTATCACTATCCACCTGCCGAATATTATCCTCATCACTTGTAATTAAACGCAAATAATTATGGTAAGTTGAATTATATTTAAATGGTGATGTTTTTTTGGTTAAACCTTACTAATTCTTACCCTTTCCATAACTTTACAGTATCTTAATTTTAATCATCATCATGATCATCACATGAAAAAAAAAAATCCTTTTGTTGATTAAATCGATCAAAAAAGGAGCGAAGAAAAAATGTGAAAATGAAAAACATTTTGTAACTTATACATCTCACCAACTACCCAGTGATTGCCATTCATCTCATAAGGAATTTATTTAGCATTTTAGTTGTGTTATATCTTTTAAAGAAGAATCATTGTAAAAAGAAGATTTGGATAAGAAAAAAAAAAAATAAGAAGAAAAAGAAATCATGAAACCATATACTTGATAACTTTTTTTGGCAAAGCTTGTGTTAAGTTTTAAATTAGTTATTTAAAAAGGAATTTTTGCACAAAATAAAAACTTGTTAAAAAGAAACAAAAATAAGAGGGTTAAAAAAAAAATGTTGTGCTAAGAAAAAACCAATGGTCGGACAGGCAGCTGATGGCATGGCAGTCAGACACCAGAGCTTATATATGTATTTATAATTAGCAAATTACAATTTACAATTTATAAAAAAGAGAACATTTTACAACAGCAAAAACAACAACAACAACGATTCATAAGAGCATATACGCACGCAGCACGATACAAAAACCAATTGATTCAAATGGAAAATGATTATGAAAACAAAAAAAAAGTTTTTTTTAAAAAAGTAAAATAAAAACATCGAAAAGCGCAAGCAAAACCAAGAGCGAAGAAAATAATTGGTTGAAAAAAAAAAAATGTGAGTGAACTTGAACAAATCGAGATAACTGAGCTCTGCAAATAATAACCAGCGTGATAGAACACAAAATCAGTTTAATTATACACTTTTTCTCTCTTTCACTCCCTCCCCGTGTCTCTATCTATCTATCTTCCTCTCTCACTCATTCGACATTATAATACATGATTTTATTCCTCTTGTGTGCTAACAACAATAATTCGAATATTTTTAATATTATACATATTATACATTCACATTGTGTTACTGATGAGCAGAGGAGAGAGGAAGAAGATGAAGGAACAAAACTTAAGTAAATGTAAAAAGAGCAAAATTGATATTAATTAAAAATCTAAAGAGATATCGTGGAAGAGAAGAAAGAGGGAATGGAGGAGATTAATACCTGATGAATATTTAAAGGAATGCTTTCTTGTTGTATTTATAAATTGCAGAATTGAATTGATATTGCATAAGTCCGACGACTATCTCAGATATATTTTAGATGGATTTATGAAATTATCGTTCATAATTTAAAATAATTGCTCTTAAGACTTAAGTTCACCAAACTTCGGTATTTTCAAAAGGAATCAAATTTTTATCGTGAGTTGATTTCTCTGAAATAATCTTGAACTTCAAGACCTTCTTAGACTATCCAGAATTTATCTTTAATATAAGATCCACAGAATTCAATTTAAGCATATCTGGTCTAAAATTGTCTAAAACTTGCCATTACGAACAAGTTTTTTTTTTGGCTTATTTAAAATTTTCTTAAAATTGCCGCTGTTCAACAAAAATTGATCAAAAAATATCAAGGCTTAATAATGCCAGTTAAGAAAATAAGATCTCATAATTAATCATTTTAGAGAAGTCAGCTCATAATTTTCAATAATTTTGTTCACAAATAATTTCACTAAAAAATAAATTCCAACTTAAAAATGAGATGAACAAAAATCCAAAAAAAACTAAGGTAAATTTCAAATGCCGGAGTAAACAAGGTATGCTGCAAATTAATCTTTAAGAATCGCATTGGTTATTGAGAAACAAAAAGTTAGTAAAATGAAATCACTTCTTTACCACATACACAAACACACACAAAGAATGAGAGATAAAATTACTTGTAAAATATTGTTATCAAAGCTGCTATAAAGAAATGCAAAAAAAAACAAAAACTCTGTAAAAATGAAAATCCTTCCCGAAGAATGAATGAAATTTGAAAATAAATGAAAAAAACACGATGATAAAAAAAATTATAAAAAAAAAATAATAAAACGATTGTAAGAAAAAAGTTAATTTAATGAAGAAAAAAAAATGTGAAAGATTCATATTAGATAAATTTAATTTATGTATAAAGAAAAAAATAAAGTAAAAATATAAAAAAGAACAGTGGCAATAACCGACTGAATAGAAGAAAATTAGATGTAACTTAATTTTTTCACCGCAAAGAGTAAGAAATAATATGAAAGAAAAAAAAAATGAAAATAATTAATTAACTATATTGAAATGAAGCATTAATTTATTAATTTTTTTGATGAAGATAAGAAAACCAGAAAAAATCGCAAACAAATTTTTTCAAAAACTAAAGTCTCGATGTGTTTAATTAATCAGCAAATTTGAAGAAAAACGCGAATATGCATCATTATCATCATCAGCAAAGAGGAAACTTAACTAATACAGACTTAAGATTTTTTTTAAAAAAATGATGATAAAAAATTTAGTTATTTTAATTATTATTAAAACTTTATTGTAATTTGTATATTTTTTAGTAATGTATTATGTTAATAATTTCATTTTAATTTTAATGAAAAAATAGTAAAAATGAAGAAAAACCGAAAATGTATAAAAATGATTTATTCTCTTTAATCGACTTGAAATGTCGTTGTAATGGAACTTGAGTGGCAATAAGACGTGAAATTATGTTTATTTTTTACACATTTACTGTACTATGTAGCAGGATGAACTTGTAAAATTAACATAATTCATTGATACTTCATTGTACATTATCAGTAAACCACCAAGTATTCCACCCAAACGACATCAATGAAGGCTTCATAATTGAGGATAAATTTTGAAAATTTCTGCATTATGCAAATTCATTTCATTAAAAAATCACACATTTCAAAATTAATTTTCAATTATGGAACACAATCATTAAAAATCCAAAATAAGTAACCTCAAAAATCATTGAAAACTATTCGATAAAGAGAATTTTAAAAAATATTTTACCTACGAATTTACAAATTAAATTTCTTGTGAAAATCTTAGCGGAAATATTCATTTTAAAAGTAACTAATAGAAGCTTGATTTAATATAAAAGCTAGAATTCTAACCTCCACTAAATTTTATAAATTAGTTTCTTCATATCAACTTTATGGTTGAATATCAAAAATGATTTTTCCGCTAAATTTTCACACAGAAATTTTCAATCACAAAATTTTTTCTTTTTTCTTCTTGAAAAAATATGAAAAAAAAACTTTCAAATCTTAAATTCACATAAGAGAGAAAAGAAGAAGAATAAAACGATGTATCAATTTTACAACAAATTTTAAACATAAAGAAAGAAACATATATAAGAAAAGAAAAGAAGCAACAATTTCGTGTGATTCTAGCATAGATGAAAGAATTATGAGAAAAAAAGTAACAAAAAAAATGAAAAAAGATTTTTAAAAATTGTTTAATTTTTCGCGATTTTTTAGTTTAGATAATGTTGTCAAAATTTTAAATTGAAAGAAAAAACACAAAAAGAAGGAATTTTTTAATTATTAAGTGGAAAATGCAAAAATGAAAATTATAATTTCTCTCACTATTTTATTATTATTATTATTTTTCTTCTGAAAAAAGCTTCTGTTGAATAAAAGTTTTTTTCTTTTTTTGCATTAAAAATAGAAAATTTATTGTTTTATTTTGATTTAATTTTTTGTTATTATTTTTTTATAGCTTTATTTGATTAGCAGGATAATTTTGAATTATGCCATGCAATTTTTTTATTTTGTAGGAATTTTGTCTAATCTAGTCACAATCTTAAAGTAAGTTCTAGAACCAAGATTCATGACCTTTTTATTTGGTCACTGAACTATTTAGCATAGAACATCATTGGAGACAAAATTTTGACATTTTCATTTTTAAAATTTAGCGTTCAAAAGTATACGAATTACTCGCAAAACAAGATGCAACTTCAGTATACAACCCATTGTCACGTGAAATGAGTATACATAAATATTATCTTAAATTAAACAATGCGCACATTACGAGCTCATAAATTTAACAAGGAATTTAATTACAAAGCTACACGTTTGAGTTAGAAACTAAAAGAAAACTTTAATTTTCAGAAACACTTTTGTATACAAATTTTGTGAATTAAAATTAATGTTGAATTCTTACGAAAGTTATGTCTAATTTTTGGAAATGAAACAGTAAATTAAGTATACGACAAAATTATACGCACTAAAATAAGTTTTGATAAATGCATGTTATTTTCCAACAAAAAAATGTTCATATTGATGTCAATTAAAATTTTTAGATTTTTTTTAATTTGCATGGCATTAATTCGAAGTAATTCTGATATAAAGACATTAATTAATGTCAATTCTTAAAAAAAATTGATTAAATCAAGAAAATTCAAAATTTTGAAATTTTCTTTAGCAATTCATAACACACAAAAAAAGTAAAACTTCATTAAGGTTGTGCAAAAGTTTTGTTTGCGTCTCGTTAAACTCACGTTTAGTTTACAACTTCTCCTTTGCATATGTAAAACATATACGAAAAATTCGCACAAAATGAAAATTTATTGTCAAGAAAATCTTTTTTCTCAATCCGTTCATCAATTTTCCATCTTTTCGTCTCTTCACTCAACCCGAACCCTCGTTAAGTCAGAGAAAGAGAGTTCTTTGTCTTACTTATTTGATGTTTAAACGAAATTGATAACACAAAAGTATAAAGAAACAAACAAGAGAAATAAAGAGAAAAAAAATACATAAAAAATGAAAAACTTTGCAGACAGCGTGACAACAACGAAATCTCGCGTCAATGAAACTCGATATACGTAATTTTTGCAAACATAACATGGTAATAGATGTTATATTATTACTATTCTTATTATTATGTCTTCAAAACTCTTCTTAACATGGAAGGAATGTAACAAAAAAAATATACAACAGAAATTTTGATGCAAAATTTTACTTAAAAGAGGAAGAACATAAAAAAAATACGAAGGTGGAAGGAACAGAACAAAACTTTTTCTTCTCGCAAACTCGATTGATATTGATCGTGAGATTTTTTTTAAAATGAGGAAAAATTTGTAGAAGTAACAAACAGGGTCTGTTGGTATACAAAAAAAAAAAAAAATAGTGTTGCCTCAACTTAAAAACTATATATACGTGTGTAAACAATCACCAGTTTTTTACAATAAACTGGCTAAATACTAACTGATGTTACTAATCATTCGATGTATACGATTTTGGATAGATTAAAAATTTAAGGAAAAAAATTTAAAAGAATTTTGACGAAAGAAAAAGAATATTTTATCAATCGAGGAATGAGAAGACAAAACTTGTTTCAATGCCTCACCTAACTTCCTCAATTTTGAAATCGAAAGAAAGAAAAGAAATGAAATTTCATCGACAAATTTATTATTATTCCTTCTTATCTATCTTTCCTCATAAAGACAAAAAAAAATGTCAAGGCATCTTCACTTTGGAAGTTTGTTCAATCGCTTGACAAATTTTGGTCCAAATTGGCACATTTTTATAAATTTTTATTCTAAATTTGAGTTTATACTAAAAATATTTGGCCCAACTCTGTTCCCAGTTCTCACAGACATTGCAATTTAACAAAGGGTTAAACAAAGTAAATTTCAATTTAATCATTTAAAACAAATCAAACATCATCATTCTTAAAATCCACAAAGAAGAACCTTCGAAAGTGAAAAAGCCTTGTCATTTTCACATTTAAAGAAAAAAAAACCTCTGAAATCGATTCGCCTTAAAATGTATACGAGAAAAAGAATATTATAAAAGAAAAAAAAATAAAAATGAATTAATGAAATGAAATCTAAACAAAAAAACAAAAACAAGAATGAAATTCTAGCTATACATACAAATATATTTTACTTTATCATTCTTCTTCAGCTACACATGTTATTTAATTTCATTTTTTATTTATTTCTTTATACTTTTTTATGCTGCTGCTCTTGCTGCTTCAATTTTTTTTGCACACAGAAAAAACACATAAAACGAAAAAAATTGAGAAACAAAAAAGATTCAAGACTTGGTAACTAGACGGTGTAGCATTAGATTGTCACAGCCTTTGTGACATTTTTGAACAAATATGGTTGTATTTAGTGGTATATAGTAGAATCTTAAGACCGAAATTGAGCTAATAGCAAATGTGTAAAAATATTGAAATGATCCAAGAAAAGAATCTTTAAATAATTTACAAAGAAGATATGTTAAGGTACATTAATGGTAAAAAATAATGAAATGACGTTTAGTTCCCAAGTCTAGAACAAAAAAATAAATAAATAAAATATAAAAAATATATTTTATTCTCTCAGGCTTACTTGTATTCAGTTTGATTTTTTCGTAAAAAAAAGGAAAGAAATTATAAATGAAAATATAAAAAAGCTACATGAAAAAATATAAAAAAAATTCATTTACATATTATTCTGTAAAATTAAACGAAAAGGAATGAGAAAAAGTAAGAAATTTAAATAAATAAATAAAAAAAACTAAAAAAATTTATTTAACATATCTCTTAATGTTACTTGAAGTGAATATAAGAAGAATAAATAAATAAAAAATTATAAAAATTTGTGAGTAAGATACCAATTGTAATTATTATCGTTTTTTAATAGATCTAGGTTTAATATATCAATGATGATGAACATGATAATGAAACGAATAAGTGAAAAGAAGAAGTAATGAAAAATAAAACAAAAATATGAAAAAAATAGTTTTTTATTTAATTTACATTTTCAGGTACTGCAATAACCCTATATTCTCAATTTATGCTTTCTAATTATTTGAATTGAAATTTGCAACTTTGTAACGAAAAACCCCAGACATATTATGAATTTAGCATAAGAAACATATATTGACAAATTGCTGTACTTTTCAAAATTATAAGTAACAAATTTGAGGTTAGTCAATTTTATAAAGCATTTAACAACGTTTTGAATGCTTCTCATAAAGCAAGTCATGAGGAATTTAATTTAAAAATTTCAGCAAAATGATGGATTACTGGAGATCTTAACAAGACTCATCTACCGTGATTTTATTTGATGTTATCATATTCAGACTTAAAATCACATAACCTATTAAAATGAGAACAAATAAACATTGTAGCATGTTTTATTTTCTACAACAACTGACCTGACATGATCTTATTTAAAAATAAAATTAAGATTTCGAGATTAATTTTAAGGTCAATGAAACAGACAAATTGCGAATTCCGCAAATACATCACAAAGCAAAGTACACCAAAGTATTATTTATAGCTAATTAGGATAAAGAAAATTAAGCGCAATTATAAAGAGACAGTAAAAAGTATGAAAACAAAAACAAAAAAAATTCATTCAAAACACCAGAAAAATCTCTTTTTTCATATTTTTTTAAAAAAAATAAGACTTTTTTTTTATTTTACAGCTACATAGACATGAGAAGTGAGCAAGAGAGATGGGAAAATCAGAATGAGGTTGTTGTATGAAAATTTGTTGATGTGACATCTTTAATAGCTCGCACCACAAAATGACATTTAGTTATTTATAACTACGATTTAAGAGGAATTCTTTAGTTATAAATAAATTTTTCATTGCAAATTTTTTCCCGTCTCTTTTTCCCTTTATTTTTCTTCTTCTCATTCTCTCATTTTTCCTTTCAATCCCATAAATCTTCAAATTGTTTCATGAAAGCGAAAGAAAAAAAAATGCACAAGGAGAATTTTTTGATTTGCATTTAATTTTTGCATCTTTTTGTGCTTTCTTTCCCATTTCTGTATGAAAAATATGTACGTAAGAAAAATATAATATAAAAATGCGAATGGAACAAATTTGTCAAATATGAAAACATGTTTTTGAATTTTCTCTGTTTTTGAAGTTAATGAAGTTAAGAGTAAAAAAAATTTTTATTTATATAAATGCAACATGAGAAGATTTTACCAAATACGTATAGAAGTAAATTTTTCAATTCGTTTCATTATTTCTGCAGCTTCAACTTGATGACATGGGACATGCAATAACTTTCAATTTGTACAATAATATATAACAAATGTTCACTTTCTGTAGCTCAATGATTCATTTTGTATTCGAATAATTTTCAACGCTGACCAATACGATATAATATAATTTATATTGCACTAGTAAAAAGTCGTTGACACCGTCCTGTGCATTCTTTCTTATAAGATTCACACAGCATTTAATTCAAAATTTTTAATTTATTATATTTTTGTGATAATCCTCAAATAAGTCGATAAAATTCTACCTAAATCGACGATTTAAGCATCGAATCAAAATTGAAAATAGCATGTAGATCAAGGTTGAATTCTGAATAATTTTTTGTGACAAAATTTTATCATATAATTTATTTTCATCACCAAAGACACAAATTGTAACTTCTTATATAGGAAGCAAACACACACGTACATTTTGTTTGAACTGTAAAATTAATCTTAGAAGATTAAGCAAATTAGCTCAAAAATGCAATAAAAAATTTATTAAGCCTCAGCTCAATAAAAAAAGTTTTATGTACATAAGAAATCTTGCAAAAAATTTGCCGTTCCTTAAGTAGACGTTTCTTACAGTATTCGATTTAAAATTAATCTTGACGACAAAGCACTTTGTAATAGTTTTGTAATGCGTTAAAAATAAATTTTTTATGGCTCTTACAATGTTGCAGTACAGATGCAATATGATGAAGCTTCTTATTGATTGTGCTAAAAAATCAAGTAAAGCTAATTGAGTAGACATTGTAAAATTCATCACAAGACATAATAAAATGAATTGTTAGACATCAAAACATTTCTATTCCCAAAGCTATAAACTTAATCAATGTTTCTTGATGTTCAGTTTTAAAATTAGTACCAAAGCCATAAAATATTTCTTTAATCCAATTTACAAACATCAATTTTTATCATCCAATTTCAATAAATATGCCGTGCGTTGCGGTAATAATCACAAAATGTTGCTATCCTCAAATCTTCCTTTAGAAAATTCAGACCTGACTGCACAATCTAATTTGCATGTACTTATGCAAAGTAAATGCAGTATAAAAGCAAACTTTGCACCTTTGAGTTCCATTAACCAATTTATTTTCTCTGTCTTACTTCAAATTGAGATAAATCAGTCACTCAAAAAATTAAAATTTTATTCTAAATTTTTATAAGCACGCGAAGACACAATGGTCATGCAAAATGTAAAAGTTCTTTTATCTCTCCTCACATATCTTCGTCACATTTTTGAATAATTGAAGTATTTTCCTCGAAACTTCATTAGAAAACAATAGCCGAGACATTTCATGTTTGAGAGGTAAGGAATTTGAGAGACAGCTAAGATCGAATGACGTATTTTTAAAAATTTTAAAATTTTCTCTAGTGTAGTAAACTTTTACCAAACTATAGTCAAAAAAATATTAAAATTTATTCTTGGGTACAGTCAGAGGTACAGTAAAATACAGATAGAGACCCTAACTATGGTGAAAAAATTTTTGGTCAAGATGACCTGGAAATAATTTTTTTTACCCAGAAAATAAATTCCCAAATACTGACTTGTGGCTAATCTTTTTTACTTAAATATAAGTTTTTTTATATATTTTTCATTTTTTATTATTTCATCACACCCTGAAACCATTATCATAGCACATCAAAGAGTCAATTTTTATTTTATTTTTTCTGCAATAAAATTTTCAAAAAGGAATTTTAATATTAAAAATAGAATAAATATTTTGAATTTTTATGGATCAACGAGACTTTTCTCTTCTTTTTTTTAACTTCCACGCATCGCGTGTAAGTTATTGGTTTCACTCAAAATGCCCATTTTCGAGTTCACTATGTTCCCACCACTTTTAAGAGAAGTTTTTGGTACCAAAATGTGCGTCTCGATGAGTAGATTCATAATCTGCAGGAATTTTTTAATAAAAAGGCCATTAAAGGGGTCAAAAAGCCAAAAAACTGATTTTTTCGGTCATCAAATTTTGTTATCAGGGTCACAGCTTAACCATTAGACTTTCAGGAGCTGATTCTTTTGCCATATGATCAGGCAATACAAGCGCCCAGGGGAATGGAAGCTAACTTTTTGATATGTGCACAACTTTATAGACCTTTGATCAGTCAAAGTAGGGCCAAAAAACGCTCAAAATTGACCATTTTTGGCACCGTTCTCGCTTGTATTAAGCTCAAATTGGCTAATTCAAAAACCATTTCGGGGTATTTATGCCTAAAATGTATAGGCCAAGTTTCAGCCAATTTCGTCCATACCTGTGTCCACAAGGTCCATTTTTCGTTTTTTTGGGTACGCATGGCAGGATGAAGTCATGAAAAATTTTTTTTGGTCCTAATGGTCTCTAACCACCGATATACAACATAATTAGTCGTTTTTTACCAAAATTTTTATCTTTTTTCTAAAGTTTTTAACTTCCACGCATCGCGTGTACACTAAAAGTGTTGCACTAAAAGTACAATTTCATCCACATTGAAATCATTTCACGACGAGTTGCAAGTACACTTTTTCATAGATTTTTCTCTACTAATTTAAGCTAAAAAATATAAGCTAAATTGTATACATCATAATTTGTTTTAAGCATATATTCTGTAATCTGTCTATGGAAAAAAAATTTGGGAAGGTGGCGTGGAAGTTTGTGGCTTTCTACGTAAGTCGTGTTTTTTCTTATTTGTTTCGCCTATTTCACATGAACATTTTTTTTATGACGGAGAGACACTCACAGGTCGATTCACAAATATAGCCATTTTTTATTTCATTTGACTGACAACAGCAGGTGAAACTAAATCAAAATTCGAAAATGTTGTTTAAATGCGACTGAGGTTTATTTATATGTTTTCTTTTGAGACAGTTCAGACTTGTGACGATGACTTTTATGTGTGTGTATTTGTTAAACACAAAGAGATATTTCCTTTTTGATTTAGTTTTCATGAACCGAGACTGTGCAGTAAGAGAGAAAAACTAATCATTTGTATGACCGAATAAACTTCCGATGACGTTCATCAAAATGAGTTTTTTGATGTCACAGCAATTTTCATGAGTATTGAGAGATTCCAGTGAATTTTTCATCGACAGAGGCTTGTCGAGAATGCAGACATTAGAATTTTTTTGACTTTAAATTTTCAATTTCTTTACTTTAAATGCAATAAGTTACTATAACAAGCAGTTGAATTTTGCTAAAAGCATCGAAAATCAAATATCGTAAAGAATCGTAGAAAGTCTGTCATTTTCTTCAGCTTAAACTAATCTCAATAAATCCCTCCACGACCTAAGAACCTCTACTTCAATCAAACTATAGACATTTTGGGATAGGAAGAAGGAAAATGAGATAATCCTTTAACGTAAATCACATATAAAATGATTTTCTCCCTTTTTATGCTTTCGTATGCTGTTTTAGACTTAATATTATTATATCTATCACATATAGATGAGAAAACAACTTTTTGGTATAAGAGAAAATGAAATTGAATGAAGAACTTTTGCTGTACAGCATTAAATTTTGCTGACCTTCAATTTTCGCTAATGTTCAATCAATATATAAGTTTAATTTTTGTCCATTATTGAATGAAATCTCTACAGAAATGGCAATAGAAATGATATTGGAAGAAGCTAATAAGTAATTAAATGCTTAGCTTATACAACATGATTCAATATCTACTTACCTAATTGATCTTCTCTATTAAACATGCAAAATCTCTTCTCATCTAATGCATAATAATAATAAATGAAGTAGATGAGATATAAATTTAAATAAATTTATACTTTTGGAAATTGAGATGAAGATAAATGAACAAATGCGGATAAGACATTAGATGCAATCATTATAATGCAGACTATGTTGCGAAAATTGACAGTATTATGGAATATTATTAAAATATATATTGAATTAAATTTGAATTTTCAATAATGATTGTTATAAAAATTTGAGTTCAACTTTAGTAATCAAAGGTAAGTTTTTGAGAGTAAAGATATTGAATCAGGATGCATCATTGTATTTGCTTGATTAGATTCACTGTCTCATGAATTATAATTCGATCTCATTCTATAGTAAAGGATTCTAATTTTAATAAGAAGTCATTGAAGCTGCTGTTACATATTTAATAAATTTACCATGTCCTGCATTTAAAGTGACATTTTATTATTTTAATTTATTTTAATTAAAATCTTACTTTAAAATACGCTCATTTCTTTAATTTTATTTTTAATGAGTACAATAAGGGAAAAAAAAGAATAAATGAATTATCATAAAAATTACTGAGAAAAGCCAATTTTCATGTGAACCTACCAAAAACCAGCATCAACATCAGCAAATGAAAAGAAGAGGAAAAGAAGCAGTATAAGAGGAAAAACCCTAAACACACACCCGAAAGGCACAAGTCGGATAATCGAGATGAAATCCGGCACCAAGCCGGAATGAGGCCAGCAACACTCCGGCTTAAATTGTATGCCAGCTTGGTGCTGGCTTTACTCCGGTTTGGTGCCGGATTTCATCTCGATTATCCGATTTGTGCCTTTCGGGACAGTTTCGCATAATAGCTGGTACCATGTGTTTTAATAAACTCAAAAGAATACCCGAGAATTTATTTTTTAGAAAAAAAAACGAGAATTTTTTATTGTGAAAATTAAAATATATAAAAAGCGAGAGAGATGGAATGAAGTTTCTAAACAACAACAGCAGCAGCAGTTTGAAAAAAAAAATCCCAACTTGCTTGTGCTGCCGCAAGCAGATACGAGTATGTGAGCTAGCACCCTCTCATTTCTTTCCTCTTTTTCATTATATGCAAAATTATAATGTAAATCTACACAAAGCCAATTGCTGCTTTGTTGTTGTTGTTGATGGTGCCGTTGCCTCTGTGGTCTCATGTGTGCGATTGAAAATTTTCTAAATTAATATTAAATCACAGCTTAACCAACAAAAAAGAATGAAGCCAAAATATTTTTGTGCTTGTGTTTTTTTTTTCATAGGAATGAAAAGAAGAAGAAATGTCAAATGATTTTATGCCGCAAACGAATATAAACACACAGATATGCCCAAAAAAGTCTTCAAACACTGAAAGCGAGAACAAAATGTAATTTAAGTTTGAAATTATTTTTTTTCTCCTTATTATTATAGGCAGTTATAGGAAAATAAGAAACTTTTGAATAATACAAAGGGCAGGATATGAAACTAAGGAAGGCCTTGGAATAATAAAAATAATAATAGTAATCCATTGCGCGTATGCTTTAAATGAAAATTGATAAGAATTGTATAATAAAGCGTTACGGATGACGTTATCTCACAGCTAGGGGTATTTTTTGCCCTCACTCCTCCTAACCAAAATAAAATTTTCCTTCCTTCATTTCCACCAGCAAAATTAAGATTTTCGACGATAAAACTGAAGCAGCAGCAAAGAAAGAAGAGAAGGAAATATCAGAAATATTGCATTTACATGAAGAACCCCCCCTTAGTTATAAGGGAAATTTTTACTTGTTTTTAAATAATGAAATAAAATGGGATTTATAAGGTGGTTATTGCTGGCTTTTATAATTTAGAAAATTGTATATAATGTAATATGAATATTATTATGAAAAAAATAAGAAGAAGAAAAGTGAGAACTTTGAATGAAGAAATTTTACTTCATAGATTACTTAATATTCATGGTCTATGACTTTTTGTTAAGGAATGGTATTAAGAAAATTGAAAAAACAACGGTATATCATGAAACGATAGAATTATTGAACTGTATTATAGGAAGAAGATTCATCTGAAATGAGAAAATGAATTTTTATTTTGAAGTTAGCATAAAGTTAATGGAAAATCAAAAAGTTTTATTCGACAGACTCAGGTTTAACTCTCTTTAAAACTATGTGAAGAAAACAGTTTCACGTAAAAAAAATTCACCCTTTTTTATACCAAAACCGTTCAAGCTTCAATAAATATGATTGTGGTTGAGAAACAACATAAAAATGATAATTTTATATCGCCAATAAAAATCCTTTTTCACATAGAAAAAATATTTATATTTTTGTGTCAATATATAAAAATTCAATATGTTTTGTCAATTTCATGAATTTTGCATTTCTCCCATATATAAAAATTTTTTATCGAGAATTGAAGTGAAAAAAATGTTAACAATACGGGAAAGAAATCAATACGAGAATAAGAGAAAATCCTTTTTGCTGTTATTTTAATAGTTAAAATTATACCCGGAGGAAACATTTTCAAATTCTTTTATTTTGCAATGGAAAAAAGAAGAAAATTTATTTTCTATACTACTCATGTTCACATTTACCCCCTTAAAAATTTTTTACGCATTTCTCAAAAACAAAATCCATTACTTTGGTTTTCATTCAAATCGAAAAATCTCATTAAAAACCTATCTCGATATCAAGTCACAATGACGACAATAGCACATATATTACGTCCTGTAATGGAAAAATTTAATTAGTATTTAAAATATTCTCAATTTCAATTTGTAATGCAATTCACAGTCAGTAGACAAAACAAACAACAACATCGGCACACAAAAAAATAGAAAATAATAAAAAAATAGGCAATTGAATTAGTTCCGCAAAATGTCAAGTGAGAAAATAAAATTCCTTCAAAATCATTTTGACTCCTCATTGTCAGCGTATCAATGTTATGCAAATCTTTATTGTTATTGAATGTTTCATGCTCTTCACATTCTGCTGCTTCTTTTCTTTCTCTTTCATTTGATGTGTAATAAAATAAAAGTTGAAGTGGAAAATTCTTCTCTCATTCTTTTTCTCGCCATCAAATTGCAGAATAAAAGCTGTAGAGCTGTTTCTTTTATGGTTTTCTCCATCTTCATCTGAATGAAAAGACTTCTTTCATGTAAATTAGAACATAACAATTTCACAAATCTAAATTTTATGGAGAGAACAACAATATCAAAATCATATTCAATAGGAAGAAGCACGATGAAAAAGGGAAAAGATGAGGAAGCATAACAGATTGATGAACAGATATTTAAGGGATGTGCGTATGAATGCACATTTACATGGATATGGATATTTTGTGATCATAAAATCATATCAATTTCATTATCACTTGCTTTTGTTATGAAAAAAAATGAAAATATAAAAAAAATCTTGAAAATTGCAAATTGCTTTGGCAAAAGTTTGATGATATTTTAAATCTATTGCGTACGGAGCGCATAATAATTATTTTTTTAAAAAATCATCAGAATCAACGAGGAAAATAAATTCAATTGAATTAATTAATAAATTTTCATCAAGCATCAAATTTACTCTCAAACCCGTTACTTTACGAGGACATTCTGTCTCAAGAGATATTATATGCACTTGCAAAATATCAAATTTTCCCAAAGATCTCTTTTTTGCCGAATTACTACCAATTTATCATCTCAGCACATAATAAAAAATTCTTGTTTTCATTTAAATTCAAATTGCAGAAAAAAAAGAAATTCAGTTGATAAAAATTGCAAACAGAAAATAACTGAAAAGGAAAATGAGTAAAGGAAAGAAACAGTAAAACACAACATAGAGGCAGAGAGAAAATAAAAGACAGAGAAGGAAGAATGAGAAAATATCAAATGTCACACCATCAAAAATTTGTTGTTTTTCCCACTTACGATGGGGCATGAATTTTTAATACAAGAAAATTTGTTATTTTACTCTTTGCACATTTCACCTTTCACAATTTGCAAAACAAATTATATTACATACACACACAGTTGAAAAGACTCCGCATGTCTCATAAAAAGACATACTTTTGCATGCATATATAGACACATATCGTACATATATTGTACATGATGAAAGAATGAAATAAAGAAGAAAAACTGAAGGAAGATGGAAGATATTCCTAAACGAAATTTATATTTTTTTCCTCTCTACTCATGGAGCTTCCACATATAAGTGTGAGAAACATGGATGAGCATCTTTTAGCAAGTAAGTAAAGGAGAAAAAATATATATAAAATAAAATTCAAATTTCATTCTTATCTCTGTTCAGGGTTGATAACGTGATTTGTGAATATCTTTCCATTCTTGTTCCACACTTACGCTTTCGACACCAAAAACTCGTTGGCGCCAAGGTAAATTTTATCATTAATTAAATAAATTATGATGTGGGCTTAAAAAGCAAACATGTGAAACTGGAATTAGTTGGATCTCTAAACTAAATATTTTAATAAGACGATAAATTTGCGATTCTACAGAAAATGAAACTTTTTTCAGCTGCAACAATGTCTATCAATGTTCTTAAATACCAGCTTGTTGATGCACTTTTTACAGGCACTTCAGTCCATATTTTACAATTATTGCAGTCGCATTAATATTTTAAACTTAATGCACAATATATTGCAGCATATTGACTGGAACATTCGTGATGTAAAAATCATAAAATATAATTAAAGTGTACAGTTCAAATATATTAAATTATTTATATAAAAAGATAGCATGAGCTGTAATGTTAATGGATGATTAAAAAATTACAAGCAATGAGGTAATTAAAATTGTCCACGAATGGTAAAATGCTCAATTAGGTATCAAACAAATTTTATGGACTCAACTTAAAATTGTAAGCTGAACATGTATCCTGTCGTTGATTATCATCCTAGAACAGGTTTGTCAACCCTGTTTTCCACACATCATCTCTGTATGATAACCCCCATGTTTACCACACACATGATTACTTTTTATTATTACTTTATCGCGATATGCTCTCATAATTTTTAATGTATTCAAGTATTCATTGTAAAATATTGCAAAAAATTTTCACAGCAACTGCTTAAATTTTTTATATCCATATTTACTTTTAAGACAATATTTAAAACATTGCTTGAGAAATTTGAGTAATATTTAAGTGGCAAATTCAACACACAGCAAAAAATTGACTTTGGAAATTGTAATTATTTTCGAGTTACTAAACAAAATCAAAATTTAACTCTTTGGAAAAACACAAATATTTAAGTCACTTGACAATATTCTCAGCTCAACAACTCCTAACTCAATATAATTAATTAATTTTTTCTTCACTATAATCAGCATGCGACCTACATTTTTAATAATATTTCTCATCCAAATCAACAACAACAAGGATTGAATGAACAAGTTTTCCATTTCATATTTTGATAAAAGCAAATGCAACGAAAATCTCTAAGTGCACATTATGAATGTGAAGTGGAGAAATTTTTCTGTAGAAGGAACAGAAATTTTTTTAATAAAAAATTAAATTAAGTTTTCTTTCATTTTGTGTAAGTCAGTAAGAAAGAAATTGAGAATGGAAAAAGATTTCTATAAAGTTGGCAGCAATTCAGAAATACTAGGTGCAAATTTTTATATAAAAATAATAATAAAACTTTATTAAGAATAAAAAATAACAAATTCTGGAGAATTGTTTCATAGGAAGGTTGATTTGTCACTGAATTTTTCTGAACATTAACTAGAATCAAAATTATGATTTGTTGCAGTATTTGTAAAGTATTTAATAAATTGCTGGAATTTAAGTTATTTGCTGCACGCAAATCTAAAAATCATTATAAAGAATTGAATCTAACTTTCCATTAAAAAACTTAGAAAAGAGTCAAGGATTAAGAATGATATAGAAAAGTATATGTAGCAAACTATAACTTAAATGATGATGATGATTCAATTTAAATATTATAATTCTCAAGAAAGAAAAAAACAAGTGGAATAAGAAAAAAAAATGAATGAATATGAAAACGAGACAAGAAGAAGCAGAAAAAAAGTCATGAAAAGTTTTCTTTATTGTCGAATGGATATTTTATATTCTATCCTATTATAAGATTTTCATTCGCTCTTTCTCTGTTTCTTTTTCGCTCCCTCACTCCACATCTCTTCATTCTTATTTTATTTTTCACCCTCAAGTTTTTTTTTCTTCTCAACTGTTCTCTTATAACTGATAAGAGAATTGCACTGTCAAAGTAGAATGATATATTGCGCTCGAATTTCCATAAAAATTTTCTTTTTTCAGCTGTATTTTCATTTCTTTTTTTCTTATTTTTTTCCTTCTTATTCTGTAAATGCTATGAATGCTCTGGATTTTTCGCATTTGAGATTAAGATTGTAAGAAGAAATAAAGAAGAAAAAGGCGAGTTGGAAAGATAGAACGGGATGGTAGGACGAGATGAGAAAATTTTGTTAAGAGGTCAACGTTGGACAATTGACAAAAGCGCATTAAGTTTTTACTTTGAATATTATGGTTTTAAAAATCGGATCGGAATTTAGAGGAGTTTTGAATTTTGAAAACCGAATACCAAATATATCAAATACTTAATTTTTCAAAATTTCAAGAATCTAAAAATAATTGAAAATCTCAAAAGTAAATGATGGTTTTTTTCTGTCCCTCCGCGAAAAGACAAAATGAATCGAATCAAGCATCGAATTTTAAGAAAAGTGTAAAATATTCAGAAACATCAACAGCATTAAAATGAATTGTTTTCTTTAATATATTGCATGAAAAAAGGAAAACTTCTTCTATTTTATTTTATTTTTTATTCGATATGGGTTACTCCACTCCATTCCAATGCACTACCACGACCATTGTTGTTGTTGTTGCTCATGTATTCCTCCTTCTTGTGATTCTTTCTTCCTTATTTTTTAAAGTGTTAATAGAGTGTAATTTAATCAATTTATACAATTCATTGAGATTAAAAGTGTCTATCTAGAGATTACTTATATTTACATTTTGAATAATAATACAAAAAATTTCCAACCATTGTCCCAAAAGAATTGCAAAACAGCTACAATCTACAATTTCCTACTTATTTTTGTTGATAATATGCTGATGGTATTTAACAGCTAAGAAAAAGATAAAGAATGGAAAAGTTAAAAAGGTTATCAATTCTCCTTAAAAAGTGAGATGCGTGGAATAAGAGAAAAAATTAGAAAGAGGGAGAACTTTCTCATTGGACATTAAAAATGTCCCCAATTGTGCTGATAAGAGCAAATCGAATAGACTTTTTCTCTTCTTAGCTCAACATTCAGCTAATTAATGAAATGTAATTAAAACACGCTGATATAATGAAATGTTCATGTTGGAAACATTAGAATATTCTAGAGATGGACATAAAATTCGCAACGACTTTGCAACAAAATATTGACGTAATGTGCTGAAAGCATTATCTAATAACAAAAATAAATCATACTGTTTGAATATAATTACCTAACTCAAAACACTTAAAATGAAAGAAGTCATTAAAATGATTGGTTTTTATTTCGCATTATATTAAGGGTAAGTACCGAAAGAAAAACAAATTTCACTTTCTAATTCAACGACACCCTCAATAAACAAAACAAATTTCACATGTTATAGCTCATATAAAGAGTAGATCTGATAGAGTCTTTGAAATTTTTTAATCTGTATATGTGAGAAACAAAAAGGAATAGACATCAGCAGAAGCAAAGAAAAAAGCAACCACTACAAGAAAGCAAAGCAGCAGTCAGTCAACCAAAATTGTCACTCGAGTGATTAATGAGTGTCGCATGAAATTGTCTAGAAAAAAGCAGCAAGCAAACAAAAAAAAACAACAATATAAAGATAAAGACTAAGAAGGGGTCACAGAATGTGTATCTACATTTAGTGAGCGTGTGTGTCTATTAGTCAGTCCTTCATATCTTTTTGTTCTTCCTTCTGCTGTTACGGCCTGATGATATTAAAAATGCAATCTACAAATAGGTATAAAGTTGCTTATTTCATATTAGCAGCATAAGATACTTATTATAGATATTGTTGGAAGAATGCTACAATGAATACTGATGGGGTTTATTTATTCATGTTCATTTTCCTCAAAGTTTCATTTTTGTCGACTTTCTAACAAGTGAACGACACAAAAAAAATAACAATAAGCAGTCGCAGTGGCATCAGCATCACCACTCTGTTAAGAAGATTAAAATTATAAATCTGGTATTGAAAAATGCCTCAAAGGGGAAAGCCATACGAGTGAGAGTGTGAATGGAATAATATGCAAGATATGTGAATGTTTTTGCATAAATTTCAGGGTGATTTTTTTTTTCCTTTTTCTGGGCCTTCCTCTTGCTCTAAAATTCCATTATTTCCCTTTCTCCAAATTCTGCAAAATTTTCATTTTGATTTGATTTATATCATGGAATATAAAATTTTTGGGGGAATATTGAAGGATACTTTTTCCTGTTGTTGTTTGTTTGGGATTTAAACATTTATATACTGATGCATCAAAATAATAGATGATAAAGACGATATAATGCTTGATTTGATACATTTAATGGTCATGCAATGCTGAATGGGTAGAATTGTATACATTAGAAAATTTTAAAAGGGGTTGTGTCATGATATGATTCGTAGTATTCGGGCAATTGGACGTCATGTCAAAAAGTTTATCATTAAAATTTTGTTAAGATTATTGTTATGTACATGTTTTAAGTTTGAAAAATTACTTTTCTGATTTCTTATATTAAAGAGAAAAAAATTAACTTTTTGGGGTCATAAATGGTTCAGGAAATTGGATTTTTAAATTTTCAAGATTATTTTCATGAAATTGAAAAATTAGTTTTGGTGATAAGATTATTTTTGCTTGAACTCAATTATCACAAGTTAAGAATATGTGTGTAGGAATAAAATCAAAAAAATAATCTTAATTTTATTTTAAGAGATTTTGTTCGTATAACAAACCATACATTAAACTTCAGAAGCTTATTTTTCGCACAAAATTTACAGTTTTTTGGTTTAAATTTATCCTTTTTAATGCTCTGCATGAGTCTCGACAAAATTTTTTGCTTCATAATTCCAAACAAAATTTTATAAACTTCAAAACTCTTTATTTTATTTAAAAACTTAAAAATAAAAATATGACGATTCAATAATAGTTTCATAACCACATGACAAAATCATTAAATTCAAGCATTCGTACCAATAAATTCAAATTTTTCATTAAAAATTTTAGCTTATTTCAACACACTATCTTACTTCAAAGAAAAACTAAATTCGTTTCGACTAATTAACGTAACGTGGAAAATTTTTACGATTTCGGAACTAATCTAATTTGCATGAATTATAATTTTCACGCTTTAATTAATAAAATTCATTTATGACTTTGCTATATCAATGTCTTTAATCTAAAAATTTTAGGAATTTTGATTGAAAATTTTTTAGTTTTTAAACAATAAAAAAATTTTAACTGCTGAAAATTTACATTTGATTCATATTCAAATTTTCCTTTAAAATGACTTTTATTCAGCACCAATCGTGTCTACAGTAAAAAAAATCCAATCAACATTAAGAATAGAAAAAAAATGTTATTGCTAAGAAAATTTTAATATCACAAAGAAATATTCTTTACGACTTTACCACTCATAATTTCTAAATCATTAATTCCATGTCTTTATCTCCATCCTTCTTTCTTTCTATTTTCGAAAATTAAATCATGAAAATCATTCAATTGTATTAAATTTCCTTCTAAAAATCAAATGCGACAAAACATTGTACAGATTGCGAGTGGATTTGTAATTCTCTTCTCAAATACTTCAACATACACATAAAAAATCTTGCATAAGAATGTCTTTTACTTATGTAATAAAAATAAAATAAAAAATCTAAAAATCTCCAAGAATTTGACTTGGCTAGAGCGCATCATGTGTGACAACCTGCAAGAGTAAAATGATAAGAATTTTTGTTTAAAATTAATTAGTCCAATTAATCATTTAAAGTGATTAAAAAAGAACTTAAAACATTTTAAGGCATACATGAAAAATTTCTCATTTGTGAATGAGAAGTCATCATTTGAGAAACTTAGGAGATATGTTTCGTATGGTTAAGCTATTATGGATCTACTATCCATAATTTCACAAAAAAAATATTTAAAATTGTGTGATAATCAGACTAAGGGCACATTTATCCATAAGAGCAGACGATAAGTAAAATTTAGCACAATAGCACATTTACCAGTTGGATGTAGCTAGTAAAAAATTAAATTGACTTTGTTGCTTCATTTTTTTACGGCATCATCGCAAAAAATATGTTGTTTTGTGTAAAAAGGAAACATCAAATAAAAAAATATATATAAATAAAGTAATAGACACATAAAATAACAGATTTTTCGTATCATCATAATATTTAATAGCGAAAAAAAAATAAAAATTATATAGATTTTTATGGTTGGGTAACGTACAATAAAAAAGTAATAAAAACTTTGATTCTGTGAGAAAAGATACATCATGATACTAACATGTATTTACAGTTGCGTGTCGCAAGGAAGAAATCTCTTCATACACATTTTAATACATTTTAATACACTGCTGGACAATTTATGTTCACGAACAAAAAAATTTTTTACGACATTTTGAGGGAAAACATGATGTTTTTAAGATTATCATCACATAATGCTTTAATATTCAATTAACAATTTTTATTTCATTTTCCCCCACGCTCCTCTCTGCCTGTTTGTATAAAAACGCATTTGCCTCTTGAAAATTATTTTCAAAAAACTTTCACGTTCTTATTGTTTAATTGAAAATAAAAGTAAAGGAAAAAGAGAGCAACGAATTGATACAGAAGTAATTCCAAGGAAGATTTATGGCTGTTGAAAGGGTTAGCGAGCGCGGAAGAGGAAAATAACGTAAAAATGGAGTAATGACGGAACCCTTAATAGATATCTTATAAGTGAGTGTTTACCTTTTTCTTGTTTTAAGACAAGCTTTACATTCAATTAGGATTTTAAAAATTAGAATTTTTTAATTAAAATTGTTCATTCTAATTCAATTGAATTTTATTCTCGGCTCTAAAAATTTATACGGTGCTTAATCGCTACTTTTGGGTCTCTTAAGGATTTATTTAAAGCATAGTTAAATTAGGCAAATTACTTTACAATTCAGGAATAGTTTTATGAAATGAAGAAGCTTTGAAATTATTAGTTTAAATGTTAATAATGAAATTTTATATCCACTTGATCGTTTCTAACAGCTTCTGAAGATTTCACAGGTGCTTTCTAAATAATCACGTGTTTGATGTATTAAATTACATGGTCAAAGCATACAGCAAATTTTACAGCTGTTAGAATTTTTAATTTTTCTTTTGCTAAAGTAATTTTTAATTATTTTATATGGTCGTGGCATCATGTGATTATTTTACGCAAGACAATTCATTAAATATTTAACAAACCATAACATTACGTCCACGCATATTTTAAACTTTGCCTTTTAGATTAAAAATTCTAACTATTCATTATGATTTGGCATTTATAGTTATTAAAATTGAATTTTCGCGTTTCATTCAAATTAAAGAAAAATATTGGTTCTGAAATATGATACCTTCATCTCCTTAATTGCATTTTATTATCATTTAATACGATTAAATGCCTGACACGAAGTCATGGAATGTAAAAAATTTCTCAGGCTTCTCAAAAATCTTCAACCAACTTCAAACACATCACTCACAATTTATTTTTTATGGTGACTTTTATGCCAAAAAATTAACTTTAGAAAATAGTAGCAGAAATATAACACCACCTAAGCTAAATTTATTGAATATCTGATTAGAATTATAAAGTCTAGATCTTATCACTAATTTTAGATCTCGAGATGATTCCTCCAAAAAATAATGCAAATTTTTTTCAAACATAAAATTTCCTATTCACCATGAATTTTTTTAACGCAAAAAGTTAGCCATAAATTATTTTATTAATTAATTAAAAAGTGAAGCTTAACATTGAAAACAATCAACATGTCTAATTAAGATTCTTGTACAAATGTTTGAATAAGAAATAGCACACAAGCTTATTTAACTTTAAAATATTTCTTCCAAAAAGCTCATTGTAGCAGCATTAGATAGATGTACATGTTTAACAACATTCACATAATATACATGAGAGAAAAACTAACTACTTGACTCGCTGAGGATTCTCACATTTATTTTGTTTTAGATCTCATCATTATGCAAGAAATGTTTACGTTTATCTTTTTTTTTCGCAAAACAGAAGAATTCACAAAAAAAAAATATAAAATTTAATGAAATAATACACACAGTAAGGGAGCAAACCAAAATGAAAACAAAAAATAACTGAATAGAGAATTATAAAATGTAAAAGAGACAGCATTCATTAGTATTCATGTCATTCAATCACAAATCACTTTGATTAAATTAAAAATAACTTTTAAAGGTACGAAACAACAGCAAGAATATAAAAATAGGAATAAAAAGAAGTTAGGAAAAAAGATAAAAAAGTTTGATTTAAATTTGAATCTTTTGTGGATCTGAAAATGTTGAGACGATTAAAATATTCACACAATTATTGCGTGAAATTGGATATTATCATTGCAGGATATGTTTAATTGCTTAGAAATTTATTGCGTTTGGAACTTATTTTATTAGTCAACTGCATTAAAATTTGAGGTTAGAAAAATTGATTCTTTTAAAATTTCAAAAAATAATCTAAAATTCAGCTCTTCAAATAATAACTTAAATGATCCAAAGCTTTAAATTGCTCTCAAATGCCTCTAGCTATTTGTATAGAATTTTCAGTTAAGAACAAATCAGCTTAAACTGAAAGCATGATAAATGAAGAAATGCAAATTTTTCAATCTTCGTTTAAATCCCAAATTCAATATTGCACCTTTAGGGAACAACGAGGATGTATGTAATGTTGAAAATGTACGCGGATAAAGAGAAAAAAAAGGATCTACAAAGAAAAAAATTTTACATTAAAAATGTCATGACATTGATACACACATATATCATTCATGCAATTCGTGGATTGTTATCATCATGAAAGGCGCTTTAATCCCTACAACAAAAAAACATATAAATTATATATAAGAGAGAGAAATAAAATGGAAGAAAAAGAACGAATCATAACGTATATCTTTCTCTGACTGACATTTTCATTTTGCTCAAGGAATTTTCTATCAGCTCTTTCTGGTATTGCGAGGATATTTTCCTACTCTCAACATTCCATTCAGATTCTTTTTCGCTTAGTTCCTTTTTTTGTGTGCTTTGCTTTCGCAAAAAAAAAAGATATAGAGGAAAAAATATAATAATAAGCACATAGAGCATTCAAAAAATATAATGGAATAATATCACATGCTCAGAATGCTTCAGTAGTACATAGCAAATGCTGTACGATAACTTTCCTTTCCTTTCTATCTCTATGCTCCTCATTCTTTTTTTTTTTTTTGTGTGGAAACAAAAAAAAAATCGGATTAAAATTCTGTGATGCTTCATAGAAAATACGCAAATCCCTTTTCTTATTTCATCTCATGTATGAATGTGTGATTCTTTTATGCTATGTTGTGCTTTTGCTATTACTATGCTTGGTGAATCTCCTCACTCACCAGAAGAAGCAAGAATTTTTTTGATTGGTACGAAAACAATGTGGTTACAGCGCATTCTTATTAATTTTTTCCCTACAAATCTAACAATTCAAAAAGTTTATAAAAATTTAATAAAATTTTTTAAATGTAATTTTTTAAATAAAATTTTTATAACTTTGAAAATGCTGAATTAATATTCAACAAAATTTAAAAGACAATCTGAATGCAAAACGCTTTCAAAGAAAGTTCATATAATACAGCATAAAACGTTTTGCATTCTGTAACAGTAAGAAGGCTAAGAAAGCTATTATAAATTATATGAAAAAAAAAGAAAGGAAAAAAGAAAAGTTTAAGGTTTACATGACGACATATTTTCTCAAAAATTATTTGAAAATTTTTCCGTCTCCAAATACTTTGCTGGTAATCAGGTGTTCTATCCATGCACTAAACGACAAAACACAAAGCAAAAAAAAAGAATGAAAGGAACAAAAAATTTTTTTATTTCAAGTTCCAGATATTGTTATTATTATTGTTATTTTGCCCTTACCCTCAATCTTAAAATTGAACATGGCATAGCATGGTAATGCTATTATCTGTGTGTATAAATATATAAATATCGCTATAACTACTCAACATGCATGAGTTTGCTCTTTTTAAAAATTCTGATATGTGTCAACATGCAATTGTAATTTAAAATAAAATTATTATTGAAATTCATAGCTTCATCTAACTGGAAAACCGCAAATTGAACAATTTTCGAGAAAAAACAGAAAAAAGCATTCTGTCAACATTTTTTTGTTGTTATTATAAAAGTCATAGTTTCAATAGACATAAACGACAAGACCTGGCAAATTATCGAATTATCGTCATTATTCTTTTTACGACAGACTTTTCATCTATCTCTCATGCATATTATGGTTTCTATAATAATATCAAGGAAACTATAATAGGCTCACGAAGCTCATTACGTCAAATTAGCAAAAAAGGTAATTATTTCGATTAAATTATCCATAAATGCCATTGCATTCTTTCCATCTCTTTTCCTTTATATTATTTATTCAAAATTCCTTTATGTAACTAATGCATTAACATGACCATCAACTGTTTGTTGTTATGATATTTCTTTTGATGGATGTGAACTATATTCAAGAGTGAATGTATTAAAACTGATGAGAATTATACTGACTTGAAAAGAACTAGTTGTTGACGGTTGAAAACTTTCATTGTCATATAAAATTAATTTCAAGGGATTGAAACTTGCACTTGATTTCAAGTCTTGATAGATTGTGAAATTTTGTTTCAATAACTATGATTTACTATACTGCAGAATTTGTAGTAATGCCGTTTTGTTTATTTTTCATCTGCTGTAAAAAATTTAAATTAAAATTTCATTTCTAATTAAATTTGCCACAAATATCTGAACTTAAATAATTAGGTAGCAGGCAGAACTGAATCAATAGTAATACTTTTGTCATCTCGATCCCAAATATGTAATTAAAAACGAGACTTTTGACGCAAGAATATCGTTAAATAATTATGAATCTGAATTTAAGGCAATTACCACTCCTGCTGACAATTTTAAGGTAAATGAGACCACTTGTAAATTTAAAGCTTTCTTTAACGAAATATATTATTTATAATTTCAATCTTAATTTGCATTTTAAATTCATGTAAATTTTTTTAAAGCAATTTTCCACAAGCTTCATTAAGCGTATTTTAATATTAACATTATTATTATTAATATTATTATTGTTGTTGTAGAGACTTGCATATAATTAACAAGTAATTTTTACAGAATTATGCAAAAAAAATATTATCATGGAAATTGCATTCCGCACAACCGAGAGAGAGAAAAAGAGAGTTGGTTTGAAAAAATAAATTTTTTAAATTAAAATTGCTAGGTATTTGCATATGAATTTATCACGAAAAAAGGAGTTAAAAACAACATAGCGACGTTGTGTGTGCATATCACTCACTTATTACTGCTTTTTTTCCTGCATGAAAACTGCAAACGATCATTATTTTAATTACTACTTTATATCAGACCAATCACAAAAGCAAATTTTCGATTCGACAAACATTTTTTTTTTTAAACATGTAATTAACTTTTTTTGCATGCATGCCTCAACAATCGCTGATGGAATGATGATATACACCATAGTCAGGCTACTCAAAACATTTTTTTTGTTTCAGGCTGTTCATGATTACAAGTTTTTGATATTTTTTTCATACTTCAAAATGGATATCATTCAATAATTTCATTTTTCTTTCCGATTTTTCAAGTTTTCAAAGAAAAAATTAACGTCGAGGGATTTCTGAGGTAAATTGTTATAGCTGCTCATTGAGTACAAGTCATTCTATAATTATTGTTTATGCCTTCGAATAAATTACACTCACAAAAGTTATTGAAAAACAATAGAATTAGCGATAATTGTACTTCCTTTTGTGTCAGGTTTTTGCACGTTAAACATGCGAATCCCCATCAAGCGACTGAATTTCCTGAAAGATTTAAATTGTATATTTAATGGATTGGAATTTGAAAGTATGTATGTAAAAAAATTTAAGAACAAGTTTTTTTTTTTTCAAAATTTAAATTAAGAGTTGTGACTTCATTACTCTTGACTAATTCTTTGTTATTTTTGTTATTAGTGAGGTTTTATTTTTGTGTTTCTAAGTTGATTAAATTCGGTGAAACAAAATTATTTAATTCTATATGGCATATAGTTTAAAGTTTTAAAATCATGCCTCTATGTAGATTCAAAATATTGAATCAAGATATATAGATGGGCCAATACAAAGTATGCTCGACCATACTCGACCATACGCGACCATACGCTTTTTTCTGTTTGTAAACAAACAAATGAAAAAAAATTTATGAAAAAAATTTCTAAATTAAATTTTGATTTTTAGCTCAAATTTGTTTACTGGATCTCATTTTTGTAACTTTAAAAGCAACTTTATCATGTAAACTATCGTTTGTAATGCTTTTTACCCACGAAAACTAAATGAAAAGTCCAAAAATTTGAGGAATAAAATTTTCCAAATTTCTTTCATTGTGTTAGTGTTTACAAAAAATTTGAAATTTTCAAATTTTTATCCGTTAAAAACGGCAACTTTTTTACATTGGCCCATCTATATATCTTGTTTTGAATCCTCTGTACTTTTTGATTATTTTTTTTTCAATTTTGTGTTACTGAATAATGTTATGACTGACACGATTCATTTGAATAAAAGTTTAATAATGTTCTTGGACTTTGAATCTTAAACAAATTTTAATTCATCAGAATCAAAATAAAGTAAAATTTTCATTAATCCTAAACCACATTATTTATGACTTCATGATTTCAACAAAACAAAAAATGTTCTTCAAATGCAATCAGAAGATGGTAACATTTAAATAATTATACTTCAGGTGCATTGTATTTCAAACCCTTAAGCATTAATCTTCAATCAGTCTATCCATCTATCTTAACTCTCAATAAAAATAAAGGAATAACATTTTCCATCAAACCGCCTTGCATGCGAAAATAAAAATGAATCAACCAATCGTTCATATACAAGAATGTTGTACATATTATTACTTAAAATTCTATTTCAGGCCACAAACTTATTATTAACCAGCTGAAGAAATATAATTAAAAGTTTCATTTCTTCTGAAATCTTTTTGTTCTTTTTCTTAAATTTTTGTTTTCATCTGAAAGACCACGAGAATCGTATACAGTTTTGCAAATAAATATACACATATGCAGCAGCAGCAGCAGATCAGTATATCTTGCGCAATCAATAAAAGAAGAATTTTGAATTTTTCATCAGAAAATTGCATTCATTCTTACTTGTGTATACAAAATGTTGCAGGTTCAAAGAAATCGCGTAAAAAGTGCGCACAATTTAAGACAGAAGGGAGCTGTTTTAATAATAATGTCTTGATGATCCATGAAAATTATGATCGATTAAAATTCCAACATTTCTGAAAATGTTGCCTGTTCAATTTTCTCTACCATTTTCATGCATTTTTATGCATTAACGTCTTCTTGGCTGGTCGAAAGTCTCTTTCTGTTCAATTTTTGTTATTTTTCTGAAATTATATCCATCCATACGATAAACAAGTCTTCAATTATGTATTGCAAATTATACAGAATTCAATTCTTATGCCGCTGTTATTGCTGCTGCTCGCTTTCATGTATCCCATCATCTCTCTCTCTCCTTTCAGTCTTATAAAGTATAAATAGCAAGTAGAAATTTCTTTTTTCACTGGATTATCGGACGCAGTTTTTTAGATGGATTAAATTTTTTTGTGAAATATCTGTCAGTGCTGACTACAAATTCTTACAATCTAATGAAAGTGATATGCAAATTCTACACAATTATCTGGTCTAAATCAGTCAACAAAATCAATCAATCAGTCATCCAAAATGCATTATCAACATCATCGAAATCTTTATAAAAACCGCTAAAAATAAGTAAGAAGTAGAGCCTTTTGCTGTACACACACATTTTTTTTTTCTTTTTGATGATGAAGTCTTGAATTTGAAATGCAATTCTCTGACTTAATCGTTGCGGATGAATGAATGATTCTTATATTATATTTTTTGTTGTTATTGCTATAAGAAATAAAATTATTCTTTAGTCGGAATTTAGCAAGTTCAGTGAAACGTAAACAGATCTGCACTGTGCTGTTTACAGAACAAAAAAGAGAAAACGGAAAGAAATAAATTTTTAATAAATTTTTCGTTGTTGTTTGTAACAATTTTTTTTTTTTTATTTCTTATGCCGTGCTGTTGCGTTTTTTCTTTAAATTCAAGTACATACTGTAAAACATTGCATGTATCAATTCATTGTAATAGCAACAATAATATCAAGAATAATAATAATAATGATGATGATAAAGAGAAGAAGATGTGAATGACGAAAAGTTGATGTTGAAATTTTATTGGTTATTCATGAGGTCTCCTCACAAGCTCTCTTGCAAGCAATTGCTTTATGTAACGTATTATCAACAACAGTAACAGAAGTCAATGTCCGTACGTCCATTTTTAGCCTTCCTGAAATCTTCATATATGCACATACGTAAAAAAAAGAGCATATACATGTTGTACGTACATGATGTTTCTGTTTCAATTGCTACTTCATGGAAAAATATATGGTAGAATTATTGAAAATATGCAAAAAAGTTCTCTGCCGCCATTCATTTATCTTATTTTTTTCTTCATTTCAAATTTTATTTTGTGCAAAAAACTGCACACAAAACAGAAACACACACAAGTAATTTAGAACTTCTCGTCTTTTTCTTTCGTTTTTTTCGGTTTAATTATACGTGAAACATCAACGCAAATAGCACAAAACATGGCATGAACATAATAATTATTTAATTTTTTTTTTCTTCTTACTGCGCCTTCTCATTCACTTCTTCGGCCAATTCAATTGAATGTGTGTGTATATGTGTGTGCCCTGCTTTCATACACTTTTTCGTACGTATATATGCAATTTTTGTTTGCAGACATTTAATATAATGGATGGATCAATGATTTCGCGGTCGAATAATAAAAAGCAGGCAGTAGCAGTAGTGGAAGTATTACAAACAAAATGGAGAAACACTTGCACGAATAAGTAGGCAATTTCAACATTGAATTATGCATAAATCAAACTTTTTTGCTGCTTAACATTTTTTTTCGCTCTCTTCTTCTATTTTTCGAATTGAATTTGAAATTATGCAGTCTTCCGTTTCCTATACGTGAATAGCATTTACATGAAATGGCGGATTTTCTTCTTTCTTGTGTACTATTTTTTGCTGGGTTTCTAGTCTTCCAATTCTTTCAATTATTTGATATGTACATATTTTAGTTCGTTTGCGTTATTGAAGTGAACCAATGAGACATTTCTAAAAGTCATTCAAGTGTATACAGATGAATTTAGGAAATTCAGTTAAATCATTTTGTCATTTTTTAAATTTTTATAAACCGTTTAAAATCTAATGTTGAAAGGATCCAGAAAATGTCAAATTTCTACTTTAGGACTGTATCTACAAGTCTAATTCAGCATTAAATGAAACTGTTTCTGCATCAGTTCAAATTTACCCCTGATGTGCGCAATTCATGTTCGACAGACTTATCGAAAGTCTAGGGGTATTCAATTAAGTTTGTTCGGAAATCTCAAATTCAAAAAAATACGAGTTTAAATTTTTTAAATTTGAGTTTAATTTTTTTCGAATTTTCGAACAAGGGGTATTTAACTTCGAATTTCGCATGGCAGACAGACAAGAATGACATTTTTACACTTTTGTTTGGAAACTGTAACGGTTACAATGTTTGAATTGCTCACATCAGATTTACCCCATTAATCTTAACACAAAACTTACACAAGTAATACTTCAAAACAAAATTAGCTTAACATATGTTAATCATGTCTAAAAGACATAGGATTAGATGTATGGCAATATTGTTGCAACATAAGCCTTTGGCAAATACATTGTAGCAGTCAAGTGTTATCTATAATCGCTTTATGTTTAGCAAATTTTTTAACCATTTCACTTTTAATTGTTTCTTAGACATGCATAGGCATCATGTCAATAAAATCTGGCAAATTTCATGTTATCTGTTTACACTCAACTCACATTCCAAAATTTTCTAGTAAACTTGGGTCATGTTGACATGCCGCGATAATAAAAACAAGTTGTTGATGCTTGTAATTGAGATAAAGCAAATTAGTGGATATAACATACGATAAACTTGTAGGAATGTTTTAGGCATTTTTAATTTATGTTTTATGAATAAATTGTAAATTTTTGGATTTTTTTTTTTCTTTGAAATAAAATTTTATTTTTTTCAGATTCAATTTAAAATGTTTAACTGGGTTCAACTCAAAAAATGTTGATTGGCTTAAACTTTATAAAGCTTAAAGTTCATACTTATGTTACAAACAGAAGACTGAAATATGTGAAATATTTAGCACAAAAACATGAAAAGGTCATCATAATTTCGCGTTGTAAAGTTCATAAATGAAATTTAAGCTGAAACTATTTAACACCAAAATATTTTCAAAAAAAAGAAACTTGCTTCATCAATAATTAGCATTTACATACTTAACATATTTCTTTAACTATAAACAAAGCACGATTAATAATATTTTAAAGTGAGTTTGTACATAAAAAATCTTTCAAATCTTTAAAATATGATTGATGATAATTGAGTATTGTTGTAAGAAATGAAAGGAACAGTCGAAGAATACAGTACCAAGATCTCGCAAAAAAATACATGTAATAAATATGTAGCGTTGAAGCTTTACGAAATGTAAAATGAATTTATGCAGTTATTTACTTTGATATTCTTACTGATTTTTTAGTCAAAATTGAAAGTTTTCTGAAATTAATTTTTTTTTTAATTCTTTTGAAAGTACCTAGTTGTAATTTGTTTACTGAAAAATGTTCAATAAAAATTCAAAAGTCATAATATTTTACCCAAATAATTCTTTCATGTTTTTAAAATCCCGCGCAGTTTTAATTTAAAATTGTATGTCCCTTCTCCCGTTCCTGTTTAACTTGCATTATATTAAAAAAAAATATGTCATAAATTTCCATTTCATCAATTCACCTTCTATAAAATATAGACGAAGCATTAAAAGAGGAGAAATTATAGAGCACGAGAAGAACGTGTTTCAATTACAAATATGAAAGACACTTGATTACTTGCTATTATTGGCTGCCATTTACACATTAAAGAAGAAATGATGTCCTTTTGAAGAAGAGAATTTTAGGCACGCTTTGAAATTAACAGAGAGAAATGGAATGGGCCACCTTTTAAAAATATGGTCAATTAAATATTTTAATTTAGCAGAAAAGGTTTTTTTTCTTCGTTCTGATTCTCTTCAGACTGCTCATTTTGTGCATAAAATATGAAGGTTCAACTTCGTTTTCTGTAATTAATTGTAGGTCGTTCTTTGATTTAGTATTTATCTGCTTTAACCTTTATCTTTTCATTTTTCTCATTCTTTACCGTATGTTATTCACTATACCTCACAGCACAATGTAGATACATGTACGTAAGTAATCTGAAGGTATTTTAACTTATTTTTATATTTCATTCGCCTTCAAAATGTGATTGAAGATTCCTTGAGCGAGATAAAATGAAATAATAATGACGCGATCTTTACTTTATAAAAAGTAATATCGATTGAGAAGTGAGTGAGAAGCGAATGAGTATACACGTCGCTTTTTGAAGGGCAATAAAGGAATCAATTTGAAGCTTTTCACAATTTTTTTTAAACATATTTAAGCTATCAAACAATCTTGTCATTCATAATTGATTTATCGACAAGAAAATTATTTAAAATTTAAATTCTATTCTATTCATCTTCTTCTACTTACTTCTTCTCTGCTCTTCGGATTTTAGAGTACTTTTAAATTTGGAATAAAGAGGGTTTTTCATGCATTTTGGAATTGACTATTTTTTCGAATTTAGCCAGTAATTTAACTAAAACAATTTTAAATTTAAAGATTATTTGAGTTTCGAAGATTTTTTTGACATTTGGATTTGAATTTGTAACGAATTTGAAAAATTTGAAATAAATCTTCATCTGATAAAAATTTTGAATAAAATCCTGAACAAAATCCAACAGTGCGCTTTATTCCCATTCAAAATTTAATGCAATCGTGTCTTTTTTACCTTAATTTATTATTGAAATATTTCTTACAAATTGAAGATAATGGATTTATCGCTTCTTTTATTCTCTTTATGTTAAAAAGTTTCTCTCTTATAAAGGATATCTTTCACATCTGATTCTTATGAAAATCACTCAAAATGCGATAATTTAATTTTTCAATCACTTGTATTGTGCGTCTCTATGCTTCTTTATGGGATCAATAAATTTAAATGTTATTGTGGCAGCATCGATATTGAATGTAAATTAGGCACTTAAAGAATTGAATTTCTAATTATTCACACTATTTTAATATTCAATGATACAAAACAAAAATACATTAGATGTCAATAATTTTCACATTCACAACTATATTAAAAAACTTTTTTTTCTATTTCTATTGTCTGAAATTTTCGTGCTAGTACAATCAAATTTTATGTGAAATAATCTGTATAATTGGTTAGAAATGATTTTTGAAAGCTCAGGGAATAAATGTAGATGTTTAAATATAATTTCTCAATTTTAATAATAATGAGTAGTAGATTGGTATTGTGACATAATATGTATTAAATATTCTTAATGATTCTATCTTATTTCTGGCTTGGTAGCCAATTTGACGGCTAAATGGCTAAAACATTTGTCTGAAAAATTAATTTCACTTGTCAAAATATCATTTTGCAATTTACAAATTTTATAAATCAAAAAAATAAGTCTGGCAATATTCTAATCAGAGTTTCAAATAACTTTTGACTTGATTAAATTTAATTTGAAAATTTAATGATAAAAAACTTATTTTCTATAATTTTATTAGTTTGATAGATTTGATAATGATCAGTTAAAATAAATCTCAAGAATTGTGCAACTCATCGTGATCGTGTTCTACAAAAAAAATATTAAGCTCCAAATATTTTGAGTTAATTATTGATCATAATTTTTGGGCGGACATTTGTGGTTATGTAGCATAAAATTTTGAATATTCTTAATTTTAGTGCTGTGAAGGATTTTAAGATTTATGTGCATATTAACACGAATAGATGATTTGATTTTATATAAATTTGATTACGTTTATAGCTTAAAAGTAGATTTGAAACAGGTTGAATTTTTTCCCACAATGTCTATTTCTAATCTATTTCTAAAAACACTTTTATTTTATCAATCTCGTATAATTAATTAGAAGAAGATGTAAAGAAGCTTAATTAGAAAACATGTCGATTTTCGCAAAACGAGTAAACAAAAATTAGAAAGCAATAAATTTTCACATCAAATGTTTCACTGATGTGTTAATTTATGATGTTTAAAGTTAATTAATTGCCACTTAATAAATGGAGTAAGATGTTTCAACTGAAGTGCCTGCCCAACAATTAAGACTAAAATTACGAATGATTTAGTTATTAAATGAGCCTTAATATGAGTCATACTTTTTCCCACAATAAGCATTAACTTTTTTCAGATTGATCAAAAATTAAATTTTATAGATTTTCAATATTTAATTGATTTTCTTAAAATTTCGAAGTAGATGAAAAATTGTAAATTATAATCTTATGAGACTTGCCATTAATCCATATTTTTCACATTGTGAAGAGCAAAAATCCTGAAATTTACAACTTTTGTGCCGCAGACAAAAGAATCTAATTCTAAACTGATGAATTATTGGAATCAATTTATCGGAATTTTCAAGTCTCAATCTTTTAATTTAAATTAAAATTCGAATGAAATCGAAAAGTGATTTATTTAATTCGTTGCAAATTTTTATGCAGATTTTTTGGGCATTTTGCAATGAAATAAATCACATTGATTCCAATTTAAGAGAAATATTCATACACGTGGTTGTTAATTAAAAAAAAGTCAGAATGAATTTTTATACAAATTTGATCTTAATTTGCTCCTTTAATTTTCTTCAAAAAAAATTAATCCAAAAAAAGAAGCACAAACATGGAAAAAAAAATTCTCATTCAAATGCAGATAATTATTAATCTCATAAAATAAATTGCCTCATATGGATAAGGTATGATCATGATGATATCCTGTGTCTGCAAAAAATGCCTTAAAAAATTGAATTTATTTTTCTCTTTCTTTGGTTCTTTCTCTTATTTTGATGAAGGAACTAGTAATGCAATCATTGCATTTTTGCGCTCATAAAAGAGCATTTTTGTGATCATTGTGATTTAAGTTGAAAGATATTTGAACAAATTACAAATCAGAGACAGTAAATTCAGCTAAATGTCGAAAAAAAATGTAGAAAATAAGCCAATTAGGCGATTTAAAATTTTTAGTTCCTTAATAAAAATATTTAGTCTGATTTCAACCCTCGAATAATGAACATTGCATTTGAATGAAATTCTGGTTTGATTCTGTAACTTCTGTTAAAAAGAAACAGCAAAGTTTGTGTTTCCAAAGTGAAAAAGTTATGCTTATTAAGATCCACAAAAAGTCAGCTAAAAAATATCATTTAAAGAAGATTCTGAAAAGTATCAAAAATGTTTAAGAATGTTGAATGAGAAATACATAGGAGATATATGCAGCACATAAGGAGGAGAAAAAAAGGCCACAAAAAGAAATAAGCGATTTTTGGCCTTTTTAAAAAAGCCGTCTCATGCAATTCCCGAATTTGACTTTAACATAAAATCAAATGTTTCAACGTTCATTGAATCTTTACCTTTAATTTTTTATCATCATCAGCAACAGCAGCAGTAAGACTTCTTCTTCCACCATCTCATATTTAGTGTACTTTTTATTTAGAATGAACGACAGAGAACGACATATACACATATCCAGGTGGCCAAAAACAATTTACCAATTTTTCCTTATCATGTTCACAAGATCACAAAAGAAAATTTCATTTTTGGTGATTTAAGGAACGCAAAAAAATAACAGAAATCTTTTTTATTCTTCCTTCATCTCATCTTCTGCTCAACAAAACAAGAAACAGACAGCATCGATGTTTTTAAAATGCAATTTTGATTTCGCACAATAAAAAGGGGCAAATCAAATAAATCTATTTAAGAAAATAAGTAAAGGAAAAAAAATGATAAACTGGTTAGTCAGTCAGTGCGGATGGACATTGGCAGTAAAAATAAGAAGCAAGGTGACATATTACTAACATCTGAGATGAAAATTGACATTTATTAATTCATCGCAGCGATTCATCGTCATTGTTCATGGTGTGATGCAATAATTTGTACTTGACTTCAGAGTCCTGTGATGAATGAATTGCGTGCCGTGTGTAATGACTGACTGTATTTATGCCTGCGAAATTTAATTAATAACTTTTTATTTTTGTATGATAATTTTTTTCGTTAGTAAGAAAATAATTTTCTTAATTCACAAAGAAATTTTTTATGGTCACAAAAAGGAACGGAACCAAAATCAAAACAGAACTAAGAGAATTTTTTTTTTATATTAATAAATATGTCGATCTCCTGTTGTGTATTTCAAAAAAATATTATTATTATTTCTGCCTTTTGTAAACTACTTTAAACTGCCGATTCACAAATGCGTTTTTATTTCCACAGCGATACAGGCACACAAAAAAAAATGAGAGGAAAGGAAAGAAGAATTTCAGATTGTCGGTTTTTTGTGTGTGCTTTTTTTTCGTTATCAATTCAAGTTTGAAATAATTTACCTTTTGTGTCGTATAAGTAAGTTAAGTTAAGTTAAGAAATGATAAACTTTTACATGAAAATCATCGCAAAAGCAGAAAGAAATGAAAATGATCAAAGAAGGAAGTGAAAAAAGAGGCAACAAAGGAAAGGAAATATGAATGTAATTTCTTTCTTTTGATGCCTGCATTTCTTGATCATACTTTTGTCGATAAATATCAAAAGATTATGCTTACTATCATTGTT
Source organism: Chironomus striatipennis (assembly GCA_026123125.1). Taxonomy (NCBI): domain Eukaryota; kingdom Metazoa; phylum Arthropoda; class Insecta; order Diptera; family Chironomidae; genus Chironomus; species Chironomus striatipennis. Next base: position 23,736,866 of record CM047394.1, on the reverse strand, counting down.
TTGTCTATATCACAGTAGGAACCTGTTTATGGTCGTCATAATTTTCTTTCATTAATAATACATCCATATGATAATTTTAGCACAATTTTGCGAGACATTGTGGCTTCTGTGAAGAGTATGTCGATGTTTAATTTTTGCTCAAATTACTTGAAATTTTCAAATACTGCTAAATACTTAATTTCTGTGTTAAAGGATCGTTCGTAAGATTCGTAAAGGTAAAAATGGTGATTTGTAAGAGATTTTGAAAAATTTTATTTGAATCGTAACAAAATTTTAGGTCCTCGCCGCCTCTCTAAGCAATACAAGTTTTAAAAAACAATCCTTCTAATTTGTTATGAAAAATCTGAAAAAAAATATTTTTAATTTATTTAGCTACCAGTTAAGGGGTCGTTCGTAAATATCGTAATGTTTTATTTGATCATTTTCGACTCCCCCTCCCTCTCTATTCTCAACAAGTTTTGTATGGAACTATAAAATATTTTATATGAAGCGTAACAAAATCTCTTAGATCCCTTCTCCCTCCCTAAGTGTTACAAGTTTTAAGAACGATCCCTAATAATTTTAAATAAAGCTATTCAGATGACACAAGTTAAAATATTGTGGTCCTTTAAATGCTAGAGTAGCAAGCTTCAAACAGGACATCATCTTTTCAAATAAAATTCAAGAAAGCGTTTCAAAATCGCTATATTTTAAAATCCTGACCTTTCTTACTTTTTATTCCACATTATTTTTTCAAAAAAATATACCGAAATATATTCTCATAGTAATTTCATAAATATTTCATATTCTATCATAAATTGAATAATATTTTATTTATTAATCATTTTATTAAAAAAATATATATATAAAAATATATTTTTCTGTCTCCATCTTTCTCTATCATTGGTTCATATAAATTTTATCATATGAAAAAAAGGAGAAGAAAAAAAATTCATGAAATAACGATGAATGAATGGGAAAAAAATATTGTTATCATCATTAATACTAATAAATGTGCAAAAAATGACAGTTTAATGAGTATAATGATGAAATAAAATGAGCAAAAAATTATACCTAAAACCGCATCGAAATCAACCTTTGTTAACATCATCCTTTTATTAGGGCCAATTTAAACGATAAAAAAAGCCAAAAAAAAAATAATTTGAAACTTCAAAGGTGGTGCAAATTTGATGATTGTTCTACTTTTGTTTTCACAATACATTTATATAAATATACAGCACATAAAAAAACACACAAAATAAATATCATTATTAAATAATGAAGGAGCATGGCATTATACTTCTAATAATATTATAAAATTTGATGATGAGAGAGGCAGTAAATTTTTTTTTTTATTCACATATAAAATGCTCCTTTACACTTTGAGGCAATGTTTATATATTGTTTAGTATAATAACGTGTTGATATAATTCATATAATTATCTCAATTTACTAAATAATATCTCCTTGACATAAATGCACGTTTCTTTTATTGAATAATATTGTGAAATTTTTATTGGATGGATTAATATCGTGAGAATTTTGCTTCGTTTCGGGAGTTGTTTGTGGTGAACTTTTATGTGGGGGGTTCAATCAGTTTGCAAGATTTTTTACTGTATTTATGTTTTGGAAGGAATCTTTTTTGATGGATTTTCGTCCAAGTTATGGAACTAATCAAATTGATCAAAAATGTTAAAAATCGTTTTTATCTGTTCCACATCCTGGTTTTTCGAAAAAAATTATATTTGCATTCAGATAACTTCTTAAATAGATGTATAAGAAGCCAAAGAGCAGCTATAGCTCAGTTAGCAAAGTGCGAGTTACGGAATTTGGTGTAGAATTTAGACTCACTCCAGGGTTCAAAACCCTATAACCAGCCTAGTAATTTTTCAAAAGTTTAGATACCACAAAAGTTTAGATATCACAATGGTCTGAAATCGAAAAAAATGTTCAAAATTTATATTTTGGTGGAAACTTTAGAGGTCCCAAAATTTTAGTTGATTTTCCTTATTTTGAAAGTGTCAATAACTTTGTCATGTATTAATCATACATCACTGAAAATATGAGCTAATATTATTAAGGATAAAGATGATTTTTCATTAAAAATTTAAAATTGTTTCTCAAAAAATTTTATGCACGAGCAATTTTGTATGAAAAAATTTTGGAAAAACAAGTGAAATTAAAATGCAAATATCAAGAAAACGGCATTACCAGAGCATGATTAGAAGCTAAATAAAAACTCAATCTTTGGATTCTGGTAGGTTTCACGGACCCTGTAAAACCCGCTTTTAACTTATGAGCATTTAAAGTTTTGGAAATTTTCAAAATTTTAATTTAATTTTCCCTAATGATAAAGGATGTAGCCAATGTTTTGTAAGTCTTAACATAAAATTTGTGTATTAATTAAGCTATTGAAAGTAATTAGAACATAGATCAAACAAGAGAAAATGGAAAATTTTTGTATAACTTTTTCATAGTGTTTTTGTAAACAAATTTTTTGGTGACTTTCGTTAATGATTTAAAGAGTTAGACAACGATTAGAAGCTTCATACTTTCACAGAAGATGCATCATTTCATGATTTACAATCTTGCATTCAAAAGTTCAGGTTTAAAAGACATGACTTTTTTGTATTTTTGAACATTTTTTTCGATTTCAGACCATTGTGAGATATTGGAATGGGACATGAATAAATGTATTTGTATGGCCTAAAAAAATACGAGAGCCGAAAATTCACCATGAGGGCTTTTACTGGAACGGACCTTAATACGTTGTAACTGATTGATAAATTGGAACGAGAATCGGCATGGGCACAAGTTCCAAGTTTTAAAGGGTTCTTAATTAGATACTGACCACTCTGCCGAAGCTTATGCCCTGAAATTAACCTGAGCTTGCACATCATGAGAATATTTAAAATTGTAGCAATTAATAGTTCTAGAAGCGTTGTTGCATTATTAAAGTTTGCAATAAATAAATTCCTAAGAACATAAAATTTAATGTAATCAAATTCTTAGCACGAATTATTAACTTGAAATTCATCATTCTCATTAATTTGATGATATGTGGTGAGTAAATTGAAAATTGTGGTTCCTACAAAAAATTACTCACTTATATCTAAAACCATAACTACGCACATGGCATTAAAGTTCTCAACAACAAAAATTGTAACCAAAATTAGATTCACATATGAACTATTGGAGCCTTCAATGCTGGCAGTAGAGCTGAACCATTAAAATTTGAATGAAGTGTAAGTCTAGCGGATGATTTAAAATATTTTTCAAAAAAACATTTGAAATTAAATGATTCGCAAATCGCACATATGAAATTGACATAATACACTCGGAAGGAAGCAACTGCTGAAAATCTATATTTAATATCATATGTATCGTCAATTCGGAAGCAAATTAAAACTGCAAGTGCAAATATGAAATATTTAAGACAGCTTTTATTTTTTTGCACGATTCGTCAAGTCAATTTGAGGTTGGTTTCGCATTTTACAGGTTTCAATATTTTCTGTCAATTCCACAACTGTCCTAGTTTTAGTTTTTATAAAATTTATAAAATATTTTTTTCATGCTTTTTTAATGTGCAAAGTGCAAACAAAAAGACAGGAAAAGAAATTTTTAGGATAGAAGAGAAAGAATTCATTGTGAAATGCGAATTTTGTTGTCTTTTTTTATGATCGGCATGTTCTGATGTGCAAGAGAAATGTGAAATGCATAAAAAATGTATGTGTGGCAAGTTCTTACCCTAACAGACAAAGAGTGTGCTCAGAGCATGCTTTCTAAGTCTTATTTTTTTAAGAAGAGTTCACTTAATTAGCGTACTCTTTCATATAAACAGAAGGACCTCTACGGTACCTCAGAAAGAACATCTCGAGAGCTCGCTTTTTTTTGCTTGCAAGTTTTTCATGCAAGTGAATCTTGAGAGCATGCTTAGAGTAAGCTCTACTGAGCACAGTTTATTTTTACAAAAATTAAAAAAAATTTCATGCTCAGAAGAGCATACTCTTGAGCACGCTCTTAAGAAATTTATATTTTCTTGTTTATGTGATTTTGAAGATTTGAACCTTAAACCGAGGGTGTCTTAATGAAATTGCCATCATTTATTTGCTGTCCTTTCTTGTAATAGTAATTTCTACAAACGCTTGTGAAGTATAAAAAAAGTAAAAATTTAGCTTGCTCTTAAGAGTTCACTATAGAGCATGTTTTTTGCGTACTCTCTTGAGCATACTCTTAAGAGTATGAAAAAGAGTACGTTAAAAAAACTTGCATGCAAGTATTGCTTCATAAGAGTTTGGTTTGAGTACGCTAAAGAGCCCGCTCAATAGCGGAATCTTGGGAGTTGATTAAAAAACCGTTCTCTCGACCATGCTCTCTAGACAAGAGCATGCTCTTTGTCTGTTAGGGTTATAAGTTGTCAAAATAAATCAAAAATATTTTTGACATCGGAAATTGAGGTCTTATAATATTAACCTAATTAAATTAATATTTCTTTTTTTGTTCTCTCTCGGAGCTCTCTAGATCATCGTACGTTTGGTTGGTTCCAAAAGCTTTTTAGAAAATTGAAAATTTGTTCGATTTCTCTTTTAAATGATACATAAAACGAAGATAATTCAATACAGAGGGTCCTCGATTTTTAACAGTTGTTTTGTTCTAAAATTTTTCTATTCATATCGAAACGTTTGAAAAATAACCGTTAAAAATGAAAATTTGAATTTTTGGATGGGAAATTTTTGGTTATTCAAATCGAATCTGTTCAAATCGAGGATCCCTGTACAAAATTTTTAATTCTTAAATTTTAAATTTTTTTCAGCATACTAATTTAAAGATTCAACCTAGCGTAAGTTTGGGGCTTTTCACTTATTACGTCCATCAAAATCTTGGATTTTTAGACAACCTCCCCTTCCCTCCCCCTGTGTCACAAAATCTCCATCCAAAAAATTCTATTGTTTAAAAGTGTCACACAGCTTCAGACCTCCTCCCTTTTTTTAAAATTAGACATCATTAGTGAACATCATTATCAATTAAATTTATTTTTTACAAAAAAAAATAATGCATGCACACGTTTGTATTTTTTTAATTATTTCCCATAAATATATCATTATCAACCTAATTAAAAAAGTAAAATTAATAACCACATTGAAATGTATGCAAATGATAGCAATTGCATCGACAATCGCATGTAAATGTGATGCAGAGTGGATGCTCTCTTTCATTTCTTGCTCTATAATAATAAATTGCAGTACAGAGCTTTTCAGCTTTGATTATTATTCGATTTATTTTACAAAATTGACTTTTATTTATATGTACTTAATCAGACGATTCTATTCAGACAAAAGAGAAGCAAAGCAAGCAGGCAAGCATTTTTATACGTATGGATATATATAATATGAAAAAAGCCGCAATGATTTTTTATCTGATTTTTAAAACTTTTATACATAAAAATACTTCAATTGCGAACATGAATGAAGAACAGCGATTGAATTGCCGCTCTCTCAATATTTATCGAAAAATATCGAATTGGAGAGGAAGGGAAGGAAAAAAGAAATAAAAAAAAAGTTAACCATGTCATCAGTAAAACGACCATTGTTAATTTCATTCAATGCTACCAGAATTCATTTAAACAAAGAATAAAGAGATGAATATTGAAAGATTTTTTTTTTTGCTCCTCTTAAAAAATAAAGGGTTTGGTCAATGAAAAAGTTTCACTGATTTTTAACCGTTTTTCATGATTTGAATTTTATGTTTTTATACTTTATGATGTGTAGAAGTTTAATAACTGAGATTTTATTTTTGAAAGAAGCCGTTCTTTTATTACGTAACAAAATAACGGTCATTTTTCAAAAAAGAACAAAAGGATTCTCAGAAATTCTATTGTTCTTTCTCCTAACCCCCTCCTCCCCCTATTCTCCGTAACGTAATAAGTGAACGGTCCCAAACTGACCAATTCACTAACCAAAATAAATTAAGAAGGATCTTGTCACTAGGTTTTAAGATTTTCATTCATTCCTTTTTTATTCATATTCGTTACAAATTCTTAAAAAAAAAAAATAAGTAGGCGTTGGAAAATATTTGAAAAGGAGAAAGTCTTATTATCTTTCACTGAGAACAAAAACGGCCAAGCATTAATGCAAAATATTCTTTTGCTGGGGTTTTTTTTATTCCTCATTTGATTGCAGTTCAGTTGGCTGTAAATATATACTTTACATAAGATTAACGATTTCTTTCTGATGATTTCGGCAAAAATACAAAAAAACGCAACATGTTATGCCAGTTAGCAATTTTATTGTTTTAGTTCCTTTCCCTCAATCCTTTTCAATTCAATTCATGTTGTCGTCATGTGAAATAGTACTTACTATAAGTATATTCTTTCTAAAGAGAATAATGCTTCCTTTTCATTTTCTTTCTTATGGATTATAAAAAAGAGATCATTTGATAAGAGAATTTGCAATCTGCCTGCATGCTTTGTGTTTTAGGTTTAAATTGTCATATTTTTTAGATCATTAGTGAATATCTTAAATTTTTACAAAGTTGAATGAACCTGCTTATAGCATGTCTTGTTTTTGTATTGTGCATTAAAGACAGTTCTTATTGATTGTTCATAGAAGGAATTTATTAGATTACATTTGCATATTTTCTGGCTAAGTCACAATAAAATTCAAATATCTTTTTACTTGCTTCCTTGCATAATTTCTGAGCATTGTTATATTGATGAATTGTAAATGTTCCATTTGTATTAACTGATATCACCGACTCTTTAATGCTCTCAAAGACGAATGTAAAGTCTGCCTTGTATTTGGAATTTCTTACTGCTTTTTGTATTCTTGAAAATGTAGGTGTATCGTCTGAATAATCTATTGGATCTATGATGAGGTTGTCTTTATCATCAAGTACACAATGAACAGCTGCCATTGTACTCCTCATTTCTATACCACTGTTTAATAATGCAATATTGCAGGCATTTATCACACAAGCAAATATCTAAAATGTCAAATAAATTAATGACTATAACGTATATAAGTTATATATTATTATTACCCCTGATCCATCATCCATTTCTTGAATCTGGATGTTAATTTGACTTTTTGGATATAGAGCAGTTAAAATTACAGTTTCACAAATATTTTTGATGATTTTCTCTTTGTATCTCTCATTAACTCCCGGAATTCCACATCTTGGACGGTACGATACTTCCATGTACGATTTATTCATATCCATATTAGCCATTGATACAACTTCGGAAGGTCCATTAACATTAACAATGCATGATGAATCACCTAAAATTGAAAATTATCCATTAATCATAAGCAACATGATTGTTATTGACAATAGCTTACCTTGTGTGATAATAACACTTCCATCAGACCGAGATAAGACGTTCATTTCTGCTGTTATTGGCTTTAAATTTAATATTTCTTTATCTGTTTCCATTTTCAGCATGTTTATGTTTTTACGCTTTTATTCCAACTAATTTGTTTGTCCTTATTCGACCACTTTTCTAGGACTGGATCTTATTAAAATAAATATCTAATATTATTGGTATATTTTACAAGTTTACAAGTTTTCTATAAATGCTTGAATTAAACAGAAATTTGTGAAATAAGAATGTAAACAATAAAATGTTAATAACGTTCGAATAAAAGATTTAAATTTTTTAGCACAGAATCGTGCTAAAATTAAACGCGGCAAAAATTCAAAATATTAGCACTTAAAACGGAAAATCATTATTATTTTTCAATTAAATCTTAAAAATATTAAATTAATCAAAAATGAGTGAAACTAATGAAGAAATTGTACATTCAATGGAACTATTTAATACCGAAGATTTGATGCAAAGAGAGGACATCATTGGCGATAAAAATACTAATGAAATAGTGCCCAATTCGGAAGATTATGAGACACAAATAAATGAAGACTTAATTAAAGATTCTGAAGACCATGAGACACAGATTAATGAGGATCTTGAGACAGAAATTGATCAGCCAATAGATGAATATGCAGAGGCTATGGATATGGAAGAAACCGACAATTTTGATGACATAGAAAAAGGTAAACAAAAAAAATTTATGAAGACTTGAAATTACAGACTGACTTAAATTTACTTTTACAGACGGTACAGAGGATGTCAGCAAGAAGAAAGCAGTAAAATCAACTCCGCAGGACAGAATAACAAACCTCCCATTAGCAAAAGTCAAGCACATAATTAAATTAGATCCAAATGTTAAATTAGTCAATGGTAAGCACTTCATACACTGGATCAATAAATATCTCGTTAACATTAAGGATCAATTTTAGGAGAAGCAGTATATTTGATAACAAAAACTACAGAGATGTTTATTAAGACATTAGCAAAAGAAGCTTTTGGACATGCAGCACAGAACAAAAAGAAAACAATCGCAAAGAGTCACGTTGATCAGGCATTATCAATGCTTCCAGTTGAGCTATAAAACTAATAAAAGACTAATATTATGCTTCCAAATATGTATTTTTATTGTATCCAGATTACTCCAATAAACAATTTTCATCAATCCTCAAATTTCTTCAACATGTATGACTTATTTTCTCCACAAAACATAAAATAATTAATAATAATAAAAAAAAGTTGACAAAATGTATTCCAATCAGTTCAAATAGTGATCATAAAAAGCAGTTAATAATTCATATAAAAAACCGCAAGGAATAAGAAATATTGATTGATAATCCAGTATATTGACATTTTACCGACAAAAAATAATAAAGTGTATAATATGCGTGTGTAAATAATTGAAAGGAAGAAAATATATTCATAATTTAAATATTATCAATGTCAAGCTCTTCTCCATCATCATCATCTTCGACAACTGGTTTAGCTATCGGTTTATTAACCACATTACTCTTCAACGAATCAATTTTAGCACGATCATCAAAGCCAACAATATCATCATCATCTTCTTCAGAATCTTCCGATTCCTCCTCGGCTTCTTTCAACCATTTTATGAATGGTGCTGCTTTATCATGAATTTGAGTTGCAACTTCTTTTGACACATATTTCTTGCTAACTTTAGATGCCCAATCAAGAATAATTTTCTCATCCAACAAGTCTGTATCATAGAACAGTTTTAAAACAATTGCAACTTTATCCATCAACTTTACAGCATGTAATGCAATGACTTGTTCAACACCACCCAATAAGTATTTTTGGGCCTTTTCATCTTCATGAGTAAAACGCAATAATAAGCCACGATGCTTTTTAATGTCACTGACTAAATTAGCAGAGAAAAGCAATTCAGCAAGAATCAATGGAGCTTTTTGGTTTACTTCCAAGCGTTTAGCTTCATTATGAACTTCCTTATGAACTTGAATGTTATCCAAATCACCTGCATCACGTCGCTTCTTGACATATTCATAAAACATATCCATTCGTTGCTTCTCGGTCTTTTCAGTATCTTCAGAAATGGTTATGTTCTTGGCACCTTCTGATAAATCTTGCATACGTGCACGAACTGCTTCTTCGCTTACTTCTGTTGCCCATTCTCCGTCATCATCATCATCGTCATCGTTATTACCCTATAATTGGCACATTAGTTAATAAGATCTACAAATAGCAAAGATTTAAGGATCTTACCGAGACTTTGCTGTTATTAAATTCATCAGAATCTTTAGATTGATCGCCATTGGTATTTTGAGAACCATCGCTACCATCAGCTTTTTTGGAGCGTTTAGAACGCTTTCCTTCAGTCAATGATGCACCTTGCTGAGCTGGATTTTGAGTTGGTGGATTCTTCAAAATAAAAGTATTGACCTTATGTCGAACTTTTAACAATCCATGATATCCACAAGCTTTACAGCTTTGCGAAATAGTTTCCTTCTTAGCGACAACAGTCAAGTCGGTTTCAGGATTGTCACATTCTGGACACAAGACATATTTACGAATGAATCCATCAAGCAAGTCTTGCAATTTAGTCGCATCGTGCGACCCATTGACAATAAAACGCTCATTTTTATGATCAAATTGAGTTTGAGCTCCAAGTTCACATCCAAAGTATTTAGTTGGATATGTTGCTGGACGATTTAATGCCTTAGCAACTTCTGCCATGTTGACAATGACAGTTTTTATGCCATTTCCTTTGCCCTCAACTTTGGCAAGTATACGGGGCATTTTGTAGCGATAATAAAGGTCAGTAACATTACGATTGACATTTAAAGTCCCCATGATGTTGCTGTTTTAGTAATTTATTGATGTACGAAATTTCCTCTTTTTCTTTAAATTCTTGGTCGATAATCTATTTTTTTTAATGCCTCGGTGACTTGATGTCGTATCTATATTTCGAAATATTTGCGTAAGTGCATTAAAAGCTAGAAAGAAAATTTAATTAAAGCATGGATTAAAATTCAATTAAATTTGGAAAGAATATTGAAAATTTACCTTCAAAAACTTTATGTGCTGTGTTTGTAGTGATTGACTATAAATTGCAGAAATATTGCAAGCCTTGTCAAATCATGAAAATATTTCTTTCTTTTTGTTTTTTACTTGCCTCTTAATCCAGGCAATCAAATTGAGCAAATTCTTTAAAGCAAAAAATGTCTTCAAACCTCAATTTACTTCCTCTGTTGTATGTACGTTTGTGTATGTATTTTAATTCTTGTAATGAATATTTGATATTGAGATGCAAATTATTATAGAGAGAGTGAATTAAGAAAGAGTTTTTATGTCTTTAGCTCAATCCTACTATTGAAAAGCTGTTGATTCGTCGACTGTAACTTATTGTGGCGATTTTTGACAAAAATCATTTGTGTTCAAAGAGATAGATAGATTTGGGGTGGAAAATTCAAAAATAAAATGACTAATAATGGAAATGGATGTATGTGAATCTACACAAATTTTTGGATATAACTTAGAAATGGATTAAATTTAAGGAAAAATAGAAGATTTCAATATGACAATTTCCACAACAAAAAGAATTTTGATTTTTTTTTTAAATCTTTGATTATGCACTCGTTTGATAGGGATTTTGACTCTGACACTTTTTTAGATCCCCTCAATTCTCAATGGAACTGATTCACGGCGTTTTTCTAAATGGTTGCAATTTCCGATGTCTATTGCTTGAAAATTTTGAAGTCCTGAATGATGAAAAAGGAAAGAAAGACAAAATTAAAAGAGAGTGAGAATGTGAAAATTTTGTGGACGTCATGTATTTCTTACCTATGACTCAACTGATTTGATGGCTCTGAAATCATGCACTGTTTCGAATCGGTATGATTGTAGCGAAATACTAGCTGATCGAAGCTTTCTGTAATTAACAATGATAATATTGATAATTTTTGATATTCCTTGTCTATTTTTGGTTATTTTGAATTACGTGAGACACGTTTTTTCATCGTTCTCGCTACTCTCTACATACATGCATACATATTAAGCCTCTGAACTTTTCTTTTTACTTCTATCATTTTCTCGATTGAAAATTTTATGGCTGTTTGTATTTTTAATATTATTCGAAATCTGAGCATGTAGATAGTGCGATAACGTTAATGAGTTGGCAAAAAATCAGTTCAACGAGACAAGTTTCATAATAATTGCAATAATTTACAATATATGAAATATAACAAGAAAATAATTTAATGGATTTTTAAAGTTTTTGATTATGCGCATTAAATTGATTGGAAAAAAAAGTTTCAGGAACCTTCCAATCAATGATTATTACAATCTGGACAAGTGATTTTTGACAAATACATGATAATTATCAACATTTACCTTCTATTATATGAATTAAAGTCATAAAAGGACCTTGAAAACGATCTATAACTTTATGATTTTCTATAAAGTGTACTTTAAAGCACTTTTCCTGCTTCCAAATAATACAATTCACTAAAATATGCTATTCTGCTTCGATAAATCCTGTTCAAATGTCCAATGCTGATAAATCAGACACGAAAAGTTTAATTAAACCTTATTAAATGCTGAACATCGACTCGTTCAAAATTCTACCTTTGAATAATAGCTGAATGTCCTCTTCAATCATTAAAAACTTTTTCATCAAACTTTCAAAATTTTCAAAAAAATAACGATCTTTTGAAACTTTTCTTTCTATTTTTGTCAAAAGTCTGTCAAAAGTTTGTTTAATACCTGTTATTGCCTGTTATATCTAACCAAAGCAGCCATTAATACCTTTTAAATTGTTGTCCACAGAGTTGCAAACAGATATCTGTGCACAGATAAAAACCGTACAATTCCTTGATAATTTGTAAGGTTTTTCAAATAAAACCTTACAAATTCTGACAAAACCTTACAAATTATCAAAGAATTGGACGGTTCTCATCTGTGCACAGATATATCTGTTTGCAACTCTGGTTGTCCATTTTAATGAATCAATTTCAATTTATTTCATTGGAAGTTCTTAATTGTTTAAAAAATAATGGCCACATACATAATCGCGTTTTGCAATCTATTTAAAGGATCTATCTAAGCGTAACACTTACCAAATAAGAGCACAATTTAAGTTCAAATCTCAAAACATAAATGACAGACAGTTTTCAGAAATTTATATTACTAAAATGAATTTAAAATTTTGAAAAACGTTACTTTGATGATTTTTTTCTGTGCTATTCTAACACATTCTAATTTTATCAAATGTTCATTGCATGTTTTTAATAACACTATAAATCAATATAACAGTCTCACTTTAATTTATTAGTTATTTGTCAAAATAACCTTTCGTTAAACCGTTAGAAAATATTTGAAAGCTAGGGCGAATTGATTTAAAATTTAAAAACCCGTTAAGGTTTGAAAAGGTTCATGCCGCATGTTTATTGGAATTTTAAAGCATGTTAGAGTACACAATGGTCTGAAATCGAAAAAAATGTTCAAAAATTATATTTTGGTGTAAACTTTAGAGGTCGCAAAGTTTTAGTTGATTTTCTTAATTTTGAAAGTGTCAATAGCTTTTTCTTGCCTTAATCATCCATCTCTGAAAATATGAGCTTATGACATTAAGGATAAATATGATTTTTTATTAAAAATTGTATATTGTTTCTCAAAAAATTTTGTGCACAAACAAATTTGTATGGAAAAATTGGGAAAAACTAGTGAAATTAAAGTGCAAATATCTCAATTTGCGCATATTTGCGCATTGCCAGAGTATGATTAAAAGGTAAATAAAGACTCAATCTTTCGATTTATGCTAGTCTCGTGAAGGACTTTGAAGGACTTTTTAACTTATGAGCATTTACAGTTTTGGAAATTTTCAAAATTTTAATTGCAATTTCCCTAATGATAAAGCATTTGGCTAATGTTTTGTAAGCTTTAACATAAAATTTGTGCATTAATTAAACAATTGACAGCAATTAGAACATAGAACAAACATCAGAAAGTAGAAAAATTTACGAAAACTTTTTCATGGTGTTTTTGTAAACAAATTTTTCGTGACTTTCGTTAATGATTGACAGAGTTAGACAACGATTAGAAGCTTGATATTTTCACAGAAGATGCGTCAGTTTATGTTTTATAAAGCTGCATTCAAAAGATGAAGTTTAAAAGACATGACTTTTTTTAATTTTTGAACAATTTTTTCGATTTCAGACCATTGTGGAGTACTTATGAGTTGTAAAATAATTAATTTTTATAGATGCACTAATAAACTCTAAAGTGCTTTATTTCAACAATTCAGATTGAAATAAAATAGCTTGAATGCATAATAAAAGCAGATTAATGAGTTTTAAAGCTAATTAATTAGTCGACTAATCACATTCAAACATTTACATTATGTACTCATGATTTTATTTACATTCAGAAATTCCTCAGAGCATTCCATTTATCGAGAAATCTAATTCATTCATTCACGAATGTAATAAAATGGATTTAAAAATAAGAGGGAAAAAAGAAAGGTTTACTACTATGAAGAACGTGATTGATTAGCGCCGTTAATCAATGTGTGTGCAAATACTGATGCCGAAAATTTTACACACAACTGAAGATGAAAATATAGATTAAAAAATCTAATTCAAATGCAATTAGCTAAAATAGCAGATAATTTTGTTTCTTACCGAAAAAGGAAAATTGGCATCAAGCAAGGCAGATGTGTTATGACTTATCATTATTCAAGTATCAATGATGACGCAGGAAAATTTCCTTTTTAAAAGAAATGAAAAATTATTCTCATGGACCAACTGAATGATCGTTTTCCAATTCGTGCATCCTCTCTCTTTTTTTATTATTCTACAATATTATCATGACGACGACGACAGAACAATACAATGAATTTCACACATTAATGCACAAATTGAATAGAGATATTTTTTCGGGTGTGTCGTATCTGTGATAAAATCTCACACCATGTGCATTTAAAACACCCGAAGAAGCCCACAACAAAGTATAAAGACAGAATAGAGAAATGTTCAAGACATTACACATGCAATCGATCCTTAGAAGGAACGCATTTCTATGAATTTGAATGTAATGGTATCGGCTTCGCGATCATTCCACCATATATAAAGTGAAAACGAATAAATTTGAGGTGTTCACTTTGTTACAAGCTTAGTAACCAGCTAAGGACCAGCATTAAACATTAAGAATTAGTGAAGCGCCCGGGACACTTCATTCTTCTTTAATTTATATTTTATAGTTTTTCTGTTGTAAAAAGGGTTAGTGATGAAAAATATTATCTTATTAAGTGATATATTTATATGAAAAAGAATTAATTGAGACATGAAAAATGGTATTAATTGAGCAAAAAAATGGAAAAGAACTGAAATTATAATGGATTATTAAAATGAAAAAAACATAGTGGAAAGTTTGTGAATGGACAAAAAATCGATGATTTCTGAATGAAAAAACTCATTTTTCATGAGATAAAAAATTAAAGTTAAAAAATTGACAAAATTCAAAATTACGTAATAAAGCACATGGACCCACATGGAAAATGTTTTGGATACGAAAAACAGACATTCATCCAAAAGATTAAACTAATCTCGAAAAAAGAAAAGCAAAAAGATATTAAGAGAAAAATTTTGCCGAAAACAGGAAATAATTTTCAAGGATTAAAGTGGATTATCATAGAATAAAAAAAAAACTCAAAAAATTGTGTAAATGTAGAAGAAGAAAAAAGTTTTAAAGGCTCGAAGTGTCTCGAAATTACGTCAAAAAGTTTTTAATAATTATAAAAGAAGAAATAGGATCCGACTTCAATGATATATTTAGAAATTTCCTTATAAGTCAATCTCATAAATAATCTAATTTACACATTCGATAATTGACATATTCAGTTCGAGACGTTGACAAAATCGCGAGTGTGAGAGAGAAAAGAAAATAGAATTACAAAAATTTTTTAAATTTAGATTAACGCTGAAATTCATCAATTCGTAATTGAATTGAGACTGATTGCAATGTTACTAAATTTAGGCAGAGGAATTCAAGCGGGAAATAGTTTATTGACTTAATGACTTAATAGTTTTATTATCGTTAATGGAACTCGAATATTTTATTTGAGGATTTACCGGATTTATTCTGAATAAATCGTATTAAAGAGGATTAGAGTTCATAAAAGGATGTTGAGTTTAGGAAAAAAAATATTTAGGATATTAATAGTATTAAGCAAGGAAAAATTCTCTGGGTGATAGTAATAATCAGATGTCCTTAGACAAAAAAATAATGGGGCATCTAAAGTAATATTACTTTATTAGTTTATTCAATGATTACTCTACTTGTATAGTTCCTACTTTACTATAAAAATTCTTCATGATTTTGATGATATAATCAGAAGGAAAAGCAGGAATGAAAACTTGTTAAAATATAAAGCTTAAGAGGTTTTTAGTGTATATTTTAATGGAAAAAATTGTCAGAAAAATAAATTTTATTTCATTTTTTTAAAATTGTTTTCTTCCATCATGTCTCAAGTCTACGTAAAAATTCCAAACCCTAAGAAACCCAGAAATGATATAAATCTGACTATAAAAATGTTTCTATCTAAAAATCTAGAACAAATAATAACAAACAGCCAAAATGTGTGATGATGATGCAGGAGCACTTGTCATTGACAATGGATCAGGTATGTGCAAAGCTGGTTTTGCTGGAGATGATGCACCACGTGCTGTCTTCCCATCAATTGTTGGTCGTCCACGCCATCAAGGTGTGATGGTCGGTATGGGTCAAAAAGATGCCTATGTTGGTGATGAGGCACAAAGCAAACGTGGTATCCTCACATTGAAATACCCAATTGAACATGGTATCATTACCAACTGGGATGATATGGAAAAGATCTGGCATCACACATTCTACAATGAACTCCGTGTTGCACCAGAAGAACATCCAGTTTTACTCACAGAAGCCCCATTAAATCCAAAGACCAACCGTGAGAAGATGACACAAATTATGTTTGAGACATTTGCAGCCCCAGCTGTGTAAGTTATTTTTATGATCTTTCATCCTTGTCTACGTGAATATTTTTACCCCATCTCCGTCACAGTCATCAACTCATGTTTACATTCTCGTCTCGCTTTACAGATATGTTGCAATCCAAGCTGTTCTTTCACTTTATGCTTCCGGTCGTACCACTGGTATTGTCTTGGATTCTGGAGATGGTGTTTCACACACTGTTCCAATTTATGAAGGTTATGCTCTTCCACATGCCATTACACGTTTGGACTTAGCTGGTCGCGATTTGACTGATTACCTCATGAAAATCTTAACTGAACGTGGTTACTCATTCACAACCACAGCTGAACGTGAAATCGTTCGTGATATTAAGGAGAAATTGTGCTATGTTGCCTTGGACTTTGAACAAGAAATGCAAACAGCCTCAGCATCAACATCACTTGAAAAGTCATATGAATTGCCTGATGGACAAGTCATCACAATTGGTAACGAACGTTTCCGTTGCCCAGAAGCTCTCTTCCAACCATCATTCTTGGGTATGGAATCA
Organism: Chironomus striatipennis; assembly: GCA_026123125.1. Classification (NCBI taxonomy): domain Eukaryota; kingdom Metazoa; phylum Arthropoda; class Insecta; order Diptera; family Chironomidae; genus Chironomus; species Chironomus striatipennis. The sequence continues at coordinate 23,719,995 of CM047394.1, read as the reverse complement.
TGCGGTGTCCATGAAACAGTTTACAATTCAATCATGAAGTGCGATGTTGATATCCGTAAGGATTTGTATGCCAACTCAGTCTTGTCAGGTGGTACCACAATGTACCCAGGTATTGCTGATCGTATGCAAAAGGAAATCACATCACTCGCCCCATCAACAATCAAAATCAAGATCATTGCCCCACCAGAACGTAAATACTCTGTCTGGATCGGAGGTTCAATCTTGGCATCACTCTCAACCTTCCAGACCATGTGGATCAGCAAACAAGAATATGATGAATCTGGCCCAGGAATTGTTCACAGAAAATGTTTCTAAATTAACTGAAATTCATAATTTATTACAACGATTATGTCTATCAGCGAAACATTTACATTATAACGACGAACAATCAACGAACGAGCCCAGAATCATCCGACTTTCTTTTTATTACTCTGCAAAAAAATCACATAATTTTTTCATATGATATCACACATACGTTTTTAAGGAAGGATAAAATATCAATATCAACAACTACAACATAAAATTAAAACTTTTTTTAGTTTAAATCAAACAAATCAATCTCTTTGTTTTTTGGAAGTGTCTTAATAGTAAGGCATGAAAATTATTCTGTAAACAGAAAACCAAATAACATCGTACTACGTAATAATAACTTTAATATTTTTTTCAATTTTTTTATTATTTCTTAGAATTCAGTTTGTTTGATTTTATTTTCATTCTATCTATATTTTTTTTTTTTTCTTTATTTGACATTTTTTGGCGCTTTCTCTATAATAAGGTTTTTGTTCACATAAATAAGTTATGTATAAACTGCCTTTTTTCTTTACTTTTCTTTGGCTGGTGTGTGTTAAGAGATGCTAAGAACAGCAAGCAATAATAACAACAACTACTATAAATATTTTTCAGGACAACAACTTGAATATATATTTTCACTGCCCAACTCCCATAATTAGGAAACCTTAAGTGCCAAAGTTGAAAAAAAACTAGTCCTTAAAAATTTTTGAAGGTTAAATGATCCATTACTTAATTGTTTGGGTGCTAGCTTATTTCATCAACTTATGGACACTAAGGCTTAAATACTACTGCCCATCTTCAATATTAGAAGAAATATATTAAAGAAATAGTCAGAATTTTTTATTAGTTCTTTCATTCTCTCAAAATATATAAACTTAAACATAAAATAGGTTTTAATGACGTTTTTTGCTTACTTTTTATTTCTTGATAATGTTTTAAACTTTTTTTGAAACAAATAAATTAAATAAATGAAATATTGCATAAATAATGAATTAAAGTAACTAAGTATATAACATAATACATATGCACAACTTTATCTACATGAAGAGCATGAAATTAATAAGGCGAAAGTGATGAGAATACTCCCCAGGAAAAAAAACCATAAGATCAACAACTCCGACACGTTTTGACGTTTGAAATGAGATCATAGATTGAACAACACTTTTTTAAGAAAAATATTTCTATCATTACATAAGATTTTTTTAAATTAAGATTAAAAGGGAATAAAATAAGACTTCAAAGGAAAAGAAAATAACGCTTAGAGAGTTTTTCATTTTGTTAATCGAGCAACAAAAGTGTTTTACAAAAAATATAACGAGATTACATTAATTTTACATCAAAATCATAATTTATTAAATATTCATAGGAAAAATTTGATTGAATTTTAAAGTCAACTCAAATTTCATGAAAAATTTAATGGTCTCATAAAGTTTTCCGTTTTTAAATCGGGAGATGTAATTACGATGGAACGAATTAGGATGGAATTTTTTGGCCCAAAAATTTTTGGCCAAAAAATTTTGGTTCAAAGAAAATTTAATCATCGGATTTAAAAATTAAATCACCCAAAAATTTTTGGCCCAAAACTTTTAGGCTGTATCTTAAAAAATATAAATAAATATAGTGGCCAAAATGTTTTGGGCCAAAATTTTCAGGTTGAGACTTAGAATAAATTGGAGTTTTCTAGCAAAACTATTTTGGACCAAAAATTTCAGGTTGAGACTTAATCGGAGTTTTGTAGCCAAAATATTTTGGGCCAAAATTTTCAGGTTGAGACTTAGAATAAATTGGAGTTTTGTAGCCAAAATATTTTGGGCCAAAAATTTCAGGTTGAGACTTAGAATAAATTGGAGTTTTCTAGCAAAACTATTTTGGACCAAAAATTTCAGGTTGAGACTTAATCGGAGTTTTGTAGCCAAAATATTTTGGGCCAAAATTTTCAGGTTGAGACTTAGAATAAATTGGAGTTTTGTAGCCAAAATATTTTGGGCCAAAAATTTCAGGTTGAGACTTAGAATTAATCGGAGTTTTGTAGCCAAAATATTTTGGGCCAAAATTTTCAGGTTGAGACTTAAAATTAATTGGAGTTTTCTAGCAAAACTATTTTGGGCCAAAACTTTCAGGTTGAGACTTAGAATAAATTGGAGTTTTCTAGCAAAACTATTTTGGGCCAAAACTTTCAGGTTGAGACTTAGAATTAATTGGAGTTTTCTAGCAAAACTATTTTGGGCCAAAAATTTCAGGTTGAGACTTAGAAATAATCGGAGTTTTGTAGCCAAAATATTTTGGGCCAAAATTTTCAGGTTGAGACTTAAAATTAATTGGAGTTTTCTAGCAAAACTATTTTGGGCCAAAACTTTCAGGTTGAGACTTAGAATAAATTGGAGTTTTCTAGCAAAACTATTTTGGGCCAAAACTTTCAGGTTGAGACTTAGAATTAATTGGAGTTTTCTAGCAAAACTATTTTGGGCCAAAACTTTCAGGTTGAGACTTAGAATAAATTGGAGTTTTCTAGCAAAACTATTTTGGGCCAAAATTTTCAGGTTGATACTTAGAATAAATTGGAGTTTTCTAGCAAAACTATTTTGGGCCAAAATTTTCAGGTTGATACTTAGAATTAATTGGAGTTTTTTAATCCAAAAAATTTTGGCCTCTACATTTATTTATATTTTTTAAGATACAGCCTAAAAGTTTTGGGCCAAAAATTTTTGGCTCTTTTAAATTAGCCAAAAATTTTTGGGTGATTTAATTTTTAAATCCGACGATTAAATTTTCTTTGAACCAAAATTTTTTGGCCAAAAATTTTTGGGCCAAAAAATTCCATCCTAATTCGTTCCATCGTAATACCCCAACTCTTTTAAATCCTCTTAATTTTTCATAAATCAATTTTGTTCCTTTGAAATTCATTAAACTCAAACTTTTAAAAACTATAAATTTATGTTAATTTTTCAGAATGATACTTTCATAGACATAATGAATATATTTCCATAGTCAAATACAGCTTCTCACATACAAAGCGTTCAAACGTAAATCCTTTGCCAGGGGTTGGCACTTTCATCCAGAACAAAAGGATTTTTCATCCGATTTCATCCGAAACAATAGAAAATTTCATCCGGAACAATAGGATATTTCATCCGGATGTAATCGTGTCACCCCCTGGATCCTTTGTTTATCATCGAGTCAATGACATGATTCTACATTCAAAGCTTTTATACATCACATTTTTTTTCTCTTCGTTGTTTGTGCTTAAATGCAAGCTTTAATCTTTCCATTGAGATTTCCAAACTCTATGATACCTTTTATGCTATTATGCTTGAAAACCTATGGTGAAGCGTTTTGAGAAGTCCTTTATCTCTTCCATCAATCATTTCAGCTTCAATTCTTCTTTTGCTTTAAGCTGGACTTTCTTGAAAGCGTTGAGGATGTCTCTTGTTAAGTGATGCGTTCAATCGATTGAAAGTTTTATGACAACAATAAATCAAATAGGATCAAATAAAATCAAACATAATTCCTTCAAATGTTGTACTTCTGAAGATCTGTCACACAGATTTTCTCATAAAGCCGGAACAGATTCTTCGTAGGCGCTAGCATTTCGAATTTACTCGTCCATGTCAAAAAGCTTTATGCGTTAAAGCAACATAACATCAAATTCATTCACATAAACAAGCAGCTTTATCACTTAATTTTCACACCATGCTCTGCTAGATAATTAATGTAAACCACAAAGTGCTTTCCTAAATGAGTATGAAAATGCTAAAGGCATCAGAAAAGGCATGACAGAACGGCATGAATGCAAATAATGCTTGTAAAAATTCATTTATTTTCATGTTTATTAATTCCTCTATTAATAATTCATCTCCTCTATTGCTTCTTCTTCTTCCATACTCGTCGTTTTGTCACCACTGCACTGTGCAAATGTTTTTATAGAATGAGATTTATTTTTGCATCAAGATGAGTAAAAAGAAAGAAAATTATAGAAAATGACGACAACGATGATGATGATGATGAAGCTGTTAAAGTTGATGAATATTTAATGACGATGCGTTGAATATCGTAATTAAATTTCATTAAGTGAATTTTTCCGACGCGACATTGTTGGAATCTGTAAGCGAAAGAAAAGCCATCAAGCAGATGGTGTCTGAAGAATTTTCCTCCTTTTTAATCTCACTTTATCATATAATTATGATATTGTTGTATGGAAACTCATGCGACCCATTATATTGTATGGATACTCTATTTCAATATCTGCAAATGTTTCCATATGATAGCGGTTTTAAAACCACGAATGTGTCATACACATTAAAAAGTGTCCATGCCTTAAAGTCCTCAAAAAACATATTTACCCTAAAAAAAAGTATAAAATGCAATTTCTTTACTCAACATTATTATAATAATCGTCATCATCGGCAGCAGCAGTGATGCTTGAATTTATGTATGTGCCTGCACATTTTTTCTTGTTTTAATATCCACATGGTACTCTCACCCATTCATTCTCATACTCCACTTCCGCAAAATCAACTCTATTTCTCAATTCCAAAACATAATGTTGTGTAGTTGTGCACCACATTGTTGAGTTTTTGTTGCTGAATATAATTTTTTTGATATGCAAATTGCGCATTTTTATGTGACGATCTCTCATAAATAAATATTATGCAGCATGTTGTTCCTTTATCTAAAAAACTCTTTTTTTTCATTCTGTTCTCTGCTTTGTTTCAGTTCAAATGGAAATTGTTGTAGACATTAAAAATTTATTGGATTTTTTTTTATTCCTCACGTTTTGGTACTTTTGGAATGGGCATGCATGTGAGCATGTATGTGAGCAAATATCTTCAAGGCATTGAATGAAATCAATGATAGTAAACTATTTTGATTTCAAAATTAGAATCAAAGTCATTTTATGTGCTGAAACATTTTTATATTTAAATTTTTATAGCAACAAATGTCTCTATCACTTTATATCGACATGATTACGTTTACTCTTCTCTTTATATTGAAATCTGGTGAGGGTAGATGAAAATGGAAATGAATGCAACAACTAGTTTCAATCAGTATACTGCAATTACGTTCTATTGAGATACATAGATATAGAAAATAAACTTTTCTTTAGAAATTCTCTTTCAAAACTTTTTCTATTCCGTTGAATTCATAAGAGTTTTTATTCTTTTTCGCTTTGCATGCAGACTGTTCAATGACATTTGTGTATGCTCAAACAATAAAATAATATATAGAGTGAAGAAATATGAATTTTGAAATTTCAATCTGGATGAAGTAACGATAATAAAATGAGCACTAAACTGAATGAAATAAAAGCAAAGCAAAAAAGCAATAAAAATAAGCATCCAGAACTTATTCCACAGAAGTAATTTTATTATGGTAAATAAATTTGCCATTATATTTTACATCTTTATCCCAAACAATAAATTATAAGAATATGATTGATATTTCACTATTTTACTGTAACGTATGCTTTTTTATTGCTCACAATCATTGAAGACGCTCTTGATATATAAGACGGAAGGTAAAATAAGTTTTGTTGACATACACAAAGCGAATTTAAAATCTGGTTAAAATCTAATTTACGATAAACGACTTAATTGATCTAATTAAATTTTTTAATGGAAAGCAACAAGCATCGCGTTTAAATAATTCGCTTTACATTAGTTCTAATCGATTATACACTGATTGCATGAAATCCCCAAATTAATTAAGCTAATCAAAGTATAATATCCAATTAAAAGTTTTGTTATTAATTTTTATGGCATAATCGAATATTTGGTGGAGTAAAATGTTTCTATTTGCTCAATAATCCGTTCTAAATTACAGAAACAGACCTTTATTATAGATGATGTTTGTTCACACATTTTCAGCAAATAAGGTTTGGAAGGCATTTGGTTAGTTTTCAAAAGTAGGTAAAGGAAAGTTAATTAGACAAAAAACCTGACATGCCCCAGTAACCATTAAAAAGTGCATCTACACTATTTCTTGATCATTAAAACTTAGCTAATCTTATCAAAGATCATAAAAGAAAATGCGTTATCAAATCTACTAGTTCTAACCAGTTCTAACCACATCTACATACTTGATATTAGTGTTCACTTGCAATAAAGAGAAAAGATATAACCATAACAATACTGCCTCACACGAAGCTTTAGAGTATTCATTAATATTGAATGCCAAATACAATTATAACTTTTATGATAAGTTCAATGGAAGTACAAATTCCACACATCTTTTGCATGTTATCTGATGGGCAAATATTTTTATAAAAATTATCAATACTATTGCATTAGCTGTTGAATGAAATTGTTTGTAAAAGTTTTTATAGCATTGATTGTAATCACACTTCAAAAATTACAATTTTTGATCATCAGTATTGATTGAATTATCGACGAAAGAAGTGCCTTTAAATCGATCTTTATCGAAAAAAAAATCCCAATCGTAAAAATTCTTTCGCATTTTCAATTGTTTTCAAATAGAAATTTAAAATAAAATAATGAATAAATCAGCAGATAATTCTTTACTTGAATACAATGAGAACAATTGTGAACGCAAAAAAATATTAGACCAAATTTCTGAGCAAAACTCTGACAACAATCAGGTATCTCAAATAGACTCAGACAAATTATCACCCATTGTGCAAACAAATCCATATTATGAGTCTTTTGATTCTATCTCAATGTATACTGAATCAACAGTACCAAGTGAGTTTGCAGAATTGGAAGTTCAAGCTCACGAGTATCGTAAAAATCAAAGACAAGCGGCTACATCAAGTCTAGAAAACGAATCAAAACAACAGAACAATATACAGTACAATTTACGATTTGATAAAGTTGTGATAGTTGGAGGTAATTAATTGGCAATGCATTTACACATAAAATTTCTTATCATTATTTATTTACTTTTCAATTTTTATAATGATTAAGCGAATGAGAAGAAGGACAATGGCATTGATAAGCCAGTATCTCAAGCAGTAAATGAAATAATAACACAGAAAGTGAATTTCGAGGAAATCCCCCTGAAATATGTGTCAGTTGATGGAAATAAATTTCCTAAGTTAATGCTTAAAAAAGCATTTCTCATACCTATAGTTTGTATCCTTTTAATTCTCATTGGTGGAATTTCATTTTTAATTTACGATACGCTGAAAAAAGGACAGCATGATGAATTTTTGTCAACAACAACAACAAAAACAACAATGCCAAATGATTCCAGCTCTACAAAGCCATATGATACTACAACTACATTACAGCCTGTTAACCATAAAATCATAAAACGAGAGGATTGGATAACTAACGATTCATTTCCCATTACTGGCAGATTCAAATTAATTTCACCTGTAAATAAAATAATTCTCCTTACTACAATCACGAGTCAATGTGATACGGCGGAATCGTGCATGGAATTTATAAATGAACAACAACAATATGCATATCCGGAATATGATGACATACGTGAGAATTTTATTATAGCACTTGATGGGACAATATTTGAAGGAAGAGGATTTGAACGTGAAAGTGAGACGACATGTGAAAGTGATAAAATAACATGTTATAATAACAAAGCTATATCAATAAGCTTTGTACAGTCTTCAGTAAAAGATTATGAAGTCAACGAAAAACAACAATCAGCATATTGTCAGTTTATTAAAGAAAAACAAGATATGAGACTCATTGACTCTACTTTTACTGCGTTTAATGACAATAATTTAATATCAACAACTGTTGATGATAAAAGTTTTGGGAAGTTGAAAGAATGTTGCAATTTACATAATAATAGTAAGTTCTCATACTAGAGATTCTTTTACATGCAAAATTTTGAGATGAAGTTAGTCACAGATTGTGCAAAAAATATAATTTCAAATCCTTATTTTCAGTTCCTGAAATTGAAAGAAGAAATCAGACACTTGAACTCATTGATGATAATTTAAAAAGAATATTTAGCACTAAAGTAATAGTTACAACAACAGGTGGAGCGAATTGCACTACAAAAGTATTGTGACAAAAAATTTTCATCAAATTCAATTATTTTTAAATATCACATCATGAATTTATTTTTAGGATGACTGCGCCAAAATTGTTGAAAATCTTTTTCAGCAAAATGAAATTCAATCAAATTTTATTTTTGGTGGAGATGAATGGATTTTTGAAGACAGGAACTTTGATATGGCTGTGAATGGTACTTACATATTAAACTAGTAACCACGTACTCTGATTCAATGTTTTTTTCATTCGTTTCCATAGAATCGTTATATGATGCCCTCTTAATTTCATTTATCGGGAATTATTCAACAAGTCTACCATCACAATCATTAATTACTAAATTGAATAATGTGTTTATAAAATATTCAATCGTGCTGGGGAAATTACCAAGCAACCATAAAATTTGTGTTACAAATGAGTCTCCAACATTAATCAACGCCATTCGTAATCTAAATCCAACAAAATATGAAAATTTTTGTAATGAAAAAGTGTGAGCGAATAAATTGTTCAACATTGTTTGTGAATTAATTAAGTCAAGTTATTTCTAATCATCAACACTATGAAAAAAAAAAAAATGTCAAACATATTAAAAATAGCTAGCTAGACAACAATTCAAATATTTTTACATGTGCCGTCTACTGTGTCGAGTATCCTTAAATGGTTTGATCACAAGAACTGTAAAAAATGTCATTTTATTTTATTGCCGTCTCTCACATCGAAATTTTAATGTCGCTCGAATAAATTACAACATGTGTAAAAAAATTCATTTGTTTCTATTGTTTTGCATACATGTAGGTAAAATTAAACATGTATTGCAATTTTCTCTGCATGTAGAAATGAGAGAGGAAAATTATTTTCATAAAATATTTATAACCATCTATCCATTTAAGGAGGTGCAGTTAAAATCAAAATCCCTCTAATTAAATTTTTGTTTTCATACTTTTACTCTTACTTTCTGTTGACTCTCTACAAATTGTCTGGGAGAATTGTCATCTATCTTCATAGATCTTACACATCTTGACAACCTCACATTTATATATGCTTAATAAAAAAAAGAAGAATGCAAAAAGAATAATTGAAGAAAGAAAAAAGAGAAAAGATTTGTGAATAGAAATTGAAAATGTGAGGATTTATGCGTCGATGTCAGGGGCGGTTGCAGCATGCATTCATCGACAATTTATTATACTTCACGAATTGTTGCAAAAAATTTATACATTGCAGTAGCAGGAGACAATATCAGTAACAGCCAGCAATCCATGTTTTCATTAGCAACAACACACATGTTCTGTCTTTCCCCTCTAACTCATGAATTTTTAAGATTCTTTTTCCAATGCTGATATTGTTTGGTGTTGCTACTGCTGTTCTGTAGGTTTTATTATTTTTTTCTCCTTTGCGAAAAATGAATATACAACAGTACATGTCTATAAAGAATTTTTTTCTCTTCTATAAATTGAAATAAAAAGATTAAATCAAGGGAAAGGCACTGTTTTGGGAATTAAATTCAATTTTCTGATCAATCGAAGTCTAGACGACTTTTGAGTTGTGAATTTTAATGATTTATTGATGAAGTAATGGACCTAATCTGAGATAATTTAAGTTAATTCCTAGAAGTTTTTTTGCTGATCCTTCAAATGTTCAAACAAAAAAATGTTAGATCTAGTTACTGAATATATTTATTATCAGGAGCAAAATAATTTTTCCATAAATCATAACGTTAAGGACTGTCCACAGCTTGCAAAGAAACGATGTATTGCAAAAATATTGGGAAAACTAAACTTTTTCAATTTTTTCTTTCTCTTTTCTTATAAGATGCAGCATATGACTCTCGTAGGAATCATTACAATAAATACACAAAAACCGCTTTTTGAGAATGTAACATATTGTGATTCCTATACACTCACTGCTTTTATTAATTAACTCAAACTTCCTTGCATCTTTGCTCTCAATTTTTTCACATTTTTCACATTTTAAATACTTTGACAGAAATTTATGCTGTCTAAAATTTCTATAGCTTTCATATTTGATTGTCTAAGTGAGAATGAGAGAATTTTTAGAATTAGAGCCTCGAGAATCCCCTATAAAAGTCCTGGCAAAATTGCATTGACTAAGCATTGTAGTTTTGCGCTTTGTGCCATTTACAATTCGCGATTTCAATTCTTCTTTCTAATTAATGTGAGTTTGTTGCTTGTAAAAAATTATTAGCAAATAAATATAAGGAAAAATATGTAACTGCCTTTTGTGATAAACTAAACGAAAAGAAAGTTTGAGAATACAAAAGAAAAGAAAAAAGAAATAATAATGTGTAGCACGAAACATAAGGAAAAAAATTTATTCATCTAAACGTCCAATTCAGAGTGATTTATGGATGAAAGTCTAGAGATTAGAAAGGAATTTTCGTGGATTATCGCTTAGCATTAATATTTCAAGTGTTTCCTTTCTTTGTGTTTGTAAATTAAATTAATGTCAATCGGAAATGACAGCAAAAGGCTTTTATTTGACTTTAAAGACAAATTCCTTTGTGTAAGCCAACTCAATTTTCGTTTCAATTTCCCATTCCTTTATAGAACTTTAAATTAATTCAAAATGTGTGACGAAGACGCAGGAGCACTCGTTGTTGACAATGGATCAGGTATGTGCAAGGCCGGTTTCGCTGGTGATGATGCACCACGTGCTGTCTTCCCATCAATTGTTGGTCGTCCACGCCATCAAGGTGTGATGGTCGGTATGGGTCAAAAGGACTCTTATGTTGGTGATGAGGCACAAAGCAAACGTGGTATCCTCACATTGAAATACCCAATTGAACATGGTATCATTACCAACTGGGATGATATGGAAAAGATCTGGCATCACACATTCTACAATGAACTCCGTGTTGCACCAGAGGAACATCCAGTTTTGCTCACAGAAGCTCCATTGAATCCAAAAGCAAATCGCGAGAAGATGACACAAATTATGTTTGAAACATTTAACTCACCAGCTATGTATGTTGCCATCCAAGCTGTCCTCTCACTCTACGCTTCCGGTCGTACCACTGGTATTGTCTTGGACTCTGGTGATGGTGTTTCACACACTGTTCCAATTTATGAAGGTTATGCTCTTCCACATGCCATTCTCCGTCTTGACTTGGCTGGTCGTGACTTGACTGACTACTTGATGAAGATTCTTACTGAACGTGGTTACTCATTCACAACAACAGCTGAACGTGAAATCGTTCGTGATATTAAGGAAAAATTGTGCTATGTTGCCTTGGACTTCGAACAAGAAATGGCAACAGCTGCTGCCTCAACATCACTCGAAAAGTCATATGAATTGCCTGATGGACAAGTCATCACAATTGGTAACGAACGTTTCCGTTGCCCAGAAGCTCTCTTCCAACCATCATTCTTGGGTATGGAATCATGCGGTATCCACGAGACTGTCTACCAATCAATCATGAAGTGCGATGTTGATATCCGTAAGGACTTGTACGCCAACACAGTTCTTTCCGGAGGAACCACAATGTACCCAGGTATTGCTGATCGTATGCAAAAGGAAATCACTGCTTTGGCTCCATCAACAATCAAGATTAAGATCATTGCCCCACCAGAACGTAAATACTCTGTCTGGATCGGAGGTTCAATCTTGGCATCACTCTCAACCTTCCAACAAATGTGGATCAGCAAACAAGAATATGACGAATCTGGCCCAGGAATTGTCCACAGAAAATGCTTCTAAATTAAGAAATCAGCTTACAAATTCAATCAATTTTATTTTATTAAAGCACACAAAACTGCCATCCTTCGTGTGTTGTTGGCTCTTGGCTTTTTCTTTTAACTTTTCTCTCTCGTATCATTCAAAAAAAAAAAATACACAAATTATTTATATTACTCAATTATAATACACAAATTCTTTGCTATATGATGCATAAATGAATTTACGTCATTAAGGAATTTAGACGTTAATTAATTTTTAATTAAAAGACAAATAGAATGAAGAAAAATAAACATTATATATTATTTAGAAATTCAATTTATCGCACTTAGTCATGCGATAAGTATGAATTGAATTTACCATAATTTTTCATAGTCATTGCAACTATAATTAATAGTTGCCAATGTTCATTATGTAAATGAAGAAATTTAGCAGTCCTAGATCTAACTGCATCAAGTTTAATAATAGAAACAACAACAATCAACTACTACACATTAATCTACAAAAAAGGGAAATGAATTTCTTTCGTGACATCTCTCTTTGATTTTTTTTCATAGCAGATACAATTTTTCTCACATTTTCAAGTCGTTATTTAAATTATTTATAAAATAAAATTTTTAAGGCAAATAAAATCAATTTTGTGAAAAGATTCAAATAAATCTGAGATTTTTTCATTTCATCGTCGAATGCAATTATTTTTCAACTAATATTCAATTATAAACTGATTCAGATTGAAGATGAGAGATTTATTCTTATAGTCAACTGAAAATTTTAATTTATAATACCAACCTTAAGTCATTTTAAAACATTCGAACACTCTGTCATATTTGATATCCAACATTTGATAAAAAAAAATGCAATTTAAATATTTTGACATTACAGATATAACATACAAACCTGTCCAAGAAATGGCAACAAGTCAAATAACTTTTCATCCAATGAAAGCGTAGATCGCATCTGAAATTAAATTTATGACTTCATACACAGATAATTAATTTTTTTTTTTTTTGCATAATTAAATTTTTATTGATCATTCACTAAGTGATGTCTCAAAAGTTACAGAATATGCATGACTTTTTTTTCTTTTCTTCAATATTACAATAATATTTTCTCGTTAATTTTTTCTGCTACTTCAGCTCATTATAGAAATTCTATGGTTACATTTTTTTGTGTCATTTGTCTCTACTCATCTTTATCTGTTAATTCCAGAGGGCGAAGCCGTCTTTAGCCGGCTTTAGTCGGCTAAAGATGACTTTAGCCGGCTAAAGCCGGCTAAAAAAAAATCACGTTTTTTCTTAGCCGGCTAAAGCCGGCTAAAGGCGGCTAAAGCCGACTAAAGCCGGCTAAAATCGGCTAAAAGTATGAATTTTTGCTTTTGAAATATGAAACGAAAATTTAAAATGTAAATTCGCTTTTTCGAGGGATTTTTCATTCCAAATAAGAAAATCAACGCGAAAAATGACTTTTCCGAGGGGTTTTTCATTCTAAATAAGAAAATCAACGCGAAAAATGGCTTTTCCGAGGGGTTTTTCATCCCAAATAAGAAAATCAACGCGAAAAATGGCTTTTCCGAGGGGTTTTTCATTCCAAATAAGAAAATTAATGCGAAAAATGGCTTTTCCGAGGGGTTTTTCATTCCAACTAAGAAAATTAATGCGAAAAAAGGCTTTTCCGAGGAGTTTTTCATTCCAAATAAGAAAATCAACGCGAAAAATGACTTTTCCGAGGGGTTTTTCATTCTAAATAAGAAAATCAACGCGAAAAATGGCTTTTCCGAGGGGTTTTTCATCCCAAATAAGAAAATCAACGCGAAAAATGGCTTTTCCGAGGGGTTCATTCATTCCAAATAAGAAAATTAATGCGAAAAATGGCTTTTCCGAGGGGTTTTTCATTCCAACTAAGAAAATTAATGCGAAAAAAGGCTTTTTCGAGGGATTTTTCATTCCAAATAAGAAAATCAACGCGAAAAATGACTTTTCCGAGGGGTTTTTCATTCTAAATAAGAAAATCAACGCGAAAAATGGCTTTTCCGAGGGGTTTTTCATCCCAAATAAGAAAATCAACGCGAAAAATGGCTTTTCCGAGGGGTTTTTCATTCCAAATAAGAAAATTAATGCGAAAAATGGCTTTTCCGAGGGGTTTTTCATTCCAACTAAGAAAATTAATGCGAAAAAAGGCTTTTCCGAGGAGTTTTTCATTCCAAATAAGAAAATCAACGCGAAAAATGACTTTTCCGAGGGGTTTTTCATTCTAAATAAGAAAATCAACGCGAAAAATGGCTTTTCCGAGGGGTTTTTCATCCCAAATAAGAAAATCAACGCGAAAAATGGCTTTTCCGAGGGGTTCATTCATTCCAAATAAGAAAATTAATGCGAAAAATGGCTTTTCCGAGGGGTTTTTCATTCCAACTAAGAAAATTAATGCGAAAAAAGGCTTTTCCGAGGAGTTTTTCATTCCAAATAAGAAAATCAACTCGAAAAATGGCTTTTCCGAGGGGTTTTTCATTCCAACTAAGAAAATTAATGCGAAAAAAGGCTTTTCCGAGGAGTTTTTCATTCCAAATAAGAAAATCAACTCGAAAAATGGCTTTTCCGAGGGGTTTTTCATCCCAAATAAGAAAATCAACGCGAAAAATGGCTTTTCCGAGGGGTTTTCATCGCAAATAAGAAAATCGATGTGAAATTTCGCTTTCCTATTAAGTTTTTCATCGAAATTTTATATTTTATTTCGATTTTTAATTGATTTTCATTTTTTGTTTAGGATAAAAACACATTAAAAGTTTAACAAATTAAAAATTGTATAATAAGATTTCATTATTTTTCATACGTGGAAAATTTTCTCTTTAGCCGGCTTTAGCCGGCTTTAGCCGACTAAACATGGCTTTAGCCGGCTAAAGCCGGCTAAACTTTTTTTTAAAAATTTGACCGTTATTCTTTAGTCGGCTAAAGCCGGCTAAAATTAGCCGGCTTTAGCCGACTTTAGCCGGCTAAAAATCGAACGGCTTCGCCCTCTGGTTAATTCATTTCTTCTCACAATTACATAAGGTGAACTATGTGTATATATGTGTCACCTCAAAATATATATATAGTTCTAAATGTGTCTGTATATTTTCTTTTTTTATTTAATTTTCCTCTTTTTTCTTCTTCTGTACACAATAATGAATAATAAATTATCTTTAATTAGTCGTTAAACAAATATATATATGCATGACTATTCTATATATATGTATTGTGTTATGGGAATGGGAATATCAAATTAATCCTTCGCATTTCATCTTCATTTTCGTTTCTTTTGCACGAAATAGTTTGTTTTTTCTTATTCCTTCATTAAACACACAAAATAACAATTAAGTATCATGTGCCTTCAAGTTGACATACTCGAATGTAAAGTGAAATGCTTCATTACATCGTAAGACATATTTTTCTTAAACATTTCGCATTTTTCTCATTTTTTTATAAAATTATTTTCATTCTTTTCAATCTCATTCTTCTCATTTTAATTGCGACCAAATTTTTTTTTCTTAATGTGATCTCATTTTCTTGTCTAATAAGATTTTGATTTTTATTATGATCGTGATACATAGTGAGTCAAATGAATGAGTGAATGAGAAATAAATGCAGAGAAATTTTCTATTAAGGGGAGATTTTCTTAATATAAGTAAACATTTTTTTTTATTCCAATTTTAGAAGGGTAAAGAAGAAGTGGATGGTTACATACAGGGGAGGGCTTGGTATACAATTAATCATCATCATCATTCTTGCCTTAAAAATATTTACATTCAAAGAGAAAAATGCATGGATTTAAAATTGAATTAATGTTCTTAAAGAAAAAAATCTGAGCTATTTCAATCAACTTAAATTAAATTTCATTTTTACGAAACAAAAAAGCAACAACAAAAAAAAGAGGAGAAACTTTTTTTATTCCTTCAAGGGTGTGACAATTTGTTGTTATCGTCTGCTAAAGAGATTATTGAGGAAATTTGGGAAGATTTTCTCCAATAAAATCTTAAAGCATTATGAAATTTAGATCATTTTCTTTTATTGCATAAGAATTTTTATTGTCTTAATCATCTTGCGGCTATTTGCTGTTCCAAATTTCAGTCAAGAAAAAGAAAATTCCTCATGACATGAACTTTTCATATCGAGTGACATTAATGAATATTCTTAAGGATATATGAAAGAAAATTCTTGCGGAAAATAAGAAAATTTTTAATGGCATAATTTCAAATTTCTGCTGCCATTCTCTCCATTATTCCTTGTCACAATCTATAAAATTTTCCATTTCATTTTGCCAAAAATAATTTCAGTTGGATGCTTAGTAGCTGAAGTATAAATGTTTGTCATTAGCCTTTTGAATTGGAAGCGTTTATCATAAAATTTGTAAAAGGTTCGTTTATTTCTTATTGTTTTAAATTCTGGCAGATAATGGATGTAATTTTAGAATGATTCAATTTTTGGCATCAAATTTATTTTGATGTCAAAGGAAATGTTATTAAGATCAGAACCAAACGTTAACAAAACCAAAGTGTCACATCCCATTGATGAAAATTCTCCAAAAATTAACATAATGTAAACATTGCACGTTCGTTGGAAATGAAAGCAAATTTCTATTAAAATTGCACATCATGTCCCTGTATTTATTGACTTCCTTAAAAATTACTATTATTTGCTGTCCGATTCATTTCCATTCCTCTCATTTTACTAATTAAAATTATTTTGCCCAAACGCAAAATGAGGAATATGTTGAATGGCAAATTAATTGCAATTTTTTGTTTAAAAGATGGAACAAAAGGAAATTTTTCTTTTAATTAAAATGCGAGACCAGTTGAAAGTACATGAAATAATAAGAAAAAGTGTGTAAATGAATCTCTTAAGATGTCTGGAGATATTAAAAAACAAAATCACGATAAGAATATTTTTAAAATAAGGAAAACACAAATTCAATTAAAACAATTTTGCTATTGGATATCTGACTTGTCTCTAAGAAACCACTTCAATTTATTTTTTATATTCGCTTATTTTTTGAATTCTTTTAAACTCTAAATTCTACTATCACATATTTTTCTTCATTTAAGACATAAAAGAAGGAGGGAAAAATTGAAAAAGGGATCTCTCGTTTCACTGGCGATAAATGACGACACCGACAAGAACATTCCTAAAAATTATCCAGAAATAAAAATGGAAACGGAGAGATTTTTTCTTTCATTTATTTATTTTTTTCATTTTTGAAATATTTTCGGTATGTACTTTTATAATGACTTTTCATTCTTTTCAAACATTAAGAACGCTTTTTTACAGATATTGAGCTGGACTATCTTCATTTTAAATTGGCTGTTTTATTATCTGCTTGATTCGGAAATTTCAATCATTGACCAATTTCACAAATCATGCCTTTATTCATTCAAAACTTGCAACTCTGATATGAACGCTTTCAGAGAAGAACGTGACATTGAAAACCGGTCATTTCAAATTTGAAAATTGTTGACCGATTTTTGCATAACACATATCTAAAAAAATTTCTATTTAGTGAAAAAATCCTCTTGTAATGCTTTAATATTATTCATTTAACATTTTAAATTAATATTTTAATAATATTAAAGCTTTACAAAATGATTTTTTCACAAGATAGAATTTTTTTAAGTATGTGTTATGCTAAAATCGGTCAAAAATTTTGTTAATTTTGAAATGACCGGTTTTCAATGTCACGTTCTTCTCTGAAAGCGTTCATATAATCTGAGAAAATGCGCTCCAGTCATCCATCTTATAGAGACTTTCAAAATAAACATTCACTCACATACACAAAGAATTAGGTAAAGGAAAATAAGGCAACAAAAGAAGAAAGGAGAAGAAAACTTTGAAATGGAAATTTATGTTGATTTCTTATTGGCTTTTTCTAGGTTTTCATGCTGTGTGACTTGATAATAAATTGAATTTTCTTTTTTGATTTTATTTTATTTTCTTTGAACACATAGATAAATGGAAATACTTAAAACAATAAAGTAACATGACATGGGGAGATTTTGAAAGTGATGTCAATGATTTTTTTTTTCTTTGCATGAATTATTCTAATTAATTTAACATACATCAATCAACTAAGGGATCAAAGTTTGCTATTAACTAGTTTTAAAAATTTTCAGTAAACATGATCAAATTTTCAATAAGTTAAGTCCTTAAGTCAACTTAGGTATATTAAATATTTTTCGTATCTATTCAAATGACTTCTTTTTTTAAATTTAATAACATACTAACAGAGTAATCACTACAGAATACTTCCCCATATCCAATCAAAAGCAAACACATCAAGAAACACAAGACAATTTTCCTGAACTCCTCATACTTTTTCGTGCCTTTTCCTTTTCTATTCACATTCATAGCCATGTTTTGCTATTTATACCTTATTGTCAGTCATATCTAATAAAAATTGATTCTTATTCAATAAACAAAATTCTATATATGTATAATATAACTTCTTTCTTTTCTTCCTTTCTATGATATTTTCTTTTCCATGTAATACTTATCTCCAAATATATGCAATAAATGGAAGGACGTCTAGATCCTCCGTTCTAGGATGAATAATAATAA
This sequence comes from Chironomus striatipennis, assembly GCA_026123125.1. Lineage (NCBI taxonomy): Eukaryota > Metazoa > Arthropoda > Insecta > Diptera > Chironomidae > Chironomus > Chironomus striatipennis. The sequence goes on along the minus strand of CM047394.1, from coordinate 23,701,457 downwards.
AAAATTCTAGTTTTGAATCTCTATTTTTTTGTGCTGACTTCATTATTTGCATGAACAAGTTATTTTTCTCGGATTTTTTTTTTCATTTTTTGCATCGTCTGTCTCCAACTCTCTGTCCTAATGAGAGCCGGAATGGACAATTTTCGAATAGTGAATATATATAAATTTGCATAAAAAAACATTTTACAGCAACTGTGCGATGACAGGCTCAAGAAGACACATATGTTCAGCTCCACGTACTGGCAATCGGTTGAGGCAAAAATGTCGTATCATTTCTGGTATGGATTTGAAGGGACGACTAAATTGACCGAGGATATACTCGCCTGTATCATTCTGTTGTTGAATCCTCATGTGCATAAAGCCTTTAGCACTCCTTTTATTATTGGGGTGGATTTAAAGAAAAAAAATATTAAATGTATGCATTAGTTATTTGAAAGATTATGCAGAGATTTTTCACACTGTAAGGGATTTTTTTCGAAGATTCTGGGCTACTTTTTTATTGAAATTTATGTTCGTTTTTGGGGATTTGAGTTTTCAAAGAGAAGAAAAGAATTCTTGTGGGAAAATATTAAAAGTCAGTTCTTTTGAAGTACAAAATTGTGTTCATGTAGAGCTGACAATTCCAACCTCATACTCATCTTCCTCGTTTGAAAAAACAAAATGTTGATAAAAAAATGTCAACAATTTTTTCAATTTCAATAAAAATTTGCCAATATCATTTCAAAGGAATTTCTCATACTCACTTTAATGATAATGAATAATCTTGCTTTGCCGACTCACTGTTGCGCACTAGGAAGCTTCCCTCATTCAATTGCCGTAAAATATTTTCCGCATCTATTCGAGTGATCGCACCATGATACCAGCTGTAAGCGACAGAGAGAGATAGTAAAAAAAATCCATTAGACAATTTTTTGAAAAATTTTTAATTAAAATTCAATTACACATGAAAATTAATTATGGTTCGCCCCATGCAACAAGACTTTTTTAATGATTATTTATTTTGAAAATATCTGCATAAAATTCATGCATAAGTGAATCATAAATTATGATGTTTTGAATACTTACCCTTGCCGTTCAAGTGGAATAGAATCATCAATTAGTGCCATATTTAGTCGATTAAAGCCACCCACATTGAAACTAATGGCGGCGGACGATCTACTACTCAAATTTCCACTAGTACTTGACAATCCATGCAAGTCTAATGTCCCAAATGGCTTCTTCACTTTTGCCGCTTTTGAGTCATTCAAATTTAATGTCAAATTCTGTCGATAAAGACTCCCACCTGGAAAAAAAGAAAATATTTATTAAAATGTGCGGGAGAAAAAAGATGAAAAATTTTCAATTTATTTTTCGATTTACTTAGCAAATTGAATGAAAATTTGTTTTGATAAGAATGAATGCAGAAAAGTATAATTTCCCCCATCATGTTTGGCATTTTACTTATATTGTAATCTCTTCCCTATACTTTGGGAGCTTATATTTTTAACTTTTTTATAAAAAAAAATACAAACAAAACTTCAAACGAGCTCCATAAATTTTTAATATAAAAGAATGGATGAGGAAAAAAATCTCTTGTGCGCCCTAAATACTGCTGTTTCACCTTCCCTTTCTCATATCTTTCACATCAAATCTCCCTTTTGTGTATTATGCGAGAGAAAAAAAAATGCAAAATGTTCGCCACTAACTAACCACGACAGTTTGATAAGCAATGTACAAGTTTGTAGCTACTAAATTATGCATTGGAGCTGGGTACATGGTAAATATTAAAATAGCAAAAAATCTAATGAAGGGGAAAATAAAAGTGGAAAGGATCAAATTCAGAAAGTGATTATGTTATTGAAAAAATATGCACGAACAAAAGTTGTTCATTGGTGCCAGGGATTTAATAGATTTTTTTTTCGTCAGTATTATTAGGTGTACTGCAAAGATTGACTTAATTTGAATGTATGAAGAGTTTAATAACGATTTCATCATTGCAATAATTGAGAAATTTTTTCAAAAACAGAAAATGCATGACATTACTATGAGGTTCATAGAAAATTCCAATTTCAAAACTCTTTTTTCCTCACGATCTCTTGTTATACCTTGAAAACCATTCGATATTCTTTTTAGCTACACAAAATTTCTTCAATATTTCGAACAGTCTTCACTGCAGACGTATGAAATAGACTTTTTCTCCCTTAATGAGCCATAACATCTATGTATTTCATGAAACATAACAGAAATTGATTTTGGCATGGAAAATACATAAATAATGAGGATTGAATGAGAAAAGACAATAGTGGAACATAACTCTAAGTGAGAACGGAGAAAATGTTCATTAACTGCACATGGGACATGATTGAAATTTTTTATCCCCAAAAAACACTTTTAGTTTTGTATTGTGCATGTATTTTGTGGTTACTGATGCATCTGTTTACTCCCGCAATGCTTCCATACCATAATTCAATATTATCTGAAGAATTTCTGATACGAAATCCCGTCCGGTTCGCTTCCCACACTAGATTATTCGTTTGAGTAAGAAAAAGTGTCGGAAACAGAACGGAAAAATCAACATGAATTGAGCGTTAATTCTACAAAATTTTGCATTGTGAATGAAATTTTAATGAATTTCAAAGTTATTTGTAGGCAGTGTAAATTCAAGTCGTGTCCAACACAATAAGTACAATGACTACAAATAGCTGGACTAGAGAGAAAGCACAAAAAACACATTTTGCAAAACAATCGGATTCTTAATTAATATTAAAACGATTAGCATTGCTGATTTTTTTCCCAATCCCTCGCTCGAATTTACTACGCCTCGTTTTGCGTTCTTTTTTCATTTCATTCATTTTCATTTAGTGCTTGTATAAATAATATTGTGATAGAAATTATGGGAGGGTCAAGCAGGGTTGATGTATTTCATCAAATAAATGAACACTAATAGCTTTTATACAATAGATGTGGGGATTTTCAATCCCTGTCGAATAAAATGAAAATCGTTTCCATCATCAGAAATTTTTTGTATAAATGTCATTAACACTGCAGTATGTTGATACATCATCATTATAATTATCATTAGCACTTTTACACAAAACATATTAACATTTCATGGGTAACTAACTTACCAATTATTGGCCGATCATCTTGTTGTAGTACAGACTGACTGGAGGATGCTTGAGACACACCACTTGTGTCTGTGCTCAAACTATTATTGTTGCTTAAATTAAGTGCGTTATTTGTTAAATTATGAGATATGTTGCTGGGTAATATGAGGTTAACACCACCGACTCGCATTCTTCTTCGCAATTTTGGCATGTCAAATGGAAGTTCTCCAAGATCTACTGATGTGGCACTGCCTGATGCTCCTGAGTTCTGTTTTAAGAAAATAAATTTTATTATTTTTTAATTTATATAAAATATTAATCAACATACCTGAGGTTGAACTCTTCGTCTTCTTAGTTTAGGCATATCAAATGGAAGATCTTTTAAATCTTGAGGCAATCCAGTTGCATTATCAATTTTATTATCACTTAATGCACTTAGTTTTGCCTTATCATCTCGTGAGTGTAATGAAATGCCACTATCACTGCCCTGTATTTCCTCGCGAGCAATCAACAATATTTTACTTGCTGTCGGACGCTTCTTTTGCTTAACATCAATATTGTCATCAAGTATTTTATCGCCATTTTCATCACCAGGCGTTTGTTGCTTAGGCGTTTGATTTTTATTTTCAGAATTTTCTGAGACTGGCTCTTGCGTGGACTTATCAGATATCGGACTGAGAATTTGTAATTTTGGATGGATTAACACTGGAGCACGCAATGGACGTGCTACACTGGGACCAGAATCAGAGCTATGTGAACTTAATGTTGATGAATGTCGTGATTCTGTGCTTGTCGTGCTTCGATTTCCCTCGCTAGTACTTGACCTGATTGACTCCATACTACCACCACTACTTGACGTTGCCATACTCTCAATCGACGATGAATAATGGCGACCTGAATGACTTCGTTTGAGTTCAAAGACTCTTCCTGCTTCAATAATAACCGATCGAGGGCGCTCTTTAGAGCCGTCATTCTTCTCTGAGCCACGCAAATCTTTTAGTCGTGGATGTTGTAATGCATTTGATGCTGGCAAGTTTGGAGCACTCTTGATACTATTTATAAAGAATTTCTCATGTTTTGTTTGAAATTTCAATGGTAAAGGCGCAGTTGATGGAGGAGAAGGTGTATATTGTTGTGTATTTGCTGTGGTTGTCGACGTTGATGTAATGTTGGCATTCACAATATTATCAATCGATTCTTCTATTTTTATATTTTCAATATCTTTTGCTATTATATCTTCCTCACTCTTACAATTATTATTAATATTGTTATTATTTATGTTATTGTTATTATTATTTTGCTGTGCCTTCTTATTGTGCTTCGATCGATAACGTTTCTCTTTTGGATGTTGAATAGCTGATGATGCTATAAAGCTATCTTTACTTTGACTTGTTACCATTCTATACTCATTACCAAATAAGCTCGCTGAATGATTTGTTATGCGATCAACATCGTCAAGGTCATCATCCGATTTTGATATTTTCGAATCGAAAGCTGTTTCATAAATTTTTCGCTGTCTTACATTCATTTCGTCAAATATTAAAGCTTTTAAACGTTCATCATCTGTTATACTGCAATCTGCACATTCTTCAAAGCCCTGTTGATGGACATAAAATATACTGCGCGGTTGAAATAATTGATCATCAGCATCGTCACCAAAATTAGGTGTGGCACACGCACAAATGGCTTGATTATCAATGAAACGACTCTGAGGCATTTGCGATACTATAGTATTCTGATAATAAACCTCGGGTTCGACATCATCTATAGTTATTGATTGTGATCGTATATTTTGTGTGGCTGCTCTTACAACTGCTAGTGCATGTGAATGCCACTCACGTCTTTTTTGACATTCAGAGCAATCAGAGTCGTCAGATGTTGTGCTTGATGGTGAATCACAACGAATAATTCGAACACCGTCCTCAGTAATTGAATAACGTTTCGGCGTGGATACTTCTTTTTCTGCACCTGGAGTATCTAAACTGCTACTTTTCTTATTTTTTATTCCACCTTCTTTTTCTTTTAATGAATTAACTGCGGTCCTTGGGTGCTGTAACTGAAACAATTGACGTCGTTCCTCTTCAGTCGTTTTCTTCTTAAGCAAATCTGAATAATAATATGGCGATGGACTTGTTTTTGATCGTTCAGCTGTTAATAATCGTCTCGGACTCTTGAAATTATTCAATGGATTCAAAATATCCTCATTTATACTATCGGGTGAATTTAATTCTGGCACTTTTCCTTCGTCATCAAAAACAATTCTTTCTTCTTCGTTTTCCGATGAGTTTGGCACGGATGAGTCTATATTGATTAAATAACAATAGAAAAAATTACAAAAGTCCTCGTTTATATCGAGGGACTTCAGCGCATTTTTGACGCAGCGATTAGCAATTGATTAAATAGAAAAGAATGTCGAGTTTTAAAACTCTTTTGCTGTTTCTTTAATCATAATGCATTTCAATAATACGTTTAAAACTAAAGATCAAAATTCCTTTAAAATTGATTTTTATAATGTTCAATGCAAATAATAGCTTTACGATTTACCGGTTTTTTGAAATTCAAAATTTTCCATCAGCGAAAAATTTAAATTTCTGAACACATCCATTATTTTTCAAATTTCTAAAAGCACCTATATTTGTTTTGTATGAAAAAATTAAATGTTAATTAATTAAGGTGTATAAAAGAAAAAAATTTAATCCGAAATAACGGTCAAAAAAATTTCAAATTTTTTAACGGTTAGAAAAAATTCAAACTTATCATCAGCATAGCTTTGCCCTGCATTGTTTACATATTTTTTTTAAATAAAAAATCGATGAATTAAGCTATTTAATGAGTGTTTTTTGACTTTTCAATATAAACGGCGGGAATAAAAACATTCAATGAAGCTATTAAAACAATTCCGAGCTTGCTACGAAGTCTAGATCAAGAGATAATTGGGACCCGAACGACCGAACGACCGAACGACCGAACGACCGAACGACCGAACGACCGAACGACCGATCAAAGTGCATGATTGAGCTTCCTTTTTGAAAACAAGTTTTCAAAAATGCGCTAAAAAAGTTAAATAAACTTTCTGATAATGGTATTTTATTGATTAGAGTGATAATTATATATGTTCAGGGTTTGTGACATGAAAATTATTCAAACATAATTTAATAAAGTTATTGTATCCAAAAACAACTGTAGTTAATCTAATTCTGAATGAACCTATCAGCATAAAACTTTATACGATTTCATTATGTATGAATTTCTTCTTAATCTTTATGTATTGATTCACTGCCATGTCACATTTTATAGCACAAAAAAAGTTGTTTACATATTTTTTCCTTACCAAGCTCTTTTGTTGCTTTTGCTTGATGTTGTTTTGACTTTTTCTTTTTACGTCGCTTCTGAGACGATCGGGTTTTTTCCCGTGTACCGTGTCGAGAATATTGTTTTGCTGAGGCTCCAACGGCTTCCTCTAAAGTCTCTGGGGCAAATTGTAGAATACACAAATTGCCACTTTCATCAATATAGCCTTGTGCCTCGTCAACAACTTGGTCTTCTTCGAATTCTTGTTGTTGAAGAACTTGATGTTGTTCCTCAGTTAATACACGGCTTTGCGTATCAAATTGCTGCTGCTGATGTAGCGGAAAGTTGATTTGTTGTAACAAATATTGCTGCTGATCTAAGAATGTAACCTAATGTGATGAAGAAGAAAAAGCATAGAAAATATAGCAGGGGTTGCCATTAACAAAATGAAAAGTGTGAGAAACGTAAATGTAACACAAAACGAAAGTCAGTTGAATGGCAAAAATATGATAAACGACTTTTGATACAAAAGACCTCGATATGACTTAACTTTTTTGCATGAACAGGATTAAATTTAACATTTTTTATGATTATTTATGCCGTTTAAAAGCATTCAAGTGTAAAATGAAAGGTTTGAGAAGAAGAAGGAATAGAAAGGGTGGAAAAATCTGTTTAACTGGTAAAAAATTGCAAAATGATGACTATTACAGCAGTCAAATGCTAGTGGAGTGGCCATAAAAACAAAACAGCTTTGCAACCAAGTGTTATTCGCAAAACAATGTGACATTATTGTCCTGCAGCGAAAATAATTAAATACAGAAACGCTTTCCTGAATCAAGCTCCAACACACGAACAGCAATCAAGTATCAGGCATTTTCCTACATCCAAATATGAAATTGGACAGCACTATGAGTTGAGGGCGAGAGAATTATTGCCAATAGGGAACGCATGATGTATATTTTATGTTCACAGATTTTTCCTGTGCGATTACAATTATTCGATATAACATTTTATTTATTATTATGATATTTTTATCCACCATACTGCTGCTAGCACAACATTATTCCCCATCACATAACATTCATAAACGCGTATAAAAAAATGAGGAAAATCAATTTTGCACACAGAAAAATTGTGCGTGGCCTCGAGCTCCTCCTCATATTATAGAACTTTATGTCGCTTATCGTTTACGCATTAAATATTATCGGAAATTTTTTGATTTTTCGTCGCTCTCTTGCTGCTGATTTTTTAACTTCACCATTATTACTATGATGTAGTTGGGGTTACTTTTTGTTTGTATTATCGTTTGAGCGCAAAAAAAGCTGATGCAGGCAGGAAAGAATGTCGATGAGTTATTGAAAATGAAATCATTTCACAACAAAAACGAATAATAATAATTTTTATTTATACAGCAAGTCAATGGAAAAAATGAATTATTTATGTATTTTTCTCACTTCCTTCACCAACCATATGATGATGTCGACGTGAGATTTTATTAAATATAAACTGTAGCAATCAAGAGAAGAAAAGGGGATCCTTTTTCGTTAATATTGCACCCATAAGGCAAATAAAAGATTTTAATTGAAAAAATCCTCGATATTTTTGCCTCTCCATACAAAGATTGGCATTAACTGGCAAGGGAGATAATGAAGTAGTGCTTGTGATACTCATAAACGATGCTATTAAATGTATATATTCCTTCCTTTTTTTCCTTTCTCATTATTTTGTGGATAGAGTAGTATCCACATAAGAAGACAGTCAAATTATTCTCATGTATATAAACAGGCAGCAGCCTGAGCAACGTGAGGGGTTGTGAGTAAGCGCCTTTTGGCAACATGAATGAAATCAGATTATTATTGCTGCTGTGATTCCTTACGCCTCCTCACTCCACTGATCATCATCATCGACATCATATTGAAAGTAATTAGCTTCCGCGCAAGCTCGGAAGCTGTTTTGGTACACTTTGAAAATTTTGTCACCCAACCTACAGCTTACCTATCTGATCGAGAGGTAATGGTTCATATCTCAAAATTTAGGTATTTTGGTCTAGTAGGTGGGAAATTTAGGCGGAATCCGTGAAATTTTATTTTACACTCGTGGTGCCACCTACAAGTTTTCCATACAAAAGCTATAGAAAACTCATTTTAGCTATAACTTTTTTTAACAGCACTAAAACGAAAAAAAGTTGGTGCTTTAAATGTTTCAAATATTTTTTAGAATTTTTTGGCACAAAAATCCAAATTTTACAACCTCATCCTAACTCAGCAGAACATGCGAATGGTTATTCAAAGTAGGATTAACTTTGTGGTTGGTCTGGTGGTCACGGGTGGGGGAGATTTGGGATGAAATATTTTTTGTAAAATAGCCCTTAAAATTACCTTTCCAACGATACCAAACATGACCCACTTTGGTTAAACTGTGAGTCAGGAAAATTAGTTGAAAGTTTAAATCCGTCGGATTTATTTTAATCCTTCCCTATTAATTACGTTTTCGAAAAGGGATTAAAATTTGTCACCCAACCTACAGCTCGCAGGTCAACATTAAACATAATGAATTATACATCGTTGGAAAGCTACGGAAGTCTAGTAGGTGGGAAATTTAGGCGGAACTCGTGAAACTTTATTGTTTTCGAGAACGAGCAAGAACAATTTTAATCCATCGGATTAAAATTTAAATCCATCGGATTAAAAACAAAACCCCCTCGTTCTAAATCTTTTCAAAACTTTTTTTTCTGAATGATATATCAAATTAAAGGTAAAAAATAGTAAAATTTTACAAAATAAACAGTTTTTCAAAAAATTTTAAATTTTAGGCGAATTGAGCCATCTAAGAGTTAATCCCGACTCAATTTTAATCCATGTGTGAGGATTTAAATTTCGAAATTTAACGAATTTTGCTTTTTTCACTTAAAATTTTTGCAAAATGGTCAGAAATGACTAAAAAAAGCTATATCAAGTCAAAACTGAAGAAAAAATTATTTTGAGCTTTGATTGGTAGCAGTTGGATTTAATCAAGATTTTAATAAATCAGCATATTTAAATTTAATCCAACTCGATTAATTTGAAACTTTTGGTTTATAATTGATCATTTTTGACATAATTTTACATATTTTAACGTTTTTTGAATGTTTTTGGAAAAATTGAGCAAAGCGAAGCTTTGCTGACCCTATGGAAACCTAATCTTCAAACTTATGTTAAGCGAAGCTTTGCTGACCCGATGGAATCCCAATCTTCAAACTTATGCAAAGCGAAGCTTTGCTGACCCGATGGAAACCTAATCTTCAAACTTATGCAAAGCGAAGCTTTGCTGACCCGATGAAATCCTAATCTTCATACTTATGCAAAGCGAAGCTTTGCTGACCCGATGGAATCCTAATCTTCAAACTTATGCAAAGCGAAGCTTTGCTGACCCGATGGAATCCTAATCTTCAAACTAATGCAAAGCGAAGCTTTGCTGACCCGATGGAATCCTAATCTTCAAACTTATGCAAAGCGAAGCTTTGCTGACCCGATGGAATCCTAATCTTCAAACTAATGCAAAGCGAAGCTTTGCTGACCCGATGGAATCCTAATCTTCAAACTTATGCAAAGCGAAGCTTTGCTGACCCGATGGAATCCCAATCTTCAAACTTATGCAAAGCGAAGCTTTGCTGACCCGATGGAAACCTAATCTTCAAACTTATGCAAAGCGAAGCTTTGCTGACCCGATGAAATCCTAATCTTCATACTTATGCAAAGCGAAGCTTTGCTGACCCGATGGAATCCTAATCTTCAAACTTATGCAAAGCGAAGCTTTGCTGACCCGATGGAAACCTAATCTTCAAACTTATGCAAAGCGAAGCTTTGCTGACCCGATGGAATCCTAATCTTCATACTTATGCAAAGCGAAGCTTTGCTGACCCGATGGAATCCTAATCTTCAAACTAATGCAAAGCGAAGCTTTGCTGACCCGATGGAATCCTAATCTTCAAACTTATGCAAAGCGAAGCTTTGCTGACCCGATGGAATCCTAATCTTCAAACTTATGCAAAGCAAAGCTTTGCTGACCCGATGGAATCTTAATCTTCAAACTTATGCAAAGCGAAGCTTTGCTGACCCGATGGAATCTTAATCTTCAAACTTATGCAAAGCGAAGCTTTGCTGACCCGATTGAATCCTAATCTTCAAACTTATGCAAAGCGAAGCTTTGCTGACCCGATGGAATCCTAATCTTCATACTTATGCAAAGCGAAGCTTTGCTGACCCGATGAAATCCTAATCTTCAAACTTATGCAAAGCGAAGCTTTGCTGACCCGATGGAAACTTAATCCTCAATCGTATGCAAAGCGAAGCTTTGCTGACCCGATAGTCGAACGCGGAAGCTATTGACTTTCTACGTAAGTCGTGTTTTTCTTCTATTTTCTTGTGTCTGATTGTGTTTTGAAAAGTATTGCCAATTTTTTTTGGAAGGAAACTGACAGAACATTCATTTTGGAACTTGATAAAAATACAGAAATCAAATTAAAATGCGCTACAAACATCATGTGGAGGATGGATATAATGATATTAAATTCTCCAACAAATAAAAGGAAAACGAAGAAGAATGAAAAAGGAAAAGTAAGTTTTTAACATATTTTTCCATATTTTTGGATGTTTTTTTCTCGAATTTACTTCATGAAATAATACAGTTGTGCGTTTATTGTCGGTGATGTGATGGAAAAGTTTTCCTTTAATATTGAGTGACAGTTAGAGAGGAAATGTAACGAAAAAAGGAAAATACTGAATTTCCATGTTTACAAACATTTTTAGCTTCAAGGACTTTACGTAACTTTTGCTCTTTCTTTCTCCTCTATCTTATTTTTCTTCTTCCTTTTCATTTTAATTCAAGCATGTTATTGAAAAAAGGATCTAAAATCCTCAAGTACTGTTTATAATGATGGGATTTAATGAATTTGTTGATACTTTATGCTGAATATAAAGGGTTTTGTGATTTATAAAAGAACAATTTTCCTCATGATAAATTTATTTTAAACTTGTCGAAATTGACAAGATTTTAGAATATTTTTGATAGACATATTTTGATGTTTTTGCTTGGGTTAAGTTTATTGATGGAAATATTAAATGTTCCTTGAATATACAAAACAGTTTCTGAAGAATCGATTTTGACATTTTCACTTTATAAAAGTAGTCATTCAAATTAATTTGTGTCTAGAACATTCAATACTTTTTCCAATTAAGAATTTAACTGACAGGAAAAAATTGTTAAGTCTACATTAAATTTATTTGTGTTATCTAAAATCTTCATAAATGACTAAACATCATGAATAATAAACTTACGTGCTCAGTTGACGGTGATGGCCAATTATTGGGTAAACACTCTGCTAAACCTGGATCAAAACTGGACGGTCGTTTAAATTTTATAAAATCAAGCGGCAAGGAGTAATCATCACAGACGGATATCTGTAAACAGAATAAATAAAAATTTAAAATTAAGTTTCTGTACGAGATTTTTAATCAAAAATTTAATTAATTAAAATTTTTCTTTTTTTCCATCTCCACCATTAATCCCAATGATTTTGAACCGTTCTTCCATTCCCGCATTTTGTCAATTTCTATTTCCCTTTTTATTCTCGAATGGAATTGATCCCCCGAGGGCGCTTTAAAGCCTGCATAATCAAAAAAGGAACGAATAAAGTTTTTTTCTGTGCTACCGGATGATAGCAGTATCCAGGACATTTTTTTGAAACAGGATCTTCCAAAATGTAATATTTAATGACGATTCTCTTGAATCATCATATACATAAATGCCATAAGAAATTGTTTTTCATTTTTTTTTTTCTTGACGACTCATTCCAATGTTGTGAAAAGTTTTTAGATTATTTGAAAACTTTTTCACTCCATCTGCATCGGGAGAAAAAATAAATATGAAAAATTTCTCTTTCAACCGAAAAAATAAAAACCATTAGGCAATAAGAACTCGCGCACATATATTTTTCGTTCTATTAATGGCTTGATATAAGAGTTTTCCTTTCCACTTCACTTTGCATGCTGTCAGAGTAACAAGAAATCCTTAAAAAAGATCCCATTAAATGAGGAAAAGAAAAAAAAAGGAAGGCACGCGAATTGATTTTTCATCCGTTCAATTGAATGAACTTCAACAATCGTCAAGCAAAAGCAGGCAAGAATTTCCAAATCACGAGGCAATAACAAATTGCGTCTTATTTATTAATTCGACAATCCGCAGGATTTACGTAAATTTCGTAATAAAATGAATAAGAAGAGATAAAAAATTAAATAAAAAAAGAAGGAAACGATGGGGAATTATATGCAGATAAATATCTATTATTCGGGTGTTTCCTAAAAAATTTCCGATTTTTCTTGTGTTTTTAAAATCTTAATATCTCTGAAGTTAAAAGAGATATTAAACTGAAATAAAAAGTATTCGTTCAGATAATATAGCGAAAAGTTTTTAGTGTAAAAATCTTGGAAAAATTTTCATTGGAAAATTCAGGAAAAACTTCCAAGTACAGTGGAAAATTAGAAATTTTATATTACGTTTTCTTCCTTCAATTTTCTGAAGAATTTTTTCACTAAGGAAAATTTTCTTTTATATTGCATCTAAAACTACTAAATTAAGCTACAATTTGGCACTAGTTTCATAATTTTCCACCAAGTGGTTTTTCCGGAAAATTGATTATTGTTGAACCTACAAAAATATAGCAGTTTTCACATTTTTTAGTTTTTCCGGAAAACTAAGTTGAATTTGGAAAAACTAATGATGCATTTAGATAGGTATTATGATAGACTATTTTATGCCATCAAAAAGTTGGAAAATGGAAAATCGTTGGAAAATGGAAAATTTTTCGGAAAATTGTTTTCCTTATTTTCCGGTGGCATAAAATAGTCTATCATAATACCTATCTAAATGCATCATTAGTTTTTCCAAATTCAACTTAGTTTTCCGGAAAAATTAAAAATTGTGAAAACTGCTACATTTTTGTAGGTTCAACAAAAATCAATTTTCCGGAAAAACCACTTGGTGGAAAATTATGAAACTAGTGCCAAATTGTAAAAATTTTAAATTTTCCACTGTACTTGGAAGTTTTTCCTGAATTTTCCAATGAAAATTTTTCCAAGATTTTTATACTAAAAACTTTTCGCTATATTACCTGAACGAATACTTTTTATTTCAGTTTAATATCTCTTTTAACTTCAGAGATATTAGAATTTTAAAAACACAAGAAAAATCGGAAATTTTTTAGGAAACACCCGAATATTTTTATGTTGGATATCGCATCTTGGCATATTGGCAGAGAAATTTCCAATTGAAATCACGTTCACTTTTCACAAAGTTAAATTGATTGAGATTTTTGTGGTGTAGAGGAGAGGCGTGTAAGCACATCGGCATGTCGAATTCAAAAGGAATATATTTTGTGTTATATGCCATTATGGGGTGCGACATAAGAAAAATTCTACAATGATGAATAATTTTTTCCTGTCATGTATGAAAATTTCGCTCGGTTATGCAAACGAAGATGGATCGTGTAGAAGAATTGAGACGACAGTAGTGTGGGAAAAGAAATCTTTCGACAGAAAACTTTTCGTAGTTAATAAAAAAGTGTCGTAAAATCCTAACCGAAAAACCGCCATCACCGACAATCTCAATAAAACCTTCCATATAAAATAGATACGAATCTTTATGATATGGCACTTTAAATTCTAACAATACCTTTTTAAAATGACATATACAGTAATACCTCGTCTACAATAGTATAATTCTAACAAAATTCCATAAATAATAAACGCCTTGCGCTTCTCAACATATAAATCATTTAGCATTACTCATAAACCCCCCTCAGGCTCAAAAGAAGTTGGAAATCTTTACTCAAGGAGAAAACTTTTATTAAGCGAATATTCTTAAAAATAATAAAATATTTAAATGTATAAAACACTTCCAACTTGTTTGTATTCTCTTTGCTTAACGTTTTATTCCTTGTTTTATAAATAAAAAGCAGAAAATGCCTGCCAAGTTTGTGTGTCTGCTTATTCTGGAGTTTACAGCAATATTGTTCATCAACTTTGTCATTTTGATGTTGCACAATATTATACTACTATTCTGCCTCTTCCACCCTTCACACTCACATTTTTTTATTGCTTTCATAAATTTTTAGTGCCAAAATATATACATATTTACGGAGCAAGGAGAAAACTGGCTGAACGAAGTGAAACGGAAGTATTTCTTTTTTTTTTATTTCTTTTCTCACTCATAACGGCTTCTTTCTTCTACATGAAAGAATATTTAAGCCATTGATATTTTCTCCTGTACGACCTAATAAAGTTTAATGAGAATTTCAATCAAAAAAATGTTGATGCTTAATATATCCTTCCTTCCTTTGATACGCAATCTCGTCCCAAAAATACAACGATGAAATTTTATGAATAAAGAAATTTTTCAACTTTTTATTCAACATTAGGTGTGTTATTGCTGCAATAAGGAGACTTATAACTCAATTTTTTATTAGGAAAATTTTTTATATCCTATGATGCATGAATCTTCTTTTTCTTAAACAGATTGTTAAGCATTAAAAAAATATGAACGAGCCATATCAATTAACTAATTTAATGCTGATAAAAATAAATTTTTGGGTGAAGAAAAAATTAATTTTATGAACCAAGAAAAAAAAATTAATGTCGATAAAATTAAATTATGTTTGAAGCAATTAGGGGATGATAAAAATGGCATAAATTTCCATTTTTATCCAAATTTTCATATTGGCCATCATAAACATCTACTCAATTAAGATACGGGCATCATTTTGGAATTACATATGATACTGCAAAGCTCTAATTTTCAAATGCAATGTTTTGGAGCAAATTTATATATGATGATGACCCAATTGATTCTGGATTAGTATTAGATAGTAAAATCAATATTGTTTTGTTTATAAATTGTTTGCTTTTCCCAGTTTCCAAGTTTTATGGTAACGAATTTCAGTGCATATAAATAACTTTTGAAACATGAGGAAATTCATGACAGTAAATGAAAATTTAACTCTGTTATCAATTTTTACACATGCCGCACGGCTCAAAAAAAAACTTTTTGTCTACACCTATTCATACACTGTAAACTTTTTGACTTTTATTAAAATTTTCCCAATTTCAATTCAATGTTTACCTTCAACTTTATAATTTACTTCCTATCTTTCCCAGTTTATAAACTTCGGAAGTAAATATTCATCACCGACATCATGTTCACGAGCATAATCATTAAAGCTATCAAATTTGCAAGACAACGAACATGAAGAAGAAGAAGAAGAAGAAAGGAATGTAAATTTTTATACTACAAAAACACAAAAATAAACATCATGTAAGCACCTTCTTAATGCACATGTGTCACTTTCTCTTGGTGTATATAATAAGGAGTTGTAGAACAGATTTTAAACTGTATTTAATGGAACGAAAACTTTTTCTCATTCCAACCATCTGATGTGACACTTTGTTGGGTTTTGTGTTTATTATCGAAATATACGCAGCAAGTTTTTATATTCTTGAGAAAGTCAAAGTTTTCTTTTTTACTTCTCGGCCACCTGCTATTATCTTTGACTGTGACAGGGCTTTATTATATTCGGTGTATAAAACAAATGAAACTTTAGAAAGAATCAACGAAAACCATAAGAAAATGACACCGTTTGTTGAACATTAAAGAAATTCTTGAAAATATTCCTAGTGAAATTGATATTTTGAAGGAAATAAAGAAGAAAGGAATTTCATACTTGAAACTTAAAGAACTTTTTGAACCTACATAGATACACACACAAAATCAGCACTTATGGGATCAACAAACATAATTCCCCCGATACTATCGCTTTCCATTTTCATTCATTTCTTTTCCTTTATGAATATGATGATCCCCTTATCCTATATGCAGCATAAAAAATATTTTTTTTTTCTTTATCATGTAAAATGAAAGTAAATATTTACATTTTTCTTATTCATCTATAGAATCAGTAGCAATAACATAAGCTATAACTTCCCTTGCTTACATTTTTTTCTTTCATTTTAAATTGCAATATTCCAAAATATCAAAAAGGTTGGGGGAGTATAAAATGAATAAAAAAGCCACATATTATTTTCATATGTAACACGGCATCAAAAGATTTCTTGCACACATAAAAAAATATATAGGGGACGTTGGGCTATGTAACAAAATGTATGTACCACACCGGATGTAAATTGAGAATAAATAATATTAAACAAATAAACTGAATGTTAGGAATCATCCTGTGATGAAATTACTGATGCTACATGTGTAGATATATCATTGGCACATCTACCATAACTAGCGTGAAAAGGTATGTTGAATAGGAAAAAAAGTAAGGAATAAAGCAATAAAAAGAGACCCAAAAAAATTCTTCCGCCTCCATCGTTCCTTAAAAAGTTGCCAATTTTATCGATTTACATATACACAACACATATCTCTACAAGCATTAAAGTATGCTGCACAGCATAAATTATGTAAATTTTATTCTGCTTTATAAATTTCATGTCTTCCCTTCATTGCGCTTTCTTTTATTGAATTCTCAAGCCATTGCCACACAGAAAAGAATATTTCGATTCCAATCCTGTATTTTCATTTACATCTTTTACCATCAATCAGTGCTGCCTCAATTGTAGTTTATGCTCACACAATTTGATGAATGATATGAATATTTAATGCTATTGAGTGAGAAATTTATTCCATTTTGATTTGATTAAAAATATTTTTAGGTACTTTTTCCATCTGCATTGTTTTGTCATTACGTGAAAAACTTTGTTGTGTTGTGTTTTGTTTTGTGTTGAAACTAGGAACGTAAAAAGAAGATTTGAACATAAATTCTTCATGAATATTTAAATTTTTGAAAAAGTTTTCTTTTTCTGCTCAAAATGAACATTTTGAGATAATTTTAGGTGTTTATTCATAACAAATGGATCTGGGTATGATGGGCGAATTAAATTTGTATTTTTTTCAAATGATTAAATAAAGTACGAGAATTAATTTTGCATAAGATAAAAAAAATGTCTCTGCAGTATCATTATTTATTTATTAATTGAGTTTATAAACTTTTTAAGAATCTGATATTGGAGTGCAAAAATGAATGAATTGAAAAAATTTAAGATTTGATATCAGAATTGGATTTCCCTAAAAATAAATCAATAAAAGAATCAATTTAAATCTAATGACGAAATGTTTTGTTTTCTTGTGCTTACACAGTTTACTAACACATTAAATTTCCAAATCTAATCAGTTTGTTAACATTTTAATTGAAATCGAGAGTTTATCAAATTAAAAGAGCTTAATAGACCAATCAATTAATGATAAAATTTTCTCACAGCTTTTAAATTATTGATAACAACGTGCCTATATAAATGACAGCCGTCGTTTAAGAACTTTTAGTTTCAAGTTTGTGCCTCTTGGAATATTTTTGTGGTAAAATGAAGTTGTTGATTTGTTTGGCCTTTCTCTTCCTTTTTGCCGTAGCAGAAAAGGCTAGATTCGATAATTATCGTCTCTATAGTGTACAAGTTGAAAATGAAAGTCAATATGAAGCCTTGAAATATTTAGAAGACCACAGTGATTCTGTAAATATTTAATTTGTGCTTGAGTGAATTTTGTGAAAAATGATGATTTTGTCAATTTTCAGTATGACTTTTTCGAACCAGCCATATTGAATGGCGAAGCTGAAATTCTTGTACCACCACATAAGTTTGCTGATTTTGAAGAAATTGCACAAAACCTGAACTTGAAGACAAAGATGACAATCAGCAATTATCAATCGTAAGTTAATTGGATATTTCAAAGATTAAAGTTTTATTTTGATTCCATCCAAATAATTACAACTTTCTGCAGATTGATTGACGAAGAAGAAGCTGCCATCAGAAGGAGAAAAGCTACAGCATTTATTAACTGGGATTCATATGGAACAATTGATGAAATCAATGCATGGCTTGATGAAATGCATGTTCGTTATCCAACAATCACAACTATCAGAACAGTTGCAACAACACATGAAGGTCGCCCAATCAGATCATTTTCAATTTCAAGAAGATCTGGCAATCGTGCCATTATCATTGAAGCCAACATTCACTCACGCGAGTGGATTTCATCTGCAACTGCTACATATTTGATTAATGAATTATTGACATCAACTGACCCTACAATTCAAGCTTTGACTGCAAATATTGACTGGCACATCATTACTGTAAATGAAGTATGTTAAAGTGTCTTTCACTTCTTAAATCTTTAAATTTATTACAGAATGCAAATCCTGATGGATACGAATTCTCTCGTACAAACAATAGAAACTGGCGTAAAACAAGAAAACCAGTTTCAGCTTTGTGCTTTGGTGTTGATGCAAATCGAAACTTTGGATTTAACTGGTTGACACGTGATGAAACTGGAAACCTAGGAGCCAGTACAACTCCATGTGTAGTTAAGTACACAATTTGATATTTATAGTTCCAGTGCACTTTTCCTTGATAATTTTTGGAAAAAAATCACAAAAATCTCAAAAAGTATATCCATACTGGTGTTTTATTTATTTATTATTTCTACCTTATAGACACCTATGCTGGTCCTTCAGCAATGAGTGAAGCTGAAACTCTAGCAATTGAAAGTCTCTTCACACAGTATGGAAGGAGCACAGATTTATTTTTATCGGTACGTAACATTTATTTAAAATTATTAAAATTGTATTAAAAAAAATTTTATATGTAGTTCCACTCTTATGGACATTATTTATTGCATCCATGGGGTACAACAAGAAACATGCCGGTAAGCACCATGGAAAAACCAATTAAGCTTTTCAATTTTTTTCTAGCAATAAATTTATATTCACAAAATTGTAGCCAAACAATGCAACATTATTAGCAGTTGGTGTTGCATTTAGAGATGCTCTTCGCGCTGTTGATGGAATTAATTATGCTGTTGGAGGAAGCAACGTTGTTCTATATGCAACTTCAGGAACCAGTCCAGATCATGCATATGGTGCTCATGGTATTCCATTATCTTACACAATTGAAATGAGAGGAAACGGAGTTTATGGAAATTATGGATTCGTTTTACCACCAAATCTTATCAGACCAAATGCTATTGAAATTGTAGCTGGCTTAAAAGCTATGGTAAATGAAGCAAAAAGACTCGGATATTTGGGCGGGCCATAAAAATGTTTTGTTGTTAAAATGAATGAAATCTTTTAATAAAAAAGTACAGTTTTTTTTAATTCATTATAAAATCAAAATTTAATTGATTTCGTCAATGACTTTCTATATATGGAACAAAAGCCACCGTCAACAATATTGAGTTATTACTCATTATCTAAAGATTTTTCGTACAGTAATGCTCGCGACTTTGATAACTGAAATTATTATTAGCTCATTCAACTTTTTATCTTAATCTTGATAGCTTCCGTATTTTACCTAATTAATAATCTTTAGATAAAAGCACTGATTGATAAATCTTATCAAATTCTAATACTACCAAAAATTGCTGACTCTCAATATTGACTCTCTCAAAACTCAGAGAAAAAAATTGAATCGTAGCGATAAGACAAGAATTATAAAAGCGCATGTAAGTGATGGAAATGTTTCAGTTGCTGCTGTTCACAAAATGAAAATTTTAGCTGTACTTGCAATTTTCTTCGTCTCCATCTACGCTGAGATGGCAAGATTTGACAATTATCATGTCTATAGTGTAAAAATCGAGAACACGGAGCAATATGAAGCAATGAAGTATCTTGAAGAGCATAGTGATTCGGTAAAATTTAATTAAAAAGCTTGAAAGATGGGAAAATTTATAATTTTTTGAAACTTTTCTTGTAGTATAATTTCTGGAAGTATCCAAAGATGAATGCACAAATTGATATTGTTGTTCCACCACACAAGTTTTCGGAATTTGAGGAAATAACTTTAAAACTAAATTTGCAATCTGAATTAATAATTGAGAACTTACAGAGGTATTTTTTGAGTTACTTAATAATTCCTTTCTAATCTAATCTTATCGAGTTTGTCTAGTGTTATGGATGAACAAAAACCAAGACTTAAACAACCCAAGGCATTAGGAGACATAAACTGGGAAGATTATTACAGATTGGATGATATTTATGCATGGCTTGATAATCTTGTAACAACCTATCCAACAATTTTAAAGCTTGAAACTATTGGACATTCAGCTGAAAACAGACCTATCAAAATGATAACATTATCGAAAAAACCGGTAAAGCAAAAAGAAATCTTATCAACAAACTAAGCTTATTGTTGTTTTTCTTATGATAGGGTAATCGAGCAATCTTAATTGAAGGAACTATTCATGCTCGTGAATGGATTTCACCAGCAACTGCAACTTATATCCTAAACGAATTACTTACATCTAATGAAACTGTCGTTCAAGATATTGCTAATAATATTGATTGGCACATTATACCAGTAAATTAATTTGTTTACTTCATTAGTTCCTAACTAGATTGAATTGAACAATTAATGAACATTGTAGGTAGTAAATCCTGATGGCTATGAATACACATGGACAACAAATAGAAATTGGAGAAAGACACGATCAGCAGTTTCTATGTTATGTTTTGGTGTTGATGGAAATAGAAACTTTGAATATAACTGGCTCACAGCTGATGAGACTGGCAATGAAGGAGGTAGCAGGTACTGGCATCAAATTCATAATTATCTCAACTTTATTTCTTATCTGTTTTCATAAATTCTAGGGTACCATGCACTGATACCTACGGTAAAAATTTATTCTACCTCAAAAAGTTTCTCTGATATTTAATTAAAGATTATTTTAGCTGGAGCTTATCCATATTCAGAACCAGAGACTCAAGCAACTGAGTTTTTCCTCCGAGCAAATGCACATAAAATTGATGCTTTCCTTGCCGTAAGAGAATTTCGTTTCTTTCAATTTGCATAAATTTAATTTAAATCGCAATTTTAACAGCTCCATTCTTACGGGCATCTTTTCTTACATCCATGGGGTCACACTAGAGTACCTCCAGTAAGTATCAAGTGACATTGAAGTATATGGCATAAAATGTAGAAAAAAGAACTACAACCATGACAATTTGTTTATAGGTAGCTGTTGATGAACTTGGAGGTGTTGGAAGAGCAGCTGCAGAAGCAATTGCAAATGTTAATGGAATTCAGTATGTCGTTGGAAGCAGTAATCAAGTTCTTTGTAAGCATACTTACATCACATCTAGAACAATAATTTTAAGCAATTAATTTTTGAATTAATAGATGCATCAACAGGAACATCTAGAGATCACACACATGGAGCTCATGGAATTCCAATTTCATTCACAGTTGGTAAGATCTTTCACATTCTTGTCATTATAACAATATCAATCATATTCATCTTCACAGAAATGAGAGGTAATGGTGATTATGGAAATTTCGGTTTCATGCTCCCCGCAAGATTCATCAAGCCAAACGTTGAAGAAGTTCTCGCAGGATTTATTGCTTTAATTCATAAAGCTCGTACATTTGGACGCTTTCCAATAAATTAAATGTAATGTAAACCAAGCAACAGTGGATTTCTAACCCTAATTTAATAAAGAAGTTTCATTTACATGTTTTATAGACTGTCTGCGAATGTTTACACAAATTTATGCACATAATAAGAATTTCAGAGTGTTTTGACATTTTCTGTACGAAATATTTTTCATCGGATGATGAATTATGAATAAGGAACTTGCGCCTCAATAACAAAGTAAATTTACATTTCATTCTTATTCTTGTTTATTTTTTCATAAATGCCGTTGAGTGACATGTGTCAAAGTACTTTAAAAATATTTAACTTTATAGAATGCATGTGTCTTTCTTCATCAAATCGTTGGATTCATCTCCCCTAGTTCAAGTTTTGCAACATAATCCACAAAATGTAATGTTTAATATTTCATTTTTATACTCATTTTATGCAAATTCTCTCCTGACTATATGTAAACTGATATCAAATAGGAATTCATAAAATTTTACATATTTTGAAATTCAAGCGCTTTCTGATATTTGGCGACAATGATTCAGATACAAAGAAGTGAATTCTTTACAAAGAATCTCTTATAAAGTCATTGTTATTTTTTTACAGATCTAGAAAAGCACATCAAGGATGACATTGCATTTATGTATCATTACTTTGCACTGTCGCATTATACAGAAAATGAATGAATGAATAAGTGTCGCGATGCTTCCGCAAATGTTGCATGCTGTTTATAGTAAGTAAAATAATGTAAAAACAGGAAATAAAGAAAGGAAAATTTAAAAATTTCCACGACAAAACAAGGAACTTATATCGTGGGGGGATAAATGGTATCAAAATGAAAGTGTATACAATTGTTTGAGCATGAGAAATGTGAGACAGAGTCGTAAGTAATTTCGTGAATACATGCGAAGCTTTTTAAGATTTACGAGCTGAATGTCGTTGACAGTCGCTTTCTTCATCTCCTTTTTTTCAATTTCAATTTTATTTCCTATGCTCCCCAAAAACCACTCATCGGTAGTCATCGTACTTATATTACAATATATAGATGGTATGAAATCCCCTTTAATTTACCAAATGAAAAAAAAAAGAACAGGCGTAAAGATCATTGAAAGTACTTAATAGCAGAAATGACAATTTCGACGGCACGTTAAACGACAAATAAAGACGTTCGGGACAATTAAATGTGAGTGCTAAAGTTTCTTTCATTCATTTTTCTCTCCTGTACTTTGAACTGGTATGGAGTGTGGTGGATAGAAGAATGTAAATTGAAATGAGTGGATGAAGTAAAAAAAATGTTTTTTTACGTTATGTTAGTAAATAAATAAGAATAAACGTATTATGGTGTTTGAAGAGCATTGAGCTTTTTGTAATGGAGTGGAAAACGCAATCGTTGGAAAAATCCATTCATAAAATATTCAGAAACATTTTAATGCCTTTTAGGAATTTTTTTTCTTTCCTTTTTATTCCTCACTTTTTACTTTCCTCTTCAACAGCAGTTTGCCGTTTCTGTTGTTTATGATTCACAACGGGAACTCTAAATGTGTTCAAGAGGAGTAAAAATTTCTTAATTTTCATAGTCTTCCACTCTATCTATATATTATCAAGTGCCTCTTTATTTGCCCTCGAGCCACTACACAGACAATTTTTGTGCTCCTCTCACTTTAACTTCATATTCTTGATGATACACAAAGTCCTTAATTCCTCATAATTTAACGACTATAAGGAAAGATGTAAAAAGGAGGAATAACATGGAATGATATGGAGGATGAAAGCAGTAAATATGAAATATTAATTTTTATATTAGACTACATGAAATGAATGTAAGAAGAAGGGAAAGGATTCTTTCTAGAGTGTGGGATGTATTGTAGTGCATTTCTTGTATTCCAGAAAATTTTTATGGAATTTCAGAAGATTTTGATGAGTAAAGTTTTGGGGGAACATAAAATATTTTTAGTTGAGGAAAAGTTTCATGAAATAATTAGGAATAAAACTTGATAATAAATGAAATGGAAAATTTTTGTGGTGTTAATTTTGTTATGAAATTTTTCTCAGTCATTTAGCACTAACTACTTTAAAACTAACTGAATGGTGAAATTTACAATTTTAATTGCTTAAAATGTCAACACAATTTAAGAATTATGGAATTAAATTTCGGTAAATTATGTTAAATGGGTATCAAGGTAGCTTTTTGCGCTATTCATTATTATGGACACAAATTTTAAAATGCTTTTCAAAATCTAAAGTAAATTATCTAAAAACATTTTTAACTTGGGACAACAAGAATCTTCAAAGTACTAAGGAATTTTCTGATTATTGAGACATTATATTTACCATCTATTAAAAATTTTCCAACACAATTTGCTTCCGAGATCTTACTTCGAGTGTTTTTATCATCATGATGAATTGAAAATTTTTAATGAATATTTTCCGAATCATCTTTATACAAATAAAGAAGCGAAAAATAAGCTAGTGAATTTCAATTTTCATATTTATACTTATTAAAGCATGAATATTCCCTTCATCATTTTTTCTTTTGTATTTCAACAATAATAACAGCAATAATATCAGTACATGTACACAGTAAAAAATTGCTATCCTGTCGGGAATGACTGAACGAATAAATATTGTAGAGGAAAAAATAAGAAATTCTCGAATGGAATGAGAAGATTCGTCTCAAGATGAGATTTTTTGGATTTTTCATAAAGTTAAATAATGAATACACGATACAGACGTAGACAATGAATGAAAACATCCAAAATATGCTCTGAATCATATTTTTATGACTTTATATAACAGAAATTTGCTACATCATGCCTTTTGAGAATTCTTTCTTGAAATTTTAAAGAAGTTCGAAATGCAACAAATTATCCATCCTTTATTTCGGTTCCCAACACTTTTCATTCACATTTTTATCAGCTTTCCAGCTTATTGCTTCTCCTCATGATATTGAACCGAAAGAAAAACTTTATTGTTCATTTTTCTTTGACTTTTTATGTGTTTTTACAGAAGCAGGAGCAGGAAGATGAGGAAGGGGTGTAGAAAAATTTTGGGATGTAAAGATGTTATTGCTGTAGAATATGAATCTACCGTAGACAGAAGAAAAGAAATCTTTTAACAGTTTTATCATAAATCATGCTCCATTGTTCCTCCACCACTCACACAAAAATCTTCCGCAAGAGAGTTCAGTTATACACACAAAAAAATATTTATACACTCACATTAAATCCCAGTGACAGTAACACGCATCCCTTTTTCTTTTTTTCCTTTTTTAACGTAAAATTGTAGTAAAATTCATGACAAAAGAATTTCTTGCCTTTTCTGGTGGTGCGTATAAGAAGAATCTTGAGGACCTATTATGATGCAATAAATTTAATTTCCTCCCAATGGGAAAAATAATATTCTTTCTATAACTTCCGAAAAGTGAGGTAGAGAGGAAAACAAAAGGACAGAAAATAATAAACGAAAATAAAAGAAAAACATTAAATTGAAAAGTTCTCTGTTGGTACTCAAGAAAGTTGTAAATTTTCAACTTTTGTTCTCAGTCAAGGCATTCTCACTATGAATTCTGATTTTATTATCATGTTCAATTGAAAACTCTCGTGACAATTTTTTTATATTAGAAGTAATAAATTTTAATGTGACACTTATTAGATGCTTTAAATCTCCCATTCAATTGCATGACTAGGAATCAATTAAATTTTGTTATACAATGTGAATAGTAATAAAATGTCAACGACTTTTGAACATAAACACGAATAAAATACACCTTAATGGCTCAATGGTCAGTTTATATTTTAGAGCATTTTAATCTTGATTTAAAAAATACTAATGAAGGTTTTTATAAAGTAAATTTGATTACTTTATTTTCTAGCTTTAGAATTTTCAATCATCAGAAAATATCGATTGGCCTTTTCATTACTTTTCTAACAATTGCGACCTATTAATTCAAATAAATTAATCAAAAGTAAAACTCATTACACAAATCATTGTAATTGCAGAAACCTTTAAAAAAAGAAGGCAATTTTACGTAATAATAAATTAATTTTATACCAAAAAGGGAAACTACCTTGACTTCAATTCAATTTTGATTTCTTTATTGTACGAAAATTTCCATTACTTCCCCCTTATCAATAATATCAAGTGTAATTATTCTACTCAACACCCATGATCAGTAAGAGCTGAATAAGTGAAAAAGCCTTAGAAATTTATGATTTCCTTTACTTCTTTGTACTCGCCTGAATAACTATAAAAAGAAGGAGAAATTAAAGACCATGTACATAAAATGAACAGAAATAAAATTATTTTCATTATTTCATAAAATGAATGAGAATGAAAATATTGTTAAGAGTATGTACACAACAAAGTTATGTGTAGGTTATTTTGGGCAATGAAAACCACAACCTGGCAATTAGAATAAAAAAAAGAACTTAATCAGGCCAAAAAGGTATTTTGTAAATGAATGAAAATGGAATTTTTATTTAAATGCCGAGTGCCACTTTTTACAGTTTGTATGTTTCTTTAGTTAACAATTCTGGGATCAGATCGGTGAATAAAAAGAATTTTTTTCGTGACGAAATTCACGTCCATTCCATTTTTTGTTATGAATGAAATGAGATTTTTCTGTAATTTTGTTGAATGTCATTAAATAACAGTCATAGGAAAATGAGAATAAATTAGTAGCAACTTGATGTTGAAAGGTTCTTGCAGAAAAAAAAAATTGAAATTAATGTTGATGGTTAGAAATCCTTTTTTCCATTCATTTTTAAATTTTTGTGTGTAGACAAAAAGTGTTGCGCAATTTTCTCCCTTTTTTGTGCCTCGGTAATTATTCACATCATCTTTAATGTCATTATTAATTTTTATAAATTTAATGGAATCCCCATATATTTTACAGCATCTTTTATTCTCCCTCGTCACTCCAATTTTAATCCTTCCTCGGTTTACATACAAAAAAATTTTTTTATCCTACTACAAAAGGCTGATGAGCTCACGCTTCGCTTGAAAGAAAAATTCCATTTCCCGTTTCCTGTTCCCTTTCTCGTTGGAATTATGAAAGCTTTACGCTTTGATAATCGCTAAAAGTCCTTACTTTGATCCATGCTATTAAGAATTACATTCTGTTCTCATGCTTGTCACTAATGGCATATAGTACAAGTAGACAGCATAATAATAATCAGGAATGTGTAGAAAAAGTGTTTGTGAAACGAATTAATGCAGAAAAAAAACAACAAGAAGCTCTGCTTATGTTCAGTTAAAATGTTAGTCACGTTTTAATTAGAAAAGATTTGTTTCATTCTTGTAGTTTATAATCGTGATGTTCCTGTCGTCTACAATTCTTTTCTCTTTCCTTTTTCTTCTTTTTTCCTCACTTTTAATTTACTGAAAATACTCATCCTTTTCAGTTTTCCCTCGTGCGCGCCTTTTATAACTTAAAAGTCATGTTATATTCCCCTTGCATAAATTCATTCACTACAATGGGTATGTACAGTAGAAATAAAGAAAACATTTAGTTTTGACTGAAACAGAAAGCATAAAAAATTGCTATAAAAACAGGAACACGATTCTATTATTAAAATGAGGCTGGAAATGCAGCAAAATAGGAGGGAAAAAAATATTATTGCGGTGCTTCACCTCATCATGAACAAAAGAAGAAGAAAGAAAAAGTAACATCAGCAGTTCCATTTCTCAAGGGAAAAGAGAAAATTCGCGTATCAAATACACACGAATGAATTGAAAACTTTTTTTAGCTTGTTTTCTTTTGTTCATAAAAAGAAATAAAAAACTTCTCAAACACCATTAAAATACGGCAAAGAAAAGAAAAAAGAACTTCCTCAATAGAAGTCAATCAATTGTCGAACTTGTAGAAGAAAATCATCTCAAATTTCATTTTGAAGATAGATAAGCGGCTTTCATGCCCTCCACCGGATATCTAATCTTTTAGATCAAAAGGATCTAGCAAATTTGTTGAAATGTCTATTTATTGAAGTTAAATGTAAGGGATATAAATACAAGACGATTCAAGCACCTGTTACAACATTCATTTCATTCTTTTTCCATTTCTTTTCCTCAACACAGCATTCTTTCTCAACAAAAGCTAGTATGTGAGGGATGAAACAAATAAAATGTTGAATAATGTACTGTAATCGAGACGACAGACAAATGATTTTTCTATGTCGATTTGAAAAGTTTTCAGCCTTACCTAAAGTGTAAC
This sequence comes from Chironomus striatipennis, assembly GCA_026123125.1. NCBI lineage: Eukaryota > Metazoa > Arthropoda > Insecta > Diptera > Chironomidae > Chironomus > Chironomus striatipennis. Next base: position 23,673,371 of record CM047394.1, on the reverse strand, counting down.
AGGAATTCAATAAAATAAAATTTCATTCCTTATGCTGTCGTTTCTTCTCCTTTTTCTTCTTACAATGTTGTAAATTGCACTTTGAATTGAAATGTCCATCTCCTATTTTTCTTTTCAAAGTTGAGTGATTTACGTCAGGCACTATATAATCATGGAATTCAATAAACGAAAAATATGAGAGTATAAAACGAAAGGAAAATTCCATTTACGTCATTTCATTCTTAAGTATAGCAAAATTGATTTAATTTTTTACTTCTCTGAAGTTTACTCGGCTTGAGTTTCAAGTTTATCGATGAAACATGATATGACTGGAATTAAGTTATGAAACTTGTAATTTTTGATACAGCATGAATCTCTTTGTATCATCATTCATTATAGTTAAAATACAAACAAGAAATTTTGAATAAAAATATTCTTCCACTTCCATCAACCAATTTAATTCAACAACTTCATGTAAATTCTTTTCACTCTCCCATGAAACCAAAATGTTCCATTCATTTTCCTTTGACATCAATGGAAAACCGAATGTACTATCCATAATCTCCATACAAAATTTTGATACATATAAGTAACAAAACTATTACATTCAAGGATAACTGAAAGAACGCATAAGTTCGAATCTCAACAGAAATTAGAAATTTTGTTCTAAATTTGATTTTCTCATATACTTCACAAGAGCATTCAGCTAATTTTTGTATGGAAAAATTTATAGTACATCAATGGAAAACTCGATCTTCCATATTTTGTTCCATTGCTATACGACAATATCTTCCTTAGGACGATACATGTATTATACATACGTATCATCCATGAGAGATTCTTAGGGAATACGTCGATCTTCCATTTGGTTACATGGGCTTGATTTGCTTATTGCCAATTCCAAACCCAATGAATGAAACTTTTTAGATAGAAATTAAATTCCTATAAATTAAATGCTATCACCAGCAACGTTTTCATCCTATCTTTTTTAAATCTGCTGTTAAAGACCATTCTGCAAATAGTACAAATTAAAACATTGTTTTTTTTTGTTCTGCAAATTTAATTCTACTCTTGACTTTTTGCCTCTCCCCCATCTGCACTTCTAGAAACTTTTTATATTCTTTTTTTGTTAACATCAACATCAGCAGAGAGCAGCAGCAACACAAAAAATCAATTTTTTAAATTGCAGAAAATTGAAAACTTTTTTAGGCAGTCGCTTTATGCTTAACAATGAAAAAGAGGCAAAAAAGTACAATAAAAGTTGGATGGGGCTCTCATAATCGAGGCTCTTTTTTTAGAGTTGCAGTTAATGGATTTTTTCAGTCATTGTACAAAAACTTTCCCATACCAGGAGCATTTTCATCCAACACAATTCTCATTTACTCCTTGAAGCCTGTCGATTATGTCGAGAAAGTTTTTGTTTCTCTTTTTTCATACTTAGTTATAAACACAATGTAAATAATAATGAAAGAAAGCAAATGTTTAGCTCATGTATGAGAAAGTTGTTGTTTCAGATGTTTTATTATAGAGAAAAAGGCATTAACTGTAATTGTTATTTCATTTTCCTCACTATATTGTATATTCCAAATTTCTTTCTTTTTTTTATTTCTTTATTTCGTTTCTTATTTTTTTCTTCTACTTCCTTTTACCAAGAAAAAAAGTTGCAATTTCATTCTGAGTCATTTCCATAATTTCCCTTCAAACGCTTATTTGCTTGTATTCATATACTGCTAACTATTTTGTAGAATAAGCACAAACTATTTGTTGACTTGTAACTACTTTTAGTATTCTCAATAGTTTTAGTCACACTATGAGTTGTAAACATTGGCGTGACAAGCTGTCCATATTGCAAGTATTTTTTATGCCACATAATTAAATCAATTAAAATATTAATACAATTATTAAATCCTTTAATAGATTTATATAAGAAGCTTGGCTTATCTAACTTAGTTTCAATTCTAAATACAAATCCCCCACAAATTTTTTTTGTAAAAGCAGATGTTAATCTTATTGTCTAAGAGAAATAAATATCGATATTTGAGTATTCTTGTTGAGAAGGTAGAGGACGTGTATGATTTACAAGTGCGTCCTCTCCATTGAATTGGAATGCTTTAGAAATTTTCATCCATTCAGAAATTCTCTTTACACAAACAATGTTCTTCCACTTTTAAAAGCATTCAATTTAGATCCTGACAATTCAATAAGCGTGTCCAATTGTAGCGATAATGATCATCTCGACTAATTCATCACACTGTTATATGTCGCAACATTTTAAGGAAGTTTATCTTCTTAATGTAAAATCAATTTCCAAATGCGTCATTTGTCATGTGAAAATATTTCTCAATTCCTCATACTCTCGACATTTCAAGTGGATATACAATACTATACTATTTGAAGAAAACAATTTACAAGTTTGTCGGTAAAGTGGTTTAGTTTAGTCTTACTAATGCTTATCGCTTAACTCATTAACTATTTTTTTCATTCCATTTCCATTAATTTTATTTTCATCTCTCTCCTTCTCTATTTCCCCTTTCATTTCTTTCATCATCAAACGGAATGGCATGAAAGGAATGTAATGAGTAGATATTCAAAAGGAAAGGAAAAAAAACTATGAAAAGCAAATTCAATTTCGTTTCTAATCAAGTGTTTGTTGGGTTATAAGAGAGACTAAAGAGGGTAGGTGGTCTGAGAAGGTCGAAATTCTTAATCTAAATGAAACTTATCATTATTACTATGATTATCATTTATGCTGAGCTGGTTTTGCGTGCAAATGTGTTGAGTGGTTTGACGAAGATACAATAAAATGGCATAGCATGTTCTTTACTGGCTTTAATTGCTATTATGCTAAAAAGAAATTACGACTCGCACCTGACACCTTAATAATCTCGTACAATCTCCTTTTTTTAAAGCATAATTTTACCCATAGCTTCCCATTCTATATTTTTTATGGTTTTTATGTATGTCGAAGCTCATAAGCCACAAAAGCCATTGCCAATAAATTTCAACACCAATTTTTTTTCCGCACAGGTCTGCATAATTTTTTTTTTCTTTCGACAGAAGAACATTTCTAACATGCGATGAAGGTAGTATTTTAAAAAAAGCCATTTCAACATGCCGTAATACCATCCAATGAACAACATTTATCTAAATTTATGACCCCTTTCTCCGATACTCGTACAGAAATAAATGCTATTATACATGTGTGTATATTATTTAGTCGCTAAATAATACATTTCGCATTTTTAAAAAATTATTTTCATTCTTTTTTTATTTCTTCTTTTCCTTAAAAAATGTGCAGCGGTGTTCTGGTGTTGAACAATATAAAGATTTCATCATACAATTTTCATGTTTAACTTGTTGTATTTTAATGTAATTTTTTAACGACACTCGTTCTCACTACTTGCTTAAGTTGGAATTTACGACTCTCATGGGACATGGCATAAAAAACATGAGAAGAATGAAGGAAGTTAATGCCATAAATGAATAAAGTGGATGTGGATGAAAAAAGATTTTCTTTAAGGTATATTAAGGAATAGAAATGGAGAAGAACTTAATAGAAATTAAGTGCTGAAAAACGAGTTCAATTTTCCAAACACAACTCAGGAACTTCATTAGTTTTGTGACTGCCGTAAGCAGTAAAATTAAATCAATTTTATTACCAAAACGATAGTGTCTTCAAGTGTAAACAAATGGACGATGGAAAAATGCAACCGGTTGTGAATTGAGACGTCCATTTATCAAGTGGATTTCTTGCTCTGCCATACACGATGAGAATGAACAGAAGGACGAAAAGACGAAAGAAAAAGATGAAAAGAAAAGCAAACGAGTGGAAATTTTTTTCTTCCTTCACTTTTTCAATTTTGATTATCAAGGAAAGTTTTTCTTTTCTTTTTATGCGAATGAAAGAAAATTTTCTGTTGAGTGGATGGAAAAACATTGTAAGGAATGATATCCTACAAGATTTAATTTTCCCTCGAAACTTTTTTTTTTTGCTGCATCGTGCATTATGAAATTTATGAATAAGACCTGTATGTTTCCGTAAAATTAAATTAAATTTTAAGCTTCTTACATTTGAATTCGATTTTCCTATGCAGACATTTCCTATGCTAGCTCAATATTTGGAGAATTCAAAAAGAATTGAGATTTAAATTTTTCCAATACTTTCCAAAAGATGAAAATTTACATACTCTGATAAAAAAATCAACTCTGACTAACTTTAATCCTGGAATATTATTTTAACAAAAATAAAGGGAACATTCCATGCACTTGCTTATATATTCCATAAAAAGTAGATTCAACCTGGAAAATCTCATCTTTCGCTCTCTCTCTTTTCATTCAACTTGCACGTGATTACAATTTATACATCCCTTGCTTCACGATTCTATTATTTTAAATTATTCAAAGCAGACATTATTGTACTATTAAATTCCATTGCAGTAGCTAAATAGAACAACAATAGAAATGCTGATAAAAAGGGCCATTTTATTAAGTAATTTTTTCATTTTCATCTCATCGCTCTGTCTCTTTTTCATTGTTTATGCTTAATACGAGAGTCAAAATAAAGGCCATTTGAAATTTGATAAATTTCTGTTCTCATATTTCCCCCCACTTAGAATTTCATACTAACGAATAAACTAAAAATAATAAATAAATAGCACAAGTGAATCTCACACTCAATGCGAAACTCATTTACGAAATTTAATCATCGTCATCATTCATAGCATGTCACAACAATAGCACGGCAAGTAACAACAAAAGCCGCTTTCATGAAAATATATATACTTTATATTTTTTTGCGGGAAAAAAGGTAGGGGTGGGTGGAGCACGAAGAAATAGGAGAACATCATCATTTAATCATCGTTATTTAAAAAAAAGAATTGGGGACTCATGTCGGAGGATTATCTGTCATAATAATGACATTAAATTTGTTTTCTTTTGTTTGGATCGTTTCAACTAGTCACAACCTTATGAAAGCAAAAATCCCCTTCTAATGACACCATTAAAATTAGACAGAAGAAAAAAATGTTTTATAAATTATGGTGGAAGTGCGGCTCAAATGAAAAATTTCAAATGAAAGGGTTTATTCGAACTGAACTTTAACATTGCTGCTTATGAAATATTTTGTCACTTAATAAGATAAAATTGGATTTTGGACATGATTTTCATTCGAAAATTGCAAAATATTTTTTAAGAAAAATCTCTGAAAAAATCATAAAAATCCTTTCATAAAATTTTAAGTTCAAAACCTTTTTCAATAACCATAACTTCGTTCTATTTCCCCTTTCTTCCATAAGACCTAAATAGATGTCCCATCCTTTCCATCTAATTCATCTACTTTTATTCATGAATAGATGGCACATTCGTGTGCCATTTACCGATAAATGAAAATCCGCAAAGACCATTTTTTAAGGATTTCTTTTTCTTTTCTAACGCCATTTATTTATAACTTATGCCTAGCAAAAGAAGAAGCAGCAGGGAATCAAATTGCTTCTTTAGAATTTTTATACAACATGCATGAATGAAAAATTGTAAGAAGAACCAGAGATAGTGGAGGGAGTCCTTTGATCCCTTTTTAAGGCTTGTAATTTGCTGCACAGCAAAAAAGGACAAAATAAATTGGCATTTTTTCATCTCCCAATCCTATTCACTTTTATTATGACTTGTAATAGTATTCCTTTATTGATACAAAATGATGGAAGTCGACTTTTGATAAAGTATGAAAATATAAAAAATTTGGAAGGGTGTCATGGGATATTAGTGATTCTACGCACAAAATATATACACATATTCACTTGCCACAATAAAATGCTTATATTAAATGTCAACAGTAAGACATTCGATTAATTCTTATTCCAACACATTTCGATCGATTTCTATTCCTTGCTTCGATGTAAGTATGAAATATATTTTCAATTTAATGTGCGCTCAAATTGTGACATGTGATGCCAGGAGCGGTGAGAAATCAAATTCAGGAATTCAATTTTACTTACTATTATTAATAGTATGTATCATTCGTTGTCGGCATTCAGGAATAGATGAAATGTTTTATGAAAAATAACAATTTAATGGATGTTTTATTACATTCCTACGTGATGCGTTGTAGCATCAATATGTTGCACGGAATCGCTTATTACAATTCTTATATCCACTACCAACAACTTTTCCATAATATATTTGTACACATCTCATTGTTGTTCTTCGATCATCCATCAAATTAGCTGTTTTCCGATGGCAGCAAACACATTCGAGAATAGAAATTTCCTTTATTCGATCCACTTTTTTTCGGCATTCAGGAAAGGAATTTTTGTGTGGTTAAAGGTGTGTATGTGAAAATTCGGATATTGGTTGGGGGAGGAAAATTTATATTCCTATACATATTTTTTTATAACATTCAACAAAAAGAAGAAATATATTGCGATTTTATGAATCGTGACTAGCTCTATTGTGCGAAGCTGTCTTTTAACAAAAAAAAAATATGTACAAAAACGAAACAAATTCATTGTCGATCGATAGAAAATTGCGACGCAAACAATCGCAAATCTTTCTTTATTTTCCACAGTCACCTTTCTTGTTTTTCATTCCTCTTCTTCTTCCTACAATTGCTACCTCATGCCATGTAATGTAGGTTGAAAGATTTCTTTTCTTTTATTATTTTTCTCTTATAAATTTTTAATGAAATTGGAGCATGGAATTGGAAAAAAAAATCGAGAAGATAAAAAAATATTTTTCCGTTCCTTAGTTCCTGAATGTACGATTGCCGCTTGAGAAAATTCGAATAAACACATTATTGCTGTGTGTGTGTGCGTAAGTTTTCATGCCTTGATGCGGAATAATATTTTTGCAAGATATCATAAGAAGCAGCAGGTTCCAGGTAGTAGGAGTTCAATTTAATGAAGAATAAGAAGAAAAAAAAGTTCAAAAAGGTGGAAAAAGAAAATCTCCTTGCATGAACTTAGCGTTATAATCTCCAAAAGGTATTACAACTGTATGTTAGGTACTGTCGATAACGAAAAGTGCGCCCTTCCGAGTGAAATGCTGTTATCTAACCTTTTTTTATTATTATACACTTATTTATTTTGCAATAACGTGGATGTATGCTGCTATTTTTTTCATCGATTTGACCTCGCCTGACTAAAAAACATGACTCATCGTTGGTAGCACCACCGATAAATTTGTACATATGTACATATATTTTTATTTATTTCAAATATTTCAAGATTCCAATTTTTTTGTATTCTTTCTATCTGCTGCTTTTTACGATATCTGGCATTTGAAGTTTGCCAGAAAGGAAAAACGTGTTTATTTTTTTGCCTCTTCTCATTTTCAAGAGGAAATGACTGCAAACATGCATTGTGGATAGATAGAAGTTGAAAAATATTTGCAGCAAATTTAATTTCCAACATTATTATTGTTGTTGGTGTTTTCGATTGTTTGCATAAAAAACCACAATTTAAGGGATATGAACATGTTTTTTATCATAAACCCAATTTCATCATTATCCTTAATGGAATTTTCCTAAGCACAAAAAATTGCACCCTTAGTATAGGAAAGAATTATACTAATTTCAATTTTTTGTGTATATGTGGAGCTCTATTGAGCTCATGTTACATGAAATCGATGATACATCATACAGGCACTACGTTCTCAAGTAATTATGGACTATCAATCAAACGGCTGTCCAAAGTGCCTTTTTAAGTGTGAAATTGTACACTGTAATTATTCTCGATTGGACATGATGATATAAATCTCTAATTTTTATATTTAATGGAATTTTAAGGTATTTTATAGGAAAATAGTTCAAGAAAATTAAATTAAATTGCATCGCAATTTTATTTAATTCCATTCATAAATCATTCAAAAGAAATATTACATATTTCACGATATTTAGCTTCTAATATTAGAAATTCACCAAGTCATTTTATGGCTACAAAAAATATATAATTGATGGCGTTATTACAAATTTTTGCGGACATGTTCATCGATCGATTTTCTGGGTTTCTATAAGTTCTCATTCTCATGATGGTAATTAAGATTCACTGTGAGATGAAAAAAAATGAGGAAAAAATTATTATGCATAAGCATTCCTATACACACAGAGAGAAAAAGCTGTCGCGTCTCATTTTTCTCACATCCTAAATAGGCGGAATAGAAAGCATTTTCATGAAGATGAATCATTCGATCAAATGAAAAATGAGAAATCTACACGAACTGAAACATGTTTCATCACAAATGTGTAATTTAAAACCCTCCAGAAGAGACACGAGAAGAGAGCGAAAAAAAAAATATCTATAAAAAAATTCAACGACAAGATGAGGAAAGACTTTTTCTGAATACATAAAAAATTGTATTGCAATTCATCTGTTATGTGTGGTGATATTGATGATGATGGGTAATATTAATAGGAACGAGAAATGTAGCACTTTAGGGATTTTGATACGATTTTTATTTATTAATTGACGTTGTTGTCATTTATGTGTATCATTTTACCAGCGATGACGAATCTTTTTCCACTTCTTGTCTCATGTCATTTTATTATTGAATTGTTACAACGAGTGACATACTTTTTTTGACTTTTCCTCCATGAGTTTATGCGATTTTTTTACATAATTTCATTTTATTTACATACTTATATGGTAAATTTTTATGAGCTTATGTTAACTTTTTCATGACTTTGTGGTAAGAAAAAATATCCGAAAGGCAGCAACTCTTTATCTCATCTGTCATTTTGTTTTGATGCCACAAGCATTTTGTAGCTGTTTTTTGCTTATTCTTTGGGTTTTTGGGCGTTTGTTTTTCGCCATAAAATTATTTTGTTGTTTTTTTATCGGTTATTTAAAGGAAATCTTTATTGATTTTTTTCTTCAAATTATTTTGTTCAAGGCTTAATTTATTTTAAATGGTACGAAATTTGAAGACTTGAGAAACATTTTTTCGCAATGGAATCTTATTAATTTATGTAGCTATAGAAATAATTTTATTTTATGGTAATTACAGTTTTGTCATCATTAACTTCGAGGAATCCTATCCGTAAACCACATCAAAAATATGCAGCAATATCACTATCATCAGACGACTGACTACCAGTTTCACTCTTGCGGTTTTCTTTTTTTGTTACACAAAACATTTTTCTCATATTCTAATTCCGTATTTCATTTTAAACCATTTTAAACATTTTATTTTATTTTTAACTCTTTTTATTTCTGTTTATTTTGGAAATTCCTATTAACGTGCAAGCGCAAAGGTAAATAAAAATAAAACTTCGAGAACAGGATATAAAAAGTAACTGCTGATGTAATAGCTCGCTGCTTCTATTGTATTATTTTTGGCGCATTCTTTTTACAACACAGCATTAATGATTATTACTTTGAAATGAAATTTGTTGAAAAATATTAAAAAAGAGAAACAATAACGAATGATTTCCTTTATAAAAATCCACTAAAATAAAAACATTTTGCAGTGCAAAGTTAATAAAAGTAAACATCGGAATTTTACTGTAAAAATAGTAATATTGTGGTTATGTTGTTAAATAGGGAATATATGTATAGCTTACATGCGATGAAATCGAAATTAACACAAACCAATACAATTTGCAATAATTTTAATCGCTTTGAAGCAATAAACATAAAATTTATGATTCGAATAATGAACTGGGATAAAAATGGTCTGAAGTCATTCCTGACTATTTCCAAAAGAAAATAAATTTTATTCAGCATGCCGAATGCAATTAATGTTTTATTTCTCGGTGTATATAAATTTTTGGAAAGAGAAAATCGAACTGAATGAAGGAGTTACAAGAAAGATTCACCATAGAGCTAATAGAAACGTACAATGCCATTGATGCCATAATATATCTTTGCCAAATTTAGAGTCGATAAATTTTTTGAAAATACTGACATTTGCAATTGAAAGTAGATTGCTTTACTTTTAATGGATTTTGTGGAGCATCCATGTAATTCCTTTCTTCTTTCAATGACCTTCGTACTCTTACTATTCACATTATTCGGCACTCTATTGGAGCTTCATCAGTATTCACATGTAAAATGTTTTGTACTACAATTAACTATAAGTAGTAACATTTTGTGTACATTTAGGCTATCAACTCCTCCATTCATGACACATCACGACATATCAAAAGATTAATAGCATGCACTCAATCGACTATGCATATGTATGAGTTGAATGGACAATATGTACTAATTGAATCGAATTTAATGGATCTGTGGCTTTGGAATCATCAATTAATGTTACAATTGGATCTACTACATTTATCTGTTTGTGAATATCATTAGTCATTCATCAATAAGACGAGAAATTGTGTAACTTTAAGCATTTTCTGTCAATTAATAAGGAAAAAAATATCTTCACGAAGAATCTCGTAAATCTGCTTTAAGTCGATGCCTTCATGACCGCGAAATTTATTTTTTGTATTTTTGTCAAAAATCGTGATTCCATTTCATAGATCAACACAAGACTATTTTTAATTCTTTAATTATAAACAATAGATCTTTTTTGAGCCATCCCCTAGTAGCAATTTGGAACGAATCTGGGCGGATTTTTTTTTCCTGGCAAATTCGTTTGTTTTTCCGGTCATAAAATGGAAGAATTTGGCATGAAAAATTTCCTGGGTTTTTCTTTCAAAATCTGTCATAAAATTTTTTTTTAAAAAAAAATTCTGGCCGGAAAATGAAAGAATTTGTGAAGAATTTTTCTTCCGTTTTTCTTCCATTTTTCTTCACAGATTCTTTCATTTTCTGATATTGAAAAAAAAAAAATTGCAACAGAATTTGAAGGAATTTTAAAGGAAATTTTCTGGCAGATTTTCTTTTGATTTTTTGCACATTTTTTAACATTGATGAATTTTAAAAATGATTTTTAAAGAATTTGGGAGGTATTTGTTTCTTTTAAAATATTGGAACTTTTCGAAAATTGTGTTTCCGTTTTGCAAATTAAAATTTTTGTTCCATTAAATTTAAATTATAAATTTTTGATTCTGAGAAACAACTTATTAAAGTTTTTCTAACATAAAAATTATTGTTAGAATAGAATTTATGCTCTGTAGTCGAAATTGTGGAAAAATTAACTCTTTATTTTTAGTTAATAGCCTGAAAGTTAGTTTACCAACATGTGTTCTACAGACTTAAATTTGTTTAAAGCAGAAAACAGCAGAAACAAAATGCATACCATAGAAATTGATTGAATTTATTAAAAACACAAAAAAGAATAAAATAACTTAAAATTATCTTCAAATTGAGATTCTGTATTAAAAAAAACTTTTATATTTTTAAAAACATTTCAAAAATTCTCCTTTTTTCATAATAATTATTTTTCAGTCATATGACTCAAAAATCCCTAGAGTATTTTGCTAAAGATCTAAAATTCTACAAAATTCTACATTTAATATTAATTAAAAAATAAATAATACTTCTCCTGAACGAATCTTGCAGGATTTATGGAAGAATTTTTTTTCGCCCCCCTGAACCCCGGGGATCCCCCTGAAGCTACCCCACTGGAATAAAGCTATCATAAGTGTTAAAATAATCATGAAAAATTACGGCAAAAGAATTAGCAACTTAAATATGTCTTTTCGCCAAACATATTCTATATAATTTCAGATAGCGGTAGCTCTGCGGATAAGTTCGGGACTTTGGTTTCAGCGGTCATGGGTTCGAGTTGGCAGAATTTCAACAGAAAATTTCCTCACAAAATCTTCCAAAAAAATAATAATAATAATAATAATAATAATAAATAATAATAATAAAAAGAAAATAAAGTGGAGAGAAAGTGAGAGAAAAAGAAGAAGAAAAAAAAAGATTTTTTTTTAAATTCTTTGAGAAAAATTCCCGCAAGATTCTTTCATAAATCCTGCAAGATTCGTTCAAAATCCTTCTAAAATCGTTCACTTTCTGTCAGATAAGCAAAGAAAAAATGAAAGAATCTGTAAGGAAAAATTCCGGCCGGAAAATGGCCAGAAAAAATGCATTTTCCGGGCACTTCCGTGCAGTTAAGGAATTTTCCGGCCATTTTTCCTCACAAATTCTGTGTGATTCGTGAGAAAAAAATTCTGGCCGGAAAATTTCCTCACAGATTCTTTAAGATTCGTTCTAAATTGCTGCTAGGGTCATCTCCATTTATGATCTTTTTCATAATTTAAATTTTTTATGCGTATGTATGAACATCATCACACAGATATATATTTGACAATGATTGAATACGCTTGGTATGTTTCAATTAAGCATGAAGCGATGATGACGATTAAGAAGAAGAAGCAAAAACCGGCATTCAATATTTCGTTGAAGTCGCTGCATGATGAAATTGAATTTAAAAGTTAATGAACGCATTGCAAGGTGTCTCTGGGGCACAAAATAATTACTTATTATTGTTCATACCACTGCCGTTTAATAAACTTGATCTTTATGATTTATGTACGCAAATTTACTTTGTTTGTTTCTCATGAAAGGTCATATCAAGATCAAGGGGAAAAAGGAAGGAAGAAGAAAAAGACAGGAATCTGAAGAAGAATAAGCATTAATTTCATGTGTGAATAAATCTTACATGGAATTTCATCTAAAGGCACGCGTGATTCCCTTAATTCCCTACGTGTGTCTGATATTTGTTCGATATTATTTACTACGATAATGAAAGTCATTGTGAGTAAGAAAATAGCATTATATATACTATAATTAAATTGATTGGAACATCATCATCATCGTCATTGTACGATGTATATATTGCTCCCTCATTTCTCATCTATATCGAATCTTATCGTTATAACAACATGCTGTATTCTATGTATAAGTGTCCAACATCAACATTAAGGATGTATTCAAATGTATAGAAAACTCTCATTTGCGCACTCTCATTGGAATTTATCGTCATCATCAACGTCACCCCTCTCATTCCACATTCACATTCTGTTGCCATTTACTGTCCCGCAGCTTCCTTAAATGCCATCATACTCATTCCTTCAATGCTCTATTCTATACTCATTTTATTGTAATCATGGGAAGAAAAAAAAAGAATTTTATTCCTCAAGTTTTTATTGACTGCCAATTATGCAAGATCGCGATTTGTCATGACAATTTGTGAATAGAGGAAAAGAAAGAAATAGAAGAAGTGTCATCATTCAGAAGAGGCTAGTGCTTATGTAATTTGTGCTCTGATTCTTCTTTATGCCATTTGTCAAGTTTCATTAAATTTCGTGGTCGAATGCGTAACTGTAAGCATCCTGGCAATTATTTGACGGACATAATGATGTAAAGTGATGGAAATCAAATGTGCACGGAAATGTTTTTCCTCCCTATCAAATTATCATTCAAAGAAGCATAAAAATATGCTGAAATCCCCTTAAAAAATTCTTCATCCTATTCTGACATGCATGAATGCCGAAGACAAAGTCATCTAACATCACAATCGGCCCCAAAGCACTATCAAATTAACTAAACGATTCTCATGCTAAGGAATAAAGTAATCTTTCCCTCAATTTATGTACACAATTTTCATCCGTTTTAATCCATCCGAAAAAAATATTTTCATTTCTTAATACGATTTTTGCCGCTTTTATTGTTATCATACAAACATTTCTTCTTCGTCTCTCAGCTCATACTTGATGTCTCAGAAAGACATAAAAAGATAGTTTATTGAGAATATTTTTTGTGGATATGACAAAGAGGAGGGTAAAATGAATGAAGGAGCATAAAAACATTTTCTTATATTTTTTTTCTATGTAGAAATCATCAGAAAGTCAGGCGCTCTTTTTCTTTTATTATTATCTATTTTTTGTGTGAACCGTATAGAAAATAAAAAGAAGAAGAATATCGTATAGGAAAATACCCGCAGCATTTTCTTTGGATGACTCATAGTGGAGTAAAGTGGAGCCTCCACTCACTAATACATTCACAATTCCAATAATTCTTCTTCATTCTCTCAATTATTTGTTGTTGTTGCTGGTAGAGGAATGAAAAGAGGAGCATTTTTATGTTGATTTATAAATTTTTATTTAAAATGGAAATAAAAAAAAGTTCTTCTTAATAATTTGAATGAATAAATTTTATTTTTATTAAAATGAGAGATATTTTATGGCATTTGCGTATTTACTCAGTATTCTTTACTTTTCATTTGATTGTTGCGTGATGAGAGTAGATTTTGAGATTTATGTAAGAGATTTATATCATTTGTTCATTAATATTTTTAGCATTATTTGATTTCATGCTGATGATCAAAATAATATAATCAAATTAACAATGTATGTTGCATAATGAGTAAGTTTGGAATGTTTCTAAAGAGAATTCAATATCATCATAGTTCCATGCCAAAAATTCTAATTGATTAAAGATCATTAATTGGAACTACACCTCGTATATAACCATTATCAATTTTTAGGGCATTGAATGATCATGAAGATGATCTTGAAGCAATTATTCTATCATTTCCTTAAATTCCAAAAAATATTCCTTTTGGCAATATAAAACCAAGATATATAGATGTGTTCATACAAAGTATACTCGACCATACTTGACCATACGCTTTTTTTCTGTTTGTAAACAACCAATTGAAAAAATTTTATGAAAAAAAATTCTAAATTAAATTTTGATTTTTGACACAAATTTGTTCACTGGATCTTATTCTTGTGTTCACAATAGCAATATTACATTGAAAATTATCATTTCTAATGCTTTTTGAGCACGAAAACAAGATGAAAAGACCAAAAATTTGAGGAACAAAATTTTTCAAATTTCTTTCATTGTGTAAGTGTTTACAAAAAATTTGAAAATTTCAAATTTTTAACCGTTAAAAACGGTAACATTTTTGAATGAACACATCTGTATATCTTGTATAAAACTAGAAAAAAGGAACTTAACAAATGTGTATATTGAGCCCACACATTCATCTGAAGCAAATCAAATTCATAGAAAATTCTCAACTCTTCCACGTTCACCTACCCCCAGTTCCACTAAGGATTTTCAATGAATTATCTTTTTTTTATAAAATACATAATTTGAGGCAATTCTAATTTCTCGTAGCTCCATATACCTGCCTTATACTTATATATACGACAAACAATGTCAAAATCAGACATAATCAATGAACTGATGATGACTCATACTTTTATTTTCTGTTATTCTATTTTTCGGGGTCACCGGCAACAACAATACCAGCAATAATAATAACAATGAAATAACGTATAACGACAGCGAATTTTTTTAGTACTTGTCGGTGATACATTTTTTTTATTTCGTTCATTCTTGTTTAATGGGGGATGTACGAGAAATTTGTGATAGTGAGCAAGAAAAATAGAAACGTAAAAATTATCTCACTTACCGTTTCGTTTTAGTTTTTCAATTCTTTTAAACTTTTGTGAAAATGTTTTTATAAATATCAAAAAGTCACTTTTCGTATTAAAAAAATTATTTCCTTCTTAGAAAAATATGAAAACTGTCACATACACATCACAAGTCTATTTTTTCATGTGCAAAGAGAAGGAAAGTTTATGATGATGGTCTATTCAACACAGATTTTTATTTTTCACTTTACTGATTCCTTTTTATCAAGGTTATACACCACTCGAGAAAAACCTCCTTTACTACTTTACAATTGAGTGAGAGAAGAATGAGAGGAAAGAGTCTTTGTGTTTGATATTCTATATTTACACGACCCACTTGTGCCTGAATCTGATGCTGATAAGCAATGTTTCATATACAAAAAAAAAATTTTTTTTTTGAAGAAGGAAAAGATGACGGAGAATCTTGATAAGAGGAAAATCTTTTCCTTTTTTTTAAATTTATTTATTTTTCAAGAAAATTGTCCGTAAAAAAGGAAACTTTTGACTTTTTTTGACAAATTCAAGTCACGACTAAACACACACACGCATAAATCTTTGTACAATGTGAATGAGAATTTTTCTCTGCACTTAAAAAAATTTGTAAAATTTGTTCTTCTTCGTACTCTAAAACTGTCTATTATTTTAAGCAACTGTTCTAGCAGCAAAATCGTGATTCTCACAATGCCAAAATAAAGTTTATGGACTTGTTTGAACTTTAATTATTTCTTCTTATTTCAATATATAAATGTTATAACTTAATTTTGTAGGAAGTAAAAAATTATTTTCCCACGATTTTCACTTTTCCAACCATCTACGTTTAATGCTGCAAAAAGACTGCAAATACTAGTGAAAGCGGCACAAATCGGAAAAATATTTTTTCTCTTCTCGTTATCACTAATACTTTTGAAATCATTGGAAAAATTTCCCCCCTTGAGATCCTTCTACTTCATTCATAATAAATACACGACAAGTACGTCTGATTGTGTAGGTGAGTATTTTGAGGGTGGAAAAAGATAAGAGAAAAATGGGAAATTCTTGATGATATCATATGGTGGCAAAAGCATGTAAAAGTATAAACAATACATTAAATTGCTATAATTGTGTTTGTGAATGGAAAACTGTATGCTTGTGTCTGTGACCCAGCAACGTAATTTCCCTAAAAATAAATGTTGTTGCGCAATGGTATTTAGTCACATGGAGAGAAAGTATGAATCATCAAGCAGTTCATGGAATATACGTCCATATATGTATAGATATAGAAGCACACTATTCTCGGTTAAATATGCATAAGGATGGGAAGCATGTAGAATGTACGTGGAGATGAAAAAATTCTTGTCTCTTTCTTGCTGAGTTGTAATGTACACAATTTGAATGATTTTTCGTAAATAACAAAACAATGAAAACATCCTCAGAATATTAAATGATTTTTGAAAGATATGAGAAATTTCTGCAATGTATGAATTCTCAAAATTTATGTCCATGATGACCATCATTGCTATTGTTCTTACTACTTAATATCAAACTTTAATAGTTCTTCTGATATATATTTAAATAAGAGCATTGTTTACTATCCTGTATATAAATTTATAAAGTTTGCCTGGATTCATTTATGTAAATATCAATGAATGCCTTTTTGTCATTCAACATTTAAATTCTTATTCAATATACAAAAGATAAGAGATAAAAGGCTTATAAATGAATAATATACTGTAGATATTTAAATTCATGCAAAATAGTCATGACCGTTGATACTTTTTGATATCAGTATAGATCTCATGCTTAATTCAATAATATTATTTTATTATCTTTAAATACACTTTAATATAAGTCAGTCAACATGAGAGCTGATTTAGGTACTGGAGACCTCGATTTGAGTAACTGAAGTGTCCCCATACAAAAATTCAAATTTTCTTTTTTTAACGGTCATTTTCCATACGTTTCGATTTAGGGTAAAAAATATTGAAATTTATACAAAACGAACAAATTTTTTTCAATGGCCTGTAACTTTCATTGGAAGCAATGTTGATTTCCCAAATTTTTCCTAGGACTTTATTTGGTTTCCATATTTTATTAATCAATCTTGAAAACAGCTATTTTTGCAGCATAAAGCACTAAAAAACGTCTTGACATTTAAATATTGAAATTTGTACAAAAAATATTGAAATTTGTATACCACATTATCTCGATTTTTGCAACCAAAACTTGGGAAAAATTAAATTTCTTGAAGAATTTTTATTTGAGTTGGTTCTGCATCATCTTGAGCTGCTTATTAGTCCTTTAAATTAAATTTAATTAATTTGTTTACACAAAAACAATTGAAATTCTTCACCGCCTACTATTGAAATTTTGTACAAATTTCAATATTTGTTGTATACAAATTTCAATATTTGGAATGAAGTGGATTTTTTTCGTATAAGCAGTGATTTGTACGGGCAAAAGTTTAGTTAATCGTAAACTTCAATCTCCGAGCAAAGTCATAAGACCTTAATATGTGGACCAAAATGTCTTCTTAGCCAATTTTTTCATGTTCGAAAATTGTACAAAAATTTTTTTGTTATTTTGTTCATACAAATTTCAATATTTTTTACCCTAAGTAAATTCGAATTGAGTTGAATTTTTCCGGAACCAAACAATTACTCAAATCGAGGTCCCCAGTACTAAAAAAAATTAGAATAAAAATTAATGAATTTTAGTTTTTAACTTAATTGAATTTACAACTAAGCATTAATTCTCATCCTACTGTTCAATTTTTAGTAAAAATTCAATTCTTTAGTAAAAATTACAAATCATTTTCTCATCATCGAATACAAATTGGCAATTACTTTTATAATTACTGGTATTAATGCTTTGCATATTGCGTCATAAAAGAACTCAAAATTATTTTTTTATTCAATGCCATTGTTCCCATCTTCATCAATCTGTATCAACATCATCATCATCAATTCAACCCTGCTTTAAAATACATTCCTCTCACTTTTATAACTTTTATTCAACAATATTGCTCACATGGAGCGAAAGAGGAAAAAAAGTCAGTAAATCAATTTTATTGTTTGTGTACAATTTTTTAATATTTTTTGTACCCGGCTTTGTATCGCAACCGGCTGAATCATAACAGAGAGGAATAACGATGAAAATGGTAGAAATTAAA
This sequence comes from Chironomus striatipennis, assembly GCA_026123125.1. Lineage (NCBI taxonomy): Eukaryota > Metazoa > Arthropoda > Insecta > Diptera > Chironomidae > Chironomus > Chironomus striatipennis. The sequence continues at coordinate 23,654,925 of CM047394.1, read as the reverse complement.
AACAAAACAACATCCTCTTTGAATAAAATTGTTCGGGAATTTTTTACCATTCAAACTCTTTTTTTATGGTAGAATATCCAGTAGAAGTAAAAGAGAACCCACATTTTGTTGGTTCCACAAATGAAAATGCCCATTGCATAATTTTAATTAAAATGTTTATGTTTTCACCCTAACATAAAATTTCTGTTCTGCTCGCGTGATGTTGAATGCTCCCAACGTTCACATATAAGTGAGAGAGAGAAACAGTTTTGGTTAAAAAGGGCAGTAGTTGTGTGCTGTTTATTCAATGGATCAACGCAAGTGGCGATTTACATGAATTATGAGACATCCAAACACTTATGTATATGAGAATTGTCCTATCCATTTTATATTATGGGCTGAGTACACGGTAGTGCCTTAAAACGGAAAGATAAATAATGGAACAAAGCAGCACAAAAAACTGTTGCTTGTTAAAAAATTCACAGGTAATGTGTATAGTTGGGAACTGGAACACATGTGCATGTTGATGATGAGTAGGAAAAAGGAGAGGGATTTAGAGAACTTTTTTTCATATGTCAAACAGTTCCTGCTGCCATTCTGAATAATCTAATGAAATATTTATCTCATACAAAAAGGAGTGAGATATAAAGTCGCAAAATCATGATATCTGCCTCTTTCTTTTTTAAATTTCTCATATTGCAAGCTCATTCTCGTTATATGAATCATAAGAATATGTAAATAAGATATTTACATTTTATGGAAATTCCACTCATGCCTACCTCATACAGTGATTCTATTAACATCGAATTTTTTTTCACGGATGAGACTTAAATGTAAGAAAATGTTCTTCTTCTGTTCCCATCAAAAAAGAACAATGGATATGAACCGGATATTGAAAGCTCCTGTCAAGAATTAATGATCAGTAACTCACGAAAAATTTATTATTTTTGGATCTTTAAGTTTTTTTTTACAGAATTAAGAAGTAAATTTAATGGAAATAATGGCAGCAAAATCAAGATAAAAACCCAATACTGCTGATGTGATTAAATAAAATTATTAAGAATTCGTGATATTACTAAACGACGTCTAACCGTTTGCGGAATAAAGAAGTTCGTAGTTCACAAGAACCTTTTTTTATAACCCATACAAAAGAAAAATGATGACGACCACAGTGATGAATCTCATGAAACATCTTTTGATCACCACACAAAACAAAAATAAAAATATTTCATAATGAAATTTCGCACAAAAAAAAATAACGAAAATTGCGGCTTAACACATCATGAACTTGTTTCTTTTATTTTATGCAAGTAAAGCAAACAAGAAGAAGTGAAACTAAAGTTAATGGTGAAGGTCATCATTTTACCAAGATCAGGTCGAATAATCGGCGGTAATATAATAAGCAAAAGGCAAAAAAAAAGAAGACAAAGAAGAAGATCTGTCAAGATGTGGAACTATCTCATATACGAAATTCGTTTAATTGTTTGTGAATTCACTTTCGTCCGTAGCTCATTGTAATTCAAGCCGTAAATGTCTTCCTCTCCATTTACTGCATAAATTGTTTTATTTAATTGAATGAGCAATTAACAAGATGGTTATTTACTTATAAAATGACAATTCATGAAAATTATGGAATACTTCTGATTATAAATAAGTCGACCAGGCATTATTAATAGTTTAAGTATTGGATATAATGATTTACCTTTCAAAAATCATCCTCTTTATTTTAAGCACTTACCGGCTGATATAAAAATACTTAAAATTATCTTAATAGCCTATTAATTTGAAATGTAATGGGGTATGTTAATTATCATATTGTTAACAATCTGTGACATTTAACAAGCATAAAAAAGTGAGTAAAAAAATCAAGCCTCGATAAAAATTTTAAGCTGCCATCATAAGCTCACCGAAAAGACAAAGTTTTTATCAACTTTCAACAAAATTGTCAAGATTTTTTTTAAGCAGCAAGAATGTTAATACTTGTGATAAAATGACAAGGTGAGAAGCTTAAGATCATACACTGATGATTCTGTCTAAATTTGATGGGTGTTTACTAACACGTATTTTTTTTATGCATCAGAATCTGATCAAAAATTTAAATGAGAGTTCATGTCAAAATATTTCTTGAAAAAATTAAGCTATTCATCTCAAACCTCAAATCTAAATTTATATTCCGGGGTTGAATTTAGCATTGAAGAAATGAACAACACTTATGATAGACATTAAACATTTTTGTACCACTCAGATTTGCCAAATTGTCTATTGCTATATTAGTCTAACGAAGCATCAACAATATAACTGGCATAGACCTAATATGAAATATTAAAGATGCTCAACACAATGCACATAAGAATAATTGCAATCTTGAGAATTCCATCGAAAATATTTTATTTCCCATCAAACATTATTCATCCAAAAAACCATAAACAATATCGTGTAAAAAAAAAAAGAAGAAAAGACTAAAGAGAATGAAGAATGAGATGTTAAAAGTAAGTTGTAAGACAAGTTAGAGAAAAAAAGGCTCATAAATGATTCAAATAGCGATATGTAGCTTTACAATATACTCATGTTCCTATAGAATATACACTCTCAAACAAAATATATATGTAATTTATCATGAAAGCACTTGTGATTCTATTCAAGTTTAGTATGATGAAGCCACCTGAGAAATTTTTTCTCTCTGTTCTACTCATCTTTGTCTTTATACTTCATTGCTCCGAACGAAAGAATCACTTCATATTTATTTATAGAAAGTTTTTGAATTTTTTATGTTTTAATGCAAAATAAAGACAAACACGGTAAAATAATGCCAATGGCGCATTCTTAGATCCCATAAGCAATCTATTTCCTTTCATTTCTACCCTCATGTGATAAACTGAAACAGTAGAAAATAATAATAGAACTTTAAGTGCCTTCATGCCTCTATAAACAAGACTTCTTAAGAAAATATACAAAGCATAGAAAAGAGGAACAAAAATGTTTTCTCCTCGATGTCTCTGTATATCAACGCAATCAAAAGTCTCACACTCGACATGTGTATATAAATCCTTACCTCAAAACGAATGGTAATAAGCTTAGGCTTCAAGCAGTTCCCACTCAATTTATTTCTCACTTTATAAAAAAGAGATGACACGAATCACGTACATTATGGACTTGAATGTTATTTCTTTAGCTAATGTATAAGCCAAAATTAAAGAAAATGAATTATTGTCTACATTGAAAGCACATACACAGTGAAGAAGCCTTAAATCATTCAATGAGATGAGCAAATATGAAATGAAAATTTTTATTTTTTGAAAATGTAACAAACTCAGTTTTATGATTTACAATTGCGACTGTTCCCTCTTATTCCTTGCTAAAATAAATCCTAGCGTAAATTTTACTTTTTTTATCATTTCCATTCCTTTCTCCCCTTTTTTATATTTTTATTGAATAAATTGCAATGAATGTTTAGCAACTGAACAGAAGCAGTAATAAAATGTACAATCTAGAGTGTTTAAATCCCCGCAATGAATGAAAAAACTGAACGATTTGCATTCGATAGCTTCATTCGTTTATGATGATTAACAACCTAACTTTTTTGTCACAAAACAAGATCTAAAAATTATTTTTTATTGTCACAATATAAATATTGTGCAATATAAACTATGAAAATAAAAATAATACTTGCATGCACTAATATAATTTGTTTAACCTTCATGCATTGGAAGAATTTTTATTACAATTTTAATTTCTCGCACATAAATTTTAATTTTTATTTTACACACAATTTGTTTACTTTTACTCAATTTGTCAACGTGTGCTACCGCTAATTTCATTATGGTTGCATTTTATCACAATTTTTCATTAAAATGGGAGGTTAAAGTGGTTATTTAGTAGTGCAAAAATTTATCCAATTAGTCATGTCCTTCAGTGGTGTCTCATTCTGTATTGTATAAAGGTCATTAACTCATGTTATGTCATCATTTAAAATATATGTATTATGCAGACAAATTTTTGATCATTTTTGTAAAGGACCTAAACATTCTTTTCTCCGAAAGAAAAATTCCCAAACGATATGATTCATACAAAGAATTAAACTTAATCTCTCTAAAGAACAAAGGTACATAATTTAAATGTCTTATATATCTTGTCAAATTTCTACCAGAATTTAGCAAGAATTAGGCAAAGCTAGTTAAATTGTTTATATCTATAAACTTGACAAAACTCTTTAGTTCTCTTTAATTAACAACTAATTAGCCTGCAAAATAACAGAAATTGGTTAACACAGCAACGAAAAAGAAAAAAATTTACTAAAGATTAACTCTTAAATCGATCCAAACTTTCTTAAGTAGATTTCGGTATTAAACATTAATCCTAATTGACATTGAGCTTAAAGTATGTTTGGTACTGATAGTAATTTTGTTTCAACATCTACCTCCTGCATAAATAATAGCAGCTAATTATACTTTACAAACATTAACTGACAGAAATATCCACTATGTTCCTATAGACGTTCAACATGTCTAAAATGCGAGCAAAGATGAAAGACGAATAAACAACAAAACGTCAGATAATCGCGATAATTTCAAGACACCCAGCATTCAACATCAACAAAACGTAAGTGACCAAAAGCATGAGAAGGCAATTGGGCAATTAAGCACAGTTAGCCACACACAGAGATTGTCGTGATGTTGCATTGATGATATTTTTTTTCGTAGCATTCAAAATGTTTCTTTGTTGCTTATTTTATTTTATTTTTTGGGGGCTTTATAAAGACTGGTAGTTAGCAAGTGTGGAAATAAGTGCAACGGAAAGAAAAATCACTTTATTATGCGAGACTTTTACAAGTTTTTTTTGTTATAATCTTATTAAAATGCATCGTTGAATTAAGTAAATTGAATTGTAGATATATATCAACCTTCTAACCTTTCATCATTAATGTAAAATCTTGTAAATGTGAAAATTAAGAAACGTCTTCACTTTGTAAAGAAACTTGGGAATTTGAAGGTAAAAGGATTAAAATGTAATTTTCATATTACGGCAATATTTGCATATGAAATTTATTTTTAATGATAGTGTAAGTGTATCATTGGGTTATTGAGTAAGAACTTGTGATCATGTAATGTAAAAGAAAGATGAATTACACCTTTGTATTAATGCATGCTCTTGATATTATTTCACATTTATTCCAAGCTTCAATACCACATATTATTATTACTGACGTGACAACTTTGTTATTAAAATTAATTTTCTAGGTATATCCATACATTATGTTAAGGTAAATATTGAGATCTGGTAATTCATTATCAGCTAATTAAGTATTATGTTATGCGTGCTACTGTCAATGGTTATCTAAAATTCCTTAAGAAATACAAAATACATCTTACATAAATGCCTTGCAGCATATATAAATAAAAAATTAAACACTTGAATTGTTGTGAGCTGTAAATTGTTCGTTGCTCATTAAGTAATTTTTATTGTCAGATAAGAGAAAAGAAACATTCTTAAAATGAGATGATAAAATGTAGATGATCTTGAGATCGAAGATGTGTATGAAATTTCAAGGAATAGTAATTCTTAAGCGAAAGTTAATTCTGCTTTTATTGCACTTTTTGCTAATGGATCAAGGGTTATAAATGACTAAAGAAATTCAAGGCTCACTGTCTATAAAAATTTATTCTACTTTCAATTCTCCTTTTACTTTACATGCATACGTGAAATATAAGTTCACATATGCCAATTAAAATGAGCATGTTTTCAAAAAATAAAATTAAAAAGAAGAACCATCACTTGCTCATCAACTATCAAAAACGGGATGCATTAATCTGATTTGATACATCATCAGCAATTATTGCTGCTTGCTTAAAAAAGTTATTTGCGCTATAAAGTTCAGTACCGAAGGTAAATATTCCAATAAAATAAAATATGTTGAATCAATAACGTGTAATGAGGATTGAAATGTTCACTTTCAATATTATGCATATTTGCGAGCGCAAAATGAAACAGAATAATTTTTTGATTTACACAAGGTCGCATAGATGGATTGACTCTTTTGTTTCAATTATTAAAAGCATCATTTCTTTGCGATTGTTCATCTCTTTCAACAAGTTTATTTGAATTTATAAAAAGATTCAATTTATCGAATCATCAACGATAAAATCGTAAGTAACATGTATGGAATGGCTTTTGGGCATTTCTCACAGCATGAACATAAATTCGCAGACTTTTGAATTTTAAATTTATATGGGCAGTATGATGATTGTCCTGTTAATTTAAATTAAAGCATTGACATTTAAACATCATTCATTTATATTTAGTTACATCCCAATAATTAGCAAATAAGTAATCTCAAAATCAGATCATTGTAAGTTCAGACATTTACATTCAGAAGAGTAAATTACGATAAAAGCTTCCTTACAAAAATTCCTTTTACTTCACATTTGAGTGGATGGGCGTTAGCAAAAATTTGGAACCTCACACGATTTCTCGTTAAGTATACTAAAGTACTTAAATCTATGGTGAGAAGCTTCCTTTTGTGCAGATGCTTATTATTTGACATATTGTCGTCCTTGCTCATGTCTGACGAAACTGTTTTATGTGCTTTCAAATTTATTCATAATTATTTCTAATTTTGAACAAACTAGATTTCAGGATATTAAGCTGTATTCTTACCAATAATCAACTCTAATAGCTAATTTGAAAATCAAAATTCATTGGCAATAAGCAATAATAATCTTGAAGTGTGCCGAAAAAAAATAATCATCATCTTACAAGAAATCTAATCAAAAGCTTATATTTTACGTACTTAAGGCTAAAGCACAGTAAGCGAATTCAATTACCATTTATTTCTCTCATGAAAACAATTACATTGAGATGATCTTTTTTTGCAAAACGATGTGTGAATTCCAGCAGATTCCGATTATCTTCATCTAATTCTATTAATAAATATCGATGATAGGTTGTTATCTGATGTGTGCGATTCAAACATTGTGTCCGTTACAGTTTCCAAATAAAAGTGCAAAAATGGCATTTTTGTCTGTATGCCATGAAAAATTCGAAGTTAAATACCCCTTGTTCGAAAATTCGAAAAAATTTAAATTCAAATTAAACCATTATCGTGTGGAATTTATCAAAGTAAATGATTCAATCCATAATTTAGGATTACAATAAAGTCAAATAAATGATAAAAATCTAAAAAAGTTATTAAATTCAAGAAATAACGTAACGTATTTTTTTAAATTTTCAATTTCCGAACATACATATTTGAATACCCCTAGACTTTCGATAAGTCTATCGAACATGAATTGCGCACATCAGGTTGTTATTAATGTGAATCATTACTCATCATTAGTTTTCAAATTGATTTTTTTTTTGCTTCAATTTTATTAGACAATTTTTCACAAGCTGCACATTTATGGATAGGAAGGAAATAATGTATGTTGGGTGTAGCAATGTAGGAAAACTTTTGAGAAAGAAAAAATTCTTCGATTTTGTTTGGTATTGATTTTTCCAGTTATCTCGTGATAAACTCCCATGTAACCAAATGGAATATCAATGTATTCCATAAGAACCTTCCATGTATAATACCTATGTATTATACATGTATCGTCCTAAGGAACATATTGTCGCATGACAATGGAACAAAATAGGGAAGATCGCGTTTTCCATCGATGTAATACATCAATGTAATACTTATGTACTACTGATGTAATACTTTGATGGAATACTTATGGAACATAAAAAATGAAAAAAAAAAAATCACATGTTCTTTTGTTCTATTTCTATTGTATTTTTTATGTAATTTATTATTAATGTATTAGTGTTCATATATTTAACAAACACTAATACTTAATAAAATATTCAAAAGCAACTTAATTTTGCTAAGTTGCACACTGATGAAATCAAAAGACTTCATCACACATATTAAAAACATAATTAAATGTTTAAAGTCTCATACAAATTTAAATTCCAGATGTAAAAGTGATTTCTGCATACTCTTGTGAAGTATATAATCAAGATTTTTTGAGACTTGAACTTATTCGCGTTGAAGTATTTCCTTCAATGGAAAATTTTTGGTACTTTCATGTAAAACAATTTTTTGTATGAAAAATTTGACAGTACATTGAATCTTCCATTGAAGGAAAAGGAAAACGAATGGAACATTTTGGTTACATGGGCTGGATACTTAAGTTCTGTACTTTTGTTTTTCGATCTGTTCCTTTAAATTATACTGTAATATTGTACATTTAAGAAATCAAAATAATTTCACAAACTTCCTATTTTTTTAATTAATTAATTATGATATCAACTCATGTTAATACCTGACATCTCTACATGCTCATAAATAAAAGTAATTTTACCTCCAAATTCCTTGTACATATTAAAAACCTTTATGATATATGAATCTCAATGATGATCTTCTTGTTCATAATTTAATTATCATTATGTCAGGAATTAAACATATGTTACATGTCAAGCAGATTCATCTCGCAAAATTTACTTATTTATTTTTAAATTACAAAGTCTAGTCTATAAGTGCCTCAAAGGACTTTGTTTAAAAAGTTAGACAAAATAAACATATTTCGGGTATTTGAACTTGATGCATACGTTTAAGTTTTAAAATAAAAGGTTTATGCAAAAAACAAACATGTATTTAAAATAAATTGTGATCGCTGAAAATAATGAAAGGAACTTTGCATGAAGGAAACATATTATTGGCATCTTCAATGCAATTATTGATTATCTTATTAATTTTAGTTTTCTTTATCGTATTGATTAATTTCATTTTCCTTGTAAACATTTTTGCATTGCTTACTTCCCAATTCACAACATGACTCATCATGTGCAAATTTTTAACTTGAGACCAATAATTCATAAAATATCATTTTTGCATCTTTATGATGAAGATTGACATATCGATTTTAGTAAATCACAGGATATGATCGAACCTAAAATTTATTGAGTTTGACTAATCATAATGAGATTCTTTGGATGGAACAAATTCTTTGAATTTAGAGGAACAAAGGAGAACTCCTCGAAGCAAATGAAGATTTATTTCACTGTACAAATATAGCATTGTTGACATATATCCTCTTAAATAATTGTAAAGAATTGTAAGTGAGCTATTAGTACCTTTGTATGCAAATAAAATGCCACACTAATTAGACATGCTTTTTATTGCCATAAGTAAATCAAATATTTATTTGCATCATTGAAAAAAATTCTTCATGCTTATTTAAATATACTGTTAGATTATTTTCAACGCACGAGTTAAAGATTTAGGAAGAAACCTATATTTAGATGAGTCAACGTGTTAGCCGTTGAGATTATTTGAGAAGTAATATGAAATATGATTAATTATACGTGATTGATGACGTTAGTGTTGTGATATTACCTTATGAACAAATATCACACATTAAATAAAGCATGTAAGTACATACAACAAAATAATAATTAATAGCTCAATTTGAGAAGATGAGCGAAAAATTTAGACGCCTGGAAAATTATCGATGATGCGGTAACGAGCTACAAATTGTTTGATGATCATTGAATATGATGCCTAATGATCCGGTATATCGTGCGCGCACTGCTTGATATTTGTCGCTTTCTTAATCCGTTTTCAATTCATCGGACTATAAAAATTTAATTTATTGTGTCGACGACCTTCACATCATTTCAATTTATGAAGAAAAAAAAAATGATCCACATTACTTGATCTATGCAGTCAGTCTCTCTTTTTAAACATACAAGAAAAAAATGTAAAGTGATGTCCCAAAAAATAAATAATAAATAATAAATGAGGTTTTTTCGGTCGTGATTTTCCATTTAAATTCTTCTTTGCAGTATGTTGCAAAACTTTATGATTGAGGCTTCATGAGACAAATATAGCAAAATCATAAAATATATTAAATTTATCGCGGATGTTATTGCATATTAATTTTATTACTAATTTTTATTTTATAAATAATAAAGATGACTTGAGCTATTAAGCTTGAGCTTACTCGAGAAAATATTCCATTAAGCTATTGAAATATTCTAATACTTTTTTGAATTAACGCAATTGCATTACTTTATTATAATTAAAGTCATCATATGTGCTCACACATTTAATTATTAACTCATTCCTTTAAGCAATTCGACGCGGTTTCTTATGTATGTTATGAACACAACAACAACAACATTATCCACAACCAAAAAGATGTTAAAGAGAAGAAATGAAAAATAAAATAGCCGTCATTGAAGACTAAAGAGATCTAAGAAGGGACTGAATGTGTCCATATCATAATGACAAAAGCGCACTTCTGTCTGCCAATTTTCTCAATCAATGTCTAACAAATCCTTCAATCTATTTAGAATTAAAGTTCTCAAAACCATTTTTCTATTTTTTTCTAGACCGTATAGGACCGTACTATATACATTTAAGACGGAGATTCTTATTCGATATCTAGAATAGTAAATTCTACATTCACACAATAAATCATGTAGATTGGACAAAACACTACATTTTCTCGGCAATAAAGACGTTGTAAATATTGTGTAGACGCAGAAGAAAGAAAGAAAAAAGATAGTGAAGCCCAATAAGAGTAAGAAACAAAACCAATGCTTCGGCTTTTGTATAAAGAAATAGTTATTAAATATGTAAGCAGTGTGGAACATGAGAGATGATGGAGGGATCCTCTCTTTAAATCTCAAATATTACAAAGTATGGCAACGTGAGCCGTATGAAGAGAACGAATGCGAAATTCTCGACTACGTCATCGGCAATAGTTGTTTTTTTTTCTGTGGTGTAAACGACGCTGTTATGAATGGAACAGATTCACTATATAAAACCATCAACAACATCAGTGAGAATCATCAGTTTAATTTGTTCGGTTGATGCAGTGAGACATCTCGGATTATTTCTGTTTATTTAATTTTGTCTAGTTAAAAAATTAATTTTTTTGAAAATGAAATTTTTTGTGATCATTTCATTATTGGCAGTAAATGCATTTGCTGCACGATTGGATAATCGATATATTCCTCCACCACCAAATGCACAAAGCGCAGGTGGAATTAATTTAGAAGCTCCAAGACAAGCACTTCCATCAAATATTCAATCATCTTACACATCACCTGGCGGAGTTCAAACTCAATTCCAACAACAACAAATTAATCGCCCAGGATTAAATCAAGGAACATTCACATCACACTCACACGGAAATGGATTCCAATCAGTCTCAGCAGGATCTTTCTCAAGCAATGCTAGACAACCACAAAGATTTGCACCAGCTCCACAACAAACTTATCAACAAGCCTCAACATCTTACCAACAACCAGCTCAACCATCAAGACCTGCCTACCAAGCACCATCAACTTATCAACAAGCTCAACCACAACAACAACAATACAATTATCAACAAAGCGGATATGCTCAAGCATCAACAACACCAATTCCAATTTTGAAATGTGAGTTATATATTTTATTGCCATTATTGTTTAGGAATCAATCTATTCCTTATTATTTATGATGACTGTGATTTCAAAATGACAAATTAGTGACACATCAAAGTAATAACAATGATTTGTGTATCGTTATAAAAATGAAGAGTTATTAATCGTGAACAATAGTTGAAATATTTTATAATAGCTTTAATGAGGATTGAGCGAAAAACGCTAAGGAATTAGGAACTGACAAAGTTCTTTTAGAAACATTTAACTAATACGCAATTAGGAAGAGTCATGACTTGTGTGAATTATTGAAAGATGACCTTACTGTTTATAATTAGAAGAAAAAAAAATCTTAAATAATTAGAAGATTTCATCAACTCTAATGTGATTATTTGGACAGTAATAAGACATTCAATTAAAAACTCCAACGCTTCTGCTTGATTGCGTGCCTCAAACAATAATTCAAGTGACCAAAGAAATTCCATAATTCTTCCATAAGTTTAGTTTCAAAACGATTTCCTTAATAACTTCCAATCGTAAAACATCAAAATTTAATTTACACCAAAAAGATTGGATATAATAGGCTCAATTTGTCTGTGCCAATGTCATAAATTACATAATCTTTCAATTATAGAAGTTTCATTATGACAGTTTGCAAAATTGTCATGCAAATTTTTGTTTCTGTTATTTTCTTTTATAATAATGCGTGACTTTATTGACTGAGTATTTTTTATTAGATTCCCAAGGTGCATCAAATTTGTCTTTGAATGACAGATATTCTGAGATTTGAAGCATTTGATGACAAATTTTTAATTTTTTTCGTTTTTCTTTCTAATGACACAATCCATAATTCATAAGCAATGGAATCATGCCTATAAATATGTTGAGTGATTGAAAGTCAATGAATCAAAAGTCAAAAGGAAATTGATGTCAATGAAATTTAAATTTGTAACTTATGTATCCTTTTCAAGCCCTTAAACTGATTTCAAGTCAAAATATGTCAATTTATTTAATTTAGACTTTCTTGTGGCTTCCAATTTTGTATTGTTTCTCATTGAAAACATGAAACTTTCAAAGTATATTGATGTGTCTTTCCAATCCTCATTTATTGGCTATTAGACATCTCGTCCTTCAAATATTTCATAGGATTACCGATCTCGATTAAAAAATTAATGAAGCTTTTAAATTTTTAAATCATCAAGGTACGCAAATTGATCTCAACATCTTTGCGAAAATTTCACTTTTTAAATGCCTTTAAAAATTGATTCAAATCAATTAATTCTGTTTCAATAAAGTAATGATTCCATCACGAATCATCTGGAATCCGATTGAGATAATAAATCATTGACTTATTATCGACACTTAAAATATTCATCTTTTGCCATCATAAATTCGCATGTCAGTAATCAAAGATGGATAAATTGTCATTGAACCTTTTATGGGATTTTTTTCAACAAGGTGTTACGATTTATTGAGTGATCAAAAATGTATCATGTGACACTAGTTGATGTCTGTAATTTATTAATGTCCAGAAGTGAATTCTCTTCGAAAAACGAAATCGGAAGTTTCATTGAAATAATTTTTTGTGTGTTCTTGTGACTTATGGGTGTATGTTGAATACTTTAAACCTCTTTAAACTTTTGGATAGTATGTAACAAGATGCCAAGACATGACTTAAAAAAATAATAATTGACACATTAAAACGAGAAGTTTTTGACATGAAAATCTTTTTGTCCCTGCTTTAGATTTCCACCTCCTCTCTTTTTTAATTAAAAATGTAAAAACTAGAAAGAAAATATCCATCCATTAACTCATTTCAAAGTGACATAATTAATCCTTTCCTAAATATACATACAGACAGAAAATTAAAGTTTAATTAATTTTTTTCTCTTTTTATTCACAATTTCTAGTCGAAAACGAGCCACATCAAGGTGATGGACGTTATCGCTTCTCATATTTAACTGGAAACGGAATAATGGCTGAAGAAGAAGGTGAGTAAAAACATTTATCATCCAAAATTGTTTTACTTCCCCAAGTTCATTGCTTATTCTGTTCTTCTCCATAAAAAAAATAATGATAAGATTGAAAGTCATTAATTTAATATGTAAATTTTCATTCTCAGGTTATCTTAACAATCCACATGCCCAATATCCAGACTACCCAGAACAAGTTGCCGTTGGAAGTTTCAGCTATACATCACCAGAAGGTCAACAAATTTCACTTTCATACAAAGCTGATTCAAATGGATTTGTGCCACAAGGTGATCATTTACCAAAAGCACCTGAACAAACAGCCGAGTGGTACGAGTAAGTAGTCAAGCGTAGCAAATTTTTATCGCGAATCCTCAATCTTTATTATCCGATGACAAATAAAAATCGTTACTTTCTATTTCTTCATTTTCATCTATAAATAGACAAGTTGAGCTTCATAAGAAAATAGCCGCTGAGGTTGAAGCTGAAGGTCATCGATTGGCTCAAATTCAAGCCCAACAACCACAATATAATCAGCAACAAGGCCATCAACAACACTCCCAACAAAACAATCATAATTATAATGCACAGGCATCGAATGTATATCCATCACAACAACAATTCCAGGGATATGGACATAATGCTCAGCCTATTGCAAGACCACAACAACAATACCTTCCACCACAAAACTATGGCAAGAAATAAGGATAAAGAGAACATTAGCGAAACAGAACGAAACAGCAAACATTAATTTAGGCAAAATTGATCATCATCATTTTTCATTTATGAGAGATTATTTTTCATCCGTTATAACTCATGGATAGAAAATGGAAGTTTTCAGCCAATTAACACATGATTTCTTTTTATTTTCTATTAAAAGAATACACAATGTAACTTTTCCTTTCCTGTTTCCCTTAAACCTCTCTCATCATCACCATTACCATTATATAATTAATTAGAATGATGAATGGAAAATGAAAAAATCCACAAATAGCAAACGAAGGATAAACGTGTAAAAAAATATGTAAAATAAAGCGACTGCAAAATAAACTTTTTATATAAAAAATCAAATGAAAAAAGAAATAAATGTCTTTTGTTGAATTCTTTTGCATAGAAGTTAAATATCCTCAGGCTAGCTTAACAGTTGACTTCCTTCTACACTTCCTTTCACACATCATTTCCGTTCTGTTGGTTGGTTCAGAATTGTAATAAAAAAATGACGTAACAATTTGAAGTGAAGACAATCTAACCTTTAATCTGTTGTAATCATGATTTTGAAAGAAATCAATGAAAACCTTTAATTTAGGAGTTCTCTCCAAACCTCTGGCCAACGAGGTTGTGGAATTGTAAAATTCTTCAAATTTATATTAATTACGCGTAGGAATTAGTTAAAAACCGGATAAAAGTTAACGCAAGGCATTAAGGAACAAATAGACTATGGAGAGAACTCAAAAAAGTCGCGATTTAATAGTAAATTTGGAGAAAAATTGAAATTGCATCAAACATAACCTAGACAGCATGGATTTGTAACTTTTTGGAATTTTATACAACAATTGATCATCATTAGAATACCACAGAACATAATAAAGGAACAGTACAACTTCGGACACCGATGGAGCTGGTCTTGTAATAGCATTAGCTGATGGACCATAATAAATATAATTAACAACAACCTTTAATTTATGTCATTTATTCAATGGCTTAGTCTAATTCAAAAAACCTAACTTCTAAGGGGTCGTTCACTTAGTACGTTTGCTTTTTAGGGGGAGGGGGGTCTAGGATTTTGTAACAGGTCAAACAAAAGAAAATTTTTTTCATACAAAAAACCTAAAAGGAGCGAGGAGGTCTATAAAATCGTTTTTTTGCGTAAAGTCCTAAGTAGGCTTTCCCGAATTCCCGGTCTCGGCTTTTTTCGAGACCCGAGACCAAAATTTAAATTCAAATATCTTTTGTTCAAGTTGAATTATTTTACAAATTTTTTATTTTTTTGATTCCTATTCTCCAATGTAATGTTTCAAAACCTTAATATTTGAAAATTATTGTAAAATATCCAAGTTATAGGGATTTTATTTTGGTCTCGAGTCTCGAAAATTTGTCGAGACCGAGACTTCGGGAACCCTTAGTCCTAAGTGAACCAAAAGTGAATGGCCCCTAATGATTTTTTTTTTATTATTATTATTTTTTCTGATTTCAATTTTCACTTTTCATGATAGCTATCCAAAACTTTTTTATTAAAGTACCTTAAAGACCACATCAAAAAAAAAGAACTTTGCTTTTTTCAATTTGATCCCAACAAGTTATCTTCTATTACCTAAATAAAACCATTTATGCATTTTAATGAAACTCTACATAATTTATTTCCGTAATTACATGATGGGTAATATGTTTGGCAAAGAACGAGCAAGATTTTTTTTTTAAATGGATTCCGGTAGATTCGTATGTAATATATACACGAGACTCTTTTTATTAAATAAATCTTTTGGAGATAGAGATGAGAGAGTGAGATTGGAATGTCACATCCCTCTTGTATCATATGATACATAAATTGAATTTAATTTAATGTCCATGGTATGTGAAAATTGAAATTGGAAAAATTTTCTCTCCTTTAAAATGTTATTTTCAGAAAAATTTACATACTAATTTCGAAGGAAAACCTTTCGAATTTACATTACTTTGGCTTTATTTCCTCTTTATAACACATTTATATTATTATTTCCCTTATCATTTCCATTATATGTTGTAATAATAGGCCATAAAAATACAAACTGAAGTTGTGTTCCGGGGCTGTAGAAAAAATTTTTGAGACTTTTTATCGTGGCTTAGTTTGTTCTACATAGTTGTTAACTTTGAAGTCTAACCGAGAAGCACATAAAGATAATCATAGTGTAACATAATTTATTCAGAAGCAGAAATATTCAGCAAGTGTTATACTACTCGGAAGAATAAGAACATTTATCAAAAATTTGATATTTTTATATCTTTCATAGCTTAATATTGAACGAAGTAAGTAATTAAGCGGACTGTTCCCAAATGTTAACGATTTATACACAGCTCGGACAGATCCCTTTAAAAGCGGTATTTCTTCTTGAAAGAATGTTATTTATGAGGCCAGAAAGTATCGCATGCATAAGGAAATAGAATTTTCAAAAAATAGATGAAAAAATTTCCTTTAGTCATGACTAACAGAATAGCTTCCTCCATCCCTTTTGTTTTCATGAGAATGGAAAGAAAAACTGAAGAAAATCTTGAGGAAATTTTCTCAAAAGTTTTTAAAACAAAAAAAGAAGAAGAAAAAAATTTTAAGTCCTTTCTCAAGGCTTTTCCTATTTTTAAAAAGAATTTATGTTCTGGCATCATAAAATCTGAAAAGAATAGAAATAATTCTATGTCCATTTTAAGACTTTCTCCATGTTCTCTGCTCATTCGTCTGGACATTCTTTTTGCACAATGTCGAAACGAACAGGGACAGTCAACGATCAATGATCGTGATCGACATGATCGTGATCGCAAAATACGATCAAAAATCGATCAGTGATCGATCGATCAATTGATCGCCTCGATCAAAATCATTTCTGATCGAGACGATCAAACGATCGTCGATCAGTTGATCGATTTTGATCGAATTTTTTATCGATCATTCGATCAAAAAATTAAAAAAAGATCGTGATCGTACGATCAATTTCGATCCTTGATCGCTCGATCAGTGATCGATTCGATCAAAACATGATTTTGATCGAGACGATCAATTGATCGAACGATCAAAACTTTTACTTTGATCGAGGCGATCAATTGATCGATCGATCATTGATCGGTCGATCATCGATCATTTGATCGATTTTCGATCAAATTTCAGATAAATGATCGAAAAATTGATTTAATGATCGATAAACATTAATAAATAAATTAAATCTAATCAATGATCATAAGAGTACTGTAAAAAAATGTCTTGAACGAGAATTTTTAAAATTAAAGTATTGTAGGTTGCATTATCTAAATTAAATTTCAAGTTTGAACTCAAATTTGCTAACTGAATCTCAAATTTGTGCTGGTTAAAGCAACATTTTCTTGTTTGATATCGTTTTCAATACAAATTAAACGAAAAGTTCCAAAAATTAGGAAATAAAATTGAAATACAATTCTCACACTGTATTAGTCAAGCATTATTTACTACAAGTTTTTTTAAAAATTACAAATTTGTGACCATAAACGGTAACGCTTTTTTCTTAGAAGAGAATTTCAAGAAACTATTGCATACAATATAATATATTTTTGTAAATTAAACGAGATTTAAAATTATAATAATGAAAATATTGCTAATAGTGAAAAAACTTTTAGAATCCAAAATGTTTATTGTAGAATCTTAATTTTCGTTCGAATCTTAGTTTTTGTTAATAGTGTACAGTTTAATGTATAGTTTAATGTGTAAAATTTAGGAATAATCTGTTTTTATTTACGCTAATTTTTTTCTTCACCATATTTTGTAAACACACAAAATATTATTTTTATTTATAATAAGAACCATATTAATTCTGAGCATCAAATAAAACTTACTAGAAAAGAAGAAGTTCAAATTTTTAATAGGATCTTTCCATACAGAATTTCCTTTAAATTTGATTCAATGTATATTAATTTCTAATAGTTTTTTAAAGGAAAGAATGAATATAATATTATGATTTAGAAAAAAAAATAATTAAGAGCTAAATTTCTTTCTACTAAATGAACTAAAAAATTTGAAGGGATTTACTCCTTTTAAAAGGAACTTTTATTATTATTTATTGATTATTAATTTATATTTTTTTTTCACCTTCGAACATTCGATCATTGATCGACGATCGTTTGATCGACGATCAATTGATCGGTATTTTTGATCGAATGATCGACGATCAATCGATCATTTTATGAGAAAATGATCGTGATCGTGCGATCATTTTTCGATCAGTGATCGATCGATCAATTGATCGCCTCGATCAAAGAAAAATTTTGATCGTTGATCAATTGATCGTCTCGATCAAATTTGTTTTCTGATCGAGTCGATCAATTGATCGATCGATCACTGATCGAGTCGATCAACGATCTATCGATCTTTTTCTCAAAATATGATCGATTGATCGTCGATCATTCGATCATAAAACATCGTTTGATCGAATCGATCAATTGATCGTTCGATCATTTGTCGATCTGATCGACGATCACCGATCACGATCAAACAGCGATCAATTGATTGACCCTGGAAACGAACTTTATTTATTGGACGTAAAAGTTGCTCTTAAAAATTCATTAATAGCACCTGCTGCCGTTCATAGTGGTTTATTTCCCTATGGCTTTGGATACTTTTGGTCAGAATTTGTGTGGTAATCCACAACGTTTTATTACTTTCCAAAACAGTGAATTCTAATGGATATATAACTTCATATATTAAATGAAACTCGAGACAAGAATTATTTCTGTCACAACTAAAAGGTTCGTAAATAAAATTCTGATACAAAAAGTAGCAGTAATATCTTTTGCGTAATAAAATAAAATTATTTTATGATTTATGTTCTACCTAAAACCGATATTATAATTTTTCCATTAACATATTCGATCCATTATTCCAATATTTACTTCAATTGTTTTTCATCTTCAATTAACTTACGGACAAACTTTATACAACTTTAATGCTATATGACAAACTTTATTTTAACATTTTGTTAGTCTGCAGGGTGTGGAACTGATCAAATTGATCAAAAATGATCAAAAATGATCAAAAAAGATCAAAAATGATCAAAAATCAATTTGATCAGTTCCACACCCTTGGTTAGTCTTTAACAATACCAAGACAGTGACACAAACTTGAAATAAACTTTTTAGTTTACGGAGATTCCATTTAGTCTCCTTAATATCTTCATATTCTCTTCACGTAGTACCTCCCTTTCTTAAAAACAATTCAGACATTCCATCGATAGCAATTTCGTTACATTAAGCAATTAATTAAACTTTCAGAATTATTATAACTACAAAAACAAACAGAAAATGTTTTCTGGGATTTTTGCTGTAACGCTTCCAATAAAAATATTTTATTTCTTTTTCTAATTCTCAGTGAGTTTTCGTGTTCAGGAAATAAGTGTAATTGGCCGTAATTTGTCCATTCATCCGCTTTGTTTTAACTTTAAGAAATTATAGAAAAAGTTTTGGAAATTGAGACGTTCCAAAAGTTTTATCACTTGTAATTATAAATACATTGAATAATATTATTCTAAATCTCTGTCAGGCTACAAAGTATAGCTTTAAATAAAATATATAAAAAACGTCTCTTACACTTTCAAACTTTTCTAATTTTTTCACGCTCTAAAGCATGCGGAAGGAAAATAAGTAAATACAAAAGTAAGGAGCAGAATTAAGAAAACTTTTCTCTCACTCGCAATTATTAATATTAAATTATCACACAACAAAGCAAGAGGACGGAGGGAAGGAAGCATTTCACATATAAAAATTAATAACAATTTTTCTCTCTCCTGTGCATTTTTCCTCCAAAGTCCATTCCTCATATTTCCCTTTTTTTGTTTCTGAACAGCATCTATCTAATTTATGGGGATCAAAAATTTGATTCATTACGCCTCCAACTATGCTTATGGTGATGTTAAGCCATAAATGGGTGCATTAAATAAGCAATAGAATGGATACTTTCTTATCGTATATAGTTATAATTTCATTATCTAAAAAACTCTCCGTAAATGTAATATATAGAAGCATGTAATAGCAGCATAGTAAGGGAGCACAAACGTGTAGGAGGTTGAGACATTCACCTGGCATTTATAAACGCCATTGAAAACTTTTTGTTATGCGAATATATTAAAATAATATTAATTCTTAAAAACCATTTTCACGCTATGCAAAGAGAATGAAAAATCTCATGAGAATATATCTACACCATAGCATTGGTGATGATGATGATGACTCCACCCGCAAAAGCATATTAATGGGACCATAATAATAGATTATTGCAGATTAAAAGTAAACATACATAAGGAGGATTTTTTCGATTCAATGTAAATGGCTCATTTAACCTACATTCGTCACTTTTATAATTCATCAAATGAGCACTTTTGGCAGTAAAAAGGGAATGTACAGTCCATATTTCATCACTCACCTGCTTATTGATTCCTCTTGCCATTGCATCATCGCCACTTCGCTCAAATCTTTGAAATCTAAAACTATTGCTTCGATACAATTCGTTGTCTTCATATTTTCGATTTCTGCACAAACGTCGTGTCAAAATTCCGCGAGGTCTGCATTCCAATTGATTGTTATGGTCGTGCATTAATGGAAATTAAAAAGTGTTGAAAATTTCATTAGATCAATGGGTAAAAAAAATTAAATTGTAAAGCATTCCATTAAATCGTTTCAATTGACTGACTCGAAAATTTTTCATTATTAACTTTATAAAGTTCTTCTTCAAACTAATTTATAAATTTTTGAACTTTTATGCTCATTACGACTAATTATTGCTCTTATAACTGTGCTCAGTATAATCGTTCCTCAAAATCATAATTACTCTTCTTAAAAGAGTTAAGAAGAAATGTTAAAAAGTTTGAATTTAATTCACATAAAAGTAAGATAAACCTCGTGATACTTTAAGTTCATTCTGCATCGTATAGCAGTCATTACTTGTTAATTAATGTAAAGAAGAAAAGATTCCATACTTTGTCTTACCTTGTCTTATTTTAATTTGAATTAGGTATGATTAATTTTTAAAAATTGTCTGATCAAATATTTTGAAGAAAAGCCTTCTAAGCATTTTTATTTTTCCGGAGAAAAATAATATTTATTTAACTCAGCAATCAATGCTTTAAAATTGATTGATAAAAAAATATTTTTTTTTGCAAAATTTCCGGTTCAAAGGGATTACGAGTTCAAAGTATTTTTTAAATACTGTTTCAAATTCAAAAGCTTAACATTATTGTGAAATAACAAAATATGGAATGATTTCGAGAAAAATCCATAAAAATCGTAAGAACACAACAATAAATGTGAACATTTTCACAAAATGACAATTTAAATTTGATACGTAAATTCGAGTGTAATATGTTGCCGTACGCAAAGGGAATCAATCATTTGTGACGTCTATTAAGGGTGTGTAGACACAAAAAATTTTAAACTCAATACATTTTTGTGGTAAGTTCAAAATTCCTTGTCTGATTACATTCCAGACTTTTACGATTTTAAAGAAGCAGCCATGCGATGAATCAAGAGAATTTAAAGTTTTTTAAATTAAATTTTCAATTCAATTTTCTTACACTGTTAATAATACATCATTTTCAATAGACCCCTAATTTGTCTTTCATTCGCACAATGAAGATTAATTGTCGCAAAAATAAAAACAAATCCAATTAAGATAAATGACGTTATTAGCCGCCTACTTACTTGCATTGATTCATATGAAGATCCCAATTAAGATTAAAATTAAACATTTTCAATTTAGCAACAGCCTTTTGTCTCAATGTTTCCGGTTGTTGCTGTTGTTGTTGCTGCATTATAGGAGCAGTGTTAACGATTGATCCTGAGAAATGTTCATGTCCGTCTACAGCTCTCGAGTGGCTACTGGCACCGGAGAGACGTCTAGATTAAAAGAGTCATAAAAATGTGATTTTATTTTTCAATCGTGCGAATCGTAAAGGAAAATTTTTTATTGTTGTTGTCATTATTGTTTGTTCATTTCGTCCTACCCATCTCTTCTTGCTCGACTCTTTCTTCTTCGCCGGCCGCCGACTTGTGGATGCACTTGAACTTGTTGCTGTGGCTGACCACAATCCGTTCCTTTTAGAAATCTTTTCACTTTATCCATTGTTTACTCAATTTAATTATTTTTTTTTTAAACACTTTTTCTTTAAATTTTTAATTTTTTCTTTGTGAATTTTTTTCTTTTTCTTAAATTTTAGAAGAGAAATTGAGAGGAAAAACTTTTAATTTGGCAATAAAATTCTCCTTAAAACTACCAACAATAATTGAAAAACTTTCTATTTATGAAGAAAAAACTTGAATTTGGCTTTTAAAATTGGCAAATTTTCAAAAAAGTTTGACTTTTTTTACATCCGATTTTCACTGATAACAAAAACTTGAAATACACATACAGTCTTTATTTGTTATTCATTGGGAAAATCCTTATTCTCACCGAGAAAAAAAAAGCAAATATGAAATTCATAAACTAACACATGGGAGTTGAGCGGAGCTTTCAACGATTTACGAAAGAAAAAAAATTGTATGAGAGTAGTCATAGAGAGCGAGAATAATGTGTCTGCAAATTCCTTCCTTTCTTACACACTTCTTTTTTTTCTCATAGAAAAGAAGAAAAAAAAATTTTCACTACGAAGTTACTTAATGAAAAGTATAATCACTGACTGTCGTCAAAACATGATAGAATTTCACAACCAACAAATAATTTTAACGTTCAGTAAACGCATCGACTTATGTCACTTTTAAAAATTCATCACTAATTCAATTAATTTTAATTAAACAATCACAATGTCACTAAAAAGGCTTTCCACTCTTTCGACTGCCAACAAATGTTTTTCCGCAACGTTTACCAATACATGCGCAAGGATATTCGAATGAAAAATGTAGGAAGAAAAAAAAGTGATTTTGTTTGACTCTCTTTCGATATTCAGCACGGTGTGTTCTTCTCTCTGAAAGTATCTTTCATATTCTTTGTGAGAGCTTTTTTTTGGTATGTACCAGTATATACTATATGAAAGCTAACATGAACTTATATTGAAGAGCTTTATTGTATTACTATTATCCCATGCTTTCTCATTGAGCGAGAGTGATTTTTAAACTTTCAATAATAAATTCATCCTTGACAATGAAAGCAAAATGATTCAATTGAAGCAAATTTAGGACAACAAAGACCATTAAAGTGTCTGACACCCTGAACATTATAGCTTAAAATGTATATTATCTTTGTACATTAATATACTGGGGGACCTCGATTTGAGTTGTCTCGATTTGAGTAGATTCGATTTGAGTAACTTAAGTGTCCCCATACAAAAATTCAAATTTTCTGTTTTTAACGGTCATTTTACATACGTTTCGATTTGAGTAGATTTTTTCCGGAACCAAAATATTACTCAAATCGAGGCCCCCCAGTATCAATTTAGTGAATGAAGTTTGATTAAAAAAAATATCATCCTTGAAAATTCAAAAACATTCATTTCAATAATCGTTTTTAAACTTTATGACTCTGAAATAAGAATATTTAATGAATCATTTAATGAATAAATTCTTGATGCAAGCTAGAAACTTTAACAAAAGTACAGACTAAAATTGAAAATAATAGATTTTATTTGAATTGTAGAACAGCATTGAGCCTGCATATGATTTGATTTGTGTATCATTTTCTAATCTCCACTATACCTTATCGAACTAGACAACAAATTTGAATCTTTTGAATCATGTTTACATTCAATTACTATAAATTTCCTGGTGACTTCACACAAAAATATTTTAAGATTCTGTTAGTCAAGAAGATTAAAGTTCAGAATAGGATACTCATGGCTTCCGCAGATTATAATCTTTAAAAAATCCCATACAAAGATTTTAATCCTTAAAAATCAAAGATTCATTCAAAGATTTTAATCTGCGGAAGCCTTGAGAATACTGGGCTGAAACAAAGATTATAAAAAACTACAATTTATTAATTTCCAAATTTTCTTTATTTTCTTTATTCATTTAATTTATTTTCATATTTCTCTTTGACTATTGATTTATTGAGTAAGGATCGTCTCAAAAGTTTCAGTAGAGCAAAACTAATGTGTTTTTTTTTATTAACTTTAAAAGTCATTGATCGTTAGATGATGGATTTCTTATTAAATTAATTATTTCTTCCCTTTCCAGCATTAATCACCCATTCAAAAATGTGTTCATGCAATTTTCACATTCATATCCTTCAAACTTATTTACAATTCACTGTAATTTTCACATAGGTATTTTTTTTCGTTTAAAAAATATATTAATAAGTTTCTTATTTTTCTCATTACTAAACTCCCATATTGTATGGTAATATAACATTCTAATGTCGATTCCGAATTTTGCATCCTATAATCTTCACAAAAATAATAATTTAAAACATGAAAAAAAAAGATTTTTTTTTCTTTTAATATATTTTGGAATCATTTGCAGCCTTAATATTTTCATCAAGAAATCTGTTTCTTCTGTTTTTATAAACATTCATAATTATGATATTTTTTTTCTTTACTTTTTTGATAATTTATTTAATTATTATCATTATTATTGGAATATAAACATCTAATAATCAGTAGATGGTTATTAATTAAGGGCTTAGTAATGGATCATTCCAAGTGATTCTTCTGTGTGATTCAATAGAAAAGAATGTGTCAATTTGATAAAGGATCTAAGGAAATAATATCTCATCACCAAACCCCAATAAATTACGCATTATTATTATTAATTCACAATTACAAAATAAGACTTTTCGTCATTTCAAGTTTTTTTTTTATTTTTCATATTGAAAAGCTAAAATTTTTTATTACTTTTGATTTTTTAATGATTTCCATCATCATTTCTAATGTCTAGATTCGCTATCAAAGTCATCTTTTATCTCATTCTAACCTAAATTTTATTACAATTAATTAAATAAATTAAGTTTGTAAACATAATAAAATATTTTTTTCAACTTAATTGCTAACCGTTATACATTGTATGTGGTTTCATTCTTATTTTCTGCATTTTTGCATTGGTTCCTAGCATTAAATTCAACAAAAGAGTGAGGAAATTGGTATATAAAACAAAGATAAAGGAAAAGAAAAACAAGCAAGACTTAAAAGTATTTGATGCAGAAAATAAATATATATGTATCAAAAAAAAGTTTTAGGTCATGTAACAGTATAAAAATAGTCAGTTATTAACAACTTAATTTTTTTCTTTCTTTCTTTTCTGTTATTTAGTAAAAAAATTACAAAAGTCCTCGTTTATATCGAGGGACTTCAGCGCATTTTTGACGCAGCGATTAGCAATTGATTAAATAGAAAAGAATGTCGAGTTTTAAAACTCTATTGCTGTTTCTTTAATCATAATGCATTTCAATAATAAGTTTAAAACTAAAGATCAAAATTCCTTTAAAATTGAATTTTATAATGTTCAATGCAAATAATAGCTTTACGATTTCCCGGTTTTTTGAAATTCAAAATTTTCCATTAGCGAAAAATTTAAATTTCTGAACACATCCATTATTTTTCAAATTTCTAAACGCACTTATATTTGTTTTGTATGAAAAAATTAAATGTTAATTAATTAAGGTGTATAAAAGAAAAAAATTAATCCGAAATAACGGTCAAAAAATTTCAAATTTTTTAACGGTTAGAAAAAATTCAAACTTATCATCAGCATAGCTTTGCCCTGCATTGTTTACATATTTTTTTTGAAATATAAAATCGATGAATTAAGCTATTTAATGAGTGTTTTTTGACTTTTCAATATAAACGGCGGGAATAAAAACATTCAATGAAGCTATTAAAACAATTCCGAGCTTGCTACGAAGTCTAGATCAAGAGATAATTGGGACCCGAACGACCGAACGACCGAACGACCGATCAAAGTGCATGATTGAGCTTCCTTTTTGAAAACAAGTTTTCAAAAATGCGCTAAAAATGTCGTCATTCTTAATTTTCAAATGGATTATTCTTTGGAGTCTTCATATAACCGGAAGCCGTTTCCATTGAACTAAACCAAGCCGGATGAAGCCATGGAGTAGAACTTGGTGGTGGTGTTGGCGGATATATTGTAGGTGATGGTAAAGCTGAGCAAGATGATCGAGAAAGATCATGATGAGATCCAAGAGCTGCTGCTGATGCGTATGAGCTACTTAAGAAATTTCCGTTTGATCCATAAATATCTCCAAAATTATAATGACTGTATGAACTGTTATGTCTACTTCCACTCGATGAATGCGAGGATGAGGGAGTAGATGCAGATGATGAGGATGTTGGAGATGAATAAAGGGAAGCACTGGACGACGCTTCCGTCCCTACTGACGTTGAACTTCCATTATTGTCGTATCGGCAACTTGACGAGCTCGACGATGTTGGTGACGAGAAAACCTTCTTATCATATGTTGGTGTTATTGGTGATGGAAAAGAATGCTGTTGCATTTGACTTAATTGATGTTGTTGTTGCAACATTAATTGATGTTGAAGATGTTGCTCCTTCTTTTTTAACAACAAACCTTGTGACATTTGCGTCCAAAAATCTGATGTCAAATTATTATAGTCACTGGAAGCTTTTGCTGCAGATCCACTAACTGATCCAGAAGATGACTTGGATGACGTCGTAGGCGACGAAAGAGACGTTTGGGGACACAATGATGATGTTAGTGTCCCCTGTAATGATTCCTAGCTGATACGAGGTCTCTTACTTGCGTTTTTAGCCTCTGCCATTTGACCTCGAACCTAAAAATAAAACATATTTGTGCATGAGATCTCTAATTATACATTTGAGTAAAAAAAAGATTGTAATTATTCTCACTTACCATATAATTGATCTGTGGTAAATATGTTATGACGTCACATACTCGAACAAATGGTACATTATCAGCTATTGTTTTACCTAACTCCGTATATGCTTGATATTGAGGTCTGAAATAAGAAAATATTTTGATATAAAGCAATTCTTAGTAAAGCATTATTGGAGTGGTCGAAAAATTAGGAAATATTTGCGTAAATTTTATCAAGGTTAGTAATTCAATGTATACATCTAGTCAATTTATATCTGGACAAAAAAAATTTAAGATCCACATAACCTCAACATAAAGTTATGGATTCTGATTATTAGCATCATTAAGTATCAAAACAATTAATCCTACTCTTATTACTGACGTAAACAAAATTCTTCGACCAGACCCATAAAATAATAAGTAATGCAGTTAATAATAATGATACTGTTAACTTACTTAGTACCGCTATACAAGTTAATATCCAATGCCTGCATGACACGCTTACAAATATCCAAATTTGCGCTTGGATAAAATTGATCTCGTAGCTCACTCAATGGTATAATCATGTCACTGTTTGGTGAATATGGTATCATGTTAATGCAGTGTACCATTTGACTGTCAATAAAGCTCTTCTCAATCTTGTATGGTGACGTACCATAGCCATTCATACCAGCAAGGGAGCTTTGCATTTGCATTTGCTGTAAACGGCTACTTGCAGACGATTGCATTGATCGAGTGGATGATGAATTTCCATTTAAATATGTTCCATTATGTGCTCGCTTGTTTGCAGCAGATGCAGCAGCCGCCTGTTGAACTTGCTGTAGTTGAAGTGCAGCTACGCTCATCGACCTTGGATTGGGGGAATTAGAAGATAGATCGATTACATCCAATGGACTCGAACGTGATGTAGTTATTACGCTTTTATTTCGTAGAGGATAGGAAAGGTTTTGTAATTGATGTTGGACTTGATCGAGATGAGAGGATTGACTACCAGCAATATTAGGATTTTGTTGCTGTGTTTTCATATTTGAATACAAATTTGTGTATTGCATAAAAGTTTCTTTAAGTACTTCAGGATCACTAAAGTTTTGCTTCAAAAACAATTCATTCAATTGTTGTTGCAACACTACAGGAAGATTTTGAATCTGAGATGCCGGCGAAATAGATGGTTGCTTTGCAAAACCAGCAGCCGGACTAGCTCTTGTTGGAGATGCAATTACCGGTGAAATATTAGATTGAATTATATTTCGAGCATTTCCATTTTGAGAATTTTTCGGATATATTGAGAGAGACGAAGGAAGTGAGTGATCCTTGCTATTACTATTAGTATTACTTGAATTATTATTATTTCCACTATTATTACTATTTAAATATTGTGTTGGCGTAATAGTCGTTGAAGCCGGAATTCGATTCAAATAGGATGCTGGATTTTGACTACTGTTATTGCTACTAGTACTATGATTATTATTATTATTATTTGACGTGTTGGACGGGCATCGAGTTATTGTCACAACATTATTATTACTATTTTCATATTTGTTACTACTAAGACTACTATTGCTGGCAGGATAAGGATAGGATGTGGAGGAGGAAGAGGAGCTATTGGATTGTGTGTTTGCGGATGATGGATTATTTGTGGAGCGTAATTGCAATTGGGCCGTTGAACCATTTGACCTAGAAACATTATGAGGACGAAAGTCGCGTTTTTTCAATCAAAACTTTTGAACTCTTATTTTTTTCATTTTAATTAATTTTAATTTTTCTTGTATTTTGGTTTATACATGAAGCGAAAAATAAAGGAGTTAAATTAAGTTTCTTAATTATATTAATTAGTGAGCATTTTGTGGTTAAAAGAGTATGAATATATGATTGTGTGTGGGTATGTATGTGATAGAGAGATAGAGATATATAATAGATATAAGAAAATAAAGAAATAAAAGATCATGTAGTCATGTAAATTTAATTAACTTTTCAAATCATGTCTGTATGTATGTGTGTTATTTACAAAAGAGTTGTATGAATCAAGGCCGCGCCGACTTCAAAATTTGACACATTTTTTACTGAAAATGCATTTCAAGCTAATGCTTAGTTTATTTTTGAAAATATCTATGTTGGTGTTTTTTTGAGAGTTTTTAAGTTTTTCGAGAAATTAATTTAGGATATTGTTATTCTCAATCCCTATGAAGCTATTTTTGTAAAATTGTTCAGAATTTCTTTAAATACTGAATTTTAATTATTTTAAAATATAAATTAGGAATTCGACATTTCATAAAATCTGATTTCTTATTACAATTAGATTTGTCAAAATTCTTGAAGTCAACACGTCTTTGACTAAAAATGATTTTGAATTCGCACAAAATGAAATTAACAAAAGAAAAGGAAATAAATAAATGATCATGTATGAAATACCCAATTCCAATTATTATTTTCAACAAAAATAGAATATTAAAAAGCAATTAATTAACTTTAATTCATATAAAAATGATAAATAAACGTTAAAAATTATAATAAATAGAAGTTTTCATTACTTTGTTCCTGTTTTATCGTCTTCAAAAATGCAAATTATTCACAATCAACATTCGCTGCAATTATTTTGAAAACGACAATAAAAGCAATGACGATTTAGAAAAATTTACTAATCAAATTAAAAGAATGAATGTAGCTCCACATTTATTTTTTGACAATTTAAATGATTTTCATCAGTTTTAATAGTTTTTTGTATCAGTAATATTTCAACATCCGTTCGTCGTAATTGGAAAAACGCATAATGATTCTAGGAAGGGTTCACGTCGATATAAATGAGATTAAGTTATTCAATTATCTTGTGCTTATAGAATTAATAATATTGTTTATCATAATCGTCGGTAAATATATGATTATTAAGTAGGTATTTAAAGAAAAAGAATTATGTACAATAAGAAAAAATAAAATACATAACAAGAAGCTCATATTCCTGTTCTTTGCATTAAATAAGACACTTTTGTATACTTTTAGCCCCGCTTAACTCCCACGAATTTCAATGAATATTGCCAGATATATTAAAATACGATTTTTTAAAATATCAGATTCCAAAAAAAAAATTATATAGAAGAAAAAAAATTGATACATAAAAAATTTTAAAGCTAAGATAGATTCAAGTATGAGTCATCTAAATTTTTTATTTATGGAATTGAAGGCAAAATGATGTCATCATGCAATGAATTTTTGTGTGTATTTGTGATGAAGTCTCACTACATGTAGGTTGTTTGTTTATTCACAGGAAATTCCCAATGTATTAAAATGCTAGAGACTTCCACAGAACCGAAAAAAAGCCCCCTTGAGAGAAATATAATATTTATTTGGAAAAACTAACTAAAACATTTTTTTTTTTTTATTGATAAGAACATACAAAAGTTGTGTTTGTCGCAATATGAGCTCAGCACAAGATTTTAGAAAAAAAAATGGATAAGAGAAAATAACGCTGATAATAATTTATATATGGGATCATCATGCTTTAATTACTCTCAAGTATACTAAACAAACTATACATTCAACAAAGATATTTATGTTAAGATATGAATGTGATGATAAAGTCAACGGAAATCAATCAAATTGACGCATTTTTGGTAAGTTTCTGTTTAGAAATGTTTAAAATCAGAACAACTGATTATGTTAATTTAAAGTGTAGACGTGCAAAAATGCGCCAAAATCATCGAAAAAGGGAGATATATACAGAGTAGAGAAATGTAAAAAAAATGAATGGATTCATGCGATTTATGCCTAATGCATACAAATGACAAAAATAAATGTAACGCTATAGATCTAATTATGTCTAATCTAAATAAATAAAATGTACATTTAACTGGCTTACATTTGATTTTGTTGCTGTGCTGATCGTACAAGTGGAGGAGGTTGTTGAGTACTGCTACTTCTTGAATGACCATTGCTGTTCAATGACATTCCACTACCTGAGTAAGGATACATTCCACTTTGTAATAAGCTTTGCATCTGTTGTTGCTGTTGTCTTGAATAGCTTCTCGTTGATGACGCCTAAAATTTTTTGAAAAATCACCCATTTAGTTTTTTTTTAAATTAAAAAAAGAATTAATTAAACTTACTTGTTTGCTTTGTGCAGATGATGTAAGCCTAAACATTTGATCTAACTGTGATTGAGTTAGTTGATTACTCCATCCATTACTTAAAGCCTGGAAAATTTCGGCAAGAGAAAGAAAAATATTAGTCATGATCATTCAAATCTCGTTGTGAATCCGGCAAAGAACTCACAAGAGCAGCCAAACTCGCCTGTTGGTTCGGCGTCATCCCCGCTTGCATTGATCTTAAATAACTCATATCCATATTTTGTTGATACATGTGCTGTAAACTATTCATTGATCTTTGCTGCTGCTGTTGAGTCTGTTGTTGAGCTTGTGCTTGTTGCTGCTGTTGCTGTTTTTGGGCCTGTAATTGTTGCTGAGTTCTTTGTTGAGTGGTATTCATAACTTGTTTTGGCGGTGGATGTGTCCAATTTACAGTACTATTATGAGATTTCTGTGGCATCAAAAGTTGTGTATCGACAACTTTATTTGGCCAGTAATCCTCAAAAACTGTTCCCTGTGGAAAGTATCCTTTAATATCATCCAAACTAATTACAGGTACCGTATCACTAGCAAACAATTCATTTCTAATGCCTTGAACTTTACAACAAAACTTAAGATATGATAAATCCCATCCACTCAATGAGTCAGCCTTTAGTTTTAAATTCTCTGTTTCACCTTCGAAATAAAAGAGTGGCACCATTTTTTGGCCATCTCTAACTGTATAAGGAACTACAGATTCACTATTGATACGGATAAATCCACACTTATCATTTGGTGTCGAATAATTAGTAAGTTTCTTATAGCATACGTCGAGAAATTGTTGAAACTTTTGAGCATCACTCAGTCGTACGATGAGATCTTTCATGCTAAATTTCTCCTTACCAAAATACTGATCGCAATGTCGAAAATTAATTTCATCTAAAAGTCGTGCCTCTACATCTGTTATATAGTAACTTCTGATACTAGTACAATTATATAAGTCCTGATGCAGCACATTAAGATATTTATTAAGTAATTTTTGTTCAACTATGCGCACAGCGCAATATTTTTCAGTTTGTCGAATAATATAAGGAATGTGAATTTTCCCGCTATTGAATGATTCCCATCCAAAGTGTCCTTTAAGACTTTCGTCATCAGCCGGTTTTGCCTCATCAACAATCGTATGATGATTGTGATGATTTGACGACCCATTCATGGCTGTCGTCGAGTTTGACGAATTATTTGCACCCGTTTGTTGTGCCATTTGTTGTTGTGATGACGTTACAACTGGTTTCCGCTGAAGATAATTAAGAATTGAGTTCTGTTGTGTTAACGTTGATCCCAAAAACGATGATTGTGATTGATTAGTTACTTGCTGTGTCTGTTTTGCCGCTTGCAGTTTATGAGCTTCGACCATTTTCCTGGCCAGCTCCCTTATTTCCGCTTCATCATGTCTCTCCTCTTTTACTGATGGTACAAATGTTGTCATGGCTTACTTCCTCGCCAAAGGAATTAGAATCAACAGTGTTTTTTATTATGCCTTTTTGTTGTGCACAATTCTTCTTGTTCTTGTTTATAAATGGATGTATGTTATGTGGTACACCCAAACAAATAGTCTCGAGCTGACAGCTGCACAGGCAATACTAAAATATGTTTTAAACTAATTTTAATAAAACTTTACGCATACACACAATTTCGCACAATTTTTTTTAGTTGTTTTTTCCTATTCACGTGTGTCTTGTAATTCTCTTCTGATCAACAATTTTTTTTTCTGGGATTTACAAACTAACTTCTTCCGTTTTAAGCAATAATTCTAGAAAATGCATTTCCATAGCATAAAAAAGCTTCTCCACTCAATCATTATTCATACACTTAATTTATTTATTTATTTATTGATTCGTTTTTTTTTTCGTCTAAATTATATTGCACAAAGGATGGCTGTATATCCTTTCCACTTTATCTGTGTTTCACCTTCAAAAAGATTATTGGCTTCACTTTTTTTGTTGCTTTGTCTCTCTTCTTACTTCATACATATATTTACTTTCATTCATTCAAAGACACTGACAAGATTAATGAAATATTTTTTTATGCTGTTATGAATTTGCGAAAACTTCTTTTTTTCGTTTCATTCATGTAATTAAACGTTCATTAATTGATATTTCACGTAATGTTCGACTTGATTGATTAGAATGCGTCTATCCAATGAGCACTTTTGGCTATATTTGAAGGAAAATTGCTGACCAAACAGAGGAATTCAGCCAAACTTTTTTTTTATTGTATCGAGACTATCGAGGTATAAGCCTCCACTAGCGACACCTATATAGGTCGTTTCTTCTAGATATTTAAACACTTTTTACAGATTTTATTTCAATAATATGATAGTTCTCGGATATTCTAAGCACATATCTCCGATAAGAGTCATATAATAATTAATTTTTAATAAGATTTACACATGAAACTGTTTAATGAATTCTGTAGTCTCACGATCACAATGTATATTTTCACATATTTTAACACTTTTCACTCAAATTACCAATAAATTTCACTTTATCCCCATTAATTGAACCCTTATACCTTTATTCACATTTAATTTTTAATGAAATTTGTTAATTTTACTTATTAAATTCAACAATTTTGTTGCGTGAATATTTCAACTTCCAATGCTTTTTGATGGGATAATCCTACGTTCATCGCGCACACACTAACGTTGTTTCTCATTTCGTTGTAAATGTATTATTTACGTTTTCTTCTGAGTCATAAACTTTTTCAGGTAATTAATCACATGTCTTGTGGTGAAATTTTTAATAAATTCACCTTAAAATTTAAAATTTTCAGAAATTTCACCTTAAATATTCAAGTTCAAAATTTCCGTTATAGTATGTGAGCTCAAAAAATTGATCAAAATTTTGGAAAACTCAAAAAAACTTTTGATAACTTTAGTATTTTTATCTGAAATTTAAAGATCCAAGGAAAAATTAGGAAATTTGCTGAAAAAAAAGATATTAAAAGATACAAAGACTAGTCTCATATTTTTTTATGTTAAAGAAAACTTTGCCTCAGCGGAATTGACGATTTTGTAAAGCTATGGTAGTCTCACTAAAAATACAAAACTCACTCACACACACATCACTCACACTAACACATTTTCATTCATTCTTTTATGTGTATGTCCTTGAGTTTTAATAATATATATTATAAAATGTCATGGCTTCTCTTTTCTTATTTTGAATGGAAATTTTTATTATATTTTCTCAAAATATGCTTCCTTTTTCATTCACATTTGTTATACATCATCCTTCATGGGTTTATTTACTTCTTGTTCTTTTTGTGTATTTTATAAAATAATAAATAATTGCATTGTAGGTAAAACTAATCATAGAGACTATTTATTCAATTTTTTTTTTCTTTTTAAATTTATTATTTTATATTAGATTTTTTTTTTTTTTTTTTGTAAAGAAACTTGATTTTTCTGTGTGGCTTGATGATGAACGAATAAGAAAATTTTCATCTTAAGTATCAATAATATTTGCATTACATTATTTACGTGTGTGTAGGGCTGATATCTCATGGGAAAATATAACATTATTTATTATTTGGTTTCACATTATTCAATTCTTTTTTTTTTTTCTCTTTTGTTTCTTCTTCTTCTTCTCATTATCAAAAAGGCAATTTATATATCTTAACGGAATTCATGCTGTGTTTTATGATGAGAGTGTATTGGACTGATTTGTGTGTAGTGAGATTTTTTTTTGTCTGTAATACGCATGTAAATGAAAAATGAATATGTGGATTTTTTATTTTTTCTTTTCTTTTTTTTTTGTGAAAAAGTAAAGTCTGCACGAAAAAAATATATGAATGTTACTTAGGCTTCTTATTAGCTTCATCATAAAATCAAATATATATACTTTCTAATGGCTTACATCGCTCTTTTCTTTATTCACATACACACAAAGTACACTCATACTCTTGAGCATTTTCAATGAAATTTCTTTTCATCTTTAACTTATGTTAGTTAAATTTTTTTTGTTTTAACATTATTTTGATTTATTTAATAGCGCCCTCTTTAATAATGAAAAAAATATAAAACAATAAACTTTAACTCAAATTTTTATAATTAATATGAAAAATTATGGTTGGTGGGGTTGAACGTCTTAAATAAAGAAAGCTATTTAAAAAAACGTCATAGTGACGAACTTTTTGCGCATTTTTCAACACGAACAATCAGACATAAATTTCAATTAACGCTTTCAATCAAAATTGTATAAAGATTGTTAAACGAACTTTTCAAAAAATTCATTTAAAATCTTAAGAAATTTTATTTTTAAGCATGTCACAATGGTCTTAAATCGATAAAAAAAATGTTCAAAATTTTATTTTGGCGAAAACTAGAGGTAGGTCTTAAATTTGTTCTGATATTGTTAAAAGCCTTAATCATTCTTTTGATAGCTAAATATGAATTTTTGTTAAAAGTTTGAAATTGTTTTTCAAACATTTATGAATTTGACTAATTTATGGAGATTTTGTAATTGATGAAAATTTTTATTTGATTTCAGACCATTCATTGTGCAGCTTTAAAAATAGTTTAGCAACAAAATAGCGCTATTTTGAGCTATTTTTACGATGTATAAAACAAAATTTAGTAATTCTGCAATTTATTGAAATAGATCAGTGTCTTTTTCAGTGTGGATAAAAGTTCCCAAAAATGTATTAAAAATATCAAGTAAAAGAAATTGAAAATTAGTTTAACATAATGAAAATATAATTAGGTGTACTGCAAAAACAGCAGTAAAAAAAGCAAAAAATTAAATGTTCTGGTTTACAAGTGAACCATGATAGTAATAAATAGAATAGAAACAGACTAAATACGTCATCCAAATGCGTCAGAAGTGAATATGTTAAAGATTGTATAACATACATTTATGAAATTATATGAAAAAAAAAAATATGAAGGAATTGTTTTATATCTTGGTGTACGGTAGGAAAGATTGATTTTTTTTATGAAAGAGCTGCTACTTATAAGAAACTAATTTTTCATCCATGTAATTGTAACAAACAAAACCGAAAACATAAATGACAAAATCAATGTCGCTCTATTACAGAGGAGGCAGTCGTACCAACTCTGATTCTAAACAACTGTAAATAAAACCTACTTTAAGTTACAGCTTTAAATTTAAACAATTCAACATTATTTCTTAACACGTTTTATGAATTTTTTTTGACGAAATTTTTTTTTTGATTTCAATTACTGAATTTTGCTTACTTTTTATGTATATATTAATAATTATTATGTTTAAAGTGAAATGAGTGTGCTTAATTCTTGTTTATTGTGGTCCATTGAGCTAATTAAATTTTCTTCTTTTTAATCGGCCACACGTTGTTCACTCCTTTTCGATGGTGGTTCTACATTCTATAATTTACTTCTTTTTGTTTTGTGGCGTTTGAGGACGATTTGAATTTGACTGAAGTCCTGCATACTGATACTTTGCTTTCTTTTCACTAGGTTTCAGAATCTAGAATAACAAAAAAAAATAGAGTAGGCGTTTTCATCAATAAAAGTCAATAATGCTATAAAACGATTATGAGTAACGAAAGAACAAAGTGAAGAGATTTTTTACCTGAAAAGAACACATAAGTGAGTCATCTACAGACATCATTCCACCCGCATTGTCAAATTCACCGCAGTAATTTGGGGCAGAGAATAGCGTCACTAGTGAACGTTTGGCAAAGAATTCATAGCCATCTTCAACTACTTGATGAGCTCGACAGATTAAATCAAGATCGTGTCGATTAAGGAATTTCTGTACTATATCTGCGCCAAATGTGAAGCTTACTCCTCGATCATTTTCACCCCATCCTTGCACATCTTTGTCTGGATCACTCCATAAAAGATCACATAATAATCCAGTATCTGGCACGTCTGTTGGTCGCATAATTCTACGAATTTGTTCCATGCCCTGTAAATGAAATGAAATTCCTGTAAATTCATAGTTTTAAGTTTTATTTTAAAGAGCTATAAAAATTTGTGAATATTTTTTTGAGCCTGCATAGCAACTATCAACAACGAGCATTATATTTAGAATAAACAGAGTATAAGGTCAATAACTTTGTGCAGAAATGCGTCATGCTAAGCTTAAAATGAGTCAGAAATGCTTATTAAATGAGTTTTAAAATTTTCATTTCTGGGAAATGTACAGAATTCTTGCGTAATCAATTTTCCTCATAATTCAGATTGATGACTCATTAATGGAAAAAGATATTTGTCAATCAGTAACAAAACAATCCAAATGCTCAAAATAAACATCATAATAATGGATATTAATAAACAATAAAGGAAGAAATAAAAAAATGTAACAGAACGATACAATACCGATAAATCCGGTGAAAGCTGTAGTGATTCACGTCCAATCATGATGATGTTGATGACGAAATGAAATAAACAGAAATAAAGAAGAAGAGCAATGTAGATTAATATTTGCGAAATTAAATAAAAAGAGATGTTTGTAGACGGAAAAAAGCTGTCGATAAAAGAACGGAAAGCTCCATTTATCATTGAGAGCTTCGCACCATTCTCAATTGCCATCTCAATAAATGTAATTAAATTATTTAATTATCCTTACCCCTCCGTGACAACAGAAAATCTTCTCGTCAATGATTGCGGCTATAGGCAGGCAGTTGAAGCAATCTGTGAAAGTCTTCCACAATTTAACATTGTAGCGACGTTTACATTCATCATAAAATCCTATAAAGGCGAAAAATATGATTGAAAATTGAAAACGAGAGAAGGCATACAATAAATCGATTTGCATACGCAAATAATAAAAATGAGGGAGTAAAATTACCATAAATTCGATTTATGCTTGCACATTCATGATTTCCACGAAGCAAGAAGAAATTTTCAGGATATTTGATTTTATATGCGAGAAGAAGACAAATCGTTTCTAATGATTGCTTTCCTAAAAATATGTATTTATATACACAGAGAAAAAAAAAGACAAAAGAAAAGTAGAAGTAAGTACATAAATAATTGAACAGAAGAGAACGAGTGTGAGACATGAAATGAAATTATTTTTGGAACATTTTTTTTTCTTTTTTGTTGTGGGAATGAAACTTACCTCTGTCGACATAATCGCCGAGAAAAAGATAGTTGGCTTGTGGTGGAAATCCTCCATACTCAAATAATCGTAATAAGTCTGTGTACTGTCCATGAATGTCTCCACAAATTTTAAGTGGTGCTTCTAACTCAAGTAGTATGGGTTGTTGAAGGAATATTTCGCGGGATTTCAGACAAAGTCCGCGGACTTCT
Organism: Chironomus striatipennis; assembly: GCA_026123125.1. Lineage (NCBI taxonomy): Eukaryota > Metazoa > Arthropoda > Insecta > Diptera > Chironomidae > Chironomus > Chironomus striatipennis. Next base: position 23,616,726 of record CM047394.1, on the reverse strand, counting down.
TGTTCAGTCATTTGCACCGGCCTATTTGGTTTATTGGTGCGAACTAGAAGAATGAAAGGGCGAAAATAATCGTATTAATTCAATCATGTCAATAACCAATTAAACATCATAAACAAGCTACTTTAACTACTTCTAATAAGATTTATATCATAATTGTAATTGTAATTTCTTCAATTTTATATGACTTAGTATCTAAATTTTGTAATAAATATGAATAAACATTTACATCAAATAAATAAACGAAAATAGGAAAGAAAAACTGTGCAAACTATATCTGACTATAGATCTTGGGATAGCTATCCTATTCAGCCAAAATCACTTCAATGAAAGATATGTTCAGTTCAAATTTCCAATATTAGGATTGTTGAAATTTTAAAACTAAACATGGATCTTCCATTCAAGTTTATAAAATATATATGAAATATTTTGAGTATGTGGCATTAGCTTTAAGTTTTGATTTTATATTGAGTTTTATACAATTTTCGAAAGAATGAAAATTCAAAACCAACCATTAAAGCTTTGCCACCACTGGTCTAGAATAAAAAAATCTATTGTATACAGAAGTATATACACATAAACATGTATAAAAATTTCACGAGCGCATTAAAAATCGATCAATAGATGATCATGCTATATTTCAAGCATTATTAATAGAGCAATTTTTCCTTTTTTCTGTTTTCAGAATGAGAAACAAGTTAAAAAGTCTGCTGTTTAAATCATTATGAGGCAGAAAAAAAAAGAATATTATTTACGTTATTGATCATAAACCTCAAACTGTTACTAAATTTAGAACTTTCTTCTCATTTCAAGCAGTTTTTTTTTTCCACTAAATAAGTTGTTTGTTGTTGTTGCCGTAACTTGCTTTTTTCGATGATTTATTCATTATCGTAATCAAGCATAAAGAATTTTTTTGGATAAAATTTTTTAATGAGATGAGATTGAAATGCATGCAAAAAGTGAACTGCTCCTTAATCCCCTATTTCCTTCCTCATTTTTTTTTTTCGTTATTCACTCATTCGTTCCGCTATTTGCTTTTGCAAAATAAATTAAAAATTAAAATGACCTCAAAATCATTCGTCAATATTTCATTTCTGTGTACATTTTCACAACAAAACCGTACACTATGAAACAAATTTTGATGAACTATGCACGTGATATCTCTGCAAATACGAGTATTATTCATTTACACAATGGTTCTTGTAGATGTCAACAAGCTTGTTATTATAACTTTATAATCTTATTATTATGAAGGTGCAACCTTTGTTATTAGACAAGTACTAGACTTTGGACTTGTTATTAAAATTTTCAAGCATGACCAAGTTTTTTTAAACAAAAATGGAAAATTTTGAGGAATCTGATATTTTATAAATCTGTATCAAATTTAAGTAATGAAGAAATAGGATTTCATCGGAAATGCAATTCAAAACTATTCATATGACACGGCAATCTTGATTTCATTTTATTATGCTACCGCATTTCTAAGCTTATAAACAATGTATATAAACAAGTTGGAATTTTCAAAACGTCATTTATTGTTGTTAGATTTTAGAACTTTACGACGTATGGCATGAATAAAATGCCTTCATTCACGAGTTTCAAAATTTATTAATTGCGACTTAAAAATTTTGATAAAAGAATGCGTGTATTAGTAAATATTAATATTTCATGAACATCACTTCTAAACTTCATATAGATGAGAAAAAGGAATATGTGCAGAAATACACGCAACAAATGTAGTATTGTTTAAAATTGATATCAGGTGTCAACAAATAATAATAATTAGGCACTATAATTTTGCTTGTGGCATGAGAGAAAAATGAAAACAATATCACAATTTCATACTTGTAATGATTATTATTTGCTATATGATATATCAATGTTATGTCATATTATCTACAGCGGAGAATTCTTCACTCATTTAAGTTCCTTTTCTACATCAATGAATCAAAATTGGTAAACACTGGATGTAACCTGTTCGACACATATTTGAGTAAGTGATCTTGTGAAATAAATAAATCAATTCTTCTTATATTTATTTCTTTCCTTCATATGCTTCGAGTCAAAACAACAACTTGAATATCAAATCATCTTTCTTCCTCTTTTTTAGATTTTTTCTCTTATTTTTAGCGCATTTTCCTCTTGGGAAAAGGACGCTATTATCCGCACTTTGTCCGTCTGTCTGTCCGTCCGTCTGTCATCGCATCTCCTCCTCAGGGTTAAGCTTTTTTGATGCGGTTTTTGGCTTAAAATGTGTGTAGTAAGTCTGGCTAGAGCTGGCGAAAAAATCAACACGAATGGTCACTTCCTCTGCTGGAACCAGCGTAAAAAGTGCCAAAATTGCATTCCTTTATATGTGTTAGTGTGGTAAAATGCACTAAAATGTTGACTTTTCGAAACCTTAGCTGTCCTCGGTTCGAATCCCACCGATGACAAAAATTTTTTTTGCTTTTTTTTGATACTTTTTTGATTTCTAATGACATATAATATTAAATCATGTCATGATTTTTCATTTTCACAATTTTCCCGAGTTTTTCCGACGATTTTTGTTAAAATTTTCAATATTTTCATACAATTTTCATAGGTAATTACTTTTTTTATATTTTTTTTTTTGATATTTTAGTTGTTTAGTTTACTTTTTTCATGGATTTTTCATAATTTTTCCGGAAAATTTTGTGAAAATTGTAAAATAATTCACTTTTATTAAAAAAAAAACTCATCAATATAAATAATCAAATTGTCACATAGAGATTTCGAAAAAAGAACAGCAGTGGCGTAAGTGGTAGAGTGCGCGACTCTTATCATGACAGTCATGGGTTCAAACCTAGCCCGTGACCAATTACTTTTTTGCTTTTTTTTAATTCTATGTTGCATAATGTTTTTCATCTATTTTTTTCTGTCAATTTTAAAATTTTGGATAAAAAAAGAATGGTTATAATCAAATATTTGGCTTTGTACTTTTGGGGTTTTACTTCTTTGTGTATTTACTGATCGCGGAAAATGCGCTTTCGTCGGTCACGAGTGACCACCGTTATACTTGTTTTGATTTTCATCTTTCCTCATACTCCTCAGAATACATTAGCTCGTAATAAAAATAAATCTATATAAATTAGCATTGACATTGTAGGCCTCTCTCACTCTGTACTGTGTTTGATGCAAATTGATTTGTTTGCCCACCACTATATTCTTCGGGTTTATGCGTTTATGATGTCTAGATTTTCTTTTCAATATAATTAATATCCTGATTAATATTGAACTACGTAATATGCTTTCATAATTATAATTTATATGAATTAAAAATTCTATTATTTCTAGAATAGTTTAACGTAATTGATGAATACATCTTTTCCCTATACATGGAATACTATTGCTCGGGAATAATAATAAACAATGATAAATTTTGTAGTCTCGTGCATATATAACAGGCAAAAGTAGATTCTGTTTCATTTTAAACATGATGATTATTATTATGACATTTCAAATATACTCTATTTTTTTCATTGTCTTTTCCATCCTCATCCGTTCACTCACTCACTTAAGCTCAATTGTAATGTCATTTGTCCTTCTATTTTTGGAAGAAAGTATACAAAAAAAAAGTTCATTTTGTGTCTTTTTTACGGTACGCTTACGATTTTTATGTTTTCCTATATATCAAGAAACTTTTCCTTCATTGAAAAATGTAAAGAAGAGGAATTAATAATAAACACCTTGAAATTTTTTTGATGATGAAAACGCAATCAGATATTTACCGAATTCCATAAAATGATAAATTAAGATTATGCATTTCAAAAAAAAAAATCCCCGAGTTACAAACGAAGAATACAAATAGCACTCTCTGTTATGAAAATGCGGTAGGACATGAAAAATGAAGAGAAGAAAAAGAAATGAAAGGAGCATATCAAGCACTACAATACACACATTAAAGTGTAAAGGCCATGACGAAAGTAACGTATGAAATCGTTTTATATATAGAAAGACGCGCTGTGAACATGTGAAAATCATTTGAGTCACTCATTCCTTTCATTGATATAGGTGCTTACAACATCCCCCAATCCGTATTACAACACATTGTACTGAACTTATCATCACGCGTAAAGCTTTTCGCATTTCTCTTTCATTCGTCTTCACTTTTTCTTTCCTTGAAGAGTATTGGGGCGGTGGAAGTGACGATATTGAATCAGAAAGAAAACGAATGAAAAATCCTTGCCGCTTCCCTTTCCTCTTAATTTTCTAGTTTAATTGACCACAGATGTTTTCATTCATTATACTTCTTATTCATTGTTTATATAGTCAAATAGATGAAGTGTTTGCATAGTAATTTTTTTATTCTGTATTTCTTAAGGAGGGGTTTTGCGATTAGTCATCAGAAAGAAAAAGGAAGAAAATTACTCTACGAATCTATTTTTGCGCTTGAAATTTAATTTAATTGGAATTTCTTCCATGAGAGAACAAAAAAAAATTGGTGCGATAAAAATTATAAACTACTATTTTTCTCGCCTTGCGAGGAACGTAAAGTAAGTACAAAAAGTGAAGCAAGAAATAAAAAAAAGAGAGAGAGAAAGAAAGAAAATGAATTGTTTCTTTAATGAAAACAGCTACCCAACATGCAATTTCATACTCAAAGAAAAGAAAGAAAAAAAAAAAAAAGCGTGTAAAAAGCTAAAAGTGCTCTTAGAGCATTTGAGCTAAAAAGCTAATTAAACTATGTAGTAGATAGAGACTGTTAAAATAATTAATTCACCCTGTGTAAAAAACCCTTTTTTCTTATCCTCGTTTTGTGATGGTACTTTATGTTCATATATTTTATTTATTTTTAAAGTGATTTCATTTTTTTTTTATCAAATTGGTAACAAGATATAGTTTGGATTTTTGCGAATATAAGCAGCAAGAAAATAGAAAAACATTAAAAGAAAGAAAAGAATGGAAAAATTAGGAGATAATGTCAAAATGCATTAATTTTTTTAAAAATTAAATTGTTACTTTAAATAATGCTTAATTGGGTGGCGAAAATAACTTATTTTCTATCAACAATCATCACATCTGTCTGTCTTGGAAATATTTCATACAAAAATCTGAATTTAGTATAAAACTTTTATACTTCACAAAAGGAAGCAAACAACAGACAAGTATGATAATGGTTGGAAACAATCAGTGCCGCAAAAGACAAATCGCAACTCTGATGAAATTATGTTCAATTGGGTTGATTTGAAACTTTTTAAGAAACGTGAGAAAAAGATTGTTGAATAAATCGAATGAAATTCCATTTAAGAAACTAAAATATGTTAAAATCAATAAAATTATCGGAAAATTGACATTGAAATGAGACGAAATGAGTTATCACTGAAAAAACACACACGTAAAATTTTCATTCATATTGTGAATGTGTCATAAAGATGGAAAATAAAGAAAAATCAGTCTTTTTTCGTCACACTAAATTACTCATTCGCTAATTCAATTGATCAAAAAAGTAACATAATAAAGAAGAAAATTAAGGAAAATTCAAATTTATATTATAAGAAATATTGCAAAACTTTTTTTTTTACTTTCTGAAAGTCTGGCTATTATTGAATCTATATCCAAATGATCCATTTTTGCGTATCCTTCACTTTTTTCTTATCTTTTGACGTTTAATCAATTGTTTTATCAGCTTTTTATGTTTCACTAACTGTTTTAAACACTTTTATTTTAATTAATAAAAAAATTCACTTTTTAGTCTCGCAATTTTTTTTTCAACATGCAGTCTTTAACAAAATCTTCTGCACAAAAGAGAGATTTTTATAAATTTAAATTTTGAAAAACTGTTAAATTCACTATTACAATTCAGTAATTCTATTAAATTTTAGAGATTATTCAATTTCTGAATAGTTAAATTACTGGCTATAATAGAATCTTTTACGGTTTAAAATATTGTGATTAGCTTTTAAATAGTATTTTTGAACAGACAATTATGTAAGTGTAACAGTTATAAATTTGAATCAAATACACAATGGTCCGAAATCGAAAAAAATGTTCAAAAATACAAAAAAGTCATGTCTTTTAAACCTGATTTTTTAAATGTACGATTATAAAACATAAACTGACGCATCTTCTGTGAAAATATCAGCCTTCTAATCGTTGTCTAACTCTGTCAATCATTAATGAAAGTCACGAAAATTTTGTGTACAAAAACACCATGAAAAAGTTTTATAATAATTTTCCACTTTCTATCGTTTGATACATGTTCTAATTACTGTCAATACATTAATTAATGCTCAAATTTTATGTTAAAGCTTATAAAACATTAGCCAAATACTTAATCATTAGGGAAAATGCATTTGAATTTTTGAAAATTTCCAAAACTTCAAATGCTCATAAGTTAAAAAGGGGTTTTCGGGGGTCTCTGAAACCTACCAGAATCCAAAGATTGAGTCTTTATTTACCTTCTAATCATGCTCTTGTAACCTCCTTTTACCTCCTTTTCCAGAAATTTGCATTTTAATTTCACTTGTTTTCCCATACAAATTTGTTTGTTTACAAAAATTTTTGATACATTTTTAACAAAAAATCATACTTACACTTAATATTATAGGCTGATTTTTTCAGGAGTGTATAATCAAATCATAATAAAGCTATTAAAACTATCAAAATAAAGAAAATCGACAAAAACTTTTGAACCTCTAAATTTTCCCCTAAAATGTATTTTTGAACATTTTTTTCGATTTCGGACCATTATCAAATAGCCGAATATTTCAAAACGTTTTTTCAATTATATTTTTGACGTTATTTATTCCAACTTTGATAAATTTTATATTTTGAGAAAATTACTTTCAATGACTTAATATTATTAAAATAATAAATAATGTTTAATTGATCCGAATAATCAACTATTCCTCAAAAGCCCTGAATTTTTGACTTTTTCTATAAACCCTTACATTAATTTCGTAACTATTTTTGGTGTTTATCCATGTTTGTAAAAAAAAGTTTTCAAAGAGAATTACTCATTTTTACCACATCTTAGGTAGAAACAAGCATTTTATTCGTTTATTTGAAGAATACTATTTAGTCATAAAACAGGTACAGCACACAAACGTTTCATAACTACGTTAAAAATTTGACATAATTTTCGCAAGGAACTTTAACAAACATTAAAACGTACACAAAATTTGTTATTTTTAATAATAATCCAAGAAATACCTTAAAAAACTGCTTTAAAATATCAAGAATCAGTAATTAATCAGTAATTCTATAAATTTCAGGTGTTTGTATAAAAGAAAAGCATCAATTACATAGCAAAAACTACATTTGAATAATTTTTCAAGTATGGAAGTAGAAGAAGAAGCCTCAAAACGTTCAAGTGTTGAAAAAAGATCCAGCAGTGAACGTCGATTTAGTCGCAGACGTTCAAGAAGTAGATCAAGGAATCGAAGATATCAGAGGAGTGTATCAAGAAGTCGTTCTCCAAGTCCTTTTAGACGTTCTGGATTTAGAGGAGGAAATCGGAGGTAAATTACATTAATTATACACATATCATAACGATTTAATCAATTCATACATAATTATTGGCAGATTTCAACGACGTTCACCATTTAGAGGTGGTCGAAATTTCCGCGATCGATTTAGAAGAAGTCGCAGCACGTCAAGAACTCGATTTGATCGTAAAGATAGAAGGCGATATGATGGAAGACGTTCAAGGAGTGAATCGCCTGAAAGAATTGACAATTATCGTCATCAACAGCAGCAACAACAAGCGATGAATTATCAAAATGATCCATATAACTATATGCAAAACGTTGTTCCTCCTCAAGCTCCTGCATTTGGTACAATGAATCAATTCAATACTTATGATTTTCAGACGAGTTATCCACCACCAGCACCTAACTTTAATATTGCATGTCCAGCACCGCCGGGAATTCATGGTGATACTTGGATTCCAAATATGACATCTAATATGCCACCAAATGAGGAATCAGAAGAGGAAAAGAAGAAACGTGATGGTAATGCAATTAAAACTATATCAATTAAAATTCTACTTAGATATTAATTTTCAAATTAATTTTTAATAATTTACAGCTGCAATTGCTGAAGAGAAAAAGAGACAACGCGAAGACTTAAAAAGACAGCTCGATCAATATATAAGCCGTGCAGAGAAAATGAAGAGAGAATTGAAAGTATTAAAAGATCAAAAGTCTGACTTATTGGACGGTTTAGGAAAAAGATCACCATCTCCAAAAACAAATGGATTCATCAAGGAAAATGAAAAACTTCAGGTAAATACCATACTTTACGTTTTAAGGTATTAAGTTAGCAGTACTTGCCACTTTAGTGTGCTGAAAGAAATTATTAAATGCACACAGGCACAATTTCTTAAATTTCTCAAAAACTTGGTTGAGATATTTTTTTATTTTAAGCACATTTTTGCATTCAATGTATGTATAATTATGACAAAAATGTGCTTACCTTTCGTGGATTAACAAAAATGATTTCATTAGTTTGTTTGATCTCGCCATGATTTTGAGATTCGGCACTTTGAACCAACAAAAATTGCTTTTCTTTCTTTTTTAGTGGGTTTTAATAAGAAAATATTTCATGTGTGTTTGAATGCTCATTTTATTGTGATGATCGATGAAGCTGACAAAAAATTTAAAATAATTTTTGAAGAAACTATTTCGTTCCTCTTAAATATAATGAGCATTAAATCATGAGTCGTTGGTTGAGGCTAAGGAAAATCGCATTTTCGCATCACAATTTGTATTTCATAAGAGCTAGTAAGAATTGTTAAACGTTTTTGTGAAAATTCCATGTAATCGGCTATAAAGCAATGCGATTGCATGAAATTTCAAGTAGGACAATGATTGTAAAATTAGTATTAAGTCCATCAAGAGATAGTAAATCATCCAAATGAAGTCCTGGAACCTGTTTTTCTGAGCAAATAGGAAGAGAAATATATTCGATAATTAATATGATTCTTAATGAATATGAAAATGAAATATTTAAAGGTTTTGACACATAAATTTTTACACACACAGTTCGTTTCTGAACGTTATTGTTGCTAACTAGAACATTTTCTATAATTTCAGTCTCAAATCTCTTCGAAATTAGCCGAAATTCTTGATGTCATTGATATGTTGAACAAGATTATAAAGAAGGATTCGGATGAAGAAGAAGCAAGCAAGAAAAAGTCTAGCAAGCGATCGAGGAAATCAGAATCTGAGGATTGTTCTCCTGAACGTATTAAAAATGAGCTTTTGGAAAGCATGAAGAGAAAAAAGCAAGAAGCTGAAGAAAGTAAAAAAGACAAAGTTAATTATGTCTATTATGATCCGGAAATTCATTGGTGTAAAAACTGTCAAGTATTTCCAAAGACAGCGAAGGATTATTTGAGTCATTTACATTCAAAGGAACATCTTGATAAAATTGCAAATCGTAGCAATGAAGGTCCATGGAGAGCTAGTTTCCAGAAAGTAAATGAAGCTACTAATTATCCAGATGCACCGACTGAAAAGGTTCCAATTAAAGGTCTTCAATTTTTTGAACCATCAACTGCATGGTATTGCAAATTATGTGAAATGTTTATGGGCGATTCTTGGTGTGTTTCATTGCATTTAAAAAGCGACATTCATGCTCAGAGATATAATGTAAGTTATTGTATTTTTTGTTAATTTTAAACTTTTTTAAGTAACAGGTGGACAATTTATTATTACAGAAATTAATAGAACGTGAGCCTAAATTTGAAGAAAAATGGTTAGAAGCTCGCAATAAAGCATATGAGCTGTCCGTAGGAGTTGTAAATTTAGATTCAGCAACAAACAACTCTAATGACAAGCAAAACTCAGAGTCGAATAATAGCAAAAAACTAGCAGACAAGAAGATTACCAAAAAGAAGAAGAATAAAAAGGATAGCAAGAAAAAACGAAAGCATAGCAAAAAACGTAAACGTGGCTCTTCTTCATCATCAAGCGATTCTGATGAAGATTCTGACTCGAGTTCAGAATCTGACAGTAGCTCAAAAAAGAATGAAAGTGATCATACTGATTCGAAAAATTCTATACGTGTCGCAATGAGAAATATTCTTAACAAAGGCTCAATAGCTGAAAATGATGAAAGATCTGGTAAGTGGACAATGATTCCAATAGATTCAAATAAACCGCAAATCCCGCCGGCACCCACAATATCTAAAGAAGGTGCTAAAGAAAATAAAAAGGATGAGCAGATTATTGGACAATGGAGTACAGTTGAGCCGATAATTTCACAAGAAGAAAAACGTTTATTGGAAAACTTAAAAGGACGATTGAAAACTAAACAAGAGTCTGATGAAAAAGAGAAGCAACAAGTTGTCGAAAAAAAGGAAATTGTGAAAGAAAAAGAAAGAGATAGAGACCGCGATCGAGAAAGAGATAGGGTAAAAAGTCGTAGCAGGGAAAGAAATAGAAGCGATAGAAATTATCGTGGCCGAAAAAGCAGGTCAAGAACCAAATCAAGGTCTAGATCACCAAGAAATCGAAATAGAGACCACAGATATCGACGCAGATATTCAAGATCTAGATCTAGATCCCCAAAACCATCGAAATATGAAAAATCATCATTTAATTTTCCTACTGAACCCAAATTACCATCATTAAAGGACGAAAAGAAGTTGCCATCTCGATCTTACAATTCTTCAACAAAGAAAGATGAATCTTCATCATCTTCTAGTCTGGCTAATGCTGCAAAGAAAATGCCCTTTATAGGAAAGATGCCTGTATTTAAGAAGCAATTGATTGAAAAGAAAAATGAAGATCTTCAGGAGACGGAGAAAAAAGAAGAAAAAACAACTGACAAGCAAAAGTTTGATGAAAAAGCTAAGAACTCTAACGAAAAATGGGATGAGCTGATGCCTGATCCATTACAGTTTTCTGCCATGATGAATTCTGTTCCAAATCAGCAGCTTCAACCGTCAATTTCTTTGAGGAATGAAGAATTGGAAGTTCCACCAGGCTTAGATCCTGAAATTGACGAAATTCCTAAGCCTATAACAGATGCACCTCCTTTAAAAGCTGGTCCATTACCAAAAGATTTTCAGGCAACTTTAGATTTATTATTTGATGGTGATACGCCAAAGACAGTTATTGAAACTCAACCAATTGAAGTTCCAAATCCTGAAATATTGCCTGTACTTCCTCCAATATCGGATGGTCCACAGATGATAATGCCCGAAGAACTTTCACAACATGCGATTTTGTATGGCAATTTCTTCCCACAATCCACAAGTGTTCAACCAGTTCCACCACCACCACTTCCAATTGCTGATATAATACCAGAAAATGATGTAGTGGAACAAAACGACAGTGTTGAAATGCTTGAAGAAGAAACAAGTGAAAAGTTTGGAAAGAATCAAGAAGATATTGATGATCTTGCTTTATTAGGTATCGATGTTAATGATGTTGGAAGTGGATTATGGTAAATTCAAATTTCATTTTTTTATAAATAATTCAGTCAGAAGTAGTTCTAACGGCATTTTATGTTCTTTTAAATATCTGAACCACAATTTGACATAATAAAAATTTCAATACATCGATGTATACCATGTAATTTATTTCTACATTTTAAAGTAATTACAGTATTATTGCTTTGACTTCGGTTCCTTTAATCCCACCTCGTCTTGTTTTCCTGTCAAAACATCTTTAATTTCAGCCATTGTATGCAGGAGATAAATCGGAACATGATCGTGAAATTTTTGAAACAAACATTCGCCTTCAAATGTCAAAAGTCCATATTTCCGTGCTCGCAAAAGAAGTCCAACAACTTTGTTACTTATATTTACGTAAATGTTAAAAATATCACGGAAAGAAATGACTCTTAGTTCTGGATTTTCCTTAGTTGGCGATCCTTCATCATGAATTATTTGACACAATTCTAACATTTCTTTATAGACGTGAACATTTGCTTTTTTTCCTCTAAATTCTGTCAGTGAACCTGCTTTAGGTCTGCAATATAAATTTGGATAGCAGATAGTTTAAATTAGCTTTAGTAAATATATTACCTTCCATATTCTTCGGGTTTCAATTCTTTTGGATTTTTCATAGCATACGAACTGCTAAACGGATTATCTATCTGTTTTTCTTTTTCCTCAGTCACTTTCTTATTGAATTTGTCTACTTTTGTAGATAACGAAGAATCCTGTGTGAATTTTAAAAATATGTGAAAATCATCACTAATCTAATTCATTCTTATTCTTTGTTTTATGTGATTATAAAACTTCCATAAAATTGTTAATTAGCACTAACTTACCTCTTTATGTGCCATTCTTGATGACTTTTAAATTACTTTATAACTATCTTTAGTGTTTTTTGACGAAATTTACTTTCTTAATTACTTTAAAAGAAAAAGAAAAATCGAAAAACTCTTTCGTGATTTTCTCCTCAAATTTCATTTCTACACAACCTGTATGTGATCGTGGCTTTTTTCTTAAAAATACAACATTTTATTTAATTTCGCATGGATTAAAAAATATTAAAAATAGCCAAATAAAATTTAAATTTGATTAAAACTTTTAAAAAATCGTTACATCTTATAAACACGTGACACAGCACTTCATACAAGACTATTGATCTTCCTGTCATTAACAGTGCATTTTAATTAATGGATTAAAATATTAATTAAATGATAGCATATAAAAAGCAATCTTAATCCTCGACTACTGATAAATTTTATCAAAACAAGATTGACAATCTTATCAAGATAGACATAGAAATTTTTAAGGAATGAAACAGAAAATTTAGTGTTTTGATGTGAAACATTCGAGTTGGAAGCACGAAAACTAATTGAGTGAAAATGGTTTTAAATACTTTAGAGAGGGTATTTGGAAATAGAAATGCTCTCGTGGATGTTTTGGCTGTGTTCTTTGGAATAGGATCTTGGTTAGGTATCAACAGTTTGTGGGTTCAGTTACCATTATTAGTAAATATATTGCCAGAATTCTGGTATCTTGCTTCATATTTAGTGATAATTATTCAAATTGCTAATATTGGACCTTTATCATATACGTTGATCCAAAAGTATTGTCCGATACCTGACAACATTATTATTTATCTACTACTAACAATTGGTGTTGTTAGCGGAGGATTTATTCCATTCTTTTATGATATTACCGTATTCTTTTTAAATGATGATCGTTCGCTGCTATTCTTCATATTTACATTCTGCTTTGCATTGGTTGGATGTACATCGTCAGTTCTTTTTATGCCATACTTTGGACGTTTCCGAGGAATTTATCTTATAACTTACTTAATTGGTGAAGGATTATCTGGATTATTGCCTAGCGTATTAGGTTTGATACAAGGAGTTGGAGGAAATGCACAATGTAGAGTCATTGATGATGATATTGTTCCTTATTTTCCACCACCAAGATTCTCTACACAAACATTCTTCATAATAATTTTTTCACTTCTTGCTGCAAGTCTTTTGGCATTCATCCTTCTCGATAGACTCAAATCAGTTCGTGATGAATATGCTAATGTAAAAATATTAAATGGAAATAATTATTTGTATGATGACAGTTCAATGACCTCCGATACAGAACCAAAGGAAATTGAAACAATAAATTTATCAACCATTAATTATCGAGGACTTTTAGTGTATATTGGAGTTTTGTGCATGTTTGTTAATGCCATCGTTCCTTCAATAATGCCATTTTCTACCCTACCTTACGGAAATATAACTTATCATCTTGCAATCACTTTATCATTAATGGCTAATCCTATAGCATGCTTCATTGCAATGTTCGTGAAAAAGAATTCAGTTAATCACATTTTAGTGATGTCGATTATCTTTCTACCATTCCTGTCTTATGCAATTACAACTGCAATTTTATCGCCTACTCCGCCTTTAACTGAAAACACTTTCGGAGAATTTCTGGTCGTAAGTATCTTATTTTAAAATATTAAACAGCATTAATTTTATAAATAATAAAGTTGCTCATAAAAATCCATTTCCATTATAGATTACTAGCTGGACTTTAGTCATTGGATTGGCTTCATACATACGATTAAAAATCACAACCATGTTTCGATTAAAAGGAGGAAAGAGCTTAGTATGGATAGGAATTTGGACACAAATAGGAAGCTTTGTTGGATCTGTCATATCATTCTTATTAACTAACTATACGGGAATTTTTGTCTCCTTCCAACCATGCTGAGTTGGGTTACTGGACTAAATTATTTAAATTATATGAATGCACATGAGTTACCAAATGTAAAATGAAAAGACAGGCCAGTTCATGTATTTTATTATTTTGTGTATAGTAGAAAGCAGGAAGGGTATTTTTAGAATTGTTTTAATTAATTCTGTTTAGCTGTTTCGTAACAATTCAACGACTGTTATGCCATAAAATAAATTCCATCCATAAGTGTGCCAAAAACCAGTTTACTTATTGCCGCTTACAAAATTTCAGTTACCGTCTAACAAATACAATAGGAAACCTAATAACCTATGATATAATAACAGCTGATCTATACAGCAAAGCAACAAATACATTAATATAGTAACATAAAAGTTGTCTTGCATACAATACATTTTTAAAGGTCATCTACATTTTTATTTTTTCTTCAGACTCTACATGCTATACTTTCACTTTCAATATAGGAATTTTTCTATTTCTTTATCCCACCCATAAAATGCTTGAAAGATCAGAAATGTTTCTTTTCCTTCCAAAACCAGCATATGAAGTCTTGTTTTATTAAATTATAAGCGCATTTTTCTTCTTATTATCTGTAATATGTTTCAATAAGAAAGATAATTAAGACCAAAAGTGTGGACATGCCTCTTTAATAACAATAATAAGAAAAGAAGCAAAACTTTAATATTGACCATGAAAAAAATGCGATTACTCATGGAACAGTTAATACGGTTAAAACCAATACATGTGCAATCAGTCAATGGAGAATGTCTACATCTGTTATCATTAAATACACGTGAATTTTTTGCTTATTATTGACAAGCGTTTGTTAGCGCTCAGTCAGGAAAAACGGAAAACTGCGAAAATTTAAATTGACAGAACGAATGTGTAGAAGTCGAAAACTCGAGAGAGGGGAGCTAGACACAGAGAAAAACTCGCATAAAATTGATTACATGTTGCTGACATGAACGTCTTTTTCGTCCTTATATTAGTGATTCTATTTAGGTTTTGCTGGATTTGTTAAAATTTATAATGTTTTATGTCCAGTATTTAATTTTTAATCCAGTATCCAGAAATCTTAAAGTTAAAACATCCAGTGGACAATGTGCAAATTTAAAACTCATTTATTTGTAAAGTATGTGCAATAATATAAATAAAGAGCCGAAAATACATAGAAATAAAAAATTTCAAGTTTTTCTTAAGAGGCGAAGTAAGCTTTTTCATTTCAACAATCATGGCAATATTGGATATTTCTGTGGAATCGCTGCTCAGTTAGTTATAACTTTCACTCGTAACAGACCAGATCGATCGAAGACAATTTTTATTGAAAAAATAGCTTAATCTTTACGTGGCTTATTTATTCACACATTTTTTTATAACTAACTAATATTGCTTAGTGTTGATAATAAGTTTTATTATTTTGTTATTTAATATCACATACATTTCGTCGTTCACAAAGTAAGATAATAGTTAAATTGTGCCAATATGACGAAGATCGATCTAGAAGCAATTTATGAAAAGATTAAAGAGAAATTAGTTAGATATGGACAAGATCATTTATTTAAATATTGGAATGAACTTTCTGATGAAGATAAAAAGACACTTATTCGTGACATTGATGAAATTAACTTAGAAGAAGTTCAATCATTCTTCAAAAAAGCAACAGAATCTTTAGAAGAAAGTTCAAAGAAATTAGATGACAGAATGGAACCAATACCTGACACAACTTTTATGTCAACAAGTCGAACAAGTGAAGAAAAATTGAAAGTTTACGAGAATGAAGGTAAGTAAGAGCAGAGCAAATTATGCAATAAAATAAATGCATATTCACAGAGTTGGAAGCATAATGCTTAATTAATTCTATATGCTGTATGTTATAAATCGTGATCTAAAGATTTAAATAATTTCTCAGGTCTCACCCATATTGCAAATAGTCGTGTCGGCGTACTGTTAATGGCTGGAGGTCAAGGCACTCGATTGGGCTCAAAAGATCCAAAAGGAATGTTTGACATTAAATTACCTTCAAGAAAGTCACTGTTTTGTGTTCAAGGCGAAAGAATTCGTAAATTGCAAGAGCTAGCTAAAAATCATACAGGATTAGAGGGACATATTGTTTGGTATATTATGACTAGTGAACATACAATGGAACCAACGAAAAAGTACTTTAGAGATAACAACTATTTTGGACTTAAAAAGGAGAATATTGAGTTTTTTGAGCAAGGCAGTTTACCTTGTTTCGATTTTGAAGGAAAGATATTACTAGATGAGAAACATCGTATCGCAAAGGCACCTGATGGAAATGGTAACTGTCTATTTTTATAACTTGAACTTTATTATTATTATTATACTCTCATATTTATTCATGACTTTATATTTTTTTTCTTTAAACCATTTGACATTTAGGAGGACTTTATCGTGCTCTTAGAGATAGAGGCATTTTAGCAGATATGAATATCCGTAAAATTCAATATCTTCATGCTCATAGTGTTGACAATATTCTTATTAAAGTAGCTGATCCCATTTTCATCGGTTATTGTGCTAAACAAAATGCTGATTGTGCAGCAAAAGTTGTTGAAAAATCACATCCAAATGAAGCTGTAGGAGTCGTCTGTATGGTTGATGGACGTTATCAAGTTGTAGAATATTCAGAAATTACACAAAAAACTGCAGAGATGAAGAATGATGATGGACGATTAAAATTTAATGCTGGCAATATATGCAATCATTTCTTCCATGTAGACTTTTTGAATAAAATTGGTTCAACGTATGAAAAAGAACTTAAGCTACATGTTGCACAGAAAAAGATCCCTCATGTCGATAGCACAGGCGTACGAGTAACACCTGACAAAGTTAATGGAATTAAGATTGAAAAGTTTGTCTTTGACGTCTTTGAGTTTGCTGAAAATTTTGTAAGCGTAGAAGTAGCGAGAGATGTAGAATTTAGTGCATTAAAGAATGCTGACAGTGCGGGAAAAGATTGTGCATCGACAGCTAGAAATGATATTTTCAACCTTCATAGACGTTATATAGAAAAAGCTGGTGGCAAATTTACCGATCAAGTGAAGGAAGTAGAAATATCTCCATTGTTGTCTTATGCTGGAGAAAATTTAGAACCTTTAGTTAAAGGAAAAATTTTTGATACAACAACAGTGCATTTAATGTGTCCTAGTGAGATTCCCATTAAGAATGGGCACTTGTAAAATTACAGATTTTTTTATAAAATTTATCAAAGACACATTCCTAAATTTTGAATTTCCTTTTAGGACATAATTGCTTATTTTGTTCACTCCGTAAACTACAAATCTTGACAATTTAAGCGCCAAATCGGTTACATAAAAATATTTTACTGCAATTCTCTCTCTTTCGTCTATTCATTCGTAATAGGAAGTGCCGTCAAAAAAAAAGTTTGAAACAAGAAATAACTGCACAAGTTAAAAAATTTTTTAATACGTATAAGCATGAATGGAACTTGTATACAAACATACTTTTTCTACCAACTAGCTTAAATATAGTTAGAAAGTTTAATATTATAGCAGAATAACATATGATAATGCATAGAAAAAATGTGATCATTATGCGGGCGACAGTTGAGAATGAATGAGTTATAAAGATGCTGGAATTTAAGATATTACCTTATAAAGATATTTTCAATAACTTTTAAGTTTACATTGGTTTACATCACAAAAACAAAATATTGAAGAGAGAAAGAGAGAAATCTTATCATTTACTTATGTATCTTTTTAGCGCATTTTCCTCTTGGGAAAAGGACGCTATTATCCGCACTTTGTCCGTCTGTCCGTCTGTCCGTCTGTCCGTCTGTCCGTCTGTCTGTCTGTCTGTGGAGCTATCTCCTCCTCAGGTTTAAGCTTTTTTGATGCGGTTTTTGGCTTAAAATGTGTGTAGTATGTCTGGCTAGAGCTGGCGAAAAAATCAGCACGAATGGTCACTTCCTCTGCTGGAACCAGCGTAAAAAGTACCAAAATGCCATTTCTTTGTATGTGTTAGTGTGGTCGAATGCACTAAAATGTTGACTTTTCAAAACTTTAGCTGTCCTCGGTTCGAATCTCACCGATGACAAAAAATTTTTTTTTTTGCTTTTTTTGATACTTTTTTGATTTCTAATGACATATAATATTAAATCATGTCATAATTTTCCATTTTCACAATTTTCCCGAGTTTTTCCGACGATTTTTGTTAAAATTTTCAATATTTTCATACAATTTTCATAGATAATTACTTTTTTTATATTTTTTTGATATTTTAGTTGCTTAGTTTTCTATTTTCATGGATTTTTCATAATTTTTCCGGAAAATTTTGTGAAAATTGTAAAATAATTCACTTTTATTAAAAAAAAACTCATCAATATAAATAATCAAATTGTCATATAAAAATTTCTATAAAAAGAACAGCAGTGGCGTAAGTGTTAGAGCTCTCGATTACTACCGTGGAGTCTAAGGTTCGATCCTAGCTCCCGGTAAGTTATTTTTTGTTTTTTTTACGTCCTTTTTTACTTTTTTGATTTCTTCTGACATATAATATTTATTTATGTCATAATTTTCCATTTTCACGAATTTTCCAAGTTTTTCCGAGCATTTTTTTGAAAATTTTTAATATTTTCATACATTTTTCTGAAAAAATGATTTTTTTTTTATATTTTAGCTGTTAAACTTTCCTTGTTCCTAGATTTTCATAATTTTTTCGAAAAGTTTTGTATATATTATAAAAACTTACATTTATAAAAGAAATCTCATCAATATAAATAATCAAAATATCACATTAAAATTTTAAAAAAAGGGCATCAGTGGCGTAAGTGGTAGAGTGTGCGGCTCCTACATGAGAGTCATGGGTTCAAACCTAGCCCGTGACCAAATACTTTTTTGCTTTTTTTTTTTTTTTTAATTCTATGTTGCATATTGTTTTTCTTCCATTTTTTTAGCGCATTTTCCTCTTGGGAAAAGGACGCTATTATCCGCACTTTGTCTGTCTGTCTGTCTGTCTGTCTGTCCGTCTGTCTGTCATCGCATCTCCTCCTAGGGATTAAGCTTTTTTGATGCGGTTTTTGGCTTAAAATGTGTGTGACATGTCTGGCTACCATGTAACCAAAAATCAGCAGGAATGGTCACTTCCTCTGCTGGAACCAGCGTAAAAAGTACCAAAAATGACATTTCTTTGTATGTATTAGTGTGGTCGAATGCACTAAAATGTTGACTTTTCAAAACCTTAGCTGTCCTCGGTTCGAATCCCACCGATGACAATGTTCTTTTTTTGCTTTTTTTGATACTTTTTTGATTTCCAATGACATATAATATTGAATCATGTCATAATTTTCCATTTCCACAATTTTCCCGAGTTTTTCCGAAGATTTTTGTTAAAATTTTCAATATTTTCATACAATTACTTTTTTTTTATATTTTTATTGTTTTAGTTTTCTATTTTCATGGATTTTCCATAGTTTTTCCGGAAAATTTCGTGAAAATTATAAAAACTTGCATTTATATAAAAAAAAACTCATCAATATAAATAATTAAATTGCCACTAAAATTTTTCAAAAAAAGCGCAGCAGTGGCGTAAAAGGAAGAGCGCACGGCTCCTAATTTGGAGGTCGTGGGTTCGATCCTAGCCCGTAGCCGATTTTTTTTTTGCTTTTTTTTATTAATTTTTTTTTTTTAAATTTTATGTCGCGTAATAACGCGTGATAACTTTTTATAAAAAATAATTTTTTTCCTCATGTTTCACACACATTTTTTTCTGTAAATTTTAAATTTTTGGTAAATGAAGAATATTTATAGTTAAATATTAGGCTTTATACTTTTGGGGTTTTAATTCTTTGTGTATTTACTGATCGCGGAAAATGCGCTTTCGTCGGTCACGAGTGACCACCGTTATACTAGTTTTTTTGTCAATTTTAAATTTTTGGGTAAATAAAGAATGGTTATAGTTAAATATTTGGCTTTGTACTTTTGGGGTTTTAATTCTTTTTGTATTTACTGATCGCGGAAAATGCGCTTTCGTCGGTCACGAGTGACCACCGTTATACTTGTTATTATGTTTTGATAGTTTATTTAACTTTGATCTGACTTGTTTCGAACAAAATTGATCAGATTCTATTTCTTTGTATTTTATTTTTTATTACCATTATCATTAAATTTATTATTACTGTTATATGTACAGATAAAATTAAAGTTGTTACGAATAATTCACGTTTCCGCAATGCATGTCAAAAATAAATATTAATGATAAGAGAAGAAGTAATAAAGTGTATGATATGAAGCAAGCAAGCAAGCAAATAAAATTCTGGTGTTGGTTTTTCAGAACAAATTTTTATTAAATTGTTTGTTTTCGATTTTAAAAGATTGATAGACTTTGTGTTTACTTGTTGTCTTGTTCAATATTGTTTTTGTTTTTTTTTAGTATTTTGTCACATTTCATTTCATTCAACTCTTATACGTTAAACATTTAACGGGTTTTAAAAATTTGAATTTCAGTAAAAAAAATTTAATTCAAATTTAAAAATTTAACCGTTTGAAAATTCAAAAAAAAATTGAAATTTTTTATAAACTCTTTTCTTTTATTAATTCAATCATCAAACAAAATCAAACTCTTCCATATACTAAGTTTATTATTAACAAGCTCAAGTTTCCTGTTTGATTCCATGTTTATTAGATCGATGAACTTTCAACTGTTGGGAATTGAATTAAGATTACAATAATGTAAAAAAAATTAATGGAAGAAAAAGAACCCACCTGATGATTTGTCGTGAAACTTGATGAACATTCTGAACAATGATAATCCTTCTTTCCCAGATGACTATTCTGATGCCGTTTAAGTGCTACTTTTGTGAAGAAGCTTTTATCAGGACATAAATTGCACTTAAATACTCTCTTTGTCTCATCATGATAAATCATATGCTTACTTAATAATATTTTCGTTCTAAAGACTTTGTGGCAAATTTGACAAGGTGTTTCTTGAATGCGATGTGTATTTCGCATATGATCAAAAAGAGAGCGACGTGTTGGACAGATTTTTGAGCAGACATGACATTGAAAAATTTCACCTTCGGAGCCTATTCGATGGACATTTCTTTTATGCATTCTATAACCGACCATTGATTGAAATTCTTTGCCACATAGCTCACAGACAGCACTGCCAGGAAAAACATTTAGACCAGATGTTGCAATTTTTTCTCCCGTACTTGTTGTATAGTTTCGTGTGTCATGGAAAAGTTTATGAATTGTATATCCTTTGAGATTATTGCAGACTTTATGACAAATTTCACATTCA
Source organism: Chironomus striatipennis (assembly GCA_026123125.1). NCBI lineage: Eukaryota > Metazoa > Arthropoda > Insecta > Diptera > Chironomidae > Chironomus > Chironomus striatipennis. Next base: position 23,595,317 of record CM047394.1, on the reverse strand, counting down.
ATTGGCTGATTATTTGTTTGCTTGTTACAGTTTCTTCGATGAACTTTAAACTGATTTAGTGTCGTTATTAAAACTGTCTTACAAATTGGACAATAATGTTGAGATATTGGCAGTTCGTGATGAAAATTTGATATGTGACTATTATATAAATGAACTTTGTTGAATGTCTTATCACACTTTTCACATTTGATTTCATTGACTGGACATTTATGAGCTACATACGTTTTTTTACCTGCAAACTTCATTTTACAGAAAAAACATTCAAAAATCTTGAAACAGAATCGATTTCTTTCAGGATTTTTAATAATATCGTCCACAGATACATCTTCATACTCATCAACTCCTTGAATAGAACTCACTTTTGACTTGTCCAATTCCGTTAAATAATCCAGTGCTGATTTTTGGTCTAATTGAACTGGCGTAACAGAAACGACAACTTCTTGCTTACCTAATTCTTCCTCATTTTTTAACTGATGTTCTTCTGTAAATGGTATTTCCTCAATATATTCAATCTGATCTAATGGAATCTCTTCTGCAAGTTCAAATTCCTGTTCAATTAATTCATCATTATCTTCGACTAAATGCTCTTCAATTATTTCAAGTGATGTGTCAATTGTTTGATTTAAATCCTCAACAATTAGTTCTGAATCGTCACAAAAAACGTCATCATCCAAAAACTCTTTTGAAATTGACAATTCATTGATTTTCCTATCATATTGTTGAAGTTCATCTAAAATCTCGTGCTGGATTTCTTTGCATTTCTTCTTAAAATTGTCAATGTCTACAATCAGTTGAAAACACTGTTCACAAACTATATCACTTAAAAGCTCATTATTCTCGATATCTAATCCTAGTAATTGCATTAATTCATTAACATTAATTGAGTAAGTCTCTAATTTTACAATTTGTACGAGTTTTGATTCTTCACTTTGACTACACATACAGAATCGACATAATGACTTTAATTCATTAATTTTGTCTTGCTTTCGTTTAAGAATTGATTTTTTATCTTCCTGATTGACTCTAATCGAGTTGATTGCTGTAAAATCATTCTCATCGTAACTATTTGTTGATTCATTGAATTTAATCTCAAACTTTTGTAATCCAGCACTTGTCTGCTTGTAAATAATCGTTGGAATTGAATCTTTCTTTAGCCAAACTCTTTTATTCTTCCTTTGAAAGCAGGAAGTTACAAAATGATCCTCACAAATTACTGATGATCCTGTGAAATAATAATTTAATAAATATGTTAATTAAGAAGAGTTGTAACAATAAATACCTTTTGGATTATAATCTTTTCGTTGAGTAAATTTCTTCCATAACTCTCTACGCCAAGTTTCATTTGGAAATCGAAAGAAATGCTTTGATCCACGTGAAAAACGATTATGACAATTAATTACTGAACATCCACCCATAATTTCTGCAATTTCTTGAATTTTTAACCATTTAACTCTTTTTGTTTACGTTTTTAGCGTAAACTTTAAGTAAAATTTAATTTTTTATTTTTGTCTGTCTGTCTAATTTTAAATTTTAAAACGAATCAAAACATAACCAAAATCAAATTTGCAGCTATTGAAATTCAGTGAATTTAAAACTTCGAGCAAGCTTATCAAGTCGAGAAATCCTTTCTGAATTATTGAAATCTTAAATTATTGAAATTTATGCGCTTTAGACATTGAAAGAGATTTAAAAATCTTATTAAACTGTCCGCTGAATTCAGCTATTCAGCTACTATTGGTTGTTTTGATCGTTAAAGTCTCGATAAAGTGAACAAAAGAAAAAAAAAGAAATCAAGCGAAAAATAAAATATTATTTTTTATTAAAAACGTCCAAAATAGTGTGAAAGATGGACAAATTCCGCCGTGAATGTCCAGTACTCAACTGTACATCGATATCTAATGAGAATAATGTCAGGTTTTTTCGATTTCCGATGGATTGTCATGGAAAATTAATAAAGCTTTGGTCAATTTTCACAAGAATAAAAAACTTTAAGCCAATAACTTCAGAAGCTATGTGTGAATTTCATTTCTTACCAGAGCAAATAAAAATCAACAAAAAAGGCAGACCATACTTGCAGAAAAATACAGTTCCAACAATATTCTACAGAGATGGAAAGAAAGTTGAAGTAAGTATATAGCTGGATCTCAAATTATTCAAACATCCAGTTAACAATTTATATTTTATTTTACAGATCCAGTATGATCCAAACAACATAAAATATGTTGGATATGAAGCAGAGCTGATGTTGCAGGATATTGAAAGAGATGCTTTTGATGAAGAAAAGGAATTGTTAAAGAAACGATATGAAAAAGTCAAGACGATCAAAAATCTCTGCCGATTTTGCTTCTCGAATGACAAAACTGATGTTAAATGCGTTGCTATAAGTAAGCTACAGTCATACTCAATTGATGTTGCAGAAATGTTTAGCATTCTTGGAATTGATCAAGAATATAGTGAAGCATTTAATGATATAGTATGTGCAAACTGCTTTGATCGTCTTATTGATTTCTCAAATTATCGAAAGAGATGTCAAACAGCACAAAAAGATTTAATTTTATCAATGCAAGATCTCGACAGAAAAATAATGGAGTCTCAGCAATTACAGAGATATCAAAGGAATGCAGCTACAAATTGGCTAAAAGTGGAATTACAGGATGATGACCAAGTTGATTACAATTTCTATGAAGCAGATACTGACAAAGATGAGGAAGATGATAATGTACAAGATAATACCGATGATTTTATGGACGCAACTGAACATTATCTAGAAGATACAGATGATGATGAAAAGGACAACATATATTGTACAGAGGAATTAGTTGATGACGATTCACAAATTGAATCTCAAAATTTGAATTTGTTCGAAATAACAATTAAGAATGAACCAGATGTTTCTGATACTGAACAAGTTATCGAGCGAAAGCCCAGAGTTAGTCCAAGAAAGCGCAAACAAGTTGAGGAAAAGATCGAAGAGCCAGAACCGTCAACGAGTAAAAAGAAGAAAACTGTAATCAAAAAGGAACCAAATGCTGTTAAAAAGGAAAGTTCAAGGAAGAAGATACAGGAGCAAGTGGCAAATCAAAGTATCATAAAAGGATTAAATAAGATGAAGAACAAACCAATTGGAAGTAGAAAGAAAGTTCATGAATGCTTCTTTTGTCGAGAAAAGTTTGTTGGAAAAAAGACATACAAAGCACACAATTGTGCAAATAAAAGAATCAAATGTGAAGTTGAAGGATGTGAATTATATTTTGTCAATCAAGGAGGGTACAATATTCATATCCAGCGAAAACATGGATTACCGAAAGTATCTAGACATTTATGTCCAGTTTGCAACACAAATTATCAAATGAGTGCAGAAAATTATAAAGAACACTGCAAAAGGTGTCTTGAGGAAAATGAATATCGCCAGAAACCTATAAAATGTGATAAGTGCAAGAAAATTTTCGGTACACTTCAAAGCTATACAGCACACATTCAATTTCATGACGATGAAAGTCTTAAGAAAGCAAGTGAATTATTGGTGGAAGGAGCCGATGGAAAACCAAGAAAAATGGAAACACAGCACATGTGTGATTTATGTGGACGTGTATTTAAAGACAGCTATGGATTGAAAAGACATCAATCAGATGTTCATTATTTAGACTTTACTGGTGAAATGTTTTATTGTGATTTATGTCCAATTGCAAAACCTACCAAGCGATTACTTTATAATCACATGAAATCAACACACATTATACGTTGGCATTCGTGTGAAATTTGTGGAAAAGTCTTTAAGAATCGAGAATTATGGAGAAAACATCAACTCGTTCATGGTGATTTCAAAAAGAATAATTTATGCGAATATTGTCCTCACAGGCCTGGATTTGTAACTAATACAGCTTTGAGAAAGCATCTTGCTAAACATCATGGAGGTTCGGAGCCCGTCCGAAGGTTTGTATGCGATATTCCACATTGTGGTGCAGCTTATTCGAGAGATGATCAATTAACCCGTCATCGTGTCAATGTTCATCAGATTTACCATAATAATTATAATGAAAATATTATACAGCACTATGTAAATGGTTAAAGAATTTATTTTTAAACTTTTTTTTTAAGCTTGAATTTATCATTAATAAAAAAATCAACTTCTGTAATTGTAGAAAAAAAACTATTTTCATTAAAGTTCCATCTTTACTTAATATTCAAGTTTCAGCTTTTCAGGTCAAGATTTTATTATTAGATACCAGTTTTAAAATGATCAAAGTAGGCCGATTTTCTGAAAACAACCACCTTTGCTTATAATTAACGACGTTTCAAAATTTGAATTTGAAAAAAAACAATCGAGATAAATGCCGACGACACAAATACATCAGTGACGTGAATTCACTGTAAATAAAAAATAAGTATCAGGTTTTAAAGTTTAAAAAAATGGAAATTAATTCATTGCTGAAAAACTGGGAAACTAAGGGAAAAACAGAATTGTAAGTATGATTAACATAAAGATAACAATGTATATTATACGATAATTATGGATGTAGCATAAAGAATTATCGAAAAATTATGATAAAGAATTGAAAAATATCATGGCTTCTAAAAATGAAATATTCTTTAGTTTTAAGCAGATTAAAAATTTCATCAAAGATGATGAAAGTCTATTGTTGGCCAAGAAATCAAAAGGGATAGATGTTAGCAGAGTAATTTATGATTTAATTGTCGGCGGAATCAGAGGTGATATTAAGAAAGATGCCTTATTATCAGCACTCACCGACCTTTCTGTAAGTTATACATTATTCTTCATAATTCTTATCATGCATAATATGTTTAATTGATTCACAGTGCTTACATAAGGATATAGCATCAATTACAGTTGATGTTTTTCAAGTTTTGGACACAGAAACACAACTTCAAAATGAGTATTCGACGAAAGAGAGGAGCTTATTTGGAAGTATTGTTAAGGATTCAGAAAAGATATTTTCTGAGAAATTGCTTAAGGAACGATTAGAGACTGATTCCCTTCAAGAATTTGGTATCGTTAATAAGAATTTTTATAGCAAATTTATCAAGATTAAGACAAAACTTTATTATAAGCAACGGCGATTCAATCTATTTCGTGAAGAAAATGAAGGATATGCGAAACTACTGACAGAACTTAATAAGGAATATGTGGATGATGATAGTGATAGAAATTCATTAGAAATGGTGAAATCGCTCATTGGATGCTTTAATGTCGATCCAAATAGAGTTTTAGATGTGATACTAGAGTCATTTGAAATACGTCCAGAGAGATGTGAACTTTATATTCCATTACTTAAATCCTATATGCCTGATTCGAGTATAATCAGTGAAATTCTTGGATATAAATATCGAAATTATTCGGAGGAACAAACACCATTCTCCCTTTATAAAGTAACTGCCATTCTCTTACAATATAACATAATCAAGTTGGATGACATTTATTCTTGGCTTTCACCTGTTGATGAGAAACTTTATGCTGATTGGCAAACTGAAATTGATGAAGCAAAAGAATATGTCCGCAAACTGAAAATTATATCAACAAATAAGGATAAGAATCCAGAGGATGAGAAAGAAGCAGAAGTCGAGACAATTCATGAAAAATCACACGCCAAGAATCAAAAATTTGGATTGTGTGAAGCTCTTATTAAAATTGCTGATTGGAATAATGCTCAAAAATTGATTTCAAAATTACCTGATAAATGTGTTACAGCAAATGAGTCGATAGCTAAGGAACTGTGTAATTTGATTAATATAACAATTGAACCAATTTATCGTCTAAAATGTGCGATTCCAGCAAATATAAAAGGAAAGATATTATCTCCACATCCGAATAAGCAGGCTCCTCCTCAAGTCATCTCATTCATCAATTTGAGAGAACATGCATTTCCAATGCTCAACACACTTGGACCATCTCTTCATTATGATCCTGTCTTGCTACAAAAATTAATTAGACTAATGAGAGTCATTTTAGAAAATGAACTGAATATCGATGCAACAACACCGCCTCCAACACAAACTGATGACAAAAATATCCTATATTTCGATATTATATCCCTATTAGACTCGTGTGTTCTTCCTGCATTATCGTATATGGAAAGTAATTGCTGTGTTGCAGAGGAAATTTGGACAGTTGTCAAACTATATCCTTACAACATTCGTTATGCTTTATACAATTATTGGAAGAACGAATCATATTTGGTACATCCCAAACTAATTCGAATGAGAGGAGATGCTGAACAGGATATCAAAGCATTAATGAAACGAGTAAGTAAAGAAAATGTCAAGCCAGTAGGACGTCGAATTGGAAAGTTAACTCATAGTTCTCCAGGATTTTTATTCGATTATGTTCTTGGACAAATTCAGTTATATGATAACTTGATAGCTCCAGTTGTTGATGCATTGAGATTTTTAACTTCCTTATCATACGATGTATTGGGATATTGTGTGATTGAAGCACTTGTCACGAGTGGAAAGGAACGATTCAAATATGGAATTTTATCAGATTGGCTTCAAAGTTTAGCCAATTTCTGTGGAGCTATTTACAAGAAATATTCTATTGAATTGAGTGGACTTATGCAATATATTTGCAATCAATTGAAAGCACACAAAAGTTTGGATTTATTGATTCTGAAAGAAATTGTTCAGAAAATGGTCGGAATAGAAGCAGTCGAAGAGATGACAAATGAGCAACTAAGTGCTATGAGTGGTGGAGAATTACTTAAAGGCGAGGTATGTTTATCAACAATCACTTGAACATTCAAGATTTATCACTATTTTTTTTTTATTTTTAACTTATTTCAGGCTGGCTACTTTAGTCAAGTTAGGAACACGAAGAAATCATCACAACGCCTTAAAGATGCTCTAGCAAGCAATGATTTGTCCGTTGCTTTGTGTCTTTTAATAGCTCAGCAAAAGAACTGTGTAATTTATCATGAAACATCAAAAAGTCATCCGAAATTAGTCGGTAAACTCTATGATCAATGTCAAGATACTTTAGTCCAATTTGGAAACTTTTTGGGCTCAACATATTCCGTTGAAGAATATGTTGAACGTTTGCCATCAATTCATAATATGCTTTTGGACTATCACATTCACTCAGATGTAGCATTTTTCTTGGCACGTCCAATGTTTACACATGCAATTAATCAAAAATATGATCAATTGAGAAAGAATGACACGAGTATGAAGAAATTAACAAGCTCACAAAAGCAAGAAAAATATCTTGAAGCGACAGCATTTGTTATGAATCCAGTCATTGAATCTGTTAAGCCACTTCATCCTCTAAAAGTTTGGGAAGACATTAGTCCACAATTCTTAGTAACATTCTGGTCATTATCAATGTACGATCTTCAAACTCCTAATGAGAGTTATCAACGAGAAATTAACAAGTTGAAGCTACAAATCGTGACACTTAATGCAAATGAAAATGGAAGTACTGCATCAAAAGTTAAGAAAGAGCTTGAACGATTACAAGCATTCTCAGAAAAGTTACAGGAAGAAAAGAAAAAGCAACAAGAGCATGTTGAAAAAATTATGGGGAGACTTAATATCGAGAAAGACAGTTGGTTTCCATCTAGAACATCGAAAGGGGCTAAAAACGAGACTATTCCTCAGTTCTTGCAACTCTGTCTGTTTCCTCGATGCACATTTACTGCATTGGATGCAATTTATTGCGCTAAATTTGTTAACATCATTCACACTCTCAAAACTCCAAACTTTTCGACTCTCCTTTGCTATGATCGGGTAAATTAAATGATGCAATAATAGGTTTTATTAGAAAAATAATCTTTGAATCTATCTTATTTCATAGATCCTATGTGACATAACTTGCAGCATTACAACATGTACAGAAAATGAAGCTAATCGTTATGGACGTTTCTTAAATGCCATGTTGGAGACAGTCATGCGTTGGCACTCTGATGAAGCAACTTTCAACAAAGAATGTGCCAATTTTCCAGGATTTGTTACAAAGTTTAGAATTAGCAATCAGGTAAGTTTTAAACATGTCAATTATGCTTTTCGTGTTTTATATTAAATAAATATTTTCTATTTCCATGTTAGTGTACCGATAAAAATGATCACGTTGGATATGAAAACTTTCGTCATGTTTGTCATAAATGGCACTTTAAAATAACACGATCAATTGTCACATGTTTAGGTTCAAAAGACTATACACAAATCAGAAATGCATTTATCATTTTAATGCATATTCAAAATCATTTCCCTGTAGTCAGTAAGACTGAACAAGTCATCCATAAACGTGTTGAAAAGGTCCGAGATGAGGAAAAAGTAAAACGTCAGGACTTGTATGTTTTAGCTTCATCCTATTTAGGTATTCTTAAGCAAAAGCAAGGTCAATTAATTTTGGAGAATGACTTCCATCAAGTAGCTGCGGCTGTCAACGATCAAAACAAATCAGTTAATGGAGATTCCAAAGCTGGTAAGATGTTGATTCATACAGTTTAAAATTACTGAGATCTAAATTTTTAAATATTTTCAATATGTAGATAAGAAGCAAGTGAAGGAAGAACGTGTCGAAAAGAAGACAATCAAATATGACAGAGAGTCATCAAAGGCAACAGTTGAACGAGAGATTAAAATCACTCCTGCTCGTGAAATGTCTAAAGATAAGCGAGAACCTACACCACGTGAAAAGTCTACGATTAAGGAAGAAAAGCAGCGTGAAATTAAGGAACGAGACGATAAACGTGAAAAAGAGAAGCGTCGAGAGAAAAGACCATCATCGCCAGTTGAATTTGAAGGAGATCTCAGTTCAGTATCCAATTCAAGTAATGGATCAATAATTCAACCATCCAATACAAATGAAGTTGTCATAGTTGATGAACATCGAGGTTAGTTTTGCCGTTATTTTTTTTTTTCGTTTAAAAATTTGAATTTTCAAAAAACCGTTATTTTTGAAATTTTTTTAAACGTTATTAATTTTGGATTTATTTTTTTAATTGCAGAATCTAAACGTCGTAAAGTGGATGTCTCGTCGAAGGTTAGTATTTCCGTCACATAAGAGGGGTTGAAGAATGACAAGTTGTTTTAAAAATAAATCAAGAAAAAATGGACGTTCGTATTACTACTCAAACTAATCATCAAGCATGTAAAAGTATTTAGACTATCAAGAACTATCCTTATTAAAAAGTAACATTTCAAATTATTTGGCTTCATGGAAGGATCGGACTTGTCTTCATTAATTGTATATATATAACCACGTATTTTCATGATAAATTGTTGAGCAGTTTACGATGTCACAAAGCAATCACAACGGATTGGAGGTACTAAAGAATGGATGAAGAAATGAAGGTTTAAAGTGATTTTAAAATAAATGGACTGAATTCGTTGTGTGTGAAATGCAGTGATTTAAAAGTAGTATAAAAAGTGAATAATTTAATGAAAATATGTTGTATATTCAATCTTAAATCTAGTCATTGGAAGTCGGTAAATTTTCTACCTCTGAAATTTCAAACGTGATATTCTTCTAAGCTAGTCATAATTCCACTAATTAAAAATTCCAGTTCATAATTTTATTAATCTCCACATAAAAAGTTTATGAATAATGATATAATGAAAAAGTCAGTTCAAAACCAATAAAAATAAATCCAAAAAAAAAAAGGATAAATAGTCGGCCATAACGAAGCTTCATCTTTCAATGCAGCATCGAAGAAGAGAAATTAATAAATTGACATTTTTGCAGAAGCGTGTTGAAGAGGATGACGTCATTATAGAAGTTAATAAAAAAGATCGAGCAATGAAAAAAGAAAAACGTGAAAAACAAACAGACGAGGAAAAAGAGTTGAGAAAAGAAAAAAAATTAATTAAGAAGCGGGTAAGGACAAAATACCACTAACTAAATTCAAGAATTGTAGATGTCAAAAGTCATAAATTCTCAACTAATAATCAATCATCAAAATCATCTATAGGATCGAGAAGAGAGTGGTCAAGTGAGCGACAAGAGACGAAAGAATGAAGAAAAGACTGTCAAAACTGCACATCACAATGGTGAAGAGGAAATTAGAGAACGTCATTCAAGGAGTCAAGTATGTTTACTTTATAATCAAAAAAAATTACATCCATAATATTTCTTTTTTATTGTACTGTTTATAGGAAGTTTTCGATCGTCATCATGAAAAAGGGCATTATCAAAAATCTACTAGATCTAATCGTTATTAAAACAATCTGAAATGTTACATCATTTGACAACTGAAATTCTTTTCATTAATTCTTAGATTTAAGACATAAAAATAAATGTTCAACAAGCTTACGAAGTTTTTAAGAATAAAGAAGAAAATGTGTATTTAAATATGAAAATAAAGTTCTTTGAAAATTAATTTTTTTACTTTAAAATCTACTCTTTATTTTTGACTCACTTCTACTTAACCTAATTTACAGCATAAAATATAAATGAGATCCAATGAGCAGCCATGACCATAAAATGAGATCCAGTAAGCATGGAATCCAGTCGTTGGGAAACAAAAAAGATTTCAAAACCTTAATAGCCTTCCTCGTTAGTCACTGATTTCTCAGCTAACGAGTTTAACCACGGGAAGGTGAGGATAGGCACTTGGATGTAATAAAACCAGATACACAAAACTGTGTATTAGCATTACATCCTTCTAAACTCATATATAAACAAAAAAAATTTAAAGATGGGAAGGAACCAAAAGTTAACAAAAAATTTGGAAATATTGGAAAGAACTGAAACCTAACAAAAAATTTGGAAAAATAGGAAGGGAACTGAAACCTAACAAAAAATTTGGAAAAATAGGAAGGGAACCGAAACTTAACAAAAAATTTAGAAAAATAGGAAGGGAACTGAAACCTAACAAAAAATTTGGAAAAATAGGAAGGGAACTGAAACCTAACAAAAAATTTGGAAAAATAGGAAGGGAACCGAAACTTAACAAAAAATTTAGAAAAACAGGAAGGGAGCTGAAACCTAACAAAAAATTTGGAAAAATAGGAAGGGAACTGAAACCTAACAAAAAATTTGGAAAAATAGGAAGGGAACTGAAACCTAACAAAAAATTTGGAAAAATAGGAAGGGAACCGAACCTAACAAAAAATTTGGAAAAATAGGAAGGGAACTGAAACCTAACAAAAAATTTGGAAAAATAGGAAGGGAACTGAAACCTAACAAAAAATTTGGAAAAATAGGAAGGGAACTGAAACTTAACAAAAAATTTGGAAAAATAGGAAGGGAACTGAAACCTAACAAAAAATTTGGAAAAATAGGAAGGGAACCGAAACCTAACAAAAAATTTTGAAAAATAGGAAGGGAACTGAAACCTAACAAAAAATTTGGGAAAATAGGAAGGGAACCGAAACTTAACAAAAAATTTAGAAAAATAGGAAGGGAACCGAAACCTAACAAAAAATTTGGAAAAATAGGAAGGGAACTGAAACCTAACAAAAAATTTGGAAAAATAGGAAGGGAACCGAAACCTAACAAAAAATTTGGAAAAATAGGAAGGGAACTGAAACCTAACAAATATTTGGGAAAATAGGAAAGGAACCGAAACTTAACAAAAAATTTAGAAAAATAGGAAGGGAACCGAAACCTAACAAAAAATTTGGAAAAATAGGAAGGGAACTGAAACCTAACAAAAAATTTGGAAAAATAGGAACGGAACCGAAACTTAACAAAAAATTTAGAAAAATAGGAAGGGAACCGAAACCTAACAAAAAATTTGGAAAAATAGGAAGGGAACTGAAACCTAACAAAAAATTTGGAAATATAGGAAGGAATTGAAAGTTTACAAAAAATTTGGAAAGATGAAGAAGGGAACCGAAACTTAACAAAAAATTTAAAAGAATAGGAAGGAACCGAAAGCTAATACAAAGAATTGGAAACAAATTAAAGAATTAAAATTAATTATGAATTTAAAAAAAAAAAAAATGAAAACTTACAACTATCCACGGTTAATTTTGTCCAATAGCCAAAAAGATGAAAACTTAAAACTATCTACGGTATGATTTGGTCCATTAGCCGAAAAGTACAGGTGTTGAGCATCAAATGTCATTGATAGTTCATGTGATATAAGCAGGTATCAGCAACTTGTCTTCAAAGTTTTTTCCATCAAATTCTGCGGTCATCACTGCATTGTGTATGATTTCTTCCAACAGAATAATCATTTCATCTTCTTCGGAAACAATGCTTATTAATTCTCCTTCTTCTTGGAACAAGTTGTTTAGGGATCCTATATCAATGGGAACAGAGGGATGTAAGGATTCAAAGTCAACGATATCTTCTAACATGCTTTCTGAATGGAACTTACATGCTCTACAGCATAATAAATTTCCAAATGCTGACACGATCCAATGAGACATCCTGTTCAAACTCCAAGTCTTTTTAGAAAACATACGACGAATAAACGAGCGTTTTTTAGAACCACGTTTAGCTTGTTTTAAGTATTTGTCTTCTAGATAAGACAGTTGTGCACTTTCCGTCAAACTAAGGGGCTTGATGTCAATTGAATATGGATTGGGCATGTTGCGACGATTCCAAAAATGTATGGTTTATTATACCAAATCTGAATGCTTGATGAAAAATTAATTTTCTTTTGTTTTTCTTTCAATAAATTCGCTTGCTTTGATTTTTGATGGGAGCAAAAAAAACACGTCTTCACTGTCTCACGTCTCAAACAAGAATGAAAAATTTTTCTTGCGTTTTTTTGTGTATACCCGATTTTGAAAAATGGGTTGCTTTGATTTGAAAAAGAAAAATAACGGAATTTTCACATTTTTTGTCATTGTGAGCCAACTATAGCATCAGTCTTAACAAATTTAGTCTCGTTGGATGGGGAATTTCAAGAGCTATTGTTTAAAGTATAATTTGTTCCAGTTACTTCCGCAGTGTTATAACTAGAGGCCAAAAACCGCCTTAAAAACAAATTTTGTATGAAAATTTTTTAAATTAATTATTTTTTTGAGTTCCCGTACTTAATATTAGAATTAAAATGAAAATTAAGGAACTACATTCCAAAAAACTCAATAATTGTAAAGATAACAAGGATAAAGAGCAAATAGAGGTAAAATGTCAAATGAATTCACTTGAAAATTAAATTTACACTAAATTTCGACATTTTTCAGGATTTTGAAGATGATTTGTACATTGAAGACGATTAAAACAATGATGAAGATTACGATTACTGTAAAATTGATTATGATAAGTCAAGAAACAAAATAAATACATAAAATTCTTCAAACTCAGCAAATTATTTCAAGATCCAGATCAGAGGTGAAAATTCAGGTGTCTACATGTAAGCAAAATTCAGCATTTCATCATTCTTAAGCAAGTCATCAAACAAAAGTTCCACTGTTAAACAAGCCACAAATAATAAAAAATACTTTAAATAAGCGAATAAATGAGTCAAGTATTATCAAAAAAGAGCATACCTGAAAAGAAAGCTGAGGTGTCACGAAAAAGAGCAGAAGAAAGAACCTGCTAGGAAAGTTGTCAATTATATAACTTTCAAACAAGTCACAGAGACTAAGAAATTTTAATTTTGGATCTCCAATCTTCGAAAGGAACTGACAACTAAGAGTAAGGAAAAGAATAAATAGAATGCAGCTAAGAAGTAAAAAATCAGTAGAATTATAGGAATATTGGTGATTCAGTCAAGACAAATCCAGCATGCCAAGAACTCTTTTCAAAACTTTAGTATAATGAGCATTAGTTACAGTTTTTGAAGACCTTGGGACTAAATTGCCTTGCTAAAGTTTAAAGAATTACCAAATAAATACTTTATTGTTGCCAACACGCATTTATACTTTCATCCTGATGCTGATCACATTCGTTAGCTTCAAATTGGATTAATTATGATTTTAGTTGAAGATTTCATAAAAAAAATTTAATGAAAAGTATAGAACTTGATGACATTTCATTATTTTATTTTGTGGTGACTTCAATTCTGTGCCTGAATGTGGGATTTATAAGTTAATGACGGAAGGTCAAGTACCTTAAGATTTTATAGATTGGAATAATAAACAAGAGAAAGCTGTAAAAAATGTTGAACTCAATCAATCATATCTCATCCAATCAGCATGTAGAATCCCAAAATTCACAAATTATTATATCATTGGATTTATTTTACAATTTTGCAGTTAATGAATGCATTTTAGCCTTCAAAAACCATTTAATAAGACGTGTTTTTTTTACTTTCCAATATGTTTATGGATTGTCTAACACTGCATTTATTGAAAAAAATGTAATGTTAACAGATTGACGCTACAAAAAGTTAAATAGGTAATAATAAATTCTTTAAAAATTTCCGTGAATTTTCAATTTGTGCTTATTCAAATTAATCTCAGACGCATAAGATGCTTGACAATTTTTAAAATCGCATAAATACTTATTTCCTAAATATGCACCATGACTTGCTCCCAAATGCTTTTGCAGAGCCGATTTGCAAAGGAATCGAGGTTTATTTGAACAATATGTACAAACATGATTTTTCTTCATATCATTGTGAATTAAACTGTGTTTTTGCCATAATTCTCTCGTCTTATAAACCTTTCCACATATCTCACAAGGCGTTGACTTAACAATGTGTACGGATTTCATATGCTTATAAAGTAGTCGTTTTGTTGGCTTTGATATTGGACATAAATCACAATAAAACATGTCACCGGTAAAATCGACAAGATGAACATTGAGATTGTGCTTTCGTAAGTTCCTCCTATTACCAAAGAGCTTTCCACAAAACTCACAGACAAAATTATTGTTCTGCTTCTTGCGCAACAACATCTCTCCATTATCGTTAGTAATCTTTATTAGATTTTTAGTGTCATCCTGTTTATAATTGATTGTGAGGATTTCTTCGGTTCCGATATTATTGTCATCAATCAAACTTTCGTGGAGCTTATTCTTTGCTGTTAAACACTGCTTTTTAAATCTGTCTATATCCAAGATTTTGTCACAACAATCCTCACATGCAATGTCATCAGGATTAATTTTAGGATCCATTTCTAGGTACGTCAAAATTTCTGTTAAATCTATTAAATTCATTAGGTTTGTTAAGGTTTTAGTTCTGTCTAGTTCCGTTTTTAAACAGCAGAATTTGCACAGTTTGTTAAAATTCGTGGTTTGGTTGATTTCTTCATCTAACGTTTCTAAAGGCTTCTTTTTAGTCATATTTTGGCTCTGTTCGTTCTTCATTTCTTCCAAAAGATATAGTAGAGATTCATGTCATATTAAAATTACTTTAATTTGTTCATTATGAACTTAAATTAACAATTTTTTTCGAACTAATGAGAATATCAAGCATTAAGACTTGATTGTGCTGCTTATTGACAAAAAATTGCAATTCAAGTTATTTGTTTTTATTTACCAACTTTTGAACTGAACTGAATCAGTGCTACCAAACCTTTTTGGTGTTACAGCACACGTAATACGGTTCGTAGTATTTGTCAGTTTTTTTCTACCGAGCATTGTTTAGAACTAAATTGAGGTTTGTTCAGTTGAGTTTTATCATAATAAACATTGAATCAAATTAGTTTTCAAAGAATTAGGTAATAAATCTTTATTAAACAATAAGAATAATAATAAAGCATAAAGATATAAAGTTGAGAAACATAAAATTAATAAACTGACAATTTAAATTTGAACTGCGAAGAAAGCGCTTTTCAAAACAATCAAACAGTAAAAAATTCGATACTTGATTCAAAAATGGAATTTTAAAAGATATTTAAAAATAATTAAAATTATAAAGGAAATCAAAGGAATAGACGAAAAATAACTATTAAAACGAATTAATTAAATGGCCAAGTATGTAAAGAGCAGTTTATAATGCTATCAAAATTAACGAAAGCATATAAACTGTCCACCATTGAAATTAAAATTAATTGATTTTTCCTAATTTCTTTCGTTTCATGATTGCTAGCTGCCATAAACAGATACTTTAATTAATAAATCATCGAATGAAGTGATTTTTTCACTCATAAATTAGCTGTAACATCATAAAAAATATCAATGGAAATATCAAACGAAGAATCAATCTTAATAGAGAAGAAAAAAGAGGAAAATGAAAGTCAAAATCTATCTGATGGGGAAATAGTCGATGACGAGGACTTAAAAAATAGTATAATTAATATTCCAATACAAAAGAAACTACAAAAAAATTTCCGTGCTCGTCATTCGGATCATTCTGATGATTCTGACGACGATGGCTTGATATTTGAGAAGAAATCAGGTAATTTTTTAAAGAACCTTGAAAATACTCACGTGCATATACATATATTTTATGTATTTAATAATGAAAAATCTTGCAGGAGAAAGTGGTGACAAAAGTTCAAAGGAATCGAGAAAATTGAATTCAAAAATTGAGAACGGCGACGAAAAGTATCTTCAGAATGTACGCAAAAAAATCATCAGTGAGTTGAAGGATAATAATAATAAAGAAAGAGAGAGTTCAAAGAGAAGCGATAATCAAAAGCATTATAATGATAGACGAAGTTTTCAAAGAAACACAGAGCAGCAATTTCGAAGATCCAGCGAGAATTTTGAACGTATGAGACCACCTCCTACTCCAAATTCAAGCTTTTCTCATTTTAGACGTAGCAATGACCGTAATTTCTCAAGAAATTTCTTTAGTGACCGTCGCGAAAAGTAAGTATTGCAAAAAAAAAATATTATTGTGATTTTTTTTTAACAGTGTATGTAACTGGATATATCTTTTATTAATTTAGTGGAAAAGTGAAATCTGACATGTTAGAAGTACGAAGTGCAAAAGGACCGTTTTCTATATTTTTTCCGAAAAGCAGCATAAAGTAAATATTTAAGCAAGTCGTACGTTTTGGATAAATCTAATTATAGATTGCAATAATTACAGATATACAAAAACACAACCATCATTATCGTTTGCTGAAAGTCCAAGAATTAAGCAAAAATCTACCGATTTAAAACGGGAATCGACAAACAAACAGGATGAAAAGAGTAAAGATCGATCGAAAAGAGAAAGATCACGAAGCAAGCATAAGAGAAGTTCAAGTTCTCGTGAAAAAATCAAAAAGGAATCACCGAATAAACCAAAACACACACCAAAGGCAAACAATGAGGAGACAGAACCACAAAATTTATCAAAAATTGAGATCAAACTCGAAGAGGAGAAAGTTAAAGATGAATCAGCAATTCCTTTAAAAATTGAAAGTCCATCATATTCACCAATAACAAGAGTAAAATCACCAGAACCGGTCGTTAATGATTCATCATGGAAATTGGAAGCACATACACCAGAACAAGTAGTAGAGGAAAAAACCATAAAATTTGAGCCAATAATAATTGAACGGAAGAAAATTAGGAAAATTGAAAGGCCAAAAGTTAATATTTTCCTAGAAGATTCTGATGAGGTCGATGAGTATGAGAATTCAATTACTTTAGAAGTTAAAAGTAAATGGTCATCGCCAGTTCCTCCTCCAAAATTAGACGATGATTTTGAAGAAGTTATTAAACCATCAATTGTGCCTATTAAACAAACTATAGAAAAGAAGATTGAAATTCCTGTTGTTATTGATTCTCCTGAAAAATCACCAATAACTACAGTATCAGACAGTATTTTTGACACATCATCTGTCTCATTAAGCAAATCTTCAACGCCTCAAATCAAAAATGTTTGTTCCTTCTTAACAGATATTGAAAGTGAAGGGTATTTATCAAGTTTTAGTGAGTTGTATGATAACAAAAGTGACAGTGATGATGATATTAATGAACCGATACTTTTGGATAAAGCCGTATCAGCTACAACAAGTTCTACAAGTATATTTAGTTTAAATCAAGAACCTGACACAACAGTCGATAAATTAGTTGAAATAAAAGATAGTGATTCAGAAAATGAGAGTGATGATGATGAATCTAGTTCCTCTTCGTCTAGTTCCTCATCATCAAGTAGTGAGAGTAGCGAAGAAAGTTCAGATGAATCGACCGACGATGAAACAAGCAAAATTGTCAATATTTTTAGCGGTTTTGGCCGTTTTGATGCAACTACGATGCCAATGGTGACACAAATTAAGCCAATGAGTTCAGCACAGACCGTTCAAGCAACAACAGAAAGTGTAACGACAAGATTTCAACCTCATCAGAGTATTATACGACCTCCTGCTTTAGTGACAAATCTAACAAAACCTCCACTCTATACACCATGCATTTCAGTTCCAAATAATATTCCGCCATCTCCTATTCAAATACCTTCGTTTGGACAATCTCAGATCCCCATTCCATTTAAAATTTATTCATTAAGAGATGCTGGCAATAATGGGATGATTTTCCCTCAAACTACTGCTACTCCTGCTATTCAGTCATCAATGCAACCACCTCAAACTCCAGTTGTTCCTGAAAAAGATAAGGATAAGGAACGCGAGAAAAAAGATAAAGATAGAGATAGGGATAAGGAACGTGAAAAAAGTGAAAAACGTCCCGAGAAAAGAGAGCGTGAAAAGCATAGATCTCATAGTAGGGAACGAGATAGGAAAAAACCAAAAGAGGATCGAAGAGATTATGATAGAAGAAAAACACCGCCTAAAAGGAGGACTCCATCTCCAAAAAGAAGGACTCCATCGCCTAAAAGAAGGTCACCATCCCCAAAAAGAAGGACTCCATCACCGAGACGTAGAAGTATTTCACCAAGACGTAAACATGTGGACGAAAAACGTGATACAAAAAGAAGAGATTTTAGTCCAAAACACAGATTGTCACATAATTCAAGGTAAGTTTTTAACGGTCTTTATATTTTCAAATTTTAACGATTTTCAAAATTTCAAATACGTCAAAAAATTTTTTTTGACAAAAAACTGCAAAAGGGAACTTCCACGGATGTGTTTCTTCAAAAATTTCGGTCAAAAATCAATTTTCTCTAAATTAAGTTATCTAGACGATGCAATGACTAGTTATTCATGAGTAAAACAATGAATTCTACTTATTTGTCTTATTAACTTCCTTCCAAACGCATTAATTAGGAAATTATTAGCGTTACTTTGCAAAAAATTAAATTCAACTTTTTCTTACCAAGTAACGCTCACAAAAATCAAAATTATTCACTAATGAATGCACTTATAAACAATATTAAAGGACAAATATATAGAACTCAACGTTCTACATGACAAAAATAAGTATTTTGATCGTCTAGATAGCTCTAATAAGAGAACTTTTCATTTAAAGTCGATTTTTTTGAAATTTTCGATCTGTGGAAACGCCCAAAACACAAAAAATATTTTTGACAAAGAATGCAAAACTGGAAATTAATTTTATAAATAATGTTTAAAATAGCTTCTGAGAATGCTGAATCATTAAATCAATTATTATGTTTTAGACACAGTCCTGTACGAAGAAATAGAAGATCACCTCCTTCAAGAGGTAGAACGCCACCACCAAAAGTTCGAAGGTTATCTCCAGCATCAAAATATCGTAGAAGTTCTAGTCCATCTTACGGACGTTCTCCATCACCTATATACCGTAGAAATCGTTATAGTCCATCGCCAAACAATGGTAATTATAAAAAATGTTTAAATGCTAAACATTTTAATAATTTTTACTTCCTTGCAGAACAAACTCATTTAAGAAGAACTCCATCAAGGTCGCCAGAGTATAATCGTTATGATAGACGGTCATATTCACCGTCATTTAGAAAATTGGAATCACCAAATAATGGCTACAAGCCAGATTCAACAATCAGCGATACAGAATTAGAACGTCAACAACAATTTTCACAAATGAATGATTATTATTCATGGAATTCATCAGTTATGCCTTCACATTCACCTCGTCGACCGAATCTTGATGATCGAATTAATCGAATGCTCTCAGATTCACCTACACAAAATTCATCTTCATTGCAATATCCAATTGATAGCTCATATTATGCACATCATGACAATCCACAATATTCGCATATGAATCATATTCATCAAAATCATCAAGGATTCTATTATCCTGATATTTATCCTCATAATCAGTCATTTATACCACCACCAACAAATATGGATTCAAGATATCAAGCACCATTAATGATGAATAATCATGCACAATCTTATGAGGACAATAATTACAATGCATTTCCATCCCCACGTAATTTTGTCAATAATTCGAATCTCGTTGAAATCACACAACAAAAGCGCGAAAAACAACGTGTTGGAAGTAATCAAATTGCTGTTCAAGTTGGAAATTGCTTAGAAATAGTTCCAACAAATGAAATGATTTCATCGCCACAACCAGTAAAACCTCCAGTTCCCAAGCCATTGTCTCCAGAGGAAATTAAACAGCAGGCTGAAAGGAAGGAACAATCAAAGCTAAGACGAAAAGCAGAGCGTGAACGAAAGAGAATGGCAAAATATTTAAGAAAAGAAAAGTACCGTCAAGAAATACAAAAATATTTTGATGCAGGCATTAATATTGAAGATTCTGATGATGAGACACTTATTAAATTGAGACCAATTAATGTTAATGCTGTTGCTGAGCGTGGAATAATAAAGAAACCAAAGGTGA
This sequence comes from Chironomus striatipennis, assembly GCA_026123125.1. Classification (NCBI taxonomy): domain Eukaryota; kingdom Metazoa; phylum Arthropoda; class Insecta; order Diptera; family Chironomidae; genus Chironomus; species Chironomus striatipennis. The sequence continues at coordinate 23,574,838 of CM047394.1, read as the reverse complement.
TAGAGGAAATTCCAACAGCAGTCAGTGATAAAGATAAAGAAGTCGAAAAGAAAGAAACCGAAAATGAGGAAAAGAAAGAAGTCAATACAAAGAAGGTGCTGTTTAAGGATGGAATTTTACCAGGTGAAACTAGTTCTGATAATGAATTAAATCATGAAAATGAGCATGAAAAGAAGAGTAAAATTAAACGAAAGAGATTGAGAAAACAGCGACTCAATGAATTGATTAAGGAACGTAAAAAGAATTTACCAACAAATGAGATGCAAATTATTGTACAGAAACAAGATCAATTAGATACAGCACCGCCACCATCACCTCCATACGGATCTCCACCTGCTCATTTGAAGCAGCCACGATTAAAGAATATAACACCAGACATGTTTGCTGCATTTGGCGTTAATGTTGATCCAATGTATTATCATTTACATAAGGTGCAAATGATGCAAAATGAACACAACTTTCAACTTCAACATCCTCGCGGTAATCATAATAATGATAATCGATATCGCTATCAGAACAAGCATCATAGTAACTCGCAATATCAGCCAAACTATCCTCAACAGAGATATTCTGTTCCACAAAAACCTCATAATTCAAGTAAATATCTTAATTCTCTTTATTTAAATCATTGGAAACTAACTTAAACTTTTTTTTTTAACTTTCAGTGGATCCAAGAATCAACCAGCAACGGACAGCTGAAAAAATATTTGCTTAGACTGCCTTTTTTGAAAATAAACAAAAAAAAATATGATTTTTCTTTATTAACATTTTAAGATAACTTTTAAGACTTTGTAAAATCGGTTATAAAAAAAAAGTAAGTTAACTTTTCCTTGACATTTTTTCATTAACGATTTTTTAATGTTTTTGGTTCCACAATGTTGAGAGGACAACATTCTCTTTGAATTTTTCTTTGTTTCCTGTCGTTTTTATTTTTATTTTTTTATTTTTTAATTGTAAATATATAGAAGATAAAATCTCAATTAGGTCAAATAACGTAAAAATGAAATTAAATTTGAATAATGCAATAAAAGAATTGTAATTATTTATGATTACCAAAATACTTGTTTCAATTCTGATTAATAAGTTCCATGCATTATATGAGCAATCACACAATTTATATCTGATACATTTTATCTATATCATGGACATATATGATTAATTTTGACCCCAACCATCATAATGTGTCTACAATATGTGTCTTGGATATAGCTCAGACACAAAAACAGGCCTAAAGTAAGGAGAAAATTATCATCTTTATGTCATTCTCGCCACCTATTATCTCTTCTCACAAGCTTTTAAGCACATTAATCGTAGACACACCAAAGAAATATTTTTAGTGTCTATGATGTGAATTAAATGCAAAAACGTTAAAGGAAAGAATTTTCCCAAAAAACTCAACTCTTGCATAGGTACATTACATTGATATACCCTAGGTCAATGTAATTTTGCAGAGCTTGCAGAAAGCATTCGCCATATCTATAGCAAAAAACACAAATCGTCATTTTTATAACAAAAAAACACAAAAATCCATCGATGTCAACGCATCAAAAAGGCAATAAAATCTTTACCAAAAATCAACATTTATAATGAATAAGCTGCTGCTTGAACTCTAAATATTAATATTATAATTTTATATATTTGCAATTATTATGAAAAGAAATTTCCCAAAAAGAGGGGGGTGTGAGTTTAACCCCCACTCTTTTGAAAAATAAAAGAATTGAAAGATAGCCGTAAGATGCCGTTCTTTTATTACTTAACAAAATAACGGTCATTTTTCAAAAAAAAACAATGGGATTCTCAGAAATTCTATTGTTCTTTCTCCGAAACCCTCTTCCCCCCTGCGTTACATAATAAGTGAACGGCCCTTAAGATAAACTATCTGAACATCAACTTTTAAAATTTCTGGTTTTTGGGGTCCTACATGACTTAAGACCTACAAATTAAGATTTAAGAAAATTTTATCAAAAATATCTAAGAAAGACTAAATAATTCAGAAATATATATTTTCAGTACATTTAAAGTTATGGTCCACGCGTACTACATCAAATCGCATAAACATATTAATTTTTATTATTTATTTATCCCGATCATCACAACATCTAATGAAAGAAATAAATGAAAAATATTGCAAAGCATCAACAACAACAGAGGAAGAGAAAAAAATGAAATTGTTGTCTTTTCAGCCACGTGCCAAAAATTTTCCATGCAATAAAAAAGAGGGAAGAGCGCATTTATGATTTTTATTGCACCTTTTCACACTCAAAAGCATTTCCAAAAAATACTGAGATTCAGTCATTTATCGAGCAATAACAAAAAACAAAACTGAGGGATGAGGAAGTTCACATCGCAATTCATAGAGAGGTGCATTTCCCTTCCCTTCTTTATTTTTTTTTTTTTTTTTGTGATAAGAATCGAGAAAAAGACATCTAAAAACCGTTGTAGTATCGAAAAAAATCAGTTTTTTTGCAGCCTGTCCATTTTTTCGAGTGTCATCAATTACACACGTGACTAGATCGGTTGACTGACTTGTCTATGAAACACAGGAAAATGTGTTACGGAAGTCAAATTTTATGAAAGAAATTGCTGATCTCCTCTCTCCTTCCTTCACTCATCATATTCATGAACAGAGCGATAAAAGTTGTGAGAAAAAAAAATCTCTTTTTGTGACATCCTGAATATGAGGAACTGATTTTAAATGTTTCAATTTTGAAAAAAGGAACGAAAGCACGAAACATCTCTAAACGTATTATGCATAGTAAGCGATTAGTATTGAAGCAAAAATCAACGGTGTGTATCAAATCAAATCAACGAGAGACAGAAAGTGAGGAACAAAAGTTATCGAGGGTGAGTCATGTTAGTTTTATAATAAATTTATTTTATATTATTTTTCTTTAGCGGACTTTCCCCTGAGCAATGAACGTCGATTGTTACTCATTTTGACCGATTGTTGAAAAGTTACTGATAATTTTTTTTTTATTCCGAAGTAATCGTAATTGTTTCTTTCCATTTTATTACTCATTCTTTTATTTTTTATTCGTTCTGTTATCATTACTTGCAGATTTAAAATGCACAATAAAATAATTTTTTTTGCTGCAAATTAGTTCACGATTTTTTGTGATTATTTGAAATTTAAAGATTTTATAAATAATAAAGGGTTAAGGGGTCTAAAAATATGAATTTTTGGTTAGGCGTCGTTCACTTATTACGTAACGCGAAAATTCGGGTTTTTAAACCCCTCCCCCCACTTCCGTAAAGTTTTTAACAAAAGAATCAAGTGCAAGAACAATAATTGACCGTAACAAACTCTCAGACCCCCCCCCCCTCCTCTTTCAGAGCGTGACGTAATGAGTGAACGGCTCTTTATAATAATTACTATGAATGATGAGCAATCTTTTGGTTAAAGATAGATCAACAGACAAGGGCGTAACTAAAAATTTTTCTAGGTGGGTCCGAAAATTTTTTTTGCATGAAATATAAAATTTTGGGGGGTGCTTTTTTCTTCAAAAATCCAAGCAAAATGAAGAAATTTTTCCTTGAAGGGGGGTCAGGACCCCACGACGTTGCCAACTACGCCCCTGTCAACAATTCAAATCACTAAAATTCAGGATATAACAATAATTTGGAAGTAAAAAATGCGCTTAAATTTCCATCAATTTCTTACTTGTACTTTTTGCATTTTTACGTTCTTGAATGAGCTGTTTATAACTTATGAGGGTGAATCTCATTGAATTTCTCACAATTCATCCATACATTAATAAATGTATACAAATGTACTACAGAATATCATTAAATGTGTTTTTTTCATCATCCTCGTGAACGTATTTGTGTGCACTTATAACCTGATGTGATTCATACATTTTCCCTCATCCCTGCTTATTTTATCGTACTTAATGCTATTACATGTGAATAGAACAAAAAACATCACAAGTTTAAATAGAAAAAAATCCACACACACAAAAATGCAGGGGATTTTAACACCTTCTGTAACGATTATTTTTGTGATATTTTGTGGAATAATGACAAAGAATTTAAACTGGAAAGGGACATGCTGCTGATTATGCATGAAATTGTACTGAAGAAATAAAAGATTAATTTTTTTCCGAAAGAGTTAATTTGAGCATAAATTCAACAAAATAATTGAATTGAGCATAAACATCAAATAGTTTAAAATATAATCTTATTAAGTCGCAGATCTTATCACTGAATTTTCAGTCAACAATTTTTAAGACAATAAACATGAAAAATGTCTCAAAAACCTTCATTCGAATGAGAATAATTGGCATTAAAAAATGGAAGCAATATTATTGTTGTCACAATAAATTTAATAAGCCAATATATCAAGAATGTAGTGAGGAGAAAATAATAGAAACATCCTTACAGAAATGAATATATCATGACTAATTTGTACCACTTTAAAATTTATTTCAAGAAAAATGACTGAAATGTCTCAACATAATTCATTTTTTAATAGCCTTTAAGGCTCATATGAATTTACAATAAATCGGAAGATAAAAAGAGAAATGGAAGTGCTTAAGATGCATTTTTAAATATGTTCTGTCTTGTGAGAAAAAAAAGGATTTATTATATGCTGGATTTGTTTAAGTTGTAGATTGAACGCTGTTTTTGGAGATCAAGTTTGATCAATTTTATGAGATCTTGCATGTATTCTAATTTAGGTTATAAATGTGGATCATCTAAAAAGGTCTGAAAATCTACTAATTTGAAACTTATTATACAATTAATTTTTACAGAATTTAGCGTAGCTTTATATGCTCTAAATAACAAAAGTGAGTTTTAAATCGAGGTACTAAATTTTGGTAAGCTAAAGTGACTTGATGACGGAATGGTTCGGTACCGACACAACGATCATGGGTTCGAGACGTGACAGAGGAATTTTTCAATTGTTGTTTTTTCGAACCATGTGTACCGGAAATGAAGCTGACAGTCTTCCTTTGTAGGTTACATGCAGAAATTTAATAAAGCGAGTGGTTCTGATCCCATTCCTTAATAACAAAAATATTATTAAAATTTGAATTTCAAAAAACCGTTACTCTATTATTCCTCAATTTTTCGGCGAGGCCGTACTGGAAATAGAGCTCACAGCCTTGCTTTGTAGGCTACAGGCAAAAATGTCATCAATGGTTCTGATCCCATTATAAACTGTTGGTCTTTTGAATGCTGTGATCTGGCAAATCCTCGATCGTTAAACAATATTAGTTAGACACATAATAAACATGCGAATCCTTGGATCAAACTATTGATCTGTAATAGGTAAAATTTATTTTTTTAACTACCCAAATCTTGGCCGATAAAAGTTGAATAATTTATAAACACTCAACAATTCATATTCACATCAATTTAAGGATCAAAAAAGAAATTCGAAAATGTTAATAATCAAATGGAAATGTCAAGAAAAATTCCATCAAGTGAAATGCACTAAAATTCACTCCACAAAAGAGGATAAAGAGGACATAAACATAAATATCACGGGAAATAAAGACATAAAATAAATAAAATAAAAAGATGTTAAATTATGCAATCACAATATTGTAGTCAGTGATGAAAGCAGTAGCAATGAAGAAGGAAAGAAAGAATGCGAATAGTTTTGAGTAGACTCCCAATTTCCGTTTTAACAGTGATAAAAAAATTTTATGTCAGTTGTAATTTTTGTCATATAATTTTCTCATATAAATTCACTATCACGTTTTTTGTGGCGCAAATATCTTAGAATTAGAATTAAGTCTGATATATACATGTAGAGTATATAGTAATATGTATAAGTAAAGCATTCAGTTTCTGACGACAATGAAAACGTTTTTCGAATTTTTGTCTTGCCTTTTTTATCCATCCATGCCAAAATGAAAGAAAGCAAGCAAATCTTTCTCTCTCACGATTGCTCGTGTTTGAATAAGTAATGTAATGTGCTGTGTGTGTGTGCCACAAAAATAAAAAGACTGAAGAATTTTATGTGATTTTTTTTTTTCCTTTAGTTTCATTCTCATTTCTTTCTTTCTTGATGCTAAGCTCCACTGATGATTTTTGTCAAATTGAATTTTCACTATTTAGCATTCATATACGAGATGTTTTGTCATATATCTCTAATCTTGACGCCAAGAACATATATATGTCGTCTATTTAACTTTTTTATATTTTTTTTCTCATGTGTGTATCTGTGCTTTTAACATTTGATGCTTATCATTCATTCACTTTACTCGCTCGCAAATGATATTTCACTATAATTTCTTAGGATTTACTCTTTATACTAACATTTCATTTCAGTCTTTTCTTTTATTTTACTTCATTTCAAAAGAAATTTTCCACTCATCTCAATTTGGTTTTTATTTTGCTTTTTGCTGTCTTTTTTTTTGAAAATTATTGTGAAATAAATTTTACTTTTTCTCCTCACTCACAATTTTTTTTTTTCGCGATATCGTAACCCTCTCTTTGTGCTTATTCTACATTGCTTACCATAAAAACTTAATCCACCATCTCTTTCTATCGTTAAATTACTCGAACAATGTGCGTTTACTGGCATTTACTCTGATTTCATACATGCGATTATGTTAAATTTTTTGCTTTCTTTTATTAGCAATTTTTTTTGGAATCGACTGTTATAGATTTGGAACAATTTGTGTATGGATCATTTTTAATCAAATTTTTTTAAATTTACTGAAGTGAATATAAGGCAGAGGTGTCCAAACTGTTTTGATTCACGACACACTTTCCAATCAAAAATTTTTCGCGAAGCACTAAATTTTTAAAAGTGTAGAAATAGTTGCAAAAAATACCTAAAAGGTAGGTTTCATCAAGGTTTCATGACCTTTTTAAAGTTAGATTATTCATTTTTCTCAAAAACAGGACTTTTTTGGTCATTATTGAAATTCTGTTGCGGAACACTTGAGTGTCGCAGAACATAGTTTGGACACCAATGCTCTAAGGTCTATGTCCAAAAACACTTTAAAACAAAAATTTTTGAGCCTCAATTTTTTAGATTCTGTGCCATTTATGAGTGGGAACTGCCACTTCAGCATGAAAAAATAATAATGTAAAATAATAAATACTAAGGATTCTAAATCCAATCACAAATAATTCTTAACCTCCAAAAAATGCGCCACATGTTCAATCCAACCTTAAAATTTAATTCATCCTCTAACTTCCTATTTTTCCAATCGTTCACTCATGTGATTTGCTTTCAATTCGTAGAAGAACTTAAATGAATGTGAAATGAGTATAAAGGAAAGAAATATGTTAATATTGTAAATGTGGATGAGAAAATTAATCTCTTGAAAAATTTTTATGGCACTCACTTGCTTAAAAATGCAGAAAAAACTTCTTTGATTTTGAATATTCTTTTCTCATTTGAAATTTTGGAGATTTTTTTAAGGGTTTTGGGTGACTTCTATGAATTTAATACTTTACATTAATTTAAGAGTCAGATAGATATTTCAGTTCCGATCATCCAAATTTGATTGAATTAATCAATTTTCCACACTTTTCCACTGTCGTGCAGAAATCTTGGCAGAAATAAAGATAAATATTGTCATCAAAATAATAAAATCAGCTTCGACATTTTTTCCCTCTATCAATTGTTGGACATTTTATTATCTAGAGTCGGAGTCTCACTGAAATGCGTTGCGAAGATAATTTTTTGCAATTTCACTTTTATCATCATTTCGTCTTCCTTTCTTTGCTTCCATTTCATTCGAAATTGAATATTTTTCTCATTTTTTTTTGCCTTCTAACAGGAAGGAAGTACGATACAGCTTCCTTTAGTTTGCGCTACGGTGATTCAACTATAATCAACCATACGCCGAAAAAAATGCTGAATAAATGTTCACAATAGTCATTGCATACGTACGAACGTACATTGTATGTCTCCATTTAATTGCTAATTATTCAGTTCTTGCCAGTTTTAGTGACTCATCGATGCGATGATTACATCTTATTAACAATAAAAGAATTTCTTTTGTATCTCTTCGTACAAATTGAATTTCTTATCCCAAAACTATCAGAATTTTTAGCCTCTTGATTTTTTTTTTTTTTGCTTCTCTCCTTTTCAAAATTAATTTTATACATTCCAAGCTCGTTCTTCTCCATTTTTTTCGTACTTCGATTTAATTATACAACACAGAAAAAAAGAATGGATGTGAGGAAGGGCTACAACTAGCATCAAAGAAATGTTTGATGAGAGGGTAAATGAGCATAAGCATGTTCATTTCAATATTAAGGCTGAAGAAATTCTCGAAGTAAAATCAGTTGACAAGTTAAGTTGGGAAATAATGAGCATTTGCTGTGTCTATACTTTCAAATTTTATTGTGAACTTGTGGGTAGGTGATACTATGTCCATATTCATTATTTAAGGTCATTTAATTATTCCAAAATATTAGCTAGTTGAACTAGAAATTAAATTCTGGTCAGGAGCTGTTTATAAAATAGAGAACTAAACGTATAATAAAGTACAGGGGGTCCTCGATTTGAATAACCCTAAATTTTCCATACAAAAATTCAAATTTTCATTCCTAACGGTCATTTTTTATACGTTTCGATTTGAATAAATTCGATTTGAATAGAAAAATTTGGAAACAAAACAACTCTTCAAATCTAGGACCCCGGTAATAGAAAACTTTTATTATTCCTCCCAAAAAAATAATCGTAGACAGCCTGACAAAATAATTCAATCAAAGTTTTCAACCCACGAAAAAAAGACGTTGAAGAAAAGAAGAATAAAATATAAAATAAAGAATTTGATATGTCTTGTGAGATAAAACAGACATACTGTGTGTGTAACTAACTATACAGAACGAGAGAATTATACAACAACGATACATGTATCATTTTGTGGTCATCTGATACAAGCAATTAACATAAAGAAGGAGGAGAAAAACGAAGAAGATGAAGGCAAAGGAAAACTTTTTTTTTCTCTTTCTTTTCCTCATTTCATTGTCACATACATTCATTCCTACATATATAAACATGGCAATAATAATGGGTAGAAATTTACTGTAAAAATTAACAACTATAAAGTTTCTCCTCTGTTTCCTTACATGCCAGTATTTTAAATGAAATACAATACGTAAGAGAATAATAAATTTCATTAATTTTAGATTAAGATTTTTTGGTGATGTGTAGCATGCAAAAAGGACAAACAAATTTGGGTCAAGACACACGTTTTAATTTTTTTTTTTCTTACGGCAATAACGAATTTTGTTTTAAAGAAGAAATTGTTTTAAAGTACAAGACTAACATATTGTTATTAAGGAACCAAGAAAGGGATTCTGTAAACAATATGTCCTTCTTGCTGTAAGATTTTAAATGAAAGAAACATTGGGAAGAGGTTGGCAGTAAGCGAGAATGGGAATATGTAAAATAAACGAAGGACAAAAGGGTCATTTTAATTTTTTTTTCTGCTTCTTCGTATTCTCCTTTATTTGATTGTGAATGCCAACAAAAATAAAATAAAATACAATGAAAAGAGAGCGGGAAAATTAAAATAACAATTATGGCTGAAAGTCAAGAGAAGTCAAGACTCAAAATTACTTGCTTCTTCATATGCTAAGGAACTAAACTGTTTTATACGGTCTGAAATAATTTTGTTCCTTTATTTTTTTTAGTTTCAAATAAAATTCAAATATTAAAAACCGGTTCATTGTCAAAAAAAGCCTTAAACCTCAAAAATTTTTTGTATTATCAAATTGTTGAATGCTAATTATCATATAATTAGTATATATACTTCTCATATTGTCGACTCTAACTACAAACTTGAATATTTTTTTTAAAAACTTGCATCCGCCAATCCAGTTTTAAATAACAATTACAAAAATGCGTTTATTCAAAAAAAGAATAAGTAAATGCATGCACTGGCATATACAGTCAATCCTCAACCCACCACAAAATAAAATATTTTATAATTTTTGACCAGCATCGCATTATCTCACATTTCATTGTAATTAAGTATCAAATAAAAATAATAATGATAATATAATATACATAATGATAATCTGTGCTGAAAATAAGAAGAAGGAAATCTGAAATCCTTGAGATTCACATTTATTTGTCGTCTTTATAGTTGAGTGGGATTTATCTTTCTGATATATGGGATAATTATAAAAATATTTAGTTGCCACTAACATCTTATAACGAGCATGTTTATTGTAAAGTATGGAAAGGAAAAATACATTCCATACACAATTATTACCATGCGATTTTCTATTGTTCTTAAGGTTAATATGAATTTGAAATTTTGAGCTTCAGTAACTTGACTTGTTGTTTTTTAAATTTCACTTTGTCCTTTATAGTCTTTTGGGCTAAATTGAACCTGGAACTGTACACACTATAATTTTGATTTTTTCTAAGCGTTCCTTGACTATTTAAGTTCAGGAGATGAATAAAAACACCAATTTAGGTAGCGGAAGCATGTTTTTGTAGGTTTTGAAAAAATTGCAGCTACTTTGCAGCTGGGTACATTAAGTGTTTACACTCTTTTACAAAAGGTTTTCATCAACTCCCACTGAGTAATATATTGAAAGCAGGTTGAAAAAGTCATGATTTTGAGGTATTAATTTAATAAAATATACAGCAGCAAAAAAATGGTCACAAAAATGCGTGGTACAATATCAAATCCTTACTTTCCTCTTTTGTCTTTACGATAGTTGGAACTTCCAAAAACATTATAGATAGATTCATAAGAATAATAAGAAATATTCATTATTAATATATGACTCTTAATGGAATATTTCGTTAGATTTTTATTGTATTCTACAACATAAAAGGAATGAAAATATAGCATAACATAACATAATGAAGGAATGAAAAGACATAATCTTCAGTTAATAAAAATATGATGTATAATGACAATTTATGGAATGTCGATGATGGCCAAGAAGACACCCAAGAAGAAGATGGAACATGAAAATTGGTTTGAGAGGAATAATCATCGTCATCATCGCTTATACAATATATGCCAGATAATATCCAATGTTACATCTTCAAATTTGAATAAATGCTGTTCATCGTCATTATTTTTATGATCTGATGGCATAAAACAGTTAATTACAATAAAATATCGCTGAAATGTTCTTTACAACATAGGCATATGCGTTATATGAGCATTAATGGTCATAGATAGATGCTCATTATATTTATTCGCTTTTTCCGTTCTCATCTTTTCTTTCTTGGATGAATTATTAATGTTATGGACCGAGGAAGGAGGGAAGAATAATGGAAAATGTGCAAGTTACTTTATGCAATATCATCTTGACTGAAGGAAATTGACTCTTGTGAATTATTATTGCTTCTGTCATTAATAAATATGATTCTTGCATCTTTTATCTCAAATGTTCTTTAATTGATGGTCGAGAATTTTATTTCCCTGTCTTTAGACTATCGCTAAATATTTATCAAAACAAACGTGCCAAATGATTCGACAAATTTTAAAATTGCCAATCACCCACCAAAGTTTAAAATAAACTTATCTCAATCAAGAGATAAACTCTAATCTGTCAAGTTTACTGATAAAGTTGTTGTTTAAAACTTGAAGTAAACATTCGAGAAATTTCCAGTCACTCATTTGATTTTCATTAAGCACTACTAAAATGTTGAAAATAATTTTGTGTTTTGCAATAATTTTTACTCTTGCTTGTGGACAAGAAACTTTCTGGTCAGCATGTACAAATTCAAATGGAGTAGCTCCAGATTTAGTCGAATCTGATGCATGTTCTGGAACATTGTGTCAAGGACAACGAGGAACAGTTTTACGTGCGGAAGTGACATTTACTCCACGTCAAAATCACAATAACTTGGAAGTTCGAGTTTATGCAACAATTTTGGGAATTACTGTGTTACTTCCATCAGAGCCTCCACATGATAATGTACATAACATAATTAAGAATTTGCAGTATAAATTGGTGTATTTATTTTGATGAATTTAATTTTTAGGCATGCAACAATATTTTCCTTAACAACCAACAAACACAGTGCCCAATACAAGGACAAAGTCAATACATGTGGATTATAGATATGTTGATTCCACAAAGTCTCCCAGCACTCAACACGAGAGTTCGATGTAAGTTAATCAAATAATTCTATGACCAACTTTTTTTATCTATAATTTAATTTTTATCAGATGAAATTTGGGATGGAACAACAGAAGTCATGTGTGCATCAATCAATGCGGTTTTGACATAAATAAAGTGTTATCAAGATCTCTATTATTTTGATAAAATGTACGTGAAAACAGGTGCTAAAGATAATGTTCAAGTATTAAAGGATTTTTTGGCGGTAATAAAACAGTTAATTCCATAATTGTCGATTGAAAGGAACTGATAAAAATATTTTTGTATTTTCATAAAGCCGAGAATCTAAAAATATCAAAATAAACATTTCGTCAGTTCATGATTATTAATCAAAGATAAGAAAAGCTTTTACTGAATGATTCATTAAGACTTTAAATGCTTTAAAATATTTTAATATTTTTGCAGCCTGTTAGATTTCTTTTAGAAAAATTAAATCTAAAAGGTTTTGTATTCCTTTTACGAGTTAATGACTAAAACCTCAAAAAATTGTTTTTCAATGTGCCCAAAAAAGTTCTTCAATAATGGATTACATGATGAATAACATCATGACTGTTTGCAGGGGATCGCAGGTTTATCCATTAAGTCAGATCGATTTCCATAAATGTAAGTAAGTTGCACGCACAGCAATGTTCATTTGAAATCTTCCATATCTCTTCTGGAAAATAAAAGACTTTTTCTATATTAATTTATGAGCATGAATGATGAATGAAGTAATTGAATGGTATGCCATACACATGAGTCATAAAGTACATAACATTTCACACGGATTTCATATATATCCAGTATGATGATGTTATATGCAAGTGATGAAATATGGTTGAAGCATTCGTATTGTTGCTGTATATTAGATGTTAAAATTTACTACATAAAAATAAAAAAAAAAGAGTTGAGAGTTGATGAAGAGAGTACAATGACTAACTATAAACCACACATAATTATTCAAAAGCAGAAACAAATTAAACCAAATGTAGAATTTTTTTCTCCTTCTCTCTTCTGTCATTTTGTTGTTAATTAATTACGTAGTTCTGTTTTTTCTTCGTTTTTCGCTTCATCTGACTTTTAAAATGATTTAACATTACTTCGTATGATTGTCAACGGCGTAAATTGCTTTTTGTGTTGCGGAATTCACGAAGTTGGTGTTGAAATTATCTGAGAAGGGAAGTGATATCATACATAAAGCATTAATTAATTTATTATACAAGGGGTCCTCGATTTGAACAGTTGTTTTGTTCCCAAATTTTTCTATTCAAATCGAATTTATTCAAATCGAAACGTATGAAAAATGACCGTTAAAAATGAAAATTTGAATTTTTGTAGGGGAAAAATTTGGTTATTATACAAATCGAAACAATTTAAATCGAATCTGTTCAAATCGAGGACCCCCTGTATTTGCACATTGAATGTAAACTTCGAAAGGCATATTAAATTGGGTTTATTTTTTGAGGCATGGAGTTCTGATGTTTTTATTCCAAAAAATATTAGATTTAAAGTTTTTAGGAATTGGAAAAATTTTAATTTTTGATTAAGATTTTAGATTTTAATTTTTGCATCTTTTGGATATTAATAAATGTTCTGAACCTTGTAGCATGAATAAATTTACAAAACTAATGGCATAATAATTCTTTACAGTGAGTTTACAGCATGTAACGCAGAATGACATGTAATGTCTTGTTCCTGTGTCACGACAAAAGCGAAAAATCATTTAAGTGCGCATATTAACTGCTGAGAAGATTTTTATGGGAAAAACTTACAAACGCACACATGTGATAAAGAAGAAATAGAATGAAATTTGTCATTCTTAAGAAAGGGTTTATTACCGAATATACAAGTCAAAAGTACCACGATAATTCATCATTTCGAGATTTCCATGATAAATTAAATGAAATGTGTGTGAGAATTTTTTTTTCCTCATCTTGTTCCTCTTCCCTCGCAATATTTATCACACACAATGCACTTCTCTTTTCAACTTCATCTGATGCAATTTGTAACTGTAAACTCAAAGATATGCACTTGAATGTAATTTTATGAGAAAATTACAACAAAAAAAAAGAATTTAATGAGTTTAAGTCATTAAATACCATTCACATCACTTTCAACTAACTTGTCTTCTTGTGTATGTCTTGTTGCTATAGTCTCTTTAAAAATGACATGAAATGACATTTAAGAGAGATGAATAATATAAACATATATATCTGAAAATTTTTTGTGTTTACAATTAAATTAAATTTTTGTTTTCCATCATCTTCTGCTGTTCTTAATTAAATTGAATTTTTTGTTTAATTTGATGCATTTAATGAGTTAATGTCGATAAAAATTTCTTTCGGGTTAATTTAAGTTAAACAGTTTAATTTGTTTCACAAACCGAAATTTTTCGATGACAGTGTTGCAAATTATAATGAAATGAAAGAAAATTCATGAGTTCAAGATTTTAGATTTAATTTGCTTTACACAAACATAGTACTTAAAATTCAAAATAGAGGTCATAACTGCGTCAATTTCAAACGGAACTCTGATCACTGACTAAACAGCTATAGAATTACCACATGAAATTTTTTATCAGAATTTTTCTCCAAATTTTCTTTTTTAAAAGAGAATAAAAAAATTATTTGTCACATTTTTAAAACATTTTCATTAATTAATCCTCATAATTCCGACTTGTTCTCACACTAAAAACTTGTAATAAAAATTTATAACAGTGATGATGATGATCTTTATTTTATTTTATTATTTTATGTATGTTTTTTATTTCCCAAAGTAATTTTCATTTTTTTCACTTCTCTGTCTCTTCCCCCACTCCTTTAATGACAACAAGAAGGAATGCAGTAAGACCTTTAACAGAAAAACGATTGACTCTTGCATCAATCAACAAATTGTTTTTATGACCTTTTCCGTCTCTCAGAAATTCATCCCCATCAAACAATCTTCTCATAATTAATATGAAATGAAATATATATAAAAAAAAATTTGTTGAATGTTGATATCTGGTGCCACTAAAATAATGTGCCTTTGCCATGGATTATTGAGAAACACCGACTTATGACATACAACATGTGTGTGCACACAAAATAATAATAATAATCATAAAGAACGAATGAAACAAAAATCAGTTTAGAATTTAGTGGACTTTAAAGAACTTAAGGCGCTTTCCGAATGACTTTTCCAGACTTCTTTAAAATTTACTTTACCACGTGACAATTTTTCTTTAATTTTGCGAGGTTGGTTCTCATATTATTGCCAAGCTTCTATTCAAGCAATCTATTCATAAAAAAGAAGGACCTATGTAGAGACAATATGAATAAATAACGAATCACTTTTGTCTTAAAAAGCGTTTAAAAAAATTTAAATAAGAAAAACAACAAAAAAGGTTTTATTAATTTCAATAAAGCACACACAAAAAAATTTAAATGAAACAAATGTGATCGCCTGAGTATGATGGTGATGTGTACACTGGCATTGCCGTTCTTTCATTTTCATTCCACATTCTATATATTTCTCATATGATTATTAAGTATATATACATACATATATGAACATTATATAAACAGCACATCAGAAATGGAGATCTGTAAAAGTCATTAAACATCTTATATGATATTCATTCGCCACAGAAAATTAAATGCCAACAGTGAGGAGTTTAGTTCTGTTATGCGCGTGAGAATTGAAATGAATTAATGATGAAGAAAGATCGACGAAATTGAAATTGAAAAGAATGAGAATGAGTTAAGAAGGAAGGCAAGAAACTATGGAAAAATTATATACACAAACAGTAAGTTTGTTCAATTTTAAAAATGGAATCAATCATTAGTTCCACTTGAAAATGAAAAGAGAAGAAGTAATTGAAACTGAAACTGATGTTTGGAGAATTGGATGTGAGGGGATAGAATGATCTTTAAATTATTTACACTCATTCGATTTCTTCTTATTATTATATATTTAGAGAAGTGGAAAACTTTTAACCCATCAGAAAGTCGAAAAAAAAATAAATAAATTTATTCGCTTCGTTGAGCAACAAACAGCGCAAGGAGAATGGAAAGATGAAGAAAAAAAATTCTATAATTTAATTTTCATTTGATTTTAATTAAATGATGGTACCTCACTTAATGTTAAGCAAGTAGTTAAAGTTATCGTATTGGAAATAAATCTTTTTATTTTTTTTCTCGAGAACGACTTCACCCACACAGTCACATGGCATATCAAATGATTATTGTTCAATTCTTATTATCGCATACCTAAAATGCTCCCTGATGTCTTTTTAACAAAACAGAAGCTATGATGATAGTTGCAAATTTTTTAGTGCATTTTGTCTATTTTTCACTTCAAAAGTTTTAAGTATATCTTTCAAAATTCAAGTCAAATAAATTTCATAATTTTTGCATTTTATGTTCCTGGTATTTTCAAAAATTTCTCCCAAATGCGCTTTCATGAACCTCTAGAATTGCGAATATTTTCATTCTTCCCCCTTTTTCAATTCCTACGTTTTCTTTTTCATTCTCCTTTTTCTGCAAATTGATAAACATCTCTCAGGTCATTAATTTTATTGAGATTTCTCCTTACTTGTATCAATTCTCTTTCCAATTGGCAATTTTGAGAATGTTATTACACCGAATTGTGTATAATATACAGTTTTATATTCTAAAATATACACAGATTTGTGTGCGATATTGCACCCTTAAAAATATTTTTCTGCAGTCATTCAACATTGAACTGCACTTTTACAAATTGAGTGCCTTCTACTTAAATTATATAAATGTGTAAATATTCCCGAGAACACAAAAAAAAATCCGACAGCAGCAGTGGTTGAGAAGAGGAATAAAGATATTACTTGGGAAAAAATAGTCATCCACGCACCACGAAGTCAAATGATGAATAAGAAAAATAAGAAGCATAAAAGTTTACCCCTAATGGATTAAGTAAGTAAAATTGAGTAAATACAGTCATGAATACACATCTCTTACCCTTATTAATCCATTTGAATGATCCAAAAGATTCAAAACGAGAAAAAAATGAATAACAAGAAAATGACGGCAACGAAATGCTGCATTTGATATAAAGTCATTGCTGCCGAAAAATGGATTGGTCACAGTTATGAATTTTTATTGTCTCATTTCACTTTTAAATGTGTACATTGTTCATCTTTTGCAGAATGAATAAAATAAAACAAAAAAGCGAAGAAAAAACTGGCATTGAAGTCGCTTTTGAAACATTCTTGATAAAGTGGAGTGAACGCATTTTTCAGAACAATTGTCGACGGTTTTTAAAAAATTTAAAAATTTTTAGTGACAAAGAAAACAAAATGGCGGAGTTTTGTCCATTCTAAAGAAGTTTTTCATAAATTATATAAGCTAGTTAGTGTTTCAAAATATACTTTGTTTTTAAATCAGTTCTATTCGATAGCAATGATTGAAAAACAAGCAAGAAAATGAATTAAAACAAGTGGGATGCTAAAATTTTATCAATTTAAATTTCTGACCAATTCAGTCAAAACAAACAATTTTTAAAAATATGCTAAAAATGAGAAGCACAGCACACAGCATCACATCAGTGTTTCTAGTTCCTCCTCCTTTTTTTCCTTCACGTCATTGTTGTTGTCGTTAAACCACTTGTGAACTGTAGTAATACTTTTTAAATCTTGTTATAAAGTAGAAAATATGACGATAATTCATCCTCTACGAACATAAAACTTGAAGAAGCATAAGAACAATAAATTATCGTGTGCCTTTTCTGAAACAAGAAAACAGCGAGGAATTTTACTTTTATTACTTTATATTATTATATTATATGTATGAAATATGCCCGTTCAGATGGGTGAACTATATTTCAAAGTCTAGAGCAATATTGGTTAAGCCATTTAAGCTTCTTTGGAACAAAAAGAATTCTGAACTCAACAGTCATGCATGAAACTGAAAAGACAATAAAAATGATGAACAACTAAAATTCCTCATTTTATTTATTTGGAAGGATCAAATTATCATCATATTTAATATTTAGAATACCTTGATATACTTACTCACTTCATATTCAAATAATGAAATCCTTAATGGGCAACACGTGAGCAAATTACTTGCGTTTGTTGTCGTTATGCGGGCATTATTTGTGTGGTATTTTCGTCAATTTATTTCAATAAAATTGCTTCGTACCGCATTTACTTGTCTGATTATTAAAGACTTTCTTTATGGAGATTTATTCTCGATTTTTGGATGTTTGACAATTGAAATTGACAGAAAACTGTATGTTGAGACGAACGTAAAGGTTTAAATTTATTGCTGATTTTGAAGTAATGTTTAGAGCACACAGTATTTTATTTTATTAAAAATAGATAAAAATTTATTAACAAACTAGAAACTCATACCAATTAGATATAATTCATCCATATGTCTAGAAATTTTTACTAAATGCTATTTAAAAATTATCATAAACATGTTAAAATATTTACCTGAAAGTAAACTAGTTTATGCTACCTTCTGTTCATAAAAAAATTTAATTCATTCATGATACAATCACCTCTAGCATCAAACGTTTTAGCAATAATATAAGCAATCCCTCACAATATTCAACAAGAACCAGTTCCAATAAAATTAAAAATTCACTTCAATTTTATAAAAGTCAGCAGCAAGCACATCAATTTTAATAAAAGTAGAAATAATAATTGGATTCCTTCAACGAACCAGCACTTTTGATCATCATATGAAATTTAGAATTATTCATAAATGCAAGGTACGTGCATTGTGTTATTAAATTGTGTTTTTATTGCAATAAATAAATGAATCCCTTACGTTTTTAATTTTTATTAATAATTTTTTCTCTCCTTACATTTTCATTCAATTGCATCGTCTGATCTTAATTCGTTATCATAGGGGTTCATATGAAGTAGATTTTATACGGGTTGGAAACTCTTCATTTCATTTATGGCCATTTCTTCTCTTTTTATTTTCGATTCTATATTTTTTGGTTGCTTTACCTCTCATTTCCAAACCTTAATAGATTTTAATTGGAATTAATTGATGAATTATTTGCCCGTTTATTGTGTGTGTGTTGTTTCTCCGACCGTCAGTTAATGCTTGAACGACGTTCTCTTAGCTTCTTTTTAAAGATATTTCATGCTTGAGTCATTTTGGGTTGTAATAAGTTTTATGTTAGGAATCGAACTTTAATGTTTTTTAAAAATTTTTTCATACATAATCATGCATTTGTGTTGACTAGCAAATAGGATTTAAGAGACATGAATTTAATACCCTTTAGAAAATTTGAAATTATAACTGAAAAATGCGTTTTAAATCCTAGTTTGGAATATAGTTTGAATTTTTTTTCCATTTCCATTTCATGATATTGAGTTACACATATAACACATAAAATAGTAATATATCGTTGTGATATACGAAAGCTATTGGATCGGAGCAATGAACGAAGCAGCAAAAAAGAGTTGTTCTTGATAATTCTGTTTTGTTGCCTGACTTCCTTCATGTCAGCAGATGCGATTACTTGAAAAATGTGTGCGATATAGCCATTAAAAAATCATTTTATCATTTAAGTTGAAAGTTTTTGTAAAATACAGTTAAATAAATTAAATGAAACGAAAACATTTTCATTAAATACAGAAATTCTTCTTTTTTCTTGTCTTTCTTTTCGCGCGTCTACTTGGAAGTGCCGAATGGCAACAGACATGTTTATATGGAGAAGAGTTGAATTAAGGTTTTAGAAGATGAAACTGGTTGAAAAGTCACTGATGATTTAAGCGATATTTAAAGTTTTAGGAATGTTGATTCAATGGTACAAAATGAACATTCAAGCACAGTATTTTCTCAAAATTTGATATTAAAAATTCCACAGAAAATGAGAAAATTATCCTAAAAGAATGCTTAGCGAATTTGAAGGAAAAAGAAGAAAAAATTACAACATTTGGTGATTCAAATAATTACTTTGAAGTACACTTCAGAAGTCTTTCCTGGTTTTCATGTTACTCATCTTTTGATGGCGCTCACAAAAGGGGTGAGACTTTTTTTTTTGTTCATTCTAATTACCATCGAAATCATAATGAAATTTCTTCTTTTTTTCATTAATTTATTTTTTTCATTCTCATCACATTGATAGCCACAAGAAGAAAAGAAGCGCAAGATGAAATGATGATGATGATGATGAAAAGGGTTAGAAAGAAAGCATTGCACGTGTAATTTTGTGTAACCGTTGTGCGAAAAGGGGCGCTTTTCAAGTCATAAAAAATTATCATAATTAATTGCCCAAGATTTCTTTTTGTTACCGTAAAAAATTCTTAGCCTGTTGATGGAGAAAGTCACTTGTGGTTGCAATTTGACTGGCCTTTATTTATAAATTTTACAACAAATGCGTTCCATAACAAGCAATGCTCAATGTGACAATTTTCCTAAACAAAAAATTTTGATTATATTCCACTTGAAAACAAATGACGTGTTTAAATCCTCAATAATGATATCAAACAAAATAAAAAGAATTAAAAACAGAACGACACTCAGCGTCACATTGAATTAAAGAGGCAGGAAAAAAGAGAACAAAATGTGCTGATATAATTTTTATCACTCGACAAAAAAAAAAATAATAAATAAAAAACCGAGAGACGGTATGCAGTAAAAGCAACATGAAGGAAGAATTAAAAAATTGTTGATGGCCGTTATCTTGCAGGAAGTTGTCACTAATCACTCAATGTGTATTTCATTTGTCATAATTTTTTATTTATTTCTTTCTGATTACAGTGAAAAAAGAGAAAGAATTGTAATTTAATAAAAAATAAGGAACATTGTGAATATGGAAAAAAATGTACAAAAAGATAATAGAGAAACAGGGAATTTCATCATGCTGGTTATTTTTTTCTCGAGTCAAATGTGTTGAAAAATACAAAGCTGCACAAAGCATTTTAAAGTCGAAAATTATTTTATCAAACTTGTTTCCAAGAACTATTTAAAATTCATTCAGGAAAGGAAATTCCTGTGCTCCTTATCATGAATGGACAAAAGTCTGACTGATTTCATATGCTTTAGCTTATTTAGTGTTGTTTCAATCATGTACAATATATCAAGTCATTGATGAATGAAAAGTCTAACATTTCTGTTAAATGCTGAACATATAGCACAAATTTGCGTTTTACCACAAAAGCCTTTCTATGTATTGACTTTGATTGATTCACAAATCAAATAAACCCACATTTTAGTCGGTAAAAGAGCAAAAGCTTCAATTTTATTTCCGCTGTCGGCAGTAAAAGAAATTTTGCACTTTGACTATTTCTGAATCTCATTTTCATATCAGCTCAATTAGAAATTATTATTTACGAGCATACAAATAAATTACATTTGAGTACACGCACGTCTTACAATCGTTAAAAATAATATTCTCAATACAGCATTTATTTACGAACAAAAGGAAACATTAAATTCTAATTAAGTTTCTGACCCAAATTTTTTTGATAGAATAGAAGAAAAAAAAAATCTTTTTGCATTTAGCGATAACGTTTGTGCTGCTACATTTGTTTCGTTTAAATTTATTGTTTGGAGTTATTTTATTTTTGGAAGTTGTATTTGGAGTATGAGTTCACTACGTATTAAACAAACATTTAACTTGTTAAGTATGTAGAAATGACTTCGTACCTATAACTTTATTAAAATTGACTTTAGAAAAATATCATCAAATTAGATCAACTTTCTGCTAATGTCACTTGCAATAATAAAGCTCAGAATATTCAATTAAAGAACAATTTCAATTTAAGCACATGCATCATTGCATTAAAGTATAAGTTTCATAGAAATTCGTTCCAAAAGAATAATTAATTGTGAATTTAACTGATTCATTTTCAAAAATTAATTTTCATGCTACTTAAAAATGAAATAAAAGAAGCAACAATTTTCCTTTGAAATTCTTCTTATTTGCCTGGCACTTCTTATTTGTCAAGTCAGATAAACAAAGTTAATATTTCATCCAACGCGATCATTAATTTTTCATTTTTAATTTCCAAATTAAGTTGAAAAACAACGTGACTGTGTGTGCTGTATATGATCAAAATGAATTAATAGACATTTAGAATATTCTATGGAAATAAGAACTAGAGTTCATGGAAATTACCTTCTGCTTAAAAATTATTCTTTCTTCTTTTTGTTATTTCCGAAAAATAGTAAAAAATTAGCCATTCTTAGATTTAGACGTCTAATGCGCATCTAATAATCATCAAAAAAGCTTTAAATTTTCTAAATTTTTAATCTTTAATCCACATGTGCTCGCTATCTTTTTATACCTCAATATTTCTAAAACATTTAATTTAATGGCCTTGCTTTAGTAATGAACGAAAAAGTCATTCAAAAGTCCAATAAAAATTCTTTACCACCCAAAATGAGCAAAAAGTCATCAATCTCAAGGCAAAAAGTGCACCAAAAGAAGGCACTTCATCAACCATGTGCGCCTCAATCACATTTGAAATGAAAATAAATAAAATAATAAGAAAAATAGAAGAATTTCTCTGTTTGCCATCTCTGCTTGATGCGTATGAAAA
The DNA here is from genome assembly GCA_026123125.1 of Chironomus striatipennis. Taxonomy (NCBI): domain Eukaryota; kingdom Metazoa; phylum Arthropoda; class Insecta; order Diptera; family Chironomidae; genus Chironomus; species Chironomus striatipennis. The sequence goes on along the minus strand of CM047394.1, from coordinate 23,552,259 downwards.
TAATTTTATTTATTATACATACATAAAGAGAAAAAATCACACTTTTAAAAATTCTTAACATTTCAAGAAGGTTTTCATTCTCAATTGGAAACTGTGTTGCTATATGGCTAAAATATCATTTGGTCAACACATGTTTCTTCATTTTGCTTCGCTTCTTTCTGTTCTGTTTCTTCAAAAAGATCTATTGCTTTCTTGCTTATTTATTTGTGTATATTTTGTATGTATTTGTGATATGCAATTGAAATATGGAAAGGAATTTTGTGTCTCAAAAGTCAAAAAAGAAGAATTAAGTAAGAAGTTTGAGTGCTTCATCATGTTGTACAGTCTTAACGAGATTTTCATGGTTAATTGAATAAAATTAATAAATTAAATAATAATTGAAAAATTTTCGTGGAGTACAAAGGAAAATTCGAGTCGGTAATAATTCAAAAATTAATTTTGAAAGTCATGTTTCATGAGAAGTTAAGTAATTTAATGTGTATTAACTAATAGGGATGATGTTCATATTTAATAAGCATGGGTTTCGATGTTGACCACGATATGGGAATTAAACACAAAAATTTTCATCTTCAAGAAAATCACGCTCATAATCTCCAAAAACCTCTCGTTTACACATGCATGAAGAGAGATAGAAAGAGGTTTAGGTAAGCAATATGTGTGCACTTTAAAATTTCGGAAATACAATTATTCGTTTCGGAAAGAGCAATAAATAAATAAATCTATTTTTGTACAAAGAAAATCTCTTACTGGGAGTTTCTCATCTTAACAATAACAAACGGCATCATTACCATGTGTAAAAAAGGCAGGAATTATAATAAGGCAAATCGAATGTGTAAAAAGTAATGAAAATTCCATTCATATGGCAGTAAAATGTGTGTACAAACTGTTTTTTTTTTTAAAAAAAAAAAAAAATACCAATCCATACCTTTTTGATGTTAATTTATTCTTAATTTTTCATGCAGCACACTTTCTTCTTCCTCTTTCTGGCGCTAGCTTGTTAAAATTTTTACTTTTCAAAATAAATAAATCTTTACTTCACGCCTTAAGTTTTTTTTTTCTTCTCGCTTTCCCATCGCCATACAATTTTTTTTGGCGCGCAATTGAAATAAAAATATTTTCATTCTTCTTTGATATATTAAAAGATTTAATTTGATTTAACTTTTAAAAGCAAATTTTTGCAACAGAAGTTGACTAATGATTTTTGCTTAGTGTGGCCTTAAAACCAGTATTAATTAGTTATATATGTAAGAGCACAGACCTCAAAATGCGCTACACATAAAATAATTTTTAATAGCAATCTTGTTATTAGATTTTTTCATTTTTTTTTTGTTTTATATACTCAAATTTGTGTCAATGACGATAAGGAAATGTCTACATAAAATCAAAAAAAAAAAATCTCTAATGCTCATTTGCACAATCACCGAAAATAAACAATTCAATGTTCCTCATGTTTACATGATAATTCTTTACTTATAAGTGAGTAGATTATCAGTTCGTAAATGAGGTACATATTGATAAACTCAAAAAAATCTCTAGTTCAAGGAAGCGTTCACTGATTTCTTAAGTAAAAAAATAAGAAGATGTAAAAAAAGTAGGAAGATGTCCAATCAACTCATAACACAAGTCTAAATAGTAAAGTAAGAAAAAAATGGAAAGAACGTAGAATAAACGTGATCTCTGACCTGAACCTCTTGTCTTACTTGCTATAACAAGCAATGTTATCTCTATGAGCCATAAATGAATTGTAAGTATATTATTTAAATGATATGAATAAACAAAGAGTGAATGAGTGTGTATTTTTTGTGTTGAGAGGTAGGCAAGCATGAACTCATCTTTAGTATGTGAGAAGAAATATTTTATTATTATTGATAAGACGTAAATAATATTGAAGAAGACGGCACGACACAAATTGATGTCATTGACTCATCGTCCATTTATGATGAATCTAGAATTGTTTCGTTTCCATTATATTCTTTGTTGGATAGAAATAAAAGTGACAGTATACGATTAATATGAATAGATCAATTGTAAGGTGATTCAAATCCCATCAACAGTAGGCTTTAATCTCTACCGCACAACTGATACAGTAACAATGTAGGCATTGAATTGAATCTTCTTTTCTTTAATTTCCCTCACTGACGATACATTTGGAATGTCGATTTAAAAATTTAAATAGCCAAAAAATGCCATTTGTTCAATTGTTCATTCATTTAGAATTAAAGTGATGTGCTGTAAAAAATAAAATTACAGTTCTCTTTACAGCCTTAGCTCACACCGTTATATACTAATTTCGTTTTATGCAGGAGGAATGTCGAAAAGTGAAATCCTAAACCGGTCGTCAATTGAATCCCTTCGTGCCGTTTTCAGTGTAAGAATTTTGGAACCAATGAGCTGATTCTGTGAGCAGTTTGTCCTAATGAGTTGAGTTTTGCTCTTGATTTCTAAATAGTTTTGAGCACGTTTAAGATTACTAAAAAATAAGCATCTTCAAATGAACGCTTTTGCCGAAGATTGTGATATAAAAAAACGGTCGTTTTGAATTTGAAAATTGTTGACCGATTTTTGCAAAACACAAATTGGAAAATTTTTGTTTATTCAGTAAAATTCATTTTGTCATGGTTTAATTTTATTACAATAATAATTTAAAATTTTAAATGTATAATATTAAAGCATGAAAAATTGTATTTTACTTAATAAACAAAAATTTTTAACTTTGTGTTTTGCAAAAATCGGTCAACAATTTTCAAATACAAACCGACCGTTTTTTTTATATCACGTTCTTCGGTAAGATCAAGTTAATGATTCGAAATGCGTCATATTCAAAACATGATCAGCTTCAACTCAACGACAATTTTCATCTCTTTTTTTTCACCGTAAAGGGATTTTTTTAATTCATTGTTCAAAATCAGTGAATTTCTATTTCAATCATCATCGCAGGCAGGAGGACAAGAAGAACGAGAAGCAATAACACATGTGCATATTTGTGATTAAAAATAAAATACAATTTTATAAAATTTATATAGCAGGAGCAGCAGCATGTAAAATTCTACAAGGTGGAAGGTAAATCTATTGTAAATAACGATTTCTTTTGTCTATGTGTGTGGTACAATCAACAATAATATGTTACTCTGTAAATGTGCGTCTCTTTATATGAAATTAATGCAGAAGGGATGCACGATCGTACGAGGGAGAGGAAAATCAACCTTTATTTTGTTGCATGCAGGACAATTGAAGGTAAGTAAAATTCCTGATTTTATTTATTGTTCTCATCATTGTGTGAGTGTCTGTATTTGCGTAGATTTTTAAACGGGGTGATTTAGATACGCTAGGATGAATGAATAGCACGATTTTCTTTTGTCGCGTGTCAAATTTGATTTTGCTTTTTTGTTTTGCAAGATAAAAAATTCTCACAGGGTTGGAAGGACAAAAAAATGCGATTGTGGAAGTCATTGAAGGTGGGTGATTGAAGCGATTTTTGGATGAGAATTTTTGTATTTTGTTACTGTATCAAAAATAGTCTGCAAGTAGCTATGATTTGTCAAGCAATTTTGCTAGCAATTCAACCCAAAGTGACATCAAGACTGCTCCTTTTCGTTATGAAATATTTAACTCTTCCATTCAAAGGAACAATAACAGTCAATGTATTGCCCAGACCTTTAAAATCTGATTGACGAATTTCTGTATATGAAATTTTCGCTTTAATTGTAACGATTGGATTCTGTTTACACAAGGTATAAAGTCTGATTGAGTACATAAGTTGATGTATGAGAGAATATTCATTATTAAAAATATAAGCTGGAGGCGATTTTCGACTTTTTCATCATTACTTACCGATTTTTTAAATGGAATACATACATATGCACATGTGGCATATTTTATGAATGAAAAAAGCAGGGAATATTTTATTCTGTTTACATTTTTCCTTTTTCTGTCTCTACCATCATCCTTCATAAATGTATTCCTGCATATATTGCACATAATAAAGGTATACTACGTAGATGTAAAAAATGCAATAAGAAACTTGAAAAATGATTCATTCATATCGGCACTTTAATTTCAGTCATTAGCATATAATTTGAGCCTGTAAAAACAAGGGAAAAAATTCAAAGTTTTAATAACAAAATTCATAATTGAAATATATTCAATTTTCATCATCGTCAGGAGTGCTAAAAACCCATGCATTAAACATCTGTCAATATATTCCTTGGTAGGTATAATTTTCCTCTCTTACTCTGAAGTATGCATGCACATTAGTTGCAGTGCAGGAGAGAGATATCTCATAAGAGAACTGAACATTTACAACAGAACGACAAAAAGTGTCCGATTACAGTCGAAAATTGATTTTTATTTTTCTACGTGAAACCTAAAAGTGCATGAAAATGATCCAAACGAGGATGATAAAGAATGTTTTTAAATATGTATCAAAATTAATTTGATGCAAATTGTGAAATATGTGATTATTGATAAGAATTTGGATGTAAAATTGAAACTTTATCAAAAAACTTAAAGATTGTATTAACTAGAAATTTTTCAGCTGTCCACTCGGAATTAAGTGTGTCTTTTATTTTGTTAGCTCGTATGCGTCCAAAAAAAAATATTTCCAAAAATCAAAACATCTTTATTCATATTAAGTAAAGGAAGTTAAGATGAACAAAAAAGAAGACATGAAATTCATTGTAAGCAATTTGATCATCAGCCATCGTCATTTGATCGTCTACAGAACAATAACAAAAGAATCCATTCAAAATCACCTTCTCGAGATGAAATTCTTCATTTTTTCCCTCTTTACTTTATAAATCCAACAAATAAGAGAAGAAATCTGACGAACAGCTCTTGATGAATGATTTCATTCTTTTTCGTATGAAAAAAAAGGAAACATTTACCGCTTTTCGACAATGAAGAGAAGTCTCTTGTGTGTATATCCGAAGAAAAGATGGAATGGATGGGAAAATAAAGAAAGAAAAGAATATCACCGAAGGGGAACGAAGAAAAAAAACGTAAATATTTTGGCTCCTCCCTTTAATTTTTCCACCTTGACAACTGACACTGAACTGGCGAAGCCAAAAAAATTTTCAAATTAATTTTGGTCCTAAAAAAGACGAAAATTAATTAAGAATGAAAAAATTTAAATTTTCATTTATAAATTTTCAGAGATGAATGAATCGAATGTCGGTGAATAATTGTATAAATGCGAGAGTTTTACTATAAATTCATCTCACTTCCCCTCATTTCCCCTGAAATGTAGAAAATTTTTGTATTTTTTTACACAATTTTTCTTGACTTTTCTTTACAATTGCTTCTTGAGTTAATTTCTCTGTTAAAGGATTAGGCTAAAATTAGTGAGTTTTGGAAGCGAAATAATTCAAAAATTCTTTGACTCTTTATATCTTAAGTTCTAATTTAAGAATTTTGAATCAATAAACATTTCTCTAATAAATTATCAGTATGTTAGGCTAATCACAGGATCGTTAATAAAAATTTTATTACAGTAAAATAATTATTTATTGGTCAGTTGACAAATCCCCAAAAACCAGCAAATAAACCTTATGTCACTGTTATTAAAATATATTTCATCGTTCATCCACATATTTTGATATAAAAGTATACTAACAGAACACGATCAACTGCCTGTTATGCTGGTTCATTCACAAACAAATTCATAATATTCTCCTTTATTTTGTCACTCGACGCTCTCAGTACAAAAGTGTTGTTTCACAATGTACAAAACTGTGAGAGTAAGTTACATCTACTCACACAATATTTCCCCTCTTCGTTATTTTCATTCTTTCTTTTCATAATTCGTTCCCGCATCATAGCAGGATAGATTCTCTCTCGCAGATTATTTCATCTGAACGTCCGTACCTTTCAGTTACTTTTTGTACACATTTCAGAAAGAATCATCGATAGTTAGGTTTTAAGTATTTTAGTATTTGTATTTTTTATTTTGTGGAATAAAGACGCAAGAAGCATCACGGATTAGAGAAAAAAAAATAAATTTTTATATATTTTTTTCTCTTCGTTATTCTCGAGACATTAAGCGGTGGTTTTTGGCCTTTTTTGCTTCTTTTGAGAAAAAATATATTTTTTGTGTGTGGAAAAGTAGATTTTGAAGTGAAAATGTTATTAAGAAAATAAATAGCTATTGAAATAAAATTATGTAAGGAAAAGTGGAAAATATTGACAATTTTTTGAGAAATTCTCAGCATATGGAGATGAAAAAAACTCGAGTGAATTTAATAAAATCATGAAATGTGACACAAGAATCATGAATTTTTTCTGATAGTAAAAATTTAACAAGGAAATAATTTTTCGTAGTGAAGAAGTTAGATAAAAAAAATTATTGGAAGAAGAAAATTTAAAGGAAATAACCAAAGAAATAAAATTTTTATTTACAAATGTTGTCTTGCCTGGTGCCTCGTTTTCAAACTGAAGACATAAGTCTACCGTCATCATCGAAATTTGATTTGCAATGTGAGTAAATTTTAATATTTTTTAATTTTTTTGGGGGTGTCATTTAAGCTCTGACTTGTTCCGTAAGACTAAAAATTCCCAAACGTATTAATATTATGGTAAAAAAATCAAAAATGAGTGACTTAAGTATGACTTTTTTTCTCTGTATATAAAAAAAAATAAATAAAGTCGGCGATATTCCAAATTTGATTTAATTCATAAAAATTCTCAAAATATTCGTGCCGCTCAATTTTTTCGGACAGAGAGTTTTTATAGCTTCTGAATTTTGTAAAATACTTAAATATCAAATATTATGTTTTCAAAAAAAATTAATTATGACGTGACAACAAACAGAAGATCTTTAAAAAATTTAACAAATTTTTTAATGTCTATGAAAGTTGTAGAATAATAAATTTTGAAAATTAAAAATTTTTTTTAAAAGAATAAAAACTTTCTAAAATGATTTAAAAAGTTCAGATAAAAATATGCTATTACAATAATATTCAATAATGATTCTTTTGAACAATCTTAAAAATCAAGACTTGCTTGTTCTAGAAAAAAATTCAATCATTTACCTCGCGACACATATCTCATTTAAAAACAGAATTAAATACGCACTTTAAACTGTATCTCAATATATAAAACGAAGAAAAAACATTCCCAGAAAGGTAGTCGTAAAAAATGGCCGTAAACAATTTAAAAATGTTTGTTGCTTCTTTGCTTACAAAAAAAAAATACATCTTTTCGTTTCTTTTCTTTATTCTCCATTTTTTCCATAAAAAAACGTCGTGTATAAGAAAGAAACACTTCTACTTTTTTGTGAGCTTCACACACATATCAATTTATACTTTTGCCTACCTACACATGTAGAATAATGAGAATATATGTTATATATGGAAGAATGTTATCGTTTTCAATTGAAAAACCAGACAGAGTGCACAGTGAGGCACTTTTTTGTTGTTTCAGAAACAAAACTTTTTTTTTCTACACAATTGTGTTGCTTATTTGTTTCTACTGACGATGACGATGATGATCAGTGTGTATTCTACACGTAACTGCGTGATGATTCACTGATAAAATATATAAAGTTATTTACATGCCTTTAATAGTCATAATAATATGTGATTGTACTGTTTTATATAGGAGCTCGCAAGTACATACACTTATTGCTGGTTTTGTCTCGGTCACACATGTATGTATAGGAAATGTATAAATTGAAACCAGGTTGATGATAATCAACTCAGCGCGAAACGTAGAAAAAAAAGTATTTTTAATGGGTGGAGTTGTTATTTTTCTCCAATATTTTACGTTTTGGGTCTGTTTATTGATACACTATTTGAACAATTTATTAGACACAAATATTGACAAAAATTAGACGTGCGATGAAAATATCAGGAAAACATGTTGTTTAGTTGAAGAGATGAAGCAGCAGTTGAGAAAAGAATTTGCGGTATGCTCGTGTAAATTCTTGTGATAATTCGTAGACTAATTTAATTGATGAACTACACACGTTTCTACAATAACAATAAATTTCAACTTTATTTGTTCTAAAAGAATAACAAAAATAAGCAGGTTCAATTTCTTACCTACAAATAAACTTTTTTTCATTTATTGTTATCAAATTCATTCTAAATGAGGCACTTAGTCATAAATTATTTGTGAGATTTAGACATGCCACATTGTACTGTAATAACAAGATGATTTGTATAATACACGATCTGCCTTATTTCGCACTTTTTTTTATAATTCAGAGGTAAATAAACGAGATGACTGAAATCTATTGAAATAAATGCAAACGTATCATTTTTCTAGGAATTTTTTATTTATTTATTATGAGATGTCATTTGTATGCCTTGAAGAATAAGATTGAATTTGACTTTTGTTGAAATCATAATTTGCTTATTGGAGCTTTATGTGTAAATAAAACGATATAAAAAGTATTCAATTTCTAAAAATCATTTGAAAAATTAAAACAGGAAGTCAATCAAAATGTTATTAAAACAATTATTAATTTTAATAAAAAACAATCGGAACCTACCCACCTACACATTTAATGATTTTATAGCCTTGTCTTGGCCTTTATTTCATTGCATTGCCTCCACTTTTACAATAAAATGAGATGCAAACAAAAAATTCTCTTTACTTTTTTTTTAAAACAATTTTATTGCACCCTACGAAAATTTTAGCCAGATTTTTGTCCGATTTCGCCAGACATTGGTCATACGACTTTTGCCAGACTCGGACAAATGAACGACTTTTGCCAGATTCTCCATATAGCAAATTCCTTAACTGCACGAAAATGCCCGAATCAACAAAGACAATGCCAGAAAAATTTTGTCGGGCCGATTTTCGGACGATTTTTGCCAGACAAATCGTTCTCAAGTTTCACTTGTGTACGATTTTTGCCAGACTTGCATGGAATTTTGCCAGACTTGCATACGATTTTTGGACGATTTTTGCCAGACTTTTTTTGTCGAATTTTTAAAAAAATTATTTTCCCATTTTTTTTATACTTCACAAGCGCTGTTATTTTTTTATTTTTTTATCCATCCGATTTTCGCCAGATTTCTGCCAGATTTTGTCTTGGGATTCGAACCGTTGCCCGCTAAGTTATGTTTTCCTTGTACCTCTGAGTTGTCCGCTGCGCCACTGTTGTCTGAAATGATATATTTTCAGAGTGGCGAAAAGACATATTTAAGTTGCACATAACTCAGAATTGAATATTTTAACGTTTTTCATTAATTTTATAATTTTAAAATAAAACAAATAATGCTTAAACTTTTTAATTAATTTTTAAATAAAAAAAAAAAATTCAAACCATTTTAACATACTTTTTAAATTTTTATAACATAGCAATTTAAAAATAGCTTTTTTATAAATTATAAAAAAGAATTAGTTTTAATTTTTGTTATGTTTTGAGAAAAAAATTGCAATTTCTCATAAATTATTGAAAATCGTTGCAACTTATGAACGATTGTAATTTTTGAAAATTTGAAAATGACTGGCAATAAAAGTATTTTTGTTTTTTGAAAGCTATTTTTTCCTTTTTTTCTAAAAAGTGCCTAATTAAACTTTTGTTCCGTCTTAAAAAATTAAAAGAACACTATTATCTGCTGTTCGCAAGAGGAAAAAAAAGGAAAAGTAAAGGACCTTTAGTTAATAATATGGACCATAATAAAAAATAAAAATAATAATAATCTTATCTGCTGTTTCATTTGCTTGAATATTTGTTTGTAACAAATTTGAAATGCTACCTAAATATTATTTCTCACATTACTGCTCTATAAAAATGTGTCCATTCGTTTGTAACAGTTGAATAGATCAAAATTTTTAATGTTTAGAGCAAATTATTTTTCACGACCATTAATTTATAAGCTTGGTTTTTTGAAAAGATATTTGAACGACTTTTGCAAGAAAGTGCAAGATTTTTTTTGAAAAAATTAAGTTGGCATTGTCGGATGAATTCTTGCGAAAATCGGACAAATTTCCATGTAAGACTTTTGCCAGAAAAAATCTTGCAATTATCTGCTAGAATTTTGCCCGATTTTTGACAGATTTTTTCCTTGCGTTTTTCTTCCAAAATTCTTGTATTTTCGTGTGGCTATGTAAAAAGTTGTTGCACGATTTTTGCACGAAAAACGCAAGAAAAAAAATCTTTCAAAAGTCTGGCATATTCTTCCATTAATCTGACAGACAGAACATGTCTTGCAAAAATCTGGCTAAAATTTTCGTAGGGCAATAAAAAATTTACGAATGAATTTCAGGTCAAAAGTCCCTCCATTGATTCAATGCCCTTGTAAAATGAATGATTCTTAGGGAAAATGGCGTAACATCCAAATTTACCTTTGAGTATGAATATCTTTGCAGTAGCAAAGTATTTCATAAACAAACTATATATCATTGGAAAGGTCTTTGCAAGCACTATCCAACTATGATACGCTTAATCGGTTTGAACCGATTTAATCGGTTCAAAAATCGGTTCAAACATGATCAAAAATGAATGTTTAATAACTTTTTTATATTTTAATAAATTTTAAAAATTCTTTTTGTGTTTAAAAGCCTATATATTTGCCATCAACTTTAGCAGGGTTTAGATTTTTTTAAACGATGGGAACATCATTTTTAAAGGCCCCTAAGTTTAACATTAAAGTGACTATTTCTCGAATGTAAAGCAATATTATGTTCTGAAACCTTTTGTTTTTGTTAGCATTTTTAATTACCTTTCCAACAATATACAACATGTTGGGGTTTGTTTCAAAGTTTTGACAAATTTTCGCAGTCAAAATTTTGAACCCTATTCAATGAACATATTTTAGTGAATAACTTTTTTTCAGAAGCATTTTATCAACTGAAACTTAAATGTACGTATTCTTATTTTAATATGCTTTAATTTGATATATAATATGATAGGGTTTATTCAAAAGTTTTGACAAAATTTTCAAAAAATGATTTTTCAAAGCAAAAAAAATTTTTAATTTATTTCTTTCTTAAAATTTACATGAACACGCACGAATAAAGATTGATTTACATTATTTATGATGTTTTATGTTGATTTTAACTCAAACACACAGTAATAAGTAAAAAAATGTCTGCTTGAAATTTTTTGTTTTGAAAAATGTATGAGAAAATCGTTTTTTGAAAATTTTGTCAAAACTTTTGAATAAACCCTATCATATTATATATCAAATTAAAGCATATTAAAATAAGAATACGTACATTTAAGTTTCAGTTGATAAAATGCTTCTGAAAAAAAGTTATTCACTAAAATATGTTCATTGAATAGGGTTCAAAATTTTGACTGCGAAAATTTGTCAAAACTTTGAAACAAACCCCAACATGTTGTATATTGTTGGAAAGGTAATTAAAAATGCTAACAAAAACAAAAGGTTTCAGAACATAATATTGCTTTACATTCGAGAAATAGTCACTTTAATGTTAAACTTAGGGGCCTTTAAAAATGATGTTCCCATCGTTTAAAAAAATCTAAACCCTGCTAAAGTTGATGGCAAATATATAGGCTTTTAAACACAAAAAGAATTTTTAAAATTTATTAAAATATAAAAAAGTTATTAAACATTCATTTTTGATCATGTTTGAACCGATTTTTGAACCGATTAAATCGGTTCAAACCGATTAAGCGTATCATAGTTGGATAGTGCTTGCAAAGACCTTTCCAATGATATATAGTTTGTTTATGAAATACTTTGCTACTGCAAAGATATTCATACTCAAAGGTAAATTTGGATGTTACGCCATTTTCCCTAAGAATCATTCAAATATACAATACTCTCATTTCAATTCAAGAGAGAGCAGAAATTAAATGCAAAAAAGAAAAAATAAATTTATTGATTTCTCTACATCAAAATAAAAGACATGATTTTTTTTTCTATCATCAACTACACACAAAAAATTGTGAAAGAAACAACAATTTCAAGTGGAAAACGATGGTAAGGTCAGGACACATGAAAATTTATGAATGGAAAAAGGGAAAAATATGTACATTGTTTATATGGAAAAAAGAAAAGAAAAAAAAGTTTTTCTTCTCACTTTCGCTTGTCGGAAGGAAAAAGTTTTGTTTTGAGCGACTTTTTGATTGTAAGATGAGGTCTGATAGTCATTATGGGCTGGATGATGTTATTTTCCAAATAATTTAATTCTCAATTTCAATGAGCTTTATGATTCCTGTGTAAATTTATAAATTAATTTTTGACAAATGTATTAAGTTTTTTAAATTAATAAATAATTTTTTTAACCTTTGACACATTTTCGTTTTCAAAAATAAGATCTTATTTAGTCTAACTTGATTTTTAAAAAAAAAATATTCATAAAAAAATGCGTTACAATTTTCAACTGCCTCTTTTACTTGCCGCTTCTCATCTCCTCTCATCTACTGCCTGAACAAACTCACTCATAACAGAGAGTTTTCTTTACTACTGAAATTAGCTTTTACAATAATAATTATTTATTGATCATTTGTTGATGATGAATATATGTACGTGATAGTATAATCAATCTAACTAACTAACAAAGTATTCAAGATGTAGAATAAATAAAATTTATTTTTATTAGAGTTTCACTTACGGAACGGAAATTAATTATGATGGGGAATAGAAAATAATCGTATGGGGAAAATAAAATAATAATAAAAAGTAATATTAAGCATAAAATAGGTGTTGGCTTGCTGCACAATAAAATCACAACGCCATTCTTTTTACCTTTTCTTCTTCTTATTCATTTCCTTCTTATTCTTCTTTCAACCAATTGACTTCGGCTTTTAAATTGAAACAGGTTTCATACAAAAAGAAGTTGAAACCATTTCTTATTGTTTGTTGCTAAGCAGGTAGAAGGGAAATGAAAAAATTGGAAGGGGGAATGAAGAATGTATTTAAGAAATTATTTTGGAATGAACAATGCTACATAAAAGTTCTTACTGTTTCTTTTGTAAAATACTTAGTAAGGGTAGAAAATGTCAAGTTAATTAAATTTAATTTGCTGTATTACGGATTATTACAGTTCTACTTGAATCATGATGGCTAATTTATCTTCTACCTTACTTGTGTGTATTACTGACGTATATATTGCTACTAATAAAAACAGTTTTGGCTATGAACTCAATTTATTTCATTTATTAGTTTATTTATAGCTGTTATATTAGTTAAAGACTGTTGTATAGAAAACCCAAAATATTAAACTGTATGGATGATTTTTTTTTCTCTGACTCAACAACAAATTCAAAGAAACATAAAAGCTTCAATTAATTTAAATATTGTATGAGGTTTCAAAAACACAAGTCATGTCACAATACAATCGATCTTCTAGTCTCTTCATATTTCTTTTGTTTCCTACACTCTACTATTCTTTTCAGTGTAGGTTTTAAATTAGAGCAAACGGAAATAAGAAACTTGATTGACTGACTTGAAGGTGTTTGAATATAAATATTAAGTTTCACAAAAGTCACAAAAAGATCCCCACAAAATAAATATAAAAAAAAAATCTCATAAATACTGATAAATACTTAGAAACTCAATTTGTTTGTCACTTCTGCTGATAATAAAATAATCACTAGAATGTCCATGAAATGGAAAGAAAAAGTGCTATGAGTCATCAAATTCATAAACTCGATGATGTCATTCATGTTTTCCTCTCTACTGGAGAAAAACAATAACGAATTACAGTGAATCCAATAAATTTATGCTTCATATGTCTCAGAATCCATGAATAAAAGTTGATGTTTTAGCTTCAATTACCTTTAATTTATATTCTTGGAAATTCCAGTAAATGAAACCAAATTGAGAAAGAAAAATTGAAATTGATGACGAGTGTTGGAGGAATAAACAATTTTTTAGAGTTTTATTCATACTTTAGATGTAAATTACTTGAAGTATGCATAAGAAATAAAATGCAATTTTTTCATTCAAAAACCTTAAACTCTAAGAGTATTAAGTGGAAAGTCGAAACAATGATCGCATACAGATTTTTTAAGATCCCTTTTTACATCCAACGAAACTGAAATTTGAATCATTCACGGACAAAGTCTGCAGACATATGAAAACACCTTGCTCTCAACGTTTTTTTTACTCGTTTCTGATTTTAAATAAATAAATACAGGCAGCAAGTTATGGCTTTCAATGTGCTGCGACTATCGTGGATGTAAGTCTATATACACAAATATAAAAGGAGAGAAGAGAAATAATAAAATAAAAAAAGAAGAAAAAGAAAAATATTTAAAAATAAAGAAAAAGAATCGGTTAGTAATATAATCATAACTCTTGCCATTCGAGAGGCAGCAAACAGTTGAACATTAATTTGTTTTACAATAATAACTTTAATTTCCTTCGGTTGATTTTACAATTTCATTATTTCAATGAAACTGAAAGCTGAAACTAAACTGTATTAAGAAATGTCGATGAATAAGCATTGATGCGGTCAGCTTTAGCGCATTTCAGTTTATTTTTGGTACCGGAAGTATTTTATCTATTGAAATTATTTGAATCAAAGATACAGGATTTAAAAAAATTATTTCAAATCTTGAGCCAACAACTAATGAAGTTTGAATCTCTGAAACAAAAACACCCAAAGTGTCAAATAAAAGAATACAAAAATCCGTTCAAAACCCATCATTATTATGTCGATGAGGAGGAGGAAGCCGTAAAAAATTCTCTCAGACACTTAAAAAAGTTTTCTCTTTTTTCTTACTCGACGCAATGAAAAAGTGAAAAATAAGACTCGCATTCCAATCATCGTAATTCAGTCACACCATCGCTCATTCAGGTATTTTAAATGGTCACGAAAGATTAAAAAACGATTAAAAATTTTCAAAGAGCATTTTAAAAGTGATTGTAATTCCACCTCATTTGTTGAAATGTTAGAGATAGAAAGAAGGAAAATGAGTAAATAGTCAATTTACCTTGAAGGAATTTTCAACGCCAATTTGGCGGATTTTCTTTATATTTAAGTGTGAATTTCAAATTTTGTTCAACAATTTTTCAAGATTTGTTAAGTATGACGAATAAAAAGTAAGATTTTGAAAAATTGACATTCGTTGTTCCATATATTAAATAGCAAATAGCTTACCACCCAACACAATATTTCAAACAAAGAAATAATGAAATGAAAGATGGATGGATACCTTTTAATCCATTGTACATATTTTCATGACGGTATATTTATAAATTATTTGAGACATACAATGAAGAATGAAAAATTTAAAATTTTAGTCAAATGTCATGACATATCAACATGTTCAACGGTTTATTGCTGGCTCACTCGATGCCTGTGCATGGTGTACATTTCAAAACAAACATCAAACTCATTCTCTTTATGTCTTAAAGATGCACATTTTGCAAGAAAGAAAATCTCTTTTTTCGTATCTGACAGGTGTATGAATTAAAAGAACATCATCAAGCCGTAGACGTGTTGCTGCACACTTCTTGATGATGCAAAAATTAAATGAAATTAATTGTAAGTAAGCGAAAAAATGTAAATATTTAATGGATTGTGCTTGTACGTGCTAAACGTGTTTAAGATATTTTATTCATTACTTATTTCCGACATCTCGTAGAAAAAAAACGGGTAGCATCTTTCATTCGCTAGGTATATACTTCACACATGCTCAACTATAAATAGATCATGTTTTGTTAATTAATTGAAATCAATTTCCTGTTGACTCGACTGAGGTAAATATTCTCCGCTGCTCAATTACAAAAAAAAAAAATAATTTTTTCATCTCTAACATTTCACATTTTTTTCCACGATGAAAGTTTTCCTGAGTTGTCTGTCACTTGCTAAAAGTGACTTGTTTATTTTGATTCTTTATAAAATTTGCTTTCTTTAAAATAATCACCTCAATTTTTTGTCATGCTTAGCGAATAAAATTTCTAGAAAAAAGTATTCCATATTAATGTGGCATTTACTCTTGCTACCTTAGTGTCACTTGTAAAATGAGCAATTTTCTTCTCATTGAAGCCAGTCGAATTTTTCACGATCAGTAAATGTTTCATTCAAGTCATAAGTGAATATTCTTCTTACAAATTTTTAATACTTAATGCACATTCCTACCTTACATTTTATTTTCATCTCATTTCTCAAAATTTAATGATTATTCAAGAATAAAACCCTTTCATCTCTTTTGAAAAAAAAATTCTTGGAAATTTGAATGAGTATCGTTGAGGAAGCAAACGAGAAAGAGGAAGAGAAATATTGTTATGGAAAATGATGAAAGGTATATGTTGCATTCTTATGAGTTTCTTGGTATATACTTTTCGAAAGAAACTTGTAAATCAATATGAGGAACTTTGAAGAGAAATCCCCTTGGATTATTTTGTTGATTAATTTCTCATTTGTTGAACGTTGAAATATTTTCTTTTCTTAAAAGTAAGTCAGCAATTGATTTATGATGCATCTTGTAGAGGAAGGTGTCAGATTGTAAATTTGTGTCAAAGAAATTTCAGATGTGTGAAAAATCAACGTGAAGGATGTGGAAAATTTATGGTACCTAACGAGGATGTTGTCTGTTAGAGATTTTAAATGCCTAAACATAAAATTTAGTGATTAAATTATGTTGACCATTTATTATGAAAATCAAAAAGGTTTAATGATTTTAACGGAATTTTAACAAACATTTTGTGTCACTTTTAAATATTAAAACGACTCACATCCGACTTTATCATATTTTTCACAACACATAATATAAAGGATGAGACAAACATCTATAATAAATTTACAATCAAATTCTGAAATGCATAAATTAAATTTCATATAAAATAAAAATCCCAAAAATAATTAAACATTTCAAACAAAATCATTTAAATGAAAAGAAAAGAAAATGTGTATCAAAAATTTGTCATATCCATAAACATGACTTGAAGCATAAACGTATAATAAATAGTCAGTAAACTTTGCAGGAGATAAATGAAAGAAGAAAAACTAAAAATAACAAAAAATTACATTCAAGTTCACACATCCAAATTACAAACGAAATGAATATTCGGTAGTAAAAGTCCATTGACATTTACACTCATCACATGTCAGTAGGAAATTGCAACAATTATGAAAAGTCGTGCTTTTCCATCAATTTTTCGTTCTCTTCATCCACTTTGATCTTCACTTTGTTATAAAAATGAAAATTGAGAAGAAGCAACGTGTGATTTGTGTGATATGTTAAAGACTCAAAATGTACGTTTGTTTAAGTGTCGTATGGAAATTTTTACAATTTTACTTAAAGCGCATTTTGGGGTCGTTCACTTATGATGCCCGGTTTTTAGGGGAGAGGGTGGTCTGAGGCTGTGTGACAATTTTGAACAATAGAATTTTTTAATTGAATTTTTTGTGACAGTGGGTCTTAAAATTCACGTTTTTGATGGACGTTATAAGTGAACACCCTCTTAGATATTTTTTTAAAAATTATTGAAATACGGAAGTTTTAAAAAATGGACCCCTCCTGAAATTCACCCAAAAAATGTCCTTTGCTAAAAAATTGTCGAGAACACTCTATTTCAAAATCAAATTTATTTTAAGAAACCCAAAATGATTGATGCAGCACACAAATTCAACTTAAAAAGTATCAAAAAATTGAAAAAGCAAGAAAAAGTACACAACTTCCTGTTCATGAAAATAAACAAACTTAAATAGCAGTTAAGAGAGAAGGAGAGAAGAAAATTTTCAAAATCGATAGTTGAAGATGAATGATATGATTACCTCGACGAAGCATAAATATTCATTTCTTTCTTCATCTATTTATTATACCTCATTTCCTTCACATCTTCGTGCTTTAGCGATCTTTTTCAACAGACAGTTAGTTTTAGTGTTTACAATGTGATCATTTTAGAGAGTGAAATGACTGGAAATATAGTATTTCAAAGTCAATCGTATCTTTTGGCACCTAAGATAATGAAAGACTAGAAATGACATCTTAAGAACGGCAAAGTTTTGTTTTTGCAAATATTTGACATTGGTAGTCAACTTAATATTGGAGTTTATAGCAGTGCGTTCAAAAAACAAATTTAAGTGTATTTTTTACTTCCACAGTAAAGAAAGAAATTTCCCTCATAAAATATAAACGAATATAACGTGTATACATATATTTTGAAGACATAAAGAAGAGAAATCGTCAGAGGGGGGAACGAGAATATCTTATAATTGTAGCTATAACATATCTCATTCATATACCTACGTGCGTCGTCGTTCTCATTCGTAAAATGCCCGGCTTTTTACTTTATCTTGTTATTCTAATGTTTATCTTAACAAATAATAATAATAAATGAGATAAAGCTATAAGCGCATATGTTTGACATCAAGATCTTCATCCTTCTTCTTTTTTTTATCCTCTTTATCTAATTTGTAGAGAATGAGATAAAAAATTTCCCAAAAACATAAAATATCAGAATATAATGTGCGTGTGTATTAATTTTAAAATACGACCTAAACCAAACACCTGTTAAATTTTCGTATTTTCTTCTTAAAAACTAATAATCGTCAGTCAGAGCTATTTTCCTTCATCTACATCATGCATTCATTAATGCTGTTCATCGCCAACCACGACTTTGTGTGAGGGAAAAAATTAAGAATTATTAATAAAGCAAACATAAAACTAATATGTTAATTGTTAATCATGACTAATTAATATCAATTGTTGTATTTTTTTTCTCTCTCTCTCTTTTTTACAGTTGCACCAATGGCAACGGGAATGCTTTCAAATAGAAATGAGGATGAATCATCGCAACAAACGAATAGCAACAGTAGCGAATTTATGAATTGTCCTCAATGTCAACTTGAATTTAATAGTCCCCAAGTATGTCAACATGTTAATTATTTTAATTATTTTCTCTCATTTCACATAATTTTCTATTTTTTATTTGTTTATAATATGAAAATTATTGTTGTGTATTGAACAGCTAATTAGTATTATTTCCTTTGATTTTGAAATTTTAACAAACGTTTTGATTTTTGTGCAAATTTTTTATCCTTTGAAATTCAAACAAATATTAATTTTTCAATAATTTTCTCTGCAGGCATTTAAAGAGCACATAATGCAAGTACATCAACCATCACCTTCAATGAATCATCAGCATTTTTCATCACCCCCACCATCGATGATTTCACCTGTAAACTTATATACAGGTGATGAAGGTGGGCGTCTATCTCACAGTCCAAATCAATTAAATGCTCACGCATGCTCCCATAACCAATGCTCCGCCTCATTTCCAACAATTGATTTACTTGAGAAACATGAAATCATCAATCATTCATCAGGTGCATCGAGTGTGGTATGTACATTTTTTAATTCTTAATTATTTCAACTTCTCTCTGTTCTTCATTTTTTTTTTCTCTTTCGATAAACAAACATTCCTTTATGAGCTAAATTAATTTTAATTAAAAAAAATTTTTATGTTGCACATTTTTCACTTCTTTTAATCCTCAATTTTTTCTCATCATGACTACTCGACTGTCGTTTATGAATTAACAACAATTTATAATCGAGAGATCGTTTAATGTGCGATATGTTAAATAATTGAAGAATGGCAAAACATTAACGACCGTCTCTCTTCTCGACACATAATTTTCTTTATTCTCATATGAGTGGAATGGCATTTAATTATGGTTCTGAAAACAAGTTTAAAACGATAATTAAATAAAGGTTTTGAGCGCATTATTCTACTGAATATTCATCAACAAACTGCACAAAATTCAGTTGAATTCAAAAATATTGCAAAATAAACACAATTTATGTTTAAAATAATCTTTTATGTTACACATGAATATTTGTGTAGCAGTTAGTTGATTGTATAATAAAACGAACAAAAAGCGGTAAAAGTAAATTAACAAAAAAAAGTCTCTGAACATGCTTCATCTTTTATAACATCATGATTATTTGTTCTTCAATTGTTCACATATTCTCATCTTTCTCTGCCTGTGTTTCCAGTGACGTTGAATTTGCAAAAGTGCATGAATAAAAAAAAGCTTCACTTGATGCACGACAATGCTAAAAAATTCTTAGAAATCTTATTATTTAAAGTTAAATTGAGCTCGTCCAAATGAAAATGCCTTATGGCAATTTTTTGGTTTTTAAGCCATTTCTCTGACCTATCTTCACCATATATCATGTTTTATACCTTGTTGGAAAGTTAAATATAGCAGCTATTAGATACATTAAAAATTATTTTGTAAAATTTACACTGTGACCCACCAGAGCAGCTCAAATGATGGGAAAACATGCAATTTTCAACATTAGATTTCTACCACTTGCTTAGGTAAAATAAATTTATTCTTTCACTAATTATTTACTACTAAATAGGAACTAAAACCCGCTTCTTACAGAATTTTTTTTCAATTCGTAGTTTATTAGAAAAATTAATTTGAAAATAACGATTTTTTCATTTTTTATTACGAATTTTTTTGTAATTTCAAAAATTGCTTTTTAAGAAGGTTTTTTGATTAGTAATGGTGTTCTTGAGTCTTAACGTTTTATTTGGTACACAAATTTTTCGTGAAAACTGCTTGAAAATCAAATTTTTAGATCACAAAAAAAATTTTTTCAAGAAAAAATTGAAAAAATCGAGATTTTCAAATTAATTTTTCTAATAAACAACGCATTGAAAAGAAATTCTGTAAAAAGTAAGTTTTAGTTCATATTAAGTAGTAAATAATTAGTGAAAGAACAAATTTATTTCAGCTAACCACGTGTTGAAAATCATGTGTTAAAAATTGCTTATTTACCCTTCATTTGAGCTGCTCTGGTGGGTCACTGTGTAAGTTTCACAAAAAATTTCTGAATGTATCTAGTAGTTGCTATCTTTAGCTTTCCAATGATACCCAATATGTTAAATATCATTAAGACATTGATGAGAAAAAGTCAAAATATGTAATTATGCAAAAAGGAAAAAATAAAAAATACTGAAAATATGTCATTTTCAAATTAGTTTTTCTAATAAACAATGCATCAAGAAAACATTCTGTAAGAAGCGGGTTTTAGTTTCTATTTAGTAGTAAATAATTAGTGAAAGAATAAATTTATTTTACCTAAGCAAGTGGTAGAAATCTAATGTTGAAAATTGCATGTTTTCCCATCATTTGAGCTGCTCTGGTGGGTCACAGTGTAAATTTTACAAAATAATTTTTAATGTATCTAATAGCTGCTATATTTAACTTTCCAACAAGGTATAAAACATGATATATGGTGAAGATAGGTCAGAGAAATGGCTTAAAAACCAAAAAATTGCCATAAGGCATTTTCATTTGGACGAGCTCAATTGACTTTGACTTCGCACAAGATTTTCATTTTCATTTTATTTTCCTCTTCTTTTTTTTCCTTAGTTTTTAATTAAAAAATGAGCGAAGATGAAACAATCAAGCTTATTATAATTACAGTATGAGATTTGTTTAACATGAGTTTCATAATTTATACATGATGCACATATAAACTTGAGAATTTAGCAGTTAAACAATTGATGTACGAACAGATACTTTTTGATCTGGTGTGCTTTGATTAACGTAATTTGATATTCGAATGCAAATTTTGATGAATTTTATCGTACCTTGAAAACAGTCAATTCACCACGTACAGCAAAATAATAAATGAGAATATCAATAAAGAGGCGTAGAATGTGAAAAATGAATACTAGCAAGATTGTTTTATGTTTGACTTATGCTATCGCACATTTCAAACATATAAAGCTATTTAGTTACTATATGCATATTAAATTTCCATCACTAATAGCTAATCGCCATGCTTCTATATTTCTCCTATCGTTTTGTGTTGTATTTTTAAACATTCTTTATTTCCATTTCACTTACACATTCGGGTGTTGCACGAATAAAATTAAATAATCGTTTTAAATATTACAGGAGAAAGAAAAATATTTTTGCTGAAAAATTTACCTTGACAGACATAAAATACCAAATAGTCATTTAAAGTTATTAATGCTAAAGAAATTTTTCATTCTGAATGTCATACACGAAAATACACTTTTCTCTTATTTTTCTTATTCTTTATTTTTGTGTATATAATTTTCGGTGTCGTCCGCCATCAAAAGGTACTTTTAGGTGCCTTTAACATAAAATATTACATGAACGATAAGTCTTGCCAAAAATGACACACAAAAATGAGTTTAACGGAAGGGATGTCTTAATTTGTACAAACCGACATCACTTTTACAATATTTGATAAATGACTAGTCATATTTAAGGTGATGGGTAATCAAATTTGAAAAATTATGTGTAAATTCCAATCACTAGTATTACATATCATGATTACAACCATTCCAATATGCTATGCTAATATTTAGTTCAAATCCCTAAAATTAATACATTTAATGTCTATTTTCTCACATCAATCAGCAACGCGTGTAACTCACAAATTATTTAAAATATTTCATAGTGGACGACATCCAAGGTGAGCACGTAGATGTCTACAAAAATGTCTTTAACATATGTCAATGTCTCTGTATAAAATTCCGAAAAATTATGAAGATGACTTTTTAAACATCACAATTATGAAAATGTTTTGACAAAAAGAGATCAGGAAAGGAACAGTCGTGAAATGACATGTTGATTTTTATATTCATAACTTATGTGTGCAAACAAGAAAGAATTTTCTCTTTTTCATTTCTTGCTCATCAAAAGACGCGCGCTGCTCACATTTATAAACGATATATACAATAGTGGAAATAGACGTGTGAGGTCTTTAATTACCGATTTGTAGTCCCGTAATTTCATATTTTGTTTCTCACACAAAAAGATTTTCTTTGCTTTTCATTTGAGGCTAATAGCATGAGAGTTAATTGAGAAATAATTGATTTACAGGAACGAAGAAGAAAATTTTTTATAATTAGCTGTGTATAATAGAAAGAGTATGAGTTTTTCATGAATAACAGTCACTCACCTGTTCTATACATTTTTTATAAATTTTAAGACATTAAAATATAAATTTTAAGGAAGACTAAAATGCGTTTCTGCCACCTTTTCTTCAAGCCATAATTTTCCTCAAAAAATATTTTTTCATTCTTCTTTTCTAAAATAGAAAATGAACAACAGAAACAAAAGAAAGGCAAATTGATGAGAAAGAAAAAGAAATGAAAGAATTTTTCTTCTTGACGGAAATCCGATCGGAATGTATTTTTATTCTTCTTCAATGATGCAGTGGATTCTGTAGGACTGACTGCTACTAACTCATATACATGTACCAGTTGAGAATCTGAATTAATTAATACTTCATAATGCAAAAAATATTCATATAAAATTAATAGATTACGTTTGCAAAGCTCTTTATTTTATTTACTAATTAATGGGAAGAAATTTTTAAGATATGATTTATGAGGGATATTAATTAAGGCTCGTTTTTTTAAAGTTTAAGAATGAACAATTAATTTCAAATGTATCTAACTACATGAAAATATACCGTGCTCTATATTACAATGAGGAAACACAGCTTATCAACTTATGATAATACAATTTAAAAAATGCTTTAATTCCAAAGTATTTCAAGCACAATTTTAATTTTCATTTTATTTCTTCTAAAGTATGTTGATAAATGGAATAAAATCAGTTTCGATCATCTCAGCGTATTATTGATGAAAAAATTTTGCCTGTAAAATTAAAATACATAAGCAAATTAATTCAAGTCGGTTCGAAAAAATTTTCCAGTCAATCAACTAACGAAAACTTGAAAATTAGGAATTTATTTCTCAAGTCCCTCAAAAACAAATCTTTAAAAAATAAACACTAAAATATAGATTCCCAACTACTTGAGAAAAATATTTCATGGAACTAAATTCATCATTAGCGGGTTCAAAAATGTGGAAATTCAAAGGAAAAAGAATCTTACCTTATCATCTATTCATCCAAAATTAAAAAAAAAATATAAAATAAAACATGGTCATTCATTCCGTTCCACTTTTTGAGGTCTTATCGCAAGGCACTCATTCATAAAAAAATTAAATTATTACCAGCAGTTTCCTCTCGCTTTTGGTGTTGTTCAATCTGTGTATATATAAATATAAATGAGAAAAGAGTAGACACACTTGTACATTATTGACGTACGTACATATATATTCACATATGCTTGTTTATGAGAGTCTGGTTAGCTTTTTAAATAAGCAAAAATTCAACCTCAATTTCCTATACACGTAAAAATGATTTTTTTCCTCAAATTTTAAATTTATATAAATTTTTTTCCCGTTCATACTAATGTTGAAATGCTCACGGAAAAGAATCAGAAGAGAAAAAAAAATTGAAATAAATTAAATACTTGGAAGAAGAAGAAACAAATTTATGTGAGATTTCCATTCACCAACTTATTTCCGTTTAGCTGGTTTGTCTTTATTGACAAAAAATATTATAGACTTTAATCACTCATCAGATTGAACTTTTCTCGTTCATTTCAAGAAAACCTGAATGAATTTTATTTTTATTCAATTTGTAGCTTAAGTTGTGATGACTCAAATGATTCAAATGAGACTTTTTTTTACAAAGTTTTAACTTAATTGGATTTCACCTCCAAATATTTACTTTACTTACTGCAACCATGTTCCTATGTGGAGCTTAGGTTACAACAAAATGCTTCACCTCCAAATAATCCACAATTACGAATTTTATCGATTAGTAAAAAAAAAAAAAAACAATAAATCGCTTCCTATTCATTCGTTCAAAACCACAACGCCAATATTCAAACTTGTTTATTTTTCTTTTG
Source organism: Chironomus striatipennis (assembly GCA_026123125.1). Classification (NCBI taxonomy): domain Eukaryota; kingdom Metazoa; phylum Arthropoda; class Insecta; order Diptera; family Chironomidae; genus Chironomus; species Chironomus striatipennis. The sequence goes on along the minus strand of CM047394.1, from coordinate 23,527,625 downwards.
GAACGCCTTCCAGTGAATCGCGAATAAAAAATGAAAAAAAAAAAAAATACACAACATGTGCACAACAGAAGCAAGAATTAAAAATCATTTTTGGAATTCTGAAGCCTTAAATTTCAGACATTACTTAACGTTCTAAATAAAGATCGACCTGCAAATGTGCTTTGCTTTTTGAGAATTTTCATTTATTATAAGCAAATGGCAAGCTGACATTTTCAAGGTTTCTATACTCCAGTTTTTGATTGTTTTATGAACATATCCACTTCTGTTTTGATGTTTTTCGGAGTTTAAAAATGAACGTATGTGAATGATATCATCGCCATCGTCATCATTTATTATTGTTCTGCGTTCTTAATTTTAGTAAATTTTTGTGTGCTTGCTTACTTCATACTGTTGTATCTCATTCCAATTCCAATAAATTATTATTTAAAAAAGAAGAAATGGACTTCAAATAAACTCCAATAGTGATTCAACTTTTCAAAACATCTCATATTTCTTCCAAGATCCAAAAGTGCCTCTAATTCATTTTCTATGAACTTGTGTGCTTTGGAAAGTTTTACATCAATTAATGAATTGCTCAATATTACTCGAGTTAAAATTCTATCAACCTTATGGAATCTAAATGCTTAGATTTATTTTCTTTACTCGTTCTCGTATTTATTTTATTTTTGATTTTTGTGGAGAATGAGTTTACATTAATAGAACGTCAAAATGTTTAACTATCTCACTGTAATTCACGTTGTAAATTAGATGGGTACATGGATGAAGTCGACATGAAGTTAAATCGTTTTTGAGGAAATTTACTTTATGAAAGAGATTGATGGCGGCGTGGAAATTTATTAGGTGTATAATTCTCGTTGTGGATTAAGATTGCTTCATTAATATTCCACTCCTGTATTGCAGGATTATTCTTTTATTAAAAATGCGTCTTTGTCATGTAATTGACCCAAAATTTTTAAACTTGAACAACTCGTCAAAGCGAGAAATAAAACTAATGAAGTTGAAATATTTATGTTGTCAACATTAACTAAATATGAATTAACATGAACAATTTTTACATCTTCATATTTCATATAAAACTACAGACTTTAGTGACACCTCTAATAAATCTCCCGTAACAAATAACTAATGATCAATATCTAAAGCAATTTTCAGATCACAAACATCACAACATTCATCCATAATTTAGTGAAGAAAGTGACAGTCTCTTTTTTTTATTTTTTATACATTTAATTTTCTTCCCGTCTTTTCTGTAGAAACAGTTGTGATGAACACCTTTATTTATAGCACATTTTATGTATATTTCTTTACATTGCCGTGCGACCTCAGATTCCTTTCTTCTCAAAGCTAGTAAAATGCCGTTTCTTTTACTTTTCTACTTTCATTCTTAAAAGAGAGCTTATCACGTGAAAGACAAATTGTAAAGTTGCTATAATATTCACAATTCGCACTTTTCTTACTGGACCTCTTGATGAGTAATTATAAAAACTTAATAATATGAAACTATTTAATTATTTATGAAAATCGATTCATATGAACTCTTTGTAATCAAATCATAAAATCAAGCCTAGCCAAAATAAACATAATAGCTCATGAACTGCACGAAAACAGCTATGAAAAGTGAGGAAAGTAATTTGAAGATTTATTATTCAATAAAAAATTATACTAATGGCAACTCATGACAAATTTAATGACACTTGTTTGTTGATACGTGTGTTTCATGTTATATGATGATCCATGCGTTTTGTCCTCCTTCTTTCATATGTGCACAACACATCACCTTTCAGTAATCAATCAAGATATTACGCTCGAATGCGAAGATTTTTAACTGTGCGGCGCTTGAAGAAAAAAAAAAAATCATCTCAAAATTTATTATTTATTTCTGGCATTGATGTTGAATTTGGCAAGCAGTACGAAAAACGAGGTAACTTCTAATGACTGAGGTAAAAGGTTCCGTCAAAATATCCAATAGTAATTAATTTGAGTTTAATGTCTCAAAGTATTTATTTTGCACGAAGGAAAGAAATCATAAAAAGTCTTTTATAAATAATCATCAAAAATTGTGAAAATTTATTTGTAAAATATTTTCATGAAACTGTTTATTCAATTTTTTTTTTTTAAAAAAAAAAGAATATAGGGGAAAAAATACGATCAGGACAGGTGTTTGGCGTTTTTACGGTAATATTTCTTTTATGAAATAAATGCAAGACATACATTTATATTTTCTTCTACACCTATATACATACAGACATTCGTGTGGAAAGGTGAAAATTTTCCGTGATTCACTTGACGTATTTTATGTGCTTAGGAGTTGCTAACTCAATTCTCACATTTTAAATATTTTTTTTTTCTACTTTTTCCCATGATTGTGTCCCACATTTTTCAGCACATCATTAGATGATAGCTTTTTGTGATTTCTTCAGTAGATGTAAAATTTTTATTACCTCAAATTATTTGAGATACAATTTTTGTAAATAGATTAAGATTAAGAGGTCCTATGAGACCATTTGAAAGCAAACGCAGGTATTTGGTTATAAATTAAATTAAATTTTAGCATTTCTTAAATTTTATGTGATACGTGTGTTGTTTTTGAAATAATTTTTTTTCTAATGACGAAATTACCTGATGCTGTTATTTCACAATATCAATGATAAGATGAATCATAAACATAATACATTCAATTCTCTTTCTTACTCAAAAAAATTTCCCAAAAATATGTTTAATAAATTTAGTTCGGTATAATAAAGAAGATTAGTACAAGTTCTTGACTTGATTTATATAAATTTGATTAAAAGTTTCTCTAGAATTGATTGCGATATTAATCATTATACGCACATAGCAACTTTCAAGGATTATTAATGGACTTAAAGCCGAAGATTTTTATACAAAATTAAAATTATTACTCAAAACATAGAAAGCTATTCGTTTAGACATAAATTATTTTGAGGATGGGATATCTTTTGAATATTCGAGAGAATTTTGCATACAGTTTCGTATCAGTTCATTCATTTAATAATACCTTAAACCTATTTCAGGGGGTCCTCGATTTGAAGAGTTGTTTTGTTCCCAAATTTTTCTATTCATTCAAAAAATGACCGTTAAAAATGAAAATTTGAATTTTTGTATGGGAAGTTTTGGTTATTCAAATCAAAACAACTCAAATCGAATCTGTTCAAATCGAGGACCCCCTGTACTTAAACATTTAAATGTATTTTCTGTCATAGTATGTCAATAAAGCAATTTTTCACCGCGAATAAATGATGACAATTGGTTATTTTCTTTGCTATCCCCGTAGACAAATTCATTATCGATTGTCAAATTTAAGAAAATTTGCCAACAAAAAAAAAAATCACGAAAGTGTGAATGAGAGAATTAAAAATTAAATTTATTTTCAATTGTTATCACAACTACAAATCTATTTAAATATATTTTGCTACATTTACCTAAACTGCAATTTCTCTCTCGTGTGCACATTTTCTACTTGCATTTATCTCGGAATTCTGATTTTATTGAGTAGAAAATAAAGAAAATCGAGAGAAAGAAAAGAAGAAAGTTTGTAACAAATATTTCAAATATTTTACAAGCGCCGCCAACACAAATAACTGATTATTTCGTATTTGAGCATTCTATTCCACATTTCAATGTTAATTTAACAAATTTGAATTGATTTTTTTTTTTTATTTTTATTTTCTTTTTTTGATTTTTTTCGTATTTACTTCACGTAGCAGGCATGTCTCTTAAATTAAGAAAATAAAATGCTCATCAATCAGTCTTCCTTATTACTAAAATGAACCAAAAATTCTCGCTTGACCGTGTCTCGTTAATGTAATTAAGCGAATAATTTACGTCGCGCATACCGTAATGCATCTTGTGAAGGATATTTTGCAGGTTTACTTTTGTTCTCACTTCTGATGGCAGGTTTACAGTTATTTGTAGTAATTGACTTAAAAATATATTTTATAATATTAAATGTCCAATGCGTCTTAAGTTCCTAATAATTAACTGCCGTTCCTCAAAATGCAATGTACTGCAAATTAAAAAAGTTTTGTGAAACCAAAAGTGAGGAAAAAATTAGCGTTTGAAGTTTTTAATTGCTTCACATCAACACTTGTTTTTTATGGGATTTGCAAGTCAGTTGGGAAAAATTGATGGGAAATTAAAATCTCTCGTCATTTATTTCTCATATGTTAATTGGTCATCGCACATTAATCGATTGAAGGAAGAAAGAAGGAAAACAAATTGACAGAGAGAAGATTTTTCAAAAAAACTTTTTTTTTTTCTAAATGCATTTTTAATTGAAAAAATATCATTCATTTTCACACAAAATTATCTTTGTGCTTTCAGTGCTGTCGATTGTGTCAGAAAACATTCGCAAATGTATATCGTTTGCAGCGGCATATGATTTCACATGATGAATCAGCTTTATTGAGAAAATTTAAATGCTCAGAGTGCGATAAGGCATTCAAATTTAAACATCACTTGAAGGTATGTGTGGTTTAACAAGAATCAATTTACACCTAATTATGGCAAATAATTGACTTCATTCTTTGTTTCTTTTCTTCATATTTCATTTACAGGAACACTTACGAATACATTCAGGTATGATGAATAAAAATATTGAAAACTTTTCAGTTTTGCAATAAAATTTGTTCTTTAATTTTCTTAATGTAGGTGAAAAGCCATTCCAATGCACAAATTGTGGTAAAAGATTCAGTCATTCCGGCTCCTATTCCAGTCACATGACGTCAAAGAAATGTATTAGCATGGGATTAAAGATGAATGGTTTAAGTGGAGCAAATCCACTAATGAATGGGAATCTGAGTAATGCGAATCAAATGAATGGGCATAAAATGAAATCAGAGAAGAAGCAACAAGGAGTATCAGCGATGGGACAAAATTTCATGAATCAATCTCTGGTTGAAAATTTCATGAAAAATAGTGGCGTTCTTCCAAATTCAAATTTATTCCTTCCAATGATTCCAAATCTTCATGATTTAAATATGAATGCTGCTTTTTTTGCATCACTCTCAAATTCTTTATATCCAATGAACTTAAATCCATACCACATTCAAAATTTATTAAAACTTTCGGGCGTTCCAAACTTAAATTTACCTATGGACGATGAGTCACAAAAAGAAGAAATGGACGATGAACAAAAGAATTCAAATAATCGTCATTCAAATCCCGAGGACTTAATTGAAGAAGTAAATGAAAATGAAGAATCAAAGCTAGTTATGGACATTGATTATGATGAAAAACCATTGAAGAATCACGAGGACAATAATAATGAACATGATGATAGAAATGATAGCGATGAGGATGAGCTAATGTCCAACACTGAACATCATGATTTATCACCGAAACATGATTCACATGAAAAATCACTATCGCCTTCATCAAGCTCAATTAAACAGGAGCACAATGAAGATGAATCACAAAATGATTCGCTTAGATGTCAACATTGTGATAAAGTTTTTAATCATCCAGCTGAGCACTTACAACATGAGACAGTCCTGTGTAGTTCATTAATGATGAAGAAACATGAGGGTTTTATGATGCATATGGCTGATACAATGAATAATTCTAATTCTAATATGAATGAAGATGACACCGACGATCGAGAATCAAAAATTTCAACAGAATCAGAGCGAAAAGTTCGTGTTAGAACTGCAATATCTGAAGACCAACAGACAATATTAAAGGAGTTTTATGCAATCAATCCACGTCCTAATCGTGAAGACTTTCGTAATATTGCTCAACGTTTAATGCTCGATGCACGTGTTGTTCAAGTCTGGTTCCAAAATAATCGATCACGTGAACGAAAGCAGAATGGAGTCAGTCAAAATTTCAAGCAAGAGAATAATGTGTCGTCAATAATGTCGGGTAATAGCAGTAGCAATGAAGAGCAGCCATTAGATTTGTCAATAAAGCGAGAGATGATGGCAGATGCACCGACAACATCACCACGATATGGAGTCGTACCAATGCAACAAAGCAATGATACTGGTGCTATAAATTTAAGTCGCAAGATGACACCATTCTCGCCAATCTTCCAACCAAATTTTAATACCGACTTTTTGACACGTCAAATCCCTTCACCGAATGAAGCAGTATCACATCTTCCTACAGCAGCTGCCCGTAATGGAATGGCTTATAATTTACCATTGGGATTGCCACTCGAGCGATTACTTCATTTTACACCAGAAATGGCACGAAATCCACTATTAATGATGAAATCAGATCCTCGAAGTCCTGCAAATAGTCTTAGTCCTGGTAGTTCAGAGAAACGTTCATGGAAAGACGATGAAAGTCGATCATTTGATGAATTACTTCACCAACAGCAACCACAGCCTTATCATCCACAGCGTCGTATGCCAAAGATGAAATCGGAAATTCCACCTGATTCAAGTGAATTTCAGTTTGTCTGTGACCTCTGCGATAAGGCATTCAGGAAACAAAGTTCATTGGCGCGTCACAAATACGAACATTCCGGTGAGCTATTTTTTAATCATCATACTGATTACAAGTTTCAAAATTAGACATTCAAAAATATTAAAACAAATTCCTATCTCTCATGTAGGTCAACGCCCATTTAAATGTGTTGAGTGTCCAAAAGCATTTAAGCACCGTCATCATCTGGTTAGTACAACATACTTATTTATTTCTATTTCGGTGATAAGATTAATCATTATTTTATTTTTTTCTTTAATTTATTTTAATCACTAGACGGAACATAAACGGTTGCATTCGGGTAAGCACCAATAGAATCTTTAAAACTCTAGAACAATTTGTTAATTATTATCTCTTTCTATAGGTGAAAAGCCATTCCAGTGCAGTAAGTGTCTCAAAAGATTCTCCCATAGTGGATCATACAGTCAGCATATGAATCATAGGTACAGTTACTGTAAGCCATACCGAGATTAGTTGATGATGACTCGCTGGCAAAAGCATTATGACCAGCAAAAGTTTGCTCACATAATGACACCGTTTTGAAATTAATTGTAAAAGACAAATAAGGAAATATTTTTAATTATTATTTTTTGAAGCTGATTCGTTATTGAAACTCTCTACAATAATATTATTGAAAATCCTTGCAGAACTGATGGTCGATCAAAACTTAAAGTCGACTTATTTTGTTCATAAAAACAGGAAAACTCGTTCTTAATCTCCCAGTTATTAAAATGCGGAAAATAAATTCGTACTTAAAACAAATGAAAGAGATATTTAAGTACCAGTAAAACTTAAAACTTTACCGTAAAAAAAAACTCAAAGTCTATAAGTATTTTTCAAATTCACAATTTAATGAGTCATTTACATTCCCATGTCGAATAATAAGTAAAGAAAAGAAGCATAAATTCACACAATACTATATATAGCATATGAAAACCCATTATAGACATTATAGATGCGAATTATTTGGAAATAATAATATGCAACAAGTCTACATTCATAATATTCATCATATAAATCAAGATTATGACATTAAACATACTTTAAATTAAATTATTTCCGAATAATAATAGTTATAGTCATAATTATGCTGTAAATAAGGAAATTAATTTAGTTAAGGAATGCAATTAACGAAAAACTTTATCTCTCGTTTCTTTTTCGCACATTAAAATGGTAAAAAAAACTGGGGTTGATGCTGTTGGGTACGGATGATTATGAATGCAACAATCATTAGTTTATTGTCATATCTAATTTTTAATCACAAAATTTTCAAAAATTATTTAACTTTTGAAGTCCATTGAACTTAAAAAAACGAAAGAATTGAAAAAAATAGACAATCTTAATAATTCAGCTCTAGTTTAGCTACAAAAAAAATAAAATCCAATAATGAAAACATTTTTAATTATCCGCCCCCAGATTGCATTCAATTCCTATATACAATAATTAATTACTAAAGAAATGTGGATGAACAGTACCTGTATAATACTCAATTATTATTTTCATCTCATTCATTCACTTAAAGTATGAATGAATGAAATAAATACATACATAAATGATGAAAAAAAATCAAACAACAACTTAAATACACATTTATTAACGCTTACAAATCATTTTATATATATATTTGTATATTTCATGTTTCTTCTTTTTTTGGAATCGGAGTGAATTTAATGTGCCACAAATAAATGAAAAATTATTACTAATTTAATGAGATTAAATGAAAAAAAAAAATGAAAAATAAAAACACATGAAAAGTTATTGCGTTAGTTTGTAAGTAAAATGAGCGATAAGTTTACTTATTAATGAATATTACAAAAAAAAGATGAAACATAAGCCATTTAGGAGTTAACTTTATGATAGTTAAACACATTTATGAGATTAGGCTGGGTTTAAGCAATTTCTGATGATGATGATGAAATAATAGAACGAATAAAAAAAACGGCATGTTCAAATTATAGTTATGGAGAATCGGAATCAAAAAGCGCTAAAAGTTGCTTTTCGACTTAACTGCTCAAAATTTCATTCTCAATTCCTTCTTTATTGATGCCTCCTAATTTTATCTTTCGTTAAACATTTTCACGTTTTTTCATAATGAAATTCATAATAAATAAATAAATAAATAATTAAATAACTAAAAACATGATATGGACCATTATTTGGAAAAAGACAATATAAACTTACAATTAATTCAGACGTAAATGAAATGAGATACTTTTTTGATGAACACATCTTTGTATGAGAATCACACACAGAGACATAAAAACTAAATAAATAAATGAATAACTAATGAACACATTTCGTCTAATTCCAAAGTATTATCTGATTTATTTTTATTCAGTTCTTCTTATGAAATATCATCCAGGGATTTGATATTTATGAATTTGACTAGATTTTTCAATCTTTTAAGTGAATAAAAAATTTCATTTTTGATCGAAATAAAATAAATTTTAGAAAAATAACTAAGTTTTTGGTTGTAAACAGCTAAAATCTCATTTTACAATTAGGCAGCACATTGCTTTGACATATTTCAATAAAAACTTTTAATTAAACTTGAATATTGACAAAATTTCAAATCAAATAAAATCTAGCAAATCATGAAATTTAAATCCCTACAATCAATTCATTCATACACAACAATCTTATTAAAATGATTACCGTCATTGATCATGCCAAAAAATATTAAAAATTCTCTAGCTCAAAGAAATTAAAAGAAAACTATTTAAACTATAAAAAATTTCCTCTTCGAATTTTTCATAAATCTTTTCTGTTGAAGCTCTTGTTAAATTAACTTTGAAAAAAGCAAAATCAATATATTCTAATAAAGAAAAATTATTAAATCAAGAAAATATAAAAAGCCTAATTTTTGCGAGTTTTTGTTCTTACGTTTGAATGATAAAGGGAAATTTGATCAAGAAATTGAAGCTAAAGTTCATATTTAAAAACTTATTGTACTGAAAATCTGTAATTATTAAAACAATCAATTGAAGGTCTCGAGATTAAAAATCGTAGCAGTTCAAATGTCAAATCTAGTGCTCAATACCTTTACAAAACATGTTTTTTTACAAATTCAAAATCATAAAAAAATTAAAACGCAAAGTCATCACCTTCAAAACTGAATAAAATATTACGGAAGCTTCAATTTCTTAATCTAATCACACTATTTAAAATACTCATGTTATTCATTCCGAGGAAAGAACTTTTCAATAAAAGAAAAATGTTAAAAGCTTTCTAAATAAATAAAATATTGTATAATAAAATTTAATATAAAAAAAAAATTAATTAAGCTTTCTTTCTTCCAGAAGAAAAGTTGAACAAAATACCTACCTTAAAATTTTCTTTTGTTATAAAAATCGATTTAGATTTTCCTGCAAATAAAATTTAACATTAATCTAATCCTTGATCCGATAATAAATATAAAATGAAATGGAAGAAATAAGTAAGAAAGTTGATGAAAATTTTCATGATGACAATAAAGTTTAAATACTATTAAAAAATAATAAAATAATGAGAAGAGTAAGCAAAAAAATATAAAACAGTTTTCTCTAATTTTCAAAGTGATATCCTATATTATTGAAAAAGGACATTCAACTAAATATTCAGTCTTGAAGTATAATTTAGAATTAAATTTTGCTTCAGGTATGAATTTATTGAAAGTTTGGAAATCTTTAAATTGGCAAAATTTATTTTTACTCATATTTAGATTAATTTAAAAAGTTAAATTCAAAAATTTCTGAAATAATTAAAAATTTTGATTTTGCCAATTCTTAAAATTTTCCTTACGTTCCTTCCAACATTTTTTGCCTATAAAGCCGCTTTTTGGTCCGTAAAAAGATTCATTAAATTTAAAACAAATTAAAAATTTATAAAAATAAATAAATTTCTTTTCCATTCGAAAGGTTTCAAAATGCAACGAAGTCAAAAGAAGGAAGAACTCAAAAACTTAATTAAAACTAGTAATGAAGCGGATCACGCTTCATGGGTATATTCACACCACCAGTAGAACTTCTTTTGATTTCAATTAGAGAAAAAAATAATTATACTTTATCTACTGATTATAGATTACATCATTCATAATTAATCGTTTTAAAACCCTACATCTGTTCAGCGCGCATTTAGCACTATAACTAAAGTACAGCCTGCGTCGGCGCCAACGAAAAATTTTTCGATTTTTCAACTTTTTTGTTACACTGCGCATGAAAATTTTTTTGTCATTATAGTGTGAATTATACCTTAAATAATGCTTAATCTAACACCGAAAATTTCAAATCATTTGGTTAAGTTATGTCTGAGATATTAAAGAAAATGTAAAATTTTTTGCATATTTTGGTCAAAAATGGCACATTTTCGTCCATTGTGCCTCACAGGAAGCAGCTCATGACTCCAAAAACTATACCGGTTTTCCTTGGGTCAATATTAATCAAATGCAAAAAACCCGAAGTCTTAACGTTTCGTTGAAATTGAGTTATCGCGGAAACTAACTTGCTAACTTGCTAACTTGCTAACTTGCTAACTTGCTAACTTGCTAACTGACAGAATGCGTTTTTTTGCGATTTCTCTTGACTGGAAGCACCAAATGAGATGCGGTTTTCACTGTTAGATTGGTATTTTCAGGCACAGACTTTCCACCATAGACAGTATGGGATAAAATTGTAATCCTGAAGCAGCAAGTTAGAAAATGTGGTTTTCAGTTTTATACAAAAGCAATATATTCACCCAAATTGAAAATTTGGTGTGAATATGATAAAGTATGGTTTCGGGTTTTTTTGATAGAATTCGATGTATTTGGATGTTTTTAGGTCCTAGAACACTGTATATGTTAAAAAAATTTCATAATATGCGCATTAAGAGGGTATATTTAGGCAAAAATTCAAATTGACCTAGTACTCATTGGTTTCATTTTTATGAGCTGAAACTTTGCATATACATTTTGTGCATCTATATCTCTAGACGTTTTTGGAATTATTCCATTTGGACTTAATATTGAGGAAAACGAAACAATTTTGTGTCAAAACACGAAAAATTTTTCAATTTTTCAACTTTTTTGTTACACTGCGCATGAAAATTTTTTTGTCATTATAGTGTGAATTATACCTTAAATAATGCTTAATCTAACACCGAAAATTTCAAATCATTTGGTTAAGTTATGTCTGAGATATTAAAGAAAATGTAAAATTTTTTGCATATTTTGGTCAAAAATGGCACATTTTCGTCCATTGTGCCTCACAGGAAGCAGCTCATGACTCCAAAAACTATACCGGTTTTCCTTGGGTCAATATTAATCAAATGCAAAAAACCCGAAGTCTTAACGTTTCGTTGAAATTGAGTTATCGCGGAAACTAACTTGCTAACTTGCTAACTTGCTAACTTGCTAACTTGCTAACTTGCTAACTGACAGAATGCGTTTTTTGCGATTTCTCTTGACTGGAAGCACCAAATGAGATGCGGTTTTCACTGTTAGATTGGTATTTTCAGGCACAGACTTTCCACCATAGACAGTATGGGATAAAATTGTAATCCTGAAGCAGCAAGTTAGAAAATGTGGTTTTCAGTTTTATACAAAAGCAATATATTCACCCAAATTGAAAATTTGGTGTGAATATGATAAAGTATGGTTTCGGGTTTTTTTGATAGAATTCGATGTATTTGGATGTTTTTAGGTCCTAGAACACTGTATATGTTAAAAAAATTTCATAATATGCGCATTAAGAGGGTATATTTAGGCAAAAATTCAAATTGACCTAGTACTCATTGGTTTCATTTTTATGAGCTGAAACTTTGCATATACATTTTGTGCATCTATATCTCTAGACGTTTTTGGAATTATTCCATTTGGACTTAATATTGAGGAAAACGAAACAATTTTGTGTCAAAACACGAAAAATTTTTCAATTTTTCAACTTTTTTGTTACACTGCGCATGAAAATTTTTTTGTCATTATAGTGTGAATTATACCTTAAATAATGCTTAATCTAACACCGAAAATTTCAAATCATTTGGTTAAGTTATGTCTGAGATATTAAAGAAAATGTAAAATTTTTTGCATATTTTGGTCAAAAATGGCACATTTTCGTCCATTGTGCCTCACAGGAAGCAGCTCATGACTCCAAAAACTATACCGGTTTTCCTTGGGCCAATATTAATCAAATGCAAAAAACCCGAAGTCTTAACGTCTCGATGAAATTGAGTTATCGCGGAAACTAACTTGCTAACTTGCTAACTTGCTAACTTGCTAACTTGCTAACTTGCTAACTTGCTAAATGACAGAATGCGTTTTTTTGCGATTTCTCTTGACTGGAAGCACCAAATGAGATGCGGTTTTCACTGTTAGATTGGTATTTTCAGGCACAGACTTTCCACCATAGACAGTATGGGATAAAATTGTAATCCTGAAGCAGCAAGTTAGAAAATGTGGTTTTCAGTTTTATACAAAAGCAATATATTCACCCAAATTGAAAATTTGGTGTGAATATGATTTAAATAAATTCATTTCATTTTACCTTAAAAATTCTATTATTAAGTTTATTAAATTTAAGTTAAACAGAAACTCTGATTATGTAAAAATTATTGATGAGAAAAATTCGCTAGAAATGCCAAAGAATAATTAGCACTTAAGACAAAGACGAAAAAGATGTAAAAGATGAAAAGTAGTTCTTTTTGTCGTGCAATAGATTTTGATTTAATTGCAAAAACGACTTTATAATATGTTACTAGTTATGATAATATTAATGATGATGACAATTTTTTTATAAATATATTTTACAATTTAAAAACAAAACAATGTATTAAGAAAGTATGGCCAAAACAAATTTATATTACAAAATAAAAAAAAAATATTGTTTCAATTTCTTATTATGTATGATGATACTGATGATTTGAAACTCCAAAAAGTTCTTAATAAACATTAATTAATAAAAATATATTTCACAAAAATGAATCATTTGTTTTTTAGTTTTCAAAGGGCTCGTTCACTTATTACGTAACGCAGGGGGGGGGGGGGGGGTCGAGAGGAGAACAATAGAATTTCTGAGAATTCCATTGTTCTTTTTTGAAATATGACTGTTATTTTGTTACGTAATAAATGAACGATACCAAAAACTTTTCAGGAAATTTCTTCAAAAAGATTTTAGGAGTAAACCAAACCTGGTCTAAATTGCAAAATAGACAGGACCCCAAATGCATGTAAGAATTTTGTTCCACACTTCAAATTTTGTATCACAAAACCAGACGAATGATAAGAAAATTTTCAATTTACAGGGGTCCTCGATTTAAATTTTTTCGATTTGAAAAACCAAAAAATTCCCATACAAAATTTCAAATTTTCATTTTTAACGGTCATTTTTCATACGTTTTGATTTGAAACAATACAGCTGTTCAAATCGAGGACCCCCTGTATTTTATTTCCGAGCACGTTTTAAACTTGATTAATAATTTTCAATTCCACTTACTTGCAGTGAGGTATTGCGATAAGATAAAACAATCAGTTTTGATAATATTATCCTTTATATAAGCAATCAGCATAAGCCACAAAAAATTTAGTATTTTTCAGCTGCTTGAGGTTGTCGTTTTAAAAATAATGAAGTACTTATTTGTAGTGTTGTGCCTTACTTATCTAGTGCAGGTGATAAATTATAATTCATATTCATCTGTCGATTCCTTTTAAAAATATTTGGAATAATAAATTTACCAGATTAATGCATTGGAAAAGTCTGATTTGATGCAGTCACTCGATACAGTCACCAGTGAGTTGTTACGGGCACAAAGTGAATTAAGTATAACTCACCAGTTCTCGGAATTACAAAGCTATATTAATCGTAATATTGTCGCTTCATATATTGAGTTAATGAATGAGCAATTAATAAAAAGCTTCATGGATACTTATGAACAAATAGATGATATTAAAGATGAAGTCGAAGATATTTTAGATGATATGCCAAATAATGACTGCATTAATACCGTTCGTGTACGATTTGAACTTCAAGTCTTAAGACATGGAAGTTTCCTTGGTAATTGCATGCGTAATTCACATAATGAACTTGCTGGTTGGATTATTCATTTGAACAATCTTACCGATACTGCTCAGTTTACATTAAATCAAGCTCAAAATCAAGGATTAGCATCTATTGTTGAACGAGAAAGAATTGATAGTTCTGACACTTTTTATGATCCAATTAACAGAAGATTGAGAATTTTATTAACATCAGTTAGATTTTACATGGATGAATTTGAAGAATTTAGAGCCTCCCTTGTCGACAATGAAGAACAAATTCTTGAAGATTTGACCAGAGTAAGTTACTAATGAACAATTACAATCAAATAAAATTAATTATTTTAAATTTTATTTTTTAGTGCGATCGTGAATTAGTTGAAAGATTTAGGCGAGCTGCTGATTACGAATTAGCGAGAGCTAGAGGTTGTCCATAAATTATTACAAAACATTTATCTTTGAAGTTTCAATCCAGAATAATTTGAGAATTTGTCAATAATCAATTTTTGGTATGAGATAAATTTTATCTTATCAAACTTCCTTTCAATTGCTCACATTGTTAGACCGTGATAATTTTATTATTGAAAACTGTATGTTAAGGTAGGTCATGAATTGATATTTTCTTTCATTTCCTCTTAAAGTAAAATTGTCTAAAAAGATTTTTCAAAGGATTATTAATAATTTTTAATTTTGCTTATTACTAATTGAAGCTTCAAAGATTAAACTTCATTCTTGCCATTTTTTTGTTTTTGTTTCCAATAAATATTTCTTTTTATTTTTATAAATATTTGTGTATTCAATACAATTAATTTTTTTAAAAAAATTAATTGAAAATGATTTTTCCTTTATTAACATAAATTAAATAACTTAAAACCTACATATTTTGAAGGTCAGCAAAATGTAAAAATGAAAGCATAATTTTTATTTAAAATTTGTTGAAATTCCTCAATTTCAATTAAAAATCAAATCATTATAATTTTGAAGCATATAATAAGGTGAAACTCGACAGCATGTTGTATTTCTTACTACTGTCATTCGATCAGCACGCTCGAAATTTGCTTTAACAAGTTCATAATATCTTCCATCGCTTAGGACCATGCATCGAAGTTTCAAACACTTAACACGCAATAAATCGATTGCCTTTTGACTTTTATCGGAGAAACGAAGATTTTCCGGATCCCATCTGTTTTAAAATAAAGTTATTGATTTTTAATTAAATTTTTAAATTTCAAATTATATACCTAAGTTCTAGACGTTCCAATTTTGGGCAGTTAGAAATAGCATCCATAAGCTGATCAACATGAATATTAACAGATAATCGTTCATGACATCCCATTACAAGAATTTTAGCTGATTTTAAAACAGGAAGAATTGTCATCCAGAGCTAAAAATAACGGAAATTTTTGAAATTCATAATTTTTTTTTAGTTTGGACTTTTGTATGGTTTTCAAAAATGCGCTAAAAAATATTGGTGTCGATTAAAAATTGTAAAAATATTGTGAATTTAAGTATTAATTGGTATTGATGAATAATGGAAGTTGCAAAAAGTAATTCTAAGGAAGAGTTTAGCACCGAAAATGCGGAATTAATTAAAAATTTGTCCAATGAAGATGATATTAGTGAGACAATCGAGAAAGTTTTGGAATGGTTCTCAAAAAATGAAGATGTTAAGCATTCAAACACGGATGGATTTGAAACTTTAGATCTAAAATCAAGCATTGGAAGTGATAATGATGATGATTTTGAAGACATCAAAACTCCGTCAATCAGATCAGAAAATGATGATTTAGTTGAATACAATGCGTAAGTTAGCGATTCAGCCAATATTCCTATAATAAGCGCAAATCTTTTTTTTATAGTGAACTAAAGCAAGAAAGATATAAAGCTCCGATTGTTCCAATAACGTTAAATCACCAAGAAAATTACGATGTTACTTTAATTAACTTTCAAAGTACTGCTTCCTTTTTTGTAACTATTGTTCGTGAAGATGATAAGAAATGGAACCGTTTAATTAGACGTTTGAACAAGATACAAACAAAGAATCGTTTAGAGCCATTAGATCAGATCATTAAAGGAAGTCTATGTCTTGTAGAAGATGATGGTGAATTATGTCGAGCAATCGTTCAAAGCAGCTACGCTGAAACTGTAATTTGCTTTGGTTTGGATACTGGGAAAGTCTATTTAGTCGATACTTTGAAGGATTTCGTCTATTATATGTCGCCAAAAATTCGGAACACTATTGAATTTCAAGCAATTAACTGCAAATTATTTGACGTCCGTTTGCCACATGATCAAGCCATTACCAAATTAGTGTATGACACAGTCATATCAAAAATTCGTCAGCCACAGATCAAAGTGGTAAAATCGAAGCCTTCAAGATTTATCGATGAAAATTGTGTGGCATTTAACATTTATGAAGTTATGTTGTTTGGCCAGAACAGGACAACAAGCATTAACCAACAAATAGCTTCTACAATTCAAGGTATGGAGGATTATGATTCGGATAATTTTTAAATAACTGTTTAATTATTATATTGGAACTAATTTAATGAGGAATTTATCTTGATGTAATTGAAAATAAAAAGAAAAATAATTAAATATTAACCTGATCAGTAATATGTGCCATTCCACTTAATATGCATGCTTGAAGTTGTCCACCATAACGAGTAATGAACTTGCTTAAAATTTCGTCTGAAAGATTGTCAGAAGCATCAAGATCTAATGACAATAAGGATTTGCAGTTTCCTGATTCCATCCATGCCTTTAAAACAGAGTCATTGAATCCATTAATTTGACCAGCACTCAAAAATTTCAATGATGGAATTCTAGTCAGCATGTCAATAAGGCATTCGCTTGATAAATCAGTTGCTGTAATATCAAGTTCTTGAAGAATTCTAGAAAGTAATAATTACTAAGATTAAAGTCTAAATTCAACACAAATAAATCTTACGTCTTGTCCCATTCAACAGCCATAACATATTCTGATTGAAGACTTGTTCCATTCATGAGCAAGCACTTTAAACGTTTTGATCGTTGAAAAAGTGTCTTTAATGTCGATCCTGTAACTTTGTTACAGAAATTTACAGCTAAGCATTCAAGTTGAATACAATTGGAACTGAATGCATCAATATGTGAATCATCAATAAAATTGATTCCATAAAGATTGATGACACGAAGATTTGGTGTTGCTGCCTTCAACTTGTGCACGTTAATGACTTCCTAAAATGTTACTTTGTTATAGAATTGACAGTTAGTGACATAAATTTAATGCATACATAAATTTCCTCTTCTTCTTGATCAGTTTTTTCGTAGGTTCCAACCAAATGCAAAACTTCTAATCCATTAATAAAATTGTAAATTTTTCTCATGAAACCTTCCATGAAAATTACTTCAGAGAGACAAATACACAAATATCTGAGTTTAGCTGGAAAGGCTTGAAGCTCTGAAAAGTCATGAAGTTGCATAGCCTGTTGAAAATCAAGCAACATGTGAGTCAAGTTTGGACATTTTGTAGCCAATTCATGAAGAACATGATGAGTAATTAATTCAATTGGAAGTTCAAGATAGCGTAAAGATGGACCAAATCGGGCAGAAATAAGTGTCATCAGTGATTCCAAAGATCCGACATGAAGTCCTAAAAAGAAATTAAAAATGTGTTAACTAAAAGCCTTAAAGAACAGTTGATCTTTAAAGTTACCAGAAATTTCAGGACGCAAAGAGACATTCTTCCACAATCTACTGTCGTATGCGATCTGTCTCCAACGACGGCATATAGTAGCTGAAATATATTTTTGTTACACAAAAATTTTTCTCTGAATTATAGAAAATGATCTATGATTTTCTCTCACTTACCCATGCGACAAATTTCCAAATGAGATAGGTATGAGAAAATATTGAGAAGAACTTTATCGGGCAATTTTTCGATGGTCTGCAAATGAAAATTTTTTCAAGCAAAAAATTTGTTAATATTTATCGAATTTCCATTATTTTTCTTCACAAATTGACTACAAATGTGCCATAAAAAAATAATTATTATCAACTTCTACAATCCATATTTGGATTGTGGTCCAAAATGAAAATTTTCCGGCTATCAACCCCATTTTGGTAAAGTTTCACTATTATTATTGAGGAATGTTGCATTTTAAAGCTGACATAGATAGAGAACGATTCCTCAAGTTTCAGTTGTTTTCGTCCATTTGATGCTGCATGGCAGATCTTTAAAGTCGAGTATATCAAAAATTTTGCTGAAGCAGTTTTAAAATAGGACCTAAAATTCCTACAAATTTATAATGTAAATTTTGCAAAATGGGGTCGATTGTCGAAAAAATTTCATTTTAGACCACTGTGCATCCACAAGTGATTACGAAATCTTACAGTGTTAGCAAATGGAGACTTTCCTTCTTCCGTTACATACATTTGCGAAGCCTCGATGGCTACTTGCTCCATAAATCTATCCATGATGATTAATCTATTATTAATTACAATGTCTACTTTATAAAATTTCTCGGTTAAATGCAAGAAAAAATTCTACAAAATTGTGGAAACACTACTGATTGTGATGAAAATTTTCCAAAAACTAAATGCCTTTCTCCTTTCAAAAGTAAAAATCTCTCATAAAATTATTTTTAGAATTTTTCAATATTTTCCTGAGATATGTGCGTGATCATGAAAAACAACTTTTTGAGATGAGAGAATGCTGAGCGTTAAATGCTACTCAAACACGTGATAAACAACATTTTACTTTCTCAAACATTGAACATATGATTGGTTTCTTGACTTACAGAATCTTTAAACATAACAGCTAGTTCCTTTTGTAAATATCATTGAATCATTAATATCATTTTAATGTAATTTTTCTTGTATTATATTATAACGAATAATAATTATGTTGTTCCTAATAATTGCCTGATTTCCATTAAAACCATTCAAATTCTTGCAAATAAAAATCGCTTCTTTTGAATAGATTTATAAGAAATAATGTTTAAAAGCATTAAAATTGTACTGTTTTCGGGCACTGATTGTGACTTATTATTCGTCAATAAATTAAATTATAACAGTTTATAACAATGTTGTTGAAGCATTTTATTCCTTGTTTCAATAATTTTTCAAGGTCCATCGATATTACTAATTATTCTTTAAAGTATCATCTTTTTATTTCAGCATTAACATTAAAGAATCAAAGCAGGTATAACTTACAAGTTCCTTTTTCTTTCTGAAGCTTCCATTGTTATGATCATCTCGATTAATGGATAATGCCTGAAGATCAACCATTGTAAATCCCTCCATCTACAAATAATAGCATAATTAAGAACATATAAATCAATGAAAGGTCGTTGTTATTCAAGAATTAAGGAATTAAACTAAAATTATAAAATCTGTTATAAAAATACGTTATAACCGGACGTAAATTCAAAAATTAGTGAACTCTAGCTGTAACGGCTTCTTGAAATTTGAATAAATATAAAAGAACAAGTTAGAAAGTTTCATTTATTTTAAACAATCATTGACGCAAATAAATTGTTTAACAAATTTAACCCTAAATTAATTCCATTCACGTAAAAACCCATAAAAACTACAGCAACAAAATAATTGTACTTATTCTGAAACGTTATTCCCGACAGTCGGACAAAGTGAAGACAAACGAAAACGATTTGCGAAAAAAGTGCTAAAAAATACGTTGGAATTGAGTTTTGAAAAACGCTAAGATAAAAGTGAGATTTATTGTTTGGAGGAATTTTTTTTAAAATTAAGTTTTTTAATTATTTTATCGATTAAATGGACACAGAAAGTAGTGATTTTGATTCGCCTGACATGAATTCAAGCTTGGAACGTCAGTCGTCTCCAGAAAGAACAGTACAACCAAGGAAATTAAAGTTTTCACCAAAAAGCCCCAACAAATTACAATTTTCGCCTGATATTAACAGAATTAAGGCGTTAAGGTAGAATTAAAGTCAATTACTCTAATAAATTCATTAATTAATGATTAATTATTATGATTTCAGATTGTTTGATTCACCAAGAACACCAAAAACATTATCAACAAAGTATCAAAAATTCTTGGCAACAAATGATCATCATGACGAGAATCACTTTGAATTGATTGCGCGACCAACAATTCCAGTTCCTGAACTGTCATTTTTACAAACTAACAACAATAACAATAATCATATTAATAAACCAAAGCCATTTCCATTGTTTAAACAATTGCATGAAAATTTATGTAAGTTTAACTGTAAATTATTATAAAATTCTAAACATCCAGTAAATAACAATCTTTATTTTTTTTTTTTTTTCATTATAGCTGCAAATGTTAATCCATTTACACCGCCAGGAATATCATTACGCAAGAAACGTGCACGATTAGAAAATGATTTTATGAATTCATCATTACCAATTATTAACAATCCAGTTAGACCAAATAATTATGCCAATAAGTACGAGAATAACAATAAATATGATAATAATAATAGATGGCTTCATTCAGTTTCCAATGTAAAGGAATCATCAATGAATGCCACAACTACATGTGATTCAACCGAGCTGTGCTATGATGACGAAACAAATGAATTTCGTCAAGCGCCTAAACGTCTAGCGCTACAAGAATCCAATATTACAAGATATGAAAAAGAGTTTGTGGAGTTAAAGTTATTAGGTGTCGGTGAATTTGGATTAGTATATCAGTGCCTTAATCGTCTAGATGGTTGCATTTATGCAATTAAACGTAGTATTAAACCCGTTGCTGGCAGTTCATTTGAAAAAATCTCATTAAATGAGGTTTATGCACACGCAGTACTAGGAAAGCATGATAATGTTGTTAGATATTATTCAGCATGGGCAGAGAATAATCATATGCTCATTCAGAATGAATATTGTAATGGTGGCAGCTTACAGGCACTTCTTCAAAAACGTATTCTCAATGAAGCTGAACTTAAAATTCTCTTACTACAAGTCGCGGAAGGACTCAAATACATTCATTCACATAATTTAGTTCATATGGATATTAAGGCTGGAAATATTTTTATCTCAAAACCCCAAATTAAGTAAGTATATCATCAACCTGTCATATTTTTCTTATTATTTAGTGCTCCATTTACACGTTATAGACAAACGCAAGGGGATGATGGATTTGATGAAAATTATGATCAGTTAGACAACTATCAAGCTGTAACATATAAAATCGGTGATTTAGGACATGTAACATCAATGAGTGAACCGCAAGTCGAAGAAGGTGATTGCAGATACCTGCCAAACGAAATTCTTCAAGATGATTATTCAAATCTATCTAAAGGAGACATTTTCTCATTGGGTATCACAATTTATGAAGGTATGACTAACTACAAATTTAAAAGCATTATTAGAAACAGATATTAATGAATTAATTACTTTACAGCTGGTGGTGGCGGTCCATTGCCTAAAAATGGTGAACTATGGCATCAATTAAGAAATGGAAACGTACCAGACTTGCCGGGAATTAGTCGAGAGTTTAATGATTTAATAAAATTAATGACTCATCCTAATCACCAAGAAAGACCTTCATCAACAACAATCTTTAATCATTCCGTTTTATGTCCTGCTGTGAACAAATCAAAAGCTCAATTACTACACGAACTCAATCTTGAACGACAAAAAAATGAACTTTTAATCAAAAAGTTGCGTGAAAGTAACAAGCTTGTTAAATCTTATGAACTTTCTCAGACGCCTGGTAAGTTAATCAACTATGCTTAACATTTGTTTTTAGAAAATTAACTCATTGATGTGCTGGCAACTAGTCATGTCTCAATCAATATATAGTTTTGTAGATTTGTAAATTCAACGGACATTTGAAATTTGAAAAAAAAAATTAGCTGTCAAATTTGAAATTTAAAAATTTGAAAAAATAGAAAAAATCGCTAAAATATCGACATTAATTTATAGCTCAAAATCTTCAAAAAAATGACAATCAAGCTTCGAGAAAATCGCGTTGGATATGCCGCACAGAGATCTAGCACATCAATCAGTTAAAACAGTATTTTAATTGCCAATATTTATCTCATTTTTTCTCTAATTTTCATGACTCTTGCAGTAAATAACAAGAAGATACGATCAAACCTAAGAAATGAGCCAATTCTCTCGGATAGAAAATTACGCTCAGGATCAAAAGTGAGACGAACGCAACGAAGATTAAAATGAATAAGAATCAACATAATAATAATAATATTTTTATATATACACACATTAACTTTGAGTATACGTTTAAGAAGAAGGATAGAGAAACTTTTTAAGTTATTATTTTTTGATATTTGATCACACAAAGTAAATCATTATTATTTTTTTTCTA
This sequence comes from Chironomus striatipennis, assembly GCA_026123125.1. NCBI lineage: Eukaryota > Metazoa > Arthropoda > Insecta > Diptera > Chironomidae > Chironomus > Chironomus striatipennis. The sequence goes on along the minus strand of CM047394.1, from coordinate 23,504,877 downwards.
TAATTTTCATTTTTTCTTAATTTTAAATCGAATTTAACACTTAAAAGTAAAAAGTAATTATCAATTTTTATTATAATTTTTCATTATCCAGTTTTTCATTTTATACTTAAATTTATATATTTTTAATCTACGTCCTTCCAATAAAGAAAGAGAAAAATAAAGAAATAATAGATACTGATATAAAAATGTGAAGAAAATGAATGTTGATATATGTTAGGAAATAAAGTTATACATTATGAGTTTTTTCAGCAAGAAAAATTTTTGATTTTTTAATTTCCATTATCCGTCAAATGCAAAAAGCTATAAATGGCTTTTAATGACTCATTTTTTAAGCAGCTTTTACTCTGTTTTATTTTCAACAGTATCTGCCAAACCTTTTTCGGTTCACGATGCAAAATTTCAATTTTCACATAAACTTGATATGCACAACAATTTCTATGGCCACATAATTTGAGTCCTTCGTTAAATCCCCAAAAATTTGATCAACATTTATAAGCATCTCACTTGACTTCTGTAAGCTGTCATGTTGCTAAGCAGAAATAAATCCATTTTACAGAAATTCTATTAAGATTGTCATGTGGATAGACAAGCATGCTATGATCATTATTTATACGCGTCTAAAGTACGACGGATGTATCATTGGCATTAAAACTGACAGAAATAATATTGGTTTTAGTCATATTTTCAGGAATTTTATCTTCCTATTTATTTATTATTAATGTTGTGATGGACATTAAAAACTGCCAAAATAAGTTCTGTTTAAATCCACAGAACATAGAGGATTTATCAATAAACCAAGTATTACAAGTAAAAAGTCTGATTGATTATTTGAACGTGCCCCTAAAAAACGGTCGTTTTGAATTTGAAAATTTTTGACCGATTTTTGCAAATCACAAAGTTAAAAATTTTTGTTTATTCTCAGTAAAATTTAATTTTTCATGCTTTAATATTATTCATTTAACATTTTAAATTATTATTGTAATAAAAGTGACAAAATTAATTTTACTGAATAAACAAAAATTTTTATTTTTGTGTTTTGCAAAAATCGGTCAACAATTTTCAAATTCAAAACGACCGTTTTTTAAGGGCACGTTCTTCAACAAAAGCGTTCATTTGCAGCTTGAATTGTTATAAAACAGCACTAGGTACGATGAAAGATTGATGGATTTATTAGGAAAATTTGCTAAAACAAGCTACATGCTTTCAAAAAAAAAAAATCTTATCGATTTATACAAATTCACGACGTGATCTTAAAATTACTTCCAAAAGCATGTGATCAACGAAGATTTTATTACGTGTTGATGAAAAATCGATTGGAATTGATGGTTTTTAATTTTTATAAAATTTTCATGGTGCTTTCAAAGAATTTTTGTGTTCCCTCATTGAAATTATTTCAGTTCCAAACTTTTTGTAAAAAAAATCACTGAAAAATTTCATAAAAGAAATAATCCATAAATTTTCATTGCGACATGTTAAGCATGCTTTTATTTGAAAATTCAGCATCAACATGTCAAAAATGAAACAGTATCAAAACTAAACGAACATTACATCTTCAACTAATGCTGATCTTCTCTCAAATGTCACGAAAACGTGCACAAGAAATCCTTCAATTTTTATGAATTAAATTTTTCAGAGAATTTTCACTCTTCAAATTTTTAAATGAATGGATGGATATACTTTCTGAAACATGAGACACAATTGTTTAGCAGAGAAAAAAAATAAATAAAAAATTATTTTTAGCTATCAAAAAACATTTTTTTCTTGCTATTGTTTTTGCACGATTATAAGATGCGAATGAAGAAAAAGCGATTAAGAAAGAGATTGAAAATTCCGAGAATGAAGGAGGTGTGAGAAGACAATATCTGTGGAAGACATAAATGCTATTTTGTCGTTGACATTTTCATAAGAAAATTTTTCAAATCAACTTTTTAAAAATTTATGTTTGAGATTTAACGGTTTTCAAAAATTCAAAAATTATGAATTTGAAATTTTGAAAATTCAAAATAAAGTTTAACGGTTAAAAAAAAAAATTTTCTTTTTGAAAATTTTCAATTCTTGAGTAAGACATTAGATTAATGACAGCAGAATGATCAAAGCTGATCGAGTGAATTGAAGAGAAGAGTAGTGGAAAATGATGAAAAATCGAATTTTGAAAGGGAAATGACTTACGATTAATAGATTCTAATAAATTTTCTCGTATCCTTCACAATGATCGTAAAACGTTTGACTTTGTGGCACGGCTTTATGCCTTTTTTTTCTTCGGTCTTTTATCACTTTTTAAATATTGATAATTCAACACTCTGACAGATTTCCTTAACTGTCAATTAATGACTGTTCAGTAGTTGGATATTTCCGTAATCGAATCGCGAAAAAAATGGCAAATACCAAATAATGAAATAATCTTATGTACAAAAATAGCTTTATTTCAGGGGTCTCATTAAAACTAAACTATATTACCGCGAGAAATCTTTTCTTTACTTTTTTCCTTCCTTCTTATAGGTTTCAACTTCACGACGAGACTGAGACATAATGAGATGCACAGAGTCATGTGTGGTTTTCCCTCTAATTTTCAATAGATCTTTTCCTTAATTACCTTATTTTCTCTCTCATTTTCTTTCGTATTTTCTTCTGTCGCGTGGATCTTGTGAGATATTTTGCAAGGAAATTGCAGTCGATGCGAGAGAATAGACAATGAGAAGAGAAGAATAATGAGCAATTAATTTTTTTTTTTTTCTTTGAACGGAGATACATCAGTGCAGTTAATCTCTCGATATTCATTGAGTTATGCATTCAAAAAAAAATTTATTATTAAATTCCAATGTAAAATCAACTTCACATAAAAATCCACATCTGTTCCAAAAAAAAATGATTAAGCATTTCCCTAAATAGAGCAGATAAATAAATAAAATTCAAGGAATTTGATATTAAATATATTGGGTTAATTGATTGAAAGGGTTGTCTGAAGCATGTGACAGTTTTAAACAATAGAATTTTTTTGAGTGAAGATTTTGTGACAGATGGGGGGAGGGGGGTCTAAAATTTCATGTTTTTAATGGATGTTATAAGCGAGGAGGAAACAACCAAAAATGATGAATGCAGCTAATGAATATATTAGGAATAATAATTTAGAATGTAATAACAAAATATTGTATTGTCAATTTTTCAGTAATAAATAAAAGCCTATTTAGCCGCTTATTTTTGAAAAAAGAAGGGGGAGGGAGGGGGGGGGGGTGTAAATTTGAATTAAACAATAAAAATTTCAAGAATTCTATTGTTCTTTTTTGAAAATGAAGACCTAAATGGTCGATGGAATTTTTTTTTCCACCATGTTGTTTTCCCCTCGATTATAAGTGAACGACCCCAGAATGAATTCTTGAATTTATAATAAATCTTTTATTTATATCAAGGAGTAAAGAGTAAAGAATAAGACAACTTCAATAACATTGGATGTGTATTTATTTATGATTTTTTTTATTTATCATATTTTGATCATTCTTTTGACATAATTTAATAATAAGGATCATACATATTTTATTAAGTATGTAATAATAATAATTTTATTTTTTTGTAAATATATAGTTTGTATATAAGAATTACTTTGTAACAAATAAGACATGAATTTTGACAAAGTTTAAAGGATAGCAAAATAGTACACAAAATATTCGCAAACTTTTCAGGTATTTTTTCTTTTTTTTCACAGTTTGAGGAAACGAAAACTTTTTTTGTTCAGCAGCCTAAGTGTATCATAATCATGAATTTTAATAAAATCTGTTTAAGGAAATTACGTTATAAATTTTGTGGGATTTCATTATGTTTATGACTAAATATGACAAACTATAGTAGCTAAATGATTCAAATTATGTGAGAAACCCCCCAAAATTATGCACTGGAATCTCCATTAGTAATGTGTTGCATGCTAGTCTTTTTACGGAAGAATACCTATTAACATTTTTTGCTTATAAATCAAACAAATTCTGACAGTTTTGAAGCAGCCAAAGTGGGTCAAAAATCATAATTTAATCAATAGTGGTGCAACATGCGTAATTTTAAATGGATTGCACAATTCCTTAATTTTGAAAAGATTTATCAAAAATTTTCCTAATTTTCCCGAAATCCAAAAGTCCCGAATCCCTTTCAAATAGTTGTTAATTAACATTTATAACATACCTATTATGTATCATAATAAAAAAAAGTATTTAATTAGTTATCTACCCTTCATAATATGTCTTGTAATCTCATAATCATTTTTTCAAATATATCCAGCCTTTGAAGATTTAACTTTCAGAAAGATCCAAAAACTGAGTGCACACTTCCCGACTTATATCACCTTTACTGTTGAATAGAAATTTATAGTAATAGCCATCAGCAGAAATCACAATAATTGAATTGTTATCGGAACCGAAAGCACATATACAGTGTACAGAAGGGCCAGTTGGAATTGAAAATTTAGCGAAGCTCCAATGACTTGAGAAATATTTTGGTAGAATTTGTGAAATATTTTTTTCTTTCTGCTGTTCTTCGAGATTAAATACATGGATAGTGCCATGATCCGATGCGACAACAACAGCTGTCGAAAGTTGATTAAAATTAATACAATAAATTTTTGCTTGATTCGAACCACGTCTAAGTTCAGCCATTTTTTGACCAGTTGCTGTGTCAAAAATTCTTACAAGTGTACCACGTTCACTAGATGTAGCCAGTCTCGTTCCTTGAAGATTCAATGCTAAGCATGAAATTTTAGAATCATGTGCACTTATCTCTAATGGAGCCTTTTCTGTATTTGCAAGATCTACAATTAGAACATTACCAGTACGTCGTGCTGGAAAAGCCAGCAAAGATTTGTTACTATTTGGACATAAAACACATAGACCATTTTGATTTTGATTAGTTTCAAAGACGAGAAGTTGTTGTGGCGTTTGAGTAAAAGTGTAGACTTTGATGATACCCTCTGTAATAAAAAGTGAATTACATGAATCAGAAAGTGTTTGATTGAATGAATCAGAGATAAGGAAAATACCTAGAACAACAACAATTCTATCTCTTCGTAGTCTAACTGCTTTTACAGGAGTTGAAAAATCAAGTGAAATAGCTGGTAGTTTCTTCAAATCATCCCATACTAGAACCTTATTTGACGGAAATAATGGCTTATGTCCACCACCAACCAATGCTAGATAATTACATCTAAAAAGCATTTCCACAATTTCGATTCCTCCATCCAATACTTGACGTTGTTTTTCTTTAAGTGGATCAACATTAAATACTCGAAATCCGTCATGTGTACCGCATGCAAAACATCCTAGAAGATGCAAATGTTTAAAAATAACTTAAATAAACTTTAATTGATAAGAGCGAAAAAAAAATATTAAGATCAAAAAATCACAAAAACAAAGATTTTTTTTCGACATTTTCTGTAAATATCTGCGCACTTACCAAAATCTTGATTAAAATTTACAAACAATAATCCATTGTTATATTTTGAATCATGAAGATTCATTATAAATTACTTTTTACGGCACAAACTTTTATTAAATTTCTATAATTTTAATTTTTAACTTTTTGTGTATCATCAGCTCAAATTGAGAAGGAATTTACTGATTGCAAAAGCGCTTTTAAGTTGTTATTATTGTGTGACATAAAGACAATAAAGGTCGAACAACCGGTTTATTTTCGTAGCAATATGCTAATAATATTTTTTTCTGAGTTTAACAGTTTTATGTATAAATTTGCATTAAATTTGGCTTTCTTTTAACGTTTTAATTTTGGCTTGTCAAGCGCAATACAATAGGAAAATATTCCATTTGACATAAAGTCTGATTCTAGATTTCCAAAAAACCGTTAAAAAAAATATTTTGAATTTTTCAAGAATTTTTTTTAAATTTAGAAAAGCCGTTGAATTAATTTTAACTAATTGCCATTTTATTATTCTAGGACATAAATTTCAGTTACTTTGCAATTAATATAATTGAGAATGAAGGTGGTCTTATGAGTAAAAATATGTGTATTCAATTAAGTGACTTACTTACAATAAAAAAATTTAAACATTCTACAACTTAGCTTACTTAAATTTAAGATAATGATAAGAATATTAATGAATAATGATCAGAAGGCAATCAAAAGTTAACTCGACAACAGCACAGTAAGAGCATCAATGAATTTTGGACAGTCAGATTGCTTAATTTGAATGATATTTGTATCGAAAAAGTCTTGTGAAATGGCAGAATTGCTTTTAATTGCAGCTTGTTCGAATGCCTTTCCAAAAAGGTTCTTTGAATCATCTCCTATTGGCGGGATTCCAATCATTAAACAAATTTCTCTTGTCAAATCAACTGGAATACAAATAATTAATGGTAAATCTCTCGATCGACGACTTCTTGAAACGGCTACAAATCCATTAAGCATAAATTTTGCGAGCATCGTTAGTGCATAAGGTGATGAAAATTGGATATTTTCATCTTGAAACACGACATATAAGAATGGTCCCGCTGAATGGATTTGTTGTGTCTCAAGTGATGTCTTGACTTGCTTAAATATCGAGTCTAATAGAATTTTTGCCTTCTCAATTCCAACTTCTAGCATATTTTTCTTGTTCCTTGACAAACTTTCTAATGCATCAATAAAGCAACTCTCAGCTGTTCTTTCATGATCAATTTGTTCAGTTAATGCCATCATTGAATAGACATAATCAGCTGCAGAATATCGATTCTTATATCCATATTGTAATGTAAATGATCCATAAATAATTCCTGGCATGTTGTACTTTTCAGCAGTTTTTTCAATCATTTGATAAAAATCTTTCTTCATTAATAAATCCATAGAATTAAATTGTTGTCTTGCTTGTGCTAACGGTAAGCCCATTTCAACTAGTAACTCATTTAATTTCTTTTTCCCATTCAATGTCCACAATTTCATTCGACATGCTGAATATATTGAATTCTTTATCGATTCTTTAACGCTCCAATGTCGATAAAGTGCTAGATATAAGTCATTTTCATATGTGATCCTAATTGCTGTATGAGAATTTTCATTAATTTTATTAGACAAACGTGAAACATGAGATTGAATTCGTTGCGTTTCTAACGTGTACACGGAGCTTTCAATTTTACCAAGAAGTAATTGTTCTGTGATGCCAATAATTGCCCACCATAATAAATCTAGTGAATCTTTGGACATTTTCCATGCTAGCTCAAATATAACTAAAGACGTACTTCTTGCATAGTAACTATATTGTGAATAATTAAATAATACTCGATCTCTCGTCTTCTCCCATTCACGCTTTTCTCGATTCTTTCTTAATCGTCTCTCAAATTTCTCAATATGTGAAGTTGGTCTACGATTTGAATTTTCCGTATTTTCATCATTCTCATCCTCTTCGTCCTCAATTCCATCATCATCACTTTCATTTTCACTATCTGAGTCTCTGAATATTTGCTCGAATTGTGGCAGGTCCTCTTCTGCTCTATAATCGCCCAATATTCTCACCTAAAGATTTTTCGTTCGCTTTAATCATCTATATCTATTATATAGTAATTATGAGACCACTTACCTGTGAATCACTGTAAATATTACATAGATCAAGAGGACGATGAGAATCGCATATGTAAAAGACAATGTTTTCATCAGGCTGTAGAAGATCAACTAAATCTATACAGCCACCACAATTTATAAACAGAAATATGCTACAGTCGTCTTTATTTTCCTCAAATGTCCTCTTAAGTCCTTTAATACCCAGTATAGGAGCTATTGAGAATATAATATTTTCGTTCCTAAACAGTGTCTGAAGAATTTTTGACGAAACGATCGAATCAATGTCCACATTACAGATTACAATTACTCGCTTTCCCGGCAGCAAATTGAAAAAGTCATTCTTTAGATCTGATACAAACATCTTGAGCTATTAGAAAAGTGTCTTTAAATACATAATAATGCTTAAATTAATGTCAAAACGAATTAAAAACTTTTTTGTGTAATTTTTCTTCAACTTTTGGCGGTTAAATCAAGGCTTGGACGCTTCGATCGAGTTCCAAAGTTTATTATTTTAAAAATCTTTTATAATAACAATTTAATTTAACAGCACAACAATTGACTTATAAACTTACCAGCTTTAATACAGCATGTATAATTTAACGATGTTTTCGAATTTAAATTTCTAGTTTTTTTTATTAAATTAAATTCTTTGAAAATTTGAAATTATTAAAATTAAAATATATGTGTTAAAACATCATAAAGAATTGATTAAAGTGATTGCAACATATAGTTAAACCTAGTTAGAGTATATTTATGTAATTTACATTCAAAATAAATAGTGTTTTAAGTGGTTTTCTGATAAAATTAAAATTTAGAAAAATTGTGAAAAAATTAAAATTTTTTGGTTAAAATATTCAATTTTTAAAAATCCGTTAACACCAAAATTTTGATTTTAGTGAGTTGGTATTAAAAGAATGGCAGTAATTAGAGTGTCTATACATTAGTTATTCCTACACCTTGTAAGTTTTCCATGGAAAAAATTCTAAATTACGACTGATTCTTGTCTACCATTATTCGTTTTCATTCTAAAGTAAAGAGAAAATGAATTAATCAAAGAAAAGAAAAAAATATTTTGTAATCAAACTTGTCCGGAAAGACATCTCGAATTATTAGGACTAATCATCCAGTGAATTAGTGCTTCGCGCGTGCAAGTGGATTAAAATCAACGTGTAAACATTATTAATAGTTAAAATATGAATTTCGATGATTATGAGGAACTGCCAGGGGCAAAACTTAGTGTGACACTTTTTGCAGGAGCTTCTGCAGGAATTATGGAACATATCGTCATGTATCCAGTCGATACAGTAAAAGTATGTGACTTATATTATTAACCAAACATGTAGAATATAAGATCAATTGAATAACTTCCGATAAATAAGAAGAAGAAAATTTTGTGTATGAAAAGAATGAAAAGAGTGAAGAAAAAAAAAAACGTGAAATTAGAAGGAAAAGAGAATCTAATATTATATAAACACACAAGTTTCTACTTTATATGTCCCTGAAAAACCTGAATAAATGCCGAAATCACAAGATTATGAACGTTATTAAGAATAAATATCAAATTTGATTCTCGGCGAAAATATCAACATTCACTCTCAATGACCCTAATCATTCGCTAATCAGGAATTTTGTGTATATAAATATATTCTTTCTTTAATTTTATGTACATACAAAGTAAAAAAAAAGACAGTCTAAAGAAATTTAATTTTACTTCTTATTTCATAATATTCTTTGATAACACGCAAATCTTCGTGTTTTGTTATTTAATCAAACTCATCCGTTCAATTGAAGATGAATATTTATTCCTTGTGTCATGGCTGGCAGTTGATTTGAACTTGGCAAAAATAATTCAATTTTGCTCAATTGAAAAATTGGGCAGCAACATTAACTGACTGGATTTTTTTTTTTATTTGTACATTGTTTCTGGATCTCATTTATTATTAATGACTTAACTTAAGTATTAAGTTTGAGATAAAAAAAAATATCTCATTACCCTTTGCATCATGACAATTACGATAGGAATGTCTCATAACTGATAAGAGGAGATATATTTGAACGTGATTGATACGGAGCGTAACTAGTTAGGTAGTTAAAAAAAAGTACTTCTCTTCTAAGTGTTCCTTTATATTCAAGATAACAGCTTGCAATGTGTGTTTTTACGAGAAGTAAATTTTTTTTTTGCGTACTTATTTTTGCTTGCGAAAAGAAAATGCGAGTTTTTCTCTTTTCGGTTTGTTGTTTGTTTGTTGAATCGATTCGTTACTGCAAAGTGTTGTACACATTCTTGACCTACACCAAGTCATTGAAATTATCTCAATTACATAAAAATATTTTGATTTTTTTTTTTCACATGCAATATGTTATATATTTGGAATATTTTGTCGATATTCTAAAATAGCATCGAATCGGAAATGAAAAAAACCACCAAGCTTGTTATTTATCGTTGTCGTCAATATTCATTTGATTAGCATATTCGTTCATTCGTTTCTCTTACGCTTACTTTCCTATTCTTACAGACGAGAATGCAGAGCTTATCACACACAACCAACTCAATCAGTGGGGTTTTGCGGGAAATGATTAAGCAAGAAGGATTATTTCGGTAATTAATATGCACCGCATTTGACTATGACTTACATACATATTTTGATTCTTATGACGTTCGATATTGTAATATAATGAATGCAAATCAAGTCATGAGCGATTAATTGCTTTAATTGATTTTTAAAATTGACTGATTACAATTAAAATTTTAATTTCTTTATAAATATACAGACCCTTGCGTGGTGCCTCTGCTGTCGTTATTGGTGCCGGACCGGCTCATGCTTTGTATTTTAGCTCGTATGAATTCACAAAGGAGAAGCTTGCTAAATTGAAAATTAATGATAACATCAATTATGGTAAGAAATTTTTTCTAATACATATTATTTTCACAGAGACTTTTGACAAAATGGTTTACGGAAGTGGATTATTATCGCCCATTTATGTCACGTTTTATCAGTTTAATCATGTAACAATTTTTTTTTATCAAAATATTTCGACTTTTGTGATTTCATTAATCCTTGAATTTCATAGATTTGCTAGTTTATTGTAAATGACCCAAAAAACCCTTGAAAATTTATTCATGTCTAGTTTTCAAACAAAAGAAATTCTCGTCAAGTGAAATTTAAAATTCAGCCAGTCATGCTGAAAAAACTATTAATTATTCAATTCACGATTTTAAAAAAATCAATTTCTATTCCATAGTCATTAGTGCAACATCGGCTACTGTTATTCATGATGCAATTTCAAATCCAACGGAGGTGATAAAACAAAGATTACAGATGTATGACTCGCCGTACAAGTCTGTAGTTGAATGTGCTCGAAAAGTTTTTCGTCAGGAAGGTTTCGGTGCTTTTTATCGCTCATATACAACTCAACTTGTGATGAATCTGCCTTATCAAGCTATTCACTTTTCAACATACGAATTCCTACAAGAAACTGTAAGTAATAAAATGAGTCAAATGGAAAAAGAAGAAATTATTATCTTGTCTCGCCACGAACAAACTTTAATCTACAATTATTATTAATTCATTTTTTACAATAGTTAAATAAGGAGCGAAGATATTCTCCAATGGTGCACGTTGTAGCAGGAGGAGCAGCCGGTGCTGGTAAGCTTTATGACTGACAGCAATAAAAAATTAATATTTACATTAATTTGAATAAAATTTTTTTATAGCTGCTGCTGCATTCACAACACCACTTGATGTGTGTAAGACACTTTTAAATACACAGGAACAAGGTGTCGGAACAACAAAAGGCCTTTTCGAGGCAATTCGTAAAGTTTATCGAGTTGCTGGTATTGGTGGATTTTTCAAAGGACTTCAAGCGCGCGTTTTATATCAGATGCCTGCCACTGCTGTATGCTGGTCAACATACGAATTCTTTAAATATCTCCTTTATACGAATAAAAGAAAAACTGTATCATTAGCTTCACCTGTAGTGGCAGCTCCTGCCTCCCAATCAATAACCTTTGAAGACAATAAACTTTCGAAACCTTTACACCATTTTCATGCAATGAATAAAGAACCAACAGCAACTGTATCGCCCAGCCACTATCCTCGTGAGTTACCTGCTATGTCGTCTGTTGGTCTAGTATATGCACACAACACAATGCATGACTTTAACCCAGCGACATCGCAATTAACAGACTATACAAGAAGCACATAAAAAAAAATCCTGTAATGTATCTTTCTATCTCAAATCATTTTTTTTATAATTTTTTCTCTCTATATATCTCTTTCCTTTCTACTTTAACTTTTTCCTAAATTCATTAACATTTTCCTAAGAATCCTATTTTTTAAAATAAGAAAAATATTGAAGATATTTTTTTAATAATTAAACAAATTAACTTGAAAAGCTGTTGAAAATAAGTAAAAAAATCTCAAGAGATTCTGCATCAAAAATTTTAGATTTTGATGCGCTTAGAACACGCTTTTGTTGCCAAAAAAAGAAAAGAAAGAATATAAAGGTTATGTGCATAGAAAATCAGTTTAATAAGTTAGCTGTGACGACCTAACGACGATGATTGTAATCCAAATCAATTTTTCAATCAATTTTATTTTTCCTTTTTGAAGGAATTAGAAATGTATGAATGAGATGAAGAATAGTTTATGTCAATTAACCGAAAAGGAACGGCAATGAAAGAGTAAATTGCTTTGGTAACAAAGAACAAAGTTTTTATGACGAATTTCGTTCACGATAAAAAAAAATATATAAAGTACAATATTGTTCCTAGCATTCAAGTCAAAGATACTTAATGGGTAGGATCGAAACTGTATAGAAATTTATGTTCCTTCACATAAGAATTAATTTGATGACAATTTTTTTTTCAAGTGAAACTAGTGTCTTGCACCTTAATTGTAGATAATTAAATATATTTGTATTTTAAATCCATCACTTGTAAACGCAAAGTAGGTGGTTGCTCATTGTTATTAGAAAATTTCCTTTTTTTACGCTGTTAATGCTGTGTACAAAGACATTTACTTTATAATCAATTCGAATCAGATGAAAATGAGGAATGAGAACTTTTCATTTCTATAAAAAAAAAATTGCATAAAATTAATCATAAATCGTAATATGGACACTAATAACACACACACACTCATTCCTCATTTACATTTTTTTGTCTGTTTGTCTGGACACTATGTTTCATCTTGAAGGATTCTCATCATATGTAAAAAAAGAACTGTCTTAATTGTTATTAGTTCCTTTTCACTTTGAAAGATCAAGATGCAGAAAAGTTTCACATTTGTTTTTTTCTTTGCTTGAATATAAAATTATCTTTAAACAAAAAATATATAAGAAGCCATTATATAATCCAACACGCGAAAGAGAAGTAAGAAGAAGATATTATTTTATGGTCGAGACAGAAGAAGAAAATTTTTTTTAAAAAAAACTTTAGAATGAAAACGAAAAGAAATAAGAATTTATAATTTTTGTTGAATATAGACCCACTCGCATGTATACAATAATATCCACAATGTTATAAAGCAGTGATAAAAGTTGTTCAAGGCTGATTTGCCGGTAATCTTATGCAAAATATTCTCGTAAAAATTTATTTTTATGTCCACAAAGTCTGTTAAAAAATATCAGAGGCAATGCATTCTGGCAGCTACTTTTCAATCAGTGGTGGTTTTTCAGCCAAAAAATCACATTATTTGAGATCTCTTACTAGATATTGTCAATGTCAAAGTCCACAAATCATTCAATATTCAAGTTCTATGCTGTAATTTAGCATGAACTTTTAAATATATTTTTTTCCACTGCAATTTGAATGAACCTGTAAATTTCTGGAATAAAATTTAGAGCATCTATAAATAACCAACCAATCTGGTTCATCAGTCTGAAACAACTTTGTCAAAATAAATATTAGAAAATTTAATCTTTTTTCTTTCATTTTTTGTAAAAATCGAAATTTTATGCATTGATCTTCAGTGAAGGATAATGTGTAAATAAGATTTGATTAGTTTTTAATGATCGTAGATTTAAGATTAAAAAAATAAATAAAAATAAAAAATAAATTTAAAATCAATAATTAAAGTTGATCATGTTACTCTATAAAGAATGAACTATTTTCTGCAGATGAAATTATATATTACATTGAAAAAAAATGAAATCAGACAAAGTTGAAAATAATAAAAAAGTAACTTGAAATCAGTAAAATGAAAAATAAACAAGTTTAATTAATGATAAATTACAGTTTACTTTCAGTACCTACAATTTTCAAAGCACTCAATTGGTCAGCAAAAAGATATGAAACTTCAACAAAAGTTTATAGGCACGTAGACGAAAACTTTGAAAGGCATTTAAATATAATTACTTTGGCATCCAACTACACCCAAAAAAGTAATTATTACTTAAATTCTAAAAGTTCATCACGAAAAATGTCCTCAATGTTAAGTCTATTAACAACAAAATTCTGCTTTTTATTTTACAGTTTAAAAGCAAAAGTTTTAAAGATCAATTTAATATTGAAATAATTTCAAAACAATAATAATTACTCATGCAAAAAAAAATCTTGAACTCTATTAATTAGTCATCAATTTATGCAGCTGCAGTTTACTTCTGAAAAAATCACTTTTTAGTGACTAGTACTTTACAGACATGATTTAATTGTATTTAATTTTTTCTCAGAAGCAATAAAAAATTCCAATGAAGACTATAAACAAAGATAAAACTTAAGTGACTATCAAAATAAACAGTCACAAATATTTGTCAGTCATTTCTAAGTTCTAATATCGGAATTCACTCTAATCAGGATTGTCTGCTTTACACATCGATTATTTTCAATATTAATGTCCATCATGTTATTAATGTTATGCACATGTACAATTGCATATCACGTGTATTTAAGAACTTGACCTTGACAAACGACTATCTATACAACTGCAATGAATTATTCATGAAAAAAATTGAAGAAGTTTGCGTGTTTGAGTATAAAATGACTCGTGGCTTTTATTGGCATTGATAACACATGCTATTAATGCATAAATATAATAATTAATAACTAGTGTAGCATGTCATTAGATACGACGGAAGAATATAAAAATTTTCGGATACAAAATTGTTTAAGTCGTAATTTATTAAAAATACTCGATTTGGGGGGCCTCGATTTGAGTAACTGATGTGTCCCAATAAAAAATTCAAATTTTTATTTTTTTAACGGTTATCTTTATTTCGATTTGAATATTTGAGTCAATTTGAGTAGAACCAAACAATTACTCAAATCGAGGCCCCCAGTAATTGAACTTTAAAGGAAAAAGAAAATAGTTATGTTGGGGCAGTCTTGTGATTACAATATTTTTGATAATAAATAGTCTGGATGATAATTTAGCACGATGACATTGCACACGTAATTCTTATCAGAAAAGTAGATGACTAAAAATAAACAATTAATGATAAAGTTTGAGTCTATCACCAACTGAAATCTTTATCATGAAAAGTAAGATGTTTTGTTACGCATTAAATGGAGAAAACTTGTACTGTTTATGACATGTCTTATCGTTCATTCGATGATGAAATTTAAAATTTTGATGACTTTCATTGAACACAAAAAGAACCGAAAAGTTGATAAGGTTTAGTGGCTTGTGAGTAATTTTCCTTATATGGGATGTATTGATAAGCTCAAAGGTTTCGAACTTAAAAAATTACATGATCACGTTTGTCAGGAATGATCCCAAAAACTTAATCGCTGATTATTTTGAAAAATATACATTAAGTTTATGAATGATGCGAAAATTTTAAGACTTTAATGGATGTTATTGCAAAAGATTTTGTAAGTGTTTTGAGCAGGAACAGCTCAACATGAAAATTAATTTTAAAAAAATTTCAGATTTTTTTAGCAAGTATTGTTTTTCAAAGGATGAGTTTAAGACTGAATTTATTAAAAATTATATTAAATTACATGAAGTATAAAAACTCATAAATTACCGTTTATGGCATCTATATTGAGCATAATGAAGCTATCATAAATGTCGCCTTTGACATTTTCATGTAATCGAATAGCAGACCTTCATCAGCAAAAAAAGAACATCAACATATTTAAGGTCAATTCTAATATCGATTGACTAAACGTCGTTTATTTATTATTTATTGTATTAACAATTTTCATAACATTCATGTACTCAATATTGATTTTATATGCAGATATTACAAAATGTACATTAAGTCAAGACAGCTGTAATGAAGGAACATAAAAAAAATTCCATAAATTCCTGTTGATTTTTTATGAAAGCAGCAAAACATTCATTATAATTTTCATGATTTACTACTTTTATCTCTTCATCATTTTCTCATATAAATTTAATTTTTATGACTTTTTGCATAAACTTGTGGATTATGGCGCTCATAAGGCATGAATAAATTTTCCTTATCACATATTTTTTTCACATTTATAAACATACAAAGGAGGATAAAGTGAAAAATGTATCGAGGAACTGATTTAAAGCATGAAAAATTGATGGAAATATGTTAATTAGGTATTATGATGATCTCCTTTGTCATAACACGCAAGGCATAGATTAAAAAAATTAAAGGACATACAATACTTGTGGAAACGCTAATCGTAATCAAAATAATATTTTCTGTAAAACATGGAAAATTATTAATCATTTCAATTAAAGATAATTACAGTAGAGAAAATAATTGAAAAATGGACAGTAACATGATATCAACGCCATGATGTACTCGTAAAAATGTGCATTATTGTTAATTGAGTTCGGAGTGGAATCAAATTAATAATTCATGAAAATTAATTTCAAACCACAATCATCCGTGTATGATTTTTATCTCATCACCAGCTGTGAAAATAAATATAATTTTATTTTTGCCATCGACAATTCATTAGCATATATCCAATTGAATGTTTGGTTAAATTGAAATATTGATGAAATCCGATATGAAAAAATGGTCCACATTTACTTAATTTTTGTGGTTTTTGATCATCATTCGTTGATTTTTCAGTCAGTCCAATTGAGAAAGAAGCTTAACATTTGCAATTAAATTGATTGATTTAACTTAAAGCCTGAATGAATTAAATATTTTTGTGAGAATACAAATTCCTATCATCAAATAAAAAATATTTAAGGAACCGGAATTATTTAATCATAGTGCAAGATAGACGAAAAGTTATCGACAAAAACAGGAAAGTGATAAATTATAGGAGAATAATACGTAAATAGAAAATGAAATTGATTGAAGAAAGACAGCATGGAAAGGGAAAATAATTGATTTTCATTAATCTTATTGTGAAATAATTAATTTATACTGATAAGTATCGAATAATCTGAATTAATGAGATTTTCTATAGATTTTAATCAATAAAAATCTTCAGCAGGAATAAATGATAAAAATAATACTTTTACAAAATTTTGGGGCTTCATACTTTGAGCAATTTTAACAAACTCATATTCGAATTAATAATTGATTTATGATGCATATGTGAAAAAGTGCCTATGTCAATCTCACATACATAATTGCATTTATTAATATTTTACACCAAGCTAATAATGAAAAACTAAAAAATGACAACTTTGTACCCAATAAATTTGAATATTTTAGAACTTAAAATTGATGCCTTGTTTATTTAAATCACTTTTATTAGTACCGAAAATTCTAAAATGAGCTTTTTATTCAAATTAATGAGCATTCAAGGACTTATAAATTACGGTTGTAATTTCTCTCATGTCGACAAACTATTCTGTCTATCTGAACAATGCATATATGACTGAGTCATGTAAAATCACCAAACTGACAAACAGCTTATCGTTCGTTTGTCAGCTAGAAATTAGATTGTTTTGTTGCCTGTTCCATGCTCGTTTTAGATTATCATCTAACAAGACAAAGTTATTGTTCTTCATCGTTCTTTATTTTTAGCATAAACCAGTGGCGTAGTTAAAGGGGTGAATGGGTGGATTTTCTTACATGTCCCCCATCTCCCCCTGAACTTTATTAGCAAATTTATTTCTTAACTTTTTTCATAAAAAATTGAAAATTAACATCCAAATCTAGCATAGACATTCACACTAGTTTACAAACTTTTAGTTTTTTTTAGACAGATCTCATTAGGGGCCGTTCACTTAAGGACCGTTCACTTAGTACGTTCGCTTTTTAGGGGGGAGGGGGTCTAAGATTTTGTAACAGATTAAACAAAACAAAAGAATTTTTACAAAAAGGGGGGTCTAAAAAGTCAATTTTTTGCGTAACGTACCCCTCCCTCCTAAAAAGCAAACGTACTAAATGGACGACCCGGCCCCTTAAGAGATTTCTTAATAATTCAAGAATTCAAGACTTTGTGGATTTCATTTTAATCATATAAAGTCATATTCGAATTGAAAGTCGCAGCCTTACAAAAACTCATTTTTATACTGATATTACAAATAAATTGGCCTCATGACTAATAACATTAATCTGTCAATTTTCTTAATGTCTGCAAAAATTAAGGCATGTGTGTGTGTCAATTTGGTCGTTAAGAAAACATACAATCAGTCATCCAATTAGCAAAAAAAGTGATCTTCATGCGTTTGATGAAAAACGCTGAGAATAAATCTCCATGAAAGCTAATAAAAGTGAAAAAAAGAAGACTGGCAACATGCACATACATACGAGTGTAAATGACAAAAATATTCTAGAGAAAGCTCCCTAATGCGTCACATGTGTAGCAGAGCTTATAAGGCAAATATTGTCAAGGCATTGTGTGAATGTAAAAAAAAATAGCAAAAGTTAACTTTTCTTGTCCATAAATTATGTCATCATACGCACTCGTGTGTTTAGGTATAGACAGCATACATTATACATATAGTGAAAAGTTGAAATATAACGTGAAAGGATTAGATTCATTCCCCTGTGCTTACACCGTCATAAGTATGAAGCTTGTATTCATTTCAGGATATTTAAAGCAACCAATTTGAAACATTTTGAGGTAACTAACCTTAAAAAATGTTGAAAATTAAAATTAAAGACTGGAACTTCAAAGGCGCACAGAAAAGGCGCTTCATTTCAGCATGTTAGAATATTTCCAACATTATTTTTTATTCCTAGTGAATGCCAAATTCCATTTACATATATTCTGATATAATGCTCTCCTGAGAAAATATCGGTACTGCTTTAATTTTGCCTATAGTATATAAACATGAAAAATTGTGAAACATACAAACAAACAGCTGGTGAACAATGTCATATCGAAAATGGAGAACTTTTTTTTTAAAGCACTTAACCTGTCGACATTCTCTGAGAAGATTAGCTTGTAATACTGAATGCTTTTTATGCTAAGTAAATGTAAAAGTATGGTAAAAAATATATCTGTTTGGGGATATAGAGGAATGAAACCAAAGAGAACGCGAGTCGCAAAGAAAAAGGCCATCATTTGGACAAGCAGTAATCCAAAAACCTCTCAGGATTTTCTCAGAAAAGAAAAATCACATTTACTTATTATTGAAGCACTTGACTTTGAATTTAGCTTTTTGCAAGGCTTTTTGACATAAAGTCCATTAATTTTCTTATTCTCATGACTGAATCGCTATCATGAATGAAATGCTTTTAGATGTAATTGAATGAATGTTTACATAATTGAATTTAATTTTGCGGCTAGACAACAAAATGTGTTGACTTGGAGATTTTCTCACGCTGCTCTGACCAGATTTTACAGCTTAATGGTGATTGTTTATGTGTAATGGCAGTCTACTTTTTAGTTTTGGATGGATTAAGAATTTAGAAGCAAGAGTTATTAGCTGAAATTTGGTCAACTTTAGCACATTTTCATTAACCTAAAAGAAATAAATTTTTTATCTGATGCATATATTCCAAAGGAAATTAGAGGCACAAAAACCGCAGGTAAATTAAAGTTGATAAATTAAATAAGTTCAGTATTTGGTCATGTTATAATCAACATTTAAATGAATATAAATCAATAATTTTGAACTCCACGAGCGAATGTAATTTTGCTATCATAGAATACGAATTTGATGACAATAGGTTTTAGTTCGCGAGGCACAACGCACCTGATATATTATTTATAATGTCATAAACAGGAACAAATTTCCTAAAATGTTAATTTAAATTCCATTTTTTACTATTGTGTGCATTCAATGAGATGAAAATGTTATGCGTTTCCCATAGATATATCTACATAACTACATATGTAGTATGTATTATGCTCATTTGCATAAAAGAAATGTTTTATTTTTTTATCAGAAAAAAGTACAAATTGTATGTATGCATAACGAAGAAAAACTATGGAGCTTCAAGCAATTCACACGACTATAAATTTTATTATTGTACATATATGACAACCAACTGTGCTTGTGCCGTTCCATGAGTTTGATAGTTCAAAATGAGATACAAATGTTGAAAGCTTTCAATTTTTCTTTCTTAATTAAATTTTTGAAATAAGAAGAGATGAAAAAAAAAATTGTAGGAAAAGTTTAATTAAAAATTTGTTTTCACTTCAAAATTCTGCTGAGGAAAGAAGGAGCAAAAAATCATCGTATTTTAGTTGATAAATAAAGTTTCATGTGCTTCTGTATACTTTTTTTGTGTCTAATTTAAAAAAAAAACTCTAAAACTTTTTCTACAGTAGGGAGAAACAATTTTTTTAATTAATTTTGCCACATTTTTGATTGTTTTTTCGCCTTTCTTTCTTTTGGATGCAATTTTGTAGAATTATTTTGAGATTTATATTTTATGCATTGAGTGAAAAGTCTTCAGAGGCAATTCTTAATACAAATTGTAGTTTTCAATTTTTTTTAAAAAAAATCCTTCTTAAAAAGTCAATGATTTAAATTTCTCAGAACTTTATATCTTAAATTCTTAAAGATGATTTTCATTGATTTCACCAAAGGGGTCGCAATGTTGAAAATTCGCCAACATGGATTAAAATTTGACTGGCAACAAAAATTTTTGATTTCAAAAAAATTTTGTATTGAAAGTGAGAAAGTGTGCCGTGATGAGAGAAAAATCAAAAATTGTGTAATGATTTTTTGTTCTTTTTATCTACAATATTGAGCTTTTAAACGACAATTGGAATAAGCCTGACCACAGAAATGGCTTTATTTTCAAAAAATATTGTTTAAAACCTTTGAAAAATCAAATTTAATTTTGACTCATGGCATACTTTCTAACTTTCCATACAAAATTTTTTTAAAATCAAAAATTTTTGTTGCCAGTCAAATTTTAATCCAAGTTGGCGAATTTTTAACATTGCGACCCCTTTGGATTTCACTGAATATAAAAAAAGAAGAATCATTAAATTATTAGATGACTTTGATAAAATGATTGTACGCATCAATCATAATTATTACAAAATTATATTCTCTTTAATTTCACGAAAATGCTACAAATATTGTGAGTGGGAGTGTTTTTCATAAAAAATTGTCATTCCTTTGAGTAAGTAAACTTTGTGACATCTTTTCTTGCTAAATATCGTTAATGACGTCAGTGGTGGTTCTTCTTGCTTTGATGTTTTTTCTGCAGTGTTGATATTTATAGGAATTTTGGGAAGTAATGAAAGGTTTTTTTGCTGATTTTCTCCACTTCCTCTTAGAGTTTTCCAGAATTTTTCAAAAGATTTTTTTTTCTTAAAAAACAAAATTAAAGTGACATGTGAAAATATATTTTCAATGCACGCCTACCTTTTATGTTAAAACATTACGTATGACATCCAAGTTGACATTTAAATGAAATGATTTCATCTTATTATGATGAAACTTTCACATTTTGCTTAATGGCATGCAAAATTTAAGAATCTTTCATATTGTAGCAATAAAACAAATGCTTAACAAATAATCAAATAGTAATAATAATAAATAATGAAAATTTTGATTATTTTGCAGCACAATAGTATATTTTTGAAAGAATTTGAAATGTTCACCTAAAATTCAAACCATCTATAAGACCGTTTATTTAGTACATTCGCTTTTTAGGGGGAAGAGGGTCTAGAATTTTGTAACAGGTCAAATTAAAGAATTTGAATGGAATTTAAAAAAAATCTTAAAGCTCAACTCATTTTTAAAAATTCTCAGAACAAGCGGAAGTGAGATGATTGAAGTAACAAAAAGTATCAGTTGAAAAAAAAAAAAAATAAATTGTGTTTTCAAAAAAGACTTGATCTAATTTTTTAGGAAGTTTTCATTAAACTTTTTTTTATATGCCTAACAAAATATTGTTCTTTGCTTTTTCTTCTTCATTTACTTTTTGTGAGTCTAAAAAATGAAGACAAAATTATCATTTCATCTTTCGAAACACGTTTTTGATGCCTCCTCTTCTTTTGTAAAACGAAAGTTTTTCTTTTTATTGAATTTTCATCTCATTAAAAAGGTAGATAGTTCAAAAGTGCTCGAAGTGGACTTTCCATTGAGTGCAAATTTTTCATCTCAAAAGATTAAAGAGAATTTTGTGATGAGATGACCAAGTGTGTGAATTTTTTGACATTTTATAGCATTTTCAATTGAATTAAGCGTTAAGCTACTTACACTAAAATTTTAGGTATAAATAGGGTTTATTTGAATATAGTATGAAAACTCAATTTTTTCAACTTGGTACCGCACAATTTTTATTTCTGTTGCTGTGCTAATTTTCTTAAAATAGCTAGAAAAAAAACTTAAAGTAAAAAAAATTCTAGTTTTGTACCGTCGTACACAATCACCTGGGACTAAAAAAGTTTCATTCCGCCTATTCAAAAAGTATTCAAACAAGAACTAACTTTCACAGATCTGAAATGTCACCAAAAAATTAAAGAAGCAAGAAGAAAGTCAGAAAAGAGAAAAAGATACGGTCAGTGGAGAATTTAACTTATAAAGACATGTAAACATTGCTAAAAACTTTTCATACTCTTCATTCATTTTAATTTTCTGTTTCATTCTTTAAATGTCATAAACATCTCCTTGAAAAGAAAGTAAAAGAGAAAATTTTTTAAATAGCCTCAAGATTTTTCCATTTGCGTTTTTTAATTTTCCATTCTTCTTCCTCTTTTCTTTCTTTTGCTGTGCCTAACAAAAATTTCTTTAAACTTTGCATAAAAATTTAATTTCCATTACAAATGGAAAAGCTTTATTTCATCATGAAAAGCTCTTTTAGAACTTTAGGTAAGGTCTTTTAACTAGAAAAGGAAAAGGACGGAATAATCAATTTTCATCAGAATTTTATTAAACACTTCTTCATTCTGGAAAAATTTCAATCATCACGATTATGAGCAGATCAGATAATCATCATGATTCTAAACAGGGTAATCTTAGGTAATCAGCTCAACTCGATTTGAATGTGTAGTCTCGACTACCGACACTTCGAAATTTTCCAGTTAAATATCTAGCATCTCTGAACAAATACGTTACGTGCGAAATTTGAATTTGTTCTAAAATAAATCGCATTAGTACGGCTTATTTTAGTACAAGTCGTCCGTTAAATTTTTAAGAAACAAATTAAGATTTATATACTTTCTACTTGTTATAATTAGTTTAAATTTTTTTATATCAAATTTCATGGCTGAAATTATGGAAAAATCATTACTATAATAAATAAAAACTTAGGAAAAACACTTAATTTTGCAAAAACGAATTTTTCTTGGTCGGATTATATGTAAAAAAAGATTTGAATTTTTGATTTTTTTCAAAAATTGAGGGCCTTTTAACTAAAAAATTAACGGACAAAACCGCTGTTCAGAGATGCTAGTTAAATATAATTGAAAATTTGAAAATAAAAATTGTGAATGTGTTAGTAAATTTTTTCACCAATTTTTATTTTTAAAATAATTTGTTGATTAAAGCTTGTTCATGTATGCTTTATTGATTAAATGATAGAAAAATCGCTAAAGAATGTAATTTATTTGATAAGTCAAGATCCAGAATGGAAAAATGCAAAAATATTTTGCTATATTTTGATTTCAAAATATTTGTTTGTTTACAAAATTTTTTGTTTACATTTAATTTCGAAGTTTTCGAAATCAATTTCGAAAAACTTTGAAATGAAGTGACGGTATTCGGGTGTAGTCCACATTAAAATTTAATATTCTTTTTCGAAGCTTCCAAATATCAATTTTTAATACTTTGATTAAAATCTTCGATCATAATCATACTCGTTGAAATGTTAATTACCAAAAAATTTGATTGAAATTAATTGAAAATTATTGAAAATAAATCAATTGTAATCAATTAGCTAGATTATAATAAGGTGATTAAAATGTATTATTGACACATCGATCCGTTAATTATTCATCATTAATAAATAATTAATTATTCACTAATTCTGATTGATCCTCAATTTTATTAGATTTAATTCATTTATTATAGCAGTAAATAATTTTAAATTTGCCATTTGAATCAGAACAGCTCAAATGTACAAGTCTTTAGACATCCTTTAATATTTTTGTGAATTCAATATCAAATTAATTCAATCAAGGAAATATGAAGCATAATTTCATTGTAATCTCAATATCTAATTAACAAGGAACGCATAAAATTACAAGTTTTATACAACGTTGTCATCCATAAACAAATATCCTCATAAAAAAGGGTTTGCAAAGCTTCTTAGCATGTTAAACATATGAAAACTTATAATAGCATAGTATAATGTCATTATGACGTTATCATCAAGAATAAATAAGCACTAACAAATTTCACACTTCATTACCGCACAATGAGCTTTAATGTAAACATGAAGCGTCATTAACTGCTTCACTTTGAAATTGCTCATATCCTCATGACAATTATTTTTTATGATGTATACATTCATACCGTAAAGAAGAATCTCTGGAATTTTAAAGAAAACTTTCTCTGTCTTCTTTTTCCCCTTATTACTGTATGATTACATACAGTTACATGAAAAGAAGTCAAATAATGAAACAAAAAAGAACTTTGAATGCTCGCTAACATCGTGTAGTTGTCATTGAAATAGAAGTAAAAAACAAACAGCAGTTCATTAGATTGATTGATGATAATTTCTGTTCATTAAGTTTCTATTTCATTTTTATGCAAATTTCATTCGTTCATTAGTGTGTGCTTAGTTTTGAGCAGCTTTAAGTACAACATTAATTTCTTTTAAGAAATTTTATTTTCTTTATGTTCTAAAAGCTTATAAGGGGCCGTTCACAAAGTACGTTACGCAAAAAAATGACTTTTTAGTCCCTCTTCCCCCCCTCCCTTGTTACGCTTTTTGTATAAAAATTCTTTTGTTTTGTTTAATCTGTTACAAAATCTTAGACCCCCCTCCCCCCTAAAAAGCGAACGTACTACGTGAACGGCCCCTAAAGAGTATTTTTGATGAATAATTCTAGTAAGAATGGAAACTAGTTGTACTAAAAATTTTACCACAAATTATTTAATTTTATTTTTCAAAGTGCAGCACATATCACATCCTCAAAAGGCATCAAACTGAAATTTTAATTAAAAGCATACTTTGTTGTTTGAAAATCTACAAAAAATTTTAATTTTCAGCTTTCATCCACCAAAATTAAGTACCACTCAAATCCAGCTGAAATTCACATTTGCATAACATATTCAATGCTTTTTACATAATGAATGTGTACTTCTAAAAGTAAAGCTTTATGTTGTCAAACTCTACATCGCTTCCAACTATTTCCCATGCACAATTTTTAAGCTACAGCTTTCGGATTGTTGAATACAAAATTGATTACGGAGCGATGCATTTTTAAACAGACTAAAATGTTCTATTTTGCATGCCATTCAAGATCTTAAGTATGTTGAATGTTGTTTTGAAAATTTTTGTTATTCATGCCATTAAAATGCTGCTTCTACCTGTAAAGTGAAACTTTCTGAATTTTGGTAAATTCAATAAAATTTAAAATTCATGGATTTTAATTAAATTTACGGTAAATCTAGAAAATCTAAACATGAAATGTACATAAATAAGAGTATGTGCAACAATCAAGTTGTAAAATTATTTGCTGAATAGTTAGTAAGCTCATACCAGCTCATACATTTAATCCTTATTAGTGCTTATTAGATACAGAAATTCAAATTTTCATTTTTAACGGTCATTTTTTATACGGGAACAAATCAATTGTTCATATCGAGGACCCCCTGTACACACTCATTTGAAAATTTCATCGACAATCGGACAATCTGAGAGCTGCATTTAAAGGACATTAAAAAAAACTATGCGGAAATAGTTGTATTCGTATTTAATTCTCAAAACAAGTATAGCGTGAAAAAGTGATAATTTATTGAAGCACATGAAAGGAGTGCGAGAGTGAAAATCGTTTAGTGGAAAATAACATTTTCATGCTTAAAAATTATTTTGGGGAAAATGATGAAGAAGAAAATTCTATTTTCCATAATAAAATATTTAATAGAACGAAAACGGCACTGTATGGAATGGTTGAGGCTTAAAAAATTATTCGAACAATTTTAACATTTTTTTTATTTCTTTTTTTTTTGTACATTTTGGTTGAAATTTATTTAATACAATTTATAAGCTTCACCCATTGCTGCTCGTATCGAAAATAATATTTCATATTGGCGATATAATTTTCAGAGAAATTTATGTATAGATTGCAATGCCAAGCAGGTGAATAACATTTAAATTGGAATCGCATTTTCTCCTCATCTCCAATATTGAGAAGTATTGGCTTACAAGAGAATGGGAAAAGAAGGTATGTATTAGCTTGAAAGTCATCAATTTTTGAAGCTTTTAAAGCGCATATAAAGCTTTTTATTGGAATTTTTTCTAAGTTTTAATTTTAATAAAATTTTGCTTACATCGTGTATTGGTCGTGAATTCATTTCATGTTTTCTATTCAGACAATTGGACTTTTAAACTGATATAATCCCATGGTGTTTTGAAAATTGCAGCATTTAATAGTGGCGCTCGTTATTTATATTTCGATGAAAAATTCTATAAAAGATGTATATGGCTGAATCGCATGCGAAAGGAGGAATGAATAAAATAAAAATTGGTCGGTATGATAAATTGCTTTTTTTTTGCTCTATTGCTCGCCATAAAATTTCTATTGCGAAAATTGGATAAATCTTTCCATTTTTTTTGGTTTTTAAGTGAAAGTGTTTGGAAGATTTTTAATAAAAATCTTTGATTTTAACCAAGGAAAGCTTAACTAGATAAAACTTAATTTATGTAATGTGTCTTAAAGTCTTAATTTTTATTGCTTCAAAAAAGAATATTTTATGACGAAATCTATAGAGTTATTCGAGATTTTTGAATACTTAAAATGTAATCTGGGAAACTCCAAGGAAACTCTTTAAAAAAATAAAAAGTAAAAACTTCCCACAATAAAACTCAGTTTTTCTTTTCAAAAGATAAAGTTTTTCCTGCTCCACCGTGTATTAAACTTTGCCGAAAGTAAAGTTTCATTCAATAGCACTTTTTTTGTTAAATAAAAAATTTAATATTTGAGCCAAATTCGGAATAAAGTTTACTGACTTTATTAAAATACAGCGACTTTTATTAAAACTTTTTATCATAATTTTGATTGAATTTGTACATTGATTTTAAAAAAATTATAGGGTCATTCACTTATAACGTCAAAATTTTAGGGGATTGGGGTGTGAGGATTTGTAACAATCTTTAACAAGGGGATTTTTTGGTTTGAATGTTTTGTGTCAGAGTGGGGAGGGGGGTTTAAAAATTCATGATTTTTATTTAAATAAAAGCATACATGACTTAAAAACACATGAGAAAATGCATATAAAGCAGTCATACTCACAAGCATTCTATTACTTGAATAAAGAAGCTTCAAAAAGATGCTAACCAAAAAAATTTATTCATTTATGATTTATGTTGAGAAAACTCATTATATCAAGTTGTAAGTAAGTAAAAACCTTTTTCACACTCAAATGCACACCCGACTAAATTCTACCTACTTTTTCATCGCGATAGCTATCAACCCAACTAGCTGTGAATTGGAGAATGAGCAAAAAAAAGAGGATGAAAAATATTCATTGGTGTTGCATGCTCCTTTCCTTTATTTATTCTACTTTAAAACTTTTCTTCTTTTCTTTATCTTGGAAAACGAGAGAAAGTTACAGTTTTACTTACATCTGCATTTTACTGTTGACTGAGGATTCATGAATAAATACACACAATTTATATCCATCATTCTCTTTCTTCTTAGTTATTTGCTTACAAACTTACTTATTTACTTACTTACCATGATCATGTTGGTTAGGTGTTTATGCAATAAATATGCATTAAAAATTTTATGCTCTAAACTTCTTCTTCTTCATCATCTACATTTTTCTTACTTCCATACATTTACTTCAAAATATTTTTATTGAATGATGAACTCATAACTTTTTCTGTTATGGTTAAGAAAGCATTATTAAGCTTCTGAACTAAGTTGGTAAATTACTGACCTCAAATATGGAAACATAAAGGATGTAACAACCAAGATATATAGATGGGCCAATGCAAAAAAGTTGCCGTTTTTAACGGATAAAAATTTGAAAATTTTAAATTTTTTGTAAACACTAACACAATGAAAGAAATTTGGACAATTTTAATTCCTCAAATTTTTGGACTTTTCATTTAGTTTTCGTGGGTAAAAAGTATTATATACGATAATTCTCATGATATTGTTACTTTACTAGTCACAAAATTGAGATCCAGTAAACAAATTTGAGTTAAAAATCAAAAATTTAATTTGGATTTTTTTTCAAAATTTTTTTTTCATTTGTTTGTTTACAAACAGAAAAAAAAGCGTATGGTCGCGTATGGTCGAGTGTGGTCGAGTATACTTTGTATTGTCCCATCTATATATCTTGGTAACAACATTATCAGTAATTAATTTTTTTAAATTAAAACCTTTCAATTTCATAAATTTACATTGTAGAATTATGATTATTAAGCATCATGAACTTACTTTTAACTTTCTGAAGCTTTTAAGTAAATAATGAGGTGCAAGCAATATGCAAGTGAATGCAAGTGAATTTTTGCATGGAAAATTTTTGGTCATTTGCAAAGGGGTCGCAATGTTGAAAATTCGCCAACTTGGATTAAAATTTGACTGGCAACAAAAATTTTTGATTTTAAAAAAATTTTGTATGGAAAGTTAGAGTATGCCATGAGTCAAAATTAAATTTGATTTTTCAAAGATTTTAAAAAATATTTGTTGGAAATAAAGCCATTTCTGTGGTCAGGCTTATTCCAACTGTCGTTTAAAAGCTTAATTTTGTAAATAAAAGGAACAAAAAATCATTACACATTATTTGATTTTTCTCTCATCACGGCACACTTTCTCACTTTCAATACAAAATTTTTTTGAAATCAAAATTTTTTGTTGCCACTCAAATTTTAATCCAAGTTGGCGAATTTTCAACATTGGTCATTTGGTTATTTAAATCGAAACAATTCAAATCAAATCTGTTCAAATCGAGGATCTCCTGTACTTTAATATTAGAATTTATTCTTCTTGAATTGCAAAGATTGACCAAGACCGACTACCGTCACTTCATTAAAATGTAAACAAAAAATGTTGTAAATAAACAAAGATTTTGAAATCAAAATATTTTTGCATTTTTCCATTCTGGATCTTGACTTATCAAATGAATTTCATTTTTTAGCGAATTTTCTATCATTTAATCAATAAAGCGTATATTAACAAGCTTAAATCGACAAATTATCTTGAAAATAAAAATTACCAACACATTCACAATTTTTATTTTCAAATTTTTAATTGTATTTGACTTAACTGACAAATTTCGAAGTGTCGGTAGTCAGGACCAAGAATTTGCCATGAATTACATAATTGTTGAATAGTTTAAAAGAAAAAAAGAGCAAAAATCACTCCATTTAAAATCTCTACTTCCTTTCCAAAAGTTTGGTTGAGCTTTTGTGAAAGAAACAATAAAAAAAATCATAATGAATCCACAAAAGTTATTACACAAAGGTAATCGTACCAACAAAACCTCATCACAGTTGGAGAACAAAATAAATAGAAGAGGAACACAAAAAAGTCCACAAAACCATTTACGAAAGTAGAACGAGAATGAAAAAGAGCTTTTCAAGCTGATCTTCATTTATTTATGGAATTAAAATTGGATGATGACTTATATTTATATAAATATCTTGTTCACTTCCGAATGTTGTTATTTTATTTCCTATGAGTACTAAAAAGAAACGACAAAAACTCTATAGAGTTCTCCTCTAAGACATTGTCCTTCAAATATATTTATATGAATGTCTTTATGAATTATTCATGAAATTTTTCCTGACGATAATTTTTCTCTTTCCTTTTCTGCTCTTTTCTATTCAATTTCTTTTCTACATTTGGCAAGTTTGAACCAGTCAGTCACTTCAGACTGTTGTTGTTGAGAGATTATGCTGAATAATATTATTTTTTATGAAATATGTCAAAAATTTATTATGTGCATACGAATATTTAGGTTGATGCATGTTTATGAATGAATGAACGATTCAACATATTGCTTTGAAGGTATAATACTATACTTTAGGAAAGAAGGAAATTTTGTATCGGAAATTTAATCGGAATAAAGCTATTTTTGATAAATTTTTTTCTTCTAAAAAGTCAAATTCCGGATGAGCTATTTTAGTAAAGTTTGAAATAATTCTATCAAAAAAATTAATTGCCAATTATAACTATGAATTTCATTCATAAGGAGCTGAAATCAAAACTATAATTTTTTTCTATTTCTATTTTTAAAAATTTTGAACTTCCAAGTTTTAATAAAATCTATCAAATCTTCAAATTTGATTTTCTATAAAATAGAACATAAAAGCCTGTATAAAAGTTAATGACTGGCAGTAATAAAAATAGACGCAGACAAGTACTTTGGTTTTTACTGACAATTTTTATAGAATAAATTTTCAAATTTGTGTATTCTATCTTCTATTTGAAGGGAAATATTTTCTTCGTAAATAATTTCAGAATTTATATAGCTCCTTTCGAGAGACAACAGCAAAGAATCCTTAAAAATATTTAAACCTCAGTTCCCAGAAGTAATAAAAGAAATACTTTAAGGGATCCTAAAGTTTCATGTCAATCTTGAAATATACACAAAAAAAAAATCTATCAATCCTATAGCTTAACAACAAGAAGAAAGTCCATGGTTTGATGATAAAATAATAAAATAAAAACAATTTTCCGGTCAACAAAGAAGAACTCGTAAAATGAAAGGAAATATTTAGTCAATTTTTGAGAAATCTAAAAGAATCTTTGGCATTTTGGCTCTGGAAAAGTCCGAATTTGATACAATTCAGCTTCAAATTACTATAGCGTAAATCCTTAAAAGGGCTTAAAAGCAATCAAAATGTCTTGATTATGTTGTAATATACTTTGACATATAAATCTTTTGCATTAATCACATCATAAGTAAATCAAGACAAAAGTAATAAAATTATTTCAAATTAAAATATGTATTCAGGACATTAATTTGGTCAAGAAAGTCGCTTAAATCCATGGATATCGACAAAATGTTAATCTATCCTTGTACATCAGAGAGCAAGAACGTAAAGGCATGAAAGCATCAAAAAGTTTGTTTCAAAGCAATAAAACCCATTTCAAGTGACTTGACATAAGCTACACTCTCAGTTCATGAGCATTTGTAGCTTCTTTTTTTAATTAAAAAAAATATTCAGAAGAGAAAAATTTCAGTAAATTTATCAAGAAAAATTTCCATGACAATGAAAATGAGATGAGAAGGAGAGACAACTTGTAGAAGAAGAAAAGTAAGGAACGAGCCCATAATCAATTTATTTTATTTATGGTTATTGTTATGATTGTTTTAATTTTCTTAATGACAAATGTCGTCGCTTAAAAAAGTGAGAAAAATTTCCTCGACATCATCACCAAATTCATCACACTCATTTATTACTTGAGGCACACTACAGTTGGATACTAAAAAGCAATAATTTCCCTCCATAATTATAATTAAAATTACTTTTATCATAATAAACATTTCGTGCTACATATTTTCACGTTTTTACTTTTATTTATGGCATTGCCCTTTTTCCTTTCTCTTTCCAGAATAAAAAGAAATGATATTTGACTGAGAGTAGGAAGTTAGGTTATGAAGCTAATTTTGAAGATTTTTTTGCGCATTTCAAATTATATAAACCTCAATAATCCATTTTTTCAGCCAATCTATGTTTTTTACTTAAAAATCATGCAGACAAAATGACTTCCGGTCTATGAAATTGCTTGCAACTTTAATGCTTACTTAGATACTTTTTCCATTGAAACAAAATAGATGACATAGAAGAAAATGATAAATAATGAATAAGGAAAAAAGTATTGAGCTGCACAAGATATATAGATGTGTTCATACAAAGTATACTCGACCATATTTGACCATACTCTTTTTTTCTGTTTGTAAACAAACAAATGAAAAAATTTTGTGAAAAAATTTCTAAATTAAATTTTGATTTTTGACTTAAATTTGTTCACTGGATCTTATTTTTGTGTTTACAATAGCAACATTTTATTGTAAATTATCATTTCTAATGCTTTTTAACCACGAAAACAAAATTAAAAGTCCAAAAATTTGAGGAACAAAATTTTACAAATTTCTTTCGTTGTGTTAGTGTTTACAAAAAATTTGAGAATTTTAAATTTTTATCCGTTAAAAACGGTAACATTTTTGAATGAACACATCTGTATATCTTGGAGCTGCATTATATTCACAAAAACAAAGAGTGAGCACATAGCAAGGAAAGGTTAAAGTTAACAGCAATCATACTAAGAGTTCATAAAGCATTAATTGTCTGTTTTTAATGTTCATTTAGAGCAATCAAAAATGGAACGCGAAAAAGGAATTTCTTTCAAATAATTAAGTTTATGAAAAAAAAATTCACTTTCTGTTTTTCATGTTAAAAATTTCCATCAGCATGACAAAAGGAAAATTTTCCTCTTACCAACCATACACCATTTCCCCTCTCTTCTGTTAATAAAGCTGTTCATTATAGTGAAATGGAATTTCTTACATCAAGCTGTGCTTTAAAGTAAAAATTTTCTCTAATGAATTCATAATGAAGCTCTTTCTGTGAAATCCTTGAATTAGTGCTCATTAGAGAGGTAAAATTTCCTCAAGAAAAATCATAATTCTGAACCTTCAATACTCATGCATACTACCATGTCAAATAAAAAGGCATGATGGAACATTTCTCCTTTCCCAAATAATTGTCAACTCTTTTTTTTCTTCATCGCCTTCTCTCACTCACTCGTTTTAATTTTATGATTCCTTAATTTCTTAACCCCTTTTCCTAAAAGCGTCAAGGAAAATTGCTTCAAATTAAAAACTTTTTCCTCATTTTCTCTCTTTCTCATGCAATAAAAGTTTAACATGCTACTGCAAATATATCGCACATATACACATCATTACTTCCACGATAGCTAAGAATGATTTTATTTTA
The DNA here is from genome assembly GCA_026123125.1 of Chironomus striatipennis. NCBI lineage: Eukaryota > Metazoa > Arthropoda > Insecta > Diptera > Chironomidae > Chironomus > Chironomus striatipennis. The sequence continues at coordinate 23,471,985 of CM047394.1, read as the reverse complement.
TAAATAATAAAGTTATGAATAACAGTTCAAAGAATCATCTTGATCTTTTTATTGACAACTTTCTAGCATAGTTTCTATTGTCCAAAAATGTAAAATCGTGTAAAAATAGGTTTGCTAAAGTGAAAATCGACAAGTACTGCTTCACATTGGTAGCCAGGGGAGAGTTCAAGGGGCCGTTCACTTATTACGCAACGAAAAAATTCGGGTTTTTAACCCCCCTCCCTCCGTAACAAAAGAATCAGGTGCGAGAACAATAGACCGTAATAAACTCTCGCCCCCCCCCTCAGAGCGTTACTTAATAAGTGAACGGCCCCTTCGGTGAACGGTTCTGAACGAAATTTCTTCATTTTGCTAGGGTTTTGAGAAAAAAAGTTTTTAGACACCACCTACCCTAAAATTTTTTCATCCATGCAAAAAAAAATTTGGACCCCCTAGAAAAAATTTCAGGCTACGGCCCTGTATTGCTTAACCTATTTTTTTTAAAAAATAAATTTGGAGCGATAATAATTTTTTAAATACAGCACAAGGAAGTTCAAAGTTAAATTTTGTTAGACCAAAATTATACATACATACATGCATATGATATTTCAAACGATTAAACATTTTGTATATACCTAAATGTATGTCGTATGAAAGAAATTGAAGAAGAAGAATGAAAAGAAGAAACTTTTTCTTAAACAGAACTAAATTAAGGACGGAAAAGAAGCAAAAAAGAAAGTGGGATATTTCTTCAAATAAGTTTCCTTCCTTCTTTCTCACCACATAATTTTGCTTTCTCGTTTCTTCGAAGACATTGCATGTATGTTCTTGTCACACTCATTCTACTGAGTCTAACAGTCACCTTTAGTAAGATATTGTGAAAGTTTATTATAAAGTTTTGAAAGGAAATAGCTTTGGATGTTTTTCATCCTTATTACACTATTTTCAATCGACATTATCAGAGGTGGATCAATTTCAGAAATAAATAGAAGGAATTTACCAAACCAGCACTTTTCAATAAATAATAATTATTGTTATGATCAAAAGAAATTTTAAAGCAAAAGTGAAAACATTCTAACTATCAAAAAACTGTGTTCTATACTCTGGCACAGATGAAAAGTGAAAATACAAAAATCCCTTTTGACAAGATTACTTTTTAATTGACTTTTGCATTCACATTATAACAATGAAAATCATAGCAATGTGCAGTAAAAGGAAGGGAAAATATAAAGTACATGAAATGTCAATTATGTTGCAGAGAGAAATGCGGAATTTTCATGCTTAATTAATGGGGTTACAAAAGGCTCAAAGACTTTGCTGCATAAACAAGATTCTATTCATTCCTATCCTAAAGCTGGTTAACTTTCTTTTGATGTCAAAGGAATGAATGAAACTATTTTGTATGCAAATAATAAAATTCAAATAAAATATAACACATTCTGAATAAACATTTGAAAGTTTGAAGGATTGAGGAGTGAGGAAACAGAACGAGGAAATAGGTAAAAAAAGAGAGGAAAAATTAATTTTCATCCTTTTACGTGCATGATTTTTTTTTATATTTTTGTTATCTCTTCCTACAGCTATCATTATCATTCACAGTTCGTAACTCGGTTCTCTCAAACATATATACTCTGTGTAAATGAATAACATTCTATTCTTTCCATTTTTCATTCTTTAAGCTTTTTAAAATAGTTAACACAATATAAATATTTTCTAGGGAGATGACTCTTTCCTCTCGATTCATAACTAGTTTTTTTTTTTGTCTTATTGATTTACATATCATGTTCAACTCTTACAAATTATTGTGTGTTCGAGTTGCAAGAGGATTGTGTCAAGTAGAGCTAAGCATATTTTTTACTTGCTTCGCTTCGTTCATGATGTAAAAATTTGAGAGTTTCGCTTTATTTCGTTTCCTTTGGTTCGTACAGGAGTATCAAACTCTCCTTCGCTTCGCTTCGTTCCGTTTGATTTTTATAGATTACAGGAATCCAATCTGTTTTTTAGTTTTTCAACTTTTTTGTTGCACTGCACATGAAAATTTTTTTGTCATTAAAGTGTAAATTATACCTTAAATAATGCTCATCTTATGGAAGCATCTTATGACTCCAAAAACTATACATTTCTTGCCAAAGGTGGTTCTAATCGAATGCAAAAAACCCGAAGCCTTAATATTTCTTTAAAATTGAGTTATCGCAGAATCTAACTAACTAAATAAATGACAGAATGCGTTTTTTTTTCGATTTCTCTTGACTGGAAGCACCACATGAGATGCGGTTTTCACTGTTAGATTGGTATTTTCAGGCACAAGCTTTCCACCATAGACAGTATGGGATAAAATTGTAACACTGAAACAGCAAGTTAGAAAATGTGGTTTTCAGTTTTACCCAAAGGGGTCGCAATGTTAAAAATTCGCCAACTTAGATGAAAATTTGACTGGCAACAAAAATTTTTGATTTCAAAAAAATTTTGCATGAAAAGTGAGAAAGTGTGCCGTGATGAGAGAAAAATCAAAAAATGTGTAATGATTTTTTGTTCCTTTTATCTAAAATATTAACCTTTAAAACGACAATTGGAATAAGACCTGACACAGAAATGACTTTATTTCCAAAAAATATTGTTTAAAACCTTTGAAAAATCAAATTTAATTTTGAGTCATGGCACACTTTCTCACTTTCTATACAAAATTTTTTTAAAATGAAAAATTTTTGTTGCCAGTCAAATTTAAATCCAAGTTGGCGAATTTTTAACATTGCGACCCCTTTGGTTTTACCCAAAAATAATATATTCACCAATATTCACCCAAATTGAAAATTTGGTGTGAATATGAAGGCTTGAATTGGTTTGACCGTTACGATTTTTATTTTTGAAAATTTATCAAAAGTTATCAAAAATTGCAGAATTTTGAAAAAAATTCAACGGGTATATCCAGTTTTAGAAATTTCAATATATCACTACAGAAAGAAATGTTTGAATTGAATTTCTCTGATTTGTTACTCTCTTTTTATTTTTCTAATGCAATAATAAATGTGGTTCATTTTATTATTAATGATGGAATTGACAAAAAAATTGAATTATTTTTTTTACTTTTTAACGGTCGTTAAAATTTTGAATTTGGGATTTGTTTACATTTAGGTATTTTAATTTTATTTGCAACGAATCAAAAGGTAATTTTATTAATTTATTAAAATAATGATTATTTACGTGGTTTTTTACATATAGGGCAATTCAAAAGCTAAAGTGATGACTAGTAAGAAAGGAGACCATGAAGATCCTCCTAAAAGAGGTCCAAATTGGGCAAAAAATCAGAAGAATAAAATTCGTCGCAAAAAAAGTCGTCAACGAAAGAGAACAGTAACAAGACAATCTATTGGAGTCATAGTTTTGGCACGAACTGAATTCGTTAGATCGCCAACACCTGCTTCTCCTTATGATTTCGGTGATCCACAAACGCCATGAGAGAAATTAAAAATATTTGCAAATATTTCAAATCCAATTTCTAAGATACATGATTTAAATCAATCATAATTGAAGCATTAATAAACATAACTATGTATTGATGTTTATATGAATCTATTGTTTTAATGTCTAACGAAATTATCTGGATTAGAATTTAACATAAATTTTGATATTTAGGTTTTTTTCAGCACATCCTTTTTATTAACATTTCATCTTTCAAAACTTCATAAAAACATTCTTAATAATAAACTTTTAAACAGAAATTATGAATCCTTTGCAAATGCTACCAAAAAAAGATATTTTTATCGGATCCAAAAGACATTTAATTCATATAAAATGATATCCTTTAACCCAAAAAAGATATGCTGAGGTCAGGCAAAATGAAATTTATTCTTTGAGTTTCAAAAAACAAAAAAAAAATATTAAACAAATTTTTGAAAGGGTATAGACTAAAAGCTTGCTTGCGCGTGCTGTTTTTCTATATTTTAATAAATATTTACTGAAGTTTTTGTGAATGGAAAAAGTTTAGTAAGCATATGGTGTTAGAATATTGACAGATTTGTGTATGATACACAAACATACTAGAATGTAGTAAAAATTAATTTTATTAACAAGACATTATTTTTGAAAAATCAACAGTTAAACCAACATGATTATAATCAACAAAATCTTATCATAACATACTAATCTTTTTAATTAAACTGTTTAAAGCGCATTGAAAAAAAATTCAAAAAAGCACTTCTTTTACCAAACCTTTGTTCATATTCATATATGTTTGAAATGCCAAATGCTACGAATTATTTAAAAAAGTTCTTGTTAATAACAAAATAAACTAAATATTTTTTTTAAGGTATGTTTTTTAAGGTATGCTTCTATAAAGAAACTAAAAGTTTCTCTCTAAATTGAAACTGAATTTAAAAAGATTTAATCTTAAATTCTAATTTCAATCCATAAATCAATCAAGTGCATGAAACTTTTGAGGTTTTGTCATCATAAATTAATCTCTGTTCGTAAAATGATTTATCCCATGTGCATTTGGAAATGTCATTCAAACTCAATCAAATAACAATTAATTGCTTTTTAAGACATTTTAAAAATTATTTAACCTTAAGTTAAGTTTTAAGTTTTCTTCAATTCCACTAATCTCTTGAATTCAATTTTTAAAATAATAAAAAAAAATTTTTGTTTGATTCAAACTTTTAGTAAATGAAACACACAAAAAAAAAAAAATTGAGCAATGGATTCTCTTAATCAGAAATTAAATTCAATGCAGGTATCAACATAATCTATGAAGTTTAAAATTTTATTATCTTACAAATTGAAAGCACTTTGCATGTTAAACGTTACATACAGTCCGTATAACATTTTTTTTGCACTTTGATTACAAAAGAAGCTTGTTCCGCCCACATAAATACATTGCTAAAGTAATGCAAGTAAAATTTTTTGCTATTAAAAAATGAAACTTTTACTGCATTTACTTTAGTTGTACAAGGCATAATTATCATAGTTAATTAAACAAAAATTGTGTCTTGCAATGTTTTGTAAATTTCAAAAAAAAAAAAAAACTTTAAGGCAAATTGAGCCCTTTTTATGTAAACTAGAATGACATTTAGTTAAGAATAATAATTTAATAATTTTTTGCTTAAGCCCTTGGATAAAAAGGAATTAAAATAAAATGAATTGAATGGAAAATATTTCGAGGGTAAACGTATGATTGATTGAAATAACAAGTAAGTTCATAAAAATGATTAAATTTGTCCTGCTGTTTCAATAAAATTGAACAAGAATAAATAGACTTGAAGATAAGCTTGAAAATAGACTTCGAGGAAATCTATTTTTGATTCCAAAAAAATACTCAATCAATAAATTCACTTGAAATCAACGTAATGCTTTTTTTGTTAAAAATAAATCGAAATTCTTAAGAAGAATCAAATATTTTTCACGAATTTGATTGACTTACAAAATAAGGTTTAAGATGATTTAATAAATTCTTAAAATTTGACTATTGGAACTTAGGAAATATGAAATTTTCATAAATTTAATCTTGTAACGATTGAAAAAACCTTTAATAACATGCAGAATAAAGTAACTATCAAAATCTATAGAGTATCATTTTCAGTTAGGTATATATATTTTTTTGTCTGATAAAATTAATCGTGAATCAGTAAATGCTTACATGCTCATAGTTAATATTGCAAAAATAAAATGTTAATTAAATAAAAAAGTTGCAGTTTAGTAACAAATGAGAAATTAATTTGTGACGCAATTTGTACAGCAATTTATTAAATACAAAATGAAATGATGAAACTTTCTCTGTGAGCAAAAAGACATCCAACAAGTATTACAAAATGTTTAAAAAAAATCTCATAAAAATCAAAATGACAAAAACCCGGACAATAAAAGATTGAAATTTAAACTTTGAAAAATGAATAAATTCTTTTACGATATTGACTCTCGACCTTTTCATTGCCCTACGTTTCATCACAATTTGAATGTCACAAAAATATAAAAAAGGGAAAAATTTATGCAACATGATGAGAGCACGTGGTGATTATAGGTTGTAAAGTACGTATATCCAATAACAAATAAGATAAAAAATGTCAATAATTTGAGTAACAAAATTGTACATAAAACGTTTTAAGAACAAAAATTTACATTCTTTCGTGTTCATTGAGCACAATTTAATATTGTTATTGTTGCTCATACTTGCTCCAGGCTGTGCTGATTGAAAGCTTGTCGTTCATTTCAAAAGAAAAGCATTTTCATCAAATGAATGTAGACACAAACATAACATAAAGCAATGCTTTTTTTCAATGCCATCCAAGTTATAAATTTTTATTTTTAGGAATGAAAATCTAGTACATTTAAATCTATTTTTCATGTTTCAAACATTCTTTTGGGATGTACTGTCTCATCCTCTTGTATGTTGTATTCGAAGCATATTTCAAGTTACAGATGTTACCATGAAAATCGTTTTTGATAAATTGCGTCAGACTTAACATGCATATCTCATAATGACATGATATTTCGAATTATTATTATTGGCATGAAAACCCATAAAATATATTTCTTATACCAAATTTAGCAAGTATGTACACATGTATGATATAAAGTCACTCTCATTCCATAATACATGATACGTTGCTGTTGTTGTAAAATTGTTATTGACATTTAGGAATTAAGTGTATTGAATGTTCTCTGAGTAATTTAGGTTTTTTATTGAATGGGGTTGTATGGAATGGAATGTGGTGGAGTTGTGGATTTAATAAAATAATGAAATAATTCAATTCACGCACATGTGTACCAATATAGTACAAGTATTTTAATCTCGCAATATAAATCAATTACAATTAATTTATTGCATGCATTTCTCTTATGACGGCTTAAGTTGGATATTATTCATAGTCATGCCGTTTCTGACTTTAATTGCGAGTAGACAAAATTTTTTATGTCTGACTAATTCTGAATAACAGTATATGATATGGAATAAGCAATAAAGGGGGTCCTCGATTTGAACAGATTCGATTTGAATTGTTTCAATTTGAAAAACCAAAGATTCCCCAGATTTCCCATACAAAAATTCAAATTTTAATTTTTAACGGTCATTTTTCATACCTTTCGATTTGAATAAATTCGGTTTGAATAGAAAAATTTCGGAACAAAACAACTGTTCAAATCGGGGACCCCCTGTAATAAAAAATAATCAAATCTTCATATAACCTCAAAAAATGTACTATTTATAAAGTTCTGAAAAAATAAATAACAATTTCCATAACGTAAAGAAGCTTAAAGTCATCAACTTGCTTGTAAACTTATCTATTAGGCAATCAATTTGCATTTCACATCTCGAATGATTCAAAAAATAAAGCGAATGACGAAGAAGAAAAACTTTTCATTGACAATTTTCCCATCACTTTCACACCAGAACATGTGTATACACAACACCAATATTCCATTGCTTACTTACTTTCTATAGACTGAATATAAAGTGTAGGCAATGACACGAGTTTCAGCATAAAAATAAATAAAAGCAAAGTTTATCAATTCGAGTGTTCACAGAAGAGAGAAATGTGTGTGTTTTTTTGCTATTCATAAAAATGCATAAAAGGATAAAGAGGAATAATAAATGCATGCATTTCAAGCTATGAATAAATATGTCTAGTATTGATATTGTACAAGGAAAGAGAAAACAATCAATCAAGCAGGATGAAAAAAATATCTGATTAAAGTTGCATCAGACATAAATTTTCCTTCTAGAATGTTAGGTTGATGCATATTGAAGTTGATTGTGAGTCAAAAGATTATCATCTATATCGTCTGATGTATGAAAAAAAAATCTTCGGTTATTTACACTCTTGTGTTTTAAAATTTCCATTGACTAAATCTAAAACTTATTTATAGCTTGATAAGCACGAAATTTATCAATTAACGTTTTTCAGTAATGAATTCTTGTCTTTCCTATTTTTTAATTTTAAACCAGAGAGTGCATCAAAATTAGAAATGATTTAAAAGTTTTTTGCAATAAATGTTTCATAATCATCTAAATATATGCGTACATCCAAAAATACATCATCTAATAAAATCTGTTGAATGAAATCTATTGTCGGCACTGAATTGCTTTATTTTCATGGATTTCTCAGTAAGTAATTAATAGCTATTCGTTTTAATCTACAAGCTGTGTATTCGTGTAGATTTGAACTTTCATTCACTACAATTCCATGTGTCGATTGCTTTTAATTTATACGCAATGACACTTTGTTGACAATGATGAATCGAAGGCATTTCGTAATGTAATGAAAAGGTCAGTGTGCGTTGGTATTACCAATTGATTTGAGATTTCATTGAAAACGTAAATAGATAAAGTCAGTGGACAACCGATTAGGGATTTTTTTATTTCTTCAATAATTCCCATTTTTCTGCACAAAACCTATTGATGTTATACATTTTTGGAAAGGTATAAAAATTTACAATCTAATGGTGTGAAAATTTTTGGAAAATTCGCAAGTAATATAGTCACTTTTGGTAAAAAACGCATTTCATGCATTCTATCAAACAATGTTTTGCTTTTTTCTCAACTTAAGATGCATAAAACTTCTTGTAACTTTGCATACTTGTTTCTTATTAAAAAATGAATAAATTGTAAAAGTTTCAGATTTTTCCAAGAAGCTTTTCACGAGTTTTCCTTATCTGAAATTTTCCACATAAAAGTGAAATTTTTTCAAGAACTAGACATTTATAAATATTGATATTAATCAAATTTGATTTCATTTTTATTACCTTTCTATTGGTATATAACATTCTAGGATTAATCATAGCATTAAAGAGAAATCAATAAAAAGTGCTGAAAATGAATGAAAATTTCGATGTAATTTCGCCATCTTGAATATTGTTTTACGTTTTCTAATCAAACTAACTAACTTTATTTTATGTTTTATACCTCTTTTGAAAGGTTTTTGGAAGTATTTCAAATCAACATAAATGTCATGGCTCAAACGTGAACACAAATAAAGTTACAGGAGCTAGAAGTTGACAATAACAAAAATATTTCAATTTTCAAAAAACATTTTTTGTATTTTTCAAATTTTGACTTATTTAACGAATTAGATTGAGCTTATTTACTTTATTAGGTTATTAAACATCATAAATAATGCTTTTCAATCAATACTTAATAACTAAAAGCTTTAAAAAAGAAATTTATAAAAATTTTTTTTGAAAGTAGAAGTTTTTTCATCATTGTCAACTTCTAGCTCCTGTAACTTTATTTGTGTTCATGTTTGAGCCATGACATTTATGTTGATTTGAAATACTTCCAAAAACCTTTCAAAAGAGGTATAAAACATAAAATAAAGTTAGTTAGTTTGATTAGAAAACGTAAAACAATATTCAAGATGGCGAAATTACATCGAAATTTTCATTCATTTTCAGCACTTTTTTATTGATTTCTCTTTAATGCTATGATTAATCCTAGAATGTTATATACCAATAGAAAGGTAATAAAAAATGAAATCAAATTTGATTAATATCAATATTTATAAATGTCTAGTTCTTGAAAAAATTTCACTTTTATGTGGAAAATTTCAGATAAGGAAAACTCGTGAAAAGCTTCTTGGAAAAATCTGAAACTTTTACAATTTATTCATTTTTTAATAAGAAACAAGTATGCAAAGTTACAAGAAGTTTTATGCATCTTAAGTTGAGAAAAAAGCAAAACATTGTTTGATAGAATGCATGAAATGCGTTTTTTACCAAAAGTGACTATATTACTTGCGAATTTTCCAAAAATTTTCACACCATTAGATTGTAAATTTTTATACCTTTCCAAAAATGTATAACATCAATAGGTTTTGTGCAGAAAAATGGGAATTATTGAAGAAATAAAAAAATCCCTAATCGGTTGTCCACTGACTTTAGCAAAATGATCTGATCATGCTAATTTCAAATATTAGGCAGTAGAAATAACACAAAGCATTCTAGCATTCTAACATATAATTTAAAACTTTGACATAAATTTTATATACTTTTAAATCTCTCAGCTTCGAAACATAAATAGAATTTTGTGATCCTGAAAATCCTTTTGAAATATGAAAAATTGTAAAAGAATGCAGATATTTTTCATGTAAACATCTATATCCAAAACAAAGATAACAAATTCGCATTTTATGGCTCATATTTTATCCACAAAAAAAACATCGAAGTGTTGCTGGCTATAAAATTTTATATCTTATTCAGTTTGAATACACAAAAAGGCAAAAAGTCATTCACGATAGATTTTTTTTTTTATTTTTTTAAATTATTTTTATTTGCTTATAAGGCTTTCTTGTTCCTGTATATTTATGTATGAATTTTCTACATATTGTACCTTTTTGCGATACACTTGCAAGCTATACCATAAAGAACATTAAAATTTTTTGAATGCGATCGAATGTCAGATAAGAAGAATTTACTTACTGCTTCATTATACATTATCGTGGGAACTTCGATCATATTTTTTGTTATTTTGAATAGAATGAGAAATGAATGGAATTGTTGAGAAAATATTATTGTCGCGTGAATGGTGTGTGGAGTCGATGTAAGGTGAATTTCTTACATATCTAGATCAAGGGAAGTAACACTTAGGCTTATATGCATTAATGTATGTGTTTTTTTTTTTTATAAAAAAAAGATCCACCTTGAAAGTTCAAAATGAGAATTGGCTTATATTGTCTGTTAGACTATGAATAATCAGTTTAAAAATTAAAACAAAATAATTTGAAGTAAGGCCTCATTTATAATATTTTTAACTTTTTATCCAGGTATGGCGAACGGTTCTTATTTTTGTGTTCAGAAACAAAAAAGGTACCTTATTTTATCGTTAAAGTACAAAATTTGAATTTCTGAACACGCTCAACAAAAATTTAATTTAAGAAAAATTTTAATTTTGCAACAAATTTATTCACTGGATCTTAATTAAAATCGAAAATTATGATGATTTAAGATTAAATAAACATTTAATCATATTCTTGACATAGAAATTGATCAAATTATGTTAATATTTAACAATATTTATTTTAAAAAATTGTTTGATAGTGTTAGTAAACTCAAAATTATTTTAAAATTTTTCAAAATTTAACGGCCAGAGAGTTGTTCGCCAAACCTGGCTTTTTATAATATCTTTTCTTTTCTTTGCTGACCGTGCTATGAAAGCTTTGATTGCTGACCATCGCTATGAAGCAACTATGAAGCAGAGTTTTCTTTTGAAACATGTTACAAAAGGCACATTTCCCTTGGCAAAATCAAGTACTTCATGTAAAAGAAAATATTCATACTCACAACAAGAAAAGTTTCCTTTTCGTTAGACATTCATACCCGTTTTCCGTTCCCTCTTTATTTTTCTTACAGGAAAATGTAAATAAAGGAAGCAGAAATTGTAGTAGAAACAAGCATCGACAAAGTACACACTGAGTAAAACAGGAAACAAACAGAAATCACCTTGAAAGCAATATTTCGAGCAATAAAGTTCCTTTTTTAAAAGAGAAAGAAAAAAAAAACTTTTTGACATGATGAAATGAAAAGGAAAAAAAGAAGCAGCAGAGGGAATCGAAAAAAAAGGCACAGAAAAAATTCCTCTTAATATCCATCGATGCGAGTATGAAAAGAAAAAAGTAGGGAGAACTGGCTTCTGTGGTATGAGAAAAATGACAGCCACACAAGAAATCAAAGTTCAAACTTTTGTACAGCTTTTACTTCCCCCATGACATAAAATACCGAAGCTTTTTTTCTTGATAATAAAAATTCAAGGAAATGAAAAATAATGCTGCTCGACCATAAATTTTTTATCGCCTCAGCCTGCCTTTCTTGCAAATTTTTATTCTGTCTCTTTCATTTACTTACTTTTCCCCTAATCTTGCCTTCTTTCTTGATGACTTTTAATCTCTGATGGGCTTTTTTGACTCGAATTAAATAATCCACGAAAATGAGATGGATGAGAAGAATTTCTTTCTAATAATTAAATCGAATGACATTTTAGTATGCAGGAATTCAGTCATAACTGTTAAAGCTTACAATATGTAAGGAAAAATCTCATAGGTCAACGTAATTAAAATCAATAAAAAGCAGTAATACCATAACATAAAATCACCAGCAGTGATAAACCAGCAGCATGGAAAGATTGATGTGACATCGTTTGATTTAATATTTTTTCAATAATATTGAAGACATTAATTGGAATAAAAAAGGAACAAGACGAAGAAGAAGAGAGAAAGTCAACAGAAAGAAGAAACGAAGACTTTTTAGCTCCTGAAGCCTAAATAATAATTTATTAATTCCTATCGACGTCGTCAATGGACAAGAGTGCCAGCATTAAAAGCTATTATGTCTAATTAATAAGCTCCACAAGAGCTTAATTGACCATAACATTCAAGGAAAAAATCGTTGAAGGAAATTTAATTGATTTCTCGTCAATTGCACACGTTCTAAGGGATGAATGAGCATTAACTTGGCATTAACTTCAAAATTTTATTATTTTATTCAACGAGGAAATTTTTTCAATTGGAACTTTGTTAGCTGTAATTAAATTTTTACTAAAATTTTTGGTCTAAGCTTATATCAGACTAGCTTTCCATTCACAATTGTGCTGATTATTTTCCCTTTTATCTAACCTTAGCTA